>JAWNOA010000048.1:20385000-25185000 GCA_035046345.1 Drosophila birchii
TGGACATCAATCTATTTAATGGTCTGCCGTTGACCCAACGCACGCCCCCATTGCAACTTTCGCCCCCTTTCTGCAAAAGTTCAAAAGTTTTGATGCCAATTTAAAGTTTTTCTTTTGAATACCCTAACCTAGATGCAGTGGGCTTTATAAATGGATTTTGTGCGCGAAAAATAAAGAAAATTAGGATTTTTTGATACCAGTTTGGGTTCTTAAAAATGTGAAAAAGTCTACAATACCTTGAAATTGCTCTACTTAAAATTTGTTAAATTAAAATACCTAAGAGGGTTTCTAATACATTTCATTTTTGCAATTTGGCAGAGCATTCAATGTCTGGTTTTTCCACCAAAAAAGTTTCCATTCGAGCCGTTTTTGTTACCGTTTTTTATGGCTTTACAGGTGACAAGTCAGCCAGGACTAAGTGCAGCTAAAAACAAAGTTGTTGCCGCTGCAGGCACAACATTGCATTTGCAATTGTTTTTTTTTTGAGCCACCTGAGAGGGGATAAATAGAGGTGGAGCCCGGTTTTTCCGATGCTCTTCTGCTCCCAGCTAAAGTTCTAATTTATGTCGTTAAGTTTGCGCCTGCGAATAAAAAGTTTGCAGTCGCATTTAATGGTCAAGCTGCAGGCAGCCAGTGTGGACAATTCAAACGGGAACTGGACATGGACATGGAAATGGACATGGACATAGCAGAGGATGTTGGATGTGTTGGGTGTTGTACCCCTCCGTTTCGCTATTTGCCATTTTAGCCTATGTGTGTGTTTGTGACCGCCTAACCCAAAAGCTGGCCGGGAGTGGAGCGAGGCTCCGGGGCCAATTAGATTTATGGGATTAGCACAGGTCGTTGGCTATAAAACACTCGCAGGCTTCCTGGGGGCACATACAGGGAGAGCGAGAAAATCAGGAATATGAGGATTCTCCACCTAGAAAACACATACGTATTCGCAAAGCGAAACTGTTTCTGTTTGAACTGGGCAAAAAAATGTATATATAAATACTAAAAAATGAAATACAATATTATTACAATTATATTTCAAGTTTTTTGTATTTGTTATATTAATATTTTTAGTTTTATTAACAACGAAAGGCATTTATATTCCTTTATTGTTTGCATTTTTTATTGTTCTTCACATTTGGTTGAAGATTTTGAACTAAAATATATTCCAAGTGTTCTGAAACCTAGGATGCATATATATTTCATATAAATATTAAGGAAAGTAATTAATTTTAGTAAGAATTTTAAGGCAAACTAGTTAATTATTTAATTTCCTGTCTTGAAAGATTTCTTAAATGGAACCAATTGTCTGTTTCTCGCCGTGCAATTCAGCAAACATTTGCATTGTTTGTCCTGTGTTCAGCTTCTCTCTATCTGGTGTCCTCCCTTTCACACTATGAAGAGCTCCCTCTCTTTCCACTTTGCTCCTGTAAATCCCCCTCGCTCTTCCCATCTACCGCGCTTACCTTCAGTGCACATCCGGTGGGCAACAAAACATTGTTTCATTCCATAAACCGCCGCCAACTTTTGCATCGTTCGCCGGTGGTTGTTTCGCTCTCGCACACTCGGCGAGCTTTGTTCCGGTTTTCCCCATTCATTCTTCTTTTGCGGGACTGAAGTCCTTGTGCCCACCTTCCGCCAGCCACGCCTCGCCGCCGTCCTGGCCGCCCATTGTCCTGATTCCCTTGCCATTGAGAGGCCGCGACGATGAACGCGTGCTCCTGGCCCATTCCAAAACCACGTACCGCCGCACACATTTCCGGACTCAGCCAGCCGGACGCTTTTCATACTCTTTTTTTTTATTTTTTTTAAGGGGAAGGTATTTTCATTTTAGGCATAGGTTTTTGTACAAATATTTATTCTTAAAAATATGGAAAGATTATGACACTTTGTAAATAAGGATAGAATCTTTAATATAGAAAAATGTTTTAACTATATTAGAAATATATAATTAAAATTAGTTAAAGATACTTGAAATATTTTATTATTTTTATTATATTAATCATATTTAACAATTGTTTGACACTTTATAATGACATATTTGACAGGGTATTAAGAACTTCGCTTCCAAATGAACCTTTACCCTCCTCTCATGGTGGTTGCTGCTGTTGCCTTTGCTGTTTCGGTTTTCTGTTGTTGTTGGCTAGTTTTCGATTTTATCGATTTTCATAAAGCTGCTTTTATGGGCGGCAATTTCAGTGGCAGAAAGTTTGTGCCTGCGTTACTCCAATTAGAGGCACAAAAACACATCCATAAAGCAGAAACGCACACAACACAGACAGAAAGAGAAAGAGTGGCTTGCGGAGATGAACAATTTGGCCGTTGACCAGGTGAAGCGAACATTTCTGGCATTCCAATCGCATTTTCATTGACTTTGCTCCAGCTGCAACTGAGGGGAAATTTGTTTGGTATTCGCTTCATAAATTGAGTTTTTACTCGCTGACCGTATGTACATATATATCCCTTTGTCGATGCGTTCAACCGAAAAATAAATATTGCTGTATAATGTATTCCTTTTATGATCGCCACAAACGAGCTAATTCGGGTTTAATTTTGGCTGCAAAAAAGCATTCAATTGCTCAGAACATAAAATATATGTGCTCTTTACACTTGAATTATGTATTTCCAATTTGAATATATTTTTATTTTGTGATATTTCTCCTTATAAAAACAGTTTACCATAACTATTTAAAAAGATTGTCATAGAATTTTCCTAGAAATCAATAATATTCCATTATTTTTGTAGAAAATATACCCGAAAGAAATGATTCATTAAGAAAATATTAAGTTTTTGAGCACGTTTATAATAACTTAGCTTTTTTTTTTTGCTCACTCGGTCAGTAGACCAATTTTTAATGACTGTCACACACACGTATGTACATATAAGAAACTGCAGCTGCAACTTGGAGCTCGACCCAATTCGAGGGCTCAAGTTACTCATCCAAAACTTATAGGATGACACTAAACTAAGAGCTCTGCTTTGCCGACTTAATGAAAACTTTTTAATTACAAGGATCAGGACAATAAAAGTTTATGAGGCGAAAAGCCTGGCCTTCCCTGCTCACTTCCCTCCCTCGGTAATTTCTGTCAAATAAATACCCAAAGCGTGGCAAAAACTAATAAAACTGAACTTAACTCTCAGTAAGCTTTCAACTATCATTATAAAAAAAAGAAGAATAAAAATCAAACAAACAAGAAAGTCTAGTTGAAGTTGAACTATTTAATGTGTGCGGCAAAAACTTGGCTAATCCCTTCAAAACGAACAAATAAAACAGCGTCAATAAATAGAGAAAAAATGAGACTGTTGCGCTTATATTGGATTTTTTGGCACAAAGTTTTGTAAATATTTTCGGAGCAGCCAAAGAGGGCAGAGGAACTGGGATTCGGGAACTTTGGTGACAGGCTAGCGAAATGGCAAATCGATTTCCAAATGCAACCAAAAACCCCTCTTGTTGCCTGCAGGGGCTAATATTCAAATGAAATTCCCGTGCATTGAACCCAAATCAGGAGTACAAGGTGTGAATTTGCCTGCCATCCAAGGAGCACAGGAGCAAGAACAGGAGCTGTGCAGCAGCAGCGGCAGGATGTGAATTGGTTGGCAGGAAGCGGCTTCGAGCCCAGCAGCCAGATAAATATAAACACGAAAGTGGAGCAGGCAAAGCCTGTAGCCGCAATAACTGTCTTGGGAGATACAATTCCCCTGAAGCAAACCAAATTCACACTGATAACTAGACTTGATATTTTATTTTAAAAAAAAAATCTTCTTATAAATTGAATAAAAAATCCTTGAAAACCCTGCTTAAATTCGTCATATTTTCCAGACAACCAATTTTAAATAATTTGTTCAGAATTTATTATCACTATTTACAAATTTTAATGAGAAAGTTTTTTATAATAAATTTATCTGCATATTATGTTTATTTATTTGTTTAATTAAATTTTCTTAGTCAATTTCAAAATATTTTTATTCAGTTGCCGTGTATTTTGTAAAGGGGTCGTTGAAGCAAAGTGTGACTTCCGAGGAGATTCGATGCAAAGGCATTTCCAGGATGGCAGCAAATAAAGCAAATGCTCGGGATGCTTGCAACCCTTCACCCAACCCGTTTTCCTTCCCTAACCTCCCCCTTGGTAATTCCCCAAACGCTCGGAAAACTTGACAACTTCACATTTCTGGGAGGTCTCATACACACACATGCCTTTACTCAGATTCCGCACTGAAAACCTTCAAATGAAATTAAAAAGTTTAACTTCTAACTTTTGAGAGGAGGAGCAGAGCGCAAAAATACCTTCTGTGCATTAGACAACCCCTAACTTACATCTCAGTTTCTCAGTGCTCCACCGGCCGACTCTTCATTTTCTTTATGAAGTTCTAGAGATTTTTCCTTCTGTGACGTTGGGACATTAGCCGGCTACTTTGAGGGGCGGGGAGGGGAAAAAGTTCCTTTGAGTCCTGTGCGGAATAGTTGGAGAGATGCCCCTTTTGGATGGCATAATGTTTGTAATTAGTCACAACTGCCAGGAATCTCTAGATAAATGTGCAAAAACAGGGTCATATAAGCAGCTTAATTAAATCGTATCAAGAGTTCTTATAAAAGGTGGGGAGATAATATGATATGCTCAGTCAATTATCAGTTTATTATAAAAGAATAATATTTTCTTTTTATCTATAAGTGCATAAATTTCTTCTAACATGCACGCTTTTAATCATTCTAAAAGCCGGTCACAAATATTTTTCTTTTCAGACAAATGTTTACCAGGGAAATATATTTTCTTTTTGCACCTTTTGTAGCTGTGCGCAACCATTCATAAAGTTTTCTGCTTATTTAAGCACTATTTCCATTTGCTTGACTATTTATTTCGACACGTGAATTCTTCGTGACAAATATCTAAAATATATATTGTTGTAGCTCATCAGGCAAACATGCGCGACATGAAGATATATATATAAATATATAAGTATATAGTTTAACTGTGACGGCGGGTCTTGAAAATGCGCTTTGTGGGGGAGGGATTTTAGGGAGGAAAATGCCAGACGAGGGTGACTCTCCAAGGAAGTGGTAGGAGTTGTTCAAAGCAAATGTTCAAAGCATTTTTTTATGCTGAAAACCCCACAAGTAGCAGAAAAAATAAATATATAAAGAGAAAAACACCAAACAATGGAAAACAGATTTGTTTTGCTTTGATAGTTTCTATGGCAAAGTTTTTGATGGAATTTTTCGATTCTCACAGCTTAGTAAATTCCACTGATTTAATCTTGGCTTTTTTACGACAGTTGTTTTTGGTTTGAGTCTAGAAATCTTAACTTTAATTTTAGGGAATGTAAATTCATAAAAATATTTTTACTAGTATTTTAGCTGACATTTCTAATTTATGTACATCGTCTTCTATTATTTATATATTTTTATTTTAGTCTATACCAGTTTTTTGTGCAGTACTTTTGCGCCGATGAAGTACCAATTTGTCTTTACCTTTTGGCTCAACTCGAGTTTATATCTTTACAAACAGGCCGCCGCTTCAATTGAATGACTTTTGTCCGTCGAAAAAGACTGACAAAATGTCACGCTGCGATTGTGCCGATAGCGAAATCTCGTTCTCATTTTCAATTGGGCAGCAGCAGCAGCAGCAGAATATTCTATGGGAATCCCTTGCCTCCCCCACAGATTTCCCCCATTTGCCAGTGCTTTTGTCTCAAGTGCATTGCAGTTGGAATTGTGTCTAGAGTTGGGGCTGTGCACTCAACGCAAAAGGCAGCAAAAAAATTCAACAAGAGCAGCCAGAAGCCGAAATGCAATGAAATGAGTGGAAAAGAATTGAATTGAAGCCAGAGCTTGCTTCTCCCCAAGCGCCTCTTCACAGCAATGCACTTTGCTGATTATTATTGCAGTTTTTTAGTTCATATTTTTTGTCGCTGTAGTTTTTTTTGTATGACGTGACGCAGCTGTAATCAATTTGACATAGATTTTCAAAATCAATATATATGAGTTTGTCACGAGCTCGACGGCTAATGTGGTAGTTGACCAGGCTAAGGGTTACTCAATATTCCCCCCTCAATTAACACACACTCGAAGGGGGCTCAAATTTGCTTTAAATCTTCTCTGTTTGCTGAGCAAACAAACAATCGAACAAGCAAACATTTCCTCAGCAAAAAGGAAATTGTTTGTTTTCTCTTTTTTCTTACGCTCACAAGTTTTTCCATTTATTTTTCATCATTGAATTTTGGGTCTTGCATTTCTTGAATATTTCTACTAAATTGCATTTTATTTTTCGCTGCTAAGATAATTTTCAAATACTTCATTCTTTCGTGTGGTCTATCAGAAAATATTTTCCCACATTTGCATTGATTGTAAGAGGCAGCTGTGCAGCCGGCAAAATGTTCACATGTCCATATTGCATGTTTTGAGGGAGCTGCTGCTTTTTGCCACCATGCCACATAAATTGCATTTCTAGCCGGTCCAAAACATGTTGCTTTCGTTGTTTATGGGAAGGAATTGGATTCGGTGTTGTTTTTATTTTTTTCTGTGTTTTTTGGGTTGGGTGGGATCGATGGACTGGAGCTCTGAATAAATATTTTAGCTCGACAATACTTGAAACTATATAATCGTTATTTTAAAATTTTGGGATTTAAAAATGTATTTTTGTTGTTGTTTTTTAATCTTAAAGTTTGTATATTTTTAAAGAAACGATTAAATAAATTGATTATCTGTATGGAATGAGATCAATTCAGACAAATTTTCTGTTCTTAACATCGCCAAAATATAGTCAACTTTTAATTAAATTTTAATTAAATAACCACTTTTTAATTAGAGCTATTTTTTATGCAAAAATTTGAGCAATTTTTAATTTTTGGCCTGGTTTCCTCTTTTTGTATGTAAAGTTACATTTTAAATTTTATAAAATGTATAATTCATCTAGTTGTAAACATTTCCCTTTGTGGAAAAACTACACTTTTTAATTTGATTCTTTTTTTCTCGCCGCCATATAACAGCTCTCTTGAGACTCTCTTATCTGGTCAACACTCGAGTTTTGCTTTGATTCATTTGCGGTTTTTTGTTTGGAGTGATGCAAAAGCAAATGTTTGCTTTGCAACTGATAAATCTGGCTGATGGGCAACTTCTATCTTAGTTACGAGGGGGTTGTGATTATAGTTTCTATTTAAAGGCGCGTGATATTTGCAAATTAATGTTATAACAAACTGAAAGCATTTAAAATGTATTATAAACAGGAAGTTTGTGATTATAAGTTTGATAAAAGGCAAAGAAAATTATAGGAAAATGATTTTAAATGTACATTTGGAATTGAAACAAACATTAAGGGAATATAATAACTAAATTTATTCAATATTATAATGTTTCCTAAATACGATGCTTGAATTTGAACTGAAGAACCCAGAGTTATATTTCATTTCTTATTCTTGTTTTGTAATTGTTTTTTTGCTGGCATTATTTTTGTAACCATTTTTGTTTTAATTTCATTTTTATGCTATCTCAAAGTACTCGATCTAAAATAAACACGAGGAGTGTGTGTACATGACCCTCGTCGCTTGAATGCTTCTATTTTATTTTTATTTTTATTTGGGGCGTACACTTTTCAAAACGGAGCCAGAGATGTAGAGAAAACGAGGGACAGCTGCTGAAAAATATGGAAGAAAAGAGAGGCCCAGCTGACTGACTGACTGACGGTTGGGAAAACCGAAAGTGATACATCTGCTGGGTGCTCTAACGAGCCCAGAGCCGCCTGTTAGGGTCACAGGCCCCTCGCGCTAAAAGTAACCACCTTTGCAGCGTGTGCCAGGAAAAGTAGAAAATGCCTCTAGGCTCGAGGTGAAATCCACACACACAACATCCTGCGACCGAGACGTTTTCGCTTTGACTTTCGTAAGCAGGTCACGTGAGCACAAAAAAAAAAAAAAGAGAAAAGGATAAAAACGAGGGGAGCGCTGACAAAGGGAAATCTTGGCAATTCGTCGTAGGGGTGGTCGTCCTGCAAATGTGATTGCCCGAAGAAAAGGGGGCGTCGTCGTTGTCCCTACTCCACCGCCCACTGCGTAAAATAAAATACAGAACAAATTCGCTATACTTTTATTTTATTTTTTTCTGTCCTCTTCATCCTTATTCGTTTTTTGTTCTTTTTCGCCCTGCTTTAGCGCATTTCCTTGGCCGTTTGTCGCTTCTGGCCGACAATTGTTTCAACGTGTTTGAAATATCTTAAGCACGGCCTAGCCAAAAAGCTCAGGGTCTGGGTCTGGTTTATGCCCCTCGGTTTGTTTTGTTTGGTTTTGCTTTTAGTGCCTTTTGTTTTTACGCATATATGTATGTATATATATATATATATCCATTCGTCCGATGTCTGATTTTGTGCATATCAAAATGAAGTTTCTGCGGGGGTTATACTATATATACGAGAAATGCTCATATACAGACTAACATAAAAATCAATATTTGCCCCGCGTCGACGTAGTCATTGCCCATTCATAGCTGATGTTGCGTCTTTTTGATACCAATTAATTTTTGGTGAAGTGCTAAGGGGTGTTTATAAATAGAAGTTACTATCTAGAAAATATTATTAAAATAATTTAATGTTTAAAATATATTACAAGTATGCTTAGAAATTTGTTTAATATTTAAAAAATATTGCAAGCATACTTAGATATTTGGTTGTATTTAAAAAATATTATAAGTTTGGTAATATATATTTTTTTTAATACAAAAATATTAAATGTTTTCTTATTAATTTTTCAATATTTAAAAAATATTATAAGTTTGCTTGTATATATTTTTTTATCATTTAAACATTTTTAAAAGTTTGCTTATACATTTTTTAATATTTAAAAAATAATACAAGTTCTATTTTTTTGCCCATATATTAAGTCCATGTTAAATCATATGAATAACTATAAAGAATTTAGAGATTTAGAGATCTTTAGATTACAAGGAATGCTATTTAGAACCGAATAAAATATGTCAAATATTTCTTATCACATTTTCCCCCCTAAATACTGGGTATTCCCCTGTTGATTATAATGGTTTGTTATTATATTTATTCCTCCTCTATTTGTGCTCCCTGTTTGCGCCGAAAGCAGTCAGTCAGTCAGAATCAGAAACAGAAACTGAAACAGAGACCGAGTCAGAGTCAAAGTCACACAGACAGCAGTCGCTGATAAGCCCCCGATGCGGATGTGAAAATGTTCCTGGGAAAAAGAGGCCCAGCAATAAACACATTTACGCCCATATAAATATATATTTTTATATAGCGATATTTGTACAAATGTGTTGAAATATATTAACGAATATTTGCTGCCATATAATTGACCCCTATATCTTCTCTTATTTTCATTTCAGGTTGCGATAACCAACGTTGACCGAATCAAAGGTGAGCAGAAACATGAAAACCTAATGGAAATTGTGTACAGTTTTCCCCCCTTATTTCCATGTATGTTTTAGTTTTTTTTTCTTGCGGGTTTTCCATATATTTTTTTGAAGAGTGCCAAGTTTTTGTCATTTGGCCCCCGGCGATTTTGAACTTGTTCCACTTTGGCAGTGGGATTTTTTTTTTGTGGGGGAAGCTTTATCTTTGCATTCATCTAGTCTGCCAATGACTGCGGTTCTATTCTTCTCTCTAGGCGGAGATAAAACGCCAAAATTGTTCCTTTTGCGTTTGCTTTTTTTTTTCTTGCCAGCTGTGCTCAATTCTCTTGGAAAAAAAAAACGAAAAACCTGATGCTGGAATATAGCAGATACTCGAACGGCTTGCTCCAGTTCTTGAAGTGGAGTCCAAAACGAGTTTTTCGGCACTTGCCCGACCGCCTGCCACCGCTAATCCCCGCCTCGCAAATGCCTCCTATATACTATACGTAAATCATTATAGTTGAGTTAGGTCTGGTTTTCTGATAGTTGCTGGCCAGGCTAAGTTTAAGCCAAGAAAGAAACGCGAAATTGAGCCATAGGCCTCAAATACCCCCAAGGTTTTTCCAGCCAGCAGTTGTTGACTTTTTAAGCATTTCGCATGTACATATGTATGTGTATTTTCTTTATGACCGCATAAAATCCGTTATTATATCTCTTGACATGTTGTTGTTCCCCAAACTGGTAATAAATTTAGTGTGCATATCCACAACATCTAACAGCTAATTGACCAATCTAAACGATTTCGTTTGGAGGCTAAAATGGAAACATAAAACTAAATCACTACAAGAGCTATAGTATCTTCAAAGTTTAATGGCTTAAAGTTTGTTTGTATAATCAGAACGAATAAAGGAATAAAGTTTTGTTAAAGGCCAACTAGAAGATGGAATGTTTTATTTTTTTGCAGATAACAATGCTGTTTAATAAACTCTTTAAAATTGTCTGGGCTTAAACACAATAAATATTGAAGAACTTTCTACAATTTAAATTAAAGAATTATTTGAAATTTATTTTAAGTGATATTTATACTATTTTTATACACAATTATTCTGTTATTTATAGGGCTATAAGAAGGCTTTTAGAGTATTTGTATTTTCTGTGCTTTTATTGAATTTCGCTGGACAAATTAACATGTTGCCTGCGCGCCACACGCAATGCAGCTGTCAAGTCCGGTCTGGCTTTAGCTTTTTGTGATATAGCCTAATAGCACCCGTGATGGAGAAAGCCATTGATGCATTGCCACTGGCCATGTTATTACCCCTTCAATCCCTTTTTGGCTTTCCAGTGATGCATTCCTTGGATCTTTTGTTGTATAATGTGGAAACGTGTTCGAATCACCTGGGCCACATGCTGGCTACAAAGACGGAGGTAGCTACACACAATTGCTGTCAAAGTAATAGGAAATTGTGTAATGTTTAAAGGAAGTCATAGAGTCTATTTTGTGTTTACTTTATAATGTTGAAAGTTTTGTGGCACCTAAGATCTGAATTTTGATTAGCAAAGATTTAATTAAAGAAATAATATGAAAAGGAAAAGGTTAAATAGGCATAAATGTATATAAATATACTTAAAAAAATATAACCATTAATTTGGTAGTATTAAAATATAAGAAATATCACTCAAAATAATGCCAGATTTTAACATATCCGAAATGCATTTAATGATAATATGATGATTATATTATTTTGGCCTTAGGTGTCCAAAAGGTAGATGGATGAATGACACACGCGACAAGTAGCCAAGCGCATCTGGCGGAGTGGGGCGGTGGGGTTTTTATTTTGCCTTTGCTTTGTCAGGGGGCCAAGGGGACTGGGGCAACCCTTCAATGCCGCCTAGACAAGCCCTCGGCACGTATGGTGTATCCGATTTCATGACTAATTATACGGGAACCGAGTGTGCCAGCAGCGGGTAAGGCGAGAAGGTTAAGCGCCTCCTCATCTGCCGCCGCCGCCGCCCAATGGAATTATGCGGATTATATTTTTGTTCTTGGCTACCACTGGGCGAGGCCAATTTCTGTTGCCTTTTCGCCTTTTTGGTCATTAATGAAGTAATGGAGCTGGTCGGTTGCCTCGCCAGCTAGCCAGCCAGCCGGCTGTCTTTGGGGATCCGAAAGGGTGAAGCTCCGGATTCGTTATTTGGTTTCATGCATAAAATAGCTGCACATAAGTGCAAGCTGCAAGCAAGTGCAGCATGAAATGCTGATGAAAATTTAATCAAATTGCAATGGAGCCCGAGTAGCAGAGGAGCAGCAGCGTATCCTCCGACCTCCATCCTATTTTATTTTTCTGCTCTCTGGCCCAGTTGTGGGATGAAATGCAATTTTGCACGGCTAGTTTTTGGAGTGGCATAAAAAGAAAAGTAAACACACCACCACACTCGTTCATTTTAATAGGTGTAAAGGCCTTAAGTTTGTAAAATTATGATACAGGCACTGGGAAAATATTTTGATTATTAAATAAAAATAAAGCAGGCGGAAGTTTTTGGTTTTGAATATGAAGTTGTTGTCATAACTTAAATTTTAATGTACTCAGGTCTTAATTTTGTGACTAAGAAATGAGTTTTCAAGGGAATTTCGAGAATTTCTTACAAGTTTCTTAAAATACATACTCTTAAATTCTTTTCCTACCAATTGATCTCAAAATGGTTCTTACAAGATTTCAAAATACTAAACCGGAATACAGGGGAATATATAATATAATATTTACAATAAATTTTCCTTAGATTTCGATAGTATGACTTTAAATTCCAACTTTTACACTCTTACACCATATATCCGCAGTGTAAAATCAGTTGCCTTGGCAAGCTGTTGCATAAATCAACTTCACCTGTGAACGAACGCTCTCTCGGTGGTGTGCAGGTATTTGTTTTTTACCTGGGTGCGTGTGTTTGTGTTTTAGATAACTCAGCGTTAAGCGCCCGCTTGAAACTATGTCAAGCCTTCCCGGACACAGGCATATACATATATACATATATATAGCAGTATATATATCTACAGCACTAATGCCGGCATTAACCCCCACAGCTGCTGCTGCTGTTGCTGCTGCTGCAGCACCCGAAGTGGCAGCTTCTGATGCTCCAGCTCCTCCTCTCGTGTGTGCTCTATAAAATATTTGTTTATACTTGCACTACTCGCACCCACCACACAAATGACACCCCCACCCCCACCTACACCCCACACACTGACATTTTCTGGTGTTGATAAGCACACTTCGCTCGCCTGCCTCTTGAGGCAACGCAACGGGTAATCACAACTTAAATGAGTAGTTTAATTTTGTTCAAGTGTAGAGTGCCAAGAGATTCGTCGTCTCTTGAGAAGGGAGCCGTAGAGACATTAGCAGCGAAGGCTATAATTTCCCTTCACTTGGAAAAATAAACTTCAAAGGCAATTATTTGTTTACTTAAGAAAAATAGTTTTGAGATTGAAAACAATTCTTGGGAAAACTGAAAAAAAAAAACACCAAAGACAAATATGCAGAGTGGCAGAAAAGATTGAATTGTAATGAAGATTAAGTGTAGATTTTTCCTGATGCTTAGGATTGGCTTTAAACCTTGGATTGACTCTCACTGTTTTCTTATTTCTGGTCATTAAATTATTATATATATTTATTGTAGTTTAATGAATATTTAAGGCATTTTCCCACAGTGCTTGGAAGTTTAAAAGTCTGTTTCTATATGCTTGATGTATTTCTGCCCTCCAGTGGTATTTGTTAATGTATTTTTCCTGCCAGTGTTTTGAGAAGATAATAGAGTCAGAGACTCGCTTTATGACCAGCCCCAGTGGCAGGTTGCGTTGCCCGCTAGAACTGCTGTTTATTGTATTCGTCTAAATTGTTGTTTATGTCTGCATTCAGACAGCAACTGCAGCTGCAACTGCAACAACGGCAACGGCAACTGCAGCAGCATTAGCAGAGGTAGCAGCAAACATCAGTTGGGAGACTCGTCAAGGACCTGACAATTTGCGCTTGTCTCGCCTGTGATTGTGTTGGGCAAAAGAAGTTTGTTGTAGTGCCACTGCCACTGGCAGCCAGCAATAAAAGTGCTAAAAAGTTTCATGCCCCCAGACTGCATCCTGTTGTCAAGTCCTGCCTGCTGATGATGTTCCCTGTGCGCCCACAGACAAATTTTTAATCTTTTAAAACTGAGCTGCATTGTTGCCGAGTCTCCTCTGTGTGCTGCATTTGAAGAGTTGCCAGGGAATGAGAGCGGAAGAATGGCGCAGTCCACCACCAAGAATCAGTACCGCCACCAGTTTTCCTCCACGGCTGTGTCCTTGCATATTCCTCCGGCCTAATGAGAGCATTATAACTTTGTGACAAACTTTGTTGTGGATGCGGGCGCTAGCTACTGATGCTAATGAGGAAAAGAGTTTTCTTTAGCAATAAAGAAAAATAAAGAAAATTGTATTCATTAAATGTGAAATACGGTTAAAACTGTCTTGAACGGACAGCTAGCGGCTCTCGGGTTTTAGCCAGAATTTTGATATCTATTAAAACTGAAATTTTCTTTACCTAAATTATACAAACCCCTAAAAGGTTGTTGGCAAACTTTAGTAAAATTTATTTTATTCATTGTACGAACTAAATAACTTCAAGAAATACAGATTAAAAATTGTATTTAAAATACACAATTTATATAGAATGAATAATAATAAATAAAATATATAATTTCCTTAGAAAACATTCTTAATTAATACTCAAGATATTCAGTATTCTCTTGAATTGACTTGATTGTTTGGTTTTTAATGCGAGAATTGAACTTTCCATAAAAGCTAAAATTAAACTTTTATAAGAAATTTTTTTTATCAAGATTTAAGAGTGGTTCTTCTTCCACAGCAAAGCAATGACTTATTTCCTAGCGCATTTTCAGTTCATTTCAAAGAATTTGGTTGAACTTAGTTAAAGGAATTTTGTTTTGGTTTCCTTTTTGTGCCGCCCCCTTTTGTTTTGCCGGCTCTCCTTCATTTCTTTCGTTTCATTCATAATTTCTGTCGCATATGTAACTGCGGGGGTGGCTTGGAGTGTTGCAGGATGTATCTGATATGTCCCTGGGGGGGTGTTGAGTTGCGGGTGGAGTGGGCTTTCTCCACAGGCAACTTTGTCGCGTTGTCAAGCCTTTGTGGCTGTTTTCTATTTATGTTATGTTATGCTACCGCTGCTGCTACCTGACTGGGACACCCCGACTTTGCCACCATCGTCTGATGTCTGGTGTCTGGCGCAGGCTATGTACTACCCACCTTCCCATAAACCGAACCCAATTTCCCCCCCTTAAATGCCACCACCCAGAATGTCTGCACACGGAGCCAGAAATGACATCAGTGGTGGCCTGGAGCTTAGACTGCATCGTGTTGAGTAGGAAATTAAATACTCGAGTCGGATGTTTGGGGAAATTTCCGTTTTCAGCCTGAAAGTCTGTTCAAATTTGCCTGTCTGACAAAGTGCTCGAAATATTCAGGTAGAATACCTCTTGCTCCTCCCTCGAAATTGCTGCTGGCTATTAAAATTGCATATTTGCCTTAATTCCCATTTATTTATGGACGTCCAGAGACTTTCGCTATCAACTTGCCCAACTGGTTGGCTTTTCTCTTCAACTCTCACCCCAAATATCCTTTTCTTTTTTTATTACGGCCCATTCAATTAGTCTGGCTCTAATGACATTTAGCCTGGCTCCCATGGTAATCCCCCCGATGGTCGGCTTCAGTTGCTGCTGCACTTTTGCCCCAATTTCCTTGGGCAGCGCCCTCCCCGGCTTGTGACTCATTCCCCCTTTGCCTCAATTTTGCGTTGTTGCACTGCGCCAAAAATGCAATGGCAACAAGGCTTTGCAGCCTCATTTCATTTATAATTTTTGTTGTTGTTGTCCTCTCAGGCCTTTTACAGGGTATTTGGGGAGAGTATGAACCATGAACTTAAGAACTGATGTCAAGGATCTCGGGATCTATGAGAGCTATTGAAATACATTTCGGGATGCCAGCCAATAATATACTAAGGTATATGATAAATAATGGATATGTCCCTTACTTCTTATCTTTTCAAATTCTTATTATTTGTTGCACTATGAGGTATTTCATAGTCCGGAATAACTCTCATATTTGTTCCTGATTTTTTGGACACTCTTTTGTTGCCTGCGCAGTTGTTACTGTTGCGTGTAACACTTTTGCAGCTCCCTTCGCCCCACCCTCGTTACAAATGTCACAAATGTGGAGCACGTCATGTGTTTTTTTTTTGTTATTCATGCAAATGCATCCAACACGTTCAGGGCAAGAACGAGAGAAAATAAGGAGACTCTTTCTCCCCAATTCTCAATCGCGATTGTTGCCCACATGCCGAGCCGTGTTATATACTTAGGAAGTTTTATTTTTTCTTTCTTTTTTTGGTAAACGAGGGGGGCGTGACATTACATTTTTGGTAATTTGTCTTGTTGATTTCAATGTGCGATAAGTTCCTTCCAGCAGAGCCAAAGCTGTTGACTAGCGATGAGGGAAAAATGTCTTCACATGTCTGGAAAACAAGTGAAAAATTGGGCGCTTTAAAAATAGGAATTTAAGGAAATGACGAATTTAAGTATTACGTCTTCTAAACTATTAGACGATTACAATGGATATTTAAAAGAAGAAAACCCTTAAAAAAAATATTTGCATATTAAAATGCTCACTGAAAATGGAATTAAGATTTTAGTAATATTTATTTCTATTAATTTGGTTGGGAAAATAAGCCAAGCATTATCCGCTACCATATGTGTCGATTTATATCTTTTTTTTTTAATGGACGGAAATCATTTTTAAAAGCCTTTTCTAAATAAGGAAAATGGGGGTTTCCTCTACCAACTATTTTCATCGTTGTGTGGCCACCTTTACAATGAAATCGATAGGGAACTGCCAGTGGAGACCTGGAAAACAGAGCTGCGATAAGCGGAGGCACCTCCTCCACAGACCATTAACTGCACTCTATCGATATTCATTTGTACATTTCACTTTTATTTTTTGGGGTTTTGGGGTCAACTAACGACTCTCGAGCGTTTAAATTGTGTGTCTGTCCGATAAGGGGTCGCATCTGCTGCCGCTTCTGTTCCAGCTTTTATGGCGATAACACGCGGGCCCAGTTTAAGGCTTTAATGGCTTATCAGGCACCAACCCCCCCTGGCTCTGCCCGTCTGATTCCTACACCTCCGGTGTGGAAATCCCGCGCTTGACCCCAATTGGTGGTGCGACGGCGAGAGACCCACACATGAGAAATGGCCTGCCAATGGCTACAAGATTTCGAATTCGGGGAAAAACTTTGAGTAATTGCTGCACTCCCAGTTCCAAGCTCCATCTCCAAGTAAAAAAAAAGAAAAGAAAACCCCAAGCCCGCAGATGTGATCCAAAAATAGTATCCAATTTAACGACTTGGAATGCCACCTCGAAGCTGCTGTAATCGATATTTAAAATTGGGTTTTTATATATTTTTATAGCATAAACACAACTTAATATAATTAAAATTAAACATTTATTTGCCATTTGTTTTTATTGATTTATTTTGTGTAAATAATTTCTAATAACGGAATTTAATTAGTCAAAGCCAAGTTCTTATCACTAAACATTAAACAAAAGGTCACAACAATTAAGAGAATCAACAGGAACAGGATATCCTTGTTACTTATGGATTATTTCCACAAACATAGCCCTGCTAATTTATAGATTATTTATTTAATTTTTTCATTCACTCTGGCAGGCACTTAACCCATACTTCTGATGTGAAGTTGCGTGTGGCATTGAGGATACGAACGTTAATGCCCCATTCTGTTGGTGTTGCTGTTCCTATCGGTGTCGTCATGGCCATCGATGTTGGCAACAGCAGCGACTTGACTGGGCTTTTGGTTCCACTTAACTGGTCACTGGTCGGCCTTTTTAGCCTTTTTTAGCCAGGCGGTGACGGGGCCAACAAAAAGCGTGTAAATATTGCCACCTCGCCGCGTCGTTCTGGCGCCGTATCGCCATTTCCTCCCGGAGCGCTGTAATTTGCCACGTCCTTCGTCCGTCATCCTTTATCCTTCATCCTGGCTGCTCGTGGGTTTTATGGCTGCCTTCTAATCGCGTACAAATATTGTTTTAATATTGCAGTGAGCCACATTGAAGCTTTCCTTAGTCGGTCACTCCCTCACTTCCACAGCCAGTTTAACCTGCAATTAAGTTTCTTCTTCGTGGCTATGAAAGGGCAGCTCCACTGCTGCAGCTCCTGCTGCTGCTGCTGCTGCTCGCGTTATTGTTTACGAAAATTACTGTTGTTTGTAGTGCCAACAATTGCAACTATTACATGTTCGTTCCAACGGTTTGTTGAGGAAGGACGGAAGCAAGGACCATAACAATTGTAGGTTCTGTGGCTGGCACAAGTTTGTGGGAGTTGATAAGAAGTCACTGCAGTCTTTTAAAGGGAAATGCTTGCATAAAAAAGGGTGTTTACTTTTAAAAAAGACCCGTTTTCTTTTCTTTATTTTAATGCTGATTAAATAGTAAAGTTTGCCAAGGAAACCCCTAACTTTATACCCTTTAATGTTTGTATAGTTTTACTTTGCCTTTAAGAACCATCAAAAAGCAAACTCTTTAGAGTTTAATTTTACTTTAATTATACCTTAGGTGCAATGCAGTCCCTGCAAGGATTTATTTATTTTTTTAATTACCGCATAAAATCGTAGTTAAATATTTCGCAACCAATTAGTTTCCTTGCTGAGAAAAAGAGAGCGAGTCCTAGAAACGTCATCTATGGCATGTCTGACCTGACCGAACGGTCAGAATTTTATTACTGGCCGCCCTCGGCGTGTCGAGTTCACATTTTCTTTTTTTTGTTCAGCAGCAGCTCGATTTCGTCATCGTTCAGAACATTCAACGCCCCCTTTTTCGCTAACTCGTTTTCCGCATTTTCCATCCATTTTTTCAGTCTTTTTTTTTTTTTGCTCTCCTGTCACGCAACGGGCAGAGCTCCTGAACCGAACTTTGGCCCGGCTCAGTCCTGCCTTCTTTTTCTTGTCCATATTTCTTGTTGCTTTCTTTTTTTTTAGTGCTCCTTTCCTGCTGTTGTTTCTCACACGGTAATTAGATTTCTGGGTTATATTTTTCGTTGTTGGAAAATTCGTCCAAGTCCTTTGACAGCGCTTGTTTATTTAGCGAGCTAATTACGAGTCTGTTGGTAATTCTGGAATCCGTTCTCCCCCCTTGCATCTCGCTCTTAATAAAAATCATAACTTTTAACTTCTTGTCACATACAAATATTTCATTAAAATGAGCGCGAATAAGCCACAGGATGTCTGTCTGGCTGACTGGGCGGGTGGATGGGTTGGCATCCAGCGACCACAGGCATCGGTAGGAGGTGGGAACCCATTAAAGTAATGAGCTCATCTCGTGATGTTGTAACACCCCCATTCCTGCGTTCTGCCTTTTCGCTGTTTGCCTTGGGTTATGTTTTGGACGGGGGAGGGGCTCGTCGTTCGTTCCACCAGCCCCCGCGGAGGTTGACAAACCCAGCCGCAGACCACCAACGCACTTCTCCCCACCATTATCATCATGAGCTTCATCAGCAGCAGCATCATTGGAGGCAAGTGTTATGCGCTCTGATCACGCATCACTTCCGGCTTGCCCGTATTCTTCCTTCAGACAGCCTCCTTTTATAAACTTGCTTTGGTTATTTTTAGTTATTTATTAGAAGGTGGGATACTCTGTAATAGTTTATAATTTGTGCATAGTTTAGTTTGTAATAGTATAATAGATAAACTACAAAGTCAGCAGATTAAATTAAGTTTTCCCTTGACTTGTTAATATAAATAATGGTAATAATAATAAATAAAAATAATAATAATGTTAATAAATAGTTATTTATATTTATCTAAAAGTGTACTGAGGGTACGGTCTTGAAATTCATTTAATTTTCCCTTTTTTATTATTGTTTTTCTTTTTTTCATAACCCACACGTCGACAGACATCAAGAAAATTGCGTGAAATTGTGCGTTACAAGCAGGTCACGCCCCTCGATCCGCCCCTAGACAAAAAAAAAGGAACGTTCCTTTGGCTCCTCCTTCATTTTTTTTCACCCTCCCAATGAGCACTCCTTAACCCTTCGCCCCCAGCTGGGAATCAGTGGAACTACTGGCGCCAGCAAATAAATCTGCAAATCTGAAACAACCGAAAGCCAATGGGGAATACCCTGCAGTTAGCTTGGGCCACAACAAACCCTGGGGATACCCTACTCTTTCGGCCTTGTTTTAACCTAGATTATGACGGATTTAAAAGGATTTTTTGGGTGGAGGCTGAAAATGAGATTTTATAGGGTAAAGTTCTATATTTATATATATACATATGTATATTTTTCCAGGGAGCACAGACCCATAAAGGTTGCTTTTTATTGGCATTGCAAATCTTTTGCATTTCCTTGCGATTTTATTATTTCCCCACTGTTTTTAGTCGTTGGTTTATTTTTTGTTATTATTGCTGGGGAAATACGTGACTATTTTATAATTACACAGGCTGGAAATACTCCCTTCCTTCCTTTCTCATCTTTTGCTAGCTTGCCTCCCTTTTGTGCCCTCCCCTATAATTCTATATATAACTTTAATCTCCATATGGCTGCGGCTGCTCACGCCATCTGATTGATTTTTGTCACATGAACTTGTCAGACTGGCCCTGAAGTCGGTCAATATATACAAAACCATATTAATACATCTGCACTGGGGGAAAGGCAATTCATTTTCATAGAAGAAATAATGCTGGGGTTTTCACAGAACATAAAAATGCCAACGGATAATTAAGGAAATTATAAGATTAGGTGTTACACTAATTTATTGGAGAACCTAAAAAAGAAAGGTGTTAAAAATTAAGAAAGGGAATACTAAAAAATTGAAAGACTGTATTTTCTTTTAGTGCATATATTGCAGGGGAGACCTTCCATTACCCTGGCTTATTATGATTATTGCTTTCAGTTCATTTGTTTAATGGTCACACAGGCAGAGGACGACGAGAGAGTCGTAACAGTGACCCTGTCCAGACCCTCGTAAATAGAATCTGTCGTTGAGATCTGTTCCGCGCCAAGTGTTCCAGGGAGTTGGTAATAGATACTTGCATAAATAAATTGATTGGTCTCTTGGTTCCTTTATATATCTGGGCTGTCAACTTCCCTTTTGCTGGTGGAATAAATTAGCTTAATTTATTTGCTCGTTCATTAACTTGTACTTAATTTGGGTATCGGCGGACAAAGTTAAATTAATTCTGACTTCCAAGAAGTCATTTCCTGTAAATTGATCATCTCCGTGATATAATGGAATATTTAAATGGAATTAAGTGATGTTATTTTTTGCTCTTACCGAATTTGTTGTTATTAATGATGGGCTTTTGTTTAAAATTGCATTCAATTCATAATTGGTTACACAAAACTCCACTTGTATGATTAACAATTTCATTTGCATTGTATTTAATAAATGTATATTTATGTTCAATCTAAAAGTCAATTTTTTGTTAATAACACAAATTGCTTTTCTTTTTTTTTATCGTGAACTTTCCCCTTGATGCATTATTTATGGCTGTATAGATATGCGGCTGTATGTATAAAAATTGATATTTATATTTATTTTGCAGCTGAGAAAAACTTTACAGAACGTGTGAATAACCAAGTTTGATATATTTATGCCTTCATTTTTTTATTGCCCTCGCTCTAAAGTAAAGCTTCATTTAATATTAAAGCGTCAAAGGACGGGTAAAATGCAATGTTTTATGCAACAAATTCAATTTCGATGTCACGTCACCGTCAGCTGGGGAATGTTTTATTTAATCTTTATGGATGGACCAACCAAGAAGGAGCCTTGCCATCGAGGGATGAATAAATCGACAATTTATTGTGTTCTTCATTACTTAGCCGAAGGAAATTTCATTAGCACAATATTTCCGCACCAACAGATGTCAGTAATTGGGAAGGAATGGGGTATATGCCTTGTAACAATTTTTGAAATAGAGAAAAAATTTGTTTTAATTGTAGATCTTAAATTAATATACAATGAGTAAAAAGAATGGTTTTATATGATATTCTGCAATATTAAAACTCTGAAATATGCTTTATTTGTAGATTATTTTTCATTTAAATATTTTTTAAGATATGGTAAATCCATTTCCTTGTCTGCCGGGTATCTCATATTCGAATCACTTGATTAGGCCTCTCTTTTTTGGTTTATTTGTGTAATTCTTTTTGTGGGACTAATCGATAGCACGTGACGTTTAAAGGTGAACGACTGTGACACTGTGGGTTGAACGCACAGATAAGACAAAAGAGGAAAATTGGGGGAGGAAAACTGGGAGGGGGTATGAAATGAAAGGCCCGGCATCCACACGGCAACAGGATGACTACGAGGACGTCACACAAATTGACTTTTTAAGTAGGCAACAATGTGGCTCTACAGCTGACGAAGGACGCAGGACGAAGACAGTCAGGCTGCGGAAAACCCAGTATAATAATAATGGAGAGCAATAAAAAAATGTGGGCGAAACAGTACCATTGCCATTTCCATTTTCCAACCCAGAAACCACCCGAAGACGTTCTACATTTTCATATCAAGTCCTCTATTTCGGCGTGTGTCTGTGCGTTTGTGGGGCCTGTCATCGGGAAATGACGGCATTACGGCATTTACAGTTAATGCCTTTATGTCCTCGAGGATTTGGCCTGACATGCGGTCGGTGCCTGCCCTCCTACACCCCTCCCGGGGGAATCAAATTCTTTTGCATAATATTTGATTTTATTAGACAGAGGAGGAAGGCATTGCCCCAACTATATATATTTGATTTTTTGTTGGTTGGTTTGGTTGGGCACATTGTTAATTTGACAAAAATGTAGTTCAAATGCTTTGTGGGGATGTGCTTGGGGAAATCCCATAGAAGAAGGAAGTAAGTTTTATAAATGATTGAATTTATAACTTTTCTGTGCGCTGCAGATTATTTATTTAATAAAATACTATGATTATATGCCAAGATTTGGCTTGGAATTGTAGAGAAAGTTTCACATTTTAAATTACAAAAAGTATAAGGAATATGTATTAAAGAATAAACTTAAATTAGAGGTCAGACTTGTAACATAAATATATTTGCAAATAATTTCAAATTATTTATTTATATGCTAATTTCGGCATTTAGATTTGAGGATTTTATTTTTCCATTTTGACAAGCATAAAACTGAACCGCTTTCATCTTGCATTTATTTAGAAAACCATTTAGAAGTTAAGCTAGAGAGTAGCCGAATTTATAATCTAAACTTACACTCTGCCTTTATAACCTTCTAAATTCATAATATTAATCTAGCATCTGGATTTATTGTACCTTTTATGTTCAATTCCCATCTTGACACACTTATACACTCGTATCATAAATGCCATATTTTCACATTCGTGTTGCCATCTTTCGGGCGCATTCAAAGCCACAATATCCAATTAAGTATTCATTTAGTTTTGTCAACTTCAACAATGGAAATTCATTGCTTGTGTGTGCAACAATAACAACAACAACAACACCGTTGTCAGCCCACAACACATGACCCGTTTTTCGCCCCAAAAAGTAAACTAGAAAATTACATTTTCATGTCACAGAGACACACACTCACTCGCACACCGTATCGCTTGTCAGCGATGAAAAACCGAGAATTTCACTGCTTTTCGTTTACTGGCCATCAACCCATCAACTATGATATATATCGTATACATTCCTATTTTTTTCGATTCCAACTTTGGCACCCCCATCCTCACCCTTTTTGCCAGTCCAATCCCCAATCACCCATTTGCATTGAGCTTTTGATTTGGATGGTGAGAGTTCGGTCGGCGTGTGTTGGGGTTATAAATCGCTCATGTCTGCGGCAAGGTCTCTATAGGCAGACAATGCACCACCTGTCGTCCTGGGGATAAAATGTATCGAAATGGGAATAATATACAAAGAGTGTGTGTGGATTTTATATCATGTCTATAAACCCTTAACCAAAAATAATGAAAACAAATGGATGGAATTTTAACCCAAAAAATTCTCATTTTATTATGGGAAATAAATTTAGGGTGTAAAAGTAGTACAGATTCTTTCATAAAAAATTCTTTGAAAGTAAATAATTGTTTGGGATTTCAAATAGCTTGGAAAGGTAAAAATAAGTTGTGAAAACTTATACAATATTTAGAGATCTCAATTAAGGTTTGGCTTCTCCACTAGTAATTATTATTTTCATGACTATTTAAGTATCTGGTTTACATATCTATACTCTTTAAAATAAACAAAAGGAACAATGTTTAAGACACAATGAGTAATCTAAAAAAAAAACAGTCTATTATACTTTATAGTATATTTTATATTATCTACTCATCTTCTTATCACTTCATCCTATCGCCCGGCCATCAACTGTTGCTCTCTTTGTGCTGTGCGCATAATACATATATATATACTATGTATAACCTAATCCAGTCAGTCAGTGACTTTTAAAGTACATCTCATAAAGCTGCGAATATAATTGTATAGAATTTCCCAACATTATTGCAGCCTCAATGCTGGCTACTCTCTTGTTCGTCGTAGCTGTGACCCCAAAATAAAGGTTGCTTGACCCCCGTGGAACTTTTTCACTGGCTCTGTTGTTGTCGTTGTTGTTGCTATTTTTGCTGGCCGAATGGGTTCATGAACTCGCCGAAAAACAAACTTTGACTTTTTATGGGCAAACGAACGCAAATCCATTCAAACTTTTATGGTTGTTGTTGGGTGGACTTTAAAGCGCTACACGTTGTGTGTGTTTATCAGGCTGCGAGGACAATAAATGCAGACGTCGCGTCGACGAAGCTCAGACAGTTCAAATGTCCTGGCACAATTTCCACACGGAGTCAGCAGCAGGCACTGCGTTGGCACTGTGCTGCTGCTCCTTGGCTGTCAAGTCAGCAACACTTTCTATCGTTGTCATTTCGGCTTTGCATTTTATTGTTCCTGCTGGATGCACACAAAGAAACCCTAAAGGTTTGGGTAATAAATAGGATTAAAATAATTAAGAAAGGGTCTTTGGGCAAACTCCTAAAATACAAAACAAATATTCAAGTGTACTTTGGTTTGCCGAATATTTAAGTCACCTAATCTCACTTGAGTCTCGGACTAAACATGGCTTTAATAATTGACGGCATGCCATACCAGAGGCGGACCAGGACAATGGCAGGATATTAGCTAATGCCACAAATGCATCCTGGCATTCTGACATCCTGGCATCCGGGGGCAACTGCCAGCGGAGCGACAATTTCATGCCAGCTGCGCGCACACACACACAAATACACACAGCAAAATGCGCAACAATAACAATTAAAATTGGAAACTGCAGCAGCAATCCATAGAGAAGTGTGCCAGGGGACAGGAGAAGACACAGATAGAAAGAGAGACGCAGAGAGACATGTTGCAGAGTGGTTCAACCTTGGCCTCACAACACGCCCCTGCAGCAACTGCAGCAATCCCTGTTGCCACTCCAATTCCATCCCCTTCCCTCCTCGGTGTCCTCACAACTCCGCTTTGGAGACCATAATTATCCAATTGAACAATAAACAGATGCCTGCCGGGCTTGAGTCAATAGACAATGGCTACGGACGAGAGCCAGGCACTGAGCCTGCCCAGCTGGCAACCTTTCAAACGGCCGCCTCCACTGGCTGATGACGATGAGGCTTCTGCTGCAGTTCTGTGGCAGCAACTGATGTTGCATTTGCTGTTTTGTGGTTTCTGTGGCATTCGTCGAAAGGTTGTGTGCCACTTCTGTCCGCTGGCCACCAAGAGTGATGAGTTGCAGAAACAGTGATAGCTTTTACGACTTTTAATTGAGTTTAAAATAAAAAGAATTTTATGAAAAAGAAAAAGTAATTCAATTAAGGTGAAATTTATCGAGAATTAAGTTAAAGGATTGTATAATTTAAATAAATTCCAAACGTTAGGTCCCATTAGTTGGTTAAATAATCCACCATCACCAGTTTATGTCAGCCGTAGTGGTTTTGAGTAATTAAAACAGATTATATTCCACATTCTCATAAACACAACATTTTCTCATATTTAATATTTAATATCAAAAGCATTTGAAAATTTAATCAATGTACTTATTACGCATAAAACACAATCCATTGAAAAATAAATTATTTAATTTAAATTTAATTAAACTAAACAAGTTTTGGCGAATTAAAACGGGCATATTATGCAATATGTTATATGATATTCAAATCGCTGGGCATCTCTAATCCTGCAGGGCTGATGAACCCTCCTGAGCTGTAGTTATGGGAGACAAGGGAGCTTCCTCCTCCGGGCAACTCAAGTGTAATAATGTGCCAAAAACGTTTACCGAGCTCCACAGAGGTTGCCGGGAGCCGGACAATTGGCAAAAGGCAACTTGTGCGGTCGCACTGGCTGAGTGGACACCGGGGGTCAGTGACTGACAGGGTCCTTTGTCTGGCCAAATGCTTATTTAATGAATATTTATTAACACACAGTAACTAATTTCGGTTTTTCTGTTCTGTTTACTTTTTGTGCTTCGGCTCACAGGTGACTGACGACGACGACGAGGATTGCCCAGCAATGTGCAGACGGTCGCTGGCTGGAATTGCTGGCAGGACACAGACCGCAAGGATCAATCCAATCAAGGAGCAACAGAAACAGCAGCAGCAGCAGCAGTTGCAGCTGTGAATGCAACATTGGCCACTTTTTATACTTACCCACACGAAATGCGTTTTTGCAGCTCGGCCAACGGAGAGATAGCAGTTGATAGATGAACTAACGCAAATGCCCTCCAACTGCAGCTTTTGATGCAAACTTAAGGCAGGGGCCCACAAGTAGAACAAACCATAAGCCAACTCGACTGATAGTTTAAACTAAAACATACACTCTTGGCTACACAGCAACTTTTTAATTATTGTTAAGAACACACTTTTGCAAGACAACAACTCGTTAAATGCCAAATATGTGTTGCCCCAACTGAAGCTGGAAAAGGAATAGAAATACCCATTGGAAGCTCAACACAATACGAATCCCAAGCGAAACACACAAGGCTCAAGCGCGCGCGCTCATCACCAGGAGGACATCGCATAAGCCATGGGCAACAAATGCTGCAGCAAGCGACAGGATCAGGAATTGGCACTGGCCTATCCCACGGGAGGCTACAAAAAATCCGACTATACCTTTGGCCAGACGCACATCAACAGCAGCGGCGCCGGCGGCAACATGGGCGGCGTTCTCGGCCAGAAGCACAACAACGGCGGTTCGCTGGACTCGCGCTACACGCCGGATCCCAATCATAGGGGTCCTCTGAAGATTGGCGGAAAGGGTGGGGTGGATATCATTAGGCCCCGCACCACACCAAGTGAGTTTCCTTCTATATAAATTGTATATACATATATATATATTTTTTTGGGCAAACAACTCATTTAAAAAAGCTAATCTAATATGCGTATTATCGTGTATTACAGGCGTACTTCGCTAAAAAGAAAACAATTCGATAATTGAAAAAATTGTTTGATGGAAGCTTAGATTTCAATTTTGAAATCAAAATGTTTGGAATTTATTCTTCCATTATTTTATTTTATTTGATTGGATTCTATTTTATTCGATTTAATTTTGAAATTATTTAAATTATTTGATTTGATTTTAATTTGATTTTACCTTTGATTTAATTTGATTTTATTCTTAATTTGATTTTCAATAATTTCATTTTATATGTGTGAAGGTTTTAAATGTATTTTGATTTAATTTGCTTAAAATTATTTAATGTAATTTAATTTTATTGTAATTTTTTGGTCTGGTTTATAATCATAATCGGTTTTTAGAATTAAATATTATTTCAAGTAAAACCTGCTCTAAAATCCATTTTTAAAAGTTTCCTGTGTTAAGTGCATTTATTTAATTAAAGAGTTTAATTAAATTGGTCAAAGTTATCCCAGTCAATTATATTTATGCCACACAACATTTTAATTAAGCAAGTTCAAGTGGGCGAAGTTTGTCTGTATATTTGTGTATTATCATTATCATGCATTAGTAATTAGCTGGTGGCTGTGTTATCCTCCTGAGCCTTCGCGGGAGGAGTGATAATTTCAGCTTTTAATTAGCAATTTGACTTTTTGCCCCGCCACAGAGATTGGCTTTTACCCGCTGGTTGGCCTTCTGTGTTTGCATAATGTGAGACAGCGCCAGGCAAAGCAACTCAGGCCAAACTAACTAACCAAGCCAACTACCTGTACTGTACACCTACTGCCATAATTAGAGTTCGTCTCCCAGGAGGTTCAGAGGTGGAGTCAAGTCATTTGCTGCCAGGCTCCGTCGTTGGTGGTGGTGGCAACGCAACGCAATTCTCATATTTGCACTGGTAATACGACTACAGTCGTTAACCTTGACCAGTTCTCGTGGCCCGGAAAAGGGTATCGGGGTGGAAAGGTGGTGTTGGATTAATGCCACCTTAGCGGGGATATTGCATACGATATGACACGACATTGTGTTGGCATAAACGAGACCCCAAGGAGTTGTGTAAGGAGTTGTTGCAGCTGCGTAACAGTTTAATAAGTTGGCAAAAGGGGTGCTATATTTGCCATGAGCAAATTGCAGTGCTCTAAGGGAAACCATTTGCTTTTATTTAAAGAGATATATATGCTAAGCTCACAAAAGATATTATTCTAAAGGGATAGAAATAGTTTAAGTGAAGTACAAAGCACAAATTGAGATATCATTTAATGTACGCAATGTTCTAATTACAACCAACCTTCTCTTATTTAAATTTAATAAAAATTTTTTAAATTTTTGCCAACATATTAGCAAGCAAGATCTATCGTCTTTGTAGATTTACCCTCCACTAAGGTTATAAGGTTTTGAAACGTCAACCTTTAGCAGTCATAACTTTGAATTCACAAAGGCGGGAACCAATCCCCAAGTTTTCCCATGGCATAAATGCCACCATTCGTTTCATTCCAAGTAGCATTGAAGTGGACTGTGGACGGCTGGTGAATTATTTTGATGTGACCTGTCACCGCCAGCTGGGAATGCAAAACCTCGCAGCCGGCAGCCGATTAACTGCTGCTGCTGATGCCATTTCTATCCATGACATGACGGCTACACAGTACTATGGGCTTATATAGGCCCCTAAAGCCGCTTAGGTCGTGTAAACCCATCAAGAGGTTGAGTGCTTGGCCAGTGATTTGTGCCGCCTTTGTCAGCACGAATGCCCAGTGAAAAGGGGCGTGTCCGAGTCAGTTGGGTTAAAGCAAATGGAGGGCAGGAGAGGCAGAGAGCGGCCAAGGCAACTGGCATGCCAGTTTATTTATGCGTTGCCTTGCTGCTTGTGGGCTAAATCAATTAGCCAAATGCAAGTCAGTGCCAAAAATCGCGGCTTGGCAACGGTGCACACTTACCATACACGAAATGAAATTGTTTTGTTTATGGCGTCCTCCCCGAAAATGTATGCTATGCTATATCCAATTTGCATTTGGCAAGCATCCTACTCCCCGCCACACTTGAACTCATTAAACTCTAATTAAGTTTTAAGGCAATTTTGTTAGGCAAATAGGAGAAAAAAATATAGAAGTAAGAAAAAAATTTGTGTATTTCCCAATTTGTCGCCATAAATTGCAATTTAAGGACGCAAATCAAATTTGCCCAGCCAGACGAAAATTTTTGCCACTAACTAGACACCTCTTCTCACCCCCTACTTTCTCGCTACAGCCGGCGTTCCCGGAGTGATGCCCAAGCGCGTCGTCGTGGCCCTGTATGACTACAAGTCCCGCGATGAGTCCGATCTGAGTTTCATGAAGGGCGACCGCATGGAGGTCATCGACGACACCGAGTCCGATTGGTGGCGCGTCGTGAATCTGAGTACCCGCCAGGAGGGCCTCATTCCGCTCAACTTTGTGGCCGAGGAGCGCAGCGTCAACAGTGAGGAGTAAGTGCTAGATTCTAAAAAGGGACAGCAGAAATTGTGATAAATGATTTGGGCTTTAAATATGAAAAACTTGAACTATACAAGTGAATTGAATATATAAAATTCATATTTCCTCCACAAATTCAATAAGAAACACAATTTTCTGGTGAGCTCTAATATAAATAACATATTTATTTAATTGATTTATTGAAATATTAATATAAATCTCTAATATCCTTCACCAACTAGCTGGTTCTTTGAGAACGTCCTGCGCAAGGAAGCGGATAAACTTTTGCTGGCCGAGGAAAATCCACGTGGCACCTTCCTCGTTCGACCCTCGGAACACAATCCCGATGGCTATTCGCTGTCGGTGAAGGATTGGGAAGATGGACGTGGATATCATGTGAAGCACTATCGCATTAAGCCGCTGGATAATGGTGGCTACTACATAGCCACCAATCAGACTTTCCCCTCGCTTCAGGCCCTGGTCATGGCATATAGCAGTAAGTATATGCCCACGCAAGCGACAACAATAATAAGTTGTAAGCAATGAAGTGGAAAAATCCATTTATTAATTCTCTTATCGCCGCAGAAAACGCTCTTGGCCTGTGTCACATACTATCGCGTCCCTGCCCCAAGCCACAGCCCCAGATGTGGGACCTGGGCCCGGAGTTGCGCGACAAGTATGAGATACCGCGCTCCGAAATTCAGCTGCTGCGCAAACTGGGACGCGGCAACTTTGGTGAGGTCTTCTACGGCAAATGGCGCAACAGCATCGATGTGGCGGTGAAGACCCTACGCGAGGGCACCATGTCGACGGCAGCGTTCCTGCAGGAGGCGGCCATTATGAAGAAGTTCCGCCACAATCGCCTGGTTGCCCTCTATGCGGTTTGCTCGCAGGTAATTGAAGCAACATATTTTTTCCTGAACGTTTATTAATTCCTCAAATCTTCATTTGCAGGAGGAGCCCATCTATATTGTGCAGGAGTACATGTCGAAGGGCAGTCTGCTGGACTTTCTACGCGAGGGCGACGGCCGTTACTTGCACTTTGAGGATCTCATCTATATTGCCACCCAGGTGGCCAGCGGCATGGAGTATCTGGAGTCTAAGCTGCTCATCCATCGCGATTTGGCGGCACGCAACGTACTGATTGCCGACAACAATGTGGCGAAGATTTGTGATTTCGGACTGGCGCGCGTTATTGCCGATGACGAGTACTGTCCCAAGCAGGGCTCACGGTTTCCGGTCAAATGGACGGCGCCCGAGGCGATCATTTACGGCAAATTCTCGATCAAGTCGGACGTCTGGTCGTATGGTATCTTGCTGATGGAGCTGTTTACGTACGGACAAGTGCCCTATCCGGGCATGCACAGTCGGGAGGTGATCGAGAATATCGAACGGGGCTTCCGTATGCCTAAGCCGACGAATCACTACTTCCCGGATAACATCTACCAGCTGCTGCTCCAGTGCTGGGATGCGGTGCCCGATAAGAGGCCGACGTTCGAGTTCTTGAATCACTACTTCGAGTCGTTCTCGGTCACGTCCGAGGTGCCGTACCGAGAGGTGCAAGACTAAGCAGCCGAGTCCAGAGCCTAATCACACACATCACCTACACAGACTCACACGCATACACACACGTACGACATATATATATATATATAGTATATAAAGTTATACATATATATATTATACATTTATATGCATATTTACTATAATTCTTAAGACTTTTTAATGGCATACCAACCAAGCAACACACACTCCACACACACCCATGAACTCTATATGTATGGTATATATGTATGTGTTTAAGCGTATCTTAAAAATTCTCTGAATCCAGCAACAAAAGCAAGAAAAAAAAACGTAAAAAAAGAAAACGAAACACGAAAATCGGAAAGAACTAAATTTTATATTTTACACGCAAAACTATTTTATAATTTATATATATATATATACCTAACTGTATGTACTATTGAAATAGAAAGTATTTAACTAGTTTTGTAAGCTTACGGGGCCGAGATAATAATGATAAAGATGATACCGATGATACCAAGAAGTCAAGTAGGAAGGAAATTGATGGCAACTATATTGAATTTCAAATCGAATACACAGCTATACAATTAAAACGCTACTTTAATCGGTGCTTAGGTTTTTTGTATAAACAATCCAATCCAATCCAATCTACAAACTAGATAACTTTTTGATCTAAGCCTCCTCCCTCTGCTGAATAGTTTTTCTTCTGATACTTTCCACACAAAACAAACACACACACACTCGAGACGACTATCTTACAACTAAGCCAAGTATTATTTAAATCAATCCGAATCCGAATGCGAATCAAACATTAATGTATTTCGAATTGTTGCTAATGAGAAACTCTCCAATGATGGCATTTACTTATAAGGTGGCAGCGTGCCCACGCCTCGTCTTCTACATCCATGTCCAGAAATCTAAATGGAAATATGAAAATTCATTTGCGAAAATTGCATTTTGTACAAATCATTGAAAAACACAAGGAGATAAAGAGAAAGAAGAGAGAAAGCATTTCACGTTTTGTTGTTAGCAATTAAACCAATGAATGTTTATAGAACACTTAAGTTTATGCCAAAATTATTGTTTATACCTTTATACTTTGTTCGTATACTTAAGCACAACAAGCACACACACAATTGGGCACTGTCCATGTAGTCTAGATATATCTCTATTGATGTACAACCTACAGCGTTGGCCCGCATTTAGTTCCTCTCCACACCTGCTGTTCCTTGCGTGTGCAGCCCAAATCAATAGCCCGACTCAAGCCATATGGATAAACTGCTATCTCCAGGGTTTCAAAATGCTAAATATCATACGATAATGATTCGAACCGATCAACTGTATCAATCAATCAACCAGAGACCACACTCACATACACATCTATCTTACCTTCACATGAAACATCGATTGAGAGGAGACTTTATTTAATTTATTTGATTTTTGTTATAGTTTTTAGTTTTTCGTTCATCGATATAGTACATATAGCATATACATATATATATATATATTGTGTTGGCCATTGTGTGCACATTCTGTAGCATAAAACCAAAGTTTAGCATTTCGTATTGAGATCTATGTATTTGTAAAGAAACATTTATACGGCGGCATACAAACACACCACACACAGAGATCAGTTTATATAGGATTACCAGGCTTAAACTAAAACGAGGACAACAAAACAAACCCAATCATTGTATGAAATTGCATTAAACGTATCGGAATCACAACGGAATCATTGCAAATAATTAATTAAAAGGATATTGTTATAATTCACAGGCAAAACTGAAATTGTTTAGCGTAGTTGATGAATTTTTGTATATAAACTTGACATATAACGTGTAGAAATAAACGACAAATTTAATTGAATAATAATTTAAAGCAATTTCTGCAAAATCAGCAATTGGCCACTGGCGGCGCAGGCGGCATGCGAGGCAATTAACCACAAAACAAGAACGTAAATTTCACAAACTTTTTATACAAACTGCGGCAATCAAATTGAAAGATTTACAAAATTTTTCAGCCTTTGCCTGGGTAGGCGTGTTGCATGCGCCGCCAAAGATTCTGCATTATTGCTTGATATAACATTGAATAACAACATGGATTGCAATGTCCGATGAGTAATTATAGTAATAAACAAAGGAATGGAGAATGTCATGTAATACGGATAATGGTAATAATTCACAGATTCACGAAAGCAAATATGAATGGAAACTGAATTTAGCTGATGTAAAATGATAGAAATGTGTCCGTTAAGTCGGTTAGGTGTGTAATGCATAATACAAATAATAATGATAATAACTAATAAAATTGAAAAATATGTAATAACTAAATACTGGTGGTTTTAATTTGGATTCTTAAGGGTTCTTACCTCTTGTGAAATTTTGTAACCTACAAAAACTATATAAATCGGCGATCGTTGATTATCGGATCGCTTTATGTTCGCAAATGGGCCCAGAAAAGAGGGTTTAGTAAGGAAAACCCGAGCGTAGTCTAAAAATATGCTATGAAAATGAGATTTTAAATACATTTATGATGTTTTTTATACGGCGTAGCTTGGCAGAGACTCAAGTCCGGACGATTCTGAGTCTTTTTTTTATTGGTAGCTGTAAAGTGATGTTAGAATATAATTATACCGCAAATAATACCCAGCTCTCTTATTATTTCAACCAGCATTTAAAATTCATAATATTTTGTTTTTGCTTTTTTGGATACCAAAAAAGTTGAATGAAATTTTGTATTTTATTGTTCCTTTCCGGGTTTAATACATGTATGTATATAGAATAATGAAATCGTTTCCGTTTAAAAATTGTTCAAAGGCAAAATTGTACATAATATGTAATTCGTTATGTTTTGTCTTGTATATGTATATATAATTAATTCAATAACTCGATTTTAATCCATGAAGTGCGCTAAAAAGTAAACGTTTCAGTGTCTTGCAAATGCACTTTTAAAGGACCGATTCTAATTCGATTTAGATTAATTTTGCTTTATTTTTTTTTCAGGGGCTGGTGACTACAGACAAATGTATTAATGTACCATATTAATTTTGGTTCTCTACTTCGACAGAGAATATCCTGTGGAATGTATGTATATATCTTATGGGGGAGCGAATATATATATGTAGGGGATATATACATATCCGCCATGCATTTGGGGTAAAACAGTTCTGTATAGTTTGGGCATATTTGCTATTTTTGTTTATTGTATGTACAATAAATTCGTATTACTCTTATTTATTGTTTGGCATTCGTATTTGGACCTACGAACGTTGCTCACTAACGGATTTGATCGTAAGGCTCCATATGGCAACCACTGGTCTCGGCCACAGTCGTCCGAGGGCAAGTTAATCGAACAAATCGGCTAGTATCCTGGGCAAACTCTAGTTGAAACAGAATAACAATTGAAGTAACTAGGAATCCGGGGTGTACTCTGCAACTTGTATCATCACATTTTATACACATGGTAATATTTCAAGTTATCAATATCAATATCCAATATCAATACCAAGACTTTAAAGTATTTACTTATGCAAGTGCGGACAACATTTTCTCTAATGTACATCGAGGCATAGCCGATCACGTTTTTATACATTCATATGCAAGAGCTAAGTATACAGCAATATATATGTTTGTATTTAGAGTCATCCATAATTAACAGGGCAAACATCTTAAGGCTAAACATTTACAAAACGCTTCCATCAACTGCTCAAGGATGTCTATTATCTGCCACAAAGTAGGCCCGTATCTTAACCAGGTTAAGCCATTTAAAAATGCATTCATCAACTGTTTTATATTATATATATATAAATATATAAATTACGCCAGGACCGTTTTCTTAATGCAGTTAATGTCTTTCGTTGTGAAAAAAATTAAATTATAATTATTTCGAATGATTATTTAACTTGATTCGGTGCAAAAAATTTTAAATGCTACCCTGCAGCTCAGGGTAACATTCAGGAAAATGTCCAGGTCGTCCATACCTGGAGAAAATTACTTAAATTCTTGGAACTAATAGTTTTCTTTGGCTATTTCCAAAAGAATACCAGAAATGTTCTTTCCGCCGAACTTAAATATTTTCATTAATAAAAACTAAGTTTAGGATTTTTTGTTTAGACATTTTATGAAATGAGGCGAAAGTCATCTTGGCGTTGATCTTAATTTAATGATTTTTCGTTCCATTTGCATAAAATGTCTTCACGAAATTCTAATAAACTTAGTATAAATAAAAACAAATTAAATTTGTTTATTTTAAAAATAAAAAAGATATAATAAGATTATCCATTAACTGACATATAAGAAAACGGACATTTTTTGGAGACAAGAAAAAACAAATGAAAAAAAAGACAACAAAAACCTATGGTCATCTCAGATTTTTAGGTGTGAAAATACAAAACCAAACCAACCATTTTTGACTATATCGAATTTTGGAATTCAAGATTCTCAAAACTGGTTGGTTTTAGAATTTTCACCTGAGCGGCCATTGATTTAACTATGATATTTGAATTATTAACTTGCTGATTATTTACGATATTTCGATAACTGTGTAAATGTTGTGTACGAATTTGTTCTTAGAGAGTTTATTTTTTATTTATTTGTGGATTTTTCAATTGACAGGCTTACCTGTAACTTACATACATATATGTATATGTATATGAATTTATTTATATCTTTATATATAGTGTGGTAAATTGCACCATGCTAAGTCCTACGTATTATCTTTAGAATTGCATCCTCTGGTCGTAAAGCTACAAATATTAAACACTATTTCTCGCCTCGTATGAAACTAGTCTAGGTTTGTATTTTCGTACCTATATGACCTCAGAATCCCAATATTATATATGTTTGTATATATAGGGGCCTCCTTCCGGCGAACACATTCGAATCGCACTTATCGGTGTTATGAACTACATTTTTTGATTCTCATGAATCGTTGTTTCCGTTGGTTTTTATTTTAATTTAATGTTCTGCACAAACGTTAAAATTTGGTGGCTTATTAAAGGGTATCAAGGCGATTAGTTGAAAATAAAGTAAAGAAACACAATACACAAGAGAAAATGAATATGTTTCTTTGACTTTTAAATTCATCTAGCCAGCTTTGATACCCATTAATTTATTTAAAATGACAGAGGATCGAAGGGTACACTTGACACGAGAGAAAAGGTAAGAAACAAAAAAAAGAGACTGAATTAATTTTGTTTCTTGGGGTTTTCTTTCGTGCTACATTTTAGCTTTGATACCCTGTAATTTCAAGTAGCCTTGTCCAAGAGAACTCCAAGAAAATATCGAGTGTCTCGGCTTGCAGGTTGCATTTAAAAATAAGTAAGAAACATATCATAAGTAAGCGATATTTTGCTTGGTTTCCTAAGTATTTTCATTTCAACTTCTAAGCTTTGATACCCTGCAATTTCCTTTACCACTGTGCAGAGCATTTTCGATTCGACTACGCCGAACCAATGTGATGACCTGAAGCGGATTTACATGGCGGATGAGATCTGCTGTCCCTGCTGATGCAGTTGTTGTTGCAATTGCTGAGGCGCTTGCTGCTGCTGCTGCTGCTGCTGCTGCGGCGGTTGCTGTTGCTGCTGCGGTTGTTTGCTGCTGCTGTTGCTGCGGCTGCTGCTGATATTGCTGCTGGTACGGCTGCTGTTGATATTGCTGCTGCTGCGGTGCCAGCTGCAATGGCGGCGGTGTATTGCCAATCGCTGCTGCTGCTGCCGCCGCATTCTGCTGCGTTGTGGCCTCGTTGGTCTTCAGGAAATACGTTATCAAATCGATGGGGAGCGGGAACACAATCGTCGAGTTCTTCTCCGCGGATATGGTGTTGAGTGTCTGTGGAAAATTGGAATATTTAATTTCATGATAAAATCATAAAGTGTAATGGTAGAGGCTCCAATAAAATAGGTTGCATGCTTGAAAACCCTTTTACCTTTCTTTAAAATATTAACATGGTTCTTTTATATACAAATTTAAGTAAATAAGCGACATTTACACCCAAAAACTTGCATTTATTTCCCTGCTACATGCACTTATACAATGACAACATATCCTTATCCCTAACTTAAATCACACCTGAAACAAAAAGTATTAATGGCAATGTCAGTGACCCACCTGCAGGTAACGCAGCTGGAGGGCGGCCGGTGAATCGCCAATCACCTCCGACGCCTCGCGTAGTGCTCGAGATGCCTTCTGCTCTCCTTCGGCGGCGATGACTTTGGCGCGGGCTTCACGGGCGGCCTCTGCCTCGGCGGCCATCGCGCGTTGCAGTTGCACGGGCAGGCGCACGTCCTTGCTGTACGGTCGATGGAGAAAATGAGATTAGCCAGGGGGAAGGTTGGGAGGTTGGATGGTAGATAGCGGAAAAACCCGTAATTCGAAGCTAAAACCATTTCTATTCTCAAAAAGTTCTCGCTCACTGAGAGAAAATAGCCACACACCAGTGGAAAATTAACTTCCAGCATTGTGTTTTAAGGAAAAAGATAAACAATTAACTTGGGTTGATTTCTGTGTTTAATACTTTTTGTAATAACACTATTTGAAGAACTTATTATTTGATAAATTTAAATTTTAGAATTTGCAGTTAAAACAAAGACACTAACATTACTAGAAAGCAACTACTTTGCAGAAGAATCCTTTTCACTTGAAATAATATTTTAGCAAGCCCATTTTTCCAAGTGCCTTTTCAAATTTCCATATTAAATTGTCTGCCATCAGACCGAAATGCGCGAAGCGCCAGCTAATGTGCCTCGCAGCTTCGGGTAATGGCGCATCTTTAATTCGGCCGACTGGCGGTCTCAGCCTGTATTTTTCACAGCCATCCAAGCGTGGGGCTTAATTTATCAAAAAATATATTTAGAATGCGCTATTTGTCTAAAATTTAAGCCGCACAATTTCTCACATCATTTTATTGGCCATTTAAGAAAGTTGTTAAGCTGCTGATCAATTTTCATAACATATCCCAGAGAGCCAGAGGGCAATAATGCCAGCGAAATGAAGAAAGGCAGATGCAGTAATGAAAAATTCAACAACTGCCATAAAATGAAACCGGCCAAGTTGTGTGAGGGTTGTTGTGGGGAAATGGGAGTTGGTAAAAAGGTAGTAACAGCCGCCGCAGCAGCATAACCACAACAACAACCGTCAACGCGTCAAGTTGTTGCAGCTGTTTTAACATGGCCAACACCAGCCGCTGTTACCAGCCGCCATATTTGTGGAGCCACTCGGAAAAAGAGCGATTCTTAAATATGAAGTTTAAAGTTATTGAATAACTCTCTTCCCCGACAACAAATGGTTCGAAAAAAAGAAGGAAATATAAATGTAGAAAATAAGTATTAAAAACTCAAAAGAAATTATAGAATTGTCATAAGAATCCCTAAAATTCATCATCATAAAAGCTCCCACTAATTGTTTCCTGTGCACATGTAAGCATTTGACGTGCCAACGTCACACTTGGCACTGCGAAACTGAAGCTGACAAAGTAGTAGCCACTTGCCCCCTGTGAGCGGCATATAATAAATTACAACAACGGCGAACCCCCTCGGTGACAGGACAGGACAAAGAACAGAAGCCCACCTCCCGCACTCACTTCTGGCCATCATCCAGCGTTATTGTTATTGTTGTGTGATAAATGCCCAGGAAAAATGGTAAAACAAATAGGCAACAACCAACTCTACTGATGTGGCCTTCCTTGTCGCGGCTATGACAATGTTTGCTACTGAGCTACATTCCGGCAGCAGCCAATTTAGATGTTATATAAGCCGGCAAAAACTCAAGTCTCTGGGGGAGCACCTGGTGGTTTGTTATAATGCAATTAGAAACTTTGGCAACTGGCGATGAATACTTGATTTTTTACCCGTACACACCTTAGAGGTAAATGGAATTTGAAAGGATTTTTCAGAGCCAAAAGTTAAATAAATAAGTTGGCAACAAATTTAGTCTCTGGGGGAAAGCGTTAGCAGGAAAAGGAAATATTTTAAAGGGTCCTTTGGATATTTAGTAAATAAAAACATTGAGTATATTAAGCAAAGAGAAATAAGTTTATAGGATATTATATTTAGATGTATCTTTAAAACCAAAACAATATATATGTATCTAAAGGAAAATTTTTAGAAACCCAATTTACAATCACCTAAATCTTCGAACTGTTAAACAGCTAAAACCAGGTTTAAAATGCCAACTCCTTGAACCTAATCCTAGCCCTTAAAAAAATCGTAACATCGTAAGCAGCCGTAATGCCAGGATTCTCGGCATCCTTTAGAGCATATCACCAACTTCGACTGTAGTCGAGGCAAACCGTTTATAAAATTACTTTTATAGCTTGACATAGAAAGTTTTCCAGGTTGCCACTGCAACTGAGTGTGCTGCAGTGGGTGGGTTAAAAAAGCTGTGCTACTTACATTTCAACACGTTCAACTTTGATGCCCCAGGCATCGGTGGCTTCGTCGAGTTGAACCTGTTTATGATTGGACGCCAGGTGGTTGAGGTGTAGGTGGTGTGGTTGGAGGTGGATTCGTTGGTTGGTTGGTTCGGTCGGTTGGTCGGTGGATGAGCCGTGTGAGAAATAGCAGTAAAAATACATTAGTTTTTGTTTACACGCGTTTTTCAGGTCGTTAACAGTTTTGTTTTTCAGTTTTTTTGCTTTTATATCCCTCCCTCGCTCCTCCCTAGCTTCACGTGGCCACATTGTGTTTTGTGGGTCGCGCAGCATCCTTGAAATGAGAAACTAAAAATGCAGCACTCGACGGAGTGGCAAAGGGAGCCCTGCCCTGGCAACTTGGCATTTTTCACATGTGCGCTTCGACGTGCCACAAACCGCCGCCGCCTGATGCTGCTTGAGATTTTCGCCTGATTTTGAACTATTTTTCATATGGCATGAAGAATAAATAAATAAAACGACGACCGTCGTCGCCGCCGTTGCCAGGCATGCCTTTAGAATTTGGGTTAAGTTGGCAGCTGCTAAGATATGCGGCTCGCAACTTCGCCTCCACTCGCCTCCCCGGCTGCCCATTTTCAATTTTGTGCAATGAAAAAGCACTTTGGCTCCGAGATTATTCTCATGCCAGGCACGGGCGGACGGTGCCTTTGGCAGCTGCTAAATTTCGCAATTAATATTTTCCTGCCTCCGCTGGGTGGAGTTTCACCGCAAAACTTTAAGGTTTATGCTGCATAATTAGGAGCAGCGACTTGAATGTCATCTGTCAGCAGAAGGAACTGGCAAAGTAGCTGCCTGGCTGCACTTATTTTACAGTGAGTTTGTGCACTGCGAAAAGGATTTTTAAGAAACTCTAAAAAGTCATTTTTAAATGTATTTTAAGGTGGGAAAGTGCTATTCTCCGAAGAAGTTTATTTCCTTTTATTTTGACTGCAATATATGAGTTTGAAGACATTTTATTTAAAAAGACTGAGACATGCGTCTGTGAAAAAACCTTATAAATATTTCTCCTGCAAAAGGAAAATTTCAAAATAAATATTTATGTCCCCGCCAGGTTTTCAGCTAACATTGAAATATCCTTCAAATCTATAAATCCCTTTAAAGAAGCTTGAAATAAATTTTAAGATAGGAATTCGCTGGTTTCCATAGAAGCCAATAATATCCTTTAACTTTCCTTAAGAGATGTGAGTCTTTATTAAATTAAAGAACATTTTATTAGAAAAGTCTATTTCTTATTCTTTAAAGAAAAATAAAGAATGTTGGCTCTTGAAACTGGAAAAGGCCAAAAACGAATTTATATTCCCATTAAATTTTCATCTTAGTTTCGCCTATAATTTCCCTGTGTAATTTTCTATGTGTGTGTGTGTGTGTGGCAAAGGCAACTAAGTAAATTAGAGGAAGAGCAGCTCGATGGAGTCGCCGGCTCCAGCGACTCCTTATCCCAGGCCGGGGGGCCAACTGGCAACTGGCAACTACCGTCAACCGTTTTGAACTCACCTGCATTGTGCCGGAAATCGTCATACGCTCGCTGAGTATCTCATGCAAATGCCGAGTTCCCATTGTGTTTCGTAGAGTAGTCTGTGCCAGTAGTCTGGTCGAATGGTGGGCATTCTCCACGTTCGCTATAGAGACCGTTGCATTTGATACGCGATAGTAAACCACTGCATCCACCGAAACCGTAACGCTATCCTTTGTGAGAACCTACAAGATGCAGTGGGGTTTTTTTTTGGTTTTTGGGGACACTTTGCTTGCTTTCTCTATTGTTCCTGCTATTGTTGTAGTTGGTCTGTAGTTATTTTTATATATGTTTTTTTTTTTTTTTAATAAATTCGCTTGTTATTGTTGCCGACAAAACACAGACGTAAACAGAGACAGAGATAGTGAGAGAGAGAGGGGGATGTGCGTATATACAGATAGACGCGCATTGAAATATTTGCAATTCGTACACGAGTATATATACACATGTGGGTGGCACTGTTACTGGTACTGGTTCTATGGCACTATGGTGATAAGCTAAACATTTGTATCTGTATCTGTATCGGTGGCTGTGCTCTGCTGCTGTGCTGTGCACTTCATAGCCAAGAGATATATAGATAGAGAGAGGGTATAATGCGAATGCACTTGACTTGAACGGCGTTCGCTCGCTGCTAGCTGTTCGCTGGCCTCTTGGCCGGGCCGGGACGCTATTTTCTAATAGAACTAAGTGCAGGGAGTGCAAAAACTTTTGCCTTAGACCTCAGGACATAAAGACAGACACACACAAACACACTCGCACAAAAGACGGGCTTCTTCCATTTTGATTATTGCATCTGTGACTGTGACTGTGCGTTTTTAGCATTTGCATTTGAATTTTTAGCTGTGGCATCCGCGTGTGTGTATGTGTTTTTGTGTGTGTTGTGCACATCCCAAAGTCCCAAAGTCTTTTCGCATTGTTTTGCATTCAGCGAACTTTATCCGGGGGCAACAGCGAAAGTTATATCCCAACCAGCAATTTGGGCTCGAGAGGGATCCGATCATCATCTGCGCTAAAGCGATTCGTGGAGCAAAACCCAAGAGCTTGGGGGTTACAGTGTATAAGTTATAGTACAGATATGGGGGGATAGAGAGATATATATTTAGAGACAGAGCGAGATAGAGTGGGGTCACAAATTATACAAGTACACGTGTAAGAGACTCAAATTATAAGCTGAAAAAAGTAGGAAACTCAAGAGCGAATCAAACCAAACAACCAAAAGGCATTAAATCGTTTGTAGGAAATGTCTTATAAATATATATAGTATATATATATATATTCTAGCAAGTTGTGGGTTGGCGGATTGGGGCGGGTATTGAGAGACAGATGTGACGGGGTCGTGGGCGGTTTATGTACACGTTCGATCTCGGGATTATTCCCATCCACACCGCAAGTTTACTGGGACTGCCCCAATGGTGTCAGCAGCCTCGGTCCATGATGTTGCCCAAATCGAATTCTCAAATTTTTATTTTATTTTTCTCTGCCTTTGACTTTGCCATTGCCTTGGGCACAGGCCCTGCTCGCATAAGTTGGCTTAACTTATGCCAAACTATTCCGCACAAGTGCATGTATATATGTACATCGAGCAGAAAGTTGCTCCCTCGCTTGGCGCTTTATGACCTGCCCAAACATTGTTCGGCGCAGTCTAGACCGCTTTTTACGGACCCTACAAAAGCTGCTGGAGCTCTGTGGTGTCAATGTTGTTTAGTGTCATCGTTTCCACTCGGCCAGTTTCGAGGGTTTTACCATCATCATCTCAGCCTCAGCCTCAGCCTCAGCCTCAATGTGGGCGAACTTTTCGGGTGCCTAGCAAATCTCTAGCATTTTAGCATGAGAATCAACTGAAATGTGAGCAGCAACTGGAGGAGCTGTGAGACTGGCACAGAAGTGTTTTTGTAAATCCAGTTATTTAAATTTATAGAGTAAAATCTTGAGCGGATTTTTGTTTTGTTTATTTATAATAAAAGTAAGCAGAGGTACTTGATAAGCTTGCTTTTTATTTGTGGAGGTATTTACGTAAATGCACCAAGAATTTAGTTGTTAGTAAGCTATATTTACCAAAGCAATATTGATGGAAGTTTTTTTACTTTAAATTTAATATGTAAGCAGTGGAAATACTCAAAAAGAAGTTTTTTGTAAGCTTAGCTACTCATATTTCGAAATATTTTTCTGTTAAATTAATATTGAATAAAATAGGGACTTTTTGAAATACAGTCTTCAAGATTTTCAGAATATTTTATATTTTATATTAAACATAAAACTACATAAGTTGATTTATTATAATATTACTAATTTTTTAAAACTGTTTCTAATTCAATATTACGTAACCACACCACAGTGCGTATACTTGATATTTTAAGTCAGTGATATTCAAAGTCCACCAGTAAAAAGAAATTTGGCATTCTAATTTGTTATTTTCTTTAATATTTTATATTAAAGACAAAAATGAATTATTTTTGTAATATTACAAATTTTTAAGGCGGATTCTAATTAAAAAATAAACACACAACAGTGCGTATACTTGATATTTTATTTTATAAGGCCAATTAAATTAATTTTTTATTCCACTTTCAGCTTTGCTTCTATTCCTATTTAATATTTTACATTGAGCAGAAAACTATTACAGATTTTATTTGGCCACAGTGCGTATACTTAATATTATAAATAAGTCATAAGGCCAAAAGTAAACTTTTTTCCTATTCAATATTTTAATTAAACAGAAAACTGAATTATTTATTTATTATCATATTATTACTTATTTTTTTAAATTGATTCAAGTTCAAAAAATTGTAACCACACAACAGTGCGTATACTTGATATTTTAAAACAAAAGACCAAAACCAAGCGGAATTTGAAATTCTTTTTTGTGCTTTGGTTTTTTTCCTATTCAATATTTTATATTAAAGAGAAAACTTTTTTATTATCAGAATTTTACTGATTTAACCACTGTGCGTATACTTGATATTTTAAATCAAAAGACGGAAAGTAAGCACAATTTCGCATTCTACTTTGTAGTTTCTACTTTTCCTGGTGTTTTTCTTATTTTACGAATAAAATATTAACCTCTTTTGTTGTGCCTGAGCTGGCATTAAGCCATAAAGCTGCTGTTTATATTCCGGGGCAACCGTGCGTATGATTACTTTTTGAGGGAAACCTGTGAGCCGTTGCGATTTGTGGCCTCCATTACGACTGAATGATGGCTGGCATGTTCAATTTAGCTAAAACAAATAATCGACAAATTCAATTGCATTGCATTGTGTGTGCTCTGCTCTATTGAAATGCATCATCAAGGACCTTCGCTCTGCATACCTTTGGCATAATCATGCACGACTCGACGACGACTCACTTCATTATGAAAGCCGGGCGAACATGGATAGAGCCCTAAATCAATTTGGCTAGAACAATGGCTTATTATTTCCCAACAATAGTTTCTAGGGCGGGGGAGGGGGTTTGTGGGTGGCAATTGGGCGTTGCGTGTGTGTGTGTATCTGTAGTGGAGTGAAGTGAGTTGGGTCCTGGATAAGTCTGGCTTGTTCATTGCATTTTACAGTCTGAATCGAGGAAATATGAATGAGCATGGCAACGGGTCAATAGAAACGTTCAGGAATCAATGATGAAATCATAGAAGTGGAAGGTGGAAGTGGGTGTTGGTGTGGAGGTGTAGGTGGCTGTGGTGGAGGTGGAGGTGAATGAAATGAAAATTCCAAACGATAGTTCAATACACACTGTATATTTATACACTGTAACGCCTAAACTAATGAGTTTTCAATTAAACATAATTTGATTATTTATTACAATTTGCACAGTTGATGCTGGGAATGTGTCAGCACTTGGATCAACGATATTTGGTTTCAACTGAAAATATCTTTGATTTGGTATTTGGTATTTGGTAATTAGTATTTAGAGTGACAGAGATAGAGAGAGGCAGAGAGAAAGAGTCAGAATGAGAGATATATATATATAGAGAGAGAGAGAGACAGAGTCTTTGGGCCCTCACTCAACTGGTCATGGTTTTTCACATCTCCGAAGCTATGGACTATATATAGTATATATCGTATCTATGGGGCAACTACTGATGCTGTGATGCTGGGACTAGCTATGGCTATAGCTCTAGCACTTGCTACTATACATCATTACAGTTATAGTACTTTAGTTTACAATTACAGAGTTACGATTCTAACGCGTTCGCCTTTAGCTTTACTCATATTAGTCTAATGCTCTCGCTTTTAACTTTGGCTTTTTTCGGCCTGCATGCGTGCAGGAGTTGAGTTGAATTTTGTTACCACGTTTAACAGCCTAAACCACGCAAAACACACATAGATGAACTCGACATGGGTTGCTTTTGCTCATTTCGTTTGCTCAGATCGGCACAGCGATATATGTGCATACATATTCGCCGTGGTGCGGATATATATATCGCATATATGCAATGTGCTTTCTTGCTTGCTTTCTTTTTGTTTGTTTGTTTGCTTTTTTTAGGGGGAGTGCGTCCTTTTTTGTCGCTTGTGCTCAAAACAAATCAAATTGTAACGTTTAATTAGTTTAGTTAGTTGTACACAATACAATACAATAATTGTTGTTGTTCTTCTTTTTTTTTTGAGGGGGTTTGGTGGGGGGTGGTTTTAGCGATATGTTTTTGTTTAACAAAAACTAAAAGCGTGTGAACTAAACGACAATGTTAGACGATGTTTGTGTGTATGTCTGTGTGTGCTTTGAGTGAGTGTGTATCTGTGAGTGGTGTTATTGATTCTCTGAATTTTTATGGATTAGTTTTGGCTTTTGTATCCGTTTTCCAGTACTTAAGTTGCACCATCATTGGTTAAACATTAAATGTAGCTTGTGTTTGTTTTCATTGTTTTGTTTTTTCTTTTGGTTTTTCTTTGGTTGTTTTTTTCTTTGTTTAAAGACAGTTAGAAAGCTTTTTAGAATAGACATTTATGGAAATATATATTTAGCATGCTCTCAAAAATTATTCGAACGCTTAACCGAGGGGGGAGAGTGGGGTTTTTTTTATATCAAATAAGTGCATTTCGGTATATTTTCTATATATATTTTTTTATATATTATTGTTGGTGTAGGGGTTTTTGCATTGGTTTTGTTGGTTTTATCTGTTTTTGGTTCCGGTTTCTTTGTTTTATATATGGAAAAACAAACTGTTTTGCTAAAAAAAACTTACATAGCTCAAAAACAAAATCAATATATATGTTTGTATATATATATATAGAGATAGAGAGAGAGAGAGAGATAGAGACAGAGAGAGGTAGTACATATATATAAATAGAGTTATATATAGAGCGTGGGTTAGATAGACAGTCAGATAGAGACAGAGACATAGAGATAGTTAGAGATAGATAGAGTGACGTTGGGAGAGATCGGTTTTTGGTGGCTGCTTAGCAGGATTAGTGAGCAAGACAGTAATCGACAATGAGAGAGAGAGATAGATAGATAGATAGTCTGATTATAAATTAATTTTCGATTTTTAGGTAGCTTGTTTGGGATTTTTGGGGAGTGCATTGAATGGAATTTTCTCTGGGGGTTCCACTTGCATTTCTGTTGCATACTTTTAAGCTACGCAAGACCTTGGGTTGAATTTTTTTGAATTTTCATTTGTTGATTCAGTGTGCGTGTGTATCTGTGTGAAGTTCTTGGTAGTGTGAGTGCTGCACCCTGTGTTCAGTGAACAAACATTTGACATTCATTTCTTCATCACAGATAGAGATAGACATGGATTGACATATAGAGAGAGAGATAGAGATAGAGGTTGAGAGAGAGACAGCGATAGAGGGGGTGAAGAAAGGGGAGGGCTGTGTGCGTGTGTGTCTGAGTGAGAGAGAGAGAGAGATAGCCAATGCGTAATGCGTTCAGTTCTTTAGTGGTTTTGCCCCGCCCCCGCCCACCAATTGGATATATATTTTTTATTTTTTATTTTTTATTTTCTATTTTTTATGTGATGCTCGGCTGAACACAGAGAGCGAGACAGATAGATAGATAGACAGAGAGAGATAGAATTTTCAGTTGATATGCATTCTTTCACTTTTGCTTTGATATTTGACTGTTTTTTCATTATTTTTTATTTTGGGTTTTTGTTTCATTTCTAATTGCAAGAGAGACAATCAGAGCTTTAACTATGCAAATTGTAATAACTGGAAGTTAATGTTCAAAAGACATCAAGAACTAAATACGATTACGATAACGATTACGATACGATACGATATTCAAAATGAAATGCTCCAACAAACTGAATTCGATTCAACTCAAAAAATAGAAAAAAGAAAATAGGAAACCCAAGGATGAAAGTGAAACGAAATGATGCGCCAAAAAATCGCATTTCGTATGCACTTAAAGGAACTTTTTTTTTTGGGGCGATAAATGTGTGTGTGTAGAGTCTGAGATTGTGTGTAGTTGCTGTGTGTGTTTTTGTGAATAATAATAACGTCAACGAGAAGATGACTGAGCGGGCTTTGCTTGCTTTTTTCTTTTTTTTTTTGTTCATCCGAGGGCATTGCCGCAGTGGCCTTCATGCGATTTACACAAAAAACCGAACGAACTCAAATGGAACACGAAAATGCTGGCGGAATTCGCAGATATACAAAAAAAAAAAGAGTGGGAAAAAACAGAAGAGGAAAATATATATGAAGGGGTTTATATGGAAAACTGAATAAAACTGTTTTTTGGCTTTTTGGTTTCCTGTATATGTGTGTGTCCTGGGTTTGCTCCACGTGACGTCAGCAAGATGGTGGTAAAAAGGCTGGAAAGGCCAGCGGATTGAAATCGAACCATCGTTACACCATTATTTCTATCTTAAATTCACTTTTGCCATCGCTTTTCATTCCATATTTCATTTAAGTCTGCCAAGCGAACAATGAAATATGTCCAGGTAAAAATGAGAAATATGAGGGGGTTATTCGGGGGTGGTGGTTGATTGCGATAAAAGATCAAGTAAGCGAACTAAAGGCTTTTCCGGAGAAAATTCCCAAAAATAAATGGAGCGCGTATCTTGATGAGACTCCTTTATATGGTACATATATGTATATGTTTGTGTGCGTGTGTGTGTGGAAAGGTGAGACTGCTGTGTATGTATGTATGTAGGCTGCATCTGTGAGTAGTGGTTGAGTGCACACCAATGGCAATAATAATAAAAATCTGCAACATTGTTCAACTTTCAATACGACAACAAGTACCATACAAAGTATTTAAAATATATGTATATATAGAGGTTGTATATATGTTTGTATGTTTGATATATAGGATACAACAAAGTCTACCAACAACAACAACAACAACAACAACAACAACGAGAGGAGGAGTATAGAGAGAGCAATTGATTCAGTGTGTGTGTGTTATGAAGTGTATAATGCGTAGGAGTCAATCTGAGTGCGGTTGAGTCGTAGGAACCGCCATTCAATAAACCAAAATTGAGCCTCTCAGGAATAATGAAGTTTTGAAATTAAATAGATTTTCTTGAGAGTTGAGTTTTTTTATATTAATAACTTTTAATGCTGCTGCAATAACTTTTTTGGTTTTAAAAAATAAAGCCTTGAACGTAAGTATCTTCAAAGGAAACCCTATTCTTAAGGATTTTTATTTTTTTCTATTAGTAAACGCTTTACGTTTTCTTTATTTTGTTTAGATATTTAATAAATTTTCAAAATAAATATATATTTTATGGAATGTATAATTTTAATCTTTCTTTTATCTTTTGTTTATTAAAACTTAAGAAAATAGTATATTTTTATTTATGTCTTTTATTTGTTTGTAATTTTTGTTTTGTTTTAAAGTAGAAAATGTAGCTTATAATAAAATATTTTTCATTTAAGGCTTTTAATTTTGTTGTTGATGATGCTGTTTTCTTTTGTTGGTGGTTTTAGAAAGCAGGTTTATTAGCTGAATTTTTTTTTTTAGGGGGGAAAAGGAGATAGTTATGTTAAGAGATACAGATAGTCATAGACATAGATAAACGAGTACATAGAGAGAGAGAGCAGGAAGACACACAGATAGAGATACATAGATAGTTAGACAGACAGAGAAATAGACTGCAAGAGAGGCTGCAGTAGGAAGAAACACGGTTACGCAGAAAGAAAAGAAAACTGAAACAGTAAAGAAAAGAAAAGACAAGGAACAACGAAGGGGAACCAGAAAATAGAAACCAAAAGTAAACACCGTGACATGCGATGACAACAGCAACAACAACAGGAACAACCAGAATGGGGAGAAAGAGCACAAAAACAAAAAAGAAGGAAGAATAAGAAAGAGGGGGTGGGGCACAAGTCAAAGAAAGAGAAACGAAGAAACAGAAAGACAACGTTGCGTATGCGTAATTCACGCTCCAGTTGCGTGTCCTGTGGCCGTGTGTCTGTGTAAGTGTGTTCCTGTTCATGTCAGGGTTTTGGATACACAGAGAAAAAAAGTAATAGTATTCAGGATACAAAACTCTTATATGTGTTACATAACTAATGATAGGTTTTTGTCCTCTAATAATATTAAATCGAATTTATTTATTCAGATAAAATGCAATTTTTGTAAGATTCAAAAAGATCTGAATAAATATTGGCTGCTTATTTTATAAGACTCTGGTTTTATAATAAATTTAAATTTTCATATTTAGTTTTAAAGCCTCGAGTCCGCACTAAGCTTTATCTGCGAAAATAAATAAATGAAAAGGGAAATAAAACGAAGAAAAACTACCAAAAAACCCTTCTTTTTATGTTAAGGTAAATGACCTTTTCCCCAAAAAAAGCTCTACGATTCCATTTGAATATAAACACAAAATTTAGCTGTCTTAGGCCGAGAAGTTCAACGTTATTTAAAGATTTATGCCATGAATAAATCATACTTAAATCACGAATTTTTGCTCCTTGAATTTTTAATTTTTTTCTCCGTGCATGTGGGTGCGGTTGGTGTGCATGTGGGGGTGTCCTGTCAGCAGAATCAACACACAACAACTCGGATTTTCCGGCAATGTTCAGCGAAGCTTCTCTGGCGGATTCCGCCGGCAGGACCAAAAAAAATCTGTGCCTGGCTGTGTGTCTGCGTGTTAGTATCTGTGTATCTGTGTGTTTCTGTATCTTTTTTTATTTTTTTGACTAACTCGAAACAGAAAATGCAACTGAAAAATACACATATACATATATATCTATAGATATAGATATATGTATGTACATCTGGTTAACAAACGTGTTGGCTGGAATAACTTGTGGCAAAAGCTAAAAGTTTAATTGGTTTCTGCTTTACTTGGCATCGTTTTTTGTTTTCTTTTTTGTTTTCTTATTTAAAGTTTTGTCATGTGTGAGGGGGACTTTTTGAAGTACATAAACTAAACGAATTTCGCATTCTTACTGCTCCGCTGGGCAGCAAAAACACACTGATAGTAACAACAACAACAATATCGAAGAAAAGGCAACAGCAGCTGCAGCAGCGGCAGCTGTGACTGCAACCGCTCTGCTTGGCCCTGCTCTCCAGCCGGAACTGGGCACCGGAAGTGGCACCGGAACCGGAGCCGGAACTTACCTCCTGCGGTGGCACATCATAGGTTCGGGTACGCAAGTCCACGCGGGCATAGGAGTCGATGCAGGGCAAGATGAAGAAGATACCTGCAATTACGGCCAAGATGCATTACACTCTCGTTATGGTATACAGGAGAAAAAAAGCACTGGTCAGCAAGGGTTATATTTTTTGTGAAAATATTTATTTTAAAATTTACCCTAATTACAGATAAAAGAAAACATCTATATATTGAAAATTCGTCGATATTTGTCGCAGAATATATAAAATGTAATATTTTAAAATGTTAAAGTAAAACTGAAATACGATATTTTTCGACCTTTTGAAATTTTATATTTTTAAAAGTATAATATTTTTTATAGCGATAATTTTTTCGATTAAGGAATTTTATTTTCTCTTTATATAATTCCGCTCTCCTCTTTCAACAATAAATTATAAAGAACACAAAAACGTCTGCTTATATTTTCATATCAAAGTCCCTAATTGTTCAAAGAAAGGTCCTCAGTACTAAGTTTTGTAGACTAGTGTCCTCTGACTGTGTCAGAACTTCGCCTCGATTTGCCTAATCTCTTCCTCCCTGGGAATGGGAGCGCAAAAGCAGAACACACGGACACTGAGGCACTGGGGCCGCCCTTAGAGTCGCTAATTTGGAGCAAGTGCAGCAATTAACACAAATTCTTGTCGCCAGCAAGCGGCACTAAAATTTGCATAGAATCGTTACCCTGCATCTGCACTTGCACCTGCACCTGCACCTGTCGCTTAGGCACTGAGTACTCACCTGGGCCCTTGGCACCGCCCTGCATGAGTCGACCCAAACGGAAGATAACCGCGCGCTCGTACTCCTGCACCACCTGGAAAATGTGGTACGTGAGTGAAATGTTCGTGAAATGAAATTGAAACTCGAAGGATTACAGGAAGGAGGCGAAGCTTATAAAATTAAAAAAAAAATACCCTGCGAGGGATTATAGGTCAGTTTGGCACTAGAAAACTGGCCTAAACAAAGGTATTTTCAAAGCAAAAAAATAACTATTATTAAAGAAAGAACATTTTTATCATAAGCTAATTCTGAAAATAAATTAAGAAAGTTATACTAAAATAAATTTAATTTATTTATCAGAATCAGATTCATTTTGGAAAAATATTTTAACTAAGGGAATGTAATAAACAAATGCTGAAATAAATATTTAAAACATAAAATCCTTTTAGGAATTTAATTTTTTTATTTATTAGTTTTAATATTAAAATAAATATCATATTTTGTATATTAAAATTAACTAAACTTAATAGAAGAAATGATAAACTTAGCAGCTTGCTTTTCCTATATAATAATTATTTTTGATAAGCTCTTTTATTTTTTCTAAAGCTTTCCAAATATATTCTTAATCAAGAACCAATTTCAGAGAATTGGAATAATAATTGTAATTAATAATCAATTAGTTTTCATTGCCTTACCTTGAAGCAGACGAAGAGACTGAATGGTAACGTCATTATCACAAGTGCCACGGATAGAAATATTAGCAATTTGCCGCATGTTGATGCCTTATCGCTGATTTCCTCGTCCGCTGCGAGAGAACGTGGCGAGAGAACGGAAAATAACTTATAGATACATATAGCGTGGCTGGATGGAATCAAGTGCTCAAAGCAAATGCTGCAAATTAAGGCTTAAGCTATAAATTCGTTCGTATTTTACTCGCTTTCCTCTTGCACAGCCTGTAACATGAATAATGCGCGGAGCGTTGGCTTTGGCACCAAGGAAAAAAAAATGCAGAAAAAAATATCTTAAACGAAAGACCTCCGTTTGGCGCATACAAAAATCGCAGACAGAATGTCGGAGCAAAAAAAATGTATATAAGAAAATACTGCTGAGCCGGAAAAATGCGACAAAAACGGTTCGGGCATTCTTCATTACGAAACTCGAATTTTTCCTTAAAGTTTAGCCAAAAATTTAAGTTTCTGCCAGAGAGACTGAGAGAGAGAAATGTGGGCAACAAGTCGCCCATTTATGCTTATTGATACTTGAGACGCGCCATCATTTCGATGGCCTCGTAAAAGTCAAAACGTTGGTCCTTTGGGGAGCTTGGAAAAAATCTGTAGCATACTTAGGTGCGCTCGCCGAACAACGAACAAAATATTCGGAAAAATACGTTTACATTTATAGAGAAAGAGATATAGAGAGATACAAGCAAACAAGGAGTGTGCATATTTAAATGAAATATCTTAGCAAATACTCGTAGATAGATATAGTTGATAGATAATAGAAGAAATATATATAGGCAAAGTTATAGTTAATAGTTTAATCATGTAACGAGTAAAAAAGTAGCTCTGTGTTGTATCTGTTTCTGTTTCTGTTTCGTTTTTGATTTTGGCTGTGGGATGTGGGGATCTTTTTCTGGTTTTAACAAAATAGTTTCGTTTCTGTTCCAAATTGGTGCGACTTACAATAGAGAAATCCATGTGAATGTTTTGCTTGTGTATCTGCAAGAATACGATAAATCGAATAACAGAGAGAAATTAATCGGGAATGCATATTGGCTCAATCATGTGGTTGTCTGGGAGCTGGTTCTTGTGTTTATTTGAATCCTGCGATCCTAGCCATGCAATTCTTTTTGGGGGTTTACAAATTTATGGGTTAATAGCATGCTTGAGAACGAACTACGAAACTGAAAAAAGGGAAAACTGTTTAACTGAAACTAACTATAACTACACAAACCGAAGGCGAAATCATAAATTATTCATGCCACACATTTAAATGCTGTTTACGCGTCTGTTGTTTGTCTGCCTTCTGGCATTCGGTGTTCGGTTTTTGGATTTTCCGACCGCTGCTGGCTTTTTCCGCTTTTCGGTCCGTTGCCAGTTGCAACGGCAACTGCTGGCAATTAGCGGCACAGTTTGCATTTCAGTTTCAATTACAGTTCATTGAAAAGTTGCCACAATGCCAACACCCAGCAACGGCGACGTCAGCAAAGTGTTTTTAACGAGCTCTCACCCGCACACTCTGAACACTCGGTACACTCCACACACACACACACACACCACCCGCACACCCCGCACACTCGCACTCACAGACACAACATGAAAGGCGACACTGGAAAAAGGAAAACTTTGATGGGCGAATCCTGGCTAAGCCAACAAGCTGCCAAACATTCAAGGAGCCTCCAGGCTCCCGCCTTCTACCTCCTGCCACCTGCTACCCAGTTACCTTCCCCTCCTCCTTGGCCACAGCAAACTTTTATTGAAATTGATTTCGAAATAATTGCGATTTGAATGTGCCGGGGCGAAATCCTAGAGCGGGGAGCAGGACTTGGTCGAGATGAAAGGCTTTTTGGATTTACCAGCAACGCTTCGGGGCTGGTGACCGCAGATCTAATAGATTTATAGCTAAATTGCTCCCCATAAAAATGATAAAAGATAGCAAAATGGGACACAGCTCAAAATGTAATTAGGTGTGTGGAGCATTTTTTTTTTGCAACCTTAATTGCCTGGGCTTAAGTTTGGGGGTTTTTCTTCTTGGCGGAATTTAAATCGAATTGAATGTAAAACAATTTGAAACTCTTAAGGGTAATTTTATACAGAAAAACTTAGCAATTTTATATATTTTATAAAGTTTTTCCTAAAGTATTCCAAGTAAGCATTTTGCTCAGGCTTGCTGAAAAGAGTTTTAATATTTATTGGTTACAAATAAATAAACTCTAAAAAAACCCATTTAACAAAACTCAAAAAATCATCACAAACAGCTTAGGTATTTTATTGAAAACTATAAACTTGTTTTGTTTCCTGCTGATAACGTCAAAAAACATAAACTTTAGAATACGAGTTTCATCACAACAGAAATTTTCATGACAATTTTAATAGCTTTGCCCAAAGCATTTCCCATTGAAATTATCCATAAATGTGCAAGGGGCCATAATAAAAAGCTGAAAACAAGCTAATAATTGCTGTTTTGAATAGCTTTCACAGCGGAAAGGTGGCCATTTCAATAAACAAAGTCTAAAACACGGTCAACGTTCAGGCCATGGTTATCTGTAACCCAATTGATCGCTAATAAATATTTGAACAGTGCCACTGCAAACAACACTTGGCTGCGGGTTATTTAATTTCTGTTATTCCAATTATGTGTGTGTGTCTGTGTGTGTTGGCCAGAGGAAAAGCCAGCTAAAAGTGCTGAATTTACCTTAATGTACAATCTCGGAGAACAATGTGTGGTCATAATTTTTTAATGACCAGCCAACGGCTGTCCGGCTGTGCTCAACCTCTCGCTCTCGCATGCGAGCTCCAGCAACACCCACTCGCTCAAGGCAACCCGCTCAAATACCACCCATACTCTGACCACCCACCCATCCACCCAACCGACCCACTCACCCAGCCCCCGCACCACATCAACGCATACGTCAGAGGCAGCCCCTGGCAAAAAGCTTTGCTCTGGAAAATGGGTCAGCTCGTTGTTGCTTTTGGTCCTGCTTTCAACTCCCAGCTCCCAGCTCCTGCTACTGCTCCTGCTGGTGTTGCTGTGTGTGCTGTTGCTGTTGTGTTATGCCCGTGCTCGTATATAAGTTAAAGCAATTCCTGATTGAATTCTGCATGGGAAATGCGAAAGGAAAGACTCACTCTCTGCCCTGACACCTCGCCTGCTGGCGCTGTCCTTAGCTGCCACTGAAAATCCTTTTGTCGGTCCTAATGAAGCGATTAGCATGCATGCGAAATGGCCCACAGATATATCAACATTTATGTACACCTAACCCGATTAAACAGAGATACACACACAGCCAGTTGGCATTAGAAGATCAAAAGGAGTAAGGGGCTTTTTTTCTACCATTTTTTTAGGGTTATTAAATCAAAGAAGTTAACTATTATTCTTATACGGATTCTAAAGTATCCAAAGGTAGAAAGCATCTTCTATTTTCTATAGCTTTGCTGGGAGAATTTCCTTATTATTTACACAAATTAGAGGAAAACTATTAACGTTCATCTCAAATTTAAGTGTTTTAAATTATTTTCTTGGATTTTTACAAGACTTTCTCTTCCTTTCGATCTTCTGATTGGCTGCGTGCCGAATGTGTGCAAGAAAAACTAAAGTTTTGATAAAAAAAAACATATATACAAAATCCAAATTGCTTCTTTTCGAATCGAATGTCGCTAGTCGATGCAAAGCGTTTGTTTCGTTTTTTTTTGGTTCTTGGTGGTGTTAAGGTCCTGGGAGACCACGCAACAAGTTCAGCCAGCCTACAGTGCACACTCTCCATGAGCCACCAGGACGTCTAGGATGAGCTCACCTCGTCGCGCCTCGGCTCGGTGGATGGCCTGCTGCTGCTGCGATTGCTGCATCAGGGCATGATGGCTGTGTGGCAGCTGCTGTTGTGGTGGTGCCATTTGCTGCAGTTGCTGCTGAGGCTGCTGCTGCTGTTGGTGATGGTCTCGCTGCTGCAATTGCGGCAACTGCTGCTGCTGCATCTGCTGCTGCAACGGCTGCTGCGTTTGCTGCTGCTGGTGGTGCAGCTGCATGGTGGAATTTACGGGCAGCGGTGACGAGGCAGCTGCATTGCTCTGCTGGTGATGATGCAGATGAAGGTCACGATCCCGCTCGCGTTCACGCTCCCGCTCCCGCTCCCTATCCCGATCCCGCTCTCGATGATCGGCCGATGGACTGGCCGTGGTGGCCGCCGGAGCTGGCGGTGCAAAGGTGCTGGTACTGGTGCTGGCCACCTGGCGGGCGGACTGGTGGTGGTGCTGCTGCTGGCGGTGCAGCTGATGGTCCCGGTGCTCCATATCCATCATCGAGTCGGGCATTAAGCCGCGCTCGCAAAACGACGCCAGTGCGATGGTTGTGGCTGGCTGCTTCAGCTGGTCAATCAGAGTGGATTCCGGCCTTATCCCGGCCTTATCTCTGGCGCTCAGTCTCAGTCCTGGTTGAGCATCTCACTAGCTCTGTTCTTTTCGCACGCACACACCACTAACACTGTCGCGAACACGGTTATGGGTACACAGTCAAGACACGCACACTCGCACACACTCACTACGGTGAGCTAGTTTTCCTAGCTGTGTCCATTTCCCACTCGGCGGCGTTGGTGTTACACTCAGCTCGGTTCGGCTCCTCTCGGTTCCTTCCCAGCTCCTGCTGTCCTGCTGTCAGCTCGCTCAGAATCCAACTGAAAGTGCGCCATTAGCGAGCATCCTTTTATATACTAGCTTGTCCCGAGGAGGAGCTGTTAACCATAAAGCTTTGGCTCTCAACTTTGTTATCACCAGGCTGGCTGGATCAAAGAGCTTTCCTCTCCCTCGGTAACAGCACCAGCAGCAGCAGCAGCAGCAGTGCAGGATGCAGGTGCAATTCGAGAGCAATCCGCAGGAGATGCAGTTCGCTCCCGGCAGCTTTCACCTTTGCCATATTCCCTGCCAGCTTGCACTGACCTTGCGCACTCCCCGACACATTGGTCCTGGCTGGAACTTCAGGAACGAAGCTTTGTCCCCTCGAAGCTTTTCGTCCTGGCAGGGGAAGAGCTCGGGCTCTCTTACTCTCTCACTTCCCAAACTGGGGACATTTAGTACAGCGCGAAGACCGACTGTTTTAGCACAGACTTCCCCTTCTGCTGCTACTACTGCTGTGTGTGTACAGGTGTACAGGTGACAAACCTAATTTATGACACCTTTAACGCTGTTGATGCCACACTCCATATAGCAGCACAGGTGCTCCGCCTGCTCCTCCTGCCAGGAATCTATTGTAGTCAGACTAGAGTGCCCTCTGTGTGTTTGCCAACTGGCATGGAATGATACGAGTATGAATCTGGGTATGAGCATGAATATGGGTATGGGTATGGGTATGGGTATGGGTATGGGTATGGGTATGGGTATGGGTATGGGTATGGGTATGGGTATGGGTATGGGTATGGGTATGGGTTGGAGGATGAGCACCCGGCTGCCTTTCTATTCCGTCCCAACACATCCTGGCTGCCGCGCCACGCTCGGCTGCGAATTTCTAATGAACCCACCTCCAGAGCCTGTCGAACTGTCGCTGTCGAATATTTTAGGTCACATGCAGCTCCTGAGCTTTGCTTTGAGCTGTCAATTACCGTTTACGCTTCATTAGGCGCCACAAGATGGCAGGCGCGAAGGGGCACACAGCCAAAAAAATCAGACAAAAATGTCATCCAAAATGCAGAAGATTTTTTCAGATTTAAATACTTTGAATATCTGGTGGGTGAGGTTCATAAATATTTAGGGATTTTAAAACATTAAAAATATGTAGCATTTTAAGATTATAAAAATTTAATTTAAAAGCATCCCCAAATTTCACCTTTTCATAAATCTTTTAATATTCGTTCAAGGTGAAGGTACTTACTCCTCCTGAAATTCAACTCAAAAGAAAGCTTAGCTTTAAACAAATTAACAAATATATTTATTTAGGAATCCTGTTTGAATTATTTTTCTCTGAACTGTCGCTTAGCATACCTAATTTTCCTTCAGTGTATATAAAAAATAAAATAAAACTGAGCTTGGTGGCACACCCTGAAGCACAGGACGCACTGAAGTGCCGGGCATCCGATATGCCGATATAACGTGTCAACTGTCGCACCACGGTGCGTATGAGTGCCATTATGTTTGACATTCATTCACAACACTCTACAATGGAGCACACACAGTCCACGCTCCGCACTCCCTCAGCAGGGCAGTTAATTAATCTCTGGCTGCTGATTAATGTGCGGATTGATTTGGGTATTGCCATAAATTCCCCTTTGCAGACAAATGGGGCACTCGAGTCCCTAGGACCTAGGGAGAGGCATTATTATTGAGCAATCAGAGTGGTCTGGGTATGACTTTGACTACGGACTCTGCTCCATATGCCGCACGTGAACACACACTAGATTCTAATCACAGGCAGACCAGGGAATTCCCTCTGTGTTGTTGTTATCCATTAAAGGTTAAATTCTCTCGACAAATAATCGATTTCTGCAGAGTTAGGTAAAAGATTTTGTTAAAAATTCTGTAAGAAAAATATATGCATGTATTATAATAAATTCTAAATTAGCTTTAACAATAAGTTATACATATTATTTTCAACTCTTTAAATATTTTCTTTAATCCGTTTTGTAGTCCCAACTCTCGAAATTAAATTCATAGTTCTAGGAATAAAGTTTCCTCATCATAAAACCTTTTACATGTTTACTTTCAAGAAACAAATGTTATCATACCAAGGACATATGTATATATAGTTTCCATCCTTTCGCTCGATTTGCATTTGGCATTCAATTAAATTGCTTCATTTGGCAGGCCAGAGTAAAAAGCAACTGCATGGAAAATTGAGTGGAAATAAAGTTGAGGTTTCAAAGAGAATTTCAGCTCTGAGTAAAAGATTGCTAAAAACCATTTCCAATCCAACCCCGAGAACAGGACATTCTGCATCTGCAAACGGAATTTGAAAGCAGGGACCGACGACAAGACAGGACTTCTTAACCACAACCGGATGGCAGTTAAGTGAGGTCCGCCTCCCGGCTCTTATTCTGCCATACGCAGTTTTTATAGACCAAAACATAAAAGCGGAGCCTAGGCCAGCCCATATCAGGCTATATCGAAAGACAAAAGCCGCAAAAGCCATAAACACGATTTGCCAATGTAGAGAGCGAGAGATAGCAAGAGGGGAGCAAAAGGATTGCCGGACCGGGCGGGAGTCCTGACGAAGACGAACGAATATGATGTCACACACACAAAACACATGGCCAAGCGAAACTTCGGCCAAGCACTGTGAACCGTAGGTCCTGCGGCGCTCTGTGTGCGAAATTAGCCAGGCAAATATGTCGCACTTAACAGCCAGCGGAAGAGTGTGGCATAGCGAGAGAGAGAGAGAGGTGGGTGCGGTGCCTTTCGGTGGGAGGTGCTCATAGGATGTGCCAGGATGTGGCCCGAACAATGGCCTGTGCAATTGTCGAGGCCTACGGCGAGGGGTCAGGCGGAGATAAACGATGTCAACACTTGGAAAATAGGTTGTGCAGTTACTGGAAAGAGACTACATTATTTAAATAATATTTAAGTAAAAAAAAGAGATTTAAGAAATAAAAACTGTCTTAAAGTGTGGCATAAAATGTTTGAGGCATCACATAATATTTTTTAAACACCTTTTAAGGAGATTTCCACCCTTGTGATTTCTCTAGCATCCCAGAATTATTCAAATATTTAAAAAAAAATATAGCAAAAACTCGTTTTGCCATTAACTTTGATATATGGCTTTGAGCAGTCTTTTAATAAAACTGAGATAAATCTAGGAAAACACAACTATTTTTACGCAAGGAATTTCTATTCCATCTTTTGTTGATTTTTTTTTCTCTGCCCCAAGATAACTGTCCCTATCTTTTCATTCCCCCCTGCGTCCACCCCTTGGCTGCCTTTCAATTGTCAACGTTTGCGCTTTTCCGTCGGGAAAATAGGGGAAAACAGTGGATGGGCTGGGGCATTGGCTGGGTGGCAAGTATGTGACACAAATGCGTCGAATTATTGTCAGATATGAGGTCACTGTCCCTGTCGCGCAGTGAAAGTTTCCCGAGACACTCGAGCAAACAAACACATTCAATTCTGGCCCTGTTTGTTTGCCCCGCTGCTGGGGGCTGCTGCTGTGCTGCCCCCTTGGCCATTGTGCGGGCCAGAAGTTAAGCAAAGTTTGCTCGAACACGGCTACAAGTACAACTGGTGGTGCGATGTAACTACCATGTAGCTGCGGCTTGTTGCAAAATTCTAAAGGAGCTCGTTGAAAGCGAAGAGGATGTGCTGCTGCTGCTGTGCGTTTTTTGTTCCAGCAGAAAAGCAGCCAAAGCTAAAGCAACAGCTCCGAATCAATTTGCGTGGAGCATTACGGATGCCGGGAGACCCGTATTTTCGTTAGTATTACGTTGGTTATATCCTTTGCTCCTTTTGCCTGCTTGCTGCCTCATCAAATATGAATAGGTGGGCGGAGGAGGCGGTGGCAGAATTTATTCGACACGGCTCCTGGGCCGGCCAGAGTCAGTAGAGGCGACCGAATGAAATATGCCAGTTCGGTTTATGAAACTGATTGGGCCCCAAAGTCTCGACTCTGGGCCGGTCCGCGTTCCTCGTTAAAGTTGCATGCGGCTATGAAAAGGCAACTTTTGCAAGAGATACCACGCCAAAAACTGACACAAAAACTTTCGTGTCTATTGATGCACGGTAAACGAAGCTTGCCTCAAATAGATGTTCATTAATTATTCAGATATATATTAAATATTAATTTGGCAATAAATGCGTAAAGGATACAACGAGTAATATAAATGTACGCCTTGGTAATATGATTTTAAACTAATTTAAAAAGCTATTAAAATGTATGCAGTTTATAATTTATTTATTTTCCATTTTTTGACATCATTTAATTAATTTCATTAAATAGATTTTGTTTTATAATTAAAATTCTAGTATTAAATGCTAAGAGAATGCAAAAAAAGACTAATTTAATGCATTAAATGTATCGCTTAATTTAAAATCAGTTAAAAAGATGTCAAAAAGAATTCTATTAACATGTGGTAGTATCTTTAATCTTTAATAGATTTCCAATTCCAAAAACCTTTCAATTGATTTCCTCTTTAAATTTAATTTAAAGTTATATACTCGATATGTTAAATGAAATTTTTGAAAGGGGTATTTTTGCTTTATCTTTCAATTTTGTAGTTATATTCAAGATCGATACTGATTACTCTAAAACTAATATTAAATAAAATGAAACTTTACATTACCCAAGCTTATTAAACACCAACAATTTGTCGACTTTCATCAAACTTAGAGGGTTAATTTGATGATGATAATACCCAGCTATCAATGGCCTTCATTAGGCTGGATATTCATCGTTTTGGCAGGCGACTTGCTAAGTAGACCGACTGTCAGGCCGGACTATCGCCCAATCAATAATTCATAACCACAGCACATTGACGACGCATTCCCCGGCACTCGGCAATAAAATGAAAAGCGAAATGAAAAACTGCCCTGGCCAAATGCTTGCCAATAATTCAACGCTAGCTTGGTTCGATTCAGGGTCCTGTGCTGCTGCTCCCGACTTTATCAATGGTGAATCGGACTGTAGATATATATATGTATATGTATATACAATGTATATATATAATCACACAATGAATGAATGCGAGGCGGCGCCGAGGCTCGATGTCGTTGTCGATTTCGGTGTCGCCGACGGAATGTCCTTTGCCATTTTTCCCCGTTTCCCTTTTTAGCTGGAAAGCTGAAAAGCGCTGCTTTGCTCATTTTTCCTTTGGCCTTTCCCGACTATCATTTGGGTGAGTTTTCCGCACTCTTTCTCTCGCTCTTGTGATAATGTCGCTGTTGCGGCATGAAATATTGATGTCGCAGAGTGTTGTGCCGGGCATATTAAGCGCTCACATAAAGTTTATTATAGGGACATATGCTTGGGATGGAGCACTTTATATTAATTGATTTTTTTTGTAGTGTCCTTTCGACTTTTCACATGGAATTTAATCATCGAAAAGTAGTCCCGCTTTTCATGCAAAACCGCAAAGCCCCTGCTTGCCACTCACTGCAATCCTTTTTTCCTCAGCGTCGACTCATTACTTGCTGTTTACACGCCGATTTCGATAAGCAAGGCCCCCCGTGGAGCTATAATTAATAATTTTCTGCGGTTCCTTTTATGGAGTTTCACAGGAAAAAAAAAATGGATTATAATATGCAAAGACAATATATATTATAAATTCAGTAAAGTAGATAGTTCCTGATATTTAAAGTGTGCCATTTTATTTGTATTTTGATAAAGAAATTTATTAAAAATATATTAAAAGACACGGATTTTTCACAGGAATCTATCTGTCAGTGAGTAAGCGTAAGAAAATAATACATTTCTCTTTAAAAAAGTTAAACCTCAAGGATTTATCTATCGAAATCTCCTAATTATATATTTGCAAAACAATCCATCATCTCTCCCTTAACTTTTAAATATTTACCAAGTACATGTAATTTATAATTCATTTGTCATATTTTTTTTATCCCAGTGTCGAGGTGAAGGATGGTTCCTGCTGATGTCAGCGACTGCTGAGCTAACCGCTCCGAGAATTAATTAAAGCTCCGCATTGTTTGGCCAGAACGAGCGAGCGATCAAAAGTCCGCGCGAGGATAAACAATGCACTGGCAGGGGGTGTACGCAAAACCCCCTTGGTTGTGGTAGGATATAAAAGGTGGCAGCATTCTGGGTGCCAGGACAACTGCAAATGGCCAACAAGCTGATAACGTGACCAACTTGGAAATCAATTAAAGTGCAGCGAACGGGCCAGCGCGGCGAGCTCGGAGCTCTGCGGTCGAGTGTCGGGAGTGCAGAGAACGGGTTAAGGATGTCATGGCGCTCCCTGGTAAAACTTAATTATGGCGGACGGATGTGGAGCTCCAGGGGGGCGGATGTGAGCCATGCCACGCCCACCCACTTCCCTGTCCAAAGCACACTCCACTCCACACACTCTGCCACTTGTCGCCGGCGAAAGAACACGCCTCGCCAATTTTTCGAACATATTTCTGGAGTGCACACACAACACACACCCCCCGCACACACTCATCCCCCTTTTTCGCTGCTCATTCGATTTCCTGGGGAAATGTCGGGCCAGCAGTTGGAAGATTCAATTAAAAGCTCGAGTTAAAGATGCCTCAAACGAGGATTATAAATTATATGTGGAATTATGTAAGGGATTAAGATAGTTGTGGGAAAGCAATAGTTCAGCTTTAACTTCAGATAGATAAGAACAGATCAGAAGGTCTAAAATATATCTATATTTCAATGAATTTTTAAATATAATACCCAGCTTATTCTGTTAACATTAACAGCCCCATAATACTGCACAAGTAAGTGTATTTATTAAGCCATAAAATAAATATCGAACAACACTCACTATACTCTTGAGTGGCAAATTTAAAACAAGTCATAAATATCACCAACGAACGAACGATTATTCGATAAAGGATCAGCTACATAAATTCCTATTTTATATCCAATTTGCTGGCAATACATATAAGCCTGGCCTGAGTGGTTATAAAACTGCTCTTATGTGGAAAAACACATGTCCGGATAGAGTTATAAATTGCATTGCATGGCGGCTCTGAATGTGAAAGTTTAATAAAATAGAAATAGCTGGAAGATGGCAAACTTTAGTGTTTATTGTATTCCATGAAACTATTTCTCATTCTATTTTAGAACTCAGAGAAAGAGTTATTCAAATGTGAAATATGAAGGCTGGTCTGGTTTTAGATGTTTATATTTTAAGTTTAATTATAAAGTCAGGGTAGCTTGAATATTTCCAAAAGGTTTAATTATAGAAAAATAGAGGAAATATACGGAATACAAAAAAAAAAGTTCATTATCTACATTAGAAGTTGCAGCAAAAACCATTTTATTGCAACTTCTAATGTAGAATCTTTGAAATATTGATTCAATTTAAGTTCAATACAATTCGTATACATTTTAGGATTAACTAAATTCCATTTAATTTTACCCCTATTTAAAACTTGAATACTTATATATATTTTTGGTGTATAAACCACCTCTGAAACCCCCCAAAAATCTCAGCTTAGTCCAGAAAAGGCACAAATTGACAGCTTCCTATTCCGAAATGCCATTACCCTCAAGTTTCCAAACTTTTGGTGATAGATCTTCAGATTTTGCATAAAAGGCTCGAGGGCAAGGAAACTTTATTCAAGTTTTAGCCACCGCCAAGATTGCTATACATTCCTTGTGCTGGTGCTTACCTCGACTGAACCCAAAGCCACCGCTGGTGGATCCCGAGGCGGTGGTGTCTAGAGCCACTCGGCGGGGCGAAACACTTGCCTCGCGCTGGCTGCTGTGGTTGCTGCCAAGCATGGCGTGGCGTCCGGCAGTGCGCGGTGTCTGGTGGGGATTATGGTGGCCCTGGTGGTGCAATGGCAGCTGTTGGTGCTGATTGTGCTGGTGGTGCTGCTGCTGATGGTGCTGCTGCTGTTGCTGCTGTTGTGCTGTGGTTCTGGCATGCCGCTGTGGTGGCTGTTGCATGCTGCTGGCAGTCGTCTGCCACAGGCTGTCGGTGCGGTCCGATATCTTGGAGCCTTTTGCTATTCACCGTTTGCAGCGAGGAAATTCAGTTAAAATGCAGCGAGCCACTTGCTAATTGCCACAAGTTGCCTGTACACACACAAAACTTTCCACCGAAACGTTTATTTAATTTGCGCTTTAAGCACGACGCTCTCTCACTGCCGACCAAGAACTCTATTAAAAAGTTTTTCGGGCACAAAGTTTTCCGGCTCGGTTGGTTCTCTTTTCCCGCCTCCCCCCCTGGCCCTGAGTTTTCCCAACACCACTTAAATTAGGACAGCCACAAAGGAAAAGCCAAAGCCACAACATCAACAATGAGCGGTGCAGCGACGATTGTCAAGTGAACCGTACGTAAGATGGCGTTCCTGCTGCCGATGCTCATGGCGAAATCCAAAGTCCTTAATCCGTAGTCGGGAGTCCGCAAGCCGGAAAAATAGCCAGGGGCTTGGTATATATGTATATAAATATACCCCGTACGGGAAACACGAAAAACTAATTTAATAACAACACGCCCGGGGGGCAAGCAACGTGCCTCTGCTGGTAACTCGTTGCTGTTGCTGTTGTCCGCTAGCCTCTGGCCGCAAGTCCTTCGTAGTTTATAGACCAAACCGAACTGAACGATGGCCCAGCGAATGGTTTTAAATTTATTTACTTGTTTATCGAGTGCACGGGTATATATGTATACATATGTATAATCTACCCCTATTTGCGCTTAGCCAACAATTGGTTTGAACCGGAGGCTCCCCGTGAGCCCGCTCGTTGGCAATTTATGCTAATTGCCATTGACAGTGGACAAGTTAATAGTTCGAAAATTACGGTTCGCCTTCCGCTAACGTATTCAGCTCAAGGATGCAGGATGTGGACTGCCGGATGCGATGATGCCCGTTGATGTTATGGGCAAGTACTCGCAGATGCCTTTTGAGGCAGCGTCTTCTTTTGTTTGGTGACAACCTCGAACTAGTTTAGAATAGATGTGCAGCCCCGAAATGTATATGATTAAACACTCGAGAAAAAAGGTTACTCAATTCTGGGAAATTTGCAGGGAAAATAGAGATAATTTTTCTTATTTAAAAAGAAAAAGAGAAATTAATTATGAGATCCCTTTCTTGAACATAGTTTTTGAAAGTCAATTTATCTGTCCATTGCTGCATCCCATTTTGTTTTTAATTATAATTTATCCATTTATTTTCATTAAATAATATTCATGTAAATATTTTTTAGAATAAACAAAATATTACAGTTTTTTTCTAGTACTTAAAAAAGAGCTCTTTATAATTTAAATACATTTTTTAGAATTTTATTTCAATTCCTAGAATCTTCGGGCAATTTTGTATAATTTTCTATGATAGCCACCGATTTCTTAATAATTTTTAGCCAAGTGCAGTCGTCTTATAGCCACCCCCCGCAGTTATTGTGGCAACTCATTCCCTCGGCCGTCTTCATTATGCCAGTGTTCATTTGACTGCCGCTGAGGCATTTGCATCAGTCAAGTCAAGACGAGTCAAGTCGACTCGAGCCAACTCGACCGCGTTGTCAACTGTCGCATCAGTGTCCTTTCGTCCCTTCGTCCTTTCCTCTACTTCTTTGGGCCGGCAAGTAGGCCATTCTGGCCGTGCTTCTAACAACGAACTGCAGGCTCGAGCCGGCTTCGCCTCCCGGCAGGACTTTCGCTGGGCGAAAGTCACGCAAGGACCCTCTCTCGGCCATATCCTGGCATTTACATGCTTGCATAAACCTGAATATTTAATGTTGCCCCCCGCGCCGATGGGACATCAGCAACAACTGCTTGTTGTTGGCTCGTTATCTTTGTGTTGTGTCAAATTGAATTGTAAATATTTGAAAGTTCTGTGGAAATCGGCGGAAAAACTAATACAGCCGAAGAGTTCAAGGCGAAACTGGGTAAATATAGCAAAGATACGGGTATTGTGTAGACAAATAAATTATACAGAGAAAGGATTGTGGCGAAAGAGTTATTTATATTTAACGATGATGTTCTGTTTGTTGGATATTATTTACTATTAAAAAAAAATTAAATATTTCTGAAACCATTCTTAATTAAATATTTAAAATATTTAGTTTAAAATATATTGCCTTTTATTTTGTGCATTATAATATTATTATATCTGTGTATCCTGTAACTTTTTAGAGAAGCAACATTTGTTGCTGACTTGAACACGTAATTGCATTTTCCATTTCCCTGGCTTGGCCCGCTAATGAGCAAAAACTAGTCTTTGAAATGATATAAATTAGACTAATTGGTTTTCCCTGTGTTTGTTTTGGCCGAAGAGTTTAGCTTTGGCGCACCTGCAATATACACTCTCGGCACATGGCTCGTAAACTGAAATGAGGGAGAAACTAAAACTGGCAACAAGTTAAGACGGCGAGTAGATGATGGCTATAATGGCCGCTGGGGCAGACTAGTAATTACCAGAATACGTATACGTCCTGTTGCACCAGCACCAGGACCACCAGCTGCAGCAGCAGCGGCTGCAGGACATGGTCGTGTCTCGTGCTAACGGCACTTGTGCCAGTTCTATCGCCATTTGCCTTTTGAGCGTCAAATTAACAACTTCCGCATGAGGCCACACGAGGCACTTGCACCCAAATGCGTCATTTTCTGGGCCGCCTTCGTTGCCTTTTGTCTGGCCAGCGCAGCCATATTGTCAGGGCTTGGCCAGATGCCAGGATGCAGGATACGGGACACTACAAAACTACAGGATCTCCCAGTAAAACCAGACTGACAGCCCAGACGACGAGACCGTACGAAGAGCGGACAGGGCCTATTATTGTGCTTTAATGGCAGCTAAACTGGCAAGCTATTTAGCCAAAGGGATCCGCCTCGTCTTCCGACCTGATTAATGGCATTTTTAAAGTCTCACCCCACACTCCTTAACCCGTTTAAAGGACGAGTAATTGTTAGAAGTTTTCCCTTTTACCCATTTGGCAATTGTTTGCCAACAATTCAATACTCAATTTCCAGCATTTAAATGCCTTAGTTCCGCTTCAACCGAAAACCGCCTTGGGGGTTACGCCACACTCAGGCTCACTCAACCGATCGATATGCAATATCTCTGCCATCCAGTCGAGTCTTGGCCAAAAACGGCGAGCATCCGCCGTGGAAGTTGTGAAAAATCTCTGCGCATCAAGCATGCTTCAAACGTATCATTTGAATCTGTTCGATGGAGAAAAATGCTCAGACATTTATTTTATTATTTTTCCTTCAACGGTTTGCTTTACTTTTTTCGTTCTATTTTTTGAGCAGAAAAACTCATAACCGAAGCGAAAGGCAAAGGAAAACTTTGGGCTCAATGCACAGGGAAAAGTTATGTTTGTATGGCTCTAGGGAAACTAAAAAAACAGAAATTTAATATGCAAATACAAGTTCAGATGTTTTTCATTTTAGATTTTTAAAGAAATATTTAATTAATTTTTATTAAGAAGTCGCTAAGATATTAAAGAGTTCTTAAGATAAAAAGAATTTGTCATTTCTTGTAAAGCCTTCTTTAGAAATATTATATATAAAAATGTTCTGTTTCTGATAACAAATAATTTGTAGTGTTTGTTTAATACTTCAAGGAGCAGCGAGTTTCAGGTTCTAGTTAACTCTAATAAATAACTTAAGTTAATGATAATATCTAAAACGCATTAAGCCCAAAGGAACTTATTTTTTAATATAAACTATAATTTTTACCAAGGTTTTGAAAGTGAATTCAATTTCAAGAAATGCTAAATGCTATTTTTATATAAATTTAATTTAATTAACAATATTTTAATAGAGATTTCCTTAAAGAGTTAAACAAAGTTTGATTTTTCTTAAAAAAAAACTTAATATAAAAGTAAGTTAATTCACTGCTTTCCTTATTTTATTCACAATTCACAAAAAGAGTCAGAAAACCCGCTTAATTTGATCTCATTAAATTTCAAGATGAATAAATAACTTTCTAGAGTCTGGTGAAGTTTTTAAATTAGATTTTTTCGTATCCATCTCATCCGATAAGATGGCCATAACTCATGTCGCATTCTTCCCCCCATTTTTTCTCTGTGTACCTAAGTGAAAAAGCCTGCGCAAAGTTCTTCAATGAAAGACATAAAATATTTGCCATTTCTGGATGTTTGTGCTTGTGTTTGTCTCTCTTCTTTGGGGTTCTAAGGCGATTTCCTTAAGTTTTGCTGCAGCAGGGCCAGGGCCACATAGCCGGAGCATTGAACTGCCAGGGCTTCTGCATTTTATTTTGGCAGAAGCCAATTCCCAGGGGCCAGGTCTAAAACTGGGCCCCATTTTTTAATTTCTTTTATTCGTCGACCGCTTTTGTCATTGAGAGCTGGTTAAGCTGGCCTGCAAATGATTTGTTTCTTACTTTTGTTTTCGTTTGCCACACTGGTAAATGCCAAGTTTATGCAAAATTTTTGTGGGTCAAACATTAACTGGGCCCAAAAGCAGTAAGGGAGGACCTTTGAGGGAACGGATGGACGGACAACTGGGGACCCAAATTAACTAATGATGAAAAATGCCATCCCTTTTTTGCTGGGCCTTTTGTGACCTGGTCCAGTAATTTGCAGCGACGGAGGTCAGCATAATGGTTTATGAGCAGCTCTGTTTGGCCTAAATGAAGTTGTCTGACCGCCAACAGCCTTTGGCTGAAGCTGCCACAGTGGCCACAAGAGCAGTGGCAGTGGCTGTGGCAAGCATATAACAGATATTAAGTATACGCCCCCCGAGACCATTTTCTTTGGTGGCCCCCTTGTATGCTTATGGTAATATGAATGTAAACGCAACTTGAAATGTAAATGAAAATGTAAATGTAATGCAAATGCGTTTCACCCAGGCAGGCACACAAACACACACACCGCACACACACGCACTGCTGCACACACTCGAGCCCCGCCAGCCCATAAAGTGCATTGCTCATACGCCCTGTTGCACACTGGAGAGCAATCAGGCCCTTGTAAATATTTCATTTAATGCACTCGCAACAGGAACTTAATTTTCGGCTAAACTATCTCAATTGGAAATGAAATCATACTTACGCCAGTCCGGCACCAGGACCATTATCATTATCTATATATGATAATAAATATATATGGTATATATATAGAAGAGTATACAAACCGATGGCAAAAGAGTGATTATTAAAATATTTATCATTTTTGGACTCACCAAGTCTACGTACTACAGATGGAGAGATGTGAGAGAGAAGCGTTTGGTTGATTATTTTGGTTGGTTGATTGGTTGGTTGGTTAGTTAGTTGGATTTTGATGATGCGTTTTGGTTTTTTTGGTTTTTGCGTTTTTGCAAATTATTTGATATGCAAATTTGTACAGAGAGAGATAGAGAGAGCGTTCCAAATTCGTCGAATTTGTTGGGCAAGCATCATGAAATGAGTTTACGTTTAATATATAATTTAAAGGAAAGAAACTGGTTAGTTGACAAATTTACAAATTACACAAGTGTGCGTGTCGACGGGATTGCTATGTGTGTGTGGTGTATAGTGTGGAAATGATGATTGCATCTACGCTTGGCTTAAATCTAGGCTAAGAGTAAGGCACAGCCATGCCGCAGCGTGTGTGTATATGTTATGGGTGTGTGTTTGGCATGCAAAGACGAGGGGAGGGAGCGGGCGTGGGATGTTTTCTGGAGGTTCTTGGGGGGAGGGTATGTTGTGGCGGCCAAGGGGATGCAAAACGGTTAAGCGAAATGTGAAACGCTATTTATTTGCCCCTCCTGGCAGGGGGGTGGCTAGGCTTCTAGGAGGCATGTTTGCTGGGATTAAACTAAGTATGTCAACTGCAAAGCCAGTAGGTCAGGGATATATGGAGTCCTCCTGGCAGTTGTTACCTCTCTGTGTGATTGCGGGGTATTCGGAGGTTTCGGGCTCGGGAGGGGATGGGGTTCTGTTTTCGGTTGCTTCGGCTGCCTTTTCGCCTGACACACTTACTTTTCATGATCCGATTCCTGTACTCATCATCGCGCTGCATGGTTACACTACCACCGCCGTTGGAGACCATCGAGCTCACTTGTTCCATGGGCACAATATCCTGCAAAAGGAAGCATATAGAATATAATAACAGCAGGAGCTTAAAGGCTTGCTATCTATATATTTCTAAAACAAAAAATTAAAACCCAAACCTAAACCTTAAATCAATTAAAAGGACTCTATGCAGTGAAGTATTCTGGCAGTTAAGGAATAACAACTACTCCCTTTTCCCATTACATATGCCCATATATCTTTGCCAACTCTAATAAACCCTTGTAAACCACGACTACTGTGTGAAAACACAAAGACGAATGCAAAACTGTCATCAATCATACGCCCCGATGGCAGGTCGGCAATATGTTTGCCGCCTGCTTATCGGAACGAGTTATGGGTTTTCCCACAAACAAATGGAAAAATGCTGGAAATAAATGGGAAGAGAGAAAGAGTGAGAAAAACGGAAAAAGGAAACACCAAATGAGTATATGTTGGGCAAACCTAATTAGGGAAGGCAGGAAAAATTGCATTTATTTGTGTATGGCCATGTCCTGCGGGCAGATATAAATTCCATAAATTCTTTTTCTACATTTTTAATTGTCCGGAGCGGTCTTACCCCGAAAAATGAACTAAAATAAATTGGGTTCATTTCTTTTTTTGATTTTTTGTTCAACGCTTTTGTTGAAGTGCCAACAAAGGCATTTTCTTCATGCCATGCCATGCCATGCGGTTTTTCCAGCTTCACTTTTTGTGATAGCCCGCTTGCCAGTTTTGACTGGTTCCAGCTGCACGGACCGGATGGCCAGGACCAGGACCAGGACGAGCAGCTGCTCTTGCCCAGCCAGCCGTGATATATTTGCCCGGATATATGTATGTGGCTGTATTGTGTGCAGCCAGCGGAGTGTGCCCTCGGGGAATGGGACGTTGGATTGGATAAAATGGATTATGCTCGGCTCACTCGTCGACATTTATTAATGAATTTAACAGGATTAGCTGGGTAATAAACGCATTTGATCCGTTGGTTAGCTGCTGCTCCACGGATTAGCTGATGAAATGTTTGCTGTGAGTGCTTCTCAATGCACTTGTACAGATGGCAAAGACAGGATATAAAAACGTATAATATTTCACAATGATTGTCATGAAGGAAATGAGAATTTCCAGGGTTCAAGAGAAATATATATAAAAGGGGGAGCTCGCCGAGAACTGAATGAATTTCGCACTGAGAGAACATTTAAGAAAGAAGAATTTAAGTTCATTTTTTATATTTTAAATTAATTTAAAAGTGAGAAAAAGAAAACTGTATTCAAAATGTAAAGAAAAAATAGTGATTTAAATTCATTGAATGAGCCACTTGATTCTTTTAGACTTTAAGTAATTGCTACAACTTAAATAACTCAAAAACCTTTTTAATCAATTTACATTCCTAATTTTATCTTCATAAATATTAAATTTAATTAACAATATTTTCCTCCATGTACCAGCTCAAATATTTATTTTAATTTCCACAATTCTCCTTTGGCTTTGGTTGCATAAATATTCATTTTCATTTATCTCAATGAACTGCAATCTGTATTCCTCGCTGTCTGCTGATGATTTGTGCTCGCCCAGGAATGAAGTTTATAATTTATTTCGCCAAATAATAGTTTGATTGATGGCCAAAAAAAAAAAAATAAATAAAAATAAAAGCCAAAAGCGATTTTAAGCCAAAATCTCCGTAAGCAAACAATTTCCCCCCTCTAGGGGCAGAGAGAGCTATGTGAGGTATGTGGGGAAAATCAGGGAAATCTGCGCCGTCACTCACACTCACTAAAGTCATTTGGACAATGCAGAGGAAATGTGAGCTGCCTGGCTGGAGGTCAAAGGGCACGTGGGGAGCGGTTGAGCGGCTGAGCACGTCACGTATTCGACATGTAAAATGCGCAATTCAATTTTGATCTAAACACGCATTATGCAGCATATTACGCATACGCCATGTGACCCGCCATGTGCCCCCACTACCCGGATACCATAAAACAGAAGCAATCTAAATGCATGGGTCCTATGCGGAGTTTTTCCCAGCTTTTCTCCCCTTCCCCCCCACAACATTTCAACCCGGGCTGTCATATTAACGGCTCCTGCATATTGAAAATGTTTTGCCTGCAAAATGTGACAAACTTTCAACGATGTCGTTGTGAGTTTTCGGCTGCTCTGTGTGTTTCCTGGCTCCCTGCCAGAAATCTGCCATGTGCGGATGTGGACTGGATCCACGAGTGTCTGTCCCGGATAAGAGACACTAAGCCACCTGGAGAGCGGGGAGCGGAAAGTGGGCCTGAACAGGTGGCTGGCAGGAAAAGGCTATAGACCAGCGACTGGTTTGGGCTTCAATTAAAATGTTGCCGAAATTGCTTTTTGTTTGCAAATAAACAAAACCTGCATGGAATATAAACGAAGATACATTCACCTGAATGTGAATAAAAACGAATAAACTTAGATAAGTACAATTTACACAAATGCTTTGGCAGTAAAATGCGGAAAGCTGAATAGAATTAAATGGAAAACCGTCACATAATAGGAAAATCAAAGTAGATTTATAAATTGTGGCCAATTTTGGGTATAGAAAAGCCAAAGCATTAGCGAAAATGGAAGTGGATTAAATAGTAAACGATAAAAAGTTCTAAGAGCGTAATGGTAATATAATAAATTTTGATATGCACAAAATTAATATTTATTGACAAAAACCGAACCTGGTGCTGAAATTTTTAATTGTTTTCCAGCGAAATGCAAAAGGTAATTCCATAAACAATTGAATTAAATATTTATTTCATATAGAATTACCAGAAGTCAATTTGACAAAAAATTAACAATCATTAAATGCAGAAATTTGGGCTTTATAAATATCATAAAATTACTTCATTATAATTTTAGAAAAGTTATCTTTCATATTTACAAGATAATTTTACCATAAAATAAAATTTGATTAAATTTATAATTTAAATAAAATCAACAATAATTCTAAGTATATTAATTGTTAAAATCATAATAGACACTCAATGTTTAAATGGTCCTTCTTATTGAAAATGCTTTAAACTAAAACTAAATTTAATATTTCCATAAATATTGTATAAATAAAAACTACCTATAAAATAAAAAGTTTAGAAAAATGTAAATATTTCTCCACAGAAAATATATATAAATGAAAGTCCCACAAAAATATGAATGCATGAATTCCCCAAAGAAATCCATAAAATAAAATGAAATAAAATATATATGCAGCAGGATCAGCAGATTGGAATGAGGAATGAGGAAAATTGCCGGCTTGAAAACTTGACACCAAAATTACGTTTAACTTAACCCCAAAGTTGCCACTGGGGTCTTGTGTGTGCAATTTGCATAAATCTGGTGGTAAATCCTTGCAAGCCAAATGAGCTTTCAAAGTTTCGAGAAGACGATGCCATCAGCATATCCTTTTACCTTTTTTTTTTGGCATGTGGCGGGGAAAACTTTGGTATTTGCTGTCGCATCGATTTCAATTTCACCAAATTGTCGGTTTCCCAGCTCGGATTTAATTAAATGCAATTGCAATTGCCCCGGCAAGGACACTGGAGGATTAAATTCGATGTCCAGCATTTTTTTCATTCCCCATTCTCTCTTGCTTTTTTCTACCCATTTTATTTGAGGTGACCGTGTAAATTTAAACATTTTCATTTACTTGTCTGTCGCCTGTTCGCTTCGGTTTTTCCCTGCTGGGTTTCCAGTTTTCCGCTTTGTCCTCAGTGGGGTCTCAGCGGCCTGCTACTTTGTCATGCAAATTAACGGGTATATTGTAGCGACATCGCGGCTGTAACCGCAGCTGTAAGTCACACACACAGACATAAAAAGGTCCTGGGTCCTCGCAGGACGATACGCACACGGGGCCATAAATAAGCCATTGGCGGGATTAGTGCGAGCGAGAGTTGATGGCCTGTACTTTGCCACATATAGTGAATAATTAATTTTTATTGATCGCGGTCGGCTGTTGTTTATTAGTTTTCTGGGGGAGGCTTTGTCTGGCCCGGGTCATAAAGGACTCACAAGGACCTCTCGCGGCCGCCATTGTTACCCATGTGTGCCGCATAATTATCTAACACACACACTGTGTATATGGGGTGCACTGTTTACCCAATTGTATCGCGCTAATAAAGTTAATATGCTCGCTAAACTGTTGGCCATGACTCGCCTTTGGCCCGGATGACCCTAACCCGTCCCAGGCACACTTACATTTCCACTATTAATCCCCATACTGAGCTAGCCCAGTTACCCACTAAAGTCCGTGCGAGAAGTGCGCTAATTGCCTTTCAAGTTGTTGACTGAACCATCACTTTCTGGGCTTGGCTTTCCCAGGGAAACCGAGTGGTGAAACGGGAAACTTTCGAGTGGCGGCAGGGAGTTTGGGAGCTGGGAAATAAATTCGAGAAAATAGTTGTGGCATGAAGAGACAGCTGAAGACCTAATCGATAATAGTTTAAAGAGCAGAGATCATCTGAGTATGTGACTGGCTTGCCTGAGAGGCCTTTTATAACCAGTTGCCAGCTTAGTCACATCTGACAAGAACGTGTCTAAATCCTAATTACTCTCGAGTGGTTTAATTTGGGCATGAACAACATTTAACATAAATTGAATACCGCAAAAATTAATTGGAACATGTGAGATATTTATTTAATAAGAGCTTTCTTTGAAATTATAAATATTTTACGTTCATATTAATTATTTTTAATTATTTAAAATATTTTGAAGTTCTGTAAAAATTTGTAATAAGTTGCAGTTTAATGTTTTACCAAAAAAGCAATATTTTTTACATTTTAAAATACATATTCTTGACTTTAAAAAGTATTTCTGGTCTGGTTAATATCGTAATATTTTTATTTATTTATTGAAAGCTGCCTTTTAACCATTTATTTTAATTGAAGACTCTTTTATCAGAATTTACCTCAAATTTAATTATATATTTTCCCTTCCAAAGAGCAAGCCAAAATCTAAAACTAAATTACAAAGAATGTAATTTCAATGTAGATAAAGAAGAGTCTGTTATTTACCCAAATAATTGCAATTCGTAAATTCCAATAGCTAAATATTTGATTTGTGTTTGTGCTTATCCTTTGGCCTTCTCCACTCTAGGCTCTGCTACATATTTAAATTCCGCTAAACAAATAGATAGCAGTATTTGTATGCAAACATGTAATTATCCGCTATTCACAACCGCTTTAAATTCTAAATCCAAAATCCCCAAATGTGCAGCCAACAACTGATCTGGCTTTTGTGACCCCGAGTCAACGACGAACCAAATATTTAGAGAAAGCTCAGGCAAGACAAAGGATCTGAATCTGGATCCGAATCTGGGCTAATGCCTGGCTTAGCCCCAGGTGCTGGTTACTACTACTACCTCCTCGGCCTAGGGGAAGCCTTTGGCCAAATATTCGACATAAAACAAATGCTGAAGGCAAAAGAGCCTCGGCTGAGTGCAGTGTGCAACAGCAGCACTCAGCAGACAGAAGCAGCGGCGAACTGATTAAATATCCGGGCCGCAGTTGGCGGAACGGAATCGCAGGAATCCCCGGAATCCCCGGCTCAGTTGTACACTCAGCATAATGCGAATCCATGTAGGGAAATGTAATTTGAGCGGCAAAACAAACAGCGTGGCAAAAAAGCGTTTGAAAGCCAGCCAGGAAGTTGGGCTCTGGGCAGGTGCTTGTGCTGGCTGGAAAAACAAAGGCCGCCGCTGGATATTTGCCTTGCCGGTGCAGCAGGGACAGGAGCAGGAGCAGCTGCTGTTCAAGTCCTGTTGGGGGGACGCAAAACAAAGCCTCGGTAAACAGCCGAGCAATGTGATTAAAAAATAAAGGAACACAGCACAACAATGGGAAATGGAGCAGACGTACACGGCGGGAAAATATCAACTAAATTGGCCTTTAGTTTCATTGTTTGCGCTTAAGCATTCGGTGGGGCAAAAAACCTTTGGAGGTTTCACAAAAGTATGCTATAAAATATTTTATTCCGAAAGAGGATATAAAACGAAGGAAACTGCTGACTTTTTGAGATTTTTTTATGGCCTTTAAGGGTTTTTTGGGTATACCAAGACGAGAATTTTATTGTGTTTTAACTCTCAGGAGTAATGCTAAAATATTTTTACAGAATTTTAGTATCGCAAAATATAAATTTAAGAGATCTTAGGATAGGTTTCAATGAACTAAGCTTCTACAAAAATTTTATATTAGATTTTTTGTAGGTATAATAAGCAGAGATTTATTTAAATAAATTAAATAATATTTAATTAACTGTTAAAATCTCTTAGGGAAAATAAATCTAAATAAAAACTTGCTTTGAAGTCGTTAAACCAAAAAGGATTATTCCTTTTAGTATTATTCTAGTTTCATTTGTTTCTTTTTAATCCAATTTTATAAATAACAACTATAAAAGGGATAGATCTTAAATTTCTTACAATTTTAATTTAAATATATATAAATTTATGTGCTTAAAATGGTTTAAATTTTAATTTTCTTTAATATATAAATACAAAATCTCTTAAATAAAATTAACTAAAATTAAATCCTGGGTCTACGTGCTTTAAAAATATTTCATTGCTTTGTTTAGGCACTCAAAAATATTTGTTTTTAAATATCACTTGGCTCTAAACCCTTAAATTATTTACAAAACAAAAAAAAAAACTTTGCTTTAAACACGGTTCTCTTAATAAATAAGATTTAGTATAAATAAATAAATTATACAACACTTTTTTCTCACTTTATTCAAAAAAAAAGGACAGGCCTTCGGCAGGACTGTGATGGGACTCACCTCGTAGCGTGTGTCGATTTCTGGCAACTTCTCCAGGAACTCCTCGACCATCTTTCGTTGCACGTGCGCCGAGCCGAGCAGTCACACACACACACACTCACGCACACTATGAGCCAGGCACACACACACACGCAAACAGAGAGACACAGATACAAATGGTAATAAGAATCCAAATCGGTTGACACGCACCAAAGCGAAAGTTTCACCTCATCAATTATGAACAGTTCCTAATTGCCGTTGGCAGGATTTACGACTTTGTTCTACCTTATAGATAGATTCGGTTGGTTCTACGAAATAATATAAAGTTAAAGCTGAAACACCTGTTGTGGTTTTGTAGTTGTTGTTGGATGTTACGCACTGAGAAATTCGTAGGTTGCTGTCCCTCAAAGGTTGTATCTGTGAGTTCACTGTGTGTTTAATGCTAAATTTGTTGCTGTGTGTGTGTAGGTTGTACTTTGCACTTTCCGTTGTTGATGTCCTTTCTGTGATTGTCCTGGGGAGGGGAGTGTTGCTTCTGCGTTCTGTGTTGTGTGTACTTCCTGGTCACTTGGCACTTGATTTTGGGCGGTAGTTTACGTAGAATGCGATGGATTCGAGGAGGCCGGAGTTGCGAAGATGCAGCGGGCGCGAAAAAAGAAAGCTGAAGCTGAACCAAAACATGTGCCAAGACTCCCTCTATGCTTAGCCAACTCCTTGGGGCTCCTCTGTGTGTGCGAGAGACCAACAACCAACAAACGCTGCCCGTTCACTGCCGTTCAGCACTAACAACAAACTGCAGAAAAACAAAACATTTATAGCCAGGCCAGAGGCAGCAGCAGCAGCAGCGGCGGCAGCACCAGCACCCGAGTCCGCGTATCCTTTCGTATCTCTGCGGCCCGAGCGGGATGTTGTACTAAAAACTGGCCAATCGACAGCTGCCGAGCATCGTCACTCCATCAAATCGGTGCCGATGCGATGCTGGCCGATGATGCTGCGGCTGGCTTCAAAAAAGAAAGAGTAAGGACCTTGCCGGCGCCGGCGCAGGGAGGACACCGAAAGAGGGGCAGACAAGTGGCCGAGCAGCAAACTCCTCCTCGCTCCTGTATGTATTCCGCGTTCTGGGGATTCCCCCTCTCGACTTGACACACATCGTGGCAGCCAGCCTCAAAGCTTGCGATCCAAAAACAGCAGCCTCCAATGGATCCCATTGGAGTGCTTAGTTGCCGAGTGCTGGAGTACCTGGGTACCGGAGTGGCAAGTGTGCGGAGTTGCATGTTGCATGTTGCCTTTGTTTTGCCAGCACTTGTAAATAATTTGCAGCTAACGAAGGCGGCGCCACTCAAAGAAGTCCGCATCTGAAGGACCCTCCTCTTGCTCTATCTGCTGCTCCGCTGCTCCTCCCACATCCCCAGGATCGCTAGATCTAAGTCGGCTATCAGTTATCATTAATCTCGAGCACACCGCACACACACGAACCGCAATTGATTGCTGTCAGCGGGTGTGTAGCGTGTGTGTTTGCCTAGCAATTACCACCGGTAAAACCTATTGCCGCCAACGAAGGCTCGAACTATGCCCAAGGGAGGTGCACTTTAATGACACTTAAGAGCTCACGGGTCTTGGCCAGATTGAAATCTGGCCCTTGGATAGTTAAATAAAGGTCATTGTTGTAAGGAACATATGGTTTTTGGGTTCGATATTAAATTAATAACAATACATTTTGGAGAATTTTTAAATGAATAATGTAAATATTGTAAATAAATAAATGAAAGTATTTCGATTTTAGATTAAACTAGAATTTATTTATTTATAGTAATTTATTTTGTATAATTTAAAAACCCTACGAACTACATTTCAAATCTCTTTGTATTATATTTTTCTCATTTATTACAATTAAAAATGCTATTTTAGCTTAGTAGTATTTTTTGTACTTTTATTTGTCCAAAAATATTGAATAAAAACATGTATTCCTATCGATTTAAAGAATTTGAATATTTTAGGTCTTTTAGAGGACTTAAAAAGGACAAAAAGTTAAAAATTTATTACCAAAAATCAATATGACTGACTCTGATCCGCAATTAAAATCTTAATTGATTAATAACAAAGTATTGAGAATAAATTATACAAAAATAAAGGTCGAATCAATATCATTAAAATTTTATAAGGGCTTACAACATCCAAATTGTGAAAATTTACCTCATTTTTAATTTTAAAATTAAAATAAATCGTTAATTTAATGTATTTTTAAAAACCTTATAAAAACCAACACATAAGCGCCTGAAGAATGAAAATAATACATTTTTAGTTTAGTTAATATCGAGTTTCCATGATATAAATTTCTTATTTAATATTTGAAACAGGCTAGCACCCAAATATATTCATGTCTTAGCCTAAGGTCAAGCCCAACCCTTTATCTTTTCTGATCTCTGTACAAATAATAAATATTAACTAACATTTTTCAACACAAAAGTGCACTTGTAGACATTCAGAACTCTTAATAATCACCCATTATTTCGATTTCCACTATATAAATACAACTTACTGGGTTAAGCCACTCAATAATAAATAATTCCTTACAAAGGTTTCGCTGTTAACACAATAGTTACGGTCTCAGACACTTACCGAACCCATTGCTGCCATGAGTGTGGTGTTATATCCTTCGTCGTAGTCAATACTTAATGTTGAACCTGTGACCGCACCAACCGACCAACCAAGAAATACTGAGCTGCCAGGGAACAAGACTAATCTAACCGCGACTATACCACTGGTGTAATGCAACAATTGGCCGGCATACACGTCATCGTGCAGGAGTTGGGTCCTTCCGTGGGAATAAAAACAATTACTTGACAGCAGGACTGCCCTACACCCTCCATGATTATACCCATCACGGACCCTCTTAGCCCCGAATAAGTGGCCCTCGAATGTGAATTCAACGCAATTCGACTTTGTCGTCCAATGTGGCGCTTTTGAAATTAAATTCAAGTGCTTTGCTATTTGTGGTGGCGATTTTGAAGTCCTTGAACGCAGCTGCTGCAGTGGGTTTCCTTTTCCGGGCGCGCATTGAATTATTTACATGGCAAACAGGTGAATTAGTCGAGGTGCGGGCGTGTCCTGGTCAAGTGCAAATATGACACAGGCACGCACCATTCCTACGTACGTATTGAAAAGCTTTAAATTATTCACAAAAGTTTGTTTTCGATGACTCTTTTTGAAATAACCGCCACGGTTTGAATGATTATAGCAGACCAAAGGTGTTTTTTATGAAACTAGGGTTGGTACTGTGTTTGTCTCTTTCGTGTATTTTGTGGAATGAGAACAGTGTGGAACCTGTTGAGTGAGAACAGTGCGGAACTTGTGTGAGAACAGTGAACAAATCAGTTTATTGAAAATGCATTATTAATGAAAACTATAACAAAAATGATTTAAATAAATGTATAATTTTTGGAAATTACAAAATTTATAAACAGATTTTTAAACTTGCATTTAATTTCTTTAAGATTTGCAGTGATTTATAGTGAAATAATCAAACTTATTAAAAGAAATCATCATCAGCGCTAAAAATGTATTTAAAATTTAAATAATTTTATTACCTCATCCTTGAAACCCGTAAAAAATCCATTAAAATACAAAAAACTTCAATTTCGTTTGCAATTTGTATTTGGAAATAATTTTCAATATAATTTCTGACAAACTTGAACATTTAATTAATTTCATTAGACATTTATAAATTTCATTTGTTACCATTTTCGTTCTTGTTCATCGTTTTTAGCATTTTTTTCGGACTCGTTCCCTACTTTCCGTTTGATATTTCATGTTAACGTTCCTGCCTTTAATGTTCCCACTTATGTTATTCTTTAATTTAATTAAATTTAATTTAATTTATCCGTATAAATATGTTTTGCCGTCTCTGCAGATCTTTTGGCTTTACTGGAATAACTAGAATCAAAAGGATACAGAGAGATGGTTAGCTACAAAATACACTTTGCGCCGTAAATACGATACAAAATAAAGAATAATAGGTAAATATCATATAAGCGCGAACGGCACACGCCGCATAATTGTTCCTACGTATATTTTAATAAATATTCGCTTCGTTTTTGTCCGAATTCCATATTTTTTGCTTTGGTTACTATGTCCGGCTATATATTCACCGATTTCACATTACTATACGATCAAAAAAGACTCGAGTCCTCATCAGTTTGTCAGCGCGCGCTCTATTTAGCCTAGAAGTGTCCCTACGTCATTTTTGTTATCAATTAAGTACTATGGTAGTTTCCTTACGTGTTAAGAGTTGTGCTTAAGGTTAACCCATGCTGCGGTTGCTCTGCTCGATTCCATCATTGCTGTTACTGCTGCTGTTTGAGTTTGGTGTGGGTGTTTCTGTTGGTTGTGTTCTTGGTGTTCTCTGGTTCTCTCTTGGTTGTTTATTGGTGAGCGATTCGCATTGGATGTACATACATGACTATCAGAATAATGCTTAGATTAGTTACGGTTCCGTATGATACAAATGATTGTAGGCAGGTGGTTGGTGGTTCACTTGACTTGCAATGTTCCGTTGTGTTCGTCCCTACAAAAAATGCTACCTATCATTAATCATTAATCAGTAATCAGTTAACTTTATGGATAACTACAACATAAAATTCTAAGCTTAACGAAACCCTAAAACTGAACAGCCAAAGAAACTAAACGTAATCCATTGAGTTGCCAGTCAAACTAGCTGTGGCCGGAGCTGGTCTGCGCCTTGGAAATATTCGCACTGATCACCGCCGGCGCGATGGTGTTGGAATTGGAAGAGGATTCTGATTCTGATGCGGATGCGATCGAGGTGGCGGGTGCTTTAGAGGATTTGCTTTGTTTTGAACCGCGTTCGCGTTCCATCGCCATCTGCCAAATGCCGAATACCTCCTCGGCGGTGACAGCATGGTTGGTGAAGAGGAAGGGCGGGTCATCTAGGTCAGTCGCCCCCTCGAGCAACTGTGAAACGTCTTTGCTCTCCAAATAGTAAGACAGCGAGGTGAGCTTTGTGCCCGTCTCCTCGGCCAGAATGCCCGTGACGAGCACATCATCCACCCAGAAGTATTTGGCCTTCTGAGCCGCCTTATACAGTCGACGGACGACATCCGAGGCATACACAATGGCCATGCCGGGACAGTAGTGCGGGTAGAAGCGGTGGGGGTACTCCTTGTAGGTCACCCGCCATTTGGACTGCAAAGAAATGAATTTTTGTTAGTAAGGCGGCATTAATTAAAATGTGTTTTCAAGGGGTTTCGCTTTCACTTAGATTCCCTATCGATTTTAATAGATTCCTTGGATGTGAACCATTTCAGGTGGTCTATATGATTGCATTTAAATTCAAATAAGCAGTCTTTGTTTTAAATATTTAAATGAAATCGTTGAAAGCGCAACCTTGTTGGCATTGTTCTGCCATTGGGACTCACCCGATAACTTCGCTTGACTCTCGACTCCCTGACTATGCGGCAAAGCAACAGGTCCGGTTGAGCCAGGAGCTGATGCTCCGGTAACGTGGGATCCTCCATGTACTTGACCAGCTGCGGCGTGTTCACGAAAACGTCGTCGTCCACTTTGACCAGCAGCTGTGCGTGCGCACAGTTTTCGGTGAACCACTTAAGGGCCATCGCATGCTTGTAGGTCATGTTGCGGTAGGCGTCCACAAAGTTGCCCTGGATCACATCCCCGTAACTCTGGTTCTCCTGGTCAATACGTTTCTGCCATGCTGGGGCATATTTACTGGAAACGGCACCGAGCAGAAAGATCACACGGAGCGGCGTTCGATTAATGTATGAACGATTCCCCCACGTGATTCGGATGAGCCTCCGTTTCTCGGCATTGTTAATGGCCGAATGTATCAGGATCAGCGCCTTCACGTCCTTATCACAGGCTGGCTGATTGATCTTGTATTCGAAATTGGGCATGTCCATCAGGTAGGTGCTCTGGCTCTGGTCCAGGGAAGCGGACGTTCGGGCAGTCGTCGGCCAGGGAGTGGCCGCACGATCGAATGTATTGCTAACTAGGCTATCGTTAAGACTAAGTGTGCGACTAGGCTGGTATGGTATTTGGTTTGGTTTGCTCCGGCTACCCCGGTTCCGTACGAATCCTCCAGCTGCTCCTCCGGCTACCTCTGCCGCCGATGCTCCCGCTGCTGCGGCTGCTGCTGCTGCTGCTCCTGCTGGTACAACTCCTCCTCTGTTGGCACTCGTGGGCGGATGATGGGTGCTGCTCATACCGACAAAGTCGACCATCACCTCCGACTCAAGCAGCGTCACATTCTGCACACTGACCAGCCAGATGACCAGGCAGACATTCAGACAGATAATCAGCAGGCACAGCGATCGCTTGTCCATCCTAGCGGCTTCTTCTAATTGGATCTAACTCTATATCCGGACAGCTCAGACGGAAGCGTTTTCTGCGTGCCTTGGCCATTTAACTCCGGATCCAAGTGGCTGCAACGGTAAAATGGTAATAAAAACAAAAAGGTTTAGTAAGTGTGGCTGGAAATTAAATTAGCTTATCACTATCGCAATGATAATGGCTGGGCCATTACGGTAATTGATTAGCACGACATGTGAACAATTTCCCAAGTGGTCAGCCGGTTTAAACGGGTTAAGCAAAGAGCAGCCGTAGTGGCTCCTCCCTTTCATTGCTCTGGGCCAAGCTCACTGAACTGACGTCATGCCATCGCAACGCAGCGACCATCATAATTCATTCAGCGCACACCTGATGGATACCGAGTGCTTCGGTCGCCGTACTGGAAATGTCCCCAACTGCACCCAAGTATCCTCTTCCAGCCGCGCCAATTGAGACAAAGATAAGCAGACGTTTATTGATTTATTTGGTGGCGAAACCAGAGATTAAAGCTATTATATATACATGGTTTGACTGATTTGTTGATAAAATAATTCCTAGAAATGTACAAAAATTTAATGACATTAGAATCTCCATCTGACTAAGCGTGGCCAACTGATTAGAGCGTTATCTGAATAAAGTAATTAATAGTTGTGGTAGTCCTTTTCTTTAATTCGAGTGGCTCTGTCGCACTATTTGTGACTATTAAATGCTTAACTATTTAATTATATGTCACAAGCCTCATTAAGATAAGAACGAATTGGCAGACAGCGGAAAGTTATGCCAAACCCCAAACCTCTCATCAAAAAGAGTTCAAATGGGTTTGGTGTGGATAAAAACAAGGTCAGTTAACCAATTAAGTGATTTGCGGGACAATAATTATTCATTTATCAAGTGTTATATACATTTTTAATGAGTTTATGTATGGTTAACAGTTTCAAATCAATCTCGTTAATTGACAGAGCTGAGAACTTTTTATGAAGCCCAAGGAACATAGTGATAAGTTATCAATTTCCGAGTGCAAATCAATTCAAATATTATAATATTTCATAATGAATAATTGTTTCATAAGATACTTTTGGCAGTCTTAAGAACTCGAGTGAATGTCATATGAGTTAAGGTGTCCAGTTTGCATTTATTAATTATAAAAGGCAACCGGAGATGTACATATCCGTCAATAATGCAACAAAGCCGAGCTAAAAACCAACTTTTTAAATCCCAGGCACGTAGAGATTTAAACAAACAATAAAGGTTCTACCAAAATGTAACTAAAATAAATATATGCATACCTTTTTTGGAAAGGTATGCAAACGCATATCTCAATGTAAATATTTTTAAAGATAATTTCAAGCTATTGCTTAACTGCCACAAACTCTTTTCAAATTGAATAAAATGCACTGAAGCCACCATGAAATATCGGAGAGTATAATGCAACTAATTTTATTGAACTATCATTTTATTGAATCCCAAGGGGTCTTTATCAATATCAATTTTTATTAGATAAGCTACCAGTTTCCGATAAGTTTCCAATATGAAATATTGGTATATTAATGACAGATGGTCTGGTTTCTGTCCTGTTCCGCCCAGTATTACTTGCATTTAAATATTTTATGATTGCCGACGAGAGCGTCACAAATAATATTCAAAGCCGAAACGGGGCCGTTCAACACGAAACGCTATAAACTTTTTATTTTCATGTAAATTCCCCGCCAGAGTCAATAGCATTCTATGGGCATGGTTAATGTAAAAGGACTGTACCCTGTACTGGTTGTTAATGGTTCATGGTAACACGCAAAGCTCGTCCTGTTCCAACAGAAACGTCCTCTGTCCTGGCCAAATGTAGAGGTAGCGGTTTGAAGTCAAATTGTTCAGGGGTGAAAAAAGCAGCGGATTTACCGGATGCGACGGCCTCAAGATATGCAAAAAAAAAAAAAAAGAAAACTAATTACAAACATAGCTCTGACCTTTCCTAACTGCGGCACCTTTGCAGACTTGGCCAAAAACGAACGAACTGTCGACAACTTCTGCTTTAGACTGTAGGCCAGAAACCAAGGCCAAAAAGTGCAGTGCAAAATGAAGTTTACCTGCAGGCCCAATTTCGAGGGTTTGATCCACCAGTAATTGACTGCCAACGGTCACGATATTTGATGGCAGCGATTAAACAACTATGTGCAGGAATATTTAAAACAATGTAAACATTTTTTTAGTTGGTTTTCCCCTCTATTTAATTATTAACTAAAGAAATTGGCTTTCATGTTACATATTTTTAAGGAAACTGCTTTTTCATGTTACAGATTTGTTATCAAAATTGCATGTGTCCTTGGTGAAAGCAATTATTAAGGTAAAATAAAGTTATTTCTTAAGCTGAGGAATATATGCTACTCAATAAGTTTCGATGAACTCCCATAAACTTGATGAAAGCAGGTCACATTGACTTTCAATTAATTTTTGTGATAATTATCTGCGGGTTACCCATCTTTGTCGGACCTATAAATAAGCTGACCTGCACTTCGTGACACTTGTGAGCATGATAAGAATTCAATTACTCGGCGGCTTCATTAATTACTTGATTGCCCTTTGCCCTTGAAGCATGGTACTTCATATTTCAGATACTTCATATACAAGATATATTATAATTGTTCAAAAAATAAGGCAGAAGGGGTTTGGTAAAATTAATTAATTAAGAAGCTAAGCTAAAAATGAGACGCTTTTTATGTTCATGTTAATAGGAAAATATATAATATTCTTTATGCAAAAGTAAGGCAGGCAAGTTTGTTCTTTTATCAATATCATTTTTACTTCATATCTTTTGCTCCCTAAATATTGTATAATTTCATTATTGATTGATTCGCACCCATTTTTTGTGTGATTTAAAAATTATAGTCTTGACCTCGAAAACAGTAACATATTTGATTAGTAATACCTTTCGATTGGCTGGCAAATATTTGCTTACGATATGAAATTACAGTGAATAAACACTCCCAGAGGGAGAGCCGATGATGATGATAATGATGATGATGATGGTTACCCATGGTGGCTGTCTGTGCAAACACTCCTCAGAAGCCTCACCTTTGCAACCATTACTGTGTATTCTCACACCTCTCGTGAACTCTACGAAAATAAGCCTAGACTTCGTCTATAATATATATATACTTTATATAAAATAGGGGATGGGGTGTTGGGATGGGATGGCTGCCAACGGATGGCATTTTGCAGTCGATAAAATGCCAACAGCAATGCCGAACAACTTTTTCAAGTCGAAGGTTAAATTTTATCGTGGTCTGAATGGGCAACAAAAACATCGACAGCTCTGGGCAGGCTATTCTTCTATTGTTTATCGGGGTATCTGGGCTTTGATTAGTTGCAGGCCGCCACCAGAGGAGGAATTGTTTTCATTGCATTCAAATGGCAGCCGGCTGGCACGGCGAAAACTTGGCTGCTGCCCAAAAACACTTTGTGAATGCCTGTCATGTTGTCTCTCACTTGGCCAGCAGCAGACAATGAAGGCAACAAGAAAGGCAACTTTCACGTGCACTACTGATATCCGAAAGGGCCTTGTGGTAATTGCCATCAATTCGGCCAGGAATCAGGGTGCAATATTTATACACAGTACTGCGGTGGAAATAGCAGGAAATATGTAAATTTTGGGTTCATTGTTACATTTCGAGGAAGGTAATAAGGCAGGGCTTTAGGCGGGTTCTTACATGGCTTTAAATAGCTTTAAAGTTTTCTGGCACTCGCTCAAACTTGAACTATTATTTATACTTAATAGTTAACTTGAATAGTTAACTTTCATTGAATTTGTATAGTACATTTTACACTAAGATAATTCTTAAATACTCAAGAGCAAGGCAAACAAATAAATATTATATTTACATCCTCAAACAACTCGAACTTATTCCAAGGCAGCACTTAATTACGGTTCGTAATTAGCAACAAAGCGAATCGCTGCTACACTCAATAACAAGCAACTTAAAAACAAACAACAAGCTTTTAAACATGACTGCAGAAAATTGCAATTTCAATTTCTAGTCATTGAGCAAACAACTGGATGCGAAATCCTAAGAGTTGTTTAATCAAAAGTGTGGAAATATGTTTTTGTTTTCTGCCAGGTTTTACCCGAGCAACTTTTAGGATGGTCTTTATAATTACGAGAAAAACACAGTTTTAGCTAGCTGTTTGGTGACTGATAAACTGGTTTGTGACGTTAACTAAGTGCAACTTAAAATCGCGTATAATTTGTTTCGCAAGAAAATGTTTTCCAGTCTAAGCACAAAGCAGCTGCATAGCTGCTGTAAGTTGTATAAATAAATTATTTACTATTTGTATTTCCCCATTTAAAAGTTCATTAATATTAAATGATTTTAAAATGAAATTTATTGTTAGTTCACTTAAGTTTTTAGAAAATAAATGAGTATTTAAATTGTGACTTACAGGAGCCTAGCCCTAATAATTTGTAACTTTTTTTAGGGCACTTTAAATGGCTTTGTGAGTAATAGTCACAACTTGTGACAGATAAATATGAAAAAAATGTTACGAAAGCCATTATTATCTGTCTTGGGTAAGAGATTAACATTAACTAGAACTTTTTTTTTGGTTCTATAAGAAACTTTATGCCCCTAGACTTTATCCCACTAGACAACCATAATTTTTAGTTATAAAGTTAAACCTACAATAAAAGTTATAATTTCCTACCATATTCTTTAACGACTTTAAAGTATAGTCTTTATTTATTCTGTGAGTAGTAGCTACTTTTAAAAAAACTAAAAAACAAAAACCCCAACCCCAACGTCATTTGCATATAGAAAAACGATTTCTAATTGCTAGCAAATTTCTCAGTTTGATAAGGTGACAATAGCCCTGCATTGTTTATGCCAGATTCCGGGGAAACTGAAGCATGGCATGTCCGCAGCTGGAGATCATTTTATATACGTATATATAAGTCACTGTAATCCGACAGCATCTCAAGAGCCCGGAGAGCGTTGCATTCGCCACTTGGCATCCTGTCGCCGCCGCCGTCAAAAGGGAGTCAAGTCAAGAGCTCAAGCATTCAGCATTAGGGCCCCCAACCCCGTCGGCGTAGACAAATGTCCCTCACATGTTGATAGCTGGGTAAATGTAACCAACCGCCTGTGTTTACTTACATATATTTACGTAAGTATGTAGGGCTGCACACATGCCACAGGCAGACACACACTGCAAACAAATCATCCTCACATGTCAGGGTCATAATCAAGAGATTTATATTTTTTTGGGCACAGAAAATCTTTGTTTGTTTTGGAAATTCATAAAATATCTTCCCTAAAAATTCATGGTTCCAGTTTTATAAATCCCATAATAATCCTTTCTTAAGTATGACTTCAGATTCCCAGAGTGCATTCACGCTGAGAGCCTCGGAAAAACTCGCCCTGTCCCAGATGTCGAAAAATGTGAGTCAGCGGAGTTGCTGGCAGCGGCTTAAAGGAGTTCCGCAGAGTGGCAAAAATCCAAACAAAAAATATATATATGTATATAGTGGGAGGAATAGGGTAAACCCAGACGAGTTTTATGCTGCCAACATGCCGCAATTACAACATGCTGGGCCAACAGACAGAGGGAGTTTCCTTAGCCTACACCACATTTTGTGGTGCTGTGCTGTTCTGTGGGTAAAAACAGCAAACTTTTCCCATTTTCATTTCCATTTCCACTGCAACTGCACGCACTCAACTCTCTCACGTGGCCAACAAATTGCGGGGCAATGCTAAATAACGATGCCAGACAGATATTTAAGCGAATGTGGGTGCACAACATGCAGCATGGAATTGCAATCCAAGTTGCAATTTAAGTTGCAAACATGTTGGACATTCCAGGAACCGGATGCGGATGCAATCTGCCCGAGCCTCCGACAGTTTATTCGCCTCCTTCACTGGATTTACGAGCATTATTCTGAGTCCCCACAGCTTTAGCCTGGGCGTTGGCCAATCACTTCGAGAAACTTGGAATAAATGCGATAATTTTGTATACAAAAATGTATTTTTATGTTACACTTTTTATCTTGAGAGCAATGGAAATTTGTAAGCAAATCCCAACTGGGCTTCGAACAAAGATTACAAATTTATTGATGTTGAGTAATGCCATATATATATTATCATTATTATTTAAATGTTTGTGAAGCTTTCTTATGAATTCATTTTCCACATCTCCTTGCTTCCATTTCCAACGGATGTGTTTTTGCTGATATCAACAAGAAAGCAGGATTATAATAATATTTAATGGCATTTTTAAATCAGAACATGTGAAAGTTTTTTTACTGTCTACAAAGTGATGCTCGATCCTGGCGATTTCCCCCAGTGTACAGCCACCACAAAGCCATAATTAACTCTTGTTGGCAAAGCCTGCGGCTATACACAACTATGTAGTGTGTTTTTGTGTGCCTTTGCAAGGAGGTTTCCCGAATCGGGACCCCGAAGTCATAAAGAGTATTATTACTCAAAGCACCCATAGAGGGATCATACATAGTGTGGGCGTTGGGTGGCCGGATGACAGAACGGAGACAAATGCATTCGGCTTGATTGAAGGACAAACTGACTGAGTGACAAACCAGCGGGCGCTGCCGATTGCCAATTAAAAAAGCCAGTGGGGATAGCGAAACCGTGAAAGAGGGAAATAAAAATGCAAAAAAAAGGGGGAAGCGAGGACACACCCAGGCTGGAAAGGCAACCTGGCTCCTGGCCACTTTATGGCCTGCCTTCGGGGTTGGTCAGTCTCTCGCACGCTAAATAATTTATGAATACATTTTCCTTAGCTGCGTATGAAAATTTAATTACCCGCCTTTTGTTTACATTTTCACAGGCCAAAGTCCAGCGTTAAACCCTGGAAAAGAACGGCGAAAACGAGTTCTCGGCACGCACTCCCATTACTTTTATCGCGGGGCAAGGAACGAGGCTTAAGCTCAAGCAGAAAATCCAAAACATTTGTATTTTAATAAAGGAATATACCCAGCAATTTACAAAAATATTCTTTTTATATTCGAAGAAATAAATATAATTAAATGAAACAAAGCAAATTGAGTGAGGAGATTGCGGAATGATACAAAATATTTATTAAATTTGGTGACTCACTTTTTTGAGGTTTGCCAAGTTCAATTGCGAATAAGTGAATAAGTGAATTTATGTATATTTAATGTATATATGTATACATATATCTCACATTTCTGGTGTCGTTTATTAATGCAAATTTTTTGCTGATAAAAAAATTAGCAGGAATTTTGTATAAATTGTTATTTGAACTCTGTTGATCTTGAAAAGCTGCTGATGGAACAGTTTCTATCAGAAAGTGGAGGAACTCTGAGAACTGCAATGCCTTGACAGTAAACAACGTTTTTCTATGGAATTCAGTTAATTGCAATGCAAAAAATACATATAAACACCTTCATTTAGAAATACAGTAGAATCCAAAATCCAATCCAAAAACCTTCTACAATGGAAAATTGTGCTACACTTGCTTGGTTTTTATAATTTACACGGGCAATAAAATAAATTCCAAAAATTTTGCAAACATCAACATTAGCTTCGCCCCCTAAACAGATATAATAAACAAAAATATATAAAATTGGTGTGTTTTGTGAGGCGGAGAGCGCTCCTCATTATTGCTTAATTGAGAAACGCATTTCTGGTTGTTTATTTTCCAGCGGTCCGAACGCTTAAGTTGGAATTTCAAGTACACATGTGCAAAATCGAAATCTATACAAATTTGCAGAATATTTATAATTGATATAAACCAATATGTTTTCTCTATATGTTGCCAATCTTGTGAATATATTAATTATATTAGCTTCCAACTGTTTTGTAGTTTTAACTGTGGCAAGACAATGTCACATGACAAATAATCTCATTAAAAATCAATTTTTGTCTATTATTTCTAGGTGCTTGAAGATTAGATTTCATTGCGAATTATTAAAGAAAAAAGAATATATATTTTTCGTTATCTGTAATAATAAATTGAAAGTAGAAAGTAATCTTTCTTAATTCTATTAATGGAAATGTTATAATTGAGTCACAAAACAAACAAAATTTAATTATTTAATTCGATTATTCCCTCCAGAAAGAGAAACTGAATACAAATATAAATACAATATTCATAGACTGCCAAGACTTAATATGGAAATTAAAACTAGTCACATGATAATCCAAATTGTGTTGGTTTTGTTGGCAATTTGAATGCGCTCTTAAGATAACACAATTCGCCAACACATATAAATTTCACTGGGATCGGAAATTCGAGCGTGAGTAAAAGAGAAAGCTAACAAAAACTTAAGCCGCTGACGTTGACGTGACGTCGGCGGTGAGTCGCCCGGTGTCCCGGGGTCGATGTACGAACCAATTAAAAGCAACACCGCGCACCGTGAACGGCCTAACGTCCAACGCTTGGTGTACCGTCCGTCAGTTATCAGTGGGCCACAAGGCCCAAAAGGTGGCAAATAGAAGAAGAAATGCGGATAGGCAAACAAATAAACAAAGAAGACAGCGAAGGCATAGATAGGTGGCTAAGAGAATTGAGAATTTTATTAAAGAAACATTTCCAAAAAGATCTTTATTCATGTTTCAAATTTCCTATTATATTCATAAAATAAATACATTTTTTTAAATTAACTTTTAATTTTTTCAGTGCATTGAAAAGTCTGTTAATATATACATATGTAATACATATATTGTCAGCCAGAGAAATTAATTTAGAGATTGTTAAAAAGCGAGAGCTTCGCACGGAAGCTGCTCTCAACAATTAAAAAGTAAAGCTTGTGATTTGACAAATTTAGGGTGTCACAAAAAATTGATAAAGTGGCATTTTTAGATTGATAGTGTCTGTATGTAAATATGTGTGTATAAGGTGTCTCAAAAAATAAATCAAAACTGTACCCAGAAATGACAAATTAAATTTTTAAATTCAAAGTTCCAAAAGGTTATCTGATTGCCATATTCATGGAATTCATATGCACATACAAATATTTATTACGACTACATTTGTTAAATAAAGCAGTTTTTATAGCCCTGCTGGTTATTACAATTTCAGTCAGAAAATTGCAACGCAGTGAAGGAGACATCTCCGACCCTATAAATTGATCAGGATCAAGAGCCGAGTCGATCGTTTTATTTGCCGTACTTATTTAAGGTCCATTTTTGTCGACCTGTGTTATTATGCCAGATTTTCGGTTTTAATTCGGTTTATAAACTTCGTTGAAGTTAGCATCCTTTCTGGTTTTAATTTGAAATATTAAAATCAATGACAAAAACAAAAAGTATATTTGAATTTCCATTTCGAATAGCTTTTAACATTGTTGTTTGTTAATCTCTCATCTTAATAATTACATCCGATATTCATAGAACTATAAAGCTTTAAACTTTGTCAGCCAATGGAAGGCATGCACATTGTTAGAACGAATATCCAAATACTCTCACAATCTTTTAGTAGACAATTGCGCGTTTTAGAGGGAGATGCAGTATGGCGGTGTCGCAGGCGGTACAGTGGAGCCGGCCAAGGCCAAGGCGCTGCAAAAAATGGCGCAGGAGCCGGAAAGGCGGCGAAGTGGCAAACGGGCAAAAGAAGGCATGCGTGCCACAGTGCCTGAACTTGTTCAAGGTCAGCCCCCAGCCACGGCGACAGAGACATGCAAAAAATAGCAACAAAAAGAAGAGCACACAACAACGCTACCTACAGTAAATACGAAAAAGAACAACAACACAAGACGGCTGGCCAAGTTAAAGGCGATGAATATAAAGAGCGCATAAGAAAAAATTCCACAAGCACACACTTGGATACCGGGAGAGAGAGAGAGAGCCGCCCAAGAGTGTGAGAGAGAGAGAGAGCGGGGGCGGACACCGTGGCAACAACAATGAGATGCTGATAAGATGCAACAAAAAAGGCGTCAAGTGCCAATTGGGAAGAGAGAGAGATAAAACCCAAGTGCTGCCGCTGCTGGCTCAATTAGTTTCTTAAATTTATTGATAAATATTTGATTTTTACCTGCTTGGCGGTTGCTGTGCGGCTTCCTCCTTGGTTGGCACATCAATATAGGTTTATCCTTGTGGAGAGACAGAAAATTGTTTTACGTTCATTTTTTTGGTTTTTTTTATTTATAAATAAATAAATTTCCAACTAAAAGGTATGAGCACACGCACACATCTTTGGGTAACAGTTATTAAAGCGGAGTTGGAGCGAGACAGCCGCAGTGGGAGAGTGATAATTTAACACACACGCTCGCAGTTCAATTTTGTTGCTTTTTTGGCATCAATATCTGTTATTGGTTGCGTGAATAAATTTATTTAACACAATTTTCTGAGAGAGACAGCGACGCACGCACAGACACACACACTCACATACATACACGTACACTGTGGCAAGCGAAAAGGAATGCAAAGGATGAAGAAGAAGCAGGCTGAAGGATGCTGGGCCTGGAATTTTCTCTTTGCAGCTCTTTTCTCGCCTCAATGACGCCGTTTTGCACATTGAATTTGTTGAAACATATGCCTTACTATTTCTTTAGCTAAATTGTATACTTGAGCGCAAGTTTCTTTAAATTTTCCACCAAAAACAAATAAAATCCGCCGCCACTCACAGAAAAAACACCGCTTGCTTGTCAATTACATTTATGATCAGGAGTTTGTCTGTATTTAACACTTTTTAATTCAAAAGGCACCTTTTGGTTTTTTTCCCGGCAATTTGTTGTTGATAATGCGTTATTAGTTGTATTTTTTAAACATTTTCAACGGGAGCAACACGGCAGCGCGTCCGCCTTTTCCTTTTGTTCAAACAGAGTGACCGTTTCCGATTCAAAACGAAATCTCGTTCGGAATTTTTTTTCTCCTAGATGGTAACTCTTTGAAAATTCAAAGTCTCTAATAAAGGTTGAAATGGCGCTGCCAGACAGACGAATCTTTGCTCTGAATAAGGGGCTTCTATTCAATTATTGTTTATATTAATAGATTCGCACTACATTGTAATGTTATTTGATCTAAATTTTGAAATTAGAATTTAAAATTATTGCCAATTCCAATCAATTTTTCGTAAAGCAATAATAATGGCCGTAGTAGCTAAAGTTATCGACTATCGATAAGCCCGGTGCATTGGAACTTCCATCTCCAACATATGCAACAGGTAATAAAACTTTGGAACAAAGAACTTACGACAAAGATGAGTGGACCGAAAGACAATGAAAGCTTAATCCCGACAGTCAGGGAAGTGCAGCAAATGTTTGCCGAACTCTTAAGTCACGGCGACGATATAACTTGGGATCTGTAAGTACCTACATTCATACACATGTAAATTGTATATCAACATGTTTTGGTCAACAGATTGTCCCAGAGCCAGGCAAAGATTCTTTGGCAAAAGCTCATCGATTTCGAAGATCCAAAAGCAAAGACAAGCAATATTTCCCATTCATTTTATAATCCCAAGTTATTTGATTCGATATGGAGGCAGCGTAAGATAATATTTTTTAAAAATTTTTAACTATTCTGTGTTAATTAAAGAATAATTTCCAGGAAAGTTTACCAATGGCCAATCCCTTGCAGCCTTATTTTTTGTGATGATTGTGGATAACGTCTCGGATCCGAAACTGGCCGAGCAGAGCAGATCGTGGTCACTTTTTCCGGTTTTTCGCTGCCGTCGCTGCGTAGGTAAAATAAGCTACAAAAATGCAGTTAATTTTTATTAAATTTTTCTGTATTCCAAAAATTTGTGTAGGCGACAACACTGGGAGAAACTGTAGCAGCCAGGACTGCTGCATGGTATATGTAAGCCAGTACGAGTCCTTTGAGAACTGGGATAAGTTCGTTAAGTCAACGCGTTTGCCCAAGGGATACATGGTGACTCCATTTCGTGGGGTCTACAAGCTCATCGATGGCCAGGTGGAGCTTAAAACATATTTTATTTGGGAACGTAACAACACCATGCTTCCCACCGGCAAAGATCGCTGCATTACGCCAGAGTCCTTGGCAGCAGCTACCAAGTGTCCTAGTCACAGAACCATAGAAGAGGAACTCAAACAATTTCTCCAAGTTAGAGCGGTTAGCGTGATGGAATGGAAGTTTTGTTCGTGTGACAGAATTGTATACCTTCTACTGGTGAGCGGTATTAAAAACTACTTATATAATTATTATTATTATTATTGTTATTTGATCAGAGCCAGCGTGATGACCAGAAACCCTCTAATGCCAGCGAGCTCTCCGATTCTCTACTTTTATTTACACATACTGTGAACAACTGCCAGCTAGCATTGGAAATGTTTAAAGAGAAAACATATCGAAACATCCTGGGCAACGAACTTGGGTACTTATAGATCTATTTATATTATTTTAATATTCTAAACTAATTTTAAAACATATTTACAGCAGGGTTTTTGACCGAATCTCTGAGGAAGCCCAACGCATCGACGGTAAAGTGGATCTGATACGCAGCGCAAATGAAGTGCCCTCTAAAATTGAGCTGTGCTTCATGTTTAAAACTAAAACAAAGCTCAAAGGTCGTCCGTCAGTGAGACTAAACAAAGAAGATATAAACCTAGAGGATTATGGTTCTGCTTTAAAGGAACATATTTTAAATAACCAGAGTTTTGACGACCTGATCTCTAGCATGTCTGAGAACTTGGAATCGGATATAGTTAAGCTGATTCTAAAGCTAACCCAAACATTTGTCGAAAACACACGGGAGGAATTGTGGCAGTTATTGAAATATCATTTCCCCACAGAAACAATTCTCTATCAGATAATTGGGTGCATCTTGAAACGTCATTCCGACTTGAACATTAAAGAGATCGAAGAGCAATCTTCGGATATTTTAAGGCGGGTTCGATATTATTTTGCCCAAGCCTGTCCCAATTCTCGTCCAGATCAACTGACAAAATGCACAAACTGTGTGGGTTACTATTATATTTCTAAAAATTAGTATATATAATGAAATATTGATATACATATATATATACCTTACCTCTGGAGGGAAATTTGAAATAATATAGTATGTATATATTTCTGTAAGCATATATATTCATACTAGGATATTAGAAGCTCCATACATTCGACGATTAATTCAAGATTTTTAAAAGGATTTGGGAGCAACGTAAGTCAATATAATTGTACTTTTATACCATAATTATACTATGTATAACGCCTTTTATTTTCTAGGAAAATACGCAAATGGTCAGTCCCTTTCCTCTCTTTTCTTTGTGATGATTGTGGATAATGTCACAGAGGCCAAGTTGGCGGAACAAAGCAGATCCTGGCATTTATATCCTGCCTTTCGTTGTCGGCGTTGCGTGGGTAAATATATCTAAACGTCAAGGACTATGGTCAGGCTCTGGAGGAACACATTCTGGCTGCCGAAAGCTTTAGGGATTTAATTGCTAGCAAGTCGGAGAACTTGGAGCCAGAAATGTTTAAAGTAATGCTGAAGCTTACCCAAAACTTTATGGAAAACATCAGAGGGGAATTAATGCAATTGCTGAAATATAATTTGCCTACGGAAACAGTTCTCTATCAGATCCTTTTGTATATATTGAGATGTCATTCCAGCTTAGACTCAAAGGAAGTGGAAGAGCATGCAACGGATATTTTGAGGCGTGTCCGATATTACTTTGCCTCAACAAGTCCCAATTCGTGTCCAGAGTTTCTGAATAAGTGCCTCAGGTGCGTGGGTTACTACGACGCCTTTGAAAATTAATAAGAATCATAAGCAAGATGTATAAACTATATTCCTTGGAAACCATATCTCTCATGCTAATAATAATTAAAACACATGTTATATTTAATTCTCAACAAGACTATATTCTATGCTGGATAATGATATGATATAAGTATGGTACATATTTATAGAGTGAGATATACGTATATCGGATTGGATCTACTGCTAGAGGGATTAGCTTATTAAGTACGGTGGCCACCGATGTACAGGGTATAAGATATTGACTATGACAAGACTAAGCCTAGTGATTCGGTTATGATGAGTAGTTGTACATGAAGCGATCACAATTGTCAGATGGAGGCGTGTGCGTTGACCCTAACTCAGGTCCTAACTTAGGGCTAGCGTCTTTTAGGCACTTTTCTGTTTGCTGCGCCGATTTAGCAAACTGGAAAGATTGCTGAAGGGCAGCTCAAAGGCCAGGGAGAAGAGGATCGAGGCCAGGTAAACGATGACAGCAAATCCGCAGGTTACTACGCACTGAAATAAATTGAATGTAGATTTATATATTCATATTTTATATATTTCTTTTTAATTTCTTACCAGCATGAAGGGATCCGCATGCGTGCTGGCATTCGTTAGGCTGTAGAAGAGGGCAATGACCAGCGGATTAAGCAGGTAGATGGCGTAGGATAGCCGACTGACATGCTGGAAGCCCTTGGCCTCCAGCAGACGTGACCACCAGACACCGCGTCCCTGGCAACTGCCTGCCACCATCCAGCAGACACTAAGAGAGAAAAACAGGCGACCCATCACAAACAACGTGATGGCCATCAGGGGGCCCAGATCCCGCTTCACCGTCGAATAAATGCAAGCGAAAAACACCACCAGGGCGAAGTGCCAGCAGTGCCGCTCCCTCTGCTCGCTCAGCTCCAACTGGATGCGTTTCTCAAGGAGAAGCCAGGCAGTGACAGCTCCCAGGATATACGGCAGAACTCTTACAAAAGGCGATGTGTAGATCTCTGTGCCGGTGGCAAAAGCAGAGTCAAAGGATAACTGGAACTTGATACTCAGGCCGATGCTATAAGACCAGGCAATGGTGGCCATAAAGGCCGAGACCACCATTGTTTTTACTACCTTGGGATATCTAAAAAAATAAATAATATACATTAATTTGAGTTTATGTTTAAATTTATAATAAACTCACTTTGCGTAGAGGAACAAAAAGACATTGGCCAAGATGAAGAACTGCATTTCGCAGGCCAGCGACCAGCTCCAGTTGGCGCACATGTCCCTGTGATCGAAGAGGTTCTGGATGAATAGCAGATTGCGCCACCAGTGGCGGGAGCACATCTCGTCGAAGCGCTCGTTGATGTGATAAACCGAGACATCTCCAATGTAGGCATACACCAGATCCACTGTGGCCATAACCACCAGATAGAGAGGTCCCAAACGAAGATAGCGGTGGAAGAGCAGCTTGCCAAAGAGCTTTAGGTTCTGGCCAAGGCCATTTTGACGCACTGCCTCCAGCTGCTGGGAGTTGCGCAGAAAGTTGTATGTTTGCAGGAAGCCACTGAAAAGGATTTAATTTCCATTAAATATTTTTTAAAAGCTTCCAAACCCACCTTATGGTGAAGAAGACATCCACAAGCAAAGGAGCTGAGGAGACATACTGAAAGAAGGCCTGTTCCGCATACGAAATAAGCACTGTTTTATTGTGGACAGTGAAGTACATGAACCACACCACATGGAACACCATAATCCAAATGGCGCACACAGATCGCAGGCCATTCATCAGGGGTATCTCATTGGGACTATTCTCCCGCACGGCAAAGATCTTGGCCCAGTTACCGGGCACATCCCAGCAGGGAATATATTTCTGCAGCTTCTCTAGTTGGAGTAGCGAGTGGAGTCCCCTCCATAGCTCCGATTCGGCGGGAGCCAGGCCAGGATCGGGCTCGTCGGAAGAAGGTGTGAGTTTCTTGGCAGCTGTTAGCTGCTGAGCACAGAGCATTAGAGTTCCGGTAGCCAGGACACAGGCCACCAGGAGCCGGAAACTGGCCCTTTCGAAGAATTCCTCCTTGAGCTTCAGGTCCTTCATATAGACCACCTCCGGGCGGATGTCGAAGATCTCGTTTTCGGTGAACATGCCACCAGCCACATAGTCCTGGGCCAGGTCCTTGACCTCCTCCGAACTGCAGGCGCTTGGCAGGCAGAGGCCTATGTGAATGATCTGCTCGGACATGAGCTTTATTTCCACTTGCCAGGGGGAGCTGTGGCTTAGGTAGATCACTCGATAGTCCATGTCGAAGGGCGCCTGCTGGGTGATAATCCCATAATGCATCACCCGATCGAAGTTCTTTGAGAGCGTTATTTCCACGGGTCTTTGGACTCCGCGACAAGCTTCCCGACTTCCCAGCCAGTAGTTCTGGCCATAAACAAAGCCCGAGGGCTTCGTTCCCGAGGCGTCCAGCACTGTGGGATAGTACAATAGAGTTTAGGAAATTACATTTGTCCGAGGCAAGTGCCTTACTAGTGGAATCTTAAAAGGTTCTCTGGCTATTGTTTATTATTTAAATCAATTGTGAATGGTGGAAGGGTCAGGCTACAGTGGAAATATATGTAAAATAAACTATGATATTTGGCTAATTCAATAAGCCACGTGCAATAAAGAGCTTATTGATTTATCTTGCATCATAAGTCATTTTGATCTGTGTTTGCTTAGTATATAAAAAAATTTGTTTGCTATACAAATTCTTAAGGGTCTGCCTATCTGTTTTCGTTGGAAACCCTACTATGAATCATAACATGATTTCCCAGAGGTTTCTACTGATGTTTTATTTTAAATAAATTCAATTTTTAAACGGGATATTCAAAGCTATAAATTGTAACTAATAATTGAATCGTCTGAAGTGATCTCACTATGTTTGCTTTATATTGCTCATTTGATGCCTCGAGTTGTTATGCAAATATTATTGAAATGCCCAGATAATTGTAGACAAATAAAAAGGATTCGGCTGATTGAAAAAGTGAATGTTCTTGGTGCATTTTGATATCTGTTAAAAGTATTTTTTTAAAAGTTGTACTTATGATTTCTACTCTTTTTATGAATTTTTGAATTACCATATGCATGCATGGTATTTTTCTATGGCTGTTTGACTAATTTATTATTTTAATTTTAAAGCTCACCTCCCCTTAGATGTCTCACAATTTTCTTTAACTTTAAATCGTAAACGTAAACGAAAATTTTAAATTGTTTTAGGTGATTTTCCCACACTTACCCTTCATGGCCCACGGCTGCTTGGCGAGTATACCGCGCTGCACTTGTCTTAGTTGCGCGTGGCACTTGTGGCTCACACGGCTCTCGTTGGCCACTTTAGTTAGCCCAAAAATCACCGAGGTGCGCGTTAAATGTGTTTCATGGGGCGAGCTCACCATCGGTGGGTTCAGCTCCATAAGTGCCGGTTCCTCCGGCAGCAATTGCGATTCATTGGACTGACTTTGATAATGCTGCGGCTGCTGGTGCTGCTGCCAGGTCTGATTGGTGGCGCCCTTGGCCAAAACTGAGCCCAGCCAAAGGCCGAGCAGCATCAGTAGTGTAACGGCCCAGAAATATGGCCGAGATCGAGAGGTGCGCCTGATCTCCATGCCGCTGCCGTACTTAGTCACCTTGGCTTATTTATATTTGGTGTTTAACTATACTTGCTGGCAGTGCGAACGATGGTATTGTGCGCGGTATTTGGACCGCGTTTGTTTGGCTATCTCAAATGGCTTGTTTGATTGCCGCTTTGCTGCCGTCCGTCGAAGGTCACCGCACCACGATTCACCTCACCTGGCCACGCCTCGCCTCGCCTCGTCTCGCGTCGTCTCACCTACGGTATTGATATTGGTTAATGTTAGTGCCAATTGATTGGGAGAAACTTTCGTTGGCCAATAAGCACGTTTTCAAACGCATTCGATAGTGATTTCCCACTGACACACATTGCATTTATTACTTTATTCGCTAACTGACGCACTGTGGCCTCTTGCACTCTTTACTTTATCGATTGCATTAGAATATTACGCATACGCCGTGGGGCCGTTTTTATTCGATAGTGCCAGTAGGACATACATTGTATTATTTACTTTATTCACTAATTAACGCACTTTTGCCCCTCTCAGCCTCTCACTTTCTCAATATCTCACTCTTAGCTTTAGCTATTGCATTAGAATATTACGCATACGCCGTGTGGCTCTGTTATGAATTATAATCCACCGATGGCCGATTTTTTACGAGTTTAAGCTGGAGCAAGTTGGCGATTTTTTTGTGAAATTATTATCATTTAACGTCTTCAGTTAATTATGAGGGAATTGTAGCTCTTGATTGCCTTTTTAATTAAGACATTAATTTTAAAATGTGATTTTGTAAGATTCGCAGAAAATATATTTACAAAATGGGTCATTACTTTAAAGGGGGCTTAACTAATAATAATGTGTGATATTACAATTTTTTTTTTTAATAATTAATTCAATTAAATTTAAATAAATATTACCAATTTCAGCTTGGTAAATATTAATCAATGCGAATTAAATTTATATAAAGAACTTTACATTTTGTACATTAATAATGTTTTATTCGTATACTATACTATACTTTTAGTTATTTATAGTTGCCTTTATAGATACATTTTCCTCTGTGCAAGAAAGTAAACAACTTAAAAATGAGCAAATCCACGCACTGGGCTACCCCTTTCTCCCCTCATCTTCGATTCCATCATTAGAATATTACGCATACGACATGTGGCACTGTTAGAGGTTAAAATCTTAAGTGGTCGTTTCTTCACGAGCTTTAAGCTGGAGCAAGTAAGCAATTTTTTTGTGAAATTATCGTTTAACGCCTTTAGTTCATTGTGAGGAAATTTTATCTCTGCTTGCCTTTTTAATGAAAAACAAAAATGTGTAGTATGTACGGAAAATATATATAAGAAATGGGTCATTACTTCACAGGTTTTTAAATTAATAAATAAATGTGATAATTATTACTGCATTTTTGTTGTATTTATTAATTTTTACATTTAAGTCCGGTTTAGTTTTTTAAAGGAGGAATAATTACAAATATAATATCAATTAATCACCTTTATGTACGTTTTTATAAATAAAATAAATAAAGCTTATATAAACGTGTTAAAATTATGTTCCATTATTTTGTTTGTGTAATTATTTTAACCAATTAATGGGTAAAATAAATCTATTATCAATTAAATTTGTAAATTTACACATCTTGTACATTTCATAACATTAATAAAATAATATTCATATATTTTTATTTATATATTTCCCTGTATAAACACATTTCCCCCTGTGTAAGAAAGTAAACAACCTAAAATGAGCTAACCCACGCACTGGGCTACCCCTTTCTCCCCTCATCTTCGATTCCATCATTAGAATATTACGCATACGACATGTAAGCCCATTACCGGTTAAACAATCGACGAAAGAAAGGAGGGGAAAAGCGACGCGAAGAGAAGACTTATGCAACAATTAACATTTTTAACACAGGCGTTAATAATTTTGAATTTAATTTTGATTTGACGGCGCCAGGCGGGGTAAAAGTTTTTTGTTGAAAAAAGAAAGATAAACAAAAGCCGCAACGCGACGATACGATACGAGACTCAACCCAATTCCGATGGGAGTGCGACTCAAACGGCGACTAAGGTTCAATTGATTGCCTGCGTTGCCCGGCAACGCGTCGGTCTCGAATGTGAGTTCGAGTTTCGGTTCGATTTTCAGTTTGAGTTACTTTGGTTACTTTGGGTGCTTTTTTCGAGTGACGCAGGCAGCTCTGCGCAGGTGTAAAGGCAGCGCCGTCGATTGGGACCGCGCTGACCACACACAATCGGTGGCTTGTTGTTGCTTCCTTTCGTTTTCGCTTTGACACACAAACAAACTCACTCATACGTAATAATTCGCGGCTTATTGTTTATTATGACTAAAGGTGCGCGTAATCAAAATTAACAGACAAAAAGACGGCCCCAGAATCATGAGAGCTGCCTTTGTGGCACAATCAATTTGGGTGCACAGAAAGAAATTTAAGAATTCGGTGATAAATATTTGAATGGGGGACATTATACGGAACTTAGATAGTGCTACGTACTTTCAATAACCTAAATATTGATCTTAATTACGTTCTTTGTATTCGGAATACTTTAAGAATCTTTAAATCTCAATTGATAGTGAATAAAGGCCATGAATAGCTATGTTTTTTATAGAAAGTTGAATAATATCTAAACAAAATAATCTGTAAATGTCCTGAAAAATCCATATAATTTAAATCTTATTAAGTAAAATTAAATAAATTCTTTAATCAGTCTTTAAAAATTCATAAATTATTAAGCATTGTAAGTTTCTACTAATTTGTAAGGTAATTTACAGACTCTTTAGCCTCCTTATATATTTTTTTTATCTAATAATATCTACAGTAATTACTGGCCAACAAGAACGTTTGATTTATTTATTTATTTAACAACTTTTTTCACTGTGCATAGTTAGCGCTTTTTGCTCGTTTTCTCGCTTTCCTAAGCGATCTTTTTGTTGGTTTTGCATAATTTAGACGCCGCTTCTTTTGTGGCAAGCGCAACGCGCGACTCGACGCCCCTCGGAAAAAAACATACATACATATATATATATATATGTAAATATACATATATACAGATGGACCCGTCTATTGTGGAATTTCGAAATATATTTGATCTGCATTTACATAACATCAGTGCGGAATCGGTGTGGGGGAAGTGAGCGGGGGAGAAAGAGGGCCAAGCGGATCCACACTGATGGCTTGGATATTGGACACTGTTTGGCTTGAGGCTCCTCTGATCAGAATCCAATTAACAAGTCTTATTTGCCAAGAGAGCACAGAACTGGCTGGTTATTCCCACTCAACTTACTGGTACTTAAATGCTCCTCTTGTTTAACTTAAAACTTATTTTTTATGGTCGAAACTTGCCGAGTGCTTTTATTTTCACTTTTTTCCTACATTCCGGCTGTAGTTCAGATGGCTTTTATTGAGACATTACCGAGATGAGATCCGCGTGCCTCTGATTTTTTCTTCACCGATTTTATTTGACTTTTTTCTTTGCCCGAACAGATTTTTTCCTTGGAGAGTTTAACTTGGACTTGGACCGACTTTCGTTTTCGTTTCTTTCGCTGGCTGATAAAACGCACTGCACAACAGATTAGCTGACTCTTGCTCGTGCTCTGGCCCTGCAACTTGTTTGTGTCTTTTTTTGCTTCTTTTTTTTTGGCTCTTTGAATTTTTGTCCGTTTCTGTTGACGTTAACCGAATTTCGTTTTCATTTTCGCTTAAATTGTGATGATGATGAGGGCCACGACGCGTGCAACGCTTTGGTAACAACTGTGCGCCGCTGCATTTTGGCTCAAAGTTTTATAAACTTGGTCGCTGGTCAACTGAGCCGACCGCGGCAGCAACGGCGACGGCGCAGCAGCCGAGAGATAAATCAACAATTGGAATTTCAGTCTCAAGATCAACAAAAGGCGAGAGACCCGAAACCCGAGACCCGACACACTCTCGACTTGACTACTGACTCCCTTATGCGCCCGAGTCCGAGTTTTCAGTCCGGATTTGTAGCTGGCCGGTGGTCAATAATCGGGTCTTTTATTTTTATTTTTTTTAGCTCGGCTTCGGCTGCTCCTCGCCTCGGTTGTTGCACGCACCTCGGAGACATGCTCTCTCTTATGCCCCAGCGACGAATCTCATTCTCGGACCATCCAGACCCTTCAATCAATCAGGAGACTCAATCACGTGTTCCTAAAACACGAGCGATGTACGCTTAGTTAAGCGAATGTACAAATGGCGTTGATTTATTAGCAACAATGATTATTATTGTTAAAGTTGAGAAGTGCCAGTAAATCTATTGTCTTTTGGATACCTAATTTGCGATTAGATGAAATATGATTATGGAAACATTAAGTAATATTTGATGGACATTTAACCCTTAACCGCATAATATTCATATGTGTAACCTGCTTTTACTCTTTTCACATTTTTAATGATTACCGTTAATTTAATTATCCCTTTTCCCACCTGAAACTATATGTATTCCAAAAATCTTGTTAAAAATACAACAATCTCTTTCCGACGAGCATCTGCGAGTGCATTGATAAAAGCTTTAATTAATTATATAAATACAGGATCCGTAGGTTAACATTCAGCTTTAAAATGATATTTTAATTGGGCTTATGTTACTTATTTTAAGGCTTGAGGTCAACAGGTTTTTGTTTGTAAAAAAAAATAAAGGCTATAATTTTCTTAGCGTTGCAAGCGACTGACGAGGAAGTTATTGCGTTTAAATCTCAGCTATTTAATTATACTTTTAAGGAATTAAAATTAAAAGTTATATAAATAAAAAAGACTCATTATCTAAGAGAACAATGCAGAAAGTATTAAATAATGTAATATTTAGATTTTATATATTTAGGCCATGGAGAAAATTGTATTAATAAATTAATAAAAATTATAAACGTTATTGATTAGCAACACAAGCCAGGTATTTATAAAAAAAGAAGTATCATTCTTATTTTTTGCAATTAAATTATATTTTAAAAATTAATTGTTTTAATAAAATTCTTAAATTGTAATGAATGGTATTATAAAATGTACAATGTATTACAATTAAAATTTAATTGCTTAATTACACAAAGTCAAAATAAATTACATACAAATTTCTCTTTATCCAATTTTAAATTTTTAGCGCTTAAAAAATTCCAAAATAAATTCTCTCAAATTCCGGCAGAGGGCGCTTTAGCCCCAACCTGAATCTATGTATCTCACCTGTGGAAAGCTCCAAGTTTTCAAGCTACGCTCAGGCGCGAGTGATCGCCATCGAGATCGCCGCTCAGTCTTGTGGCACCGCTTGAGAAAATCAGTTCGAAGACCGCGAGAGGCGCGCTTGCGTATTACCGCCCAACCGCCCACCGCCCGCCACCCCCGCGAGAGTGAGACAGAGAGGCAACTAGAGACAGACAGGGATAGACGCACCTACTACGCTCGCTGCTAACGAAAACTATCCGAAAAATATTCGTGGGTGCTGAGATACAACCGAAAAAACGCACGAAATTCATGAAAATATTTCACCCAAAAGTTGTGCTTACTTAATGTGCGTGTGTGTATTGGTGTGCGTGTGTGCGTGTGTCTGTGTGGGTTAACAAGTGCAGAATGAAAAATTATAAACAAAACAACAAAACGGCCAACAAGTTTTTTTGCGTAGAACCGCAAAATTCCAGGTAAACAACAACAGCAGCAGCGGCCGAGTGTTTTTTGTTACCAATATTGCTGTATTGTTGCAACTCGTTTCGGTTGTTGTCAAAGCCACACACAAAGCGGGTCAAATGCATAAATAAATGAATGAAACGAAATGAAACGAGGCGCGATGAGAAGCGAAAAGTTGTTATTATCATTTTGCCTGAAGCGAAATTAATTACAGCGTGCATTGTCACTGCAAAGAAAGTAAAAGATACAAAAGCAAAGAAAGAAAGAAGTATCTTGTATCGCAATCAGTGAAGTTTCTACGAGGTCTCTCGGGTATCTTCTGCTCTTCATTCGGAATACAGCCATCCCGCTTGCTCGCGCTCGTAGATCAGCTCAAAAAGCTCGAACTATAAACAAATGATTGTATCTGCTGGATGCGTTTGCACCCCGAGCACCTGTTGCTTCAAATAAGCACCTCCGGATCGTCACCACCAATGGCTGCTAAAGTGAGTTATTAATGGGGGAAAAAATAATATAAATATCTAAGTTAAGAATGTAGATAGTGAGTTGAAATACTTTTTTATATTCTAAAGAGTTTCGGAGTTATAAAAGAAAGATTCAAAAGACATCAAGAGCTCTATTATATTGAGGGGAACATAGATATTTTACATTAATAAGATTCTTAGTTAGCCTAAAAAAATTACTCACATTAATGCGATTTTAGGATCTTAGGATATTTATTAATTATACAGAATAATTCACAATTAAGAAATTATTAAGTTAACAAAACGATTTCTATTGATTTACTATCATTTCTCTTTTTGAATTATGAACTTTAATAAAGATTTTAAAATGGAATTTAGGTAAAGAGTTAAAATGTAGTAAAAAGTAAAGATGAACAGCCTTCAGTTGTTCATATTTATTCATTAGTTATTTATGCATATTTTTAATTTAATAAATGCTTTGTTAAGTCTGACCTCAGCAATAATTAATTTAGTTGTAATATATTTAATTTAATTTTCTTCTATAAATATTAAGCACGTTATTAAGGAGTGACTTAATATGGGAAGAGTTAATTTACAATTATTTTTCACGCCTTCATTGCCTTTCCATATTTTTTACTATAATATTTGTTTAGCTTGGGCCAAAAAAAAACGCATTTTTGCAACTTGGTTTGTAGTTTGCCCCTTCCCCAAATGAATACCCGAAAGTACTGACCATCTGCATGCTGCAAGGTATCAAAGTATCTTACCAATTCGGTTCTCACGACACAAAATCTGTGCAGAAAAAAAAGACCAACATAGTACAAACACTGTGTTCAGACACCTTTGAACTTTAAAACAGGAGAGTGCAAAATCAGCCAGGCAGCGTGTAACGGTGCCACAGCCAAAACTAAAGCCAAAAGCAAACAGACATCAATGAGCAATTGGAAAAAAATATAGCAAAACTACAAAAAACTAAAAAAGGAAAACAAAACATTAAGACAGCAACAAAAAAAAAAGACCGAAACCGGGCCCACAAAAAAGGTTTCAGGCAAAAAACAACTGTTACAGCACCAACACTGCACTTGGAACAGTGGGCTTAATGTATTAAAAAATAGTTACAGAATTTTAGAGAATTTTAAATAATAAATGAGAAAGCTGCAAGAATTTTAAATTAAATTTAAAAATATTTTTTGCTGACACTAAAATGATTTCTACGAATTTTTAGATATATTTAATTGCCATCTCAAAAGTTCGGTTAAGTTTGAGGTTTTTAAAAGGTTCCTTCACAGTTCAATTGGTATTTAATAGATCTAGATTTTGATTCATAATCATTTCTGCTATCTTTATAAAAGCCATCCACTGTGCTGACTGCAACTGCAACTGCATTTAGTGGCCATGTCTCTAACTGTAATGGACATGGACAATACATTCGCTTACCACGGCGCACTTGTCGCAAAACAGGTTTAATCTCACAGTTGCGGCTGGTTCTGCGGTTCGCCGAGTTATATATATTTTTTTTACGATAGCCAATATGTGTGTTTATTAATGGCCCATGCATTTTTCCATATTTTCCTGCTGACCTCCGACGAGTCGGTCTGCAGGGGCAAAATGGAATCACCTTGCCGTTCTAATTTGCCAACTGCCACCGCGCGTTGCAATAATTGGAGCGTGGCTAATGTGCGGAGGAAAAGGCCAGGGGTCGAGCTCATTAGCTGGAAGCTGGCCTAAAGAGTCACGCCTCCTACAAGTCTCCCAAGTCGATCGAAAGGAGATCGGCCTACTTTCCCAGAATAGAATATAAGCGCTGAGGTTCTGAGGTTCTTGAAGTTCTTAGAACTTTTAAGCAAATAATTTGAAACTTTGTTGTACTTATTTCCAGTGATATTACATTTTATTTGTAATTATTAAATTCGTATCAGTTACCAGTTTTTTTTCTCAGTGAGTACAGCTAGAACTTTGCCCGTTCGCATTGTTGGCAGCTTGTTTAACATTTAAAAATAAACTTATCATAAATCGTGTAAACACAACACAAACAGCGAATGCGAACTGAAACTGTGTGAACATTTTTTTTTTTTAGTTTTACTTTAAACCCGGGTGGAAATTGAAAAGTTGTTTGGCCAGCCGCAGAGTTGACCATAACCATAATCATAATACGGTGGCAATTGGTAAGCGGATGGTCAACGAAGAGACGCCACTGATCTGTCCGCCAACGGATCGGCGATCTGCGGCGATCGGTAAGCGGATCGAACTCAGCTGGTAACCGGACGCTGGCCACCGATACTGCCACGACGAAGCATCGCCGGCTAATTGCATTGGAAATGGATGCTAACGGGGCCGTTAATGCGCCGTCAATGGAGCATTAAGTCGCTAGTTAGCCGCCACTTGTGGGTCTTCGTTATGCAACAGCATTGCGGAGATTGTGGCCGCTATTTCTTGCTGTATTTGCCGGCGTTTTGCCGCTTGGTGACTCACTTAGTTAGTGCCTTCGGGGAATGGGTTACTTTTGCCTAGGTCTAGGTACAGTGAGATTTTAGATTTGGAACATTTATACAAATATAAATATAAATATGGGTTTAATTAAATTTTATTTTACTTTATACTTAAAACTTATTTTTAAAGCGCTTTAGTAGTCTTTAGTTTTGCGTATTTTTAATTAATTTACTGAAATAAATAAGATTATTTTTTTAATAAGGTATTTTATTATTTTTTCACAACGAAAATCCTATTAAAAATACAAGAATTTAATAAACACATAATTAACATGAAATTGTGGAAAATATGCGAATTTTGAGGCTCATCTTAGCATTTAATTTGTGGCTAGAAGCAGGGCTCATTAATAGCAAAGGCAAAATAATAATCAATCGTGTCCGAAGCTAAATTAATGATGTTTAAGCATGAAGATTTTCTCAAATAATAATTAAAATAGAATCTTTGCAATTTCCAGCAAATTTAATAATATAAATATCTTAATTAAAACACTATAAATTAAATCCCTTTACTATTGAAATGTTTTCCCACATTATACACTTTATTTTTCCTATAAATTCTTATATATTTACTTACCCTTTTTTTTTAAGTAATGTCTGTTAATGTTTAGTTGTTCTGAGGAGTGTCACTTGTACTTAGCACTAATTAGACTAAGTAAATGGCAGGGCAGCTCCTTGTATGCGGCAGTAAATTGTTTTTATGACCAATTTTTGCATTAAGTACTCGATCTTTTGTCGCTGTGAAAAAAAAAACAAAGACCATAAAGACTCCTACTCTGTGACTCATGGGCGCGTCTAGGAATTCCTAACAAAATCGGTCACTGTGGCAAATCTCTGTTAACTTCAGTCCACCTACGCGACTTCGGAGGCGGCACCTTAAATGTGCACAATATAAAGTAAAACAGAGTCGAATCGGAGCCTTGAGCTTGACAAAAGAATAAGCAAATTGCATTAATCGAGAGAGGGTGAGACACTGTGGGAAGTGCAGCTAAACACACCCTCAACACACTTGATCCCACTTGAAATGGTTAAATAAAATTATAATAGAAAAAATAAGACAGGTTTTATGGGAATATAAAGATTTTTCAGATGTTTAAGGTACTTATTATTAAATAGATTTATCAGTAACTGGAAGAGATGGATGCTTGACATAAAAGCTATAAAATTACACATTTCTTAAATAATATACATAACCTTGTTTAAAAATACGTTATCTTTTTAGTGGTTCCATTTGCATATTTGTTATAAGTTTTCCAGTAGGATATCATACAAATATTCATGTATATAAACATCATTTCTCCGGTTTTCCGCTTTCAAAAATCCACTATGGATTATACTTGCCATTTTGAATGAAATTATAGTGGCGGTTAGTGTGCCACAAGGCAGGTTATCTAATCCCGGCTTCAATTGTCTCAATGACAGCGAATCCACACACTCAATATACCCGCGGCTGTCACTTGCACTTTCCTTCAGCCTTTGCATAACCACCACACACGCAAATCTCGCATCGTAATCCCCACAGCCAAGTCCAAAATCCCCCGGGTGCTACCCCCCATCCCCCCACCCGATATATATAGTAGATATATATTGCCTGACCGCAAACTGCAAATTTGCCTTAATGACTGCGCCGGCACGTTAACTGTCATTTTCAATCAAATCCCGCTCCCGTAGAGGCTTTTTCCCCCACCTAACGTGGCCTTAAGTGCAGGCCATTAGTTTTCAGCGCTTTTTAAACTCTTGCACAAACGGAGATGCGGACTTAATATTACCAATGGAAACCCTGCGGGCAATTGAAAACTATTCGATCAAGCGATCCAAGTGGGAGGTCGATTTCTTGATGTTTGCCGAAGGTATTAGCTAATACCACGAGATCACAAAAAGTAAAAACCCCAAAATAACCTGACAAATATTTGCTCACTTTACACATAGCTGGAATTCGACGATTCCGAGAATCAAACGTGTAAAAATCCATCGCGACGGGTAAAATGATTATAGAGTACAACAACAATGGGGCATTCTTATGTACGTGTTCACAGGTACTATATATATATATATAATTATTTATTTATATATATATATGTATGTATGTATGTATGGCGGGGTTCAGGGTTAATTATTTCATTGCACGCCTCAGCTCAGACTCCAAGCCAGGCTGGGACTGAGACTCGGAACTAGCCGAGGTATATGACTAAATTATGCATTATTTGTATTATTAAATTTGCTGTCTGTCGCTGGCGTTAGTTACTTAATATTTATTCTACATAATTATTTGATTATCCAAAAAGGAAATTGACGACATCTGCTGCCGATTTTGTCATGCGTGGCTTGGAATACAAAAAAACTACTCGAAGAAGCCACTTCACCTTCATGGTTGACAAAATACCCAAAATATTCATAAGGTCTAAGCAAATTTGCATCTAATTTTTAATGAGCTCTACTAAGCTTAATATCTATATTATTTTATAGGAGTTATTCATTATAATTTCAGTACTTTCCAGTAGTGATAAGTTAATCTGCCAACGGGCTAGGTCATGTTTGATTTTAATTACAAAGCTATTAGTCGGTTGTCGGTTTCTTTCTAATTATTCCCTCCCATCAATTATGGATGCAATGCATTCCTGACATTCTTTTGACGACTTCCTCGGCGCCTCTTTATAAGCAACTAAACACATAATGCATATAATCAAGCTTGGTGAATTTAATTGAATAATACAAAACCTGAAAGATACTCTCCTCAAATATAAACAAATCCCAGAAGCAATCTATCTTACGGATGGTCGAGGCTCCTCTTCGGATGCATATGACGAGCTGAAGCTGAAGCTGAGTGATTGCAACAGAAACTGGCATTAAAAATTTGCATTTGCTTAGCTCGGGATGTTTTGTTTTACGAGAGTGTTTATGCGATCCGCTGATCGCTCCCGGCTGATAAAATCGCCCGGATTGATAAACACATTTTTAACTGGCCGTGTCGTGTCTTTGCTCTTCCACGATTTCCCAACGCCAATTTGCATGTTTAATCAGCTGTGGCCAAGTTTAACCCATTGTTTGCCACAATGGCAATAACGAGAAATGGCAAAACACAAGCGAACGAACGACTCTGTGTGGGCGGCTCTGAGGTTGGGATTGGGGAATTCTGTTTGTCTCTAAGATTCTTTCGCACGCCGGATTTTTAAACTTGATTTTCGGTGCTCAGCGCACTTTATCAATCATCGAAAGAATCAAATAAACAACGCGAGAACCACTTCAGAACCCATCCAATTGTAAGCCACTTGAAAGTATTTCTGTTCATCGCAGAGACGTTGATTGAGTTTGAGAGCCAACATGACAAAAAATGATTCTAAGCCGTATTTTTTGCCAGTCAAAATTAAGGGTATATATGTAGAGACATACCTGAACTTTATAAGAGGTAAGCGGAAGTTGTTCCGACTATGCTTTAGTGTAGTTTAATTACTCAACATAAAATTGCTTATAAACTAAATAGGTAAAGAAGGAATATGGGGTTTTTAAATATAGCTTAAACTAGGAAACATTTAAATTTATTTTAACTACAAAAACATATACAAGATTTAAGAACTAAAAGGAGGCCAGTTCTATAAAATATTATATTTAAATTATACCAACTGGCACACATCAGAAATAAATGTAATTATTACAACTTCAAAAAAATCGTATAAAAACTTTACTAATGAGTATCTTTATCTCGCAACGCCTCTACACACATCCGTCTTACTTGTTTGTAATCTTATTGCGCGCTTTTGATTGTTAAGTTTAGAACGCTGATGTTATAACAAATTAACAAAAAATATAATCATATAAAAACGAGCGCGAACGAGCGAGTCAATGGCATTTCTTATAATTAAACTGGGAGCGAACCTTAATGAGCTAAGCTTGGCGGCAAAAAAGTTCTCTTCGAATTATAGCCAAATTACGAGAAACATATAATTTAAAAAATGGTTATCATGGGGCTTGCTGTTCTTTGATCATCAGTTTGGCATTAGCACCACAGCCACCGCCACCATCATCATGCAAATTTCTTTCTTTTCGGCTTTTCTTACACGGCATCCTGCTTGAAACAATTAATCATGGGAACTGTCGATGGCCAAAAAAGAAGTTCTCGGGCTTAGGCTTTTGGCCAACGAGCGTTGAACTTTCGCTTCTCCTCTTTTGGCCATCTGCGAGAAAGGTTCTTTCGGTTGTAAAAATAGAAATGCCATGCGAGCACAATAATTCATCAGCATAACAAAGAACGCAAATTTCATAATTTTCAGTATTCAAAACCCTCTGACTAAATGAGCGAGGGTCAAATTTTGTACTCATGGGCCTATGGCTTATTTCTTGAACAAAAATTACGCAAAAAACTGATGCCGCACCCAGGCATGAAGGCTTCTTGTCTTGGCCCGAGTTGAGTGGCAGCAGCCTATACACCATCGCATACCAAATCGAGTGAAATTGTCAACGTAATTTTGCGCAAACCCAGCGGCCAAAACACTTTATATTTCTCCTTTACGTCGCTTTAATTGATTCCTCGCCAGGCAATGACACACATTGCCATAAAAATTCATAGTTGCTTATGTTTTTAATGGCTAACGAAACTGTCGGGGCGCGCATACAACAGGGCGTATGCGTGATGTGGCTGTGGCAGCGGGTTTGGCTTTGGCTTTGGGCTTTTGGGATTTTATTGAACCGCAAGCGACGCTGATCGGTTGGCTCGACGACCTCAGTTATCACTCTTACTTACCGCGAATTATAATTGATGTTTGCCCAGGCGATGGCCAAGTCAGTACATATGTCTATACATATATATTTTTTTTTGAGCTGCTTAAGGAGGGTTATCTGTCCTGAAAAAACAAATGGCCCCAAGTGGCAATAATAATGTTTATGGTCGAACCGCTTCTAAACTGTAGAAGTTATGTTTCAGTTGACAATGAATATATTAATTACTTTATTAGGCAGGGCAAAGTGAGACATCATGCAGGCATATTGGGTTTCTTATTTATGATTTTGTAGACTGTGTTAAGTTTCCTAATAAGTAAAGATAAAAACTTAATCAATGCATAAATGAACATATACTTATTTAAAATATTTCAGGCCATATTTCAGCAACTTTGCATATTTTATGTTAACCTATTTTTGTAGATCTTTCATCTTGCATTTTATAAAGCTCAGCTTATGGCCCATTTTTTTAAGGCTTAAGCAACTAAAAGTTTATTAATTATTGATATTATTCGATGAAGTAAATCGAGGCAGCTTAATAGTGGAAGAGCTATAAGTTTATTTAATCTATTTCCTTTTAAGTTTAAAGCCCCTAATCAAGTGTCATTTAATAGTGAAACGCACTGTAAAACAAGCCGAAACCAGCTTTTTTCCTACATGTAAGACATTTTCCTTCTGAATGATTTTCGCAGTGATTTCCTTTGACTATTTTATGTACCAATCAGCAACATTTCACTAATGCACTCCGATCTCTCTTCCGACATTTTGCAGCAACGGGCCGGCGTACGATTTCCCAAAGCAGCAGCACAGATAAGTCGACAGCACGACTTGAATTATTGCACGCAACAGCGACAGCAGCAGCAGCAGCAACAGGCCCATCTACAGCAGCCACAGCCATAGCTGCGGCAGGGGCGGAAAAGTGAGGAAAAGCGGCTGGAAAAGCAACCAAAGACGCAGCAGCTTCATTCTACAAAACAATTGTGGAAAAGTGGAAAACAACGTGTGTGTGTGTGCCTGTGCAAAAGGCAAACAATAGAAAACCAGATAGAAAATCAGCAGAGAAAACAATCAGCAACAAAGCAACAGCAGCAGCAATATTTTTGAGTACTTTTGTTTATTTAGTTTGTTGCTGTTTTTTTCGGTATATGCTTCGGTTACGATGTCGTTGATGAAAATTCATCGAAGCAATGAATCATTTTGCAGTTGCTGGTTGCTCTTATTGGTGGCATTGTTGGTAGTCGAGGCGGCTTCGGCCACGTTGAGTGAAACACAGACCAATGCAACGCAAACTAATGGTGCAATTAGAGAGCCGGAGCAGCAAACGAGGCATGTGCAACATCAGCAGCAGCAGCAGCAGCAACTGCAGCTGAATGCGACCGCCGGCGACGGCGACGGCGAAAGCCGAAATTCAGCGGAAATTTTCAGTCCCGGCGATGTGGGTAAGTCTTCCAGCACTCTAAACACTCCACACTCCCAACCCCACACATACGAACGGAAAAAATTGCCAACTAGCCAAAATAAATCTATGCCAATTATTGACCAACTGCCAGCAGACGAGGCAACAATCGCCGCTGCAACATTCGAGTGGCTGACTCAAAAAAACAATTGCTGTTTAGGCCAGGCCAAGCCAGGCCAGGCCGACCGACAAATGTGGCCGAAGAAGCCGCCGCGGCATTGGCCAATCTTTTTGCATTTGAAAGCTTGAAGTGGTTGTCAACGATGTTGGCGTTGTTATGAGACAGAAAGGAATTGTTCAGTTGCGAGGCAGTCTCCTTGCATTCAATTTAAAGTTTTTGCTTTTAACTTTATTAGCTGGGAAGTATAAAAAACGGTTTTAAAACTTTTTCTTAACCATGAGTTGCCTCTAAAAACGTGGGTGAGTGCCTAAAACCTATTTTTTGCTAAGAGTTTTTAGGAGTTTGTATAGTAAATATGTAAATTAAGAAGTGACAGATATTTACCTAAGCTAAGAAACCATTCTTCGAGGTTTAATATTCATCAATAAATATTTTTATGAGCCCTTAAATAATTTTAGAAAGGTTTCAACCACAAGTGCGACCCATTTACGGTCAAGTTCCCCTCCTCAAGTTTATTAAAACAAGATCCAACTGCAGAGATAAACCCACAAAATGTGAAACCCTACCGAGTTGCAAGTATCAAAAAAAAAAAAAAAATATGAAACTGTTCTGCAAGGGCAAATGTCGAGGTGAAGATAGCCTACCTTTCATAAATGCTTTTTAAAAACTGGCTGCAAGTGCGGAGATTGATTAGACCGGCGGCTGGCTCTTTTGTCCCTGGCTGCCTCTCGCACTCATAAATGTAAACAATAATTGTTATTTCAATTAAGTATTTTCATAAACAATTAAGTTTGGACTTGGTGATTTCTCAAATGCTCCATGGCGTGGGTGTCGATTGTCGTTTGCATTTTGAACCGAAATCGAAATGGAAATTGTATTTCGAATTTGAATGTGAATTCAATGAACGACTTAAGTGTCTTTTTTATTGGTACAAAGTGTTGGGCCTAGAGTTTTTCGAGATCTATTCGCTTCAGCCACTCATCTTTATTCATGAACTTTGGGCTTTTAGGCTCGAGACTAAGGTTTTTACTAACTTTTTTATGGTTGAGTGCAAAGGGTTTATATGCGCCCAGAGCTAACTGGCCCAGAGCTAACTAAACAAATGTTAATGCATTTTGATTTTGCTTAATTTAAACACATTTAAGTATTTTGTATGTGCCCGTTGAATGGCCATAATTTGGCTGTATTTTGTCGGTCTTTTCCTTTTGGCCAGCCTCCTCTTACGAAATGCAATTTTCGAAGCTGCCCTGGCCAGTTGTAGGTGTCGTTTGCTGGCCACTTGAACATCTCGGGTGTTCGTCTGAAAATATCAATATTGGTGTGTCTCGGGTCTCGGCTTGAGGCTGGTGTGTGCTTATTACGTTTACCTGTTTCTTTATTTTTTGTTTCGCTACTTTTTTTTTTGTATTTTTGGGAACGAGAGACCTCATGTGCGTCCATTGCGTAATCCCACTCGTTTAGCAGGCGTAGTGAAGCGTTGGCAAGCTCCGAAGAGAAGAAGAGCCAAAGAGCCGAAAGCAAATCTGAAAAGTCAACAAAAAGCCAGCCAGCAACCAGTCAGCCAAGTGCATTTTGGGGCCAGGTCTGCAGCTGCCGGAGATTTCGACTCCAGCACTGACTCGGTATCCACCAGGGCGTATACGCAATATGGGGGCGTGCATCAATGTGGGAAAGATACAAAGAAAGAGGCAAAGTAGTGAAGTCATTGTTATATGTGCATAGAGAGAAATATTTATTACAAATTATTTGATTTATTGAGAAGTTAAACAACATAAAAGAAAGAAATATATAAGATAAATTATACAAAAGAAAGAAGAACGAAATATACTTTTAATTTTTGATAAATGTTTAGTTAAAAATTTGTTTAAAATACTACATTTCTTTAAGTGTAAGCCCGCAGTAAAAGCAACTGCAACTGTTCAAATATTTAGCCCTTTTGCCTTCCGTATTACGTACTCTGATTTGGATTTTGTTTCAGCTTTTTAGCCTTTTCTCCATGCGCCCCATTCGCTCGATATGTAATAACAAATATTCAATCAAAATATTTGGTTTTTTCATTATTTGATAGGTCCGAGGCGCACATGTGTAAACAGACCAGCGAACATACAGATATCGGTTGATTTATAATAGATCTTCGTCACGGAACTAATCGATGGTGTCGAGTTCAGGCGCACCGTGATCGGTTGGCAAGGCCAAGAATTATTTACATATAATTATGTAAAGTTTAAAGCTGGGAGGGCTTTGAAAAAACATAAATAAATAAGAGAACTGAAACAACAAACAAACAATAGCGAGCATTGAATGAAAATAAATATGGTTCTCTCAGTAATTTGATTTCAGTTGGAAGATAAGGCCATACGGGATATATTTTCATTATATACAAATATGTTTGTGTTCCTTAATTTGAACTTTATAATTTGATATCCCAAAAACAAGTTATAATTTATATAAAACTATATTGAATATTCAAACTTCCTTTTAGATTAAAATTATTTAATTTAGGTAATAATTTGACTTAATTGTGAATCCCCCAAATATAATTCTAATCATTTTAATCCTCTGAATTGCATAAAATAACAAATTGGCAGTACAAATTAAAGGCTAAAGCCAAAATTAAATCCACATATATGCATACATTATATAATAAGTGTAAAATGGTTCAAGTTATCATCTAACTTTTTACTTATTTCCTGGTTATTTACATTACTTTAGCATGGTTTTTGCTGTTTTTGAATTGAATTTAATTTGAAGACCTCATTCCCATTCCCAGTTGGTAACTTTTGTGGTTAGTGTTTTTTTTTTTAGCGTGGAAAAGGAAATAAAACGTGCAATTTGTGTGTCGGCGGTGAATTTCAATTTAGTGAGTTTTTATCTTCGCCTTATTTTTTATATAAACTGTTTATAATTTCTTTTTCATTAGCTTTCGTTGCGGCCTCGGTTTATTGAACCCTTTTGGCAGGTCCATAATTTGGTTAATTTCCTCCGCAGCGTCGTCCGTTGTCTTTCTCGCCAGTTTTATGTTATGTATTTCTTCGGCTGCGTGATTAATAATAAAACCGCTGGTGACCCACAACTCCGGGTTATGCAATAGCGATGATTTAGTGGCGACTTAATTAAAATCCGTGGGACAAAAGAAAGCGGCAGAAAGCTAATTATGGGGGTGGTGCAAAGGTTTCATCTGCTGCGTTGCGTAAAAGAGACGGACAAGCCGATGATGAGCATGTGCCACGCCCCTTCTGGCCATTCGCAACGCCTCAATGCACAGGTATTGAAAAGTACTTTTATTTTCCGCTGAGCTCGCTAAGCCAAACAAAAAAACGGAAGCCCCCGGAACGTCGCACAATGGCATCGAGCTATATATGTGGGTATAAAGAAAAACTAAAAAAAATACAAGTACTAACAAAACTCGGCAATTATCCAACATATGCGCCTTTGAAATGGAAAACAAAGTGGAAATCGCTCTCTGGGCCCGTAATTGCGCAATTAAAAGGTCAGTCCCATAAACCTTATATTGCCAACATTTGGGTGTCAGCGGTCTGTCAAGGCGGCCGGCAAGGGTTAAAGCCGCACCAGGAAGCCCAAAAGCCAGCTCCAAAACGATTCATTTAGCGGCATTTCACGACAACTTCAGCTTCAGTTTCTGTTTTGTATTTTTGCAGTTTGCAGCTTTCAGCTTTTCAGTCCCATTTCCGCATTGACATCCGTGATGCGATGCTTTTGGCTTGCATTTCTTCGTCGCGAGTGCGAGTACCTTTGCCATTTCTCTTGGCTTTCTCACGTCCCAACGTCGCTGGCAGCTGCACTTCCTGCATTTGTCTGCGATTTCTGCACCCACAAAAGCTGACTCGCAGCGATGGCTCCTTCTTTGGCCAAATGTCGAATTGAACAACTTTGGCCCGGCTCCTGCGAGGAGTTGGGCATCGATCAGGCATTGCTGAAGACTGCGGATTTATTTTGATTACTAATTCCATAAACAAAGATTAAAAAAAGCCTAAAAATAATTTGCAGTTAAAAATAAAAGTTTATTTGATATAATTTTGATTTGAATATTAATTTAATTACCTGATTCTGAAATAATATTTTGGAAAACCATCCTAATATAAATTTATCGATACTGTAACAATAAACATACGATGAAAAGATGCAGTTTCCTAATAGATTGACATTTGTTCAATTTTTTGAAAAGATTTTTTCCAGTGACTTTCCCATAAAAAATCCCATTTCATGTCTGACTTTAGAGTCCAGTTTTGTGGGGACTACACCCCCTATAAAACGGAATTGCTCGTTATGCTCAAGGAGCTATGCGGCATTTGCTGGATTTTGGCATTTCATTTCGCGTTGCATGCTTCGATTTCACATTAGAAATGCTTTCGATTGGCGATTCCAGCTAAAAAACATGTCTTGCACGTCCGCAGCTCAGTGAGTCAAAAAAAACGAAAATACAAAAACTAAAATCGAAAAACGAAAAAGAGCCGAAATAACCAAACACGTTTCAGCCATGAACGTGGGACGGGATATACTCATAGTATATATACGTATATGGAGGATAGGGTGCAGCAAGTTGCAGGCTGCAAACGAAAGTGAGAAATGCAAGAAAGAAATAAAGAAAAACAAAAACAAAGTGGGAAAATAAGAAAAATTGCAACGAAAGCCGGAGAAAGTTTTTGTTTCTGCCAAGGCGGCATTTAAAATGTGAATTTATGAACTGCCCGCTGTTTCTGCGAGCGGTTATGAGTGCCTCTGTGTTTGTCTTTCTTTCTCTCTGAGCTAAGTTGGGCAAATGCTGTGGAAAATACTGAAAACCAGAAAGCAAAAGTGAGGCTGAATTAGTGCCAGGGAATTAATGAAAGTTTTCAGCGTTTATGATGATTGGGTTTGGATTTGCATTCGCTCTGCTTGAATGGCTTTCTTTTGCTGCCCAGGAAACCGAGAAATAAGTGAATTCAAATGATTCAGAAAGTGATGAGTCAAGGTCGCCAAAAGCGCAAGTCTTAGCTAAGTATTTTTTTCCGAGAAATCTGTCTTGAATGATTAAATATGGCAAGGGTAGTAGAGAGATTTGTTTATTTTAATTCTGTGATATATTTGGGGTTTTAAATAAATTAATTCCTTGAAATAAATATGATTACTTTGGGGCTTAAAATAAAAAAAGGATAAACAATAATAAAATATGAAATACATTTTCTTTTTCTAAACCAATGTAAATTAAATTAATTAAGAATCAGTTGCTTTACTTTAGAGTTTTTAATTGTTACCCACCTTCAAGGAACTTCACTGTTTTAATTGAATTCATTTCAATGCAATTGTTATAACCTCTAACTGTTATTATTCAATTAGCCTTCAGACAACTACAAATAACTTTTAATTTGTTACCAAATTAAATTAAGTAATAAACAATATCAATGAGACCAGCTCGTTCCCTTCTAAAACAATTTCCACTGAAACTGCACTTTTAAATTATATTAAAAATTATATAAAAAGCAAATTTATTGTGTAACTTTTCGCGGATTTTCTGATGCCTAATTATAAATTATATATTATAAATTCGGTCTATGTGTCATGGTTGTTTGGGGCGGAAATTTCCAAATTTTCTGTCAATTTGCCTTTTGGCGGCCTGTGCAACGTTGCGTATGATTGACATTTGTGTCACAGCCACAGTCGGTCGCTATATATGTATCTATGTACCTATATATGTGATTATGAATTTTCCGCTCATTGAATGATATTTCATAACTTCAAATGTGACACCATTAAATGAGTTTAGACAATCGAATCAAACACAGCTGTCAGCACGATCGAATGCATTGCGTGTACGAGTGTTTTACTTGTCGTGTACGTACTTCCAGAGTGTTTCTCGAATTGTTCGTTTGTCAATTAGCAATAAACAAACTGCAAAGTCAGCTGTGACCGTCTGTCAGGCCCCTCTGCCCACTCGTGGCAGTAATTTATTTTTAATTAAAAGTTCTAAACAAAAGCCAAGACATGCGATTCATTCAAGCGCTAATATTCAGCCATCCAACCCCCGCTCAACTATCTATAGTTTAGTTTGTGTTTTTCTAACTCAATTGTGGTTTATACACTGGAGAAATTGAAGCTGTGTTAATTTTTTTTACTATATATAAATATTCTATATTCTTAAACTATAAAATAATTAAATTATAGTTTAAACAGATTAGAAGAAGAATTTTATGGCTTTCAAAATAAGTGTTTTTGATATTCAAGAGATTTTTTTCTTTTTATAGTTTAAATATTAAACAAAGTACTAAATATAAATTTATATTAATGCTTAAATTATTAAAATAAATATTTTTAATTGGGAGGCTGAATTTTTTCTCCCAGTTTAAGCCAACATTGAGTGTGGCTTCGGTTCGGATGGCATCTGTGCAATTATTGGGCGACGTGAGGCGGTGGAGGAGGAGGAAGCAACCTTGATGGGCTTTGTGCGGCAGCAAAGTCTCATTAGCTGCCAAATAAAACTTGGCTTTTTTCGACCAGAATCGCCAGCCGAACCGGGCGGGGTCTTCTCCATTGTTCGCCTCTGCGAGAGGGGCCAGAGTTCGATGCGAGTTTCGCAAAAATGTAGAAGCTAATGCTGGCATTAGTCACGCCGTCGCATCCGTTTGATGGTTGCTTTGTATTCGTATTTAACCGAAGATTAATCACCTGCCAAACGCTGCACAATTTTCGGGCATTATGTAAGCCGTTTAGAATTCCCCAAACCTATTTCGCAGTTTTGCAATTTGCCAATTGTCTGAGCTCTACAAAAAATATGAAGCAGAATAAACGCAAATAGCTGTTGACAGCATAGAGAACCGTTTCTGATGCCCCATCTTGGCTTGGTTTTTGGACACCGATTCGGTTTTGGTTTTGTTTGGCCCAACTTGGCTCTGGCAAAGCCGAAAAAATCGTGTATACGACCAAAATCAAATTAAAATTCCACAACGCATGCCAAGCAGCAGCGGCGGTGGCCAACAGCAGCGGCATTTTCAGCATGGCTAATGCCAAGAAGTCGCCCGGGCCAACTCGGAATGGCCAGCCGCAGTTCCCAATTCAAAAAGGGAAGAAACTCACAGCGCCTGGGAAGTACTCTTTTATGTCGTGGAATAAATATGATACCAATAATTTAATTAGGAATGAAAAATATATTTACTTTTTTAGTTTAAAATAAACCTTTGAATCTGAAATAATCAAGAAAGAAGTAACTTAGCAGATTTCACAAGGAAATCGCTATGAAATTCTTGTGGAAGTCTAGTTGATTTAAAATATTATACATTTTGCCATTTCTTTCCTGGAGTTTCTCTCATCTTGCCTCATAGTTAAGCCACCTTTCGGCAGTATATATATCTGTATATAAATAGAGATCCATAGCCGATCCGCTGTCTGTGACTGTGACTGCGGCCAAAATGGCAACCGACGGCTGCTTGTCGGTTGTCGTTCGTTGTTTCATTGAAGGCGACGTGACGAGACGCCCAAATGGGGCGCTCAGTGTTAAAAAAATCCGGCAGAAAACGCCGCCGAACGAAGAGACCGAGAAACGGCCGGGTCAAAACAAACGTCTAAGTGGCCAAAATGCGGCAGCCAGCGGCGCGGCGCAGTGGCACAGCGGCATCTGCAACTTGTTCTAGCCGCGTTGCCAGTCCAACCTTGGCCTAAACTGCCAGCCAATGAACTAAATGTTTGTGAAAAGCAGCAACAGTGTTTGTTGGCGGGCATTGTTTCTCCTCCGAATTTCTGTTTTGGCTCTTTTGGCAATGCGAAAATTAAACAATTGTGCAAGCCGCCTTGTAATTGTTGTGCCCGGATCGCGGGTCAAACAGCTCGGAGTTTAGGCCCATTGCCCAATAATGGCCATAATGACCAGCTGCCTGGCCGGAGGCTCCTAACCGTAGAACATAGAAGCTGCCAGAGGCCTTAGCTAATTAGCAACTGCAACAATACGAAAATAAATACAAATCAAATGAACCAGTTGGTCCGGGTCGGAATGGTTTTTGGTCTAAGAAGCCAGCGTTTAAGCCAGCTGATTAATGGCCCAAAAGAGCAGCCTCGTTTCTCAAGATCCATGCTCATGTTGTTGATGGCAAGAGATGCTATTTCGCCGTTTGTTAATACCGCAGATGATGCTGGCGATGATGATGATGATAGTTGGACGAGGCCTTACCCTAGGCTAAGTTCGCATTCCAAACGGGTTCCGTGCTCGCCGCCTCAGTCGCATTTAATTTCCATTTTCAGATTTGTTTTTCCAATATTTGTCACGATCTGGCGTCAAGAATGTCAACCTACACTGAGCTAGAAAATTGATAAGGAAATGGGTTTGATATGGGGATGAGAAAATCATTATAGAAGTTCTAAGACAATGGAAATATGGGAAAAGTGAGAAAATTGCCTAAGATTTATTACCATATGTAACTCCCTTTTTGCTTATGCATAGAAGTTACAGCATCCAAAAAGTGTCATTGCATATTTATTCCATCCTTTATTTATCAGATAGTTTGGGAATTAATTATTGCCTTGGAATTTAGAATAATTAAAGTCCTTATTTAATACCTACTTATGGCACAGCAAGAATTACAAAGCTATGTAAGCAATAATTATGAAATTAAAATAATTATAAAACATCTTAAACAATGCACCATTGTTTGTTAAGCTAGAAAGTTGAAGGAAATATTGTGTTCAGTGTAGAATTTACAATTCCAGTCAATTATTTTTCCCCGTTCACTTGGGCAAAGCCCCGTTTAAAATATTCTATTGAATATCTGATCTAATGGGTAAATATTTTTACGTTGCAGATGTCGTCGGCGATAAGCCCACCACTTATAGGCCTTCCGGCGCCAACAGGCCATCGATTGCGCCGCTCAACTCGGCGCAGGATCGGGAGCGCAAGCTTATGAATGTGCTGGCTGCCCGGCGGTCCGCCCTTCATCGTGGCGGCTTTCGCACACGGATTGGAACCACCGGACGCAGTGCCATCTCCCCGGCGGCAGCTGCGGTGGAGAGCACCTCGAAGGCCCCCAGTGATCCTCGGTCTGTGTGCATCCGTAACTGCACCAAGAACTTCACGAGACGCACCACCGCCAGTTGCATGCGGCAGTGCGCCAACTTCACCCGCATGGCCATGGCCTCCAGTGGCAATAGTTCGGTGGTCCTGAAGAGCCTGGCAGCCAAGGGATCTAGCTCTGCGGGAGATCGGGACACCAACGAGATCCTTTTCAGCGACGAGTCCTCGCATGGACTGTTTGTGGTGGCCAAGGACCAGAATGACACGGTGAATCACATTGCAGATGGCGTGAAGCCACCAGTGGTGGGCGGCAAGGGCCTCCGGGGCAAGACCACCTCGATGGAGCGCGGCGAAGAGGATGCGGAAGAGGAGGAGGATGAGCTGAAGCCATATGTCTATTTTGGAGCCAAGCTGCCGCCGATTCGACCTGGTGGCTTGACCATAAAGCCAGCCGAGGGCGATGATGAACATCCGCGAGTGCTGGAAGTTTCGGTGGCTCAGAGCAACACCACCACGACGGTGGCCACTACCACAAGCACCACTCCAGAGCCACCAAGCTCCAGCAGACCCACAGCCTCCACGCGAAGGCCTTTGACGCCCGTGGAGCGCAGTCGAAGTAGGTACAAGTATCACATGCGGGAGCGGGGACTTGCTCCATCCCCGCAACCGGCGGCAGCTCCACCTGTCCAGCCAGCCAGTCGTACAAGGTATGTGGGTTCGGGAAGGCCCACTGCTGGACTTGCTGATCCTGTCCAGGAGGTGAAGCAGCCAGATGCAGAGGTAACCAAGCCAGTGATGGTACGGAGAGTGGTTCAAAAGGCCACGCCCTCCTCCTCCACGCCGCTGATCATCACAGTACTGAGTGCAGAGGAGGAAACCACAGTGGGGCAGGCGGAAACGACCACCTCGACGACTACAACGACAACAACTACGACAGTGAAACCCACCACAACAACCAGTACAAGTACCCAGGCACCGAGCACCACCAGAAGAATAACCACGACTACAACGACAACGACACCAGTGCCCACAACAACACCCAAAGCCACAATTCCTACCTCCACAATTACTACTACGACGAGTTCCACGAGCACCACACCCAGCACCACCACAAGCACTAGCAGCACCACTGTTGCTACCCCGAAAGTACACAAAACCATCAGTGAGAAGGACACAGAGATCATAAGAGCCTTGGGACCCAGGTTGACCCAGGAGATTAATATTGAGGATCAGAACAACCTGATTATCTTCTGCAACAACACCGCCGATTGTGGGCCGACTCCTCGCACCCAAACCCAGCCCTCCCACACCACCGACTCCAGCCAGAAGATTCTTCGCACCACTGTGCTGACCTCGGTGAGATCCACTGTGAATCCGAGACCCACTAGTACCAGTACAACAACAACGGTGGCACCCCCGCCAATTGCGCCAGCATCATCCGGGAATGTCTACATCGGAATTGTGGAGTCTTCATCCTCTGTTGCGCCGCCGGACATTAGCTCGACGGTGATAGCCAACGAAAGGGATTTGAATCTGGAGATGAGGAGAATGAACCTGGTTACGCTGGTGCTTGTGGCAGTAGGAGTCATCCCACTGGCCGCCATTATTCTCTATCTGGCCAGGAACTATGTGGTGCGCCGGCGAGCCAAGCAAGGCGAGGTCTTTGACGTTTGCATCACGGACCAGCAGCCTATCAGTCCCGTAAAGAAGGTAGACTCCAAATACCAAGTGGACGACGACGAGGATGAGGTGGATCATCCGCATCATCACCAGCACCAGCAGCAGCACCATCAGTCCATGCCCATGGCCCAAGCAGCCCAGAGGGATGCGAATCATAATAGGTATGGAATCAACAACGATGACAAGACATCGCTGGCCAGCGAGTTCCAGGAGTTCGAGAGAAGCAACATCCGGCTGAAGAGTCTCCTCGGCGAGGGTAACTTTGGCCAGGTATGGAAGGCGGAGGCGGACGATCTAAGTGGCCACTTTGGGGCCACCAGGATTGTGGCCGTGAAGACCATTAGAGCGTGCAGTGCCCAGGTGAGCCTCAAGGATGAGGCCAACATCATGAGGAAGCTGGGATCTCACCAGAATGTGGTCACGCTTCTGGGAGCCTGTGTGGAGAGCGGTGAGTGTTTATTTATTAATTAATAGAAATCTAAATCTAAATTTTTGATTTCTTGCTAGAACCACACATGCTCATCATGGAGTATGCCATGAGGGGTCGTCTGCTGTCCCTTTTGCGGGCAGCGCGAAGTGCCACCAATATATTGCCAGCATCCGTGCCAGGCGGCAGAAGTCTGGCGCCTCTGTCGCCCCGCACCCTGGCAGGCTTTGCCCTGGACATAGCCTGCGGGATGGAGTACATAGCAGGACGAAGGGTAAAATAATCAGAAAATACTGAAAATATGTATACTTTTGTATAATTTATAAATTAATGATTTATTCGTAGATCGTCCATCGAGATCTGGCCGCTCGCAATGTGCTTCTCGATCACAATGGCATGTGCAAGATCTGTGACTTTGGCATGTCCATCGATTTGGATGCGGAGCGTCTGCGCAAGGAGCAGGAAAAGAATGCGGCCAACGATTTGCTGCGTCACAATGCCCACAAATACAAGTTCGACTTTGGCAGTCGGTACATCCTGCAGCACTGGCAGCACACCTTTGGCCAGGGTCATGGTCCGGGCCAAGGCCACTGCTCCAAGGAGCACGGCCACGGGGAGAAGAAGTCGCACCATGGCCACGATACAATCGGCAAGAGGCATGCTCTGCCCATTCGCTGGATGGCGCCGGAGAGCCTGCAGTACCACATGTTCACCACAGAGACGGACATCTGGGCCTTTGGGATTGTGCTATGGGAAATTGCTACTCTGGGTAGGTTTTTAAAATTACAAAAAAATTAATTATGAATAGGTAAACATTAATGAACATACTGAAAGGTTGCTCTCTTAATTAAAATCCCTTATCTCTTTGATCTGGATTCGAAAAGTCTTTACTTAGAAAGATCTTAATGAATTAAATTATACAGTTTGAATATAAAACCATTAATTTTATTTAAAAAGGCAGAGTTAAAACCATTTAATTGTCAAAAAATGGATGCCATTCATAAAGAAAATAAGGGAAGTAAATTAAGTTGCCATTTCATGATTCTATAATGAGGATATTTCATTTGGAGTTGAGTTTGCGGTTTTCTGTTTATTTATGTCATCCACAATGACGCATCCTAATCATGCTATTGTTCCAGATAATTATCTGGTTAAATAAACATTTATTTGAGGTTGATCAGAGGACAGTTTAACTGATTTATCACAGTTGGAGATTATTTCACATCCGCCTGAAAATTATTTATATAAATAATTCTTATTCATAATAATAATAATCATATTTATTCCAACTTTCAGGCTCCACACCCTACTCCCAGCTGACTGGCCGGGAAGTCATCCGCCGGGTGCCCCAAGGACTCCGTCCGGAGCTGCCTAAGGAGAGCCGGCACGAATTCTACAATCTCATGTCCCGCTGCTGGCACAAGGATCCGCACATGCGACCCTCCTTCGCCCAGTCCCGACTAGAGATCACAAGGTCGCTGCACAAGTGGGTGGACGATGACTCGGCGGCGTCGGACTACATGGACGTGAGCGGGTTCAGCGAGGATCTCGAGCACGGAGTGGTCTACTTTAACCACCGGATCTCGGAGTTCGAGTGTGAAATATGACGCTGACTGAACCCAGCCCGTGCCCCAAGCATCTCAACCACCTCAGTCTCATCCCGAACTCATGAAAAAAATAACATCTATGTATCTTTCGAAATTCTCTTCCCCCCAGACGTGCTGGTCGAGCAGTATTATTTGTATTTTATCGTTAATCGTTTTCTTTTCGATCCAGAGAGTTTCTTTCATTGTAAATATTTATACGAAAATGCTTATGATTTATGTTTAATGAATGGCGCTACCTATGCCTAGTTTAATATTCGTCACTTAGTTCTTCTAGTCTGTATCTCTGAATTCCCATCTTCGAGTTGAGCTATATCCCCCGACGTAGCCAGAATTTGACTGCACTATCCAAACGTAGAGTTCGAACCACATCTGTTGTGTAAAATTATTCGTTGATATAGATAGGCGTGCAGCGCATAGGATCTATGTAATTGTATTTTATATCTAGCTATAGAATTGTACAAATAAATTAATTAAACACGAAATATAATTATGATTATTACACCAATTGAAGTTGAAGTTGTTACTTGGAGTTTATTATTTTGTAGCTGGGTAATTTTTCAGAGTTTTTTGGTTAAGACGCTTACAAATATTATATGTTTGATCTTAACTACTGCCTTTTAATGATTCTTTTGTTCTATTTTTAATTTGAAAGCTGGAATCCATTAAAAATAAAAATTAAATAAATTAAGACGGAGCTTAGCTTACTAAAAGTAAAAAAAAGAAAATTTTCAACCATCATCCGAAGTGGGGTTCAAACCTTGGTCTCCAGTCTCAAACATCAAACATCTCAGCCTTTAGTATGCCATAAAATAGACCGGTCACAGTTTCAGTGCATACTTTTCGGCTGTATTAAGCACATTTTTAATATAATTAAATCTCATATGAGTAAATCGACGACGATCTTAATGTGCCCGCTGTGGACTGGTGGATCGACGATGTTTGGAAATTTTCTTTCTTTGGCTTTTATAGCAAACTAAGTTCCGTCTCTATTAAATTTGATTTTTCTGTTCAGTTTTACATGCTAAATAAACTAGTTTTATTAATTATATATTCTTGTTATTTATATTTGCTTTATTTGCTCCCTTTCCTCCAGAACATGGCTGAAACTTATAATAATAAAATATACATATGTACATATAAATATAAAATTAAATATAAAAACAAAAGACTTAGGCAACGAACTTGACGGAATCGACTTACTTTTAAACTAGGTTCTGTTGTCAAGTTCGTTGCCTGAGTCTTTTGTTTCTTATATTTATTTGTTGTAAACATTGATTAAGTACTTGTTTGTTACAATAAACAACAATATAATTAAAAAAACTTAATTGGTAATGCGTTTTATTTAGTTTAAAAACTTATTAATTATTTTTAAGATAAATAAAAAAGGAACTTGTTAAATACAAAGGACTTGATTTGAATTGTTTTTTTTTTAACAGATAAAGCTTTCTTGCTTATAATACCAGTCAAGCAACCTTTAAGTTAACTCTGATAAAAGCTTTTACCTTTTCGTTTATATCTGGCAACTTGACGAAGATAGTTCCATCAACTGGTTCCAAAAGCACGCGGGCTTATTTAATTTTGTAAAGTGAACATTTAAGAAAATAAAGTAATAAAGAACAATGTACAAAACTCACAGGCATTTATAACTTGTAACAAAAATCATATTAAATAAAGTAATGCGTCATTTTTTTAAGGATCATTTTAGAATAATTTTAAATATAACCCATTAAAGCGTTAAATATTAATAACAAATATATAAATATGTATATATATATATATATTCATATATTTAAAGAGTCTAACCTTGTCCTTGATCTTACGAGTCTCTTACGGGCTTGTAAAACTTTTAAGTTAACCTTGAAAATGTATAAATAAATATTGTGAACCATATTTTATGTAAATCAGTAGTACTTCACATATTTAAAGCTATATTGCACAAGCCTAGGAAGCCTTACAGACCTAAACTTAAAACCGGAATTCGGTTTAAAAATATACATTTCCACTGGCTAAAAAAATATGCATAATTAGGTCTTCAGCTGTATGCCTTTTGAATATCAACCTGAAATGCAAAACCATAAAGTAAACCTGATTATTTTCAATGTCAAAGTTCTTATGCATTCAATATTGCATCTCAAAAAGGCAGGGTCAGTAATCCCAAACCGCATCCAGCCAGACTGCAATGCTACTTTTGTGGTTGGTCACTTCCCAACCGGAACACACAAGTCGGAAAATAAAGAAATAAATATAAAAATAAAACTGTAATGTGCAAATTAGCCAAGTGCATCGCGGTTTTACAATTTTACTTTATGGCCACTGAGATGAACGCCGGTAGCGGAAAAATCTACCTATATGCGGCGTGAAAAGCCAAAGCGATGTTGTGTTGGCTTCAATGGACGACAGTTTTGGCCATGGTTGCCTGATTGATGACGCTGCAATTAAACACACGTCCAACGATGCGGTAATCTCGACAAATGGACATTAAGATAAAGTGCGTGGAGGCTGGAAAATCGTTGCGTGCAAATGAAAACGAAATGAAAATCCAGCTGGTGCCGTTTTGCCGCTGCTGTGGTTACCAAGGAAAGTGTGAAGAAAATGCTCTTTAAGTGGTCATTGGAGGCACTTGCCCTGGAGCACTTGACGCTATAGTTTATGGGTTTAACCAATGATGAAGAAATAACAATAAAGCGCAAAAAAGCGAAACGACAAAGGCACGAACAATCATTAATAGAAGTATAGTCAAGACACCGCACAGTGGGGTGCAAGACGATTTAAAGTCATTAGCTTGGGATATTTATAGATGGTTTACGGTATCTGTAAGGGATATTAAGGAAAATTTTCATTTATGAGAGTATAGTTTTGGTTGTTCATTAAACTAAGAGAAATCTCGCTTAAATACTTATTAACAAGCCTAAGATATTAATTTTTAACTACGAAAGTAAAATTTGGAGTGAGTTTAAAGCTTCAGCAGGATATGCCAATTAATAAGAATTTCCTAATTATTTTCCAAGATAAAACGCAAATTATTAAATAATATAATATTAATGTGCAAACATTTTATAGAAATTAAAAATACTAGATTTTAAGAGAATAATTCATGAGTGTTTTGTACTACAAATAATTAAAAGTCATAGTTAATTTAATTGATTTATTAAATAAATAAATTTAAAAAATATATCTAACTGATATAAATCTTGAACAACATTTTAATCAACATTTAATCCACTGTGCATCGACTGACGGATAGGCGGAGGCGCTAACAACCTGCCCAAAGTTGCCACCGAGGGCTGTCTTAAAAAACGAAAGTGCCGCCGCGGCTGGCTGTGAAATTAATTTTCTTTCCTCAACTCCTGAACTGACCCCCCCTTCGATGAAGTGGTCAGAGTGTTTTTCATGGCTAATGATGCCGATAGAAAGCAGTTTAAATATACGGCTTAGCAATGCTTCCGTTTTTGGTGATTTGCTTCCTGACCCAGTCCCAAAAACAAACGACTTAAGACACGAACTTGGCGAGCGATCAACGACGGGTGACTCTGAGCTAGAGCCAAATTATTTATATAAATAATGAAAAGCTTCCGCATTTAACACTAATTTATTCATATATGCAAATGGGAGCCATCTAAGCAACGGTTCAATGACCTGCGAACTGCAAAGCTGCACAAGAAAAGCAATTTGCTGAGGCACAAACACGTTGCAGAGAGTTGAAATTGCAGCAAGAGGTCCAGAACGCCAACCGAACCAAAGTCACAGCAAAAACAGAAGCAGCAGCCACAGCAGCAGCACAAGCCGCAGCACAAGCCGCAGCAGTTAAAGAAGCAGTGAGCAGCAGCTGAGGCAGCAAATCAGTCGGCGGCGAGTGTTGAAAGCGTTCAGACGTAGCAGGCGGACAAGAAACAAGGCTAGGTCCAAAGCGGCGCAGTGAAGGTGAATGCCAAGAAGTGTGGCAAAGTAGAAAATCTGCTAATTAAGGCGCGTGTGAAAAGTGTGAAAAATCTGCATTCAAAATCCGTAAATCCGTACTCAAAAATCAGCCAGACGGCACTGGCCAAAGCCATAAAAAGTGAAAATTATCGCCTTTAAGTAGAGTGGAAGTGGAATGGAAACTCGGTTCTTGCGCCGCAACAGGAAATAATCAGCTTAAAGCCCAGACCGATCGGAGAAGGGAGCGGAGCGACTGGGTGAGGAAGAACCCAAGACTGAAGCTGATCTGAGGTGATTTCTTGAGCTCAGCCTCGTTTTATAAATTAATCATAAAAAAAGAGCGGAAAGCTGAAAACCAAAAACAAAGAAACAAAATCGAAATTGGAATTTCAAAATACGATTTTATTTGTTGTGGTTGTTGCGGTGTGTGTTTGAGTGTGTATTTTAGCCAAATATGTGAAATGGAAAAAACTTTCTAAATGAGCAGAGGAGAAAAAAAAGAGCGCTTACAGCGACGCACAAAAATTTGAATTCTTTTTATTCTTTACGCCCGAGGAAATTGTGTCAGTCCGAACTGTTTAAGGCGTGCGTGTGGGTCTGTTTATTTGTATATATGAGTTGCAGCTTTTCGGTATTTATTTCGGTTTCGAGTTCGTGCCCTGAGTCTTTCGTTTAGGGCCCGGCAAATTGCTTGGGACTTTTATGACGCGCTTTGTCTCTTAGCTGATATTGATTCTCCGATTCCGATTCCGATGGGGACAGCTGTCGTCGCCAGTGGTGGCTAGTGGTTCAGCGGGTTCGCTTACTAGGTTAGTCGGTTAGCACCTAGTTGCGTCTTGGTCTAAGTCTGCTTAGTGGGATTCTGCGGAGATTGTCAGCTCGAGCGCAGGCGCGACTTTCTTGCTTTCTGATGCTGCTGCTTTAATTTGTTTTCTTCAATTCGTTGTGTTTTATATTTTCTTTTAGCTTTTGCTGCCTTTTTTTTCGACTTCGGCCCCGTTTCGTTGTCTGCGCAACGCACGCAAATTACAAGTTAATTAAAGTGGCCAAAGAATTCGCTGGGGGGATTGCATGCTCAGTCAGCTGCAGCATCTGCACCTCCATCTGTATCTGTATCTGTATCCCACTCCCCTTTCCGTTTGTAATTTGTTTTTTATTTGTACTCTCCTGCAATGGCACCCACGCCAAATTGCTGGGATGCCTGGGAACCGAAATAATGGCTGCAACATATGGGAAACGGCCGCGACTTATTGGCTTAATTTGATTAATCGTGGTACACCGCTTTCCCAGCCGGTTGCGGGTTACCAGTGTATATATATATGTATATGTGCATATGCAAAGGCCACACAATATAAACGAAAAAAAAAACAAAACCAGAAGCACCAGCATTTTCCTTCAGCCTTTGCGGCCATTAGCGTAGATGGTCTCCTCCGCAGGTGTGCGAGATAAATTAAAGACTGCGGGCCTCGCCGAGTCGCATCCATGACAACGGCGGCATCCTCACGTTCGTGCAGCGAACATTGCGCATCATTTCATTCAATTATTTGCCTTGGGTGCCTGCAATGCCTGAAAGAAACGAATCTCGCCAATCTCCGGCCCACGTCTGCCATAAGTCTTCAGGCCCGGCCTTGGATGCTGCCTTTTCTAAACTGTCAACTGCGGTTGCCGCTCAGCAGATGCCGCCAAATTTTCACTTTTCATCTGTGCAAAAGGTCACAGCATCTTTGGCAAACATCGATGCTGCAGCTGTGCTGTGCAATGTGCCATTGCCTCCGAGGAGTTTGTTGCTGCCTTTTGGCGGTTTGGGTGTAGTTAGCATTCAGATTTGTCAGCTCCTTGGTCTATTCATTGGTATAATACAGAAAAGAGAGAAAGATAGAAAGAAAGAAAGACTTTCCTTTGCAAATAATACATTTGCATGGCTAAGAAGAGAAACCCCAAAGCAGTTCACCGAAAGGCAGGGCCCTCTGGGGGATAGTGATGACAGGTTGTCAGTTTTTACAAATTATAAATCCTTTTAAAGGCTTAAAATTTATTATGGGACTTAATTCTTACTTATTAAAATTAATTAATATATCTAATATTACGTGAGATTGTGAACATAAAGATGGAAAAGTTTTATTTGGTATTTCTACAGCAGAATCAATCTTCAGCTTTTCATTCTGTAATGAAAATATATACGATAATATAAAGCCAAAATGTATAACGATTGTTTTTATAGGCAGTTATGGTATCTTTACTAATTTCTTTGAGTATTTAAGTAATTAAATCGAAAAATTCAGAACTTTATTAACATAATGGTATTAATATGATTTAGGTGTTCATTAGTTAAAATATTTACCTATTCTTTTAATTAACTTTTAATTAACAAGTAAAGCTAATAACAAAGTTAAAGCATATTTTTTAGTAATGCCTCAGTGCTTAGTATATGCATAAAAGGCTATTAATAAATAAGTACTAAAGTTTATCATTATTTTCTTCTTCCGCCTGTTTCGATTGATTTGTCTTGTGTTACTTGGCTGCCATCACTGCCTGGGGGAGTCTTTCCAAGCCTGTAGCGCTTGATTAATGTCTTCATCATGACGATAGGAAGTTAGGGCCACAGCCAAATCAATCACATGACCTTTTGGCGTGTCTTATTGCCGCAAAAGAGCCGTAAAACTGCATGCCAGAGTCATAACCTCGTGTGGCAATAAAAATGGCAAAAGTAACAACAACCGGAGCGGCTTCGCTGCTTCACGCCTTGTTGGGCAGTCAACAGATATGACAGTTGACTCCGACTCCAGCTCAGATGATGATCATGATCATGACGACGCCGATGGCTGAGTGCGATTACCAAAAGCTGGCGACGCGAGATGACGCGGAGACGCGACTCTCGTAATAGTAATAGTTATAGTCTTGAGAGGCTTGTGTCTTGGCCTGGCCAACGACGGCGACGACGACGATGGTTATGAGCCGGGTGCTCTGCAGTCGTAATAGTTAACGCTCATGCTAATGACTCTTACTTTCAATGGAAAGCCGAAAATAAGCGGTTATGAATTTCTAAGCAAATTGCACAAGTCCAAGAATAGACCACCACAGGTGCTTTTTTGTTTTATGAAAGCGTGTGAGTGCGGCCATAAATAAACAATTAAGCAGCTGTCATTGTTCGGTTCGGGGAATTAAGCCAAGCAGCCACTGACCGCCCCCTTAATTAACTTTCCTTTGCAGACGAACTAACTGAGCCACGAAACTAAAGTCAGAAAAACAGAAGCGCTGAAAATGAAAGTGGGCCGCGCCTTTGGCTGCCTCTTCTGGGCCCTGCTCTATTGTGTGCTCTATCTGGACCTTGTCAGCGGAAACTCCGCCGACGATGAGCTGCTGGACTTTGACTTTGCAGACTCCAAGGATGTCGTGAGTGGTGACAACTGGCAACTGGACGACCTGGAGGATCAGCAGGGCGAACAGACTGAGAAAAAGCTGGAGTCCAATATGCTGGACTTTAGCGTGGATCTCGATGAGCCAGAGCCAGAGCGTCAGGTCCCACCCTTTGACTGGCGGGAACGAGCTCTAAGAAACGCCTTGGCCAAGGCTCTGGCGGATGAGGGACTCCGGCAAAAGTTCACCGAGGTGATGCCCATCCTGAGGGTGCTATCCTCGCAGCAGCGACTAGCCCTGTCCGCTCTAATCTCCGCCCAGATGAACGCCAAGAAGGGTCACGACCTGAAGTTGGAACAGGTAATAAAGAACATTAAAGTCGTGAAATATTGTGTTATTTACATTTTTAAATTATTTATCATTTAAATTATTTATATTAATAATAATTATTTATAAACCATTCTCTTAGGTTCGCATGATGTTTGGCAACGACAAGAAGCTCCTGCTGCCCATTGTCTTTGATTTGGCCAATCTGGTGAAGAGTTCCACTCGGAAATATATCAATCTTGGCTCCGACCTGGCATCGGCTGCATTATTCCACAAACCCATCGACCGCAGGGAGGATGTTCTCATAGCAGAAGAGTCTCAGCTGGACGATCATGTGGGCACCATTGCTGTGAGTGCCAAGCCAGAGGAGGAGCAAATTGATGATGAGGAGCAATCAGAATCCCTGGAAGACTTCTTCGATGAGATGCAGGCAGATGTATTGGATCCGCAAATGATAAACGAGGCGCTTCAGGCTGATATTCGAAATAATAAAACAAAGCCTTTGGTGGAGGAAAAACATGGCCAAAGAGTTCGCCGTTCGGCCAATGAATTTGTCCACAAACTTACGCGATCCGTTCCCATTTCGGTTACGGAACAGCAGCTCCTAGGTGGAATTGCAGGACGTACTGTCAAACTAAATACCACAGCCTTCCAACAGGCCAGTGGTTCTAATGAAGAGGAGGAAGAGGATGCTGTGGCTTCCAGTCAGCCATATTCAGAAGTTGAAGACTTGGCCTTCGCTGGCCTCAATGGCACAGAGGTGCCCCTAAGTGCGGACGAAAGACTGGACCTCCAGCGAAACAGCGGTGAAGATATGGAGAAACGAGAGGAGCCTTTGCCCAGTCCCGAAGAGCTCATAGCCGGACCTCGTTACCGTTTAGGAAAGCGTCCACTTCCCGGCCAAAAGTCAGCGTCTCCCATTAAGCGGAAGAGGGTACAGACAGTGGCTAGTGGTCGGCCGGGACGACCAAAGACCGCTGCCAGTTCCCACAAGCCGGTGGTGTCGCCGCCAAACAAGAAATGCGAGCGATTCACCAGCAACATGTGCATCCGCACCGAAGACTATCCGCTGTAAGATACCCTCCCGTAGCTAGTTGGTGAGCGGTGCTCCCGGGTCCTGGTTCCTGGTTCCGTTCTCGGTCTCGGTTCTTAGTCTTTAGTCTACTTTAGTCCGAATTTTAGTTATAAATAAAAACTGTAATTTATTCAACTCACTTGTCCAACGATCCCTCGCACTTATGCTTAGTCAATGGTTTTTGGTAGGACTTAAACAACAAGCACTGGTTTTGGTAGGAGTTTCTATATAAATCAGTTGGAAATAGTATATGTATTTTCTTGAAAATCTAAACCCCACACAGCGAACAGATAATGGGCAGCATTCGGCGCCACAAGAATGCCATGTCCGCCCTCTTGGCCGAGTTCTACGATAAGCCCAATAATAATCTGGAGTTCGGCGACGAATTCGATGACTTTGCTCTGAGCAAAAAGAGGTGAGTGAAGCATAATAATAGTACATTTAACTTGGTAATAAATACATATATTTATATATATATATTTGGAGAAATATTACGTAATTGTATCTTTTCAACTAGAAAGGTTTTATGCACATAAATATATAGGCAGTCAAATCAAAAGCAAAAAGCGGGCTAAGTCTATTTTATTATATTTTTACAACAAGATTTATAAAAATGTTTCAAAAGTAGACCATTTATGATGCATTTATAATGATTATAAAATATATACAAGCCTTATAAACGAGTTTCGAAAGACTTGCTCATGTTTATTTTGGGGTGTTGTTAATCTTTTACAAAACAGCATTTTATAAAAATCGAAAAAGCGAGCAAAATAAATTTGTAAACTGAATTTACTTACTGAATTTAGCTAAGAGTATACAATATCTTCTCTATAATGTTTAGCTGTTTTTTACAACTGAAATATTTATTTTTTTAAATTAATTATTAACATTTACTTGTATCCTTTCCAGACGTGAGGACGAGGGCAGTGCCGGCGGCATGTGCCAGAGCGTGGTCCGCTATGCTAGACCCCAGAAGGCCAAGTCCGCTTCAGGAGAGTGGAAGTACATAGTGAACACTGGCCAGCACACGCAAACCTTGCGGCTGGAAAAGTGCAGGTGGGTTTTAATATTAATCCCCGTGAAAATAAAATTAATTTAATCTTTCATCTTTCATATGCGATGATCCGCAGCAATCCCGGCGAAAGCTGCTCCTACTTGGCTCAGACTTATCGGTCGCACTGCTCGCAAGTGTACAACTACCATCGCCTGCTCAGTTGGGACAAGGTGCGCGGCCTCCATGTGGATATCTTCAAGGTGCCCACCTGCTGCTCCTGCCAGGTGGATGGCTACCGGCAACAGTTTCCACCTCTCTCCTCTATCCAGGCCAAGGACTACTCGCCTCTGGCCAACATCAATGCTAACAACAATGGCTATAGCACCATAAACGAGGAGGATCTGGACTATGCTGATGAAAGCGAGGAGGACGAGCTGGGCCTGCGCTATCCCTCGTTCCATAACCGAGAGACCAATGAGCTCTATGCCAGCAGCAAGAAGGTGAGGGTTAAGCTACCTGGTGTCAGCACCAGCGTAGGTCCTTACCTCAGTCCTCCGGACGACGACGAGGAGCGCTATGGAGGCGGCTTCAAGGGCTCAAGCTCCAGTTCCAGTTCCAGCTCCAGCTTCGGCTCGAAGAAGTATTACAGCCAGGCGAGCCGCCGGCGGCCGCAGCAGCAGTCGGAGGCGCGGCTGGACTTGGATCTGGCGCCGAGCGAGACGCATTCGGACCAAGAGGTAAACCCATTTGGTGGTGCTGCCGAGAAGCCGCGAGTCCCGCTCAATCGCAAGCGTATTTTTGCCTCCACCCACACAGCCCCACCCGCAATATCATCCGCATCACCAGGAGGAGCTGCCTTTGGCCTACGATTTCCACAGACCACAAGTCTACCAGCCCGCACAGGAACCGCTGCCATCGGTCCGGGAAGCGGCTATAGCCTCGCCATCGGTGCCGGCGGTGGCCCTGCCGCCCATGCCCATCAAGCAGGTGCCATCGCAGCACCAGGTGCATCCACAGCTGCGCCACCTCAGCCCGGCCGGAGCAAGTCGCGACCCCGCTTCTATGCCCCACCAGCCACGACGACAGCCGGCTCAGCACCATCATCATCAGCAGCATCGCCGCCACTTCCGACCCAGCACACCGCACACTGGGAGCCGGATCGGGAGCGGGATCAGTCGACGGCATCACCAGCAGCTGTACAGCCGCCGGCCGTCTATCCGGTGAGTTCGATCCTCACCAGCGGCGGAACGAGTGCGGAGTCGGCGGCGGGCAAGAGGATCAACTACAACTACCATCCCATTATTGATTTCTTCGAGAAGAACCGGCGGGCTGAGGCGGCGGCTACCACAGTCCATCCTGCGGCAGTGGCGGAGGAGTCCCGGATCGTGGAGCATCGGGTGCCAGGCGCCGGAGTGTTCCAGCATCCCATACCGGTGCCCACAACCCACGAGCGTCGCATGGGATTCGGGGCTAGTGGCGGTGGTGGTGGCCAACGCGTTATTGCAGTGGGTGGTGGTCAACGTCCGGGTGCAGGTGCTCCTGGGCGGCTGGGCTTCGCCAGCGACAACGCCTGGACGCCCATGGTTGTGGAGTAGACTAAGTCGCATGATTCCGTTCAGCCTGAAACCCATGCAAATCTAACGCATTAATCATAATCTCTGCCGTTCTCGCCAGGAGCCTAATCTCGTAGTGGTCCAGCTGGTCCAGCTCCTAATCTCAATCCCCCCGCCCTCAAAATCCCCTCTAATGTTTAACCAACTATGTTTACTTATTTATTTATTTGTAGTGTGTAGTGAAAAATACGGAAGGACCTCGTTGTTGGGGAGCTTCATTTGGTCAAAGCTAGAGTTTTAGCAATAAACATAACTTATTTAAAATTTGTTGTATTTTATTTGCATTTTTGGGGGGTAAAAGATTTTAAGAAAAGCTAAAAGAGTGAGTTTGCTTATGCATATTACCGGTAGTCACTGAGCTGCTGTTAATTTGCAGTGGAAAGTGTTTGCAAAATTTAAAGTATCTTTTAGGCGCTTTAGAAATGTTTCACAGCAAATAAAAAATACCAAACAAAAGACTTAAGCAACGAACCTGACGAAGAACCAATAACAAGTAGTTTGACTAAATCGAAAAACCTATTTAATTAAGAATAAAAATATAAAAGTAAATCGGTTCCGTCAACTGCATTGCCTAAGCCTTTTGTTTTTTTTTAATTAAATTTTTTAATTATATTATTATTATAAAAAATACTTTTTTCGTAATTTTTTAATTTGCTGGTTTGTTAAGCTAAAAAAAACTATTAGAGCCATGCTTTCCGAATTAAATTCAATCATTTTTGGCCAAGATATGATTTTTGCAATTTGCCATTTAAAATTTCAATCATGGCTAGATTGATTCTCCTGTTTATGCTGATCAAGAATATATAAGGTTTATGGGGTCGGAAATCACTTAATTACTGGTAAATCATATTTTAAAACATTATTAAAAGGATTTCTGTTAAAATAAATAAATAATAAAATAAACCAAAAAATGAATAAAAAACTTAATTGATAATGTAATTTTATTTAGTTTTATGAATTTTTTAATTATATTGTTTTGTTTAGTTCAAGAAAGTGCTTATAGATTATTTTTAACATGAATAAAACTTAATTTATCAATACTTAATGACTTAATTTGTATAAATTTTTATTTAGAAATGTAAAAAAGTCAACTTATTGATTTTTGAACAATGATATTTTTAAAAAATAAATGCAGTGTCAAAAAAAAAAGAATTTTTTCGATGTATAAATATTTATTGTATTAAAAAATGAATTTATCAAATTGAATTGAAAATTTTAGAAATATATTCAAAACTCAATTTTTAATTGATTTAAAACCCAATAAAAATATAATCATATCAGTATTTTACGATTTTCGCATAGTTTATAAGCTATCTATTGTGTGAACTTAATTGTTATTAATATCTGGAACCCTGCCAGTTTTACTGTCCATAAAAAACAACGGCAAATATGATGCCCATTACGAGAGTCGGCAAATGAACTATTTTATTTTTATATCAAAGACCAGAAATTCCTGAATTTATTAAGCTCATAATGTATTCCCAATTCGCCCATAAATCAAGTCCATGAAGCGATCCCCATTATTCCCGTCCATAGGAAATATTTTAAACACCCAAATTAATAGACCAGTGCATAAATTATTTTGCCTTTCGCCCGGATGACACAAATACATATTATTCGTATAAATATTTGCGGGTCTCTGGCGAAGTTCAAGTTGAGGGTCAAGCGGAGCGCTCGCTAATGAGATTCGAGACCGCGAAAATAAAAACACTTACACACACGATCGACGAAAATTGAAACTAGTTTTTAACCAGAAAGTCAGAGAGCCAAAGAGCCAGATAGCCAGAAAGCCAGAAAGTTGCATGCGCAGAGACAGAAACCGTGGCTGAAATGTGCCAAGCCGCAGACTTTTGCATATATGCAAAGTGGGTTTCTAAAGCGAAACGGAGTCGAAGTCTGAGGCTTTGGCTTAGCTTCGATTTTAGCTCTGACTTTGACCAGTTATAACATTGGACGTTGAACGCAGCAACCTGCAACCAGCCGCCAGCAAACTTGCAACGTCACTCGGCCAGTTTCGCTTTCATTTGCTGCCGATGACGACGACGACGACGGCGATGATGACGACTTCAGAGTCACATCCATCTCGTTGCGAGCGAAAGAAACAAAAAGAAAGGCTCGTGTCGGGCCAATCAAACTGGAAAATTGGAAAAACGGCGAGGAAATTTTATAAAGTCCCAATGATAGCACACTTTGTGCACAGTTGTCGCTCGGCCGCCGAACGCGAAAGTGAAAAGCTGCATTTCCCCGAACGAGAGTAAAAGTGCAATGGCATTCAGGATTTATCCGGTGCTCCTACTGCTTCTACACCTAAGCCAGGCCATCAAAGTGGACGATGCAGCTCCTTCCAGCAGCGCTGTGCCTCCCACAGTGTATAGGGTTTCCAAGCCAGAGCCCAAGCAGCCGGAGAATCGAGTTCCAGCCCATTTGCAGGACATTCGTCCTGGCTATGTGGACGATGATGCGGGCGATGTGATAAGGATCATCGAACCACCGCAGCACTTTCAGCAGCTGAAGAGACTGCGCCACCGCCAGCCAGGTGCTCCGCCAGTAATTTGGGAGCAGCCTCGCAAGTTGGTGACTAACAGGGCCAAGGTAGTGGCCCCCGGCGATCTGCTGACCCAAGAGACGCAGCTTCAAAACCACCTGAACTCCCCCAATCAGCTGCAAATACCTGTGGAAATTCTGGCCTCTGTGAGGAAAACCGAGCGTTTGCTGCAACGTCAGCGGCAGAAGGGACCGCTGGTGAGGCAACGTCACATCCAAAGGCAAAGTCACACTTTGATTTCCCAGAAAAATCTCGAGCAGCAGCTCTACTATCGCGGCCAACAGCACAAACTTCGTGCGATGCTGAGCCGTAATCAGGAGCACAAGAGGAACAAGAGGGTCAAGAGGGAGTTGCCACAGAGGGAAATTCCCCAAAACGAAGACAACAAGAGGCAGGGAAAAGCGGCATACGATGTGGCACAGGGCCTCAAGCTGGTGGCTCACATTGGAGACCTCCTGAAGAATGCCACCCTGTACTTGCCCGAGGAGGGAGCCACCAACGAGGTCACCCCCTTCCCCAAGAGGTCACCGTTGCAGCAGCAATGCAGCAACGCCACGAAGTGCGACAGCCGGCGACGTCGCCAGAGATTATTTAAGTACCAGGCCAAGTCAGCGGAGCGGGAACAATTTAAGGAGAGGCGGCGCCACTTCCGCAATGAGGCAACAACCACGACAACCGAGACAACGACAACCACGACCACTGGCAAATCACCACCGGTAACAGTTTCGAGTGTTTCCGGAACTCCCCTCGCCAGTCGCCTCGTCAATTCACGCAAATCCAAAGCTAAATCGCCAAATAACCAGCTTGCTCGCAGCGATGATTCCATACTCTATGCGGATGTGATGACTAATATACGCAATTTGTGGCAGGAGCACGATCTCCTGGCAGCGCCCAGGTCCATTGCCCCCGGCGAGGTGGCCAACAACACAGACTACCGTGCCCTGGACGTCTACCTCAAGGAGCTGGATAACTTGGCCAAGAAACTGCCCACGGCGGCGCCCATTACTGGGCTCAATCGGGATGAACTGGAACGGGCCACGCCCACGCCCAGTTGGTATTTGATTAACGAGGAGGGAAAGATCTACGAGACCCGGCTGGACAGTCAAACGAAGCCCTCTTCGGCTCTGTTCCATCGGTTTCCCGATATGCCAGAGAACAAACAGAATGCATCCACATTGGACTGGGAATAGGTCCTCCTTATTGTCCTGTTTAATTAGTTTTTATTAATTTATTTAGATGGAATAAAGTATTACTTATAGAATTAAAACCACACGATTTTAATAACATTTAGGTTTATTTTAGGTTCTTTTATTTAAAGAAGTTATGGGTTTTTTAGACAGATTAAAATTTCAAATAAGTTCTAGTAACATAATTTATTAAAAACGTGTTTCATTAAGGTAGAGAATCTTTGGGTTCAGAATATTTAAAAATATTTAAAATAGTTCAAAAGCTAAGGGGTGAAATTATGCTGATTTCCTTGATGTATTTATTATTTACTTAGAAGTCAACGCATAATTGCCATGGAATTCTTTACCTTACTCCGACATTCCCCCAAACTCTTTCAATGCTACATCTCCGAGGGGGGTATGGGGATTCTTGATGGGCAGCCAAGCATTTAATTCTGCTAATTACAACGACTCTGCCTCTAGTCTCAGCCCAAGTCACAAGTTCTTGGCTAATGCGGCAATTTAGATAAGCCCAAGCCGAAAAGTGGCAATTAGCCCCGAGCTTGGACGGTCGACGCGACGTGCGAAACGCATTGTATGGAGCCCTGACCCCGCCTAACATGCAAACTTGTGAGAAGATTTTCGGAGCTATTAAAATTGTTAGGGGGGAAACAGTACAGGAAAATCAAATGGCTCAGATGAAGCGGAAGAAAACACCTGACCTCTCTTCACCACGCGGGAAGTAGAACTCGCCCTCAGCCCAGTTTCAGGTAATGCGCATACGGTTTCGTGGCTAATTTTATGGGGATGCCAGCTTTTAGAGGTTTGATGTTAGATTTTGTGAGCGACTACATTTTCATTTCCACATTCGTTTTTGGCTACCCGCAAAAAAAAAAAAACCCAACAGACAGACACTTTTTCGGCTGCTCTTTTTTATGGGATTAGAATGTTGTCCAGCCACTTTGACAAAGAATTATTTAATTTATAGAGCGTGTGTTAGTTTTTTATGATTATTATTTAGTGTGTTGGCGGGAACTGCTGATAAATTAGAGTGGAACGCGCATAGGAAAGAGAAATCGCTCCATATTATGTAACCAAATGAGGGGATGGCCGAAGAAATGTGTTTATTTTCGGTTCACACTGAGAATTTCTTGGTGCTGTGAGTTATCTGAGGAAATTGAATAGCTGTTTTGGGCAAATCTGTTGGATTTATGGCAGTCAAATAAATTAAAATCAAAAAATATATTAATTAACTTATTTTAATGTTTTATTTTTTTGCTAAAAATTGTTTATAAATTAAAATTGTAAGAAGATCCGAAGAACTCCCTCAGGCATTACACCACCTGTGCGCATCCTGACTGTTCGCAGAGTTTTCTGCTGAGACTTTTCAGCAAAAAGAACACAAGAAAAGCGAAGAGAAGACAAGAGAGCCACTGCCCATTGCGACATTGACCCCACTGATCACAGACGACAGACAACAGAAGGTGGGCGGTGGGTGGCTGGCACACAGAGGTAAAGGCAAGAGGGCAAGATGTGGGCAACAAAACAAGCAAACGCAAGTTGGCCCAAAGCATTGTAATTAGCAGTCGGTCATGCAAGAAATTCATTGATACTTGGGGGATTTTCGGCGGAGTGCGGGCTGCTGCATTGTTAGAAGCACACGCAGTTTAGGTGGAATCGCCCAAATTGGAGGGGAAAAGCGTTTTCGCTTAGACAATTGTTTTGTCGCTGGGCATTGATGGCAACGGCGTTGCAAGAATCGCTTTTTGGCCATTATAAAAGCCCGCTGCACGGTTCCAGCATCAGTCAGTCAGTTGTTGTAAGCCCCGAGTGGCATTTCCACCGTCAACGTTTTTATTGCTTAAAGAAAATCCGCCGTAAAACCATTCTCAACACGATGTTCCAATCGAGATTCCTGTGCCTGCTGCTCGTTCTCGGCCTTTTTGCTGTGTTCTTGGGCGGATCGGAGGCCCTGCCACGTCCCCAGGAGGGGCGGGAGGAGGGCGGTGACCAAGAGGTAGCCGTGGAGGCAGAAGAGAAGGATCTGGATGGTGCTGCGTCTTTCGGATATGGATACTACTCGTCACCGTACCTGGGTGGATACTATGGCGGCGGATACTGGCCGCACTATAGTGGCAGTTACTACGGAATCGGTAAGATTAATACATATATACAAAATATCTAGTATCAGGTGATCAGTGATACAGTTTAGAAACCAAAAACTATGAGAATATAAGGGATATTTTAAGGAATATTTATTTATTCATTTTAATTAATTAATTAATTTAATGAATTATAACTCCATGTTTTCTATTCCGCTTAAAACGAAGTAATATCTAGAGTCTAGAGTCTTTTATAAAAATTATCATCTTATTTCTGCTATTCTCCATTTAATATTTATTCTTTGTTAACTTAATTTATAACAGGCTATCCCTACTACGGTGGCTACTACGGATTGCATCACCACCATGGCCACTATGGACACTACTTCTAAGGCGGTAATATCCAACGCCACAAAGAACATAACACAGATATAGAAAGAGGAATCTTTTCCAGCCTCAGTAGAATTTTAGTGGCACCCAACTTCATCCAGCACTAGCTTGAGTAGTGAGACCTAAGTAGAGAAATAGTAGAATCAGATTAAAGATAGTGTTAATAGCCCTCACTAGCCTCAATAGCCAGACGATGCGTTCTTGACCGGATGGCCAACAGATTAATTGCACTGCCCCCCTTGCGCAAGGATAATTGCTTCAATTAAGCAGCAAAAAACATATACAACAAAAAAAAAGTACAACAAACCGAAACAGACAAACTGAATATTACATAAATAAATGTTATGATTTGTACAAATTAATGCTTGCGCTTCTGATGGCTACCGTTGATTGTATTTATTTTATTTTGTGGACCAGAGTCTGTACGCTGGCTATTTTATGTCATCGTAAAAGCCGCTCTGAGAAGTCAATCACACGGGGGCACCCAAGCTAATTAGCAATTCAAATGGGGCCAGAAAACATTTGTTTTATATCGCTGGCCTAATCTAATTAATAGGGGTTTTATTTCAGAAGCAATTTAACTGTACAAATTGCCAAGAACTGAGTCGTTAAGAGAGGCAGCACCGAGCAACAAGTAAGTGTTCAACACGGCGTAATTTATGAGTGGCTTACCATAAATCGCTTAAGACGAGCGGATCTCGCGGTTATTGTGTAAGCCAAGTGTCTCAAATTCTGAAAATAAAACCCGCTGAATGCTGGCGGTGCCCGAAACAATTTGTCTTGATCGGATTTTGACAGGCAACAATCGGATATTGGAAGTCAGACAGACGTCAAGTCGGAAAGGTCACGGAAGTGATGGACAATGGACGATGGACGATGGACACCCTGAAGATTAACGGCCGGCGGACGGCGAGAATGGTGCGACAATAATCGTTTGATTTCACGGAGAAACCTTTGCGTGAATAAGCCAGATCAAAGGTCATTCGGTAGCCGAGAACTCTATTTCTGTTGACACTTTTCTTCTGTCAAAAACGAGAACGTTTTTATTTTCGGATTCATATTCATATTCCGATGGCCAGCCTTAATAATAGCGTTAAATTGGCCATTAAAAGATCGTTTAGCATTTCATTGTTGATCCGAAGCGTGACCAAGCAGATAAATATTGCTTAAATATGATTATTATTTATTCATCAATTTTTCTGATTTAGCCATCTCGGCACAATGACTCACTCGAGGTCCAAATTTCATAAGAATCGCGTCCGAATAGACGCAAAACTTGTTTTAATTAGACTGAGGAGACTTCTGTTTATTTAATTTTTTGTTTTTGTGGCTAAATAAATTAAGTCAGCTGACGCTAACGCCGACATTCATTGCACTTTCTCACAGTCGGCGAGTAGTTCTGGCTTGTCTAGATCATTCAAAAAATATCAGTTAGATAATATGGCTAATTAATTATTTGATAAGGCCAATTTTACCTATGACTTTTAGCATTTTATGGCCGCTTCTAGGCCAAAGAAAGATATATTGAAATTCATTGAAAGCATTGCTACATTGTTAAGTGAAAAACCCACTGGAATTCTCTTGCCATGGTCTTCATTGTTGTTCCGCTGAGTTATTGTATCTTGTGTGGTATTTAATTTGGGCAACGGCCACTCGAGTTCAAGTGCACGAAATTGGAGAAGTAGAGCACAGTGGAATCAATATAAAATTACTTGAAACTTGAATATAATTAATGAATATATGTATATAAAGACTTTAAGTATATATGGTTTTGTCTCAGCCAACACAATACTTTTCTTTATTGCTTATTTCAGCTATTTATGTTATTATTTTTCTATATTTCCCCCTTTGACCACTGTGCACTTACCATATTTTTTCTCTTTAAGATTACAAATAAAACCAAACTAGTAATTTGATTCGTATCCGAGTATTTGTCTGCTCAGCCATGCGTGGGCAGCTTTATAACTCAATTAGATGCTAAGGCGATCATCATTAGCGGACCAAGGGGAGACTGCATTCAAAATGCACTCAGCACTTGATACGATAATAATTTCAATATTGTAAATTATCAATCTATATGCCGAAGGCATTAAAACACCGTCAGCAAGACGGCTTAAAGGTGTCGCAATCTCTCGGGTCTTAGTGTTCATGCTGAGAAGTTCCTGCTGCGACAGGTTCGTGTCTTAAGTCTTTCGTCTGGCGGGGAATTATCATGTCAGGCACGTCGCATTTGCGGTCGAACAACTATCCCCATCCGCAATCTTGTGGCAGTCCCGATTCGATTGTTCCTTGCCACCAAGGTCGCTGCAAATTGGACGCACTTGAACCCTGCGAATCTCTACACAGAGGAAAAATACTAAGTATGTTTCTTATTAGAAGTAAATCGGTTAGGTCAAGTTCATTGCTTTTTGTTTTTGACTTTTTATTTCACTTTATTTTATTATTATCGGTCAATATTAAATTATGTAATAAAAACAAAAACAAAAGACTTTGGCAACGAACTCGACGGAACCAGTAAAGTAATCATTTCCCTTTCAAAAATTAATGCAAATTTCCTCTGACAAAATTTCTCTCATTTTCTGAATCATTTTCATCCTGTTATTGGCCCTCGAAATTGGCCATTGAACCTGCATCGAAACTTGTTTTCCCTCTGCTTGTGATAGTGTTTTGTGGCAGCTGCTGGCTTGGCATTTGTGGTTAAGAGCCGAGGCGACTTGAAAGCCAACAGAGAGGGTGAGGGGCCGGATTGTAATGGTAAACATTTTGCATACCAAAGGCATTAAAATCTTTTGGCTTTGACCTTGCCCAGCCCGATGCTCGCGTAGGTGAATAGAGCACCGCAGGGAGCTGAGACTGTTTCTGTTTCTGTTTCGGATACAGTCCCAGCCGGAGCTTCAGTTTCTTTGTATTAACGTGTGTGGCATGCTCGACTTGGCAGGCGGCAAGGGCAATCAATTGTGGCAGACACGGCGGAGAGTCCGCTCCAAATGCAACCGACCAGAAACGCGCCCGAATAAAGAGAATAAGCGCGTATCTGTGTCTGCTCGTTATTTAATTTCCAGTCAAGCTCTTTAATTAGCTGTTAACTTCCGCAACATTTGCGCCAAAGAATGCTTGTCTCGCCAAAATAAGGAAAGACGAAAAAATACTGAGAGATATAGCCAACTCCCAGCCATGTATTATGTACCTAGATATCCATTTATTCGCTGTGGGTGCGTTCACTGGCTGAAAGTGATTTATGAACGCCGAGTTCCATAAATATTTACGGCAATTGTTTCGACTTCGATTTGGCGGGCCAGTTTAGGCTTTAATTAAGCAGCGTTCAGTTCTGCCTGAAATCTAAATCAAAAGTTTCCATTAGCTGCAGCCAAGTGCTGACAGGAAGTTCTCATCTCGGTTCTAGCCATGAATTATGACCAAGTTTGTACGCCGGCCACAGCGGGCGAAGCGAAGCGATTTAGAAAGGCGAAATCCTGTGCCACTAAGGTCACCTTCTGCTCGAGAATCGAGCCGAGAACCCGTTCCCAGTCACTTCCTCCTTTGTAACAGGATCGAACTCGGACCCTGGCTCGGATTCCCCTCCATGTGCTGGTCATTAAGCGCACCGATTCTGGTTCTCAACCCCAGCGACCTTGGGACGAGAGTGCAAAAAATCCGTTCAGATGCTCCGATGCCTCGCATCGCGATCTTCATCTCGATCTCTGTGTAGGCTGCAAATAAGCTGAACTTGTTATGGTCGCCGGTTTCACTTCGGTTTACTCACCAGTCGCCGGGCTTTACGACCGACAAAAATGTGTTTAACGAAAACGAACCGACTTCGCCCCAACCAGGCATCCAACCAGCCATCCATCTCCCCTCGCTTTCAGCTAATCGCCCCGAAAGTTGTTATAAATTTGTCAGTTAAATTCATTACATCAATTGCGGATCCATTGTCAAAAACGTAATTAGATCTTGATGAATGGACCTTTGTGGGTGGTTCCCTTCGAACGGGTGGGGCATATGAACATTTTAGGGGAATTGGTAACAGTAGCAAATTAAATGAATAGTCTTTTTTGTTCTCAGAGACTTTCCAGAATTTATGATATTATTTTTGGATACTTTTAAATGTTTTAGAAACCAATTTCGTATTGTGTGTTTTATTTTTAAGTTAATTAGAAAAATTCCAGCAACACCTACACAATTAATTGTTGAAATTATGTGGGAAGAAATTCGCAAATACCCAATGAAATATTTATACACGAATTGTTTTTATTCTATACAAAAAAGTTATATATGCTCTTATATAAAAGAGTAGCAAATTTAATACACTTGTAATATGTTTACCCTAAATTTAATTAGTTCAATTTTGTGACATATATCTTTTGATAAACATTTTTTGGCTTATCTCATTGCCGGCATCAAAGACACTTTTCATTTCAGAGTATGACAAACGGCGCCCTCTCAAATTTTACTTTCATTTGTCATCTTTGATTGTTTATTTATTTGTGAGTATATTGTATCGGTTCGATTTATACAAGTGCTAAAGCGCCTGGAGGTTTAATGAACTGTTGGCGGATTTGTTTTGGGTGAAAACCATTGGGTCTGAATCACCTGCTGATTATTATTATTTATCTTATTTTTGCTACCTCCGTTGTCTGTTGGTTTTATGAGCGTTTACCTTGTCGTTGGTCGCTGGTGGCGAATCATTTGTATGCCATGGGCGAAATTGTCGCAGCGAAATGCATAAAAACTTCGGATGGTTTTTATATTATTTATGGCACGAGTCCAGGGAATTTTAACCAGGTTCTAGTCGCATCCTAGTTGCTAGTGCTGTAATAAAGCATGCATATATAAGCATATATTTTCTACTGATTTATTGTTTTATTTTGCTTAGCCAAATGTGTGCAATCAAAGGCTTAACATTCTTGAGTGTTTTTCGCCTTTACGAGGGGATGCTAAAAAGCTGTTATGGGGTTTTAGGTTTTGTCTACTTTTTAGTGCTAAGCGGATTAGGTGAATAGAATTTCTAGTTCTACACGACGGAAACTCGGCTCATCTCTGCTCCAGCTCCGCAGTTTTTAATTATCGGCCGGCAATAAACGATCTCAGCTTCAGTTCAAGTCGTTAATGGCATTTCATTATGAGCGCTGTGCGGCTGAAAAACATAGTTTTGAAAGTTGAAATACTTGAGTCGAATCAAATGGCTGTTGTACACACCGCATCTTGTACGGGCAATCTTCCGGTTTTCGTTCGATTTATGATTATTATTAATAATTGAATTTCTATTTGTTCGACGAGCAGCGAACACAGACCAGCATCTTTCCGCGGCTTTGTTTCGCTTGCAGGGTTTAAGGTTTTTTCTATGTTTTTGTATTTAGAGCTTAATTTAATGGAATCAACAATGGAGACCGTTGGCTTGATCGATTGTCTAATTTGTCAGCCAAAGGATTAGTACGAAGATCAACATTAATAAGCCATTAGAAGCGGCACGAACAAGGTTTACCCCCTCGCCCGATCGATCACAAAGGGTGCAGTTCCGTTTGATTGATGAAACCGAATCTATCGGATCGCTTTTCACACTTTTGGCCAGCTCCACTTCTACTTCTGCCTCATTTCCCCTGATAGTTTTTGGACTGCCATTTAAGGTCATTCAACAGCCCAAATAAAAGCAAAAACCGCTTCAAGTTTTGATTTTCGATTTTTGGGGGGTTCTTTTTGCAATCCGATCGATATTCGGAATTGATTTTCGGAAATTCAAGGCCATCGCATCTCAGCTCACTTCAAACGGTAGCAAAACTGCAAGGCGAAGATAACAAAGTATTTTGGCACGCTCGCGATGAAAAGAGGAGGTCTTTAAAAGGTTCGTTGGATAATGATAGAGTTTAGTTTGGAATGACAGAGCATTTTTAAAACAATGTTTAGTTGTAACTATGTTATCTGTAATAACTTAATTTACTTAAATTACTTAACCCATTTAAATGGCACTAATAGTATTTGGGCTGCAGAATTTAACTTAGTTTTTAGCTTATTTTTAAATAAGCTAAGCTCAGAATTAGTCATCATTTGTTGATGCATATTTTCATCATTCAGCGAAATGCTTTAATTTAATTAACTTGAACTTGTAAATCATAAGCTCAAACTTGAACTGAGAGTCATTAGAAAGTTTAATTATGTTGAGTTAATTCTGGCTAAAATGTCTGAAAATAAACGTAAGATTTAAGGTAAATAAAAATGCAAATTTTAAAGTCATATTTAAAAGTCTTACTTTTAAATCCTTATTGATTATAAATCGTAAGATAACTCATTTTACCTTTCCCTTAATTTATTTTCCCAAATGAGATACCCATTCATATTATTCGTTTCTTTATCTTTTTTGTGTACATTTTCTTACTTTTCCTACATTTTCTTGCTCCGAGCTCTCTGTAACTGTCCAAGGTCATGCCATTGCTATTTTTGGCACATAATGATGGCAATTTGTAAGCCAATTTGCGTGCTTCTTCTGCAGTTGGCCAGGCGCAAACTTCCAGTTTGTCTTAGACTGCCTTAAGTTAGACTGGGCGGAGTTTCAAGATCGATTAGCACCCTGATGTCTGGCTAATTGTGGGCACGCACGAAGCCCAGCTCTAGTTCCGAATTCCACAACTACAGATGGTCAGGTCTGCAAGCTTAGCTGAGGTGCAGAGCGAAAAAATAATAGCATGAAAAATGCATAATGATTGTAAATAAATATTTTAACATTTATTTTTTTATTATTGTTATGGTTGAAATATAATGTGTGATGTAAGATTTAAGAAACATAATAATGGAACTCATATAATATATATTTTTTAAGAAACATATCGTTATTCAGAGCACTTTTTCAGATATCATAGTGTTTACCACTTGACTAGGGCTAAAAGCAGAATTATCAAGATAATATTAATTAAATTTCTTAGCAATATCTGCAACATCTTTATATCAACACTAAATGGACTTAATTCAAGATTCCTTCAATCAACATTTAAGATACATTTTTTTATCTGTGGGATCGCTCACCTGGCTGCACTGCGCATGCGTGGCGTAGCGTCAGAGGCAGAGTCTGAGGTGCCGAGCGTCGCCTTCGTCGGCGGTCTTCGGCTGCGGCAGCGGTCGCTCTTATAAATACGCCGGGCGTCGGCGCAGTTTTTGTTATTTGAACTTCAAATTTGCTCGAGTTCGCTTCGTCGCTGGCGACACGCGCGCGTTTTCTTAGCGATTTTGGCCGCCTGAACGCGGCTCTACCGATTTAGTGTGTGTGGTCGCTTACAAGTGGGTAGCTGTTGCCATAAACAGAGTGACTTCTATATGGAACACTTGCTCGGATGTAAACCAATGATCGAAAATGTATATTTTAGGTGCTGACGCAAGTGCTGAAAGTTTCTAGTTGATCCGTGGAATACCGGGCTTGCATCACGAATCGAGAATGAAGATGGTGAGTGGCAGTGCGAACCGGGTGGTGGCGAATGGCCGCTGGAAATAGCTTAACAATCAGGCCATAATCGTAACTAGAATCCCAGAGAATTCACACTTTTTTTTAAAGGGTGCAGTTGCCAGTGGCAGGCTGCAGGTTGCAGGTTGCAGTTGCACTTACAGCTGGCCCACTGGCAAAGGCAAAGGCAAAGGCATCCCATGAGTTGTCTGTCAAACAAAATTGCCCAACACCAAGAGTTTCTAAAAAGCGACAGCGTCGAAAAACAAACAAACAAACGCGACGCTGAACAGCCAGCTGAGGAGTAGGAGTCGCATGGTAAATTTGCATAAATGGCGCTACAATTGAGGAAAATCGGTACAAGTACAAATAAAATAACAGAAAACAGCTGGCAGCAGTCATCAGTCAGAGACGAAGACCGAGACATACACGAAACGAAAATATAACAATTTTTTAAAATAATTTTTAGCAGATTAATTGGGGTTGCAAAGTAAAAAAAAAAAACACAGTTTATGTAAAATGATTAAAAATACATATCTCAGAAAGAATCGGAAATCGTAAATCGGCAAAAAGATATAAAAAATGTTTAGTACTCTTGCTTTAATTCTTTTTTACGAACCATTTAAACATTATAAACAATTAAAGTAAAGTTCTTCAAGCCCAGAATATATCTAATTTGAATAATTATATTTTAGACACAAATTTGTATGTTTCATTCAAATATTTGTCCCTTAGAGAGACAGAGAGCTAAGGTTCAGATTATATTATATTATCTCGGAATTATGAAAATTATAGATATATTAAATAACTTTGTGTTATTATTTTTTTATGTTCTGAAGTCAATTCTGAATTCAAAGGTCTCTGAAATTATTAGTATTATTTAATGTAGACAAGATTTCAAAGAAAACTAATAATATAGAAAGATGTAGCACAGATGTGCTGTGATAATTTAATTAAGAATTAACTAAATTGGTTTTTATAAATTTATTAACCCAAAAACCCAAAACTAATTGTTTAAAAATTTCTCGTCGTGCAGACCTGCCGCAACGGCAACTGCATTGGGTGACTCCGCCGACTCTGAAGTCGACCGAGTCCCCTCCGAATCTCCGCCAATGACTGACTCACTCGAGGGCGACTCGAAGCGAATCCGCGCGGTGCGACCGGAAGCACTCATAACACAGTGATCTTCACGCATGCGCGTGTTCTTGGCCATTTCAAGAGCGGTGGCCCAGAGGCCCAGAAGAGGGCCAGCAGATTTGGCAACCTGCCTGTGGCCTCAAGTCTTGGTTAGCTTGAGCTTTGGCTCTAACGCTTGAATGAGTCAATGGGCAGCAGAACTCAGTCAGTCAGCCAGTGTTGAGCAACCGCAATTAACGCCGAGCATAGAAACTGATTTTCCCCCAAGGTCGTCACACCACACACACAAATAGTAGATGTGCTGGCTTTATGGCACTTCACACGCCTCAATTGTGACAATTAACGCCCCCCAGTTGGCGGCATTTGTCGCCCGGATTGCCAAAGGTTTTGTCTCCGTTTCTGCTCGTTGTCTCAGGAGAATGACTCGACATGATTGGGGCAGATTCTTGCCATGGCACACCTCAAGCTGCACAACCTCACCCACTTTACACACAACATTATGTTTCGAGAATTATGTATGCCTCGGTCGAGATGACGCCGCACATTCGGTCTGCTCGGCATTTTGTAATGGGTGCTTTAATTGCGGGCTTGTAAGCCCGGCTTGGAGAAGCATTCAATTAAGGTCAACAGGAAAACGGATATGTATCTCTTAATTCGCTCGGACCATGTTTATTCGGATTACCAAAAAGTCCGCCGGATTACCTACTTGGGATCGGTCTAAATGAATATTAAAGCGGAGAATCCGACTACGCCCGAGAATTATTCATGTTATGCGACACCTGAGTCAGTGCCATAAAAATATTTCAACACAAAAACTTAATTGGGTTCTGACTTTAATGGACATACACATCTCAACGCGAGTTGTCAACTAATAACGAATTAAAAACAAAACAAAAACACAGCGAAAGATACATTATTTTCGGCTTGAGTCAGAACTAGTTTCGATTCTTGCCACACACTGAGGAGAGATTGGCAAATCCGCCAGAGCTTAAGGCCCGACAGCTGACAAGCCGCTTGAGTGAGACGAGTGGCATTTTTCCATAACCATCTATCAGCAGCGAAGAGGCTGGGACAGGAAAAAAAAATAACATCACCTGAAGAATCATAAATCCATAAGAACATTGCGTGGGAGGCTCTAGACTATTTCCATTTGATTGAGATGATCTGTGGCGGCTTTTGTCTCGTTTTTGTTTCTTTATTGTATGACTTTTGGCCATTGTCTCGATTCAATTAAGGTTTCATTTTAATGGCCAGTCTTTAACGACTCTCCATCTCGAAGCGCACTCGTAGAAGCCGTTTAAGTTTTATTTTTAGTTTTATTTTCTTGCCAAATTTATGTGTTTCAATTTGGGAAATGGAATTCCGGGTTCCAAAGATTGCATAAAGCTGGCTGCTGCTGCTCCGAAAGTCTCTCTTATCGGCGGCTCAATTAGTGCGCGGCCGATTTGATAGTTTTCTTATTTACATAAGTCCGAGCGGAGCCTAAAACTAATTAGATTTTAGCATCTTCGCGGGTTTATCGAACCGGTCGGCGTGACTCTGGTGTTTTGATCGCCACGAGGCCATTCACACTTGCCAACTATTTAGAACATTTCTACGGGGGTTCGGTAAACCCGTCAATGGCCAATGTCGTGTGTGGCAGATGCGTCGACCTTGACTCTGCTGTTAGCTTTTAAATCATATTTTTTTTATTGAATAAACGGCGTTTAAAATGCAATCACATGCGGGCTGGGTCTCCGCCTGTGGAAATAATCAATCAAGCGCAGGCAATTAGCGCAAAAAATGCGTTTAATTTGACTCTCGGCCGGCCAATCAATAATGTGCGTGGAGAGCCTTCGCCGAAGGTGGCCTAATTGGGCCGCCAGCCTCGTGGCGGTGGTGCGAATTCCTTTTGGCCAAAAGCCGCTGGTGTCAATAGCTGACACAGCCATTTGCCAAATTGTCGAGCCTTAATTATATGCGGAAATTTTCGACGCCGTTGCCGCGGCACTGAAAATCGCCATAAACGGCCGAGGCCCACGTAAATATCGTCCGTCACTCGCTAAATACGCAGAAATATAGATACAGAAAGATATATCTAAATATAAAAATAAATGTCCAAGACTCTGATTTAAGACCATTAAGTTTTTCGCCATCCAATAACTAACTGATGTCTCTGCCTCTCTCTCTGTTTCTTCGCAGCCACTCGGTGTGCTTAGTCTGGCTTTGCTCGCCCTAAGCCAGAGCTACTTAGTCGGGGCCCAGGTAAGTGGAACCACTTGGCGTGACATCAATCTGGACGCGATTAGCTAATTGACTCTTCCGCAGGGCTACGACTATCCCCAGCCCAAGGTGCCCTTCACCGATGGCTACTCCTACCCGAAGCCAGCGATCCCCTTCCCGCCGCCGCCAGCTCCCAAGGCTGTGGTGTCTAGTGGATACTCTTACCCTAAGCCAGCTATTCCGTTCCCGCCGGAGCAGCCCAAGTACCAGCCGCCGGTTCAGCAGATCATTCCCCAGGAGCCCAAGCTGGTTAGCAGCGGATATTCTTATCCCAAGCCAGCGGTTCCCTTCCCTCCGCCGGCGCCACAGCCGAAGCAGCAGGGATACGACTACCCCAAGCCGGCCGTTCCGTTCCCACCACCAACGAACCCACCGCAGAAGTACCTGCCGCCCACGAATCCACCACCACAGCCCAAGTCGGGCTACGATTACCCGAAGCCAGCAATTCCGTTCCCACCACCGACGGCTCCGCCACAAAAGTATCTGCCCCCGGTGACCACGACACATGCTCCGCCACCACCGCCGCCACCGAAATACCTGCCACCTCCGCAGGTGAAGTCAGGCTATGACTACCCCAAGCCGGCCATTCCATTCCCACCTCCAGCTCCCACCAAGTACCTGCCGCCCGTGGTTCCCACCACCCCACCCGCGCCCAAGTACATTCCCCCGCCGCAGCCCAAGTCGGGCTACGACTATCCCAAGCCCGCTATCCCATTCCCACCACCTACAGCTCCACCACAGAAGTATCTGCCTCCTGTGACCACCACTACTCCTGCCCCACCGCCGCCGCCACCAAAATATCTGCCACCTCCTCAGGTTAAGCAGGGCTACGATTATCCCAAGCCAGCCATCCCATTCCCACCGCCCACGGCTCCTCCACAGAAGTATCTGCCTCCGGTGACCACGACACATGCTCCTCCTCCACCGCCGCCGCCGAAATACCTGCCTCCTCCGCAGGTGAAGCAGGGCTACGACTACCCTAAGCCCGCCATTCCCTTCCCACCCACTAACCCACCACAAAAGTACCTCCCACCTGTCGTAGTGACACTGCCACCGCAGCCTAAATACTTGCCACCTGTGAAGCCCACAAGCCCGCCTCAGCCCAAGTACTTGCCGCCTCCCCAACCCAAGTCGGGTTATGATTATCCCAAGCCCGCTATTCCATTCCCACCGCCTACGAACCCCCCGCAGAAGTATCTGCCACCTGTTGTGGTTACAGCCCCACCTCAGCCCAAGTACTTGCCACCTGTGAAGCCCAGAAATCCACCACAGCCCAAGTATCTGCCGCCTCCAGCGCCAAAGTCGGGTTATGATTATCCTAAGCCCGCCATTCCATTCCCACCGCCAACTGCTCCTCCCCAGAAGTACTTGCCTCCAGTTACCACGACACATGCTCCTCCTCCACCGCCGCCACCGAAATACTTGCCACCTCCTCAGGTGAAGTCCGGCTATGATTACCCCAAGCCAGCTATTCCCTTCCCACCACCGACGGCTCCCCCGCAAAAGTATCTGCCTCCTGTGACCACCACGCCCGCTCCCCCACCACCACCCCCACAACCCACGTACCTGCCTCCTCCCCAGGTGAAGCAGGGCTACGATTATCCCAAGCCCGCTATTCCGTTCCCACCACCCACGAATCCCCCGCAGAAATATCTGCCCCCTGTCGTGCCCACCAGTCCCCCAACGCCCAAGTACCTTCCTCCTCCCCAGGTGAAGCAGGGATACGACTATCCCAAGCCAGTCATCCCATTCCCACCGCCCGCACCCAAGATCGATGGCTACTCCTATCCCAAGCCGGCGATCGCCTTCAACTTCTGAGTCCCTGAAGCCTCTATCCCTGAATCCGATCCCAGAATCCCAAAAACCCGAATCCCTTCATCCTTCGCCCGGCCACTCATCACTGATTAAATGACACAATTGCCTCTGTGTGCGCATAGTGATCCTTAGGAACGTACGAAATTGAATAATTGTAATTAATAATTAATAATTTAATTTAATTCCTATCATTAATGATGTACCGGGGATCTTGCCTGCGGACTCTCCAATCGAACTTAGTCATTAAAATATGTTTATTAAATTTATGTTTTAACGATTACGCAATGCTGCCGAAATAAAACCACAATGTGAATATTTATATTGGATTTATTTAAATGATTTTCAAGGGAGGGTAAATATGTAATATATTAATTGATTTCAGATTTATTAGAAGAGATATAAATGAAGAATAAAAATGATCCAAAAGACAGAGACTGACTTCAAGGATAAAGAAGAATACTTGATTTATAAGCATTCAAAAGAAACAAAAGAACCTGTCTGTAAATTGTCTTTACAATGAAAAAGATACAAAGGAAGTTTGCGAAAACTATCTCAGAGACTTTCAGACATCTCAAGGACTTCCACATATTTTTTCAAGGCCTTAGGTCATAAGCCAAACCGAACAGGATATACAAAAGTATCCAAGAAGCTTGAGAGGCAGCAAAGAAATAAAAAAAAGAAGTATTTTTCATATCAAAACCTGTATAAATTTAATCAGAAAAAAAAAGATAAATTTCAAAATAAACCATAACACCTTAAAACCTGTTCAGGAAAACATCCTGTTGCTGTCACGATTTAAATATTAATAACTCAGCGGGTTATTGGCAGCTATAATCACAAAACGTTGTGAAATACAAATAATATGGCGCTTTAAAACACAAATACGCTGTCGAATTTCCGGCGTTGATTTAATGAAATATAATTTGTTAAGAGTGTACTTAATTATTAAACGATTAATATAAAACCAAAATCAAACAAATAAGATTTAAAATATTATTCACATACTGTTGGGATCTATGGATTTAGCTAAGCTTAGAAGCCTGCGAGTATGCCACAATCTCAATGCCCAAAAAGTATGCTGCAGATATCTCTTCCTCAACGACTTTGAACTTGAAGTTAAAGACGACAATGCACTTGCCAAAATAAAATTAATTTCAAGTCATTAAACGGGTTTCCGCATCTCGACCTGAACTAGTTATCTCTACCGGCAGATTGCCTCCGCTTGACGACAGCTCACTTAATAATCACAGAATTTAATAGTCTGAAACTTTTTACTTTATTATACGGTTTCATTATTAAACAAATAAGTGTGCTACCATCGGAGCACTCGTGTTTCCTGCTTCTTGAATATTAATAAGCCAGTGGAATATTTCTTTATATTCTTTTTTATGACTAATTCTAACCTGATAATGGGTAGCTCAAGTGGACTTATTATTAGATAAAACAGTATGCTACCATTGGGAACGTCCGAGTTTCCGGTTTTATTTGAATATTAATAGACTGGATTTTAATGGGGGAATGGATAACTTTTATTTATATTAATTAAAAACAAACTGTTTCGGTTCAAATGAACCCGATTATTGTCAGCTTTAATTGAGCAAACCTTTTACTTTATTGTTATCCATTTTTCCTGTTTATAGAATATTAAAAAAACACTCTTGGTGGATGTATTTTTCAATAATTTTATTCATTACTTTTTCAATTTTCGTTCCCTAACAATTTCGGTCGGAATGACCGAATAACCCGATGGCCAAAACAGAGGATTTGGCTCGGTTTGTCGGGGGTGCAGCCTCAACGGCGGAGCCGTCTAGTAACGGTGGCGGCGGATGACGCGACGACGCTGGGTCTTGTAGCGGTATCCATCGCTGGAGGAGAAGGTGTGAGCGGGCTCGGAAGCGGCGGTCTCGTAGCTCTCAGCGGGGGCAGAGTAGCTCTCGGCAGGGGCAGAGTAGGACACAGCTGGGGCAGAAGCAGCAGCGGTGTAGGTCTGGGCAGGAGCAGAGTAGCTCTGAGCGGGAGCAGCGTAGGACACAGCTGGGGCAGAAGCAGCAGCGGTGTAGGTCTGGGCAGGAGCAGAGTAGCTCTGAGCGGGAGCAGCGTAGGACACAGCTGGGGCAGAGGCAGCAGCGGTGTAGGTGGGAGCTGGAGCAGAGTAGACTGGAGCCGGGGCAGAGGCTGCTGGGGGCAGGTACTCGTTGGAGGGCAGGTGGCTCACATCACGACGGTGACGACGGAGGACCACGCGACGCTGGGTTTTGTAGCGGTATCCATCGCTGGCGGAGAAGGAGTGGGCGGGAGCCGAAGCAGCGGTCTCGTAGCTCTCAGCGGGAGCGGAGTAGGACACAGCTGGGGCAGAAGCAGCAGCGGTGTAGGTCTGGGCAGGAGCGGAGTAGGATGCAGCGGGCGCGGAAGCGGCAGCGTGGTAGGTGGAAGGAGCGCTGTAGGCAGCAGCAGGAGCGGCATAGGACACAGCGGGGGCAGAGGCAGCCGGAGCGGGGGCAGAGTAGACTGGAGCTGGGGCAGAGGCTGCTGGGGGCAGGTACTCACTGCTGGGAGCGGAGGCGGCTCCCTGGACTGGGGGCAGGTACTCGCTGGACAGGTGGCTCACATCACGACGGTGGCGACGCAGCACAACGCGCTTCTGGGTCTTGTAGCGGTATCCATCGCTGGAGGAGAAAGTGTGGGCGGGCTCAGAAGCAGCGGTCTCGTAGCTCTCAGCCGGGGCGGAGTAGGACACAGCTGGGGCAGAAGCAGCAGCGGTGTAAGTAGCAGCAGGAGCGGAGTAGCTCTGAGCGGGGGCAGCGTAGGACACAGCTGGGGCAGAAGCAGCGGCGGTGTAGGTCTGAGCAGGGGCAGAGTAGCTCTGAGCGGGAGCAGCGTAGGACACAGCTGGGGCAGAGGCAGCAGCGGTGTAGGTGGCAGCTGGAGCAGAGTAGCTCTGAGCGGGAGCAGCGTAGGACACAGCTGGAGCAGAGGCAGCAGCGGTGTAAGTAGCAGCAGGAGCGGAGTAAGAGGCAGCAGGAGCAGCGTACGACACAGCTGGAGCAGAAGCAGCAGCGGTGTAGGTGGCAGCTGGAGCGGAGTAGCTCTGAGCAGGAGCAGCATAAGACACAGCTGGGGCAGAGGCAGCCACCGAGTAGCTGGACTCAGCTGGAGCCGAGTAGGAGGCCACAGGAGCCGAGGCGGCGTGGTTGGGCGGCAGGTACTGGTTGGAGGGCAGGTGGCTCACATCGGCGGCCACGGCGGCTACGAGAGCGCAGATCAGAAGGAGTTTCTGCAGATACAGAGAGAAAGAGAATATTAATCGGTATCCTGGTGGGCAGATGAGGGAGCCCGGGAAGTACCATGGTGCTGGGTGCTCGGCTGTCCAGTTGATCGGAGAATGCAAATGGAAGTGATGCTCTGACCAAAGTTCTGCCGCTTATTTATATGATTCTAATCACCGGCCTGCGGCAGGAAATTTGCATTTGGCTCTTTAATTTATGAATTTGTATTTAGTGACACCGCCAAAACATATCCATTATAGTTTTTGCAATCAGGTTTGCAACGGGTTTTCGGTCTTTTCAGCCTTAGCCACAGCCACAGCCGCAGCATGGGAGCCGGCGCGGGGGAAGCCCCCCTGCCACTGGCCGGCAGTTAATACCTCTAAGATCCACTCTGGTATTACCTATTGGCCGGGCCAAGATCAGGTTCCATTGTCCCCGCACCCCAGCCGCACTCACACAATTTCTCCCAGGGCAGCGCGTGCCGACTCTGATCCATTCCAGCTCAATTTGCTTAATTACCGATAATTATACTATATAGACTTTTGGCTTAATCAACCGGGAGTTAATCGAGAGCCATCACCCGAACAATAAAAGCAGATGGGCTGGCCGAGCGGGCTGTCGATCGGAGAGATCCTATTCACTTCCAAATAAAATAAAAGCGAAATGTCTGCCGAAAAAGGCAATCAAGTTGCGGAAATAAATCACAAACTCAATGCCGAAACAATAGCTCTGACTGTCTAAGCCGATAGTATGTCAAAGCTGAATGAAAACTGGAAACAAAAGCACTGAATTCACTTTTGAAAGAGATAGCATTTGGACAGATCAAGTCCAAAGAAGTCATAACATATTAAAATTAAACAAAAGCGGTTATTATCTTTGAACAATTAAATATAGTTCAAGCTTTAATTGTTCCTGAAAAGTATTATTGAAAACTTGAAGCCTTTTTAAAAGTTAAAGGAAAAAGTTGAGGAAAAATTCTTTATATTCTTATATTAAATATAGAAAATGCATTATATATTTTGTATTTATTTGATATTTCCTTTAAATTTGAAGGTTAAATGCATGGTTTTAATAATGCCGTAATCACAAAAATTAGAACGATTCGTTAACAATTAAGATTCTGAGATTAAGCACTTTAAAAACTAATATCAAATTTAAAAATATATGAAATGTAACCCCCAAAAATCTAACGAAATCATAACTTTCCAGAGAATAGATATACCCGTAGTCCGTAGGTAAGCGGTCTTGGAGCGTCAGGCTGGCTCGATCTTTCAGAGATGAGTGTGCGGAAGCATTGACAGAAATAGATTTGAAATTAATTCGATTATAGATCAGCCTTACATTATTTGCCATCTGTAGTGGCTAAGCTCATGTTTCCATAATTATAATTAGATCATTTGACTTGATCCGATTAAAAGGAATATATTTATAGGAACTCTTCAATCATTTATGAAGTCTTCATATTTGGACAGGCACTTAACACGCTTTCGGCAGACTTCTTTAGAACACAAGTGGCATTTTGCAACAAGTTTTGCCATTTCATATAAGTGTTCCATTAAGTTCCTTATGGGATTATATATAGATCTTATTTTTATAGTTTAACCTATCGAATTTCCTTCCAAATTAAGACACATTTCGTTTTATGGATTCGTTATCGTATATTGTATTTGTTGAATGAAAAGAAGGTATTCTAATAGTATTGTCTGCACTCCAAAATGAGCACAAATCGATCACCGAGTGAAGCCGACATCGCTTGAATTAGTGGCGGCGGATCACAACGCGCTTCTGGGTCTTGTAGCGGTAGCCATCATCGGCCAGCTGGTGGGCGGGAGCCACCTCGACGGTGTTCTCCACGGGGGCGAGGTACTCGGCAGAGGGAGCAGCCTGGACGGGGGGCAGGTACTCGTTGGACAGCTCGTTGACATCACGACGGTGACGACGGATCACCACACGCTTGTGGGTCTTGTAACGGTAGCCATCATCAGCCAGGACAGTCTCGGGAGCAGCCTCAACGGGAGCGAGGTATTCGTTGGAGGGAGCCTCCTGGACAGGGGGCAGGTACTCGTTGGACAGCTCGTTGACGTCACGACGGTGGCGACGGTAGACCACGCGACGGTGGGTCTTGTAACGGTAGCCATCATCGGCAAGCTCATGAGCGGGCTCGGCCTCAATCTCGACGGGAGCGGCAACCTGGACGGGAGCAGGAGCTGGGGCAGCAACCTGGACGGGAGCGGCAACTGGGGGCAGGTACTCGTTGGAGGGAGCGGCGGCCTGGACAGGGGGCAGGTACTCGTTGGAGGGCAGGTGGCTCACATCACGACGGTGGCGGCGGACAACCACGCGCTTGTGGGTCTTGTAACGGTAGCCATCATCAGCCAGGACAGTCTCGGGAGCAGCCTCAACGGGAGCGAGGTACTCATTGGCGGGAGCCTCCTGGACGGGGGGCAGGTATTCGTTGGACAGCTCGTTGACATCACGACGGTGACGACGGATCACCACGCGCTTGTGGGTCTTGTAACGGTAGCCATCATCAGCCAGGACAGTCTCGGGAGCAGCCTCAACGGGAGCGAGGTACTCATTGGCGGGAGCCTCCTGGACGGGGGGCAGGTATTCGTTGGACAGCTCGTTGACATCACGACGGTGACGACGGAGCACAACGCGCTTGTGGGTCTTGTAACGGTAGCCATCATCAGCCAGCTCGTGGGCGGGGGCAGCCTCGACCTCCACTGGGGGCAGGTACTCGTTGGAAGGAGCAGCAGCCTGGACAGGGGGCAGGTACTCGTTGGACAGCTCGTTGACATCACGACGGTGACGGCGGATCACCACACGCTTGTGGGTCTTGTAACGGTAGCCATCATCAGCCAGGACAGTCTCGGGAGCAGCCTCAACGGGAGCGAGGTATTCGTTGGAGGGAGCCTCCTGGACAGGGGGCAGGTACTCGTTGGACAGCTCGTTGACATCACGACGGTGACGACGGAGCACAACGCGCTTGTGGGTCTTGTAACGGTAGCCATCATCAGCCAGCTCGTGGGCGGGGGCAGCCTCGACCTCCACGGGGGGCAGGTACTCGTTGCTGGGGCTAGCGATGATCTGCTGCTCCTGGACGGGTGGCAGATACTCGTTGGAGGGCAGGTGGCTGACATCAGCAGCCACGGCTGCGATCACGGCGAAGGCGACCAGGAAGAGTTTCTGGAAGAAACAGAGCGGGTAAGTGGGGGATTAGTCCTTGAGTGGGATGACTCCAGGCGGAAGCCGTGTTGGTTAGATCTAGTCGGAGCCGAGGATCGTACCATCTTGTCCGTTGAGTTGCTTGTTCACAGCAGTAAAACCGAAACTCTAATGAGGAATACGCAGAACCTTTTGGTATTTATACAGATTCTCCGATCTTCGCCGGCCATTACAGAGCCACAGAGCTGGCATCTTCGTCGACGCCGCTGCCGGCGCTGGCGTCTGTAAATTCGCACGACTTGGCTCGGATTTTGGCCCAAAAGCTGTGCGTTCTAAGCCTCTCTTTTGGCGGCTCAAGCCAAGCTCGGCCAAAAGACGCTCGGCCAAATGCTGAAAGCCAAAACTGAGGCTGCGCGGCGGCGGCAACGCTTACATTCGCACAAGCCGAGCTCGAGAGCAGTTGATGGCTGAAAAAAAACGTTTAATGGCCAAAATCGTTCGCACGGATTCTCTTAATTGTTTTATTTAATCATATGCAAAAGATTTGATGGACATCAACGTTTTGGACAAGTCGAGCGCTCGCATACACACACTCGCACACACACTTCTGGGCATCTTTTAGCCTGGCTCTCTTGTGTTGTTTACACCTCTTTGTGTTTTGCGCTCGATTTAAATTCAAATGATGAGTTATATGTTTCAATCAAACTCGCTCACTTCAATGGAAACCAAGCCCCGGCCGACAGTCGATTATTTTGATCGCAGCAGCCTCTTCTCATTGTGCCGATGTCGTCGCCGTTCATTAATCAAGAAATAGGAACTGAACGAGCGGCCATTCAGTTGGTTTTTTGTTTAGAAAATATGATATAATTGTGCTGCTGCTAAAGAATTGGTCAAGTTTGTAAACAGAATGCCGGATATTAAGCTGAGAGCTCTTCAGTTCAGCTCTTCTGGCTTCCTAAAATCTTTGAAGTATGAGATTCCGGGATTTCAATCAGTAAGGAGGTTCCTTTTGCATGAATTTAAGTTAAAATGCCTTAGTTATTTGTAAATAGATTTTTTTAAAGAGTTTTTTAGTAAAATAAAATTCATACTTATTTATTGCACGAAATTATAGCATTAATATATAAATAAATGCATTTGCTTGCTTTTCTAATTCACGCAGGTTATTGTTAGTCCTAGTCTTCTATTTAAAATTCATAAAATAGTTTATATATAATAAAAATAGTTCTGGAAAATTGCTAAAACATTTATTTTCCTTTCAAATAACAAATATCCATAAGATGTTCAAATTAATTACCCCACGAATTGTTTACCCCACACATCAAAACAAACAACATACATAAATTATTAAATTAAGATTATTTATTTGTAGTAATTTATGATCGCTATTTTTGAACGCAAATTGCGTGGCCGATGAAAGGGGATTAAACGCTCGAGGAAGGAAATCCATCAATTCCAGCTAATCAATTTGTTAAAAGCCAAAGTAATCCACATATTGCAGTAGCCATGATTAATGGTAGACTTGAAGAGAGACTCCCCCTCTTCGTGTTTTTTTGTTGAAGACATACAACATTGGTTCGAAACTCAGCCATGAAGCCAGGCTCGTTAGAGGCGCTAAGAACTAATTGGTTCCGTGAAGCTGAAGGATAAACGGTGACTAACCTATCGATTCTGCGGAATACGGCATGGAAATATAAGTACTATTATTATTATTACTATTGCGAAAGTCAAGGCTAAAGTTTATGGGGTGGACCTGAGATATTGATGGGATGATGCTGGTGATGGATGATTGTCACGCGCCACCAATCGGCGCCTCACTTTCGAAGACCAACAGCTCTCTCAAGTTTTTATAGCACCAGTTTATGATTTTGCTTTTTGGCTAATTAACGCGGGGCCATTAAGAAGCTGGCCAGTATCAAATAACAACTATATCATTTTCCCTATTCCCCCGAAATGCATTAAGTTCGCGTTCAAGTTAGAGCCTTACAATTCTAGTTTTGTTTTCCATTGTTCTCGGCGGAGACAAAAAAAATAAATCATTTCATTTCCTGTGTGTGTGCAGCACTAAAAAATAGTCGCGAAACTACAAGCTAGAAAACTAAAAACTACAATATTAACGAGCTGAATTTATGGCCTTTGCCAATCTACATTTTAATCTTTTGGCCGCATCTAGGGGCGGCTCTCGATTCTAGCCGCTTCCCCAGTCCACTTGCCCATAAATGTTCTATACGCATGCTGCCAGTCAATAGATCACGATAAGCCTGGCCAGCGCATCACCATCGACTTAGTCGTCGGATGCTATTATTATTACCCATCAGCAGCCGGTCCGAACACTTAAGAGTTCCATTTCGGAATCGCAAAATATGCAAATTAGTGAATGGCTAGTTCGGGATCCCAATAGAATGGGATACAACAACAACAACAGCGAAAAAAAACTATCACAATGGCCACAGACAATATTAAAATTGTCAGCTCGACTTATTAAGCGTGGGCCCGAAATTAGCGTAACCCACAAAAAGAGACCAAACCAGGAGATCGGCTTGGCGAAAGGAACCCCTGTCCGATTGTGCTATCGGATAATGGATTGGTCCCCAAATGGAGACCCTACCGAATATACTCCAGACTCGTCCGTCTTCGATCTGTGCTCGGTTTGCATAATCCCACAGGCCGCGTCGCTCTGTCTAACAAAAACCATTTCGCGTTGGCTTAATTTATGCAAATTCTATTCTAATTAATATTATAGCGATTCGATTTTTTGCTATATCTATGAGCTTAACAGGCGGCAACTTCTTTCTCGGAGCTGCCGCCTTTCCTTTGTCCCAGCCTTTGTCTCTTGTGGCCGGCACACTCACACGCGCTGGTTAATTTAGTTTTCAAGATACCCTAACTAAAGCGATTATTTTTGGGCCAATGGAAAGTTGAAACATCTTGGGGGGCTTGGGATAGATTACACATTATGGTGGCCTTTTTTTTTTTTAAATAATTTGGCTTATGGTTAAGTTGTAAGGTAAGTCAATGAAATAATTGTTAGAAAAATATTAGAAGAAATAATTGAAGTTTATGTTTTCAGTTATTTTATATACAACGCAGATATATTGAATTTATTTAAGTATTTATTTAATATGTTTCCTGACTGAAATAGTATAAATAAAGTATTTTTTAAAATTTTTGTTGGATATGATTTAAAACAAATTCATCTACCTACAATATTTTGGGTTTTAGCACCAATTTAACATTTTATTTGACACTTGAACCATCTTAAAAGTATATATATTATAGTCAAAGTCAACATACAAGTTTTTGTTCATTTATTATTATGTTTAATACCTCCTCCCATATTAATTATAAATGAGTATTAATTCCTAATCATTTTGTTAAAAGTCCAAATAATCTTGATAAATTATAAAATATGTCAAACAAATATTTAATTCTTTATTCCCATTAAGATTTTAGTTGAATTTTTCAATACCTTACAGTTTTCCTTTCCCAAGTCATAAATTGTGTTTAATGAAAGCGTAGCAATTAGTCACCATTTTGACCGCCTCATCTTCTACTTGCCAAGTACACGTTTTAGTCTTTTATGATAAATTTAACTTTTGTTTCTGGCTTTTGATGCTCTTTTTTCGTTTAACTAAAACGTATGATAAATCATTCTGGAAACCAGTTTCCAAATCGCCCCACTCTTCTAAGCCGGCGACTAGAAAGTGCCACCACCGCAGTCGCCGCCGCCGCCATGGAGCGCATCTCCAGCGCGCAGAAAACAAAACAAACCCCAAAAAAAGCTAAAATCAAAATCGAAAAAAATACGAAAATCAACGCCAGGCAACAGGCCAGCAGGCAGCAATGAAAAAAAAGAGCTCCGCACACTTTTAACACACGGCTCGGGGCCAATAAATAATGGATACGCGTGGCAGCCGAAATTTGGCAAGTTCCTTTCATGTAATTCTCATTCTAATTCGGAATCTAATTCTGATTCTTTAAGGCTGCCCGCGGCTTCCCGAGTGGTTTATGTCGGTCTTCTGATGGCTGATGGAATCATGAGGCCTGAAGTGCGACCGCGGCTTCAAATTGTATTTTCGGCTCTGGCCTGTACAAAATTAATTATCTTGCTGCCAAGTGCTGAAAATTAATCATCTTTTGCTAAGTTTAACGGATGACGCAAGGCGGCATTACAAGGGATCGAATCGAATCGGATCGGATCGGATCAGATGGTATCCCGAAACTCTGTACGCACCATTATCCAGCTGTAAGTTTGGGAAGCCTAACATAAGGGCCACACGGGGAGAAATTTATTAAATTCGATTGAAATAAAATTGTAGAGCAAAATTTTGTATAATAGTATAAGATTAAGAAGTTAAGATATTCAATTTTATGTATAAATAAATGCTTTCTACTCCTTTTTATTATTACTATTATATTAATTAATTATTATATTAAATTAAATAAAATTGAACTGATTTAATTAAATATTTTATATATAATATTTTTTATTTCAAGAATAGAAGATTCTTTATTATGTGGGAACTAAGCATAAAAAAATGGAAATAAAATTAAAACATAACAAAATGGACGGAATTAATTGTAGTTTCTATTAACTTTTAATATTTCTTTTTCTAGTTAATACGGAAAAGATAAATTTATAAATTTTAGTGCTTTTATGAAAACTATGAAAATATTATTATATTTTCCCAATTTTATTGCTTTCTTGTTACTTTTTTCTGTGTAAACCCAATACCTTCAACTTCTTGTAATTAAAATCAGACAAAATAAAAAATCAGTGTATCTTAAAAATCATGAAGAGGGTATTAGATAATCTTTTAATAATAGCATGATTACCGCTGTCAAGCAATCATCCATTTTCAAATGTATAAGAAAAGATTCTAAATTATGATCCATTACAGAAGAGTTAAGAACGTTAACTATAGTTTTTCTGAGTGCAGGAAAAACCGCAGTTTTTTTTATGGTAATAATTGCCTAAGAAGCGGGTGGCTGGAAGATCGGATCATTGAACTCGGCCTGTTCCGCGCCAAGCTGAACCCACTCACTCGCTTTGCATACGAGCCACAAGCCACAAGCCCCAATGGAGCCAGCGAAATTCGCACAGACCCCGTTGAAAATTTATTTGTGTAATCAGCGGGTCGCATTTGAATGCCCTAGCGGTCCCGCGTTAATTTTATGCCGCGCTCCTCCGTAGAGTTTGATCCGAAAGTTTGCCATAAATTATTTTAATTTAATGCTACTTGCAGCCATATTCGAGCGGGCATTGGGCTCACTTAAGCGAGCTAATTTCGCCAGGAGAAGTGCACTGATTTATGGGGCTTTCTATTGGCCGCGAAGGGGATAGGATTGGGTCAAGAGCCGCCAGCCGCGAGCCGAGAGCTTGTGAGGTCCGCATAAATCCAAAAGTGACCTACAGCTGACCAAAAATAGATACACACACCGAACAATGGACTGCCTACATTTGATTTAGGAGTCTGCTGGCAAATATTGACATTGATTGGCGAATTTAGGCATTACCTCGAGTGGGGAACCGCCTTATAATCATAACAAAACCACACGGATCGTTGTCTTACACACTTGAAGATTGTTTGCCAGCCAGGTCACATTGATCATTGTATGATTCGTGATTTGGCCAAAACGGATGGGCTCACCTCTATATGCAGGCGACTGGCCAAGTGAAACAATAGATTTTGTTTTATTTCTATTTTGATTTCAGCTGATTGGATTTGCATGAGAATCGAATCTAAATGATTGCATAAATTTATGTCGACAATTCATTTCGCCCATGTTTGTATTTTGGTGCCTCTCTCGCTCCGAATTGGTGTGTTTTTTATGTGTGTCTATTTCTATTGAGATCTGAACTAGTTTTCTTTCCGCGTCCCCTAATGCTTTATATACATAAAAAACTTTTCCATCAAATCGAGCGATTAAGGCTTTAATTTATTTGCACGTGTATTTATGTTAATATATTTATTTTACAAAAGTTCTTTTATTTACGAGGCCAACAAACCTTTAAAGTTTATAAATGTTTAAAGATGACCTCACTGTTGTGTAGTATAGTGTAAAGTTTACAAATAGCTTATTTCTGAAAGCTTGGCCTAAACTGAAGTATAAAATAAACGAAAAACTCAGGGCAAGCTCAAAGCGGAAACGGAAGCGAACTCCATTTTGGAGGCCTGAAAGTATGCAACATAAATAAGACGCATTTGCTTTGACTGCTCTTGTAGCAACTGCTTCTAAGTATAGTTTATTTTCGAGTATTTATGGGCTGCGTATTTACTTAACTCAAAACTCAAACGAGTGCTTGGGCTTCTTGTAGTGATAGCCATCCTCGCGATAATCGGTGTCGTGCTCCGAGGCAGAAGCTCCCTGATCCAGGCTGCTCCTCTTCGAGCTGCGACTGTGGGATCGGTGTTTCTTGGGTGCCACCACATAGGTGGATCGCTGGTTAGTGGCCGCGAAGCCCAGGAAACCGGGCTCCACCTCGTCATCCGCATCATCGTCAACGGGCACGAAGACGGAACGCTGATTAGGATTAACCGAAACCAAAGCTCCATGATGGCCATGATGCGGATGGCTGTAGAAGTTGCCGTCGATAATATTCGTGTCCTGTTGATTGCCCAAGGCATTTGAGGGTCCCTGCAGATGTGGCTGACCAAATACGTTGCCGTTGAGTACATTCAATCCCTGATAGTTGGATCGACTTGGAGGACGACGATTGTTGAGGCGCGGCACTTGTCCTGCAGCCAATTGAGCACCCACCGTGGGATCGAACACACCCTGATTGGGATCCACATTTGCCTGGGCTCCCAGTTGAGCTCTCTGTGGAGCATTAACTGGATTGGCTTGCTGGTTGGGTACACCCTGAGCTGCTCCCAGCTGGGCCCCCAGAGCGGGATCAAAAGGAGCACCAAACTGCAAATTTGGGTTATATTGGTTTTGCAGAGGAGCCACTGGAGCAGGAGCTTGAACTGGAGCCACTGGTCTTTGGGCCACTGGTGCTTGGCCAGCCCCAAAGTTGGGATTGAAGGGGGCACCGGCAGCAGCTGGAAGCTGGGCTCCAAAAGATGGATCGAATCCTTGACCCGCGCCAAGTTGAGCTCCTCCAGCAACGTTTCCTACAGCTCCCAGCTGGGCACCTAGCGAGGGATCAAAGAAAAAGTTGTTCCGCTTGCCACCGTGTCCTCCGTAGCCGCCTGGCCGTAATGGAGGTCGCTGGCCATTGCCCTGGACAGCCAGTTGGCCGGCGGGAACAGGAGCGGGCTGATTGGCAGGGAAGTTGCCGGCACCGGGAGCCAAGGCACTAGCTGGCAGCTGAGCGCCCAGAGGATCAGATGGGCCGCAGCCGGGTGGAACATTGCCAGCCACCACCTGGCAGTTGGGCAGGAAACCCACTCCCGTGGGCAGCTGAGCACCAGTAGGCAACTGAGCCCCAGTGGGAGCCTGAGCTCCTGCCGGCAAGTCGGGACGGGAGAGGGAGTTTAGCTCAGAGTCCTGGGATTGCACATTGATCTGAGTGTGGGTGTGGAAAACCGAATTGGGCGCACTGGCGTACAGGATGCGACTGGGACGGCGGCGGCGGTAGACCACCTGAGTGGCAGCCGGAGTGAACAGATCTCGGTTGTAGTCTGTGCGGACCTGTGGCTGACTGTGCTTGTAGTGGATGTGCTGGGTCTTTACCTCCGGCTTCTTGTCGTAATGGTGATAATGGTCCACACGCTGCTTTTTCGGTTCCTCATGGCGGTGCTCCACATAGTGGTGCTCCTTGTGGTGCGGCTCTTCATGCTCCTCCTCCTTGTGGTAGACCACCCGCTCACTGGTGTGCTTCTCCTTCTTGTAGATGGCCTCATGCTCCTCCTCTGGCGGCAGGTAATGCGACTCCTCATCTTCGCTCTCGTGCTCCTTGGAGCGGTGATGGCCATGGTGCTTGTGATGTTTCACATGGGAAACATCGGCCAGGCAGGAAACCGCCAAAAGGCTTAACAGAAGGACCAAGAAGAGATTCTGAAGGGAAAATGTAAAACAGGTAAATTAATCCTTTTGGGGATTTACACTCTCCAGACTCCAGACGTTAAATGCTCACCATTGCTCAGTTGCCAGTGATGATAATCTTCTGCAAATGCAACTTATATACTCTTTTTAGAATCTTGCAATGCAATCCATTATACCCCACTTATCGAGCCCCCAAAAATTGAACCGAAATCGAAAGCGAAACCAGTTGTCGAGCGTGAGAAATTGACTCGGCTCTTTATGTGACCCATTTGTTCTTTTTGAATAGCCGCAAATTGGAATCGAATGAATATTCTAAAGCACAACGAAAGTGTTCGTAAATTTGTCAGATCAAAGCGATTGAATTTATCGGCCTAATTGTTCTGTACACGACGATAATAACTGATGGGGTCTTTGATCTTACTGAGATTCGTTAGCCTAGCTTGACAACAAGTCAAGGTACTCTTAATATTTTATCACTTTTATAGCCCATCTAAAGATATATATTATATTTTATATATACAATTTTAAATTAAAATTCAACAAATAACAATTTATTATTTGCAGATCAAGAGTTCAATGCTCATAGGAAATACTATCCTCGATTGCAATTATTCTCTCTTTCTCATTTCCTAAAATTCAAAAATTCTTTTAAAAGAAACAATAATTTATTTAAATAAAAACAATTTCCGTCTTTAGCTCAACATATCTTTTCCTGCATCTATAATTATGTTATGCTTGATTAACGGTGGCTCAACTTGAGGATGAAATCATCTCATTTTTGGGTCAATCATTCGTGAACTGCATTCTAGTCTTGAGCATAATAATAATATTCATTAATAATGATTAGAGGTTGAGGTTTTCATTTTGTTTTGTCTTCAGTGTTTCATTTTGTGCTTCTTTAGCTATAATTCTAATATTATTATATTCTGCTTTTGTGCTTATTTAACTATAATTCTTAATTATCATATTATCATTTTAATGCGCTTCTTGGTCAGCCTTTATGGTTGTCGCATAATTCCATTGTTGAATAAAACTACATAATTTAATTCGTTTTTTTTTGCGATTTTATTGCTGTCGTTTCGTCATTATCATTAGTTTAAGCGCGGTGCCTGTAGACACGGCGACGGACGGTCTTGTACTTGTATCCCTGCTGGCTGGCGGCGGGCTGTTGGTAGTCATAACCGGAGGAGACTGCAGCTGGAGCGGATGCTTCGGCCTCGAAAGCGGGACCGGAAGCCTCGAAGGCGGGCGCTGGGGCAGGAGCGAAGGACTGAACGGGAGCGGGCGCTGGAGCGGGAGCAAAGGACTGCACGGGAGCGGAGGCGGCAACATGATGGTGCACTGGTGCGGGGGCAGGGGCATGATGGTGCACCTGAGGTGCTGGTGGCACATAGGTCCTGGCAGGGGCGGGAGCGGACTCAGCGGCATGGAAGACGGGAGCGGGAGCAGCCACGGGTGCGGGAGCGGGAGCAAAGGTCTGAACGGGAGCAGGGGCAGAGGCAGCGGCATGGTGGACTGGAGCTGGGGGCACATAGGTCCTCACGGGGGCAGGAGCAGAGGCAGCCTGGTGGAAGACGGGAGCGGGAGCAGCAACTGGTGCGGGAGCGGGAGCAAAGGACTGAACGGGAGCAGGAGCAGAGGCAGCGGCATGATGGACTGGAGCTGGGGGCACATAGGTCCTCACGGGGGCAGGAGCAGAGGCAGCCTGGTGGAAGACGGGAGCGGGAGCAGCCACGGGTGCGGGAGCGGGAGCAAAGGACTGAACGGGAGCAGGAGCAGAGGCAGCGGCATGGTGGACTGGAGCTGGGGGCACATAGGTCCTCACGGGGGCAGGTGCCGAGGCAGCATGGTGGTAGACCGGAGCCGGTGCCGGCGCTGGAGCGTTGTAGTTGTAGCCAGAGTCGGCGGCCACGCAGCCAGCCAGAGCCAGAGCCAAGATGAAGAATTTCTGCCGAACGAAAAGAGAATTAGAAGTGAAGCCAACGAACAGCCAAGACAATCCACAGATCCTTACCATTTTCAAAGATCTGCTTGCTTTAGGTTAAGCGAATCGAATAATATCATCTGGCCGCAGCTCCTGTACTTTTATACGAGTCGCCGGATTCGAAGCTCCAAACGGAAGTGCGGCATATCATAAATCAACGAAACGTTTTTCGCGTCGAAAATTTGTTTAATTAGGCAAACAGATACCTCGACCAGCAGCAGATGTGGCTTGTTTTTATCAGCTAGGTACGCCTCGAACTGTGGATTAAAAACTCTCATTTTTTTTGGCTGTCCGTTGGGCATAAATATTCATAAGAATAGCCATATCACAGCTGTATTTTATTTTATTTTTTGGCCAAGCAAAAATTATCGCAAACCTGATAGTTTAGTTTCGAGCCAAAGCTGTTTGTGGTCTCCGTCGAGATTTTTCTCATTTTTCAGCTTTGTCCGAGAGTAAAATGCTTATTGGCTTTATGGAAACAGTAGCTTCGGTGGCTGCTGGGATAAATTAATAAGATAATCCAGGCCAAAATGTGTATGACACTTAGCTGGCCATAAACTATCTCAGTCAGCCGTAACCCAGACCGTAACCGAGCTCGAAGAGCAGCTTGAGCTAATGACTTAATGTTCCGCTAAATGGATTGATTGAGTGATTGATTAATTGCCTGCGAAGCCTCAAGATCGTTGAAATATGCTCGAAAATCTTGGTGCCTCAAATGTTTCCTCTCGGGGTTAATGGCTTCTCCGGCCCTTCTTAACATAACAAACATAATGCTAACCGATTTAAGTTGACTCCCTCAAAACACACAAAGAACTTTGTTTATCTTTTTGTGCTTTCTTTATTGCCTCGCGACTAATTCGGGAATATGCAAATGCCATTTAGTCACACATTTAAATAGACAAATAAAATGTATTTTTGCATTTCTTTGAATTAGCATCAGAATATAGTTGGCGACGTGGGTTAAACCACACCACAAACCAGTCGAGCTTGGAAATGTCGTTTGGCCTGGGACTTAGACGATGATGATGATGCAGCGCTTACTGGGGCGGCAGGTAGGTGTTCCTGGGGGCCACAACTTGAGGCGGCAGGTAGGTGTTGATCGGCGCTGCCACTGGGGGTGGCAGATAAGTGTTGTGTGGTGCAGCCACCTGGATCACCTGTGGAGCTGGCCGGGACACTACACGGGCGGCAGGGCGAGAGATGGACACTACATGTGGCACCACCCGCGGTGCTGGCGGCAAATAAGTGCGCTGGGGCACCACCACGGGCTGAACCACCTGGCGATGGACAATCTGAGGCTGAACATGGACCCTTGGAACGGACACCACTCTAGGGGCAGGTGGCAAGTAGGTGCGCTGTGGCTGCACCACCTGCGGCGGCAAGTAGGTCCTGGACAGCGAGGTGGCACCCACCATTCCCATTAGAGCAACTGCAAAAGCCAGGAAGATAACGCGCTGACAAAAGAAAACTTTCCATTAATCCTTGCTGCTTGCTGATAAAATATAAATCCAAATTGGAACGAAACCCACAGCCATGTTGATCACTCAAAGTCGAACAATTAAACTGTTTTTTTGCCAGCGGAACATTTGGTATTTATACGACATTTCTGGAAGATCCCCAAAAGATATATAAAGCCAAAGTATATAAAATAATAAGAATATCTCTGGATCATTTGCATATGTTTGGCATTGTCTTAGCGAGATTGCAAACGTCTGGGGAGATGTGATTACGACTGCCGATCATAAATAAGACCAGGTAACTTGGGCGCGGGCTTCTTGTCTGCAATAAAGCAATCAGGCACATCAATATGAGTTAGATTTGTTCCCAGTTTCAACTGGAAGTAGCGCATCCAGTCCATAAAATTCACCTGGCCAGATGCTTTCACTTTTTTTATGGGATTATGAGCTAACCAATAAGTAGCAGTTAAAATCGTGCTTTGGTACCCAAGTAGAATCTTAAATACTCTTTAAAAGCCAAATACAGCATGTACGTTAGACGATTTTAGGGGAATTAAAAAGAATAATCTTTTTATTGTACAAATATTTATATTGTAAAATAATTGTTGTTTTAATAATGTTATTTTAATATAAGCAAAAATAAGAAATTAATCTTAGCAAAAGTTGTGCAAACTTATTAGCCAATATTCTCTTTTTCAGGGTATTAACTGAAGAAATTAATTACCTTACTTTTAATTGGATTATATCTCACCAACTCGTCGCTTTGTTCAAATAACTTAAAAACGAGTTTGGGCTCACAAAACGATGTAACACGTTCGAGTCCCTAATTCTGAAGAACTTGTAATCTAAATTTTACAAATAAATTATTAAAAAGGGTTAACTAACACTTCTCAGAAGTTTTACTTGTGAACGAAATATGTTGGCAACAAGTTTAAGACCTATGACTAGTTGACGTTAAATATCTGAGTCACTAGAACGTATCTGCTACAATCTGAGTCACCAGAATGCCATTTATGAATTTATAATTAAATATTTGTATATTAAAATTCAGTTTTATTTATAATTTAGAAAATTTCCTAAGATTTACTTTCAATTAATTATAATTCAAGTCAAGATTTAGGGATATTTCTATATATATTTTAATTTTAAATTAACAATTGGATCTAAATTTAAATTTTTAAATTTAAATTAATATAAATATGTGCTATAATTCCATGGATATATTTTTTTATAATTTTAATATTTAATTACAAGGAATTTATACAACATTTTTATTTATAAAACTCTGAATTAAAATTTTTGTATAACCAAATATTTTTTTGACTGTTCATTAATATCTTCTTACCAGCAGATACAGATAAGTTTCGTATTGGCCTTAACAGTCATGGCACAGCCGAGACACGAACCCGTACTGTTAGCCACAACGGCTACGTCAAAGCCGCTGTTAAATTATACTTCGAATTTATGTGCTCTTAATGCAGATTTATTCAGGCAGAAAGAAATTTTGTTGTATTTTTAATGAACTTGGCTTTTTGTTTGTGTGCCTTCGGATTTATTATTATTATTTTTGTTTCGTTTTTTGGTTAGAATAGAATATGCTTAAAAAATTGCCAAAATGGCCAAACATTCAGTAAATATTCGCGTGTAGTTAGCGGGCTGTGTTAACGCGGCTTCCGTTGCCTGAAAGCTAATTGATGCCCACATTTATGGTATCTCTCTCCCCGTTTGAAGATTAATGTCTGGCATTATGCTTGGATTGATAAACAGTTTTTGAAATTATTATTTTATTTGCATGCATCGGCGGCTGGAATTCGAACTTGACTTCGGTTTCGGTTTGGCTTTGGGTTTGGGGGTTTAGATTTCTGTTTTGTCTGGGGGGGAGCTCTCAGTAAGAATAGAACAAACTTGTTCTTAATTATGCCTAATGTGAAATTTATAAACACTAAATTCTAAGGCATTCACCAAACTAATTGAACCGGTTTCGGGTCGGTTCGGGATCGAATCGGATAGGTTCTGCAATTTCCGATCCCCGTCATCCGAATCCGAATCCGACGCACGCGTGTTTAGCGGTGCACATATTTGGCTATTTCAACAAATCGACGAACAAATACGTTCTGCGATGATATATATTCTATATTATTCTATATATACAAAAACAAATATATATATATTTACTTGTGGTGAGGACAGATCGCAAACTCGTTTACCGTTGTGTGGCATTTACCCAAGATCCATCTAATTAAACCACAAGCCATAATTTCGGATGAAGTAATCAGAGCTAATCTTTAATATTAGCTGATGGACCGACGACAATGGCCTGAGAACCCATTTGAATGCCGGAAACTGATCTTTGATCTGACTCAGGTCAAAACACACATCAAATTCCGACAAATTGGCCCGCAAAATGAGTCGCTAAAAGCCATTGGCAAATGAGCCATCTCGAATTTCCAGTGACTATGGCGTAACATTTAACGACCGCTTGATTGACGACTTAGTTTGAACAATGACGTATAAAGTCACTATCCTACAGAGGCTATGATTATACAATGGCATTTTATTTATTTAGAAAAGGGACATAACAAAAGGTTTTTACAGTTTTTTAAGAACGCTAACTATGTCTTTTTGACATTAGCCAAATTGATAGCTCTATAACACTGCCTTTTGATATTAAAGTGTCACCTAATTCACATAACAAAATCTCGAACTTGTTGGCCAGTGTATTACGTCTTAGTTGGAGTTTTAAAACCCGATTTCACCGATAAAAGATCTGCCCTATCGATTGCGTAACAAATTTGATGAAATGGAAATTAAGCGAAAAATCCCCTAAAATTCTAAAAAAAGAACAGCATAAATTTATTAATTGCGCCAACGGTCAACGATCGACCTAGCCATATTCGGTGGGAATTCTTGGTATTCAGCCATCTTGGACGTCATAAGCGAACTCGAAGATTTCGGAAGAGGATAATAATGGATGAATTTGCGACGAGAAGCAATTAACACCGCAATCTGAAGAGAAAGATTATGGTTGCAAATTTAAATTGATTAAATTAGTATTTGAATTTGAATCTCGATTGTATAACAATCGGGTTTTCAACGGTGGAGGAAAGGAATTCAAATGATGGCCATTAAAAATCAGTTTAAGAGTGCAAGTTTCGATTGCGTAAATCGAATTAAAAACGGGAGACTGGCCTGGACCCGACCACTGGGTCAAGATGAAGGGAATTGTGGTTGTCCTTGCTGCAAGCCAAGGCAAAGGTCATCGCAGATTTGGGGGAAACTGCATGGGGGAAACCAGTTGTTTCGTTGATTCATCCAGCTGGATCGCTGTACATCGCTGGATGATGCAGCGTGAAGGTTGCCAGCGCCCTTGAGTGAGTAATTGGCATAACTTCAGAGGAGGAGTTAATTCGCTGCCACACGCCGCACCGTTCAGGCGGAACTTTGGAGAATTTATGCAAATCCCCGAATGCCCTCATAAATAAAACATTCCAAAGTAGTTTTATTATAGAACCACATATAGATGCGAAATTAATTTATGTCTCTCGTCGCGCTAACCAGCCCGAGTACCCGTACCCACGGCTCTAAACTAGATTTATGCGAGGGATCAGCTAAAGAGTGCCATTGTCTATGTCGTTAAGTGCGAAGTGGTTCCATCATCGCGATAGGCCGACAAATTGGCATCGCAGCGCAGCGCAGCATTATCGATCACCGCAAAAATATTTCAGAATATTAATCGAGCCCATGCGGGACCTTCATGCCGTGGTTCTTTCCCCGTCTCCCTTATGATCATCTCCAGACTCTAACCCCATCTTTTTTGGCATATGATTATCACACGTTTACCTGTTCTCCCCGAAAAAGATAGCTCCCATATGATCCCCATATTTCACCGGTTTTTCTTGAATTCAAATTAAACTTTGCTGCTTTTTTTTATATTAGCTTTGGCTCTGCGCCTTAGACAGTTGTCTCTGCTCCTAACTTATCATATATTTTAAAGTTGGCGATTTGCTTTCTTTGGCCCGTGGCTTATGATTTTTATTAGATTCAAGCTCATTTACGTCCGTTGTTCCAGAGCTGGCCAAAATCGGAATTTGTTGTGGCCGAAAAGGTATATTGCCTGGAATCTGGACAATAAGTTTATGGGTGTCGTTCTGGTGGCGAGAAGCGCGACCAGCAACCAGCCACCGGCGGCGACGTCAACGACGGCAGCCGGTTAACCAACCCAAGCAGGTTCTGTTTAGTTTTCGGGGCTCTGCCGAGAAGCTTCTGCCGCTCAGCACCACCGCACCGCCATCCTGAGGCGCTGAACTATAAATAATGTAGACCCGAGCAGAAGCGGCACAGTCACAACTCTGCATCCGTGGTGTGGATTTGGTTCTGAGCAAAATGGTAAGCTAAAACCGAGGATCGAGGATTTGCCCCTTACCCAGTCGGTGGTGGATACGAAAACCGAACTGGGACCCTGGGCTCTATGGAATATTCTTAGGCAACGACTACAGTTCAGTGTTCTGCGTTCTCTGTTCCCAGAAACTCCTCATCGCCTTCGCCCTAGTGGCCGTGGCCAGCGCCGACGTGTCGCATCTGTTCTCGCACAGCAACAACCTCCACGAGGATGGCTACCACTATGGCGCTCCCTCGGAGCCCTTCCCTGTGATCGATCTGCCGGTGCCCCATGAGACTGCCCCCGCACCGGTGGTTGTCTACAAGCCCCAGCCTACTCCTCCTCGTCCCGTGTACCACGCTCCTCCCGCAGGAGTGCTGAAGGATGATGGCTACCACTACGGTGAGCCCTCCATTCCCTTCCCCGTGACCGTGCCCCCACCGGTGTACGTGAGGCCCACTCCCCCCAAGGCTGAGTACCTGCCTCCTCCGACCACCAAGCGCGTGTATGTTGCCCCACCCACCACCAAGAGGGTGTATGTGCCTCCCCCACCACCACCACCGTCGCCACCAAAGGTTGAGTACCTGCCACCCCCACCGACCAAGAAGGTTGTGTACGTCCCACCCCCGCCACCACCAACCAAGAAGGTTGTGTACGTCCCACCCCCACCACCACCAACCAAGAAGGTCGTGTACACCCCACCCCCAGTGGGCATCCTTAAGGACGATGGCTATCACTATGGAGAGCCCTCCATTCCCTTCCCCGTGACCGTGCCCCCACCAGTGTACGTGAGACCCACTCCTCCCAAGGTCGAGTACCTGCCTCCCCCACCCACCAAGAAGGTTGTGTATGTCCCACCCCCGCCACCACCAACCAAGAAGGTTGTCTACGTGCCACCCCCACCACCACCAACCAAGAAGGTTGTCTACGTGCCTCCCCCACCACCACCAACCAAGAAGGTCGTGTACACGCCGCCCCCAGTGGGCATCCTTAAGGACGATGGCTATCACTACGGCGAGCCCTCTATTCCTTTCCCCGTGACCGTGCCCCCACCAGTGTACGTGCCTCCACCCACCAAGAAGGTTGTGTACGTCCCTCCCCCACCCCCACCAACCAAGAAGGTCGTCTATGTGCCACCCCCACCACCACCAACCAAGAAGGTCGTCTACGTGCCACCCCCACCACCACCACCAACCAAGAGGGTCGTGTACACGCCGCCGCCAGCACCCAAGGTCGAGTACCTGCCGCCCGCGGAGAAGGGTTACAGCTACCCCAACAACCCCCAGCCCTCGTTCCACTTCTAGGCCGATCGAGCCCCTTGTAAATACACAGATTAAGTATTAGCCATATTTGTGAACGAATTGTGAATGAGTGGTTCGGCCTTTCGCAGGAAAGCCAAAACCACTTAATAATAACTGTCAATATAAAAAACAAGCGATTTTAAGGAATCTGTCTTTTAATTTATGGTATTTTGGTAATTGCAGAATTATTTACTGATCTCAGAACTTCAGAAAACAAAAGAACAAATCCTTTTGTATTGGAAACGGTTACTTTTAGACTCTTTGATTGAATTTGAGATTATGTGAAAGTATGAAATGATAATTCAAATTAGCAATTTGCGTCATTTCTTGCTTATATGGAATTTTTTTTTAAATTTCAAGGCCACATTTTTATATAACCGTATAAGCATTACCTAAAAAGATTTTAGTCTTTTTAATTAAGAACACATTTCGTGAAATCTTGTTTAGAATTCCATAAAATCATTATCACTTTGGATAATTAATTCAAACTTATTTTTGCCAAGATATTTAAGCTTTGAAATATTGTGAAATTTTTCGCAAATCAAGAGTAAAAAAATAGGATAAATAAATATTAAAATAGATTGAGTAATAGATCGACATCTAATTTAATTTTAAGAGCAACTGTACAAGTAAATCCTTAACAGTTTTCATAAGAATATATAACAAGAAGAAAATATCTCTTTTTATTTATAAATATGCTTCATTTGGGTTTTCACTTATGGTTTTCAGTTGAAATATATTCCGTTAATGCCTGTAGTTATGCTACAAATTAGGTCATTTTACTGAGACTCCTAAAAGTAAACAAGCTTTAAATAAGCCTCAGCTAAAATCTTGGATAAAGACTCCACTTCCTTAAAATTCAATTAATCAAATTTTGGCAAATATGAAATGGGATGACAGGACAATTATCAGAGTTCATGAACCGACAATAATTGCCTATAAAAAATAATAAATCAAATATAATAAAAAAAAGTACGTTGGACTTATTCTTATTAATTAATTGAATAATAATTAACTTAGCAAGGCGGAAAAAATCAATTAAAATGTTTGACTTGAGCCGGATCACATGTCAGTCATTAAAAGCTACAGTAAATTCCCACAATTAATTAAAAACTCTGTAAAGCCTGAATGATTATTCCAGTTATGTTAAAGTTCAATGGTTCCTGAAGAGGTAGAACTTGTTCTCCTTTTGTTCGGCTTTCTTCAGGTGATTAATATAGGAGGGTGTGTCTCTGAAATCCCGTTGCAAGTTCACAGCAGGTGGAATTTTTAGCCAGACAAAACAGCCTGAAGCTAATGCCATCAATCTTGCGAATGTCCCCTCAAAGGCGATCCATAGTATAATCAAAATGTCGAGATTGGCATAGATAAATTGTGTGATCGTCGCCGGATCTGCAGCCGTAAAACGCTAATGAAACGGAAACGTGTTGAGGCGTCGCTTTTATGCGCTTCAAATGCTCGATGGATGGAGATCAAATCGGATCTCATTGGATCCGACAGGGCTGCATAATTGAATATGTTTGAAGAGCTACTTGGATCTCGTGGATCTCACTAGTTGTGAAATAGAGATGGCAAAAGAGTATGTATTGGTATTAGGTTGATATTGGAAATGGAAATGCATTGAAATATCAAAAGTTTATATTTTGAATTTTATTGAAATATCGATAGTTAAGGGATAATATATATGTATATTTATTGTTTAGATAATTTCTTTGAAAAATTAAACAAGAAATGTTTATTTATTAATAATAATTTGTATTTATTTTCTTAATTTTGCCTTAGGTATATACATAATACTTACTTTACTAAACTCTAAAGCAACATCATATTATTTTCATCAATTCTTTCTATATTTCGTAGTAGTATATATTTTGATTTAGAGTTTAATTTTCCTCAACTTCAACTAACCGATATTTTAGATATTTTGTCGTCAAAAAACATATTGAAGTTGGATCTTCATCCCTAAGGCAAACACAGAGATCAGTCAGAATCATTAATTCGAATGCAAATTGCCGCGCAGCTGAGACAAAGGCAAACGCACTGACACTTGACCCCACAAAACAAGTCTTAGCCTTGGCAATGGCTATGTGGTTGTCGACGGAGATGGAGATGGCGATGGTGATGGAGATGTTGTAGCATTTTATGTGGTAGCAGTAGCACCGCTTCCACCATTTGGCCCAAGACATCGACCCATTGGAGCTTTGTTTCTCCGCCGTTTCTGTTTGTTTGTTTATCTAGGGCCGCTCACTGTGTTTGGCTCCGTGTCTTGGCTTCAGCACCGTCATCACGATCGATCCGCTTTGGCGCAATTAATAAAGTGAGGCAAATGAGGCGAGCATATAGAAGTATGAATAGTATAAATAGTTTGGGCCCCAGCGCCGGCGCCTGCATTCGTTTGAGCAACACTCCGCTGGAAGGCGACAACCATTACAGAGGCATTCTCAGCAGATCAGCGGCTTCCTTTCTACATCAAATCCCATCTACAGATCGTCATCATGGTAAGCCTACCTGCAGCATATGGATAAAAACATAAACAATTACTCAAAATGAGTAGTTTTTAAAAGCGAATAATCTGCTTCATACTTTGACGTTTTTGTTTATTAAAAGAAGCTTCCATAAAATTCTCATAATTAGGCGATTATCAATCCTGTTTTAGATCTCGGTTTCCTAAAATATTCATATTTAAAGAAAAGAATAATTTAGTAGTGGCTAAATATTAGCATGCCTTCACGCCACTAATTGATATGGATATATATAGCTCTATATTTTGCAGTTTTGCAATTTGGAGATTGTTGAACTTAGACATAAAATGGAAACAAAAGATTATGTATGTTCTTATACCATATTGATAAACATATTAATCAAGAAACTCAAGTCTTAATCTTATTAAAATATTATTTATCTCGACACAACTTTAAGAATAGAAAATAGATTGTCAGGAAGCAAAATCTTAAATTTATTTTTAGTATTCTTATTCTTAAATCAATCATATAATAATTTATTATAATTTTAACCTGCAGCGCCTTACTATAATCGGTGCATTCCTCCTGGCAACCTGCCTTTCCGTCCAGGCTGATGTCTCCCAACTGGTAAGATCTGGAAACGGATTTGTCTACGACGTTCCCAAGGTCACAGAGTTGGAACTGGAGATTAGCAATGAGTTCCCCACTGGTGAGGAGTTTCCCCAGGATGCCATTCCAGTGGCACCCTCAGACGCTGAGCTTGGCCTGGCTGAGGAGCCCGAAGAGCCAGCAGAGCCAGCAGAACCAGCACCAATAGCCGCTGCCTCCTCCTCCGTATCCAGATCCAGCAGCAGTTCCACCAAGGGCGGCAGCAGTGCCCATGGCTACAAGTACCAGGTGCCAAGCCGACGCTTCAAGAGCTAAATACCCCGCCCAGCATTTTGAATTTGTACCAAAGTCTCGTAAAGATAATAACAATAAAAATAAAATCTAACCCAGAGATCTAGCTGTGTTCCTTTCACCAAGGGCCCTTGGACAGGGCTTAGAGCTAACTTAGAGGTTGCCTTGGACTTGGCTTAGAACGAGATTCACCGTGGCTCTTAGTTGGAACAGCAAAATGTCTCGCTGCTTATACATACCTAAATCTCTAGTCCAAACCGGTTGAGGACTCACAAAAATTTGCACACATTCGCGATCATCTGCCATTAAAACTGAGGCCTAGCCAAAGATCGACGAGATTAATGCCCATAAAGAACGACAATTAATTTCATAATCGGCATAAATTTCGCTCATCTTTGCCGAAATCCGAGCAGAAACGCGGATGGTTCGGTTCAGCACACGCCATCCAATTTCAGCACTTGTCAATCGATCTTCCGAGATGCCCGATACTCTCTGGTTCAACAACCCGTCTGCGTATAGTTTTTGTGGTAGTATTTCTTATTTTATTTATTTTTATTTTTTTTGGCAACCGACGAAACAAAAAATGATAGTTGAACCTAGACCAGTATCGTCTATTTGTTTATACAATCGCGGCAAGAGACGCTAATCCAACTAATTAGTTGATTAAACGCTGCCGTTAAAGTGATCGGGTTTTTTTTTTAAGAGTTAGGGACATCACTTTAAATATATTCATAGTTCTGTAAACACATTCTTTGAGCCTGACACTTATTTGATTAAATATTTGCTTTTATAAATATTTATTTTGTGAAACCAGAGGCGGCTGGGACGTATATTTATACTTGACTATAAAAAGGGAATGTTAAATATTAATATTATATTAGATTTAGCAAATTAGATCGAATTACAAGCTGCAGAGGTGGGATCTGATTTAAATTAAAATACTTTTCAGACTTATACTTTATAAAATTCTCTATGCTGCTTGGACATATTGTTAAAAATGCTCTTGTTCTTCCCCCGCTCTCTGAATAGTTATCCATATTGTCCGCCTCTTCTGGAGATCTTCATTGATCTGTAACCGAATTGCTTCCGCAAGATCATGTCCCAGTAGACTGTAGACAGCTTCATTGTCCATCGCTGTCCATGAAATGCTGACCACTCAAACCGAAGCTCCAACAGAAACTTCTTGAGCTGCAAATGGCAGCGCGCGCCATAATTATTATAAATGAAGTCTAAATGATTTATGACAGCCAGCAGAGCACGCTTACAACGCTCCCAGCGGCGGAACTAAGTCTTCAGCTACACAGCAAAAAAAAAAATATAATGTATTCGTAGGTCTGGAAATTAAAAGGCTTTGAGAAGTGTCAATCAAAATTTCTCTGAGTATTGCAATACTATAATTATGATGCCCAAATGTATTAAAATATAATGAATTAAATCAACTCAATTTAATAATTTTCGTAATAATTAACACATTAAATGTGTTGTTTTTTTATAAGCAAATTTATTTAAGAGGCTTGACCAACTGTTAAATATATATAAAGTCAGTGTGGAAACAATTTTTTTAATATTATTCGCGCAGAGTATCTCTTAGATATACCATTCATATAATAAATAAATAGTACTCTTTGTCAGGTGAATGGCCTTTAAAAATATCGTTCAAGGCTATTTAAGAATTATTTTGGCAGTTAAAGGTAAAATATTGTTATGAATAATTAAATCAAAAAGAAGAAAAAATAAACACTTTATAATATATGTACGAGTATTTATAAAACTAATTTTAGTTATATTAAAATATATAATGTGCCTTGAAATATTCTAATTCAATAAATCATTAATTTTAAGGAAAACTGGACTTGAAAATTTGCATAATAATTAATACCTTAAAGTAGTTTGCATAAATATAGAGAGGTGAAGTTGAGCGACCTGCAATAATAAATATCTTAAGCAATAGGCTTCTTTTAACAATTCATTGATTTTCTTAAAATATATTCCGCTATAAACATGAATAAATTATATTTCTTATCGTAATTAAAACTTACTTTTAGTAGAAGTCAACTATAATATTTGTTCGTTATAATTAGCACCTTAAATCTTTTTACATATATCTGTTATTTGATGAGATTTTTTATAGAAATAAATGCTCTATTTTTTTCAAAGTGCTTCTTAGGCTTAGGGCCAGTCTTCCGTCGGAAGCAGAGGCTTAGTTTTAAGCTCAGTTTGGCACCTCAAACAATGATCTCCGTGGTAACAAGAGGCCGTGGCCAAATGACCAAGTGGCCCGAGTGACGACGCCGATGAAAATGCTTACTGTAGAGATCCATAAAATCATAATGCCGAAACAATGACGCTCACAGCTCCTCTGTCTGCTGCCCTCTGTCAACGCAGCAGAGCAGCATTGTGGCGCTAATCATTCATATAAACAACTCAGATACACCTGCAGATACAGATACAGATACGCTTTACGTTTACCGATACAAAGAATGCCGTGAGGCTAGCGGAGCGATATCGATTTAAATGATAATAATTGGCCTTTGAAGCCATGGACAGTGTCGAACTGTTTTAGAATTTTGACTATAAATAAACAGACATCGGAGCGAACGGTCAATCATTTGCGGTTTAAGAGCTCAAGGTGTCAGACCTAGACGAGATCATAACGGACATGGTGAGTGTGGTCAGTTAGGGCTCGAAAATCACCTGGATTTAACGATTTTCCAACGATTTCTGCAGAAGTTCTTCATTTTGGCCACTTGCCTGCTGGCTTATGCCGCCGGAGATGTGTCACATTTGCCATTGGAGCTCCTGGAGGAGCACCATGAGCATGGCTATGGCTATGACTATCCTAAGCCGGAGGTGCCCTTTGTGATTACCAGCACCACGGAACCGCCACCACCGCCGCCGCCGCCAACTTACCTGCCACCCAAGCCGGTGCCCACCTATTTGCCTCCCCCACCACCCACAACTACTACGACAACAACGACAACGACAACCACTACGCCTGCTCCTACTCCCGCCCCCACTTATCTGCCTCCTCCTCCTCCCACAACAACCACCACACCTGCTCCTACTCCCGCTCCCACCTACCTGCCTCCCCCTCCACCAAGAACCACTACCACCACAACGACAACAACTCCCGCTCCCACGCCAGTGCCCACCTACCTGCCGCCTCCTCCTCCCCCACAGCCTGAGCCCGAGCCAGAGCCAGATCATGGCTACCACTACGAAGCCCCAGCCGAGGCATTCATCTTCTAATCAAAAATAAGAGAGAAAACCCTATAAAAAAAGACAAAAAAAAAAAAGGCCCGCCCCACTGGACTGAACCCGCTGAAAATTTCCCCGGATGACTTTGTTTTGATCGTTCCACACTAGTCTAAGGTTTACATAAGTTAAAGCTAAACGTATCTCAAAATAAATGCTGTTTTGTTAACCCCATTTGCATTGATATCGAACCCATTTCGGGACTGGATCGGAGCAAAGTGGTCCAGATGGCCGAGTCAATCACCGTCAATTGTCTGTGGGATATTTCGTCGCTGGCCGCTGCATATTCATGAGCCGCTTTGTTTGGGCCAGCTAATTTGGCCGAAATGGCATTAATTGTTTGGTAGAGAGGAGATACCACACGCCGATAATTGGCCACCGTCAAGTTCAGGCCGAGAAAACCGAGAAAAGTGTGAAGAAAACCGAGCTTGAGGAAGCTGCGCTATTGATGGGTATAAAAGCGGTAGCCATCTGCGATATTGACATTACTACCTGTTGTCGGCAAACGGCAGCAACATCAACTGGATAATCTTGTCAAGACCATGGTAAATAGCCAGAGGATTAGCTTCTCGATTGGCCTATCTAATGGGGTGTCTTTTCGTTTTGCAGAAGCCCCTGATGATCCTGATGGCTCTGGCCGGATTGGCCGTGTGCGTTCGGGCGGATGTCTCGCACCTGTTTGGCGGAGGTCATCAGCACGATCATCATGATCATCATCATCACCATGAGCATGATCATCATGAGCACTACGATGCCCACTCGTCGCACTCCTCGCACTCGTCTTTGGGTCATGATCACCACGACCTGCACATTGATCTGCATTTCCAGCCAGAGCCGCATCATCATCACCATCATGTCCACGAGGCCAAGTTCGATATTCCCAGTGGATACAACTATGGGGCACCGGAGAAGCCGCGCCAGAAGTATCTGCCACCCAAGGTCTCCCTCCCACCGCCACCTCCTCCGCCGCCAGTGGTACCAAAAGCCAGCTATCTTCCTCCCTCGAAGCCAGAGGTGAAGTACCTGCCCCCTGAGCCCGTGGCCCCCAAGTATCTGCCGCCCAAGGTTGCTCCCAGCCTGCCGCCGCCACCGCCTCCGCCAGTCCTGGCTCCCAAGCCCACCTATCTCCCACCTAGGCAGCCAGAGACCAAGTATCTGCCTCCCTCAACGCCCCAGGTTAAGTACCTGCCCCCAGCTCCTGCGGCCCGGTATCTGCCACCCAAGGTGGCACCCAGCCTGCCCCCACCCCCTCCTCCGCCACCAGTGGCGCCCAAGGGACTGTACCTGCCACCTGCCAAGCCGGTGGAGAAGTATCTGCCTCCCTCCAAGCCCGTCGATAAGTACCTGCCACCTCCCAGGCCCGTGGAGAAGTACCTGCCCCCCAAGCCGGAGCAGCAGTATCTGCCGCCAGCACAGCCCGAAGTGGATTTCCACATTCCCATTCCATCCTACGCCCTGCCCCTGGGTCCAGCACCAAGCTCCCTGCCCGTAGAGAGCCACGATGCCGACGCAGGATACCAGTACAAGCCACCATTGCGTCGCTTCCGTCACTAGGATCGCATCAGCACCACTCAACAACTCCCCACCACCTCATAAACTCAGCACCTGCATCTAACTTTAAGCTGTACAAATTAAAAGCATTTTAAACCACAAAAATTAATAGTTATTGGAGCGATTAATTCCCTTATTCCCCCTAAAGTCATGTTGCGACACTCCCGCTCTTTCGCCATCCTCAAGGTCAGAGCTATCGCCTCCAAATTGCTGTCACCCTGCCCCGAGGGATTCGTGTGGATTTCAATCTGACCCCCAAATCTAATTGCGGCCAATCAACCGAAGTAGCTTCGGCTTCGGTTTCGATTTTAGTTTTAGTTCGGCTTGATCATCACCTGCAGTGTCTATAATTACTGTCTCTGGGAATGAAAAATGATGCTCGCAAAGCCGAGCTATGGATATATATAGGAATTGATTAGTTCGATGCGGCGTCTGTTACAGAAACCAAAATCGCTAATCGTCAATTGCAGCTATGGAGCTTTAGTTGACCTCTTTCAATGTTGCCCAGAGATCACAGAGATGGAGCAAGTCAACTTAAAAAAAACCTGTGGACTAAATTAAATAATTAAGTCTAAAACGAATTGAAGATGCTCTCATTAAGGGGATGCCATGGAAATTGACAAGTTGCCTCTATAAACTCCATATTGAACACAAAAGTTGACTAATTAAAATATAGTATAGGTTAGAATTGATAAGATTAGAAGATCGGGTCATTAAAATGTTCCTAGCTATAAAAGCTAGACAAAAAAGGATAGGAGATTTCTTTATTTGGAAGAAAAGAAATACAAATCACGGAGTATGAACACAAAATTTAGTTATCCAAAAAGAAAACTGAATAATTCAACTGTTAAAAGCTCTCCAGGACAGAAATATAAACTATATAAATATATATTTAAAAGCCTAATATTAGTTTAGTAAAATATAAAATATAATAATAAAGAAATTGAGATGCTTAGTCGGAAAGAAAAATTCTTATATCCAGAGATTCTCTTTTATAAAGAAATTAAATAAAGTTTTATATTAGAATAATAATTAATAAGGGACTCAAGCTCTTTCCACACCCCTTAGTCCCAAAGTTCCGCTCGAGTGGCCCCAAAAGTGCGCTCAACTTTAAATTCCGATCGTTGACTAATCAAAAACTATTTTAAATACTTGGCAAACGCAACGGTGATCGTAAACCCCAACACGTTTATGGCTCCCAGCCATAAAGAGCTCTCCGATCGGGCCAAAAAACAAAAGCCAACGCAACGAGATGACTTCGAATTAAGAGATTTAATAAAAAATTGAATGCCAATTCCCAATACCAATACCAATGCGCCAATACCAATACCGGCTATCAAAGGGGCGAGACCCCTAAACGCCGCTTAGCTGTCAGGCTTGTAGACATATCGCGTTATATAGCCAGATCGCAGCCAGATCGTCTCTCGCGACGACAGCGTCGTTGGCGTTTTGGAAGTAATGGTAATGGCGAGGCGAGACGGCTTTATAGCGGCCACTGGGTTCAGGTTCGAGTTCTCTAACTGTATAAATAAAGAAGCACTTGCCGGAAACTGTATCACTTGGGCAGAAACAGTCGTCGCAGCAAGAACGTTCCAGCCATAAAATGGTATTACCCGGCTCTCAAGGATAATCATCGTAACGATCTTCAAAATGATGTTTATATTTCAGAAACTCCTCATCCTGGCAGTTTGCAGTTTGGCCCTGGCCGCCGCCGATGTGTCGCATCTTCTGGGACACGACCACCATCACGAGCACCACGATCACCATGATCATCCTGGCTATAACTACGACCCGCCGAGCATCCCCTTCGATCTGCCCACTCCTGCTCCGGCCTATCTGCCTCCAGAGCCAGTGACCGTGCGCGTTATTGCCCCAGTTCCCAGCTATCTGCCGCCCAAGCCCGTGACCCAGCCACCGCCAGTGTATCTGCCGCCCGCAACCGTGAAGCCCGAGATTCCGGTGGTGAGGACCCCCAAGCCATCTTACCTGCCTCCTCCACCACCAGTTGTGAAGGTCAACCCACCTAAACCAGCCTATCTGCCTCCTCCTCCACCTGTGGTCCGAGTTGATCCACCCAAGCCCGCCTATCTGCCTCCCCCTCCACCAGTTGTGCGAGTGGAGCCACCCAAGCCTGCCTATCTGCCACCTGTGCCTGCTCCCGCTCCCGTTGTCGAGCAGCCCCGCTATGTGGCTCCATCGGTGCCCAGCTTCAAGATCCCGATCCCCTCGTACGCCGCTCCCCTGGAGGAGCCTGTGAACAGCTACCTGCCGCCCCAGGAGATCGTGGAGCCCAAGAGCGAGGATGGCTACCACTACGACGCCCCTGCCCAGCCCTTCCTCTTCTAAGCGCCGATCATCCTTAGCCATTTGTTTGTTGTCTTCCAATGTCACGTGTATTTTACCTGTAGTTATTTATTGTTTACCGAGCCTGCACTAAAAAACGAATAAAGCTTTGCACTGCCAAACGTAAAATTATTCTTTTATTACCTAAACTTTTCGATAACAGAAAATTCCCAAGGGGATCTGGGGAAAATCCAATGTCCCAGAGAGGCCAAGAACACGACCGCGAACTCTGCTCAAGTGCCACATACATAATTGCCGGCTAAAAATATCTGTGAACTCGGCAGAACAGTTTCATTCAGGGGCTATTTCTTGATCTCTTCTTTTTTCTGGACTGAATAATGCTCTGTATCCAATTCCGGCTTGATTTATTGACTCGCCAGAGAAACCCAAAACAAAACCAACGTTGAGTAATTGAAGTGAGCAGCCATAACGGCCATAAGCTCTAATTTTATGGCCCGAGCTGTGGCTGAGCTCCAATAAACGACGGTTTTATAATTTATAACAATGCCTTAATTGCTCCAAGACAATCGCTGGCATTGTTGGAGGTGTGAATACAAATACACCCGCAGATCCCCCGCAGATTCTTAAGTCCGCCCACGGTGCTGTGAAAGTGAAACTAATGCGATCAGGAAGTTGAGTCCATATTTCTGTTTGGTTTTCAGTACTGAAGAAGAACGTTTGTTGACAAAATGAATTGCTTTATGGAAATCGATTGCATGATCTAATGGCCGGCAACCCGTTCCTTCATCTCTGTCAGCAAATGCAAATTAATTAGATTATTACGTTTATCTTTCGCTGGACGCCCAAGAATGATTTACCTAAGAGCTTTATCTACGGTTGTTGCTCTTAGTAGCGCCGTTTAAATAAATAAACACGGCCCATAAATTATCTCTCTCATCAACGGTTTTAGATCTTCGATTTTCGGCTTGCGACTTTAGGTTTTAGAAAGCAAAACTGATGACCCCAGTCGACCAGGCAGTCGTCTAGCCTGTTTCTTATTCGTTTCGCATTCGCCACTAATGAAACCAACTATTTGTTTCCTCATTTGAGGCACGACATTTTTGTTGATGCATTATATACCAAATGCTAATTGGTGGCTGCTATTTTATCAGCTTGTTCTAGGAAGATCAGAACTATTTTCGGTATTCTTGTTCTTTTTGTTTGGGTTAAATGTGCATGCTGTGCGTATGAGTAATATTTGCATTTATTTATTAGTCATACGCACAGTGTGGTGATTAATAATTAACTTTAATTGAAATAAATAAAGCTCCTTAAACACCAACAAAATAACTGTAAAAGGCAAATCTGGATTTAGATTGTGATAACATCATTTTCCAATTTAAAATTAAATTTATTTTTATTAATAACCTAATAGCTATTTGCTGGCTGTTAATTTATCAATTTGCTTTTAGGCAGATCAGAACTATTTTCATTATTCTTGTTATCTTTCTTTGGGTTGAATGTGCATACCATACAAGCTAATAAGTTGAGGTGCCCACTGTGCGTATGAGTAATAAAAGGACACAAATATTACGCATACGCACAGTGTAGCTTGTTAGCTTGTATTCAGAAAAATATAAATAGTTTAACACCAACTAAAAAAAAGGAAAAGGCAAAAAAATTTAAAATTTATTAAATATATTTGCATTAGTATACAAAATACTAATTGATTTATAATATTTTATTTGTTGATTACAAGCAAAAGCGTATGGCTAATGTATATTTTAATAATAAGTAGTTAATGATAAGAACCGATAAAATAAAAAACTAACGAATTTTAATTGGAATTTTAAATTGTAAACATTTAACAGGAAATGTATTAATAAGCTGCATTCTTGAGTACTATTGATAAATATTATTTCCAGTAATTCTAAGAATGCAGTTAGTTAAAGTTTGTCTTTTATTTTTTTAAAATACCGTCAAATCATACGACATTAAGTTTAACATTATAAGATAAGCGTAATTTATTAAATAAATAAATAATAATATTAATTTCATTATTACTTTGGTCTTCTATGGCAATCTTTGTATATTTGCCATAAAGAAATAACATTTTATGTTAATCCCAATATTTCCATAGCCTAATTTCAGGCAAAACATTTTATAAAAACCCTATTTATACTGAACCTGATATATATGCAAGATATAGTTACAATAATAAAATCAGTATAACAGTTTGATTTAAAGGTATGCAACTAATTCCACTCTGGCGAGAAGCATCCTTTAAAATAATAAATTAAAATCGGATTCCTTTTATATATTAAAGATAATGAAAGAAATTTCTCAGGATAGTTTTGAAAAAAATTAAAGGTTTAGTTGTTAATGTGTAATGTTGTGTGTGACTAACATTTATTGAATCAACCCAGAAAATATTCCCAAGGAAGCACTCCTTCATGGGTCAACATTTCTTCCGCATAATAAATTAATTAATCACACAAAGCCACGCTTATTATCTAGTAATTGACACCACCGATTGTATCAAGGTGCGCTCTCGGTCAATGTAAAGCTGTGTAATTAATTACCGAGCAGCGAGGTCAAGGCATATAATTTCCACTTGACCCAGGGAATCGAAGAGAAATCCCAGCCGGAGACGGAAGCTTCGCTGTCATCGCTGGCACACAAAGGAATGGAGTGGATTGGATTGGATCGATCGAGACCCAGTTTGTCATAGTTCATAGACAAAAGTGGCTGTTAATGCCCCTGAATAGAAGCGGAGGCAAGGCAATCAAATTGACAATCAATCCATCAATCAATAGCACATTGTCTCACCCGGACAGAGGCACTGTGGTATGGCTTTTAAAACGGATTGTTTACACTTCTGGCATTTCCATAGATTTAGTATGTGTTCTGATGTGTGTTTTGGGACAACTTAGCAGGTTTAGCAGAAGCTTAAACCGGTTGAATTTAATGTATTTTGAAAGTATTCCACTAGATTTATGTATTCCTATTTGTTTACGAGCCGCCAAGAGTCATGCAAGAACCTGCATAGCTAATTATATCTAATTGGCCCGAAGAAGTCGCACCACTTAATGAGTGCCAACGCCACGCAACACCGAAATTAAACCACATACATATATTTATATTATACATTTTATATTAAGGTAAGAAGACGGTGTGCAAATACTTTGACCACGAGTACTTCTGCGCAGCTTCCGTATGCAAATGCCGGAGATATTAGAGATCTCATGCAGACAGGCCAGACGGATTTTCCTCATGGCATTCCGTGATTAATGAGGAGCCCATGCCGACGGGGGGCACTCATCAAATCGAGAACGAATCTTCCACAATTTCGACACACTTTATTGCGCCTTGATGAGCTGTGAATAATACAATTAAGGCCCGTTGCGATGCGATACCCCGGCTGAGACTGATTGGCCTTGGCAGGTGAATGAAATAACTCGGAATCGAAATTTGTTTATCTTTTTTTTTACAAATAATTTACGTTTATTTATTCGTACTTTACTTGGCAATTCAACAATAACTGAATACTTCGTTTTTCGATCTTTGTCTTTAGAACATCATTTGTCTCTTTGTACTTCGCTCTTTATGCTTTTGATCTTGGCTTGTTCTTGTTCTTGTTCGTCGTTTCTTTGATGGGTTCGTTCTAGGATTAGGGTCGTATTAGGTAACGATAGTTGGATAGTTTTGATAGTTGGAGATAGTGGGGATTTTCAGTGCGTGGTAATGGGTGCGTGGTTTTAGGTATTGGTTAATGCTTGATTCGGTTTGGATTGTTTTGGTGCGGGTAGTTCGGAGTTCGGAGTGGGAGAAGGAGAAGGAAGAGAAACGACAAAATATAGGAGGGATTACTAGGATTGTCGAGCATGTATTAAATATAGTTAAGAGCTAGCTGCCCATCTTAGTAGCGGCGCAGGCGGTAGAAGCGTCTTACATAGACTGGACGACGGTACTGGTAGCCAGCCCGGCTGCTGTACGTGTGCCCCGCCAGCTGCTGCACGGGAGCCACCTGGATCTGCTGGGCCACTGGAGCCAGATACTGGGCACGCTGCACGATCTGCTGTTGCACGGGCTGCTGGACAAAGGACTGGACGATGGGACGAGCCACGGGACGGGCAATGGGTGCAGGAGCAGCGATCACAGGACGTGGAGCAGGGGCAGCAACGGGACGGGGAGCAGGAGCGGAGGCCACCGGGGCAGGATCCTCAATGTCAATGTACTCGGGCTCAGGAGTAGCAATATCCTGAGGATTGGGTCCCTGGGTGGCGGAATCGGGCAGCTGGGCGCCGCAAGCAACACCCACGAGGGCCAAAGCCAACAGCATGAAGAATTTCTGCAAGGAAATTGAATGAAAATTTATTTGATTAATTATATAATTAAATAATATTATTAATAAAATATTTATTTTAGTGGGACATTAAAGACCTTAACCCCAGTATGAACTCATAAAAATAAATCATTTAAAATATTAAGTCTCAAAAAATATATATTTTTGCACTGCCGAATGAAGTTATGTCTACTTTATTACCGCAAAATTATTCCCAGCGCACTTTAGTTTCATCTAAAAAATGTTAATGAGCTTGGAACTAGTTGGAGTTTATTATAAATTTCCTAATAAGTTCAAAGACACTAATATTATTAGTATAAATTAATATGAAGACTACGTTTGGCTTTTCTTGATTTTCTGAACTTTCGTCTGAGAAGGAAGTTAGTTAGGAAGGAAGTTCAAATTTTATTCTAAACAAAATTATTGTATTACAAGTTAAATAAATTATTTAGCTAGGATATTAAATCCTTTCTCGTTTCTATATATCAAATTTCTGTTCATACAAGCAGAATATCCAAACACTTATACTCGAGTCTACACAGTAACAAATAAGGAGTACAAAAAAAGAATTCTAGTGAGAGGTGCTGCTATTTTTGGAGCTATTTCTGGAGCATAATTTTGTGCGTGTCTCCGGCACGGGTGTGAAGTGAAACGAGTCCCGAGGGCCACTCAAGTCGGGACAGCGCGTTGATGAAGTCGTTTTGGGGCACTTGAGTTTGGGTTGGGGGGCACTTGAGGTTAATAGTTATTTTGGTTTCGATTGGAAATTCATTTTTAAATCGCGATTCACTTTTGGTTTGTCTGTAATTCATATCCTGTTTGGTTAGCGGAGAGGATCACTAGGACTCGGGGTCCTTATTATTGCCAGGATCACATACCATTTTCGTTTGTTTTTGGTTTTTTTTTTTTGGGGAATTCACGAAATTTTCTCGAGCAGATGCGGACGAGCAATTTACACTTAAGAAGTTCAAAGCACAAATGATGATGAGCTGGTCAGTGGGTATGAAATTTATACTATATCGCCGCTCGGTCCAATCCGTCCGGTTCGGTTCAGTTCGGTACGTGGGTCTAAGAGAGTCTAGTCTGACCGCCAAAATCCGAGACCGAAACCGAAACCCGATGAAACACAAACCGCACACGGCGTTATAAATAAGGTAACAACAAAATATTAACAGCAGAAGCAGAAGCGGCACCGCACAGCACCAGAAACAACAACGACAACTAACCAAAATACAGCATCGGCAATTCAAATCAAAATTTAAATTAAATGAAACGAAATGAGAAGAAACGGCGGCTAGAAGTGGCTGCTGATGGGTCTTGAGGTGCTGGTTGGTCCCTTTGGACAATCACTTTGGTGTCGTCATGAGCCATGACGCACGGATAGGTCACAAGACAAGCAGAAGATCGTAAATATGCACTGCAGATTATATTATATCATATGTAAATTATATACTTTAATAAAAAAAACACATTTTAGTAAAAACCCTAAAATTTATTATTTATATTTTTAAATTTTAAAAAAATATTTCAACAAATTTTAGTAATTAATATTAAATTATAAATATTTGTGCGTGGGGACTTGCTTATCCTCTATCCTTCAAGAATATTTGGTGATTACCATTCAAGTTTGTTGCCTAAGTCTTTCGTTTAGGTTCATACAAAATCTAACAAAATTCAAATTTTTCGACCAATTTAGTTTTAATCGATAGTCTTATGACTTAGGAACACCAATTTGTCATGTATAATTTCCCTCAGTGCAGATACTCTGATTCTATCGCCTGCTGTCGCCACACAGCGCGTGCCTCAATTGAGGTTCGTCGTCTAAGTCTTTTGTTTTGGCTCCTTCTTGAAACAATTTGCATAACATTTTGCTAGAATAATATTTTTCCAATCCAAGTGGCTCCATGCAAGTATGCTAAACTCCCCGAAAAAACCTAACAAACTGGGAGGATTAGTCATGGGCATGGGATAAACGAGACGCATCACTGCTGCTGATTATAACCAACAATTGTGCCATTCAATAAACGTATTTTGACTTTATCATGTCAATTTGGAGATTGTTTGCCCATCTGGCCGGCGCGCCGACCTGGTAGCCCTCTCTTTCGGCCATTTGATCGTCGGCTGGCATGATTGTTTGTAGCTTCTCTTGACCTTAGTGGCAACAATAAGCGAATTTAACGGCTTTTGGGCATACATCATTTCCGTTTCTCGTGCGTGTGTGTGGGGAAATACATTCACCTGCCACCGTCAAGTGAATGAAGCCACTTGAGCCAAAGATGCAGTGCCAATAAAAATGATTTGTTCGATATCAAGGTCTCCCCCATAACGATTAAGTGGCACAAACACAGGAAATGGTTAATATATTTTTTCGACATTGTAAAGATGTTACCATGAATATGCACAACACTAAAGATCACTGTATTAGAGCCCATTTTAAAATAGTTCTGGCCCGGTCATGTGACATCATTTCGGGTGCCTTTCACCTGCATTGATTGATGGTACATTTGTCAACGGCAGCTAAGACGATGAACATGGGAAATATTGTGTATAGTATGCAGTATTTTTCATAATCCCACCATAAAATCTAGTAATGAACAACAAAAAAATAAACAATTTATTGTGTGTTTTTACGGTTATTAGAAAATTTAAAATGTAATTAATAATGCTTTGGTCCGCTGGCGTCTTGGGTTTCACATTCATAAATTTGATCTCCCGCGAAACATTCATTATTGGCTGCTTATGCCATTTGCGGCCATTGTCTATTGAGTCAGCGATATTTGACTTGCAAAATGTGTCATTTGTATGAGAAAAGCAGCGTTCTTCTTCCCTCGGAACGGATCGATCGGTAATCAAGGAGTGCCATAAATCAATGACAAGGGCGGGGCTAATATATATTTTATATGGTTCGATGCAGTTTCCAGCCAGTGATAACATTTATATTAGCCAACTCTTATTTATGTTAATGCCCATATATAATATTAATATCAGCCGTTAAATATGTTTGTGATCTTTCCATCATCGTGTCTTTTGGGGCCGGAACCGAAGCGACAACGACCATTTCGATTAATTTGCATATAGGAACCAGAACTCGAGAAACCGAGTGAATCAAAAGCCATGAGCCGCCGTAGGAGCTTCGGCTAAATGCCGGTAATCGAAAATTCTCTTAATTTATGACTCTATGCCTGTCGATAGCCAGAATCCAGTCGCCTTCACGTGCCCCCCGAGAATCGTTTTGTTTTGCTCTAAGCGTTCAGACATATTAAGCATGCGACCTGTTGTCCGGCCGGGGTTAAGCGGGGCCATAAATACGAATTTCCAAAGCTAGATGTTGTCTGTGGCTGGGCGTGTGTTTACAAGCGATCCGCATCACCTGATAAGGACCACAATAGATGCCCACCTGGGCTCCGTTGAATATGTTTGCCCGCTTACCAAGAGATCTCTCTGTTTGGGCAAGACACGCCTCGTTATCTCACCACCAGCTTAGCATTTGAATATGCGCGTGTGAATAGGAGAAATATAAAACATTTTCTGCGCTTCGTGTCACTTCTTGACATCTGTCTTCATAAATAGAACAACAAAGGAAGCTATGAACGATTTTAGGTTAGGGAATTTAGCTAGTTCTTGTCTGTAATCATTATGTGATTATTAACCTTGTCGAAAAGCGAAGATTCTCAGTCTCAAGCTAGTCTCGCTTTCCCGTCTATTTTTATCACGAGTCTCAACACAATGCTTCGTAAATATTTTGTGGAATTTTTTATATTTGTACAAGCTTCCGCACATTCACATTCACGAAACAGACCGGAGAAGCATTATGAATATTCAATATTTTTACGCAAAAAAATTATAACAAACAACAAGCGAGGCACGGCAAATATATCATCTTGAGGAGACAATTTGAAACTCTGGCATACTCTTGTCGAAATAAGTATTTCAAAAGGTGCGTCAAACAGGTTGGCCCAGTCGTTCGACCCCTTGGTCTTGGCATCAGTTGTGATCTAGGCCCAGAAATATTTATTGCAACACCTCCAAAAGTCGAGGTACTTGACAGATTTATAACCGCCTTAATAAATTGTCTCAAAATAGACCACAAACGCTGATGCTTAGTCTCGTTTCCGCCTCTGCATTTGACGATATAAATGGCTTAACAATTATCGTACATCAGCCACTTGACCTACAGTCTGGCGGCAAACTCTCTGGATGGGTGCCAGGGGGCTTATAATTTATAATTATTTATTTATTTTTTATTTCGCCGTCGCCAAGGCAAGGCAGATTCTCCAAAGATTATTCTGTTTGAAATCGATCGCCAGTCGCAGACAAACCGGCGGGCACCTGGACACGCGCACAGTGAAAGCGTCCGCAGAAGAACGTTAACATTTAATGGGAAGCATAAATTAATTATTGAAATTAGCCAGAATCGAGATAAAATAATAGCCGAGCGGGAATGAGAATGGGAATTGAAAGGCGACCGAGAATGGGAATGAGAATGGCCACAAAAGAGCCTCATCTAATCATTGTTTAACTTAATAATTAGTTTTTTATTATCTCCCCCCATAATTTGTTTCGCAACAACAGCGAACAATGAAATCGATGCCGCCTGAGGGGCCAAAAGCATCGGCCAAAGACAAAAAAGAGACGTCGCGACGTTGGTGGCTGTGAACCTGAGCAATTTAGCCACTTTTGGCACCTTTTTGGCCGGCTCGTGCCGCCAGAAAACGTTGATGCTGCCAGGTGAGCTGGCATTTTGAACTCTGACTCTGAATATAATCAATAATAAAAACTGCACACGAGCTTAACTTAAAGTGAGCATTAAATTTACGCTAGTAGACAAAGTGGATATTGTCATATAATATTAGTGATTAATAGTGCTTTATATATGATTTTGTATGTGATTTTTTCTATATTTATATATATTTATATTTATATTTATAGCAAAATTGCAGATTATAATCTATAATTATAGGCATATTTTAAAACCCCTTTGCTGTAGAAAATTTCCTTTTAAAGGTAAGATTAAAATGACTAATTAGTAGTTTATCTTAACACAAATTAGTTTATTTAACTTCCAAATTTATATTTTCCTATCAGTTAAAAAAGGTTTTATTGTAAATTTCCATTCTAAAAATCATTAAAATTGTTAAAAACAATCTGAATGTATTTCCTATAAGCCGCAAAAGGTTATATATTTCAAGTAGAATCATAAAAACAAATTGATAATCGAATTTAGACCAATATGACTAATTTTATGGTAATAAACTAAGAATTTGGCCTGCATTGGGAACTCGAATAAAAACTGGTTAGTTATAATTCACAAATAGAGGTCACATTCTCCACTTCATTAGGCAGAGTCAAAGCATTAAGACCGCGATAAGCATTTAGAGAGAAGGTAGATATACAAATACGGAGACGGAAACACTTCCCCTGATGCGTATACCCGAGAATACTCTGCCGGCCGGAGATTTGAAGATGCTGTAATCTAGGAACTTCAGTTCTGAAAAATTGCTCCAATAAAAAATAGCATTAAGCTTTTATGGCTAATGGATTGATTAGAAAGGGGCAGCTACGAATCAAGCAAACAGATCGATCAGATTTCATTCATGCCGATCTAGTTCGGTGACAAACAGCCGGCGGAGTCGACACGAACTCGTTCTCGCTCGGGAAGAACACAAAGAGGGGTTGGTATTTAAGTTTAAATACATATGTATATTTATATCTCTATATTTATAAGTATAAGCCATTCTAGTCAATTTGCACAAATGCAAATGCTGATTATTATGGTCGCATTTAAGGCTTGGTGGACGGTTAATGGCCATTAGCAGAACCCGTTTCTTAGGTTCTTTTTTTATTCGGCAAGAGCTTATGACGATGATTAGCCCCACGGGGATAATAGCGATGATGAAGGTTCGTTCTTCTGCTTCTTGGGCCCCAGTCGCCGCTCTGTCTGCGGATTTCTGTAAGATTCTGCTCGGACTCGGACTCTGCAGTGAGTCAGAGAAGAGGATCACCTGCCGAAGCCATGCAAATGAGGATTCTCCGGAGATTTGACTAACTGCTATGACATTGTTTCCACTCGGATGCCGTTTGCTGCGCTTTGTCTCTGTAAGGCCAAGGTCGAAATTTGTAAAGAGATTGTAAACATTGGATTAACTGCTATGCGTGTTGCCTTTTCAATCGGATTCGTCGTCTTGGCCATTGTTGACTCTGCATTTGCATAGATTCGGGCCAGCTTTTTGGAGCTGGTGCCGGTGATCCATTGTGATGGCTGCTGTCGAAGCTGCTGTTTTTATATTTTTGTCTATTTTGACATCCATTATGGATTGGTGTGACAAGTGCTGTCAGTGCTCAAGACAACGACCCACATGGATCGGTGGCCCAAACTATATGCCGTTAATTGCTTCACGCTGGCTAGCATCTTTTAAGGCAACACTAAGTCACACTTGACAAAAATTAAGCTATAACTAATAAAGGTTTTAAGATAAGAAACTATAAAGATGACTATTTAAGAAAAAACAAGTATAGTTTAAAACATTTCTATACGCTTTATAAAGTCTATCAAATGTGAAATTTATAAATTATTTGGAATTTTACAATTAAACAAAGTATTTTTAAACTAAATTATCAATCATTAAAGACTGTTATAATTCCCGTTATCCCTTCAAGTATTTCCTTAAATTTAGCATACATTTTTTCCAGTGCATTTTTAAAGCCAGTCAGAAGCAACATTAAAAAAATTTGCGTGACAAAGCCGCCTTCTGCGGCTTACTGAATGAATGAATTTTGGATCGATCTAGACTAATCCACTTGTCTTCATATTTGACGCTTTTTTCTGCATTTATTCGCTGTCGCCGTGCTTGATTAATGTTGGCGTTTTGTTCGTTTCATAATTAAAATTTAATAGAGCGGGCAAAATGTATGGCCAATGCCTTGGTATTATGCTAATCACTGGCGCCCACAGCGCTCTGCATTGAAAATCTTGAAAAGTCTACGAAATTGCTTACACGGGCAATCATCCTGAACAAAGGCTAAGCCAATTTTCTGGCTATTCACTTTAGGCCACGAGCTGACTTGGTCGGGAGAGCCCACTGGCCAAAACCGAGTAATTGCCAATTTTTGGCTGCTAAACGATTTTGTTCACGCTCAGCGGAATCGCAGCGTTTAATCATAAATCGCCAGTGTCTGCGGCTTGATTTATTCGCAAGCCACTTGAATGAATGCTCGCTGGGAAGGTTAACAGTTGTTAAACATCTATTAGCAATTGATTAATTTGCTGTTAATGCGATACAGCCATGCGACTTGAGGGGTGGCGAGGGGATTTGTTATTCGGCGGGGCGGCAATATATCGGTCAATTGGACAAGGAAGTTGTTGTGGCAAATGGATTATGCGGAATTTCGCGTGCAGAGCTATAAATTGAGACATCAGTTGGCTTAAATCGAGGTGTATGCTGATTGCCGACCGAATATTTAAATGAATCATCTCGAAAAGAGCAATAAATGTCTAAAAATAGTGAAGACATTAGGAAAACTCTGCATAAATCGAGGTTTTTGGTTCAAATCAATTTATCTGAATGCCTATTGAAATTATTAAAATATATATTAATCATTTTAAAAATAGCAAAAACGTTTAAAAATAGTAACGGCAGCAAGCCGGAGTCTTTATGACTCGAGGCTGTAGATAATTTGGATTGACGATTGCCTATAAAATTACGCTGAATATAAAATATTAATAATTGAAGAGATATTGCGCATACGCAATGTGGGACGGCTATCTTCTTGCGAGTTTCGAGTTACGTTCGCCCCTTAAATGTATTAATTTTAAAATATACTTTAGTTTGTTACAAGTTTAACTCCGCATAAAAACCAAAATAAATGAATACATAAATATTATATTTTATTATCATTAGTTATCATAATAAACATATTAAAGACTTTATCGGTGTAAGCTCTAATGAAAAGCGAAAAACGGAGTTAAAGCTTTTAAATAAAATAAACAAATTAAATATTAAGCTAAAAAATAAGCTTAAACTTAGCTTGTTAGTAAACCTAAATTAGTAAAACAGCTAAATTGTAGGCACATCATACAGCATTTGCTAAAGCTTGGCTTTAAATAAATTGTAGATCGTTTTCTTAGCCTACATTTAGGCTAAAAATTTATTAACCGGACAATCAAGATTGAAACATACATATATAAAATAAAATACTGGTGAATATTAAATTAATTATAAAGTAAAGAAAATAAATAAAACTAATGGAAGCTAAATAATTTAAAATATTTATTTGACCATCACTTAAATATTTATTAGAATTTATTTTTTATGAAAGCTGTAACAAAACAAAACAATAATATAAATAAATACAGAAAAACTGTCTATATTTTTTTTTGAAGTTATAAATATTGATTTAAAATCTACAAGGGAAAGTAATAAATATAATTAATACATTTTTTTCGCTAAGTAAATAAGTTCTTTAAATTTAAACATTTAAAAATCAAATACATAGAAACCATTTAAAACAATAGTTTTATTTTTTAATTTTTCCCTGTGCATTTACATGCGTGAGTGATTTTCATCGGAGTTCCTCCCCTTTGTTTGCTTTTTCCCCTCGCGGATCCACTCGAACACCGCTGACGGGTTGATTCATATTTCGCTTGGCACTGCCGTCGACACAAATCATCGTACGCAATGCTTTGAAGACGAAAACGTTTGAGTGCGTTGCCAGTTTTACAATTGAACAGTTATGGGCCGAGGCAAGAGTTAAAAAAAACACCCAAAGATGAGGGGAATAGAAAAAAATTGACTCAAAAGTGTGCCAAGGGCAATTTCGCCAGTGATTGATTTACAAGGCGGCGAACATAACGCCACGTAATGCAGCGAACGCATCATAACTCGCAAGAATATTGCCGGCGCACGTTGCGTATGCGCAATATTTCTTGAGACTTCTAGCGAGGCGGGAACAGGTGCTATTTTAGAGTTTACGACTTTTGGCATCGGCATAAATCATTTTGTGACTTTATTGTCTGTCTATTAAGTCATAATTATAATATGTCCATTAATATTTTCGATTAGCCCCTGTCGGAATAAGTTTTGAAGAATTAATTGGAAATTTGAGATTAACGATGAAGAAGACAAGATGAGAATTTAGCCCTCGGGTAAAATGATGATGATTTTGTTTTTTTGCAGCTTTCATTTTATTTAGAATGACTTAATATTTATATACTCGCATTTACATTTGCGTGTTCGTTTGATTGCGGCGCGGGGGAATATTAATAGCTTGTTTGGGAAATTTACACCCGGATGGAATGAGAATCGGAATCGGAATCGTAAGCGGATTCACCAGCTTACCCATCTGGTTAGCATGAACGAAATTTGTTAAGGTCAGCGGGTGAGCGAGTAGCTCTGCTTTTCGGGCCTATGGCCGTACATTTTGCCTCTTTTTGGAGTCCAGTAATTGCCATCGCATAATTATCGAGGCAAGGCAAACAATGCGTGGCGAATCCCTTGTCATGCCGAATCTTTTCAAGTGCCGTGCTGCAATCATAAATCACGCAAAAAGCCAAGACTAAGTGCAGCTGCAGATCCGATGGCTGACAACATAAATCACACCCATGCCGGGCCAGGCCAGGCTGGCCGCTCGTTAAGACGTTAATCAAATGGCTCAGATCGGGCCGGGCTTAGGGCGCCTTCTGTCCAGCGAAATTGAAGGCCGCCGTGCAAGTGCTTATGTAATTAGTGGCAATACCCCCTTAATGCCACCCCCTCGGAGCCCTATTGGAAAATCGTTGCACAACCCACAACGACGACAACGACGACGACGGCGACGAAGCCACTGCAGTTTTTTCTTGTTTATCTTTATTTTTGGGCAACCTAATGAAGTTGCCACGGCTAACTCAATTTATTGACTAGGCCCGCCGACATATTGACTAAATGACTGATGAACCTGGCAACTGAGGACTGAGAGTCGGTGGGAATTGAGTCGTTGTCGATCGTGGAACTGATCATCGATCGGTTCGCAGTTGCTCATATTTATTTTGGCTCAGCCGGCACCTTGAGTGGTCCATGTATGGATGCGGCGATGCAGTTGCAGTCGTTATGGGCTCTCGCAAAAATATATATATATTTGGTCGTTATGGGTTTATAGTTAGATATTGCAAACAAAACAAAGCCGGCCTGAGAACGTTCACGGCTGCTTGACGCTCTCGGAATTTCCGCCTCTGATTTATGGCGCCCCCAGGCTTGATTGATTTGACCTACCAACTGGACACCAGCCGCCGGCGAGAAGCTCCGTGCTCCGTGCTCCACTGGGTGGTGCAGTCTGGAGACTGCTCTTGAACTGCTGGTATTTTGGCTAGGCCATCTGCCTACTTGGATAAAAATAAATGGCTAGTGCTTGGGTAATTTCATATTTTAAATTCATAGTTTTTTGTAATGTTCTTAGAAAATTAAAGAAATTTTATGAGGATCCTTGCTTATTTAGAAATGAAATAAAATAATGCTACAAAATTCAATTCTTTTATATTGAAATGTTAATGAATTAAATAAAACCCAATGAATCCTGTTTTAGATTAAAAAAAGAATAGAAAAAATAATGAGAAGTTCCAAAAAACTATTAATATTCTCTTTGTTTATGTTGGATCAATATCTTTATAAAAGATTTCATTATCTTTTATGAATTTTTCTTTCAATGCACTTGCTGCTGTCAAAAAGTGAGTACCCAGAAGGTCACTATGCCATGCTAGCTGGGACATTGACCTGACAGCGAATCCCCCGAGTGAGTGACGTATCCAGCTTTGGCTTTCGAGATTTATTTTTATTTGGAAAAGATTTCAGTTGTGGCTCCAATGATGGATCACGGGACAGTGGTGGACATTACAGCCGCTTTTCTAGAAGGTAAAGGGTCTGGCAGGCTTGTTGTAGTTGTAGCCATCGGGTCCCAGGGATCCAGCTTCCTCTCCGCCGCTAGTGGGTGGTGGTCCGTACTCAGGAGTGGGTGGTGCTGGTGGTGCTGGCGGTGCTGGCGGACGAGGCTGATAAGTTGGTGCTGGTGGTGCAGGAGGCGAAGGCGGTTGCGGCTGATAGGTTGGTGCTGGAGGACGAGGCTGATAAGTGGGTCCGGGCTGTGGAGCAGGCGGACTTGGCTGGTAAGTGGGTGCCGGGGGGCGGGGCTGATAGGTGGGTGCAGGCGGACTTGGCGGAGTGGGCGGGCGTGGCTGGTAAGTGGGTCCTGGTGGCGGTGCTGGGGGCGAGGATGGTGGTGGTCCATACTCTGGCGCCGGAGCAGTGGGTTGTGGCTGTGGCGGGGTCACCTCGTTCTCTCCGGGAGGCGGCAGGTACTCAGCTCCTGGCGAGGGACGTGGTGGCGGCGGCGGGCTAGGAGGTTGAGGCCTGGGAGGCTGGGGACTCGGAGGCTGTGGTCTGGGTGGCTGCGGGCGTGGTGGCTGCTGCGTTGGTGGTGGTCCGTATCCTGGAGTGGGTGCTGGGGGTGCCGGCGGTGGTCCGTATCCTGGAGTGGGCTGCGGCCTAGGAGGAGACGGTGGTGGTGGCTGCGGGCGCGAAGGTGTGGGACGCGGCTTGGGCTGATCCGGAGGCAGGTACTCCGGACCAGGTTGCGGCGAAGGAGGCTGAGTCTGAGGAGGTCTATAAGGAGCAGGCTGAGTGGGCACTGGCTGTGGAGCAGGGCGAGGTGGCTGTGTCTGCGGAGGTCCATAAGACGGACCTGGAGCTGTAGGAGTGGGCTGTGGAGGAGGACGAGGTGGCTGCGTCTGAGGAGGTCCATAAGAAGGAGCCGGAGCGGGAGCCGTAGGAGTGGGCTGCGGCTGAGGACGCGGTGGCTGCGTCTGGGGTGGTCCATACGAAGGTCCTGGGGCTGGTGCCGTAGGAGTGGGCTGCGGCTGAGGACGTGGTGGCTGCGTCTGCGGCGGTCCGTACGATGGAGCCGGAGCAGAGGGTGCGGGTCCTGGTCCGGGGCCTCCTATATCCGTGTCCTCAATGCCGTTGCCCGAGTCCGGCGGCGGAAAGGGCACCGATGGCTGCTTGTAATGGTAGCCATCCTCCTGGAGATCCGTGTCCAGATGGGACACATCCGCGTGGACACCCGCTGCCAAGAGCAGGGCCACCAGGGGCAGGAAGCAGCGCTGCAGAGAAACACGGATGACGGATGATGATGACGAGAGTCCGGTTTGACTGGCTGGCCAGTAACTCACCATTTTTACTGGGTTCCAACTGAGCGCGGCTTTTCCGAGTTTTTCCAACGCGACGCGACACTACACAAAAACGAGACAACGGATCGAATTATGACCGGTTTCGCAGACGAACCGCACACGAGATGGCTTATCCAGGTGGCTTGGGAGACGAGGCGACGTCTTCGTTGCAAAATCAGAAATCGAATGGTGCCCAAATGTTCTCCCTTGGCGCATTTATACCGGCCTGGCCGGGAGCAGCCCCTAAGTTGGCCAAGTCGGCGCTCCGACCGCTCGGCGGATGCCGAAGTTTTGAGTCAGCCAGCGAGACGAGTTTTGGCTCAAACGTCTCTCGGCCCGAGTAACTTTGGCTGGTCGTCATCAGCGCCGTGATGATGGCGATGCTGCAACCTTTGATGTAGTCACTGGCGAAGATGGAGAAGATCTCTGGCTACAGATAGGGGGGCTGGAGATGCTGTACCAAGAGAACTACAACCAGGAACCAAAAGGGAATTCCTGGCCATTTGTGTGTTTGGCCAATTAGGTCCGACAGAATTCACACCACCGGCCACGTGGGCGTATGATTAATGTGCGAACTTTTAGCGACTATCACATATGGCCAAGATCTGCTAGAACAGCTAGAATCGTGCTTACATAATTGGCTGATGCTTATTGCCGTGGGCAAACTGAACAATCGATGCTCATTTGAATTGACATTCTCCAGTTGGTCAATAAAATGTTGTGCCCATAACAATTAGTTAATAAGCCAATTGACTTGGCGCGTAATACGCGGCGTATACGCGATGCGGTCTGCTACAAACGATATAAAATGCACACATAGCTTGATTCGTTAATTAACCTTTGCATTTTTATTGGTTTCTGGTGACCCGAAGCCACCGATTAATTAGAGAAGCATTTACAAATCGATTCCATTCTTAGATCTCATGCGTAAAATGGAATTACTTAAGTTTAAGTCCTGGCACAACATAACAAAGTTCCACTGTTTATTGCACTTAAACTAAACTTCATTCTATATATGTAGGTCTATATTAGCTAAGTTCGTTTTAAAAATTATAAAGTTACTCACAATTCCACTAGGTATTTGTTTTTGTTTTGGTTTTGGTTTTCTTTTGATTTACTTGTTTAACATTGTTGCTGGTGAGTTATTTGCCTTCGTTCAGTGTTTAATGTTCCGATTGGTGTGTGTGTGTTTACCAAAAAGAGTTGATATTAGTTAGTTTAGGTGTTAATGCTGCGCAAGCAAGTATCGTTTAGTGTTCATTATTAATTATTAAAATCTAAAAATCCGCATTAATTGTTGCAATTTTTTCATTGTTCTTCTCGTCCCTCCACAATATCTCGTGTCTGCTTATTATTGTTGCGTTTGCAATGCTGTTAACCATTTCAATCAGCCCCGGGCTGCTCCGACAATTCCTCCTCCACCTTACTTTCCCCTGTAGATCTCGATGATGCGATCCTGGTCCACGTATTCAAAGATGTGCGGGGCGTCCATCAGAATACCCACTGTGCCTGCAGTGGTCACTATGAAGAAGATGTAAAGCTGCAAGCGATCGATGACCATTGCCACGTACTTCCAGTCCTCGCGGGTCTAAAAATTTATAATTTATTTGTAATTCATTTATTTTGCTTTAGTGAAAAGTTTTTCCAACCTGAATATACAGATCCTCGTTACGTAAATGCTCGGCAATAAACTCCACCGCCTCGGTGGCCTTGCTGGCCTCTGGGGAGAGCAGAATGGAGTCGGAGGACTCACTCTCCCGACGACAGCCATCGCCCAGGCCCAGCTCTGCTCCACTGTTGACCTTGCGGTTGATCTTGCAGTTGGGATGATGCAGGTCGGACAGCTCCATGACCTCCATCTTGGACTGCTTGCCACCGATGGCGCTGATATGCTTGGGCAGTTCCGCCGGCGAGCCGTACGAGGGATGGGGATGGGCGGGCATGCTCATCCCGGGCATCTCCATCATCCAGCGCAGACGGGTCTTGCGCGGCCGCTTCATGAACAGGAAGGCGGGCAGGTAGTGAAGAAAGATGGAGCGAATGTACATGGGCATGCGATGGGTGCGTGGCCCCCTGAAATTCCAGTTGATGATGATCACGGTCACCAGGATGGATACCGTGTTCATAATGAAGGTAAACAACAGATATTTGGCGATCAGCGGCAGCACCAGCGACGTCGGCGGTAAAATCTTCGACACAAGCAGCAGGAACACAACCAATGACAGCAGAATGCTAATGCCAAGCGTAACCTGGGGATAAACATCTTAATTAAGTGATCGGGCATATAGCCGTGACCCCACATCCCACAGTTGACCCGAAAACACTGAGCAAGAACGTGTCGCCTCTTTGTTAATTGGAAAACTTGCTACATAAATAATAAATACTTTGTAAATAACACTCTGACTTGGGTTTTTCTGAGAGTGTAATGTTGATCTGACCCCACCCCGTGACCCGATCTAAACAAGATTCGCTTCCAGCTTACCTTCTCGCCGGCCTCGGCTGGCAAGTAGAAGACCAACACGCAGAGGAACGAGATGAGCACCGTGGGCAAGATCAAGTTGACCGTGTAGAAGAGGGTCTTGCGGCGGATGATGATATAGAAGGTGATGTCCGTCTCCGTGGGATGATTGCCCTCGCCTTCGTAGACATTGAGGTAGGCGGGCACCTCGATGATGTCCCAGGTGCCAGACTTCCAGTAATCGGAGAGATCCACAAAGTTCTTATTGTTGTAAAGAGCCAGCGACACCTGGTCGCCGTTGAAAGTCCAGGAGCCAAACTTCATAATGCAAGTTTGCTGGTCGAAGGGGAAGTAGGTCACATCGATGGTGCAGGAGCTCTGGTAGATGGCCGGTGGCACCCAGAGGACCTCTCCCGTGGGATAGATCAGGACGTTGGATTTGTAGCGCACCTCGTAGTTGCCATCGGCACTGGGGGGAAGGGGCGGAACATAAAGGGATTAGTATTTTAAGGATAAACAGGACATTCTTCGGTGGTGACTCTGCTTTCGCCTACATTTTTTGTTTTATTTTTTATTGTCTTTTGGTTAGTGTACAGAGTTGGAGTTGTTGGGTTAGCTAGAAAATGTGGCCATTTACTCACTTATTGAAGAGCACTATGTCCGGCTTCCAAACCTTGTCGGGGGGCAGACGCAACACCCCGATGCCGCCGTAGTCGGCCTCATCCCACTGCAGCTGGTAGTCGTACCAAACCAAACGTAACCAAACGTTTGATTTCATAATTTGATTTTTCTCATTCTTGATCGGTTTCGATTTTCGATATTCGTTTTCGGTTTCGGGAATTCATTTGTTTCGGTTTTTGATGTGATCAGATGGTGGTGGTTTGGTGGTTGGTTATTTGGTTGGTTGGTTGGTTGATTGGTTGATTGGTTGGTGGTGGTTGGTGGTGTGAGAGAACGTAACGGAGTACGGTGTACGGATTACGGCGTACGGAGTACGGAGTAGGTGATACGTGGTACGATTTGCATTTTAGATTCGAAACGAATCGAAATCGAATCGAATTGGCGTACACAATCGAGAAATCGAGAGAGAGAGCGGGTGGGAAGGTAGTTAAGACATTATTTCGCATGTGGCTTTACTTTAGTTAGTTAGTTAGTTTAGTTAGTTAGTTGGTTAGTTTGTTTTGCTTGTTTAATCTTAATTGTTTAGGGTTAGTATTTGTATTTTGTATTTGATTTGCTAGCATCAAGTTCACTACAAACATACAAAGTCAAGACAACGTGTACGTAATGTAATTATTTACAAAGCATAACCGAAACTGAAACGTTGAGTGGGTGTGTGGTGTGTGGTGTGTGTGTGTGTATGATTTGTGTGTACTTCTTTTGACTGTCGATGGAACAGTGTACATATGTATCGGCGTTTCAAGATGGACGATTATGACAGCAACGAAACTGAAGAATTGTTAGGAACAGAACTCGAAAACACATTTACACTCTACGAATGTTAGTTTTGCTTTTTTGTATTTTTTGTATATATATATTTTTTTATTAGCATAATCTTATTGTTATTATTCAGGTTGTTTTTTGATTGGCAAATTTGATTTTGAGAACACTTACGACATTGATTAGCTGTACGAACGCCAAACCAAATCTTACTCCAACTTTTTGTGTCATATTCTGTACGGGTCGTATGAGTTTATTGTAGCCTCGAAAGAGGTCACGCACCAAGCGCTCTTCATCTTCGGATGCACTGACTAAAAAACACAACGAAAAACAGAACAGAAACGGAAACGGGAATCGAAACGGAAACGGAAGCGGAAACGAACCCAAAGCAACATATTATAGTAAAGAAAATATTGGAGACAAGGATAAAGGGTTTAAGGAAGTACAAAATAAAGAATACAATAAATAAAAGTTATATTAATGAAAGAAAATACAGAGAAACAAAGAAACGAACGGATGAGCAAAGTTGTTGTATTCTTTGTTTTAGTTTTTCATGTTGTTCTTTTTCATTTTTCTTTTTTTAATGGGCTTTTTGTATGATTTAGCTTATAGACAGATAGATTTAGACAGAGGCAGAGCGAGAGAGATAGACAGATAGAGTGAGAGAGAGATATAGATAGAGAGAGACAGAGACAGAGAGATAGGCAGATAGGACAGAGGCATTTTCAGACTTTATACCGAATCATCGTCTTCAACTTCAGCATCAATTTTAAGTTTTGGAATTTTGATTTGGAAAGTTAAACAAAAATGGACGACGCATGAGAGCCGCTCGATTGTGGTTTATATTGTTTCTGTGGTGGTGGTGGTGGTGCATATTGTGGGTGTATACTGTAATTTTCTGAGTGTCGGCACTGTTAATGTTGTTGCTTGTCTCTGTTGTTGGCCTACGTTGAGTATACGCCGCATGGGAGGCACTTCCATTTGACCAGGACTATGCGCAGGAGAAGTGGTTCCCCCTGCATAGCGGTTGGTCCAATGCAACTGCCTCGTGGTTCTCACAGTCCTAGAGCCTGGCTTTACAAAAAAAAAAAAAAACAACTCTATTTGAACAGGATTTAACTAGCTAAATTCGTAAATTAGTGCTTTACAAAGTGCTATGTTGAATGATGCCCCAGCAGGGACAACTATCAGGAGCCTAAAAGGAGTTTCCGCTGCTTCTTCTTCTTCTGCTACTTTCAGGCAGGACACAGCTGAGCGAACTTTATCCGAGAAAAAGTTTCTCCAAGCACACATCCTTCAGAGGCCAGAGAACGAGCGATATATATATATATATATAAAGAGAGAGAGAGGAAAGCTCAGGGATGCTGTTACCCACACTCTAAGCTGCGTGTGTGTGTGACCGGGTTATCCTTGTCCAGCACATGTGTCTGTGTGGTCTCATATATATGGAGCACGCTACTGGGAGAGTGCGTGAGTTTCGGAACTTCGTTTTATATATATATATTTTTTTTGAAGCTGCACTTAGCGCTAGGAGAATGACATGACTTTTGGGGGGGTGGTGCTTGTACGATGAACACTAAGTGAATGTGTGTGTAAGTGGTGTGTGTGTGTGACTGAGTGAATGTACTATATTTTTATAATTCTTGTATACATTTTGTACCATTAATGGGGGGATTCTGTCTAAACGATACATGACTTGGTCTACAATTACTATTTGCTTTTCTTTTCGTTACTTCTTGGACTGCTCAGAAGAGAAGGAGTATGAATTAAGATTCGGCAGTTGATACAGAAATCTTTAAATACACGTATAAATATATGCATTTGGTTGGTTCGGTTCATTGCATTTTCATTTCTTTGCTGTTTTCTGTTTTCTTTTTCTTTTCGGTTTTTGTTCATTTCGGTTGCTGTGGTCGGTCTGGATGCTGTACGCCACCACCCATCCTGCGGTCCCCTTAAAGGACCTTGGCTACCACGCTTTTCATAGATACATAGTCAGGGGGGTTGGGAGGTTAACAGAGAGAGAGAGAGAAAGAGCGGGAGTCAGACATAGAGAGAGTGAGAGAACGAGATAGATACAGAGGGGGAACTCTGGAGAAATTCGTAATTACAAAAGCAGATATAGCTTGGATTATATATTTATCAATACTTATAGAGTTAGAAGAAAGTATGCAGGTGTATTGGAAGTATAGTTTTGGTTCGGGTTTATAGTTGTCGAGCATTGGAGAGACAGAGAGATAGAGACGGAGCGAAAGAGACAGTGGGAAAGAGAGCAAGAGCGAGAGCGAGAGCGAGATAGATAGCTAGAGCTAAGCTAGGGTTATATATGGGTCTATATAGAGATAGAGCTAATCCAGAAGATACTAGACTGGGGCAGCACTTGAAACGGAGTGCGAGTGGGTGGTGCTATGAGGAGTTCTACTTGAGATTACGGAATATATATGTATATATAGATATAGTTTACATAGAGTTGATAGATGGCTCAGTTGAATGACTAGCGCTGTTGTGGTTCGGTTATAATTTTTTTCGGTATTTTTTAATTTATCTTTTTTTTTTTGTTTGCAGCGCTGCAGCAGCGACGCTTTGGCAGATTCTCCAAGTCTCATTTTCTCAATTCTCAGCGAAAGTTGTCGGTGGTTGTGTGGCAGTTGTTGTAGCAGACAGATCTATACTTTGTTGTTCAGGTTGGGGGGATAGTGTGGCTATAGGCTATATACACAGAAGGTTGGATGCCAGGAGCTGAAGTTGGTCCTTGGTTCTTGGTTCTTGGTGGTGGCAATGAGAGCTTGGAGAACTTGTTAAGGCGGCGCTGCCAGCGCAAAGCGTAAATTTAAGAAAAAAATCAAATCATTGCTGTAAAATCGTAAGCTAGCTAAGAGAGGAGAAATAGAGAGATAGGTTTTCTTTTGTTTTTTTGGTTTGGTTTGGTTTACGGGGGTCGAAGAAATGGTTAGCAGAGTTTAAACAGAGTTCTTGAGGTCGCATCAAGTCATTTTTTTATTACATAACCACCCATCCCGAAGAGGGGGAGCTAAGTCCACTTCCCTCGCCGTGGCCCTTAACGTACGTACCTAAGGCGATGGCCAGGAGCACAAGGATGCTGCCCAGCAGCAAGGATTTTCCAGAGGATGCCATGGTTCATCCACTTCGTCTTCTTCCTTTATTTTCCTTTTACTCCAGGGACATGGCTGATTTTTTTTTTAGCAGAGGTTTCACTGGGCCCACGCCCCAAAAACTGCAGGCACAGAAAGGATATCCAATTTCAGGCTTTAACTCACGAAATCGCCTTAAAAACTACAACACTTCACCTTAGCTTAAGCTTCTCTTGATTTTGAATATTTCTTAGAAAATTTTCTGCTTAATTTTCACTGGTTTTTAGGCAATTTTCTTGCCAAAATTTCTCGTCTTGAACTGAAGCCGTCAGTTTGGGTGCGGATTAAGAACTCTACTTCGGGATTCTGGATAAAAATCAATGGGATTGCGACTTTCACGCGCGCAGCAGCCGAAATCTGAGTGAAAGCCACTGGGCATGCGCGAAAATCTCGGATAAATGAGAGGAAATTAAAGGAAAGCTCCCTGCCTCCGTGAGGGTGGGTTTTCCATCACACACTTTCCTTTGGTTTGTAAACAAAAGCATCAGCTGTTGATGATTTCTGTTTACATGTGCTCGACCTCCAGGGCTGCAGGCCTTTCCAGCACAGTGGCTGCGGAAAGTAAATGGTAGAATGCTTCCGCTATCTGATCGCAGCTTTATTGTGTTATAAAAATGTATAATTATGACACAAGACTTGGGCCTATAAATTAAGCAAACAGCACTGCGAGCGCCGAACAAAGGCAACGCCTCGAAAGGTCATGTGGGTGGGGTCTTAATTTGTTATTTCAAAGTTTTTCATAGTTTTTCCCCTTCGCCTTAGCCGCGCCTAATCGCAACTGAGTATCATTAACAAATCGCAGTTCCTCATGGCGCCTAAATGTTTTAAAATAATTTGCACAAAAATGCAAGGGCGTTTTGGATTTTTAATTTTAGTTTTTTTAGAGCTGAATGAATTAATGAAGCGCCTTTTCTATATTTAAATATTTTATTAAAGATAAAATAAATTAAAATTTTTTACTGCACTTTTTTACGGCTTAATTTTTATGGAGCTAGAGGTATAGTATTTTAGACTTTGCATATATTTGTTACAGTTGGATTATAAACTATTGTTTGCAACTGATGAGGTAAGCATTTTCTCAAAAAGGTCTTTTATGGCTGGCCAGTAATTATGATCTTTTCCAACTCTCATGCAGCTGTCAGCGCCTGTCCCAACCTTTAATTACATTACAAATTACGAATTATATTGCTTGTTAACTTCCGTGAATTGATTGATAGCAGCACAATTTATTTAATATGTTTGGAGGTACTATGAAAACTCAATTTTCAACTCCAGCACCGAAAAACGTTTGATGATTCTCTGCAGAGGGAAAACTGGTAAATAGACAACGATGATTCGACTAAAGGAAAACATTATGCAGGCCGTATAATGCTAGACGTTTGGTAATGAAAGCATATTTTTGCATTGCTGATGTCGATGGAGTTGCTGAAGTCACTGATGTTACCTTTGCTGCACAGAAATAAATTTTTGTATTGATTTTGAATGATTTATTTATTATTTTTAAAAAGAAATGTAAAATTTAGACGTACATTAATGCAATTCATTAAAAAAAACTTTTGCCCACCTGACAACGAATAAAAAATAACAAACAAAAAAACTAAAGAACCAATAATTAACAGCATGACTAAATAAAAAATAATTATTTAATTAAGAAAAATTATAAAAATATATCGGTTCCGTCAAGTTCGTTGCCTAAGTCTTTTGTCGTAACGCCATCAAGCGGCCACAGTTTGGACTACAGCTTGTGGGAGGAAAGAGCCCGATGGATTTGCTCGATCTACGCTCCCTTCATCTCTTTCCCCTTTGCCAACAAATTAAATTATTTTTTGATTAAGTCGAGCAATGAATCCAATATCCAATGAATTAGTTTTTAGATAAAAAGAACGTTATAAACACAAAGGACTTAATTTGTATTGTTTTTAGTTTAGTTTAAGAAAGTGCTTATAAATTATTATATATGTAAATTATTTATAAAATACAAATTGGCGAACCCAGCTTCTTCAAGCTGATAAATTTTTATATTTACTAGGTTATTTTTAGCAGAAAACGTCTTAGAAAAATGTAAATACACTGGCACTATGTAGGTCTGTAAATATTTGGTTCAAATGTGCTTGATTTTTTCTGTGTGGTTATTTGGCGTTCAACTGTGCCTTCTTATGCCTGATGATGATTTTCATGTGCGCATGACAGCGCAATACAATGCAACTACAGATGAAAGATGAACACGAAAAACGAAAGACTTGAGACGAAAAACTCAGGCCACGAACGTGCAAGTTATGAGACATACGGCTAGCTGCTGCTTCGCTGTGCAAAAACGCTAAGGTCGCCGTGGAGCGCATAAAAAGCGTTGCTTTTGAGCCTTTGTGCGGCTCCGTTGGCGTAATTTGGCTGCCATTTTGGTGTCACCAGCGGAGTTGAGTTAAAAAACACAACCGAAGAACAGATAAAATCAATGGCAACGCCAACGCAAATTACATCAAATTAATTTCTGTATCTTCATAAATTTTTATTTAATTATTTTGCTGCATCCGATTGAAACACTTTGCCCCGCCACCGCCAAGGTCGCCGTAGCTGTCGCTGCCGCTTTGCAGATCGCAAATCTACGTGGTCGAGATGGCCTAGAAAAGGTGGGGAGAAATCTCTTCAGGGTGGGGCTTGAGTGTGTAGTATCTATTATCTAAACAAACACCCAATGACTGGGGCAGGGACAGGGACTGTGGCGGAATTTTAATTTCAATTTCAGTTTCAGAGGGCCACTTCCAGCTTATGATTCAATTAGTGTGTTTTGCTCACTCGCAGCTTAAACTGTCATTAATCATAAATGAGCAAAAAATAAAAAGATATGCCACATTGTATGCAAAATCGTGTGTGAATAGGCTGTCCATATTCTGCACACATTCGGATTGTAATGTGATATCATAAACATTCGGATTGTTTTTGCCCGAAGCTCTGTTGTTTGTTTTCGCACAGCCAAAATAAATTAATTAGCCAGAGCCACCGCCAGATTCCGTGTTAATTTTTACACCCAAGAACCCAAGCCGTGGTCCGTTTGCTAAAACAATAATAATCGAAAATTGCACAATTAGCAGTGGATGCATTTCTGCGGCTGCTGCTAATGTGGCTAGTTGCTGCGGCAGTGCCAGTTGGGCAATATTAAAAGTCCTCAACCATATTAACACTTTGGGCAATGTTTTGCGGCGCGCCGCAGTCGAAAATTTGTGTCAAACTGAGAAGTAAAAATCATGCGGCTAGGTGCACGATCCACAAAAAAAGAAAAACATAAAAAAACAGCCACAACAAAATAAATAAATAAATACTTTCAGTCGCAACACACATACATAAATCTCGGTAGTGGCTCCATAAATAGCGGAACACAATGCCCCAAAAATGGATGTGTCAATGGCTGAGGACAAAGTCAGTTACAAGTCGCAAGTCCCATGAGGAAGTCGTCAGGTGGCACGAGTCGCCATCACCTTCGACTTCCTTATACCTGCCCCATGTGGCGGCATAAATTGCTCAAAGCTTACAGATGCATAGAGATGCCTCACTGAACAATTTAGGCAAATTGAATGGAAATCGTAGGGATGCCTAAAAGCTGAAAGTTACTAATCATGAAGATACGATGGAGTATATATTTATAGCAAGCCTAAAAGTGGGCTAGAAAATATGGAAAATCTATAAGATATTTATGTAAAATACAATTAATTACTTACTCAGACTTAGAAAGAATTTGTTTTGGTTTTCTGGAATTTTTTCTGCTTATTAATCTTTATTTATAAATGTTTTTAGTCTTAGGTGAGTATTGCTCATTTTACAGTTTCAGAAAAATACAATATAAAAATAATTTGAAAAAGAGAATGGTTAATTTTATGTATGGTTTTCATGAAAGTCTAAAATAAATTCAAATAGAGAATTTAAAAAATAGGAAATTTTGTATCCAATGTTTTTTAAATCGTTTAATCGTTTATTTATAGAAACTCTTTTAATAAATACCTCTACTCGCCACAGTTCCCATTAAAAAATCGTTTACAAATTAATTAAATGAAATCTTTAAATTTTTCTTCAGAACATTTTCTTTTAAAATACTTTATTGGTAAGGAATGAAGAACATTTGAAATGTATAATTTCACACATCACGGACTCCCTCTCTTCCCCCCGCAATCGTAGTTGGCAAAATCGTAACTTAAGGCTAGCACGCAGAACCTACAAAAAAGACTACAGTAAACTTAGGGCTAACTAAAACAGAATTTCGTGGGCCATAAACTATATACACAATGTGCTCAGAACGAAGTCAAATCTGAATTTAGAGCTCCGTCAATCAATTTGACCCTTGTGCGCTATGTAAGAGTCGTATAGGGAGGCCTCCTTGCGCCGCTTTAACCTCGAGCAGGCGATGAAGAGCGTCACAGTGAGCACACACAGAACCGCCGAACAGCCAGCAGTTAGGGCCGAGAACGTGGAGGTCTTCAAGCAAGTCTGGTGTGGAGCCAAGGGCTTCGTCTGCCGGTGGGCAAACACATCATCCCCGTCTGTCTCGCCTTCCTGCAGGACGCGCAGCGACTGGAAGAGATTCACGTTCTCCGAAAGCGATGGCGAGGAGGGTGGATTCTCGGTGGTGATGCCTTCACTATCAACAGTGGACAGAGGTGGCAACGAGAGATTCGTGGCTGTCATATTGGAGGTGTCCCGCTTGGTCACCGCTTTCAGATTTCTCCAGTGACATGGCTGACTCTGTAAGAAAACTATCAATTAGTTTATTTAATTAAAAATTAAACAAATTACTTACCGGACACCTGCCGTGACACATGCGCACATCACACTCGATGTAGAGCGCCGGCGATCCAGTGAAGCGGAAGGTTTTCATGTAGGCATACACCTGCGTCTCGTAGACACCTGAATCCGACCAGGAGCCTCTGAAGCGTGAGATGAGCTTGTCATCCACCGGACAGCCATGCTGATCGATGAGCTGTATCCGCTTGTTGGCGCCATTGTGGGCGTAGCAGTCGTTGACCACAATGTCGAAGCCATCTGTGAATCGCCATTGATTGATCACATCGTTTATTATATGTTTTATCTATATAATTACCATATTTGCTTCTCATATAGATGATCAGGGTCAGGGGGTCGCCCACTCGCACTGGTCCCGTCACACGGGGTCCACCAATGCCATAACCATTCTGGATCTCCATATAGCACTCGGGTGGACTTAAGGTGAATACCACAGGATTGCCAGTGGCCACTCTAATGATTATCATTCAAACATAAAGAAATTTTTAGGTCAAAGTCTCTAGTCGTAAGGCTGCTGAAACTCACTCTACATCTAGAAACGGAAAGGTCACGGTCTTCCAGAAATCATAGCCATACTCGCAGGTGACCTTAAAGTGCTCATCGTACTCCTCTTCTATCAACGGATTATATTGAACTGTCACCGTATTCCACATAAAGTTCTGTGGAAAAATAAAAACCTTAATATATTATTATACCTTTTAAAAATTAATCATACGCACCGTGGGGTTCTTGCGGCTCTCCTCTTGCAGGGAATTCTTGCCCAGAGTTCCACAGCGATTCAATTGTATATAAAACTCATAGTAATCCCTTCCAGATCCATTGATATACATACAGTCCGGATCATAGGCGTAGCCAGCTGAGTACAACAAACCACTAAAGGAACCATTAAAACCTATGCGTATTTTCATGTAATCATCCTGGCACTCGGCTTCAATGTCTGTCCAGAGAAAATATATTTAAATTTAAACATTATATATGGTTCGAACAGAAAATATATATCCTTACGCTGCACTCTGGTGCCGTTGTGCTGATGCTGATGTCCTGCATATTCCTGATCCCAATACTCCTCTTGCCATTTGCTGCCCTCGTAGGGCACTGCATGATATCCGCCACTGCCAGTGGGAGCTCCACTTGAGTCCACACCCGTGGAACCATAATCCAAATGAACGGGATGACCAATGCGATGGGGTACATAGCCAGAGGAGTCGGGCACATGGTCGGGCTTTTAAATCCATAATTTTATAGAAATAATCCCTTAAAACAATCTTCCCTCAAAACTCACCACCTCATGCTGCAATTTATTCCTTTCCACGGCATTGCTGCTGCGATTGCGCACATCCTTGGGTAACTTTTTTGGACCTGCCAGTCCCGCTCTTTTAGCCAACTTGGAGGACTGCGTCGTGGGTCCCGATATGTATGATTTGGAGGAGATGCCCACCAACTCTTGCTGGGCTTCTGCTCCGGCGGCCAAAGGACGACTGCCAGTCGAACTTCTTGGCGAAGGTGTGGTGGTTTGGATGCGTCCCTTAAAAATACGCAATGGGGCAACCACTGTGGGTGGTGCTGACGTGGTGGTGGCCACTCCCGCCGCCTTGCTGACCACCGTGTAGTCAGTGCTTTGCTCCAAACTATTAACAAACTGCAAGAAACAACACCAATAAAAACATTTACAAAAGTGCGTGCGGCGCGTGGGGCGTATACGCAATGCAGTAAATCACTCGAGCAGGTTTGGGTCTTAAGTCTTTGGTTTTTATTATTGTTTTTTTTTTTGTTTATGGAACCAAAAGTGCTGCATCAGCAGCAGTGGCAATAGCAATGGCAACAAAGCCACATAATTTTTGGCCAGACAAAAGCTTCTTCCGTTCGCGGTCGATACGCAATCTGCATTAGAGCAGAGCATATCCGTTAGAGAGAAGGGGCCAAGAGATTGGCCAACGATCGGTCACGGTTCATGTGGCCTAATCGGGAAGTTCACTCCAAGAACTGTTAACTAGATTAGATTTCCCATCTGCCCAGGCTTGTGCAACTTGGCTTGGGCAATCAACGTGAGGTGAAAGGTTCCTTACCTGCAGTCCGACAAGTACGAACAGTAGAACCGGCCACAGAATCTTCATCTTCTTCTTAGCCATCGCCCGCCTTGGCAATCTGTACATCGCCATGTCCATCACTCGACTGTCCGGTGGCTGCAAGAGGAAAACCAAGATGTAGTCACAGAGGCGACCATTCAATATTATCAGAATGCGAATCGGTATCATAATTATCGTCATGCTTGGAGCGGACGCCGACCTTGCTAGTGGTCACTCAAGTGTTGTCCGCCATTGGTTGGTTACACCAACGTGCGTGCCGGCAGGAAGGAAGTTTGTGCTTCATAAATTAATTGTGGCCAATGTTCAAGCCTAGAAGATCTCGGACAGGGAGGCTGAAAGGCCCTTAGCATGATTTATGACGGACAATAAAATGTGAAGGTGAATATGAGATCCTACGATATGTAAACGTAAGGTAAGGTTATGGGTCTAAGAACTTTTATGTTCACTGATAAAGACTAATACTATTAGACTTTCTTTCAAAAATACCCAATTATAAAATAAGAAATATAGAATTAAATATAAATACATATGTCGCTTGACTTCCCTATTAATTAAATGTGTACCCTTATTAAAATCATCGTCAAGTACTTTTCTAACCATAAATAAAACCCATAAAACACATCCGTCATAAATGGTTGTTCTCTAGAAGCATCAAAGGCACTTCCGTTGGACTCTAGGTATTCTATGCTATATCAATGTCGCCAAAGCTATAGAACAATGACAATTCCTCAAGTACTATCATCTTGTAACTCGGTTTTTCAGGCGTTAAGGTCAAAGGCATAAAACTGTCATCCGTGGCGATGGTTTAATTATGGCCACCGCAGAACATAGTCTCAGATTTAAGTCTGCGCTTAAACTTGGATTACATTTTAAAGAACGATCCCCGCGTCTATTCGCTTCGCCCGCCAAATGCTTGGCTGACTTTTCGCTTAGCTGTAAAAACGCACGCCGTTTGCTTAATTGTTGTTATAATTACTCCAACTTCTTGTTGCTGGTGTTTGTTTTTATATTTGTTTATTGTTTTTTACTCGCTTAGCTCTGTTGTTGGCTCGTGTTATGCAATAGTTGCCGCTTCTTCTTGGGCTTTTGGTTTCGGTTTTTGGCTTTCATTATTCGCCCGCCACTCGCGTTGCCGTTGCTCCTACACTTGGCTCTATAATTATGGTTAATCGCATTTGGCTGACCTTGAGCCGTTTTCCTTTGCTCGTTGCTGGCCAAAGGCATTAATTGCCAATACTCGCACCTAACGGTTCCGAGCACGTTATGGCCTTTTGTGGGAATACCGGTTTAAGTAATTGACAAATTTCCCAAATAGAACAGGGATTTTGAAGGATTGATTTTGAAGGGAATTAAATTAATAAAATTAAAAAAATACTTTGGATAGTATAGGATCTAAATACAACATTTTTGTATTTTCAGGATATTAAAATATATATTTTTAAAGCTTGTATTTTTGAAAACAAATATATGGAGAGTTTTATTAATATTTATGTTTACATGAACGTGAAATAAATATAAATTCAAACTGAACCATTTTGTTATAGCAGAAAACGTAGCAGAAATTCTGAATTCATTTCAAATAATCAAGAAAATCTAAATAATTTATGATAAAAGAATAATTAATTATTTTTTATTTGTTGAAATTAAGATATCCTATCTGTTAATTTTAATGGTGTAAAACAACTCAAACCCAATTTAAGATATAAGAAAAGAATTTAATTCAAATAACTTGATCGACCAATATATTTTAATTTTAAATTTTATAGCGTAAATTAGCGTAGTTTCTCAGGTGATCTAGACAAGCACTTCTCCTTTAAATTTTCAAATTATTCTACATTAATTACTCACCTCTTTAAAAATAGCTTTGTATAATTTAATCCGTTTCCTTAAAGTTTTTCCAGCTCAAACTGACCTGCTCAACTGAACTTAGGTTTTCCAACGCGCTTTTCTTGTTAACACCCACTACCACGAATCACGGTTCACTGTTCACCATTCACAGCTCGGCACGCACTTTGACCAACTGACACCAAACAACTTGGCCCATTTCCACTTTGCGCTTAGCAAATCCTCGCGACGTTGGCCATAAAAGTTGACGATCCGTCGCAAATCGCTACAAAACGGGGTTTTTCTGGCTGTCAGTCGCTCTTTTTTCTTTTTTTTATATTTCTTGTTGGGGTTTCACTTTCGATAATGGTTTTGATATTGCGCGATTTTTGGCTTGAAGCTTTTGTCTCGGCTTTTCTCGGCTACGTCATTGGGGCTACGTCGTTTATGTGGCTCGCTTTACATATTGCACGTCTGCTCAGAGGTTTGTTGGTTTTCCGTTTTGCTTTTTTGGAAGCCCGAAAAATCACTCAAGTGCAACTTGCCAAATAGAATCAGCGCCACCGCCGCCGCCGCCGTCGACTGGGGGGTGTGTGTGGGAGTTGGGTGCGAGTATGTGGATGTGTGTCTTCGTTCGCCGGATTGCCCAATCTTACATAATAGTTGGTCCGAACGGAGTTCCGAGTACCAAGTACCGTTGCCGGCTGCCTTTTGGACTTTCCGAGTTACTAGGTTTTCGCGGACTCAGCGGCTGGTTTGCAGCTCTTCGCGTTGCGAGCAGGTGTGAAGCCAAGCGCGGCTCGCACGGATCTTTATAGAGTTTTCCTCCATCCATCCATCTAGCCACATATCCCATCCGTTGGAGTGGCTACAGAGTGGAGAATTTGTTGGATCTTAGGGTTATTCATTTTCTGAATATATGGTAAGGGTTCTTAGAGGATTTAGGGACTAAAAAGAAGGCAAGAGAAATATAGAGATTTAGCTTTAAATCTGGTTCTCACTACAAATATACTTCAAAGTGGTATTTATCCTTGAAAACACGTTTATTTTCAATAAATTTATTTAATATGGTTAATACATATAAATATCATCAAAAAGCTTTAAACTATTGACAGATCCTTTTTAGTTTTCTAAAAGTTTTAAATTGAAATTTATTGTTATAAGAACAAATTACCCTCCAAGTTTTGGATATCATTAAGGTAAATGCTTATTATTAATATGAAAACCACCTTATTTCCCTCTGTGTAAAAGAGCCTAGCCAACCAACCACATTCTGGTGGCTCTCAGGGCTCCATCAGGGGCTCTTCTCCACCTGCTGCAGGTTGTTGTGAAAGAATCTCGCAGAGCCCGCCTGTGATGATTCCATTTACTGATTTACTTTCGTTGTGGTTCGCCGTTAGACGCGCTCTGCATCGCGGAAGTTAGAGGAACAGGTGAAGCCACAGATGAAGCTGAAGATGGGAGCTGGAGCTTGGAGCTGGGCAACCCCTTACCTTTTGGCCAAGGTCAACGGCACCTAACTGTCGAGTGCGGATCTGCAGGTTAGGCTCATTTAATTGCCTTCGTTTGCCAAGCGTGTCTGCGTTGAAATACAAATCACTAATTAGTTACTTGGCACTTTAGGCGTTGTGAAAGGCTCGTCCGCCTGCCATCCAATTTGACCCTGGAATAAACGCCATTAAAACCTTATATCAATATCCCAACAAGGGCAATCCCTGACCAGCCACCGTGACAATTCCAGAGTTCAGCCGCAACTGACCCACATTTAAAGAGATCGAGATGAATATTTAATTGTTCGGTAAATTAATAGGGGTCCAAAATTGCTTTATATTATTTTAAAATATTTAAGAAAATTATAAAATTATTCATTGTTGAATAAATAAAATATTGACAAGCTCGGAAAAGAACGGAACATTTGTTAATTGAAAGCCCCTGAAAATGGAAAATATTTTGCCCAAAAACATTATTTTAATATTTTCAAGTTAAAAATCAAATATATATATACAAATTAGAACTCCACTTATTAGTTTTAGCATAATCATTTTTTATTGTGATTTTTTCCTTCTGTTATATATACTTTTATCATTTTTTTGTTGTTGTTGTTTGTCATTTTCGCACATTTTTCTTTGTTTCATACATACGCAAACGCATTTCCAACATATATATAATCAGGCATACAATATAGAACATTACATCTGGTGCATCGCGGGTTTAATACATTATATCCTACATGTCGATAAGCATACATTTTACACACAAAATTCATACTTTCTCAACGCAAATAAAGATCCATCAGAGATTGCTCAATCAAAAAAATAAACATAAAATGTTTTGCAAATCATACCATAAAGTTATCATGTGTGTGTGTTTGTTTTGATTGTTAAGATTAAATAAATAAAACTGTTTGCTATAGTAACAAAATCGCTTGCTTATTTCATATACATAATATTTTTTTTGTCATTTGTTTTGTTTTTTTCTTATGGGTTTTTTGCATATTCATTTTGAAAATTTTATTGCATTTTTTTGGTATTTTTTCTCATATAAGTTTTGAAATAGAAACGGCAAACGTTAAAATCTACGCATTTACACAGATAGTTAATTTTTTTTTTAGCTTTTGTTTTTCGTTTTTACACAATTAATTATTAAGTTTAATTAAACGTATGTGTTTTTTTTTGTAGCTGCTAGATTTTGATATATTTTTGTGGCATCTCCTGCACGTTTGCTTGCCTGGGTTTTTCTCGTTTCTTTTCTGGGGATTACGTTAAAATACTAATTAAAATCCATGCCATGATTGTAATGCTCCTCCAGTGCGGGAGGGTGTGTGTTTGGGGGCGTGGCTGGAGGCTGGTGGGTGTGCGGGTGCGGTGTGCGCCTAGTAGCAGCACTTGCTGCGGTTGTTATTGGCGCCGCTGACCAGCTTGCAGTGCTGCATCTCCGAGCGGCGGGGGCGGTTGGCCTTGGCCTGGAAGTCGCGCACCTTGTTGGCCCGCTTTATGGCGCTGCGGCAGAGTTGCTGATGCTGCTTCTTGTTGTTGCTCTGGAAGCAGAGGAATATGTTAAAACTCTCTGTATATACTATGTATATATCCCTGTTAATCCTTACCTTCTGGCTCTGACGAGCCAGCGTCTGCTGCTTCAACTGAGCGGCCGCATGGCGGTCATAGCGAGCGCTATTGTTGCGCTGCTCCCGGAGAACCTGGCTCTGAGGCTCCGGCTCGACTTCAGGCTCCGCTACCTCCTCAGGCGCTTCCGGATCCGCCTGCAACTGCGGCAACTCCGCCGACAGCCCGAGATCAAGATTAACAAAACTTTCGGTGCCCTCCTGGGTGGACCTAATACTACGATAAACGGACATGCTGCAAGCAAAAGAGAGATCATCCATTAGTAAAAATTATAACAAATAAATAGTTTAAGTAAACTGAATTATTGGCGTGCGTTTTTGGCTGTAAATTGCGTTTGGTTTTGGAGGTGGGAAATGGGTTTCGGGGAGAACTGGAGTTGTGTACTATAAAGATCACCAACCTTGGATGCTCAATCAATAGATTCTCAAATGGTGATGTTTCCATATTGATTGGCCCAATCGAGGTGAAGCATGGTGGCGGTGTTACGTACCAGGACTCCTCCATCAGCACGCCAGCACCAGCACCCTGCGACGCCTGGTCGCTGCCGCTGGGCGAGGCCACGTACAGTGACTGGCTGACATTGTCAGTGTCCAGTGCCACCGGAAGCGGAAGGGCCAGCTGAAGCGGCAGACCCAGCGGCAACGGAAGTCCCTGGACGGGCGGCACACTTCTGGGCGGGCTGTGGGTGCTGATGCTCAGCGGGCGGGCGACACGCGAGCGCTGCAGGTAGTTACGCTGCTGCTGTGGCCGCGGCCCGCTGTACAGGGAATGCGAGTTGAGGTGCTGCCGCCGGCGGGAGGATGCCGCTTGGCCATGGACGCCCGTTGAGGCGGCGGCGACGGCGGTGGCCCCCCTTTGCTGTTGCGTCACCTCGACGACGGAGAGCTCCTCCTCGGAGTCGCTGCGCGGCAGAGAGTCGTTCTCCTCGTCTGAAAGGGGATTACCAGAGTTGAGAGGATGATCCATCTATTGGCTTCGGAGCCAGCTGATCAACACTCACCTTCCTTCTCCACGATGTACCACTCGTCCTCGTCGAAGTCATCGTCAATGGTCTCGCCCGAGGGCGTCAGCAGCTTGGTGATAGTCGCCGGCTGCTTCCGCTGCTGCTGCTGTTGCTGTTGGATCCGCTGCTGCTGCTTGCCGCGCTTGTTGCGGCCCCTTTTACCGTTGGAGGAGCGCACCGCCGGCTGACTCCTCTGGCTGCCCGCTACCGAGGGCGTTGAAGAGGTGACCTCGATTACATCTCCGGCCGTGGGATCGGTGGATGGGTCGGAGCTAGGATTCGAGTTGGGTTGCTGGGCGGGATTCGCTTCCTGGCTGCTTGAATCGGGTGTCGCTGGCGATCCAAAGAGATAGGAGGCGAGGCTGCTTAGCATTATACGGATTTTCGGAGCGCTGATCCGGCGTTAGAGGACTCTATATTGCTTTGCGGGTGTTGAGATCAAAGTTTCGCTGTTTATCGCTCCTTATGCCGGGCTTATTTTCACAGTTAGAGAGACAAATAGAGATTGCTTATGTTGCTGTTGGTTTTGTTCCTTGGATTTGCTTGAACGTTGCTCAGTCTTTTATTTAATTCTTGTTGTTTGTACGCTGTTTCGCTGCTTTCCTGTCTTGTTTTGTTTGTTGTTTGTTTTTCTTTTTTGCTTTAGCGTAGAAGCTGCAACGAAAGAAATGGGAAAATGCGAAATGAGCTTAGCAAATTGTGCGCATATTGCGTAATCACCAGCCCCCCTTCGGAAGCCCCCCTTGTGTTGGCCCGCAGTAAGCAGCTTGTTTGCGTGGGCGCACGCGGTTCAATGGGGCGGCTACTTAATTTCATTTAATTACAGTTTCCATACTCTGCCAAGAGGCAGTTTTAATCCAAAGTGATATATTTTAAAGAGAGCTTGTTAAAGAGGACTTAGAGACAATTAGACAAGGGATTATGTTCCACAATATTATCAGTATTATTGTTTAAAAATGTTGACCATTAAATCAAGTGAGTTCAAATTTAGTTTCACATTTCTTTTACAAAATATTCCTATAATTTTAATAAACTAAACAAATATAGAAAGTTTATTTTACATTTTTTTTTTACAAAATATTTTTTTAATTTTAATAAACTAAACAAATATAGAAAGTGTATCTAATCGGCATCATAAAATCTATAACAACTTCCCAAAGCCATTAATTTAACTGCCTTTCCTTGGAACTCACTCATTTTTCTTCTAAAATTTAATTAAAGTGTGAATCCGCATGTGAACTACTACGAAGTTTCCTAGCCTAAAGATGCCAATTAAGTTTTATTGCATCAGTTCGACATTATTCAAAATATATATAGAGCTCGAGTGGAAATTAATGGAAATGCGGTTTCGAATTCGATTGCGAAAGTGAAATTTCCTCGACGCAAATTAAGCAGAGACGGCAATTACGTTTGATTACATTCATCAGATTTCTTCTGTAGCACCGTGCTGACAACTGTCGGTATTATAGACGGGGGCCACTGCCGTAAAGTATCGCAGCCACTGCCCATTAAGTTTCCCAGTTGAGAGGCCTCTCTCATGGCTTTCCAGCGGTGTGCATGCGCCGAGCTTATGATCGAGGCAATTATATATGGCACACACAATCGCCGAGTGTACTCGGCGCATATACTCGTATGCAATTTGAATCGGGCTCACGTCATGACAATAGGAAAATATGTACTCAAGCCATGCCCGTATATATATAAATATATATCTCTTACCCAGATGAATTGAACTAAATCGCTGACATAAAGCACACAGAGAAATTTTCTTTGTTAGAGGAAAACTAAAACAGGAAAAACTATAACAAGATTAAAGAAAAAACTAAGAGACCTTCTCTTTATAGGAAGAAGAGTTTTTATTTAATTCCTGCTTTTATTTTTTAAGACATTGTTTAAATTGTATAGATTTTTTGATGTGCATTTTCCAGTGTTTAGCTGATTATCGCATCGTCATAAAGATGCCAGCAGTTCGACTGGCTTATTTTTGTCGATCAAATTGTGCACGGAAAACGGAAAACTCCGAGAAAAAAGCCATAAGCACTAACAAAAGGAAAATAAATAGAAATGTAGCTCAAGTTAGAGCTGGACTTGCAGAGACAATTGCCAAGGCAATTTGCAATTTGACCGCAAAACGAAAACGTGAAAAGCAGCAAACTAACAAAGTGAAATCTCCGGGCAGAGACAGAAAAGCGTACGAAAATTGGGCTTGATGAGGCAGTCCCCGAGTCAAAATGTCAGCGAAAGTTTGACAATCAAATTTGATGGCGGGGCCATTGGACTGGCGAGGTGGAAATAAATTCTGATAATTGCCAGGAGATTATTTAGGAAGTGCCTTGTGCATACAAATAGATTTATATTAAGTATTATCCGAAGAGCTGTAGAGCTGTAGAGCTGCCTCGATTGACCTCAAAATGCCTGGCCATATTTTGCAGTGACTTTGGCACTCGTCAATGCATATTTTAGCACATATATGCAGCTAGGCGAAATAGAGGCGAAATATTTTGCAGTCGAAATAAATTTGCATTGCACAACAACGGTGGTGGCAGCAGCAGCAGCAGTGATTGCATCGTTACGGGTCCGTGCTGGCATTTTATTAATAAACACGTATGGGGGGGACGGTTCCGAGGGCTCTTACTTTTATGGCACAGGCTCAGGCTCGGGCTCAGGCACCCTTGATAACGATTGGTCATGGACCCCGAGATATCTGCCTTTTCTAGCCTATTTTGTTTGCCCGCAAATATAATTTCACTTTTGTAACATCTGCCCATTGACAGCGAAACAAAAATAACCTTGAAACACAACAGATATATATGCTTGGCAATATATATTCTAGCTGCATTGACAAATGCCATATCATAGTGTTTATTTTAGCTCACAATATATTTGATTTTCTTGGCGACTTTGACCTTGATCGATAACACTAGTCTACATGAGGTAAGACAAGTTTCAAAGGGAAGCCCTTACTTCAGCTTTTATTGTTTAATATTGGTTCTAATCTAGTATAGTTCTTGAAGTTATATAACTCTAAATTCGATACCTAGGGAATTGCTATCTTCACAATGCGCTGGCATTGTTCGCTTTTTAAGTAAACAAAACAATGTTTGGGCCTTTGGAACGAGTTTGACTTGCTGATAACTATACAAAAAAAAGCACAAAAATATTCGCCAACTCATTTGAGGTCTGATAAGCCGCACCCCAGACGAATTTGCCAGACAGCGTCAACTATGCTAATAATTCCTATTTGTATACTATTGTTTACTATATAGTCTAGGTCCGACCAGAGTCTGGCGTGTGCAGCAAACGAGCCGACAGTCGAAAGTTCAGGCTTTGTTCAATTGATTGTAGTCAACCCCCCGATGGCGGGAGGGGGAGGGGGCTGGGCTAATGAACTTGAACTAATTTAGTTGAGCCCGACAGCTGCACTGATCGGAGAATGGAATAAAAGAGAGCTAAACAAAGATTGATGGACCGAGAAGGGAATTTAACAAGAGTATTTATATAAAGAAAAAAGGTATCTTTAAAATATATATTATTCTAAAATCAAATTAATTCTCTTTACAACTTTAACCTCATTTCATAATTTCACTATCTGACATTTTCTAATTTAAACTTTGTACTTTCCCTATTTAAATCTATATTTCATTGGCAATCTTTCACCAAAAGTGTAAAGCAAAAATACAAAAAAAGAGAACCCCTAAAATATATTTTTGCTTCAACAAGTATTTCAAACAAAGAACAATATATAAAGCTTTCTTTTTAAGTACAAACCAATAGCCAATCTATATAGAGAAACACATACAGCCCGATATCTATATGTGGGCATATATTCATATCAGTCAAATCGTATCTGATTAGCTTTAAGCTCTCTTCCCTGTCAAAGTGCAAAATTTCCTTTGTTGTTGATGGAATTTCGTATTTTTTTTTGTTACTTTTTTGGGTAGAATAAATACAAAAACACATAAACAAAAGCAGAAAAAAATAACAAATGCCAATCTGTAACAAACACTTGAGTTCTCTGGGAAATGGGTTCGCTTTATATGGCATAATGCGGAATTATGCAAGACGAGCAAAGTGACGTCAGTGGCGACCTTGGCAGTGCCAGAATTCTGGCCGTAAATTGCATAAAATTGTGTAATATTCCTTTTGACTAATGATGATTCTCACCTGGTGGAACACTTTGGAAAACTTAGCACGGGAAAAACACACGCAAAAATTCGGTTAAAATCACGGAGAACCACGGGCACGGATACGGATACAGATACAGATACAGCGGATCCCAGAAGAGGTACAGCCTAGTCGACACTCGTTTGCCAACTGAAGGCAGCGGAAGCGCATTTGAATTTCAAAAGTGGACGCAAGAACAAAAGCTACAAAAGTATCTGCGGCTGGCTGTGTGTGTATCTGTATCTTTACCTGTGTGTTTCTGCGGCTGCTGCAGTTTGGCCAAACGTTCTACGGGTCTCTCTTTCTTTTTTTTTTTGTGGCGCTAATTTCACACTTTTTTGGGCTATTTTATGGCTTGTGTTTGTTTGTGTGTATTTACCTAATCTTATTTCTTTTCCTTGGGTTTCACTTTCCGTCTGCAGCACTCGAACTCGGCGCTGCTGCTGCTGTTGCGTTGGCTTTCAAATATCAAAGGCGAATGCCAGCAGCGATCGCAGCTGAAGCCTCAAAAGTATCTCAAACGGACTCCCCCTCCCCATACGAGTGTATCTGTGAGAGAGCGTAGCGAAAAAGCGAGAGAGGGCAGGCGATCGGGAGCGTATCTAAGCCCCCATAATTATGTATTTTTTTAAAACGCAAAAAGCCACGATCGCAGCAGCAGCAGTAAACAAAAGCCAAGCAGCGCCAAAAACATTATGCTCCACCAGCTGAGAGAATGGAAGAGAGCGATCATACGTGTTGGTCGTGATTTTTGTTTACCAACAAAGCGATCGTGAGAGCGTTGTTTGCTCCCAACTCTCAGGAAAACTAACGCTCTCGCTGGGCGATCAGCTGCTCTGACGTTTGCGCATTGACACACTTTCGCACGCCACTCCCCCGCCCGCCAACAGTACTCGGTGGCCGTATCTGTATCTGTTAGATACTTTTCTATAGACGCCAGACCAAGTGGCTCTTCGCCACCGACTTGCCACGGGCCCAGTGAGTGACTAAGCAACCCGAAAAGGGGGGAGAGCTGTGGAAGCAGGGATACACTAAGGAAAAATATACAATAATAAAAATGTGGCACTAAAACTAGGAAATATATTTTTATATTCTACTAAATAAACTATTAAGAACCTAAGCTTGTTAACGAATATAAGTTTATGTTTGGAAAACTTTAAAATATTTTTGTTTAAATAAAAAACAAGTTTACTTTGATGTAGCTATATTTATTTTCTTTTATAAATCACAATTCTTTTAGCAAATATTTCTTTCTCTGCCTGGGGTATGGGGCAAAGTATTGGCAAATGTAGCTGACAGCTACTGGCTTGGCTACTCCAAAGTTCATGCTGAAATACAGTTTCTCTGGCCAATAATTTTAGATTTTTAATGCCAAGTCACGGCTGAGGCAGCCAAGCAATAAGTTGTCCGACAGTCGGAACGCATAAAAATGCTAATGAAACGCAAACGCCTGAGAACTATTCGCCAAATTGTCATTCGCTGCAAAACCGAGAACGCTCGAGTCATTCAAATAAGTTCAGACTCAGTTTGCGGATAATCGCATTATGCAATTTGAATTTAATTGAAATAAAAACCCACAAGTGTCAGCTGCTATTCTTGACGTATTTATTTTTGGAACTTTAATGGGTATTTATTTATTCACCAGCATAATTATTTGATTAAGAAATGATCCATAAATGGTATTGCCAATTTAGAGCTTTAATTATCGCATACTGGTTCTATTGCACACCCAAAACTGATTCTTGTTTTGCCACCCATTAGGTAATTTCATTTCATTTCTGATAATGAAAGCACATACAATATATATATTATATATACTACATATTCCTGGCCATAACCGAAAGCACAACCCCGTTTGGCCAGGTTCAAGGTTGTTTAGCCATTAGCGCAACCATTTGTTGTGCGGTCTTCTATATATTTTTAGAAATTTTATCATGCAACAGCTGACGGCGACAAGTTGTAGCTTTTGCTGAGAGAAGCAGGAAAGTAGCTCACGGCTACAGCTGCAAAGGTGCCAGAGATCGGCGGATATAGCCAAGTCTATATGCCCAAATATACGTAGGGAAATTGATGTGTGTTTATGGCCACTATACCTACACAATATCTTGTGATCTCCTCACACCGTTGGCCAACCCAAGTATTATAATTAATCTCAGTCTGCACGCGTCGTGTTTATGTTAACAAAAAATTGAAAAAAATAAACACTATGAAAACAAAATTCCCCTACTTTTGCGTGGAGAGGTAAACAATATTGGCGTCATCAGGAGGAGACGCCAACGAAATAGAAAACAAAATAGAAAACCAAAGCACTTTAAACTCAAATAAACAAATGCCGAAATGCCAAGAGAAATGCGGGAGTCTCTTCTTTCTTTATTTTGTTTTCTTTTTTTTTTTTTTCTTTATCTAATCGAGTAATGTTTATGGTAGCTGGCACATACATAAATTGTAAGCATCTCTGCCTTTAAATGATTACAACAAATGTCGAAGAAACAAGCAAACACACAACCAGGGAAAGGCGGGCAGCTTCAAAGGGAGTGAAGTGAACTCAACTGTTCCGGGCACTTCTTTCTTTCTGGGTTATTGCGCACCAACTCCCCCCCAATCACCCCACTGTGCCTGGCCCACTGTAGCTGTACTGTAACTATAATCCAGTCCACGACACGAGCAGAGCTTGGAGATACTGCGCAGTTCGGGATATCGAAATAGTATCTGAGGCAAACTCATGCTGGCTGGCGAATGACAAACGCCAACGCAACGGCAGAAGCAGAAGCTAGATATATGCGACATGGAGTGAAGCTGCTTTTTATACGTTTTATGTATCCATTCGAGTGGACAAACATTAGTGCACTGGAAAAATCTGCAGTCAATTGAAGGAAAATCGACTGGGCTGAGCTAGTTTTCAAAGTGTGATTTTTTGTTAATTTTTCAGGCATTTAAAATTATATATTTTTGTTTATTTAAAACAAAGAGGTAGTTCTCTAATTAATTTTAAACTTAATATTAATTTTATTAGGTCAGGAATATCTAGTATTTATTAAAAAATTATGAACTTAGCTCAAGAAACCCTTTTTTCAGTGCACCTTTATAGAAATGGTTATGCTGCCTCTCGTGCATATGAATTGTATTTCAGCTGCAGTCAGTCAGAATTTTAAAGGCTTTGTAATGTATGCCATATGTGAAAGAACAAAATAAACATGGATATCATAAGAGATATATGTATGATTATCTACCTTCTTTATAAGCGTTTCAATGTGATATGACTTTTAACTTGGCTTTTGGTGGGGCTTCTGTGTGACTGAAAGCATTTATTATGACATTATCTGCAGGCATTCTACAAGTTATTAAGTAATTTTTATAGATACAAGCAAATAAGCATAAGGAAATATCAAGTTGTGTAAGTAATATTTTATTATTATTCCAACCCCCTTCCCTTAGAATTTCAAAACAATTTTCTGAGGAATGATGGCATTTGCTACAATCACAAAGCACTTTTTGTTTCATTTTCTTTATTCGCTATATCTAGAAATATATATGTTTACTAAGCCCCATCAAGCCTCCTATAAAGCTCCTCGAAAAAGTGACGCAAGCAGTTCTTTGATGTCACAGGCCCCCCCACACAGAGACACACACAAAGAGGCAATTGTGAGGTCCCACTGTACCTGCCTCTGGGCATTCATTGGCCAGGTTCAATGTGTTCTGGCTGTGTGCTTATCTAACGATCGATGATAAATGTGGGACTGCAGGTTCTCTGTCACCGCACACAAGATGCTTTCAATATACATAATATACATGTATATAATTTCAAGTTCGCGTACCTTGATGCACTTGGTCCGTACACATATTAATGGCATTTAGATGAGCTTTTTATTATATATTTTTATATGTATAAAGTGGCTGTTTAATAACGCGTAATTTCAATTAGTACGTGAGACGCAGATGCCGCTTCTTAGGCAAATCCGCTGGGCACGACGAATTAATTTTATCACTTTGTTTATCAGTATCAGTCGCGGGCCCAGCTGCCGTATTTAGAACACTGGGTCAGCGCCGTCTGTGGCCCCTACAGTCTCCGGTAAACAATCAATCAATCTAATATTGCGGCAACTCAATCGATTTGTGCGCCCTTCCACGCCACAGATTACATCAGCTGAAAGCTATAGAAAGGTCTTTACACCTTCAGTCATCCCATATCATCATGACTCTCACTACAGCCGAGGGGATTGTAATGAAATAATCTCATTTGGAATAGTAATTAAAACTAATGGGCTACACATGGAAAATTAAGAATTGAAAATTGATGAAAAGTGTATTTTGATATTTAAAACAAAATTATGATATTGATATTTTATGACTACTCTTTGAGTTTTCCTGTGAAAGATATGCTTCTCTTTATGTATTCTTTAAGATAGGGTTTCCAAAAAATCAATAAGGGTTTTTTGGTTAATGCAGAGTAATGATACCCTTATTGCTTCCCTCCTTAACCCTTTGTATCCTAAATGAATTTCTCTTTTCTTGGTAATCAAATTAGTAGTTGACACCATTGTGGGCCACACTCACAGTGCTGTCATGCTTAAAATGCCTTTATTTAAGCGCAGCAATTGTGCCAGGACGTCGCCAATTAAAAAGGAGATTTATGGGCAAGTATTAATCGACCGCCACCCAATGGCCACCCCTTGCAGGCACCCCACAACTAAGTTAAAAATAGTTCGGACAGCAGTTGGTTACTGGAACTGCTGTTACTGAATTTCCCCTACTTTCGGTGCAGGAAAACTCTCTCTCTCTCTCCTCTCAGTGGGATTTTGTTTACAAACAAATTTGTTTGACCTGCGCAGTTGAGGGCCCTTTCTCCCTTTCTCCCCCTCCCTGATGATTGCCAAGGCAACCTTCGAATGTTTTGGTTCGACTCTCTGGCTGCAATTATGTGATTATATATATAGGTATACACCTATATATATATTTAGCAACGACTTCCGCATTTAGGGAAATGTAGGCCCAGAAAAACTTTTCGCAGCTTCTCGTTCCGCAGCATTTTTTGGGGGTCACCTTTGCTATTTTCGGTTGTCGATTGTCGGTTCTGGGTTCCCGGAGGTTGCCCATTTTTCGAGCAGAGATTATGCGAGCCCCACACGCGCCAAAGCTGCAGATCGATGAAAGGCCCTAACGTAGCTGCAAATCAGCGCCAGTGGAAAATGAACACGTCAGCAACCCCCAGCCGCAGGGGATGGGTAACGGGGAACTGCGCAGTGTGCAGTTACTGGGCCTACCACCTGGAAGCAGCAGCACCACCACTGCCACCCCATCGCAGTGGCCATCCCCCCGGGAATTCCTTCCCTTTGGCTCTTGTTGCAGCTGCGTTTATTTGAGAATTATGACATAATTTTTGACATTTTGCTGAACAACTAAAGAAAATATGAAATATCCTGAAAGTAGTGCTTTTTGGCGGGAAAACTTATTGTATCCTTAATAATGAAATCACCTAAACTTAGTGGTTGGAAAAATAAAAAGAAGTACTATAAATCAACATTAATTTCATAATATTAATTCCTATTTAAGAATTAAGGAGAAAATATATTTAAGAAGCTTGGGGAATAAGTAATTAGTAAATTCAATATAAAACATTATATTTTAACCTTTTTAGAACTTGGATGTATTTTGAGGATTTTACTACGCATTGTAATGGACTATGGAATACCCAGCAATCATGTTTCGCATCTCATCATTAATGAATTTCTTTTAACATTTATATTATTATTATTATATTGTTATAACAGAAGCCAATCTGTCTAAATTATAAAGACAATTCAATTACCCATATATTTTAGCTCCTTATTAAATATTTGCTAATTAGTTCTTCTGCTCATTATTTTTTCTTCTTCCGATGTCTGTTCAAATATCTTTTGCTCTCTATTCATCCATAACACGCCCGAAAACCTTATATAACTCCCGATAATCGTACGACTTGAACTTGACACTGGTGCGCCTTTGTCTTCGCCTTTGTTTATGTCCTGAGTAAATGGCAAACAGGTTTTTCCCACACCAAATTTCACTTTCTGCTTTCTTCGCTTCCCGCGGCCATAAATCAGGACCTGCTAGGAGCAGGCCCAAACAGTAACCCAAAACCGAGACAAGAAACATCAGGGGACAAGGAACATCAAGTGTCCATTGTTTGGTTTACAGTAATTACAGTTACGCCAAGTCGGCTGACTAACTTTCTAATTATAGTCGGGCATTATCGGGTCGGGTAGGGTCGAGAGGGTCTGAGGCGCAGTCCGCCGGGGACGAAATGCGTGCCATTTTGGGATTAGCCAGCTGCCGACACAGCTACCTGGTGGCCGGGTTCTCCCATCCCAGTATCTGTATCTGTTTCTGAAAGGTAGTAGCTCTATGTCCATGTCCGTTCGATGGGCTGAGTGAGGCGACCCGCGGGGCTGTGAAAAACTGCCGCGTCAGTTGGCAGCGAAAATGCGCTGTACTAATTAAAGCCCCTAATGCCGCCTAACGATGACTTAATTGCCTTCAATCCCTGGCCAGATCGGCTTAGCTTGGAGTGAAAAGCGTCTTAAAGGTGGCCAGTGCCGTATAAGGCCAAGACTAGTTCAAAAATAGCACACAAAGGAATTGACAAAAGGCTACAGGCAGAGAAATATTAATGAAATGGGTCGTTAAAGTTAAAGTAAAATTTTCCATTAAATTTGTTAGAAAAATTCGTATTTCTTAGGGTCTTTAAATATATTTTTGTTTTATATTTGCTTCTACTAGGACTTTCCCTCCCTTTATTTCTCTCTGTGCACTAGTTGTATTTCTTTGACTCTGAGCTACCCTTTTTGGCCAATTAAGGCGGCCAGATTCGTTGGCCACGATCGGGACAGCAAACGTATCTGGCAGATACACACTCGTTGAGTTTCGCATAGCTGCTGCAGCATCATCAGCTGTTCGCTGTTTATATATTGTGTTGTCCGTGGCTTTTGTTTTTCAATTTTTCTTTCGTTACCACAGACAAACAACTGGCCAGACTTGATTTATCATCCGGGACCCGGCTCCTCCCGACTCTCTCTCTCCTACTCCGCCGTTTCAGTCCAGCACCTTCGGTTCTTCAGCTCGAAAAATGGACAATGGACAATGGCAACTGCAACTGCAACTGCAAGACCTGTTCTGTGCACATTTGCGCTGCATGATTCACTTGGCTTTTTGGGCCCTCATTTTGTGTACTGTAAGTGTATAGAGTTTGTGAAGTGGCAGTAGCTCCCTATTTGCCTTCGTTTTCCGATGAATCTTAGTGTATTTATTTTTGGCGAAAAGCCAACAGCCTCAGTGCAGGAAATAATTGCAAGGCTAATTAAGATGTTAATCAGCGAAACATTCATTGCACTTGCCTTCACCAGATGACACTTCCATGAACACATAGTCATAATGTTTGTTTAAACTAAAACTCGATCGGGAGGAAGGGCAGAGAGCAGCAGCTAAATGAGCCTGAACTAAGCACTGAGAAAAATAGTTTAAGCTAAATGTAAATGATGGTTTCAAGATATAAATTTATTGAATTACTTATAGTGTTTAATAAAAAAGAGAAAGCTTACGGCTAATTTATAAATATCTCAAAAATATATTTTGTGTTTGGTGATATTTTTCTATTATTTCTATTCTAAATGGAGCTTTTCTCTCAGTGCACTCAGCTGGCAAATGCCAGAGATCTGAGATCTGTGGCCTGGCCTCTGATAACGATCGCAACAAATGCTGAAAACGTGATGCAAGTCAAATTTATGGCTATTAGATGCCCAGAATGGAAATCTCCTAACGAGAAACTCGGCCGATTTGCAGTCAAATACATTTGTGGGGGGGAAAAACTCCCGGAAAAACTCGAGGGGAAAAAACTCGGCCTGGCCAAACCAAAGAAAACTCACACTCGCTCATTGACTCACACACACATACTCATTCGAATACAGACGCAAAAGTGTGAACTCTTTGAATGCGAAGGTGCAATCAGAATATTTTTTCCTGTCTTTTTGTTTTGTGCACTTTTTTGTGTATGTATCGCTTGGCTGCACTCGAGATGTGTGTACATGTACTATGTAAATCATGAGCAAACTTCGAGGAACCCCATACATAATAAGGATGTACACATATATTCGCTCGAGTGTCCTTTCCTTGGCGGACTTCGACTTCCGCCTGCTTTACTTATTTTGAGGGTTAAAATTGCACTTACTTGCTGCTGCTGCTTGTCGGAGTTTATTGATCGGTCGATGACGGAATTATTCCCTCCTCTGGTTTCTCGTCCTCTGCCAAAAGCTGAGTTCTTTCACTTATTTCAATCAATGTTCTTTAGTTTTTATTTGTATTTTTGTTTGTTTTCGTATTATTTTTTATCCTGATTGCTTCCGTTTTGTGAAAGAGAACTGAGAGGGGGCGAGAGGTGCAAGAGCAGCGCTACAGGAACTCCGTGACGTATGCTAGCAACGACTGACGAGCGAATGATGGCTTCCAAAAACTGGCCAACAAAGTTGCCAGCCAGTGTGTCCGTGTGTGTGGCTCAGCTTGTGCTGGTATGCGTGGTGGCTGCGCCTCTGTGTTGGTGGCTCTACAGCTGAGCCCGACACACTTACCCCGATTCTCCCGCTACGCTGCTGCGCATGTGCAAGAGAGCTCTGAGAGATACACTATCCTATAGTGGTTGAAGAAGAAAATTCTATGGAAAATAAACAAAACAGGTTATCGTTAAAAAATATATATAAATATTTAATAATATGTTAGTAATAGAATTTATTTGGAATTTAAATCTCAATTAGTATATGTTAGATTCATAATTCAGGCTAAAACAATATACTAAAAATACAATAGGGAATTCTGAATTCGTATGGATTCATCTTTATCCAATTTTCTAGTTTTTCCTATTTTGCAGGCCTCTCTTTTTCGCTCTCAGTCTTCAGCAGCTGATTTTGTTTGTATACAAAAATCATATTGCAGTCTGAGAGAAATGCGATGAGAGCGAAAAAGCCAGAAAGAGGGGAGAAAACGATTGGGTAGGAGAGCACGGGGGTGGAGGTGTGAGCCAAGCCATTGAAGCTCAATTTGTGGTTTTAAGCTCAGACAATTTCTTTTAAACAACATCTTATAAACAATCTGTAAATTCATAAAGAACCAAGTTTATTTGGCAATTCATTCGACAGAAATATAATAAGCTGACAACGCAACAAAATGTTAAATTTATATTTAGAGAAAATTCTGTAAAAAACAGATGTGGGATGAAAACCATTCCAGATATATATTGCCTATAATTGTATTGTAAAAATATATAATGCATTTAATGCAAATAAATAGGAAATAAAGCAAAATAAATAAATGTTTTTAAATACTTATACACTTTACTTAATATCTTTTTCAAAAAACTGTTACGTATAAAGATTATCGAAGCAAATCTCGATAACACAACGCTCCAAAAGTAAACAATATATCGATAAATGCGTGGACCGCCGAGCCACCTCTAGCCAGCTGTTCAAACGCACGTGTTTATTTTTACGAATTGAACGCAGTTTCTTAATTATTAATTTTTAAGCGCTTACTTTATTTGCAAACAACACAATGGGCCGAAATAATCGCTCCCGAAAGCGCCGCGATGAAATGAACAAGATCAAGAAGGCGCGGTACGAGGCTAAAGAGTTAATTCGCCTGAAGAAAACTCTGGGACTCCTGGATGCCGATGGAAATGAGATCATGAAAGATATCAGCGATGTGGTGGAAGTAAAGACCTCAAAGGAGATCAAAAGGGTAAGTTATATACAAATATATAGTGTTGTATCCAGTAAATAATAAGAACTCTGACTTTATAGGAAGCCAAATCCAAGGAGGAGCAGGAATTGATCTACGAGCACCAGGAGAGCCTGGAGAAGGGCGAAAAGGTGGCTGTGGTCAACCAGAACACCGGCGTAGAGCATGTCTTCAACAGCAAGACGCTCAAGGATCAGTATGGCAACTATCCGGCGTGGTTCAAGAAGAAGAAGACCGCCAAGCGTCTACGCAAGAAGCAGCACTCACAGAAAAAGAACTTCAAACAGGCCTGGACCACGGTCAACGTGCCCCTTTAAGTCTGGGAATTGTTTACCTATCCTAGGTATCCATTGTAGATTGTAAGTCCCCGCTTAGTTTAGGTGATTTTGTAGACCAACTATTTCTACAAATGTGTTTTAGCTAAGAGTTTATATTGCATATTAAAGCCTTAAAAACTACGAATCTAATTTACTTGTTTGAAAATTTCCCCTAATTTGTAGACAACTTCAATTAGTAGTTAAAGCTAAGGTGTTTATTGCATATTAAAGCCTTAAAAGTTACACATACCATAGATTCTACGTCATGGTGACAACAAATATCCAACGCTTAGAGTAGACACGACGAAGTGGAGATGAGGCTGGTGAGCAGCTGCCCGACATGGATGATCACAAACTGGTGAGGGAATTAAACTAAAAGGGGGAGTGTGGTACAATTACTGAACGGAACAATAGCTGCGCACGCTGCAGATGACGCTGGTTGCCGCCTCCAAGCGTCGCGTATTGGCCGACCAGATGTGCGTAGTGGCCAGAGCCGTCGACACTGACTGGGCTTGTTCATCGGCTGGTCATTCTGGCTTCTCCTTGAGCTCCAGCCTCTCGGTCGACTCGCTATCACCCACCGCCTGCTGTTCTTCAATATTGCCATGCATTACATTGGGATTGGCCTTCAGGACTGAGCCGCCGGTGAAGCCCAAGATGCCGCAACCCACGGCCGCGAGTCCTCCAGCCTTGATGCCGGCAACTAAGCCAATGGGTCCACCTACGCAGGTGCCTAGGAGAGCTCCCACCACGGGATACATTGCTTTTTTGTAGGTCAGGGCTTGACGTAGCTGTCGCTCGCCTTCTTGTACATTTTCCAACGCCTCCTCGGCATTGTCAGCTATTTTCTCCACTGCCACAGATTGCTCTGCAGTCAGTTGCCTCATGCCCTGGAACATGCCGTGAAGATCGTAGATTTCCCTCTGCAGATTCTCCATCTGATCCAGGCAGGCTTGTCGTTGCGCAAGCGTATGCTCCTCCAGTTGGAAGTTAACCTGCAGCTGAGGCATATGCTGATGAGCAGGAAAATTGTGCATATCCACGTTCCCGGCTGGATTATCCTGATCCTCGTCGTACTGGGAGCCCAATGTGGATGTGGGTGACTTCAGTTTAAGTTCTAAGGGCGAAAATCTGTTAGCATTTACTCGAAAAAGGAAGACTATTCTGAATTTACCTGCAAAATCCTTCATGCCAGCGAAGGCTTGCTCCCTGCCAGGCCGCATTAAGTCATCGAAGCGTTCCAGATCCTCTTCCCGCACCTTTTCACGCAATGCGTCCATTTCCAGGAGCAGATTCTTAATTTGTTTAATGACCCTTAGGGCATTGAGTTCCTCTTTTTTTATCTTTTGCCAGTCCCCCAAGGCCAGACTTTTCTCAATATTGCTGCGATGGTTTTTCAGGAGACTCAGATGATGGGGAACCTGTAGATTGCAGGCTTAAGTATGGAAATTAAATGACAAGTCCGTGAATTAGTTACCGCCATTTCCTTGAATCTCTGTATAGAGACCTCCGCCTGCTTCAGCGGCAGCTTCTCGTCGCCCGTCATTGTGAAATGGAAACTTTGCCCTTTGGCTGCTCCGATTTATATATAATTGCTCAGCTCTGCTTGTGGTAAAAGTGAAATTGCCCACAAGGTCGGTGGGATCAGTTGCTAGAGATTCCCCTTATGTTTTTCTCTAAGATTTCCGTTGTTTTTCTGCGCAGTTGGGCCCGTGACGTCACAGTCGTTGTGTAGGTTTTCCAATGTGTTTGCTTTCAAATTATTCCATATTACTCAATGACACTGCACTGACATGGTTCCAATTATGCTGGTTGCACCTCCTCCCCTATTAAGACTGATAATAAAATTCTATTGTTTGTGTTTTGGGTTTCCTTTTTCTTCATTTTTCAAGCAGTAAGACCAGATGTGCACTGCAGTATTAATTCAGGTTTTCCGCAGGGCGACCATACATCGATTACCATGAAGCTATCGGTTATATAGGAAAATAATCGTGTCGGAGCAGTAAGCTTTCAGAATTCAAATGAAAAAGTCGTTATATTGTTTTTTATTATTTTTTCAATTCCAAATACACAAAACTTCATTAAAATCAATATAAAGATTAAATTTATTGTTATCTAATCCATGGCAAACAAAAGGAAAGATAGTAATTGAATGCCTTTCAGCTTTATTTAAACAAAAAGTCCAAGTTCCCATCAAAACAAACTGCAAACTGAATTATAAAATGCATTTATTTGTGCAGTGATTTCTCATATACGTTACAATTATATACAGATACATGCAGAAACTAAACGCTGCACCCACCGCGATTCGGGTGGGGCAGTTGACGGTGGTGCGCTTACAGCTAAAACTTCAGATCTCAATACATTTATGACACTTTTCGCTTAAGTACTAATACATAGCCCTAGTCGAGGGCTGGTTCTACGGTTCTACGGACTACAGAGGCACTCGACTCGCAATTCGGGAATGGCTTACAAGCTGGAGTAGCTACACGTGAACAGAGTGGACAATTAAGTTACCTAACATTTAAGAAATAGCGTTGAGGAAAAGGGAGAAATGCAGTTCTGTTTAGGGGCAGTTGGCATTCGGCCCGTTGCGGCACTTCAGCAGCAAATTCAGCATACCCTCCAGTTTGTTCGTCCGCGACTCCGTCTTATACAGGTTCGTCTGCAGCCGGCTGACATCCTGAGCCTGCTTTTCCTGTGAAAAATATTATTAAAAACAATTATTAATATTATTTCCTAGCAAAGTATCCTTAATTATTCTTACCAACGTGCTCAGCCTGCTCTTGAGCGTGTCAACTACGCTGTAGGTGGCCTGTAACGACTTCTGCAGCTCGTTGGTGTGCACTCGCTCATTGGCCAGCGATCGCTCGATCTTCTGCAGCCGCGTGACCACCTCGGCATCGGTATCATCGATGTCGTTCTCCAAGTCTCTCGCCTCAAAGGCGTCATCTGCGTGGGAAGAGATCTTCCGGCAGCTCTGTTGATCCGCCTGCAGCACAAATCCTGGGCGACAGCGACAGAAATAGGAGCCGGGCGTATTTACACACTGTTGATCGCAGGGCTTCTCCGTGAGGCACTCGTTCACATCCTGCTCACAGTGGCGTCCACTGTAACCCGCCGGACAGCTGCAGGTGTTGGGAGCCGTACAATTGCCGCCGTTTTGACAACGCGTGGAGCAAACAGCTGGCAGAGGGAGTAATAAAATGAAAGTTTTTACTACATGTTTTCAATTAGAATGTTTATGAATTTATTCTTAAGTATTTATTAAAAATATTTAAAGGTCTTTAAATGGGGAAAGAACCTTGCAAATAAAGTGTTTTTAAATGCGACTTTCACTTTAAGTTAGTTTAATACTTCAAAATCGCCACACTGCTTGGTTCAACTAGTCGTATACGCAATATAAGTAAATTTTCGGTTAAACATGTATTAAATACAATTATTTTTAATAATAACGATTTATTCTTTCATTTAATTTAATACATTCCTACATTTTCAGTTAGTTTCAAACCAGCAAACATTAAATAAGGGTTTAAGCCGTGAAAAGCCATTAAACCCTTTTACTTTATACTTTCTTTTAAAGGCGATTACTTCCAGACAGAATAGTTCTGATATTTTATAACTCTACAGAATTCTTGGTTCCTTTACTCACGTTTCATGCACGCATCCGCCCGCGGATTTTCCCTGCTCCAACCCGAACAGCAGTCGTAGGTCATTTGCTGGGCAGTCTTGTGGTCAATCACATCCCTGTAGGCCGGCTCATGGACAACTTGCACCCTAAATATATAATATATAGATTTATATTAGAAATATAATGTTAAATAAAAATAAAAAAAGCAAAACCATTGTAAACTCAAGAAATATAAAAACAAAATATGATTGTGTGGTTTCTGCATGGTTTAACCTCTAACAATAAATTAATAAATAAATTAAGCAAATAAATGCCGCTTACCTGGTGCACATCTGTCCATTGAAAGTGGGCGGCTGGCAGGGCGTGGAGACGTGCTTCCAGGTGGGACGCGTGTAGACCTCCGTCCGCTTCACGGGCATCGTCACTGTCCGCTGCTGCACGCAAATGTGCCGCCTGAAAGAGATCGAAGCAAGGTGTGAATTGGACTCTGGCTTGGATGTTGGTATTGACCCAAATCAGTAACTCATCATCGGGAAAAAGTGAAACTGACTTTTCCAGACGACGTCGGCCAATTACTGTCATAACGACAGGTTGCTACGCTGCGCCCCCTTTACATTTGGTCTCGGATCTGGATCTGGCTCTGGCTCTGTCTTGGACATTAGCCAATGCCAATTGTCACATGTGCCAGCATGTGCCAGCGAAGTGGACTCCAACCAGAGCCAGATAGGAGCGTGTCTCTGTGTCAGCTTCGCGGAGTATCTACGATGACAAACACGACACGCTCCGCTCCCAGCCGATGACTTGCGGCGATGTCAGTCCATGTCATTTGTGCGGAGGAGCTGCAGACCGAGTGCTCCAGTTCACGCAATCGACAGTTCAGTGGCTGTCAGGTCCAGATGCTGCTCAGCATTGCCTTCAATCTTATTTAATATAAAGCTAAGCAATCGGTCTTTACCTTGGTGGGTAAATAAGGAAATCTTGAAGATACATTCTTATTATTAATTGTTTATTTGTTATTGTAAGTAATAGAAGCCATTTCAGCTTCACAAAGCCTAGATAAGAATTTATTAAAATATGAAAGGTATATTCTTTCTTTACATAGAAACCTTCGATTTTTGTAAATTATATATTAAAAAACCTTTATTTAGAAACAAAGTTTATTTAAAGAGTTTCACCTGGACATCAAATATTTGTTGTTTAAATTACAAATGTGTAGGATAAACATTAAGCTCAAGCCACTAATATTTTTTTACAAGTCTAATGCACTTTCTAAGGACATTTACAGAAATTTAATGATGCCATTAAGAAGATGCACTTGAGTGCAGATAAAGCCTAAAATATCTCACCTGGGCATTAAAAACTTCTTACGAATCAAGATCATAAAAACAAGTAAAGTTATCACACACCCATTTGAGTGGTAAAATGATGTAAGCAACACACACCCAGCTGACTGTGTGTGTGTTTTCGAAACCCAAACAAAATCCCAAGTACTAAACCAATGCACCCAAAGACCTTTTACCCGCCAGCAGTCAAACATAAAAAGCGATGATAATAAGCGGTTTTTGACTTTTTTCGGTTGCCAAAAAGAGGCTGCAAACTGGCCCGAAACCGCGATGCATCCATAAATTGGCAGTTGGTGTTGCTGCTGTGATTTGGATGCTGCTGCTGCTCCTGCTGCTGCATCAGTTGCTGCTGTGATGTTGCTGGTTTGCTGATGGTGTCGTAATTGGCAATGCGGGCCAAAAACAATTGCCAACGCGTGACGTGGCCACTGGAGTGACTGACTGGCCTTTTTGCTCACCGAAAATGTTGCGGATAAAAGTGGCAGCAGGCAGCGGAAAGTGGCACACAGTTGTTGGCCGGCACAATGGTCCTGCGACCGGGACATTTACCAATTTCTTTATTGCCGCGCATGCATATTTATGCCCTGTTCTCTTCCTTGGCCGTAACTGGCTTCTCTGGCCAACAGTTCGAGTACCATAATTCTCACGTTATTTATGCGCCAGCATTCTCAGCGTTCAACGTTAAGGGCGCCAAAGAAACGGGAACGGAAAAAGTCCAAACCCAAAAAACCAAACCGTAAACGAAACAGCTATATATTGCCATGGCCAGAAACAATAACAAGAGCGTCCAAGCCAAATGCGGAAGTATTCTTTCGAAAATGAAAAAAAAAGAACCAGGAGAAGGAGAAGAAACTGTGCCAACAAAGTGCAACATGAAATGCTCATTTCCATCTCCATTCCGCTGGCTTCATAAATCTCCAAACGAGTCCAATGCACACACAAAAAGGGGTAATCAAAGCGATTGATTTTTGAAAACTAAATTATTGGAATTGGATTGGTTAATAAAAAGATTTCCGTGTTTTATTGGATTTTTTATATTTTGAAGTATTTAAAACCTTTCTTAGGGTGTCTAAAATTATAGTTTATGGTAAGAATATCCTTTGTTTAAATAAATATTTTTCTTAATTTCAGAAAAGTTTGTTAAAGAATCGAGATGGCAAAAGGATCAAATGGAGATCTTAAATAAATTTTAAAGGGATGTAAATAATTATTTAACATTAATAAAAACATTGCTTAGTTTTTACCTCCGTTTCCGAAATTTCCCAAGTCCTATTTCCTTAATCACTGATTGGCAACACATTAAAATTTCTTTCTGTGCCGTTGCAGAAGATACATCCCCACCCCCAGACGTATCCACCGATCCACCGATCCACCGCCGCTTTGTATATATCCCGCTGCGCCAGACAGCGCCAGACAAAGTGTAATCGAATGTATGTGTGTCTGTGAATGGCTTCATTGCATTGTTTAGAAACGTTTAGGCTAAAATTAAATTTGAATTTTTAATTGCCGAACGCCCCCGAACACCTGTGGCTAGACCTCCGAGTTCTTCTCTTTCCAAGGGAAAAATCTTAGTTATTTACATAGCCCAGCATGCAGAAAAGGGTTTCCCTTGAGCGAAACCCATAAAATTATAAAAACATCAATCAAAATTGGCTTTCGGAGACAGACGAAGAGCGGCAGCAGGCAACAAAAATTAAATGCAGGCAGGCCAATTAATCAAAAAATTAAAGCTGTTAAATTTTACCAGAAATATCGGTCTCAGCTCACCAAAAAGATGCACTTAAAGAAAGCCAGAGAAAAGTAGGGGCCTGTGAGTACGGTTTATTGATTTACGATTTATTTTCATTGGATGCCACGCAGAAATTAATGAGCCATCGATGGCTGCAGGCCAAGAGGTGACCCCGAGCCGATGTGTGGGCTTAATGGAGTGTTCCGCGTGGACCCTGGGCTTATAAATGGACCCTAGAGTGCAGTGGGAGATAGAGTTTAAAGTACATAAAAATCCCAAGGGAGAAGAGGAAGATGAGTCAGTTACCAGTTTATTTTAAGGAAGAAATTTTTATTAACTAGCAAAGTAAATACAATTCAATTTCCTTTAGTTCATATTTCATAACAATAAAAACTTTAAGCTTAATTTTCATTTTCAGTAGTTGTTATATGTAGCTGAAAGTTTACTGTCCTTTTGCTAATATAAATATAAGAAAGTTTTATGAAATGTTTAAAAAAAATCTATTTAAAAAATTAAATTTCTTGGAAAAGTGAAAGCAAAAAAGCAAAACTTAGCAGTTTGCATTAAAAAATAATGTTAAAATGACTCCTAAAGAAGACTCCTAGCTCTAGTGTTTTATATTTTAATGTATATTTCCGAAAAATCAATTTCAACTTCTGCACTTCATGATTTTTCATCCTTCACGAAGACCCCTTACATTTTTTAAATATTAACAAGGCGTCAAAATATTATTCCCTTCACTAAAATTCACTTTTAATTAAAATCCAACAAGCCATTGTGTTGATAGCATGCAAAACCTTGGAAATTTTATTTCGTTTTCGATGAGAGTTTAAACTTATTAAAATTGTAATCCCAACAGAAAATATTCCTTTGTGTTCGAGTCTTTTATGAAACCTATTAGGCGGGCCAAATGGATTTCTGGCCAAAATGAAACCGCAGTTAACTGAGGAAACCCCCCTTAATAAAGTAAATCTCAATTTAAATCATTTTTATGGGGCTCTTTAGAGTCTTCGGAGTCACTCAATCGGATGGGTCGGCTTTGGGAACCAGTTTGCATTTTGTCAATCTTTACAACTGCAACGTGAATGCATTTAAAAAACAGTTAAGACGAAAACGCACAGTAAAAAGCCACAAAAACTTGGCGACACTTAACAGCCGTAAACAGCTGTGATAGGCCCGGGAAAAGTGCAAGTCTGTCTGTTTGCTTATCGGGTTTCCAAATGAAAATGTGAAATAAATTTATAAAAACATAAAAATATTGTTGCCAGAGTCATAAAATGATTTTTTAACGGCCCGCAGAGGAGAAGGAGTGAAAACGCCTCGGGCTAGGCCAAGACCAAGAGCAAAAGCCAGACCGAAAATAAACTAAGCTTGCGGCCAAAAGACTTGGCCTAAAACTTGGCTGCTGAACTGGGCTCAAGTCCAGGCCAGGTCCGGCTAACTGTTTGGGCCATTTTGTGGTCGGTCGGCAGCTAATCTGATTTGCTACATGGAATTAGAATTTAAATTGGCCCCAGCCCAGGACCAGCCATGGTCAGCAAATGCGCAATTCCAGAACAGAGCGAGCTGCAGTGCATCATTAGGCAAGTTGGAGGCACTCACCCACAACTCCATCCTGCACTTTAAGGCACTGGAAAAAAACTAGAGGTCTCGGTCTATATGTTAAGTAGAAATACTTTTTAATTACTTATATTTCTGTGATTTCTAACGATTTCAATGGAACCATATTCACAGATAGAAAGCTTCTAGATTAAATCAACATTTTCTTATTCATTTTAAAAGGAAATACTATATTTTCCAAGTGCATCATTCTAACACGACCGAGACGACGACAACAGCGACACACAAGAGCAACAAGAGGAACAACCACGACAACGGCTCGGCAGGCGGCGGCGGAGAAAGAACATTGCAGACATCATGCTTCCTGGTCCAGCTGGCCAGGCTTTATTCGGATTCTTACTTAGCGTAAAATGCAACGCCCCTGTGACCATGCTCCGCCCGGGCAGAGGAGTCTTGCCGAAGGAGGATGCACTGCCTCGCCGCTTCTAATAATATTTCAGTCATGTCCACGGATGGCAAGTGCAACAGCAGCTACAGTCAAGGCAGAAAAATCATCAGCAGAAGCAACATCAGCAGCAGCCGCACCACCGCTTTCAGTTTTGTTCATTTTTCAGCAAGAGAATTATTGCAGCACTCAGCGGTGGCTGAAGTGGAAATCCAATATGCGACTGGACAAATACCCCAAGCTGGAGGCGGAGATTCTGACTCCATATTCCCTGCCCTCCAGACATTTTCCCCAGGGAAGGAAGGCCCGGGGCAACTTCCTCATCGAAAATGGGCAAACATCGATGGAATTTCTTCATTGCTTTGAAGTACTTGTCAGCACTAAATCAGATTGGACTTTTCTGGATCGGGATAATATATGGGCAAACGTTTATCAGTTGGAATTTGTTTAGGTTCTGGAATTGGTATTGTGCAAGTGTTTCATTTAGTAGAATTTAGAGACTTAGGCAGGCTTACAGGGTTTAATAAATATATTTAACTAAGGCAATAGTATCCTGTTTTTACATTTTTTAGAAAATATACCAAGCTATTAATTTATTAAGTATTAAGAATGTATTAAGATCTTTAAGGTATCTATCTATTTTTCTGGAATTTAAATAAATATTAAAAGTATTTTAGAAATCTAAGAGTTCTTAAGACAAACCACTTATTTCTTTAACAAATTTATTTAACAAGGATATTGATAATATATATGATATTTATCATTCAATTTGATTTGATATTTATATATTTAAAATTTTTAATTTCCTGGATAATTTTCCTCCTGACAAACTCTCTGCCACAGTGGATGTACATTAAATTGTTACCCTCTCAAAAACAGAAATCGCCAGTCACGGTTAGCCGCAGCCAGCCAGTTCTAATTTGGCTGTAAATTTGTCTTGCTCTCTTGGCCAGATTATGCAATAAAAGACGCAGAAAGAATTTGTTGCGAAAAGTGAAAAGAAAATTGCCGCAAGTGTCAGACGAGGCGAGGCGGCTTGCCAGTTGTAGTTGCAGATGCAGCAGTTGCACACACATAGATGAGAGTGCAGCGCTTGGGCGAGATGAAGATGGAGCACTATTTTGTGGTAATCTGAGCTGATTATAGGCCAGCAGGAGGCCCCAAAAGCGATGCAATGTGGGGTTCAGTGGCCTTACCATTGCATTTTCCGTACAACATAATCGCGCGATAAGCGATCTTTGGGGCCTGTCAATGGGTAACTCCCTCTTTTCCAAGTTACCTCCCCGCTAATTCGGCCCTTTTTTTCGCTGCAGCCTCTGGGGCCGGAGTGTGAATGTGATTGAGAGTGTGTTTTGGTGTGTGTGTGTGGTTGAGCGAGGAGGATGGTGTAAATCATGATTAATGCCCCAAACTTGTTTAAACAACGGCCGTGTCGAGCCGTGGCCGAAAATCCGATTAGTGGCAACGTGAGCTGCTTCCTCTGCCCTTCTCCGAATCTGAATCCGAAGAAAACGCCAGAGAAATGCAAGAGGCGTGCACGATTTCCATTTTCTGAATGCACTCTAAGAAATATTTGGGTTTGGGTTAAAAAAAACCAAGAAGGTTACGTTTATGATCTCAGAAAGTCAAAGAGCTTGAGATACCAACTTTTAAGGCAGCATTCATAAATACATTTATATATATATATTATATATATTTATTTTCTTCATGTGTAAATTATTTCTTACGTATTTCCACCTTTTCATCGGCTTTTTTGGTCTTTCCGATGAACTGCTAACAAAAGCGCAGCCCAAAAGGAAAACGCACACACAAAAATTTCAACAAATTAACATAGCCCATTCTCGGCGGCTGCTGCTACTTTGGTTATTGTTATTGTTGTTGTTACTGTTAATGCTGAAGCTAAAGCTGATACTGAAACTGAGATTCAAATCTCGCAATGTAACGAAAGAAAAATAAAATTTTGAAAGCGCTCCGCTTGGAAAAGCGGGAAGCTGCTGCCAAAATGCTGCCTCCAATGAAGATATTTTCCAACTAACCCATCGGCCCACGCCATACTGCAGCGGGACAAGTGCAGCTATCCTATCCCATCCACTTGAATCCACTCCAGTTCGAGCCATTCCCGAACCCAATCCCAATCCCAGGTTGTGTGTCTTGGCCGCTTTCGGTGTCCAATTGCAACATAATTAAGTAAGCCAAATGGCGTGTCTCGTGTTTGCTCTCCTGGCCGGGCTAGCATGCTTATCTGGTGCACTGCGAGAAATTAGAGTATAGAAGGAAATTCAAAACGAATTTTGAATAAAGAATCAGAAAAGCTATACAAATTTAATAAATATTTGATTTGATCTTCTGTTGGATTTAAGTTCTTAAACATTAGAAAGAAAAATTATTTTTATCATATTTCAAAAGCAGATTTCTGAATAAATAATGAAGGCTACATTTATTTATTCCATATTAATACTTTATATTTTTAAAAGAACTAAAGTTTGCATTGAGATTTCAATTAAATGAGCTCAGACTGACGATGATTGATGAGTCAATCAGAAGAGATGTCTTCATAAACTTTTAAATAAATGACTGATTTTTAAATAAAATGTTCTGGGAACTTTGTCTGCAGCTCGTAAACGATAAATGGCATCATGCAATGAAAGAATTATGAATTCTACGACTCAGTAAGTACCAATAATTTTCTCAAAGTGTACCGCACTGTATGTTTGGAATTTTGTGCGTCATGTCGGGCCGACTTTTTGGGCGACTCAAGCAGCTCGTGTGTGGCGCTCGCAGATTTGTTGTGTCTTTTGTAGGGGCTGCAAGACAAAAGCGATGCCAAGACAACGACAACGTCAGCACAGCCCGCCTCCGAAACCCCCTCTCTGGGAACGGGTTTCCATGTAATCCCGGCCAGCCAGCCAGCGTCACCCCTCAGTCGTTGCCCATCGCCCCCTCCAGCATTGCATTAACCCAATTTTCAACTTGAGATGCGAAGCTGCGTGATTTGCAAATTACTGGCTTGAGCCCATGCAGTTCCATTGTGTGACGGAACTGTCCATCTGTCCAAATGTCCACGTGTCCATCTGTTCCAGTGTTCACTGTCCACAAGCCATGTTGCGAGTGACTTACTCGTGTTTATGTGAAAACCCCACTAATTGCATGGCGCAGACAGAGACGCAGACAATAGGCGTAAATTTAGACCATGAATCGAGATTTACATATTCATTCAATAAATTTCCTTTATAGTTTATGGCAAAGCCTAAGGTGTGATATAGAGGTTTGTCATAATTATGATCATGGTTTCATAGTGGTTTCTTTTGGGGGGAATTAAAAGGGGGGTACAACAGTGGGTATTATGTGATTTAAGCTAAGGTTTATTTGAATCTTTGAAGTTTTTTTATATAAGCTAACATATTAAGATTTTTTTTTAAATTTTATTTTAATTTAAAAGAGAGAACTTTGTAAAAATGTTCATTAATATTCAGGGAATAATATTTAAAATAAGAGCTTTTATTTTTGCATAGAAATATTCTAATTTAAATTTTATTCTGACATCAAAATAAAGATATATTTGATATAAACCAAATAATTATATCCGGAAAAATCATAGATATTAATTTAAATTGTTTTAACAAAGACTCTAAAAGATTTACCCTTCCAAACCCAAGCTTGACTCAATCATTAATTATTTAAGGTTGTCTCGAAAAGGTCTCCATAACCTGAGGAGGTACATAAATACCTCAACTGGAAATGTGATACTTCAGAAAATGACACACACTTTGAGGGAAAGTGTAACAAATGATTGTGAGCCCAGACCTTTGACCCAAATAAATTGTGACAAATCGAGAGATACATATCCAAATGGGTATATGTGAACCATCAAAGGTTCCATTCTTCAGTGACAAAAACCATGACTAATTTGGGCAAACAATGTTATTCTCTTAACAAATTTTGAATAAAAAAAAAACGAAACCCCTTTGAAAGTCTGAAAAATCCATCTTAATTAAAACTGAATATGGAGACTGCAATGCCAGCATTTTGCATTTGTCAAACCAATTTGTTCAATTGATGTCATATCATGTCGTGTTCTCCACTGATTTCCGATGAGCACGTGTACAATTTGGTGGGCATAACAAGTTGGATTCCCTCACGGATCCCAAAGAAAACTCATTAAACAAGCTTCTGCCTGGGCCAAGGTTTCCATTGCCCCGATGGCATGACTTGGACTCCAGATAAGCCCAGTTTCAGGCACCGGCTCCATCTCCAGCTAAAGAGCTCAGAGTCTACAACTCTTTCTTCTCGTTTATTATTATTTTTTTTGTAGCTGAGCACGCGTAGGCGTAGCCATTGAGCACAATGCTTCACGGTGCAAAATGTTAACGAATTTTCACAAGCCAGCCGCATTCTAAGTGCAGTTTTTCCAAGCCCAGCATATCAAATCATTCGTCATTCGCCCCCCCAAATCCCCCTCGGCCTGTCCATAATTATCGCAGAACCAGGCTCAAGCGCAGACCTGGAGCTTGGAGCCAGCAGTTCCGAGTTGGTGGTTGGAGTCGTCGATTGTTGACAAGCAATTTGCAGACGGCGAACTCGAGCCCTGACTTCGCATCCAGCTGCGATTGTGCCTCCGTCTAAGATTGGCACTGGGAAAAATATTGCTTTTAAACATTAAAACATACTCTATTTGTTTTTTAATAATTAAACATTGTTGAAAAATGTATTGCAATAGATTTTTTTATATAAAAGTAGGTGATTTTTACATCACCAATTTCAGAGAGAAAATTAAGCATTGACACTTGGCGGCTCCAGAGAACGCTCGCAAATGAAATTCTTTTGGAAGTGGCAGCTATCATCATTCAAAAGATGCGTATAGTTATATCTAAACTCATCGCAATGCTGCTCTCCATTTTTATTATCTGGTTGAGCGGGATACCAAAGTGCCGGGTCAACGGGCTTTCCACTTGGGAACCAAGTATGATGTCCCAAGGTTAGAAAATCGTTTCCTGAAGTCCAGAAGCTGCCGTTTAATCCTTTATCATCCAGATATTGATTAATTACTTTATATTTCTCCCAGCTATCAAGCGAAATAAGATTGTAGCCCAAATTCTCGCAGTAGGCACGGGCTTGAAACCAATTCTTCCAAACATTCAGCTCAATGTTGAAGAGGGTGTCGCCAACGTATATAAAATTCTTATTTTTTGAAGTCACTAAATAAGGACACAAAAGAATTAAGGATATAACCTTGAGCTGGTTAAGAAAAGGATCTCACCATCTCCTTGAACTCCGCTTAGGTAAATCAGGCCCAAAATGGCCAAAACTCCACTGTACTTGGTAAGCATTTTGCAATTACTGTTGTGATTTGTTTCTAAACTGCACTCTTTTATACCTCAAGGAATACTTTAAAATTCATGGAAAAGACAGTGTGAATTGGCCTATAGATAGGCCAAAACGCAGTATCTAAATTAATCAACTTGGCTTGTACTATATATTGCTTGTCTTATCATCCGAGGCAGGGAAAGGTGAGATCTTGTTATTCGGTCAAAATCTTCAGACAATTGGAAAGTTGATAAGAGTTTATGTATATTATACATATTGTCTATAGCTTAGTAGAATTCTAAGGAATATTTTATTCATTATATTGGAATTCTGGGAAAAGAATTGAATATCAATTTATAAATAACACTGAACATTCTTCCTTGACTTCAACAATTAATAAATAAATAAATTCCCAGCTCAAATCCCTGGCATATTCAAAAGAAACATTTAATATCACATTTTTTCCGAGTGCATCCTGAATCTCTGTCTGGGGTCATAGAGCTGCTCGGAGTGCACATAACTCTGCGCCGGAGCTCTTGTCTCATTTGATTGTGCATTTGCCAATTGTGTTGCTTTTTGGCTTTTATTGCTGCGGCTGATTGAAGTCAAGGCCCTGCTTTGTTTTCGATTTTTATGCCAGGCCATTGCAGATATCTGCTAGATACAGATACTCGATTCCGAGTGGCAAGTGGCATTTAAGCGGCAACGCCCACCACAGCCACCGCTCCGTATCGACACCTACAAGGCTCTAGGAAAAACTACTAGTCTCAGCCAGAGTCCCGGAATCCATAATTAATACATCAGCTACCGATCGGTGGCGCAACTGCAATCGCAAATCAAAAGTCAATCAATAAGAGTTACCACAAATGGAAAAAAAAAGTAGCAGACATCAATCAAGTGTCGGACGGAAAATGCAAAACATGAACACTGCAGACATAAATTGAGTTTATCAAACAGAAGCCAAAACACTGGTTAAAGAGGTCGCCGTAGAGCAAATTTCGAATGGTACAAATGGTGTTTTGGCGTTGAGTTGCAACATTTGCATAATTAAAAGCGTAATTTCCATGGCCTCTGGGGCTGAAGGAGCGGAAAACGACTTAACTTCACTTTTATCCGCATTTGACGGTGATTAACACCGAGTCGGCGCAACCGCAATTGAATCGCTGCACCGACCATTAACCAGGTTCGATAGCTGCTGAGAGGGGGCCTAACATACAATATATATATACAAATATAAGGTGAGATACATGGATATACTCATATATCTACTGGTGGCGGCGTGTGAATATTGCGGCAAAGCCAATCCGCACGGAGCAGTCATTTCCATACGCTCTGTTGCAACCTGCCACTTGCAGTCGCAGTTGCAGTTGCCTCGAGATGCACGTGCAACGCTTAAATAAATAGAAAACAAAACAACAACAACAACAAAATATATATATATATAAATATATAGGCAAGGCAGCAGCGCCTACGTACTGAGGCAATCACACTGGAAAATGATGCCACAAAATTAAAGATCTTGATGGGGAAATACACTAAAAACAAATTAAAAAGCTAAATTAATAAACAGAGATTTTACTTTAAGAAAGGGCGATATTTTACAGATTTAAAAGCCATGAGAATCACTTGTAAAATTATTTGAAAAAATATGCATGACAATTTTCTAGTGAACTGTATTTTTCTCCAATATTTGCCCAACAATTTATACATTTACATATAATATATAAAAAACTTTATGTCATATTTACAAAATTCTCTCATAAATTATTTTTCTTTTAATTAATCATTTTTTTAAAGCTATTGATATAATTTATCAAATTAATTTTAATAAGAATTCATTTTAAGTTACATTTTAACAAAAACTAATAAATTATAATATATTTATAAAATGTTCAGTATATTTGTTAGTTTTCTTAATTTAGTTTCAGGCTTCCTACAGCTTAAAGCATTTCTGTTACTTTATTAATTAAGTTTGTTCCCCTTTTTGACAGTCAACCCAAAAATCTCGATGACTTACGTTTCCCCCCAGCAGTTTTGCCCCACTGTGCCATGACTGATGATGCTAGCTGGATAGCTTTGCCTTGTGGCATGAATTTGGCAGTTGCCGCATAAATCAAAAAAGTGTCATAATTTGCAACAGCCCGCACACTGGTGGCTACCCTCCCATATTGCGCATACGCAGCGTTAGCCCCCCAGGCAGATGCAGCCGAGTCAAGTTGCAATACTGCAATCGGAATTGAAATCGGAATTGAAATTGGAATGCCTTTGCCCTTAAGTAGACGGACATTAATTCCAATTAGAAAATATCAGAGCACACTTGGCAATTGAAAACTCGTTAAAGTTCATTACCTTAAAGCGACGCAGAGTCAATGCCACGCAGATCTCAGCAATCTTGGCCAGATCGATACCAGATCGGTGGAACCAGAAGGCGAGGACATGCCATATCTAGCCAGAGATCGAAGCTATACACTTGGGTAGCTGCAATTGCAATTGTCTCGCGCACAAGTGCTCAGCAATTGACACACACGACAATTGAAGTCGCGGCGAAGAGGTGCTGGAAAAATCAAAGCCACTTGGCCTTGGGGCTAATTTCCAAGCCAAAGTCCGGAGACCGAAGACCGGGTCTGGCCTGAAATTAGCAGCTGCTGCTGGAACGCTGACATTGAAATCGCTTCGTGTCATAATAATATTTAAATAATTTATGTGCGCCCCGATAAGTCTCGGATCTTGGGCCAAAGGTAAGCCTTTTCGGCTGTGTATTTATTTATGGCTGCAGCAACCTTGAACCGCCGAGCAGCAGACAGCGGGCAGCGGGCAGCTCTGATAAATGCAATCGGACACGCCTCGCCCCAAATGCCGCTGAGAGATCAGACCAGACCCCAGACCAACTTTAGCTTCACCGTCATCTTCATCTATCCCAGGGGTGTGACCCGAAACCATTACTCTTCGATAGCTCAATGAACTGAAGATTGCAAGGTTAATAAATATATATCTTCTGCATTGTTTTTGATTCTTCTTAAATGTGTGGTTTAGATAAGATATATTATCTTTTTAATCAGATTTTTAATCGAGGCAGGAACTCTATTTTATACTTATTTTTTTGTGGATTTAATTATTTTCCCAAAAACCATGACTACGACATTTTAATGACGGGGAAAATAATTTGGCAAGCGTTCTTACTTAATTTTAGATTTTATAATTAAGAATGATCCACTTACCGCTCCATCTCCTTGGGGTCCGTGGGATGGCCCCGTCCGATGGTGTTCGTCTCGAAGGGATCTTCGGTGGTAAACCCAGTGGACACTGTGCTAGGTGCCGTGGTGGTGTAGCTATAGCCCCGCCGGGCTGGAACCAGCGGGGGAATGGTGCCCATGCTGCTGCCCAGACCCGGACTCGCCGATCTTCTGTTCAGATTCGGCGGCGGTGATGTGGTGGTGCTGCCCATAGTTGGCACAAAGGAGTAGCCCCTGCGCCGATCCTGCACTCCAATAAACTCCACATCGTGAGTGTTATCCTCACCCTTGCCGGATCGCGATGACGAAGGTATGGGTGGCGGTGGAGGACCATAGGTATTGGTAAGGATGTTGTAGGTATTGTAATCCCACTCGGATGTGGGTTTGGTCTGGTGGAGACGTCTGGCGCCCTGTACCCTATTATAGGGATTATGTGGCTGAATCCGTCGTAGTCTGGTGACCTCCTGCATGGTTACCCCGGGCAGCAATTCCACATCCGACTTGGCAGACTGCACAAGTTGGGATCTCCGCTGTTGCCTTTGAGACGTGGTTGCACTTGTACTTCCCTGATGACGCGTCCTGTGGCTATGCGTTCGATGATGATGCTGATGCAGATGAGTTCTATTCTGATTCTGATTGAAGTTTTGGCTCTGGCTGAGGCTACTGCTATTCTGAACACCTGATGCTACGATCACTGTGCAGCAGAGCAGCAAAAAGCAACCCAAGGAGTTAATTCCCAGCATGATGATGACCCGCTATCTCAATTCGATCGATGGAACTGCAAGGAAATAAAATGAAATAAAAGTGGACTTTATTAAGTGCTGAACTCGTTTCGTTTTTCGTTCCCAATCCCTTCCCAAATGCATTCACTTTCGTTCTCATTCAAATTCCTAGGCATTTTGCACGCCTCGCGGCGGCGCTTAATGTAAGCAACAAGACGGATCCACGGCTCCTCATTAGCGATTCCTTTGTCCCGTGGATCGCCGACCTGTCTGTCCATCAGCAGGTAATTGAAAGGTAGCAAAGTATATTAACTAGACTAAAGTCAAGGCTACAGGACAAGATCGTTACTGATATACACTAACTTAAATATATAATAAACATTTTAGAATATAACTCAGATTCTTTTTAAGCTTTTAAGGTGTCTTTAGTAAGCCAAGAATGAAATGAAACTTAAGTCTATTTTTGCTCCAACATTTTAAGGATTTATTTCCATCTCAAAAAAGGACTCAAGGAAGCTATCTTAACTGAGGCACTTTTCCAAAAGATATATATATAGATATAACCCGATGAGGCCGAACGGTTTTCACGGTCGATTGGCCAACACTTCCAAGTACGGCTTGAACTTTTTTTTACGCCAGAAACAAAAGGCAATTTGTTGACGATGACGGTGACTGTGATTATTATTCTCTCATGACTCTGTTGTTGCTGCTGCTGTTCTGGCCGATAAATCACACGTTAAACAAAAAATGTATATATATATATGTATAAAAAAAAGAAAAGTAAATGCGTTAACAGTTAACCGGCCAAAAACGTAAAGCAAAGTGGAGTGAACCGAAGCCGGAAGCAAGAAATGCATCAATTTTTCGCTTTGTTCGGTCATTTTTCAAAATTTCACGCACTGCGAAGCCAAAAGCCTCTCATTTGTCAGCATAAAAATACGAAATAAAAAAAAGAAAAACAGATAAAATACAGCCACCCTTAACCCATCGGGAATAAAAAAACAATTATTGCAATTGCTCAGTGAGCTTATTAATATTCATTGCTCCAACTTGAATTTATGAGTCCACCCGCCCTGCTCATTAAAGCGGATCTAACATGTGTTCTTGTGTTTTTTTAATTTCAAAAAATTGTGCACTGTAAAAATGAGATTTTAAAGTATATTTTCATGCAAGTTTCTTTATTTTTAAAGCTGTCTTTAAGATGTAAAAATATTATTTGCACAATGTTCTCAAGCGTAACTCTCAGTTACTAAGTAATAATTTTAATCTACAAAAATAGTCTTTAAAATATATTATAATTTTTGAATTTCTATTTATTATATTTCCATTTTCTATTTATTTATCTCTAAGACCTTTTCTCTCTCTGCACTTGCAATTGAAAAAGTCCAAAGAACTTTTGATAGGTCCGAGTGACAGCAGTCTCTTGACTTGAAGTCGTCATTAACATTTGCTGCGCTAATTAAAAATCAACAGCGAAAGATTGGGAAATTGTGAGACAGTAAGCAGTCAAAATGTGGCAATACTGACCCTTTTTCCCAGATGCATCTGAACATGGGAGAAGTCAGAAGAGCCACAGGGGGAGTATCAATCAGGTGTGGTTTTAAGCCGCTTAGTAAGTGAAACCCTGGGACCCCTTGGGCACGACTGCCACTCAAATGACTGCCAAATGTCCAGCTCAGACTCCAGACTCCAGGTCCAATCCCAAAAACCAAACCCCCAACCAGTTGTCATAACTCTGCACAAGTTCCAAGAAATGCAAAAACGCGAAAAATGGTAAAAAGGTTTTCGGGCGCCGCACAACAGCAAACTTAATCGAGACTGCAGACAGACAAATAAACTCAAAAAAATAAATATATATATAAATATATAAAAGAGTGATGAAGAAATCCAAGCAGAGGGAAAAACAACTTGATTCCGTTGAAATCTAAGCCGGGCAACTGCTTCAAAGTCGCTTGGAGTTGACAACTCGCCTTGACCTTGCCGGGATTGCCAAAAACGGTCAGTCCGGAGATAAATCAAATCCCATAGCCGCGGCATTCGTCTGAACCCGAAGGTGGAGATGAATCCAAAGATATATAAGTATGTGTATAGAGTTCCTGCCCACAGCCGATCGGCGGCAATATTTTGATATATCTCTAATTAATAGCTGGGCAATGCCTTAAGAATTGATTATAAATCAACTTTCGGGTTGCGGTTGCAGTTTGGGCACCGCTTTACCCGGAATTTATGCAAAGGCTGCCATAAATTTTCACTTTTTCCTCATCTAGAAATTAGTGTGTGTTAAATGTTATTGATTCGTTTTCCCAGCACATAAATCACTGGCTAAATACTGGCGAGAATGGGAGCGGGAATGGAGGCGTGTTTCGTTCCCCGTCGGGAAAGTGTCAACTTTATTTTTGTCACCCTGACAAGACACGGATTCTGTGGGAGTATCTGTATCGCAAACTATATCTGTATCTGTATCTGTATCTGTGGCTGTAGTTGAGCTAGCTGACCCAGACATGAGCTACGGCCAATGAATCACTAGAGATGCGTAAAACAGACGCTATATATATCAAGGAATTGGGGAAGAAATTACAGTGAAGTCTGAAATCGGGGTAATTAGAATTTTATAGGAAATTTAATGGGTCTTTGTAGTGAGTCAGTGAGTCAAGAATATAATACTAAAATCAAGAGGCTAAATTGTGAATAAAATAATAAGTACTTTATTTCAGAAACTTTTTTTTATGAATAAATACAAAGAAATGTATAAGTTACCTCAATTTATTATTAGTCTTATTATTAATAAATAGTCTAGGCTTGAATTATTATAGAAATCTTATAAAGTCTCATACAAATTAATATTAAAACGCAACAAACAATTATATTAAACATTTCTTTCAAAATCATAGAATAATCAATTTATTAGCCATATATTTTTAATACCTAAAAAGAATAATTAATACCTTAAAAGAAAAATATTTAATTTTATAGTTATATTAATTCCGTTATCCTCCTTATTGAATACCTCCTGTTTTCCTACATATTCCATAAAAACAGTGCTTATGTCTCATGCCCGTTTGACATGTTTTTAGTTGTCATAGGAAATGGCTGTTGTGGGGGAAAACTTTAATAAAAAGCAGGGAGATATGGCACACTTGCGTCTTCATTCTTTATTAATAAATCTTTTTGCATTTCCCCATTAATCATCACTGACTTAGAACTGCAGTAATTATCAGATAACTTAATTAAACCAAACGAAATTTGTTAAAATTATCTGATTTTATTTATCCGCATTCAATGGCGTGTAAATTGATCATCATTCCAAGTATTTTTGGCAGAATTTCTGGAATGTAATTTAAATTAAGAACTTTGCCTCCGACTCTCCATTTAAATGTTAATTAAATGCCTCTCTGACTCGTTTTTATTCTCATTTTTTGTGCAATTCCAAACAGCTGCCGCTTTAGCATGCGTTTTTATTTATGTTTTGTGTAATCGGGGCCGCTCCTCAAGTTCTTATGAAGAGATAAACTAAGAGCTTAACGCCGCCTGCCGAGGAGATCCCCAGACATTCGAGAAATTGTTTGGTAACTCGCACGTCCAACACCATTTTTTTATGGCTGAGCGAATGAGAAAATGGTATTTTCCAATTTGTTGCTTCTATTGTTTGCTGTTGCAAACGCTTTTCAGCACTGCTTTCATTAACATTATATCGACAGCCAGGATGGGCTGCAAAATGCCTTAGATCTTGGATTTTGGACTGCATTAAATGTCCGATTTCACTCACAGTTGAGGGGGGGAAAAGTGGGGGAGAATTGCACAGAGAAGAATTTTGAATCAGTTAATAACTTTTTCTAAGAATTTGTGATTTTAAGCAGTTCTCCCAAAAATTGTCACTTTTTTATAAGGAAAACTTTAAAAAAGAACTGCAAATAAATGCCTTTTGTTAGGAAAAATTTACAATTTTAAATTAAAATTTGTTTTGCTTTAAAATATTGAAGAATTCAGCTTGTTTATCCAGTTCTTTAAATAAATATTTTCCTCTGCGACTCCTAGTTTTTGTCAGTGTCAGAATTCCGGGTAAAGAAAGAAGCCACCCAGCAACTGATATAATTTTCACGCGGTGCTCAGGAGTTCAATAACCGAATGTATTTGGGGTATTATCCAATATATATATATCTTATCTGATGGATTGCCAAATATTTGAGATGGAAAACACGGGACAGAGGGGGTGCTGGAGGGAGTTGCACTGCCGCCCTTGGGCTTTATTTATTGTTCTTGTTGACGGGTTCGTCTTCGTTTTCCCACGACATCCAAGATAGATCTCTGATGGCTAACAAAATGGTTTATAGTGTGTTGTAGACCGGCTATTTGATAGTATATACATATATATATATCTTTCACATGCTGTTTTATATTGTCTGTTGATATTGTGTCGCTGTCTTTAATATGCAAAATCATGACACATTTGCCCAGCGTTTGTATCTCGTTTGCTTTTAACTCTGCCTTTTCTTTTTTCTTATTTTTCTGAATGTTTTTATTTTTTAACAAGATCAACAAACTGTCACTGGCGGGGAGCAGAGGGGGAAGGCGGCAAGTGGGGCCATGGGTCGTTCGATCGCAGTTTTTTGTTTACACTTTACTTTCCGTTCAATTAAAGGAATGTTGCCGGCCTTTGTTGCCGCGTTTTCTTCCTAACAAACTTGGAGTCTCGGAGATGAAAAGCGAAAACTATGCAATATGCTCAACATCGACAGTTTGACATCCGAAAAACGCAACTAGGCCCAACCCGCTTTGCTACACAGTGAGGAAAACTAGTCTATAAATTTTGAGTGGGAAATATTTTTTTTTTTATTATTATTTTGAAAACCTTTCAAACTTTTGGAACTAAAAACCTGAATAAAATAGAATAAAATTTTTATTTTGACAAAAAGGTTAAACAAAATATTTATGAATATATTTATTAGTTTATTTTTGCATTTATATATTTGGCCAATTTTTTATTTTTATTGAGAATTTTTTAATTTTTAGCCAAGAAACACGACTTTTTAATTAAGCTGAGTTTATGTCTGAATTCGATTACATTTATTTTCGATAATTTATATATTTTTTCTTTTTATTTATTTATATTTATTTACCTAATGGTTGATTTAATATTGGTTGTATTAATAAAATTAAATTGGGAATAAGTTTTATAATAAAATCTTTAAAATAAAGGAATTTTTTACAATTACAAAGTAAGGAATTAGAATTTCGGACTTGTGAAAATTATCTTAAAATTTCCCCTTAATTTTTTCCACAGTAAAAAACCGAAGCAAGTTCAACTTCAAATGCGAAACTCATTTCAATAACAATTGCAAAGTCCCAAAAAAGGAAAATAGAAAAAAGACAAGGCAACAGCGTAGCTCGCTTTGCTTGGCATGTCCAGTCTTTTGCTAATTGCTTTGCAGCTGTGCTGCCACGCCCCCTCAGGCTCAATGCCTCCTAGTTGCATACTATATCCCCATGGCCATGTGTATATCCCCACTGGTATCCCCCGGATCCATAGCCCATGGTGGTGGTGGTGGTGGTGGTGCTGCTGCTGACCCTAGACTTTGTTGGGGGAGCTAAGCCAGACAAAAGACATAAACCCAGTTACCGTTAGCTGCGTAATTTATGCAAATGACTTTGGTTAATTAGCAAAGCAAAAGAGAAATAAAAAAAAAGGAAAAATAAAACAAGAAACCAGTGGACATGCGCCATGTGACGTGTGTACTTCCCCCCTCTCGAGTTTTCCGTAATAATATTTGTGGAAAGATTATGATATGCAGGAAGGCACGATCGCATTTTGGGCGAATCGTGCCCAGGGAACCCGATTTTCGATTGCGCACCTGCCCCAAGCGATATGTGTCCACATGCATGTGTGCATTTGCACAAAAAAATAAATAAATATTTAATATTATATATAAATATTATATATATATTATTATATATATATATATAAAAAAATTATTATATATTTAATATTATATAAAAAATATAGCCCTTGCATAATTACCTCACAAAACGCGTCACAACAATGGTGAGTCTATTAATAAAATTATTCAAATTTGTTGCATTTTCCGCTTTTGTCACACCATTCAACCAGCTTTACACAAATTTGTGATGAAGATAGTACCAAAGATACCGATCGAATTAGCATATATCCACCTAAGGTATTGACAAGTAAACCTAAAGCTTAAACCTCTTCGCTGAGTGGAGAATTCATTCAAGGGAAAAAGTCAGGTGGTTAGATTTTAAAATCTTCTCTGAGTGAGCGTAAATTAAGGCGTTTAATTCGAATATTTAATGAAGATTTATTTGCTGAATCAGAAAAGTTAAAAATATGAATGGAAAATAGGAGATAAAATAAGAAAATCAAGAGAAAATATAATATTTCCATCATTAATAGATAGAAAGCCCAAGTCCAATTTATGAGATACAAAATTATCTGCATAAATAACAACTATAACATAACCTTTATTATATTATTTAAATATCTTTTTATTTGTATTGTATTTATGTATTTTTATATTTATATTTATAAGCAGTAAGCCTGCCTTAGTAAAAAATTATATTTAATTTCATTTCGAGCCTAAGAGTTCTCATAAAATGGTTCTAATAGTTATAAATAAATTGTAAATCAATAAATACTTTATTTAAAATGCAGCACTAATTTTCAATTATGTAAAAACCTCTTGGCAGTCATTAGCATTCTTTTCTCCAACATGATTTACTAATTAAGAACTAATTTTTCCTTACTTTATCCACAGAACATGTCTTTATCCGCTTTGGGTTCCCACAATAATCAATTCCTAATCCATTTATGGCATTGTGTAGTTAGAGTTCTCCCGCAAAAGACATAAAGGTAGACACAACTTAGTTAGCCGCACCACAAAATGCAAATTACGTCCATAAGTGACATGCAACTCCCAGACAGGATCCCCTCCCAGCCCACTGCCCACCTTGGTGGGGTGTGCGATTTTGAGCAAGATTAATGCACTAGGAAATGTCGCGCGTCGCTTGACACACATTCAATTCATAAATAATTGCAATTAATTAACAATATTTGCATGCGACTTACACTCGGGTGTATCGGCGAGAGGTTAAAGAGATTCCCTGGTATTATTTCGTGATAATCGTGGCTAGATTATTCGGCAGACTTCAAGATGTTCAAGGCACGAGGCGCACACAAATAAATCAAAACACAATTATGTCAAATTTGCAATCACAAACCGTAAATTGAATTGAGTTTTCGCACTGACATTAAACAGATACGCGGCGCTTGGGTTTTTTTGTATTATTTTTTATAATCACTTAAATACCGAACCATTAATTGGGGGGCTTTTAAAAAATATATTTATAAACAATTATGGCGGAATATATCTGCCCCATTCGATTGTGTTTCCTCTGCGGACTCTGCGTTAGCCGCTTCCGTGTGCCAAGCGATCGGGAAAAACTCGCTGAGATCTTCGAGATTTATATTTCTGCTGGCGCGGCGGAGCTAACACCAACCAAACTGATCACTTAGAAGTCCCGAGACGAACTGAAAAGTGCCCGGCCGAAACCGAAAGTCCAGTTAACGATCGCCGATCGGCGACGCAGCCAGTGCTGTCAAAGCTGGAAGATACATATCCAAGAGTTGTGCCTGTAAAACTATCTGAAAAGTGGAAATTAAATTAAATCTATAAGAATTGAACATTTAAGCAAGTAAATAATGAAATTACACAGTTGCTAAAATATATTTTTATTTGTATCTTTAAATTCACCCCAGTGATTGCTGCTGCTTAACTTCCGTAAACAAATAATACAAAAAAGGTGTAATAAATTCTCAACGACACATATTCTGCTAAATGTTTATTTATTTTATTGCTCATGACGGATTCTGTTGATTTAATATATATTTCTTCATCATTTATTATTTATATTTTGGTTATCTTAAGCAAACTGATGACGTATTGACAATGTGATAATGTGGTAATGATTGTGTATTGAATAATTTCAAGGAAATTAATGTTAAAATCAGCTTATTAATACTGCTCTGATATGGGGTTTAATATTAAATATACATCGAAAAGGTTTTTATAATTTAAACAAGTAATAAATTAGTTTAAAATTAAGGTTTCGCTATAAACCCTGCCTTGGATTTTATACATTTTTTAAGAATTATTATAAAATATAAATATTCTTTTATATAATGCTAAGGGTTTAAGCATTAAAATATATTATTAATATAATTAAATAAGAACCCATATTAAATAATATCAATATGAATCTTTTTATTTATCGATCGAAAGATACAGGTTTTTTCGATAGAAAGATACATTTTCAAAGTAAGCTATAAATTATTATATTTCCGTATCTAAAATTAAATATTAGTATCCAAAACTCTATATTATAAAGGTAAAGTATTAAAATATAAAATTTAGTTTATTAAAAACTCTCAGATGCTCTTGTATATATCTATCTGTATTTTATACAGAAAATATAGTATATCAAATGATTTGATTTTTTGTTATTGTCCAGCTAAAACTTGCTTCTCATTATGATCTTATGATTTTCCTTTAATAAAGCCAGGCATTTAAAGGAAGTAGAATTTTTAATACATTAATATATTTCGTTTATTTATTTTTTATATTATAAATTAATTTAATTTATTTATTATATATCCTTTACTCTTATTTTAAAAAACCCAAACCCACATCTCTGTCAGACCAGTTGAAGCCCATGTTCGTTGCCCATTCGCTGGTTCGTTCACACAAAAATTGGACTGATTGGGAACAAGTTGGCTTCCTTTGTTCGATGCAACAGAGATCCCTGCGGGAATGGTGTGGGCGAGGGGGGCTGTGGCGAGGCTGCTGGGGCGTTCAGTGGGTGGTGGTGGGCAGCAGTGGGCGACGGTTGAGGGGGAGGCAGCTGCAGCAGGTAAGCTGTATTTGCCCTCGGCTGGTCGTTGCCTGATGTTTGAGTGCATTACTACAGCTGTTTTGTTTATACGCGAACGTCGCGTCTCTTTTCTCTGGGCCCAAACTATTCCGAGTTTGCGGTTTGTGCTTTTTATGGTCTGCATGTTGTTGTTGTTTTTTTGGTTAGTGTTGCCGCTGCTGTTGTTGTTCTGGCAGCTACTGTGTTGTCTTTGTTGCCTCTTCTCCGGCGAACGGATGGGTGGATGGTGGTGGCAAGTTGTTAAGTTAAATATTTACCCGACGCCAGGCAGCCCACAGCCAGTTTAGTGCTTCGCTCCGCTGATCTTTCGCCTGGAGAATATCCCAATCCGAAGACGAAGCCGAATTCGAATCTGAAGTGGGTAGGAGGGTGAGGGAAGAATGGGGAACGGAGAACACAGAACTTGTTGGCAGCCCTTCTTCATATGACCATATCGGGTGCTGGATCTGTCGTTGTCATCATAAAAGTGCTACTGTCAGCCACACTCGAATGTCATAAAAATAAATATATTTATCTTAAATCTAGGAATTGTTATAACCAAAATATATGAACACATCATAATTGAATGTCCACAAAAAAAAAATGAATTTTTCCTACTTTATTTCATGCCTTACTAATTACTTTATTTGAAAGCATCACCCTTTTCTTTCAAGTGCATTTGCCTTATGCTATTAGGCATGGACTAGCTGACCGGCAGCTGAGCACATTGGACATGTCAAAAGGATTTGCGCCTGCGCTGTGAGACATCCAGCCACAGATCCCAGGCTAAGGCATTCGGCGGAGTATCCCATAAACTGGTTGCACATTCCCTGGCAGAGAGAAGCAAAAAAAAAAACACAACCTGGTCATAAATCGAACAATGTGCCAGCCATTGACAGTTCGCTTAGCGGCCCCAGGGTCCGATCTTCTTTCTTTCTTTTTTTTGTTATTATTTTTATTATTTGTGACAGAGTCTGGCTTTGGGTTGCCTCCGTGGCTTGTATCACAATTTATTGGGCTATTAGTTGCCACTTGAGTGGGGACTTTGGGGCTCGTAAGGGAACACCCACGCCGCGGTTCCAAATTGTATTCAAATAAAGCATAAAAGCTGATAACAAAAGGCCGGGAACCCCGCTCAGACAATTAACTGATAACAATTCATTAGCATTTCGTGTGGGTCTCGATCTGCGTCGATCGTCATCATCGTCATTATCGCTTCCATCATCATCATCGGTTGCAGCGTCTTTTCATGGGGTGTTTAGGTAATTTGACAGCCGTTTGATGAGCCCCCAAGAAGATGCAGCCAAATTGTATCTTCTTTAATGACTCGTGTGGGTGAGATCGTGGAATCGATTTAGGTATAGACAATCTGGCTTAAAATTGCATGCTATTATGTAGTTTTCATACAAAATAAATAAATTATTAAGCTTAAGAAAGGTAAATAAACAATTGCTAAATATTTATTGTCTTCACAAATTATTTTACAGGGCAAACTATAAGGTGTGATTTACTCGGTTTACATTTTATTAAAAATATTTATTACCCGGCAACCATATCACACATGTTCTTAAATTGAAATTTATTGATCTTGATATTTTTATAGGCGATAATTAATTTAACAACCGTTTGACGAGCGATAAGCAGCTATGTTATATCTTTCTTTTATAGGTCAGGTGGGTGGGATGAAAGCGATTTAGCTATAGACAATCTAGATTAATGAAGAGTAGAAAAAGGTATGCCATAAATATATTATCATACAAAAGATAAAATCAATTAATATTTTAAAGACAACAAAAAAGCGATGACCCTTAATTTGAGTTTTTTAGAATATGTATAAGCTGCAATAAAAAATTATAAATATTTTGTACATGAATCTAGTATATTTTATTAAAACATTTCGTTACCCTAAGAAACCATCAAATAGCAATTTATTACAAAGCAAAGATCATTTATGAGTTCATAATTATAATATGAAAATGAAGACCAAAATATTACTTCTGCTAAACCAACGTGCATAATATCTTTAAATATATTAAATATAAAATTAAATATCCACAAAATTATATCATGATAAATATAACCACAAAATATAAAAATTAACAAACTGAGACATTAAACTAATATCTCTTTTATTTTCCTATAAAATCTGACATAAATTCAAGACTCGAATTGCACTCCTTCTGATGGCATCGGTGTGTCAGTAAAATTTGTTTGATTCTTGGTAAAATCGTAACTCTGCGCCCTGTCAGGCATTATCCATGCCTTGCATCTGGGTTGGTTTGGATTGGCTTTTCGAATTGGAATTGGAATCGGAGTCAGACCCGGGGCTGGGTCGCCAGATCATGCCTCAATTTGGGGCAATGTGTGCAGTCTTACTTGGCAGGGGCAGAAAAGCGAACGAAAAAAAAAGGGGAAACCCGGTGAGGAATTTCTGACTGCGGCCATAAATTGCCAACGAATGTGTCAAGCGCCTGGCGAAAAATTTTCCAAACAAATTCACTGAAATGTTCTTTTGACACTGTCAAAAGCAGCACCGACAACCCCCCGGATACGCCCATAATTTATATGATCACGCTTTTCCGAGACGCGAGCGCTGACGGAAGCGCACGAATTGCCATGGCGAATCGCAAATCGTACAAACAAAAGCAAAAATAAAACTTACAAATTGGAAAACTGTGCAAACTTGAAATAATCAAATGATGAGCCGAGCAAGCAATCTATCGTAGATCGCACATAGCACATCGCTCGACGAACGCCAACCTTGAGGCCTTATTAAGCCGTAACTTCCAGGTTGCTAAGGATAAGCAGCCGCTAATGATGAGGCATTGATCATGCTTAGCATGGCTTTGGCAACTGATTAAAATAATACTGATGAAAGCAATAATTGCTAAGGTATCGGAATTCCAAAGAAAATTATGGAAAGCATTTAATTCCTAAAGAAACATATTTGAAACTAAAACAGCAATCGATCAATCAAAACTCAAAATTTGATAAACACAAGTGACAGGCAGGGACAAGTAAAAACCTCTCACATTTGTTGTATTTCAAAATTTATTCCGGACTTAGTCAATCCGACCGACAATGCTGTTTGATTTCTGGAGGCAAGTGGTGAAGGAGCACCATCTCGAGCAGATATCCCCCATCTGGAAGGATTTGAATGCAACATTCGTGACGTAAGGGGGGGAGATGAGTATAGAAATTCCAGTAAATAATTTATATCATTTTCCCAAAACAGTGTCCTCAGTTGGAGTTGGGTCATCTACTCCATTGCCCTTCTGGTAATCTCCGTATGCCTCTATTATGCATACCGTGAACGGTGCCGCCGGACGGAGACCATGCGACGTCGCCGGGTGATTCAGCATGCCGAGAATCGGTATGAAAATTTACTTTTCTCTACCGATTCCTCCACATTTAATAATTCAAAATTTAATTATTTTTTTTATTAAATATTTATTCATAGACCCCCACAAAAGCGTCGGCCGAATGCTGCCTATCGCGATCACCAGATCTATCGCTTTATCATCCTGAGCGTGGCCAAGTACATGAAGAATCCGGAGGTCATTCGTCCTTTCATCGATCACATGGAGAAGCTTTATCCTCTCAGGCATACTCTGGCCGATCGGCAGCAAATGGATGAGCTCTCGCCGAATGTCAACGATCCAGAGCCAAGCGTCGGCGAGGATTGAGTAGTCAGGAATTTGGTATTAAGGATAGCTTCAGCTTTCACCAAAATTGCTGTTACAACATAATCGAAAAATGCCCCATCGCTTAGATAATAACATCAGAAGTTAATTTTTTATAGATACAAAATTTGGTAAACTAAACTAATATGAATGAATTTTTTGCATCAAATTATAACTTTTTAAAATTGTAAATATTGCCAGATTATAGTAAATATAATTAAGCATAAAATAAAGTATGTGTTGTAATTAGAAATAATAATAACAATAAATTAAATTAAATTTTTAATTAGGTTTACTTCCAACTGAGTGAATAATTGAAAGTCATGATTTGTATATACATATTTTTTTTGTGGTCTAAAATTTTACAGAGTTTAATTATATTGTTGACATTTGTGAAATGAATTTATCCGTTTTCCTAATAATTATTAATTAAATTAAATATTGTTAAAATGCTATTTTCGTAATAAATGTTCTGGAAAGATAGCACAATAAAGTCGTAAAATGCTTGCAATCCCCTTCCAATCATAGTTACCCCAAAAGAATAAACTGAAAAATCCTGAAAAATAATTAAATTAACCCCGGGAAAATGTACATAAACTAATTATTTGAACCAGGCTTTCAGCCAGAATACTCCCAGTGCATGCGCAGTGGCTGGCGGCGGTTCCTAAAAATATGCAGTGCTATTTTTACCTGCCACAAATATAAACAAACTCGGATGCCATGTGCGTCGCCAAGCTTTCAGCTGGCGTCTTAGCTTGGCCCGAAAAGTAGGCGAAAGCTTGCGCTCTTTCCTGTTGCTTGTTGTTGCGGCGGCTTTCCAGCTAAAACGAGAGCTCTCTCCGTCTCTCTCTCTCTCTCTGTTGGCCAAGTTCTCGGGGCGTTAGCAGCAGCAGCAGAGAAAATGTGCGGAAAAGCGGAAAAGCAGTTGCCAGTTAGACAGTGAGCGCGTCGCACCTACGCACGCATCGGAAGAATCAGCGGTTGTTGTTGTTGGAAACGGTGGAAGTCCACAAAACACACACACACCTACACACAGAGAACCATCCGTACACACACACTCCAACACACACCCACGGCAAACACAATTTTCCGCTGGCCAAATAAAATCAAGAAGAAAAGAAAAATAAAAGTTTGTTCAGCCCTCCCCGTTTTTTGTTGTTTGGCTTTGTCCCCCGCAAACAATCGGAAAAATGAAAATGGAGCGAAATCAATTAAACGGTGCAAATTACCAGCGAGACTCTAATTGAAAAATCAAGGCACACACCTGCGCACATGTATCTGTGAGAGGTCCTGTGCGTGTATCCGTGTAGCCGTGCGTCTCTGTATGCGTGTTGAAGGCTAAACTGAAGCTGAAGCAGCAGCAGCAGCAGCAGCAGCAGTGACAGTGGCAGCAGCAGCCGCGGAAAAGCCAACAAGTAAAGCGAGCTCCGAGAGTTGCATGTGTCCCGGAAAATTGGAAAAGCGACGCGTCGCCCAGCACGTGTGCGTGGAAAGCCTTGGAAATTGTTTGACCGCAACCAACAAAAAAAAAAAATACAAAACAAAACCTTACACTCGCTACGTGAAATCATAAATTAAATTATATATCTTTCCGCAAAGCCCCCGCAAAATTATCTTATCAAAAACCGAATCCATTTAATTTACAATTCCACATGCATGCATTAAAATATTATTTGATTGATTTATTAGTGGAGCAAAGGCCAGCTTAGCGAGCCGAAAGGGAGCTGACTTACCCGCTGGATATATAGTTAAGACCCCACATTTATCTAGATATCTTATAGTTCTTGCCTGTTGCAGCCAAAGGACAGACAGACAGACAAGCAAAGTGATAAAGACAAAGTGTTCAAGACAAAATGTAATAAATATTATTAAATATATATATATATATACAACAGAAAAACCAATAAATAATTAACTTAAATAACTAAACGCTAAACTGGAGCTCGGAGTAATGTCAAGAGAAAGGACATGCAAGGATGTCCCGTCTAAGGTAAGTAACTCTAATTTCCAATCCTACCTCAACACAAAAAAAAAAATGGAAACAGTACAAATAAAATAAAATAAATAGATAGAATGAAGAAACAAAGGGGAAGGAGTGACAGCGAAAGAGAAAACCAAAACATAAACAACCCCAAAAAGAGCGAAGCACAAGAAGTAATGGTTGAGGGAAAATTGCTGGGCTCACACTGGGGAAAACCATGAAAATATATATATTTTCTAGGAATTTTAATTACTTAATATTGACTGAAATATCTATATAAATTTTAAAATTATGTATTCATAGATTTTTATTTAGTTTATTGAATATATTTGATAAAACCCAAGTTAAATATTTCGCAGTATATTCCTAGAACATTTTAAATAAAAATCTTAAATTTATTGGTATATATAGAAGAGCAATTAAAATGCTTTCCATATTTTTTGCTAATTAATTGCATTTTCCTCTCGCTTCTGAAGCATCTCCGATTTTCCCGAGTGCCTTCTTTTCTGCTCTTCTCCAAAAAGAAAATGCTGTGCTGATTTTCTCTTCTCCGCCATGTCCTGCTCTTGCAAAATGATGTAGAGATACGAAAATAGGCAAAGTTGAGCAACAAAAAAAAAATATAAGGACGAAAAGTAAAGAATTTGGTGGAAAAGCTCAATGCAAAGAAAGGCTGCGTTCGTTGGGGATTAGCCAAAGCCAAAGACTTTGCGCAAATACTGAAAAGCTCGAGCTCAGCGCATCATTTTCCACGCAAATTTCGTTTGCGAAAATTTCAATTTATGTGTAGCATACAGGATTTACAGGATATGTGTATATATAGATTTGCTTATGTGTGGCTGCTGCATATGTATCCTGTATCTCGGTCACACGTTGTGCGATTTTTTTTTTTTCGTTTCATTTATTGACTTGGCCATTTTATAGGCAATTTGTCCTTTGGCTGCCGTCGATAGCTGCTGCTCTGTCATAAAATTGCGCGCCAAGAGAGAGAGCGCGAAGCGAATCCTTATCCTTATCGGCAAGGACCCAGCTCCGGCAACGGTCTGCCACCGCCGCCAAGTTGTTTATTTTGTCGTAAATTTGCCTTCAAGGACGCGACGACACCGCACACCGCCAACCTCACAGAGAAAAACCGCCTTTACCCTCTCACATGGCCATTTTATCGATCACACAATGGGAAATTTCACACGTTGTGTTTTCCCAAAAGGACTAGGGATTGGCATGAGTTATAAAGTGGTTAATTGAGCTTTAATTAAGGGTTAGTTAATATTTTAAATCTATTATTTATAATTAATAATACTAAAATATTACAATTTATTTTAATTAACGTTTATTTTGCTTTATGGTTTCATATATTTTATATATATATTTCTAGACGCCGTAAAATTAAATATTCATTCAAGCAACTTTAATATAAAGTAATAATAAAATATTATAAGCTATTAATAATCGTATTAAAGCAATAACACTGATATCTTTTTAAGATTGAGTAAAGCTCAGATTGAATTAAGATCTCTATCCTAAATTTGAGGAAAATATCTAAGGGTTTATTATAATATATCAATTATTTTAACACTCCTTACTCCCACTTAATAATAATAATACATTTTACCTTTCTTCCCAACCCAATCCAACCCAAATCACAACCCATTCTTAATTTTCCTTTGCTACCATTGTAACCCTTGTTGACTTGCGTTTCGTCTTTAATTACGTGTTCTGGCAATTGGCAACTTCAAGGTCGTTGGCGTCTTTTGCATAATTAAGGGTGGTGGCTCACTGCAAGTGGCTTTTGTTCTGGTTGCTGAATAATGCAATTGACGCGGACGTGTGGGCGCTGACACAGTTGCCATTTTTCACACATGACCGAAGGGGGTGAAGGAGGGAGGGACGGATCGCCAACAGCAACATGCAACATTCGCCGCATGTCCGGCACTCGAGTGCATTTTCCATTGCATACTCCAAGGCTGACGCTAGCCGGGGTCTAATTTACATGCCGAATGACGCTGCCTCGTCTCGTCTCGGTTTCCAGCATTTATGAGTCGTCGTGATGTGTGTGACTCTTGGCCATCCCATCGCAGGGGACACTGTGTTCTGTTTCGGGCCACGTATTCAATTAGTCCGATGGAGAGAGCAAAGTGTTGCAGCTGCTGCTGGCCACACATTTGCATGCAAAGGGGAAAAAGTCAAATGGATTTTCGTCCTTGAGCTTTAATAGTACCGTTAAATGTTAAAAGAATGTCTGGAATTTGATTTTTGGGGAATTATTTTGATCTTCTTCTGATCCGTAAGGAATTTTCAAAACATATTTAAAAAGTGATATTTTTCCTCTTGGTAATTCTTTAGAAATTATTTGTAATCATTAGAATTTCTTCGAAAATGCTTGGTGGAAATTTTTTAAAAATTTTAACAATAGGCAGGACTACTTAAAGCTTTTTATAAAACCAAAAGAAAACCCTTCTTTTACAACAAACATTTTGAATACTTCTTTAAATTTAGAATTCAATTATTTGTTTAATAATAAAATATATCAAATTGAACAACAAAACAAATAAACCTTTGCCTTTTCCCACTTATAAACTCTGAAAAAATGTAGTTATAATAATTCTTAAATATTCAAGTTATTATCTTTTTTGATTTATGACCGCAACGTGTCTGCATTTTTGGCATTTGCGGCACCCACAAAAGACATTTTGGAAAGAGTGAGAGTGAAAGTGAAATGGTTTTTCTTTGGCGGCTTGTGCGTTTGACAACAAATAACAAGCAAAAAAGAACAACAACAAGAAAAAACAACAGATGAAGCACACAAAAAAAAGCGCTGCTATATTTAAATGTCTGAAAATAACAACAACAAATTAAACGAAATATATTTATATAGAAATAATTGCTTAATAGTGAATAGCTGATGCTCTTATGATTAATATTAAAATAAATATATTACCATAAGCCAATTATTAATTTATTTAAATATCTTTTAATACAAATTTTATGAACTTATTGTACGCCGTTACTTATATCTTAATCAATCATATATTCTCTACAACTATAACATGTTTTTTTTCGCCAAAAGAAAAACAGCATTTAGCCAAATGAAAAGAAAACATTTTAGCCCAAATGCGGGGAAGAAAAACAAAACAAAAAGCTAGTCGATGGCCGGCCTAAATGGACACACACCCACACACCCTAAATTCTCCAACACACCCTAAATATTCCCGCCGACTATATTTTCCCTCCCCCCTGAATTTCTCCACCCAAAAACTGGGAAATTCCTTTCACCTCCCCCTTTGAGGCACCCACAAATCGGAACTTTCTGTTTGCCAGTCGGTTGTTTTTTTTTTTTTGTTTTTTCCCTAATTAGTTGTGGGCAGTGCCCGCCTTGATTTATATATTTATGATGGGCGTGGCACTGGGCTAGTGCCAACTAATTGCTGATTCAGAAGGACCGCCTAGACTCCTAACTAAACTAGGCTTATACCGATTTACGGATCCACGTATCCTTGAGTGTTGTGCTCTTGGCAGCTGCTGTGCACAAATTGGTTAAATGTCAAACCTTGATCGCTGCTTCCGTTTCAATCCCGGAACAGACTTGGCAGCTCTTTTAGCGTCAGTTTGCACATTGAGCCAATAAATTGCAAATGAAATACAAGTAGCAGAGCGACGGTAAAGCCTTGAGTGCATGGAGAGAAATATAATATATTTGTGGCTTGTATTGAATAAAAAAATTAGAAAGAAAATGTGATGCTATGATTTTAGGTAGCTTCCCGATTCACAAGTTTATCTTCTGTTAAAAAAAAATCTAAATTTTTTTTTTAAGTAATATATTTTCGTCTCTGCTCCAGTTTGTAGGAGTGTGCAATCGAAACCGCATCGTCACGATGTCGCTATTCCAACCCCTCTCGCTTGCCATTGGCTTTATCCATTTCCCTTTGGCTTATCAATCAGACAGCAAATAACAGCAACAAATAAACAAGTTGCAGGCATTTAAAAGGACGACAGCAACAACAGGAACAACAACAATAAATAGTGGCAGCAGCGTGGATGACAAATTGATGCATTGCCGTATTGATTGCTCCACTGGCTTTGCCCTACTGCCACTGCCACAATGGACGCCTTGGCTGAATGTCAAGTCGCAGCATTGAAACGAATTTCGTGTTGTTGCTGGCGTTTCATTCTCCCTTTTTTTTTATTTATTGATCGATTGTTCGGTATTTGATTGTGTGTGAGGGCGGGCTGGCATGTGTATGTGCCGGTTTCAGGAGCCAATACAATTGTCCTTAGCGCCGAGTGCCGCAAGTCTTATTTATTACGCATACGTCACGTTGCCAACGGCAAAGGCGGAAGGGAGTGTGTGAAACAGAGAAGGGCGGCCGCCCATGACTGTGACCTTGCCAATTGCAAACATCTGCAGAAATGAAAAGCCCTTGCAACCGTCATATATATATTTTTTTGGTTTTCCCCTAGATACTCAAGGCATTCAAGGCATTCAAAAACTTAGAACCAAGGAAGAAAATCTGAATTAGCAAAATCCTGTGGGAAATAAAACAATATAAAACTAAACACGCGCGCGTCGCCAAGTCGCTGTTTGCCCTTGGACCCGCCCACCACATATCCTTCCTTCTGGCCGCCCTATTTATCCACCCGCGCAACGCAAAATTGTCCCAAATAAAAGCATTGCGTATACGACATGTGGTACGGCATTTCACAATGCGGTTTATGGCCATAACAGCGGGTAGCACGTGAATTTAAGTTGGCCCAATCACGCACCCCCCCCCCAGCATTTGGTTGGTTCCCTTTTCGAGGGCGAAAATATTCAGGGCATTTCGTAGGGAAATTGGATTTTTTTATGACCTTTCTTCATAGGCGAAGTTTGTATATTTGGGTTTATTTTATTTTTGTTATTAGCTTGAACTTTACTAGGAATTGAATTAACTAATCTGAGGAAGAGAATTTTTAGTATTAGTTTTCATAAATTTATTTTGTATATATAATATTTATAATATTAAGTAAACTTGAATAATAAAGTGAGGGAAATTAGGGCTCGGCAGGAATTGAGATAAAAGGTTGCAACATTATTGTTTAGTTAATAACTTTAAAAACCCTTAAAATGTGTTAGAAATTCGTCTAAAAAATTTTTGATTATAAAGAAAAAATATTAAAGTGAATTATTACTTTAAAATTTTATTGAATACACTTTTGATTTAAAGTTTGATTCATGAATCAGCAGATTAAATCGATTGTAAAATCTAAACATGTCAAACTAAAAATCCAAACATGTCATTATTTATAGTATATATTTCCATCAATACAATTTTCTAACACCTACCTTCCTTTATAATTTCTATATTTTTCCTCAATTCTTTTCCCCTCAAAAATAAACTATCGAATTTCCTGTTCCTGTGACCGAAACTGTTGCATTTCGAAGTGAAACTTTGCTGCCTCTTTAATTGCATTTTGCCTGCGGGCATTTTTTTTTTGGGTTGACGAAAAAGTTAGTGGCCAAAAGTTTTGCTCGGTGGCAAAGCAACAGGCTGCAGCAGCCAGCAAAGACTGCAAAAGTCCTTAAGCCACTGAGTGACAGGAGCTGCCAAGTGTGGCCAAGGACGAAAATGTGCAGCCATATGCGACATTTGACATGCGTAGGCATAAATTATGCACTGGGCGAAACAGGTGGTCATGTAAACAGCCTGAATTAAATATGCCAGAGCGCAGTGGGAAGCAATAAGACAATACAAGCTGGAGGCAGGGACCAACGCGCCAAGGTGAGGTCATGCTTATGTAAAGACCAGCAGCAGCCACGTGGATGGCGACGATGACGATGATGACGACGTAGCTCTGGCGCCCATCCACAGCAGCCTTGTCGCCATCACAGCCACCGCAGTGCCCACCACCCATCCTGCGAGGGCCTGCCAGCGGCTAACGTCATCAAAGGAGTATCCTTCTTGGGCCTGCAGCTCTTGCCTTGGCCTTTGCGACGGTGTTTCGCAATTTGTTTCAAACAAATGCGCCCCTCGAAAAGTTTATTTATAGCGCCTGGCCGGGACTGTCCTGTCCTGGCCCATCCTTCGCCATTCTCACCCAACAACCTGGCAGCCAGGCATTTGGTTACGATTTTACGGCTCTTCTCTGCAGGATCCCATGACACATTCGATTGGGTATCCGTTTCTGTTTGCGTATCCTTTTGGTCTGGCAGAATGGGAAAGGAGTTCTCTGGGTTTTTGGCCGCGTTGTAAACACGCATGGGATACATATTTTATGGACTCTAACGCCCGGAAATCTACAAAATAAGAATGGGGAAAGAGGTCAACAAAAAGTTGAGTGCAAACATACAGTGCGTTTCGGGGGTGTAATTGTGGGTGTATTATTATGTTAAAAAATAAATAATGGTGGCTGGAATAAGGTAAAATTTCAGGCATTAAATTTTAAATTAAAATTAAAATGAGATCTGAGCAAGACAAAGGTTTCTTTAATTTGGTTGGTTCTTACGCTAATAATATTTTATTTATTATAAAAATTAAGTATTCTTTCCTAATATCCCTATTAATATAAACTAATGACTACTTAGGCTCTAAATTGGCTTGCAGCTTTTTATGTTTTGAGCCTCCCTAAATCCCAAACTTCTGCAGTTTGAGATGTAACCAAAAAGGATATTCTCAGGACAGAAAAAAGCAGCAGCTCTGAAAAGCAGGCCACATATTATTTTTAATTATGGCACGCGCTTAATGAGCTGCCCTGCGTCCCAGTGGCAATCAAAATCTCATCAGCTTGTTAGCGCTACTCGCTTTGTGTTTTTATATATTTTGTTTTATCCCCTCGAAGAACAATGAAAATATTTACATAATTAATCACCGGGCCGTGCTTATTGATTGTCCCGCCAAGAAGCCAGAGCTTCGGGTTCGCTGAACCCCATATTTCTCCGGATCCAAGTCCATATTCCGTACTCATTATGGACGACGACAGTTCCGGCTAAGTTGCCAGCAATAACAGTTATTTCAGCCTAATTGCCGTCGGCCGGAGTCGAGAGGCTTTGGATTGGTTGCGCCGGCCAGGAAGTCTCATTTGGCCAAATCACTTCTCACCCCTCCCAGAGCCATCAACTGCAGTGGCTTACGTAATGATTGACAATCAGGTGTGATGGAGATTGAGCACCAGAGCCGGTGCAGTGCAATTCATTGATATTTATCACCTGGCGGCGACCAGTGGCTGAATGTCGAACGCAGGGCGCTGCTGCTTGCCCCGTTATCGTTAATTAAATTACCAAGTTGAGCGACTGGCGTAAATGACAAACTTGTTACCTCACACAACGACCCTTCCTTTGCCCCTAAGGACCCACCCCTACCCCCTTTTGGCACCGGGAATGCCCCCCGCCGCTGCCTAATGGCATTTGATAATGATGTTTGTGTTTGTGTCTGCGTTGGAAAATGGCAGAATGACGTAGTAAACGCCGCTGACGGAGGCTGCGAATCATAATCGGTGCTGGCACCTTCGTTGGGGGTAAAAAGTAGCTGAAATAGGGTTTTGGGGTATTTTTAAAAATTAAATTATGATTATTTTTAATTACAGGAAATTTTTAAATTAATTTTAAGGCAGCTAAAAATAATATAAAAATTGTTTTATATACAACAATGAAGGAATATAGCGGCTGAACCAATATAAAATTAATAATTAAACTTTTATTTTAAAAGCAGTCTTAAATAAATAAAAAAAAAATCAGACAAAAATATAAACTAAAGCGTAAATACAACCATTAATTACCTAAAAACTCAAACTTAAAAATATTTTCATATTAAATAACGCTTTTATACAAAAGCCATCATTTAAGCCACCACAGAAGCCTTTTCCTCCATAAAAAAAGAACCAAACTGGAACTAAAAATAGTTGAATTGGCAACAGTGCCTCCAATGCGAGCTCTAAAAATAGATAGAGTGGGCGTGATCGATGAGGAGGGTCCGCAAATAGCGCCCAGAAAGGGGACCCTTGAGATTTTTTAACAGTTCCCAGGCTCTCGAGGGACAGACGCAGTTTGAGCAGCCGGCCAGTGACAGCGATGGCTCTCAAACTGTGTCAAGTGGCACGGCAAAGTGGGTCATTGCAGGCGGGAATTGTGGGTGGCTATGGGGTGGCTTGGGTGGCTGTTCAGCTTGGGTTGACTTCTCCATAGCGGGCAAGTGACGGGGCCCAGGGATAAGCACGCTTATGTAAAGCGTTTTGTGCAGCTAAAAGGCTTTTTCCGCCAGCCAGCGAGCCTGCCGTATGTGGGATAATTTATTGATTGGCTCAAGATTTCAAGACTCTGCAAACTATTTATAAAGCAAGCAGCAGGCATTCAACGAGTTCCCCTCTCTGCTCTACTTTCTTCCAGATGCGCACAATTAGCTTAAAACGACAGCGGGAAAACTTGGAAAACTGAAGGCAATGCACAGGAGGGAGCAGCAAGGACAGCCAGAATTTACAAGCAAAAGGATAATCACAATCACCAAGCAGCGAACACGAAAATCCAAAACACAAACAAACCGAACTATTAACGAATTATTTTAAACTTAACTGTAGCACATCGGAAGCCTTACAAACAAACAACAACAAAACTATTTGTGCTGTGCTTTAATTATAGTAAAGAAAAAATATAAATAAAAACAAACACAATAGAAACACCAAGAACAACCCGCGAAAGAATCCGAGAAAAGCGCGTAATTATTACAAATTAAAAAACTAATAATAATAATCATTATTCTTCCACTTGAGAGTTTGAAATGCGTACATTTTTAAATCGATATTTAAACTAGTAGCAAATAATTATTAAATCGAAAATATATATACCAAATAACCGTTTAACGTTCAATACAAGTTTAGCTAAAAAAAAAGAGCGTTGTGAATTTAACTAAAAGCTGGAGGAAAAGGCGAAACGGTTTACGATCCTCTCTCTCTGTCTCTGAACTCTCAACTTTGAGCAAATTGTACGCAATTAGTAGCATTTTAAACGTAAGATTTTAATCCGAACAAATTTTTAAAACGAGCTTCAAACCCAGAGACACAACACATAACCCAACATACAAGGGAAATAATAGAAAAACACACGGCAGGACCTTATCCTTAACCTTAACCACGGCGCAAGGAGTGTGTGTTTGTGTGTAACAATCAAATGCTTGGCGCAGCGCCAGAAGAAAGACAGCACCGCACAGCACAGCTCGAAAAGTAGGCAGTAGAAAATTTATACAAATTTGGCGCCAGCGAAAAAAAGCACAGAGAGAGCCCAGCGCCAAGGACTCGGACGACCTTCGCGTGTGCAGGCGTCGTTGCACAATAAAGGACGCCACTCACTCATACACACACACAAGCGGGCTCGCGTCACCCAGACGAGAACACACACACATCTAGAAGCCGACACCAAAACACACTAAGGAAACACATAAACACACACACACATACACAGGACAATTGCATGGGCAGCCGCCATGACCGGAAGTGAAGTACGGTCACGTCCACGTCCACTGGCCTTTGCATAACAATCAGCCCGCGAAGGAATCAAAAGGGGCGAAAAGGATACGCCAAAGGAGCAGGTGCTACAGCAGAAGGACACCAGGATATATTCGAAAGGGGGGAGTATAGCCCCCAAACGGCACAGAAGCGCCACTTTCTCACGCCAACCGGCCCGCAAAAATGCAGGAAATGAGCTACCTGCAGGATAATTCCAAACTGGAGGCCCTCACCAAGGCGGTGCTCATATCCATACTGGGCGTGGCCATCGTCCTGTCCAATCTCCTCATCATAGCCACCTATGCCAACTTCAAGGGTACGTTACACGTAAAGTAATCAGGGTTTCATTCTCTCAACAGGATCTTCTTGCGAGTAGGTTTGGTCAATTTTTTTATAAAACCCAAAAATATGAATATAACTTTCAATTAATTCAATCAAATTTATTTTTCTCACTTTTTTAATTCATTAAAATCGCAACCCATATTTGAATGTTTACAAAAAAAAATTAAGTAGATAGCAGACTTGTTTTTTTTTAATCTAGAATAGAAGACAGGATAAACCCTTGATTATCTGTAGTCCCCCAAAAATATTAATTAAAGGCCTATTTAAAAATCAGTTTAAATTTTATTTATATATTAATTTTATTTGTAAAACTAAGTGAAGTTTTATATTAAATTTAAATTAAATTAGTATATTTAATTTATCAAAGACATAACATGAAAAATAATTAATTGTCTTTTATTTTAAATGCATATTTAATAAAATCTGAGTTGTATTTATTCCTACAGACTTTTAAAGAGGCCTTATAACTTATATTAACAATAGTAAATTATATTATTTCTTATTATTTTAATTATTTATTTAAAGAATATTTAGCCAAATTTATTAAATAGTTATTGTACCCACAGGCCCCACAGAGGTGATTAACTACTACCTGCTGTCACTGGCCATTGCCGATCTGCTTTGCGGACTGCTGGTGGTGCCTTTCTCCGTGTACCCCGCCCTCACCGGAGAATGGATGTATGGCGACATTGTGTGCCGCTTCACAGGCTACCTGGAGGTCACTCTGTGGGCGGTGTCGGTCTACACCTTCATGTGGATCTCGGTGGATCGGTATCTGGCGGTGCGTAAGCCTCTGCGCTATGAAACTGTGCAGACAAAGACGCGGTGAGTAAGGAGGAAATATGTAATAAATGTTGTTTGATTTTTTATTATTTAAAATAATATAATAATAAAATCCTTAGGAGAATATTTTAATAAATTTATAATAAAAAAATCCCTGTCTTTGATTATATATTTTTATTTTCTCTTTTTGAAACAGCTGCCAGTGCTGGATGGTGTTCACCTGGATATCGGCGGCCCTGTTGTGCTGCCCCCCTATATTGGGCTACTCAAAGCCGATCGAAAACAACGTAACGCACATCTGTATGCTGGACTGGGGAAATATGGCCGCGTATACGGTGACATTGGCGATTTTAGTCTTAGGTCCCAGCCTCATTTCGATCGTACACAACTACGGCTACATCTTTGTTATGATGCGTAAGATTAGGTCCGGCGAGCCAATTCACGATAAAGAATATGCAACTGCTCTGGCTGAAAATTTATCGAACCCTAGTCATATGATGTCATTCGCATTAGTCTTTGCATTCTGGGTGTCCTGGCTGCCATGGATCTCGTTGCGTCTGTATGAGGTGGTCACGGGCGACGTTATCCAAAGTACTCTTATCAATTTCGCCGTCGTCTGGATCGGCATATTGAATTCGTTTTGGAAAATTCTAATCATGACCAGTATGTCGCCGCAATTCCGTATCGCTTTGAGAGTATTTTGCTTAACCATTTGTTGTAAGACTAAGGGCCGTTTGCAAGCAGAGCTAATCGGGTTGGACCCAGATGACTAGAGTTAGATTTAGATTTTCATTATCCCCAATTAAATGATTGCCCTCCTACCTACCTACCCCTGGTTCCTAGTCCTAGTCCTAGTCCTTCCGGAATCCGCAATCCGAAATCCGCAATCCGTAATCCGCAATTTCAAGATCCCGCAAAAGTAATAAAATTGGTTGTAATTGCATTGAGCCATTTCCCAGACTCTCTCTTTGCCATATAGTTGCATATTTACGGCCCGGTTGGCGCTACGCACCACCACAAACCACTGAAAAACGCAGAAACTCGAAACACAAACAAAAATATAAAAAATATATATAACTTGCAGTGTTATATGAAAATCATACAGCAACCACACAGAGACACCACACAGCCACTCAGAAACACACTCACACGCCGAAAGACATATTCATATTTCTAGACGAATAAGCTAAGCTAAGAGTTTTTAGCGCATCCGATTTTGATTGATTGATTGATTGATTGCATTGATTGACGATTATTATTGTGTATTTATGAGCTTACCACGTATATATACATACTTGTACTTAAATCTAGCTATACTTGTACGCATAATTCTGATCGTAGAAAAGAGACAATTCACAGCAAATCCGACAGCCGATAGACGCAGCTGCATTTCCGTTTCCGGTTATACAACAAGAAATCATATATGCTATTTAAACGAGAAAAATAAAAACATTATAAACTTGGCAACTTGTTAGCATGAAAACTTAAAAGTATAAACCTTTTTCAAAGTCCATATTAAGTAGCATTTAGAATTTTACAAAACAAATCGTGTGTAGAGTTTATTAAACAATTTGCCAAACTTGACGACGGGCCGGAAATCGGAAATGGCAAATCGCTATTCAAAATTCAAAAACTTCAATCATTGCACGCTTGGCGACTTTCGAACGGAGAAAAAATCTAAAGATCCTAGGACTAAAATATAACCAAGGCGATCAAACCGAAAATAAATAACATTTCAAGTAGTTCTTAGCCATAAATAATAACGAATTAATTAAATTGGATGGGCAATTGGAGTGGCGGAGCCCATTATGTAGGCTAGTATCAAGTTTCGATCTTAAAAATCGGCCGTATGTATATTTTCTGCTTTTGGCCGCGCACCTGAACGCCTCCATCTGGCCGGGTTCCCAACAGACTGTTGCAATTTTGCCTAGTTCCCTTAGTGGGTCGAATTCAGTTTCCCAGGCCCAGCCAGCGGGGTGTCCAGGTGCCAGGATAACGACATCCTTGATGTCTTAGCCGCCAAATACGCGAGAATTTAAAAGAAGGGTATACAAAATCTAAATGCCGATAACGAAACATTGTGTATATTTTGTTGTTGTACATTATTTCAGTAATGCGATCTTTTGTACATTTTAGTTCTAGTTTTAAATGTTACTTTACACACCAAAGCAAGTGTTATTAATTTGTAAGTGTAAGGAAATTGTTAGACCCGATAGAAAGGACGTTCGGCGAAAATATAAACCAATGAGCGCAGTAAATAAATGCAAAAGATGATGAAAACTACGATGTATGTGACTTTTATTGATTTTGGAGAAATAATTGAAAAATTGGATATTTGAATTTATATTTTTTTTTCTATTTCGCATTTTATTTGTTGAGGTTCTTTCTTCTTAAAGGTTAAATTTTCCGCTCAAAAGCTCAAAATCTTCATTAATCGGTAGTGAGTTATCGAAAGGTGAAGGTGAATTTCTTTTTTTTAGCATTATCAACTGAAAACTTGGCTGCCACACTTAAAATTCATGTGTTTATCAACAATAAGCTGTTTTTATTCTTTTTATTTATTAATGAAAAGCCACTAAATCTCTATGAAATGAATATCCGAAACAATGATCCCGGCGCCGTGCAATATGGAAACTTCATGAACTATTATCAATTCAATTCGGCCTCGGAGCGGGTAAAACTTTTGCCCGACAAGGATGTATGGCTGCCACCTGTGGAAGAGCGTCCGGAAAATGATGTTCCCTATGTGGTCCTTGATGTGGGCTGCAATTCCGGTGTTTTCACCCAACTCCTACACAAGCACTTGGAGCAGCTTCTGCAGCGACCTGTGACCATAATAGGCGTTGACATAGACGAACGTCTCATCGAACGAGCTTTGGCAGAGAACGGAGAACCTGTATATATTAGTTACAACTGCCTGGATGTCCTAGATGATACTGGTTTTGCCTCTATAACAAGATACCTAAATTGTATAGGACGCCAAAAGTTCGATGCCGTTTGCTGCTACTCCATAACCATGTGGATTCACCTGAATCACCATGATCAGGGTCTCCAATTGTTTCTGAAGAAGCTATCGGACATAGCCGAACTCTTGGTGGTGGAACCGCAACCCTGGAAGTGCTATCAAACGGCCGTGAGACGAATGAAGAGAGCGGGCGATGGCTTTCCGCTCTTCCCGCAACTCAAATGGCGCTCCGATGTAGAACAGCAGATACAGAATTACCTCGAGGAGACACTGGGCCGCCGGAAGACCTTCGAATCCACACCCACCAAATGGCAGCGAAGGATATGCTTCTACAGATGATAGGAAAGAGCAAAGTGAATTATTAATTATTCTCCTTTTGATATCATTAAAAGAAACAATATTTAAACATGTAAAGTAACAAAATTCATTTTTTTAGGCACACAGTGCAAGAAATTTAATCCACATTGAGCTTCCTAAACGAGCCCTCGATGCCAAAGAGTCCCTCGAAATCGATGGGCTTCCCCGGACGCAGACTCTCATCGGTGCCGTAGTTGGCGTTCTCCTTGAAGAAATCGCTGTACGCGTCCAACTTCTTCTCCCACTCGGCGACAATTTCCGGTACTGTTCCATTCTCGCCTCCGTACTCCTTGGGCAGATACTTCAATGGGATCTGATCCGTGAGGAGTTCCATTTTGTTGCCATGGACAAAAAGGCGGGACTGCATCTTCTTGGACATCATGGGCTTGAACATATTAAAGAGCTGCTCGAAGCCGGTGATGGTATTGATAAAGTGCTGGGCCTTCAGGCGCAGTGGCAGAGCCTCCTCCGAAAAGACTGTGAACTTCTTGGCCATCGCGGGCGTCATTTGGAACAAGTGCGCCGCCGTGGCTCCCTTCATGTCCATAATGAAGACCACACCATTCACGTTGGCGTAGTCATCCTCTAAAATGGCAATCTCTTGCATTGCCTGGGCCACCATCATGCATTCCAGGATGTGGTATTTCTCCACGGGACATAGGCCAATGCGCCAAATGGCGATACGGGGTCCATTACCATTAAGAGGAGTGGGCAGATAGATAATAGCCCTAATTGTGCGATAAAATATTGTCGATTAGAATCATTTTAAAGTCAATTTGAAATTTCCAATTTAAAACGTAATCTTTCCAGCTTTAAAATGTTTAAATTTAACTTGATATTCAGTACGCCAGCTCTTGGCAACTTATAATTCCAATATCGAATCAATTTCCTATCGGTTTTGAGATAAAATATCCAAGATAAAGATATTTCTTCAGATAACACAAATCGAATGAGAAAAAGGTATAAAATTAGCCAAGATCTTTGATCGTCATAATTACCCCGTTTGGTGGATTTCCCGGAACTTGCCCTCCGTCGTGCTAGTCACGCTGAAGTATTCCGGATACTTGGTGCGCAGCATATAGAACTTGTCCAGCTTCGATTTGGCCCGCTCCATGCTGAACTTGCAGCCGCGGAGGAAGGCCACCAGGAACTGATCGTCCATACGCGGATTCAGATGCGGCTGCTGCTCAATCCAGGTTTTAAAGGCCTGCAGATCAGCCTCCAGGCGGGCGGGATCCTCTTTCAACTGCTCGATAGCCGCTTTTTGCAGCTCCGAGGTGAGTGGGCGAATTTTCGGTGCCATTTCTCGAGCCGTTTTTTTCTTTAAGACGAAATGCGAGCGAACTGTTCAACGTTTCTTGGGCCACTACTTGCCACCCAATCTACGTTCTATTGATGGTCGAATTATATGACGCGTTATCACAATGCCTGATAAGTGCCCGATTGGGCTGCCATAAACTAAACAAAGACAAACATTGTGCGAAATACCCCGATAACTTGAGCATTTCATAAGAGAGCTTCGAAATAGCCACCAATTGCAGATTTCCCTCGTTATCACTCGACCATGGATTTTAAATACAAATTAACAGCTTTATTGAATCTACTTCTGGAAGGGATAATAGTCCAGACCGGAGTTGTAGTTGTACTTCTTCTTCTGCGTCCTTTTCGCGGCCTCCACTATCTCCTGCACGTCCTTGCGGTAGGCGGGCGGCAACATCTCCTCGTGCAGCGTGCACTTGTGCTCCTCGGGCTCCTGCACCTTGAACACGTACCGGCGGATGATGTCTATGTCGCGGCCAAACTCCTCCTTCAAGTCAGCGATCTGCGTGGGTGCGGTGTCGAAGGCGATGGTGAAGTGGGTGCCCTCGCGGTGAACCACGCCGTGTTCGCTGACTTTGTGGGGCAGGGCACGGGTTCCGAGATTCTCCAGCTTCCGAATGATGCCGCCTTTGTCCAGGATGGCCTCTGCAGTGCGTCGGATGACGGATATCAGCTCCGGCTGCCGGCAAATAGAAGAATTTGGTCAGGTTTTATGTAATCCTCGATTGGTCCGCACGAGGCAACTTACGCGAGGCAATTGACGCAGCACCAGTGCAAGCTCGTAGGTGGGCATTGTCCCAAAGTTATTGCTTTAGGTAGTAATAGGATATTTTAATAATAAAGGCTTTTAATTTGTCTGTTTTAATTGAATAAAACTAGGCAAAACAATTTGTTGATTAGATCCGGTTTACAGCTGTTTATAGAGGTGGAACGAAAACTAATACTTATTCGATATTATTGGGTGCGTTCAGTCATCGGTGTGATAATTATATTATTTTATCGATATATTTAAATTAATATTTTAATAATCCCATAGTCCTATTTTTAACAGGAACCGTAATCAGTATAAGTTATTTTTAAATAACATAATTCTAATGCATTTTGTTCGATTTTTCGCTAGTCAACAAAAAAAATTATTAAACTTCTGTGAAAAATATATAAATTAAATATAAAAATAATCAACTATCTGACCGACTATTTTTGTTTTGCTCTGATCTAAACATAAACAACTTCCCTTCAAAAGAAAAATAGTCGATCAACTGTTCAATCTCTCAATCTCTCTGATCAACTGATCAACTATTTTTGTTTTGGCACTTCTCTTCCAAACAACAAAAGCCGATCAGCTGTTCGCTCATTGAAGGTCATATATTGCTGCTGCTGCGAAAAAGAGAGAGCGAACAGCTGATCGACTATTTTTAATTTGATGGGAAGCAGTTGATGTTGGTCGGTGCAAATGTTTATAAGGTTAAATTTGTATTGGTAATATTGTTATTACAATGGATTCATAAATCTACTATCTAATATTAAATAAGAGTTTTTCTGGTATTTTTTATTTGAAAAAAAAAAACACAAAATCACGCTTATTTTCCATTTTCATAACCTTATTCCCCTATAGTTTGCAAACCACCGGAGTGCCGTCTATAGTTTTATCGATAAATTCATTGGCTCCTTATATCGATACCATCGGTGTGTTTCTTCCACCTCCAGCCACTGTTTTTTTTATGCCGAAGGAGAAGAAGCAACGAGCGGATAGTTTTCGTGTTTTTCGCTCGCCAAAAGGAGAAACAAATGCTTGCGTTGTGTGAGTGCGGTTTTATATTCGAATATTATTGTGTGTGTTTTCCGCAAATGTCGCCAGAATTATGACGCATACCAAAGTGCAAGCGAATGATAAAACAACAACAAATGAGCAAGGAAATTAAGTTGCAGCTTGCATTAACAACATACGAGAAAAACGAAAAAAAAAACTGTGGAAAAGGGACAAACGAGTGAGAAAAGAAGCGGAAAAGTGCGTGCACTCGGCAATTGTGTTTATGTGTGTGCGACTGTGTGTGTGTGTGATGTTGTGTGCGAAATTATGTAAATACAACAATAGTTGCAATTCCAATTGTCCTCTCTTCATTTTCTGAATTATGAAATGCAAGTTGCACGCTCAACTGAAGTCGCCAACTCTCTTTATCGCATTTCTCTCTCTCTCTCTTTGCGCCGCCGCTGCAGCATAAATGCCAGTGCATACAATTTTCCGTAATTACATTTTCCTAAAAACAGCTACGTAAAGTTTAATAACAATTTCCTCGTTTGGTTAGTTAAATTCTGGTAAATTGTTTTCTACCTGCCGCTGCCGGCGTCTCTGCCAACCCTGGCGTCGCTGCACTGACACGTCTGCATTCACTCGTTTTTTATTTGTTGGTTTTTTACATGCCTTCTTACCTGCCCAACCACCAAACCAAAAAAAAGACCACCGAATTGCTCTCTTTTCATAGAAAATTAAACATTGCGTCGCGCAACGATGAAAACAACAGAAACTGAAATGAAAACGAAAAAGCAACTATCAAATTAATTAACCTTTGCGGAAAATACATAAAACCAACAGCAGCAGAAGCAGCAGAATTTCTCATCTTTTACTCTTCTTCCTTTGCTTCCCGCTTTCGACGTTCCTCTTTGGATTATATTATCATCTTCTCATCGTTCTTTGGATTATTATTATAACAACAACAACGACAAACACTACAACACAGTGGCAAGCGGAACAAGCAGAAGCAGCAGCAGCATCAAACTGGCCGAATCGGAAAGCGCAGCGCAAAACTCCAACATGAGTTGGGGCACCGAGATATGGGTGAGTTTTATATTTTTCGAAAGAGAAATGTTATCTCTATAGTTTCAGTTTTCTGAGGAACTCAAATTCGAAATTAGTTGAATTTGCTGTTGAGAGTTATTAATTTTCAATAAAAAGCAACAAATTATTACTTGGGTAAACGTAGATTTTGATTTAAACTATATTATTTTAGATTTATAAAATTAAACACATATTTATTGTATTTTATTACAATTTTGTTCTTAAATGTTGTATTGTTTTGTTAAGTTTAAAATGATTTATGGAAAAGTTTAGTTGGTGATATACATAGGTAAAAAAATAAAGTAGCATATTTTAGAATATATATTTACAATTTTCAGTTCCTCAAAATAATTTAAAATACAAATTAAATTTTATAAATTTCTCTGAAAAAATTGGTAAGTTTTAAGCTCTTTGAATTGATTTCTTTTCTATAGTTGAAAAAAGTTTATTTATCTTTTCCCCATAAACAAAGTTTAAAGAAAATCCAAAAGTATTTCTATCCTACACTCATTTCCAGTTGGAAAACCACTGCGTTTTCTAATTAGATATCCAATCCGAGTTAGCTTATCCATGTCAATTAATTATTTCAATGTCATCGGTAGTTAACCAAAGAAAATCCACTCAAATGCTTGCCGAGCAGTGAGAAATTTACAAATTGCTTCCCATAAGCCAAAGTGCAGGCAAATGTTTTAAGAACGCGCGCTTGTGGCTTGCCTCTCTTTCCCTCACTCGCGCTGTCCCGCTTCCTCCCCGGGCTAAGCTGGAACTTGAAACTTTATAAAGAAAAAAAGAAAAAAACTGGTTTTGCGGGTTTTATGTAAATCGCTGCCATATGAGCACGGCCAGCGTGCGCCCCAAAGCAATATAGTATATATTTCTCGGATATTTCTCGCTCGGCGCTGCTGTTTTTGTTTTTTTTTTTTAGTTCTGTGTTTCGGAGGCTCCACACATTCCACTTGGAACCATCGAGCTCCAAGTTGTGCAGAACCATGTCTGGATTTTATTATTATTATTTGGTTTTCTGTTGGTGCTGGATTTTTGGGTATTTATCTAAAATATTTTATAAAAAGTAATATGGAAGCAGACATCAATTTCTAGTTTTATTTATTTAAAAATTATATAAAATCTGACATCTTTTAATAATAAAAGTAATTCTGTGAGCCAAGTGTAAGGAGGAATTAAACCTTTTAATTGTAAAATAGTTATAAATTAAATCCCATTTAATATGATGATTTTGTTGATAGCAAAACATATTTGTTGTTTTATTTGCATACTAATAATCATAAAAATACTTTAAATTGTATACTTGATATCGGTTTCAACCAAAAACACACTGTATCCCCCAGATTTCCCCATCTATTAGCTTGAACAGCTGTTTCTAATATGGTTTCAGTTCTCTTGGTTAATGGCCAGGGCGTTGGCACGCCCAGCCCAGAGCTTACCTGTTTTTCCAGGGATTTTGAAATGTGAAAAAAGGAATGCATAATGCGAAATTTTAGCTAGCCTCAGCTGCTTTTTCCCTCGATCTAGTTCTATTTTTTTGCTGATTTCAATTCAATTCGGATATCGATGGATTTTATGCCTTCCGCATTTCGGGGGTAGTTTTCATTCAGAGCCGAAAAATCCACAGACAGCAGCCAGCCGGCACACCCTCGGAGTGTGTCTGTCTGGTGGTGTGCGTGGTAGTGTAGGTGTGCTTGTTAGTGTGTGTGTGTGTGTGTGTAAGCGGAAAATTCGCCTCGGCAGCAGCAGAGAAGGTTCCGTGATGTCAGGACCAAAATTGCACGTCTAGACAGCATTTTGCAACCTATTTGTTATACCATTTTCCCCTTTTTTCCCACAGTTTTCACTAGTGTCTGATGTTAGTTTTAAGCTCCGAAGGCTTACCAAGTGTTTGTCTGGGGGATTTGCATAGAGTTCAAAAAGAGTGAAGAGACTGCAGAAAAACTAATAATAAATGCAGCAGAGAGTTGAGCAGACTATAAAGTAAATAAAAGAGTCAAGTAACGAAAATATATGGCCACCAAAATCAGGCCAAACGATGTACATTCGTAGTTTAAATATTTAGTAAAAGGCATAAACATTTATAAAATGAAATAAAGAACATGATAAACTTGCCAGAAAATAAATTTATTTCTGTGGAAAATATCTGAAAATTACAAAGGTATCATACATTGAAATAAAAACAGCAGCAAGGCCAAACTTAATATTTAGATTTTGAGAATATATACAAAGATGAATAAAAAGTTTCCAGGAAAATAATACAAATTTAATGAACTTCGTGTTTTTTTAATTTATAAATTATAAAATGGAATTGAAAGCAACCCGCGAAATCAGATCAAAAATCTGATGCAGCACTTAAAAACCTGTTTTTATGTATGCCAAAACTAAAAAGTACATTTATGAGGTTAAAATAAATTAAATAATTAATAAGTTTCATAAAAAGCTTCCCAAGAAAATAAATAAACAAATTCTTCTCATCTATGGCCAATTCAACATAGTTAACGTTTTTTTTTTGTGCTTTATTCTTGGCTTCACGACTTTGTTTAATGATTCATGATAGAGGTGAAAATCCAGTTTTTAGGCCCCCTTCTCCGTTGCCTCCTACGGAATATTTTGCTTTGCAGACTCAATCACTTCGTATTGTTCGCTTAGCGAAAATCGGTAGCAGTCGGACAATATACAAAATATACAATATAATGCCCATAACTGTGCCTATGACATTTACATAAATGATTTGCACGCCACAGAAATACTCGATAGGCCACTTAACCCGCCTCTTTCGGCGGCCCAAAGAAAGTGTAACCAGAAAGATTTCGGTTAATTGAATTTGTGCATGGAAAGCGAAGCGGACGTCGCCTCTCAATGAAGTTAAAAAGCACAAAAAAATCATAATAATAATAATGTACATTTTTAATGCAAAAATCATAGAGCCCCCTCTCGGTTTCTTGGCTAATACCAACGACGATCGAGCGCGTGGCTAAGCGGGTCAATTGCGGGGCCTGCATAAGCCGGCCATCAAGCAAGCGCCAGTCTCGGGTAATACGATAAAAATGTAGAAAAAAACTTTCTTTGCATTTTTTGTTGCTCATTTTTTATGAACAAAATTTTCACTTTAATTAAATTTAAAGCATGCGCCGTCGTTGCTGCTGCTTAGCATATGCAAAAAATAAAGCTTTTGGGCCCACAAAAAAATTGGGTAAATAAAAACACTTTTGTGTTAAGGTATTTATTTCGAGTGGCGTGCGCTTTGTTTTTGTTTTTGTTTGAGGTGAATTTCTTTTTTTGGGAAATCTCCCCGCCCCCACACGCACATCTTGTATTTTCCTTCTCATCTCCCTCCGTCTCTCTATTTCTTGAATTTTCTTGTGTCTATAGAGTGGACCTAAAAATAGTTCGTGTTTTTGTAATTTTAAATTACTTTCGGGCCTAGACAGAGTAAATTGAAATAATGATGATGATTCGGTGTCAGAATATTTGGTAAAATAAAAAAAAATACTAACTTAACTTTCTTTGATTAACTAGGTAACAAATTAATTATAAATTCTATGCACAATAAATATAAAAATTATGTTGTTATACAATCCAATTGCCAATACCTTTTATTTATTATAATATTTATTAATTCTATAAAATGATATATGTTTTAATAAGTTATTTTTAGCCTATTCTTATATATTGAATTTATTAAAAATAATAAATAATCTTTAAAGTTTTCAGTTTCAGTAATTATTTCCTCTAAAATCCGCACTGTAGCATTCCTTATAAATTACAAATATTTTCTTAGGTCATTTTGTTTTACAAATATTATTATTATCACAACTTCAACAATTCGTCACTGTGACATTTTATTTTTAAAAGAAAAGAATTTTATTATCTAATTTGTAGAGCATTCACTTATCATTACTTTTATTCTAGTTTTATCGCTTTTCTAATTTCCTCCTGTCTTGACGAATAATTTGTCTTCATTAAAGTGTTTTGCTGTGTCATATATTCTATATAATCAGCTGGTTTACCCGGAGTATATATTTTTACGATCTCACAACTGACTGACCGGCTTCTCTCCATATTCTTCACTTAGCAGCGACGGCGTTCAATGCCATTGCGTCGTCAAGTGCAGCTGTTTAATGTTGTCGAGCACTGTGTAAATAATTTTCATGCAATTTGTGGTGCTGCTGGTGATCGTTTTCGATCACTTTTCACATGACATTGAAAGGTTCAAGAAAACGAAATAAAATGAAACAGAAAACACCAACAGCTACACAGCTACATTCACCGAGACGTTCACCCAAGCAATTAGCCAAAAATTATGTTTCGAATTTGGGGAACAACTTCAAGTTCGGTGTCTTTATTACTCTCCATATCCCAAACTTGTTGAACGGCTAAAAATATGGCCAGAGACAAACGTATATAAACCATTTTTTATGGCTTTTTGGGTGTGGACAAACTGCTGTAAGGAACTGCTGGAAAATGTGTGCCCCTCAAGCTCGTATATCTTTTCGCAGCAGGTTATTCCTGGGGATGAATGCTGCTTCTTCTCTTCGATTTCTAACGTGTCCGCCATGATTGAAATTCTATCACCACAGAGAGAAAGAGCAAACCCTGGTTGCTCAAGACTGCACTTGGTTTTTCTTCTCCCCCGTTTGAGATTTTCTCCTTGGGCAGAATTCCAATTAAGCCAAGGCAAGTGTCAGGGGCAGAGGACATCCCCGGAAACGGAACGGGGTGGACTCTGGCTCAAGGCCATCTCCTTCACTTGTTCCTTGGCTGAGTGGAAAACGCACCCTATCTGAAAATCCAAATCAGCATCGCCATCACCGTCGCCCTTCCGTCCTTATTCTTATCGATTTTTTTCCTACTTATCCTCCTTGCAATATGTCGTCTGAATACAATCAAAATAGTTTTGGCTGCCTCCGGGGAATTCCCCAAGTTCATGCTCGCCACTGGGGGTTGCGAAAACATTTTCGCTGATTTTATTGCAAACGGATATAAAAATTTCAGCTGAATTTTTCTGCTATTCGAGGCGCAATCGGAAAGCTGACTGAGGGGATAAATGTACTTGCCAAATCGTTTGGTTTCTGAGTAAGGAGCTAATGGCTTTCCAAGTGTCAAAATTGGCGTCAGTTGCAAATATTTCTGAAGTACGTTTGACAGCCTTGTTCTGGCGAAGTACAGTGGAACCAAGCTTGAAAGTATTTGGGGAAGAAAAAGAAGATTTTTAATAAACAAAATAAAGATGAGGAAAGTTTTATTTAGGTACAGAGGGTGGACATATAATTTTTAAGAACGAATTCTGCATTATTCTGATATAAAGCCATGCAAAATTTTGAGGTTTATAGATTTAAAAATTGCTGGATACTGAAACAGACTTTAAATATTATTATATATATTTATAGATTTAATTTTAACTAAATTCTATTAACTAAGGTTCTTTTAAGGTCTCTTAAAAGTTGAACATTCTGTACATTCCATAACATATCTTTCACCATCTATATCCTTCTCTGTTTGTCTCATAACTCTCTCGACTCAATTGCAAATTCTATTCACATCAGCTTTGACCAGTGCATTTTCAACTTAATACTTTTTGTTTGCATTTTTTGTATATTTTATTTTCTGACTGCAAAGTTGCACGTTTTGAGGCGTCTATCGATTTCAGTAGCCTTCAGCCAGTTTGCGCCGCATGCATATTAAGTAGCCGTCAGATACTTTTGCCAATGCAGAAAAAAAGCCTTTTAAAATGCAAATTGTAGACGTTGAAGTTTAAAATAAAAATCGGTTGCGGCACCCGCGGTGACCATAATATGTGCCACTGCTCTCCGATTGCCCTAAATAGCCATGTGATAAACTTTTATTTCCAATGGAAAACAATTCTGCTATACTTTGTATAATTATATTTAGAAATATATACATATATCGCTCACTAACTTCGTTTCCTCCCAAGCCGACACTCTGATAAGTTGACCAACTTAAGTACAATTTGTCCCTGGAAAGCGATAAAAGAAGGAAACCATATGTTGAAAATATATCGACATAAACACATTTTTGTGGAATTTTACTGCACATTAAAATAAATAAAGAAGTGCAAAAGAACGTGAATAGAATGCTGCCGGATTTCCATGATTAACACCTAGGCATCTCCCAAAATCAAATTGATTTGTTTCCCATTCGCATAGAGTGAGTCAGAAGAAGCTGTCTGATTTGTTTATAAATACCTGCGGCTGATTCACCCAGAGAAAAAATCTTGCATAGATTATTTTATAGCTATTCGGCATAATTATTACATTATATTTGAGAGTTTTTAGTTTTTATCGAGCTTGTCACTACCATTTCCGCTCGTTTCGGCTTCTTTGTCAACGAATATATATGTGTCAGAGTAAAACTTATCAGCAAATCCAATGGTCCGTTTCGTATGTGACTAAATTGAATGAACCTGTTGGTTGCCGCGGTCATAAAACTCTATATAGACACGCACACACATCGAGTTTTTTATATATAGTACATATATGCAGACAGGTGACAAAAAAAATCCCTGGATGAGTTTATTAAATTTGTTTTTGGTTCTTTTTTATCGCTCGGAAGTAGGGGGATTGCCTGGGGGGACTTCATATCAACAATAGATTATGATACCCTAGAGAGAAGAATTTATAAGATTTTATTTCAAATGTAGTCTGGTTTAATAGTTTGACTAGTAATCAAAACTATCTGTTAGTCAAATGGTTTTATTAAATAAATATTAATTATTGTAGATTAATAATTCATTTGAAGGGAAAGCAGTAGTTTTATTTTGATTTAGCAGAATTACATTTTTTAGTTCAAATTATAACACAAAAAATGAGAAAACATGAAAATATCAAATAAATAAATATTAAGGCTGTGCATAACAATTTTATATATATTTTGTTTTAATTTTGTACATACTTTCTTCGGAACGGCAAGGATTTTCCTTACTTACGAATCAGGGCTTTGGGCACTACTGATTTATTATTTATTAATATTGTTTATTTGGTTATTTTTATTATTAAATCATCTCCAAAGCACTCTTTGCCTTCAAAATAACATATATTTATTTAGCTTAACCGCTCATACTTAATTAGCATAAATAAATCTACTCAAAATCGCTTAAACTTGCCCAGAGAATTTTTTGAAATAAATTTAAATATTTTCCATCTATATTTCTCGTTATTTTCCTTCATATTTTTTTGGCAAGAGTATGTGAAATTCAGCAATTTCCAGCCAAACATTATTTTGTTGACTAAGCACACAGATACTTGCACTCACCTACACAAAGACTCGTACACACGAACCATATCATATCAGCAAAGGTTAATAAGTAAATATTAGTTAGACATTAGATACACAATGTGGACGGACGGACAGTGCTACGTATCGCTTAGAACATTTTGTTTTTTGTTGTCTGCGGGGCACAAAGGCCAAATTCAATTATAGTTTCGGCCGGCAACAACATGGCCAAAATTGGGTGTGGTTCGAAATGAATGGCGGAGCGCAAAAAAAAGTCCAGAAAAAAAACATGTCGAAGAATTCGTTTTTGGAGGGAATTATATTTAAATAATTAAAATTCCAGCAAGATTTATGGGGTGTGTTTGGCAAGCAAAATTAATGTTTATCATGGAAAGTAAAGGAAATACAACATTCATATTACATTTCAATTTTCAACTCACTCGATAAGAACGCTTTTCCGCTGGGCTCTATTATCAACAGGTTCTGGGGCTCAACTTTGACCCTGCCCTGTCATTTTGTGTTCAGCGATTTTTCTTTTATTTTTTCCCTCACCGATTTATTAATTAGTCTGAAGATTTATGGCGGCTGCCCTTTTTCGGCTCCAGTTGATAATTATAATTCATTCACGCCGCCTGACTTTTAAAGGCGACATGTGGCCGCTGGATGATGATGGCACATGACCAAGTCAAGTCAAGGCCTGGAGAGTCCTCTTTCCAAGGGGATATTATATATATATTGCAAGTGTGTGCCATTTTGCCAGAAAATCAGCCTCAAAATAACACTGGGCCACCCCATTTTCAAGTCCAAAAACAATGCACTCGAATTGAAGTGGTAAAATGGGTCGTCATGGCAACCGCTGAAGGGGTCTTTGTTCTCGATTCCCTCCTGTTTGTTGCTGCTGCTGCTGGTTTCCCTGTTTCAGTTTGTAACACGTTTTAGCCGTTGATTCTAGCGACACGTTTCGTTATTTACATCCAGCTAGTTGATAAAGAAGCGTCCTTCCTTTTGAGTCACCAACTGACTCATTACATGGGGGTTGAGGGTGGTGAATTCTCTCTGGCTGTTGCTTTCACCCTCCCACACACCAAAATACGCACACCCACCCAACAGCTGGATGGATGAGTCATCAGCTGAGCCTGGCTGGTTGTCCTTCAGCCCCATGCCGCCCCACCAAAGCCTTGGCCCGCCCTGGAGCCCTCATGTAATGTCGCTAACATTGCGGCAAAGTGCTTGATTATGATGTTTGTTTAATACTTTTTTTTTGTGCTGTGCCAAAGGGAACAATGTTGACTTAGGGGGTGCTGTGTGTGCACTGGAGGAAATGGGGGATTTACAAAAAAAGAGTGGGAGAGGGTTTTTATTTAAAGTATTACTGGGTGATTTCTTATACCAAACAAAGAAGGCAATCAGGGGAGAAAATTACAAAAATGCATAAGTTATTTATTAGTTATATTCTATAACTTCAGGGGATATGCCTTGGAGGTTTAATTTTTCTCTAATTTCATTAAATATATCTTTACATTTTTTCCCAGTGTTCAAGGAAGCTGTCACAGATCCTGGTCCTATACAAAAGGAGCTTTTTCCGCCTGCGCGAAAGCAAGTTCAAAGGCAGCTCTTGGAGGGCAGGGCAGGGGAAGAGCTGCCACAAAGATGGTTAGTCTGGGGAGATGGGCTGCTTTGTGTCCCTGTTTCGTCATCAAAAATGGTTATGCAAAGGCCAAAACGAGGAACCGAGGACGCAGGCCCGGCTTCGCTTTTATCATTGTCATAAACATAAACGCTGAAGCCGGGCTGAGCCGCCTGCTTGGGTTTCCTTTAGTTTGGGTTTCGTTAAATAATATTTTTTTGGAACCGCCTTTGTGGCTGGGTCTTCCTCAGCAACCCCTTGATAAAAAATATAAAAAAATAAGAGAGAGAATAATAACAACCGATGGCACACCCGTAAAACAAATTAGCTTCATTTCCTGCCCACATGACAGGCGCAGCTTTAGCCCTGCCAAAATTCAAGTATTTTTTTTCTGTTCAGAAATACATAAATTTCTTATACGTTGGCCATCTTGTTTGTTTGCTTGCGAAAAAAAAAAATTTGAACAAACTTTACTGTCGGCGTGGGCCAGCCATGAGACTCCTCCACATGAAGCTATAGGAGCTATAGCGGAAATCGTTAAATACTCGGTGGCGGCGGCGATAAGAGCTCATGTTGCATCAACATGTTGCGAAAAGTCGATGAACTGGGCGACGTTGCACTCAAATCGATTCTGGACCCCACCGATGATCCATTCCCTGACTCATCTCGAGCATCCATATGTCGTTTTTGGGGTCGCTTTCAATTTCTGCACAAGTCCTGAATCATTTCAGGCATTTTTTCGACGCGTGTCAGGGGCGGCAATGGTTGTGAACACATGAAGTGTTCGCCTTTTGTCTGCCTTTTGATGTTTTTATGATGGATTCAAATAAAAAGCGCATCCATTAGCGCATAATATCGCATCATCGCATTATAGTGATGTTTCTCCTTGGTCAATCGTGAGAAATTGCATTGATCTGGGTTGGGGTTAATCCAACGATCATATCATCATCATTATAAAGTGAAGATCTATAGATCTATCTTAATGTTATAATAAATATATATGAAGTGCCAATGTCAGCGTTATAATAATACTTCCCTTTTCCGCTACTGTGACTGCTGCACTCATCTGACAAATACTTGTTAAATTAGCTTGCAACATTGTTGCCACTCATACGTGCCACATATAATATTATTAAAAAAGCCAGGCAGTTAGGCAGGCACTGGCAGTTCACTGCCATAAAACTTTGCTAAACGACGCGAGCCTGAGGTATTATGGCATGAGATGAAGTCTAAGGTATATAGAGTACATTACTTACGAGGCATGCCAGTGCCAGTGCCAGTGCCAGTGGGAGCTGCAGATGGCGACGACGAAGGCATTAAAGTTGCGCGCTGCTTGGCGGCAAGTGGAGCAGACCAGAGCCTCATGGCGGGGGAGGGGTGTTAAGCAAAGGGAGGTTTAAGGTGGGGGGTTAAGGGAGACAGGCATTGCCGGAGCAATGCACTCGCTGTCATTGTGGAAAAACTCGCAAACTTGGAAGCAGCTGCCAACTATTTTGCATCCATGTGAGTGTGCCTGCCCCCAATGTGTGTGTGCTTGTTTGTTGTAAAAAAACAAGATGCTATGTCTACTTCAGTTAATACTATTATGGAAAGATGGTAGCGCGCTGATTTGACGACGAACAAGAATAAGTACTTTGCGGAAAGAACATTGACTTTGCCTTCGCTGGGTGGGAGAGCAGCTTGTGTATGTAGTTTGCTTAATCAGTCAATATCGGCGTAGAATGCCTGTTGTTACACATTATTTCTGAGAATATTTCAATTGCTTTATGGTCTCTATTAAGAATGATTCACTTTGGAATTCTGTGGGCTGAATCAAGGTCTAATCAAGAGTTCCCCCCCGAAAGGCGCCTGATAAAATCCAGTTTTAATTAGGTGATAATTTATATCAGCTTGTTATCAGGAATATTTGTTATTTTTAATGCTTAAAATTTCATGAATTTAATATGAATGATTTTAATAAATGGAAATCATCAAGAATTCAATTTAAAAACCCACTTTTAAATATTAAAAAAAATTATTTATCGATTTTTGTACATTTTATTATTAAAGAAATTCCATCCTATATTGTATTTTATTAACTTTCCTTCATTTTTTTCGTTGCAGGTAAGTTCCAATTCACATTAATCAAGCGACGTGAGTCTAGACGCGCTCCCTTCGCCAGAAAAGATGGAAAACTGCTGGGTAAACAATTGGGCAGAAAAAAAAGCGCCGTGAGTAAAGAAAAGTCTCTCAACCTGAACTGGATCGAATGGAATGGGTTGGGTAGTGAATTTACACTCACCTCACCGGCAATGGCAATGCATTTGCCAGTGCGAGTTTATTTTTATAAGGCTTCGGCGCATTTATTATAAACAAAAACTGAATTGATAGCCGGGATATAATGTTTACGTTAACATTGACTGCCAGTCAGTGGATCGATCTTGAAGCCGGGAGAACAGAAGAAAAGAAGCCACCACCCATGAGAAAAATTCTTTTCCTGACGCATTTCCGTGGCCTTTTCCTATTTACTAAACACAATGCTGCCAACACTCTGCTGGTCCGGACAGTAACCACAACATATAGCCAGCCGATCCTCTCAAGCAGTGGAGCACCCGATACCCGATTCCCAGAAAAGGCCTGCTGGCTACTTTTACTTTTTTTCTGAACTCGAAAACGAATCAATTTGTATTTGAAACGCAGTGCGTTTATAATTTGTTTACAGATCCCAATTCGAATGCGTATTCAATATTTATATTTCCGCATTTCGCTTCTTTTTTTTTTGTGGTCACTTTCAGTTTTCATATTGCGCAGATGGATTATGCATTCGCTTTATTGTCTCGCCCCGATTCGATTTGCTGACTAATGGAAGCTACTCCCCTCCGGCATAATTAACATTACAAATCATAAAGATTTCCAAGCTTCAACTCGATTTGCATTTCCATTGTACGGGGACAGGGCTTGGAAATGTTTTGATAAAAGATTTTATTTCTGTTTGTTAGTTTTGTTATTATTATTTATTTATGCATTCTATGGTTTCATAATTTCCTGACAAGTGCAAAACCGGTTTTTGGGGAAAAGTACAACAAAACAGTAGAAAGAGGTGGAAGAAGCTGCTGCATAATTTTATAAACAAATTGGGAACTTTATATTATTGAACAAACGAATGAAAAAGAAACAGCATTTTTTACGATCTCTCAACACATTGGGGATTCTCTTTTGTCCATTCGCAAAAGTGAAAACTGTTTTTAACACACAAATACCAACATTTTTTTTTTTGTAATAAACAAAATTAAATATCATTTGAATGTAAATTAAGAGGCGCCGACAATGCTTTAACCTGTTGGATCATCAAATTGGTGGCTTCATTAACATATTTCGTTTTTGTTTGGAGAATCTTCTTAACGGCATTTTGAGCTGCACTCAGGCCTAACTGTGGATGCAACATTTATTTGGGTTTTGAATTTTCGGGGAATTTTTAGAATACCTAACTGTTGTTCCACACAGAAAAACCTCACAAGATAGAGCAATCAACGGAAAATTTATAAGTATAGCCAATGAAAAGATCTAAAAATACCACAAAAACAACCGAAAAATTTCCCCAGAGAGAATTCTTGATGAAAAACCACTCAAATTGTACATATACGAATTTTCTGCAAAAGAAAAAATTCGCCCACGCAAAAATGCTTGATGTGTCCGTACACATAAATAGATCTTAAATTATAGGCCGATTGTTTTCGTTGGCCATTTGGCAACACTTGTTATGAAATCACTGCAACATGCGCGATGATTTTCCATTTTCCCCTTGGACGCTGCAGAGGCGTTTTCCAAACCGTGCCGATCCGAGCTGAAAATTGAACCAGGCCAGCTGAGACGCACAGGGCAAAAAAGAGAAGACTTTAAGCGATGATGATCAGTGGGATTGGGATTTTAAGATTATAAAACAATTTAACAGCAAAAAATATATAAAAAAAATTGAAGCTAAACCCCTTTTACTAAAGTCTTTAATATAGCTCTCTTTCTGTTTGCTTTTATTATGTGTTTACAAAGCCGAAAAATATAAAAGCAAGTTCTATAAATATTAAAAAATGTATTTAAATTTCTCAAAATAATTTTAATTTAATATTTATAGTATTTTTTTCTAGCTGTGGATCCGCAACAATGGATCACCACAGACCCAGACCCAGTCAGAGTCTCAGCCTCAGCTGCGAGGTCCAGTCCCCCGCCTTTCGACTCCCAGACTGACTGGCACTTTGGGGCATGAAACCCGTTTGGCTTTTTATTTTTCGCTCGCCAAAATGCTGGCAACCAACCACCTCCTTCTCATCCTCATCCTCAGCACAGGCAGACTGCATTTATCGTCGTCAAGCAGCTGGAACACATTGAAGCACACACTAAAGCACACTCGGCGGCGGCGGGTAAAACAAAACTCGTGCCCAAAACAATGGCAAACTCAAACCGCGGGCAATTGGAAACCAGAATTCGTTTGGTTTTGGTTTAGATTTTCACTTTTGTGGCTGTTTTGACGGACACTCCCCCTCGATCCAGCGGCTTCGGAGTGCCTGCTCCTTCACTCTTTCTCCCTTTCTTTTTGCCCTACTCAATTTCCAGAATGACTTTGGTTAACAAAAGTGGTTTAAATCGACCAATGAAATACCTTGTAATAAAATTGGCAATGCTAATTCTAGAGTGAAGAGTTTATAGAGACTTTAAATATATAGTGAGTCATTAATAGTGTCATTTATAAAACTCTTGACAGGTAGTCATCAAGAGAAAAGTTTATTTACAACCTTAAACTTGATTTTATTTTCCCAATCACCTTTCTTTGAGTACTGGGTATTCATTTAAAGAGTTCTTTAAAATTTTAACCCATGTTGCTGTCCAGGCACGTGTTTAACCCATACCCTGCAGCATTTCCCTGTCCCCCATCCCCGGACTCTGCTCGATCCCTGATCCCAGACAGCAGCTGGTCAGGCCAATTTACATTGTTTTTTTTTTGTTTTTTGTTCTAAGTCACCCAGATGTTCCATTGAACTGTGTTTAGGCTAGCCGGAGGAGCTTTCATCCAAGTCCGAGTGATATTTCCCTTCGCTTTTCACCGACTTAATTGGAAGCGTTTGTTTTGTGACTGACCGGGGCAATTGTCTAAATGTTTGAACAGTGCGGCCCGTTACTGTTAGTTAGTCGCTAGCACTTGGACTTTGCCGGAACAATTGGGTTTTGGAATTGACATTGACGCGGAATGAGATTGCGCTGGGTCGCGCTTTTGTTTCGCTGATGGATGGAAAAATGATGTGCTTAGAAAATAAACGAAATCCATAATAAACTCGACTGCAATCAGTTGCTGGAAGATGTTTGAAGTACTCGTTATAGCTTTGCGCAAGACTCCAAAATACAAAAAAAAAACTCTCACGTTCACTGGAAGAAGGCGAACCCGAGTTAACCTTTTTCAACTGGTCAAAAGTCGCGGTGCAGGCAGCTTGTGACGTCACTAGAGGCAATCAGCTGAAAGTTGTGCACGGAGAAAAAATATTTAAAAAATTTGTATAAAATATTTTTGAGTATTCTCTAAAAAGTCGTAAGAGTGAGTCTAGATATAGTCAAAATCTCTCCTCTGCGTCCGTTTACTGACCTACCTCAGTAATTATAAATTCCAGCGGCAATGAAAGTCTTAAATTATATAAAGTGAACTTTATTTATCCTATAATTTTGCATTATGTAGCTTATTGAGATTTTTTCTTGATGCTATAGTTTTAAAAAATAAAATATTTCTTTTTGTGCAGCCCAATATTGGCTATAGCTTCATCTGCAGCTGTGATGCCACAACTCTGAGATGTTTTTCTGGTCAGTGAAATGCTGTTGCTTATTTTTTTTTTTTTTGTGTTTGTTATTAATTGACTTTTGAGTTGACTTGCTGCTGGGCGAAATGACAGCGCTTAATTTATTACGCATACGCCCCGTTGTCTGTGAAACACAAAGCAATGTGGAAACACGGCGGGACCATTGAGAAGGGCAGAAGGGCACCCACAAGTTCGGAAGCAGCCGCTTGAGGAAATTGATCAAGTTTTTGTTTTTCTTTAAAATATAACGAGATTCGTCTCCCCTTTTCCCATTGCATTTTCATGGCTCATAAATAAATGAAAATTGCAATATTCTCTGCTTGTTTTGTTGCTTTAAAAATAGCAAATGGATTGCAGTTTGAAAAACAATTTTTTCCCCCTCATAGTTCTTTGTTGGTGGCTTAAAAGTGGAAGCGTGTGAGCAAGACTTTTTGTTCTACGCGTCATGGAATACCAAGTATTTGCATTATACGCCTAGTTAGTAAATATTAAGTGATTTAACCTTGCAATCTACTAGATATTCATATTTTTCAAAACGATATCATTGATGCTAATATCTTAACCCCTTCTGTACATTTCACAGAGATCTCAGTGTGCATCTTGTTTGCCACAAAAAGAGATTAATGATAACTTGAGGAGCTGAAAGTAAAGTCGGAAAGAGAGAGCATGAGAAATAAGTTACTTGGAAAATGCTGGCCAGCCTTTGTTGTTGCTCCAGTTTTCATCTCGCTGGCAAAGAGAGTTGCTGCTGCATATTTTCTTGTACAAGCAACGGAAATGCAGCGAATTTTTTATGGCCACTGGGGAGCATGAGCATGAGGGAAAAGCAAGAAGAAATAAACGCAGAAAAAAATGATATAAAATAATAGAGAGACAGAGACTTGAAAAGCGAAACTCTGGCCGCGCGGATCGGAGCTGATAAGGCCCGGCCGAGGCTCTATTTATAGAGCGAGCAGCTTTATCCAATCGATTCTGGGCGCACTCGAAGCCACCGTCCATGTCCGGTCCTGCAGTTGCAGCTGAGCCTCGGAACTGTCCATGGTTCTGCTGGTGGTTTCTGCCGCCCGTCGTCTCCGCCGCTGCTGCTGATCTGGTCGTCTCTTGGCCGTTTCTGTTGGCCAAAGTAGTTCAACCTGTTCGGTGGCTTTGGCCCGGTCCCAAAGAATGTGGCTGCAAATTTATAGCGCTTTTTGCTTTCAGCTCTGCGCTTGGCTTCTATGTGTCCAAAGCCAGCACTGCCCATTTCTAGCCTCGTCTCCAGACCATCTTCCACAGCCACAGCAGCATCCGCAGCGACATTAGCTGAAAATAGAAAAAAAAGAAGATTAAACTTTCGTGGCAATTTACTAGCAAGATTTACGCAAAATGTTGCTGAAAAATGGTTAAGTCACATAAAGTATATACAAAATGCCAGACAACTGAAGTTTGCTTCCCATCAAAAGGAATGTTAAGTACACTGGGAAAATGTAACTTTATAAATAGGAATTTGCCTTCTAGATTTTCCTAAAATTAACTAGAAAGTTAATTGAATAGATTTTACGTGTCAAAGGATTATTTATTCTTTAGAAATTCCTTTAGAATTAATCATTACTTTAAATAATCTGTAGCTATCACATTCACCCTAGACAAAATCTTATCTAAATTATAAGATTAACAACTAAATTTTTTGTAGAATTTTATCTCTCACTAAAAAAGCTTAAAAAGAGATATGCAAGATCACCTCAGGAAGGCTTCATGAATTTATAATTTATCATGTTTGCTTGGAATTTGCTTTTATTAATAGCTTTCTATTTGGGTCAAGCTGTTGTGTGTATTTTAAATGAAGTAGAAAACAAACAAAAACAACATAATTGGTTTAAGATTTGTCTAACTAATTTCTTTTTTTCATTTGAAGCTTTATCTTTTTGTTAAATAATTATTATCAGTGTATGTTATAGTTGCCACAACTTATTTCCTAAGCAGATTGCTCGGGCTAAGACGAAGCTTTATGTTTTGATTCATGTTGTACTCTCTTACCTCTTTCGATAAAAAAAAACTCGAAACATTTTTATGGAAGATGAGATGATGGCAGTAAAAAGAAAATCCGTTGATCCGTTTGCCACTTCTGTCGTTCAATCATTTTATTCACTCACTCAAGGCTGGTTTTTTTTTAGCTGGCCAAAGCTTTTTTCGAATTGTTTTTAGTTTGTATTTGTTTTTGTTGATCTTCTCTGCCTTCTTTTCCCCCCAGTTCTCAATTAAGTTTAATGAGCACATGAGCATTTTCATAATTGGAGCAAATTAACTTGAATGGCGCTTCACACAGCCCCAAGATCCATCCATCCATCCACTCCATGTAAGATGGTAAACTTATTTCTGTCATGTATATATAGTCGGGTACTGCATATAGTCCAGAATCTGTCCGGAAGTGTTTTCCGTCTGGGTCTTAAGTCTTAAGTCTGACCAACTTCCCTCTTGTTTGCTGGCTGTTCACCTAACGAGCGGCAATTGTCAACTGTTGGCTGGGCTCGAATCCATGGAATGGCCAAGCCACGAGATCTCTTTCGTTTTGGCACGTTTCGAGGTTACTTGGACAGCGGGCAATCAGCTCTCGAGCAGCTGAATAAATATCAGTATCATAATAATAATAATAATAATAGTAAAGAGCAGAGAACACTTCTTGATTTGATGTTTGTCTGCATCTATCGTATCTTGTGAACCCACAACCACTCCCCATGTCTTGGATGATGGCACATGTTTTCACATTCTTGGACTATCTCGATCGCTATTCTTCCTCCTTCTGCTGCTGCTGCTGCTGGCCCCCTCATCTTCTTGTTACCACTTTTCCCATCGGCCATTGGCGACCACTTAGCTGGCTGAAACAGTTGGTCAATTAGTTTGCTCGCGGCTCTCGACATGAACTGCCTGATCGGCTATTTGAATGCTGCTTGCAGCCGAAGTGGATCCGGAGTGGCAACTGTTTTGGATCTCAGGGATCGCCAAGCGGAATTTTGGGTGAGTCCGTGCCCCAAGTCCGGGTGTCCAGTGTGTCCGAGAGTTGCTCTTAAAGTGCTGTGTGTATCCAACCAACGAGAATGGCCCCGCCGCAGGTGGTTAACTGAACAACCAGTTTGCAATTAAATGTCGCCGTTTAAATGTGATTTGATTCTTTGCATAACCGAAATGCAATTGAGCATCGACTGCTTGCGGTAGATAGGTATTTGTGATTGGCCTAAACCAGTTGAAGGTGCACTAAAAAAAATGCTAAAAACCAAAGAGAAACTAAAGGAAACAAAGAAAAGAAAAGTATTTCAACTATAAATATATAAATAAAGTTAATTTCAGTCATCTAAGCAAGTGGTAATTAAGGATGATAAAGGAGGTCGATTTTAGGACCTGTAAAAATACATTAAAGAGTGTGTTATTTTGTAAAGCCTTAGCTTGATTCTAAAAAACCAATAATGATAGTTTCCCATATAATACCTCGTTTAATTTATAAATTCTAATAAAAACCGTCATTTAAATCTTCTTTTTATAACCAAGCAGATAAAGCCTGTGATAAATGTCTTAAACAACTTCATATTTTACAAAAACTCATATTTTTGTAAAACAAATAGTTTATCATATCCAATTCCCCATTGTTAGAGGGAAAACTGTACCTTCAGGCGAATATTTAAATATTCTAGCTGTGGCTGCAACTGGAAAACCTTTGATCTTTCGTTCAATCAGTGTTTTCCATAGAACTATTCATCAGGCATATTGCCGCTGCCGCCACCGCCTGGAGGCCACATATTTATTCATTCATCTGCCTGTCAGTCGCTTGGAATGCCCATCTCTAATGATCTTGCCCAGACCGGGTCTCCATCTTCAGCTCCAGCACTTGACCAACGGCTTCTGCCTGGCGGCTTCTGTGTCCGCTGGCAACACGTTGAAAGTTAAAGTTCAACTGAACGATGTTGCTCAACTATTTTTATGATTACAACTTTGCGGTGACTAACGGTTCACACACGATACACGCAGCTTACCAGAAGATATATGAATGTGTTTTTTCGGCCGATGTTTAATGCTTCCTGTTTGCTAGCTGCAAGCATTATTCTTTGCTTCTGGCCAAGATCAGGTTGCCATGTTTCTCGCCTTTGTGGATTTTCCACATTTTTAACTGTGAAAAGGCGTCGCTTGATTTATTCATTTATTCATTCAGTTGCATAATTGCAGAATTACGTGTTTAATTAACAACTTGCTGCAATTTGTTAGATGCTTATAAACGCCTTCAAGTTGTGTTCTCAAAAGTATTGGGAGTGAGTTTTGATCTAATTGGATAACACTCGTCTTTGATGTTGACCGGCACCGACCCAAATATCGATTTATGTGTTGGCGAAAAATGCGGGAAAATCCCCAGAAGAAGAACTAGACAAAGTTATTTAATCGATAGCGACACAAACCACCATCGCCACCAATGGGTTAATGTGCTAATTTTGGGGTTCCCACTGTCAACAACAATTTGCAACTAGATTGTGTGTGTGGGAAAGTGTGTGGTGGGTGGAGTGGAGAGAAAAAATAAATGGGGAAGTGGCAAACGACATGTAAATATAGATTCCGAGTCGAGTGGGAGACAAATGGGAGCAGAGTTTTCCACAGAGCAGCATTGAGGCGGAAAATCGTTACAGCAAATTAACTGAAAATGGGCAGAAATACAACAACGAAAGCCGCTTATAAATAGAAAAGGGAAATGGGAAATGGAAAACGGGTCAGGAGTTGCTTCTTAGCTCGGCTTCTATTTCTCCCACACATTGTCTTGGAAATTGTTGAGGGAAATTTCTTGCGGAAAACCGCTGCTAAATTGCACAAAAAGTACTTTAGCATGTGTGTGATTTGTTGTATTTATAAAGATTTCAGATCACACGATATATATCTAGTTTCTAGAGCATGTTCCCAATTGCTTTTATTTTGGATTTAAAGTTTAACAATAATACTTGTCCCCTTTTTAATTCTCAATAATTTAGTTTTCAGAAATTCGAGGCCTAATGCATTCTCTATCACTTTTAAGCGGGGGGGAAAGAAAATAGTGACTAAAAAAGCTTTCACATACTCAACAGTTTCATTAATCGTTGGTCATGATAAACAAAGGCGCCGCCACCGAAACCGTTGTCATGCAAAAAAAAAAAAAAAAAACGCCAGCAAGAGGGGCGGCAAAGCTGGGCGTGGCGGAAGCTAATAGACATATATGACATATAGACATAGGTTGCATGTTGCACTCACTCTGGGGGCAATGTCAATTTGCGCCAGTCAAGGGACCAGTCATCGAACATCATCGTCATTTACACAGAAGGAAAATCTTTAAATCTATGAAAATTCATTTTTATTATTATAATTTCAGAATTAATTTTTTAAAAATATAAAAAACTATTTTTTTGTGCTTGATATTATAGTTAGAAAGTAAATATCTACAAGTTTTCTAGTTTTAAAAAGATTTTCCACTCTCAAAACTTTAAATAACTTTATTTATCAAGAAACTATAATTTATTATCCATTTTAATATCAACACTTTATGCCTTATTTATCCTAAATTAATTTTATATTTAAATATTATAGTCTAATTTTTGTTTCTTTGTGTAGTAAATGTCAACTGGGTGCAGCATGAAAAAAACCAACAATTTCTCGTCAGGCGGGCGGTCAACTTCACTATCGATATATACACCCTAGGCACTATGTGTGTGTTCATATATGTTTTGTAGAAGGCATTTCCCCTGCTTATCAGTTGCAATGAATATGTTGCTGTTGTGCATGTTGCTGCTGCTGCTGCTGATGTTGTTGCCGCTGCTGCTGCTACTGCTGCTGCGGCAGTTGTTTGCGTGCCACGTCCGTTGCAGATAAAAACGCGTGCTGCGGAACTTCCATTGAATAAGTTGAGTTTGCCCATGAGCTGAATCCGTTCTTCTGTTCTCAGAGAATTCATCACTGTCCATGCACTGTACCAAATAAGGATAAATTCTGGGAAATTTGTTCTTAAATTATTATATATATTTATTAACTATTCGTTTTCAAATCTTTAGAAGACAAGACCAGCAAGTAGTTTATGCATGAAACTTCCCTTCCACATAGTAATAAATTTTCTTATCAATTTATTCTATTTTTTATGGTTTAATTACTATTTTAAGGGTAATAAAAATCCCTTCCGATTTTCTATTCTAAGAATTCTGTTGTTAAGTGTAAATAGAACCACTAACTTGGCTTAGATCCGTTGTTTAAGCCACCCCATTTGTTGTTTGTGCCGCTGCCTATGGCTTCCAAAACCGCAGCTGAATAACAAAGCGGACAGACCGACCGACCGGTGGTGGTAACAAAATCGTTGGTAACAAAACCAACCCACCAGCCATCGGGTCCCAGCCCACCGCTATGCACCTGTTACCCAGTTTTAGCCGCTGGCATTGCCATCAGCTTGCTCGGTTAGTCGGTCGTCCAAACTGGGTCTGTCTCTCTGCTGTTACTCTCCTCCGCTACTCCTAATCATTAAAACAAAAACAAAAACAATAATAAAAAACAAAAGCCAAAGCCGAGGCAAAAGGAAGCCAACGTTTCTGGTCGACTGAGCTCCTGCAATTGTAATGCAAACAGGAACCATATTGTAAGCGACATGCACTGAGGGAAATGTAGATATAGATTTTAATATTAGAAGTCAAGGAAACTCTTTTCATAGATTGAAATATAACAATTTATTATAATGCTTTAATAATTTATTCTTATTAAATGAGCATTTCGGATTGATTTTAAATAATTCTTCTAATAAATTCTTCTTAATTTCCCTATGTAATAAATTTATCAAATTATAGCAATGGGTTAAGACAAATTTTTATATACATTCCAGGCTTAAATTAACCTAAAAAAAAGTTTAAAATTAGGCAGTGATCAACCCTCCTATGTAATCAATGGTTAAAGCCACAAATCTACATATTGTTAGTTTTTCTTGGTTGCATTAACAGATCAAACCTGAAAGAGAAAGAAATATAGCTTTAGATAGAGACAGACAAAAGCCAGACAATCGCCGTCAACGCTTTCTGCTTCAATTGACACCCTCGTGTGTTGCAGTTGCAATGTTGGTAGCAGTAGTTGCATTTGGCAGTCATTACATAAAAAGACATACAACGAGCATTGACAGGGCTCCAGGGGTCTACCGGCCCAGACCAGAGATTTCCCTTTACCGTTGCAACTGTATTGCGCAATAAACTGATTTCTGGCCCCTTTAATAGTGGTAGTTACCATTTTCCCTTAAGTGGCAAAGGGGGTAAGGGGTATACGCTATTGCCATTATCTATGGCAACTATCATAAATTATATATGAAATTAAATATACCTGGGGTTTTGCGGTTGATCTGTGTACTTTTCCTATGCGATAACTTTCTTAGAACCCATCATAGCTGGGAGAAGTATTTAAATTTCTTTTACACTATTAAAAAGGTTTTCTTTTTAATTTTTAATAGAATTTAAATAATGAAAAAACGTTTAGAATTTGTGTGAAATGAAATATGGTTTATACAAAATTTTAGAGTTCATATTTTGATGGATTTAACAAATTGTATTAATTAATTATAAAAAATACAAAAAATTTTAAATTTAATCAACAAATAATGCAAATATATAGAAATTAAAATGAAATAAGAATGCCTGATAACTTGTATAAATATTATGATTAAATATAATCGCAATACTCGGTAATAAATAATAATACTCTCCCCGATTATCGTCAGTACTTAAAACCATCGAGCTTGTCCCCGTTCCAATTTCCTTCTCGATCGAATGTCATGAGCCCTGGAAACACGAATCGGAACAAATCGAAGGCACGATTTAATGGATGAAAGCCCGCAGAGAACAGAGAACAATGCAAGCTCGTGGACAAATAAAACGCGAAAAATGCGTTTAATCAATCGGATCAGCCTTCAATCTTGACCCACTCGGTGTGATGGAATGCTGCCCTTATATCGAGGAGGAGGGTCCCCACCACAAATTCCTCACTATTCATGGCATTGATTGCTCACAACACTTACAGTGCCCTGAAGGGGAAAGGGGAACCCAAACAATCGTTGACAATCTTCAATCGAATTTAACACTTTTCAATGTTTTATTTCTGTGGGCTGCCAGCAATTTGTTAATTTCTTTATTGCTTTTTATTGTCATTGTTTTGTTTGGTTTTTGTTTTTTTTTTATGTTTTTTCATGTTACTTGGCATTTCTTTGTGCCTTTCGATTCTTATTGCTACATTTTGTTTGATGGTTTCTCATGACGCTGATGAACCAACTTGTGTCAAGTGAAAGTCATCAAGTGGGATTCGGAATTGGTATCGGGATTGGATGGTGCGTCTCTCTGGATTGGGGTTTCTTCTTCTGCTAATAAACTCAGTGACACCAGTTGTGATGTCCACGATGAGGATGGTCATCATGATGATGATGATGATGATGGTGATGCCCCCATGTAAAACTTTCGCCATGATTTATTGGCTTGTTAGTGTTAGCCAGCTTTTTTTCGGGCGACATTAATCTTCCGGCTTTTGGTTGTTTAAATAAATAAATATTATTTAAATGTGCGAGTCATTAACCTGAGGGGAGAAAACACATGTGTCCGGGGCTCCACCTTCAGCCAATTTGAGAGACCCTTGCCATTTCCATCCCAGCACTCCTTATATGCGCAGACAGCCTCCGATCTTGGAATCGTTTCTGCGATCTCTCGACGCGATCCGGTCAAGGTCAACAATGCGATTCGATTGGCGAACACAACCTCGAGAGTCGTCTATCAATGTCAGGCCCCGAATGATGATGATCATGATGATGAGCTGAGCGATCAAGTTCGGCCTTTCTCGGCAACCATAGAAATTCACTGAAAAAAAACAACATATAAACATAAGTGCTTCCCACATTCTTTCACAATCAATCGATGATCGATCGATCGATCCAGAAGATCTCTCTCTCTCTCTCGCCTCCTCCCCAGACATTCCTTTCTCACCTCGTAATCCCGGCGACAGCATAGACTTATCATAATCAATGCATTTGACTCGGGGGCCTATCATTAAACATTTATATAAATCAACGGCGCTAATGGCAACTTTCCTGCCCAGACAACCGTCGGCCAATTTGCCATTCCATTTAATCAGGCAACATGGAAAAACTGGCACGCACACATTATGCGACTCTGCTATATAGATGTTTTTTTTTTTATATATATAGGTGGAGCAGATCAATTGGAAAAACAATTTCCCGCCGGCGGGGGGCGGGAATATTGCGCAAGCGCACCACCGCACAGTTACTGTGCAAAGTAAATTAATTTGATTTGATTTCAGTCGAACAGAGTTGAGTTTGAGTTCGAATCTGAGTCTCAGTTGAGTTGATGGAAAGGCGCTGGGGGCAGAAAGCTGTCTGTGCCAGGTGCACTTGTAGAAATTACATGCTAAGTATGTCACAGGAAAGGAGATTTTTAAATTGAATTTGAATGAAAATATATTAAATTTATTGAAGGTGATATAAAGTTTTTCTCTTTATAAAAATATGGATTTAATAAGAGGAAAAACATGAAAATACCTTTAATTTTCTAATAATGTTAACCAAAATAATTATATTTTTCTTAAAAGAATTCTTGAAATAATTGTTATACATTTTAAAATTTATAATTAAAAAGAAATTGTAAGTTTTAAGACCGCAAAAATATTATTTTCTTAATGAAAAAACATTATAATATTTGTAAATTTCTTGCAATTTCAAAATTAATTTTATAAAATGTTAATGCTTACTTTCAAATAGCCTGCTTTAATTTTTTATATTTCCACAACAAATCAATTAATATTTTTAATGAATCTTACATCTTTAAGTTTTCAATACTTGACACACGGAACTGCTGCTTAAAATTTAAGAGCATTAAGACCATTAAATCTTGCAATATATAAAAAAAATGTTTAACTTTTACAAAAGCTTGAATAACACCGCATTAACGCTTTAGAGAGGCACTCTTACTTACCATTTATGTTTGGTAAATAATTTTCCAAGTGCCTTCGATTGCATAAAAGCAGCACACACTTCCCAGGGGCACCAACTGACAGCCAAGACATATTTATAGGCCCAGTTTTGTGGGGCCCACAGAGTCGTCCTGGTGGCTCATACACCCACCCACCATGCTCGTCGAAGGCAACGCCCTCGGCGCGGTTGCAACTCAATTACCGCAGCTACTCGCTTGACATCTGCTGCTGCGGCTGCTTCGGTTGCCACTTCAGCGACATTTGCCATGTAGCCCGACACTTTTCCAAGCGATAAACGCTTTTCATCGGCTGCCAAGATGCCGCACCTAGGAGCGGGTGAAAGTTTTTCTTTTTACGGTGACGCAAGCAATAGCCTAAAAACAAAAAAAAAATCCAAATTAAACATATTCTACAAACGCACTCGTTAATGATGTGCTCGAAAACGTTTGTAATTGACAATTGTTTTAATTAATGGCGGACACGTTTTAATTGAATGACGAGAGAAAATCGAAGCCACAAAACTGTTGCCAAATTTCACTGATCAACAGCAGCTGAAACCTTGTTAAGCGATCGAAATTAATATAATCGTTGGATGAAAACACAAAAAAAAAAGAAACATTACAAAACTCAGGCAAGACACTAAAGACGACACCAAAATATATACAGACAACGTAAATTTTCGACAATTTACCGCTCATTTTGGCCACGAAAATTGTTTGGGCCATGATCGGAACTGGGTTTCATTATGTAATTGATGGTAATTTCCTGACGAGACTCTTCTCCTCCGCTGAACTTCAAATGCAAATTGGCCATGCGTCTGTCTCTTTTGCCATTTAAGCGACTGTCTTTTAGGGGTTTTTTCAACTTTACTTAAAATTCAAATCTGCCTGCCATCGCGATGATTGCGTTTGGGGGCGTGATTGGCAGCTAACTCGGCCAAAACGGCTATCGCTATCTCTTTTGATGTCATTTCTTGTGTGTATTTGTTGCCGGCGTGCGAAAATAAAATCAAAAGTGGAGCGCAGTTTGTTTTGATTGTTTGTTGGCTCTACATTGAGCGATCTATTGACAAACAGCATTGAAAAGTGTTGCAAATTGCTCACAAAGACATGCCCCAAAGAAAGAAGGAAAATAAACCAGATACAGATACAGATACATATATAGAGAGACAGACATTATGTCATAACTTCAAGTCGAGGAGGAAGTGGCTGGCCATATTTACCCATAATAATATATGTTGGCAAATACCCCATACAATAAATTAAAATCAAATCACACAATATTGTCAGCTAGTAGCGGCCAATTTTGGTCCAGCTCTTTATGGCTAATGAGTTAATGGATCAGTTGTTTCGTTTCATTTAAATCGATCCATTATGGACTCTTTTAAGATAGATACAAACATATATGTATACTTGATGAGAGAGATCTATATCCAAGAGGCTTGAATTCCATTTTGCTTGCTACGCAGTTTCATTCGTACGTAACATATATATATATATATATCGGTCTAATTAAAAAATTAGATTAATTTCGTATTATTTTTTGCTCCGCTCTCAATTCACGCATTTGTTTTGGCTCAATGTCAAGAGGCTTTGAGTATTAATTTTTTATGTGGCTTTTTCTAATCTATTCCATGTGTTTATTTTATATAATTTCAGGATCAGAACGATAATATAGCGATACACACAAACAGAGGCATCGATGCTTTGGACAAGTATGCCAACTTTTTACGAGATCGTGTGGCCATAGAAACGGAATATGCCGGCAAATTAAGGTGAGTTTTGATTGATAAATAAATATTATCAAATATTTCAAGAAATATAATAAACCAATTTAAGTTCAAAAATAATTTAAATAATATATTAATGTATTTTTTTTATACTTCTAAAAGGGAAATTAATCAAAAAGCATTTTAATCAAGTTAAAAATACTTTAGTTTACCAAAAATCAAAATTAAAAACGTAGTATAAATGCTAAGTATACATATACTTTTAAAATAAATTCCCACAAAATGCATATTTAAATTGTAAGTGTGATTTAAGTAATCAAAATTAATAAATGATCACTATCAATTTCCAAGGATTACCTTCAAAAATTTCAAAAATGCTTTTTGGGCACTGCAAAGTGCCTAACCGATTGGCGCCTCCATATTTGGCCTTAACAAATCGCCAATTAAATATAAATATTTTTGTATTAGGCATTTATTTAGCCAGTTGCAACAGGCCTCACCCATTTGTGGCATGCTTTGTGGCTTTTGCAGCTGCCAAAATAATGTTCTCGCTGTTAATGTAAATGTTAAAACAAAAAGCAGCTCCCAAGTAATAGGCACAAGGTCGTCCACTTGTGCAAGTGATTGCCCGATTGCCCGACTGACCAGGCTCCGTTCCTGGCCAACTAAAAATATAAAAATAAATATATATATAAAACAATCCATTCGTGTAGGCTTCGTGTATTATTTAATTCAAGTCTTTGTCTTTAGCGGCCTTCGCCTGGCGACGACAGAACGACAATGCGCCATAAACAATAATAATCGTAAATAGCTAATTGTGTGCTGCATTATACTCCTGTGGCGCATTTCAATTACGCTTGATACTTTTTTTATGTTTATGAACCCCAGGAATTTTCGGTTTAAAAGGGGAGCCACACCTCGAGCAACGCCAACCCTTGTTGGCTATCCCATAAATTGCACTAAATTGAGTGACACCCGAGTGTGCTGACCACGACCTGCCCCACGCAATTGACACGCGTCTGCCTCCGTGCCCCGAAACCGATTCCCAGTCGCACTCCCCAGATACAATTTTACCCCTGCCCAAAGCGCACTGGACATGTGGGGAGCTAATGGGATTAGGCTTGAGTTACCCAGTCGATTGGCCAACGTCTGCGTGGGTTGTCCCATTCCATTTCATTCCGTCCATCATAGTAGTTCCGTCATAATTGTTTAATTTAAGCAAAGATTATGTTTGCCGCCAAGGTGTTGTTCGGTCCGTCCGCCTGTCCGGTTGGCAGATCGTGGGGGAATCGGTTTCCCACTGCCTGCCACCAATGTTCCCACAATGAGTCGCTGCTTTGGCTTGATGACTTTGGTCTGTAGTGGTTTCTACTGCTGCTTCTGCTGCTGCTGGTGGTGGGACTGAACTGTGGCCCCTGATATGGCTGGGAGCTGCTACTGACTTGACTTGTTTTAATGACTTTATCATTACGCGTCTAACGTTGTCTGAGGCGGCCTTAGTTGCAGTTGTAGTACACTGGAAAGAGAAATTTTAGTCTTATATTTATATTTATACCTGTGTATGGAAAGGTGTTTGACAAGACCCGAACTTATTTTGATTCTTAGCTTCAAATATTTATTTAAAAGTGATCAAAAAAACTCCTTAAAGATTTCTTGTCTTCATTTGTAAGCAAACCTTTACCATGTTCCCAGTGTATCTCCACTTACTGGTGGCTGCTGGATGAGATCGTTGGTAGTACGGGCTCGACTTAGAGCCACATAGATACCAAGTAAGAGTAGCAACTAGACCACAAAGCAGCCGCATGAAAACTGTAAGGAAAAACTGTATTTAATATGCGCGGCGCAGTGAAATCTTTTGCGTGCTCCGCCTTGGCAATCGCAATCGCGAAATGAAAAGTCTCGTGTTAATGCAAATATGTTGCTTCTGCTGCCGCAGACTATTATTATTATATTATTATTATTTCTTAGTATACTTTGGCTATGTAAAAACAAAGTTTCACTAATGCCATGATATGGATTTTACCTTTCGTTTCTTTCTCTTGCAGGCGCCTGGTGAAAAACTATCAGCCCAAAAAGAAGGAGGAGGAAGACAATGAGTAAGCATTAAATATAAACTTTAGTTTTTTTTTTTATTTGTTACCTTACCTTCTTCGTGTTGTTAAATGTTTTGGAAAATTATCCATAATTTGCTGCACTTTGTTTGCCATATTTGTTTGGCAAAGTGCTAAGTGGTTGTTTTTCGGGTTGGGCTGCCGGAATATAATCTCATTTCGGGTTGACTCTCTTAGCTCTAATTGTGCGTGCTCTGTGCCATTCAATTTGTGCGGGAAAAATCCACTTGGGGCTTGGCCTCAAGTAGTTCACTCGCCCGGACGGACGTGTGTGTGTGTGTGAGGTCTGGAAATCTCAGTTTTTTAATTACACGCCATGCAAATCTGGCACTTGGACCGACTCTGACATCATGACCCGCAAATAAATCTCCGGATTGTGGATTGCGAATTGGGATATGACTGTTGACTGCGGCTGTGGCATGTGTGTAACATGACAATGAAGAGACAGAGCCAAGTGGAAGACTTGGTAATGAAAACGCCAAGCGCTTTTGCCATATTCAGTTGTAAAATCCATAAATTCATGCCCGTTCCTCGGCCATATTGAGTGCCATTCTGGCGGCCAACGACGACGGCGATGATGGACAAAGTCCGGAGCTGCGTGGGCGTTCCACAGCGCGTGTCTAGCCCTGTCAATCCAGAGAGCTCCATAAATCGGGCCCTCGACTATGGACTTATAAAGTTGGCAATATTTTTTGCACAGGAAGAAAGAAGTTAATAAAAATAATCAAGGTGTTAACTGGTTGTCACAAAGCTGTCTATATGGAAATTATGTATAATCCTTTCCTAATAAAATCGCAAATTAAATGAATAATTAATTAAGCTGTTAGACATTTCTCCCTGTGCACAAATTATTGTGGTCTTCTTAGGCCGCCAATTGGCGCGTAGGTCGAACTGATTCACATGCTCCTATTACTTACTTTTACAGATACACATCGATGCAGGCCTTTCGCAATCTGCTCAAGGAGGTGGGCGACCTGGCGGGACAGCGTGAAGTGGTCTCCGAGTCCCTGCAGCTTCAGGTCATTCAGGCAGTGACGCTCCTCTCCAAGACACTGCGAGAAGATCGCAAGGTGAGTGCGTGGGTTAAGCCCATGATGGACGGCTTACTAATTCCAATCTCATGTATATGCTTTTCACAGAAATGCCTTAGCGATGGTGCGATGCTGCAACAGAACCTCACCACACAGCTCTCCTCGCTGGACCGGGCCAAGCGGAACTACGAGAAGGCCTACCGGGATTCGGAGAAGGCCGTCGACAGCTACAAGCGGGCAGACATGGACCTAAATCTTAGTCGTGCCGAGGTGGAGCGCTACAAGAACGTGATGACGGCGAAGATCCAGCAGTCGGACGACGCCAAGAACGAGTATGCCAACCAGCTGCAGAAGACGAACAACCTGCAGCAGCAACACTTCAGCATGCTTCTGCCCGCCGTTCTGAATCGGCTGCAAGAGCTGGACGAGAAGCGGACGCGCGGTATCCGAGAGTTCATCATTGGGGCGGCGGAGGTGGAGTCCTCGGTGGCGCCTATCATTGCCCGCTGTATGGAGGGCATTGTCAAGGCCGGCGAGTCCATCAATGAGAAGGAGGATTCATTCAAAGTCATAGAACGGTTTGTCTCGATTTAACATTTTATTTTTCTTACATTTTAGCTCATAACAAATTGTTTCCTTACAGGTACCAATCTGGCTTCACGCCACCACGAGACATACCCTTCGAGGATCTGTCCAAGCTTGACCCGGATGCCGTGCAGGAATCGCACTATAGCAACTCGATATCGAACCACCTGACGATGAAGGGCACGATTGGTGCCAACAAGCTAAAGAAACGCGTTGGCATCTTCAACATATTCGGCAGCACCAAGGTGAGGGAGGGGGTTCGCGTCCGCTACTGGGGGCTCTTGGATGAGGTGACCTTTTCCACTGCCTGACTCTCTTTCTATCTCTCTAAAAGTCCAGTGATTTTTTAGTTCTCCTCACGTGTGCCCATCTCCGTTCCATTCGCTGCACAAGCCTCTTGAGTTGAGCTGCTTTTTGATTAGTTGTTAAGTTTCGTGTGTTCGTTCGTATCGATAAGTCGTAGGTCTCGGTTATGGTTTGTGTCTCTTATGGTTTACTCATCCAGTCTTCTCTCTTTTCCGTTCTATTTCTATATCTTTATATTGATTTAATCGAATCGGTCGATACCAATTTATTTGTTTAAACTTGGACCATGGTGATGTCTGTGTTGCCGTAAGTACCAAGTGTCCCAGGCCTCGTTTTCGTGATCCCCGTCCGTGCTATATACATATCATACTTACATCGCCTCACCACATCCTCTGATCAAAGACAATATAATGGAAGAAAGATGCGTAAAACATTATATTGTCTTTGCACATTATACATACATATTATTGCATATTGCCATGTTTTGTGTGTCTCTCATTTACTAATACTTGGCTTTGCTTTTTGAGTTTCCCCTCACGAAAGACCCCAAGCGAAATCCCAAATCCAAAGCTTCTTCTATAAACTGCAAATATTAATTGAATTAACTCTTGATTTTTACCTTTGTACACATATTTGTTGCGCTGCCATTCGGTTTTTGAAATGATTGAAATGCTTAAAATCACATAAACACGAACACAAACACAACACCACAAACATGTGATACAATTTAAATAAAATGCAATTACTAAAACAATTCGCTGCCAATAGCAACGGCAGATAATTGAAGCCTGTATCACCATGAAGGTATGATGAATCTCTCTCAGCTCTCTCTCCTCTCCTAACTAACTCTAAATCTAACTCGTAACTAAGCCTAGCCTAAACTATAGCTCTTAAATACCACTATCTCGCTATCTACTAATCACAATGCAGCTAAATACGAATCTAACCATCAAGCATTATATCGTTTCCATTAATTTTAATTAATAGCCTCTGGGCCACCACCACTTTCACTTTAAACGCCTGAACGATCGGCATATTCTTGGCTTTAGTTTAAGTCAAGTCAAGTTCTAAAAATAAAACACCCATTAAATATAATTAAATGTTTAAGAAAATAACCAAGTAGCAGCCGCCGCACACTCACACATTATCACTAAATCTCCTACTTTATGATTGTCTTTCAGTTGAGATTTTGTTTTATTTCAAAAATCCCTCCGCATGATTGAATGCCGCCTGCCTTTATCGCCTTCGTTATTTTCCCTTACGTTCCATTTCCATAACTTTTCTTTATGGTATTTTTTTAATGGCCTGTTGATGTCGGAAACGGGTTTTAGTGATTGATGTCGAAAGTGGGTCATTGGATTATCAGAATATTTGCATTTATTGTTTTCCTTTCGTTTTTGTAATGATTTTTGTTTATGAGTTTTGAATTATATTCACTCACTGCGTATAATCAAAGATTTTATAAATAATATAAATGTTATTATAAGGTTTTTGGTACAACTTTCCGAATTATTATTGTGGATGTCGCCTTGCTGTATAACTTGTGTCGTCCTCTTTTTTTACATATATAGTCCTAATTTGTATTGTATTACTCATTGCATTCGCTCTTAATTATTATCATTAAAAATGTTTGTTTAATATTATAAACTAATCGGTATGTTAATGGCACACAGAATTCCCTGACTGCGGACGGACAAAAGGAGGACTTTAGCGATCTGCCACCGAATCAGCGAAGAAAGAAACTGCAAGCCAAGATAACCGAGTTGCAGCAGAAGATCGCACAGGAAACGAACGCTAGGGATGGCCTTATGAAAATGAAGATCGTCTATGAGGCGAACTCATCGCTGGGCAATCCCATGACCGTCGAGGGACAACTGAACGAGTCGGAGCACAAGCTGGAAAAGCTGAAACTAGATCTGAAGAAGTACCAGGGATACCTGGAGAAAGCCAGTCAGACACAGGTGGCCACCAGTAGTCCGCAGGCGAATCGAAATCAATTACAGAACGGTCACCGAACCTCTAGGTGAGTTGCTGCTGCAATTTAGGTTTGTCGAAGCTCTAATTAAATCTCTTTTCATTTTTAGACATTCCAATGGCAGCGCCGATGACCATCATGAAGATGGTGACGACCAGCCAGATGACGCTGGCAGCTTAAGCAGGTCAGGTTCTGAGGATAATGTGGCGCAAATACAAAATGGGCATAATAATAACAATAACGGGTACACTCATAAGTCTACGTTCAATGTTTAAACTATATATATATATATATCCCTCACCCACATATACATTATACTCGTACATACATTATCGTAGCTTTATGATTTGGCATATCTAATCTCTACACATCACTTATCTGATTACAATCGCACTCATTGCACTTCTCCTTGCGGTGTATGTGTGGCATTTTCTTCGGGTGTTGGTTCTTTTTCCTTTTTTGATTTATCATTCACAAAAAAAAAACGGAAATCTATATAAAGAAATAACACAGCCCAGAAAGCAGAGCTCGCAAATAACAGATGAGAGTTTTTGATTGTTTAGAAAGCTATAAATTATAAATATTTTTGTATTATAGAAGAATTTACTATTCAAATTTGAAGCTCTACTCTTATTTACGAGCCCTGCTAGAAAAACCCACAAAAAATACCCAAAAGATGCAAAATTCCAAATAGAAATTAGCTTTGACTTTTAATTTGTAGCTTTTAAATTGTAAATATCCTTTTGGTTTTATTTTTGACATTTTGGATTCTTGATTGCTTATATACATATACACCAAACATGACAACACTGAATAATGTGAAAATTGCAACTTCTTCAAATATTTCGTTTCATTTTGCCTTTTCCATTGGTGAAATCCAGCAGTTCGGCCAGTCCCGAAAGCGGCCTAGGCACTTCACACACATCGCTGCCCGGCTCCGGACAGGGCAGTGCAAATGAGAATGCCATCGGCGAGGATACCTACTATGAAACGGAAGTGGAGACGTTGAATCCACTGGGCACATGTCGAGCCCTGTATCCCTTTGAAGGTGAGTCATGCATGAAAGCCAAATTATAATCGTAAACTATATCATAAATTATTTTTTGAAACAGCCTCCAGCGAGGGCAGCATACCCATGAACGAGGGCGAGGAGCTGCAGGTGATTGAGATCGATCAGGGCGATGGATGGACGCGGGTGCGGCGGGCGAACAACTCTAATGGCTGGGATGAGGGATTTGTGCCCACGAGCTATATCGAGTGCACGCTGTACGCTTAGGCTTAAGTTTAAGGTTTTAAAAGTTACCTACTCGGCAAATCTAGCGTATGTTCGATTCATTTTGTGTACTTTTGTCATAACTTTGCGTTCTTTAGGACAGCCATACCACACACACTTACTGAACACACCGAACCCTTCCTCTTCACCTACATACATACTGTACATTTTTGACCTAAGCCACGTTCGAGAGACATTTTACCCTTTTGTATGCTTTGTATATTTACTTTGATTTTAGAACGTCATTGATCTTATGGTAGTGCAAGCTATATCATACTATATCTATAGTCATATGTGCACCTACGAGCAGACCTCACCTAATTGTAAGCACGCAACGTTTCCCTCTTCACCCATAACAATCAGTCATGATAAACACCTATTTATATATTCATATATGGAACCAGATTTATATGGCACTTGAATACGTGAGAACATGAAAAGAAAAACCTAAAAAGTAAAACTAAACCTTAGTCGGTTGGCATTAAAAAGTAGTCTCGTGAACACGTTTCGGTTTGGAAACATATTGACGATACTATTTTTGCTCAGTTCAGCACAGGGCACCTGTCGCTTTTCCCCCCCGCTGACCAAATGGGAAAAGCGGCCGAGTGACACTAAATTAAAGCATCCAAAAACTTTGGTAAATATGCAAAGATCAGGAGAATAAAAAAAAACATCGATCACACTCGAGACTCAAGGATATGTGTAGGCGAAAGTTATGGCAATCTTGCATGACACACACACGCGGACGAAAGAAAGGAATGAACGCGCTAGCTTGTTTTATATATTTCATATAAATAGCAACAATTGTACATTTTTACTTTACATACAAACTCTATGCATAATTCGTAATCTTAATTTAATGATGATAATTTTGTATTGCTCTTTGCCTTGTACATTTTCACACACACCACACACACAGCCAAGTGCAGCAGTTAGTTAAGTTCTTAGACCTTAAGTTCACAAAAACATTTAAGGCTTAAGTCAGACGCAAAGCCGGGGCGGATGCCACTTTGCAATTTACATTTATTTATAACATTAATAAGATATACAATACTGCTGTATATTTTGTAGACCACAATCAAAAACTGAAAACGCAAGTCTGCGGGAAGCATCCAGGCGGAGCGAGCTAAATCTTTAGTTAGGCATCCTGCTAGACTTTCCCCTATGTATTTTGTACTTTCATTTCGCATATATATGCTTTAGCCCTTAGCCCCTAGACCTTAAGTGTGCAGAAGCAACTGATGATACTGATGGATTCTGTTTCTCTTATGTTAATTATATATAAACGATGTAAACGAATGAATGATAAACTAACATACTGCGCGAACGCAGCCAATAAATAATTCCAAAATTCTTAAATTTATGTAATTTTAAATTCGAACCGCAACACAGGCACATACGTATTAACGATTTAAAATGTTTACAACATCAAATGGAGGGCAAATAATTGAATTTAAGTGAAGAAACTACGGAGAGTGTATGTGAGAATTGTCAGCATAATAAAAGTAATTGCAATTAACTGAAAAAGTCGCTTAAATGTGTTTTAATTACAGTTTGGGCGGTGATGGTATTTGCAGAAATATAAAAAGTTGTATATTTTATAATATTTCATTGGGAAAATTATTATCCAAGCAGGGTCGTATAGGAATAAGGATATAGATTTCGAGACATTCGAGTTGATCATATCGGAAGTTAACAAAATATATTATAATTTTTCATTATATTTTAATCTACACAGAGTAGGTATTTTTTTTATTCTAATTTTATTAAATGAATTTAAAATTTGTAAAAAGACGCCATTTTGGCCAGACCAGGGCTGCTACATATAACTATCGACAACTTTTAGTATCAGATACCGTTGTAAAGATTCGTTTTAGAACACTAAAAGTAAAGCTCGAAATTTGAATTATTCTTTTTACTTATGTTTTTAAATAAATCTCCATTTCCCATTTATAAAATAATTAAAAAATAAAACTTCAAAGCTTTGCCTTGTAATAGTTTGAATATTTATTTCATCAAATGCTTGCACATAAATATATTCATATATAGTTGATGTAAGTATGTATAAGGGTATACAATTGGGGTTAAATATATTTGTTTTGTATAAATAGTGGTTTTTTTGTTGTATTCAACACCTATAACTGCACATAAAGAGCACATTCTGTTTTAACAATAGCCACTTAGGTACTTCTGCGGTTAACGGTCGAATGCAGTTCAAAACACACAAACAACATCTAAAAAAATGCGTTACGATATTGGCCAAGAGTTTAATACATTTGTGTCTGTCAGCATATACATATATATATTTAGTACATATGCATTATATATTGTGTATATGTATATAGGAGGGTGGAGATCAGCATACCAATTTGTCACATTTTATAGTTTTCAAAGAACAGGCAACACAAGTCGAACAACATTGAAATAAAATGCATTTTCTAAATATTTTCTTGTTTAACGATAAACGGTAAATTTCTAGTTATTGTCCTTAGATTTTTGTTTGGATATTCGATTTCCTTTAAGATATATATGTATATTTAAGTATTCGATTAGCTCCAATCAGCATCTCGCACTCTTAATTGACATCTGCCGCAGCTTCATCCTATGGAGGGCATCATCGAACCACAAATAAACTCAATTCAGTTCCCAGCCAGCTTTGCGATGAAAATAAAACTAAATAAATGAAACGTATTTCGTATTTTGGTGTGTAAAAAAACTCAAGTCTTTTTCTTTTTTTAGTGTGTAAACTAAACTAAAATCGCGAAAATAAAAATCACAAATTGCAAATCGGTAAAGAATATCGCTCTCTAGGCTAAGGACGATGCACGCACACAAAACTTGACATTAGCTGCTGCTGCTACTGCTGCTCTCCAGCTTAGGACGTCGCAATGACGCCGCCGGGACCTGGCAGCCCGCTGGGGCGACCTGTCAAATAGGAGTCCACTTGGCGAGCAGCCTGGCGACCCTCGGTGATGGCCCAGACGACCAGCGACTGGCCACGCCGGCAATCTGTGAATGGAGAAGCGATAAAGGGTGTGAGTAATGGTGATTTCTTATAGGAGATATAGAATATCTTATTGATTTTAATAACACTTGTTCAGACTTACCACCCGCCGCAAACACCTTGGAGTTGGAGGTGCCATACTGTCCATTGCAGGCCTTTACATTGCCACGCGGATCCAGCTCCAGGCCCAGTTCGCCGGGCACTGTCTTCTCCGGCCCCAGGAAGCCCATGGCCAGCAGTATAAGATCGGCAGGGAAGTACTTCTCCGAGCCGGCCACTTCTGCCATGCGCCACTGGCCCGTCTCCGTCTTGGTCCACTCCACCTCGACGGTATTCACGCCCTTTATATGGCCATTTTCGCCGACAAACTCCTTGGTGGTCGTGCAGTACTGGCGCGGATCCTTGCCCCACTTCAGCTTCACCTCCTCGTGGCCATAGTCAACGCGGAAGACCTTCGGCCACTGTGGCCAGGGGTTATCCTCGGCTCGCTTCTGCGGTGGCTCAGGCAGAATTTCGAATGTGGTGATGCTCTTGGCACCCTGACGGAGCGAGGTGGCAATGCAATCGCAGCCGGTGTCTCCGCCACCGATAATGATCACATCCTTGCCAGCGGCCGAGATAATGTCCTGCTTGCCGCCCAATTGCTTCTTTTGCTGTGCTTCCAGGAACTCCATGGCAAAGTGGATGCCCTTCAGGTCGCGGTTGGCCAGCGGCAGGTCGCGGGGCCAAGTAGAGCCCGTGGTTAGGAGGACGGCATCGTACTCCTGCAGCAGCTGCTCGGCCTTCAGGTCCTTGCCCACATGGACATTGGTGCGGAACTCAATGCCCTCGTCGGCCATCAGATCCACTCGCCGCTTGACCACATCCTTGGACAGCTTCATTGTGGGAATACCGTACTGGAGTAGTCCACCGACGCGATCGTTGCGCTCGAAGACGGTGACAAAGTGACCGGCGCGGTTAAGCTGCTGGGAGGCAGCCAGACCCGAAGGTCCGGAGCCAACAATGGCCACCCGCTTGCCGGTGCGCACTTCAGGAATCTCTGCCTTGATCCAGCCCTGCTCGAAGGCATGATCGATGATGGCGCATTCGATGTTCTTGATCGTCACCGCCGGCTCCGAAATGCCCAGGACACAGGAGCCCTCACAGGGCGCGGGACAAACGCGGCCGGTGAACTCTGGGAAGTTGTTAGTCTGCAGCAGCTGGCGCAGCGCCTCCTGCCACTCGCCGTGGAAGACAAGGTCGTTCCACTTGGGAATGATGTTGCCCAGCGGGCAGCCCGTGGAATTGGACTGGCAGAAGGGAACGCCGCACTCCATGCAGCGAGCGGCCTGAACCTTCAGGTTCTTACGCACATGCGGGAAGTTGTAGACCTCGTCCCAGTCCTTCTGTCGCTCCCCGGCATCGCGGTAGGGCGCTGATTCCCTCTTGTACTTGACGAATCCACGGGTCTTGTCCAGCACGCGGTCGGCACGCTTCTGCTCGAGGGCCACGTCCTGGATGGCCTCCTCGATGTCCTTAATGTGCGGCTCGTGCTTGCCATTTCCATTCTCGATGGCGGATGGCTTCAGAGGCTGCTCCGCCGCCTCCTGTTCGGCCATATCCTGGAGAGCCTTCTGGTACTCGTACGGGAAGACCTTGACGAACTTCGCCTGTGCCTGGGCCCAGTTATCGAGCAGCTCCTTGGCCACCTTGGAACCGGTCTTCTCAATGAAGTCGGCCAGCAGTTGCTTCACAAGCTGCACATCCTTGCCAATCTCCAACGGCAGCAGCTCCACACTCTCCGGATTCACCTTGGGCTTGAATGAGCCATCGATATCGTACACGTAGGCAATTCCACCAGACATGCCGGCAGCAAAGTTGCGGCCAGTGAGACCCAGGATAACCACCAGTCCTCCCGTCATGTACTCACAGCCGTGGTCGCCCACACCCTCCACCACAGCCGTGACTCCGGAGTTGCGCACGCAGAAGCGCTCGGCGGCGATGCCGCGGAAGTAGGCTGTTCCCTCGGTGGCTCCATACAGGCAGACATTGCCCACGATGACGTTCAGATGCGACTCGAAGGGGGCCGTGTCCGGTGGAGTGATGACTACATTGCCACCGCACAGACCCTTGCCCACATAATCGTTGGCATCGCCCTTTAGAGTGACATTAACGCCGCGAGCCAAGAAGGCGCAGAAGCTCTGGCCGGCGGATCCCTCCAGGAAGATGTCGATGCTCTTGCCAGCAGGCAGACCAGCCTCGCCATATTTGCTGTAAAGAATAGTAAGGATTATCTTTAAATAATAGTTAAAATTGTAAGCCTACCAAGCAATATGGTAACTGAGAGTAGAACCGAAGGCTCGCTCCTCGTTATGGATGCGCATCTTGACGGTGACATTGTCATCGGCGCCATTGAAAATCTGCTGAGCCTTGGCAATCAGTTGGTTGTCCGAACGCTTCTCCAGCTGGAAGTCTTGCTTGACCGAGCCACCGACAATATTGGTGCCAGGACGCAGTTCCAATGCGGGCTGCAGGAGCAGCTTCAAATCCAAGTTACTGGCCTTGGCATCGCGTTGACTAGCGATGCGCAGGAGATCGGTGCGACCAATCAGATCCTGGAACTTGCGAATGCCCAAACCGGCCATGATTTTGCGGATCTAAATAAAGGAAGAAAGAAAGTGAGTATAAAAAGGGAAAATAGGTTCATAAATCTAGGAGCTTACATCCTCTGCCAGCATGAAGAAGAAGTTAATCACATGCTCCGGCTTGCCGGTGAATTTCTTGCGCAGAACTGGATCCTGGGTGGCAATGCCCACGGGACAGGTGTTTAAGTGACACTTGCGCATCATGGTGCAGCCTTTAATAATGGAAAAACAAATGGTTTTAATATATTAAATATATTTTTATAATCAAGTATTGCTTAACTTACCCATAACTATCAATGGAGCTGTACTGAAACCAAACTCATCGGCACCCAATAAAGCAGCCACCACAACATCAAATCCTGTGCGCAGCTGTCCATCGGCTTGTACAATCACACTGTAGTAGAATCATCCAGGCAGAAGCATCGTCATCATCAAATCCAGACCGTTTTAGAGTGGGGGAAGACACGACATAAAAAGGAAGGCAATGTTAGCTAACTCAAGACCCGCCGAAAGTTCAATGTAATGAGAAGAAATTACGAATGGAGCACAGCGCGACGAACGTGATCGAGTGAGCAAGTGAGTGGAGTGGAGTAGAGCGAGTGGACTGGAGTTGGGATGTGGATTTCGGATCGATCGAATCGTGTATCATTTATCTGCTGGCTGGGAAAGTGGCTTTATTTACAGAATGATCCTTGATTTCATCGCTTCAGGATATGGAAATCAGTGATTTTGGTTTATCTTGGATTCTTTCTGATTTTTATGGCTTTATTCCTGTTTTTTTTACTGCCAATTATCTCTTCTTTCATACGAATTCTTCCCATTTCAGAGCCTCAGTTCAGTTCAAAGCTTTAATGGAGTAAAAGTGGCTCCATTTAATATAGATCGCTTCCATAAGCAGGCTTCTCTTTTGCCTGTCTAGATTCGCCATTCTCTGCCCACACCGCCCACTGGCCACATGTACGGAGGAGGAGTATCAATGGGGTTGTGTTTACGGGGGATCAGCCCAACAACTTTCCGATGATCAATGGATCTCTGCATTTTGGGAATACATGTTCTGAACAGGTTTTCCAACGCTGTCATCTGGATAACCACCAGGCACTTCGGTAATGTATCGGTTCATGATTAGTAACAACACAAGAGGAGAGAGCGGGAATGGCTCTGAGGCCGGCTTTCTCCTGGTCGGAAACTTACCGTGATCGCAGATTGTTCAGCACCAGCACCTGATGCGTTTCGGCCACGCCCAGCTCCCAGGGTAATCCGGCATTCTTGATGCCTGTCCATGAGCTGGCGCCGGTTCCGCCATCATGTCCCGAAATAACAATATGCTCGGCTTTGCCCTAGAATAGGATAATGATTATAGAAAGGGGCAATCTCTACAAGAACACTCTTTAAACGCACCTTGGCTACACCGGAGGCCACAACACCAACGCCCACTTCGGACACCAGCTTCACACTGATGCGTGCATTCGGATTAGAGCACTTCAAGTCATAGATCAGCTCGGCCAGATCTTCAATGGAGTAGATGTCATGATGCGGCGGTGGGGAAATTAAACCCACTCCGGGCACCGATTTTCGTGTCTTGGCAATATCCTTGGTCACCTTGTAGCCTGGCAGCTCGCCACCCTCTCCAGGCTTGGCTCCCTGGGCCATTTTGATCTGCAGATCATCGGCATTGGCCAGGTAAGAGGCGGTCACGCCAAAGCGACCGGAAGCCACCTGCTTGATGGCCGAACGGCGGCTATTATTGGGATCCTGATCTGCAGTGGGAAAAAAGGGAAGTTAGAAAACAAAATCACCATAAGATTCATTGTTGAACTCACTCAAATAACGATCCGAATCCTCGCCACCCTCACCGGTGTTGCTCTTGCCGCCAATGCGATTCATGGTAATGGACAAAGTCTGATGGGCCTCCAGGGAGATGCTGCCAAAGCTCATGGCGCCAGTGGCGAACCTGTAGGATTATAAAGTTATTTGTTATACAAATTTATAGATTTCTATAGCTTTCTGGACCACGTACCGCTTGACAATCTCGCTGGCGGGCTCCACCTCAGAGATATCGATCTTCTGGCGATCATTGACAAAGTCCAGCTGCCCGCGCAGTGCACATCGGCGCACGCTCTCCAAGGTGGTCTTCTTGAAGGCCTCAAATGCATCCAAATTCTTGTTGACCGCCGCTTCCTGCAGGCTGCCAATGGAGGAGGGTTCGTTGATGTGGGCCTCGCCTCCGTGACGCCAGTGGTATTGTCCAGGATTCCGCAGAATGCGAGTATCCGGCGAGGTCTTGCCATAGGTGAGCTGATAGCGTTCCAGGCCCTCCTTGGCCAGGATCTCCAGGGTGACGCCACCGATGCGGCTCTGGGTGCCGCGGAAGCATTTGGTCACGAGATCAGTGCCCAATCCAACAGCCTCGAAGATCTGGGCACTCTTGTAGGACTGCAGAGTGCTGATGCCCATCTTGGCCATCACCTTGGCAATGCCCGTGTCAATGGCCTGGGCGTAGGCGGCGTAGATCTGCTTGTCGCTGACTTCCGGTGCGATAACTCCATCATCTCGCAGAGCTTGGGCCAATTCAAAGGCCAAATACGGACAGATAGCATCCGCTCCGTAGCCGAGGAGTACACAAATATGGTGCACTTCACGAGCCTCGGCCGTCTCCACGATAATGCCCACCTTCATGCGCTGCAGCGTCTCGATCAGATGGTGATGAAGGGCTCCCAGCGCCAACAATGCGGAGACGGCGACCTTGCCGCCAATTCCAGCTCCACGATCGGAGATCACCAGCAACTGGTAGCCCGCCTGAGCCGCCGAATAGCCCTCACGGCACACACGATCGATGCAGTCCAGGTAGCCCTGAACGCCGTCGTTGTACTGGAATGTGATGTCCAGGACCTTGGTCCGCCAGCCGCGGTGCGTGTTCCGCTTGAGCAGCTGGGTGTCTGGAATGCTCAGTATGGGATTGGTCAGCCAGATGCGGTGCACCTGCTGTGCCGACGGCTGCAGCAGATTGGCCTCCGGTCCGAGGGGGCACTGCATTGACATGACCACCTTCTCGCGGAATGGATCAATGGGCGGGTTTGTAACCTGAGCGAACAGCTGCTTGAAGTACTCATACGGAATCGGCTGGAAGGTGGAGAGGCAGGCCAGCGGCGCATCGTTGCCCATGGAGCCGAGGGCTTCTTTCCTGCACGAGGGAAGATTAAAAGGATGAGTAAAATGGATGAGGCATCTCTTAAAATCACTTACTTGTTCTTGAACATGGGAATCAGCAGCATATTGACCGTCTCCGTGGTGTAGCCGAACAGGGAGAGGCGTGGATCAAAGATGCCCCTCTGGGAGGCGGGCAGCTTGGCCAACTCATCCACCTGCGGGGTGTTCAGCACATTCGCATTGCGAATCTCGTCCAGGGTGATCTGTTTAAGATCAAAAGATACAGATTAGTGGGATTCACAGAAGGAAACAAGAGCACAAAAAGCAACCAAAGAGCATGCATAATGGAACGCAACGGAGAAGGCAAAAACGGAACGCAGATCTACGAACTACATCAATTCTTAGGGGTGGAGGACCTAGGGTAACCTCTGGGTTTGTTAACTCACCATCTGCATCAGTCCCACAACAAATATACACACATTTGAGATTCAGATTAGGGGATAGCATGAGAGAGAATGGACGAATTTAGACCAGATACATATATATATATATTATTAGATTATTCGATTCGATTATTAAGATTGCCAAAATTTCGTGTCTGGAGATGAGTTGAGTGAGTGTCTTTCGAGATGATTAGTAGTGGGAATCGAGCTTGTGAGCCTGATCTGTGTTTTGAAAATAAGTTGCATTTGTTGGATATTAAATTCTAAGGAGGGTGTGTTGTTACACCAATTATAAAATATATTTCCCTAAAAACACAGGGACATATTTAAGACATTTAAGAAAAACAAATCATTTCTGGCAAAAAAGAAATAAAATAAACTTTATGGAAAACAACCTTTAAGAAATCCCATATTTGCATTCAATTTAAAATTAACCAAATATTTAGAGAATTTTCTATTAAAATTTGATTAAATAAATATCTAAGAAATGTGTTTAAAATTATCAGAAAAAGTCATTAAAATGGGAATTATATTTCTACAATAAAACTCCTTTAAATAAATAATTTTATAAAATTCAAAGAAATGCTTTTTTTATGCAGAAAAGATTTTTTTTTTTAAATATATCTCCTTAATTTAATATCCAAAAAATCCAAGAGACCTTTACCATTTAGGTCCTCATAGCCCACCTTTTGCTGCAGCCACTCAGAGTGGGGCCTCGACTTGGAGATCTTGGCCTTCAGCTCAATGTCCTGGATGAGCTTCTGCTCCTTGGTGTCCACCAACAACATTCTGCCCGGCTTCAAGCGGCTCTTCAAAGTGACCTGCGACGGATCCACATCGTAGACGCCCACCTCAGAGGCCATGACCAGCACGTTCTCCTTGGTCACGTAGAAACGTGAGGGCCGCAGTCCGTTGCGATCGAGAACGGCGCCAATGTAGCGGCCATCGGTGAAGCTGATCAGAGCCGGACCATCCCAGGGCTCCATCACACAGGCGGCCCACTGATAGAAGTCACGCTTCTCCTGCGGCATCGTCTTGTCGTTCTGCCACGCCTCCGGCACCATAGTCATCACCGACTCCGGCAGCGATCGCTCACTGGCCATGGTGATGAACTCGAGCACACAGTCAAAGCTGCCAGAGTCCGAGAGATTCGGCTCCACCACGGGATACAGCTTCTTCAGCTGATCCCCAAACAGATCCGACTGCATGACGCCCTCGCGCGCCTTCATCAGGTTAACATTTCCCCGGAGAGTGTTGATCTCACCGTTGTGGGCGAGCACCCGGAGGGGATGGGCCCGTTCCCAGCTGGGGAAGGTGTTGGTGGAGAAGCGCGTATGGACCAGGGCCAAGTACGTCTCGAACTCTGGATTCTTGAGGTCCGTATAGTAGTCCCACAACTGGTCCGAAGTGAAGAGACCCTTGTAGACCACCGTGCGATCGGACATCGAGCAGATGTAGAAGCGTCGACCCGGTTTGATCAGCTCGTGGCTGGCCCTCTTCCGCAGGACGAACACCTGCCTCTGGAAGGTCTTCTCATCGCTGCCTTGAGGACGACGGACAAACACCTGACGCGACAGAGGCTCCGACTTGCGGGCCACCACGCCGATGGCTGCCTGATTGGCTGGCACAGTGCGCCAGGCAATCACCTCCAAGCCCAAGGTCTTGGCGAGCTCATCGAACTCCTTCTCGGCGGCAGCATGCTGGGCCTCATCCAGGTAAAAGATGCCCGTGGCATAGTCACCCAAGTCCGGCAAGGTTACACCCTGCTTGGCACTGAAATGGAAGAAGAATAAAAAAAGGATTAACTTGGATGTAGGGGGATTGGATTTCAGCTTCCTTATAATGGATTCTCCCTCGTTTTGTTGATTGGGTCACGGCTATGTCGCACTACTTGTACACATTCTCCCCTCCTAAAATGTCTATTATAGTAATGCGCCATTAAATCGCTCATAGTCAGGTTTCCATTTACTGCAATTGAAACCGACTCGCCTGGTTCAGTTATTCCAGTCGTTCATTCATCCACAAGCCTCACCTTATCAGCGTCTCTCTAGAAGCTGTCAGCGATCCAGCCGTCACAACTTATAACCACCCCATATACCCCACCGATCCGCTGGAATCGTCTGACTACCACCTGTTTTTACTTGCCATTCAAATATGCATTTGTACAAAGTAAAAAATAGTTTTGGAATCGATACTTCATTGGTCACTTATTTAAAAAGGAAATATACAATCCAATCTCTCCTATTTTCTCAAATTTAATAGTAAATCTCACCAAGATTTCTGAGAATATTCCCTAGATATATCCTCTATATCCTATTTATTTGTGGAAATTACTAAGCTACACCTTTTTCTTTCTGTGCAATTGAGCTGCGCCCGTACTGTAACCGAGAAGCTTGTTCTTATTACGTCGCAGCATTCCGCTCGATCCGTTGAACGGTTGACGGACTGACCGGCTAAGTGTTTTGCCATAATTTCGCAATTAGTCCAAGACTTGAGGCGGTCCTTGAACTTGGCATTCGGCGCCGGCAACTTGTTGCTCTCAGATCGCAATCATTGTCGTGAGTTCTCTCCTCCGTCACTTGGCACGTGTGCGTGTCTAGAGGGAATTTCATGCTAAATATTTCACAACTCTCATGCTCCTCTCCAGAGCCTTCCAAAATCTCACGGAACACCCGAAATATGTTTGGACATATCAATTAAACCCTCGGGCCAGACGCTAATTAAACTAGATTTATGGTCTGCCGCGCGACATTACGCGTTTTAATCACCCAACCAGTTGGCACATCTATCTATCGCCTCTATTGTAGATTATATTATATAGATTCTGACAGCTGGGCCACTAATTACACAGCAAATAGTTGCAAATTCGCGCCATTGATTAGCACATTGAGTTGTAAATCTATTGGACAGTGTCGTTTTTATTAGCTGGCGTTCGGGAAATACGCTTTCCATGGGGCTTTCATGGAGAAGAAAGCTTGGTATTGTTTCAATTTAAATCTAAAAACCATTTCATTAAACATCTTTTGATAAAAATATTCAAAAATATCCCCCTGGTAACATAGTTTTAGTTAGATATAAAATAATAAAAAAAGGTCAATGTAATTGAACTTAAATTCATTGAAATCTTTACCATGTTTGACTTTGATTTAAGTGATTTAAACCTGTTAACCCTATTAAACTATGGTTTTGCCTTTCTTTTTTATAATTTTTCTAAATATTAATTGAGCTTGCCAATTTAGTTGGAAATTGGGTCAATAAAAACCTCGATTATATATGAAACCCTCTTATTAAATAATTTAAATAATTTTGACCCAATTTCCATTACTATGTAGTAAACTCCCTAACTTAAGTACCCATTAATATTAAGTGCCCTCCAGCTGGTGAAATTCCCAAATTGTTCTTCGCTTGGACATTTGTCTGATTCTAACCGGACTAAACCTCATTACTATGCACATCTGGTACCCCATTTACACTGGTCCGAGTGTGGGGGGACCTTGCCGTGTTTTTCCATTTCGCATAGTCGAGCTAAATAATATAATACAATATTGTGGAATGGAATAATTCGAGTAAAGTAATTGCCTGCAAATGTGTGGCCTCCGTGCCCCTCCCCTCCACTTTGGCTAGATCCCTAAAAAAAAAACGTTTTATCCCATATATAGCCTATTAAATATATATACTAGGTTTGTTTTATATATATATATGTATATGTAAATACCGATTCTGGGCAAAGCGTGACGAAAACAAGAACCGTGCCAAAATGCTGACAAAATAAGTAAAATAAACAGAAAACAGAAATCGTCGGTCGTCGGTCGGGAGCAGAGAGCAGATGTTGTAGGTTTTTAGCAAATACTCTCGTATATATGTACATGACCATGGCTGCGTCTCGATCTCCACCGCAGTGAGGATATATCTCAGCGGATCTGTGGATGTGCCTCATTTCAACAGACTATTTTTGACATCCGCTCGATTTCTGTCTTCACAGTACATTGAGATTTGGCCAATGAAGGGTAGCCAGCCATAAGGGAAAGGCAAAGGCAAATGCAAATTTTAATGCCCTGCCTTGGATGCAAACAAGTGCAACATCTGTCTGGTTTCATAAATAATTTATGCATATTAAGAGTGCATTCTCATTCACATTCTAAAGCAATATATTTCACTGGAAATTGTTATTACTAAACATCACAAAATTTGTATATGGAAACTTATTAATATAAACAGAAACATTTCAACTTTATTTCTTGTATTTTTTGAAAGTAATTTTAATGTTGTAGACTCTTACTTGATAGCCTCGAATTATTATGAGGCTTTAGAGACTTTGGACAATGATCTTATCTCATCTTTTTATTTCTTTAAGAAGTTTTATGGATATTTTATGTAAAGTAATTATAAACAACCTTCATCCCAAATGGATTATACTTTTATTGCAGAGTAAATCTCTACTGATAGACAGCGACAAACGACACGGCAGCTTTGAGCTATTTTCGTAGTTCGCGCACGAGATCCCACCGATATCGTCTCGCAATTCCCCCCTAGCGTCTCCACTCGGTCCAACCCGCAGACAGGTCCCGTGTAAGCGGTTCGTTCATCAATGGCGACGGCGCCAGAGGAACCGGCATAAATAAGCAGCATGCATATATAGCAAGTATTCTGAGTACATATGTACGACACTTATCGGTAGAACTTACAGAGCCTTGACATAGAGTCCGTGAGGAATGGAAGCCAAGACGCCAGCGCCATCGCCAGTGTCATTGTCGCAGGCGCAGGCGCCGCGATGATTCATCCGTTCTGACAGGGTCTGGGCATCACGTAGAATCTGAATAGGGAATAGGGGAAATATTAAAAGGATTAGCAGGATCAGAGATTAGGATATGACGCCTAAATAACTGGTTAAGATTGTGAAGATTTAAAGTGCCATAAATTCTAGAAAAAATACTCTTTAATTAGCTATGAAATTAATTTAAAAAAAATGTATTAAATTTATAAAACCTCTAAGAAATATTCGCTCTTGTGCAATAAAAATTTTTAAACGAATATCAAAAATATTTTAGAAATATTTATTTTTTTTTAAAGAAACTCCTTGTGATCCTTCATCCTTACCTTGTGAGAGCGCTTGCCATCGATGGCCACGATGAAACCGACTCCGCAGGCCTCGTGCTCGTTCTGGGGATCGTAGAGCCCCTGTTTGCCAGGTGCCTCCCATGGCATCTGCTGCTGCTGCTGCTGCTCCTGGACATCCTGATCCTGCTGCTCTCCGCTCAAATGCAGTTCATTCGATTGTTCGATGTTATCGGTGCCGCTGCTGGCCGAGATATCGATGTTATCGAAATTATCGCCGCTGATCGTCGTTGTTGTTGTTGTCGCCTCGACAGTAGCACATTCAAATTCGCAATTGTCAGTGATTGTTGGTGCCATTATACGTTGTTACCGTTGCGCTTGCTGAAAATCTCTTGCGATCTAATTTGATTTTCACTCGCTTTTCTATATTATTTAGTCTGATTTAGCGTATTCACACCGTTCACAGTTTAAACAGTTTTTTTTTTTTTTTTTGGTTTAACAGGTTTAATAATCCTTTCTGTTTAAATTAGCACAGTTTTAGTTCAGTTTATTTGTTTGCCTGAAAAAAAAATTAAATTAAATTTTAGGAATTATAGAAATTTTTTTAATTTGATTTCAAATATTTTCTGCAGCTTTGTTTTGGTCTGCAGCTTGATGTTGCACTTGAAAATGATTTTTTGCTCGATATTCAATTATTTTGTTTCGCTTGCGTTATTTGCACTATTTTCACCCCCAACTCAGAGACACACTCAGACGACACGTACACTGCTAGATATTTTTCTATATTTATTTCGATGTATCTCGCTGCTGGCACACGCGACACTGACGGCTGCTCACATGCCCCAAGATGATCATCACTCTCTCCTGGCTGCCTCTCCGCACTTGGACTCTCTCATATATAGCGCTATAATAACATTGCTTCTATATCTCTCTGCCCCCCAGTTGCCCCACGCAATCGGGCGCCTGATTCAATTCTGATTCAATACTCGTATCATGTAATGCAATTGTTCTTATCACAAAAATATTTACAGAGACACTTCTATAAGGAATACTTTATTATTATTGATTAAAGTATTTTTTATTGAATACTTCAGGTGTTAGAACATTACATTCATGGGAGATATTAATTAAAATAATATTATTTGAGCTAGAAAAATAATTTTTTACAAAACCTGGCGTTAAATAATCCCTGGAGTCGAAAATTATACCTAATAACATAATTCTTTGTTTAAAATTGGTTGAATTAGAATTTTGTTGGTTTTTTCTCTGAGCTCCGAGGAATTACAATCTTTTCCTTCAACTTGGAAATATATAAATCTATCATTTATCATTTTATACAATAAATTATTCCCCATAAAATAGGGTTTATACTGTAGTTAGCACGCTTTCGAACTCCCGCAAAAGCACTCCCTTTACACCACCCCCTTCACCTGAATGGGTGGTTCTCTAAATTGCTCCCTAAATAGACAGTTCGACGATCGATCGATTCAATTGATTGGCAGTTTGGTTGAACAATCGTTGCATCCAGAAGTGGAACCCTGAAAAGCGTGCATTCACGTAATGCTACGAAATCGCTTAATATTTACATTGTTTTATCGAACTAGGAACGGCATTGATTTAGAATTGTTAAACCTTATCAAATGCAATTGTGGAATGATTTATATATGTAATATATATATAGGTATATACCCATCAAACGACGTCACACTCTGACATGAAAAACACCACAACAAAATGCTTTAAAATGCGAATTACAAAAGACTGCAGCACAATAAAAACGATTGGGCAATAACAATTTGAAATATGCGAAATGAACAACAAAACGTATTTTTGTTTTTTATTTTCAACAGAAGCCATACAAAAACAAATGCAAAAATTTCATGAAATCGGTGTTTTTGCTGTCTTAGGATTATAATTTTAGATACTTTTTGTCGAATTTTTGATGCTGCTCCATCTCGGCATCCTGACACATTGGCTAAGAAAATAATAATTCACTGTCACACATGGAATAATAATTTTTCATTTACATATCTCTCTATGGGGTCCTTCACCTTTTGACCAGAAAAAATGCATTTGAAAATACAAATTTTATTTGAGATATATTTTTGCTGTTCGTGAGCTTCGTTAAAAATAGATTCTCCATTAGAAAGTCATGTTGACGGTGGGAATTCTTTTTTCGAAAATTTTCCATTGCGCCGCCTTGCGTTTGATTAAATTTGATTTGCACAATACCATTTCCCAAATATAACCTCTAAATAGTTAGATTCATTTAATTAGGCCAACATAAACTAATCAATCAAAAAAAGGCAAAATTGCGATAAGAGGGGGGATGAGACTCCAAGTTCATGGGTTTCAATTATTTCCCATCTAATCAGAGCGACTTTCTATTGTTCTCCGCAGACGAACGGCCGAACAAGCGCTGGCACTGGTTCAAAGTCCCAGAGAGCGATCGGAATTATCTGGCCGGGGGCTACCACGTCACATCGCAATCTTGGGTGAACCATTCTGGTGACACATTCTCAGTGGCGAGACATTTGTGAGGGATAATTCAGGAGGAGCAGGAAAAATGGGGGGGCCATGGAACCGGTTCTGGACTATGTAGCTCGCCGCGATAATTGCCGAAATTTGGCCGAGTGATAATATATTCTATTTGCGAAGAATCTACCTGGTAATGCAGAGTAATTGGGGTATATCGATGGAAATTTGTTGCTCAAATATCAAAATATAAATATGCAATCTGGGATTTTATCTTGAATTAAGCACCAAAAATAAATTTAAACCTTGAATTCGACTGGGAAAATGGTTGTTTGTTTATTAACTTTAATAGCCACTTTTATATTATAATTTAAATCCTTTAAAATATATAGATTTGTCCCAAGGGGCACTTTCTATTTCAAACACCCCCGTATTTCTTATATTTGCTAAATATTTGTTTCTTTTTTTATTTCGGCTTTTTGGTATCTGGTATCAGGCGTCTAACATGTGCCGGGCGAGTGTCTGGGACTGAGGCAGCGGCAAGAAGCAGACGGAATTCTCTTTCATTATGTTTTATTTTCGTTTTTTTTTTATTATTAAGTTAATAAACTTTTGGCACACCCCGCCAACACCACCCGGCGATTCCACCAGACCAGATAAGATTCATTCACGACGCAGGCACGACCGAAGACTCCAATGGCACACTGAACCTTCCTATGGGGGGGATTGGTAAAGGTTTTTTTCCTTTCATACGACGAGATTGCGTTCCATTGGGGAGCAATGCTATAAGGCGCTATTCACGATTTGCATGCGTGATTGAGAGGAGTGGGCTATAAATATACACATGTTCGATTTCTGGCTGCATGCGTAATAGAGACCGATAAGGCCCATGTTGTGCGACTTGTGGAATGCGAAAATGTGACGTATGTGAGGCGGGACAATGGCCCACCAGGGGAGCCGAGATTGCATGATCAGATCAGTGGGTTCAGTGGAAAAGTTTTGACCTAGCCCCCTCTACCAAAGATACCAAAAGATAAGTCGCATAAAAAAAAGAAATTTTCGCTACTTTTTTATGACCAAAAATGAGCTGCAATAAAACTTGATAATCATGACTTGAATAAAACACATAAGTATCTGGATTTATACTACAGGTAGCAAAGATTAAAACAAGTGTAAGAATAAAGATAAAGGAATCATTTTATTTAAGACTTAAGAAATGCTCAAGGAAGTCTTTACAAATAATTAATTTCTTGCATAAAAAACTGATAAGTTTTGTCTATAAAAAACTCTTCCCACTAATCTATCTTTCTTTTTGATTGACAAATGGTCATTTCCTTTCACATTTCCGCCGTTCTCCTTGCATAACTTTCCGAAATGCGTCAGACCAATAGAATGCTATTTTCAGAGCACAGAATAATGCCAGCTAGACACATATACTTTATCTATATACATACATCGCCGCAATGCCGTTCGGAACATAAATTCCATTGGAATTATCGATCACGTGCCGAATGGTAATTATTATTGCGACATTTAGTTAGTATGGATAATTAGCAGAGCCATGGCAAGGGGACACCCTGTGTTCCAGGGACCTGAAAGCGCAGACTCTGGCCTCGCGCAGTCATCGTAAATATTTAGACTTCCACTTGAGCGGAAAGCACGAAGAGAAAAAAAAGCAATCCAATATGGCAAACAAGTCTGCAGACTACCAGATTAGAATAGATCGGAGATCGGAGAGGAGGCCGGGAGATACGGAGAGAGAGATATAGTCAGCACCTCCATTGCGTTGGCTCAAAGTCCGAAACGCGCCAGCCGCGTGTGGCCCACATCCACAGAGAGTCAGTCCCGCCGATATACATGTGCGCATCTACAGATACTATCTATCCCCTGTGATATATATTTTTATTTATAATGTAAACAAGCGCAGGCAACAAGTTTCAATAACCCCGAAGCCAAAAAAGAAATAAATAAATTATGCGTTGACAAACATTGCGTGTGGTTAGTTTGCGATTAACGATGGGGCATGTCACAAAGTCATTATCTAGGATAATCGGTGGTCCTAATGGGTGCCAGGTTCTGGAACATCACCGCAGTACAATGGAAAAGTCATTAGCCAAAGGAAAACCTTCTATTGTTCCAGGCAATCTCAAATCACTAAAGAACCCAACTCCGGTAGCCAAAGTCGCTATAAAATTTACCTGCCAGCGATTTACGATATTAGAAATTTGTGAGGGGAAACATCGGTGGGGGGGTGGCGGTTATATTGCCATTATTAATGCGCATTATCTGACCCGGCTGGGGGCTTATCAGGTGGTCGGTTGGGACCAACTTTATTGGTACCCCCCTATTGTTTTATGGCCTCCAACCTGTGCACTTGAGTCAGCTGTGCAAAGTTTGTGCTCCGATTCCGCGCAGGGAATTCCGATAGGAATCTTCTCAATTGCTTTAAAAATAGTTACAATTTGTTTTCATTATCGCCCACTGGCTCACTGTTTAATTAGAGATTCCCCCCGGGACGCCCTGCGGTTTTGTGTTTTTATTGCGCCTCGAAATTACGTAGAAGTAATTACAATTATGCCAACTATTTTCTTTTATCTACACCTACAGTGGGCAACAGGGCTGTAAGAGGGCTGATAATTAACCTTGTTCAGTAACCCCTCTAATAACAAAAATCGAAGAGCTGATAACTTGCAATGACTTTGATTGGGCGACAAAGATCAATATGGCAATATTAAAGTTTTAAAACTTACTGCCTTGGTTTAAATATTTAAGTAACTAATTAAACTTGAAGGTCCCAAAGTTCTATGTATATCTGAGAAGTGTTAACAATCCAGTAATTAGCACTTGCTTCATAAATTCTATAACTTTGAGTGTAATTAATAAACACATCGTAAAAACTTTGTAAAAATTAGAAGTATTTTTAGGAGTTCGATTTTCTATTATCTGCGAATATCTATAACCATAATATCTCCAAAATGTAAACAAAAAATTATGGGAAAACTTCACATTTTTCAAACGAAAGCCGCTCGGGCTTTTCAGTAGTCATAACATAAAAATATGATTGCTTATTGGAAACGGTTTTAAGTTTCCCTGTTTATTTTCTCCATAAATTCCTGTCTGCCCCAAGAAAATTATCGCAGCTGTTTGCTATTTATGGCATAGGTGCGGACGGCTCCCCCCCATTGGCCCGGAACCTCTCCAATTAAGAGGCGACTACAGTTTACAGTCAATAAACAAGCAACGTCGCAATTTACATTAGTTTTCAATGACCGTATCTGGCTGGGATCGGTTGCACTTTTGGGGTAGGTTGTCCAGCCCTACCAGACCCCCTTTCTCCACCCGTTCCAGCAGAGTTATGTAAACAGAATGCAAGTAAATTGCAGAGGGGAGCTGATTCACTCGATGGGGGTATGGGGGCTTGAGTCCCGAGTTCTCTGTTCTGGGTGCTTCTGTTTATCTTTTTCCGTAACAGACCTCGGGACCGCGCTTATCAGCACTGAACTATAGGTAATCCTGGCAATGGAAAATCGATCAAGGTTCATATAACCTTAATTATTCAAATCCAAGCTTCTTCTGACGAAAGAAATTAATGAAATATATAGTTTGTGTGTCAATGTACTAAATGTGTTTCAAAAGGTTCCATTTTTTAATACTTATTTTTATACTTTTAAAAATATGTTGTTTTTCCTTCTGGGTGCAAAGGTTTATGCATTTCGTTATCAATTTTAATCAAAGTGATTAAAATTTTTTAGTCAAAAGACTATCAAATATCCATCTTCTAGTTTAAATGTTATTTAATTAATTTATTTTTATAAAAACCGGACTTTTCAAAGAACTTTTCTGCAAAATTTCAAATAACAAATTCCATTTCCGGTTATAAATTTAAAAGTATTTACTTTCTGTCACAAAATTCTTGAATAATACATAGAGGGAACCCTGTTCAAGGAAATATTAGTATGCAATGTTATCGTAATTGCTTTGGGGCACTTGTTTCGATCCCCTTCGCTTTTCCCTAGCTGCTCACCTAATTTAGAGTCTGCGACGCAATTGAAAAGTTTTCCGTTTGGAAAATCACTGAACCATTAAAACCAAACTTGCGGCGCCGCCTTATTTCAACCGCAACCGCAGAATATATCAGATTTCAAAGGGGGGGTTATAATAAGGAATGAGCTGCAAAGGCACCATTAATGCGAAAAATGTTGAGATATTCCACGGTTTGCTTTCTTTTTCATCTCCAGCAATCCGTGATAAGCTTAAAGAGGGCTTTAAACGCACTTAGCCGTACGAGGGGGCTTAGTTCACACTTTCGCAGAAATCTTGCACAATCTCTCCTCAAGTCCTGTGTCTATTGTATCTTATTTGCTCACTCAATTTCACACAATCCTTTTTAAGTGCCTAAACACACAGACGAAATGGGCAATGAAACAAAGGCAAGAACGTTATCCTTTAAATTGAAGTGCAATTGTACTGCGAAAGCCTTTCTCTCTTTGCGGCTAACTAGGAAATGCCGTGCTGATTACATAACGGTTATGTCAGGAGAGCAAAAGCCCCAGAGAAAGAAAGTGGGTGGGTGGGCGAGAGAGAGAGAGCGAGCTCGGAAGCTGCCACCCACGCAGAGAGAAAGTGTAAATGTCAAAGGGCAGTGACGCAGTAAGGCAAACATTTTCCAACCACTGCACGAAAATCAATTGCCTACTTCTTGGCGTCTGTTTGCAAAATGTATAATAAAATACCTACAGCTTAACCAAAATTAATAATAAAATAAAAAGTTAATAAGACAACATTTTATAATATAAATACATGCAATATGTTTAAATTTCCTTTATCATAATCTGGTTCTTTCCAGTGTAACAAAAAAGGATGCTCCTATACATATATACAAACCCACAGTGGCTATCATTAATTTTGATGCGACCATTAGGAAAAACAATTTGCGGCAATCGCTTGGCCGCAGCTTTTCAGCCGCCACTGTTCCCGGCTAGAGGCAGATGGATGGTTGGCAATGGAGAAGAAATCACTGCCATGGCCCTTTAGAGCACAGCCGAGCAGAGACAAGAAGCGCGGTGCGGAGCTAACCTTACGCTGACCTTGAAGCGGAGCAAAGATCTGCTCTGCATCGCACAAGCCTGCAACGGTGGCAAGAAGGAGGCGGAAAAAGGGCGGGAAATAGCGAAACAAGATTCACGAATGGAAGCTCCGGCCATAAAATAGTCAACGAGCAGGAGCGAGTGGCAGAAACAGGGGGTGGAGAGCGAACGAGAAGAGAACTTCACAGCAGCAACAACAAAAGCAAGAACAAGAACGAGCGGCTTGTGGCAGGGCGGCAAAGCTGTGTGGCCACAATTCCGGTCATTTCAATTGAACCAGCTTGAGTTTTTAAAACAATCAAAACATAAAAAATATATTTTATTCGGCACTAAATTGCATGAATATATATCCGTATAACTAAAAAAAATATAAAGTTAATATTAAATAAGTATGATTATTGTTTTAAAAATACAAATAATATTCATTTAATTTAATATTAGTTATTTGGAACTGTTTTTCATTTCTATTGTTTGTTTAAAACAAATCAGCGACAGTGCACGCCGCCGAAATTAGTAAAAAATCAAGTGGAAATAAATAAACACCTTAAACTGAAAAAGGTATTTTTTTAATGAACATCAAACAACTTACAGCTTTTTATATTTTGACACTAAAACTGTTTTAAACTGCAGTGAGTAGCTAAATAACTCATTTGCCAATACTTTGTAAAACAATCAAATCAACTCTGATTATTACTTTTATGTGTTCATAAAACACTTGCTCAAACAGCTCTTAATTTTATGGCCCATGCTGTATTAAGTGGGAGCTGAAGCTCTCCCTACTTCTTCCTGCTCTCTTGCTCTTCTTCTTTCAGTACTCCTGCCTGCCTGCCTGTCTGTTTGCGAGTGTATGAGTGCGCCATGTAAAATGTATTGATTTTCCCGAGAAACTCCTACGGGAAATGGCGTGGGAGAGGGACACAGAGGGAAGTGGAGGGAGGAAACCCGGAACCCTTATCTTTTTCCGCATTACGTTTTTCTTATTCCCCAACTATTTGTAAATATACCAAGCACGCTATACTCCTACATGAGTGCGTGTAAGTGTGGGTAAAGTAATTTGCATATCACATTTTTCTAAGCTACGAATATAAATTCCGCATATTTTGCTTTTTATTTACTTTGAACTCCGCTGATAAACCGCTTCGCTATTCACCGATTATCCAATTTGGCGCTTTCCACAGAAACCAAGAACTCAAAAGTTTTTCACTTTTCCACTTGCTTATAGCACACCTAAACTTCGATTTGGACTTTATTTTATTTTGCTGCGTTTTCCGCGTGCGATTCCTTTTAAAGACCGAAAGAGAATGAGAAGAGAATGAGCGAATAGGACGAAAATCGCAACTATCCCCAAAAAGAGAGAGAGAGAGAAAATGCGATAAAGAGTGGAGCAGAAATGGGAGAGCTTCAATGTGGAATGTTTTCATTAGACAAATTATTTACTTTTGATAATATGTATAAAAATGTATATATTTTAAAATATGTATTTGATAGCATATTTATTTAAATATAAAAGATTATTTTGTTAATGTTTCAAATATGGATAAATACCGTTACACGATGTTCATCGAGCTATCGATACAGCCGTTCCATACCAGCCATCGATATTCGAAATCGTTGACTCTTTCACATCCCTAATTCACATGTGCCGGCAGCAAAACTTCAGATAAAACAAAAAGTGTTTTGATCGAAACTTCCAGAAATCGACCGAATTTTATTTCCTATAAGTACAAACACTCTACAGCATGTCTACGGAAGAAGGACTCTACGACAATATTCTGCTGGCCGTGGCCGAAAAGCACCGTGGCGGCGTGCCCGAGGTAAAAATAACAACAAAGACTCAACTCCTTTGTGCGAATTAATCATTGTTTATTTTGTTCGCAGTTTCTCGGCACCCTGGCCAGTTTTCTGCGCCGCAAGACCGACTTCTTCACGGGCGCCAAGCAGGCCGAGTGGGAGAGCCTTCTGCTAGGTGTCTTCAAAAAGGAATCCGCGCTGGCTATGAGCGCGCACCAGGAGAAGGTGAAGTCGCGCGAAGCTGCCCAGAAAGTCAAGGATGAGAAGGAGCGTGCGGCGCGGGAGGCTCGCCAAAAGGAGATTGACGATAACAAAATATGTGATATCACCGACGAGGAGGCTGCTGCCATCATCAAGGAGGAGGAAAACAAGTAAGCTGCAGCGTTTATGGATAGTTTTGTATAGTTTTTGAGTAAGCAAGAGGATTTTATGCTTATAATTTGATAATAGAAGCTTATCTGCTACTTTCACAACATAAATATTGAAATGTTACCAAGAATTCCACAAGTTTCTGAAGTACAGCTTCCCAAATATCAATTTATAGCTCATCAAAATGAATTTGCGACCCAAAAACAGTAAAACTATCAACTTAAACTAGTTTTTAATGATTTAATAATAATAATTAGACTTTAAATTAGGTTTTCCATAGATTATTAACGATTTCTCATTGTCCGCCCCTCCAGAAAACGACAGCAGCTGCTGGATAGTGCCAGCGGAGAGCCGGCTGCCTCAAATCGCGATGACCTTTCCAAGCCCATTGAAAACGTGGACGATGAGACCGAAAAGGGCGAGGTGGGCAAGCTGCAGCCCAATGCTGGCAACGGCTGCAACTTGGACAAGTACAACTGGACGCAGACCCTGCCGGAGGTGGAGGTGAGTCTCACTTAAGGGTGGCCCTTGGACCCTATAATGACCTGTAGTGACCCAGTGCGGTGTTGCCATGGTTATAGATTGGTTAGAAGTGTTGCTAGGCTGTTAGACGTTGACTAATATTTATAAATTATGAGTTTAGATGGTTTATTTGCAAGAATTTTTGTGCAATCATTGCCAATCTTGTTGAGTAACCTCATGATGGTTTGAAAATCCACTTCTACGCTTGGGTTTCCCGCCCTAAAGCAGGTTTTCTTCTTTAAACAAAACCATCATTGGTTGCTAAGGCTGCGGTCATAGCTGCGAAACCCCCAAAATGTTATTGACCCCTCGAAACAGGTGCTTGTGAGTCACACACTCATCCCTTTTGTGTACAATGTAGAAAATTCACTTTATTAAACATATCACAGGGATAAATAACTTAGTTGGTAAACCAGAAAATACAGCATTTACTATCATCCGATCCCAGATCCAGATACAGATCTACTAGTTCCTCGTATGTTTCTCTGTCTCCGTGTAGCATAGGGCGCTTAATACTAACGAAATTTCCCTTCAGCTTCGACTGACTCGACTCCGACTTCGACTCTTACTCCTTCAATCCAAACACAATCGTTTAATAAATAGCTTACACAACTAGCGTCAAGACGACGACACGATAACAATAATAATATTAATAATAATAATAATAATTGGGGGACAAAGACAATACAATAAATAATAAGCTAATTGGGCTAGACAGACAGGATTGAACATTAGCTCTTGGGCATGTCGCGTGCGCGCACTAAAAATAAAAGAGAAGAAATAAGAATTAAAATAAAGTTTTAGGAATTTCGTTTAGTTTGAGGCACTTACTCTCCAGCGCATAGACCATGCCCATGATGAGCAGCATGAAGATGGTGCTCATGCTGACAATCAAGACGGTGACCTGGCGTCCACGATCGCAGAGGCCACGCTTCGGCTTCTTGGGCGGACCGCCCTCACCGTTGACCATGGTGAAGTGCATGGAGCTGGCAATGGACACGGTGTCCAGGTCTTTGGTTTTAATGTACTGCAAATTCGGATCCACCTCGGCCTGCTGCTGTCCATCAATGGCGATCACTGCATCCTTGTTGTTGCTAGTAGCCAGCGCCAGATTCGCATTGTAGTTGGACGACGATGGATTGCTGGAGGGCTGGATAAGCATCTTGTTGTGACGCTCCTGCTTCTTGTGGATCTCCGCGAACCGTTCCAGATTCGCTGCCGTCAGCAGCAGTGAGCCGGAAGCGGCGCTCTGTTGAGAGAAGAGAATGTCCATTGAGTCATGCTGCTGCTGCTGCTCCAGTGGAGTCGGCCTGCGTGGGCTCGGCTTACTCACCCGCGTGCTGTTGTTGCTGTCGCTCGATCCCTGCGAGCTTCTCGATCCCCTCTTGGCAGCCGCCAGTACTGCCGCCGCCGCTGCCGCCGTCACAGCGGCACTTGTTGAGGAGCTGCTACTGTTGTTATTAACGATGTTGCTGTTGCTGGGCAGGCTGCGTTGATTCAGAGTGGGCGGATTTGAGTGCGATTTGTTCGAGGACTTGGAGGAGCTGGCCGAACTGATGGCCGAGCTTGAGGAGGAGGCCAGCGAGGCGCGGGGAATATGCCAATAGTCCTGCATCTGTAAGGAAACGGGAAGATAGAGTCGTTAGTTTTAGCTTCATTTGCTTAAAGATTTAGGAGAAAACCTAGTAAACCTTTTGAGAGTGTTCCAGAGATATTAAAGATAGGTTTCGAAAATTTTAAGCTATACTTTTGGGGGACTTGTTTAAATCTAAATTGAGATGTTGGTTTTTTTTTTAAATTGTTGTAGCTTGTTGCTTGTTAAGAATTTATCTTATGTTTTTGAGATGAAATTGCATTGTAATCAAATATTTGTTTGTATAATTATTATTTTTGTTTGTGATTATACAACATCTGAGATATTTAGTACTGTAAATATTTTCTCTGCAAATATTACACAAGTAATTAAGTTTATCTGACACCTTCAGTAAATAGTAAAAAGTATTAAGAATTTAATTAGCGCCAAGCAAACACTTGTAATGCTTCTACTCGCATTATTAAGTTTTAACAACATTTTGCCTAGCACACCCTTTAATTTTTTGTATACTTTAATTATGCAAACCTATATTTTATAATTATTTGAACTTTTTATTAAGCACTGCACTTTGTTGAGAATTTAATTGGTGAGGTCAGGCACATTTCACAAGTGTGAAGCAGAGCCTCCCCTTTGCCTGGAAGCCCTGTGATCATGTCACGAGCTCGCACATCCGCTTGCTCTACAATATCTTTTTTTTTTTTTGGCCACACATCTAAGTCTTCCCTGTTCTCGGCTTCTCCTCCGCCTGATCTCCCTGCTTCCTGCCACTCTTGGCTGTGCTAGCGTCAGAAGAAATACAACAAAAATGCCAAGAAAAAATTAAGAAACCTGAACTTTCCAGTTGTCTTTGGGCCTTTGGGTTGTCTTTGTTTTGCATTTGGCTTGTTGGCAACTTGTTTGATATTTATGGTCTCTGGTCTTGGTTTGGCTAAAAGCCTGATTTGTATTTATTATTAATTCGGTTAGTGGTTGTTGTTGTTGCGACAGATTTTTTTTTAAATTATTTTTGGGCAAGCTTTTATCTTGGCCTTTCTCTCGAAATGGCTCTGGCGATTGTTTGGCTTTGACGTAATTGTGGCAATCAATTGTTCTTGATTCTATAAAATCAATTTGCCGAAATACAAAAGTTGCAGTTCGAGTTTGTGTCTTTTGTTTGCCTGATTATTTCGTTTGGATTTTCTGTGTTTTGTGTGTGCTTTTTGTCTTACACGGCACAGAAGTTAATAAATTTGTTCGTCGCCGCTTCTTGCGTTTTATTTATTGTAAATATTATTTAGGCATGCGGAAGTCTTATCACTCTTTATTTGATTCAACTTGATTGGCCAGTTTTCGATTTGTTTTTTTTTTTTTGTATTTCTCCCCTCTGTATTTATTTTGGTGTCTGTTACTTTACTTACTTTTTTTTTGTTTTGTTTTTGTGATTTTTGTTGGCTTTGTTAATTTGTTTCTCGGCTCCCGGGGAGGATTTGTTTGATTATTACAGCAATTTATCACACACACAATTTAAGGTAATTAGTAAGTATATCACAATCTGGAGTATTTATAATCAGAGTTCTCGCTCCGGTTGTCAGTCTCTCTGGTTTGGTTCTTAATTGGGCTTTTTACGACACGTCTTAAAAATGAATTTTAATTTAAATGTATTCAAATTGCGGCTCCTCGCGAAACACTCAGCTGTTCTGGCTGCTGTTGGGGATACCGATTCTTTATTTATTTTTTAAAATTTTTATTTTTTGCAAATTCTTCTGATCGTATCTCTCAGTCAGACGCGTCTTCTTCTCGCAGCGAAGAATTCTTCTTGGGTGCGCGTGTCGCCGAAAACAGAACCGATCTAAACGGCCTCAAGAATCGAACTGAAGCGAGCTTAGCGGATAAGTCGCTCTGCTCACCTGAGTTCTGCCCACCTGAGCGGTGCGGCGGCTCTGTCGCTCCTCTGTCGGCGTCGATGCGCAAACCTTTTGCGAGTGTAAAATGTTTGTTGTTTTTGCTGGCTTTCTTGGCGGATTTCGCATGTCATAACATTTGTACGGTTCTCAGTTTGTGTGTTGCCACTGCCACAGTAGTAGCTCGTAAATTATAAACATTTCTAATTACAGAGAACGTATGGGATTTGTTTCAGGGTTTCTATTTAATTTTTATTCGAAGTAATTTCATAGTTATTAAGATAGGGTTTATTATTAGTTTAAGTAAACATTTGTATTCTTATTACTTGAATATATTATTTATTGGTTTTTTACTATTACTTGACACTACAATTTCCAACTCGAAGTCTAAATTGTTGAGCGAATTGTTAGCGCATGGATATTTTTGTAAGAGTTTAACTTTGTCAAGCTGCTTTCTACTGCTTATCTGTGTTTAGAAAATAATACATAAATATCCTTAGAAAAATAATCCTTAATTTACATAAAACCTATTTGTTTTTTAAATAATTACTTTAATTTTAAACCCTATGAAGCCCAGAAGATTAAGCTAATTCTTTGGGTTCTTATGATGTCTATAATGATGTCATTATTAACCCTTAATATAGATTTACATCCTTTATCCTGTAATTCATTCAACTAATTACTTTCTTTTTGTATCACTTTCATAATTCCATGTCTCCAGACTCCACTGTACTTGTATCTATTTATACAGCTCTTAACGATTGGCAACTTTTCTCCCTCGATTCTTTTGTTTTGCCTCGATTATGTTAGATGTGGGGCTGCCTTTGCCGGCTTTGATGTTTGGACTGCTGCTCGCCTTGGTTTGATCAGCTCATCGATGGATTTGCCTACTTTCTTTCGTTGGTTTTTTTGGCCGCCCTTTTTGCTCATTAAGTTGCAATTGGTTTTTTGCTTCTATCTTTTTTTGGTGGGTATTTCTGAGCCTCTTCAGTGAAGGGCCCTTGGTGGTCTTGTGCCGTGTGGGCGTCTTTTTTCTAGATCCGTTTCGGCGGCGTCGGCCCAGAAATTGGAGTTTGATTGCGGGAAAACCCTAATTCTAATTTAATGTTGAACATAATTAAGGGCAAACCTTGACCAGCTAACACTCAGGTCACCCCGCCCCATTTGTGTAGTTCCCGGGGTAGGGCTTCCATAGCCCATTAATGCTTGATTAATACCTCTTTCATTATTAAATCAACGGTTTATGGGTCTTATAAATAATATAGCCATTATTTAAATGGTTATTTCGGCTTTTAGGCAAGTCTATTTTTGGCTAATTTTAAATTCTAAGAAAGCATTTAACGTCAATGATCCACACAAAAGCCTTATATCAACACACACCATCAGAAATGCAAAAAATGGAATTTATCAATTAATTAATATGAAATTTGAAACATGATCCGCGAAGTCAAATTCAAATCAAGTTTCCCTTTACATTCGGTTAGTGGATATATAATATAAATCATGGCAAACATGTTTACAAAATTCTGGTTGGAAAGCATTGAATTCTGAGATCGACCTTTTTCGTTTCGAATTGAATTGAATCTTTTGTTGAGTCAATATGAAAATACCCATTTTATCAGTGAGTCACCGCTAGAAGCCGCTGATTTCCATTAATGAATTATAGTTTTTTGAATAATCCCAAGATGTTTGCGTTTCTCTTGGGAGGAATTTGTTAAACAAATTGCCGAAAATCCCCAAAAGACGTTATTTGTTGGTTTGTATTCTTGCTGATCCTAGCCCCGGATTTGATAGTTGTTTTTTTCCAAACCGAAATCCAGCACTGATCTCATATTAATATATCATTAAACTTTTTGAGAATTGCTTTAGCAAACAGCGAAGCCGAAGATTGCCAACATTTCTATTACAGATTTATTTGCTTTGGGGCTTAAATCGGAGAGCTCCATCTGTCATTTTGGCCGTGGCTCTTGCCTCGGTAGCCAGAGCCCAGTAAATGTTTCTAATTTTTTGTGGCTTCGCCTGTCGAGCATCTTGTTATCACCTTTTAAGTGAGACAAGTGAGTGGCTTGCCGCCTGTATTTTTTTTTTGCTTTTGTATTTATTCTTTCTGCTGTTTGGGGTATTCTCGGGTGTTTTGGTATGGGTGAAGTGCGGCCGATTTAATCAGCGGAGAGTTGACAAAGATTACCTGACACGGCCAGTTACCAGAGCACCAGAGCTTCAGAGCAGTGGCAATGGACTCCGAATCGCATTAACAGGGGGAAATAAGCAAAATAAAACCGAAAGAGTATCTCAAGTGGCGAAGATTGAGGGACGTGGCCACTCGAGGAGATGGGATGACGGCCAAACACTTGCTATAGATCGCCCGGAGAAGCTAGAATCGTACCGTGCCGAACCGATCCGAGACATTCCCCCAAATAGAATCAACAACATTCACTCACCACACAAAAAAAAAAAAAACTAAAACCCAAGACAAACAAAACGAAGATGTTTTGTTTTTATTTTTTATGCATATAATTAAGAATGCAAAATAGTCTTGCCAGTGACGCCGACGAATGGATCTTACGTGCCCAACGATTTCTGTTCCATTTTGGGTGACAACAATTGGGATTAAAAAAAAAAACAACAAAGTTGAATTGATAATTTGATCTTGGTAAACGGGGAAATCCCTTGGAGCCATCCCCAGATAGATCCGTTGACGTATGCCACGCTTATTTCCAGAGGGCCTCGGGGTCTCCCTCTTCATCTCCATTGATTGCCGCTATTAAAGCTTAATTTTCGCATATAGAAAACGTTTGTGGGTATGCAAACAATTTATCGGTTTGCTGCCTTCAGGGGGCTGACTTAGAGATTCTAACTAACTAACTAACTAATCATTCTCTCCCCTCTTGGTTAATGCCCAAAAAGTATGCGAAATTCCTGAGAGCTTGACTCATTCTCGGTGGTGGATGCCAAGCGGAAACACAAAATAAATGTCTTATTGATATTTCATCACGTAACAGAGAGGAGAATTACGCTTTGGTTCTATATATACTTGAAATTTATATTGCCGCCTTTGAACAGCTTCTAATTGCGGGTTATATGAACGCAACTGATCTTTTATTTGTCCGTTTCACACCTGTTTAGCTTATAAAACCCCTCTTAATGGGCTTCTACCTATAAATCAAAGGCAAAAATCAACTTTGGTGGCGTTTTAAATTGTGTAGGAACGAAGTGTGAACAAAGAATTCAACCTGACAAAAGCCTCTTAGTAAATTAGCCGCTTTTAAGATCCATTTTGTTTGGTTTCCTGGTCAAGCATATATTTTATTATTGAGATCAGGTCACAATACGTAGTTCCAGAAATGGCATTGATTTATTCTGGCTTTAGTTTTCCAAGAAATCAGGTTCAACTTTGGTGGGAATATTTTAATTTAGGGAATTTATGGACACCTTCTTGTGATTTAAGTTAGATGAACTCCTCGGGTAACCTATATTGTTGTCACCCTAAAATACATAAACCCAAAAATGATCTCTAAATTACCCAAATTAGTAAGTTGTTAAAAAAAACTTGCTTAAATTATACAAAGATCGAATATCTTGTTCTGTTCTTAATTGCCATTAAAACTACTATGTTCTCTGGAAGCTTCTTTACAATTTTAGTTGTATTTAATTTATGGAAAAACCATTCACGTTGACAGTTTCTGCTTTGAAAAGATCTCGTTTCTCACAGCTATGATGATCATTATATGGGATATCCCCCCCCAAAAAAAAAGTTTGACTAGGTTAACCGGATAAGGTTTTCAAATACAATTTGTTTTGTAATCCGCTTATGGCGCAAATAAATAAATAAATAGCTAGCTACCAGATCGATCTCTCAAATCTCATTTACCATGCAAATGTCAATACGGATTCTATTGTAGCCACTCGAGAGCTCATTGTATGTGCGGCGACGAAGCGGAGTTGAGCGCCCGCCGTTCCCAATGGGAACTAGTTTGGTGGCAAACGTTCTAATCAGATTTAAAGGCATAACAATTCTAAATGGAAAGGAATCAAAAAAGATAAATATAAAAAACAAATCATTTGCCACGCTCGATTTCGTTTCCACCATCTCCCTCTGTCTTGAGATGTTTTGGGGTCTCTACTCCACTTCTGGCCACAAATAAGTCAAGTTTAAGCCGCTTTTAATGAGCATACAGTAGCACATCGCAAATGGGGGAAAACCTGGGAGATTGGCGTATTATTTATTTATTTTCTTATGTTTAGAAGAAGATTAAAATCTAGATAAATTTATAGATTTTGGAAGGGTTTTCTACTGTTATTTTTATTAAATCTCTCAAGACTCAGCCTCTGAATTTTCAAATTTTGTGCCATGAACATTGCCTATTTAGTTTCTTAGGGAAACTTTAATTAAATACAACGAATTCATTAATTAAAGATAGCTAAGTATCATTAAAAATATAAATTTATATGAAATGACACTTCCGAGTTCCAAATTTTGTATCCAATGATGTACTATAACATTTATTGTGTGACTTGGCTGTTTTATTTGGGATATCAACGAATTTATTTGTAGTTAGTGGGTTAGTTCTTTTGCTCTTATAATGTATCTCATAAGTCTAGCTTCCAAGTTCCCATTTCTGACCCCTCACTGTACCCTCCACCTCAGTTTATGGGGCGACTCAGCTGTTTTTTTTTTTGACTCGCTGATAACATTATCGAATACAAAACACTCAGCACACACTTATAAACACTCGACTCCATCAACGGAGCTATATCTATTGTTGTTGTTTCGTTTTTTTCTATTTTGTTTAAATGGACGCTGAGTTGTTTTTGTTTCTACGCTACTTTGGTCGGAGGAGACCGTTGTCTGTGGCTGTTGTTGGGGCCGTTCTTTTTTCCTATTTAAATTTTTTTGGTGGTGCCTGGCACCGGATCGCATCTTTTAGCATAAATTATACTCGGCTAGATATTTAAAGAAAATGAAATGCTGTTCAAGTTTTATAGAATTAATCAGGCGGCGGCAGAAGCAATAACAACAAATCGCGCGATTAAAACGGCAGCAGACAAAGATGTCTTTCACTTTGCAGATTGTGAGAGAGTGGCGGTTGGAGGGGCCGAGGTGGTCGCAAATTAGTTCGAAAAACTCTGGAGATTTGAATGATCGATTAACTGGTTGCCGATTTAACGTGCAGCATCTCAGCATTAGCCCAGCCCGCGGCATTTGCATAAAATCGCCCACCGTCTGACGACGAACCGTCTGCGAATCGGCGCTCTCACCTGGATAAGTGTGCCATGTCTCGTGCTTGATATTTTGTCTTTTCTTCTTTTTTCCTGATGCCGTCGTCGCAGCCATCAATATTTGTTATTATTCATTAATTCATTCACGACGACACCTTCTATATGCCGCTTCTGTGAACTCAATAGCGGCGAACTCTGACTTTGACTGGCAGTGACTCTTCAGCTTAGTGTGTTTACCTTTTTGGTTGGTGTTGGTGGTGGATGAAGGCACAGCTTCATTTCGTGCCTCTATTGTTTTTCCTTTGGCATCAGCATTTGCATGTGTGTCCCACCTGTGTGTGGAGGTGCCTTAATGGCCTTAGGTGTGTGCTAGTCTCCCTCTTGTCTGCCGATCTTTGATTTGTGTAAATTTCCTAGTTTCGAGCATGGTTGTTCTTTTTCGTCTGCTGCCATTTGCATAACCTTCGGCGAATGCAGAATGGGTTTTTTTTTTGTAGTAGAGTCCCTTGAGAAAGCCGCCAGCATTGTCTTTACATTAACTTAATTAACTTTTCAAAAATTCAAGCCTCAGAAAATATAGGCAAACCTTCACATTTAGGTCTGTTTCGATAGTAAAACCCTTGAGGAATTGGCTTTCATTTTATGTTTACTTAATGAATATTAAATCTACAAAGGTATATATCCATGAAACATCATTGGTCTTCTTCACAATACTATAAATCTAGGAGTTTGTTCTCTCAAAATCATTCTAAGATAGCTTTTAAATATGAATTATTGGATTATTTATCATACATTCATATTAATCAATTATAAATTATCTTTGTATTTTGTATTATTATCTTTTGTCTAAATATTTATGGGTGTTTCCTTATTAATTGAAATATAGGGAAATGATATTAATTCCAAATTAAATGCCAATATAATACAAAAACGAATTATTTATAAAATCTGTCAAAGAACAGTCTGTTTTAGTTAATTAAAATCAGTTATGTTTCTTTTTGTTCCATTCATTTAATAACTTAAATGATTAATTTATATTTCTCTAAGTGAAAGGTAAATAATTGAATCAGTTCTTTGTTCTATTAAATTTCTTGAATTCATTAATTTGCAAATAATTGGACCATTTTGCTGAAATTATTCGCACATTTCTGTTGCTAAATGGTCCAGAGTTCTTTTATTTTTGCTGTTGCCAAGCGTTGGAATTGCCCACGTATCCACCGATTTAAGACTCTGACTCTTTCTGGAGCTATTTCTGTGTGGTTGCCTTACATCCGCGTACAATTCAACGTTTCCAATTGACATCCGCTTCAGTTTCAGCTTTTGACACATTTTTTTTTGGTCACGTCGATTGCCGGGTGATGAAGATGAAGCTGATGCCACCCACATGGGACCCCAAAAGATCGGTGATCCATGATCGGTGATCGCGCTGAGCTTCTGTTGACACGAGCCGCGTGCTGCTCCGCGGAGAAGAATCGTTTCGGAGTTCAGAGTGGCTGCCACCTTGACTGGCTGCCCACACGAATAGCAGCATAGAGTCTCCACTGTGAGATGTGAGCTATGGTCGCTGTGGAAAGCGTCCTTGGTCGGATGCGACTGCGGCGTCGTCGTGAGATTTAAATTAAAGGGGCTTACCCCTAGCCCCCTCTCATTGTTTCTGCCGCTCGAGCCGCTCGCTAATTGATTGCACAGCCAGTTGTCTAATAACTCTGGCTTTAATTATGCTGCGAGCTAATGGGAAAGGTGTTAATGTATGCATGTATCCGTGCGATTTATAATTAATGGCCAGCCGTGGCATATAATTCTAGACGCCAGTGTAATTGCTGTGAACTTGGCCAGGCCATGCCGAGCCAAGCCAAGCCAAAACCAAGACAGGCCTGGCCGCAAGCCGCATAAATAACTCCATCGCCTGTTTAAGGCAACCTGCAACCTGTTGAGCGACATTCCCAACATCTTCTCGCCTCCATCAAGCGGAGCTCAGACCCTTAACCGGACCTCAAGAACCGCTGTGCGTACGTCCTTGAACTGGCAGCTGAACTAAATTCCCGTTCTACTTGGGGTCCTTGAACAAAGGAAGACTCGCATCTCGATCCGTTGATCTTGGTGAAGGGCAGGCCGAGAGATCTGGCAGCTGTGATATGAGTGGAGACGTGCCCCTACCTGCAGTGGCTTGAATTTATTTATAGAGAGAGAGATCGTTATTAGCTCGCCAAGGTTGTGCAATGACCAAAGCAAAGTCTGGGGCTAAAGAATCATCCGTAGATGTACACATCCGATCATTAATCACAAGATACCTGCCACTCCAAGCTTGATTACATGAAGAACCCCCTGAATAATCCACTCTACTCCAGTTTGATTGTCATTAACGGAATGGCTTTGGCATTACACGCAGAAAAAACTAACTAAGAAGGTGCTTAATGGGTTAAAACTGTCTGGTTTTATAGAAAGAAATATGGAAATGGGCATTAATAGTACAGATTTCTAATTTGAAACTGTTTTACTTATTTGAATTTATAAAGTAAGGGCTCTATATTAATTATTTGTATTTCTCTGCAGCTCAAAATTCCCTTCAACGTGACATTCGCTTTGCGTGCCCGCGATCTGGTGGTCAATATCGGTAGGAAGTCGCTGAAGGTGGGTCTCAAAGGTCAAGAGCCCATCATTGATGGCGAGCTGTGCGGCGAGGTGAAGCAGGAGGAGTGCGTGTGGGTCTTGCAAGATAGCAAGACAGTGATGATCACACTGGAGAAGATTAATAAGATGAATTGGTGGAGTCGTTTGGTCACCACAGATCCGGAGATTTCGACGCGCAAGATTAACCCAGAGCCCTCGAAGCTGTCGGATTTGGATGGAGAGACGCGCAGCATGGTTGAGAAGATGATGTTTGATCAGCGACAGAAGGAGATGGGTCTGCCCACCAGTGAGGATCGCAAGAAACAGGATATACTCGAGAAGTATGTTGTATTTAGTAGTACTTTTACAGAACTATTATTAATTTCTCAATTTTTTAATTACAGATTCAAGCAACAGCATCCGGAGATGGACTTTTCCAAGTGCAAATTCAATTAGTTTAAACATTCTAAGCCTAACTTGTACAACTTTCGCTTTCGCACTCTTCTCACTCTCCCTCACATTCGAAATGTGTGTGTTCCCTACATCTTTCATCCTTTTCCAACCACTCAATAAACTAATGCAAGCAAATAAATATATTTCGTACGGCATTTAACATGAAAAACGAACTCAAAACCCGATGAATTTTTAAATAATTCCATATGTTAAATACCAATTAGTTAGTGAAAGCCAAGGGGCAACAAAAAATCGATCATTCATGAAGGAAAAGGCGGGATGAAACCAGCTTGGTCATCTGCAAATAAACCAAAGTAATTTCTCGCTTTTATGGCTACCTTTCAAGCTGAATTTAAATTGAATTTATTTATTGGATTCCCGAACTGGATCTGGATCTGGATCGGTGCGTCGCTTGGCCGGACTTACTTGTCTTTAACGGTTCTGGGTAATCCTCTTCATTTCAGCGAGAGGAGGAGGGTGTGGCCTCCGATCAGAATTTCTCAGTAGTTCTCTGGGTCAATGATCTGATTAATTTATATATATTTTTTTGTATACATTTTTTTACAGTCCACTTTTGAACTTGTTCTTAGTAGAGACGATCATAAATTAGTGTGGGGGCTGTTTTAATAAATAGTTTCTATAGATATTATGTTGATTTGGCAAGCTCTGGGCTTTGTCCAATTTGTAAAGTGCTAAGCAATTTTTTAATGGCTACGACTAATTTGGCAACTAATTTGTTGTCTTGGCTTTTGAAGTTATTTTGCGTATTTTATTTGCCACGCGCCGTGATTTTTTCGCTTTAGCGATGAGAATGTGACACGAGGGCGGTGCTAAGGAACTTAAAAAATCAGTATTTGAAATTGAAGGGAGTATAAATTATACTTTTTAATGTATTTTTCATATTAGTGAAACTATAAAATTGAAATATTAGTAAACCGATGGTTAGAAACAAACAAAAATAAACTCTTTTCTTTATAATTTAGTATGAATTCTATGTTTACATAGGCAACATATTATTTGGGACTATATATAATTAAATAAAACATCTTTATATCGTATGGCAAGACCCTATAAAATCAATAAACACCTATGAATATATCCCAACGAAACCATCTCTAGTTTTTAAAAAACCACCAAAGTAGTAAAGACATTTGATACGCCCCGTTTAGTTGTTAATTCTCGTAGCTCATTAATTAAATAAAATGTTTCTCAAACTGTGTTTAACAAGCCGTAAAAAAAGAGAAGCGTACGCCATGTATGAACAATGCCAAAAGGCCCTAATTAATGAATGGCTATGACGGACGGTTTCCCCATATCGCGCGCAATGGGGTGGAGGCCAAAAAAGGAGATGGCTTTGGGATAGTAATCCCATCAAATCATCGTTTGTCATGCGAGAGATCCCACTACTTACTACCTCTATGCCTTACTTAATTAATTACCAATTAATATCATAAATTACTGTCAGATGAGAGAATACGAGAATTGCGCACAAAGGCATTGTGCAAAAAAAAAGTGGCATTGTCCCTAATAGCCAAAAATAAATTGTAACAAATTGTTTGCGGAGAGGGAATCAAACATGCAAACCGAACAGATTAGAACGGAGCCCGGAGTAGAACCGGATTTTTGGTTTGAACTTAATATGTGGAATTTTGTTTGTTATAAATTGGAAAGTACCGAATGCTTTCGGTTTATATATCCGCTTCGGTTTTCTGCCGTCCAATTAGAAGCCAATCCGACCGGTTGACCAGCGAAAGAGACCCGGAGACTACACCCGGGGAAAGAGAAAGCCCGCTAATAAATGTGGTTAGATAATAGCAGGCGGCAGCTAAATGATTTCTGCATCCAGAATCTCAGGTGAGATGACTGAGTAACTAATCACAGCCAGTGATTAGAGGGAAATTTAGTTTTTGACCCCAAGGCGCTTTGGTAATTAAATTCCAGGCCGCAGTCAGGCTCTATAAATAGCACTTTTATTCAAATCAATTGAACTGTTAAATGACGCACGTGATGAATGCGTCTTGTGTCCAGCAGAGAAATCAATAAATATTAAATGTATGAAGAAATAAAAATAAAAAGGGGGTAACAAAAAAAAAAAAGCAAATCAACAACAATGGGAGCCATAAATAATGAATCCGGGTGCCGTGCCGGGTTCTACTGTTGTTTCTGCTGTTCTGTTCGAGTCTCTTTTTGTGTATTTTTATTATTACTTATTTCGACAGCCGAAAATTTTTGGTAATTTCGAGTGTTTCCCACATCAAACACACGGTCGAACACGGCAAGTTATAGCGCAAATTATTCCTCTGGGGCGTTCTCAGCTTGTTTGAGTCGGTCGGGTCGCGTGGGCTATTCTATTTTTTCCCCTCGCAACTTATTTTTTATGCTGGTAATTGCGGCACATTTGTTATTTTTAGCCATTTTTTTTTCGAGTCTGGTTCCTCGCCCATTAAGTAGAACAGTTCGGGAGGGGAGGGAGCTATGTGGGGGGGTTTGGATAAATCGGGAATAGGAGGCTGGGGCCTGTGATCAGGGCTGATGACTCTATTGTAAAGCCAGCGCGTCATGTTGCCGGTCACGCCTCATAAATTCGTCTAGACTTTGGCTCAGACAAAAGACTTGAGCAACAAACTCGCATAGAAATCACCGGGGGCCGCGGCCGCGCTTGGAAAGTTTTTCGGTTTGCCAGGTTGCCAGGCAAAAGGCAAGTCGCCTTTTGTCCAGTTTCTGTGATCGGTTTGAAGGTCAAGCATAAAACTGCAGTGGCCATAACAGTAAATACCTTAAAGCCAAGAGACATAAAAAAAGAGACAGCAAAGAGGTAGAGGGAAATATTTAAAGCCGATTTATCTGTTAACCCTGTTAACAAATAATAAAATATTTATGTTTTTAAATAAAATTAAATTTTATTCAAATTTTTCAATTTAAATAAAATTATATATATTTATTTATTCTTTATCAGATTTATCCTAATAAATTTGTTTAACTCTTCATAACAACAAAGAATTTTTATGATTTATTGAACATTTTATTTATTTATTAAGCTTACTTTCAATTATTACAAGTAATTTGTTACTTTAATTCATCTTGAAAAGATCAGGAAAATCTTTATTAAAACCTCGTTGATTGCGAAATGCATTGCACTGCCATAAATCAGCAGGAAATAGTGCGTATAATTAAATCTCCCAGCACAGGCTAATCACCAGCCATAAAGCATAAATTAAGAATGAATAAAACGGATTTGCTTGATTGAGTCATCAAGTGAGAATGTATTTTTAATCCCTATATAAGTATCTTTAAGAATTATATTGATACGACAGGGTTAAGGTTACTGAAACGAGAGAGAAGGGAATTCCCAATGTTGTGTTAAGCTGGAGGCCCGAACCCAGACCGTGGTGGTGGGCTTGTCGCCATGGAACACCGCCATGGAGGCGGAGTGTCGAGTGCCTTGGTCGAGTGTGTGGCAATGCCATGGTTGGCCGGGTCTCGAGATGTGCAGACAGGCGGAGATTAATGTCTTCGACTTATGGCCGTTGTGGCTGCCATTTCGTCAGCCGATCGTTCAAGGGTTCTAAGCGCTGCATGTCAATAGTTTTATATGGATAAATATATCCGGCTGCGTTCCCGGACCTGATTCATGCTGCAGTTGGCCTGCATTTACATATATATTGAGTCGCATTTATTGTATTTCTTTTTTGTGTTGTTTTGTGCCGCTGCCTGTGGTTTTGCCTTCACTTTTCGGCCTGCCATTGCCTGCAGGAATTTCCAATTAGCTTTGGTTATCGCACAATTTGCTTTTGGCCAGCCAGGCCTGCTGCATTTGCATATCGGGGCTCTGAGCGATTTATAGATGCTATTAGCCAGGTTTTTTCGGTGGCTGCTAATTTATGGGGGGTTTTAGGGGATTGAGTTTAGTTAAGGAAGCCAGGGAAAATAACCCTTTACCAAGAAGGAGTAATGATGATTACATAACTGTTTTATTTACATATCTTGCAGATTTAGGTGTTCTATATCTTTACCCCATTTTGTACTTAATTACAAAGCGTTTTCCCCGTTTTTTATTTATTTTATTCATGTTATTTGGCCATTTTGTTGTTGCCAACTGCTTAGCTTGGCCCAAATCATGTTGTTGGCCTGCGGTATACAGCAGCTGTTTAACCGTTCACCGCTTGTGATAGCGATCTATTAATTGGCCATTTTTGGCAAATTATTTGCTGATTTTTTCTTCGATTTTAATGCTTTGTTTTCGGCTTTATCTTTTGTCTGAATTATGACTAATTTTATGGTATTTAGAGTGCGGGCGACGACTACTTTATGGGGGTTTTCTGTGGGTTGAAATTAATATTTCTTTTAAGAAAATCTTTTGCATATGAGAAAGTTGTGTCCGCTATATAATTAATTGACATAGCTCTCCTTTTGGGTTTAACTTATAGACCCACAGATGATGACACATTCTCTTTGGCGTAACGATCCAAATTTAAAATTCTCTTGGAATATTCCCATGACTCAGTTTGGCTTTCGACTTCCTTGCTAGTTTAATATTTTTTTTTTTTTTGTAAATTTAATGATAAACAAAAGTCAAAAACAAATGTTTGTCCAGTGGCCATCGTGGGTGGTCGACAATCATTTATCCACAATCAAAGTTATTAATAATACAACAATATTGTATCATTTGTTAAACATTTTATGAATTGCTTGTCTTTATGCTGTGTTCATCGCCCGAGAATGTGGTGTGAAAGGCAGAAGAGCACAATCGTCGAGATAATGATGATGCATCTGGGAAGGGGCTGGCGATCGTGATTGGGTCTAATGCATATATCTCTAGATATGCAGTCAATGGACGTGGACAATTAGAGAATGATTTCACTCGATTGAACTTTGAATGGAGGAAGTTCTTGGGTCAGACTTGAAGATTGCATAAGTGATTTTTAAGCTTTGATTGCATAATTTCTCATGAAGAGATCTTTTTTGTTATGTGCCAGCTCATCGAAAAGTAATTAAAGGAATCTTAATCTGAAGTCAAACGATTGATTTCACATAATAACATACTAAAGAGGTTGTATTTAACTGGATTTTTAATAGTTTAGCAGATTTTACTAGCATTTTTGTACTTGTTTATAATTCTTTAGTCCGACTCTTACTTCTATTTGGGCTTGTAAAGTTAAGTAATTTACAAAATCATAAAACTTTACTTTATTATAATTACCATAATTGCTACTCATTTAATTATTTGGCTGAAACTTTTCGGTTATCTAAAACCTTTTTATTTTTTATCAGTTTTATATCAAATCGTTGGGTTTTTTTATGATCATTTACGTTTCATTAGCTAATTAATGACCAGGCTTTCCTGACCCCCTCAATTAACACACTATACCAAAAAGGTGAGCACGGGGGGTTGTGTGCGCACTTGCATAATTATTCACACGTCTGGCAAGTTAAATATAAAACAAAAGTTAAATAAAGGCCGAGGAAAAAAACCAACAAAAATCTGTCATTAAAGTTGACACGGGAAATGCCCCACGAAAAAGGGTAAACAGAGTGCAAAGTTTGGTGGGGCGGGGATGTAAACCAGGGGGAGCTTACATTCCAGGGCGTGGCAAATATTTATTTTCGTTTTACATTTATTTTCTATTTGCAGCTTCTCACTTGGTTTGTTTGGCGATTCGAAAAGGGGGTTCTCTTGGTCTAAGCACACAGGAAATGTATCTAAGATATATGTATAATAAGTTCGAAATAATTGATCATTATGAAATACAGATAAATCTTAATCAGGGTACAAGTTACCCTAAATTTCCGGTCAATAGCTTTAAAAACATGCAAAGATAAAGCCAAAAATCCACTATTTGCCAAGCAAATCTCGCAGAACAGCTGATAGCCAGCCACCACCGCCCCACCGATCGCCGATGGCTGCTTAGCGTGTTAATGCAAATTCGACCTTGACACAATTCCGTTTCATAACAGAGAAGCAAACAAATGAGCGAGGGAGGCAGGCGAATACCCAACACACAACACCCATGTGTGTGAACGAGTGTGTGCGAGGCGACACACATAAAGAGACGGCGGCGAGGTGGCGGCAGGTGAGATGGAGACAGAAACCCGTGTAATAACTCAACCTCAAGTGCGGGCCAACTAAAAAAATCTCCACTTTTTTGCGGCTTTTGCAGTGAGAGAAATTTTAAATTAATACAATTTTTATAAAAAAAATTAAATTAAAATAAATATATCATAAATAAATAAATAAATCATTTCAAAACAATCATTTCATCCAACATCAAATGTCACAAAAAATCAAGTATACGCAAAAGCATTAAAAATTTTAATAAATTATTTGATATGTTGAAAAGAAGAAGACTTGTAAAGTATAAAAACTTTTCTTTAGCATTTTAAATAAAACAAATAAATGGCAAGAACTTATTTTCATATTTTTTGAGTCTTGATAGAAATCAAAAAACTTTATCCTAATATTTATTTATTTATTTCTACACTGCTTACTCCTAATATATTTTATGTTAATTCTTTCAAAAGTACTCTCTTATATTGATCTAATTTGTAAACTTTTTCTTTCAATATTTTCTTGTAATTTTAAAATATATTCCCTATGTGTAGCCGCCGTCGTTACACGTCGCTAGCTCGCGTTTATGTTCGCCACCGGCATTCACATGGCCAAAACGGCTTACGAAAACTGTTTTTAGTTTACTGCCAAGAAGTCAAGTCTGAGAATTGCATGCTCTGAACTTTGCTGGATTTTCTTTGGGGGATTTATGGAGGGGAATGAGGTGGAATCCGAGGTATGGGTGCGGGTGTGTGGACTTGCACAAGCGATGAGGTGCGATGAGCAGCATGCGATGGGGAGTACTCATTGGAAATTCTAATAAATTGTACCCAGACCTGGGTCAGGTCAGATCATCCTCACGATCTTCGAATCAGATACGAAATCTTTAAAGCTTCCATCCCCATACCCAATCCCAGATCGGATCAGATCAAAGGCGAGCTACCGACAAATTTGGAGTCATGTTTCGGTGCCAAATCGGCTGGGCTGGCTAAAAGGAGAGGGATAAGAAACAGAAATCGAGACCTCCCCTGAACACAATGAACTTCTAATTAATTTCAATTTCGTGGGCTTTGTTGTTGCTTTTCCTTTTAAGAGGCATCCAACTTAATTTCTATTATTAATTAGTTAACACATTTCGCGCATTAATGAAGGAGCTCTAAAAGCGACTCATCGATGGCACGTGGAAGCGTTTTTTATCGTTCCTCGTTCCCCATAAATATGCACATATCTATTGCCATTGCTCTCCCCGATCTGATGATGGGAATACATTCTTGGCCGGATTTCATTCTTCAAGCGGACACCTTGTGGCAGAGATTTGCATGGAATTATTATTAAGGTAAGGCAATCAACGGATTTGGCGTGTGTGGCAGGTGACATCGGCTATGCTGTGAATGGGAGCTGATTGGAAATGTTGATAGGGAAGTTTAGAATTTATTGCCCAACAATGTTCGAAGATAAAGTGTTAAGTTATACTGCAAAAGTAATCCTTTAATGGGTTTTGATTTGCATGCCTCTTTAGCAGTTGAGAAAACAAGATATTGGTTTTATAATTAAATTGGTTTTTGCAAGTGGCTACAAAGACCAAGATTGTGAAGAATGTAAATATTAATTGACTCAATTATATGTTGATTAAGGTTATAATCTATGCAAGTGATGGTGGATGTTGAGTGCTATGAAGCTTTATGTTTTAATTAATAACCAATAAGCTTGTAATTAACCCTTCTAAAATGCTAAATAACCTTTTAACACATTTGGTTATTACTTTTTTAATACATTTCTCCCTTTTAGCATTATTTTCAAAATCAATTCTATTCCCATTCTTCAGTTCTTCTTAATTAAATTGTTGACAAACTTAATGTTTATGATTTCCTCTCCTGAAAATTACTTCCCAAGCTTCTTATTTCTCACGTTTCAAGATCAGATAAAATTCTAACATCTTTTTGACAAACTTCCTTCCTCTGTGATCTACCTTTTTTTCTTTAGTCACAAAAATAAATTAATCTCAACTGCTGCTGCTTCATTTTTTCGAAAGTGAAAATGCCAGAACCAAAACGGAGATCCAGATGGCAATTCCAAATCCGTTTCGGTCGCAGTCATTATCCGATTTAAAGATCAGCCCCCACAAACAAAAAAGGAGACTCTTCAGAATGTTTATTTGTGTATCTCTTACACAACAATAAATTATAAAGATTTTTTGTGTGCTACCAAATTGGATGATGTGCCGCGGTCGCTTCCCCATTCTTGCTCACAGCTGGATATTCAGATATTCACGTGGGTGCTGGCTGACTATATATGATATTGTCAAATCCGACAACGAAGCCGAACCCGAGAAGTGGCAGCAAATCGACAAAGTGAAGGGAAACCTCAGTCTGGGAATGCGATCGACTTGATTGAGTTTAAGTACGAGTATTTCGCTTTACTTTTTGGTGACACGTGTCCCAAGAGTCAAGGGGTTCGTAAACTTTATATAGCTTCCGTCGCGGAACAAAGCAGCCTCCGCGCGACTTAATAGAATTTGTTATTAACTCTGAAATTAAACAAAATTGCATGGCTGAGCAGAAATTGCCCAACATTTAACATTTACTTTGGCGCTTTTTTTGTTGTGTTTCTATTTTTTTTTTATTTGAGAATTCTGCACAAGGTTATCAAACACAAACACCACCAGCACCGAAAGCAAATTGAATGCAATTAAAGTTTGCATTGAAAGCCGCCGAAAAATTGCTTCTTTTTAAGTATTTTAATAACCGAATGCAATTTGCAGTTCATTCTCGGTGTGTGTGTGTGAGTGGGCCTAGAGTTTGTCTGTGTTTTTGGTTCTTTCAGCCACGTTTTGCCCACCGAACAAAGTGCAATAAAATTTAGCAGGGCACCGACATTTAAAATTGTTTGCTTCAGAAGTGATTTCGGAAATTGATTTACCAAGAACATAAACAAGAAGCTGAGATGTTGGGTATACGAAAATTTAATATTTTGTCAATAAACTTGATAAATAGACTTTCGTTCAAAATAATATTTATTGTGCTTATTATTTATTTAAATGCTTATAATAAGAATATACGTTTTATTATTATTAATTTAATTGCCTATAAGTATTTTATATGAGAATAAATAACCCTGACTCTAATTGATATACAAGGTAAATGTTTAAATTTTATTATTTGTGAATATTTTAAACATTTTGTAGACAAAAAAATGCATCCAAGGAAAAGATAATCCATTTTTTATACCTTTGAGATCGCAAAAAATTTACATTTAAAATAACATTATTTTATCAAATTAAAAGGCAAAACTTTTAGGCAGAAATTTCAAATTGTTAATATTAATTTACATTTAATTATAATAATCTTTTTTCCACTAATATTTACATATTTTAAAAACTTTCTTGAATTTTGCTTAATTATTTATATGGCAAAACTAAATAAAATATTTAATAATCAACACATATACAAATTTATAGCCTGATTTCAAAACAATTTCGAAATATGGCAATTAAAGTGAGATCAAAGTAAAATCCCGCGAAGCAATAATTCCAATTTACTTATTGATCAACCCACTGAAGCTTAACTTAAAAAATAAAACATATATATATATATATGTCGCGAAATTATGATGAATGATGGGGTTGGGAAAAATTTGCAATTGCCAAGAGACGTAAAAAACAAACCGAAATAAGAAAAGGAGACAAATATAGCAACAAAAAAAAACAAATTGTAAACATGTTTTTTTATTTTTCTCTCTTTTTTAAGCCATTGCGGTGTGCCGCCTGGCATTAATGGGCCAAGGGGCGTGGCACTTTTCGGAGGCGGCACAAAGACAGGCCGCCGACTTGTCACGCACATTTTTGTTGCTGCTCTCGCTTAGCCTACTTAACTTGTTAAAGTTAAAGTTTTGTTGCAACAACACACAGAGTGTGTGTATCTTATTGGTGGGATAAATTTGTCATTTACCTGCTTGGGCGCATCCATTTTTGACCAGGTGAAGCGAAGTTGTGGGTGTGAGTGGGAGAGATGATTGGAAATCAATTGGGCCTCTTTTTCGCTTCTTGTTTTTGTTTTGTATTATTTGTATTATTATTATTTTGGTGGTGTCTTCACTTGAGCTACTTTGCGGTGTGTATTTTTAGATTTAATTGTTTGTTTTTGAAGGTTATCAGTGAAATTCGTTACTTTTGATTTTTTCAATTTCGATTTCAGTTAATGGGAATTTTCTTTGTTAAGGTACGTTATAAGTTTTTTAGTTCGGATTTGATTTATGATTATCGTAATCTCCTTTCAGTTTTCCTTTTCGCAATTTAATACTCGATTTCGATAGTCCTTTGATTTCGTTATCGTTCGATCACTTTCGATTTCTGGGACAACAATTTTGAATTGACACTTTTTCAACTTGTTGTTGTTGTTGTTTTTCTGTTTCAATTTTTCCGTTCGCCGCCACAACTTTGTTTGGAAAAGATTAATTTTCGCATTCACCGGGAAAACTCGTTCGGGACTTAAAGTTTTTGGCGGTAGTTGGCAAATGTAACTTAGTTATTTTTTCTAACTCTATCTTTAACTCTAAGCTGGCTGACTCTGGCTCTGCTGGCGCGTGCACACTCCGTTGCGGCTGTGCTGAGACTAACTGCGACGGCGGCCGCCCGACGCTTCAAGTATTAAGAGAAAAAACTACATTAAACATTATTTGCTTTGGGGGGGCCGCCTGCAAACACAGATACTCGGTCGAATACACACAGCTGCAGCACAACGCACACACACATACACCATGACAGGCAGGCTATAATTTGTACGACGCTCGGCCGATCTGAACTTTTGTGGTTAATGCCAAAAGTTGGCTTCTGCTCGACTGGCCCGAAGTTAGGCCGAAGTTGCGAAGAAGCTGCGATCGGAGTGGGTGTGGAAGTGGGGTCAAAAGTGGACTGTGGGAACACAGGGGAAAAATTGAGTGGAAAAATATCTATAATGTAGTATCTTTGCTGAAAAACTGAAACCTCATATAATATATATTAATTTCTAATATCATTTTTCTTTGTTATTTCGTTTCCAACTTGTTCTTTTTTCCAGTGTATCTGCATTTGAGCTATGCTCCATAGCAGAACCAGATACAAAATCAAGGTCATCTTAAGCTTCCGTTTCTTTCATTGCGGTTTCTTTGCGTATTTTCTTTTTTTATTGAATTCCCCCTTACTTATGTAATGCAGTTTTAATTGAACATCTTCCTCAGGGCAGGGAGATTCCCAAGGCATAATGTTTTTATTTTGCGGCAAATTGTGAAATTGTGTAAGGTTTTTTACCTGCTGCCATTCCGCACGTACACAAGAGATGGAGATAGAAAAGCGTGAGCAAGAGAGAGCATATGCCGGCAACGACCTTGACACATATTCGGTGCCGAAGTCAACGACCAACGAAGCTGGCTCGGAAAACTCGTTACTGTTGTGGCGGCTTTTCGGGCCAGGTGAGTCACGCGGAGAAAGAGTTAAAGAGATGGTGAGAGTGTGGCAAACAGGTGTATCTCTTTGCCATGAACTTGAATTCGATAGGGGCTTCGTGTCGAACGAATCTGTAACACAGCTCAACACCGAAGGTCACTATATAAGGCAGAAATAACATAAGATTGATCTGTCTTACTCAGGGGAATGTTCGAGATACAAAAATTTTGAAATACAGAAGTAAAGATTTAGGAAATCTGCAAAGAACTGTATCTATTAAATATATAATTATATTGCATTTAATTGAATTTATACATTTTCACATTACATATATCATTACATATATTTGTTATATAAAATTATTATTATCACATCACTCATACGCCCTGTTGCTTGGCTGACATATCTTACGATTATATATTATTTATATCCAACAATTGCATACCCAATACCGCCAATTATTAATTATTTAATATATTCTATTCTTCATTAGCACCATTTTCCATGCTTTTAAAATAATATCACTCATACGCAGTGTTGCCAACATAACCCCATTTTATAATTTAAATTATTATCACATTACTCATACGCAGCGTTGCTTCGGCTGACATATCTTATTAAAATTTAACGACTATCTTTTGGTTATATCAAAAATGTTTCTACTGAATTGCATTGAATTTGTAATATTAAAATATGATTTATAATTCGACAAGCCTCAAGAGTTTACAACATTATAAAGAACAGACTTCATTGTTTCATCCAACAGATTTTTTAGCCATTAACGTAAGCGTGCAAAAAAACGTGACAGTTAAGGAGTCTGCTTAAAAGTCGTAAAGAAGATTTATGTTATGTATGGGCCACTAAATGATCATCGGTTGTAAAGGCAATTGTATAATACTCGCAAATTAATAGTCGCAGTTATGACCATTAAATGTAAGAGCCTAGTAAAAATAATGGCGAATTAGTGAGGCATCGTAAATTAAGAGTTTATACAATCCAAGTATAAAACACGAGGGTAATTTATAGAAACATCTGCCAAAAGTTGAATTTCATTAACGAAGCATTGCCTTTATAGACATTTCATCAGCTGGGAATTAAAGCAAAATATTTCAAAAATAAATCTGATAAATTTTGGGAACTCCCCAATGATCCGCATAATCAGCTGCATATTTTATACAGCTTCTTCTTTATTTTTTAAAATTTTTGCATTTTTTTTCATTGTTATGTTTGCTGTATTGCCGTTGGTCAGTTCTGTTTTGTTTGCCAATGACGAGGCAAATTTTCCAGGCCAACAGCTTTGAACCCTTCAGATGCCAGTAGTTTTTAGCTTTCGGGCCAACTCTCCCCGGCCTAAACGGCTCGGTTAACATTCAGTTGCAAATTGCTGTTAATTTCCAACTAAAATATTTACACCGTCAGACAATGGCGGCAGAGAAATAAGTGGATCAAAGCTGGCCCCAAGAACCTTGATAGTGCGAAACGCCTGAAATGCAAATTATAAGCGAGAATAGAGGCTAATTTCGGTACGTCGATATTTGTATACCCTTAAAGAATATTAAAACAATTTTATTAAAAAAATATTATAGCTCTTCAAAACATATATTTTTCCGAAATACTCAGTAAAGTTAACCCCCTCAGTAACTCACAAGCACCATTACCATTTCGATAATACCCCCTGCAAGGGTACAATAATATTTTCCCTGCTCTCGAGGCAGAATTAAAGTCAGCCCCCCCCTTCCGGCGAGGTCTAATCTCTGGAGGGGGTCTGTCTTGGCTGCGGAGTCTTAGCCACAGTCAGATCGCTTGACAAATGCCACAAAAGCCTTGGCAACGACTTACCACCAACCATCTTTCCAGCTGCCAGCTCTCTTGGCCAGTTAAGCCGGCGATGACTTTAATTACAGTTATTCGAGCTAACGGCGTCTGAGCTGACATTTGCATGGATGGTTTTTTATTATAATATTAATCGCACAGAAAAGAGAACCAACCCAAGTGCAAAAGTCAAGATTTCCCGGGTGGGAGTTTGGGAATTCGCCGAGTCCAAGGTGGGATTGTGTGCGCATGGATGATTTGTGTCTTGTGAGTCGCAAAGTTTAGTACTCATTAGTATACAAATTTATGTTATGTTCTAGGCAGAAATATTGCAATTGCAAATATTGACAACTATTGCATAATACTCCCAAGTCCACGAGCTTGCCTATTAAAATACTGTAATAAATCAGGGTCTCATGCAAGATGTGAATAAGTTAAATGTTAAATGAAAAAGTCATGCAAGGTTTCTTTATTTATATTTTATATGGGTGACACAATCCTAATAAAATGCCATAACAAATAGGTTATATCATGCACTTGAAATAATACCATAAAATAATTGAATATTTATTATATATCTTATATTTAAAAATCACCCAAACGTATTGTTTTCCATGATTTTAAAATGATATTACTCATACGCAGTGTTGTTAGAATACCATGACAAATATATTATATATTTTTTGCACATATTATATACATTCACACCATTATATAAAATTATTATTAAAAATAAATATTATATACGTTTATTATATGTTTATTATACAAAAAAAACTATAATTTTATTATTATTACATCACTCATACGCCGTGTTGCCTTGGATGACATATCTTACTACCCTTTTTATTTATATTCAACATTTCTATACCCAATACCACCAATTATTAATTATTTAATATATTCTATGCTTTATAAGCACTGTTTTCCATGTTTTTAAAATAATATCACTCATACGCAGTGTAGTCTACATAATCCCATTTTATAATATATTTTTTTTACATGTTATTATTATCACAAAACTCTTACGCTGACATATTTTACCACCAAATACCAATTATTTAATATGTATTACGCCTCATAAACTTCTTTTCCCATGCTTTTGAAATAATATCACTCATACGCAGTGTTGTCAACATAATCCCACTTTATAATCTATTTTTTATACATATTATATAGTTTAATTTTATTATTATCACATCACTCAAACACAGCGTTGCCTCGGCTGACATATCTTATTAAAATTTAACGACTATCTATTGGTTATATCCAACATTTTCATACCCAATTACCAGCCAGCGTTGCTAAAGCCATAACTAATATAAATATTTTGCTGGATTTTATGACAACTCTAATTAATAATAGGTGTTAAATGAGTTTGCCAAAAAACTTTAACGTATCGCGCAGACAGAAGGGGTGAGGTGCTGAAGGGGATATATCAATGTCGCATTGCTTATCGGCCGATGAACCCAACTCTAGTATTAGCATTTTTTCGCTGGCCAAAAGCCATAATTTTGGCAAATCAATTCGCTGCGCTCAACATGAGCAACTTAATAAATAAGATATTAATAAATATAAACTGTCAGTCTAGCTGGCCGGCGACTCAGAGCGACGTGTGCAGCTGTCATAATTTTGGACTCTGAAAAGCGGTACGGGGAACTCGTGCCTCGTTCAATTTTTCGGTAGCTCAATCAAATTATAAAGCCCGTCGGACGACGGACAGCGCCAGCAACAACAACCCACAACATTGGCTTGCAAATTATTTACAATTTATATGCACACAATCTGCGAGCCGGCAACTGTGAAACCTTCAACTGCGGTTTAGCATTAGAGCCGATTTTGGCCAGATTTCACTGTGGTAACTGCCCTTGCCACTGTTTGCTAAACGTTCTCTAAGGTTGCTGGGAAAGTTTTCATCTACGGAATGTTGAATGCCAATCGCAGGTTGGAGACCGGAGTCAAGGCAACTTTGTTTTTAATCATTAAAGGGTTTTCGTGAATTACATTGAAAGTAAATTAATTGAACTTCTTGACTTACAATTATTTTGGAAACTTTTAAATATTAAAAAATTTGAATAAAAATAAACTAAAGACATACACAAAATCATTGAAGTGGTACTTTCGAAATTATAAAAATGTATAATATGCATATTGATAAAAATGATAATTCTCATTTAAGAAAAATACATTTTAAATAATCACATATTATTAGCATCACTTACTGTCACAAATTATATTTATTTAATAACTTGGCAGCTTCTGAATTACATATAAGCTATAGAAATTAACAAAAGTATTGTGTATCAGTGAGAATAAAATTTAAATACCAGTTATGACCTAAAGTCAAGCAAGTAAAATTACAAAATCACAATTACAAATTATCCGTAAACCAATTAATTGTTAAATTACACAATCTATCAGCTTAGTAACAAATCAATGGGCAAAGTAATAGTAGTTAGTTACACTATAATTAGCTGACGAAATGTTAAGTTATTTATTTTCCCGAAACAAAAAACTGATTTAACATGACATCGATTTGTTAAGAAATGGATTTTCAATCAAAAAGTTATTAAATATTATTAAGTGATAATAACCTACATAATATTCAATACAATTTAAATAAAAACTTGTTTGTTATTAACTCTTAAATAGGAATTCAAACAAAAAAGTGGTTATAAAAATACCATTGTGTTCTATAAACAAAATTAAATGAAATATATTAAGCAAGAAACAAGAAATAATATCCTGTTTCAAAACATTTAAGGAGAATATACTCATAAGTTTTTTTTTTATGAATTTAACCTCGGAGCCTCTGTATAATTCAATTATTTTAAGAAACTAATTTTCCACTTAGCAGACCATCTGTAGAGCACCATCATTAATGGTTAATTTAGTAAGAAATGTGTTTTTATTATTTCGACGAGACTTGTTACATTTTAAAGCGTTAAATGGCAAACATATTTTAAGCACTTTGGCCGTTGCTAGTTATTAATTTTGCATTTGCCGCCACCTGGCTTCCTGCTCTTTGTTCGGGGTTACGTCCGTCCCAATGGCTAATGGCCAATTTCGATTCTTTATAGACCATTAGGAAGAGACCAACTGGGAGCGCGGGGGAGCGGGCGGGCGAGCACCCGACAAGTATAACAACTCATTTAATGGGCATTACTCATCTGGCATCGCCACGCTCCGCGACCTTCGCGAGTGGAGGCGCGCGCTGGAGGAATATAATCCAAAACCGGAGGGCTGGACACGCATCGCGGAACTGAAGTCGGAACGGAACGGAACGGAACCTATCTCGGTCTTGGACTCTTTGTCTTTGATTTATTACGAAATCTTCGCGCTAATTGCCCTCGAAATGTAATCCACTTCCCACTATATTTTTTTTTTTCTAGGTGCGACTTCCTAGGAACTTCCTAGTTTCAATTAGACTTCAATTGTGCAGCCAAGCGTTGGGACCATTAGTTGGTCACAGGGTCACCCGACTCGACTCCGATTCTAATTCCCACGCCAACGCTTTTCGATACTATTTTGCATTCATTAATGGGACAATCTCCGGCTCGTTCGGTTATCTAATGAATGCGAAACGAAACCCCTGCCAGCTGACTTGCCGGATCATTTGGCTTATATAAATAAACATTAGAGACAAGTTCAAGTTGATAATTGTCTAAAAAGTACAACAAAAAGGCGCGAGCCAGTTCGTGAGCACATCTGGACTGGAGCCCGGTTTGGTGGCACCTCGATTCCCCAGATTCTCAGATCTAGTCAATCAATTGCCTCAGAAAACGCTCCAATCCCCATTTGGCTCTCGGGTAATTTAGCCAAACGAGTGGGCACAGAGAAAAAAATGGAAAAAAATGGCCAAAAGGGTTAAGTGCGATGGCAAAATCGCAAATCATGGTAATTATGAACGCGGCCGCGGCACTTGCAAAATTAGTCGACTTGGCAAACGCTACGTGCATTAATTGTGCGGTCACATAAAACGGGCCAAGAGGGCGGCCCAATCGACGCGGCATCCCAAGGGGGAAAAGAGGGCTACAACAAGTGGCAGGGCAACTGCAGCTGCTACTGCTAGGTATGAACTCATAGTTACACTGGACTACATAGGGTATTATCAAGAGGATTTAAGATCTTTCTTTCATTTCACTGAACTAAAAATCATAAGTTTATGGAAGAATAAATTAAGAACTTTTAAAATAAAAGTAGAAACAAGCATGAACTAAATAATTTGTTTATGATAAAATTAAATTACTTCTCCTGTTAATAACTATGAAGGCTGTAACAATTTAAAAATAAATATCTAAATATATGTATTTCTATCTAAACATTTAATAAATTTCATTAAAAGTGAAATGAAATAAAACATATAGGATCTTCTTTAAATCAACATTTACTTTTATAAGCTTTTACTTCTTTAAGTATTATCTTTAGGGAATATTTTTAGTGTAATTCCCTAAAATATTAAACCTAAAATCTCTTTTTGATCCCGTTGTTTAGTGTCTAATGCCTCAATTGCAAATTCAAATTTCAAATATGTGTCATTTGCGGGCACAATAATTTTCTATACATTTCCACACAAATTTTTTTAGTCGTATTTCCACATCTGTTGAGTTATGAATGCAAATGCTAATGCAACTGGCTGGCTTTAAAGCCACATGCATATATATATATATATATCTATATATATCCATCTAACTATCGATGTAGTGCATCGGCAACAGATGCGGATTAGAAATAGAAAAAAAGCCCAAAGAGAATCTACAAATTAGACACGACTTTTTTCAGCTGGCGAACACGATCCGAGACTCAATATGCAAGGCAAACGGAATGACAACTTTTAAATAGAATATCTATTTAATGGATGCACTAAGAGAAGAAAAGTTCTAAAATAAATTAGGTAAATTATAAGTGCCAAGCTGATTTTATTTTGTATTTTTATTAATTTCTTTTAATAAAATTGAAGAATGCAACTTTCCATAACAAAAAAGGTTTCATTGTTAAAGAGATCTCAGTTTTCATGCTTTCAAATATTATTAGCAAAGTTCTTCTCTGTGCTTAAATATGAATTTTAAACTTTATGCATATCAGAGCGTCCGAGATGAGGCTGCAGTTCCACGGAGCATTTAATTAAGCAGCCAGCAGCAGGCAGCAGCCGTAGGTGCTAATCAACAGTTTACCCTTTTTCTGCTAATTGGACTTAAATTGCAGTCCACAAATGTGCAACGGGGAGGCTGGGGGGTGAGGTAGGTGACTCGATATGATCTTTGGCGGTGGCCTTGTCTAGGGCGCACAGCTGTGCACACATTCTGAGCGAGATTTATGGCCATAGCTGCTGTTGCTAGTCAGCTGGCCCTCGCTTTCGAGAACCGAACAGCTGGCAGCGTTTATCGCCACTCAGAGCCACCCACCGACCGCCGCCCCCCTAAATGCCAAATAGCAATCAGCTCACCCCCTCTTTGAAATTACAAATTACATATCAATCATCCGGCCGCAATTGACCCTGGGAGTTGATCAGTTGGCAATTTTCATTTCATTCCCATTTGAAATTCATTCTCAATCGGATTTCATTTGATTTTCATCTTAACTTTTTGTTGTTGTTATTTTATTTTGGCAAATGATTCAGCACATCTGGCGCCAGCCAATCAAAAGCAAATTTATGCATAAAATATTCGTATTAAAATATGTGAAATATTTACGCTGCCTTTGATTTTTTTATGTGGAATTCTCATGCGAATTCTTAGGAAACTGCAAAGCGCGTAGCCGCAAAATTAAATTAGCAAAAAACAGCAATAAATTTAGTAAGAAAACGCAACTGGCGCCAGTTTTTGTTAACAACAAAATTGAATACACTGTAAAAGCTAAGGGGTAATTAAGTTTAACAGAGTTCTTGGAATTGTAAATAAATACAAATTAGTTTTTAATTTATTTTGAATCTTCTAAAATTCTTTAAAGGTTTCCCTTCGCAGAATTTTATTTTTATTTATATTAATTGGTATAACAAACGTTTTTTATAATATTCTTTAGGATATTTATACTTATTATTTAGGAAAAACTTTCTTACGTTTTGAATAAGACCTTTTTGAACTAGAACTTCTCCACAATTTGAAGCTTGCTTCCTTTTTTTTATTAATATATTAATATTTTTAATTTATATTCCCATTTAAAGTGTATTGCTTAACTTACCTTGTTTTTTGGCTAAATATTTTCTTCCTTGTCTTGCTTTATTTAAATTTTCCAGTTATTGTTGTGGTTGACTTTAGAGCCAAGCGTGACGCATTTGATTGCTGACTTTTGTTTCTTGTCTGCTGGCACGAAATTGGTCAATGAACGCGTTTGTTTATGAAAATGATTTCGAGTTTGGTTTTAACTCCGCTCGTATATTTTTTATATGCACTTCTTGAGGTGTTGGAGTCTGAAGTTCTCCTTTGTGGGCGTCGCTCCAGTCGTCGGGCTTTGGCTTCCTAGATTTGTTTGCTTGGATTCGATCGGAGTTTGTTTGTGTTTGAACAACTGTTAGGGAGGCACACGAGCGCGAAGGAGTGTCGTAACTTAGCACTTTTCGAAACTTTAGAGACTTTAAATGAAAAATTTGATTGGAAATTAAATTTGAGCTTTACGGAGACGGAGTTTTGGGGACTCCCGATGCCGGACAACGCCAACTGACAACTGTCAACCCCAAACAAACATTTAACGCTCGTCGAGAGCCTCGACCGCTGAGCAGACGACACACAGACGGTACATCAATTTTTCATTTAACTCGAATTTGTTGAATTTGTTGAATTTAAATTTAAATTCAGCTTAGGCTACTCGCCGTGCTGTGCGTTGTTGTCAATTGCCGCCGCCGAATCAGCAGCAGCAGCAGCAGGCGCAGCGAATGCTCTTCGCCTTGCATTCCATTCACGGTGACGTGGCTCCTCCGCTTGGTCACAGGGATCGGGGCAGTTGGCTTTCGGGTCTCTCATTATCTCCGGCCCAGCTGCCATGTCACGTACTCACGAAAAAATAAGTTCTGGGGCCTGGGACAGAAATCAATTTTACGTGCCAAAACTCATCGATTCCGAGCACTCGTCGTTGGTCTTTGGTGGGCGGATTTTCACTGAAGGCGAGTGGGCGTGGCCCTGGCGACAATTAAAGTTCACTTAAGCCGTCATTTGTATGCGCAGGGGCTTGAGGGGCAATCGCAGCCGTTGTAGTTGTCGTTGTGGCCGGAGCATGAGAAAGGTCGAAAAGTTCGTTGCCTAAGTCTTTTGATTTTCGTCAGGTGTTTTTCGCATTACCGGAAGCACTTGTCGATGAGCGCCAAGATGAGTAACTGCGGTAGTCGGATGTGACCAGTGAAGTGCCACCGTGGATCGTGATTATCAAGAGGGGGAGGAGGCATAGTAGTACCCCTCTCCCCGACAGGCTGCATTATTTTTGTATTTTTTTGATAATTTATCGTGTCTTGTTCGAGTCGGGAAAAACAACAAGGCATTGTGACTAAAATTAAAATGTTGACAAATGGGTTTTTGTGTTTTTTTAGTAAAGTTTACAACGATACTCGGAATTTTATTGTGATAGGTTAGGACTTTTCAGGTTGAGTGAGTAAAAGTCAGACTCATACCAAAGGGATACTTAAGGTTTTAATTAATTATGGCTACATCTTGATTGATGATTAAATTTTAAGTTTTTCTTCTTAATAATTGTACTTAAAATTAGTTAGTAAGCATAACAATTCGTTGATCTTTTACTTATATATTAATTTATTTCAATTATATATTAATTTATTTTTTTAATAACAATATTAACAAATTTTTCACTAGCATTGCCTTAAATAAAAATGTATGGGACTTCCCATCCCTTGACAAAAATCTATAAATCTTCCATAGAACTCCCCCAAAGCTCTTCTCCTAATTAAATGAGTTTACACAACCCACTTGAAGGCTGACTAATATTTTTTGGTGACTCACAGGCCGCCTTTAAAGGCAAAACTTATTCAATCAGCATCAATCAACTTCTGTTCTAATTTGCCACTTGAAAGGAGCTCCATCCGAGAGATTATGGATAATTCTCCACTTTATTAATTGCCAGAAAAGTGAACCGAGTCGATTCATTTAGCTGCAAAGATTACAATGCAAAATGGCCATAGAATTATATAAACCAAATGGAGTGGCCTAGGCGATTACGTGCACAACATTCGAAATTAAATCAAAAACTGGAAACCCCAAGTCAGCCAATGATCATTCATAAATTTCGCTCTAACGATAGCGGAGCAGAAGCCGAAAACGAAATCGAAATCGAAATCAAAGTCGAAAACATTTCGCGATCATTTGTTTCCATAATTAATTGAACTTTTATGCGAAATCTAACAGCCAACTGAAGCCGAAAAATAATACTCGCCGAAACAGTAGCCATAAACATAGGCAAATGGCAGTTAATTTTATTCCGAACACCATTGATAGTTAGAATAATATTTTGTTATTGTTTTTATTTGAGGCATGATAAGGCGGCCAGGGCTAGCTCTCTATGTGAGTACTTTTGAAAATGCTTCCTGTAAGGCTGACATTGAGTTACTTCCCCCCTCAGCGGCGCTAAAAAAAATAAATCTAGGTAATTGTGTCTGTCGTCGCTGTTATTATGCTCGAAAATTATTGCTCATTTCAAATGGTTTTTTTTTTTATTTTTGGGTTCTAGAAAACTCAAAGCGACTGAAGGTTTTCCTCAGCTCATTTCACATTCTGAGCTGTCAGCGCTGTCACTGCTTCTATTTAGTCTGCCCAAAGCCTGAACTGAAAAGCGTTTTTGGAAGAACCTCCGGTCGCCTCCCGGTGATTGATCATGTTATATTCTTTTTTGCTGACCAACAATGCGGAACCGGAGCTTACGGTTTTATCCACGGATCTTTTCAGTTCTCAAACCTGTGAGATTTTCGCCCGGAGGAAGAACCCGTCCCCCGAATCCAATTCCCTGTTCGATTCACCGCACAAATGACGGCTAATTCGGAGTTCGCACAAATCAAACAACCATTAATCATCGCAGCACACGAACAATTTTGGGTATTTTGTCACAAAAACAAAGCAATTTACTAATTAATGGTTTCAACGTTCGACGAGTGGCAGAGTTCACGTTTGTAAAATAAAAAAAAAAAAAAAAAACGAAAGAAACGCTCGGAATGGGAGGAGCAGCAGGAGGGCTTGACCCGGAAGTGACCCCCAGATACGCCCCAAAAAAACCATAAACCTGTGCCCCGAGATGTTATGCAAGATGGCAGATGAGTTATGGAGAATATACATCGTAAAGAAGCCAAGGTTATGAATGTAAGTTAGCAGCAAAAATTGAAATATATAATTAAGCTATTTAGAGTCGCCGGAGGGGAAAATAGCACGCTTACTGAACTGATATCACCTCGAAAATATTGCATAAAAACTAAATTATTTTGAAGAATTAGAGCTAGAATTTTTTTGTGATTAATTTGTAATTATAATTAGTTTGGAAAGTAAGTTAAATATATAATATATAAAGATATATTATCAAGTTTCTTTTTATAATTAATAATAAATATAGTTTTTAGCTGCGTGATTTTATTAAAACTATGAATTGAATTAAATTTACTTTCTGTTTTATTAAAAAATCTCTACAATATAATATTCTCTCATAATTTAATTCACTTCCCAGCTCCAGTTATTAAATAACTATTATCAGATCTATTGAAAAGAATATACATATATCTATTTATTAATGCCCAAAGTTCAAGCATCTTATTGAATATTATTTCACGCTTTTGTGTGTATATTTCTACGTATTTATTTGTTCTTGGATATGTTTTGTTTTTCCAATGTCTTCTGTATTGTTCATTAATAGCTGCAAAGTGATGCTGGCAGAAATTCGTTCTTTGTTGCTAATGATATTGTCAGTGGCGGGGGCTGGTACCGAAGATACCTTTGGATTTATGTACATATATGTCGTGTCATGGCAGCATCAGGTGTATATTATTGATTCTTGCGCTGGGCTTTTGTTCGCATGGCTTTTATTGTCTTTATGGCATAATAATAAACAGCATTAAATAGCATTACATTCGAGTTTCTTTGGAAGTTCCGCCTTTGGCCAGTCGAACCAAAGAGGTCACTGGGCCGGATAAATGAAATGTAATAATAATTAATAATATGTTGGATTCCCGGGAATTATCCGGGGATTTTGTGGCACTCTCTTTTGTGGTCATCGCTTGGAACTCACTGACAGTTTAATTAAATCGGTTCTCTTGATTATAATTTATTTTTAGTCTATTATTTTGTTTGCGCGCGCTCATTAGGCTTTATTTTTAGAACCCCGGTGTTATATAAGTACTCCGAAAATAAATCTCGATTCACAGAGCGAAGATTTCCTATTTATAAAAATGTAAAGACATAATGGCAGCCAATTAGCCGAGACTTTGCCTGCCCACTTCCGCTTTAAACGCGAGTCCATTACGCTGAAACGGATCCATCAAGCTAGAACTTATCGCCAGAGAGTTTGTTTGGGTCAAGTACTCGGAGTACTCGGCCTTAGAGTTTTGTGCTGAAATTGTTTTAATTAAATCCACAGAGCTCACGGCAAGAGGCGGCGACTGCTCATTAAAAGTCATTGGCAGGCGTGAAGTGATTAATCGGGCCGCGAATTTCAGTTGACAAAATTGATGACTTCTAAACGAGATCCGATCTCCGCGTGGGTGGTCCCCGAACTCGCATATATGTACATACATATATCATTATACTTTCGATTCTGAAACCCAGGTGAAACCCAAGACGGCCATTTTTCACGGCTAAGACTTACAACAGTTAGTTGGTCAATGGGTTATTATGATAATGAACTCAATTGCTGCTGCCCCCGGAGCTTTGTTGTAATTTGCGTGGCCTTGGGACGCGGGCTAGAAGATTTCACAGCCAAAAGAGAGAATAGACGGACGCGCACAAAGACCCGATGAACGCGATCATTATTACCACGATTATTACCATGATTATCATTAAGATCGCGGCGATGGAAGAAGCAGCAGCACCAGCAGCAGCAGCAGCAGCACACACAGCTGGCCGGAGGTCAACGCGGTTAAGAAAATCAAGTTTACAAAAGGCTGGCAATTACAGAGGCACACAGAAAACATTTATGTGTTTATTTTCTTTTAATTTATTGGAAACGAATAATAATAAATATTTTAATTGAATGCAAGGTATAAAATTTTATACAAAATAAAATATATTCCTTTAAAATTATACAAAGGAAGGTATCTTAGAAACTGAGAGCGTATTTTCAAAAGTACCTTTTGAAAGTAAATTTTTAATTTAATAATAAATAATAAACAATTTAAATTTAAACTGTTAGAAATTTATTTGTATTGTTTTCCATTCTTAAATTAATTGATTAATAGAATTTAAATGTTCAAAACTGCACTTATTTGTAAATAAATAAATCATTTTGTATACATTTCCATCGAATCTTTCTTTCTGTGCATAACCAAAAGTCAGAGTGGCTTCAGGTTGGTTTCCAGCAACTGCCAGTAGCCAACTGTGATAAGAATCGCGTTGGCTAATTAAAAGCGACCACAAGGCGTATGAGTAATCGGCAGGCAGCCAGCCAGCCAGCCAGAAGAGTGTGCCCAATGTGATTTATGTGAATTCACTTCTGATTTGAACCTCAGCCGAGCTCTTCGAGCGAGTTCAAGTACACGTAGCCAACAATTTTTTGTTATATTTTTTTTTTGCCGAAGGCAAAGCGCACAAGAAGCCAATTGCCCAAAAGCACTTGCCATTCCACAAAAAAAAAATCCATCCAATCGAAGCCATCTATACCCAGTGATGCGAAAGGTACAATTTCTTACATAAGATGAGTGAGAAAATTAAATCTTGCTCTCAGTTCAGTTAAAATAAACTTATTTTGAATTACAAAAATAAATAAAATAGAAAATAAAAGAAATACTGAAATGTGCTGCTTATTTATATTCATCAAGCCACGGTGATGATGTTTTGTATTTTGCAAAACCAAAGTTTTAATAATTTATAGGAAAATATATAGCTTAAACTTTACCTAATAATATCATTACAAATATAGAATATAATATGAATAAGAAATAAGACATTTCATTCTTATGGTTATAAAAATGTTAATTTGTAATGTTAGAAGGCATATTTTCTATTTTTAAATCAAATTCTTATTGTTTGTGTTTACAAATAATATGTTTTATGTTTCGTTTTGAATATAAATACATACATACCCTGAAAATGTATATATTTATTTTGTAAACAATGCTAAAATCTATTCAAAAATCAACATAAATACCTAGAAATACCCTAAGAAATTCCCAGCAGTGCCACGGCCACGGATCTATCCTTAATGATAGCGTTCTGCTACTGTAAAGTGTTCACTGGCTCATTGATTGCGCTTCGGCCAGAAATCAATCAGCAAGGCAAACAGTAACAAAAGGCATTAGATCTGACCTTCCTTGGAATCGAAATTTTATGTGCGCGAACTTGAGACATTGGACGTAATTACTGTCAAAGCCGGAATCCGCAACGGAATTGAAATTCGCGACAAAGTGCCTCGAAAAAGTTTAACGACTCGCGCCAATTTGTGGGCACAATTAGGCTTAACGAGTGGAGCAATGGGTCTCTGTACATGGATTTGTTTTGCAGAGATAAGCCAGGCAGTAAATGGCACGTTTTTGGATTAATTGTATTAATTGTTGCAAAAGCTAGCCCGAGGGCTTCGATCGGAACACGATTTGGTTAATTAAAGTCACCAGGCGCTTGAGGGACAAGTGTAATAAATTCAAGAATGTTAAGCTTTAAATTCAGATTCTGTGCTCGGTTCACTGAAAGCCACACGATTTATCTTTATTTCAGAAACATTAATTTCTTGAAAGAATCCAAAAGAACATCCGAATTAAATAAATGAGTTCAACTTTTTAATGAACCAGAGAAGTAAGAGGCAAACTTAGAGGAGGTAATATATTAATGTTGGATTTAAATGTAAAACTGAGGTCAGACATTCATATGTAACAAAATGTTAAAATAAAATAAAGACAACTTTCATTGCAATTTGTACGATATCTATGGTAATATGTATTTTACATCTACTATTATATTATATTATATTTTATATAATAAATAAAAAATAAAACCTCCAATTTGTTCTAAATTCTGTTTTTATGTTCTTTAAAAGTTAACACTTTTAGAACTATGAATAATTTTTATTATCACCGTTAACATTATAAGTTATATTCTATTCATCAAAAATTAATGAAACAAAGAAAAAAAGAATAATGACCAATGACCTTGGATGATTATTATTTATATTTTTTTCATTTAAGTCTAATGACTATTTTTGATTACTATAGAAAAATTCAAAAACATTTTTTATTTTAACGGCTTTCTTTTGATAACGAATTTAAAGTCCGGCAGCATTGGCCATCGACCAAACTGAGTGGCAGCTGTTTGTACAACCAAAAAAGGAAAAGGGTTTTAGGGTTTTCTCATTTAATACGATTTTATAAGTTATCTGATTAAAGATTTGTATCTATCTGATATTTTTATTTTGCAGTCTCCAAAATAAATGGTGGCAGCACCAGCATTGAGTAAAATCGATTAAATATCGATATTGGAAAACATCACTTTTCCTGAAAACGTCAGTACTATCGATAGGTGACATTAATTTTTTTATCTTTATCTTTTTATTATTACCTTCAGGTGCTACAAGTAAATTTGGTTATTTTAATGCAATAGTCGCAATAAACAAGAAATTGCCAACCACAGTGCGAAATGCCCGCGGTCGAGGAGACAGAAATCACAAAGTATCTCTCAAAGGTGAGGCTCCGCAGATGACTCATAGCCCCACTCTTCGGGACTTGCCTTTCTCATGTTCGGGGTTCTTTTGCACGCAACGCAATTGACCAAATGCAACAATTATATGTTTTATTATATACATTTTAGTACAAATATGTGGGAGCAACGAAGAAGGACGTTATGGATGTGGTCACGACGTACCGCAGCTTGACCTACGACCTGCAGGTTTACAGTAAGTAGCTGCCTTCAAGTTGCAAGTCAAGATGTATGTAATAACTCCCAACGATCTCTTAATTTCCAGTTTTCAACGATGGCACTCCCAAGCAATTGTTTACTCTGCAGGGCACCATTCCCGTGGTCTACAAAAGTAATTTGAGCACCCTATAAGCCGCAACACCTGTGCATTGTGATGTAAACTTACTTTCTTTGTTCCACAGATAACACATACTACATTCCCATCTGTATATATCTGATGGACACTCATCCACAGAATGCACCCATGTGCTATGTCAGGCCCACGCCCACTATGCAGATAAAGGTGTCCATGTACGTGGATCAAAATGGCAAGGTCTACCTGCCATACCTGCACGACTGGCAGCCGCACTCCTCCGATCTGCTATCGCTTATCCAAGTGATGATCGTCACCTTCGGCGACCATCCGCCGGTCTACTCCAAGCCGAAGGAACAAGTTGCATCGCCATATCCGCCGAACTGTGAGTCTTGGGAACACTTAATTGCATTTGGGAATATTTTATTATTTGAACTTCAATTGACTTCTAAAATAGTTCATATTTTAAGCTTCCCTGATAACCTTTTACCAATTCTATTTATTTTTAGCTTTCATGCCACAGCCGGGAGGACCGAGCGGCAGTAGCTCGGCTCTGCCATATCCCACAGCCGGCGGCAACTTTCCGCCATATCCCACTGGTTCCGGTTTCGGACCGTATCCGCCTGCAGGCGGCGGAAGTTTCCCTGGGCCAGCAGCCGGCCCATATCCGCCCTACATGAATTTCCCGCAGCCAGCCGGTGGTAGTGGTGGCTACCCACCTGCTGGGGGCTATGTAAGAATCTATCATCGATCACCAAAAGCAAGCTAAATTTCTGTGTTCCCATAGAATCCCTCATCCAATGCTAGCTCCACGGGCACCATTACCGAGGAGCACATCAAGGCCTCACTAATCAGTGCCGTAGAGGATAAGCTGCGCCGTCGCATCCAGGAGAAGGTTAATCAGTATCAGGCCGAAATCGAAACGCTTAATCGCACCAAACAAGAGCTAGTTGAGGGCAGCGCAAAGATTGATGCCATTATCTCGCGCCTCGAGCGCGAACATGTAGACTTGCAGAAGAACATCAGCGTGCTGAAGGACAAGGAGCAGGAGCTGGAGAAGAGCCTGGAGGCGCTGGAGAACGCCGAGGCCATTGATCCGGACGAGGCAGTGACCACCACAGCGCCGCTATACCGACAGTAAGTAGTGATTTCTAAACGGCATGTCTAGGGAGATACAATCGGTTGTCTCTTCTTGCAGATTACTCAATGCCTATGCCGACGAGGCTGCCACCGAGGATGCAATCTATTATTTGGGAGAGGGCCTGCGCGGCGGTGTTATCGACCTGGAGACCTTCCTCAAGCATGTTCGCCAGCTGTCCCGCAAGCAGTTTATCCTGCGTGCTACCATGCAGAAGTGCAGACAGAAGGCCGGACTGGCCGGCTAAGGATGGCTGTAGATGGCAATGATTGCGGGGGAAGACTGTGCACGTGTAGACGATTTATATGTTAGCGTTAATACATATATTCGACATTGTTTTAAGCGCAAAATTGAATCTTTGAAATTGAAATTACAATAAACGATAAACGTAAATAAAACGAGGGCCGCATGTTGTACGTTCACGCCCACGAACAGCTTTTAGGTTTATTTTATACTCGGAATGGTGATGATGATGATCCTTAATTTCATACGTAAATACCGACAGTTAGCAGGAGGAACACGATGCCAAAGCCCAGGAATATGGAGGCGCACAGGCTGATCAGCAGTTCCTTGATGAGTGAGCTCTCCTTGGTGTTCTCCTTCAGGTTCTTGCGCGACACCACAATGATGAAGAACCAGGCGGTGAAGAAAGTGCCGATGACCAAGAGCACGGTCGCAAGGTGGGGGAAAACGGCCGGGTTCACGGGCGAAACGTAGCGTACCATCGTATCCATGCTGCATATCACGAAGGTAGTTAGTTTTGCAAGTAATTCAACAGATTCTACGCCAACTTACATTGTTCTTTATTTGATATTAAATCTTGTTATTTTTTGTAGTAAATTGTACGTGGCCCGGCTGCTAGAGTTGCCTTTCTTCGTATCGCAATCGGTGGACACCCTATTGATAACGATGTTTGTGTTATCGAATCACAAGGGAAATTTTTAATTAAATTGGTTTCAAAATAAAAATAAATAAGTAAAATAAAAATGTTTTAAAATTTCTAGATTCAGGATATAATATAATTTGAATATAAATAAACAATGTATAGTTGTAGACCCTTATGTAAATAAAATTGCTTTCAGCCCATAAATGTACTTTTACTCTTTCTTAATTTTCTTTAAATCTGATGGGTCTTATAATTATTAAATTTTTCATTAATTATTAATTAACAATAATTATTTTAAAATTTTGCTGCTTCTTTAAAGCAGCATCGATTGATTTTAGAACACCAGCTGAAGGGCTTTGCATCGATAACACTTCGCTCGTGTTCGATTGGTCCACCTCTAGTACTCTTCCATCAACGTGCTCTCTTTCTAAAAAAAAAAATAATTATCAATGCGCAAGAAAAACGAAAGCCAAAACAAGGGAAAACAAAGACGAACACGATGGCCGATGTGGGTAGTTTCCATAGTGCATCTGAAACAATCATAACTTCTATTCCCCGATCTCCTGCAGCTGGAAGAACTGGATAGCGAACGCCTGAACGAGCTAGAATCGATTCTCTACGCCTCGATCCACTACAGCGATGGAGGTGGCGAGCAAGGTGCTGCGGATCAGCTGATGCTGGAAACACAGCCACCCAGCGACCAGGATGCGGACGCCAGAAACATGCCGCCGCCGCTGTCTTCGATGCAGCACCCAAGGAAGAACCCGCCACCCGGTCAGCAGTCATCCCAGCGCTTCGTCTCAGGAACGCGTGTGATCAACAATCAGGGACGGCAGAAGCCCCGCTACTGGACAGAGAGAACGGAGGGGCAGGTGAAAGGGTCAGAGGAGGAGCAGCTGGCGACACCAAACAAATCAAACCAAGGTGAGTTAATCAACTAATCAGTAGTGGTGGCTTTATGTACGTTTATCTGTTTAGATACAAACAATGAGTTAGTTAATTGCAGTTGAATTTGATTTATTTTTAATACAATTGCATCAGTTTTTGTGTATGCGTTTTCGCTTTCGTATTACCTTATTGGTTTTTTGGGTATTGATTGTTTTCGAGCTGCGATCTTCCATGGCTTCACTCTCTACAAGCACCTAGGTTGAATCCTACTCTTGACTTACAATCAGCCTGTCTTTTGATATTGAACTACCCCTTTCAAAAAACATTTTTTGGCTTGCCTTCGAAATTATCTCTATCTCTCTGACGATGACCTGCTTCCTGAGACATTTGGCCGGCCGCCTAGAGGCGCTTATCGGGTGGCTAAGCCAACTCAACCACTATTCCTTGGCACTGGCCACCGTGGACCTTATATGCATCGTGTGCCTGCTCCATTACAAGCTTGTGTGGCACGGTAGCGATCTGTTGTTCTGGTGCGAGGAGCTGAACCAACGGCTCGTCCAGTACGTGCTCTCTGCCATTGTGCTAATTGCCACCGTGCAAGTGCTGGGCTCCTGTGTGGATGCCGTCATCATTTCGGCCTTGGTCCATCGAGAGATGAGTCGGCACAATATGCCGCGGCAGCATTTCGAGGAACGCTACCGAAGGTTCGTGTTTATGCGTTTGGTCGGGCGCCTGGAGCGGGCTCTCAAGGTGCAGCAGACGAAGCAGTCGGAGGAGGGCCTGGACATGGTGCCGCTGTCAAATCTATCGGAGGCTCAGCAGCTGATCAGGGAGGCGATCGACGAGTTTCGGACGGCGGTGCGTGTTCTGCTGTGGCCCAATCGATCGGATCTGCAGGCAGAGGCGTTTGTCATCTTTCACATTAGCGAGGATCAGCTGGCGGCTCTGGCCGACCAAGGCTACAGCCTGGGCGATGTTAACGTCCAGGATATGGTCAATGCGCATCTAAGTCATTTGCTGAACCCACCCTGCTATTAAAGTGCGCACAAATTCATCATTTTAGGTATTTTAGTGGTGGAATTAAGGTTGGTTCCCTTTTTAAATACTTTTTGTGCATCCAATGGACGAGGCCAATTTCAGCATTTATACATTTTTGAATTGCAAGCCTAAAAAGTTGCTTGTGTCACAAGATTTTATTTTATTTTTGCAAACGTTTCAAGTTGGGATATCCTTTGAAGTTCAGAGTCTGCTTCAATTCCTTAAAAGCGGGCACGACGTCCACGGTTCCGGCTCTGACGCTGGCGTTGGCGTTGACGTTGACGCCTCTCACGACGCCTCTCGTTACGTCTCTCGGCTGCCCGCCTCTGTTGTCTGCGTATCCTGCGGCGCCTGTTCCTCTCCGCATTGCTGCTACCGTTCGACGACGACGACGACGAGTCGTCAGTGGGCGTTGAGGATGAGTTAGGCGAAGCGGGTGGAGTTTGTGAGGGTGAGCTGGGCGGAGAAGTTGATGATGGCGATCCTGCACCCGGCGTCGTTCCTGCCCCTGGAGTCGTTCCTGCACCTGGAGTCGTTCCTGCACCTGGAGTCGTTCCTGACCGGAGTCGTTCCTGTGCCTGGAGTCGTTCCTGCGCCTGGAGTCGTTCCTGCACCCGGAGTCGTTCCTGCACCCGGCGTTGTTCCTGCACCCGGCGTTGTTCCTGCACCCGGTGTCGTTCCTGCACCCGGTGTCGTTCCTGCACCCGGAGTCGTTCCTGTACCCGGAGTCGATCCTGCAGCCAAGACCGTGGCGATGAGAGCCACCACACAGAATAGGAGGGTAAATTGGGAATGCATCTTCAGATCTCAATCCCTGTGTTGTGTCCCTGCTGGAGTGCTATACAAGTTCTGGCTTTATGTTCTGTATTTATAGGAAAAAGTTCCTATTTTCTTGATCTAATTGCTGAATCTGTGTTTGCCTTATTCTTCACGTGGAAGGTGGGCTCTTTCCTAGAAAGTAAACAAAGTGTGGGACACTGGTACAATAAGCTCATCTTCTGGTAAAGATCTAAAACTGTTGTCATTGTATTTCTAATTTAACAATGGAAGATTCGTAGATTTGTTTATTTTGTTCCACAAAATGTATCCAAATGTGTAAACACAGACATCTTTTGTATTGATAATAGCTGTAGGTATTTTTCTATTGCTACTTCGATATTCTTCAACGCTGTTTTCGCAGTGAACCTTGTTTCAATAGGCCAACGGCAGCAGGTTCTTGTACTAAGATCCGCACTTGGCAGATAATGTTGACACAGAGAGATTATTTTTGGAAATAATCGAAACAAACAAGGGGGTTTTGTCTTGATAACTTGGTTTCTTTATGCTCAATTAGGGGAATTATGTATACTCTCATGGATATTTCAAATTCGATCTTGAAATCTTGTTTGTCTGCTCTTGGACATCTTGTAAATTTATTTATATATCGATTTTATTTAATCCTAAAAACTGTTCTTTCCTTTTTGTAATTATTTATTTAATTTTTATCTTTTGCAGCTGCAAGACCCGCTGATGATCCTTCCGCTAAGGAAACCCCACCGTTTTCGCCAAAAATATGGACAACATCCAACCAACCTAAAACCACAAACCAATCTCTAAGGCAGCAGCAACAAAATGCACAAGCAAAACAACATCAAAACCAACAAACCAATAAACAGCAGCAAAATCAGGCGCAAAAGCAACAGCAAAGTCCGCATCAAAAACAGCAACAAAAACAACAGCAAAATCAGCAACAAAAGCAGCAACAAAATAATCAAAAGCCAAAGCAGCAGCCACAGAACCAACATACAAAACAACAGCCGAAAGAGAAACCTTCTGCGCCCCACCAGTCGCCAGTAGTACAAAAGCCCAAAGGACTGGTTATCAACCCAGCCGCCAAAGCAAACCACGAAGCCTACGAGGAGGAGCGCTTTGACCAGCGGCTCCTGGTGGCCATCCCACCGAATTGCCCGCCCAAAAAGCAAAATAAACCACAGCAGCAGCAGCAGCAGGGCAAGCAACAGAACAAACAACAACAGAATAAGCAGCAGCAGCAGCAGCAGCAACCAGGTCCTGGACCCTTTAGCAAGGCCAATCGGAAGCTGGAACAGATGCAGCGTTTGGCGGCCAAGAAGCAGAAATCGAAGGAGGCCAAGGCAAAAAAGAAGCAACGCAAGCAGCTCAACGCAGCACCGGTGGACTTTGTGGATCTGGCGGAGAGTGAAATAAGCAATTCCTCCGACGATGTGGTAATTGTACCTTTGCCGCCAGTGCCTATCATCGATCTCGATGCCAGTGACAACGAGCAGCCTAGCACCAGTTCAGCAGCAGCAGCAGCAGCAGCGACAGCAGCTGAGGTGTATCACGAGGAGAATGCCATGGATGCGGCGGATGTAAGGATGGGCGTGTCGGTAATTACTGAGCCGGAGGTGGCAGCGGTTACCGGAATTGTGACACCATCCATGCATTCGCCTTGCAGTTCAGTCATGTCCAGTGATGACTTTATAGTCCAGAAAGACACCAGTCGGCTGCTGGCTGACCGAGAGAAGGCCAATGACGATGATTTGCTGGTGCTTACCGAGAATGCCATAAGGGAGGCTGAAATTGATCTGGAACAGCAGGCAAATGTTGTGGAGGCGGTTCCAGCCGATCACGAAATAAACCCTCAAGGCCAAGATACCTCTTCGGAATACGAATTTATTCCACCTTCGCGCCTAGATGAAATCAAGCAGAACTATCGCGTGGACGACGGGCAGGAATTCAGGGCCTTGGACGTCTACGAGAGCGAATCCGATCTAACCGAGAGCGGCATATACTCGAAAGTCAAACCTAAAGTAACGCCAACAATAATTCGTAGCGTAGACTCGCCCTCCGATAGCTCTCCGTCCGTGGAGGAGATGGTGGAGCCTAGCGTGCAGAAGACAAAGCGTCTGCGCAAGCGCTCCTTTTCGGCCAACAACCACAGCCAGTCGGAGTCGGCGAACAACGAGGACGGCGAAAATGATTCGGATAGCGACGATGGAGTCCATTCCACCGGTGTGCCGGGCATTGCCCGTGGCATGGCTGTAGAGCGTTGCAAGCGCAAAATTCGTAGGATCAGCACCAGGCGCAGCTCCGAGGAGAATCCAAAGAAAGTGGCTCGTACTAAAAGGCTATCGTTCAGTCAGGAGGCCAGCTCGGAGTCCGCTGCGGAGGATGGACTGCCGAGTGCCCGAGAAATTGCGGAGAGACTACTGAAGCAGGAGCAGAAGCATGGACTGCCCAGGGAACAGCCAACCAGTAGTGATGCCCATGAAACCATTTCCATTGGTTCCGATGCGGACTCCCAAGGCGAGGCAGAGTTCCAGGGTGCCATAACGGATCGCATAGCGGCTGTTTTCGAGCGCATCGAAGCAAAGACCCGTAAATCTGCCTCAAATACCGAAGAACTGGATGCCAGCGGCTATATTTCCGACGAAGAAGAGGATTCGCAGGACAAAATTGTAGACAGCACTGTGGACGAGACTATGGACGCCGCCAACGAGCTACAAGAGGCTGATCCCGACGAGAACGATGTGGATGTGACAATGGAAGAGCCACAGATCCTAGTGGAGCGCAATCTGCCAGGCATAACAGACGAAGAAAGTCTGCCAAGTGGCGGGCAACTCATTGGCTGGAACGAAGAGATGCGCCGCTTCTACGATGACAGCTGGCATGGCGAGCACTTTTCCGTCCACAAGCTGCACAGGTCAATGAGTGGTGAGTGCAAAGGAAATCTTACCAAGAAATCTTAATAATTTGTTTAACTTATTTCAGCGCATCGACAGGAGTGGAGGATCAATAATGCGGATCGATATCCGGTGATGCGAGCCCGTTCCCATGCCAAATGCACCAACTGCGCCGAGATGGGTCACGTACGCTCCAAGTGTCCGCGTCCTCGCAAGCCGCTCATCTGTTTTATGTGCGGCGTCGTGGGACATGCCGAGCCGCGCTGTCCCAATGCCATCTGTTTTGGGGTAAATAAAGGAAATCATTAAAAATATAATTATTTCCCTTACTCTTAATCTTATCTGTTTGCAGTGCGGCTCAAAGCAGGCCATCTATGTGCAGCAGTGCAACAAGTGCTCCTTCAACAGCCGCATGGTCTGCCAGTTATGCAAGATGCGTGGCCATGGCATGGATCAGTGCCCGGACAAGTGGCGTCGCTATCATTCCACGGTAACCCAAACATATTTCCTACAACTCTGAGGCAGTACCTTTAATTATCTGGCCATGATTCTTCTTATAGACACGATCCAATGTGGAATTGGATAGCCGCGTGCAGTACAAGATGAGACAATGCAGCTTCTGTGCCGGACGTGGTCATCTCTTCGAGAACTGTCGCCAGCGCATTGGCGACTTTCGCAGCAACAATTACAGCAGTCAAATCGTGTCGCACCAGAAGATCTACAAGGATCGCAGTGGACCTTTAGGTGATCTCGGCGATCTGGGTAGCTTTTATGCCTTAGAGACTCCCTTCCACTTCCAGTGGAGCAGCCCGGAAATGCCCAAGAATAGCTACTATTCTAGGTTCCTTGTCCAAGTGGCTTTGGCCAAGCCTCAGGCGGCCAAACGGAAGTCAAGCACAGCTCTGATGGAGTTGCCAGCGAAGGTATATTTTGCCCATGACTATGTGCCCAACGCTCAAGCGAAAGCGGCTCAAGGTGAGGTCGCTGTCGAAGTGGAATTAGCGAACAAGCCAACGGCAAATCCTGTTGTTGTTGGTGAAGAGGAATCCATTGTGGAAGCACCTGTTGACAATGAAGCTGCACAAGACGCATCTGTAGCGGCTGAACCGCCTGCTGACGAGGCTGAAGCCGCCTCCATTCAGCGTGAGGAGATCACAAGCAATTCGCAGACTCAGGAAGCAGAGGAAGCGACAACAGCTAAGCCATCTGCGGCCTCCCATGAGCTGGACTCGGACTCCAATTACAGTTTCTCCGAGCACTTCGAGGTTCCCAGCTCGACCACTACTGAGGATAAAGGGGATAGTCTACCTTCCAACCATCCCTTGGCCAATCTACCGGATGTCATACCCCTGGGAGGATCTCTGGACGACGATTTCGCGGTTTCCTCCAACAGCCAGGGCATCTCCATGTGCGTGAACGCCAGCAGCACCAACAGCGGCAACAAGAACCGTAATGATGAGGACCCCGAGGAGCCGCGGGATATTCCATGCGAGGGAAAAATCATAATGGCGCGCGATCAATCCGAGTATCTTTTTAGTCCCGAGGGTCGGACTTTCCTGGCCGATACCGCCAAGCAGTGCCAGGTGAGCGTGCGTATGGACTTCAAGGACTACGGCTACGTCCTTGTGATCTATGGATTGAAGGAACACCAGGAGGATCTGCAACTAAAACTTTTGCGACGCCACCAGGAAGTGAAGCGTAAAAGCATCGAGTTCCAGAGCCAAAAGCCGCCGAAGAGAATTGATGTACTGATCCGCTTTCTGCGCGACGGAATCAACAGTCTGACTAGCAATCTGGGCAACGCCAAGAGCCACTACATACGCATCAAGGCGCTGGAGGAAATGAACACCAAAAATGGCTACAAGATGGCCGAGAAGAAGCGTCGCCAGCTGAACATGATCCTGGTGGGTCAGGCGGGCCTCGTCAACGGCAACACGCACCTGGATCAGTTGTTGGTCCTGTTGCGGCGCCTGGTGGACGATTACTCACCGGATGAGAACGCAACGCCCGAGCTACGCAACGAGATCGAGGAGCATTGGCGAATGATCTTCACCGCATATCCGCATCCGAACTACGACTCCCTGATAAATAGCTACGGTCGTTTGGATCAGAAGAATCGCCTGCCTTCGCTGCACTTGGATCCCATTCTACTGGGCTTGCAGGCCAAGAAGGCGCCACCATCGCCATCTAAGCGTGCACCATCGCCGGCTAAGCGTGCTCCATCACCGACTCCGCCACCGCCGCCAGCCTGGCGTATGGCGCCTCCGCCGCCACCGCCCAAGATGCCAAAGAAGAAGCAACGGCAGGCTCTGTTGCTGCAGCAGCAAACCCAGCAGCAGCAGCAACTACAAAATATGATGAGGCAGCAAGAGGATCAGCAGCAGCTGCAAGCTATCATCCAGCAGCAGAACAATCAGCAGCAGCAACACCTTCAGCAGCAGCAACATCAGAGGCAGCAAAACCATCAGCAACAGCAACGTCTGCAGCAACAGCAACAGCAACAACAGCATAGACTGCAGCAGCCACATCAATTGAGGCGCCCACAATCCACACATGTCATGCCCTTCAATAATCCCCAGCATCGGCCCCGCACCGATCTGCATCTCCGTCAGACCCTCAATCCAGAGTGCGTCAACCTGCTGGCCGAAATGGAACGCAACGAGCGCGGTGGCAGCATCAACAAAGACGCCAACAAACCGTCCATGTTCTGGTCCCGCGAATCGCTCAAGTACCTCGATGATCTGTTCAAGATGACCTCCAACACGGACACCGTGGAGCGCCTGAATCGGGTGCTCCAGCGTTCGCAGCGTGGCCAGTTGTCGCACAATGATTACCGTGCCGTCATCCGGCTGCACACGCTCTTGTTTAATTAAGGAGGACTCCCGCTGGGGTCTGGGATTTTGGGGGTTTCTTGGGGGGGGAACACTTTCATTTTGTTTAACAAATGCCAACAGATTTCACATCATTTTGGGTATCTGAAAGATATTACCCATATACCGAATAAATACATTACTGACTATTTTCGCAATTGTGTGTTTTAAGGTCTTCTTTATTGGTTGGAAAAGGAACAAGTTCTTATGAAAAATATATTTTCAATAGCTGCAGATTAAATCTTATTTTATATAAGAATTTATAAGGCCACAAAATAGATATCAGTTCTCTTCTTAGAAACTCTGTTGGCCCTAAAAAGTATGCTTGGTTTTACTACAAGTTAAGCTGTTTTAGAACGTTTTAGTTCAGCTTTTTTAATTTAAATTTTTTATTTTAACCACAAGGAAACTGCGCAGTGAAGATGACTTTTTAGCAAACGAATCAATATAGTCTTATTATTAGTCTTTGTTATATTAAATAATGCCTCTTTAAAGATTTTTCTGGTACATAAAGCATAATCCTACTTTTGATATATTTATTTATTAAGCTAAGAAAGATAATAGAAGCTTGCTTAGTATTCGGTAAATACATATTTATTAATTAATTCGTCCATCATATAAAAACTTCTTATTATTATTTCTTGTTATTAATAATGAAAATATCTAAAAGATGATTTAATACTCGCAAGGCTGTTGCTGGCCCCACATTTGGCATCAAAGTCCAACGATCCACATTCAAAAATATATTGTCTTTTGCATTATCCAATAACAGCTATGTAAATATGTGCATTAGAGGGCCCGATTGGTTTAGATTATTTTATGAAAGCTGATTAAACGTTGACATTGGGCTGAGTCTATTTGTTTGCCAAAGAAGTGTGATCAAATTTTATTTGTTTAGTTTATACGAGATTTTGAAATCTTAAGGGACTTTCCAGAAACTTGATTAGTTCTTGAGGGATTAGATAAAATAGATTTATTTCCTCAAAAAATATATTCAGATTTTGGTATAAGATTATACTGAACACCTTTAATATTAAAGTTTTGCCTTAATGGAATTTTAAATATATCCATTTGGTAGAGAGCCAGACTAGAGGCTTTTGAAGTCGGCTTCTGGGAATTGTCATCTGCTGATTATTTGAATTGCATCTTTAGTTTTGTGTATTTTTTGCTGGTGCTTTTGTCTTAATTTGGCTCGAATTTGGGTGTTTAAACATATGTATTAGTCTAATTGCGAAATTTTTGTTTGCCCGCACGTGGAAGCGGCTAAAGCTAAACAAGCTTCTTTGCAGACGATTCTGTATAACCGCTACTCTTTAATCAAGGGATATACATATATATTATATTCATTTCTTTCAAATCTATTAATTTAAAAATCTCTAAATTCCGAAATCTATAAAAGCTGGTTCCGATAGTTAATAGGATATAGATTCAAATAGACTTCAGACAGAACAAGAGTATTCGTTTGCTTAAATAAATTACAAAAATAATTCTATAAAAGCCAGAGATAATTCCCATATATAACCTGAGGTTTTTTTTGCTCTTTTTTTATAAAAATTGTATGACTAATTTTAATATTATAACTAAAAATCGATGAGGATTTAACAAATCGTAAACCCTGTCACCTACGAGCAGACGTCTAAATTGGTTTAATTTTTTTGTGTTCTAACTAAACTTCGACAAGGAGCCTGTGTCCCGGCGCCAGTGCATCCTTTGTCCTGGCGAACAACATTAATCTCCGCCAGATATCGGCAAACGTCAGCTTATTCCGCTTGCTGTAGACATTGAGATAGATGCCCAGGACAACAATCAGGCCAGACCACAGGTACTGCATGGTGAAGGGTTTGCTGAAGAGGATGAACGAGAAGGCGATGGTCACCGCCTTGCGAGCAGTGGTCACTGTGGCCGCTATGGGAGCGCCACTGCTCCTCACTAGAGCGAGCACAAACTGGATGCCCAAATAGCCGGAGAGACTGAAAAGGAAACCGTAGCCAAAGGTCTGCAGCGGATGCTCCAGGCAGAAGGCGAGTCCGCTGAAGAAGTGACCGGTTACCAGCATTAAAACGAAGAGATAGACGAAGCCCAGGCCGTACGAGTAGAAGACCACTTCGCTGCTGGGCGCCTTGTGCTCTCGCATGGCCTTCTCCTGGACATTACCGATGGCGGCATCGCAGAGCAGGGCGCCCGATATCATGGCCACGCCCAGCAGATTGAAGTTTGGCGTCATCTGGGAGTCAGCCAGAGTGAACCAGGCCAATCCGATGCACATACAGGTGGCTGCTGCAAAGTCCAGGACACCGTAGCGCTTCTTCTGGATGAGTATACTGCCCACCAGCACGGGAATGAGCTTGCAGCACTTGAAGATCACCTGCGTGGGGTAGTTCAGGTAGCCCAAACTGGAGTTGGACAGTCCCATGGTGCCCAGAGTGAGAGCTGCCAGCACCAGGTATGTGCTGATGGGAATGCAACGCGTCACAGGTTTGCTGCTCCAAAAGGATCCCCCGCTCAGCCGTTGCCCCTCCAGGCGTCGCTCCACCAGGCCGAAGCAGATGTAGTAGCCGAACTGAACGAGAGTGAGGAACCAGCCGTACGGCTTGAATCCCTCCACTGTGAAGATCAGCTCCTGCAGGTAGCCGTAGAGGATGTACAGGACGAAGACGCCGACACAGCTCAGCAGGAACTGCGTTGGTCGGTTGAAGGAGCCAAGGTCAAAGCACAGGATGCGCAGCTCCTTTGGCGGAGAAGTTCCGACGGATTCAGCCATTCTTTAGTTAATTAAATTTGTAATATTATCACTTAATTATAAGTATTGTAGTATTAATTATTTATATTAATGCCAGGATATCATGCCGCTCTTGAGCTGTCACAACAGTTCCCCGTCGTAGCTGATCGTAAATTAAATCGAGAGAGAGAGACTGCCAATATAATATATGTTTTATATAGTCAGCGTTTATTTACCCCCAATTTGCCAGCATACAGAGTGTAAGAGACGGCTGTGAAAACTCCCCTTGCACTTTGAATGAAAAAAGAAATAGAAAAATAGAATTGTGGATTTGTTTGTATAATTTTTTGATCTCCAAAAAGGCCAGACGAGTCGCTGTTATCCAAGTCATTGTTTACGAAACCTCGTTTGAATGGACCAAATGGAGCAGATTTTAACTTTATTTAAGCAACAATTGATTCTGGGCCTTTGTCTTGCCATGTTTATTTCTTCGGCAAAAAACAAAAGACAGACACAAGTGTATGGGCCCTGTCTGTTTTGTCTTGGATAGCAACACCGAAGCTTGCTTCCTTGGCTTACATAAAAGTTTTGATTTGAAAAATAAAATTCTTAAATTTTATAAAATTATCTTGAATTTTTCGTATTTAATTTGCTGCCCAATTTAATCTCTTGAAGCCCCGCCCTCCAAGTAAAAATCTTCAACCAATCGAAATCCCCAAAAGCAGTCAGTCTCCCAGACAGCTGCAATCCGAACAAATAACTTCTCATTTTATGTTTTCATTGCCATAACTTGCTACTTATTTATTAAAAACTCAGGAAAGTTAAGCTACAAATTATAAATAAAAAATATATCGGTCGTAAGTCCATATTTTTGGATTGATTAAATCCTTTATAGTGTTCCCAAGGCTTTTGTATTACAAGATCGGTTGAGTCAGAATTATTCCGTGTCCTATGCCGCTGTGGTATGCTGCTGCTCCTGGGTCGTGGTGGACTGTGCCGAGGAGGCTTCCCCGGACTTCTCGTTGACGCCCAGCCAGGGGCATCGCTTCTGAAGCTCCATGCGGTATCTGGGATGTGATATCGCGTACACGAAGGGATCTATGCAGGCCACCAGCTTGCAGGTGCAGGCCGGGATCATGGTGGCTCCCGGAGTTAGCAGGCTCTTATCTCCGAACGCTCCAATCAGTGACATGACACCATATGGCGTCCAGGACACGAAGAACAGGAAGCAGATGGTGATGGCTGCCTTGGCTATGCGGATCTCGGCCGTCTCCTTGCTCTTGTCCACATTCGAGCGCAGAGATTCCACGTTCATCTTCTTGGCCTGCTCCCGCAGCGCTTTCTCATGGCTGAAGACATGGCCCACGATCTGTGAGTAGTAGTACAGGATCATCAGAGTGGGACACACGAAGCTGAAGAAGAAGATCGTGCCCACGAAGAGGCGAGTGTCGAAGTTGTCCGAGAGATAGTCAAACGAGCAGGAGGTGAGATAGCCCTCTAGAAAGATAGAAGAGTAAAAGAGGTTGGAATTATTATGGTTTTATGGTACAATTAAATAATAATAATAATATCATATTACATTCTTGTAACGACATTTTTCGAATTCAAATTTGAATTTGATTTGTTTTATTTTTTTCATATTCTGTTATCATATAACTTTAGACAAAAAATTTCATTAATTCATAAGGGAAAATTCGTAAGGAATAATAGGTTTAAAATGTTTACAAAAATAAAAATTAAAATAATTTGAATTATCGCAAAAATATTCACCTTCGAAGGAAGTGTGGTGAAAAAAAACTTCTATTATTGCCACCTAGTTGAAACGATTACCTAGTGATGCTGAAAACATCGATATCAACGAAAACATCGAAATGCCACGGATAACATCGCTAAAAATATCGATGTTCGATGCATCGACGTTTTCAGCATCACTAAGAAACACTTAGGAAATTAATTAAAAAAAACGTCTAACAAATGCAGCCATTACACCCAGCGTACATTTATAATGCCGAAAAAGACTGAACCACACGCCGTGCAAGTGCAAGTGCAATAACCACTGGGCCAGATGATCGAAGAACGCAATCTAGAAGAGTAGAAAATATACACGAAAAAACCCCAGCGCTCGCTGTTGTGTGTAAATGCAAATGATATATTTTCGTGCAACAACAAGCACAACAACAACAACAAGGCACTACCAGCAGCAGCAGCAGCAGTGGCGGCGGCAGCGCAGCAAAAAAGGAACAACAAAAATAACAAACGAATATGAATGTGTGCGCGTTAAAGAAAAATTAGATAAAAAGCCAAATGAAATTAGCTCACGCCTGAATTTCGAGTTTGGCGCAAGGTGAACGAAAAGGCGAAAAGCAATCAAAACAATTTCCATTATCGCAGTGTGCGTGTGCAGTTTTTCCCCTCGGTCTGCGTTGCGTCCCGTCCCGTGTACCGTCCCCCGCCCCACTAGGAGGAAAACCACCTGCATTGATTTACAGTGTAAAATACGGATAAAAAACGGAACTTGCACTGCGAGGATATATAAATACATATTTATATACGCGCGCACACCAACGCAATCCCAGGAAAGGCACCAATACCAGCGCCCGATTTCTCGGAGGCATCAGCCTGCCATCCATGTAAGTTTACATTGACGATTATGTATTTGAGGTTGTTTATGTTGCACTCTTGCTGTGTTGTTGCTTTGGCCAGCCAGCCAGCTACTTTAATGACGGCTTAAAAAAGAGCATTTCGCTCTGGTCGGCAACTTACTAGTTACCAACTTACGTTTTCTATTTTATATTTCGCAACTCATTGAATGAAAAAAAGCCAAGTTAATTATATTCATGGCTATGACTTTAGTGGCAGCAATTACCATTTTTACTCCGTATGAATGTTGCCTACGGTACGCAGCGTAAACGAACTGTTAATTACATAGCGAAGTATCTGTGTGGTGTATGTATGTGCGACGCCTGTCGCTGTGTGCGTGCGTAGTATCTGCGTTGTGTTGTTGGTGGCCGCCCCCAACTCTGCCTCCTGCAACCCATTCCATGAATTCCCCGTTGCATCGGTTACGTTACGCGCATTTCATTGCGTGTCCCCATGTTTATGCGTTCTCACGTCTCACGTCTATATGCGGGTGAAGTTACGAAGATGCCATTTCATTAGTTTGCTAATTTATTTGTTTTTTTTTTCTGTGAAGCTAGGAAAAGTGCTTGGATTTTCCACATTTTGGAAAATATACATTGATAAAGATATCATTTACTTCACAGTCTTGTTAAAATATTGCGTGTTTTCTTTATTTATTTTTTATTATGATTCATATTTTTGTGATTCAGAAGCTTTATTTTTAAGTTTTCTTAGGAAAACTTTGAATCCCAGTTGGACAACTTAACTGAAACCTAAACTTTATATTCTCTTAAATAAATAAGATGTAAAAATAAAGGTTTTAGTATCTTGTTTTATATATTACAAAGTATATTTACAAAATATTTTGTGTATCCATATTTTAACTTCCGAATTGATTTGTAAACCGTTTCTTTACATCCAAATTCAGTTAATTTTTACTAATATCCTATCAGGAATATTTAAATTAAATAAAACAATAAAATAAATAATAAGAATTTAAGGAAAAGTTTGTTTCTACATTTAGTATGAGTTTTATTTTTATATCCAACATAATTCTGCTTCATTTTATAGCTCGTTTTAAAGATCCTTTTTTTAAACAAATGATTTGTTTCCATTTTCGTTGAGGTTCACTCATATACCCCGTGCCAGCACCCGCACCCAATACCCCATATATATTCATGTGTGCCCATTGTGTCCAGCGATTCGAACCACACCCATTACATCTAGCACGACACCCCCACAGTCGCACAGTCCCTCCAATGGGTCGTCGTCCCTAATGGCCGTCCGTCAGCTCTGCCTGATAAGAGCCAACATATTTGCGTCGTTCCACACGTGCCGGCCAAGAGGCCTTTGGTTTTCGGGCCTTCATATGGGCCGGAGACGTGACGGCGGCTCTGGTTTTTTAGACACCAACTCTAGGTTCGATACGTTCCGTATTAAATAATTGCCTAAATGCAATTCTTTTATTTACATATATATTTTTGTATATATTTTTGGTAAGGCAAGGTGAAGGTCAGAGGTGATTAATCGCTGTGACTTTTCCAACAAAAAAATGTAGGCAGGTAGGATTAAATAATATCTTTGCTTCACTTTTATTAACTACGCACCACCACAAATGACGAATAATTTGTGAATTCCTTGAATTCCTCAAAGTATAAATGGTAAATTAATTAAAGCTGCCTTTGCATAAAATTGAAATTAAGTAAATGTGGGAGTAGATGAAGTTTTAAGATACAAGACGTTAATAATTTAAGTTTCCTGTCTTTGAAGTTCTTGCCAAAATTAACACGAGTTTATTACAAATGCCAAATAATTAATTTGTTTGTTTTCATGTTTTTTGTTTTGTTTTGTTTTTTTGTTTGCAGATAAACGCACAAGAAACGCTTAGAACCTGGCGGGAATTGGAGTTACCGAGGAGAATTGTAGACACATTCGTGCCGCAGCAAGAACCCTTCCGATGTCCAATAAAATCAACCCGAAACGCCGCGAACCGACAGCAGCAGCAGGAGCAGCCACGGGAGTGGCCACCAATACGAACAGCTCGACTGGATCCTCCAGTGCCGGCAACACGTCTTCGGCCAACACATCCTCATCATCCAGCTCGTCGCTGTCGTCCGCCGGCGGCGGTGATGCGGGCATGTCCGCCGATCTGACCTCATTGTTCGAATGCCCCGTGTGCTTTGACTATGTACTGCCACCGATCCTGCAGTGCTCCAGCGGGCATTTGGTGTGCGTCTCCTGCCGCTCCAAGCTCACCTGCTGCCCCACATGCCGCGGTCCGCTGGCGAATATCCGTAATTTGGCGATGGAGAAGGTCGCCTCGAACGTCAAGTTCCCGTGCAAGCACTCCGGCTACGGGTGCACCGCCTCGCTGGTTTACACAGAGAAGACGGAGCACGAGGAGACGTGCGAATGCAGGCCCTACCTGTGTCCCTGTCCGGGTGCCAGCTGCAAATGGCAGGGGCCACTGGACCTAGTCATGCAGCATCTGATGATGTCGCACAAGAGCATCACGACGCTGCAGGGCGAGGACATTGTGTTCCTGGCCACTGATATCAACCTGCCCGGCGCCGTTGACTGGGTGATGATGCAATCCTGCTTCGGCCACCATTTTATGCTCGTTCTGGAGAAACAGGAGAAGTATGACGGCCACCAGCAGTTCTTTGCCATCGTCCAGCTAATTGGGTCACGCAAGGAGGCCGAGAACTTTGTGTACCGCCTTGAGCTGAACGGGAACCGGCGCCGGCTCACCTGGGAGGCCATGCCGCGTTCGATCCACGAGGGAGTGGCTTCGGCTATTCACAACTCGGACTGTTTAGTGTTCGACACGTCGATTGCGCAGCTGTTTGCCGATAATGGTAACCTGGGCATCAATGTGACTATATCCCTGGTCTAAGCGCACTGTCAATTCGTCGAGTTCTTAATTATTCTTTGGTTTACATTACATAAATATATCTATACATAAATAGACAGATAGTTCATAGCCCTCTGTTCGCATCAAGCGTTAAACTCTTTTAAACAAAGTGAGAAGAGGACAGAAGAGAAGGTTGAAGAAGAGAGAGTTGTGCAGAGTTGTTTTATAAAAATGATTCTCCATTTAAATAGCCACATACAACATGCATATGTATATATATATCTATGGAAATGTCAGGCCTGTTCTATGTTCTCTACGTTCAGAGTTGTGCAACTATAACTCATGCTTTCTTTGTTTACAGATGAACTATTTGATCAGTTAAATTCAGAAGGAGATGTGGCTAGGATAAGTACATGAAAGGCTTCGGAATCAGCATAGGATAAATGATATATTTGCTATTCTCTGCACAGATTGCGTGGGCTTAGTTGCACACCGAAAATTGAGAACTTTGGAATATATGAACAGGACCTGTATGTTTTGTATGTCTAAACGGTTCGATTGGTACTCTAGTTCTAGGACTTGATTTTTTTTAGCTACACACACACACACTCTTTATATATATTTAAATGTTTTTGTAAGCGTCGTGGGGTTCATTCTGCTTTAGTTTAATTTATATTTTAAGGGCCACACACACCTGGAGCAGAGCTGCCTGCGCGTGCCCACCCACTACAGTGAACACTCTGGACACACACACACACGAACCACTCCACTCCAAACCGAAACAAGCAACAAGAAACGCGAGAACACTCATCACACTCGAACATTGCTAGTTTAGTTAATGTAAATTATTTTATAAAATACTTGTAAATGTTAAGAAGTGAACGAATTAACGAACACAACACAAACAATAACATAAAAAACAACAGCAGCAGCAGCAAAGATAAAGTTACTTGATAGCGATAATCTGTAATAACTCGAGAGTTGTTTTGTTCAGGCCAAAACCATCTTTTACATAAAAATAACACACACACACAAAAAAGGAAATAATCTATATTTTTGTCAGGCTAAAAAGACAGTTAACCCTTGCCCTCAAGCCTCCCCATTTATCCCTTATCCCCGGAATAGTAACCGAAGCAATGTTAATGTTTAAATGTCCAACCTAGTTTAGGCGATCTCCCCGGCCCGGCTCATGTCTTTGGTTTTTATTTAACATTCGCTCGTTCGAAATAATCGGAAGACAAATGATTTAAAGCATCATCTGCACCGTAATTAGCTTTTAATGCGACGATTTATCGCGCCACTACCATACGAGATCACTTACACAGACACAAAACTACAAAAGTGAAATAAACGTGATTAGTAAAAGTAAAGAAAACTGTTGATTAATCTGGGAAATGGAAAGATGAAGTTATTATGTGCAGTCGGGGGGAAAGCGATGCATATATAGGAAGCCAAACATTGGGGCTTTAGAATATATTCGATTAATGTTGTATCTTTTGGTTCAGTGGCCTTAAGATTATATGGATTGTATATATGAAAAACTAAACTCTTAACATAAAACTTTGAGAAACAGTTGGCCAAGTTTCTTTAGTAATCTTTGAAAATCCAGTGGCAGCACATTTTCCAGCTCTGAGTCTTTTTAGAATAGCTTTTAACCAGAATAAAATTTTAAGTGAAAAATAATTCAAAAAAATCGACCAATTCGATATCTACTTTTATATTCTTAAATTTTCTTTGCTTAACCAAAAAAGAAAAAAATTAACAGTGATCATGCCTTTGGAGAACCATCAAAATAGCGATGAAAATCCAACAGCTCCATGGCCCACACCCTCTGCATGCGATCAATCGGCGGCAGCGTGTCAGGCAGCCGAAGCGGATCAGGAGGAGGGAGTTCCCAGTGAGTTCCTGTCCTCGTTGCTCGAGTGCCCGGTGTGCTTCGGCTACATGATGCCCCCCATAATGCAGTGTCCCCGGGGCCACATGATCTGCCAGCCCTGCCGCCAAATGGTGACCCTCTGTCCTGTTTGCCGCGTGGCCCTGACCACCATACGCAACCTGGCCATGGAGAAGGTGGCATCCAAGCTAATGTTCCCCTGCAAGTACTCGTACTTGGGCTGTCGAGCCCGGCTGGCCTATACGGAAAAAATTAGTCACGAGGAGAGGTGCGAATGCAGTCTGTACCGCTGTCCATATCCGGACGAGAAGTGCGTCTGGCAGGGACCGCTGGGCGATGTGTATCAGCATTTGATCGGCAGTCACGAGAACATAATCACCATGGAGGGCACCGACATCATTTTCCTGGCCACCAATGTGAACCTGGAGGGCGCGCTTGACTGGACCATGGTGCAGACCTGCTTCGGCCGGCATTTCCTGCTCTCATTGGAGAAGATCACAATGGGCGAAGAGTTTCAGCAGTTCTTTGCCACCTGCCGTATAATCGGAACCGTGAGGGATGCGGCCAATTTCGAGTACCATATCACGCTGGAGGCGAATAAACGCACTCTGCGCTGGAAGTCGACACCGAAATCGATACGTGAGAGCTTCACCTTTGTCAATTCGGATTTCCTAGTGCTCAACAAGACGACTGTCCAGCTGTTTGCGAAAGATGGTGACTTGGCCCTAAATGTGGTCATTAAAAAGTTGAACGAACCCAGCGAGGCGACAACGGCTTCAAATCAATCTGTAACCACCGGCGTTTAGTCGCCCCATCGATGGGGATGGCGATCGCCTTTTCCCTTAGCTCTAGCCATCTGCACGGGTCACGGTCTCCACCAGCTCCGCAGTGAGCAGTTGTAACTACAAGTTGTCGTACTTAAGCGTATCCATAATAAATTGCATGCACGTCATGGGGTTTGTCCAGTTAAAATGGAGTAAGACCATCACTGGGGGGTTCGACTTAATTTTGGAAGTATTTAAGGTAATATATATGGAGAGGGATCTGTTGTTGGCAATACCTTTCCAAATAGGCTTTTTTCTATATGTATATATGACTTTGAAATATCAATAGCTGAAGAATATATGCTGATATCGCATTTCTCGAACGAAATGTTAATTAAATTCTTAAGGCCTGGATAAAAGTTTATATAAAAAAATATAGGGAAAACTTGAAAGTGTAAAATAGCTTTATTATACGAAAAATATATTAGATCTTTCATATAAATATTTTAAATATAGAAGTTAAATGCTTGGCAACATAAAACCATTAAATTCCTTTATATATTTAAACACAAAAATCTCATAGAGCTTTGAACACGAATATAAAATCTTGGATGTCAGTTAAAATAAAATATTTTAAGTACTTTTTGAGCTCTTCCTAAAACCAAAACACAATGTGTTTCGTGGTAAAAGTTTGCAAAAGATTTGCTAATGAGCATCCAGAGGCTTTCGTGACCATAACACATCCCTATTGCGTTGGCCTGCTGCTGGTAGGAACTGCCTTCTTTTTTCTGGCTGAGATGCTCTATGTGATCCCCTTCATTTTCGATGCGGGCGGAACGATGTACAAGCTCGCCTGGCTGGTGGGCATCTTTATTGTTTACAACATTCTGGGCAATGAGTTGGCCTGCTATCTGACGGATACTTCAGTGGGGAGTCTGCCAGAGGAGCGTCGGACTCCCAAGCCGGAGGAGGAGCACCTGTGGTCCTACTGTGACGAATGCAAAATGAAGGTGCCGGTAAGCTTAGAGAGATTCTTCACAAGTTATATTTCTAATTTTTCATGACTTGGGAAATATCCTTATAGCCCAGAGCCTGGCACTGTAAATGGTGCAAGTGTTGTGCCTTGCGGCGGGATCATCACTGCATTTTCACGGCCACTTGTATTGGCCACAACAACTACAGGTATTTCTTCTGGCTTCAGTTTTACCTGGCCCTTGGCACTGGATTGTCCTTGGTCGGCTATTTACTGGCGGTTGTAGTTAACAAGGACTTTCGTAATCGATATTTACTTGTGTGGATATTTAAGAATTCTGTGCAAAGGGATAATAGCGTTCAAGTTGGCAATTGGAATGAGTTTTTGTGGCAAAACTGGCTGCTAATGCTCAACACCTACGCCTTCGCCTTTTCATTGCTGATGTTGCCCTATCAACTGCCGATATTCTCTTTGAATACAACTTTCTATACGGGTTCAGATTGCCGGTACAATCTCGGAATAAAAAGGAACATCAAGCTTTTATTGGGAGAGCGCGGTCTCTGGACTTTTATATCGCCCTGGATCAGCAGTCCTTTGCCACACGATGGCAGCCGTTGGGAGGAAGCAAAGCCTTAGGGCATTAGAAATTCTTAAAACCATATAAATCATTGAATAAAAGCCATTGTTAAGTTTAAATAAACGCCAAAATTATTGATATTGATAAGAGCTCTTATTTCTCACCTGGCACGAATCGATCCCAGAACTGTGTCAGCGGCAGGACGACCCATGGCGTGCAGTACAACCAGATGATAATGTTCATTACCACCGCCTTCGTGAATGTCATGTTCCTGTTCATAGGCTTCGTGATAACATTGAATCGATCGTATCCAATGGCCGCGTTCGTCATCCCAGCCCCGATGCCCGAATAGGAACCAATGGCTGCGAATATCTGGCACCAGGTATTGCCCAAAGCGAATCCCCTATGGAAGCTGTTGTAGATGAAGATCGGCGCCTTGAGGCACATGATCAGATCGAAGACGGCCAGATTCAGGACGAACATATTGGAGGGAGTACGCAGCGACTTGGATGTGCTGAAGATCCAGATCACCATGCCGTTGCCCACCGTCGAGGCGCAAAAGAGGAAGATGTAGAAGACGCCCAGCATGTAGTGCATGGACGCGGGTGGTTCAAGCTGCGTCAGCCAGTGCTCCGGAATGTATTGGATCTGATCCGGTGGCACATTCCAGCCGAGGAACTGCAGCTCCCCGCTGCCGGATGTCCGAGCCTCCGGCCGCAGCGGCGGTTCGCTGGCATTGCACAGCGGTTCCATCCCGAAACCGATATCGCTCCCGAGCCCCAAAATCCCGGTCCCGATCCCGATACTCAACCCTTCGCACAGAGCGAGCAGAACTGATTGCATCTGACGCGTGGCGACATTTATAGCGCAGCCGCTACGTTGGCCAAATTCAATTAGGCTTTGTGGTTGCGTGTCCGTAAAGACGATTTTCTGCCCACGCGGCTATAACATAAATATCAGCGATTTCTCACTTGATTCGCAGCCAAAAAGGGTTGGTTAAATACTTGGTAATGACGCTAAGACCTAATATGTCAGGGTCCAAGTTTAGGGGGTCATTGCAGTAATTCTACATATCTTTGTTTAGCTATATATGTTCTCTATAAACATGATTTAAAGTAAATATAATTAAACGTTTTGATAGCTTTTTTAGGATTATATATAAAATATTTAACTAGAAATTGATCTATGAATTAACCTAATTACCTTGACATATTTATTCCCCCTGATTTGTTAATGAATTTATATATACATATACTAACATTATTATATACACTAAAGTCTCTAAGATTTAAAAAGCCTGATGATTTGAGTAAAAAGTTTTGATCAAGAAAAAACCCTGCGATATTTCTTTTTATTCCATAAACTAACTATAAACTTTTATTATTTCCGGTCAAAGAATCCATGCAAAAAGAAGTAAATATCACTAAATATTTACACAAAATTAGCGGCGTGCTGTTGTAAAATAAATGTATATAAATTATTTTAAAATAATTTAATCATTTCTAGCCACAAACAATACAAAATAAATTCTTTAAAATTTAAATAAAGCTTAAACCTTTCCAGCATTGCCATATCTCGTGATGAGTATTGCCAGATTTCGGCTCTTGGTTGCGTTTCGCGGTGACTGTCCCACAGCTCACAAAAACATTACTCTCAAAAAAATGCGAAAATAAACAAAAAACTAATTGAAATATGGACGAGGTGGACAAGATAATCATGCACCAGCTGCACCAGGTGGACCCGGTCATCGAACCAACGGAGGAACTGGCGGAATTCACGCCGGAACAGGTCGTCCGGGCTGTGTCCAGCTGCCTGGCCGAAATCCGTCCGGATGTGCAGCTTCCCCGGTCTCTGCCCGGCGGAGCGATGGCGCAGCGATTTGGTGTGGCTAGCTCCCTGGCCGAGGGATGCAAGGAAGCCGGCTACAGGGGCGACATTGGCTACCAGACGTTCCTCTATCCCAACGCCGTCGAGCTGCGGCGTCTGCTCATGTTCCTGATCGAGCAGCTGCCACGGGAGCGCCAGGCGACCGAGGAAGGTGTCGGAAAGTCGCAGTCGCTGAGCCACAGGGAACTCCTGCAGCGGAAGATCCGCAAGGAGCTCGCCACGCAACTGAAGACGCCATGGGTGCCGCAGTTTGCCCGTTCGGTGGGCAACCGGAAATCGCTCGGCTGCAGCAGTTTGTGCATCGACTTCCGGCCGCATATCAATCTCAGCGTTCCGTCCGCCAATCCCGAGGAGCGCACCAAGGAGGTGCAGCAGTATTTCGACCAGTTGGCACCCAATATATTCCAGCAGACGGCCTCCAGTTCGGTGGATCTCATCGCCTCCGTGCTGCACAAAAACGAACTGGAGCGCTGGGGTAACGGACTCCCAGACTCTCTGCATCTCTTTTCGGGCGTTGAGGAGCTAGGTCCGCCTCTTCTGCCCAAAGTATCCCAGCCTGTGGATAAATCTTTAACATCCGGCGTCGAGGAGGAGGTCTCGCCCCTTCAGCAACTTGGCAATGAGGTCCAAGAGCTGCGTTCCCAGTGCGAAACCCTGCTCATGGAACGAAAATCCCATGCAGCGGCACTGGCTGCCTCGAAACTGCGGGAGAGTAAGGTCATCGACGAGATAAGCCGCATTCAACCTGCACTAAAGATCCATGAACGCACCTCTTTGGTCCTGGCCGACTCCGAGCAGAATTTAAACAAGCTGGAGGCACTACTGAAGAGCACCCAGGCCAAGAGAGAAACCCTCACACAGCAGTGGCAGGAGTACAGGAAGCCCCTGCTGGAAACACTAGAAACCCTGAAGACCGCCAAGGAAGCCCAACATGTCCAGGGCATCCGTAGCAACATCGAGCAATTGGAGCAGGAACTCCAAGCGAAGACCCAGCAGCACAACGAACTAAATGCCACCCTAAGAACCGCCAGTCAGTCCCTGGCTCCTCGCAAGGAATACACCCGCCGGATACACGAATTTATAGGGAATATTCGGAAGCAACGGGCTGATATCTTCAAAGTTCTGGACGACACACGGCAGCTGCAGAAACAACTGAATGTGGTGGGTGCACAGTTGCAGCGGCAGTTCAACTACACCGACGATCTGCTCTTCCAGAGCGCCAAGCACGACCTGCATGCCAAGCGGGCGTACAAGCTGCTGGCCCAGCTCCATGCTAATTGCAGTGAGCTGGTCGAGTGCGTCTCCCTCACCGGCAACGTGACCAAGCAGATCCGCGAGCTGGAGGTTCAAATCGATGGCGAGAAGCTAAAGAACGTGCTGACCAGTCTGCAGCAGATCACCGGCGATATTCAGAAGTTCGAGCAGCACATCCAGGAGCTCCAGGGTCAGATAACCGCCGTGGAGCAGACCCAGGCCAAAAATAGCGGAAGTTAGACACCGACGTGTATTAGTGCCAATAATTTTAATAAAGGAATCAATGCACGCTTAGCGTTTATTTTGTAGTCGAACAAAAAATGTTATTTGCTTTTGGATCGCCGAAGTGTTACAGATAACTTTTTGATTTGGGTTCTATATTATAAATAATTGCGATATAAAGAAAAATTAATTTAGTATTAATAAATAAATTTATGTTAAAGGTAAATGGTTATTATTATTTAAATTTTAAACTTTGATTGAAACGGAAACTCGAATTATAAGTCTCTACTTATTGGTGGTCTGTCCACTGAAGGTGTACAAATTTGCTATGCCCTGTATGTTTTAAAAATAAGGGAAATAATTGATTTAAAACAAATGTCCACAAACTAAATTAAAGACATATAAGTTTTTATTAAGTTAAAGTTTTATAAAGTTAAAAAACGAATTCGTTTCGCTATAACAAATCGATTTTTTCCCACCTCTAGAAAATGGACATTTTCTATGGGCACACTGTTATTTTCAAACTGGCAACTAAAAACAGCTTGCCTCAATGCTGCAACAAGAACAACAGTTGGAAAATAAAACTCGTCGCGTGCGGTTGTAACCAAAGCTCGTCGCCGGCTGTTGTTTTTTTCGTTTTCCGTTGATTTACGTTAGTTTGTTTTTAATTTGACCGGTAGTGACAGTTTATAAAAACAAAAATCTGAAACTGAAATTGAAACAACTTGAGTGTGTAAGTGTGTGTATATTATCGGATATTTTACCAACAACCAGCGTTTCAAAATAAAACACTTGAATGCCGCAATGGTGCTCTCCCCTTTATTGTTGTTGGTTTTGCTATTTCAGAACTTGTTTTAGAGTTTCCATTGTGCGTGTGGTTGTTCTTGTTGTAATTTTAGGTTCTTGCATGCGGCCGATAACAAGTTTAACCGGTGTGCGTGTGAGCCGCGCTTAAATGAATCTGTGTGTGTGTGTGTGTGTGTTGCGCGCTCTTGGGTGTCCAAGTGTGCGTGCGACTCCTTCAACAAACTGTTGCTTCTTCTGCTGCCACTTCTTCTGGCTCAAATTGAATTCCAATTAGAATTGCAATTCTCCTGAAGGTCGAGTTGGGAAGGAAAAAAGCCACAAAGAAGAAGGAGAAAAGATAATGAAAAACCGGCAGATAAAGTATCTGGAATTATTAAAGCGCCAAGCAACCGAGAGAAAAAAAACCTATTAATTGACCGGCCGGCTTGGCGCTCTCTACTCTTTTTGTTTCCCCCCCCCCCCCCCCAATTCGGGGTCAATCAACGTTCCACAACAACAACAACGACGACAACGGCTAGAAATTCTTTGAGGGAGCGTTCCGGTTCACCTTTTTTTTATAATTGTGACGTCGCCCGGCTAAAAATAACAAAATGACAACATTCTTTCGTTTTCTCATTAGCGTTTTTTTGAATTTGTAACAGTAATTGGAAATCTCTTACCAATACAGTAAATATCGGTTGCAAAATATAAACCCACGATTTTGTATGCTATTTTGCATATCTCAGAAATCAAATAAATTTCAATTAAAGTAAGACAAATATGGGGATTAAATCTTCCAAAGTTGTTTGGTATCCGGTCTGGGTTAAGAAAATATCTTAAAATCATTTGAAAGCTTTCAAAATGTAGTTCTGTAATTTCATATATAGAATATTAAAATATTTGTTAAGGTTTTTCTAACCCTCATTTTAAATATATAAAAAAGTAATAAATTAAAAAAGGTTCCATACAAAATTTTAAGTTATTTTTTTTAAGTTTTATCAAATATTTAATAGAAAGTGAAAGGATTTTAGACATGTTTCTTTGTAATACTTTTTATATTTACTGTAATATGAAGCAGTAATTGTTGTTACTTTGTGTACTGAAATATAATAATATAATTAATAAGTTGCATGCCACAGTTTGACCCCTATCAATACCCACTGTCCACTGTCCGGCAATTAATAAAAGGCAACAACAAAAAATTGCCAAGTGAAGTGGCAAAAACAGTTTTACGTTAGCGACATTTTTCAATGGCTACGCAATAATTTGTTTATAGACCTAAAAACAAACCAAAGCAAAACAAAACAGAATTCGCAATAAAAACGCCGACTGATAAAATGTTGTTATAAATTAAATTTTCCCCGCAGCACGCAAGGGCAATCTAAATTGAAAGAAAATAAAGTGCAACCGAAAGCAATACGAAAAGAAGTCGCCAGTGAGTTTTTATAATTAGAACAAACCAACAGCCAGCAAGTGCAATTCATAAACGATAACACCAAGAGAGAGAGATAATTGTTAATAATGACACCATCGCCGACCAAGGAGCTCCAGAGTGCCTCACCGACGATTTCGCGTCGTCCGCGGGAGGAGTTTGCTGAAAAGGTAAGGCAAAAGATACTTTGGATATATAAACATATATATATTCTATAGATACATTATATATATATATACATTATATATATACATTATAAATATATATTGTATATTCATACTTCGAAAATTATAATTAGTGGAGGATATTAATTTTCATAAGTAAAACTGGATAATAGTAAAGTTAAAAATAAAGAAAAGTGGGGGAGATTAGTTAATAAAATTCGAAATATTTAAGATATTTAAGAAAATCATATTCGCAAACGTTTAAAAAAGTATAATAAATATTTAAAATGTATATCTTAAATGTATCATGGAAGATTTTCAATATTAAATTAGGAAATAATAAAAATTGGAGAGATTTTCTTCGTAAACTGTAAGATTTTTAACAATTCAGATTCGCAAAAAGTATACAAAATATTAAAGCTTTTGATAAATGATCATGGAATATATCTTTATCTGTATTATATTATAATATATTTTATATCTTTATTTATTTATATAAATCTTTATTCCCCAAAACTATGTATATTCATTCCGGGATTAGTTTATAGTCTAGTTTTCCTCTATGCCCTCGTTAGTAACCTTTTTTCCCTGAACATTTACTATAATGTAGATATATCCCAATCCCGATTTAACAGCCTCCCCCCAGATGATATTGGCTAAACTTCCTGTGTTTCTATTAATCGACCCCAAATGTGTTGCGATGCCGTTGGGGAAAAAAAAACATAAACATTTATGGCCTTTCGCCTTAAAGTTCTCCTTTTGTTTGTTTTTGCATTGTACAATAAAATATATGTATGTACTCTCGATCCGCCTATACATATAGACACATCAATGTTTGGGAAAATAAATATTGCTGTCATCGGCAGTCTTCTTCTGGACGGGACCTCTGTCGTAATCGTTTCACCTGAGTTTCTATATATTATGATTTCCGTTACTCCATCAGCCATAGGTACAATTTGTTTCCGTCTCGATCGCTGTTTCTGGATTTTATACATATAGCTTCTGGTCTGCTTCTATTCTCGACTCTGACTAATCGAATCGAATGGTGGCCATGGCCTACGTAACGCTAGAATTTCATTGATAAGATATCGTTTGGCAAGGCATAATCGCTGTTCTTTAATTGAGCGAAAAAGTCAGTGCAGAGATATCAGTTTTTATTTAATATTTATAAAGTTTAATCGAAAAAGATAATGGTGAAGTTAATATAGGAGTTCTGAACATTATTAAATTAATTAAAATAAATTATTTACATGCTGTTTAGACATTAATATTGTCTTCTGTTAAGTCAAACAATTCTTGCATGAATGCCAAATATCCAACTTGAATGAAATAAGAGATCATTGAAATTAAGGTCTCCTCAATACTCTTTTGATATTACCGACCGTATTTTTTTGTTGTTGTTTCTCCCTCGATTTATTCGGTTTACGTCACTTGAGCCACTTGAAATGCAAAAAAGAAAACATACAAAAATGCGAAATAAAAACACTTGCTGCAGTAACAAAATTCGTATTTGAAATTCAGTGCTCAAGCTTAATGAGAGGTCAATGCTGCTGCGACTGCTGCTGCGGCTGGAGGTGGGCAGGGAAGCGCCTCATTACGGCGGGAAAAGCGAGTGCTTAAAACTGGATTTTCAGACAGATCATTAGCATTTCCATCGAGCGTGATGGATACAGGTACTAATAGAAGTTGAACAGTTACAGATTCATATGCAAATCGCATAATTTATGGCTTGAATCGGGAGACAACGCCCAAGAATGTATATTCTTATGGAGATGTCAGGCAAGCGAGTGGCAAATTAAGAGGGTTTCTTCTTATTTATTTTATCTTTATTTCTTGGCTGCTCAATTTCGGTCAATTGATTGATTCGCCACAGTCGGCAACAAGTTTGGTGTAGGATCAATCAATTTGCTGCACACGCCGTGATTTTTGTTGTTCCATTTTTCGAGGGTACCTGTGCGGGAGTACGATTTTGTATCTCGCCTGTCAACGAATGTCACTCAAGCGTCCCATGCAACGAATTTCATGGCATTGACCATGAGCCCCAATAACGAATAACTTTTTTCTGTTTTTGCTGTTTCATTGGCTCGCCTTAAAAAAAAAAAGTCGGTTGCTTGCTGGCGTGCTAACAGCTAATTTTGAATATTCTGCATATGTCTTTTGCACATTAAACACACAAAAAACAACACCATACACACACAGAAAAAACGGGGGAGCTGAGAAATGGGAACAGAAATTGCGAGCGCCACAAAAAGAACGACATGCCGTGCGAAATCTGATGCAATCGATGAGATCATCGTCCACCAACAACCAACCCGGCAAGATTCTCCATCCGTATCCGAATCGGAGCCCGGTCTCCATTAATAAGCCGTGCCATAATTATAATGAGTAGAGCCAGCATAATCTCTTCATTAGCTGGAAAAGTTCTCGGATGATTTTAGATTTTTCAAAGTGGACTGGTTACTATTCCTTCTCATAAGTAGATAAAGCCTACATAATCCCTACTTTAACTTTAAAATTGCCTCTTTGATTTTAGAGCAAGTTTCAGTTAAGATGGTTTCTGTGAGTCATCTGGTGGATTCCTTGGTGCATCATCATCACCATCGCCCTCCTTAATATTCCTTTTTATTTTTTTGATGCTCTGGTTCTTTGTGTGTCCCCGACTTTGTTGCAGCTGACTTTCCATTTCCGTACACTACAAGAAACACTGCCAAAAAGTGTTAATTAATTCGCAGAATTCTCAACTTAAAACGCTTCAATTTAAATCTCTTTCCTAATTGCCTCAGGAGGCGACGAATTTTAATTATAATTGCCTAGTTTGATTGCAATCTTTATGGCCAGCCAGTTAATTTGTGGTCCAGTGGCTTTGGATTTCCTGAATAAAAACTAAAACTGAGTCATTGTTCTCATTAGCAACGAGCCTCTTCAGAAGCCAAAAAGGCTGGCTGCGGCTAATAAATATATGGAAAATATTGTTCATTGCAGTTAAGTTATCTTAGGCTTTTCTGTATTAAATTTCCATTACTAAAATGATAAGATTACTACTACTATATGATATAGCTGTCAAACTAATGATCGGGTATCTAAACATGTCAATAAACAAGATTACTTTGTGGCTTTTAGCCGATTACAGGTTATACAACAGATTGAAGGAGACTCATTATAATAAATATCAGCGATTTTATTAAGATTTAATTGAAAATATGTTTGATTTTGTGATTCTTAAGCTGCTTTGCAGTTAAACTTGTATTAATTCAATTGGGTTTCCATGGAAACTTTATTTAAAATGAATTATCAAATCAAAAACATTTCGTTTCGGTTAAAATATTATAATCTTAATTCCAATTGAGAGTTCCCTGTTTATTTTTTTAGATATTGAATATCCAAAAAATGCTTACTAAGAAAAAAGAAAATGTAAGAAAATTGTAAGCGCCGTTTTATGGATATTTCCAGTGCACCCCTCAACATTTTTGCAATGTTTTTTCGTTCCGCTTCTCTTTTTTTTTTTTTGACACTGTGTAACCCGAGGCAATCGCTCTGCGGCTTTCCAAATGCCGGGCTATATACTTGGGATATGTACAGCCATAGCCATATGTGCATATAAGTGGGCTCTGTCTGCTATATATATTTGCATGGGGAGACGCGACACTTGGCGTTATTTGCGTTTTAAAAAACAACCTTGCACTTGCCGAGCTGCGACCAATCGACAATCGCCACTGCTAACTGGTAACTGGCGACTGACAGTTGACAACTTTGTCAACGTTTTTAATTGCATTATTAGTTTTCATTGCCTGACAATTTGCGGCCAAATGGCTTCAAATTATGGACGCCTCCGACCCCCGTAGACCAAATACTTAGAATTTTTGAATTTCGGGAAGTTGGAATGGATTTTTTGGCGCCCTCCATAATGCCTCCCACTCATCAGCTATATTTCAGTGTCCGTTTTTTTTTGGCCTTTCCCTAGATTGTTGCGTGCCTTTGTTATATTTCCCAGGGGCTTGTTGGTTGTACATACAGCAGCGGTTGAGAAAATTGTTTTTGCCATATATTATAAAAGAATTTTTAATATTATTAATTTTGAACTTATTAAAAAGTATAGCCTACTTATTGAGGCCAGCGAATTAGGAACATTTCAAAGATAAACCAAAATCTTTATAGTGTCTGTTAGAAATGTTCCATCTGAAATTTCGCTTCTAAAAAGAAAGTAATAATTTATAAAATATATAAACTCTACTTCAGATGGCTTTAACATGGGATTTATGTGACTGATTTTAATTAACTTTCAAAGTCCTGATCAATTGTCCCTTCCTTCTTCTATACACATTTATAAGAAACATTCACAGGAAAATCTAAAACGAATTTCAACAATTGTTAAATATTAAATAGACTGACAAAAAAATCTATTTAATTCTTAAGGCTATTGTTTTACCAAGAGTTGTGAACGGTAACTGGGGGAAGGTTTGAGGGCGTGGGCGTGGGCTAGGCTATCATCTTGCACACCTTTCCAAACACGGGGTGGCATGTCATGGCTTAGGACCGAGTGGCATGGGATGGTATGGTGGGCATAGGATGGGCAGTGGGATGGCCAGGTGGCCATGTCATATCACATGGCGGTGTTTGCGCAATGGAATGCCGGCACGCTATCGCTGTTTTTGGGCCTCTCCATCTGCCAGGGGGTGGAATGGGTGGTGGCGGTGGTGGTGGTATCATCATCAACATCATCAGCCAGCCAGCCAGCCAACCTCCTGCTTCGGTTCCACCTTGTGCTCCCGTTCCCATTCCTCCTCCTGCTCCTGCTACCGCTCCAGCTCCTGTTTCTGTTTGTCTTCATCATTTTTCGGGGCGCCTGGCCTGGGCGTGTCGGCCTTTGTCGCACATTTCATTTTGTTATTATTAATTTAATTGATTTGGACTTTAATTCGTTTATTTTGGAACAGCTGGCGAAAATGTTATTAACACAAAAAGTTTACGCTCAGCCGAGCGGCTTGCCTATTTTTAGACACATTTTCCATTCAAATATACTTTGGACATAAATTTTGGCTTAACTACTGGCGTTTTATTCAAATTGCTTTAATGGTTAATGGTTTTCTGTGTGATCTCTCTGCTGCTGATCTCCTCCCTTTCGGCTCTGAACTTCTTTAACCCCAATTTGCATCAGATGTCTTTAGCAGATATTTATATATTTATATATACATATCTCTCTCTGTTTTTTTTTGTCAGCTTGTTTAGCTTTAATTTTTGCTAATCATTCGCGCCAGTCAACGTTTCACACCTCACGAAAAAATCCAGTTTCAGCGTTTTGAATATAAATTGGTTTCGGAGACGAGGCAACGAAGCTGGCATTACCCTTCAAATCTGGTCAACAAATCTTAAGCTCTCTTCGAGCTGAAAGTCAATATTTGTGTTGGCTTTGAGCCGTCAGAGTGACGTCATTGAGGGCGAAACACAACGATCGACAATTTTAGCGACTTCAATTGAAGCGAATCTTCGAAAAGTGAGGGGATTTTAACATAAATCGGTTTTTTATATAGTTTTTGTTTCATTTTCTGATTACAATAATATATAATGAGTCAAATATTGGTTTAAAGCTAAAATAAAATCTAATAAAGTCACTGAAAAGGTAGTTTGTATACCCAGACATTATTCGTATTTTAAATATTTAATAGAATATGTAATACATAAATAATAAACAATAAAATAAAATATAATATTGCTATCCAGTCGTTTAATCCCCATATTTTTCTAAACTTCCTGAAAACAATACTTTTTTGTAGTAATATATAAATATATAGTATATTTCAGTAAATAACTACAATTCTCCCTATAGAAACCTTCATTAAACAAAATTAACATCAAGAATAAGCAGAAAACTAATTAATTCAGTTAACACTGTTCCATTTTGAACACTCGTTAGGGTATAGGAATTCAAGAGTAAAATATTTGCATACGATTATTAAGGATTATAGCCGCTAAAGACACGTTCCACAGATAACAATGAAGGCGAAACGGGTTTCTCTGTGTGCTAGCTTTCTAGCTATTCCTGGCTCTTAATGGCTTCATGCTCGAATAAGTGAGTTAAGTAAACCTTCTTCAGCCATTCTGCATTTTGCAATGGCCAGAAAATGCAGCGTTCTACGTCATCGCTTAGCATTTGGCACTGGCCGAAATGCAGCACTGCCAAAAAATGCCACTGCACTCGCTGTTTCGGCTACTTCTCCGTTGCGCGGCCATGTGGCCTTTCTCCAAAAAATTTTCAAATAAAACAGTCATGAGGCTGCAACACCTGAACACCCCTGAACACCTTACCACCAAATTCTCCTCTTCCCCGGCCACTCCAACATAGCTGGCGGAGAGTTTTGCAAAGCTCGCGTCATGCGTGCCTCCACTTGGCACCTATTTATGTTCAGGCACAGATGTGGTTAGGGTCGTAATACTTATATATAATTGAATGAAAATTGATGAAAGTTTAATTGAAGAATTTATAGAAAATAAAAGTATTGACCTAAGAAGAAGATTTAATATCCTACGAAACAGGTATACATTCAAGCTTGGCCTTTGTCTTTGACGAGATCTTTTGGTGGGTAAAGATACATATAACTTCAAAGAAGTAAATAAAAGTTTATTAAATAAAGCTTTATTTATAAGTTTAATATATTCTTAAACCACAAAGGATTTAGGTTTATTCCTATTTTCTTGCCCACAATTGTCCATCTTGTATGTGGTGGCATTCAAACAGCGCTTAGGTGTGTGCTTGAATGTCGGCTTGGTATCGCATGTGAGTATTGGATGGACCAAGTACTCGTACTCGTACTCGTACTCATACTCGTACTCATACTCGCACTCACGCTGATGGTCTATTTTTCTTCCTTCTCGCTTCTTTGGGCCCTGTCTTGAGATATAGTCTCGTGTGGTTGCTGTAGATGTTGTTGTACTTTGCCTGCCGGCAACCGGTCACGTTTATAGCACTTAAAAAAATTTATAAAAATATTTTGAAGCTTTAAAATTAATTATTCTATTGGGATATATTTTGATTTATAAAGAAACATATTTATATAAATAATAATTTAAAATATTTAGGATGAAATAAGACTCGTAAACAATTTATATAAATATTGTATTCTATTATACAAATTTTATATTCGCTGGTCAAGAAAAAAAATAAAAGAGATGGGAAAACAATTTAAAAAATTGATTTAAAATATGAAATAAATCATTTTCAGCTCCAACTTCGTTTTTGTTTAAAAAAAAGATACATTTTGATGACTTTAGTTTACTTTTGCAAGCCTTTTCAGTAAACTTTCAATTCACAAACAAATGTTTTGGATTTCCGGGATAGAATAATGGTTTTAAAATATTATTAAAATACCTAAAAACTATCTCTATACCTCTGCTAAATCTAGGAATTATAAAAAGAAAACTTAAACTAAAATCCTAGTTGGTGCTTTTAAGTCTAAGAATTTTCCAAATAATATAACCATTTATTCACTGTGTGCTATTATTGTTACTGCTGACGCCAGGGGGATTCCCCCCCTGCACACCACGGCTGCCTCCCCTCCTCCAAGTAGATATGTAGGTAGGCTTTGGATTGGAGCAGCTGTGTGTGCTCTATAACTGTAAAAACACGCTCGCCCACTTCCTCAAGAGCCGGCGTTTTGACCAAGGCGTCGTTTTGTTTGGTTTCTGTTTCGTTTATACTAACCCCCCTCCCCTGCCTGATCGCGAGATCTCCCGATCTGGATCTGGATCTGGACCTGCCTCGATGTGGGAGACTCCCCTGTGTGAGTGTTAATTTTTAATTGTGCTAAATGTGCACATAAATACACAATAACCGTTCGCAACAGCAATCGCACAACACACACAACTTGCAATCCACAATTTTCAATTTCAACACCCACCCATAATTTGGCTTATTTGTGGCTTTTACTCTGCCTGCTTTTTTTCTCCCCATCCCCTCAATGTTTTTTATATATATTTTTTTATTTTTTGTGTTACTTTGTATTATTGTCGCTGGCATTGGGATACAACAGCTGTCATTGTATCGGTGTTTGTGCATGACTTAATAGCTGATAAATATTATATATATGGTAGGTCACTCAAAGATATATATCTCTGTGTATTTGATACTTTGTTCAATTACAGAGGGGGTCTAAGACACTCTCATAATTGTATCTTTTATATTGATTTCCTTATTGGTTGACAGGCAAGTCATATAAGAAGTGTCAATATTTAAGATTGCACAATTTAAAATAAATATTTGATAAATCCAGTCAAGAAAATATTTAATAATTGAGTAAATGCTGTACGAACTTGCTCACCTATATAGTATGATTTTAGTTTAATTATTGGAATTGAGAATTTCTCTATTAAATGCTTATATACACATCAGCGATGATCGAGCAATAAAAATCATAAAATGTTTATGCTTTAAAGGCATTTAAGAGATTTTATAAACAATCTGAAGCTATGGGGAATTGAACTTATGATTTATCATTTGGTTTTCTTCACTATTCTTGGATAATTTTTCTGCTCAAGTGATTTATTTCCCACACGAGCAATAAATATTAAAAATGTTTTAAGTTTATTATTTGGCTGTTCTTTTTTTTGTGGGCCTACCTCAAGACAAAAATACAATTCTTTTGATGTTTATGTTTAGAACAAGTCATTTACTAAATGTGGCCACCTCCCCTAAGAGCAATACTTTAAATTATAAATTTATAATTTTTTTTTTTTGGCAGGGATAACATGTTGTATGAGTAATATATCTTAAAGATTACATTTTCATTGAGAGTTCAAATAAGTTAATTTTTTGCAGCAGGCAAAGGATTAAATTTTAAGCTTACAAAATGTTTATCTGGGAAAGTTTAATTCTGATAGCTTTTGTATTTAATATTCATATTTAGTACCCACATATGTTTTAAAGTTTATTATTCCATTTCCCAGTCTTACCTTAGGGCAGAAATCTATGCCTTTTTGCTATTTACGTTTACAATCATTTATAATTCATAAACCTTTTTTTCATAGACAACGGTTCGTATGAGTAATATGCCTTTCGTATTTAATATTCATTGGAAGTTTAGATTTATTTCCCGCTCTCTCTGCACGCAACCGTTCCAATTTGCAGTTATACATATTTTATTAATCTTTTCACAATAAACATTTTGGCGCAGCCATATTTCTGAAGACTTGGAAAGGGGTTAGAGGAAGAGCAGGAGGTGGCACCCAATTTGCCAGCAACCGCGACTGTATGTGGCATGTGGCAAGTCTCTGGGTTCCTTTATTCTCTCGCCTGCAGATGCGGTTGCCACAGCTTCTGCTGTTTATATATATATATATATGGTTCATATATGGAAGATGGTAGATGGTAGCTGGAAGATGGAACACGAAAGATGCTGGCTCATGATTCTGCGAATGGCGTGAACTTTTCCCCTGCCCCACAGTTTTCCACACTCGAATCCCGCTGCGATTTTAGATTGCCCCAGTCCAGCCATATGTTTGTGTTAACAGTGGAAAGCATTTGCTCATTGGAACACGTTCAGTGTTTCCTTTGTTTTTTTTTTGTGGTTTCAACAATTGAATAAAATAATTGAGTGGAAAGGTGGGAGAAAAAGAAAATATTGGAACAGCTTATTTAATTAATTCGGGTTAGTATTCCCCTTGGTGCTGATCGGTTAAGCATAAATCTGTTGTTAAACTAATATTTGTTGTGGAATAAAATAATAGAGTGGGAAGTAAAGAAAATATTAAGAATCTGTTAGGAAAACTGGGAAGGTTGTGAATTTTTTCAACTTAAAACTTTGTATATATGTTTTTAGGCGTTTTATTACATTTTTATAAATATTAAATAACTATTTATATAATTGCTATTAATACTTCGTTTGATATGTCTTCATGATAATTTAAGAACGGAAAAATGGCATTTTAATAATAAAAGATATTCAAATCTGTTAAATTATAATAAGAAGATTGCAGAAAATATTGAATAATTATCTATATCTATGCTCCAAGCTTAATGTTCGTTTAAACTTTAAAATTAAACAAAATCCGGATATACTTTACTTTATCGTTGCTCTGACCTCAAAATAATTGCATAAAATCCAAATAAATTTGCTATAAATTTAATAAATTCTATTATAATGACACCGACAAGCCGATAAATAAAGAATTTATCAGTTTAAAGCCGCAGTCGTGTGTGCACACAAAACAAAATGCTATTAGTGTGTGGATTTAACTCGACTGTCAGGTTTCTGGTTCATTGCCTGTTTTTAGGCAGCAGCTGCACAGTGCCATGAATTAAGCCCGAAAGTAGGCAATTGTGTAACCGAAAACCTGAATTTCAAATTGGAAAAGATTAAATTCGGGCTAGAAAAAAAAAAACACAGAAACAAAGGCAGAAGCAAAAAACTGATTTACGAGCCAACTGGGATTGCCCAACTGCAGTTGGCTCGTGTACTTAATTTTCCAGTTCTCTGGGAATGTGTTCGAGCACATGTGTGCCGCCATTAAGTGTTTAAAATATGCATGCTTTAATTGTCAGCAGAGGCAGACTCCACTCGTACCCGCCAATGGGTGGGTGAGCATTCGAATTTCTCAGATACTTCGATACAATCTATAATGACTGGCATTAAACGCTCGTCAGCCGCGGAATCGGAAGCGAAACGAATCAAAAGTGCCACTGAAAAGCGACAAAAATGATGTTGAAAAAACCCCTTCAAGTTTCAGAAACAAAGACACTTCGTCTTCGTCATCGAATGCTCGTTTGATCAGCTCCATCGAATCAAATCTGATCGCGGAATGCCCGGCAAACAAAGCTGCGTCCAAACACCTGAGCTCAGGTGTTGCTGCCTTTTGTTGCCTCTATTTTCTATTGTCGACCCGACGACACCCGGTAGTTGGAAAAATCATAAAAAAATGGGGGAATATAAGGCGAGAGTATACAATAGAGTTTGCTTCAGGATGTGTTAAAAAATGATTGAGTTCCTTATAAGTTTATGAAACCATAAAAGGCACCTTTCCATATTTATTCTTCCTGAAGAATTCAATTTTTTATGATGGCTTTGATGATGCTTATGGCACATTAAAAAGTTATTATTTAGTTATTGAACCATTCCAGATATTATATTAATGATTAAAGGTTGCTTAAATATTAATATTGAGAACTATGAATTAATTATAAATTTTTTTTCGGAATAATTTATAGATTTTCCAAATTTAATTAGGATTTAATGAAGAATACGAAGTCTACTTACTTCTGTTTATATAAACAAAGTAATTTTTATGGGAATATAATATAAACTATAAACTCTAAATGCTTATAAAATACTTACTAAATATTTCAGACTTGTCAAATCAAATTTGCAAAGATTGCTAATACTTTGCACTAAATTCCAAGAATTAGCAAAGATATTCCATATAAACTTTTAACACTCTAGTGCCAATTGAAGCTGATATACATATGATATAAGCTATGGCAAGTTATGTTTTATAAAAGAATCATTTAAATAAACCAATATTAAGTATGAAGAACTTTTTTTAATAATTAAACTAAAGCTTATCTTATAGCCCTAATTTAGAACTAAAAACACATCTTAATAGGAATTACGAGTTCGTTTATCTAATTTAACTTAAAGAATAACCTTTACAGCTGTCTAAAATGTTCTACCATATTATGTAATGGGTATCTCCTGATCGAATCTTATAGTTTTCGTGGTGTTCTATTATTTATTGTGAGGCTTTGCATGCGCGGTGTAAACGCTAATGCGTTAAATGAGCTGTTGATGCCCGCTCGCGATGGCTAATTAGAGCGATTTCCGATGCATAAATTACAAAATCTACCGTTTTCCCAAACTCTGACTGACTGACTGACTGGGTGGTTGGAAAAAAGGGTTAATTTACATAACCGCCCACGCCGTCAGCTGGTGAACACATCAGACTCACTCGCATGGCACTCGTAATACATAATACAAAGCGGCTCAAAGCGCGTGGAACGCGATGATGAAGTTAATACGCTAAATTGGTCAAAACACACGAATCCGAGCAAAGTCGAATGTCGAGGTAGCAGCCAGCCAGCTGGAGAAAAAGACGGCAGCAGCTTTGGCGAAAGAGACAGACGTAGACACAGAGAGAAATTCAGACAGAAATTCTAGTGATCCGCGTAAAAACTGAAGTTGGACGCTCAGTTGCTCAGCGGCAGTTGACAGCGTCGGTTCGTGGCTCGTTCGTGGATCGCGTATTTGGCCCAAGGTTAATAAGCCAAGATCAGAGATCAGAGATTCGAGATTGGAGCTTGGGAGCTGCTCGATCCGAGTGCCGAAAGAGCGAAGATCACCAAAGATAGCAATCTATGAGATGTCGTTTTTCCGCAACATACGCTCCTCCCTGTCGTCATCGTCACGGGCCAAGAGTTCGCGCTCCTCCTCCCGCGACACGACACCCGTTCGCTCCGTATCCCGGCCCGGCAGTGTGATTAGCTCGCTTAGCCATCGCAGGGATTCCACCACCAGCTCCACTCTGCAGCGTGGCGACACCTTTATCCTGCCCAATTCCGAGGAGGAGGAGGCGGCGGCAGCCACAGGACCAGCTTCGAATACCTCAACCCTAGAGAAAAAGTCCAAGAAGTCCAAGGTCTTTAGCAAGTTCAGCACTTTTACGAAGCGCAAAAAGACCCCCTCGCCGGAGGAGGTGGCTTCCTACGAGCATCATCCCAGTGACACCGCCACCAACACGTATTACAAGTGGCGCACCGATGGAGCAGATCGCCTGCAGGACTACGATGCCCAGTCGGATCCCTTCAACTTCCTGTACGAACAACACTCCAGTCTACGCAACCTGCAAACCGGTGACAACAATGGCGGCGTCCATCGGCAGGCCAGCATTGGCTCCAACTCGAGTGGCAGCTTTGATTCCTCCACCTACCGAAAGAGCAAGACGCCCACACATTTGCGAGAGCAGCTGGAGCAGCTGAAAACCCACTCAAACGACGATCTGCTTGAGGATCAGCAGCGGGAGGAAGACGAACGGGAGAAATACAAAACGGTGACGCTGAATAGCTTCAGGAAGTCCTTCCGCGATCGCCTGCTGCAGCAGCAAAAGGAGACGCCGCACAATCCCGCCTGGTTCGTGGAGGTTCCCGCCGCCCAGCAGTCGACTGCCAAGACCTCGGAACGCCGCGAATCCAAGGAGAATCGACCGGATTTCCTAGTCTTCGACAATGAGAACTACCGGCCCCAATCGCGCTCCCCGCTCCGGGATCGTCCATCGCGCTCCGCCACCCGTTCGCCAGTGAAACGAAACGAAACCTTCCGGGTGGCCCAGCCCTCGATGCGTCACATCTCTCCGTCTCCGACTCCAGATCTAGTGCCGCCCACACCCTCTATTCGGATTGAGATCAAGAACTCTATATCTCCGCACTCTCCTGGCAGATTTGTGCCCGTTGGCGTGGCCAAGCCCATGCCCACCACGGAGTACTATGCTCAAAGACTGCTGGCAGCCAACCAGAACCAGCATCAGCATCAGCAACAGCACCACCAGAACCAGTATCAGCATCACCAGAACCAGCACCAGCAGCAGAGACCCGGACTGGGAGTAAGGAGCTCCAGTCCCAGTCAAAGTTCCCGTTGGTACCGCCAGCAGCCTTCACCGAATAGATTGAGTCATCAGATGCCTAATCCTCCCCAGCAAAAGGGCGGTCGCACCTTGGTTCACATCGGATCGGAACAAAGTAAGAGTATGATGCCTCCTCCAGTCCGAGGAAGGGCTCCCACACGGGTCCAGCTGTACGGGAATAAGCCGCAGAGTCGCCCCCCGCCGGCGACCTACTTCGGCGGCCACTACAATGCACCTGCCAAGTCCGCAGTCGCTCCCAGGGGATCATCCGTTGGAGGCCACACCGTATATTTGGGGCGTCGCGATCCGCCGATGACACGTGCCACCAATAGCACCAGCACCAGCAGCGCCGCCCACGTTGCCGCCCCCATGCCGCGTCGCAACCGATCGCCGATCAAGATGCCCTGGCGGTAGGCGTTAACCCGGCCAATCTATAGAACGGAGAGTGGAGAATGGAGAATCAAGAATGAGTGGCTCGCACATATACGGCTATATGATATACATATATATGTGATAGCTTCTTTCCAAAGTGACAAAGTCACCGCCTGATATTGCGTCATGATCGGAGGAGAGCTGGAGCTGCGCTGGGAAACGCAGCTTGGCAATACGAATCCATAATGTGCAAATAAATGATTTATGTATCCATCAGTCCCCCATACACAGTCCCGTATCGTGTGTTGTGAATTTTTTGTACGTCAAATTATTGTTAAGTTAATAAATACAAACAAAAAAAGAAAAATAATAATACAAAACAAATAAACGACAACAGATAATTCAAAATGTACGCTAGCCCCATGGGGGATTTTTTATTTGATGGCTCCAGCGAACCCGAAAAAGCACTCGGATTTTGTCAGTACAGAATTGTTGTTAAGTGTTAATTGCCAGTTTCGAGTTGGCCCCAAAAAGATGGCTCTGCCCTGGAACCTACGATGAGTACATATGCTCTATAAAAAAAAATGTAGTTAGTTCAACGGATATATGAGCGTATATATCGCCTGGTGCCGCTCTATGACTAACTGTGCATGAAAATGAGCGAGCGTTACGTGACAAGCATTAAATATGGTCAGTCGATTGGGCCCGGTGCGGAGAGGGTGCGGGCCATTTCTAGTTAGAAAGCAGCTGATGAGCTTCTGGCCGTATTTGGAGCTGCAAAAGATGTATTTGTATTCGCGCAAACAAATTATGGAATAAATTGTCTATGCCCCAACTCAAAATCCCCAGAGGCCCAGGGTGATGTCAGCAGGCGTCGCTCTATGCGCTTCTTAAGATGTTTTCATACGGGGGTGCATCAAATAGAGGGGAGGGGAGATTATCTCGGATTAATCTATAAATTAATACGCTTCTAAAAAGTAGTTTTTAAGGAAGAATCTATGAATATTCGCATTATTGGTATTATGATCTTTAAAATAAGGGTTACATCAAGGAGAGCATCAAGGGGAGGGACTTTCCTTATATGATTTTGTTTAAAAAAGAATTATTTATAATCTCCTTATTTAAATCGATGACTTTGTGTTAAAGATTCTAAATATAGATTGTTATGATGACTAGAGGTTCTCGCTGCTGGTCATTAAATAAATAATATCCGTTCACAATAAATTTAATTAAATTAATTGCGTAGTTTCAGTTTAATTAGGAATATAATAAAGAGTCATTATAAATAACAATTTTAAATTCTGCTGCATAATAGAAGAACATGTGAATAACAATTTTAATTAAATAAAAAGCAAGTAAATTTAATATAAGAAACTTCTTCACACTTAAACAATTTTAAGAGTAGAGTAATATTTGATTTAAAAAGTTTATAAATATTGTTGACATGAAGTTACTAAGATTAATAATAAATTAAATCACATTTCAAACATTTATTTATTTTAAGCTTAAAAAATTTCTTTATTTTGTATTTTATTCTGCTTTTTGAAGTTGAAATATAGTTCCCACTTCGATTTCACTGTCCGCATCCGTCTCTTGGCTGTCCGCTAATTAGTGGATCATTGCCCCAGTCTAACTCCAGCTTAACTCTCTGCACATTTCACTTTCTAATCTGGGCAGCAACGAGGCCAAGCAAACAACACACAGACTCGTCTCTGGGCAAAAAGATACAAGATCCAAGATACTTCTTTAGTCACACTGAAAACTCTGTAAATGGTCAGTGCAACCTGAGTTTTTGCTCGACTCTACGCATGATCTTGAACCAGATACAAGCTGAGATCACTCTTAGCTGGCGACGACGACGCACTTCTGTCTGATTGGGGTTTCTATTGCGTTAATGTTAGCTAGAGTGTGAAAAAAATAAGACGACTTGGGGCTTGCAATGTAAGCTAAAACGCAGATTAACCTTGCCTGTATGGCTGGGGTTTGTTGGGATCTTTGCGCGATTTTTGCGTGGGTCTCGTCTACGAAACAGGTTGAAATTCGACTTTGTATCGTCATCATCATCACCTGTAAATAGCACCGGGCTAATTTGCGATCATTAGGTCGGTCGGAGGTTCCCCCAGCCCATTCCCCAGAAACTCCAGTTGTTCCGTCTTTGCATTTGTTAATTTTTTTTATATGTTCGAGGTACTTTAACTTAAGTGTGTCGTATTTTTCGGGGTCTCCCGCTCTCTCCCTCCTTTTGTTTTTTGTGTTTTGGGTTGAGTTTTGCAATAAACAAACACTTACTGTGTTCTGCCTGCGCTTTATAAGATATACTATATATATGCGAGAGTGTATTTTTTTTATACAACGCATAGATTCGTTTCCAAGTAACTGAAGACCGGTTTCTTGACTGCTTTTTTTCTTTCTGTTTTTGCCGCCAACGAAGACGACGACCTACGGATTTTAATACCCTTTACTGATGGGTTTTGGTTAAGGGGTTTTGGGCCATAAAAATGTGATAAGTGGGAAAAACCTTGATTAGCTGGAATTTTGTGTAGAATTTAATAACTTTTAAATGTATTTGGATTTTAAATGTTATGCATTTTTAGTATGGTTTTGAATGCAATATTGTCTTACCAAAAAATAATGGTTAGATTAAACAATTATTTAGTTACAAAAAAATTATAAATATATTTTTAAGTTGGCAGTATTAAAAAATTAATCCTTCTTAATTTGAAATAAACTTGTCGTATGAGTGATATTCATTATATAATAATATATATAAATTATATAAAATTAGCAGAGCTATTATTTTTGAAGAATAAGGGGTAATAAATCGTATATTTTAATATATATTTTAAAACGAAAGAAATGTTTTTGCTTTTAAATAAAAGTTGTACACACTGCGTATGCGTAATATGGTTGATATTCATCAAGACAAATAATATATTAATTATATAAAAATTAGCAGAGCTGCTGAATTTATTTTTGAAGAATAACGGGATATTAAGTAATATATTTAAATACATATTTTAAAACGGCAAAATTTTTTGCTGTACACACTGCGTATACGTAATGTGCTCGGTTGTACTTTCGCTACTGTTTAAATTGTACTTAAAACATATCTTACTTTACTTTGAATTAGCTTTTATATAAAAATGTATAAACTTTTTAACAAAACAAGAGAGGTATCACCCAGTCGATCATTAACCCCTTTACTCCCATTTTACTGCAGACAAACAGTCAACAGCCGGTGGCATAGCGTCATTGTTCGAAAATGTAGTGGCTAAACGAACTTTGATTCCGATTTCTGTATATATTTTTCGATATATATTTCGCCAAACACTCTGCTAGGCTGTGCCAGAATTTCACAGTCGAGAGTGGGAGTCCCGGCTAGTGAGTGGGTTTGGATCGAGACCCAACCAAAGCGAACTGGACTGGTAGCCATTAGTGCCCCGATTTGTATGTGCTAAACTTTACAAGACCGCGAGCCAAAAGTCGAGATGCCAAAAACGGCAATTGCAGCATAAGTTTTCTCAGATTTCTCATACTTGTATCGCGAAACGAATTCTCAGCTCATGTTTATTTATATTAGAGATTATGAAAATTAAAACGGAATTGGTTCACAGCAGACGAAGGCAAGTGACATCATGGGAACTTGGCTTAAGAAAGCCAGAGGCGGAGGAGGCATACAAATGGGTTGATAATCCATGCATTAGATTAAAGCCGATTGAACGAAATGTGTTTAATATCAAATTACGGCCATAATATGCTGTGAAACTTTCGCCTTTTATCCAGCCATCGAAGGATTTATTGACACAGCCATTTGTTTAATTGGAGGCCCATTAATCTGGGCCAAAGAACCGGAGGAACCGTCAAAGTCAAAGCGGAAGACAAAGCGGCGACCCGCTTAAGTGGAAATCAAACATTTGCCCCACAGCCCCGCCAAGTTGCAACTTAATGCCAATAATATCCGCGCGTCAGGCGCAAATGTTTGCCCTGTCTGTCTGTCACTGCGTCCTCATCCTCGTCCTCGTCCTCGTCCTTATCCCCCTGACCCCTGACCTCGGCTTGCTGATCCCTGCGATGTGTGCCCTGTTCCCTGTTACCCAGCATTGTCATTGTCTCGCTGCCATTTTATTCCGCCGCCTTTCAACTGGGTCAGCATCGATTTTTGGCCAGCGACGTGTCACAATTATCGCTGCCAGCGATGGATTCGATGGCACCCAAATGGCTGCCATCCACAAAAAAAAAAAAAATAGGAACAAATGCTGCATTTTTGTCATTCGTTCTAAGGTTACTTGGTACTCACTGAGGTGTAACAATAAAATTGAAAACTTGAGCTATTTAAGCTTTAAGAGATGTCTAGTCGATCGAAATTGTGCTTAAGAGAAGGCTTTAAATAGTGCCATTAGGATGTTTCTTCAGGGACTTTAAGCTATCTTGTTACTTATTTATTTGTTAAATTATTTTATTGTGCCATATTTCTTAAATACAATTTCTAAATAAAAATAAAATCACTCACAACAGCTCTCCATAAATTGTAGACACAATTTAATCCTCCATTATATACCAGTTGTTAATAAAAAAATATAGTTTTTGACATTTGTTTTTGTTTTTCTTTACATTTTTATGGCTTTAAGTTTCTGGTTGTCCCTGAGAAACTTAATCCTCACATCGCTATTGAACTTCATAAACAATTGTTTAATATTTTGTAACGCCTTCTTTACATATATTCTCTCCAAGAACATATATACCCCTGAACTCTCGGAATACCTCGCACGACAAAAAATGAGCCCAGCCGAATGCACCGAGGGCAGAGCAGGACATCCTGAATATTAATGTCCTGGGTCAAAGCTATGAAAAGTCAAGTTTCGTGTTTATTGGCAAACGCTAAGGATTACATACATATACATAGCATACATATATACATCGGGCCGGCCGGAAAATAAAACCAAAACAAGTTTTACTGCAGTTCTCGAAACGCGGCACAAAGACAAAGGCAAGTTGGCCAAAAATGGAAGCGTGCCAAGTGCGATTTCTGTGTTTTTTGTTGTTATTTTTGGGTTGGTCTTGCCCAGTAGCGTGTATTTTTGGAACAAGTGCAACATCCACGGCGGCAACTGCAACTGCCACTGCCACTGCTCTGCCATAACCACCATATCCATGTTGCTGCCCCTCTGCGTTTGAGCTTAACTTTTGGCATGCGGCATCGGTTTGTGCCTCCGTTTCCTTTTGGCCAACTGCAATTTCCCCCGCATTTGCATCCCGGCTAAGGGAGAAGGGAGAAGAGAGAGTGGAGTATGGAGTACGTAGTCCGTAGTCCGTCGTCCGGAGCCCAGTCCGGTAATTTCAGATATGGCTAGCCGTACATGGAATTGTTTGGCGCAATGGCGCGTAAATGAGCAGGGCGCAAATTAAGTTGTAGTATCGTAAATCGGTTTTGTCTGGGCGCCTTGTTTTCTCATTTGCCATTCGAACATGTTTTTTACGTTAAATTAAAAACGGGCTTAGTACTTGGCAAGGGAAATGCAAATTTTCTTCTTAAAAGGTACTATAATTATCTTAATGCTTTTGAATTATTATTTTGAATGAGCATTTTGAGAGGTATTTAGCTAAGAGTTTCGTTTTTCACTTTTAATAGTTAAATGAATAAATTAATTGAAATGATTGTGTTTTAGGTAGCTAATTTACAAGCTGCCTTTATATTTCTAAATTTCTTGTATATTTTTATGGCTTAGGGTTTAGGGAATTAAACAATAATTATAATAAAAGAGGATACATATAATTATATATTAGATATAAATTATATAAATTAACTTATTTAAAAACTTGCAATATTTTTTAATTAAATAATAATTTCTATAATTAAAAAATTATTTTTTCCAGGGTGCCATTATACGGGAAGTCGAGGATGGAGTGCGCTGCGAACAATGCAAATCAGATTGTCCCGGCTTTGCAGCTCATGATTGGAGGTATGCATTTATTTATAATATTCAGTTAAATAATATGAAATATTATTTAAGAACAGAATAGTATATATACATAAATACTCAAACATTTTGTGTTCTTAAAATATAATTATTATGACAAAAATTCGATTCATAAAGCCATAAAACAAATACATTTTATAAATATGATTTGAGAGAATATAAAAATTAATTTTAACTACAATTTTACTTGCAATTTATACGATTCCATGAAGAGCGTATCACAAGTGTATCAATTATTTTGCCTGCCACTGTAAAGCTTTCAACAAAAAGCTTTTTCACCTGAGATGTGGACTGCCTCATGTGGTCACTAGATGGAGCAACGAAGAGTCCGCTTCGAATTTAAAAAATTCAAAACTAAATAAAATTATCAACAAAATAGGGCCCGTAAAAAATTAATTATTCCCCCCAAGACAAATAAGCAACCATAAAAACTGGAATCTTCTCCGCTAAAATGCCATAACAGATTCATTTGGGATGATTTAAATGCAACATTTATAGACCATCTTTCCTGTGTGGGATCCGAATTAGTGTATTTCGGTAAATAAATTATGCGTCAGCACAGGCAAAAACAGAGAAACCTCCTCTCAAGCAGCAGGGAATCAAGATCCCAGAAAAATAATATCAACAATCTTGTGGTCCATAAACGACGTTGTGATAGAAATATATATATAAATAAAAACAGCAAGACAGTGGCTTCAGCAATTTGGCACTGCCTCTATATTTCCCCTTTACCCATCACTATCTCCCTCTCTAGGTTTATATACATATATAGAATCGATGACATCGTTGCAATGTGCAACGGATAATGACTGGCCACAGCGTTAATTTATTGCCCCGAGTTGCGGCCGCGATCCAAATAAATATTTGCCCCTCATTATTTTCACTATTTATCATTGTTATAATTTCGCAAACGCAACTCGGGTAGCGTTTAATGTAACGCGCTTAAATTATGTAATTATTATGTATTACTTTTTATAATTCTCTCATATATATAGGATGTATGCTAATCGGGCAATATTTCGGCAAATCGTCCAGACACTTGGCATTTTCCCACAGCTTCCGACCGCGAAAACGATTTGAAATTACGCCATTAATTTGTGAACTCAACCGAATGTCCGACTGTCTGTCTATCGTCTCCTTTGTCTAACTGCGGTTGCGCCTTGCTTTGTATTTGTGTTTTCATTTTGATTTTTGATGCTGGCCGCACGCCAATTCCATTTCATGATTTACGGGGCGTATACGCGATACGCTGCCAGCGGGGATGGCAGTATATCACGTATACGCAGCGTATAGCAGGTATGTAAAGAAATGTAAACCAACTTTTTAGCAATTTTATTTAAGTAATCGTATGTTACCGCATTAAATATCTTAGTAGCATTTATTTAGGAAAATAATTTTAAATATTGCAGCTAAAATGTGTTTTATTAATTGTATAGAGTATTCACTATTCATCAGTTCTACCTCTTTGACTCCTTCTACAATTGCTTCAATTTCGTCTTATTGAATTTGTTTGCCATTCATTCGGCAGCATTTAAAAGTTTAATTTGCTAAAAGCAACTAAAATATATCTGTTTTCCTTTGAGATTTATGTTTTTATGTGGAATTTTTACTACCATGAGGTTTAGGGGTAGTAAATTACATTTTTTAATTCCTCTAACCGAGCAACTTGAACAGAAATACTCAACTCACAAGAACCGTAAAAAAGAGATTTGGAAAATTTCTATTTTTAATTAAAACGTAGGCATTCCTTTATGATCGTGTTATTAAATTCATTTGATGAAAACATTGATCAAACGGTCTCAATGTACAATTTATTGTGGGAAAATGAGCACCGAAAGAAATAGGTTTGTATTTCTCTTAGAGAAAATAAAATAAAATAGGGTGTTTATATATTATATTATATAAAGATTTGTATAAACAAAAAATTAAAGAAAAATATTTATTTAATAATTTAAGATTGGAAAATTTAGCAATTAAAGATGCAAGAATTATAATCTTAAATCTTATTAAAATGTTCTCTTCAAAGTCTTAAATAATAATGAATAATAATTAAGTTACAGATCAAGCTTATTTATTTACAGATTGCCTTTGATTAAATTATATTTTATAATATACATTTAATAATACAAAGTCATCTTTCCTAATTATGACAAAGTATATTTAAATAAAGCAATTAAATATACTAGTTAGCAGCTGCTTACTTATCGTTAATTCTACCAAACATAATTAATTATTTATCACTGCTCGAAGTAAAGTGATAATGAGCTTGTAAATAATTGAAATAGGAAAATTGGGTGCTTGAAGCCCCCATTGGAACAACCTTCACCTCGTTGCATTTTCGATTTCCCTCAGCTGCAGCGGCAATTAGCGGGCAATTAAAGACCTCGACTCGATTTTCCATACACATTTACCCAAGGGTTCACCGCCAGAGACATGTGTGTTTGCTTTCCCCAGATTGGGATTGAATTGATTGCGAGACAAGATTGAAGACCGAAGATTGCGATGTGGTTGCAACATCAATTTGCTGGGTTCAGCTCAAGTTCAAGCTTCCGAGCGACGCGTGCAGTTTTTTTTATAAAACATATACACACTATATATATATTGATATGTACATTTTTTATGTCCCTCTTTTTAGGGCTTATGCTTGAGCAATAAAGACCGACATTGACTGACTGACTCGAGCTCGTGTTTGTATTTACTTGTACTATATGTGCCTACATTATTCACTGCCGATCTCTCTAACAGCGTGCTCGTTTCGAGTTTGCCGATTTATATATTATTTGTTTTTGTTTTTTAGGTTTTTTTGTTGTGCTCGGAGACGCGCTCAAATTGCATTGTTTAACTATTAAAACAGTTGTTACTCAGTTGCCCACACGATCGGTCTGTGACAGAGAGCGAATGAATATTCAAGTTAATTTTTGTGGTGTTTATTTTTTTATTATTTGAAAACCGGAGAGAGCTCGGCATGCCATGTGTCAGCACCTTATCGGGGTTTAATTTACGCTCTTTTCCACGGAGACTCTTGGCCTAAACATCAATGGGTCTTATCCAAATCGAAATCTACAGATTAAAGAAGAGGTTTTAAAGTAAAATAGTAAATTGACAACTTTATAATAAAATATCTGAGCAAATTAAGTAGAAATAATTAAAGGAGTGTAATCAAGATAACTTAAATACAAATAAACACAAAATATAAAAAATCTCAGTAAGATATGTACAATAAATATATTGAAATATTAAATTAAAAAAGAAATTCAATTAGCCAATGAAAATAAATACAAGCCAAATAATTTAAATACAAATAAATAACTATAGCCTCAGGCATGTGTTGTGATTACAAATTAAATAGATTAAATAAATACATAGTCAAACAAGCTTTAAATACATATAATGAATAATTATTTATATACATTTTTAATCTATTGTAATCAGTTGGAATTTGTCATTGAAACTTGACAGTAAATATGGTATAATAAAAGGAATATTTATTTCAAAGAAACTTATTAGAGAAATGGTTTAAGGTGAAAAAATAAAAAACTTTACATGTTCCTAAATAAAATACATATATACATATATAAAGCATATTTAAAACTCTCTTCTCGTGACTTTAAAACTTAAATCAATTTAAACTTTGATGTTTGTGCTGCCTTAAATTTGTGTAAAGAAAGGCCCGAGTTTCACCTCTTTCGCCTCTGCGATTGTTTGTGTTTTTACATTGCGTGCTGACGTTGAAGTGGAACTTTCAGCCCGAAGCCTGAAGCTAAAACAACATGCTGCTGAGGACCCAGTCATGTGACGTGTTCCAAGTGCAACCGAAAATGGTGAAGAAGCAGCCAAAGTTTCCCACCCGCGAGCGCCACATGGCGATCCGGCGGAAGAAGTCCACGGTCACGGTCACGTCCCCGCTAGAAACAACACGGAGTCCGGAGCAACGGTGAGATGGGGGAAAAGGTGGAACAAAAATGTGTATCTCGGGTCTGACCCCTCTCAGCTATTTATGAGTTATTGAGGTGGTAATTATCAGCTAATGGATTGCCCCGCGGCCGGCAAAGTATTTTAATTGGGCATCAATCTTTCGGCATTCGCCTGGGGAGAGAGCGAGAGATGTGAATGAAAAGGGAACTCAAACTCAAATAGATTCCACTTTGATTTTGGCATCGGCTGTTCTGCATAAGTTCACACTTTGCGGTATCAGATACTTTTTTTATGCTTGGCACATTTTAGCCGCGAAAAGTGAGTGCTGAAAGAGCCAAATCAAATTAAATAATCGCTGGCCATAATTATAATTGCGCAGCTATTGGCATGCTTTGCGTTTTGATTGAATATTGAGTGGGTTTCGGGTTTACGTGTTTTATAAATACCACTTTTTAGGGGTCTGAATAATCAATAATTGCTGTTAAAAAATAAAAGGAATTTATAGAATTGAATTTGGAGAATATTTGTATAGAAAAAGAATTATATAATTCAATATATTATTTCAAAATTCATTAAAAACCAAAGCCACCTAAAATAAATTAAATTCTAAGCAAATCCCCAACTGAACTGTTATTGTAAATAAACGCAAATTAGTAGCAGTTTTAGTTTCCTAGAAACTTTGGTCTCCCAAAAGTCAATATACAATTTGCTTATGCAAAATCCACGAGATCTTCTCCATAAATAAACCAGGAATGCCCCACGTGAGCTGCCTTTTCAACTGAAAATTTTGACAACAAAGCAATTTAAAACATTTGCCGGCCAAAGGCCAACAATACAAAATAGCACCTAGAACAAAAAGAGAAGATATAGTGACGAATGATCATTGTACTTGAAACAACAATAAACACCGAGAAAACGGAGCATACGCAAAATTATTTTTGTGTTTACTTAATGTGACGCTGGCATTAACGTTAATTTCCACGAATCAAAGCAAACGTCAAAGCCTAAAAAATATATGTGCACAAAGAAATAAATAAATAGATTCCATTAAAAAGTAAGACAGCATTTGTAGCCCAGAAACACGCAGCACCAAAATCATCTAATGTGGAGAGATGGCCTTAATGGCACGACGGGCCTCAGAGCCATTTACACCTGCGGCCAGGCCGGCGACAAACGCCAAATGTAGCCGGCGGATACAAGCTACTCATGTAGCTACAGCATCTGTAGCTGTATCTGTATCTGGCTCTGTATCTGTATCTGACTCTGTACCTGTCTCTGTGTCTGTGTCTCTGCACCTGTGTTTCTGCAAAAGCGTAATGTAATGTAATTTCCTTTTGGCTGTTTTTGCGTGTTCGTGTAATTAAAAGCAACAAACGACAGGCTCGTGCATCGACGGGGCCAGCTGATGGGTGGGTTAATAAACAAATAAACAAACAAACAGGTTTCCCCCGCAGATGTTTACCTGGCCCAAAGAGTGTCCATGATAAATGGGCTGAGAGCTATGGTCAATTGCATCTGCATGTGCAGTGGATATTCACTCTGTGAATGTGGGCTCCCAGTGGGTGAATTTATTAAAAAAGTATTGATGGGGGAGTTTCTGTTTAAATTATTCATGGTGTTTTTGTTGGTCATCAATACAGGTTAATCTTTATTTAGCTTTTTTATTGAGACGGGTTGTATATTTTTATAAAATTTTAATTGAACTTTTGGGTTTTTAAGCAGTATGTTTCGTTGAATACAAATTTAAATCAATTTCAGTGAGCTTCATTCAAAATGTAGGACAATTTAAAGCTTTAATATATATATTTATTAGCTTTATAACTCTGTTAACCCAAGAACTTAATTGCCTGCTAAGGTTTACATAAATCTCAGTAGAAAGAACCTCTGATAGAATCACGTGCTGCCATACAAAGAGCCAAAGATACGTGTAATCGATGTGCTGCCAAAAGAAGATACATTATCCAGATACAGTATAAACATATACTAAGCAAAGCCAGTTTTGTTCCGGCACTTGGTCTGCCTCGAAGTCCATTAATCAGTTGCCTCGCCAAAGTCACGTTTTGCATTTCTCCAGTGTATCTGCGCATCGGTGAGATACACTTCCCAGGTGTATCTGTGAGTGGGGGACAATATGTGGCCACGCTTAATGCGGCTGCTTATCAAGTTGACAGACATGGCGGCGTCACCGCAGCCCGTCACTACCTGGACGTCTTGCGATGGACACTCTAGTGAGCCTCTAATTAAGTGGTTTTCAGCTCAAGCTTGAACTTGGCCAGGCCAGGCAAATGGCCATCAATCTTGCGGATGTACGGAGATATATGAACGAGTACAAAGGCAGATGCAAAAAGCGCACATTAGTTGTGCGATTTTATTGTACGGCCCGGCAAATTAATCATTAATATTTACGATTAAGCACAAGGCAGAGAGAACTCTTCATAAATTACACAGATCCTCGAGATGGGTGTGTTGACTCTTGTCGTGCTCGGGAACACTTGGCCACCACCAATCAAACCACTCCTCCGCCCACTCAAAGGCTTTTTGTTTATTTTTAGTGCAAATACACAAATTTGCCCAAGTGCTGCCTACCAGCGGCGGGCAGAGCGAATCCAATGGCATCATAATATTATTAAAGCAGTTGCGTACACGTAAATTATGTTGAGAGGGGGCTGGCGGGCGGCCTATTGTTTTAGACAACATTGGGGCATATGGGCTCTAATAAACTGTCTTTATCAGTTCGGATCAAGGTGGAAGCTCTTAAGAAAATAAATAAATTGTCTATGTAGCGATATTAATTTGTTTTAGATTCAATTATGTATTTAATGGAGGTGCTAGATGAGTACCAAGAATTCTAATCGTGAAGAAAGATATAATTAATGAGAGGTCGATTTTAATTCTATTTAAAAATGTATACATTTTGGTGTTATATTTATTTTAGAGGTTCAATTAAGTCGTAGATAAATCTGGCAATTGTTTAATAGATATTGTGGTATTTATTCAATGAATATGTTTATTTCTTTTTAAAAAAATAATTTTAATTAAATACATTTAATTATTTTTATTTAATATTTAAGAAATAAAATATTGCAAAGCTATGTATTTAGCTTCCCAGACTTAAGCTAATCTCTAACATAACCCCCTTTCAGACTACGCCTTCTCTTCTGTTTTTACGGCCCATTTGCTTTGTCTTTATGGATTTTGTCCAGCTTTTAGCCAATTTTTCTTTCTTTTTTTTTGTGGCTGCTGCCAACTATAGTACATACAGACATCAGTTGGCCTTTTAGCTAGTTGCGTTTTCTGCTTATAAATAATTGCAATTCGGAACTTGTTTCATGTCTGCTCGCTGCTTAGGAGCTTAGATGTGGCAATCAAAGTCAAATTGTGGAAAAATGGTCGCAGACGCGTTTGATAAATGACCAGAGCAAGTGGTGCGGTGGGGGTCACCCTCTTCCATCATCCGTGCCGACCTTGACCGCCTTCCGGCGGAGGGTGGGAAGGAAGCGGCCATGTGGTGCATATGGCTCGGTTTACATTTCGTGTAATAAGTGCAGCGACCGATGGCCATTAATTTGCCGGAATTACTTGGGCACCCGCCGCGGCTCATATCCCCTTGAAAGTCATACTATCTAAGTGCTTAGCCAGCCAAGCGCACTACCTGTTGACTCATTAACTCAGGTTAGTGGGTTCACTGAGAGAAAATATGAAGAGATAAACTAGGAAAACATGATTTTGAAATATATTTCAATGAGATTTTATAATAAAGATCTTATTGATTGGGAAATATAATAATATATAAATTTAAACACTTTTTTTGTGATAAAGCGTTTAAGATTTAATTTTCATATATAAACCAAAAACTCTTAACATTGTTAGATTAAAGATTACCTTTAATTTCAAATTTTGTTCACATAAAATGCTTTTGAATTTTAATAATAAAATTATTATTGACAAATAATTTAAATATTTATGTTTTTTCTAAATATTCAACTATAAGTTTGACTTACCCCTTAAAAAAGGAATTATTTTAAAATAAATGAAATAAAATTGGAATTATGGAGATGAAAATAAGGTTTAATTACTTTCTATATACTATATATTTATCTTTTAACATTTATATTAAGCCAGGAGCTCTATATCAGCAGTGTTGCTCAATAATAACAAATATATATATTATAACAACAAAATATGTATATATAAATAAATAAAAAAAATTACCTTAAGGAATGAATTTCATCAAGTTCATTTTGATTGTTTAATAGCAAGTCAAAATATACACTTAAAATTTCTTCAAGTGTGGAAAACTTCTGAATTGAAGTTGCAGCTCCCACTCCCACATTGTCGCTCCCCAGACAGCCACGTGAGTGTGTGCCTGTGCGTGAGTGTGTGTTAGTTAATGAAGAGCCTCGTAAAAAACCGACGCAATGCATTGCTAATAAGCGGTTCTTGCGGCTTCCAGCCCCCCCTCTGCCATCGGTTATCCCCCTCGCTTCACCTGCGCTGGATGCAAGTCTGCTGTGTCATTATCACGCTCACCTTCCTGGGGGGTGGGTGGTGGCAACACCCCCGCCCATCTCGCTATCGCACTATCTCCGCCACGGCGCTTTCTTTGGGGCAGCAGAGCAGCAGCTTCGTGCTTTTATGCTGCACTTCGGGTGGCACGAATCAACCGGAAAGCCGAGAGCCGAACACCGCGGCGCAGACGGCGACGCCGACGCAGCAGAGTTCAGTTAGAATCGGATTGTATCTCGGTGCGGTTGTTGGCGTTTCCCCTACGGTTCCCTTACGGCTGCCGTGCGTTTTGCGAGCGTTTCGCACGCGTTTTCCTCCGGTCGGTGAAATAAATATCAAATAAATTTTAAATAAATTGAATTTAATTTAATTTAATTGCACATTTATTTGTGTATTCACCTCTGGCCATTGACTTGCCTGTGACGTCGGTGGTGTGTGTGTGTTATTGCTCGACTCGAAGTGTTTAACATTTATTTGGATCGTAAACAAAAACAAAAGGCCTCGATTTGTTTACATTTCTGCACTGCGGTTGCCTTTTCTTATAATATTATCATTTCCGAACATTTTTCGGTTTGCAAATATGCAAATGTCAATTGTTAATGTTAATTTCTGGAAATCTTTCAACGGATTATTACATTTTCACTTGCCCCGGAATGAGTCATTTATTATTTTTCTCCTTAAATTCAATTTATCCCCCAGATTTGACATTTGTTTTCCTTATCCCCTTTTTCATGGCCCATTACGCTTTTCTCGATTTTGTAACACATTGTGACCAGATTTCGCGGAACTGTAACCCCCGGAAATTTTTGCAGCCAGTGCTGAGTGATACAAATTTGCGCGATGCTAGTGGCGTACATAGTATCTCTTTTTGATCCGTAATAGTTTCCCAGAATCCAGGGAACATCACTGATTTAGCTCGGATCTCAATGGGTTAATGGGGGATCTTAACTAGCGTTAAATTGACGAGACGATCGTTAAGTGAAAAAGTGTATTATAAATCATAGTAAATGCTCGGTAAATCGGGTAAACAAAATATCTGGGTAATGAGGTGTTTGCTCTTCCCGATCGGACAGTTTGATAGCGAGTTCTTGTGAGACAGAAAAACAGAGTTATCACTTATTCTACAACGTTGTGTTATCTAATTGTTATCGCTCTAGGCGCTACCCGTAAATCCCTCGCCAATGCAAACACAGAGCTGGTAGTTTGTAATTCCATCTTGAGTACTTTTATTTCCTCCAAAGTCAATAGTTTCGGAAATGTGTCAACCTTTTCAAATATTTACAAATATTTCAAAATTTGTTATTGATTTTTATGAGTTTAAATGAGTTGTTATTTGTCAAAGTTTTTATTTGGAATTCTGGAATATTCATTCCTGCAGAAAGTGCATTGAACTGCAATTAAATATGAATATTACAAATATTATTAATAAATATTAGATAAACATAAGAAGAATTTAAAATGAAATACGTGTTATTTGAAATTATCAAGCTTTTATAAACCTTTTTTAAAAACATCTTTTGATGGTCTTGAAATAAATGTTTAAACTTTAGAAATTATTATGATTGTCTTCAAAAGGTTTTAACTTGCAGAAACTATCATTTGTTTATAGATTTTCATAAGTATATGCATCTTAACTTCCTTCTTTTAATTTCTTAATTATTAATAAACATTTCCCAGTAAATTGTTCCTTCCACTCTTGTAAAGTTCCCTTTTAATTTCACTCTTCCGTTTCTCTTAGAAATCACATTGGCTTAGTTGTGATTTATGTAGTGACATTTGCGGTTCATCTCTGTGGGAACCCCGCAAGGTTGTAATAATTCACTATGCAATTTGTATCCAAAGAATATTCTATCTGCTTTCCGTCCGTCCAGCAGAACCCCCAACAACTTTGAGTATAACCCCGTGCCAGTGCCTCGTAAATATCAACTAAGCTGCTCTCGCCTCTAGGAAAGTTGGTGTGGGAGGAGGAGGAGTGAGGTGGGTGGTGGGAGGGTCAGGGAAGGGGCCGGTGCAGTGCATATGTTAATTATCCCACCTGGCCAATGATAGTGGGGTAAAAGTTGGAAAAACAGAGGCGAGAAGGAGGGCAGTTGCTGCTCACTGATTCAATTAGCGGTAGCCATACGCATATAGCTCGTATTTATGGGTACAGAGGGAGAAAAGTTTGAGAAATTTACTAAAAAACGGTAAAGATAATATTGGAAGTAATATCTATTTCTTCAAAAACATTTTAATTCTTTGTAATCCAACTTACAATAAGTTTTCTATTTATGTGTCTTTAATTAAGCCGATTAGACACTCTAAATACTCATAGAAACAAATAAATAGCTCTTTAATAACAAATATAATGACGTACATATAAAGACTTCCTATATTTTCTCTCTGTGTCTGTGCAAATGTATGGGTATTTACTATATAGGGCAATCTGAGCGTCCGACAGTAGAGTGCATTGTTCTGTTGTTGTTGGGGTAATCGCATTAAAAGTCGTTTAATCGAAAGCGAAAAAGAGAACTACCCCATTGCCCCCCTATACCATGCCCTTTTCTCTTCCCTTGCCTCTCTGTATCGCAGTCACCTTCAGCTAAGTGGGTGGAAAATGGCTGATGGGGAGGCTTGGGGGAGGGGTTCGAAGAGGACTTGTGGAAACTGGGACCACGGCTCATAATTGAGATTTGTTGCACTCCGACGCTGACTTTTATGCGAGCGCTTTTTATTGTTTATTGTTTACAGCGGCAACATGTAAGTGCAATTACAGTGGAAAATTGGATTTCCTTCCACTTTGCTGCGGAAAAGCTCTCTGGCCGGCGCCGAGGTTTAGCGTTTTGGGATTCGCTCGCTTTTCGGGGAGGTGGCAAACAAATTGTTGGTCAAACAATGCTGATTGCTCTCTGCCCCTGAGATCTCAGGGATATGCTGGATTTTTGGAGTGGCAGGCGGGAGGCGGGAGCCATCGGGGGTCGTAGCCCCGAAACTTTTCCAATTGCGGTCGCCTCCCGGCGCTTGAATCTACTATAAATGAAACTGACTTTGGGGCTTATCAATTGTAATTGTTGGTCCGGGTTACCTCCGCGGATCCCCTTTCACCCGAAACGCGAAATGCTGCGGGGCCTAACAAGAAAAGTTGTCGCCGAGTTTGGCTGTCTATCTGTGGGTGACAGTGTGAGTTTGCTTTGCCTACAGTGCGTGCCAATTCTATAAGGCTTATTATCCTTATAACCTTGTTATCTTCTGGGGAGTCTTTATAATCAAGACTGGCTTAAACTATGAAATCCATAGAGCTGTATACAAATGATTTTCAATATAACCTTAACATGTCTCCTATTTCAAATGATATTGCGGAAATATTAATAAAAAAGTCTTAGAGCATTTAGATATTTGTTATCTTCTCGTTTTTAATTGAATTTGTAATAATTCCAATTAAATTCGTATAATGAAAAGTATTATAAAGAATCAATAACTAAAAGGAGTCAAGGCTAAGGACTAAATACTTGCAGATTTAGAATCATTTGAAAACTACATTTCTTAAAGAATGATTCTAATAGTTCGGTTTTTCTAAGCCATATTTTATAGGATGATTTGTAGTAAAGGATACCCAGCTACCTACCCTTGTAAATATAATAATGAGATGTCAGCCCATGAAGTACTATTGCTTCACCAGGAGTGCCTTTTTGGTAATGAAACGCACTGTGAGCCAACTTTTGGCTTTTAATTACATTTATCTGGCAAAACTTTCTGCCCCGAAACTAGTTTTATTTGTTTTCATACGCATTTCTGTTGATTGTACGCCATACGATATCAGTTATTATTATATTATGATTCCCCCTATTTTGTTGTTGCTTTACTTTTATGTTGTTGTTGCTGCTGCCCGTTTCAATTAAATAAAAATCTTTGCCAGATGGCAAAGCGCTGAGCATTCGCTTTTTATTTCGCGTCTGTTTCTGATATGACAAAAAAAAGTGTCTTGTCTCTCTGCGACGGCTCTAATCTGAAATGAACACGTTTTAATGGCATTTTAATTGTTTATTCAGCGATAACGCTGCGCATCTCCCCTCGGCCGAAAGTCAACACACCCATTCTCACAGATACAGAAAGTATCTTTGGGGCAGCGCTATGGCTGCGAGAGAGTTTTAATCATTATTAACCATATTAGCACATGTGGCCCGCATTGGTGGTGCATTGTCACTTAACTCGGAAAACGGAGCACAAACAAATGTGTTCCTCAAGGTCTCGAAAAGCCATCTGAGCTAAGAGAAAATAGTTTCAACCAACTGCGGGCATTCCGCATTCACTTGAGTTTATAAATTTAATTTTAGATTCTGCCCGTGTGATCTATCTGTACTTGGAAATCTGTCAAATTCAATTAGTTTCCACATCGAAATTCGTGAAATGGCATTTATTTGGTTGAGGGATTTGTCTTTTACATGCGAGGGGAGAGGGGTTTCTGTGATGATTTTCTGTCATTTTTTGGTTTTATTTTTAGGTGAGTTTTTTATACATTTCATTTCGCTTTTTCAAGATTTTAATTAAATATTTTATTTTGTTTTAAAGCAGTCAACAAATTTATATTTAATTGTTTGTTTACTTTTTGTATTAATATGAATTTTGTATTATAAATAAATCAACATAATAGGCATTTTCAATGTTTAAATATTAATATCTTTTGACTAATTTATCTTTTCAAATAGCAATATATTTTCTTTTTAAATTCATTCCATTGAATTTTAAGCAAAATACCAATAGTTTTAAGTTGCCTTTGCTATAAATGAATATTAGATATTTTGCAGTGCGTTTTATGAAATCCTGTAATCAATAAATTAATCTTTAATTAATTGACAAGCGAAAAATTTGTGTACAAGCTTCCTCAATCGATAATATAACCAGATAAAGTCTATAAAAGTATGATATAGTTATCTATCCCTAGCTAAAGTATGATTTTACGAACCCTCGAGTAACCTTTTGCTGTGATATCTAATCGGAAATAACTTCTGAGTAGCTAATTTAATTTTGGAACATTCTTCACTGCCCTCGGGGGACTCGAAGGAAAATGTAAACATAAAGTGAGCCAGATCTTGATAGGGGCACACAGTTTGTGTGTCACTGGTACGTGAGTCACTTGAGCAAACATTAAATTATTCCATTTATTTGCATTACTTGGGACCTGGGACCTGGGACCAAAAACCTGTTGCACTTTTCCGCATCGAAGTCGTGAGCAATTAGCAAGCAGTTCCTCATCCGTAGACGAGACCATAATAGGTCAACTGGCTTTCTGCAGTCGGCATAGAGTATATATAGTATATAGAATCCCCGCCTTCTCTCATTTTCATTCCGTTTGATAGCATTTAGGTGGAGGAACTCACATCGGCTTATCTTATTTTGAAAGCTAACGCAGTTTGGCTGCCGTCGATGATTGAGCAAATGGAATTTGGCAATTTCGGTTTTGGGTTTTCGGTTTTTTCGGCCCTGGGTTTTTCGTTCTCCGCTGCCCCCCTCTCCTCATGATGACATCACACACTCCGATGGCCAAACCTACCCAGGAGCTGGGTGTGTGCTCGTGTGTGTGCGGGACAGACCTTTATTAATCTTATCAAAAGATGCTTTTCTACCTTTTATTTTATTTCATTGCGGGGACGTTTTTTATTTTCACTTTTTTTTCGTGAACTGTCAGCTAAGAGGACAGGTCGTAAACGAGAGCTCATTTCATTTAGAGATATACATTATAAATAATAAAGTATTTAAACATTTTATGAAGGGAATTGCCGTAAAATCATCTTGTAATAATGGGAAAATGTTTACTGAATTAAATATAAATAAGATGCTTCTTAAAATAGTTTAGTTTGTATTAAATGTATTATATAAATTAAAGTAACTTACATTTAAAATAATTTCAAGGGATTACTAAACCCAACAACCTTTACAAATTTGATTATTAAACATTTTTTAATCCTTCGATAAATTTCCTTACCAATTTTTTATTTCCTTTTAAAGTTAAACTCAAATATTTATTATTAAATTGAAGTAACTTACATTTAAAATAATTTCAAATGCATATCAGAGGGATTATTAAATCCAAAAACCTTTAAAAATTAGATTATTAAATTTTAAACATTTTTTAATCCTTTGATACATTTCCTTACCAATTTTTTATTTCTTTTTAATGTTAAACTCAAATATTTATTTTCGGTGCACTGCTAACGTGTTTACGCAGCATTCCGTTGGGTGCGGGCGTATTTATGATGCCGATTATTTTGCTTGTATCTCTAATTGAAAAATAAGTAAACAATTATAGCAATTATAGTTATACGCAATGTGTAGAGTTCCCAGTTCTCTGCCGCCCCCGGGAAAACTCAAATTCTTTGATAGTAAACAAAAGAACAGATCCCAGAGTACGTAGATAGATACTTATGTTTCAGAGTAAAGGTCAAATTAGCGCTTTAATCAAAATGTCAATGAGCAAATAACGCAAATAACCCGACGTGCCGACTGAAAGGTGATTTAGCTTTAACCGCAAGTTCTCTCTTTCTTTTTTTATTTTCGCGGAGGTGGCAGAGCGATTTGCCCCTAAGAAGATCCAAGAAGAATAGTGCCGAGTCAGGCCATAAACACAGATACACACAGATATATTGTATATTTAAAGAGAAACAGAGACCCCATGAAAGCCAAGTTCATTAAGCCGAAAATACAAACAGCAACGGTAACCAGTGTAAAGGCCAAACACCTTAGGGTTAAAAGTGTTAAAAGTCAAAAGCTAAAAAGTGGCGTAAAATGGTGAAAATGCTCGACCTGGACCGTCACGCAGAGTGCCCACTGTGGGCGGCACTGGCCTCCTCGGATGTGCCCTGGACGGGCATGGATTATGCCTGCCTCAACGTCCTCAGCATCTACTGCAAGGTGTTCGATCGGAAGGAGATATACGATCTTATCGTGAGGTAAGATTTTCCGATTTTCCTGAGGAAAGCTGTTGCAAAGCTGTCGCTGGATGGCGCCATGCCAACGAAGCTGCTTACAGTGGAATGAAAATTGTATTTTGAGGGCATAAATTATGATGTTTACAATGGAATCTAAAGAGGCTAATATTTCTAATATAAATTGTAATTATATATATTTTATTATATTATATTTATTAAATTTTTAAATACTTTTCCTTATCTAAATGTATTCTGTATCTGAGACTTATAAAATAAAATATAATTCTATAAATATATTTTTATTTTAAAGCTTATTTTCGTATTGAAAACTATTTCAAAGCTAATCCATCTCCACATCCCTTCTGATCTTCCAGAAAAACCTGCCAGTCCTGCAAATGTCCTCGTGAGGCGCATGCCATCTACCAGCAACAGACGACCAATGTCCATGAAAGACTCGGCTTTAAGCTCGTCTCCCCGGCGGACTCTGGCGTGGAGGCACGAGATTTGGGCTTCACATGGGTGCCGCCCGGTGTAAGAGCCTCCTCGCGGATTAATCGCTATTTCGAGCAACTGCCCGAGGAGGTGGTGCCGCGGCTGGGCAGCGAGGGAGCGTGCAGTCGAGAGCGCCAGATCTCGTACCAGCTGCCCAAGCAGGACCTGTCGCTGGAGCACTGCAAGCACCTGGAAGTGCAGCACGAGGCCTCCTTCGAGGACTTTGTGACGGCGCGAAATGAAATCGCACTGGATATAGGTGGGTTCTTAAACTTAATATTACCTAAACCATATTAATTTCTTAATTCATTTTTCCTATGGCGACCTCGCCCTGAATGAACCAACTGATTGCATTATCCTTTCGATGGAATAGCCTACATCAAGGATGCCCCCTACGATGAGCACTGTGCGCACTGTGATAACGAGATAGCCACCGGTGAACTGGTGGTGGCGGCGCCCAAGTTCGTGGAGAGCGTGATGTGGCACCCAAAGTGCTTCACCTGCAGCACCTGCAACTCGCTCCTGGTGGACCTCACCTATTGCGTCCATGACGACAAGGTCTACTGTGAGCGGCATTACGCGGAAATGCTGAAGCCCCGCTGCGCCGGCTGTGATGAGGTGAGTGCCTGAGTCCTCTAAGCTTAACAGTCTCTTGTTTTTAAGATCTACTTTAATTTCTTGTAAGATATTATTTATATTAAATTGGGTTTTATTATTGAAATATTTCGCTCTCAATAAAATTGGAAACCACTTTAATATACCCAATTTCTCTCTGTGTTTCCCCTTGCGATCCCTAATTGAAAATCAAATGTGTGGCATACTTTGGGGCGCATTCTGCAGATTGTATCTGTGTGTCAATCGGTGCGGCAGTGTCGTTGTGAGTGAGTGCCCGCTGTCACGGCTTCTGGCTTTTATCGTCCGACGCACGCAGTTCACATTTATTGCATAGGTGCGGCCATCCGTTGCTACCCTTCGACCCATGCTCCTCTTCCCCCTTCATGTCCCTCCAAAGGTTATGGCATTTTCATTGAACTTCACTTTGGCCCAGGAGACAAGCGGGAATATGTTCCAGCTGCGCGTTGCTGCAGAAAAAGCAAGGAGAAGCGCCGCCAGTTCATTGGCAGCATTGGCTGTTGACGCGTTGTCATCCTGCGAGCGGAAGTTCATCGTGAGTGAGCCGGAAATTGCTGAAGGTCAGCAGGGATTTCAAAAATCAGTCAAGATATTAAGTTATTTTGGGTTTAATAAAAAGATTTTGAAAGGGATTTTAAAGGAAAAATTAAATTAATAAGTGGTATTGTTTAAACTTATAAGTTAAACATTTCTGGGATTATTTCTAGAAATAAGAATCTGAGTGGAACAAAGAATGTCTTCGCATTCTATTAAAAAACTGATCTCAGGAGTGTCAAGTAAAAAGTATCCTGAAAGATGGCATCGAACATACAATATGTTTTTAATTTTTTTAATAGATTCCTCTCCCCTTTTCTCTGCTAATACAACTCTCTGAAATATTCTTCGATATATTTTCTCAAACATTTGAATTAAATCTCTGAACTCTCTGAAATATTCCTCGATATATTTTCTCAAACATTTCAATTAAATCTCTCATTTTCATTCTCTGCTTTGATCATTTTCCCTCAAACAAAGAAAAACTTTCGCTTTCGTTGTGAAAAACAAAAATAAATAAATAAATCAGCACCCAGGCGACCCATATATACAAACATATATATATATTCATTTAAATTAATGTATTTTTGGACGCGACATCTAATGCAAATCTGTTGACGAAAATAAACAAAAGAATTCAGAAATAGTCAGGCTGCTAATGTGGGCCAAGAGCACAATTATGCTGCAAATTGGCAATAATTATGCTGATTGTTCCCATTGTTTGTGGTGGTGAGAAGTGCATAATGCGAAGAAAAGCCTAGGGAGAATACGAGAAGAGATTTTCCGAGAAATCGGTCTGGGAGAATGAGAGAAGAATCCGCGAACTGCTGGCAATGTTAGTGTCAGTGCCAAGTCGAAATTTATGACAAACATTTGTGTGTGCAGCAGTTGGCGGGGCGTGGAAATGGGGCGTGGCGACCATGGCCACCGGCCCGGACGTTGGCCATGCCAAAGAGCGACATATTTGCAAAACAAAGCAAACAGTACAGTGTCAGTCATGGGCATATCAATAGAGACTTTTATGTGGTCTTATTAATTTCAGATTTTTCTAAGCATTAATTATTATTATCTAAATTGTAGCAAATTACATATTTTACTAAATATTTTGTTTATAAACGATATGTAAAAGCCAGATAAGTTGTTGCCTAGGATCTTGGCGTTATTTTGTCTGCTAACTGTGGGTATTCTTAGGATTAGTCACTCGAATCAATTTGAAATAAACACAGAAACAATTTTCTATTTGTTTACATATGGGGCGTATGAGTAATATTCCGAAATATATTTAGAAGAGCCCCGAATAGATATTGATTTTAATAGGAGTAAAAGCAGATTTCAATTATTATAATAAGAATATGTTTGCAGATTGAAAAGTATTATATGAGCACCTAAATAAACACTGAAGCATACGGGACGTATGAGTAATATACCGAAACATTTTAAGAAGAAGCCCACAAATAGATATTGATTATAATAGAAGTAAAAATAGAGTTCAATTATTATAATAACAATATGTTTGCAGCTTTAAAAATATTATATGAGGACTTAAATAAACACTGAAACATACGGGGCGTATGAGTAATATTAAGAAAATATTTAGGAGAGCCCAAAAATAGATATAAATTTTAATAGGAGTAAAAATAGATTTCAATTATAACAATAACAATATGTTTGCAGCTCTAAAAGTTAAACTAGCCCCTAAAGAGCTTAAAAATGAGTTATCCACTTTGTAATTCATTTAAAATTTAAATTCCAACCAACAGTTAAGCTCTTGAGTTAAATTAGTATTTAAAATACCTAAACAAATCTTCCCAAATCAATATCATCACAAATTAAAAATTCCCTCTCACTATACCCAACTGATTTATACTAATGACACTCACTGTTCTCCCGCAAGAAAATTGCGAGCAAAGCAGAAAGTGGCGAAAAGTGTTTTTTGTGGAAATCGACAATCGAAGCATAGACCGAAAATAGATCCCCTTAAAGAAGGCCCGGCACGGCGGCCAAGGGGGTGTTGGGTGGAAAATGGTACGGGAGACTAAACTGATTAGAAAATCCGCCTTGGCCAATTCCGATTGCTTTGGCATTTGACACAGAAGGCGGGCGGAAAAAAGTGGCCAAAACCCAGTGACAGTGCAGCGGCCGAGGCGTTTGTGTTGCCAAGAGTTTATTCGGCGAATTGTCGTCTTGTCAGTTGAGTCGCTCGCTCTTCGCGGGCCGTCAATTAGCGCCGTTTGCCATTTGAACGGACAGCGTACGGCGACTGGGATTCGGTTCTTGGCGGATTCGGATTTAGTGCTCTCGCTGCTGATTCACTATATCTTACAGAGGGCCCTTGGTCACTCGCACTTGCCGCACTAATCAGTTGCAAGACGATCGATTAGCGGAAAACAAGAGCCCGCCGGTGCAACTGCCGCCGGATTGCGATTTTCCCGTATTTCCCCAAAATCTCGGAACTCTCTCTCTCTCTGTCTCTCCTTCGAAAAAAAGCGATATAATATACGGAAATCTTAGATAAATAAACATAATATATATCGATAGATTTTTGAGCGAAAAGCGGGCGCGTTGAAAGTAAAATAAATATTTTTCGAATTACCTAATCGACTGGCCATTAACGTGAGAGGTGTGTGTGTGTGCGAGTGGGTGACTGAGTGTTTTCTCGGGTGCGTGGTGAATATATTTTATATAATACGCGTTTGCCGAATCGTTTCTCGCCGAGATACACCCTCATTGCATCGCTGAACGCCTGAGAACTTGGATTTTGGGTTCCGATTCGGATTCGGTTGAGGGAATTACGCAATGGCCGCCGGGGAGACGGCGCTAACCGGCATCGGCGAGCTGCTCTTCTCGCTGCTGATCACCTACTTTGGCGCCCTGGAGTTCGCCTATGTGACCCGCCACCTGTACCACTGGACCTTCCGGCATCCGGAGGCCTCCGCTTTGGATGCAGCGGCCGATAGTGAGGAGCTGCCTCGAATGCGCGAGCGCTTGGATAAGGAGATCAAGGAGGCCGCCGAAAGGGAAGCCCTGGCCGGCACCAATGTCATGCAGGATGGCGTTATGTACATCAAGGGCATCCGTGTGGATCCTGCCGGCGAGAAGAGAGAAGCTCTGGCCGCGGAGCTGGAGCGTCAGCAGCAAATAGAGGCCGAGACGCGACGGCAGCTGGCCGAGGCAGAGGCCAAGCTGGCGGAAGAAAGGCAGCGGGTCAAGAGGCAGGAGGCAGAGGAGGCCGAAGAACAGCAGAGGAAACTAATTGAGGCAGAGAGACAGCGTGAACGAGAGCAGGCGGAAAGAGAGCGCCAGATCGAGGAGCAGGAACGGCAGGATAACGAAAGGAAGCTGATTGAGGCCGAACGAGAGCGTGAGGAGATTGAACGCAGGCTGCATTTAGCCGAAGAGCAGCGGGAGCGGGAAGAGAATGAACGCAGACTGATCGCTGCCGAGCGTCTAAGGGAGCAAGCTGAAGCGGAAGCAGAAAGACAGCGAGAGGAAGCAGAAGCTGCAAGATTAAAGGAACAGGAAGAAGCCGAACGTCAAAGAGTCCTGGCCGAAGCCGAGGCGGCTGAAGCCGAGCGTCGAATCTTCGAAGCCGAGATCCAGAGGGAGCGGGAAGAAGCCGACGACGAGGAAGAACAGGCCCGGCGGGATGCTGAGCTTGTTGAACGTCTTCTGGCCGCCGAAAGAGAGAGCAATATGAGTGCCACCGAGAGCGAATTGGAGGAAGATGCCGCCTTTGCCGAGCAATCACGTCGCCTGATCTCCAGCAAAACCGATCTCGAGCAGAAGCAGCGAATGATCGAGGAGAACGCCCGCCGCTTCCTGGAGGCCGAAGAGGAGATGGTGATGCTGCAGCAGCGCCAACTCATGGCCAGAAACAGCAAGGAGGAGGCCGATGAGTATGCCGGCATGGAGCCCGTGGTGGAGGAGCCGTGCGTAAAGAAGGTGGCGCCACCCAGATTCCAGGAACCTGAACTTGAACCTGAACCTGAACCTTTGGTGGTGCAAAAGGTGAAAACGCAGTTTGGTCAGGGCAGCAGTTCCGATGAGCCATATTTGACCAAGTCCAAGACTCTCACCTTCCCCGGCGTCTCAGACGATGGATCCTCCGTTGAGCCCATTTCCAGCCAGCAGTCGTCGTCGTTCAGCACTCAACCTTCAGACGAAGTTAGTCGAGCAGAAGGGGAACGGCCAGAGCCCGAGGGGGAAGATCAAGTATCCGATGTTCAGTATACCGAGGACTATCTGCGGTCCCTGGATGGAATCAAGAACCGGCCGCTGGTCCGAGAGGATGGCTCGGGCAGGAGGCGAGCCTTCAAGAAGCGACGCTCCAGTGGCAGCTCCAACTCTTCGCGTGACTCACGCGCCTCCCGTGACGAGGAGCTGAAGATGTTCACCTCGCTGGAGGAGGAGGAGCTGCGCCACGGCGACCGAGAGGACTACAATCCCATCAAATATACGAGTGAACCGACTTTGAAGGTAAAGTCGCACCATCGTCGCCACAAACGGAGTCCGGCTAAGGATGTGAAGCCACCTTCGGAGGCGAGCGGCTCCCTGGAGATGCTCGGCGAGGAGAGCACAAATCCATGGGGCGAGGTGGTACCGGAACACTACAAGGATACCGAGTTCTGGAAGCGGGAGAAAGCCCTCTCCATAGACGAGGAGGAAGTCGAAATGGAGAAGCCATCCCGGGGAGAAGATGCGGAGGACGAGGCCACCAACGAGCCAAAATCGTCCTCCTTTGAGGAGGCCACCGAGGCACAAAACGAAGAGGCTGTGGCAGCCCTAAAACAGCAACACTCCAAGGAGCAGGTGGTGAGTAAATGAAGCTATCAATCAGGGATCCTTAACAATGGTTTATTGTGTGTTCGCCAGGAAGCGGATAAGGAAAAGGACAACTCGCAGACAACGGAGGCCGGCGACAGCAACAAAGCCAATGTAAGTGCGTAGGTCAGCCATCCAACCAAGCAGAACCAGATCCACCCAGCACCACACCAGTCCAGTCCCACTAATCCTGATCTTCCTGAACCTAAAACTCCTCCAGATTCCCCTCGCTGCTCTGCCTTCTCGTTAACGCTTTAACTCTTTGCTTTCCATATGACCAACGCCTCGCTCTTCCGCTTGTTTCCTTGCTTTTCTTGGCCCCGAAAGTTGCAAACCTCTTCCGCAACCGAGGAGCAATCGAGGGGCGGCTCACCTGGCTTGCGTCGCAGTCCACGCATCGATGAGATGGACCACTACGAGGAGCGCTGGTCCGCCAGTCAGGAGCAGCAGCCACAACAGCCAACAGCAGCGCCCCAAACTCCCGTCATCAATGTCCAGCAGCCGGATACGGCTCCTTGGCGGGATCAGTATGGACTGCTTATGGAGGGACTCAGCGACTTTTACGACTTTACGGCTTCGGTTAATCCCTCAAGATCGCGCTCAACTTCACGTAATCCGTCGCCGACTCCCAAGAATGTGGCCAATCGCATGGATGTGGACGCGGAGCGATCTTTGGAAGTATACGATGATACCCAGGAGGGCGTGGTGGCGGGTGAACTTAATTGTGAATCGGTGCTGCAACTTTTAGAATTAAATTTAAATGGTAATGAAGCCCCCAATGATCAATCAATACAAGTGCAGACAGTGGCGGATGATGCTAGAAATGGAAATGCTGCTGCTGCTGTGGCCATGGTTTACGAACCCTTAGAGGGGGCTACTCTCAATGCTCCTCTGGCCGAAAGAGGACGAGAGCCTTCTGTGGAGAGGACTCGGTCGCGGTCTAGATCCCGCTCGCCGCTTCCCACCTCAGAGAATCTAGAGAAAAGCATTAATAAACGCAGGGAACGCCTAATTAGACAGAATGATGAGCTAGCAGAGCGGCTATCCCACTCCGGATCCGAAGGTTCCATGGAAATCGAGATCAATGGCAATGGAAGACTGAGTCCCCAGCAGCAAGTCATCCTGCCGCAGCCTGTGATCGAGATTAATGAAATGGCCGACGAGCCAATGGCGGATTCTGAAACGTCGCATGAAGAAATGCGGCTCTTTGTGGAGACCCTGCGAGCGGAGCGGAATGCTCAGTCCAGGTCCAAATCCCGATCCCGTTCCCGTTCGCCCTTGCCCACAGCTGACAATATACAAAAAAGTTTGGAAAGCAGGCGGCTAAAGCGCATTCAACACAATGATGAAATCTTTGAGAAGCTGCAGGAGCAAATGCATTCGCCAGAGATTATAATAGAGTCAGCTTCGCCGCCAACTTCTCCGCTGCCCCTGCCCACGATTTCCATTGAAATTGTGGAGCCGCCACCTGAGGAAACCGAAGCAGAGCCCGAAGATACGCCGGAGAGCATGGCCAGGCTTTTCGAGAAATTGCGCCTGAACCGAGTGCGCTCCCATTCTCGATCCCGTTCCCGATCTCCTCTGCCCACCGCTGCCAACTTGGAACAGAGCCTACAGAAGCGACGCGAGAAGTTGATAGCTCAGAACGATCAGTTTTTCGAGGCGCTGCAGGAAAGAGCAAGGACTCCCGAGCCAGAAACCCGCATGACCGTTGAATATGTCTACGAGTTTGTCCACGAAAAGGATGAGCATACCGTAGAGGGCCGTGACATGCGCTCCTTGTCACCGTCTCGCTCGCCATCCCCGTCAAAGGCGCCGGAGATGGATGACTTCCATCTGATGCTGAATTTGGAGGGCAGCGAACTGCGTACTCTTCGCAAGAACAGCGAGGAACTGGAGAGTGTCCTAGCTGCGAGTGTGAAGCAACGAGAGCTGGACCTGGAGGCACTGGAAAAGCTAAATAATGCCAACGAAGAGACAGAGCTGCGTGTCTTGAGTCCCACTAGTTCGGAATTGGAAATAGTGGCTGAGATGACGCGGGACATGCCGGCACCGGATTTGGAACGCACGGTTTCCGAGGTGGCCCGCGACTTGCAGGATGAACTGGTGGCAAGTGGCTTTAAGCGTTCCACTTATGTAGGCGAATCCCTGGACCTGGGCAGCGATCAGTTCCAGGATCTGCGCCGTGAAGCAGCTTTATTCGAGCGAAGCCGCAGTCCTTCGCCAAGGATGACTTTTGAGCAGGCCAGAGAACAGGCGGCGGCCCAAAGAGAACTCCAAGCAGCCATTCTGGACTCCATCACTGACAATCGCCTGGGAGCCAAGCCCAAGACATATTCGGAGGAGCGAGCCGCTGCTGGATGTCAGGAAATAACCGCCGCCCAACTGGACGATCTGCGTCATCGCACCGCCGAGTTCCAGCGTTCGCGTAGCCAAAGCCGATCTCCGCTCAGGGAAGAGGACTTAACCCAGTTAAGGGATATCGATGCGGAGGCGGCCAAGCGGGAGCTGCAGGATCAAGTTCTGGACAGACTGGCTGCCTCGAGTGTTAATTTTGAGAGCTTCTCCCGGCACTTGAACGCAGACTTCCTCGACAGTGAGCGACGCGCCTCAGACTCAGCTTTGATGGGTGAAATGGAGCCTGAGGAGTATCATCACTTTCGACGCTATTCGCTGGCCCAGGAGCAGCCCGTGGAGGAGTATCCAAGCGATGACTATGTATACATCTCACAGATCGAGGTGCGTACTCTTACAGGCACCAGAACCTGGCTGAAGGAAGACTTTTATCCGCAAGATGCAGATGATTACTTGAATTCCAAAGGTCAGGTCGTGGATCAGGATTCTTGGGCACGAGCAGTCTTGGCCGCCGAAGCTGAGGCTGCTGAGTTTGATGCCACCAATGCCATCTACAGCTATGACATTGCCGGGGAACACGAGAATCTGGATCAGGAGAGGAGCAGCTCCAACGACAGCGAGGATGAACGCCAGACGGTGGTAGAGATCGATGAGGATGACGAGGACGAGTACGAGTTCGAGCTGGACGAGGGCATCTCGGATAATAACGAACGCACGCAGCCCACCGACGAATCCCATCACGACACCTCCGAGTGCGAGGAGGCGGAAAGGAATGCTGATCGCTATGCCAATCGCGGTGCCCAGGACTGGGAGGAGGTCGAGGATGTAGAGGATTTCTTGGACTACAGCCTAGACGACGGCGCTGTGGGAGGAGCAACTCCCTACTCCGATCCGGACTCCTTCATCGAGCAGATCTACAACGAGGCCATCAAGAATAGAAAGCAGTCGGGAATTTTGAGGGAGTACGAGACCATGGTCCAGGAGCAACTGCCCTCAGATCACAGCGAATCGGAGAAGGAAAAGTCGGGATCGGACAGTGAGCGGTATGCTCTGTGGGCCAAGACCAGGGAATTGGAACGATCTAGCTCTAGGAATCGACACACGGACGTGGACATAGCCTTGGGTTTGGTTTCAGAAAGCGCCGAGCGCCGGGAATCGGAGATGCGTTATCTTGGCGATGCCCATGTGGCTGCTCGCCAATCCACCAGGCTGCGCACCCGTTATGGATATAATCCTAAGTTGGATGTAGGCGCCGTTGAGGATGACATCGATGTGGACATGAATTATACGCCCAAGAGGGAGTACAATTGGCGCAAAAATTTCAAACTCGACGATAATGATGATGAAGTGGAAAGAAATGGTCATGATAAAGCTGATGAACAGGAAGAGCCAGAGGCCAGAGATCAATTTGAGGATGAATTGGAGTTGCAGGATCGTTATCTGGAGCAGGAGGATCAGGGCTCGTATTTGTACACAAATGAGGAGAATGGTGATGATGCCATTGGGGAGCCAATGGATCCCCGTCGTTACAGTCTCGGTGGAGAAAGCATTACTCTTTTCAGTCGCAGTCCTGTTCGTGAAATTCTATCCGATGTGCCCGAAGAACTGCCCCAAGATGAAGAGCCACCCAAAGAGCTGCCCGAAGAGACTTTTCCCATGGAAGAAGTGCCCGCTGAGAAGCCGAAAAAGAAGAAGAGCAAAAAGAAGCTACGCAAAGGATCCAAAACTGAAGAAGAACTAAGAGATGACAACGATTCGGACACACAAATCGGTTACCCAAGACGCAGAGATGATCAGGAGGCGGCAGAGCCACCCAAACGAAAGTCCCGCTCCCGACGCAGCTCCAAGAGCAGTCTTACCAATGAGGAAGCCAATGGTGGCTCGGGACTCTTCTCGCCCCGCAGCAGTTTGGCTTTTGTGGGTGATTCCCTCGAAGGCATAGCAGAGTTTGAGCGAGACGAAGAGCAGTCATCATCCACCAAAAAGAAGACCAAGAAACGCAAGAAGACTTCAACAAAGGAAAGCAGGGAGGAGCCCAAGGAGGAGAGCCAGCTTACAGAAGAATCCCACCTTGACCAGGCTTTGGCTGCAGCTCTGGCGGAGATTGCTCCCGTGTCGGTGTCCACCAACTTGAGTCCCGAATCCACCCAGCAGAATCTGCTCTCCATCATCAGCGCCGGGCAGAGTGTGTGCATAACGCCGGCTTCATCCGTTGAGGAGATTGGAGGCATCTCTACCACAACAACAGCTTCGCCCTCCTCCATCGTAACCGCTGTGGCTTCAGCTGCTGTGGTGCCGGCGCGATCCGTGGTGGACACCTTCGACATACTTAAAGATGCCAACTTCTATCCGCTCTTCTAGACCGCTTGGTTTGAGAACTAACCCCGCCACATGCCATTGTTTCGCTTATACTGCATATTTATTAATAATTCTATTTCTTATAGACATGTTCATAAGCCAAGTCAAGCCCAGCACAAATCCAGTCCCAAACCGAGCACGCTGTACACGAAATCAGTCCCAGTTCCAGTGCCCAGCCTCCAGCATCCAGCATCTAGCATCCGCTCCTCTGAAAGATGGGATCCCACAGATCCCTTGCCCCTGTATAAACTATGTATTATACTAACGACCCCCCAGAAATAGCGAACGATTGAAGGATTGTTTACCAAATACACGTAGCTGTTAGTTTACTTAACGATTTTTTGTCTTTATAAAAATGCCGAGAATAAAATGCCAACTGAATAAATGAAAGAAAGCATTTCTGTTGATTCTCTCTCATTTTTTATAAATAGCTATCCCCCCACCATCCTCCCCTTCGAATCTGCCAATCTGTTTGTGCCAATTCTGCATCTTGTACCGAAATACCCGAGCATTGAGATCACTTAGTGGTGTCATCCATCCACCAAGTGCAGTCGCAGAGGGAGAGATGGCCCATAAATCGTCCCACAATTACCCGTAAGACTTGTAGCCGCATATGGCCAATAGCATATATCCGCACGATGCGGCCCAATTTGCATTTGGGGGCTCCTTGTCGCCCCAAGGCATGATGATGTCACCGTTTGACATACGCGGGTATTACGAGTACCCATGACGGGTGGAACACATAAATCCCCCTGGCAAATGGTTCGCCATATAGATTTACTCGATTTTTAATGCTCTTGTCATTGCGACTATAAACGCAAACGAAAACAATCTGTCATGCAGCCGAATTATATATCTGGTATCGGGGATTTTGTGGGTCTTATGCCTAAAGAATGGGCACTAAGGTCAGGGTTAAGTGGCATTATGTTGGGTTAGAATTTGTCAAAATAAAATAAGAGATGTGGAAATTATTTTATATGGAAATTTAATCGTGATAATTCTTAGATAAGTTAAATAAATGGTTGGGATAATACATCTAGTATCATATATAGTGAAATTAAATAAGAAAATATATTTCATTAGGAGAAGAAAACTTTAAATACTATAATTTGTATATATAATTAAAAGATTCATATAAATACAACTAAAATGAAACAGAAAGTTCATAAATTAACAAACAAATAATTATTCAATCTAAATTATACATAAATTAACCAATAAATAATTATTCAATTTAAATTATTTATAATTTATAAATAATTTAACTTGTTTCGTGTACAAAATATTAATTTAATCACTAATAAACTGTCTTAAAAAATATATAATTTATCCCCCAAAAACGCTTTAAGATTTCCTTCCCAAAATATACAGCATTTTGATCCCAAAAGTATACCAAGCTCTCCGATTTATATATCCAAAATCTAGCAGCGCCTAGCAAAAACCCAATTCATTCATTATTTTTCTGGTTGTCAGATCTGCGAAATATAATATTTTTGCACTTCTCGTCCGATATTTCTTTGGTGAAATGCTGCTGTCAAGTTTTAGATGTCGTATCCTTAGTCAAATTAAGCTAAAGCCAGCCACTGAAAGGCAACAAAAAGCAAAACAAAGGTTCGCTGGCGGAGATAACAAATTATTTTCGCGACTGTCAGATGGCCGCAAAAGGGGAAAATTGAGGGAAATTTGGAAAATGAAAAATTCTCAAAATATTTATGACAGGCCAACAGGAAAGTGTGTCACTCGAGTGATTTGTTTACGTGGCTCACTTGGCTTTGTTCTCCCCCTCCAACGACGGGCCATTTGGAAAATATTTTCTATATATTCTGTAAAACTCATTGCGTAATGCATCCAAGGCATACACCAGACAAAATCTATGTACATATCTCTCCGAACTTGCGTTAGATCCCAAAGAGCAGGGCATAGACGTTGCCAAAAAGTCTTATTCAATAGTTTTGTCTTTGACATGAATTCATTTTTCTTATACGGGGCACACTTAAAAGCCTGCGGTTATATTTTCTTTCATATTTGCCCCCACAAATTGCCAGTACACACTCTTAGAATATAGTATTTTTGCCTTAAATAATTATAGAAATAAACACAAAAAAAAAAAGATACAAATTCACTTGAATTTTCGTGCGTTCAGCTGGTAAATGAATTTTTCTTATTCAGTGTCAGTTAAATGAAACACCTTTTTCCACGCTGCCAACAAACATGGGTCGAAAATAGATACTCGAAAAGCTGTATTTTTTCAATATTTTTTCCATATTATCTCAACCGAATTAAGGACAAATTAGAAATGTGCCAAATTGAATTAAATCGGATCCAAGGCGCAGCTGCTCTCAAACAAACTTAAACTTGAACTTACAGACAGCCCGCCATTTACAGAGAAGTGCCTTCTTGTCTCGGTCAAACTTTCCCTGCCCTCGCCTTTGATTTTCTTTCATTCGATAAACAACAAGAAATAAAAATACAAAAATACGCTGGAAATATACACGATATATATAAATCTGTATATATCTGAATTTATGACCCAATTAACGCCTTAACGCCTGCGAGAAAACTGCCAAATAATCGTAATGAGGAGCAGCGGCTGGCGCGGAGCAGTCACAACACGCAAAACTTTTTATCAAAGATTCGCGAGATGCGGATTATTTATAGACCAAATTCGCAGATTGCATTACACTCGGCTCCATTGCAGCTGTTGTTGTTGCTACTGCTGCTGCTGCTGCTGCTGCGGCTGTGTGTCTGTGGCGAAAATAGCAACAACTAATATACACACGCTATGCATTATTTAATGCATAAGTCTGTATGTCCATATAGCCACGAATATACATCATCCCATAGTATATATGATAGATAGGAATATGGAATGGCATGGCCAGAGGCAAAAATATTTGGGAAAAGATTTTGAAGGAGGCATTAAAAGAAAATGTATTTTTATAGTTCATAATTTTATTATTAATTCTTTTTAAAGATTTCTTTTTAAATATTACAATTTACTAACTGGAAAATAATCCATTTCAAGAAGTCAATTTATCTAATGGAAGTTCACTGAACTTTCATTTATTTTTCAAGCAAATTAAGCCACCACAAACATCATAATATTTATAATCAATAAACGTATTATAAAATTATATCCACATCATAAACAATACATTCATAGACCTCATGTAATGCCAATAAAGTATCTTCTGTTTAAAAACAAACAAAACAAATCAAAAACCATTTGAAATTATCGTTTGCCCATTAGAGTTAGTTCCCTAAAATAAACTTAATGAAAACAAAGAAATCTGAAATTATTTAGTGCTGTTTATACTCTTAATTTTATGTTCTTTCTGTTTAGTTTTGTGGATAATATCCAATACAATATTCCCTAGATATTTATTTGATTTTAAACCCCTTCATTGCTTTGTAGCCCACGTCACTGTGTACATTATTATTATTAAAGCCATAAATTTCAGCCATCACAGCAGTGAATCAGTTTACATCAACATTTTGATTTTTAAACAATCTACATATATACATATGCATATATATATATAAATTATTTCTATGTAGCCAGAAGATTTTACGAGTTGTTGATTTCGTTTATTATTCATTCCGAGCTAAGCCATTTTTCTTACACCGTTGGCGACCTAGAGCAGGCATCGGGAGACCTTGTTAAATGCTTTCTACCACTGAACTGTCACTAGGTCTTATAGAATATCTTCTCGGCCCATTGGACATTTGTACTTGTTTTTAATTCGCGCCAATTTCCCTTGGGCGGCTGCCCTTAAATGTCGCGTCAATTTGTCTAATGGCAATTTGTTCCGCCGCCTAGCAAACATTGCTTATTAATTGGTCTGCAATATTTTAATTTGCCGCAAAATATGTACGTTGAAATTGATTTAGGACCTGGCTGATGATGAGGTCACAACGAATGGGGGCTCCATGAAAAGTTGTTCGATATCCATCAAATGTCAAGAGTTTTTATTTACCTTTAAATGTTGTAAACATTTTGGGAGGATTTATTTAAAGTTTATTTCAAGCAATTGTAGGAAAATAAGAAATCTTTCTGCATATATAAAACTAAAGATTAATAATGAATTTTCTTAAATCAATTTCAAATTGTATTAAATACAAATAAATATTCCCTATCCTAAACAATATTTAACACAGTTATATTTAAGTTAAATATTTATAGATATATAATTATAGTTATATAATTAAGATGCATAAAGTTTTAAATATAATCCTTTAGATATCTATATTCAGTTCTTAATCCTCATGGCTAAAACTCAAACCTTTTCTTCTATTTATGGTCTTGATCTATTGGAAATTATTGAATGTTAAATTTAATGCTAAATTCCGTATGATTCTCCTATTGGGCCGGCACACCTGTTGGCGTGTTTCAATAAACATTTGCATCCATTGGCATCCCAATGATGTCTGTATGCCAAATTGCCAGAATATCGAGGAATGCGAAAATAAATTCCATATATTAATACAATTACGATAATGCATGGGCAGCGCAGCGCAGATCAATTAAGTCAGAACTAAAGGGAAATATATACGAAAAATTTGAACGAATGCCAGAGGCAGATCATTGCTATAGATCCCCGATCCAATACCGATTTATGCTCCATTATGAAGTGTGTGTGTGTGGTGGGAATCGGTGAGTGTATCTGTGAGATTTTCCATTTACGAGAATGCCATCGGTGTGTGTGAGTGCGGCGACTTGTGTGTCGTGTGCACAAGCGCCATCGAAGGCAGCATTTGGAAGGGGGAGGAAAAGTTCTCAAAAGCATTTAAGGGGGGGATGATGCCACTCCCCTTTGACACCCCTCAAAGGCAGGTGCGCCACCCACGCCTTTTGGCACCTGAAATGCGTTCGATTATTATTATTTTTCTCTTTTACAAATTACTATTTTTAAGCAAGAAGCGACAACGAAATATTGCCAGCAAATTGGCCGAAATCGCTGAAGAAATTACCCAATTGCATTGCACATTCAATAATCCCGTTAATTATTGGCGATATTTACATTGTCTAGCCAGTGGGTTTTCCTCTATTTTCCACTCTCGCCAAACGAGAAGAGATCTCTAGAGATCTCCGCTCTCGCCGGCTGCTCCGAGATTTTATTTTTACACTTGGCGGTGGCGGTGGCGAAACTAGATACAGAGCGAACGGTCGGTGCCGCTGCACATTCGAGCGTTTCAAAAACATTTTCGGAAACCGCTGCGCCAGTTGAGATCCCGACTCGGCAAAGATCATAACGTTCTGAACGCCGAAAAAAAATTCGAAAAATAATATAACGAACACACACAGTACACGCAACACGCGCGGCACCCAGAAACAGAAACAGAAACAGATACACACTCTGAGATACACAGACACACAGATACAGATCCACGAGATACAACATTTATAGAAAAGAAAGTTCAGTCGGTCGCGATGGCGGACGTGGAAATTATGCAAACCGTGCAAACGGAAGTGAAGAAAACGAAAAAGGTCAAGAAGTCGTCGAAGCGTCGCGAATCCGAGGTCCAGATCAGCGAGGTGGAGGTGGATGCCTCCATCGAGGAAAGGGGGTAGGTGACCTGTGTCATGTGTGTCCCAGCACAGTTTTGTGGCAGTTCGTAAAAGGCATATATATCTATATATATTCTCATGATCTCTATCAATCACACAATCTTCCTCCTTGTCCGAGCTCATTCCAAAATCATTTCCCCTTCAAAAAAATTCCAAAAAAGAAATCAAAAAACTCAATTCCAAGCAAAAAGATATTCCCAATATGTATACAATATCCAAAAGAACTCTCTCGCATATCGAACTTTTACAAAACGACACACGTTACTACTCTACTTTCCTCGGATCACTAAAAGGTATCCACAAAGTCGATCTAAGTACACCGAACCACACCAGACCCAAACCAAAACCAAAATCCAAAAAACAGTGCCACAACAAAACCACAAATAACATACCAAAATCACACTGCACAACACAAAACAAAACAAAAAACTATACAACAATTGGAAAATATTTTATTTATTCCCTTTAAAAAACACTCTATATGTGATATATTCCCTACTTTGTTTTTATGTGAAACTAACAGGGCTGTGAATTATACAATTGTGAAGAATAATCCTTTAAACATTCGAAATATAAATTGCAGCAGGGTTCGAGTTAAAAAGAAAAGGATATTTAGATATTACAGAACAAGTTTTAGGTTTAAAAAGGGATTTTATTTGATATCCTCAAGGATTCTATAATGTTTTCTTTAAAAATGTAAAGCTATGTTTTCGTATTTATTATGGATTAATTTAATTAAGATAAAAAACATTTCAATCGTGTTTAAAAAACACAAGCTTTTCGCTTTTGCATATTTTATAATCCTATTCCAATTCAAGTATAAGAAAAAAGGATTTCCAAAACAGATTTCTAATAGTTCACAGTTCTAAATATTTTATTGTGACGATTTCTATATCCCCTATCAATGTGTGTGTGCTTGCAGTTAATTTTCAGTGGCGAGTACACAAAAGCCATGGACAAGGACTGGCACTCCGGACACTTCTGCTGCTGGCAGTGCGACGAGAGCCTCACCGGACAGCGCTATGTGATCCGGGACGATCATCCGTACTGCATCAAGTGCTACGAGAACGTGTTCGCCAATACGTGCGAGGAGTGCAACAAGATCATTGGCATCGACTCGAAGGTGAGTGCGACTACACAGACGTCTGGGTATTATTAATAAAATTAAGAAAACCAGGAATCTGGGCCCATAAACTGATCGTAAACTGAATTATTGATGGCCATATGTGGGCAGTTTAATAATGAAACCATCAAGTAGGGCAAAGACACGGGCCAACAGATCATATTATATGGTGCAACACTTCCATTGACAAAATCCCCCAGTTGGGTGCAGCTCGTAAAATAACAAAAAGAAATCCATAAATATTTGAAATCAATCAGAAGCATAGATTAGAACAGTTTACCGAAAGATTCGATTTTTAATGCGGGTTTTATGCTTCTGGTGTGTTGCTTTTTATGTCCGTTTAATGTTTATCGAGTTGGGTTTATGTTGTTTTTATGAGCTTGCCCGTAATTTGTTTTAATTATTGGTGTAAAAATAGAAAGACAAATGCAAAGTATATTTTTCAGTTAGATAATTTTTTGGGAATTGTTTTAAGTATTTAAAAACTCCCTGCTTCCAAAGGAAAGGGAAGGGGATGAAAACGTACATAACAGAAACCTATTTTAAATTAATTATAATCAAATTTGTTTAAATTAATAGTGTTATTCCCAAACAATTAAAACAATTCCGTTAAATTTATTAAATTAAATATTATATTAATTATATTATTTCTAAATTAGTTTTGGTATGAGTTTTTCAATGATTGCTTTTCCTACTTTCTATCAGTTTATTTATATTTTAATAAATGTAATTGCTTAGTATAATTTCAAACATAAATTGTATATGCATTCCTTAATATTTATTAATTGTTGTACAAAGTTGTTACATATAAAAAGACATTTAAAAATGCAAATGCTAAAATTCTCTGCCATTTCGTATTTCCATATAAAAATAGTACAATATTTCACAAAACGTTGCAATAAAATGTAATTACATTTAACTTCACGTCATAAATATAATTAAAACTGGGTGGAAAATCACTACTTATATATTGTAAATTATGGCTAATTTCTAAACCCTCTTCTATATCCCTCCCACAAAGGATCTATCCTACAAAGACAAGCACTGGCACGAGGCCTGCTTCCTGTGCTTCAAGTGCCACCTGTCGCTGGTGGACAAGCAGTTTGGGGCCAAGGCGGATAAGATCTACTGTGGTAATTGCTACGATGCCCAGTTTGCGTCCCGTTGCGATGGCTGCGGCGAAGTTTTTCGTGCAGGTAAGAAAATTTAAAGAAAATCCAAAGAAATCCCCGAATTTCGTGGCATACTTGCGGGCGGTTTTGGGTAAATAGTGGCACTGAACCAAGAATTTATTTCGGTTGTGGAAATATCTCAAAGGTGCGCACTGAGAATTCAAGTTCTTCTAGTTCCCGTTAAGGATTCCTAATTGTTACTACTATATGGATAGGATCAGGAGCTAAGCGCAGCTGGCAGAAACTGGTTCGGCTCAGGTGGATATCTGCACCCAGGTATCCGTATCTCGAGCACTTGATCAATTTATAATGGCAATCGCAAGGAAATTGATTGCTTTTGGCCAGGCTATTTGTTAGCAACGTTAAGTCTAGTTAGATTGGGGCGGACTTGTGAGGCAAACTATGTTTACTTGCTTCTAAATAGCAAAATCTCTTCAAGGTATTTATTTTAATTGTAGCATTTTATTTACGGAAAATGAAGAGTGATTTAACAAAAGAATTCTAGCGAATTTGATAAATTTACCAATTTTTGAAGTAAATGCAATTTAACAGCTCAAGAATATATACAACAAAAACTTAACAATGGACCTGTTAAGTCATTAAAAGTGTTATTTTTATAGCTTAATTTCATATTAAGTATTTTCAGTTCATTGCCTGTCATAAAACAAATATTAAGTCCATTTTATGTAGGAGTGACGAACTTAAAAACCAGTTTGTATGCATTAAAATAATGCTGTTAAAATTATATATATTTCTTGCATTTTTTATTTTGCCTAAGAAACAATTCTCCAACACTTTGAACTAGTTTGAATTCATTTTTCAATAAAGATTACAATCAGTCAAGTTGTTAACTGCTTTTGGCTCAAAACTAGTCTTGTTTTTAGACACAAGCGGAAGCATAACTCACTCAATTATTTGCCAGATTGACAGGTAATTTTGATGTTATCTTCTAAGTTTATATAGACAAAGAAGTATATATGAGGCATGCTGTTTATATGGATAGTAAAAATATACAATGCAGCTCTAATAAACTCTTTCTTATTCAAAGAGGTCCACCCGAATGTATCTGCTGGATATGTCAGCTTTGCATTCCGGCTAACGAACTTGCCACACTCGAGTGCATCCAGTTTTGAGAGATGCAAAGATACGTGGAGTTGCTTACGTAAGTGCCTTGATGTCTCAACTGGCAGACTGCAAGTTCATTGTCACCTGTGTCCGCGGAGTCATTAATGGAACGGGCTTTAAAGGCGGCCCACGCCAGACCCTGAACCAATTCCATTCCCCTCCCTCCTCCCTTTTATTGTGTACTTCAGAGACAGTGGTAGAGAAGTCAAGACAAGGTGTCTGCTGTGCTCCGCTTTCAACTGTAGCGCAAATAAATATGACAGAAAGGCAAACAGTGTCAGAATACGTTGACTTTGTCAGCGACTGATAAATTTATGGCCGATGCCATGCGATCTGAGGCGATCTGATACGATCCGATCCAATCCAACCCCTCGGCACGTTCCCAATTTGGCCAAAACGCCGCGGGGCCGTGACACTTTCGCGTTAACGCAAGGTTGCCAACATCCACGCGTTGCCAATTACGTGTAGAACAGGCCAGAAACAGAAACAGAAATCGCGACAGCTACGCGGCAGTAAATATTATTATATTGTTGATTTCCCTGCACTCGCGAAAAGTTATTTCAATGTCAGCAGCGCATCCCACACACTCGAGTTTTTTTTTCGATCTCGGATTGAGAGATTCTGGTGTTTGTCAAAGGTGGATCCCAACCTGACAGTCCACACTGTACAGACCATATCGGGTGTCAGCCAATATGCTTATCAAGTGCACAATAAATACTTTGCTAATTACTTGGAGTTCACAAAGGCAAGACAAGTCTCTGTCCGTCCGTGTTGCCCTGGCATGAAATCATCCCAAGTCGCAGGGCAGCAAGCCTTCGAGCTCCCATAGATCCCCTTTGAGCACATCTAATGCGAAGTCTCTGAGTCATCAGAAAAGAAAGGAAAATAATAATAAATTATACACTGAGAAAATGGATGAATAGAAGCTGAAATTGTTGCTACAGAATATTTATCTTCTCAGGGATTTACCTAAAAATATAAACTTATTTGCAGGCTGTAGTAAACGATCATTAATACAAGTATTTATCAAAAAATAATTATATTAAAACAATTATACTTTACCAATTTATATATTTAAAAAAATACAATTCAACAATTTATTTGTTGTTGTATTTATAATATATCAAATACTCCTTGATCAAAAGTAAGTCAGTCAAACATTCTTTCTCTTGCTTCAAGTTCTTAAAATGTAATTAAATTTCTATAAAAATCTATATCTTAAAAGGTCAGCTTTTTATTATCTTAGATTTTTTATAAAGAATTTTCAACTCAAAAAAAAACATACAATTTAAGAAGAAAAACATTGTTTTATTAAGAATTTTTGACATTTTTCTGTGTATATTCAGACACTTTTTTGATTTATTTACTCCATCTGCTCAAAGACACGCGTCGTCGAAGCAAAGATTTTGGGATTTTAATTTCTTTTTTTGTTGCATGCGGTATCCCTTGATTTGTGGCTTTTAAATTGCCATGGTTCGGATTCATTAGAATGAAAAATGGTTATTATGCGGCTTTTTTCGGGGGCGGAGGTGCGGCAGACATTGCGAATCGGCGGGAATAATTAAATAGAATGTTGAATGGTTTTTGGCACGATGCGAATGGGACTTTCATTTTGGGGCTGAGCATATAGAAAAGTGGAGATGGTTGTGCCATTGCTGGGGCTTAATTATTTGAATTTTGGGGATTTGTTGTGGCCTTAATAAAGGTTTAACAATGTCTGAAATAAAAGGAAACCCATAAAATATCAAAGAAAAATATAGAGAGCAAGAAGAATCCATATTTTCAAAAGCTATGCACTTCTAATGTTGTGCAATAAAAATTAAATAAATACTTTCCAACACAACAACTTCGTTGAAACCAATTACTGCTTAATTTTTCGAATGAATTTCGATTTTTTATGGGTTTTCAATTGATTGATTTGTTGGTAGCCAACTGTAGGGGAATCCCACGCCATCATTTCGGATCATCCAACGCGTGTCGAGCCATTTCCGTAAGTCGCGGGCATTAATCAAAAGCATTTGGCAGCGAAATTAACTTCATTCTATTATTCGTTGCCAAATTGGGATGGAATTGATTAAAAACTGCAACCATTTCCTATTTGGATCGAATGGCAATCAAAGTGCCACTGCCACTGGGCGTTGCGGCCAACCAGTCTGACTTCCAATGGGTCTAGTTGACATATCCCCAGAGTTACAATGCAAAATAATGCCCACACCCGATCTGCATAAGTAGAGGCCACAACCAGTGCCAGTGTCAGTCCCCTACCTTGCCTGGGTTCGTCAATCTCCTCCCTGCAGTCAAAATAGTTCATAATTGCCGTCCAGCGGAGGAGTCCATGCTCTCTAAATGGCATCTAGTCTGCCTTGCCCGGCACGGGTGAATATAATATGCCAGCTATTTCCAGCTTGTCGTGTTCGATCTCCGCTCGCAGGCGGCATGCAACAGGTACTGATACCGGTACCGGCACTGGTAAACACTTGAATACTCACAGTTCGACTCAATTCCCCTCCAAACTCACACGACTCAATACCATACTGAAATTCGAGTCACTTCGCTCGGCTGCCGCTCTCGGAAGTGTGTTTTGTTTTGGGCCCTCGCCTCGGATTTTTTCAGTCTCAAAGCGGCTTTCAAAGCGCGTGGAATGTGCCGCGGAAACAATTACAAAGCGATTCCCCAAGATATATATTCTGTTTGCTGATTTTCCTCTTGCCAGCAGAAGCAGCAACGTGTTGCATGTGCATAAACTTTGATCATCTGATACCATAAAGAACCCCATAAAGTACATCCGCAGTTAGTGTTCATAATTGAGGGCGTTGAGTGGAATAAGCCAGTGCCACTGCGATTATAAACATCTTGTGGTTTTGTTGGAAATCACCTGTAAACAATATTGAAACAATAATATGGAGAATGCAAAAGTGTACCCAAGACGTTTAAATGGCTTCTGTTTTTCGCAATTGTAAACTGTGAGCAGGAAAGGGGTTAATTCGAGAAACTGTGGGCTTGATTTCAGCCCACATGGCGTATGCTTGTCGTCTGATTTCACTTTGCATCCTGGGCGTATACGTAACGCACGGCCCACACGCACACATTCGGGCATTGCACAATCCTCAGGTGGCCAGAAATGAAATCGAGACACTCCAGTTACAGTTTTTCCCCAAAAAAAAAAAACACAACACTTTTCCCTGTCATAAATAACCATAACCAACATAGCTACCAAACAAGCCGGAACCAATTCGACTGCATTTAATGTCAAGCGATGGCCAATTCAACGTGTTCCACATTTAAATTCCATCCGAAATGGGAGTCCGAAATGTAAACCATATGAATATGCACGCCATTCAGTTGGAATTTCTTTTATTTATTATTATTGCTTTGTGTGGTTGTCATTGCAATTGAATATCAATTGGCAATGGAAATTGAAATGGAAATGAAATCGAAATGAAATCGCTTGAAACTATTTCCGAGCTTGCGGCCAAATGGCTTTCAATTGAATGCGTTAATTGTGCGGCCTGCGATTAAAGGGGGTGACGGTGACTGTAAAAAAGATTCTTAATTAACTCAATTCCCCTTGGGGGTTTTTGGATTAATTAAAGATCCTATCGGAGTAGCGTTTTAAGACACCCGCTAAGACGACAGCTCACGCTAATCCCGCTTAGACGATGTCATCCGGTTGTCTTATCAAAACAAAGGCCCACAAAACAAGCAAATTCAATTTCTCTTTTCACCGAATCTAAGCGACCAATAAATCTTGGCTTTTAAGCCCGCTTTTTGTGCCCTGCGGCGGGTCAAAGTCAAAGATCCCACAGTGAAAATCAAATATTGCGGCAGGCCGCTAAATGGGAGACACTGTCAAATGCACAACAACAAAAATATATACAAAAAGTTAAAAGAAAACAGATACAAAATTTTCAAGCTAAGATTGGGAAGCGGAATCTTATTCAGTATATTTTGTATATATTTTTAAAAGAAAAATAATATTTTTAAATAGACGAATGCCAAGAATATTTTGATACACGAATACCTGCAAAGCTATAAGAAATACAATATAAACCTCTTCAATTTAATTATCTTCGTAAAAAAATTGTCTTGTAATTCTTCAGAGAATTATTTTTTATCTTTTTCCTAAAGAGTTATTATTTTAGTAGTTTTAATACAATTTTTTGGTTCCTAAATATCTCTTGCATCTTTTATGCTTTAAAATGTATTTACAATAAAATATATTATATGAAAATTAAGCTATTAATCTGTTATTTTTTATATTTTCTTTTGAATTACATTCTGCACTTGAGATTTTACAATCATTTACTTTATCAGTGCTAAAAAATATCTTAAAGATACTTGAAATACCTTACGTTTATGATTTCACAATTTATTACCCAATCAGTTTTTGGAATATCTAAAAAATGCTTAGCTCATTGAAAGAATGTTTTTGTTTATAAACTATTTATTTTTTACTGTGTGCCCTTTTTCGTTATTTGCTGCCAACAGTCTCGGTGTCTCCAATTGCAATTAAAAATGCAGACCATGCACGACGCAAGGGTTTGGGTTTCGCTCTGCGTTTGGCTTGGGTTGACATATCCGAGACCAAGTGCGAGTCCAAATCCAAATCCGAATGCGAATCCGAATCCGAATCCAAATCCACTTTCATTTTCGGGCCAATGCAAATGCCATCAATCAGCGTGCAGTCAGCGACCTGTCAATATATCATTGCCTCAATGTCTCTCCACTTGACCTCAGCAGCGATCGTCATTGCCGCCGCGGTGACTTTTTGTTGTAGGCGTCGTCGTCGGCGGCTTGAGGCTCCAATCTATCAGTATCTCTCAGTGTCTCAGTGTCTCAGTGTCCCAGTGGGCGATGTGTTTGGTCTTTTCGAAGCTGACAACCCATCACAATTAGTTATAATTATGTTAGACGCTGGTAGCCATAAATAAACTTTGTTTATGTCCCAGTATTTAGCCGCAAATAAACCGCAGCAGAAACCCATACGAATGCTGTGGTTACGAGTTGGTAATCCAAAACGAATGACATACACTCAATGAGTTTGAACTAGATTTAGAAAATAATATTTATAAAAAACTATGTGTGCACTTAAACTTTATTAAGGAATTTTTGTATTTAAAAAATATATTATTTACAGTACCTGCTTTTATTATTTATGCCTTCCAAGCTTTGCTTAATTTTCTACAGTCCCAAATATTAGTTTTCACATCTTACTGTCAAATTAAATATTAACTAAAGTCTTTTCTTTTTGTTAAGTATCGTTTTGGAATGTTTTACTTGTTTATGGAATATTTTTACCTTGGCAATTTTATATTCCATAAATATAAGTCGGCGGTGAAGCTGAATTTAAATAATCTAAATTATTGTTTACTAATATAAAGTCGTATAAATTGATAAATAAATTATTCATTCCACCAAAATATTTATTTACTTTAAAAAAAGAGTCTAAATCAAATGATACTACGTAAAATTCCTCACCTGTGGGAATATTCTAAGTTATTGTTATTAAAATCAGCTTAGCTTGGGAATAAAATATTATAATTTCCTGTGAAGACATTAAAATCTTACATCATCTTTTAATTTGCTTGCTTTTTGATCAGACTTCATCTGAAATCCTAACTCTTAAAGATTTTAGATGCCACATTTCTTTCCAAATACTTAATCTTACATCATCGCTCCCCCCAAAAAAAAATCGAGCACTCCAATTGCTGGCCAATAGAGATTTCTCCGACATTCCTCGGCTATCTAACCATTGTATCTTCCCCATTGTGTGGGTTTCTTTGGTTATAATTCCACTCTAATCTATTCGATTCCATTCTGAGCTTCCTGTGCGCCTCCAGCTTGGACAATTTCCTGCTTCAATTTGCGCACGAGCTTCGAAACTAAACAAAACACAAAATTGCTCATGAAATTCAGAATTTCTGTTGCTGTACCTTGTTCTGCTTACAAAAAGTTAATTATTTAATGATTTATGATAGCCAGTTGCGGCAGTTGTTGTTTCATTTCCATTATAACCAATTTGGTTTTGGATTTTATTTATAAGCATTCGCTAAGTTTAATGAAACTTGTTATTTGGCAAATGATGTCATAGAGACAACGCCTTGAGATCATAGCAGAGATCTGTCATGGAACAAGAGAGAGAGGGGGGAGACTTGGCGTCGCCAAATTAAGTTCGTGCTTAATTCCAGAGATCGTTTTTAGTGGATTTATAGCCCGATATTTAATCACAAATTGACCCACTTAGAGCAGTTTAAGAGTTCAATGAAATTGCATTTTTCGTGGCTGATACAAGGGGTTCGATTAGGGGGAAAGAAAGAAAGCCAATAACTGAAGCCATTTACTTTGGGTACACTTTGGGCATTCGTTTCTGTAATCTTTAATTCAACGATACTAAAGAGTAGCAACCGAACATGACCGACGTGGATGTGCTCAGCTCAAGGATGAAGTCGCGCCTTCACCTGCAGACCAAAACGATTGGTGCCGATCGGATCAAGAAGGCCAAGGATAACAACGAGGATATTGCCGTGCTGAGCATGTTCCTGCCAAACGCCTCCGCAGTGGAGGAGAATCGCAATTTCTATTGCCAGCTGGGCGACTATTGTCGCCTCGGCGATCCGCGCCACTCCAAAGCAGGTAACCAAAGCCAAAAGGTGCTTAATTAACGACGGATGAGACATCATAATTTATCAATATTATTGGCCGAAAACTATTCAAATTGGCCAGAAGAAAGGCACCGCCCACAGGTCCACAGCATCGTCGTCATCGCTATCCGTGATGATGATGATGAGTAATGAATTTGCCATTTACGGAAACCCTCGGAACAGGCCAGACAAGAAATCCATCCGAGGGTCTATTAATTTATGTTTCTAATGAAGAAAGACAAGCCATAAAATTTAAATAATAAAACAGAAAACTATAATCGAAATGTTTTGATTTACAAGACGTTCGAGTGTCCAAAATTGTTTAGCCTGGTTTTAAGTTCTTTTTATAGAAAATAATGAATTAGTTTATGGTTTAATAATTTGAATAAGATTTACGGGAATTTAGATAAGAGTTTTAAGTGTTTTGCTCTTTGGAAAATCTATTGTATTGTTCATATAATATTATTGCCATATCTTTATTCAGATTTTTAGAGGAAATAATTAATTTTACTGCATAAGTAGAGCAGATATAACTGGTCATGAATTAACAACTACTGAAATTTAATGACACATTTTGCGGAGACAGCTCCAAGACAATATGGAACTCCCTGAACTTATTTTCCCGCGCCTGCCCCAACTTTCCACGATTGTCTTGCTCGGCAACCGTGAATTAAAGAATAATTTTCAGACGACATAGTCAACATTTCCACTCAATTACCCGCTCTAGCAGTGCTTTGTTCTCTCTCCAAAAATGGGGGAAAGCTCACCTTAAGTCTTGCCTGTCTGCTTATTTTTGGCCACAAACATTTCGAACACGCAATAAAGAAGCTTAGACCAAAGTCCTCAAGGGTTTATATGGACTACTAAAGCGAACATAGCCCTAAATCAAATAGCGAATGTCTGCTGTCTCAAGACTAGCCAAAAATTTGCGTAATTTCTGCATTAATTGTTATGAAAATTCGAAGCCCCGGGAACAATTCGGGTGAGGCGTGACAGGCGCCCCCGCGGTGGAAAAAAGTTGCATGTCTGCCCGACATAACGACGGAAAGTTTCTGTTTTTTTGTTTTTTATTTCCATATCGAAAAATGGATGGAAGACAATCAGTGATTGAGCCCGCTGCTCTGCCCCCAATCTGTCATTTTGTCTGAAATTGAGTTTTTGCCTAAATAGAATTGATCGGAGATCCAGAGCTGGGTTAGTGGGTTGCCAAAGTTCAGGGTTCAAGGTTTCCGCATTGCGGAAATTGATTTCGAGTTGAATTGATTTTAACCCGATTCTCAACCTTCTCTACTTAAAGGTACCAAGAAGATGGAGTACAAAACCAGGCAATGGCACGAGAATTGCTTCTGCTGCTGCGTCTGCAAGACGGCCATTGGCACCAAGTCCTTCATCCCGCGGGAGCAGGAGATCTACTGCGCCGGCTGCTACGAGGAGAAGTTTGCCACGCGCTGCATCAAGTGCAATAAGGTGAGTGGAGTTATGTCGTCTTTGTACTCCTAATAAATTATCCTCTTTGTTATCCTTGCAGGTCATCACCTCGGGAGGTGTTACCTATAAGAACGAGCCATGGCATCGCGAGTGCTTCACCTGCACCCATTGCAACATCACGCTAGCTGGCCAGCGATTCACCAGCCGGGATGAGAAGCCCTACTGTGCCGAGTGCTTTGGCGAGCTGTTTGCCAAGCGCTGCACGGCCTGTGTGAAGCCCATAACAGGTGGGTTAAATATAAAACCTTTGCCCTAAAAGAATCCTTTGTAATAAATCCTTTATCTTCATAGGCATTGGCGGCACACGCTTCATCTCGTTCGAGGATCGCCACTGGCACCACGACTGCTTCGTGTGTGCCAGCTGCAAGTCCAGCCTGGTGGGACGAGGCTTTATCACCGACGGACCCGACATCCTGTGCCCCGACTGCGCCAAGCAGAAGCTGATGTAAATCCTAGAGGCAGGATGGAAGAGTTGGGAGTCAGGAGGAGGAGGGAGGAGAAGGCAAAGCAGCCAACATTAGCCATAAACAAATTCAACGAAATTATGGATCAAATCGGAGTACGATGAGGAAGAATATATATACACATGTATTAAAACGATATACAAGAGAAGATAATGCCTTACACTTACATTAGAAATGGGAGAACCTAGCTGAAGCATCGAAATGAGGATGTATCCTATATTAAAACTAAATCAAAAGCAAATCAAATTTTGTAAAATTCAAGTCGATAGAGTTAGCTAAAAAAAAATGTAGGATAACTGCGCTTTATCTTCACGCGAGTAGACCAGCACATCGGATTGTATAGATACTTATTATTTGTAATTGCATTTCAGAACGAAATCAAAATCACTAAAAATGGAAAACCAGAAAAAAACCCCAAGCAAAAAAAGCAAAACAAAAAATAACTACAGAAATACTGAACCAATTGTAACTATTGTTGCCACATTGAAAAATGTATGTTTATTTATTTATTTTAAGTTTTAACCAAGCGACGAGCAGCGCGCCGAATGAGATGAAAGTTTCCTAACCGCAGGTTTCAGTTCTAAACAGTTTTATTGTATTAAAAACCACACGGTTTATGTTTGATATGTATTGTATGTTTATTAAACAGCAACAAAAACAACACGCACACACACACAGACACAGACACATGTCCTAGCAATTTAATTGTTTAGTTTATATTACTTTTGTTTCAATATTTTTGATCGCTCTACTTATGTTAGAGTCTCCGCTTACTTCGAGCACTAAAACTACACACAACAAACACACACGCGCAAAATACACAAATAATAATGATAATTGCGACACAACATTATATCAATGTCCTTAACTATTTAATGAAATTCAATCTAAATAAATTAATAAATTATCAATGAAATTGGTGTTTTTAAAAGGGGTATTTTTAAGAGGGTAATTTGTTTTATAATTGTTTATAAAGTAGAAAGGATTTTAAAGAAATAATTATCATTATATTACTTAAATTGTATTTTATTCGCCAACTGTATTTTTTATTGCTTTTGTGTTAAAAGAGTGGTTTGAAAAAGTCGTTTTTTTTAATGTTACCAGCTATTAATTTTTATTAAAGGCTGCCAGACTGCTTAATTTAATAATTTAACATTATGTTAACGGTTACTTTATGGGCAAATTCTTATTAAATAAATTATTCCATAAGCTTTAGGGGCATAAAACCAGCAACAGTTTTAATGAAGTTAATTACACAGCTTAGTACAGCAGCCAGTGCAACCTCATTTCTTAATTTATTCACTATTTACTTAAGACTGGTTCTTTAAATAACACAAAAGAAAGCCAACCCAACAAGGAACTGCTAAATAAACAAATGTCTTGACATTATTTTACTCCCTTTACAAATCCTTAATCTTTAAAAATGTAAATACAGTGCCTCAGTCAAGACAAGCTAAGTTCATATATGAATCAGCTTAGTATCATCTTAGTGCGACGATCCCTCTTCAAAGAAATATAACACTTTCACTGCCTGATAACTGAAGCGATATTGGCAATAAACTCTACTTCGTAGTTCGTGTAATTTCAGTGCCAGCAATAGAGAATAATACGTATACATATAACAGAAAATTGACAAACAAATGCAAATGGGTAACTCAAACAGTTGAAATGGCTCAAAACCAAAGCGCAGCGAGTGCTCAGGGCACGTCTCAAAGCTGGGATCGGTGTTTGGGTGTTCGGTGATCGGTATTGGGATATTGGCCATGTGCCAGACAAGTGAAACAGCTTAACCAAACCGAACAAAGGCAAATACAAACAGAGCTCAATTACACTCAAGATGCGTACGAAAAAGTGGTAAAATGTGTGTAAAATGTGGAAAAAAGCGCAGCACTTGGAATAAGTTCGTTGGCCAAGGCGAAGCCGAAATTAGTGCAACCGCAGGCCAGGGCCAGAGCGGATCTCCGGAAAACCATTGCCGCCGTCGAGATGCAGTTGATCTACATAAGGTTGGGACTGGGTCTTCTCTCCGCGACCCTTCTCCAGGCGGCCATTCTACCGCTGACCCTGATCAAGGAGAGCGTGGATTTCAATCAGGCTCTTCCCACAGATACTGAAAAGTTTGGCTATCTGGAGGTCAAGCCCAATGGCTCACTGTTTTTGCGAAGGACACCCAATCGGAGTGGCAATAACCTGCAGAACCTTCAAATGCTGCGAGGCATTCTTCAGGCTTTAAAGATTACCCCCACACACATTTCCGAGGCTGGTGACGAATCCAAGCTGCACCTAAAGATCTACGGTGATGGAGTGGAACACAAGTTTCCCCCGATCCTGGAGAATATCATAAGACGCATTCAGACCTACTTCTCGGTCTATCGTTATACGGACACCAGTCAGCCCTTGCAGCGGGTGGAAATATCAACTCTAGCGGCGGAGGAAACTCCGGTTGTGACCACTTTACGGCCTCAGGGCGTGGATGACCTGATAGGCATAGGAGAACAGGATGCCTACATAACAGTGGGCGACGATGCCGAACCCCTGCATCGCTCTATTTATTAAATATTTATGCCTCTAGCTGTGTAAGTCAATAAAAGTGCCAACCTCAAACCAATTTTCGGGCTTTTTCCACCCTGATTCGGGGAGTAGATCCATACGTTCCGGGGTTACTTGGTATGCAGCCCTACGGATTATGATTTTGTTTACCACTCCGCTTGATTTGTGCAATATTTTTAATGTTGCCGGGGAATTTGCGGGGCTGCGAACGAAGCCCACACCTTATTGCCTGGCTTTTTGAGGGTCAGTGTCATTACATAATCAAAAAGACAAGTGCGAAAATACCTTAATACGATTACAGATATTGCTTTTAGTCAATTTTACGTTAATGAAATTATAAAGGATTTTAAAAATGATAATATCCAAGGTGTTCATGCTCTTGCAGATGGTATTCTGATTTAAGCCACAAGTTTGACAGGCAGTGAAAGAGAAACTGTTTTAATTAGCTTCAAAAACTGACAAGAACTAAGCATTTTACAAAACAATGGTTTTAAACCAAAATAAATCAGTTCAACAATTCAAAAAATTATAGTTTTGTAAGTTATCTTTATAGTTCATAGAATGATCAATAAAATATATTAATTTTCTCATCAAGACAAACCATAAAACCTTCTTTAAAATAGCTTACACTCTAAAGACTGTTGATAAGAAGATTTATAGTCATTATAATGACGTTCCCAAGTATCATAAATCCCTCCCATCCAGAAATCCAAGAATTCATTCTCCCTCCTTGCTACATTTTACATTCACTTTTTTATTGTTCTGTTTTACGTTTTCAATGTTATGGTTAATGAATATGTAATGATGATGATGAATACGAACGTGTCTCGTGATGATAATTATGCATGAATGAATGTCTTTTTCGCGTTTCGCTTCTGTGTTAATTAATGGCTGGAAAATGAAAAATGTGTGCGGATGCGTGTGTTTCTTGTGTTAGTAATTAAATGTACTGTTTGTGGCTGGTCGAGGATGAGGGTTACCCCATGGCCCGGTCTGCTGCGGCGCCGGGCCAGCGATGAGAGTCAGTCGAAGAACCAAAGCTGCCCAAAGGTTTGAGTGAGATTCAGAGATTCAGAGTTCTGGTTCCGGGCCCAGGCTTCAAGCCTGTGGCAAAATGGCATCGGCACTGATCTCGGCAGGCTGCGCCGGCTGGATCTGCTGGATCTGCTCCTGTTTTGGCTGCTCTGCCTGGATCGGCTCAGCCGGAATGGTCTTGGTGAGAAGCGGCTCAGCGGCAGGAATGGCCTTAATCAGGGGCTCCTCTGGGAGCTGGGCCTTGGCCGCTATAGGGATATTTATGTGGTTTATAATAATATTGTCAGGATCATTTTCACTTAGATACTCACGTTCTTCCTTCAACTGCTCCTTGGCAATCTCGGCTCCCTGCAGCTCCTGCTTGATGGCATTGCTCTCGAGGAGACGACCTGCAAACTCCGACTTCTGCTCACTGGCCCCTGCGATGATCGGTTTTGGCTGATCTTGGGCGGCCTGCTCCAGCGGCTGCTCCTTCAGCAGAGGCTGCTCCTTTAACAAAGGCTGCTCCTTTAGCAGGGGCTGCTCCTTCAGCAGGGGCAATGGCTGCTCCTTCAGCAGAGGCTGCTCCTTTAATAGGGCCTGCGGCTGCGGTTCCGGCTGGATCTCTGCCTGTAACTCCGGTTCCGCCTTCAAAGTCTGCTTGAGAGCCGGCTCAGCAGCCGCCTGCTGTTGCAGCTGTTGCTGCTGTTGCTGCTCCAACTCAGGTTCCTGGATGCTGCGGGCCCGGATGGCAGGAATGGGCCAGGAATAAACAGGAGCATGAACCACATCAACGACTGGAGTGTGATAGACCTGCGGAATAGTGTAAAAGTGCCGGGCTTCGGTGGCAATCAGGGGCTGGGTGTTGGCCGGCGTCTCAATCAGCTCAATCTTCTCAGTCTTCAGACCCTGCTGCAGCGGTTCCTCCTTCTTGGAGCCGGGTGGAGGAAACAGGGCCGGGAAGAAGCCTGCTCCGGCAGAGGCTGCCGATGCTGCTGCCTCGCTTAACTGTCCGCTGGCAATCTCAACGCCCTGCATGGAGGCCTGCTGGATCTGGTTGATAATCTCGCCCGTGTTCTCCCATTGCTTTGTCTCTGGCTGACTGGCTGCCCCACCAGCCCGACCCGAGCCCACTGTATCCAGGACTGGCACCACCTGGGCAGCAGCTCCCGCCGGCACATACACAATGGTCTCCTCATGATGATGCGGCGATGCCACACGAGCCAGTGGCGAGAGGCCATGGACATAGCGGAGGGCTGGCTCCAAATGAACCTGTGCCTGCGGGGTCACGATCACAATGTGCTGTGCCGAGGGCTCCAGGGGCCTGGCCTGGCCGCCCACCGCTGCCAGGGCCAAGCAAAAGGCCGCTAGAAGGAACATTCTAGAACAAAGGCGGGGGGAGATGGTTTGATTGGAAATATTTAAAAAGAATTATAAGCTTTATAATTATAAAAAAAAAATATTTTAAAATATGTTTTACAAAATGTAGCACAATGTTCTGATTTTGTTAACTGAATCAAAACGGAAACGCTGTCCGAAATGAAATTAATGCATTGTTGGCTCTTCTTTTGATATATTTTATATTTGATTCTTAGTTCCTTGCTTTTATTAATTGAATTATTAATTATAAATAATTTCTATTAGAAATAAACTACAAATAATTGGATATTTATGATGATTTTTATGAAATATATTTTTATTAATATTAATAAAAAAGTTGATAAGTTAAGTAAAATGTAAAGTATAACTATAAACTGTAAGTAAATATAAGCTATATATAAATATAAGCTAAGGATTCTTTGCTTTAGCAATTTAATTTCACTCCAAGATAGTGACTTTATTAAATCCTCATAATTTATTCTTGGTGTAACTCTCCCGACAAACTGGTCTAGTCGCGGCGTTATTTTTAGCCACTCTCCTTGCCAGAGCACCAAAGTCCATTCTAAATTTAACGTTATTCGGTGAGACTGTGTGTGTCCGTGTGTAATTGCATGTTGCATGTTGCCTGGCCGGACAGGATGCTCCTCGCAACGAGTGTGCACTATTATATACACGGATCGAGTGGCTATCAACCGGTTTGCAATTGATTGGCCCCCGGCCATAGGAGCTTCTTCGCCAGGCACTTCTAGTGTACATACTGGCTAATGACTGGGAGCAGTTTTATGGCTTAAATCGGTACTTGATAGTCAAGTTTGTAGTCGCCGTGGACCCCCACCCTACATCCCCAAGAATGTTCTTTGTGTGGTCTAAGTGCTAACCAAGTTCGTTGCCTAAGTCTTTCGATTATTGCTTACTTGGGACGGCCTAGAAAATTCTATATTCCCTTTTTTTCTATGGGTTGCACTTAAAATTAGCATTCTTTATTTTTTATCAATGAAAAGATTCCTTAAATTTATTAAAGATCTTCAAGATTACTCCTATAAAGTGCGGCACTATTTTATTCGTATTATTTTTTGGTGTTTTTAAAAGCTATATAACTATATTTTGTTTGTTTTTTTTTCTAATAATCTTTTTGTTATTTTTAAGTCCTTTAATCTTTGTTTCACAATTTTTTAAAAAAATATTAATTTATTAAACTAAAATATGTTTGCCGTGCAAAAATTCTTAATTAGAATTAATCATATTTTATAAAATTCAACAGCATCAAACTGTTATTATTATATTTTTTTTTTAAATCAGCTTAAATCTCAATTTTTTGTCTTTTTAAAATTTAAAATTAATTAAATAAATTCTTAAAAAATGTTTGGAAAACTCATTCACTTGGTCTATGCATTCAAAAATTGTTCTTTTAAATTGCCTTTTTGGCAAATAATCTTTTTTATTCTAAGCTGGCCAGAATAAAACTAATTAAAGCTGTTTTTGACGTTCGTTTAATAACCTTTCTTTTGTGACAGGAAATTTAAGAGCTACCCAAACCAGCTAAAAATTGCGCTTGCAATCAGACCCATGCCTAGACTAGATAACTTTCTCGACCCGAAAACGAATGTGAACTAAGAACCTAAATTGGGAACAATTCGGAAGGCAGACTTACCTTTTAGTAGTGGCTGAGATGGCCTTTCACTGCTTTCCCAAATCTAGGCAGGTAATTCAAGTCGACACAAAGCTCTTTGATGGCCACACGATCCGCGCGATCCCCTCGAGAAGAGAAGAATTTAAATTATCACTAGACAGTCTTGGCACAGAAGTCTTCGTCTTCGCAGCGTGGCTTCAGTCTTCAGTGTTGACACGGCGACCACTTCAAGGAAACTGGTGGCCAACGCTGCCTGGCCATGGCCTTTTATAATGTGCGACCCGGGCCCCTCGCCCTGACCTATACCAAGAACAAAGAGCTTGGCGGTCCCCCTGCGAATGAAGAACTGATAGAACTGGAAATGCCCAGCTTCCCCCTGGAAGACAGCAGCCATCCGATGAGGCAGGGAATGGCCGATGGCCAAAAGGAGGAGCTGGATGCAGATAAACTGTGGTACAAATAGTACTGGTACTGCACTATGGGGACAATCCAACACTTTTCTTGGGAAAACCCAAGTTTTTAGAAAAATGTAATGAGAAAATCGGTAAACTTAAAACCAACTTGACGAAACCGATTCTTCTATATTTGTATCTTAATTGAAATATTTCTTATTATTTATTCAAGTTCGTTGCCTAAGTCTTTTGTTTACGATTTTTTATTTATTGTGAACCATTTATTGAGAAGTTTTGTGCTAAAATAAACAAAAAGAAACTAAAAAAAAACGTAATTATTGTGGCATAAATCAGCTTTAAAAGTATAAAAATGTAAATTTGAATTTAATTATTTATTTGGCGCAGAAAAGGAGTCGGCTGAACCATAGTGCACTGGTCCAGGTACTGGTTTCAGGTTCGCTTTTGCAGATGGTCAACGAAGATGCGGTCTTGGTCTCGGCCAAGTTCTGAGGCCTTAAAGCCACTTGAGTTTGTTAAACCTGCCGCGTAATAGAAGTCAAGCGTAGCTTGGGAGATTGCATTGAAGCTGCATTGACGCGACCAACTGGTTCAGGTGCAAATTGAATGCGTTCTGCCCGGGCACTGGCATAGGCATAGGCACAGGCACACAGATTCCCTAACCAACGTCCGCTCCCCGCATAGATAATTTATTTCCATGCCGCCTGGCCTGGCGGAAAAGATTAATCAAGATTTGCACATGCTTGCATTCAGACGGCAATCGCATAAATAAATGTATTTTCGTTATAAACTATAATCACTTCCCGCAGCAATTAGATGCATCGCCTCCTGCTTCTGTCCCTCTTTGCCAGTCTTTACATGATCTTGGCCATATATGTTGGCTATGTTTCTGATCGTCTCTGATGACAAGCGATGGATATTTCCAGTTCATTGGCCTCTGCCGGGGATGGTGGACAATGTTGTTTAGTGTCACTTAAGGATTTTAATTGTATTCAATGCCTGAGGGAAGCTATAACTAATATGGCATTACATGTATTTATTTGAACAAAAATAGTATTTAAAAATCAAATGAAATAAACAAAATTTGCATTTATAAATATATAAAATTTATTGGCAATTCGGTAGCTGGCACACAAAATGTTGTACAACGTATACTATGAATCTCATTGCGTTCAAGCGGGCATTATCCTGGTCCGATCCTTATTCCGAGTGCAGGCGTCGCTTGGGACCCATCCGAATGTAGGGCGTTGGCGAAGCCATGCCCATGGCCACCTTAGCCTGAGCCTGCCGAGCGGCATAATCCTCGGCAATGGCAGTGCGCCACCTGTCCACGAGGGCATCTCCTCCAGAAATGCGAACCGGAACGAGCTGCTGTGGGGTTTCGCGGGTCAAGGGGAAGCGGCCCAGGGTCAATGGAACATCGTTGTAATCGTAGTCATCGCTGGCCTTCTCCGCCGCAGAGTTGGGACTCTTAATCACCAGCTGGTTGCGTGTGGGCAGTGAGATGCTAAAGGCAGCCGCCTCCTCCGGCGAAACGCCAGCGATGGCGGTGGCCTTGGGTGAGGCAACAGCTAAGCCATTCCTGCCGGAAAGAGCCACAGCATTTGGCTTGGAGGAGGCCACGCCCCCCTCGCCGGCAATCGAGAGACCTGAAGGGTATAGAATATTTATTTCATATTTATTATTTCAAGTTAATCTTTCAACTCACCCACTGGCTTGGCTTCAGCCACGGCGGCATCCTTCTTCGGTGCCATTACAGAGACGCTGTCGTTGACATCCTCGTAGGGATCCTCGCTGTTGGGCGGCAGGAACTGCTCGTCCGGCGAGAACTGCTGTTCGGTGACCTCGTCCAGCTTCTGCTCGTCGATCTTCTGGTCCGCCGGATTATTGCCGCTGCTGGCCTCCAAGCCAAAGTTCGAGGGCTGCTTTTGGGGAATGGCAAAGAGGTCGGGCTGCAGCAGGACACTGAAGTCCTTGATCTGGCCGGTTTGCTGAAGCAGAGCCAAGCTCTGGGCGGCCTGACCGAGTTCCAGCAAGCTGCTGGCATAGACCTTGTTGTCCTCCTCGCTGAAAGAGCCCTTCCTCTTGGCCAACTCCTGAATGGCCACGAGACGGGCGGCGGCCAGCTGGATTCGATTGAAGTCACTGGCGCTGGCCGAGATTGAGCTGGAGCTGGTGCTGCTAGATCCTGTACTTCCATCGGCAATGGCCGATATGCTGGCGGCCGAGATGGTGATGGTGTCGTCGGCATCCCTGGTAACAGCCCTAACCTGCGGCTGCTGACGCTGCAGGATGAAGCTGCCAACACTGCCGTCCCGCTGCGGACGCAGCTGAAGGAGCTGACCCCTCAAGCCGCCATAGTAGGGATGCTCCTCGAAGACCAGTGGAGCCGCCCTCGATCTGTGTCTGCTTTTTGGGGTTTATATAGATGTATTTATATAGAGAGAGTGTGCATTGGAATGTTGGGGATTGCCTGGAATAAGCTGGGAGCAGGGATGTGGCGAAAGCATCGGAATATCTACAAGGGATTAGCGGACTACTTGGTAACCCAAAGGCGGAAGCTGTACAGTTTACGTTTAACTTTATTTACAATCTACGAAATGACACGTTCTTTAAAGGCCTCTGTTCTTAACATAGGAACATGGGGGATAATTGGGAGAAAGGAACAACCCATTCGGATGAGCTTCACTTGGGGTTTTAGGCTATATTATAGGATGGACTTTCAGGAACTGATTTCTTTAGTGGATTGTTGTTAATTTGGATTTAAGGGTTGTATAATCAATAAACTTTAGATTCTTTTCTTTTATAATAAACAAATTTTGATATTTATCGAAGGCAAAAGAAAATACAAACTTTGTGGAGTGCAGAAAATAAAATAATGTACAAAAATTATAAATTCAACATCTCTACATTTTAGTCATTATTCCTTCAGTCAGTAATTAAGTTCTATGTAATCTATTGCAAAAATAAATTTAAAAATTTAAAGTTTCTGCAAGAGCAAGATGAATATTTAGATTTTTTATAATTTAAAAATTTAAAAGAATAAAATAAACCCTAATACCTCACAATCCAGCTAAGAAATCGGTCACTGAAAATGGTTTTTATGTTAACTTAGTTGGCCTCCTGGCAAATCCTTTACGTAAACAGATCCAACTCCAGATCCGCCGTGGCGTGTGCCTTGCCGCCCACACCCGCAATAGCCACCGACTCCGGATTGAAGTAGACATTCGTGGGCACGCCCTTCTTCAGATACGCCTTCGAGATGGGTGTGGAGATGGCGGTGCCACCATTTCCCACCACCGCCTTGGAGTGCGGCTCAAGGATGAGAGCTGCCTGCTTGCGTCCCTGCACCTTGCCAGCCTGATAAGGCAGGAAGTAGGTGCCGAAGGGAATCTGCGGGAAGTTGGCAGCATTGGTGCTAGTCCTTCCCGTGGCCTCCACTTTCGGGGGTGAATTTGCTGAATTTATCGCTTGCTTCCTTAGCTTCAGGGGAGCAATTTTTTTGGAAAATTTGGCAGAACGAAGATTACCACTCCGGACAGGCTCTCCTGCGGAGGAGGTGGAGATCACAAGCTTGCCGGGCACCGAGACAATCTCCTCGATCACATAGTCGGGATTTATCTTGCTGACCGCCGATCGTAGACCTGAATCGGTCTTGAGATCGCCGCTGGTTCGTGTCTTCTCTGCTGCCGGCAACTCTTGCAACTTTTCCGGTTTCTCCAGCTCGCTGGAGCTATCTTCAGCTAAGCTTTCCTTGTTGCTGGTGGGGCTGGCGGTTGTAGCATCAGCTGTGGGAGCTGCTGGTATCGTGGTGGGTTGCAGCACATAGGCCAAGGGGGCAGCATAGATGGGCGCGTTCAGCAGCACGGGCTGGAAGGCGCCGAATGGCGTTAGCTGGGATCCCTGAAGCAGCTTTCCATGGGCCTCCGGTGGCCAGGCCTCGAGGTTGGTGGTGCGCCAGTAGGCACTTTGGGTTAGGATAATGTTTTAGGAAAAGCATAGGAAGGGAAGATGGTGGAGAGAGAGCCGCCGGTTAGTTCGATAATATTTACAGCAAAAAGTGGGTTAGTTTGTGGGAAGAAATTACAGCAGATTGCATTAATGGGTTAATATGGCATGCCAGGGAGTTGGGGATCCATGAGGATTAGTCACCGGGTTAAGGCTAATATATTATATATATAATACATCTACAGATGAAAGCACAAAGCACGGAGATTTGGGAAATACAAACATTTATTAGAACACTAGACAATACCAACTACGGTTCCTAACTAATTCTGGTCAAGCCTCAGACTCAAAACCCCCTCTGCTCCTGCTGCTGCTCCTCCTCCGCCTCCTCCTCCATTGTCGTTGTAGGTGGAGCATAGTAGACTGTCGGTCCGGTGGCCACCACCTTGCCCTCCAGTGGAAAACTCCTCGCTTCCAGATCCGTGCGTGCCAGTGCGTCTTTGAGGTCCACATTGGCCGGTATGGAAATTACCTTGGCCCCCGGACCCGCAATGGTGAGGCTGCGCGGATGGGTCAGGGCATAGCCACCGGGACCAACAATAGCTGTGCCGCCACTGCCAGCGGTGGCCACGCCTCCGGGTCCTGCGATCGCAATGCCGCCCTTGCGCACCTTTAGCCGCTGGATGATGATTCCTCCCTCGCGCAATGCCTGCTTTTGGGTGCTCTGCTGGGCGGTGGCCACCTGGCCAACGGCATGAACCAGATTATGAGTCCTGTGCGGGAACAGGTGCTTCTCTGAGGAGGCACTGCTGTCCTGCAGCTCAGCCGCTGTGTTCTCCACGGTGTCCAGATCATCTGAAATGCCATCGCCGCCGCCCTCGTTGTCATCGTCCCACTTGTAATCCATGGAATCGAGGCCCTGATGCTTCTGGGGAATACTGCCCACAATGACGGGGCCCGATCCCGGCGAAGAAGCCATTGGTGGCCGGAAGGGTAGCTTGAATATATTCTGGAAGGCATTCTTGATGGCCGTCGAGGTTTGGTTCTGCATATCGGCGATATTCATGCCGGGCATGCGGAAGGGATTCAAGCGATTGTGATTGGGCAGGAGACCGCCAGAAGGTGGCAGCGTTGAGCTAAGGGCCACAGGAGAAGGTGTGGCCTTGACGGAGCCCGATACCGATACCGATCCTGAGACCATCTGCTGCTCGGCTTCCTTGCCACTCAAACGCACGGGCTTCACTGTGGAGCCAACTTTCTTGCGGTTCACCGAGTTCAGGTTGATCAGTTCCGGAGCCAAGCTGGGCTGAATCTTCTGCGGCTTGTGCATCAGCTTCTCGCGGGAATCTAGGCGGGATTCCTTCAAGCCCAAAGGAGAAGCAGGAACTCGGGTGGTCATTGTTGCGGTAGAGTTACCCCTCTTGGGAGTTCCATCCTCGTTGAGAGCCAATTCTCGGGGCAGGAAGAAGAGATGATACTTGGGCGTGGTCTTGCTTTGCTTTGCCTTTGCAGACTTGGCCTTTCCATAGAAGCTGTCCACATCACCCACAATCTTGTAGCCCTTGACGCGGTACTCCTGCGGGGCATGCTCCTTGAGGTACTGTTCCTTGTTCAGCTTGTAAAGGTGCACTGGGATCACAAAGTGAGCGGGCAGCTGTTGGGCCTCCTGCGGCGTACTGGGCTTGGGTAGCTCCACTTGATTGGGTCGGAAGTACAGCTGCTCCTTCTTCTCCTCCTGCTTCTGCTTCATTTCATTTAATGGCGCATTATCCTGCCCCTGTCGCAATCTAGGCGGCACATTGTAGTTCACTGGGGCCACATTCCTGGTGAGTTTCACAGCGCGAATTGAGGGCTCAAGCAGAGTCTGACCATTGCTTCCGGAAAAGTGGTGCTGGTGGGCATGGAAGGGCTGCTGCGCCGGCTTGGGAAACAGGTACTGGCTGGAGTCAAGGATGGGCGGCAGCTTGGGCTGCTCCGGCTGCTTCTTCACGTAGCCAAAGGCCTCGTTCACCTTGGCTATCTGTTCGAGGATGCGCTTGGCCTCATCCGCTTTCTCCGAGGCGGGAGGCGCTGCACCGGCCTCAAACTCCTCGGGAAACTTGACTAGGCGCTGCCTTTGAATTCTGCAAACGAAAGTGGGTTGTTTTTTGTTGTTTTCTTTTTTTTTTTTCTCTCTAGCTTCTAATGCAGGGTCAGGTTGATTATTAGGTTTTCTTGGGGAAGGGGCAATGATTTAGTGTTAGTCACAAGTCGGGGCTTTCGGTTTTAGTCACAAAAGTTCTAGGCGAGCGCATCAACTTCTACTTGGAATGAGCATTAGCATTGACACAGTCACTGGTCACAGGCAGGCAAAGGTGTTACTTAAGGGGTTAATCGGTCTTAGGACTGGGTCTAAAAATGGCATTACTTACTCGACACCAGCGGACTGAGCCTGGCTGAGGGCCACAGAGGCCAGCAGGAGCGTGCAGAGCTGGAAGATATATAAGATTAAGGATTATTCTTAAAGAAATTAATTAAAAAAATGTGTAGACAAAAAACTTTCTAAACGAAAATGTATTTAAAAAAATTTTTTATAGAAGAAATTATGTATATTCTGTTATTTTATATATCATAAATCTCAGTATTCCAATGTCGTAATATATACAATAAAACTCTCAACTGGAATGCGGTCAACTCCCTCGCGAAAGTCTATCATTGCTGAAAGGAGCTGTCACCGCTCAGCATTTGCATAATTTCTTCGAAAAGTAAAAGCCCAACCCCAGCCCAGAGACAGAGACTCAGCCAAAGACAGAACCAGAGCTGACTCTAGCAAAGAATATACCTGAAGTACCCAACATGATTGTCAAGAACCTCACGATCGGCAAATATTTGACTCACTCTCGCCAGCTCCACGCGTCTGGTTCTTCCCCCCCTGGGGATACGGGGATATGGGGATCCGATCGGGGGCATTTGGCAAAGTCAATATTGACGCAACCGTTAGCCAGCATCGCCCAGAACGCCCATCTATCACAGCAGAAATGTCACTAAGCCGGGAACTCAAGACCAGCTGAAGCTGAGGCTGAAGCCAAAGCTGGTGCCGAAGCTGGGGCTCGTGTTGTGTCATTGACCTGAACCTCTAGGCGGCTCTGTTACGATTCCGGGCCCAAAGCGTAACTCGAAAAGCGTTCTGGCCGTCGAGAGGCTGTCGAACCTGGATTGTCATTGATTTGCAAGAAGACTCTTGCATCCCGAGAGATGTATTTATGTCCGCTTTCTTTTGTCTGTTTGCCTTATTTATTTATTATATGTATTTGTTCCGAATGGCCATAACGAGACCCCGGATCGGGTGTGGCTTCTCCAAAAATAAACTGGGTTAATGGCTTCGAATGCAAAGTTTAAGCGCAGCATTTTATGTTCTCAAACAAGATGTAAGTGGGTCTGGTCTCGTCTGGTCGGGTCGGGCTCAGGTGTCTCTCTGGGTTCCCAATGGTATTCTGAGGCTAATTGAGCCAAGATTGATGGACTTCAGGGCTGGGACGTGTGGGATAACGATGGCCCCAGCCCATGAATTTATTAATTTATGAACCGCCATCAGAATCGAAAGAAACATATCAATGCACTTCTAGTTTATGGCACTTGGTTCTCTCGAGTTCTTTCAGCCCCCACACAATTGGTAACGATTGTTCTGGCCAGAAGGGTGAAGAAAGAAGATTTTAATTGCCATTTGTTAGCCCACGCATGCTTTGGTTACGTTTACGGCATATTAATTTTGTGTTCTTCAAGTCATAATTAATTTTTGGGCTTTTCATTGGCAGTGCTTGTATTGGTTTTGGCCATAATTGAATTGAATGGTTCCTTTTGAGTCAGGTTTTGACGCATTTTGACTTTTAAGGGCGTGTAAGGCTTAATGAATAATGCAAGGAATAACCTGGCCAAGGGTGTATATGAATTATTCTCACTTTTTTTATAAATTGAGGAGGGAGGGGCTAGAATATTGTCACGTTCACCCAAAAAATGTTTTCACTTTTAAGCACCTTTTAAGCCTGGTATCAAAGCCCTTTGTAAGTCTCAACCGTTTATAAAGGAAACAAAGGCAGCCACAAAGCATCTGTAAGCTTCTGCCATGACTAAGAATCCTAATATACCCACCTTTTAGCATACAAATTGCTTTCTGATTATTATAAAACCAAAAAAAAAAAGATTTTAGCCAAATTAATAATATTTGCATATGGCACAGAGCATAATTAAGGCTAATTTCCTTGGCCAAGAATCGAGGCAAGAACCAGGCTTAAGTTATTTTCTTTTTTTGCCCAAAAATGTCGCTTAGTGAAAGTTCATTTCAATTCAGAAGTGAAAGAAACGAAAGACTTAAGGCACGAACTTGGGCCAGTTGACGAGTTAATGAGTTCAACGGCAGCACAGAGGGCAATAAATGATTAATTGCGGTCAGGCATAAACTAGTTTCGTTTCAAATTCCCACCCCGAGTGTGTGAAGTGTTTCAAGAATTAATTTTCTTTTCGTTTTTTACTTACAACAAAGAAGCGCATTTTAAGGCCTGTGAATATAAGTTTCCGTTAAATTCTTGGCGCTGACCAATCCTCGCCTTGACTATGTAAATGTATCCTTGAACTGCGAACGAGAAACGGAATGAGTGACACGATGGCTTATATCTTTCGCGGAGAAACACAGTCAAGATCGCACACACACGATTTCACCACAGGCCAATCCTGTTGAGCTTTAAATTTACGATTGTTTCAGATCTGTCCTTGTTTATATTTCTTGTTCTTTTAATATATATATTTTTTATTTGTCACACACACTGCCTAGGACTGGACTGGAACTCCTACCACTCAAGAACCAAGAGCCAGCGAGCCAGACGACGACTGAAGATGAACTGAGTGGTGGCCGGGCCCAGCGCCTCTGTTTATAACATTTCCATTAGCGATGCAAACGACGGCGGCGGGCAGAGAAATGGCCAAGAAAACAGGGCCCGAATCAGGTGGGTAAGAGAATTGGGCTTTCGAAGTCAAGCCAGGCGAAAGAGTGGCAGAGAGTGGAAGAGAAACCCGAGGGCTTCGCCTTGGCCCGGCCTTTTATCTGGGCTCGTGCATCTCTGTGGGACCAGCTCTGGGTTCCAGCTCCAATTGATATTCAGGCTTCCAACTCTAGGATTTCGTAGATTGAAATCTCCCCTTGCCACCCCCCAGGGCTAGGTTAATGGTTTTGCATACGGGAAATATTTCCTCGCAATTTTTTGTTTGCGTGAACTCAAACTTGTTAGACGTTTTGCTGACAGAGGCTTCTTCACGCTACTGTTTTTTCTTTGCCATTTATCTAAGACAGCACCTAGAACACGAGAATCACTGAGGTGACGTTGATTAATTGGCCGTTTATTGGCTTGATTGAGTGTGACTGGCCATTACAAGTGGCGAGTAGAACCAAAAGACGTGTGGGAAGCGAGCAGGGAAGGTAATCAGCTCGGAACGAATCTCAAACATGACATAAGCCAAAATGTTAAGAGACTTATGAATGGAATTGTATTTTGGGCACTGTTTGGGCAATTCAATTAAAATGTTTGCCTGAAACGCTTTAGAAAGTTTTTTTTTCTGCGCGCAGATCAGGTTCTGCGTGTTCTTTCGATTCCATTTCTGACAGGCAATTCGGCGTGAAGACTTCACACACTTCTCAAGTATCAGCAGATGTCAGGATTACAGCGAAGCCGCGGGCTATTTTTGTATTTAAATCATATTATAAATTAAAATTAAATTACAAATGTATGGATTTTCTCTTTCCCCAGACAGAGAGAGAGTTCGTGTTCTGAGTCAAAGTCTTTATTTGAATTGATTTCCTGCCCGCGTTCGTGCTCTAAGTCATTTGTTTTGTGTGTCAGAAACAGAACCTTTATTGGCCCACAACCATTAATTTTCAGATACCTAAGGGGGAGAAGAGGCACGCCCCCCAAACTCACCTCTATATTCCACTGATCCGATTGCAATTTATTCCTTTATTGGTTTTCAGACGCCCAGCCTGCCAGCTACTGAAATTGGCCTAGGGCCATGGGGGCAGGCTTAAGTGCGGGCAATAATAATGCATATTTCTTGATTAACCAGGATTGCGATTGGGCGGGGCGACCTTTGTGGCACACGCAGGCAGCGGGCAGATATCCATAAAATTGCCACAAGATTTATGGTTTCGGCCGGAGGGAGCATACGAAATTAGCAGCAACACGTTGTAAACCCAAACTGAAAACCCAAATGCGCCACACGCACCACCAAACAGATACACAATTGGAATGCAGCCATCAAAAGGCGATAAATCGAACCGCAGCCGAAGAGGAGGAGCAGCTAGAGCTGGAGTTGGAGCCGGGGGGACTCGGAGACCTTGAGACCTATTTATAAATGCTGGCGAACGGGACCGCCGATGGGATGTCGTTCGTTCGCTGCCTAGGCCTGGGCCAATTAAGCCTGACCTTCGACGGAGCAGGCAGAATCCCAGCCAGAACCGTTGTTTATCTGGCTGAAAAACAACAGCTAACTGGCACCTGGGATTGTGCCCAACCTCCCTCCTGTAATTTGTGGTTCCAATGCAGGCCGCTCTGCTGCTGCTGCTGCCAGGCTAACCCAATTATGCACTGCTCGTTCCCAGCTGAGGAGGCGTTGATACCAGCAGAGCGCTGAGAACGTGGCCAGTGGTTTCTCTGCGAGCCCTAATAGAATCTATGTCAGCTGGCTCTGGTTTTTTAGTGCTTTTCTGTACATTCTTTTAGTGCATTCTCCAAAGAAAGTTGCGGAGTGCGTAGGAACTTGTTTAATGGAAATTAACCACTTAGATCTCTCGTGACATCAAACCCAATTGCGGCAGTGAAACTTTCGATGGAAAAGGCCTCTTTCTGAATCATATTTTTAGCCATTAAAATTATTCAGGCTTGGACTTGGGCTTTTCCTTGTTTTGCCTGGTAAATATGTATATATCATTTTTATTTAGGCCACGAGGCGCCAGCCAAGGCTTTCCGTTCGATTCAAATTATTTGGCAAGTGCGCGCACGCGCCGAACATTTCAAATGTTGGTATTATTTTTTTGGTCGCTTTCCGACAAGAAATGACCCAAAATAAAAATAAATAAAAATCAGAGCTGACTCAATTTGGGCTTTGGGATGCACCAGCACCGATCGGAGTGACCATTTTTATGAGCGGAAAACCAATTAGGCATTAAAAAATGCATAAATCGTATGGGTTGTCTTAGGCCAAAGCACGCGCCACACACAATTGAAGCTATTACAATCATTTACGCTCAACAACTGCCAATGTTTTCCTTTTGTCAATTTTAAATGCGAATTTTGAAATAAATTAAATGTACTACACAGCTTACAGATGGCTGTAAATTACTTAAAATTTGCTTTAATTATAGGTCATTGCAGCTAAGGTTTATTTTGGTTAGATATTTGCTATTTTAAGATACAATTAAATGTTTGTAAAATCATTGATTTTTAAAAATTATAATAACTAGAAAATAAGTGAGGTACATATAACTGATACATATACCTTCACTCTAGCTTGTCTGACTTTATTTTAAGTGTCCAAAAGTGAGATTTAGTGAAATTTGCGCAATAAATAAAGATAGCTGTAGCTTTCACAAATCAACACTAGACAGAGTGACATTATATCCAGATATAATTTACCTTTCCCTTTGCAGCTTTACAATTAAAATTATCTGGTTTACAAACATAATCCAGTTCCTCTTACTGTATATACTTTTGCCTTCTACCTACTTTACTCTCTATAAAAGCATTCTAGTCAACCTTAAGCCCCTCATTCTTAATCTTCCTTAGACTGCAAGTATATAGATTTTACTTCCCAATCACGTAGAGGTTCCGACATGACAGCTAACACACTGTTTTGGATCTCCAAATCGTTCCAATGACATAACACCCAAGTAGATAAAGCAACCGCAAGTAGTTCGAACTAATTTGTTTATTTACGCGTAACCGCGATATTTATGCAACTCTTGCAAGCTTGTCAAGGCATTTGCTTGGATTCCGTTTCCGATTGCGATTTCCGAGTGCGGCTCAGCGGCGGCTGCGTTGGTGGCCTTGGCCAAGTTGCCACCCATGACCACGAATCCGATGCCGGCGCCCGCCTTATAGCTCAGCTCGTGATAGCCAGCCTCGTCGTAGTAGGAGTACTTGCCCAAGACATTACCAGCCTCATCCGTGTGCTGGGCATGTGCCATCTGATGGGTGCTGAAGTCAAAGTTCTGGCGTCCCGGCATGGGTTGGGAATTGGCAGGTGGCGAAGCAGTAAGATAGCCGCCAGTCAGGGAAGATGTGTCCAGGTGAGAGATCCTAGGCTGCCTGCTCTGGAGTGCCTGCTGCACAAACTGCAGGGAACTCAAGGAGTTCAAAGGCGAAGCACTAGGAGCCGTGGATTCATAATTGGGTAAGTGGACACTCCGATCCAGGCGATCGCCATCCGTGTTGTACGAGTAGCGGTGCCCATTGAACTCCATATAAACCTGAGCACTCCGAGCACAGGAAACTCCTAGCAATCCTATCCAAAGCAGCAGCAGCATCTTGTCGCCAGCCTCAAAGACAAACTAAACTCTTGGCAGGCAGAGACCTATGGTTATATGTGGATCCAAGGAAACCGCAATCTGCAGCCCAACCTGCTCAAAGCAGCCTCCACGGATATCACATGACCCTAGCCAGCTATAGATACATTTAAAAGATACATTTATAGATTGTATTCCGCTTTAAATACTGTTACAGTTTCCACGTGGAGTCAACCCAGTTTCGGTTGCCCAACATTGATCACTTAGAGCTAGGCACTACAAGCTACAAGGGGGTTCTATCAGTGCTCCCGGGAGGCACTCAGCTCGGCGATCTCATCCTGGCGCAGTGCCTCCGATGGAGAGAGTCCAATCCTTCCGCCTAGCGGCACTATATCAATATTCTGGACATGGGCACGGACACTCTGGCCAGGTGGCAGGCCCACATACCATTTGCCCACGTTCTTGATGACCGTGGAGTCGCGGTGCCTTTGAACCCACTCCCGATCCCGATCGATCTCCAGAATGCGATGGTTGGCAGTCACCAGCGGTGGCAGTGAGCTGCCCACATCATCGTCGTTGAGGTGGTAGTTGTCGCCGGGTCCGCTGATGGCACTAGTGCCTGATCCCCCACCACCTGAGGGCGGCAGATAGCCCAGGCCAGAGTCGCTGTCGGAGGAGCTAGAGCTTGCACCTCCTCCTCCTCCCCGGCGACTGCTGCCCCCGCCTCCTCTCACGCCACCTGGTCCGGAGCCAGCAGGTCCAGCTCCTCCCCTTTCAGAGGAGCCACTGCCTCTGTTGCCGCCACTAAAGCGATTCCGGTTTCGCGTGCCACTGGCATTGATCCTGGTGGAACTGCCACCACCTCTTTCAGCGTTGCTACTACTACCGCCATCGTATCTGGTGCTGCCCCTCTGGGAGCTGCCTGCTGGATATCCGCGGCGATCCTCCTTGCCGTGCACGGAGGTGGAGCCACTGGAGCTGGTGCTCAGCCCGCTGTCATCCTCTTCATTATCACCACTTGAACCGAGCTCATTATCCCCCGGCCCAGCATCTCCATCGCCACCGCCACTCGGCTTTAGATAATCCGTGCCACCAGGCCTGCCAGTGGTGCGACCCCTGCCGCCAACCGAACCACTCGATCCACCTGAGCCACTGGACGCACCAGATCCACCACCGCCTGGCTTGGGACCCAGGCCACCGCCTGCTCCCCGGCCGAAATCATTGGCCAAGCGAAAGTCCGGATCTGCCAGGCGGAAATCGGCCACAGAGGGATTGATGTGGGTGCCGGGACCAATGCGGTTGTGCACCACTCGGTAACCGATGCCTGCGCCCGCTATGTACTCCACTGTACGCTGGACGCCCTTGTCGTCCAGGAAGGAGTACGTGCCCCGCACTAGACCATCCGGAGCACGACTCTCTGCCCTCCGATGATCCGGTCCAGAGGCGATCAACTTGTAACTGCCCGCGGGACCACGTTGCACGGCCATCTTGCCGCGGGTCTTGGGATGCGACTTGTACAGGGGGCTGGAGTAGGCGACGCTGGAGGGTGAATCTGGCACGGCATTGGATATCTCGAAGCCGGTTCCAGCTCCGGCTGCATACCGGACACTGTGCCGTTCGCCCACGTCGTCCAAGTAGGAATAGAGACCTGGAATGGATAGAAATATATATAAAAATATTGAATAGTTATTGGGGATTTCAAAGCCCACCTCTGATCCTGTTGCCAGAGTCATTCTCCTCGCTGCGCGACTGATCCGGCGTGCGAAAGCTGAAGCTGTAGGAGGGATCATCGAAGGGATCGGCCAGCGGATCGTCGGGACTTCCCCGTGGCAATACCGGATACTGGGCCAGATCCATTTTCCGATGGATCTTCGGTCCGTTCGCCCGAAATCTGTGTGGGAATGGCGGGAGATTAATTAGCTGCCGATCACAATGAGTTGCGTTAAACCTCCCAGCGGAACCAGATTCGCCCTGCAATTCCGCATATATCATTTGCACGAATATTAGATCTGATCTCGGGCCGGCACGTCGTTACTTAGATTACCCCACATCTCGGGGAACGATCCCCCCATTCAGAATCATTGCTATCGCTGAGCATCTGTAGGCCCTGCGAGCAAGCCGAAGTGACTGTAGATTTGGTTTTTGCCCCAAACTCCCAGGCCAGTCAATTTGTTAACAGCTTTTTTGTTTCCCCCCCCAATTTACCGGAGATTGCAAAAAACAACAGTAGCCGCCGAGTGGCGGTAATGGAAAAACGTTTAGGCAATGCCGCAAAAAACGGTCCAATGTGTTAGAACGGCTTCGACTTGGAGCTTGGAGCCGCCACTTTTAGAGTCGAGTTTCGCTTCAGTGGCCGCCGCCCGCCGCTGCCGCCACCAACCGCTGATATATGAGCTCAACTCTGACATCGGGGGAAGATAACTCACTTTGTGCTGCCACTTCCTCTTGCCAGCCTTTCATATGAGCGAGTGTTTACACTCGACAAAGTTATCTAAATTGTAACAGCGTTAAATGAAGAGTGAAAAAATTCAAAAGAACATAAAATACTTTTACAAAATAAATAAAAAAATTAAATAATTAAAAGAAACTAAAGAACGATGCCAAGCAGCAAAAAAAACTATAAGGCAACTGATTTTAATACAATCTTTAAATAAAATCAATAATACTAAAAATAAGGAGTTAAATAAATAAATTTTCAGAAGACGTCGAATCCAAGAAGAAGAAGAAGTATTACAAATGTTTCTCGCAAAATAAAAAGTTTAGTAATTAAATTAAACTAGGGTAAACTCAAAGAAATTGGCAAGGCAATTAATTAGAATAAAATATTTAACCAAATCGCTCAAAGAAATCATAAATATAAATTATTCCACGAGTTAAGGAGAAAACAAAAAACTGAGGAAAAGGACAATACAAAAAAAATCGAAGACTATTAAGAACTTCAAGAAGTAGAACAAGTATTTCTCACAAGTTAAATAAAAAGTATATAATTAAATTAAAGCAAGGAGAAACTTCTTTTAAAAAAATTAAAAAACAAAACAAAATCACCATAGAAAAAACAATTGAAATAAAAAGTATGAATAAAGAAAATATCCTTCCAATACGGCTCCTTGAAAACGACTGACCCAAGCAGGTTGCCAAAGTGACCAAGAAAAGTTGTGGAGATATAATTTTGGGTTTCTTTGTGGACAGGGTTGCACATTGATTTCGATTTTTAATAAATTATCGCTTTATCCTCTTTTCAAATTAAATTTCAGTTACAATTTTCAACTTAAAAATATTATATTTTCAAATATTCAAATATTGCATTTCCACTTTCATAGTTTGTTAATTATTGATTGCAACCTGCCTTTTTTCCCAGTGCACCACCGCACTTTACCCACTCGGACTGGTCTGGGCGTCTTCGATTTTATTACTCACCCACGTGGTCCGGCCGTGTAGACGGTCTCCTCAATCTGGCCGCTCGCCGGACTCCTCGAACCGTAGCGACCTCGCACCGTGTTGTCCGGAGTGCCGGAGGCGCTGTGATAGTAGCCACCAATGTCATCATTTGCATGTCTGTCGGATGGCCGCCAGTGGATCCCAGGGAGGAGGAGTTTCCATCGAATCACAAGTAATTGCGTTGGCCCATGCGTGCGAAATGGAGAGGAGGAAAGATTGTCGGAAGCGGGTTATTGGTATTGTTATGGCTGTTACTGCGAGTATGTCTGTGGTTGCAAAACGTTAAGGCGTTAAAGAGGTGTTAAAAATCTCAAATTTGCCCGACTGTGATGGTGAGACTGAGGCTGAGACTGAGACTGAGACCCTCCAAACATCATTGACCGATTAGATGATTTGTTAGATTTATGACCCATGCCTGCTAAGAAACTGTAATTGAGATGTTCCCCTTTTATGGATTTGGCATTCCATTGAAGAATGGATGAGGGAGGTGGTGGCCAAAAGCACTTAGGTGAGCTCTTGTCTAAATGGTTAAGATTAACTTGGAAGTGTTTAAATTAGCAGCAGTAAGTAATTTTAGATTTTAATTAGATCTTGAAGAGATTGAAGTTAATTTATCATTTAAAATAAGTACCTGCAGCTATGTTTAATTTGTAATGATTTGGATTAGCTTAAAAATTGTTAATCCTTAAGGAATAAACATTAAATAAATCGATTTTGAATGCAATGTTTTTTAGCTGGTGAAAATACATTTTTTTGCTTTGGAATAACATGTTTTATAAAATGGGTAAAGGGTTTTTAAAGGAATTATTTTAAAACGTCTTTTAAATCCCCTAAAAAAACCTAAAATATAATACATATATTAATAATAAAATATATATAGTAATTACTATATATTAATTTAGAAAATCTCAAAACTTCAAAGTCCTTGGAGGGGATTCTTCGAGTTTCATAAAGTTAAAGTTAATTCTTTAATTTTGGTGACCTTACTTTCAAGATTTTGATGAATATTATTAATAACCACACATCACTGACTTGAATTTACAATGAAATTAAATAACTTCCTCAAGAATATGAGGTCTATACTTGTCTTTAATCCTGGGTCCAAACTTGGGTTGTCGTTAATACACACTTATAAAGATTAAAGAAATAATATTAAAATGTATAAAGAATTATCTCACAACCAGGCAAATAATAAGTATTTAGTTCAACGCTTTAAGCTAATCACTATTTAGTTAAGTCCTTTTAGAACATTTTGAAGACTTCATAAAATTATTAAGCACACATCCTTGTACCGAAACTGAAAAGATCCATCATCGTTGATGGTGTTATATTCGATTTCAGCTCTCGTTGGATCAGCAAAGTATCCCAGGAGAGCGCACAGTATCCAGAGGAGATGCAGCATCTTGAAATCGCATTTGTTTCAATCCACTCAGAGGTCCAGCGACAATCAAACGGGCATCCTGTTGACCAAATAAATCTCTAATCCAATGCGATACGATCGGAGGCTGTAACCGAACTGAGATCCCGATCTGAGCAGCGAGTTGTGGACGATGAGCTAGCGGCTAGAACAACGCGACGACGACGACTGATGCGATCCAGCGTTAGACCTTCGTATTTAAATACGATTCTCAAGCGAGGCAGTTCGTCGGCGGTTCGGTGGTGGTGCCTCCATGGTGGTGGTGGTGCTTGCCACTTGCCACTTGTCTCACCTGACCACCCACCGAAATAAACAGCAAGCCACGAAGATGAAACAGCAGCATTTGTGTGCAAATTGCGTTACAAGCCAACCCAAAGACGGGGGAGCAGCGAAGTAAGGTTACAGGTGAGAGCGGAGGAGGAGGGGGATGCGGGGGAGGTTAGCAGTTCAGGTGAGAGAATTTGTTCTAATGACGGACACGCAAGTGTTGCTGCTACTGCTGCAGCTGCTGTTGCACTCCAGACTCTGGAGCCACTCGCTTCTTGTTGTTTATTTTGTGGCCCCACTGGAGGCTCCTTGTTTTCTAGTTTCCCCCCACCTTGATTCCCGAGGGGAAATGGCAAACGGAAAATGGGAAATCGTGCCTGTGTAGCTGTCTGTCAATTAGCTCACGTTGTACTTGTTCTGGAGGAGAGCTTCCTGTTGACAATGCCTTCTGCTCCTGCTCCTTCTTCTTCTCGAAAAACATTGAACTTCAGCTGGGAGAGGAGAGTTTATGGGAAGCATTTTCAAATTCAATTTTCCATTAACCGCGACGACCGTTAGCCGGGGCCTATTATGGATTCGATCCGGAGCGAGTCTGGGTCAGTGTCTTAGCCGCAATAGCGGCGTGCAATTAAAGGCAATTACCCAGGCATCAAGTACCAAGAGCCAAGTACCAAGCACCAACTACCAAGTACAGCTGAAAGGAGACAACCGACTAGAGGCCAGAGAAGTTTATGACATTTCCGCCTAGGATCTTCGGCACTTTAATGAGGCATAATTAGTGTGGAGACGATGACCACTTCCAAGTACAGTTATTGGCCATTGTTCTAGTGGGGGTTCTAGTGCTTCTGGGTTCTGGGTTCTGTGTTTTGGGCGGGGAATCGCTTCGCTGAGTTTGATTTCGGTTATAGTTTATGGCCCAGCCCAGTCCAGTCCAGTCTATCTCCACTACCGCCTTTGATAATCTTTATGGCCATATTTTTTCCCTATTTGTTCTTTTTTTTTGGCCATATGCAAATTGGTTAGAAGGCGGAAGAGTTTGTCGAGCCCTCTATTGGTTAATTGCGCGCTCAATCGAAGCGAGTGCGTTCCTAACTGAACCGCAGAAACAATAGATGGAAATCTAATGCGAAGCGATCAGATCATCCAGCTTTATATCCAGCGATGCCAATGACCATGTGCATAGACATGTGGCATGTGGTCGGGGGGCTTTAAGGACAAGTTTCTAACGGACCGCACGCATGGGAAATGTGCAACCAGTTGTGGCACTCATATGTAGTTGCATTTGCCATTGAACCACATACCCATTGAGCGAAACTGGAAATGCCCAGGGGGGGGTGGGGGGAGGGGAGCACCGGTGGCTGCAAAAGTGAAAATGCTTTCGATTTCATCTCGGCGGCCTTTCTTGGGGGACATTCGTGTGACAGCAGTCCAGGCGTTAGGATCGGTTCGATCAGGCGTGCAAATATCCAATTAATCGGAGCAGCCATGAAGATTACACAACTGCTATATATCTTAAGTGTGGTTATCGCATCGATCGAGGCAGTGGAATATATAATACGCTTCGAGACGAAGAAGCAGCGCTGCCTGAATCCTCCCAGAACGGCCAGAAAGGTGGAGTCTGTCATTGGGGAGTGTCAGAATGAGATCAGGGACAAGCTGGTCCATGGTGAGAGTTCCCCGGGGGAAACCTGCTGCTCAGCTGCTTACAAATATTAAAATAATCCCCCACAGAGGCCTATGAGATACTCAAGGAGCAGGTGGCCCACGAACAGCCGCCCATTGATCCCAATGATGACTCCATTGACTTCATTTGGCCATCTGCTCCTGACGGCTCAGCAGACATCGAACTTGATTATCCTGGAGGCCCCGTGAACATCAGCAAATACAAGTACATAGTCTACGATGAGCCCGAGCCGCAGCGCCATGTGGCTAGGCTAATGAGAAGCATTCGACGCCTGGATGTGGCCAGTTCGGGGATATATCATCCCACATTAGTGCCACTGGAGGACAAACGCATAGCGGGGGTAAGTGCACTCTGGATTTCCAGCAAATGGCAGATGGCAGATAGATCTTCTTCCCGTGTTAATGAAATGCAAAACCAACGCTCAATTAAGTTCAATGGCAGCCCAAGAAACAATCGGCTGACTTGCGGGGAGCTCTGCCTCATCCGACAAAGCCTAAAGTCAGGGTTATTAGACAATTGAAAGAAAAGCTCCGGCTGGCAGCAGATGCGATTGCATTTTCAGTTTTTCAGATGCATTCAAAACTCACACGCCGGAGATTTTTCGCACACCTCCAGCAAAGCTGAATTTGATGGCTGAAAAGCGCACTTTATGGGCGGCACTTAGTACACATTAGCTGGCTTTATGCATCAGAAAATTGAATAAAAAGGTAGCCCTCTATAAAGTACACAGGGGGAAAATACTGGTATTATTTGAACATTGTTAATTTTGTTGCATTTTTTACATTGAATAATAATTTGAAAGTTCGTTTATTTTTCTATGTATTTTTAAATATGAAAAAAAATTAAAACACAGAATACTTTTCATTAATTTAATATTTATTTATAATTTTTTCACAGTGCCTGCTGCACTGCGTTTATGCCAGGAACAACGCTATAGACCACAAGGGCTGGCCCACGCTTGACGGACTGGTCAACTTCTACTCCGAGGGCGTAGCTGAGCATGGCTTCTTTATGGCCACCTTGCGGGCCGTGAACCTTTGTCTCAGGACAATGACCGTCCGGTATAGAGTCGATCGCAAGGAGCTGCCCCAAAGAGGTGAAAGCTGCGATCTGGCATTTGATGTCTTCGATTGTATATCCGACCAAATTACCGGCTACTGTCTGGATCAGTACAGCAGATACTAATTAGTAGTTAGTTAGTCGTTAGGCGCTAGTCGCGGTATGTGTCTGTTTGTGTCCCAATAAAAATTTTAGTGCAAGTTTATTTCAAGTTGGAGAGTGTGTCAGTTACATTTTTACGATTAAAGCAGGATAACTAAATTATAATAATAATTCAGCCTTGGGAAATTATTAAAAAATAAACTGGACAATAGAATAAAATGCAGGAGCTAAAAAAATACTATTTATAAATATGAAAATACATTTATTTCTAAATTTATCCTCAATTTTATTACCAAAAAAACGGAACTCTTTGACAAAGTTTAATGACCGATTTAGGATTTAATTACATGCAGGAACTAAAAAGTCTTGTTGAAAAGGATTTAAGGATTTAAAAAAAAGGCACTTAACTCATAGGAATTAATATTTTTAAATTTGGTAACTTAAAAAATATTGTTCCTAAAAAATTGTTAATTAATTTTATAAATTCTAAGAAAATTGGAAGACTTTATTTAATATATTTCTCTTACTCCTTGTGAGAGGGTTATACCATATTTCTTTGTTTCCTAGAAGAATTCCAAATAATACGCAAAAATAATAATCATATCAAAATGAAAACATTATTTATTGCACAGCCTAAAATATATAATTCTAAAATCTTAAAAAAAAAAATTAAATACAAAATTGCAAAATTTCAAAATCGATAAAATTGTTCTATAAATTTGGTTGTAGTCACCGCTAAAGTTAATAACTTTTAAAGCCAAGTTCCCTACCCTGAATAGAAAACATTATAATCCGTCAGTCGGATTCATATATCGAAGATATCGAGTTACTTCCAGCTCTAGAAGACATAGTTTTCGGCTGCAAAAAGTAAATATTTAAAGTTTTAAATTAATTATAAGTGAATTCAGTGCGGTAAAATTTAAACGGCTACCAGGTAACCGAGGCTACCGAGTGCTAGTGCTGTTTTTCCCTGAAAACCAACAAATCGAGTGATTTTCTTGTGGCCCAGATTCAAGCCCGCTTTTCGGTCATGTGGAGTTCCAGGAATCGCTGCTTCTCCGGCCAATAAGTGCCACACCACCGCGTGGTTCTCTTCCCTTTGCTACTGTGCAACTTGTCAGCACTCCAGCATTGAGTTTTCCAAGGTTTTCCTCACAGGGAAATACCCAAGGACTGTGTGCTGCTTATATAATGAGAAAAGTGCAGGTGGGCGGCGGCGTTCGGTGGTCGGAAAAGCGCTTGCGCCTGTCGCCAGCTGAAAAGTGAAATTTCGCAATGCAAAACAAGCAACAAACAATACGTCACAGGCGTCTCTGTAAAATTAACTACAACTCGCAATGATGACGCAATTGACGACTGTGCCGCGTGTGCTTTTTCTCCGACCCACAAATGAATCATCAATCAAAACCGAAATGAAAGGCGACTCGATGAAAGCGCGCGGCCGCTTTGTCTGCCGCATTTTTATCCGCTCGCCAAGGGGAACTAGTTTTTGAAGATAAATGTAGAGCAACTCGCAACCTATGATAAGCCGGCTGACCCGGCCCCAGATCAGGAATAGTAATAGTATCCGTTTCCCGGCTCTGGGAAACGCTTCAGTTACCTCATGTGGTTGCGTCTCCCTTCTTCCTCTTTCTTTTGGGGGCTCGTCGAGGGGTTTTCAATGAAATGCAGTTGCAGGTTTTTATAGCGGATAAGCCGAGACATCAACCTTATTGGTTACCTTTTGGATATCCTTTTTGGAAGGATATTTTGAATATTTAGATGTGTTCATGTTTTTGTTGGGAAGCTTTATTAATTTTTTACACAAAATTTTCTAGAAAAATATATCATTGTTTATTGAGTTTGTATTATACCTCTTATTAAAAGGCATTATAATTATCTTCCTAGAACTCATTTTTCATTATCAGCTTTCCTGGAAAACTCATGACATTGCTCATAGGGTATTTACCCTTTATAATCTTTATAAAGCCAGTTACTAATAGACAGTATCGGGAAGCACTAGAAAGCCAGGGTATTTTCAGCTTCGATCATTTAAATGTTTCTCTAAATTTGCACCCCTTTTTAGAGGTAAATTGATCAATTAATTTGGCTTGCGTGTGAACTTGAAAAGTTTATTGATTAGCGGAAAGGTAATTGATATACATACACTCACATATTTAAGTGCATTGTACTTGACGCATTTAGTACACTGAAAGAAAACAAACCCAAGGGTTTTTTAAAATTCTTTTATTAAAGGACTTTATTCTATTTTCAAAAATATCCTTTTAAAGGTGTTGATTTTGAGCTTTGAAAAATAGTCTTAGAAGATACAAATTTGTTTATGAAATATAAAAATAATTCACTTCCTCTTATTTATTATTTATTTATTTAATATTTTCCAAATAATTTAATTTCAAGTTTTACTGACCTTGAAAAGTAGGTTTAAAAAAAACATCAAAATTCTATTTATTGATTATTGATCGTATTACCTCTTTTACCTCTCTGTTTCTGCCTCCTTTCGCCTGCGTGGGCGGCATCTGTTCAAACAGTCAGCCGGCTGACGAACGGACTTTGGGTTTGTTGTAAACAAATTCGGCTATAAATACGCAAGACTCGGGGAAAGATACGCAGAGAAAGAGGCGGATAGGCCCGATAGCCGGAGGAAGGACAGTCGACATACATAATATACCTGATAACGCTCAGGTCCGCCTCGGTCTTTCCTGCTCTCTCAGCGCTAAGACCAAACCCCCTTTTGCCTGAAGATAAAGATACAACGCCGCCGAGTTGTCATGTGCCACAGTCAGCTTTGTGTGTTTTTTATCACACACACTCTCTGCTCCCCGTTCGCTTTTCCCACAGCACACACACACACAGCTCGTGAAGAGCAAATTTTCGATTTCTAAATTTTTGTATTTCACTCTCGACGGCGGCGACGGTGACGGCAGCCTTTGCATTCCGCTCGCATTCGCTTCAGTCGACGCGCAGCACTCAGCCCGAACAAACGTTAGCCGCGTATCTGTGAGATACGGATACGAGTGCGTCGAGTACATATATTCGGTTGGTTTAGCTTTTTTGGAGCAATCGTATGCGCTATACTATATACTACCATATAATACAGTCAGTGCCGTGCAGTGTATAATCGGTCGGCTAGTCACCATCCCATCCCCGAAAATATCGAAAATACTTCAATGGATTTTTCCAGACACGCTCCAAATGGAAGCGGGCCGCTCACCATCCCATTTCACACTAATTAGCTCCATCTGAGCGTTCTAATAATTTGCTGCTGCTCTCACGCGAGTCTGTTTTATTATTTTTTTGCACTTATGTAATCTGTTTTCGTAACAGCAGCGGCGACGTCGAGCAGAATATAATTGCAAGGAAAGCAGCTTGTGAAAAGCGCCAGCACAAAACAAGCAAACAGATAGATAACACTGAGAGGGAATAGTGTTTGCAGGCGGCTAAATTGAATTATATTTGTAACTGTGGCTGTAGCTGCAGCTGTAAATGTATCTGTAACTATTACCGAATTCACACTGTGCTGCTGCTGCTGCTGCTGCTGCACATTCAAATACTTAACTTTGACCGCTCCAAACCGGTTAGCCGCTCCAATTGCTTCCTTTCCTTTTTCTTTTTTTTTTGGGAGGGAAGGTCTTGGGTTCGGCGGGGGCCAGTGTTTTGTAATCATTTGATTTGGATCGTCTGGCCACCGCCAGCAGCATGCGTTTGCCGATAAGACATGTGACCTAGGCCACGCCTCTTCCCAGACTTTCCCATTAATTCCCAGCCACAGCCATTGCCTGTCCGAATTTCAATTTATATACTTTTGTTGCCTTTTTTTGCACGACTTTGGCCTAAGATAGCGATTCAATTACGACATCCGCACGCGCGTCCTTATCACGAATAATTTGATTAATAATTGACAAATTCCGCTGGAACTGCTGGCGTGGCATGATCGACAACACAGAGGCCGGTTTTACGCAGCGCCATCATCTTATCACCTGGGTTCCGCGTCTAGAGGGTTCTTTGTTTAGTCACAGACCCTCAGGAATTTATTACTCCGACCCCGGGACATTCACACTTGACGTTATCTCCCTCGACGTAAACTCGTTCGTTCCCGAAAAAAACACAGGTGGATGCTCACCGTGATTCGTATTTGGCAAACAAAACTCCAATGCTTTTATTTAACCAGCAAATATTCACGACTGATTAAGAAACGAAATGAAAAAACTGCGCAAAAAGCAGCTGCTGAGAGAGGCGACTACCTCTACTCTCTCTTATAGCCCAAAAAAATAAACCCCATTTCACCATTTTATTATTTTTTTGGGGGCCAAAGTATCTCCGCAATTTCTTGGCTGATTATCAAAAAAACGACGAGCGGAACCTACCCACGCCAGTTTGACGTCATGGGACGTTCGGCATCACGTGTGTACCTCAGCGATCCGCCTTTCCATACGGTCTAGTCTAGTCAGGCTTTAGACGTATGTAAATTTGCCACCGATACACCGCTGGCCACACATTCATTGTTAACTCGTTTCGTGCGAGAATTTCATAACTGGCTCCCGCTCCCGGGTTGGCAACAAGTTTCAATTAGCTGGCAGTAGATCGGCGATGACACAGTTAAAACCCCGAAAACGCGGCCATGACGTAAAGACTTCTGGATCTAATCTAATCGCGTTTACAGCAGCCGAGAGGGTCAGGTTATTAAGGGGGCGGGTGTGTGCTATCTCCTACGTGGCTTGTTTGTCAACAAAGCGCCATCGCTTAATCAGTTGATAAGATCCCCAAACCAACTAACCAATGTCTCTCTTCCTTTGCTTTCAGATCTATTTTGTAAAGCTACAAAATGCATAGAGCCCACACAGCCTTCAGCCTGGCGTTGTCGCCGATGGCGCACAAGAACTTTGCCACATGGCTCCTCAAGAACAACACCAGCAAGCAGGTAAGTGGGTTGGACAGTGATCCTTTTTAGGATTGTAATTAACTTCACCTAAAAATCTTTTTCAGATGGCCAAGGTCACTGCAGCGGCCGCTGTGCGCACCTACAACTCTGCGGCAGCCGAGCCATTCGCCAACGGCAGCACCGCCTCCTATGTGGAGGAGATGTATAACGCCTGGCTGAGGGATCCCACCTCCGTGCACACCGTAAGTAATTTGCATCGGGGAGGATTTAATTCCGGGTGTGATTCAACTTTAAACAAGTAATTCGAAAGGGGTTTGCTTCGTTTGCCTTAAATTATTTCCGTGATATGGAAAATACTTAATGTATCATCGTAAACATTAAATATAATAAGATTTCATTAATTAAAAGGAAACAAACCAATTAGTTAAGCTTTCTTTAACAAAGTTTATTGATTATTCCTCTTTTTTGCAGTCCTGGGATGCGTACTTCCGCAGCAACAGCTATGTCAGCCCCCCGAACTTGGCACCCGTGCAGGCCAACACTCTGCCGCTGACGGCCTTCAACTTTGGAGGAGCCGCCGTCTCCGGCGCTGCGCCCGACTCCAAGACCATTGACGACCATTTGGCCGTGCAGGCCATCATCAGGAGCTACCAGGTATGTCGGCTCGTGCTGGCTTCCCCTCCCCAACTGGTTCACAGAAGTCGAACAGTGGAGATTGCAGCAGCCACAGCCATTGCGGATCGTATTTGTATTCGTTTGGCGCTTTTTGTTTTTTTCGTTCTCCTAGGTTCAGTTAATGTTTATGTTTAGATTACGATTATTAGAGTTGCCTTTGCCCCCTGTTTTATGTGTGCTCTCATTTCCCAGAAACCAGTTCATATCGCGTCCAGTACACATGGTAGATAGTCTTTAATTTACCTCATGATATCGATATTGGTTTCCATTTCCATTTAGTTGGTAGCGAGTAGAAGTTTATAAGTAGTTTGGTTATCTGTTCGATCACCTCCATCCCGGCTTACCTCTTTACTGTTGGGGGTCATACTTCTATAGCACCATTTCCCATTAACTTACCTGGGGTACGTACCGAAGGGGGTATTGCCAGAGAAGGAGTGTTTTTTTAAGTTGCACATGAATTAGATTTTTTGGTAAAATTAAAGCCCGTTGATTTGTAGCTGATTTCCATTGTTTGAGTTAGTTACTAAGGCCACACAAACACAATAACCCCCTCTTGATATACCTAAGACCTATATGATCTACCCCACATATGTATAATCAACCAATATCTGTCTACAAATTGTTCGAACCATACAATATAGTCACGTGGTCATTTGGCATCTGATCTGGATCCGCTTGGAATTTTAACACGCGAAAAAACCGTTTGCAAGGATGGTCTAGCACGTCGTGCTAACGAAGATGTGCTCAGGCAGCACTCTGGGTTTTTGTTTGGTAAATTCTTCTTTTTACAGAACTCTCTTTCTCTCTCTCATTTAACCCAACCATAGTCGCACTCAATCCGATAATCGTGCACCAACCGCTACTCCCCCCCATTCCCCACACCTAGAGCCTAAGTTAAATATCCCGAAAAACAACGAATATATCGTGCTTAAGTAACCTTTAACAGCAGAAGAATGTTAAGTGAAATTCGGAGTTGATGAGGAGCAGGAAAATTGACTATTTCCTAGGCTTAAGTTATAGTTAGCGAGTTCCGTTCTATAGTTTTAGGTTTATGGTATTTCCTGTAAGTAACCTTTTGGTGTTTGGCTTTCTCAAAGTTCTTCGTCTTTCAGTTACGGTTTCTAGTTCTAGTTTTCTCTTCTCTCTGTTCCGGCACCCCACTTTCATGTGCCTTTATCTTTAACTGTCTCTGTCCTGTGCACTGCACCGATCCCCGATCCTTGATTAACATTCGACAAAACGAAACATTACCATTTATATCTACCGATCATTGTCTACCTACTGAGTCCTTAGAGTTTGCTTCATTTTGTGTTTTGTGCGCTGAGGATCTGTTGTATCTGTTCTGTTTATATTTTCCGTTTTTACGCCATACTCTACTACGTATCTATAATTTTAATTGATTATTTTCTTTTTACTTTATTTTTATATAACCGCTTCCTAACCTAAATGTTAAACCAAAAATCGAAAACAAAAAACTGCAATCGAAACTCAAACCGAAAACCGCCAAATCTCGTCTCGAAAACAATGTTTAAAACAAATTCCAAATTCTCTCTCTTTGTACTTATTATGTGTGTGTTGTGAAAACCTAAAAACAAATCGAAAAAAACGAACCAAAACCAATCCGAAAACATTGTTAATACTACCAACACCACACACACCACCAATCCACCCAATACTGACACGTTAGATTCGAGGACATAATATTGCTCACCTCGACCCACTCGAAATTAATACACCAGAATTGCCTGGCAACTCCTCGACGAAATCCATTTACGCTAATTTCAGTTTCGGTAAGTAAATTCGACCCGGGACACACCACGCCCCGTTTTGCGTTCCTTAACCCTACTCCTTGATCTCCTTGATCTGTACATACTATAAAAATAAAAATAAAAAAAACATACCGAGAACATTGTGGTAGTGACTGTCTCTTGTCTTTCACGCACACACGATATCCCCGACATCAAAATCGAAACCCACCACACAAATGTTGTGTATGATATATAGAACCAAGTAAATATATGCCTATATATTGCCAATAAATTTGTGTTACATCGTTTGTACATTCTCCTGCCTCATTGTTATCATTATATATTGTAATTTAAATTGTGACAAAAAGTTTAAGTATTCTTATTATTATTTATTCTCACGAGTTCGTTCGACCTTGTCATGAATATAGATTGCATGATTGTTATTTATTTTTTTCACAAGCGAAATGAAGGGGAATCGATCGAAGATAAGCCCCAATTAGTCTGATTGCAAGTGATGTGATTATGAAACCATTTGGGAACCAATTTCAGTTCAGTTATCACCATCAGTGTCTAATGCATGTCCACTGGCCAGTGGCGCCAAGTGCCTTTGAGAAGGTGTCAATTAAGAACCGAGATGAGCATGAACCCAATCCGAACTCGTTGTACTCGTACACCCTTATGGGTACCAAAGACCAAAATAACAACAAGATGAGTTTCCGCCGTACAAATTTTTTTATCCTAAAATTTTTGCCTGCTGGCAATTCATCTTTTTATTATAAGGTCTTTGTTCGTACCAAAAACGAAACTAAAAAATCATTACACTCCGAATTTCAAAACCAACATTTGCCGCCTACAGTTTACTAACCTAAAACCTCACTTGAACCCGACCTTTCCGAACTCCTAAACTAAAGTCTAAACCCATTCTTACCCCCCAAATTTGTTACGGAAACAGGCGAGCAGGACATGGAGCGCCAGTTCAAGCTGCCCAGCACCACCTTTATCGGTGGCGACGAGGCCTCCCTGCCTCTGAAGTGAGTATAAACCACTATTTATTTATCTTAATGATTCTAAAATCTTTTTGTTTTTATAGGGAAATCCTGAACCGCCTGGAGAATGTCTACTGCAACAAGATTGGCGTGGAGTTCATGTTCATCAACTCCCTGGAGCAGTGCAACTGGATTCGCAAGCGTTTCGAGACTCCCGGCGTGCTAAACTTCTCGCCCGAGGAGAAGCGCCTGATTCTGGCCCGCCTGACCCGTGCCACCGGCTTCGAGGCCTTCCTGGCCAAGAAGTACTCGTCCGAGAAGCGTTTCGGTCTGGAAGGTTGCGAGATCATGATCCCAGCCCTGAAGGAGATCATTGATGTGTCCACCGAGCTGGGCGTGGAGTCGGTCATCATGGGTATGCCCCATCGTGGACGCCTCAACACCTTGGCCAATGTGTGCCGCAAGCCCCTGAACCAGATCTTTACCCAGTTCGCTGGTCTGGAGGCCGCTGATGATGTAAGTTACACTAGATAGCTTTCAAAAAGGGAATATTTTTGATTAAAAAGTTTTTCCTCAGGGTTCCGGTGATGTCAAGTACCATTTGGGCACCTACATCGAGCGTCTGAACCGTGTGACAAACAAGAACATCCGCCTGGCTGTGGTGGCCAATCCCTCCCATTTGGAGGCCGTGGATCCCGTCGTGCAGGGCAAGACCCGTGCCGAGCAGTTCTACCGCGGCGACCAGGAGGGCAAGAAGGTCATGTCTATCCTGATTCACGGTGATGCCGCCTTCTGCGGCCAAGGTGTTGTCTACGAGACGATGCATCTCTCGGACCTGCCCGACTACACCACCCACGGCACCATCCACGTGGTGGCCAACAACCAGATTGGCTTCACCACCGATCCCCGTTTCTCGAGGTCCTCGCCCTACTGCACGGACGTCGCCCGTGTGGTCAACGCCCCCATTTTCCACGTGAACGCCGACGATCCGGAGGCCGTGATGCACGTGTGCAAGGTGGCTGCCGAGTGGCGTGCCACTTTCCACAAGGACTGCGTCATCGATCTGGTGGGATACCGACGCAACGGACACAACGAGATCGACGAGCCCATGTTCACGCAGCCGCTCATGTACCAGAAGATCCGCAAGCACAAGAACTGCCTGGATCTGTACGCCGACAAACTGATCGCCGAAGGCACCGTCACCGGCGAGGAGGTCAAGTCCGTGGCCGCCAAGTACGAGAACATTTGCGAAGAGGCCTTCGCTCTGGCCAAGACCGAGACTCACGTCAAGTACAAGGACTGGCTGGACTCGCCCTGGTCTGGCTTCTTCGAGGGCAAGGATCCCCTCAAGGTGGCGCCCACTGGTGTCAAGGAGGAGACCCTCATCCACATTGGCAACCGTTTCTCGTCGCCGCCACCCAATGCCGCGGAATTCGTGATCCACAAGTGAGTTATTAAACCATAATCCTTGAATGTTTGTTCTTATATTCGTCTTTTTAGGGGTCTGCTTCGTGTGCTTGCCGCCCGCAAGGCGATGGTAGATGAGAAGATCGCCGATTGGGCTCTGGGTGAGGCCATGGCCTTCGGCTCGCTGCTGAAGGAGGGCATTCACGTCCGCCTCTCCGGCCAGGATGTGGAGCGCGGCACCTTCTCGCACCGTCACCACGTTCTGCACCACCAGCTGGTGGACAAGGCCACCTACAACTCGCTGCAGCACATGTACCCTGACCAGGCGCCCTACTCCGTGTCCAACAGCTCGCTGTCGGAGTACGCTGTGCTGGGCTTCGAGCACGGCTACTCGATGACCAACCCCAACGCCCTGGTGCTGTGGGAGGCTCAGTTCGGAGATTTCAGCAACACGGCCCAGTCGATCATCGATCAGTTCATCTCCAGCGGTCAGTCCAAGTGGGTGCGCCAGTCCGGTTTGGTCATGCTGCTGCCCCACGGTATGGAGGGCATGGGACCCGAGCACTCCTCGTGCCGCGTGGAGCGTTTCCTGCAGATGAGCAGCGACGATCCCGACTACTTCCCCCCGGAGTCCGATGAGTTCGGCACCCGCCAGCTGCACGACATCAACTGGATCGTGGCCAACTGCACGACGCCCGCCAACTACTATCACATCCTGCGCCGCCAGATCGCTCTGCCCTTCCGCAAGCCCCTTATTCTGTGCACGCCCAAGTCCCTCCTGCGCCACCCGGAGGCCAAGAGCCCCTTCAGTGAGATGAGCGAGGGCAGCGAGTTCCAGCGCATTATCCCCGACCGAGTGGCCGGCGAGAACCCGAGCAACGTCAAGAAGGTTGTCTTCTGCACGGGTCGCGTCTACTACGATCTGACCAAGACGCGTGCCGATAAGAAGCTGGAGAACGAGGTGGCCATCGTGCGTGTGGAGCAGGTAAAAAAGAGATTTTTTCTAAAGAATATTGAATTAAATACTTAATAATTTTCTTCCTTTAGATTTCGCCCTTCCCCTTCGATCTGGTCAAGGAGCAGGCCAACCTGTACAAGAATGCCGAGCTCGTGTGGGCCCAGGAGGAGCACAAGAACCAGGGCTGCTGGACCTATGTGCAGCCCCGTTTCCTCACCGCTCTCAACCACAGCCGTGACATCAGGTAGGTGCCAGGGCTAGAACAATAAGCGGTCACCGAATCCCACCCACTCGAGACTGAGCCCGCGCCTCAGCCTCATCCTGTTCCCTCAGGCTACGTATCTTCTGCAGTCTCTCTGTTTATCTCTGTCCCTTTGGAGTGAAGTGCACCCACTACTCTCACCGTGCACTGCACCTGTTTTTTTTTACTTTGATTCTCTCTATATCTTTCTCTCCTTTGCTATTATTTCACTGTATTTTTGCATTAACCCAACCATTATTTTACTGGACTATCTTTTTATTTATCGAAGCTATCGCTGTATCTCTTAGTTGCCAAGGCCATATGACGCTTGATGTTTTTTAATTATTCAAATAAATACTTTTGGGTAAAATCAATATAAAAGTATTCCAAATTAACAATTTTTATAAATAGATTTTAAAGCCAAATACACTTTTAGAGCCCAAATACTAGTATTTACAAAATTTAAGCCTGAATACACAATTCACAAATGTATATTTGACTTAAAGGCAACGTTTAATTATAAATTATTAAGTTTTTAATTAATTTCCACTCTTGTTCCCTTCATATATTTTATTATCTTCAATAATAAGCTAACGTCATAGGGCTTTGGCTAAATTCAATTGAACTTAGAGCTTCCTATCACCCCTCATCATGCCTCCTAGCTGCTACCGCCTATCTATATATCTCTCTCTCTCAATATATCTCCCTGAGTAGCTAGACTTAGACCCAAGAAAAATGATAAAAACAACAACATATTCCACACACACACACAAACATATTGAACGGATATCCGCCTTGAGTTATCTTTAATTCTGTTTTGGATGAGCATGTCCAGGCACCGCAAAAATAAAAAACCAAAAACCAAACCAACATTGTTGTCACCACAAACCTAGAAATTCGATCACTGAAAATTCTCCAAGCGAGTCCATCAGCAAATTGGCTTCATCATCCATTAGATACAATCATCCTGTTCATTTTACTTGGCATGGCTTCTTATTTATGATTTTGTTTAACCCCCTGATGCCCTCGTTAAGTTGTATCTTTCTTTACTAATCGAAACTTGTGCAAGACGATGAGCAAATACCAGTTTTGTATTATTCTGACAACCAAAACCCCTCGATCCCAGTCCCATTCGTTGTGTAAATATGTGACGAGCAATTGGCGGAACTCAAAAATAATGAACAAAATTGTGAAAAATTCGAAACAACCCAAGAAATCGAAAACAAAAAAACCAAACAAAAACAAATCCTCTCTCTTTCTCTCTCGTTTTCTCTCTGTGTATGTGTTATTGTTACAGCCAAAGCGATGAGCAATCCTCCTTCTCCAATACAACCACCAATACTACTACCACTAATGATCATACTAATCACGAATCCGACTCCGATTCCGATCAAAAATCGAAACCCTGGCTAAGCCGCATGTTCGCCGCTTCGAACGCGAAGGGCGATCCTACGGATCCTGCTGCGACCCAGAGTGGCGAGTTTAATGCCGCCAAGCACTTTGACCTTAAGAACGTACGACACGATTTCAATAGGCCCGCGGGCATCGCGGCCGCTCCCGGAACGCGTAAGGCCAAGACCGGACGCAAAATTAGGTGAGAGGACCACCAGGAAACATACAGCTAGCTAAGCAACGATGCTGCCCGCGATCAAATACAATCTATATTATCTACAATTAATCTATCTAATCAACCTATCTATCTACTACTACTACTATCTGCAAATATAACTACTATCCTCGGAGCGATCCAAATTAATACTCTCAGTTCCGTTAACTCCTCATTTGTCTCGTTTCCGTTTCTGTTTCCGTTTTCGTTTCCTTTTCATCGATTGCTGATTACCGATTTCTGTTGTTCGGCATGATGTTTGTTATATCCCTTCCCGATAAAAATAATGAAACAATACACTAAAACCTACTTACTACTCTTACTCTCGAACTAAACTATATCTTAACCTCTGACTACTTACTGTCTTATTTTATATAGTTCCGAACTAAGCACGGGCGTTTCGATTTTGCGTTTTGAGTTTGATTTTGATTTTGATAAGTTCCCCGCCCACATCTCTATGCCGTTTGCAAGTCCCTTGTTGTAAAAGAGATAACCACAGTTAACCCCAACATATGTATTGCTCCAATCTAACCCAAGTCGTCGTCCTGTTCCATCCTTGTTCTGTATGTTTTGTCCAAAGTGTTGTATAAGCCACACAACAAACATACTATATTGAAAACTTCTAGACTTCGAGATGCTTGTAGGCAGACATTTCATACATATATCTCACATCCTGATCCAAGTTTGCTGTACGAACCAGGCTTGAGAATTTATGCTGACAATCTGAAGGATTACAAATAAAATATAAAGAAGAGAAGCAAGGGAATGCTTCTGCTTAGGAGTCCATATCAATGTTTGGGTTCGGTGTGGTTTCCCTTTAAGTTCCCGCCTCGACCTAAGATCTCTTTTCATTTCTAAAAAAAAAAAAACTAGAGCTAATACCCTGCGCTTGCCTAACCCCCTCATTTCATTGAACATTTGCCATTTGCCCTAAGTGTGCTAAAAAATAAAACCAACCAAAGAATACTAGTTTAAAGACTAAAGACTAGTGCACGTGTCTCTAACCCAATGATTGAATCATCATTTCTAAGGATTCACAAGCTAATCTGTTCTTCTTTAAATATCCACAGCTATGTTGGACGCGCTTGCGGAGCCTCCACGGCCACCGGATCCAAGGCCCAGCACATCCGGGAGCTGAACGCGCTGCTGAATGACGCGATTTCGACCTAAGGAGGTGGATTTGTAGATTTGATAGTGATGCGATGGAGGAGGAGAGTAGCAGATGGAGTTGAATATTAATTACGATTATATTTTGTATTGAAACGTATGCAGACTCTTTGATACGATTTTTTGCTGACGAAATTGTTAAGAGCATATATTGTGTGTGAAAGTAATGAAATGTTAAATATTAGTTTAGTGAAATTACAAGAGCAAACAGCAAGCAACCAAGTAACAAAAATACAAATAACACGAAATGTTTAGTGTTTAGAAAGCAATCCAACTCACAGCAAGTCTTTAATGCAACCTAAAGAGCCAAGAGATGTAGTAAATAGCCAAGCAACTCTATGCGAAGAGTGAGGAGAGAAGCCCGCATAGGGGATCGATCAGCGTACTTTTTGGAATGAATAAAACCCTTTCTAATTTTATTTCTTACACCTATGTTTAATATTTATTTTATTGTATTATATATAATTAAACTATCTCAAGCCGAGCGAATGAGCTCTTGACAACTTTGATCGGTCGCAGGCCCAGAAATCATTTAGTACTTTTTGTTTGCTTAAGTTACACACTTTTGTTTAATTAAATAAATGAATGAACGAGTATAATACTTAACAACAGAGCTGTGCTTTGAGTTCATGTCGCCGTTGAACGAGGCACTATCAGGGATATAGATCGAACTACAATTTGGAATTTTGGCAAATCACGTATTATTCTTTTTGGAAAACCCTTTATGGAGCGCGCATCTAAATGCTGCTAAGACGCTTTAATTGTTTTTGATCCCACGGGGGGCGTCCAATCAGGACCCTCGAAATATTTACAAAAAATCAAAGAAAATATATATATATATTTAAAATTAACATTGCACTTTGTCTCGCACCAATATAAGATATTGAACTGTAGAGTGATAAAGCGAAGGGAAGCCCAGGCACTAAGGCCTCCTTTTTCCAAGAAAACCAAACTATTTTACAAAACTAACAAGAGAGAGAGAGAGAGATAGTATGTGTGTGCGACATTGTCGAAAATCTAACCTTAACTCTACATTTTAATGTTACTAACAAAAGATAATTCACAACTTTGCACCAAGTATGTAAGTAGAATGTTTAAATCAAATATTTCGCAAGGCAAACAAACAGTTTTCGAGAGCTCGAAAGAGGAAAGAGTTTTCAAGTTACAAAATGTAAAATCTGGGGGGTCGAACACGATATAAAAAGAAATATACAATTTACTATATAAAGCATGGCAAATAAAAAATGTGTGTGTTTTTTTTTAACGTGGAAAATGGGAAACCTTTTAAGGCTTCTTGTTGGCAGAGAACCAGTTTGTATTTTAATTTTTCTCCTTTTTTACACGCAGACTCTGGCTAGATTTTCTACAGGAAGTGGAAAGTCTGGACTTGGGCATTTTCCATTTTCACTGCTCCATCATTCTATGCGCACTTTCACATGCTATCTGGCGAGCTGAAGCCAAGATCTTCCTGTCCAGACAACTCTTGGACAGGCACAAATTGGGCAGGTAAAGTGCTCACTTTTGGTCAATTTCCACGCAGCTGGTCGTGTGTGTTCTCCTCCTCCTCTCATCGAACATCTTCGGCAGAGTTTTGTTTTGGTTTTTTTGCCCCGATTTGCCTTACTTTCTAATGTTGACAGCATATTTTCCTGTCCCCTTTGGGAGGAGGGAGCGTGCCGGGGAGAGAGCCTTTCTTCGGGGCTACTCTTGAGCCGATTTCAGGTAATTGCGCCAAGTGTATCAGAAGCAGCCAAGACGTGTATGGAATTCTTTATTATATTATCTGTTGACTCAAGTATTTTGCGTCTTTATGGCCGTATCTCAGCCAAAAAAATATCACAACAAGAAAAGGAGGAAAGGTGAGGTTTAAACACCGAAGGGTTAAGTGCCCTTTTTCGGTAAAGATTTTAATTGATATATTTGTTTATAAATTTTGTTTGATTTATATTTTTGGAATTACAATTTGATTATTACTAAATTATTATATTTTTAAGAATTTGCCATTGTCTAGATATTATTCATATTAATATTATAATATTATTAATAAATATTAATTATTAATTATAATTTTATTAATAAATATTAATATTATTGATGAAAAGTCTAACCAGGATTTGCTTTTAAGTTTTTTTTTTAATTTGAGGTTTTTTTATCAAAAATATTTTTTATTTATTAATATAAAAATAATTTGTATTTATTATTTCTGATGACTAGAGAAAAAGTCAAAAGCTTTCTTTATTTTTATAATTCTAAAATAAAACTAATCATTATTTACAGTCCCTGATAATAATAGCATATAATTTTTATAATTTTATGCCAATTATTTATTTAGAATTAATTAATTTAGAATCGATTTCCACACTGTCATAAAATGTCCATTTCTTTCTGAACACAGTAACCCCGACCCTTGGAAAGGGTATGAAACCCCCGAAAAGACTTCACGGAAAGTACACAAACTCTGAAATTGGGGACAACCCGTCTTTAACCGCCATGAGCAGACGGAGCAACCTGCTCCGTGCCTGAAAGCTCCCTGTGCTCCAACTTATATGATCCAAACTCTTTCTTCACAGCCTTCGGGCGTCGTGACCCGACCCGGTGGCACTCAGCCAAAGCTCCCGAGCACAGAGAATCGTGGCTCGGAATCGGATCGGCAGCGACTATAGCCCCATTGTTATGGCCGCGCACTCTCGCACAGCTCTCTCGCGGCGATCCCCAATCCCCGAGCCGGCGGTATCAGTCTCCGGTCTCCGTTCTCCGGTCTGGGTTTCCGTCACAGTCTCAGTCCAGCGATCAAACTCTTACGAGCTCCATTAGCGCGCGGTTCCCCGTCTAATTATTATCGAGACCAAAAAGCCTGTGATTGATCGCTGTGCCAGTGCTGCAACTTGCGATTGAGTGGAAAATCTGCGAAATGTGATTGCAAAAGTAAAAGTGGAAAATGAGAAAATGAGAAAAATGTTGTGAGGATTGAGTGAAATATTTCTGTGTGGCAAAGCAAGTGGCCAGGCGGTGTGCCAAGTCCAAGTCCCAGCAGCTTCTTCTTACAATGAATTTGCCACTCACAAAGCATAGATAAAGTGATAATACCCCGAAGGCCGATTTGTATATGAAAGCGTGGAAGATAATGCCGTCGGGTCATTTACTTATATAACAACTGAACAACAAGTGAATTAGCATAAAAATGAAAAGTGTGAAAACCAAAAATTGATTGATTTAAAGCTCCCATAAAACTAGCACTTTGGATGCAGATATCGGATTCGGATTTTAAAACAATAAATACATAAAAGAAAACAGCCTCACAATGTAAGTAAAGAGGGAAACAATAAAAGTGATAAGACCAATGCAATTGCAATACTCGAATAACAATACGAACGTCTGCTCCACTGATAAATGCGGTCACTTATCGGCAGTTTTTCTTGGAAAAAATAATAATACGAAATCCCCCCATAAGTAATGTGTATATATTGTACACATGTGTGATTCCAAAATCTTTATTTTTTATTACACTTCTCGATCTCCCCGATTTTCTGTGTGTTTCTACGCCCTTCTTTGCCAATTTACGGCTCCGCAGTTAGAAAGCTGCCAAAAGCAAATAAAGGTCGGGTTTTACTCTCTTTGAAAGTTGTTTAACCGCGGGATTGGGTCTGGGATTGGGGATTGAGTGGAGTACGGATTGGAAAGTGAAAGAAGATTGATTAATGTCGTGATGGAACTTCGTTCTACGGGTTTGGAATCATTCATATTCTTTACTGCCCTCATGATGGGAATAGTTATGCATTAAATTATGATATTTAAGGATTGAAAAGGCTGTCTAAGTATAGTTTTGAGATCATATTAATAAATTTATCAGAACTTCCTAGCCTATCCTATATAAACACTGTTGTCTTAGCTATCTTTACTTCTAGCATATAGATAGTAACTTCCTATATGTACATACATATTTCTTCATTTGATAAGAATATTTATACACTTTATTGCGTGAATTGCTTTTATTTAGATATTGAGTAATTGATTACTTGTTTTGGCGCTTGAAATAAACTAAAGCAACACTAATTGTTCAGTCATTAATTAAGATTAAACCGTGATGTGGTGATTTCATTTAAGGAACAAATAAACCCATGAATCTGCTACTACAATTTTTAGGCTCAAATATACAAGTTTCTGAGATGTACAAGAATGTTGTTAAGTTTTTAAACATATTTCTTGTTCTTTTTCCCAACTAACCATTAGCTCTTATTTATTCCAACCCAAAGCCAGCCTTTGCTTACTCACGAATTAAATGTTTCCACCGCCAGCTGGAGTTCCAGTTTCGATTTCATTGCTACTCCAAGTCGGCGACTACTCCGTTACAATTACACCAATTTCTTCCGGCCTCATTATAAGGCAAATACTAGTTTAAGCTTACACACACGATGTGTGCGATGAGTGTAATTCTGCAATGTGTGTTGTGATTCGAGTGAAGTGGTTGCCAGTGGACTGACCTGGTCATGGCTTCCGTTTCGGTTTTGTCGCCGCAGAAGAAATCACCATAATAACTCTGTTAGTTATGCAGTCGGCGGCAAATTATATGGCTCGGCGAGATTACAGCTCCACTTTCCATTTTCATTCACATGATCTCAGCGCGGTGACCATCTTGAGATCAGCTTCTTTGCATAACAATCATTGGATGTCTAAGTGCTGGCCATATAATTAGAGCCTCCACGCCCACGTCTGCGCCACACGAAATTGTGCCGCGTGGGGGCAACAAATTGTATCTCGCAGATACAACTAGATGCTGATAGACTCTCATAATTGCAATAATTTGTAGGTGCAGCTTACAGCCGTTGACAACCCTGGTTGGAATTAGCCAGAGTTTCTCGATGGGGACTTTTCCCTGTGGCATTCCTCAGCCAAGTCCGTGACTCATGCCCCAAAAGCGGGGCTGATGCTGGTCAAAACCTGTAGACTGAGCTGCACAAAAGTCCACTTACTCACGTGGCCAGAAGAGCACCGGAAGAAATAGTTGGCTATACAAGTTGGTAATAAATTTTGAGCAAAATAAAATCTGGGTCATAGGAAATTCTCTTGAGTTTAAAGAAACTTTTAAAAGTCAAAAGAAAGTTTTAAATATTGATTATCGTAATCTTTAGCCTTAAAACTATAAAAAGTTATTATTCATATATCATATCATATATAACAATTAATATATAATTATCCTGAATATTAATCACTTTGAAATCCTTTAAAAAGCTGCCAAAAACTATGTTGCATTAATTTATAATTTAAATTTGTTTAATGTTTTAAATTGAATATTTTTAGACACTTTCTAAAAGGATTTTCTGTGCCCTAGTGTTTACTTTTCTAATTAAGTATTTTAAAAATGTATCTTAATTGTTAGTAAAAAGAATAATTCAGAATTTAACCCGCATATTTCTCACTGTGCAGTTGCTTGGCGAATGCTTTCTTCGTGCCAGCCAATGAACTTCGCTCGAGCAGCTCCGACATCAGCAGATATTGCTGCAAAAAAATGCATAAAATACTATATTTATATTGAAGTTTAGCGAAACAACGCAATGGGAGAAGCAAACACGTCATTGCCGTCATCGCTGACATACTTGGTGACATTTTCAATGTGAAAACTGCACCGTAAATTATGTTGGCTTCATCGATCGATCGAACGATCGCTGATCATTGAATGCCAGTCAGTTCGATCCAGCAGCAGCAGGTTCTTTTCGGGGTCTGAATCTGCTTGCCAACTTTATTTATTTTTGGCAATGTGAAATTCCCCTGATTGGTATTCACTCGGCATTTGGCCATAAACGCAGGTCGTGAGACAATCGTTTCGCAGTCAATATCTTTTCGTGGCATGTCAAGCATTCTACATAAAAAATAGTTCAATGCTGGTTAAATGGTGTCACCTTAAATAAGTGTGGGCGACATTTAAAAGAGGTTATAGACACGAAATTGTAAGCCAAAGTGAGATTTGGCCTAGAGAGTTCGTTGATCGTGAGATGAGACATCACTTGCCCATGAATAAGTGATAATAACTGGTTTGCAGATGAGGAGAAAGAAGTCCCAAAGTGATGATTATAATGAAATAAAACCGCAAGCTTAGATTTTGTAAACAAAACTTTTAAAAGGTTGGAAATGGTTATGATATATAATTTATTTGGATATAATTTCTGAAAATAAATAAATGTAGAATTTTATATTTAAAACAAAGCGATTAAAAAACTAAATAAATAAGGCAGCATTTTTATTTATTTTAAGAATTTCTTTGTATTTGTGTTTAGATTTAATTATCATAATTTTATTTACAAGGAATCCAAATACATTCTGTAAAATTTCTTCTGATTAATTTATACAAAAATATAAATACCCACGCTATATTCCGATTTCCAGGCAAACTGATTCAATGCATATTTCCCATAAACCTTGTTCGCAATGCAGTTGCTTACTTTCTTATTTGCAGTTTAACTAAAATTATATATATATATACATATTTCTGCTCTCCGATATGGGGACTTTTCTTTCTTTACTGATTAAACACGATTCCAAGCAACCGGCCACGACCAACAACTGGCCGCTGATCGTACGTGGCTATGATTTAATTCTAAACAAATCACGTTTTGGGGGCTGAGATGGGGAGGCAAATGTATCCGAAAACCCGAAGACCCCTGCCAAGGCCATCTAATCCGCGTGTCGTCTTCAGTTTATTACCATTTTTTCCCCACTTATTAGCTGACTTTTTCCTTGGTTTTTCTAGCTTGAAACGGTGGCATGCAACAGGCGACAGTTGATGACAGTTGGAAAGTGCTCATATATTTACTTTTCGCGCCCAGATTTAATCTCCAATCTACTCAGCTTTTTCTTTCTTTCTCTGCCGACACTTGTACAATAAATTAAATAGACCAAAAAATGAAAGAAATACAGAAGAAGAAGTGGAGATTTCGTCAGCTGAAATGGTAACGATAATTAAAGTTTTGCATTACCGCAGCTGGCGGTGATTAATGGGCATTGTTTCGCATACGCCCCGTTGCCTCAGCCCGAAAACCGCCCCGAAAAAAAACTACTACCAGGCAGAAATTAAAATGAAAACGAAATCAGGCGAAGGAAAATCAGCCACTTAATGCAAATTACAGAGACAGATACAAAGATGCGGAGATATAGCAACAAGTGTGTCTGCTATGGAAATGAAGTTGCCACATGTGGTGCCTCCGCCTCATAAACAGTAACAGTCCCAGATCCCAGATCGTAGGCACACCACCTCGTCGCAGATGATGATGATGATGATGATCCGCTCAAGTACAAAGCGGTTGCGCTGACAAGCCCATGTTTGGGCGTTGAGTTCGTTTTTTAAGCACTCACTCCACTTGCTGTTTTTCGCATTGCATTGAATGGAAGTTGGAATGGAAATGAAAAATGAAAATGAAAATGAAAAGGAAAACGAAAACCAGGTTTGCAGGTCGCTGAGATTTTTGAGTTTTTGTGAGCGCCGAAACTTTTGCGAAATGCTAAAATTCCTTTTAACTCTCTGTGCTACTTCTACATGTAAAAATCATGAAGAAAATGCAAATTATTAATAAAATAAACCTTAAAAAATCTCACACGAATATCTTTCTAAGAAAATCCTTTTGAAATGCGACAAAAATGTATTTATTTTTAGTTATTGTTAATATTACATTAATTTTTATTTGTGACCAGGTTTTATTTGAATTTAATACATTATTATTATTTAACAATTTATTTTTATTTATTTAAAATTATCAACAAAATGTCTTGCCACAAAGATACATTTGATATTTAAGTCACAAAAGCTTTAAAATTTAAAAAATGTGTAATATTTGTTAATTGGAAATATTCAAAAGTTTTTATATAAATATTTTCCAGGTTTTATTTAAATTCTTATTATATAAACAAGCTTATTATTGTATATTTTTTATTGCAAAATTGGCAATACTGTTGGTTTATATTAAAAGTTAATTAATTGTTAAAGTGCTATTCAAGGTTTTGTTTCAAAATTGGTTCCTACATAAGGTAAATATAAAAAGACAATAAATATTCATTGTATATAGAAACTGTTTATTAAACCTTTTTTAAAAATATTGAATTCATAAAAAATAATATTATTATATAATAATTAATATTAAAATTTAATAAAAGAATTTTATATGTATAAATTTGTTTTCGTTTTTTTTTATTGGTTTACTTTATATTAACTTACCAAATCATTTGATAACTATTTGGTTTGTTGTAGATTTTCCCAGACAATTTTTTGTTTATTAATTAATGGAAAATATTGTAGGCCACAAAGGGTTAAGCTGTTAATGTTTGTTAACAGCAATGAATGGACACCCCAATAGCAGGGTTTCCCGCTCGCACACACCAGTTAACAGTCGTTAAATATTTGAAGTGTTTTTGCTCTGCCGCAGCGCTGCTTGTAGTTTTGTGTTTTGTTTATCTGCTTTTGTTTACTTTTTTTGTATTTCTTTTTTGCTTTTTGCTGTTCCCAATGGATTTGAGTTTCGGTTTCTGTTTTCGTTCCGTCTCTTTTCGACTCTTTTGAACTTGGACAAGAACTGGTATTGAATTTCGAAATTCAACTCGAACTCGAACCCGAGAAGTCGACATCTTCGTCTTAGTCTTCGTGCTGATTGATTGAACGATTGAAAGACGCTTGCGGGCGTGCAGTCTCCGAAGAATCACGCGTTCTTCTAGCTCCCAAAACCTGTTTCCGCTTCCCAGGCGCCTCAATGGTTGATTTATCTCGGATCTGTGATCTCGACATCGGCATCGGCAGACTCTGCAGAAAGCTGCCAAATCAATTAGAGGCGCTGCGACTTAATTAAAATTTGTTTGCCTAATTAAAGGCCACCATCATTTCCACATGTCAATGTGAACGAACGCGCACAAGCGATTCTTTGTGGCCGCTTCTTCTGGCTCCAGTTGGAGCTCCAACTTCAGCTTCAGTTCTTTGCTTTTGTGGGTCGCATGCCTCTGGAGAAATGCATTTTGCAGTCGAAGAAAAGGAAAATAAAACCGAAACAGAACAAGGAAAGAGAAACAGAAACAGACACAGAATCAGAACAAAATGCAGCGCCAAAAGCCAATGCACAAGAATGCGAGACAAACTCAAAGATACAAGATGCACGATCTTCAACTAAAGTTGCAGCACACTGTTAAAAAATATATTTTTTATCTTAATTTTAAACGGGTTTTAATTTTTATAAATTTGTAAGTTTATAGGTGATCCAAAAATTTAATTATGCATAATTTTGTAACAATTAATTCTAGTTACTTATTTAGTTTTATAATTTTGAAGGGACTATATTTAATAAACCATTTTTAAATCATGTACTTCTTAGTTGCTTTCATACTTAAATTAAAATACGCATAAAAATATCTTTAAGTATTTCTCTATTACATTTCTTGTACTTAAATCTTATTCTTAAAATATCTGAAGTTTGATATAAAAGTTATACGTTGAACACAATATACTATGTACATATGTAAAAAAGAAAAAAAACTTCTTGTGCATTGAAATAAATCCAAAAATAAACCTCGATTTAAGCTTTAAAATACCACAAAATGCCCACAAAATATTTTTTAAGGCTTGAATATTTAATTAAAAATTTAAAAGTATTCAGAAAATCCTTGCAGAATCGCTTATAATATTTTTCAGTGCAGTAACAGCTTTAGGAATAGCAGCAGCAACGGCAATATCGTAGGAGCAGCATAAGCTGCGGCAGCGGCGTCAACGCCAATCGACAGCGGCCATCGGCAAAGCTGCTCGCAGCAGCAGCAACAGCGACGACAGCAGCAAGCCAATAGCAGCAGCAACAATAACAAATATCGCAGCAGCAGCAGCAGCAACACTCGCAGCAGCAGCAACGTCGACAGCGGCAGCAACTCATGTCAGTTGCTTTGCGGTCGTCGCTCGTTGGAGACGTTTGGAGTTGCTCAGTTTAATTCCTCAGTAACTTGCGCCTCGGTTTCATGGGATTATTTCACATATTTCCCTCTGGCACTCCTCGGCGCGTGTTAATCCAGTGTTTTGTTTGTGTTCTCGGCTCGCGTTGCCCCTACAAATATTTGAAATAGCGCGCAAAGGCCGCTTGAAGTGTGCAGAATTGAATCCGGGGCCGATATCTCGGGCACTACGGGTCTACGACTCCGACTCCGTATCCGGATTCTCGGAATTGTGCAAGTTCTTTGGGGCCAGAGTGAAATGAAAGCTGGCAAAAGTGAAACGCCCACAAGAAAATCGGCGAGGTGCTGTTGCTGCTGCTGCTCTTGAAAGAATCTAGCCAAACCACTTGGCCAATTCCACATACATACACGAGACACACACTGCCAACAAATTGGTAGAAGCGAAATTTCACCCAAGAACAGGCTCCAAAATCTTCGTTAGCCTGGATAAAACTTCGATTTCCGTTGGGATTATATCGAGCTATCGCTAGCTTTTGATGGTAATTAACCAAATTTAATGTTCTTAGCTGGATTGGTAGATGCATATCTATGGCGAATGGCTTGCACTTCAAGTTTTTTGAAAGTCTTAAAAATATATTTATGGAAAAAGTGTTAAGCTTGAAAGTTCCTTGATTAAATGTAAAAACAATCCAATTCGACAAGTGGTTTTCTTTGACAATTTTAAGAATTTACGGATTTATGCTTCTATTTCGAATAACTTTTCTTGAACCTTAAATATCAGGACTTAAAATATCAAAACACTTGTTTTTATTCCAATTTTAGAGGAATTTGCTTCAAGAGTTTTACAATATATTACATATTATACAAATATTTCGTTAATTATTTAAAAGTTAAAAAGAATCTTAGTTTTCTGAGGGTTTTAACCCTCTTTCTTTCACATTCACAATTCTCTAACTTTTAGCGTCTTCTATAACCTAATGTTTATACAAAACTTAATAGTTTTTTCTTGTGCCTTGTGAGAGTATTTAAAAATCCATAAAACCTATAATTTTTCACCTGACTTTGACAACTTTTGCTGGCAATTAAACAAAATTAAAATTTTACGCTTGCTTTTTAGTAAATTTCTTCCATGACTTAACCGTAAACTCGGCTGACTTTTGTCGCCGTTTTGCTTCGCACACACAACACACACGGCCCATGGATTGGCCTCCGAACTGACCTCTTCGGCGGTGGCTTGTGTGACTTTTTGAGACTTCCACGACTCAACGACTCGCAGCATGTCATGCCGGATTCCCCGCTTACGGTTTCAAGAATTACGGTTAAGAATCCGCCGTGTCTGTGTGCGAGAGCATTTTCCGCTGCCATGTTTCTGTGCTGTTCGGGGTTCCATTAGCTTCACTTTGCCAATGTTGCACGCTAATTATACGCCTCTGTGCCTTACGCGGCTATAGTCAGACTTAGTCGCCGATTCAGACTTAGACTCAAGCGCAGACTGAAAAGAACATGGAGAAAAAATGGGGAATGTTGGGAAAACATTAATTAAGCAAAGATTAATCTTAGGTTCTTTGGTTTATATTTCAAAAGGGTGTAGATTACTTGAAAACTTATGAATATTTGCAAAGATATAGTATATATTTTTAATATTTCCCCCAGTGTATCTACACTCTAAGTCTTAGGTCTGGCGTCTAGCTCTGGATGCGGTTCTTTGGCTCTGAGGCAACGGAGCTTGGAATGCAGTTAATGCTCGTTTGCATGCACAAATAACAGCTGGTTTTAACTCCTTTCTGTGCTGAATAACTGGCCAGTGGCCACAAACTGATTCCATCAAATTTCCCTCAATTTGCCATCCGATAAGCCCCTGACTCACGCTCTAATCAGTCGAGTGATAAGCAGCTTGCCATAAATAAATATACAGAAATTGTGTCACTTGAGTTGTGCATCAATTTAAAAAATTCAATTTGACTAACATCCCAGCTCAGTCCAGAGAGCAACAAAGCATGAATAATGCAAGTATATATAATATGGTAAATAAGAACTACCCTTGAAGAGGTGGTGGAAAAAACAAACTACTTGTATATCGACCCATCGGTTTTGTTTACCATATATAAAGCATACGCAGCGTGGCCCGATGGGGTGTATTAACGCTTAGGGGTTGCTCGCGCCTAGCTTCCAGTTAGACCTTTCAGTTGGCTAAGGGCTGCACGGGCTGTTCGTCACGGCAACGTGGCCAAAACAAAACAAAGGGGTTAGTCTAAAGTCTAGACCAAAAAAAAAAAAAGAAAAGCAGTGGCCAGTCAACAATATTTGGCCAGTCGAAGGTCCTTGTGTCCCCAGTGAGGTGTGTGCGTCTCTGCGGTGATGTAAACCCTGAAACAAAAGAATTGTGCAACCTTGGGGGTAAGACCAGAATTATTTCACATTTTTCTCACACTTCATTGGACGTCAACAGCATCTCTAAATCAAAGCCAAGACAGTTCATTAGCTCTACAAAAAAAAAACATACAACAAAAAACTCTGACAAAAAGAAAAGTAAACTTTCACATTTCTAATGGCGGCTTTTGTTTCTTTTTTTTCTTGTGTTTTCTGTTCATCTGAATGCTATGCAAAATGGCAATAAATTTTCTTTGATTTAATTTCTCGAAATTAAAATATTTCTGTCTGCGTTCAGATTATTTCATTTTATTTCATTTCATTCCATTTGCCAACGTCTTCCGCATTCAGAGTGCCAAGATTAGTGGTCTTGAGGTGCGTATCTAATCTGCGGATTCTTGGCTCAAAGTCAGCTGTGGAATTATCACTTTCACCTCACCACCTCAGCCCCTGGAAAAGCTCTCTTTTCTTTCTGCGCCCTCGGAAATTATGCCCAGTTCATTGTGATAAGTCAAACAATAAAAGAAATCAAACAAAACGCATCCGTTTTGAAAGCCATTTGCATTCGTATAGATATAGGTATTGAGATATATATATAAAGGTTTATCTTCATAATAAATGTATGGCAGGTGCAGCAGCTGCATATGTGGCTTAGCCTAAAAAACTGCAGCTCATCAAGTTTCTTTTTTATTATTTCGCCTTTTCTTCGGCTTGAGATGAGGTTGATTTTTGTATTGTTGAGGTGTCTCTCGTCTGGCTGTCAATTGTTTACATTTTCCTTTTCGGTTTTTTGCTTTTTTTAGACTCAGTGTGAGGCTGCTTAATATGCAAAACATTTTTATTGACCAGGCCAAAAAGCAGTTGACCGCCTCACAGCTGAAATGGCCTTAGAGTCCGCTCTCTATAAAAGGCATTGGAATTATCATTCTGTGGCGGCTAAAAACCGAAATCAAAAATATTTATGGCTCATTCTGGGGGATATTTTGGCGGGTTCTTTGATAATTATTTGGAATTTAATTGAATTAAAGTAATTTTAAGCTGTTAAGATTTCATTTGGAAATTGTTATTTAATTTAATTTGTAAAAACAAAAACTCTTCTTATTCAAGCCTAGAAAAATGTTATTTTATTATTAAATCAATTGTTATTTCAATTATCATTGTCTTGAAAACAATTATCACTTCCCCATAGCTCACACTTACTTATTACTTTGCTTTGCTAATTGATTTGTCAAAATAATAATTGCGTTTCATAAGTAATAAATCATTTTGTGGCCTTCCTCAATTAAATCACTGAAATATCCGAAAAATATGCTGCAAAGTTGGCTGCAAACTTGGCAGCTAGCTTCCCCTTGGAATTCCCCATTTTGGCGGCCAGTTTGCTTTCCGCCTTGCAATTGACAAATAATCACCAATAAAAAATTCCATTCGAACCAAACAAGACATTTTATGTAAACACGCTTTTTTCGCCAGCAATTTCCTTTAATACACAAAATATGCTCAACGAAAGAGGTTTGCGTAATCAGCAGTTTTAGCTTCTTTATTTACATTGGCCCGGATCGTGCGTATATAATATTTTTTCTCGTTCAAAAACCTTTCCTGCAATGGCAAATAAAACTTAATTTTTGTTATTCTTGCCGCGTGCGAAGTAGCAAAAGAAAAAAGTGACAACTAGAAACAACATATGGTTAGACCTGGCCATATATCCAAACAAATGGGTATACAAAGAGCAATATGAGGACAAAAATATGTATGTGGAAAAAGATGAAGATGAAGACGGCTAACGAACTGACTGAAAGCAGCTTAAAACCATTTTACGATACCGCAGACGATGTGAGGCAGAAGAAATTGTTTTCGCCGACGCTCCAGTCGCTCGCTCGCCTTTATGTAATCGCTCATTATAATTGGCATTTGTCTGTGACAAAGACACGTGAACGGGCGGTAAATAATTGTCAGGTGCGAGGAGGCGGTAAGACAATATTGTGGGCCTCGGTTTTTGTGCAATGCCATATCGTCACATAGCCCACATCGATCGCCCAGCGATAAGCCAGCCAAGGCGCATTCATACCGCATCAAGCATACGCAATGTTGTACCCACCAACCGCATGCTATGATTTCTCACTCACCGAGTGCGACTTCCTTGAGGCGACAATTTTGTAATATATGTATATACACAAGTATATATGTACAATAAGTAGCCAGTTTGGGCAATCTAATGGGCAATGAGTCAAAAATCGAAAAGAGGCTTAAAATACCTGTGCAGATTACACGATTTATAAAAAGCTTTTGACTTCGCAGGTTGTTTTGCTTGGGGGAATTTTTCAATTAAAAGAACAAATCATAATGTTTAAATACAATTGTTTTGCTTCTTTTTTAACATTTTTACTCTTGTTTTTAAATCAATTCATGTGTTTCCTTATCTTTAATGCTTGTTTAAAAGTTATTTGGTATTTATTATCCGTTTTAGATTAAATAACCTTTAAAACTTTGTTTTCCTTTCAATTTGCTAAATGTTTCTTGTTTTCCTTTATTTCATATAATTTGTTATATCTGCAAAACACGGCTTAGCCTTCAGAAAATGTTATTAAAATTAAAAAAACCCACTAATTGATTATTTAAAACATTTTCAACTATTATGTTTGGCTAGGAAACCAATTATTATAATTTATTTAAGGTGGTAAATCGTTTCAAAATATATTAAAAAGTCTTTAAAACAATGCTTAACCTTTAGAAAATATTATTTATTTAAAAATTAGAGATTTCAAACAATTTAAACTATTATTAAAATCTTTGAAAAGCATATATAATTTCTATAAGCTGTTCAACAGTTTTCAATCTTCATAAAATATTGAAAAATATATTTGTTATATTTTAAACATCCTTTAGAAAATATTATTAAATTGAGGAAATAACTAATTGGATATTTTTCAAAAATTTTACAGTTATTAAGTTCTTTGAAACCAATTTATTATAATTTCTTTAAGCTGTTAAACAGTTTGAAATTTTTAATAAATATGTAAAAATGTATTGTTATTATCAGAAAATATTCAGAAAATATTTTTAAATTGAAAAAGGACTTCTTTGATATTTTTAACAATTTAAACTCATATGAAGTTCTTGGAAATTCGCATGTTATAATATATTTGATGAGGTTTAACAGTTCGTAAAATAATAATAAACTTTTTGATAAACGGTTAAATATGTAAAGCAGTTTCTTGAAAAAAAATAAATTAATCACTAGAATTCGTAAGCATTTTAAATATTTATCTTAGATGCTCTGAATTACAAATATATATTTTATTATTACACATTCCTGCCAGAGGCCAGATAAGAGTACAGCTTTCTGCAGCAGTTCTTTGTCCTCAAGCTGTTTTACGGTCAATATACCATATACCATGAATAATGCAGCTAATCCATTAAAAAATAACTCAAAATACAGCTTGCATTGTAAAACGAAAATATTTAATAACAAATAAGTGTTCTAAGCCCCCGTCCTCTGGTTCTCTTTTTACACATGCCAATCCAGATACCGTAGAGAAACCTCAGTAAAAAATTCCCCAACCAGCTTATCGTGCATAATTGCTGCGATATGCCACGCCCTGAAAAATATATGCGCCTCCATTAATTGCCGGCACCCAATTTGCATTTTGCTTGAACAAGATTTTCACGAGCTTTCTCTTCTACTCTCGCTCCAGGGGCAACATCATCATCACAATCACCATCTTCGCTGGCCGAGAACGTGATCGCCTTCAGGCCGAGATCGGAGTGAGCCAGCGCCGTCATGGCGATGTCACCTGTCTTGGATGCGGCAGCCATTGCCGCTCGCCATGATCTCAATGGGAATAAGACGGCGGCAGCCACACGAACGCGCTCTGGAGCCACATCGGCGACGAATTCACCGCGTAAATCGAAAAAGACTATAATTAATTGGCTGGTAAACAGCAGTAGCAACAGTAGCAGTGCTGATAGTGAAAACAATAATCCCAAAGCGAATACCAATCCGAATCCGAATCCAAATCCGAGCGCGAATCAAAATTGCAGCTGCGAATCGCGCGCCTTTCGCGATTTCCGCGGTGTGCAAACTCTGCGTTTGCTGTGGAGCAAGCGCATCAAGAGTGCCAGCGAGGAAGCCACCAGTCCCGGTTACCACTCCAATTCCAACTCCTCCTCCTCCTCGCTGGGCACCTTAAAAAAGCTAAACAAGAGCGTCAGCTGTCTGGTGAACGCCTTCAACAACTCGCGGGATTGTGGAACACCAGAGAAATCTTTGGCCAAACGTGCCGCCAGCTTGCATAATCTGCAGGAAGCGAATGCCAGGAATTTACAACTCCAAAGGGAAAAGGATAATTTCTACAAGTATAAAAACGCCGAGCAGGCCAGGATGCGGGCCAAAATGAGGAACGAACACAGTGAGGCCAGTGAAAAGCGCCTGAAAAGTGACGACAGCACCAGCTCACCTGCTCTGCCAGCCTTATCAGCTGAAGATAAGGTGGAACCCGAGGTGGAGGAGGTGGCAGCAGAGGCGGAAGTGGAGGAGGAGGATCAGGTCGAGCTGCGGGCCAAGCGAGAGTGTAATCGCGGCGAGCTTTTTAGTCTCAGCGCGACGAGCGCCCTTAACGGCGACGGCGGCGGCAGTAGTGATTCTGTGAACACTGCCCATTCTCGCGTCTCCACCTCGATCTCCTCCAGCACCACCCATACCACAGCAACGTCATCGGGCACGGGTCGTTCCGCGGGTCGTCGCAAATATAGCTTTAAAACGCACGCCGGCAAGTCATATCTCCAGCACCATCACTCATCGCGACGGATTAGCAGCTTGGATATGTCGCACAGCTCCAGTTCTAGCCCCGGAGGCGGCATCAGTTTGGTGGCCAAGCTGACGCAGCAGTTCAACGAGATTATCCAAAAGGATGCCCGTCTCCTGGACCAGGTCAAGCGGAACAATGGCGTCTGGCTATCACGCGGCACCCATGTCTACAAAATTGTGGAGAACCGACAGCCCGCCGCCGAGTCTGGCGAGGAGAGTAGCCGCATCTCCATGGTCCAGCGGAATATCAAGAAGTTCGAGAAGCTGGAAAAGCCCAGTGTGCCACTGAAGAGCGAGCAGTTAATGCGGAAGCACCACGAACTGATGGCCAGTGGTTCCACTGCCAGGGGAAGCACTCTTCCGCGTGGTCCCCGGACCAAGAGGAATCTCAAGCTGCCGGCGGGCAGTCCAGGTATACCCGAACTGGCGGTGGTCAGTGAGGAGGTCAAAACTCCCAAGGAACCAGCTAAGCAACCAAAGTTAACCCCGATGGAGCCATTGCAAGATGAGCAACAAGAAGCTAAGATTGAGAAGCCTCAAGATGAGCTGGACTTTGTGGCGGACGGGGAAGGGGAAGAAGAGGATCTGCGCCAGAAACAAAGGAAGCACAAGTATGCCACAATCTATGAGAAACTGAGGTTTACCTTTGCCAAGGGCAGAAAGTCAGCTAGTCCCTCACCCACCAAAGGTAGATCCAAGGAGGAGGTGTCCCTGGAAGAGGAGCAGGTGCCCAGGGAGGCAGCTTCTAAAGAGGAACTTCTTCAGGAAAATGTTCCAAAAGAGGAAGTTCAGTTAAGGCTGAAAATACCTAAGGAAGAAGTACCCAGGAAAGAGGATATTTCCAAGGCAGATGTACTCAAAGATTTCACTCCCAGTAACCTAGAGGATCCTTCACCCGTTCTTCCCCTGCCTCCTTGCATTGATGCCGATTCCAAGATACTAGATGCCCTAGAAGCTGTGGATGAGAAGCTCAAGGTCCTCAATCCCCCAAGTGAAATGTCCTCGCAGGATGGTGAACTTCTACTAGGAGCCAACAATGACTTTGAGCAGCGCATCCTGCCCAACAACTCCTTCGTTTACCAGGCGGCCAACAAGCAGATTTCCAACAATCAGATCCTTCTTAACCAGGCGGTGAATGTCACCCTTGTCAATGCCATCGAGGGTGAGCAGATGATCATGGAGCAGAAGCAGCTGTTGAAGGCCAAAGCAACGGAACTCAAGGTGGAGCTGAAGAAGGAGGAGCTGCCGGAACCGGAATCCATCTACGAACCCATCACACCCATTGGCAGTGAGACCAAGACTGAAACCCCAACCTCCAGCTTATTCAAGATCGCCGCTCAAAAGTCGGAGATTGTGGAGGATATATACCAAACTCTGGAGGAGACTGCCAAGACCACTGCCAAGCCCAAGCTGAACATCTGGCTGGAGGGCTACGAGTCCATAGCCGGCTCCCTGGAGTCATCTCCGCCAGCCTTTGATGGTTACGAGTGCATTGGCCAAGAGGAGATGGTCAGCACACCCATTATTCTGGGCACTGGCACCTTGGGTCGCAATACCCGGGATCAGCTGCCGGAGCTTCCAAAGCCCATGAGAGTGCTCCCAAAATCCGTCACGCCTCTGCGACCCGCTCCTCCCAAGCCAGGGGCTAAGGAATCCGAGGAGGATGAGAATATCTACGATACCATTAAGGGCTGCTACGAGTCCATGCACTGCAAGACCTCCTCCTCATCCTCGTCTAGCGGGGGAGCCACCCTCACCACAGATGCCATTTCTTTGGGTTCCAATTGCTACGAAAGCATCGCCCACTTCCGCAAGGCGAAAATGGCCACGGGACAGAACCCGGGATCCGCTGGAAGCTGTATCCAACTCTCCAGCAGTGGTTCCACTCTAACCATCTCCTCGGACCACAAGACCAACAGCTTGTACGAATCCTCGCTGGCAGCCAATGGTTGCGTGGTCTATGGAAGTGCCAGTGTGGGCTGCCGCTCCTCTGTGGGCAGCAGCGCCGGTAGTCGGGACAGCGGCAAGCCGGGCGAAAAGCGATCCTCGTTAGCGGGCTCCAGCGACAACAGCGATGCCTGGGTGGACATCTCGGATGGCGAGCACGGGCATACGAAGGTGGAGCTGGCCACCGAGGCTCAGTTTCTAGTGTGAGTATAACTTTTAGACACATTTTTTTAATGGAAAGTTTGAATTATGGGTTTATATTTAAACGGAAATTGGGAAAATGGGCTTAGGGAGAGTTTTCTGAATGCTTTATTAATAATTTTCAAACAGATAAGTTTTTACTTTAATCTTTTGTTTACTTTTTGCAAGGCAATTTGTGAGTTTTACAGTCATTTTTATAATTTCTTATTTAAATTCGTAATAGATAAAGCATTTTACAGCTGTTAGATTTTTTAAAAAAGGTTAAATATATAAAATTATATATCTCAGTTATTACAGCATCTTTTGAGATAAAACTTTGCGGAGAGCTAATTTAAAAACAGAAATTAATCATTTGTAATGTCAACTCTTGGCTGTAGTCGCTCATTTAAAGTATTATTATGACAAAAAACATTTTTATTATTATTTTCCTGTACAGCGGAACTGCAATTCCCCTCCAGCATGGACTATATAAATTCTGCGTATATTGCTTATCAGTTTGTTTGGGCTTCGCCTTATCTAATCGCCTTTGGCCAAGACAAGGCCCGCAGGGGTTCCAACCGGCTCAATTGCTGTTGCCGTCAATAAATGGTGCAACATCGGTGTTTAAATAAAGTATATACATATATACCTATATATTTAAACACAAAGCTTAAGGTTGATCCCAAAAACTATACTGAAATGCAGGTCAAGGTGGCTGAAGTTGAGCTCTAGACTTTTTACTGACATTATCTGGGAGTTTTAAAAGCAAAATAGGAATATATAGAAAAGAGCGTTTAAATATGTACTATATTTTATACAGTAAAAAAGGGTTACTTAGTCATTCTGTTATTTTTCATTTGCATAATCTCATAAATAAATAAACAAAGCCAGGGAGATACGAGCAACGACGTCAGAGAAACGAAAACAAAAACTAATTGCTACAGAGGCTATATAACAAATTAATATATAAAATAGTAAATTTATAAAAAATTTAACAAACTTCTGTTCAATTTTTTCTCATTTACTATTTAGATGTTAAACAAACGTTGTCATAATTTGTAACAAATTAACAGCCATTTAATAATCATTCACTTAATTAGTGAAATGTCATGCTCTGCTCTGTTCCATTTCTTTTCCATTAATTTTTTGAAGTTGCAACACTCAGCCCGATGGCTGATTGAAACTTTTCAGAGCGCCAACTCTTCCCCTCTATTAATTAGACCACTGACCTACAATTTGTTATGTTATCAGTCGATAAGATTGACTGAGTCTGACGGGCCTCTTGAGGGAAACCCTAGAAATTCTGAGAGTCGAGAGGCAATCCAAGCACTCTTGCCAGTCAGTGCCCAAGCATGATTGGAGGAACCACATCGGAGAGCTCTTTCCGCTTAGTTTGATCGATCGATTTTTGGGGGAATCATGAAGTACTTAACCGCAACTATTTTAAGTCAATTAAATCAGCATTAAGTAGTGAATGATTTGGTGTAAAGATCTTTTTTTCCCTTGCCCACTTGCAGTGTTCGGGAACGGTTTAAGCCACATCGCACACGCAGCCCCGATTGGTCGAAACGCATCAGAGACAAAAGACTGCAGAAGAAGGCGATAAGCTGCATTGAGGGTGAGTATCTATATAGAATATATATGTATATATCTTTAAAATAGTGTATCATAGTTGTGGATATATGTAGATAAGAATTTAAGAACCTAAAAAAGTACGTATTATGAGAAGGGAAAGCGAAGGTTTCAAGCTACAAAAATTAAAAATAAGATAACACAGGGTAAATATTTTGAAACTGAATTTACAGACTAAATAATTTATTTATTTTTATGATTATTTCTCTGTTAATTATTATTTTATTTAATTTTTTTTTAACTATCTTGTTCTTTTAATTGTACAAAATCCTAAAACCATATTCATTGCCTTAAAATAAAACATAAGAATAATAAGAATTAGCATTATATTAAGATTTAATTTATTTTTATTAATTTATAATTTATATTTATTAATTTAAGGAAAATATACATTTTTAGATCATAAATCAAAACAATTTTTCATACATTAAAAAATCAAATCAAGTTTAAAATTGTTATGTAACCAAAATGAAAGAAAGGCTATTAATTTTCCACCAGATAATTACTTTTTGTTCAAAGGAGTTGTATTATTTCATTTTATTACTTAAATAAAAAATCAACAAAATTACAAACCAAATTCCTCACATTTATACGCATTACTCATTTGAAGTTCGAAAAAATTACGTATACGTATCATTTATCCAGTTTTATTACCCCAAAAAAATGTACCATTTATTAAATTAAATTACAAAATAAAAGAATTCACAACAAAATTCCAAACCAAATTCCGCAGATTACGTATACGCATTTCGCATCTTAAATTCGAAAATATTACGTATACCTTACGTTGCCCAGCTTTATTCGATCGTTTGGTTCATGTCCCTGCTAAACTTTACCATCCACCACGGTTACTGTCCGTTGAGTGTGTGGACTCTGGGTTTTGTGACTTTGGCAAGCAAAACCCAAGTAATTATCAACTATTTAATTGCTGCGAGCGCCGCTAGCCATTTTGCCTTTTGATAAATATGCATAAATGGCAGCCGTAGCCCAAAGAAAATGCCAAAAGTGAAGCGGAACCCGTAGTGATTAACAAGGCGAGCAGCTAGCAGAGCGTTTAATTAGCCGAGCAACCTTTTTATTTTTAAGCCTAAGTCCAGCTTACGTAGAGCGGAGAGGCAGCCAGACAGGTTCCACACAATGCCCATAAAGTGGACGCAATGTGCAATTTGCTCATTGTTGTTGCTGCCACAGCAGCATGCTCCCTCTCTCCGTGGGGATCCGTGTGGATACCACCTCTCATTCGGTAAAATACGCTCCACTCGAGCAGTTCGTGCGGTCTGGGCGGGCTGTTAAAAGCAGAATTTGTGTGATAAATGTGAATATCGGTGTGCATAATTAATGATGTTGCTCTAATAATAATCTGAGAAAAATAAACAAAAGAAAATTAAACAAAATTAAATGAAACAAGAGCATGAACAATGATTTCAAAAACGCAGAAAGATATATTGAAAGATATTGAGAGAGCGAGTGCCAGTGCAGTTTGCAGTTACAAGTTTTTTGTTTGCCTTTTTTACGTACTTATGTGGAGACGTCACGAACTGAAACCGATGCCGAATGATTTTATTGTTGCCCTTCCACCGTCCACACCCAACCCCGCATCAACCCCTCACTGAATTATTGTTGCTTTTGTTTGTGGCGATGACGAAATTGTTTAGCGAAAACCGAAAACCAGTCTAGAAACATAAAACGCCAGCCAACAGCTCACGGTGCAACCTTGAAGAAGTCTTAACGAACACACAAAGCAAAATAAGGGAAAAAGCGTATAGATAACCGTTGTACATCCAAAGGAATCGCGATTTGCCAATTTACCAATTTACGAATTTACCAATTCGACGGATGACTTTTGCAAAAATAGTTGTAACTAGCACAAAAAAAAACTAACAATAAAAAAAAACCCCCCTCTTCATAATGGGCAACTATTGCAACAAAAGTTTACAGGCGATGTGCAATGTGCAGTGCGAATTTCGAGTGCGAATCCGAATTCGAAATTGAGGAAGCATTTTTACAGGAGACACAGTGGGAAATTCAGCAATTCGAAGTTGATATTTATATTTAGTTGATTGTAAAACGAAAAGTTGATGACAGTAAAAATAGATTATGACGCCCCAGTTCTAGAAAAGCTTATATCATGGCAAATATTTAAAGCCAGATTCCTGTTCAGCAAGACGAATTTAAACGTAAATTTCATAGGAAAGAAAAACGTAATCTTAAATTCAAAGATCAAAATGTCATAATATAATGACAATTCCAGTTAATAAATAATGTTCAACACGAAATTGTGCTTGAGTTCTAAGTATAAAATTCCACAGAAATATTTAAAACGAAATCAAATCTCCATATTAAAAATAAATTTTAAAAAATTAAACCTCATAGATTGGGAATATAAAAAAGCTTTCCTTTAAAATACTAAGAAAGTAAATTGCTTTTTTAATAACTAAATTTATTTATAACTAAAAATCATCCTTTTTAAATATAAAGTAAATTAAAATCTTTAAAATTTCGCTCGGTGTTACACGTAATCCTACAAAAAAGGCTTTGTGCGAAAAATGCGATAGTGTCTCTGAACCAATCCCCTCTCCCAAAAGGAGAGTTCAGCGAACGCAGTTGGCAATTGGAAAATATCTTGTAATTGCTTCATGTTTCACGGGTGAAACTTAGGCTTAGCCCGCTAAATGGAAATTCTCAGCTTAACTTTTAACTTTTACCCGGGGCACGTTCAACTTTGGCTCGTTACGAATACCGGCTACGAACTTTGCTATGTTATTTATTTTTTGTCGTCGCCCCGACACGCAACGCCCGCAGCGAAAGTGTCGTGGAAACTCAGACTTGAGCCCAGAGCGAATCAGACTCAGACTTGGGGCGGCGTTGCAATGAAAATTTATGAGCCCACTTGTCGCAGCCAGGAAGAGATCATGCTTGATTTTTGGGAAGCTACGAAATGGATGCACATTTCCAATTAGATGACTGGGTAGCTGGTACAGAGGAACCTCGAAAATGGAGGCAAGGAAAATGGAGAAATCAATTAGGTGACTAGCGATCCAAAATGAAGCCTATGTGTGGCAGAAATAAACTATAATTACCAAGAAATATATAAATAATTAATAGTTTGAGTAAAGCTTGGAATACCGTCAAAGAAATGCACTTTGATTACAGATTTTGAATACAGAAAGCAAAGTATTTACTTTACCATTTAGATGACTAACAAAAACAAGAAATACTGCATTAATTATTTCCTGGGAAATTGTTACATTTATTTTATTCCAAGCCTTGAATTATTGCAACTGAAACAGATACAAAATTTATAACAAATTGGTAATTGCTGGCATGCTGAAAGTTTCAACTCAGGCTGGGGGTTTCCGATACTGTTTGTCTTTGATTGTATATTTATTTTACAGCAATGCAAAAAATATATACACAAAAATATAAGAGTTTTTGAAAAACAATAATTATATCTTTAAAGATACTTATTGCAAATACAAGATATTTTTCAAATACAGTAGATTTCACTCTCTTAAAATCAATTTTCATAAACTTAAAAGCAAACAGTTGCTAAAGGGATTATAATTTTCAAGTTTAACAAAGACATTGGGTTGCTATCAGCTATCAGTTGTGAGCTTGTCTTCTTACGTGACCAATGGACGATTGAAAGGCAATGACATCGTTTGGCACTTAATAATCTTAACCTTAATGCGTCGTCCGATCAATCAACCGTTGGATGCGATCCGCTGATCAACTGGATTTCTTTCTATCTACAGTGCAGGCAGAGCAGCTTTAATTGTTAATTGCCAGCGCAGAAGCAGAAACAACAGCAGAAACGACCGGCCTTGCACTTGCTGTGCATTCCATTAAACAAAAGAGACCCCCGAGATCAGCTTCCTCGGCTTATGTGTAAATGCAATTTGTACTCTACACCATTCTGCACATTTGCTGTTTACAAATGTATCTCAGTGCTAGACGATATACTGGGATTTCTTTTTCTTGTACCATCTCGCGGTTTCTTTGTTCGCAGAGGCGATGGGGCGGCTAATGAAATAAACCATTTCCGTATTGGATATAAACGTTCGCTTTGCACGCACCAACAAAGGCCTAAATTCGCAGAAACAGAGAGAGAGAATTGTAGCCTGTACGTCAGCAATAACCTGAAACCGGTAACACTGAGCTGGCCGAGATCCCAGCTCCTTGTTTTTGAGACAGAACCCAACTCCCCAGCTACCCACGCGCAACAAGTGTCGCTGCCAAAAAAGTATCTTGTTTCGTTCAAGATATGTACACATAGATCGAGACAATAGAGGTTGAAATAATAGCAAATATATGAGTTTTCTTTTGACAATTATTATATCACAAATTAGCACTGCCAAAAGACAAAATTTTAAACACAAAATAACAGGTTCCATGGATTTCTTAATTACGAATTATCAATGAATAATTCAATTAGTTTCTTGTGCAGTTCTTTTAATATATCCTCTGTTACCTAGCAATCAATATTTATTAAAAGAATGCCTTAGAATTATTTAACAAATTAAGATCTTTAAATTACCGTTCCGCTTTGGCATTACAAAATGCTTTTTATATCAATTATGGCCTGCATTCTTGAGTGCTATTATTGGGGCCGCAACTGTAGATGGATTCATGCCATATTAAACTCATATTCATGCTCAGATCGGACCTCAGCTTGCAGATCTTGACTCAGTGCCTGGTTTTATTGGCTCTCTCTTTTCCTCTCTCTCTGTGGAACCGGTTGGCATTCGCTGCGCTTGCCTGCCTCCTCATCTCCATGATATTACGTATACGTAATATGCGATCAGATACCAACTAGCACTCAGTGTTGGAATTTAATGTTCTGCGGCTGGAATTTTCTTACTTTACACATGGCTTGCTGGCAGAATGTATGAAAAAAATGGCTTAAATTCATTTGAAAATTGCCAAATTCGTTAGTTTTTCAGGGCATTTGATGTGCGGCACCTGCCATCATGGTGTTTGATTTTCCAGCCATATATGTAGTATGTATAATCACACACCGCACTGTGCCCAGAGAGACTGTCTGCATTCAACCATGATTCCATTATAATTTGCGCTATTTTGCATGCCCCTGCTTTGGGTGTTTGCTATTATTTTACCTTTATTTTAGTTTTAGTTTAGCTTGGCTTAGTTTAGCATAGCATTCGCCGCCTACAGTCTGGTCTGGCTGTGATATACTATACGCCCTATAAGGCCAGCTTTTATATTGTTGTGACACTCGGAGAGTCGGTTTAATTAGCATATCGGACACAGTGGACAGTGGATTGTGGGCTGAGTATTTCAATCAGAAAAGGGCAGACAATTGCAGCAGTTTTAATTGCTTTCAATTGAATGACTTTTTCCTAAGAACAGAGTTCAAAATTCCAAAAGAGCAGCCACAACTCCACACTTGAAAGAATAATTTAAATATTTCTGCAAATTTAAAGAATATATTTAAAGAAAAAGGGTACATGAAATATAAAGCCATATAAAAATATAAAACAATATTAAAAACATCAAATAACTCAGATTTAAAGCAACATCATTAATTCAACACTCCAAAAATAACTCAAAAAAGCTATTTAACAATAGAAAATTTGCCATAAAAAGACTAATACCATAAAAAGTTCATAAAAAATGATTTTTGTACAATTTTCGAAGAAGAAAAAAGAACAAATATAATATATATTCTTTTTTATGGCAAAATTTGTAACATAGAAAAGAAAATAGTTTATTTTTAGTGTCAGGCCTTTTGTGTGAATCATTGATTGACAGTCGTTTGACCCCCAAAGATGTGATTAGATGTCTTCAATTAATCCCAACAACGACCAGCGCCTGAGCTGCTCTAGCAGCCTGAGCAGCAGCGGTCATCCCGCCGATTTGGTAACCCTTCCCCGCCAGCGGAGACCCCGAGCCGCCGGCGAGGTGGCGGTCACCAGCGGTCAGCATAACTCCAGCTGCGTGTATCTCAATGGGCCCGTGTCCGCCGAACCAGTGCGTCCCGCTCCCGAACCGATCTACCAAAACGAGGCGGCAGCCATTAGCCAGCGCTGCAGCTATGCCCACCAACGGGCCCAGCTGTTGACCTCCATGCGGGTGGGTCACGAGGTGACACCGGAGGGCGGCGAGCATCCCGCAAAAGTCATGATGACAGTGAGCACTTTCGTAGGTTCGTTCTGGTAGCAAAAAATATCAATTAAACTTTAATTTTAAATATATATATATTTATGTAATAAAGCTTATAATTTTAGAGTTTTTTGAAAAAGTTTATAGAATTAAGTTTTAAGTTATTTCTAAGCCACTAAAGAGGATAAGTCTTGCCATATTTCATTTATTTGTGTAAATAATAGGATAATTTTTATAGAATTATGATATTTATTTAAACAAAATGTAAACTCAAGTTTCTCCTTCTCCTTCAGACGACTCCGATCACTACTATGAAACGCTGTCACCTCTGGGAAACAAACGCCATTCAACGCAGTTGATGCGTCCTCACCAGGATGTGGTTCGAACCAGTGGAATCCGCTCATCACAGCGTCGCTCTAAGAATCACTCAGCCTCCGCCCATGCCCTGGGTGAACATGTGATCATCTCAGATGACTACGATTCCTTTGAGACAGACAGCGATGATCTTGGTGAGGGAGAGCCCGACCAGCGACAAAGAAATGTAAGTACTTCTATCTCTATCTTTTGTATTTATTTAATTATTAATATTATTAATATTAATTAATTAATTTCCCTTTCCAGCACAACGACAGCGGTGTGGACATGCGCAACCATCGCCTGCCGAAGCCACCTCCTGCCCAAAACCAAGTGTACGAGTTTGTCCGCAAATTCCGGGACTTTATCTCCAGCAAGAAATCGCCAAAGGGCAGCCAGCAAAAGCTGTACGAGAACACACCGGCGGCCACGCAGTTCTATGTGGAGAGTGGCAAGCGGCAAGCGGAGGTGAGGGAGTACGAGAACACAGAGTATGGGCCGGAAAGGAATCCAACGGCGACGAACTCACACCTGGAGCAGGCGCCAGTGCTGAGGGCCAAGCAGAAAAACGGCAAGAGTCTGCGTTCCCGTCTCCGCAAGAGTCTAGTCGGATCCAGCTTCGATTCCAAGCACCTGGCCTCCTTAACGGAAGCACGGAGCACCTTCTATGTGGAGGATCCCGAGGGATCGCTGCCAGCCCTGCAGTTACCTTCCCCCGAGATCCATGGCTCTGGAGAACTTGACTCTGGTTTCTGCGAGAAGACCTGCATGCCCACGGCCGAGTCGCAGAAGTTCTCCACGGTGGCCCGAAAGGCCAAAAAGGAGGCGAAGGCTACCAGGCGTCGCACCACCATCGGACTGAGGCCCCATGATCCGCCGCCTCCGCCACCGCCACCAATCGGCGGCAACAAGACCCCCACAGAGATGGAGCTGCGCGAGCAAGAGCCTGGCCAGACCACCTCCTGGTATGCCGAGTGTGGAGTCTTTAAGCAGGCCAATAATTCGGCAAGTTCTCCGCGAGGTGATGAGCCAGTGACGCCCACGCCCAGTGCTGGAGGAGTGAGCTCATGGTACGCCGAATCGGGTCTCTACCAGACCAGCGGCATATCCGTGGCCAGCTCCAGTGGCAGCTCCGGCGTCTCCACTGGCAATGAGGCTGGTCTGGGCGACGAGTTGAACTCGGAGCCGCACAGCCTGTTCTCCAACGAGCCCCTCTATCAGATGTACAGCGCCGCCAAGCTGGAGGTGAGTTAAAAGGCTAAGAAATCAAAATCTTTATATGTATATTAATCCATGAATCTATTTTCAGTCCATCACACGTGACCTGGAGGCGCACGAGGGTTCGGCGGATGGCTACGAGGAGATTGGTCAGCATGCCAAGCAAAAGACAGAGCTGGCGAAGCCAAGACCCACCGCCCTGCAGCTGGTGGAGCCCAAGAATGGACCATCGCGCACCCTGTGGAGCGAGATTCCAGAGGTCATTCAATCCTTAATTTTGCGTGAGTATTGATTAGGATATATCTTATCATAATCTTTAAAAAAATAATCATTACAGCCACCTTGACCAGCCGAGAGCGCAGTCTGCAGGAGGCCAAGTTCGAGATTATCACCTCGGAGGCCAGCTATCTGAAATCCCTGAACCTGCTGCGCCGCCACTTTATGAACCACAGCGCCTTTATGGACACTTCTGTGCTGAGTGGCCGAGATCGTAAGGCTCTCTTCTCCTACATCGTGCCCGTTCACGAGTGCTCGGAGCGTCTGCTCACCGAGCTGGAGGCCTGCTGGCAGGACAACATTATGCTGCTGGGACTGAGTCGCTGCATCTACGAGATCGCCGAGCGGCACTTTCACGTCTATGTGGCCTTCTGTGAGCATCAGGGACGGATGGATAGGACTCTACGTCGGCTGAAGGAGTCCAAGGAGTCGAGTGCCTTCCAGCAGCACTTGGATCGGCTGGAGCAGAGTCCCAGCTGTTGTGGCCTCAACCTGCACTCGTTCCTGATGCTGCCCATGCAGCGAATCACCCGTCTACCGCTCCTTATCGATGCTGTGTTCAGCAAGGAGTCGCCGCTAAACCGTGAGGAGTACGAAAGCTGGAAGCTGACGCTGGCTTTGGTTCAGAAAATAGTAGCGCAGTGCAATGAGGCAGCCAATCGCTGGGAGCAGGCCTACGAGCTGGAGCGGATCGCTCGCCAGTTGGAATTCCCCTCGCACGTGCGTGCTCTTGCCATTGCGCCCATGGGTGTGCCGCGGGCAGGCGCCAAGCCGCGCTTCCTGGTCAAAAGGGGTGAACTCACCCACCTGATTTGGCGCGGCGAGGACGCCAAGTTGACCTTCGGTAAGCGCCTGACCAAGGCCAGCATCTATGCCTTCCTCTTCTCCGATCTGCTGGTGCTTTGCAAGCGTCGCGGCGAGTCCAATTTTACGGTCTTTGATTATTGCCCGCGGAGCATGCTGACTCTGGCCGCCGGCGACACGCTGCCCCAGCTGCCCACCAAAGACCTCAAGGACCAGGCCGGCAAGAACCTCATTCTGATGACGCTGCTGGAGAACTGTGACCGCAAGACTATCGAACTGGTAGGTTAACTCTAGTTTTTCCTTTGAATGCAAGCTAATCCCTGCCCTCCTTAGGTTCTGTCCTGCCCTTCGGTGTCCGACCAGCAGCGCTGGCTGCAGGCCATGCGACCGCCTGAGGCGGAGACGCCCGGCGAGAAGCTCTACGAGTCCTGGGACTGTCCACAGGTGGTGGCCAAGCACAGCTACGAGTCCGACGAGCCGGATGTCCTGCAGCTGGAGCTGGGCGATGTTGTCAACGTTTCCCGCAAGCTGCCCGATGGTAAGCGGTGCTTCCTAGCATCCTAAGCAATCTCTCTTGATCCCTCTTGATTCCCTCTTGCAGGCTGGTACCAGGGTGAAAGGATTCGGGATGGCGCCGTCGGCTGGTTCCCAGGAAGCTACACCGAGGAGCTGAACTCGGCTCATGTGCGCGCCCGCAACCTTAAGCAGCGGCACCGCCTGCTCACCTTCACGGCCACTTACCTGGAGGCGCAGAAGGCCAAGTGATTTGGATCAGTCTTGAGCTGAGCAGGCGAGCAACGCCAACCATATATAGTCCGAAAAACCAACTCTAAGTGAACAACCATATACCATTATATATATCTATATACTTTAGGAAATGTGATAATTATTTAATTCGATGTCGGAGCTGATGAAAAGGTAATCTTAACCATATCTTCCCCTAGTGACTAAGCCATAGCGAATAGTTGTATTTATGGATAATTGTGTGTTGATATGTAAGCGAATTCCCTGATAAACAAATAAAAAAAAATTAAATGAAAGAAATAAAAAGATCACTAAGTGGAAATACAAGTTATATTTTTTAATAAAAATGATTTATTTAGGGTACAATGAAGTGAAGTTTTTAGCAGTGCTCTGTTTTTATTAAATATATAAACGTATATACATATAATTTCTTTATGAAATAAATTCCTATTAGAAGGAGCGCTCACAGATAAAATAATGCTTAAGTGTGCAGTCCTGGACATACATTTTACCTTTATATATTTCATCGCAATGCTCCACTCCTGTTGAATTGTTTGGTTCACCGGCATACCAAAGGTACGAAGCCACTGGCTTGCCACTGGGTAGCCAAACATGGCGACCTGGCATCATAAAATCATTACCAGAAGTCCAATAGTGATTAATGTCCTGCTGATCATTGAGATATCTCTTGATGGCATTGTATTTATTTGTGGTATTGAAAGAGACTAAATTATAGCCCATGGAATTGCAGGCGCTACGGGCTGCGTACCAATGCCTTGGCTTATTATTTTCAATAAAATACATTGTGCCGTCGGTATATAGAAGGGTGGAGGATACTACAGATAAGGTTAAAGAATATAATATTTTAGAAAAGGAGGGATAAGAAAAGGATCTCTCACCATTTAGATAATTAAATGCTCCTGATAAATGCAGCATAATAAAAATTGCATAATAAACAATAAGAAAGCTCCAGTCGAGTGAGCTTGATTTTGAAATACCCACTACCCATAATAAATAGTTAATACATTTTTGAACAGCTAATAATTATTACCATATATTAAAATTGCTTTTCGATTTCTTATAAATTCTGTTCCGATTCCAATCAAGAACTGGTAAGAATATTTATTGGTCTATTTGTTCAACTAAATGAGGCATGCTGCACGGCCGTTTGTGGCCACACAAAATTATTTCTTTAATAATTTCGATAATTCTTATCTGATCCAACCAAATTTTCAGGAATCACACAGACTATAGTTCTTAATGTACATTCCAAACTCTAGCTTAATATTATGAAATATACGATTTTTGATGATTTGCTCGGGCGAAGTGGGTGTGGTAAAAATTTAAAACAAACTTATCTGTGTGTAAGCATAACAAATACTGTCGAAAAAAAATTAGAGCTTTATCTCTTAAAGTTTCTGAGATCCAGTGTTTCATACGGACAGACGGAGAGACAGACTAGACGGACAGACGGACAAACAGACAGACGGAAAGACGGACATGTCTAGATGGACTCGGCTCTTGAGGCTGATCAAGAATATATATATTTTATAGGGTAGGAAATGGATCCTTCTACCTGTTAGATACATTACTTGCCGGCACAAAGTTATAATACCCTTCTAAAATATGGGTAGCGGGTATAAAAATAATCAGAAAATTGCATAATTTTTTTCTTGGATTGAAGTTTATTTTGTACTAAATTAAACAGAAATAAATAAAAAGTAGTTCTATTTATGCGCAATTATTTATTATTCATTTTCATTCAAATGTTTAATTAACTAAGCATTTAAGTTAAGCTCACAGACAGAAAAACACATAACCGTACAAGGGTCGTCGTTCATTTTATAGGTGCTCTTATACCTAAAGGAGTCGCAATGCTCTTCTTCATTATTATTGTCTGGCTGAGAGACACTCCAAAGATCAGATGGCACGGGCTTACCATTTGGGAACCAAGCATGATGCCCCAGATGTATAAAGTCAGTTCCAGATGTCCAGTAGCCTGTGGTGGCTCCCGTATCATCCATAAACCGATTAATAGCGTTGAATTCCTCTACGGTCTCAAATGAAATGAGATTGAAGCCCATGCTCTCGCAGGATCTACGGGCCTCATACCAGTTTTTTTTATTTTCCTCAATATAATATAGTGAGTCGCCATTAGAGAATATATTTTTGGTAGGTACATTCAAAAGTTTATAGAAATCTTTAAAAAATATGATTTATTTATTTATTAATTATTATGTTTAGCTTAAGTATCTTACCATCATTAGCTTCAGAGAGGTAAATCAGGCCCAGCAGAACCACAAGCAGAGTGCACTTTCTAAGCATTTTTCCCAAAAATACTACTTTGATTTCTGTAAAAATGTAACCCTTTATATACTCTGGCAAACTCATATTATCTATAAATTCTCTTAAGGATTTAAAAATAATAATTCAATCAACCTCAAGTCGTAAATCCATACGTTTTTTTTGCGCACGATTTTTCGTGCGTTACGATTTTTACCCCTTCAACTTTATAGCAGTGAAGAGTGGCAATTGTAGACAATTTAAAACAGTGGCTCCCAAAAGTATGCCATATAGCTAACGTACATTTCTGGTAAAATGTGTAACATAAAATATTTTACAAAAATTGTATTTTCTGAATAACACCTTGGAATTTAACACTTTAAGCATTTACGACTATTTTAAAATAATAAATATCAGTGCATGGGGATCTAAATTCGAGAGTTAAGAATAATCCCAAATTATTAAAAAAAAACAGCAAACCCAAATTTTATTCCAATTAATACACCAATTAAGGAAGTGCTTTCAAATATCGAATGAAAAAGTCAAGTTGTGCTTCTAAAATCACATACAAAATACACCTAACATTGATGCTTACCATTTTTATACATATCATCCCAATCAATAAAACAAACAAGTTTCAAATTAAAGTTTTCAATTTTTGTTTATATTCTTCTTTGCAAAAATATATACACATTTCATGTCAGCAAATGTCGAGTTGCTTCCTCGAATGCTTTTTAAATTACTTTAGTAGCTGCACTCCATCATCCCTAGGGTATATTGTAAATGTATACAATTAATTCTATGATTATATTAGGGCTGTCATAAATTATTAAATCTAAATCAAGCACTACAAAATTGTGTGGGAGGGGGGCGGGGCAAGATATGTTTTTGGCGTTCGATCGATCCGATAGCAGCGCCCAGTCGAGTGCTGCTAAGCCGGCCATCGCCAGCGCAATCTGACCCAAATAATTTACAATACTTCTTCATGGGAGCGCGATGAGTGGATGTGGTAAATTTCGATGAAACGATGAAGTGGTCTGGTTCGAGGACTAAGGCTAAGCTATGGCTCACTAACGTATCCTGCATTAAGGCGCTAGATTCACACACGTCTATAAATATATATCACAAAATCAGTGAAATGAAAATTCGCTGGAGTATTTGCTTGTTTCGCTTTTTGGATGATGCCTGGTTGAGAGCAGCGGCTGAGGCTGAATGTTCTTTGAATGCTTTTTCAGCTGACGGCGACTGTCACCTGTCACCTGAAGCTGATGCCGCACTTGCGGCTGATCTTGGGCGTGTGTATGTAGGCGATGGACAGCAGCAGTGGTACATCGTTCTCGGAGAGCTGCAGCGGATTAGTGATATCGCTCAGGCGGCAAGGATCTGTTTCCAGCAAAAAGGCAGCCAGGGTCTCCGATTGCAGATAGATCTCCTGCAACTTGGACTCGAGAAACGACAGGCACTGCAAAAGAAATTCAGAAAAGGCTATTAGAAAGGTTCTCTTAGATCAGATTAGAGGTATATTTACCTCATAGGCGGGTATACCGCCGGCATGCATGGCCTGAACGGTTTCCAGCATGCTGGAGACCAGCTGAGACATTCCCACAGGCGAGCTCTGGCCACCGGCATACGGAAACTGCTGTGTTTGCGACGAGATGAGTCGCACATCCCATTTGTCCATATCCGCCACAATTGCTATGTTCTCCGCCGGCTGCGAGATGAGTGAGGCAGAGCGCGCAGCCAAGGCCAGATCCTCGCGCAGATGCATTTCCCATTTATTGGGCGGAGCACAAGTGCCCTATAGAAAATAAAAAATATAAATTATTTAAGGCTGGGGAGAAAATAAAGAAAGTTTTGGACACCCACCTGGAGTACCATGTCGGAGACATAGTGATCGCTGACGCTCAGCAGCAGCGAGGGAATGAAACCGGCGCGCAGCTGTTCTCCTGGCGAGTCGTCGTCCTGCGGCAACTCCTTTACACCCGGAACGGGTAGCTTCAGCAGCTGCTGGGTGACATTTACAGCCGCACACTTGGCGGCCACCGATGAAACCGAGCTGCGCCCGGAGGGTACCCGCTTGGGCTGCTGTTTGCGCATGTACGTGGTCTGCGGTATAGCCGGGCTTAGGGGCTCGGCCGACTTGAGGGTGTCAATGGAGGCCGCAGAGTTCACCGGCTGCAGGGTCTTGGAGCTGGACACATTCTGATTGAAGCAGTGCACTTCGTCCGTTTCAAACTCCAGCTCAGTGGCGTTGGAGGGCGTCTGGTTCCAGGTGGCCGAGGAGTTAAGGCCGCCACCGCCACTGCTGCAGACAACACAGCGATCGGTGCTGGTGGTGGTGGTTACCGTCGGAGTTACGGGCGTCGGTGGAGCGGCCGTGGAGCTGGTACTGGCCGCCAGGGTGGCCGTGCTATCGCTGCCCTTGAGAGCCGCCGCCGCCGCCTCGCTGGCCTCCAGCTTGGTGGCCTTGTCCATAAGCAGATCGTAGTTGGACATCACCAGGTTCTTGCTCTTCATATAATTGGTGGCAATCTGCGGATACTGCTCAAAATTGAACTTCATGCCCGAGTGCTTGCTCCTGTCGTGGGTCCGCTGATGCTGAGCGCACAGCATCAGGCCGGGCTTGGTGTCATGGTCCCCAGTGAGATCTTCGCTGCTCTTCTTCAGATTGACCAACGGTTCGTTGTCGCCGAGAACGAAGACGACGCCATTACCATTATCCACGGCCGACGTTTGCCGACAGATGCCGTGCTCGCGCTCAATTAGCTTGTGGCAGTGGTCAAAGTGGATCTGCTCTTCCAGACTTACGTTCTCCTTGATGGGCTCAATGCCCCAGGTCATGCGATCGCTCTTGCCCATGCTGTTCTGGGTGATGAGATCCGAGAGGGAAAGATGCGAGGCCCTCCTCTCGTGGCTCAGTGGCTCAAAGTCAGCCGGTCCGCCGCCCGCTTTGATCGGCTGCTGGTCGCCCTCCACGGAATAGCTGCTGCAACGACGCTCCAGCTTGCGATTGATGATCCGAATGCCCTGCTGCAGCTTGGCCAGGTCGCTGAGGCTGAGTCCCTCCTTAACGCCCGCTACCGGCACCATGTTCCAGAAGAAGTTCTTTTTCGGCGGCGCCTCCACGTTGGTGTCCTCGATGAACTCAATGGCCTCGATGGCGCCGTCATCGACGGAGCCAGTGCTCACAGAGCCTGTAGTGCCGCTCGACTGCTCCTCCTCCATGCACAGCTCCACGTTGTCCGGCGTGGTCACTGTCAAACGTATCCTGCCGTCCTTGCCAGTGCGAAAATACTGCTGCGCCTGGCGGGCCAGCAGCGTCTTCTTGTCGATGCCCGTGTCCATCAGATAGTTGCCGATACGCAGCTCCTGCTGCACAAAATGCGAGTCCCGGAAGGCCAGCACTGTGGGAATCTCGTTTTTCTTTAGCGTCTGCATGCCATCACTGGCGTCCATGGATCCCGGATCCATTCCCTCCCGATTCAAATCGCTGCCATCATCCTCGCCGTAGCCATTCAGTTCGCCATTATCGTCGTCGGCATCGTCAACAATGGCATTAAGATTCTGCTTGCAGGTGGCCGTCCTGCTCAGTCCCCGCATCTGCGAAGGCGGACTCTTGTGCCGCTCCTGACCGGCTGTTGCCTGACTTTGGCTCTGGCCTTGCGCCACAACCAGATCGTTGATGAGCTGCTTGTTGAAGTCCTCCCGCTTGGCCGCTCGTCGCACCTCGCTGCATCGTATGAAGTAGGTAAGAACGTTGAGCAGCTTCTCCACCCAGAGCTTCTCCGCTCCGCAAACGATGGTGCGCGCCAGCTTGGGGGGCATGCCGATAGCGCCATACAGATCGCCCAGCTGGGCCCACAGAGCGTTGTACGGATGCTTTTGTGCCACTTGGAGGAGCTTGGCCCGCTGCTCAATAGCTGCCGCCGAGGCAGAGGACTCCGATCGCCTGGAGCCGGCGCTGTTGAAGGCGGACACGGTGGCCACCCAGCCCAGGTGATGCGTGAGAATCCCCGTCAGCATGGTGCTGATGAAGCTGCAAGCAAGAAAAAAGAATAATGTTGATAATTTATAGCTAGCCCTAAATTTTGCTTCTTTGTGGGAAATTCAACTTACAAATTGGAGTCCTTGGTGTCGGCAAAGGAGAGCAGGTCGCACAGCTCCTTGATGAATCTCTCGGCCACAGTCTTGGAGTACTTGCTGCCGCTGGTGGTGATGCTTAGCCAGACGGGCGTTTTGATGCGCGGAGCGGTGAAGAGATCGCTGAACCACTGTTGCGTGTCCTGCCACGCCTGGAACATAATTTGCAGGAAGTTCTTATGATTGATGTACGCGTGCTCGGTGCTGGCCCTCAGACGGCTAAGCATGGACTCCAACAACGCAATGTGCTCGCTACAGAACAGCTCCATCTCCTCCTCGAAAGACTCGCTCATTGAGATGCACACAGCCAGTCCCAGCTTTGCCCTGCGACGCAGATTCGCCTGTCGCCGGCCAATCTCTGGATTGCTACGCGACTCGTTAGCACTATAGCTGGCGCGTCTATACTGTGGCGGAGCCATGCCACCGCCCTCGCTGCCACCGCTACCGCCGTTGCCTCCTCCAGCTCCAGCTCCACCTCCGTTGGGAACCATCGCATAATTGTCGCTGAGGAAGCCAATAAAATCGTTCTTGGAATGCTCATTCTCAAAAGAGGTGCGCAAATTGCGCGAGATTCGTCTCTGCAGGCAGCCATCACTGGCAAATCCGTCCAGATAGGGCGAGGAGCCCGAGTAGCAGGCCGAGTCAACGCTCAGCTTCCTCATTGCATCCGACTGATCGGAGAGAACACTGCCCAGGCTGCTGCGCGTGGACGAGTACTGGTACGACCACTGATCCCCGCCAGCTCCACTGCCGCTGCCACTGGCCGAATAGCCAGAATCCGTGGCCGTGCTGTATGTGGAGGAGTAGCGCGGCCCACTCGAATCGATCGAGTGTATGGATAGCGACTGCTGATCCGCCGGTGCCACGGGTACATCCAGCGGTGGCGTTAAGCTCATCTGACGGCCAACACTCACGCTGAACGGCATTGAGAATGAGTTCATGGAGAGGCCGTCCATGGAGCCGAGTTCGCTGCATATCGAACTGCGCGGCGTCGCCAGGCTGTTCATGGAGAGTGTGGAGTAGGGCGAATGGCCGGAGCCACCCGAACCACTGCCATTGCTGGTGGGCGTCAGGTAGACCTGAGAGCATAGTATCCTCGCCGGCTCTGGCAGCCAGTGCACCTTGAGGGCCGTACCGCAAAAGGACATGGGCAGGGAGCCAAACACCATCTCGCCCAGCGGTGTGATATCCGCTCCAGAGGGTCGATTGTGCTGGAATAACATTTGGAAATGTTTATTTTATTTATTCACAGTTACGCTAGAGGGAAACAAATAGATTAGAGACGGGGGCTGATGACTCACCTTATAGCCATATTCTGCGCAGACCTCAATGAAGTTGGTGCCGTTGGTGGAATGTGCCTTGGCCTGAATCTTGCCATTCTGCTGCTGCAGCGATGTATACTTTTCATTTTTAAGGAACTTGCCACCGCCACTCGTGGTGGTTGAGGATGCTGCCGTTGCTGAGGTGGCCGATGAGTCCCTGTGGGTCACCTTCTGCAGGGCATTCGAGTCGAAGAGCAGCCGCCGACTGTCATCCTCTTTGTAGAGCAGAACTCGCACCTGGCTGCCCTCGAAGGGGAAACGACTGCAACGAATGGGGGAAAGTTAGAGTAAAAGTTAATATTTGGTCTTTATGGATGCGTAATAAATGAGTCATAAAAACTGATATTTATCTTTATAGTGGCAAAGTTAAGAAATATACTAAAAATATTGGGTAATAAAACTGATATTTCTAGAGGTACTTTTTGGTAGAAAAATATTAACTTAAAATCTCACAAATACTTTCTTTTATGTTGCCCAAATTAATAGCAATTTCGATCACATGTTCTGCCGGATATAGTCATCATAATTCTCACATATTATTATTTTTTTGTGCTTTTTTTTTTGCCACACCTTCAAATCGAAATACCAGAGTCCACCTCGAAGGTCATTATATGTAGTGCCACCCTCGCCACATCCATTTTCCCACACTAGGCCAGACCAGACTAGACAGATGAGGTCCATTATAATGCGCACATCTCAACCAGCGCTCTTATTCTCAATTCTGTTCATTGTCGCCGATAAAATGGCAAATGCTATGCTCTATATATAGCGACCCTAGGCGGTTGGCACGTGACGATTACTCATGCCCCCCCATTCTCCGTTTTTGTCATGAAATCTTTTACATTCTGAAACTAAAAGATAAGGCCGCCATAATGTACTAGCGACTGACCTTTGAACTCGACGAAATGCGAAGAGTGAAGGTGTCACTAGTCACATGACGACTGGCGAACGCGAATGTTAAATTAAGGCAATTTATTTTCGTCGGTTCTATAATTGGGTGATCCAAAGCAGAAGTGGAGGTACATGCATCACCGATGTGGTACATATAAACGGATTTCAATGGAATTACTTAGGGTGTGGGCATAGGTATTTCACAACGGCATTAAAAATAATGTACTTAACAAATTTGGGAGTTATTTTAAGGTATTTTTTAAAGGATAACAATCACAGCTCGTAAATTAGCCCCACCCACACAGCCCTCTTGTGGAGGTTTTTGATACTTGGTTTTTCTTACGATTTTTGCAGTTCTCGCTGTTGAGGCTGTTTTTCCTATAAATACAAACTATTCTCAATTTTATCAATTTATAATCAATACTTGTCAATTTAACTCCTTCCCCAAAACCCATATCCACTCCGAAATCCACTTTACCTCCCCCCCACGGATTGCCCATTGGCAGCGCTCGTGAAACAGATTTGAGCTAATTTATTTTTAGTGCGTTTATAAACGGCTTGTCTAAGTAGCGCTAACTTTGAAAAGGCGCTTTCGGGAAATTAGCGCTATAATTAACAATTAGCCCAAACTGATGATAGTCATTGACGGTACCTGGGGGCGGGGTTAACTGGCCGGGGGAGTGGGCCAACAAGTTTTAGAGCTTAATAAATGTTTTACAGCCCAGCGATAAGAAGGGGGACCCCGAGCAACACCGCACGCACAGAGATTATAGTGCCGGTGTTTTTTTGGGGCCGGTCACGAGTTCTACTCCGACTGATACATATAATATCCACTATATATAGGGCCAAGACTTGACCGGCGGCGGTTCGTTTGTTCTAACCGAGTTGGCCAATGTCCGGGGCTCTTCGCGGATCGGGTCCGATTTATGGGCCATGCTTACTTGTATTTAAAGGGCGGCGTATGCATGCGGCGACAAAGGGTAATTCCACCTGCAGTCTCGCCAACTGTCTGGTGGGTACCTTGGCAAAGTTTGGACTTCTCTAACTCGACCTTGCCCAACTTAAAAATTCCTGTAACTAGAAGCAAGTAAGAACCATATAGAAATCAATACAAATTTACATTTTCGGAACTAGAAAAGATTTTGGAAAATTTTAAAGCAAAATTATTTGAGCTGCCTTTTGTTATAACAAGTTTTCAGTGTCATAAATATTAAAGTAATATGAAATAAGCTAAATTTCTTAAAAAAAAAATAAATATTCATATTAATTGTTAAGCTACAAAAAATAATAATAAATGCTTAAACAACTTTATAGGTGTTTCGTTTCTAATTACATTTCATAATTAATTTCAAAAGCTGCTAAATTCTGAAAAGTCATACCTGAATCACCAATTTAAAGCCTAATTCACATAGTTTATACGCACGCTTGCCAATAAAAAGGTAAACAATTTCATTATTTACTAACAAATAAGTCATAACGACTACTATAATTGATTAGTAGAATTAGTACCGCTCATTATATTATATATTTTGTACACAAACAGTAAACAGAGATAGACATGTGTGTTTGTAATTTATATTACGAACGGAATTATACGTTGCTTTTTTGTATAAATATAAATTAGATGTATTTAAGAATCTATAATTACATTTTAACTTCCATTTAAGAGTTGCAGAAATTTGTTTATTTATTTAAAGAGTTGCAAACATTTGTTTATTTGTTTAAACACATTTTTTCTATTAAATATAAATTGCATTCAAACTTAAACTTTGCTGAAAGTGTGTTGTGAAATTTGTATTTGCATTTATTTAGTTTATTTTATTATTATAGCTTGTAGCTCATTAGGTTAAATTTATAGAAAATATTTAAAACCAAATATGCATTTTATTTTATTTTTTATGTTTAATACTTAACTGAAAATTCGTCATTATTTGATTATATAAAATGGCAGCTGTTTTAATTTTAATTTTAACACTCATATGTTTCCATTTCAGATATAAGGCAGCCCTAAAATTCACATAGATTATTCTAGCTATATAAATTTATTTAATTACATTTTTTAAATATATTTTTTTGTTTTGTATTTTTCTATTTCGAGTTAGCGAAGTTTGAACAGTAACATTTACCGTTGGGCCCCCGATTAGCACGGACGAACAACGACGCGTCGATATCTTTATGGCCGCGATGCTAGTCAGCAAATGAAGTTCAAGGCGTTCGCGATCGCACTGGGAACTGGGGGAACTCGGAGCTCGGTAACTCGGGAGCTCGGGCACTGGAAGGGGGAACGGAATACCCAGGTCCCGTGAGGCAACAGCGCCAGAGCGAGACGAACTGCGACCGACCGACGGACGACGACGAGCTGGCTCACTCGGAATATGCATTATAATAAGGCCTGGCCAGCCGGCGGGCCAATCGATATGGGCTCGTCGTATGTGTAGTACGAGGTAGTAGTACTATATGGAAAGAGCCATGCAGATAATGCGAGCAGCGATCCTAAACGAGGCGGCATGGTGGGGCATCCAATTTGGAGCGCCGCTCACATGATTCGTTGGATCCGAATCCGAATCCGAATCCGAATCCATCCCGTCCAGCTGCGAGCCCCAAAACCGAGCATAAACGAACCGAACCCGAAGCCCACACCAAGCACGAACCCGAGGCTATGTCGGACGAGCATCATGTGGCCACCATTTGTTGCTTGTCACAGACTGATGTGTTAATATGTTGTTTAAAAATTAACAAAAAAAAAAAGGGAAAAAAACACAAACACAGAAAGAGAAAGGAAGAAATATCTTGGGCAAAAGTCAAGAGACAGCGATGAATGATTGTTTGATGGATTAGTTGAAAGACATATGGCCAAAATCGAATACCAACACTCCAAGAGGTTCTTCAGATGGTTTTTTGGATACGAGCCGAAGGTTAAATGCCCTAGGGAAGCCAATTATATAGGTGATTTTTAGGTTTTCAGGTTTTCATTTTAATTATAGCTTTAAATTTGTTTGTACAAATTTCGAGTTCGCTTAGATTTTCATTTTGAAAGGGTTATTTAATATTTTGTTTTACAAATTATTTATGCTATAAAATTTCAATGCATAAAATCTGTTGAATACATCAATGAATATATTTTTTAAAAAATATATATGAAATTTAGAGCTTGTTTTTAAAATTTCCCAATGATTTTTCAGACGAGAATTAATCAATTTTTAATACCCTAATTTCAGTAAACTAAAATTATTTTCTCCTCATAAAGTAATCAAATGGTATCCTTAAAAAAAAAAATAATAAATACTTCAAAATGTTCCTAAACAAAGCTTTAAAAGATACTTAATTAATTTATACAAAATTTTTAGTTATTTTGTTCTTAGCAAACCCTGTTTTTTTTATAAATAAATATAAATTTAGCAAAATAAATTTAAATTTAAATCCATTTCCCTCGACATACTCCATTTTAGTTAATCAATTTAGCAAAGCCAAGTACCTGTTGCTTTTCGCGGTAGAGTGCAGCCGGCATACGCCTGCCGACTAAATGGACTTTGTCAGCAGCCCTCTGATCGCCGTTGGGGGGGAAATAATGACTACGTGAGCATTTGGGGCTAAAAGTCAGAACGTTCTTGGCTGCTGACCTGGCCAAGTCGATGATGATGGTGGGCATGGGGGAGAGGAAGAGATCAGCGCGAAAACAATTATCGGACGGCCGCTAAGTTGACTTATCGCTTGAAGAGCACCCAGTCGACATTCGGAATGAATATCGGCAGCGTTGTTTATTCTACTATTTTTTGCTTTCGGCTTTTATTTTTATTATTTCCCTGGGACGACGACGGGTGGAGCGGACGGGGCACTCACCGGGATCACATGCTTTTTCAGCTACGCAAGCAAAACAAAAGCGAGCCAGAGCCAAACAATATTGAGCAAATAAATACGTATACATGCATACATAATGAGCACAAGAGGCACCCCCAATTGCCCCCCGCTCCACCCACAGAGCTCCTCCTCTCTCTCCCTCTCTCTGCACTATATTTTGATTGATTCGGTCAGGTGCTATATTTATAGGCGGGGATGTGCGGCCGAGGGCCACTCGAGTGGGTGACGGGCGTTATCGGGCTTTGCCTGGATTATGTTTTGATTAGCCCTCGGATACTCCGCCGACACTCCGCGCCACTGATTGATATGGGGAAGTCGCTTGGAATCGATATGCCCAGACAGTTCCACAAACAAACACGGCACGTTGAAGGCGCACAAATTGTAATCAAATCAGCATCTGTTAATGACTTTACAGAGCGTATCTCTCTACCCTTTCTACTATCTCTACACTGCGAAAAACCTGATGAATGCAAAAAATCTGAAGCCTTTAACGTTTGCAGAGTTGTTTGTATAAAATTATAATGAGTTCTGAAATCATCATACCAAATTTCAGATCGATCTATCGCCATTTAAGGTTTTACTGCAATGGTTATGTTGGTTTACCACGAATAAATCACTAAGGTTAAAATCAGAGCAGTGATTATTACAAAGTACATGAATTACCTTACGTTTAGGGACTTTTTATAGTAATTTAATATTTTTATAAATATTTAAGCTGATTTACTATTACAATATCATTAAAAATATAATCAAATGAGTGATTATAATAAAATATGGTTAAAAACAAAGGTCTACTCTACCAAATTAATTATGAAAACATCTTAAATTATAATACAAACACCTCAGAAGTCAAATAAAAATGCTTTAACACCTCTAAAGTTTCCCATTTTGAACTTTGTGCATATGCCTTGGGCCAGAAGCGGTTCGGCAACTCAACTTGAACTTTAGCTTAAAGTTTGAGTTTAAATACCAGTTTTTACTATCATAAAAAATGCCATTAAAAATAGCTTATTTCAAGGCATGTACTATCCGTGATTTAATGGGTTTGTCTTAAAAAACGGAAATGAACTAAACTTTCAACTTTCATATTTATTACACAGTTTTGAGAAATTCCAAAACCTGAACTTAACAGATGCTTTTCCACCAAGGCCTTGAAGAATGGGAAGGAATTCCATTTGGGTGTCTTTAGAAGAGATTGTGATTGTTTTCCTCCCAGTGTTTCTCTGTATTTTTGTGTTCGCTGGCGAGCGAGTGAAAGAGAGCGTGGCAAATAAACACAGATTTCCAAAGCGACGACAACAAAGCCAACAAAAGCCCAACCAAAGGCAAGGCAAAAGCGGCGGCGGCGGCGGCAGAAAAAGCAACAGAAAAGCAAAAGCAAAGCAAAACAACAACCAGTTGCTCCATCCATACAACAAGTCACATGACCCAACCAACCAACCAACCAACCAACCGACCGACCGACCGTCCAACAGCGATGATGGCGATGGAAACGCTGGAGACGTTGGCGTTGTTGGGCTGCGACAATGGATATATCCATATATACACGGATGCCTATATATAACGACTGCGACGACGACGACGACGACGGCGGCGGCAGCTGCGCCCAGCAAATTGACTATCATTATCATTGGGCCCATTATAAGCAGTTATGCACACACAAATAAATCCAGTAAACACATGTCTCTTTCTCTGTACTCGGAATGAATATAAAAATAATAAAAAATAATAAAAATAAAACAAAATAAAAGCAAACGGACGACCTTCACCCCGTCCTTTTGCGAAAAATCGAATGTCAAGTTCAAAGCAAATTGGCAAAACCGCCATTACCACCCACAATACCGCCTTTTTTCCCCACTTATTTTGGAGAGCGTACAACATAAGAAATTTATCAGGCTGGCAAATAAAAAAAATAAATACAAACAAGAGTCGTCGTCGTCGTCGTCGTCGTCGTCTCCTCACAATACTAATGAGCAAATGACGACAAAAATATCGAGTGATTTTCATTGTCACTTGAGACCAATGCAAACAGACCCGGAAAAGGGGGCGGGATGGTTGGCTGAGGTGAGCACTTGCGGTTGCAATCAATCAATGAACGTTCCCAGGTAACAAGACATATGGTAAGCTTCAGAAATCAGATGCCCAATGAAATATATTTAAATAAAAAATTATTATTTTATATACCGAATAAATATTTTAAAATATTTATTCTACTTCCTATAGTTTTCTTGAAATTTAAAAATATTTTCCCACCTGTGGAACTGGCCATATGATACACACAACAAGTGCTAACTAATGTGTACATGCGACACCCGCGCAAACACAACGTGACTCAATTGGGCAGCCCCGGGATATATAAGCCAAGCCACTCAGGTGAGATCATGGCCGAAATGTCAACAGCCAAGAGTCACACACATTTGCCATAGAAAAATATGGTAATAAACTCTAGCAGCAGGAAAAAGTATCAAGAACTCTGTTTTCAGGGAATCCGAGACTAATGAAAATATTTACATAAGGAAAAACGATCAAGGCAGGCCAAGAGCAGACCTTGCTGATAAGGCAGAACCAAGTTCCTTGGAAACTTACAGCTGGCGGCAGTAAATTTCGCACAAAATCGTATAATGACGCAGTAATTCACAACATTTTTCGAGGTAATAAATATATTATCACTAATTTGGACATGGAATTACAACATAAAATATACGATAGGTTATTTATTATCAATATATTAATTATTTTAAGGAAAAGCATATACATACATTTGATTTATTTCTGTGCTCGTAATGTCTTTTTCCAGACTTTTAAAACAACCATAACCTTAGGAAATATAAATCAAAACAAGATCATTAAATACGATCTGTTGGGTTTTGTACCTTACACTTTTATTATTCCTAAATTATCTTGAAGGCTATCTGCACTGAATTGGACTTCTACGAAGCGCAGTCATGAAAAGAAATATATACATTCAGTATCATTGTTCACAGCTTTATTTGCGTAGCTCGCATAATATTTCCATGAAGTAATAGCCGCCGAGTGTAATCCCAGGTGTTTTGTTCATTGTTATAATGCCCATTTTCGAGCCCCAGCGATTCGATGAGCATTTGGATTTGGCCTAAGGCAATGGCAAATAGTGCTCCGTGGGTCGTAAACTTAATTTAAATAGAGCCATTGGCAACTATTCGGGAATGGCGCCCCCAATGGGTTTTCACCCATAAGGTGTCTCGTTGAGCTTCCGTTAATGGAGCTCTCGGCTTAGGCACTTCGGGGCGCTTATTGTGTTTGCCTTGCTTATTGATACCAGAGTATAAGGCGGCAAGGCAGTTGAAAACAAAAGCATTTTGTCAACTGATAATGGGTGACAACAGGGCCAGGCCGCAGACAGAGAAGCGCTAGGCGTCTACACTGGCAGATAACCGGAGTGAATAACAAAAGAACAAAGAAACTGATGGAAAATACAAAGTCTTTGGAATCGAAATGAAAAGTTAGTTACTTTGAGGGTTTATTGAAAAATGGTAATCTAACCATATGTTTTTAATTACAATTTTATTATTATATACCTGAAAATTAATTATAAAAAATTATATATATTCAAATATTATTACTTCCCACTTAAAGCTTTAATAAAAAAAAGTCTTGGGGACTTTTTGTCCTATTTTCCAAATATTTATGTTCAAAATGTTGTCAAGTTTTAGCAATATATAAAAAATACTTATAAATTTGATTAGAATCAATTAAATAGAACACAAATATAAGCCTTGATCTTTTCTCGTTTGTCTTTTAGCCTTGAAGGCATATTTTAATATATTATTTTATATATGCCTCATTTGTTTTCATTGATAATTGAATTAACATTAATTTAATATTATTATTTTTTGTGCCAGTCTCCAGAAATATGCTAAACAAAGAACCTAGTATTAGGCATTCGTTTTATTCAAGAAGAAACGATAAAAACGATATTTCTCTGTATAACTATCAATTAAACTAAACAACAATTATAGAAAATCACACTCGTGTAAACTGATATCAACCTGCTTATTTATTTACAGATGGTATTTACTTAAGCCTTTGTTTCTCCGAGTGCATCAGCTATCGGAACGGGTCCCGAGGCAACAACAAAAACTGGATACGCGTCGTCGTTGCCGACGATTCACTACTCATATGACTTGGCAGACCACGCGACTTCGCACATGAAGCACCACATCACCACCACCACATCGCGCCTGCTGGCTGCCTCTGCCTCTGGCTTTGCCCCTGTTGCTCCCCCCTTTCCTTGCTCCTATTTAAATGTGCTGATTTCTGTTTGCACATAACTAAGGTTTGTGTGTCGACTTCTCCGCAGTCAAAAGCGTACATATTTAATTGCACTGTTGATTATATATAGTGAGTGGCACGAGGCGCTGGAGGGGATGACCACCACAGCAGGAATGGGAACAGCGGAGCTGTGCTGTGCGGGGCACCACTAGCAAACTCTTTTGACATATGGCCCACAGCCAGACACTCTGGCACCTGGTCTATTACTATATTACTCTATTACCGTGCTCGCTCGCATCAACGTAACGTTACGGGCCATGTAATAAGTTCACACCTGGACGAGCCAGCGCGCCACTTTGATTGATGTCTGGCCGTGTTTGGCCATTCAATTGGCGGGCAGTTATCAAAAACTATTAATGAATTCTCATTCGCTCCCAATTTACGTGTGTGGAACTAAGCCGGCGCAAAGGCTCTAAGTGAAATCATCCATAATGTTTCATTCAGACAGTTTGATTCAGTTTGGTTTAGTTTTTGTGCCGTGTTTCCCACCACTCCCTCTACCCACCAATTTTGCGAGGAAGATTGATATGTGATATATGGGGCTTTGTTTGATCGGCAATCGGACGCATATTTTATTGTGTTTCACACGTGCCTGAAGCCCTGGTCCCCGGATCATAATGAGAGTATTGTTGGCCAAAAGTTTTCCACAAAAGGTGCTAATTCCCTTGATTTGCGCATCTCTGCGCTGCGGGAATGGGATTCATGTGAAAGTCCAACGATCGACAAGCGACAAGCGAGTCGGAGTCCGTGTGGGGTGTATGAAATCACAGTTTGTATAGAGCCTGAAATCCCCGAACTTATCGGGGGGCGAATTAATACCTGCACGCTAATAACGGCTATATGTATTTTTGGACGCCATATGTGGTGGATATCGGTCGAACGCAAAGGCGATGGCGATGGCGATTGCGAATGTGAATGACTTGCGAATTGGGTTAAGGAATGTGCGCCTACCAAAAGGCACATGATGCCAGACAACGGCTGGTTTTTCGGCTGCTTTTCTACTTTATTTTTTTGGCCATTTTGCGTTTATATCATGCATATATCGAGGCGAAATTAAACAAAAAACTGTCATGTGACCAACTGGCTAGCAAATGTCTAAACTTGGTCACGACGCGCTGCTGGGACTGGAAAGCTGAGTGGTGGAAAAAAAAAATGATTCACTGTCAACCCGAGTTGATTCACAACAGGTGCCCAGAATTTTTTTCCCCAACATTTCACCACCAGTTTGGGACTATTTATACGACAGCTATTTTTCATATTATTTAGAACCTTTTTAGTAAAAATCTTTAAAATTGTGACTGTCCGAAGAACATTTCTTTGGTATTATTTATTAATCAATATTGATAGTAAAATAAACTCAAATTTCACAATTACTTTAATTGTAGACCTCTTTTTATTCGCCAGCTCTTATTCTTAGCTCCTGCGACTATCAGAGACCGAATTGTATGTTATTTTTAAATCAAGCGAAATGGGAAATGTGAATGTGAACGATAAGTGAGGTTCAGATTCTGTCGTGGAAATTTACCCAAGCGTGCTGGCATAATATATATTGCCGTCACCCGGACTAAATTAAGCAAACAAACAAATAAATTATTTGGGCGGAGTGGAGTGTTGACTAGAGTGGATAGTTTTTAACTGCTATTAGTGTAAACGTTTGTTTAGTTTACAGCGAATCCGAGAAACCTGACCTAGTACAAAGATAGCGTCATAAATGGGGGCGGGGGCATTTTGCGGGGGAGTTTTAGACGCAGCACCACCTGTCCACACATTACAGGTTTTTTTTTTGTTTTGTACATAGTACCTATTATTATTGTTATTCACCAGCGGCGAACGTGTTTATGGGCAAAGTGCAAAAACCCCGAAAGCTCGCGCCGCTTAATTAGCAAAGTGAAAAGTTTCTATCACGTGATGGCGAATGTTGGCGACAAGCGTTGCCATAAATGTATATACAGCCCCGAATATTGGTCAATACACACTTGAATCTGACAATTTCACCATTACGCTATATATATTTTAAATGTCCGCTCGGCGTCTGACCGATAAGGTCTCCGATTGACAGCCTGGACGAGGTGCTAATCGAGTTAACCACCGCCCAGCGGAGGCGGGAGGCCCACAGATTACGGTTCGAAAAAAAAAAATATGGGAAAACGTCAAACAATTTTATAGAACCGTTGAAATAATTTCTCCAAAAATTTGTCATCAATTTATGGTACTTTATTTCGCATGAACAGGATATCTATGGCGTATCACCGTGACATTTCCAAAAATAAAAACAAATGGTTTAATATTTTCCGAATATAATAATAAAATCGTTCTTATCTTTCGATATTATTTTTGATTAATCTTTCTTGATTAGCATTTCTTTGATTGCCAATATAAAGTATATAAATGTTGGAATTTTTGTATTATATAAAAAATCATAAATAAGGAAAATTTGAAGTGGGCCAAAATTCGCAAAAAAATAATACCAATAATACCAATAATACCAAAATAAAGACATTTAGAAACCAATATGGATTTATTTTTACCTTTAAGATTTAAAACTAAATAGAGATTCGATTTCAATTATTAGCATTTCTTTGATTGCCAATATAAAGTATATAAATGTTGGAATTTTTGTATTATATTCGTAAATAAGGAAAATTTGAAGTGGGCAAAATTCGCAAAAAAATAATACCAATAATACCAAAATAAAGACATTTAGAAACCAATATGGATTTATTTTTACGTTTAAGATTTAAATCTAAATAGAGATTCGATTTCAATCTAAATGCAGGGGGAGGTAAAAATGTATTTGTTTAATATTTTTTGTTCCTCTTTCAAATGCTATTGTTTTCCAATTTTAATTTGTTTAATTCTATCGAATTATAAGCAATAAACCAGCTGGTTTCATTTAATTTCCCCCTGCGTGCAAAGCGGTAAATCGGCAGCTTAGTAGTTCCTAGAAAACCGGACGTGGGTGTGTCCGCCAGTTAACTGAGCAGCATCCCTCGGTTAATTCCCCGCAATCACATCCCCAGGCAATCAGAACCCACGCACAAAGTGCGGAAAGTGTCAAAAATCAACATTGTAAAGCGTATGCAGCAGCATGAATAAATAGTAGTAATAAATAATAATGAAATGAATTAAGCGTGGAACGCAGCAGAGAGAGAGGAGGCGGGGGAGAGGCAACAAAAACAAATGTGTATGACATAATAATCACGAGAGCAGCCGCGACCGCCGATTAGCAAGTCATGTGATTCGCTTTTATTTACATTTGCGCCTGACGTTGCTGCCGCCGCCGCCGCCTCTGCCCCGCCGAGCCCCATCATCGCCCACACAAGTCGCCAGCGGTGCGAGCAAGATGGAGCTAACACGAAGCGATAACGAAGCCAGCCGAGAACGAAACGAACCACGATCGGCATAGTGGGGCACAGTTATTTGCGCGCGCAGCTCAATCGAGGGTGTGGAGCAATGGGAGTGAAAAGAATGGCAACAGGCAACCGCTTTGTTCACACACATGCACCCGTGGGGCAGTGCTTTTGTTGTTGTTGCCATGACTACCCACCCAACATGCACTGCTGGGGGTGTTGGGTGGTGATTTAGGGCTTGTTGTTGCTGCTATCTCTGCAGCAAAGCTATCGATATTAATATACAGCGAAGACCTATTAATGTGGTAGCCAAAGACAAGGTTGGCCCAATTATTCATGGCTAATCTAATTAATTTCAATTCAAGTGAAGCTTTTTAATTTATAAAGATAAAATATGGTTAATCTTCCATTTCCTAAGCCTTCTTAAAAATAAACTACAAATTGAATTTTTAATATTTTAAATTTAATTTTTCTTAAGCCTAAGGAAGTAATCCCAAAGAAAGATCTTTTAAAATCCTATCACCCTTGCTATATACATATAGATATAGGTTACAAGTGTAGCTTTTTAATTTATAAAGATAAAATATGGTTAATCTTCCATTTCCTAAGCCTTCTTAAAAATAAACTACGAATTGAATTTTGAATATTTTAAATTTATTTTCCTTAAGCCTTAGGAAGTAATCCCAAAGAAAGATCTTTTAAAATCCTATTCTAGATTTCAAAGAATCCGCTTTAAGCCAGGCGGCTTTTAGGCAGCGTCTACTGTAATTATTTTCAGTCCAATGAAAGGGACAGGCCATGACAATGCCTTCTTTGTTCCATTTTCGTAACAGCTGCAACGGCTAAATGTATCTAGAAATCCGCAACAAATTTACATATGTATTTGCACGCATCTGTGTGCTCAACTTCCGGCTGATGCAAATCTAAGTAATCGTACATCAGCAATGCTGGCGGCGTACGTGACACCGTCTAGTCCATGCCGAATATGTTTGCTGGGTTATCGTCCTCGTTTGCTCTCTGCCAATTTGCGTACGAACAAAGGAAAGAGGAAGCGCAGCAGGTAGCAGGCAGGGGGAGGGCGGACGCAGAGGGGTGCAAGTGTGAAACGCATCCATGAGAACGACTTTTCGCATGCGTGTGTGTGTGAGCAATACTTTTGTGTTTTTGCAGCTGCACCTCTTTTTCCCCCCGCTGCCTTTTGTTGTTGCGCATTTATCGACGACTAATACCTGGTGTTAGACACGGTACTATTCTACGGCTGCCTGTGTATGCTGGCAGGTAAGCAGATAAACACTTACCTTAGATAATTTCGCGAAGTTTGTTTTGTAGCTTTTGCGGACGACGAACTATTGCCGGCGTGAGTTGGACGTGCCGGCAAAGCTGTTGTTGCTGTTGTGGCTGCCGCTGATGTCGTTGTTTGGCTGTTAATTAACGCTGCTGCTGCTGCTGCTGCTGCGGACGCCGCGGTCAGCGTGGGCGCCGCCGCTAAATTTGCGGGTGTTGTTGGTGTTGCCGACGGAAAGAAGAGTTTATTCAATAGGGCCATAATAACATACAGTGTGCGCAATCATTTAATAAACACATCTGGCCAGCCTCCGGTTTTTATTTATTGAAAATCAAAATCGAAATTCAGAAATCACTTTAGTCACACACACACCAACACACGCGCGCGCTTTTCGCTTTCCTTGGAATGTGTTGCTGTTGGCTTTTGGCGTTGGAGCGAGCGAGAGGCAATGCCAGGCGAGACGAGGCAAGGCGTTACCGTTAGTCGAGCGACACACGCGCGCCAGCCAGAGCGAGATGGCGGATGCTGCACAATCAAAACTTTCGCTTTGCACTTTTCTTTTGCACACTGTTTTTGCTTCTTTCGATTTTTCTTTTAGATCAAATCCGATCTTCCTGTATTTGTACATACAGGCACACACACACTCACTCACTGGTTTTGATTGAGTTAAAAAATATGGCTATTTTTGTGTATTATTCTTGCGAATTGCGGCGGAAGTCGCTGCCGTCCGTACCGTTAAAGTTATTATTTAATTCCACAAATCGTCCGCTGTTCCGCACCGAAATGAGAACCAAATATCGCTGGCGTCCGCTTTAAAAAGTTTGCAAGAGACGCGACCATGATAGCATCAGTGTAAGGTGGTCTCGGCGGCAAAAAGTAGTCCGTTAACACCCTACGATAATAATAGCTGCGCGAACGATAGCGGACAACAACCGACCGCCTCGACACCCGACGAGACTGAATTCACTTGTGAGCAAGAGAGTGGGAGAGCGAGGTGGCCAAGATCTGCTCGCGAGCGATTGTTTGTGTGTGAGAACCGAAGTTGGCTCAAGACTTTGGTTTTTATGCTGCTAATATTTATTTATTAACGCGCGAGCTTCTTTTTGGCCAATACACACACACACACAATATACATATTTTTTTTTTCGTCTTTTGCTTTGTTTGATGTCAATCAACGCACTTCCACTTCCTGCTCTCTTTTGCCCTGGGCGCTGAAAGCCCCGCTTGTCCAGTCACTTAATTTAATTGAACACTTTGCGGCTGATGTTGGCTCCCTTTCCAGGTGCTACATTTCGGTTTAAAGGTTGATTTTTAACAGTTGATTTTGAACCGCTGACTGTTTGGCCTTTATTTACAATCACAATCACAAACGCAAACGCATTTTGCAACGTTAAGTTGGGCGCTGCTGCGCGACAGTGCTGCATTATGCGATATTTTTCAGTACGTTTTGGCGGTTATTTCAAAATTTCAAAAATACAAATTTTCATTGGGTTTATTTATATTAAGTATCGCAGTAATTGAATGTTTATACATAATTAGCTTGATATTTATAGTTTAGTTATTGATTGTTTATTTTATTTTAAATACATGTTAAACGAAAACCAGAAGGAAAAGAAAAAATTCAAAACGCTACAATTTGTATATCCTTGTTGTGTCTTGTATTTCAATCATTGAAAATCTATCCATTTCGTTGAAATTATATACTTTTTCGATCTTTAGCTTTCCGTAAATATAAATTATAAATTTAATATTAACATTTTAATGTTTACCGCTGCATTTAACGTTTTTATTTATGATTTTTATAAAATTAATATTGAAATTGGAAAAATGAACGAAACGAAATTTCCCCATTTTTTTTATTGTAAATAAATATATATGATAAAGTTATCCGATCTGGATAATACTTTGTAAAAATTTAAAAATTATTAGACTTTAAAAATTAAAATTTGAGCAGTTAGGTTGTAAGTAATTAGTTTATTATTAAATAATTAGTAATTTAAAAAAAAAAATTAGTATTGAAATTGGAAAAACGACAAAATTAAAATTTTGTTGAAATTTTCACTTTTTTTATTGTAAATAAATATATATGATAGTCATCCGATCTGGATCGTGCCAGTTTAGACATAGACTAACGAGAAGAGAGTTGCAAACTTTCGAAAAAAAATTATAATACCCTGTAAAAATTTAAAAATTAAAATTTAAGCAGTCAGCTTGTAAGTAATTAGTTGATTATTAAATTAATTAATTATTTAAAAAAAATTAACTCTTGAAACTCGTCACATAGAAACCAATAAAATTGTATAAAATACATTTTAAAGACTGTAAATATGTTTTTTTAATCATAAAAAAATGCTCCTTATCGTCAAATTAAATAAAACTTCAAATATTGATTTAATTTTAAATTGTTGAACTTTATTTTTGTTGGCTTACATATACATACTTCGAAAATTTTTAGGCCCACATGCGAAGGAAGCGTGGGAAATTGGTTTCGACATGAATAGAATTCACCGTTTATATAAATTCATACGATCTGGCTTGCGTGTGCTGTCCATACTCCTCCCTATATCCTCTACATATACCCTCATTATCTGGTGTAATATTCACTTAACCTTAACTGGAACCGAGCGAAAGTAGAAAACATTCAAATCTTAAACATTAGCGTTAAATATTCGTTCGCCTAGGAATTCCGATATTGAAAGGATTGGTTGCAAGAGATTTTGATCAAATTGAACATACATATACATATTAACCATATATATAAATGAGGCGACTTTGAGCCGCGCCTTGGAGAAGAAGCTAACCATGGTTACTTTCTCATGCTTCATTTTCTTTTTCTTTTTGTTGTGTTTTTAAGTTTTCTTAAGTAGTTTCTTTGTTGTTACTTTCGTTTAACTGGTTGGTTGCTTGCATGCGTGCGTTGTGTGTGTTTTATGAGTAGCAGAGTGTGTTCTGTGTGTGTTTGTGTGAATGTAAGTCATGATTTTTAATCTGAAATTTGGAGCAGCTTCCTCCGGTATTGTCCTCCTTAATCCTTGCAGGTGGACGTGTCCATGGGACTGGCCGGCTGGATAAAGGCCGTGGCCGCCGAACTGGGCGGATTAGTGGGCGTGAACGCCGACAGTGAGGAGTTGCTGCCGCTGCTGACCAAATTACCGCCGCTGGACGAGTTGTTCAGGCTGATCATGTTGTTCATCAGGTTTGACGAAGATGACGAACCACTGGACGTGCCCGTCAGCTGGCCCAGCATACCGCCGCCGCCGCCGCCAGCCAGGAAGGTGGCACTGCCGCCGCCTGTAGTCGGCATCGATCCCAGGCTCAAACGTTCATTGCCGCCGCCCAGATTTGAGAGGAAGCCGCCAGCGGCGTTCCCAGCGGACACGGACGCCGACGAGGAGTTAGGGAGACCGATGATGGACAGTAATGGATTCGTGGTGGTCAGCACGTTGGGTGCGGAAGTGTTTAGGCCCAGCATGGGCGTTGGCAGTGCTGGCTTGATAAAGCGTTCGCTAGCGCGACGGTTCTAAAGGATCAAAAGAAGGAAGCCATGGTTGAGATAGAGCTCCAATAATTATCCATACTCAATACTCACCACTAACTGGCCACAGGCGTAGCAGCGGTTCTGACCCGCCGTGCCGGGGCTGAGGGGTCGGCTGCTCGATGGGCTGTGGGAGACGGGACTGCTGATGGTGCGCTGCCTCTGGGCACTGGCCGCCGAGGCAGCGGCTGCTGCAGCTGCCGCCGCTGCCACCGAAGAACCACCAGCCATGAGACTTTCGTTGTAGAAGCGCTCCTCGTCCATCTCCAACGATGACTCCGATTCGGAGAGATGTCGGCATAGGGCTTCGCGGCGCTCTACCTCCTGCTTGAGTTTTCGCTGAAGACGAGCGTTCTCCTCGCGAATGGACTTCTCCTCCTGCGCGTACTGCTGCATCTTGATGGTGGTCTCCTTCTGGGCGGCAGCAAGATTGGCGCGCAGACGCAGGACTTCGGAGCGCAGGTTTTGGATGTGAGCGCTTAGGCTGGTGGCAGTGTCGCCGCCATTGGCGTGGGCATTGTTTGTGATGTCGCGCGGGGTGGTTGGATCGGATACGGGCTGATCCAGCTTGATCTGCAGCGACCGCTTCTCAGTCTCCAGCTTGTCCATGCGCTTCCACAGCTTGTTAACCAGTGCCTCCTGCTCCTGCTCCAATGTGTTCTCCAGCTCGACCATTTCGCGGCGCAACTGCTCGAGATTCGTCTGCTTATTGTCCGTCTCCGCCTGCAGCTTCTCGATCTTGCGCATCAGCTTGTTAACGAGGCACTCCTGCTCCTGCTCGAGGGTCTGCTCTAGCTTGCATTTCTCCTGACGCAGCTGGTCCAGCTTACGGGACAGATCATTGGTCAGGCACTCCTCCTCGCGCTCGTAGTGATGCGCCAGTGTCTCCTTCTCCTTCTTCAAGGCCTGGATTTTCTTCAGCAGAGTGTTCGAGATGTATTCCTCCTCCTGCTCGGCTTTGGCTTGCTGTGGAGTTGAAGTACAAGATCAATAACAAGTTCAATTCAAGGCATATAAGTTTTACTAACAATTATGACCGAGGCCTGTTTAAGGCAGCGATTCTCCTCTTGCACCACCTTGCACTTGGTCTTGAAGGTGTCCAGCTCGGCTTTCAGAACTCTGCAAACACAAAGACTTCGGTTAGCAAGGAGAATGGGAAGCAAGAAGCTATATTACTCACTTGTTTTGCTGGGTGAGCGACTCAATTCGCTTCTGGAGCTGCTCCCGGGACACTGGGCTCGGTGGCAGCATGGTTCCGCCATCCAGCGAACTCTCCGACTCACAAGGACTCTCCATTTCTGCAAAGTGAAGGGTAAATGACATTTTTTTAAGCATATATTACAGGGAACAATGTATGCAAGTCCACAGAGTATACATATATGTGTATATATAATGGGGTATATATGATATGTGGTGGCTGTTCTTTATTGTTTTATTCGGCGCATTCGTTGGCGAACAAAGAATAAAGAACGAAATCGGACTGTGGCGCTGTGGTTTTGGCCCTGAACCGATAGAAACGTTTAACCTTCAGCTGCGAGGTGCCTTCTGCATCTGCCACTGGTGCATCTGATGGCTTGATGCAATTTTTTGTTGTTGCGGAAATCAATAGAAGGGCAAGGTCGGTGGCAGCAGCAGCAGACCTGAAAACTGGCAGGCGCCACCCACCGAGTGGGTCATCCTCCCAGTTGCCGCTTCACCTCCTTGACTGGGTGGAAGCCGGTCGAAAATCTCGGCTGGTACTTTCCTCTCCGGATTTTCATGGTTTCACCTTTAGTTACCTGGCTTTTGTGTTGCTTCGTCGCCTTAAAAGACTTTTGCCTTCCGTCTCCGCCTCTCCACCTTCCTTCGGCTTCGCCCTGTCCCTCTCCTACTCTACCGCTGCGCCTCTCCTTCACCGACTCTGTCTCACACACTGCGTGCCAGGGCGCTGTGGCTTTTCTCGCTTTTCACAATTTTCCCCAACGCGGGCGCTGCGTGAAGGGAAGCTATGCCAAACTGGTGATTTCTGCGTGTGTTTAGGGCCTGCCGTCGCGTGTGCGAAGCATTTTGCGCGATCCAATCCAATAAAATTAATATCAAATTGCGAAAAATTGCTTCCACAGTGCAGAAATGTGACCGTAAATGGGACGAAATACCGAAAAAGCCGCTAGCTGCTCCTTGGCTGGTGATGACAACTGGGAATATACTGCTAGAGGTAAGAACGTGCCTGGGACAAAAAAAGGGGCATTCAGCACGACGAGAATGCTAAAAATATCGGCTAAAAGATGTTTTAAATTGCTAAAATAAACTGTTTGAAATACATGAGTAATTTTTGCATTATTTTAATTATTATTTTAATTTGTTTTTTATTTTGAAAGGCAGAGGGACTGGGTGACTGGGAAAAAAAGGGCATTTAGCACGATGAGAATGCTAAAAATATCTGCTAAAAGATGTTTTAAAATTGCTAAAATAAACTGTTTGAAATACATTAGTAATCATTACATTATTTTAATTATTATTTTAATTTGCATTTTATTTTGAAGGCAGAGGAAACACATTTAGCAAGCAGCCGCATTCATCTGACAAAGGAACATGCTAAGAAATGGAGATCATTTTGATATTATTATAATCAGAATGAAATCAATTTAATAGATCTCTTAATCTCTTTTGAGTATAGTGAGAATAATATTACTGATATCATTACGGTGCGGAAAATTATTGTTATTTACTTTTATTATCTTAATGTCTTTATCAAAAAGTTTAAAGACATTAAATATTATCTTTATTACAAAGCTTAAAGACATTAAATATAATACACATATTAATTTTATAGATTTAATTTTTTGTAGTTTCTAAATAAATGACAAAACCTAGTTTTCAGCTATGGAAGCCATTTGCATTTGTTGCCTCTCAGAAAGTTTCAATTTTTGCAACAAGTTTTTAAACATTTTCCCAGGGTTATTGTAAAATTATTTATTTGTTTATTATAAGAAACTATAACTTATTTTCTTTTAATATTATTGTAATTATTTAAAAATTAAAAAAAAATTAATTATTTAAAAATTTTAAGTTGGTTTTTTATACTGGCTATAATTCAGTATTATACGATTTTAGTATTTAGTATTCCGGTTTAGAAACACGTTCACATTGTCCAACACGTGCGTAAACAGCGAAACGGCGACAATAATTTTAATAATTTTAGCAATTAAAGAACTCTAACAATGGCCGACGACGCCGGCCAGGACAAGCGCAAGCAGCACCGTGCCCGCCAGTCTGGCGTAAAGGCGGACAAGAAGAAGGAGAAGGCCAAGAAGGACTCCAACCAAAAGGAACCCGAGTTAACCGCGCGCCAACGAAATCCAAAGGCATTTGCCATCAATTCGGCGCAGCGGGCGGAAAGGAACTTTCGGCGCAAGGAGGATCTTACGGCCAAGAAGCAGCACATTCCGGTGGTAGATCAAACGCCGGATGAACCGCCACCGGTGCTCATTGCCGTGGTGGGACCGCCCAAGGTGGGCAAGACCACGCTGATCAAGGACCTCATCAAGAGCTTCACCCGCACGAATGTTACGGATATCAAGGGTCCCATCACCATAGTGACCTCGAAGAAGCGCCGGATCACGCTGCTGGAGTGCAACAACGATGTGAACTCTATGATCGATGTGGCCAAGTGCGCGGATCTGGTTTTGCTGCTCTGCGACGCAAGCTATGGCTTCGAAATGGAGATATTCGAGTTCCTCAACATCTGTCAGGTGCACGGCATGCCCAAGATAATGGGCGTGCTCACCCACCTGGATATGATCAAGAATCCCAAGCAGCTGCGTAAGCGCAAGAAGGAGTTGAAGCATCGCTTCTGGACGGAGGTCTACGATGGCGCCAAGCTCTTCTACCTTTCCGGCCTGCTCCACGGCGAGTATTTGCGCAATGAGGTCAAGAACTTGGGACGATTCATCTCCGTAATGAAGTTCCGGCCACTGCAGTGGCGCGGTGCTCACAGCTATCTCCTCGTTGATCGGGTGGAGGATGTCACCAACACAGATCGTGTGCGCCGCGATCCCAAATGCGATCGCGAAGTAGTTCTGTACGGCTATGTGCGCGGTGTGGCCCTCAAGCAGGAGCATATGGTGCATATCGCCGGATTGGGCGATGCCCGCATCGATGAGTTAAGCGCTATTCCCGATCCCTGTCCACTGCCGGGCACCGAAAAGAAGCGCAGTCTGCTAGAGAAGGAACGCTTGCTGTATGCTCCCATGTCCGGAGTTGGTGGGATTGTCTACGACAAGGATGCTGTGTACATCGAGCTGCAGGGCTCTCATTCGCACAAGGAGCAGGAGCAGAGCGCGGAGGCTGCCGAGCAGGCGGAACTTGTCAGCAAGCTGATCGACAAGAAGGCCACCATTGACGAGCAGATGGAACAGCAGGAATTCCGTCTCTTCTCCGATGCCAAGCCCATCAAATCGAAGGACTTCCGCAACGACATTGACGAAGAGGAGGCGGAGGATGAAAGCAGTGACGATGAAGAAGATGAAGAGGGCGAGGATTCCGGTCTGGAAGCTGCTGGCAGTGAGGAGGAGCAGGAAGAGTTTGATGCGGACGATTGGCGTGGCGAAAACAGTGAGGCGGAGGAGGATGCAGAGGAGTCCGATGCCGCCTCTTCTGGCGATGAGGAGTACCAAAGTCTAGGAGGCGTTAAAGCCACCAACGACTCGGACTCTGACGATGAGGAGGCCCGTGTTATGGCCAGCAATATGAGTTGGAAAACTAACCTTGCCCAAAAGGCGCGCGATGCCTTCCTGCAGCGTCACTCTGAGTCCAAGAACCTGATGCGCCTCGTCTACGGAGTCTACAATCAACATGAACGGAGCCGGCAGGCGGCAGAAGGTGAAGAGGTCGCCGAAGACTCCGACGAGGAGCTAGGTGGACTTTTCCGAGTGGCCGCCAAGAAGCAGAGCCAGCAGCAAAAGGACAGGGACATCCAGGATAAGGATGAACGCTGCTTTTTCGAGTACCAGGGTGGTAAGTCGCTTTATTTTATATTTCTTGGGAATTATAACTAAAATCTAACCCCCCGGCAGATGCCACCCGCGATTGGCTGTCGGAGGAGAACAAAACCTTGATTAAGAACTGTTTCGTGACCGGAAAGTGGAAGGCCAGCGAGGATGCCGAGAATCTGCTCAAAATGGACGACATGAGTGATGCGGAGAGCGAGGTTTATGGTGACTTTGAGGACCTTGAGACCGGCAAGCAGCACAGCGGCAAACCCAAGGCAGAAGGCGAAGGTGAATCCGATGAAGAGGGTACGAAATCAGGTGAATCTGCAGGAGCTACCAAGCGAAAAATGACTCGCGTGGAAGAGGAGAACTTGACAAAGGCCGAGCTAATGGCAAAGAAGCTCAAGTTAAAGGCCAAATTCGATGCGGAGTATGACAATAGTGGCGAGGGCAAGGGTGAGGAGGACACTGGTCGCATCACCGGAGATCATTCTTTTTACGAGGACCTCAAGGCGGAGGCTCAGCGCCAGAGTGAGCTAAACAAGAGCGAGTTTGCCCATCTGGACAACGAGTTTCGCATCCAGATCGAAGGCTATCGGCCGGGGCTTTATGTTCGCCTTGGATTCAAGCAGCTTCCCGCCGAATTTGTGGAGAATTTCGATGCCAGCTATCCCGTGCTGGTCGGTGCCTTAAACATGACCGAGGAGAATGTGGGCTATGTTAACTGCAAGGTGAAGAAGCATCGCTGGTACAAGAAGATCCTCAAAACGGGCGATCCCCTCATCGTTTCGATGGGCTGGCGCCGCTTCCAAACGGTGGCCATCTTCGCCAAAGTGGAGGACAACTTCCGGCAACGGTACCTCAAGTACACGCCCAACCACGTAACCTGCAGCATGACTTTCTGGGGCCCGATCACTCCGCAGAACACGGGTTTCCTAGCTCTGCAGACTGTGCGCCAGGATCAGGAGGAGATGCAAAGGCTGGGCTTCCGCATAGCGGCAACGGGCTGCGTCACCGAACTTGACAAATCCTCGCAGATCATGAAGAAGCTTAAGCTGGTGGGGCATCCCTTTAAAATCTACAAAAAGACTGCCTTCATCAAGGACATGTTCAATTCATCGCTGGAAGTGGCCAAGTTCGAGGGAGCAAAGATAAAGACGGTGTCCGGCATCCGTGGCCAGATCAAGAAGTCTCACCACACGCCCGAGGGCTCCTATCGCGCCACCTTCGAGGACAAGATCCTGCTCAGCGACATCGTCTTCTGCCGCACCTGGTTCCGTGTGGAAGTACCACGATTCTATGCGCCCATAACCTCCCTCCTCCTCCCTACCGAGCAGAAGAGCCAGTGGCAGGGCATGAAAACGCTTGGCCAGCTGAAGCGGGAGCGAGCCATGCAGAATGCCGCCCAGCCGGACAGCATGTACACGGAGATTGTGCGCAAGGAGAAGATCTTCCGGCCGCTGGCCATTCCCAAAGCCCTGCAGCGGGCACTGCCCTACAAGGACAAGCCCAAGCTGGGGCCCGAGAATCCCAAGGCGGCATTGGAACGCGTGGCTGTGATCAACTCGCCGTACGAGCAGAAGGTGGCCAAGATGATGAAGATGATCACGACGGTGTACAGGGATAAGAAGAATCGCGAACGCCTGGATACGAAGAAGCGGATCAAGAACTATCGGGAGAAGAAGAGGGAGAAGATGGCATCCAAGGAGCGCCGCCAGAAGGAGCTGCGCAAGAAGGTATCGCGGGCCATCAGCAAGGTGCGAGGCAAGCAGTCAGCCTAGGACTTGGTTGTGTTTTCTTGGATACTTTTTGCTGTATAAAAAATAGGTATAAAACAAAATAAATAAATTTTAAATTTCAGAAAAGAAAGAAACTTTCACAAAACTTGGATACTTTTCAATTAAAATTTACTCAACGCCTGCACTTCCGACGCTGGACCAGCTACAAAAATCGGTGGCATCCGACACCGTTCGCTGCAGCTGCTCCAGCATGGCCGGAAGAGCCGGTCTCGGTTTTTGGAAAATATATAGATAACGCAACATAGCTTAGGGACTAACTAGAACTGGACATTATTGTGGGAACTAACGTAGTGTGGTGCCCTAGTCCTGGCTCTTGTTGTCGTCGATCGTCTTTAAAGCGGCCAAGAGGGCATGCTTGCGACTGCCGGTCATGTGGCTGCTGGCAGCCGCTCCGCTGGCAATGCTGTTCCGCTTTTTGGACGCCGGATCGTCGCGCATATTGCTGTTGCTTGCCTGGCGACAGAACGTCTTCAGGAAGCTCTCGCGCTCCTTGTAGTCATCGGAGATCTGCTTGCGCAGGCTGGACATGTCTTCCTTAAGGCGTGGAGCCCGAACGTTGTCCTGGAAGTGCAAAAACGGATAAGGATATGAATGATAAAGGAGATTTTTAGGACTTTACCTCTTCATCGCTACGCTGCGTGTTCTGAGCGTCCGTATCCTCGTCCTCTTCCTGTGATTCTTCCAGCACATCGCCCTCGCTGCTTTTGGGGTCCAGGTAGGCGGCATATTTTACCAGGGTGGCATCGTTGCCATCGCTATGCTCCTCGGGTTCATCGGATCCCTGATCGCACATCTTGGACATCAGGCCGTAGGCATCAGTCTCATCCTCATCGTCGCCGGCAGGCTCGTAGTCATCCGCATAGTCGTACTCCAGGGACTTTAGTGACGTCTGCTTGGACTTGCCCTCGGCGGATGGTATCTTGGAAAGGCCACCCGAATCGCGACGCTTGCTGGCCGGAATACTGTCCGTCTTGACGGCAGTTACTACGCGTTGTCTGGCATTGCCACTCTTTCCAGAGGCGGCGGCGGCGGTCAGCGGCGATTTGGCCTGCGCCGATAGCACTTGGCTCAGAGTGGAGCGGCTCTGGTTCGGGGCTACTTTGGCCTTGTTATTGGCCGGCGGCAAGATGAGCTTCCCGCCACGTCCACCAGCCGTTTGTCGCTCAGCCTGCGGAGTTGGCGGAGTGCAGGGCGCACTCTTGTCCTCTGCCTCGTCCTTTTCGAAGTCGAAGTACGTGTCAGACTCCAGCACGTCGGTCAAGGCATTGAACTCCATCTGGCTGTTCTTTTCGATCGCCTTGTCCAGCATCTCCAGGGATTTCTCCAGCTTGTCAATCTTGTCCGGCTCCCCATTTACGCCGCTCAATTTGGTGCGGCGGCCGGAGGACAAAGGATTCACCTTGTCGGTGCCGAGCTATGACGGTATTAGATTCCTTATTATGCTCCCGATTTTCTTACGCTTGCCTTTGTACTTACAGTGTATTCCTCCAGCTTGCGATAGCCGCTGATCTCAAGTTTGGACTTCTCCAGCTTCAGCATCACCTCCTTGCACTTTTTCTGCTCGTTGAGTAGCTGCTGGCGGAAGTTCTTGGACTCCAGCTGGACCTTGCGGGCCATCAGCTTCATGTCATTGTCCTTGTCCTCGAGACGCTGCTCCAGGGATCGCAACTTCTCCTGCAGCTTCTGGCGCTCATCAAGGTTCCTGTACAGTCAGGGATTAAAGATTGGTACATCAAGGATTATCAAATCACATACTTATCCTTGTTGAGCTGGCTGTAGTGCTTGTTCTGATCGCTTAGCGACAGTATAATGGCCTCTTTCTGCTTGACTTTCTGCTCCAGATCCTTGTTAACCGCCTGGAGATTACGGTACTTGGTTTGCCAGACGCGCAGCTCCTCAGCATGCGAATGCAGCAACTGGGGCAGCTCCGCGTTATTGGACTCGTACTTGTTCAGCGCTGACGACTGACGATTGTGGAGCGTACGCAGCATCCGGTTCTCGTGCGCCAGATTAGCTATTTCCGCCTGGGCATCGGCCAGTTGGTTCTGAAAGGTCTTGGCACGCAGATTCCTCGCGGACATGACACGCTGATGGATCTCACTGTGATTCTGGGCCGAGGCCACCATTGCCGGCTGGCGGAGGCTGCCGTTGCTGGAAGCCTTCATGCCACCGCGATGCTGTTGAGGTGGCTGCTTTCGCTGATAGATCAAACTGGCGGATTCCCGGGAGCTGGCCGAAAATAGGCTCTCACAGCTTTTGGCAGACGCTCTGTTTGGAGGATAAAAAAATACTGAATGGGTTTCCCACAACTGGAGGAGGACTAACTACACTCACGCCATCTGATTTTTGGAACTCAAGCGAGGTATTGCCGAGCTAAAGGACGTTGCCGGCTTGCGCGGCGATACCATCTAAGATCCGGCTCGTGCTCCGGAAGATTTAAGGATTGCTCCACGAAGGCTATTTAATTTTTCAGAGCCTGCAACGGATGTTTAGAGTGTAAGGTAGCAGGACGGGGCAGACAGAGAGAGAGAGAGCTAGCCGGTGCGAGGTGATGCCGATGTAAAAATGTTACTGAAAAGTCAGTGTCTGCTGCTGCTGCTGTGGTTACCACGTTTGATGTTTGTTTATTGTTTGCTCCGCCGCCTGCTGCGTTGTTGGGGTTCAGTTTGGACTCCAGTCCTGGGTCCAAACCAGTAACTGGTTGCCATGACGCCGTCGATAGCTTAGACTATCGAATGGGGGAGTCGTATTTATAGGGGCAGTCCTTAAAAAAGGGGTTTATGGGCCTCAAAAGTATTTATAAAACGAGTTCTTAAATTGTTTGTTGTTATTTAATTGTTTGAAGTGTAATAGTTATAAATTTCAATGGTATCTTCTGGATATAGAGCTGCAAACTGAACAATCAACTCCAATAAATCCTAAAAATGTATTGCTTGCAATTTTTTATTATCTATTTAAGATTAATAGGAACTGTTTCTTTAAAAGCATTTAACAGTATCTATAATTAATAGATCTTAAATATTATTAAATATATAAACTGGAAAATAATCATAACATACTTTTGTGCATTAATAAAAGTTAGTAAAATAAAAGTTAGGATTAGGCATCTTGAATTAAGCTTGTCCAGCGGCTTGTTCTCCGGCACTGGCCTTCATCTTCTGGTACTTGATGCGATAGGTTCCCTCCGGATCGTAGATCTTCTCCAGTCGCTCCCAGTCCGCTGGGCGGTTGTCAATGAGATGGGTTGTTACCTTTTCGGCTCCGTAACGCTGCTTCTCCGTGCATTTGGTACATTCGGTCATAATGGCATCGGGTAGAATTTCTACAATAGAATTTTGTAATATTTTTTGGAAAATTTAAATTGTATCCTTAAACTCACCCTTCAGCATCCTGCCATCGGGCGTGCAGGGACCAGTGCCCTCCAAACACTTGATATAGTTGTTTAGCAGTCGTTCCTGGTTCAGGATCTCGTCCAGATCCACGTTGTCGAACGTGTTGTCGTAGGGCGCCTCTACCATCGGCGCTGATGAGGTGGCCGGCGGATGGGGCAATCCTTCCACGCGGCTGAGCACCGTGCACATCAATGCCAAGGCCAAAGATGCGTTCCACATGACCAAACGGAGGCTGGAACGTGCCATTTTAAGAATATAATCGTATGCTGTTGATACCTTCAGTCACCTGGGTTTTTATAGGTGAAATTACTGACCTGCGTGCCTCAGACCAATTTGGTTAATGCCCAATTGAAATCGAATTAAGTTAATTTAATTTGATTACCAGAAAAGTCCATGGGGTTAGCAGGCAACGGAATCGATATTATAATCTTTTTTGTTATTGTTGTTTAACAAACTTTAAAAAGTTGAAATAAATTAAAAAAGAAATTAAAAATTAAAGTTATAAAGTAAAATTAAAATGAATTAAAATTAAAAAAAAAAAAATAAAGAAACGTTGTAAGCTTATCATTTACCTGCAAAAAGTGGAGTTTTTTAAGTAAAAATACTTTAAGAAAAACATAAAAATGTTAAATGTTATTTATATAAATAAAAAACATTAAGTTATAATTCAAACCCCTTTAAAACTTTTAAAAGTACACGAAAAATAAGGTCTAAAAGGAACCGTGAATCGTTAGCCTTCACTGTTTCAAATTAATGGTATTTTCCGGATTTCCCCTACCTTGAAAAAGCGTAATAAAATGTATAAATAAAATAAATCACAAAATATGTTATAAACTATTTTTTTGTACTTTTATAACAGCTTTAGAAGTATATTTCAGTTTACTTAATCGGGGAATTCCCTATTTTCAAAATAAAATTGCGCCCTCTCATTGGCAGTGTTGCCACATTCTGTGGCATGGCACCTCTGCCAATAGCACCTCCAGAACGAGTTGGCAGACCGCGTGATGCTGAGGCGCTTTCTTTTTCAATGAGTTTTCTTTAATTGCTCCATTTACGCAAGTAACCAAAATCGATGCAATTTCCCACATCCGGATGCATTGCGGCCTAGGCAACGCGTCAGCCACCCAGTGACTGCCCGTGGATTGGGTAACCGCGAGGGAAATGCCAAAAAGGCGACCATCTGTGCGGCGATCTCGATTTCTCGAACGTTTCGCGACGTGGGCGCCCCCGCCCCCAAGCCCAAGGACGACCTAGAAACGCCCAGACAGCAGACAGATAATCTAGCACAGGTGACATCAGCCCGGGAGAGAAGCACCACACATCACCATGATCCACGTCGGGGAGAATTCGTGGAATCTGCGGATCTTCATCACGGATCTGGCACTGGAGCGAACGATGCGCGTGCGCGGTGACCAGCACATCGGTGGTATTATGCTGCAGCTGGTGGATCCGGAGAATCCCAAGGACTGGTCCGATCACGCATTGTGGTGGCCAGCGAGGAACGTTTGGCTGAACAGGACCCGTCTCACGCTGGACCAGTATGGCGTCCAGGCCGACAGCCTGCTGCACTTCACGCCCATGCACAAAATACTCCGTGTACAGCTGCCGGATCTGCGGTATCTGGACTGTCGCGTGGACTACTCCGTGAAGACCTTCGGGGCGGTGGTGAATCTTTGCAAGCAGCTGGACATTCGCTATCCGGAGGAGTTGTCGCTGTGCAAGCCGCTGGAGGCGGAGCACCTGAAGCGGAATTTTGCCCAGCTGCCGCACCAGAAGCGCGTGGCTATCGCCGAGCCGGATGGCACCAGCTATCTGCAGCCGGCGGCGGATACCAACTCGTTTGTGCCCATTAGCGCCTCTTTTCACGGTGAAGGCGGCGGTAGCACTGGCAGCTTGGACAAGCCTTCGGCGCCGGGATCCTTTTTCTGCGCTCCGTTGTCGCCGCACAATCACAGCAGGGGACGCTCGCCCATGGCCTCAGCTTCGCCATCGCCGGGAACGTGGAAGCAGAGCCAGTTAGGTTACGCCACCTACGACTCGTCGTCATCGAGCTTGGGTGACTTCCAGGAGAATCTGGCCAGCTCACCGCCCACGCCATGCTCGGATGTCCGGGCACAGCAGCTGCGTCCCAAGTCGCTGGTGGAGAAGGCGCGCCTGAATGTCGGCTGGTTGGACTCATCGCTGTCCATTATGGAGCAGGGCATTCGGGAGTACGACACGCTGTGCCTGCGCTTCAAGTACTTCACTTTCTTCGACCTGAATCCGCGGTGCGACCAGGTGCGCATCAACCAGCTGTACGAGCAAGCCAAGTGGAGTGTCCTCAACGAGGAGCTCGACTGCACTGAAGAGGAGAGTCTGATGTTCGCCGCCTTGCAGTTCCAGGTCAACCATTATGTGGACTCGACGCCCACGAGCGGTGGGGCAGTTGATTCGGGCATTGAAACGTCTAGCCAGGAGAACGACAACGACGACGAGATCGATTCGGCGCTGAAGGAGCTGCAGATCACGCTGGAGGGACCGAATGGCGGTGATTCGGTGAATATCACGCGCATTCCCGAGCTCTCCGACTACCTGCGCTACCTGAAGCCGCAGAGGTTCACGTTGCGCGGCTACAAGCGCTACTACTTCACCTATCGGGATCTGCACTTGCATCTGTTCAAGAACGCCGAGGAGTCGCGACGTGTGGCTCCGGTTGTGAGCATCAATCTGAAGGGTTGCGAGGTCACTCCCGATGTAAACCTATCGCAGGGAAAGTACGCAATCCGGCTAGAGGTCTCACCGGAGGGCGGCCATGGAACCAACAGCGAGGTCTGGATACGCTGCGAAAACGAACAGCAATACGCTAAATGGATGGCCGCCTGCCGCCTGGCGGCCAAGGGAAGATCCCTAGCGGATAGTTCGTACGAAAGCGAAGTCGATGGGATCCTGTCCCTGCTGCAGATGCAGCGACCGGTGCACGGTGTCCACCTGAGCATCGATCCGCGGTCCGTGGAAGCTGGAGATTACCTATCGCCCAAAACTCTGCGACGGCTGTCCAACAAGGCGGTCCAACGGATCCTGGAGGCGCATGCCAATGTCCGAGAGTTGAATCCCTTGGACTCCAAACTGAAGTACATCCAGGCCTGGCAGTCCCTGCCCGACTTTGGCGTCACGCTGTTCATCATCAAGTTCGATGGGCACCGGAAGGAGGAGCTACTAGGCGTGGCTCACAATCGGATCATGCGCATGGACCTAGGCTCCGGGGATCACATCAAGACCTGGCGCTACAACACCATGAAGGCCTGGAATATTAACTGGAACATCAAATGCATGATGATTCAGTTCGAGGACGAGAACGTGGTCTTCTCCTGCCATTCGGCCGACTGCAAGGTGGTGCACGAGTTTATCGGCGGCTACATCTTTATGTCGATGCGATCCAAGGACAACAACCAGGTCCTCAACGAGGAGCTCTTCCACAAGCTGACGGGCGGTTGGTCCTAGGAGCTATTTTGTTCGAATTTTATAGGTGAAAACCTACTCGTTCATTTGAATTTTGTAGGGATGAAGCCAATGTTTTATATATTTATATATACATACATATATATATTGTTGACCTGACCAGTGGCCTAGATCCGCGCTAACCAAACTGATAGACTCACAACTTCAATGCAATCTCGTGTTTTCACGTTCAGCCTACCACTTAATTCGTTGTAAACTAATCTTGTTGATGATTTTTAACCGCGAAAATCGCTTGCCAAAGGCCTTTTTGCCTGCCTAACTCTAAAACAGACTTAACCGTGGCCTTAGCAATGTTTTTTGTATGACTAACTTTTAAGGATACAATAAATAAATATGCCTTACAATATGGGAGACCTTTTTTCATGGGTCACGGATGATTTTGATCATGATTATGAGGTCATTGAACTGAACTGATAGTCACTATCTGATGGTGAGTAGACATATATATAATTTAAATACATTACTTTATTTATTTAATAAGTGTGGTTATTATTATTATATAGGTGAAATAGTTGCTTTACTTCAACGTGCGTTCACAAATATAGTACTGTCCATAGTTGCAATTTAAATCGTTCATCAGTCGTGAAGGACCATGCCCGAAGTTGTCACAATGTTCTATTCCGTCTCTGTTGTTAGGCTCTCCGGGATGCCAAAGGTCTGATGCAACTGGCTTACCACTTGGGAACCAAACGTGATAATCTGGAGTAACAAAATCGTTTCCAGAAGTCCAGTAGATGTTGGTATCTTTTTGACTGTCCAGGTAACTTTTGATAGCTTTGATTTTTTCTGGAGAATCCAGCGATATTAAGTTGTAACCCATTCCTTGGCAGTATTTACGGGCTCCAAACCAGTGCGTTTTTATTTTATTCTCAATGAAATACAGTGTATCTCCTAGGAGAACCTGGTTACTGCGCTCCATAATCGCAGATTTTGCAGAGACTAAAGAAATATTGACAATAAACGAAATACTTAATAAAATAACGATGGAGAAGGGATCTTACCATCTGGGATTTCACTGCCTGCTGATTTATAAATTAGCACCAGAAAGACCAAGAGAGTTCCGCACGGTCTAAGCATTTTGTAAATACTGTTTTGAGTACTCTTTAATTGTTTGTTTTTATACTTTGGTTAAGTTAGATCACGAGGTCATGTAATGCAGTAAGGTATGATAGTGAATGTACATATATTTTTATACCCTTGCAGGGTATTATAATTTCAGTCAGAAGTTTGCAACGCAGTGAAGGAGACCTCTCCGACCCTATAAAGTATATATATTCTTGATCAGGATCAACAGCCGAGTCGATCTAGCCATGTCCGTCTGTCCGTCTGTCCGTTTCTACGCAAACTAGTCCCTCAGTTTTAAAGCTATCTGAATGAAACTTTGTAGTTAGTCTTCTATATACTCTCACTCGTATATATGTCGGAACGAGCCGGATCGGACGACTATATCATATAGCTGCCATAGGAACAATCGAAAAATTTTTAGTAAAAAAAATTTAACTTTGTCAGTTTTCAACATATTTTCATCAAAGTTGGTATTTAGCCGTTTTTTACTATTTCTGAATTTCGGTTTTAATTTCATGAAAATCGGTCAACTATATCCTATAGCTTCCATAGGAACAATCAGAAAAATAAAAGAAAAAACCATAACTTTGTCAGTTTTCAAGATATTTTCACCAAACTTGATATTTAGCCATCTTATATTATTTCAGAATTTTGGTTTTAATTTCGTGAGAATCGGTCGACTATATCCTATAGCTTCCATAGGAACAATCAGGAAAATAAAAAAAAACCCATAACTTAGCCGATTTTCAAACCATTTTCATCAAACTTGAGATTTGGCAACTAATTATTATTCCAGATTTTCGGTTTTAATTTTTTGTTAAAGTTCTGCAAGGGTATATAAACTTCGGTGAGCCGAAGTTAGCTTTCTTTCTTGTTATATATAAACTTGGCAAGAGATAGCCCTACTAATGTTAATACTACGTACTATATTATAATTTATTATACCTTATCAAACTTGAGTGTAAGATTGGTTGAATCAAAACGTCACAATGTTCTCTATTCTAACTATTGTTAAGAATCAGCTACATTTATAACCTAAACTCTAAAAATCTTGTAATTATAAGAATCTCTTTGATTATCGAGATAAATTATGGTAAACGTTTTCCTATAATGCAAAGTCTTTATAATTATAAAACAAATTAGACCACTTTGCAAGGTTCTAATGGCTACTAGCGATTGATCTTATATATGCATCTATATAATTAAATCTACTTAGACTTAAGTTTAGTGTCACATCACCACACAAACCTCCACATATTCTAAAAACATATAAAACAACAAAAAACAACAACAATAGCAATATAAAACCCACAAAAAACACTAACAAATGGCAAATAAACGACCCCGTGATGTGGACTTCTTCAAGCTCAAGAAGGCACTGCGGGTCCGTTTCAAGAAACTGGTCCGCGCGGTCATCATGAACCAGGCATGGCTCTCCGATTCCGAGGAGCAGGGCATCTCCATGAATGTGAAGAAGAATGTGGCCTTGTTTCGACAAAAACGCAAGCCGGGCATGCTGACCCTGGTCGTAAGCCGATATCTATATAGCAATAGAATCCGAAGCCATTGTTCAAACATTATATTTTCCAGGAGAAGGCCCTAATGCGATCAAATCCCCGATTTAAGGACTATCGAGGATCGGAAGAAACTTTGCCTGCTTATAGCAGGGCTCGAATGCTTCTCTAGAATTCCGCCGGTAAAAGGTTTTGTGTTTTCCTTTTCTTTCTAGAAGTAACCTGTACTTTGATGGAACCTTTAGAAAATTCGTGCTCGCATGGCGCCGGTCCTTGAGTTTATGTACATCAATGAATCGCGAATGATTATCTCGGAGAGCGATATGCCCATTACCGTTTATTTTATACTGAACGGCGAGGTTGAAATGAAAAAGAATGTCTACAATAAGGTAAGTTTCCATAGTGACTACCAGTTTATAATTTATATTTATTTATTTTGCAGAACACCAAAGAATGGACTGAAGTGCCAGAGGCAATCTTTGGTCCTGGCGACTGTTTTGGCGATGTCGAGATGGTTGAGTCTTGCCCCAGACTCAACACCTATACAGCTGCGTGTAAAATAATTTAATTTTTGTTTAAAACATTGAATATCTATTTTTTTTTAGCTGGCTGCGAATTGCTGGCGATCTATGAATCTGAATACGATCACATTTTAAAGCCTTTTATGTTGAAGCAATGGAACGAAAAAAAGATGGCATTAAAGGCTTTCGACTACTTTAATTTCTTCACCCCGGAACAGGTCGGTCGCTCTAATAGCTCAAGTCCTTAATTACATTTTTTAGGTTTTTTTAGATTGTTCTTGCCTGCAAGTATGGCTTTCTGGCCCAGTACGAACCGTTGGACACCATTTACTTGGGCGAAACCGGCTCCCATAGCTACGCCAGTTTCGTTCTGAGTGGCGAATGCGTCATCCTGCAGTGCCTGAACATGAGAGTAGGATATATCAACTTTATATATTTAATATAATAAATATATCGAAATTTGTTTAGGTCTCTAAAAAGGACGGGCAGCCCACATTTGAGCTGACCACCATCGACGATGACAAGTCTGGGTTAGCCATGTTTACGTCGAAGGACAACCACAGCGGCTTGAAGTTCCCGAACATTGCGGATCTTTTGGCCTCCTCTTCCTCCGACGATCAGGGTGGCAGCAATAAAAAGAAACAGAAGGTTCGCATTATCCATTATCTGTTTCCCATTAACTCCAACCACCTTTCCTCCCAAAAACAGATGCGCAATATGAATCTGCAAGATATAGAAAAATTCTGTGGAATCGGTAATGTGGTGCAAAAGAAAAAGCAACGGGATAGGCGGCCTTTAACTGCTGCCGCCCAGGCCAGGAGAACGTTGAGACTGGAGAGCCTACGAAGAGGCACACCCTACTTTCCAGTTGCCCTGGACAGCGATGATGATGATGACTCTGGAGAGCACGACCCGGACATTGATTTCGATGATGAGGATTTCTCCGATAACGATTCCAGTGGCTCCTCGTACGAACTGGTCGTGGAGCCAAATTTGGTGCAGTTGACTCAACGTGCCGATATTGAAGAGATGCAGAATACAAAGTCGAGTGCTTCTTCAGAAATTTTCAGTGCTACGTCTGAGAACATTGTCGAAAAAAGCAGCACCGACTCAGATCGATCACAGGCCTACAAGGAGCCTATCGAGACGCACTTCATAGACGTGGGCTCCCTATCATACGGCAGCATCTTTGGTCTGGGTGAAAAAATGGAACATCGTGTGATTATGGCGCGGACTGTAGTACAGTGCCTACTCCTGCCGCGCTTCTGGCTGCTAAATGAGGAGCAGAACCCGGGAAATATATGGCACCGGCGACGGTTCTACTTTGAATGCAATGTACCGTCACGCCAGGATCTGTTCACCAACTTTCTAAAGACAAGGAAGTGGAATAAGTTCCGACACGACTATATTCAGAGCCTGCTGGATGATAAGACCACGGCCCACGTTTCCAAGGAGGAAGATATCCCTATTATGTGTCGCATCGTGGAGACCAGCGATGATGGTTTATAGCGATTCGGAGAGTGAGTCCTAGTTCCAAATTCATTCAAGAATGTCCAGTAAGATGTAAAGTATAAATTCGAACGGTTAACTATATAAAACGATGTATATAAGCTGTAAAATATAAATATTACTCATCTGACAAGATTATTTGATTAATTTATGTTGTTTTATGAAGGTTTTACATGCTTAAGAAACAACATGGCGTATGGGTGATGTATTTGAAAGCTATGTATTTTATTTCATTGGCAGTTCTAGTTATAATGTTAATTAAATTAAGTCTAACACATGATTATCTTTGGTTTTATATAACCACAAGAATCGACTTTATATTTAACATTAATAAAATTTAATCGCCACTGATTCATTAGTTGGAAATGAATTACTTTTATGTTTAGTTGAGAGTACGTTCACAAATATAGTACCTCTTAACTGTACAATCCTTATCATTCATTAGTCTAGTTCCACCAAATCGGAATTCGTCGCAATGTTCCACATTATTGTAATTGTTAGGCTCACCGGGATACCACAGGTTTGATGGTACTGGCTCCCCACTTGGGAACCACACATGACGACCCAGAGTTAGAAAATCATTTCCAGAAGTCCAGTAAATAGATTTATCATTCCGATTGTCCAGATAATTGTTGATAGCTTTGAATTTTTCATAGGTGTCGAAAGAAATTAGGTTGTAACCCATGGTCTCGCAGGATTTACGGGCTTCAAACCAGTTCTTCCCTATTTTATCCTCAATGTAATACAATGTACTGCCAATTAATATCTGGCTAGCGGGTGCTATATTCATAAAATTGGCAGCGACTAAAGAAAATTCAAAAGTTAAAGGAAGTGTGCGAGAAATTAATGATTAAAGTTAGTTATCTTACCATCCGGTTCTTGGTTTGCTGAAGATAAATAAAAAAGGCCTATAAGGGCCAAGGTGACTAAAAGTTTACCCCTTTGTTTAACCATTTTTGCAATACTGTTTTCACTTCTCTTTAAATAGTTCGCTTTTATACCTTGGGGAATTTATATCAGCAGTAGACGAGCAGAAAGTAGATAACAATAAATTATTTTAGATAAATAGCACTATATAATACTATTTTATCGACTTTTTCTTTATCCAACTGATTACTTTATTTATTAAATGTACTATGTAATATTATATAGATATTATATTATATACATGTAATAATTGTACAAAATTATGATGCGTTCCTGTCCTAAAAAAGTTATATTTCTTTCCTGTTGGCAAGCTTATTTTTAGAACTTTGGCGCCAATGTGTGCAGTGTGGCCGAAAAGCGTAGCTCTTATCGATATTTTACTATCGACATTGCAGCCCCGCAACTCCATATTGGCGCCGGCTTCGTTGTCACGGAAACAAATGTTTGATTTTAACTCTCCACATCCAGACTATAACTAAATTTTCGTCTATTTTACGTGTCTTGACTTATAATTCCGTGTCCTTGATGTGACCTAGTAGCTGGGAAGTCAGGGAAATGAATGAACCGGCGGAACAGGAACGGCAGACGATGCGGACGGCGTACGAAGTGCAACGGGACTTTGGCTACAGCAGCGGACTCCGTTCCGAGATTATTTGGGATTCGTAAGTTATGCAATTGTCGCCTGTAACTTTACTCCTACTGGCTGTCCACAGACTCACGCCCGACCAGGCGCCAGTGCTTGTGCAGAAGATCGAGAACCTGATCCCGGAGAGCGACCCACGAAATGCCAAGGCTGTTAATCGCCAGAGGCAGCTGGTCTTTCGCAATGTCTGGCAGCAGCGGCGCTTCACCAACGGCACCCTGCTGTCCGCCATTATCTACGTGCTGGTCACGCCGGAGACGGACCCCGAACTGGCCCTGCAGACCACCAACTACAGCTGCCACCCCGTTTTCCGGACGCGCCGCTGCATGAAGGGCGAGAACAGTGCCGCCTGTTGCATGATCTTCGTGGACGAACACGGACGCGTGTACTCCAACTGGCAGCAGTATGTGTTTCGCAATACCCTGCCCAGGGGCACAATGATTGCTCCCAGCCAGGGCATCTACACCTTCACCAACGACGATGTCGAGCCTGGCGTTCAGCTGATGGTGCACCCCACGCCAGCGTCGTATAGTCGGAATCGCTTACTCAGTGCCGGCGATAAGCTGGCCACTGTGGGCGGCCTGGTGGCCACTGTTCCAGTGGCAGCTGCTCTGGCAGTGCCCGTTGCAGCTCCCCTCGCGATTGCCGCCACTGCTGTGGGCGTTGCCACAGCCGCCTATAGCACCCTACGCTCGGCATCACATCTCATCGATCGGCGGCGTCATGGACAGAGCACTGGCATCACTGATAGTGAGGCCCGCAGCTCCTGGCTGGGCGTAGCAGGCGGCGTGGTTGGATTGGGTGCCACGGGAGCAACAAAAGCCTTGGCCACGGTAGCAGGAGCGGGCTACAGCATCAATCCGGCAGCTCAGTTGGCCGTCAAGGGCATCAATGTGGGCTCAGTGGTTATTTCCGGCACTGGTGTAATCAATGGAGTCTACGATATGTATTTGGTAAGGCTTATATTAATAAATAGGGTGATATTTTATGAAATTTCATGATTTTTGCCTTTCAATCATCAGAAAATTGGTGACGATCAGGCCATTAACAGACTGGACATGCTGCAGATGGCCTCGCACCTGGTGATCTTTACTCATTCCATTAATAACTTGCGCATAGTTTCCAAGGCGACTAATGGTTCCACCCTAAGGCAAGCACTTCGCAACCAATCCCGGTATGTGAATCAGTAAATTATGTTTTTTAAACTCATTTAATATTTATTTTTGTCTTGCAGTAAAGTCTTTGATCGCATCTCGCAGGAGTCTACCAAGCTGCACAGCAGTCAGGGTGGAAAATTCGATATTGTGCGTACCCTCAACGACATTCCTTTCAAGGAAACGCTGCTCAGCCTGCACAACCTCAACTCGCACCTGAGTCAAGGCGTGGCGGCGGTCACAACTGTGCTGCCACAGATAGTTAGCCTGGGCAGCGGTGGCCAATTGAATTTGGAGGCGCTGGCGCAGCAATTTGGCGGGAAGTTCGTGCAACACATTGGCAATGTATCCAGCCTAAGGGATGTTGTGGAAGCCATGGCCAGGTATTTCAGCGATAAGGCCGTGCAACTTCTCATGCAAATGACCCGAACATTTCTGGAAAATAATGTGGACTCCATTGATCGAACCCTGAACACATTCATATCGACCGAGACGGTGCTCTATCGGATATTAATGCACAGCGTAAATACATTTGATACCTTTGGCGAGGACTTTCTGCACAGTCGGCAGGAGGAGATCCTATCAATGGTCTCCAAATACTTCAAGTCCTTGGAGTCGGTTAATAATGCCACCTGTCGCAAGTACAAGTGCGCCGTGTGCAAGGGCGCTTATTATATAAGTCGCATATAGTCCGTTCTGTGTGATTCCATAACTTCAGCCAGAATACTTTCTCTGTTAGATTATTTTCCTAAAAATTGTATGTTTTTATGTGCGATATATGCATTATTTTGTAAGGCACTTGTCTAGATCGCGTATTTTGTAGTGTTTTCATAATAGATAAACTGGCAAACATCTCATATTTTAATTATATTTATTCTAAGAGCCCAAAGTGTCATCCAAGCAGAGTGCGCTGTGAAAATTCCAGGATATTACATTCATAATATTTATTTTTGTACAAGTTAAGTTCTTATAAAGAGTACTTTTTATTCAACTAAATGCCTTAACCTATAAATAGTTTATGTTTTGGGTTGTGTCCCTCGCACAGTGGGAGCAACAACTAAGGTACTCTATAAGAGTGAGCGCGACTTTTGCCAGAATGTACAACTATATAGTATGCGTGCTAAGCTAACCTATGGACGGATGAGTCGGAGATAATGTGTGGACGAGTAGCTAGCAGAAGAACTCTTCCTCGCAAACGTTGAAGCAGCAGTAGGGTATGTTGTTGTAGCTGCTGGAGGAGTGATCTCGCTTGAAGCGTTGCTTCTTCTCGTGATGCAGCTTCTTGGGCTTGTAGCGCGGCACCACATCCAGCTCGCTGAGGCGATGGAAATGCTCCCGATTGACCTTCAGATAGCCGCCCAACGGGAAGCTGCTCCGGATCATATAGTGATGCTTGTCGTACGCTTTGCCGTCTAGAAAGGAAAACCAGAAACGGGGAGGAAACGTGAGCGAGTGAGCAAATTGATCTTGAACCTGCGCCTTGAAGTCGGTTAACTGTTGCATCGGAACTGCTTTGTTTATGCAAATGAATATATTAATATTAATTCCGAAGTCTACACATTTTAAAACGTGTTTTCGGCACTGCAGTTCCGAATGCAATTAACCGTCTGGAGTTGACTGACACCCTCTGGCCTTAATAATGCTTTGTAGTTGTTTCTTTAACTAACTAATCATAGTTATACTTACATCCCAGCCGATTGAGATGATGGTGCGAGTACTCAATGGACCGCCTGTCCCGTCGCGCGCTCTCGTCCTGCTGGAAGAGATGCTCGCAAGCCTCCATGGCGAACTTCTTCATACGCTCCAGGGAGCAGTAGCTGCTCGACGCACTGCCCGACGAGCTGCCCACCAGGCAGCATACACCGAGGGCAATTAGCAGCGTCCAGCGGCACAGATTGAACTGCAAAGGGAGAACGAGGAGAGAAGATCGTGAGTATTCCAAAATAAAACATGCCGATTTTTAAATTTAAATACACGCTGACGCTTTCAGAATTTATGGCATAAGTGTTACAAGCGTTCCTCTAACCGGCTGCACTCTGCTCTGACCTGGCTGGATGCCGAATCTGGATTAACCACTTTGGCTGACGACAGTGGCAGGATGCCGGGATGACGTTTGCCGGGTTCGCCGGGATGCGGCCCATAAACTGGGTCAAAATCAAAACAAAACCGAAACATCGAAAAAAAAACTGGAGCGCATTTGCAAGTCGACGCGGCCAAATGGTCAAAATTTAATTGCCGCTTTTAATGACCGAAACTTCCCCGACATTACAGAGAGTGGAAATTATGTAATGCGCCAACGCAGCCGCCACGCCAGGTAGGCATTTCCGCATTTTGCATTTAACATTTCGCACTTGGCGACTGTTTAGCACACTCGCCTCCCATATAAATCCGATCGTCGGCATTATGCTTGCGGTTGAGCTCAAGCTTGAGCCAGTGGAGAGAACAAAAGCGCACTTGTTGTTTATTTTGATATTTTTAGCTGACAGCCGCCCGTCAATTACAGCACACACCCACTTTTTTCGGGATAATTGATTAATGCAAGCCATTAAAGTTTTATTTTTTTGTTTAGATGAGAGTTTAAATAATTAAAGTTTTCTTTAACTATTGAGTAGGGGGAAAGTTTTAGCTGTTTGGGGTTCCCCCTGCTTGTGTCCTTAGAAAAGACTCGGTTTTTAATGTTTGCTAGTTTTAAAACATCCTGAAGCGTAGATTTATTCTATTGTAAGAAATTTATTCAAGATTTTTCAATTCAAAAATCAATTTATCTTTATTTTATGATTTGTTTTTAAAATCTTAAACCCCTATTAAACTATTTATCTTTTATTAAGCTATATTATATATTTATTTTATTTAAATCATAAATTCTCACCTTTGAATCCATTTCTAGGATCGAGAAAAGCCACACGAAGTACCTTCCCTTGGATACCACACGACGTATACGTGTTTTTTTTGTTTGGCGGGCAAATTGAAAAAATCCCCAGCGAAGTAATGTAAACTTGACCGAAGAATGAAAACGAATGCGAATAACTGGCTTTTCGATCGCAACGAATAAAGCCGACTGAGAAGCACGAGTGACGAGCGCACAATGGAAGCTCGCCCGAAGCCGCTTAGCTTTTTATACGCGCCAGAGGATCGCAGCTTCGGATCAGCTCAGGTTGACTCGTCGTCGGCTTCCCCAGGTTCTCGACGTGCTCTTTTTCGGCCTTTTTAATGGGGGATGGAGCGATGGAGATGGAGATGGAGAGAATGCAGCCAGGAGTTTTGCGTAAGCGGCAAGGGCGGCGCACCTTTCCAGGGCATTTCAGGCATTTATATATAGTATACCTATAACCATGTTTTTTTTTATCAATGGACGTCAGGAGTTGGCTTTTATAGTTGGTCCAGTGGCGTGTCGGCGCCACCTTCACATCTTCGTCATCGATTTCAACATAATCGTTATGGTTTCTGCGAGCTGAGTCACCTCCAAGCCACATGCCATGATGATGGCCTAGCTGCTATTGATTAAAGACCTGGCACAAAACTGTTTACAGTCTTATCAGGCACCTTGGGGGTGTAATAAGGCAGTAATTGAACGGATTTGGCGGTCACCACCATCCGCTCTTGACGACGCAGTGAAAGTTTCAGCTCTTGATAAGTTGGTATAATTATTTTATTAGAAACCATATAGGATTGTCATAAATTTATAAAACAATAATCAATACAATCTTAAAGCCAGAATCGGTTAAAGTCTGATGAAAATGTATGTCATACATAATAATTAGGAATTAAGACGTTTATCTGTGAAACGATTTTTTCAAGATTAAAATTCTAACTGAAATATTCAAGTTTTATTGAATATTTTATGAGATTTTAATGGCGATCAACATTTATAAATATTTAACAAATTAAGCTGTTAATTCTGGTAATTTCTTTGCATTTTTGCGGTTTAAGGTGCAACTTTTTAGTTTAATCTAGATAAAACCAAAATTCTAATGTGTATAATTAATTTAGAATTTTGGCTTTATCTAGATTAAAGTAACAAGTTTTACCTTACCAATTGCCTTACCCAATTGCAGGTTTTTGGGAAACCATAAAGATGAACGATATGGAAAGATGAAATATAGGATAAACATCTTAAAAATGTGTAAATATGGCATTTATTATAAAATACCATAAATGTATTTCAACTGAAGAAGTAAAATCCATTCAAAACAGTAAGTAAATAATGTTTAGAACAAAATTAAACTCAACAAGAAGGTTTACCAAGTGCAACACAGCTTGATATCTTATTTAATTAAAGATATATTAAATAATCCAGGAAATTCTATAAACCAAATAAGAAGATTGGGATGAGTATTATTAAAAAAAAGTGGTATTTAAACATAAGAGTTTTTTTAACACATTAAATGTATTTTTATAATAATAAAAATTATAAAAATACAAATAATTATAAGGTCTACGAATATGAATTATTAGACAAGCTCAATTAAAAAAGAAATATGTTAAAATGTGAAATAGCTACCTAAAAATTTGAAAATATATTAAGACTGTTTTTAAATTGTTATTCTACATAAATAAATAGATTTTTATAAGATTTTATAGATTTAACTAACGATGCAACTAGTTGTTTACACAAAACTTTTAGCTTTGTAAACATGAGGAACGTACTAGATTTAATTACAGGTTTTTCCCCCATATGCAAGGTTCTAGAAGAGAAAGCGAAAGTGAAGGCTGTGAGAGCCACTTTCACTCTCGTTTCAGGGTTTAGCTCTCTCTCTCTCTCTCTCTCTCTCTCTCCATTACACTTGCCCTCTCGTTCTGGCTTGGTGTGACAGCATCTCCTGACGTTGAACTGACATTGAGCACTTAACGGTTGTTCTGTATCGTAAGAGATCGGGCGTCATCGTCGTGGGTTCTTATTTTGGAAGCTCCTTCCAGATCGCGCCTTTTCAGTATTTTTAGCCGCTCTCTCGGTCAATGCACACTTTCGGCCGAGTTTTTTATGGGCTTCGTTTTGGTTTCGTTTTTATTTTCGTTTTCGTTGTCGCCGCTGCATTCCCGCATGCGGAAACGTTCGCTGGGCCGCCGGGGCGTATGCGCAATGTTGCGACGCAGTTGCATTTCGCATGCCCCGTTTTTGCACGTCGCGCGCATCCTTTGGAATTTGCGCATTCCCGTCGTCGCAATCTAACGGTACACCACGGATCGGGGCACGGTCACGTTCTGGGAACCAATTAGAATGTTGGCAAAATATTTGCCCGCGGAAATATGCGGCCTTTAATTACTGCTGATGGCTTGGACTCCACCACACCACGGGCCACTCGACGACTCTCATTCATAAATACAATTTCACAACCTGATTATAAGAATCGCGCCACTTGCGCCATGTCAACGATCTCCGAGTGGAGGGAGGGAGAATGGCTTACCTTACCCTACCTGGGCATCGAATTCACGTCGCTCTGATTGCCGAAAAAAATAAAACAACATAACATAAGTCCAGCGACGAAAAGCATAAACCACAAACTGGTTTCTAATAGAATCGCCGGGGCCAACCTCGATCTGATATTCGTGCAGTCTAGACGAGGGCATGGGCATGGGCATGGGCATGGATCCTTGCCTTGGCAACAGAAGAAAAGAACAGGGAATGTCGCTTCATCGCCTTCCGAGAAGATCTCGGTGTGTGGACAGGACAGGAGACGGACAACGGGTGGACAGGACCGCTCGATGGCAGAGCGTGTGAGCTAGTGTTTTTGTTTTGATGCCCATCCCATCGCCTGTTTCTTGAACTGAGGGCGAAAGTGGTGCGTCACGTCATCGTTCTCCAGTGTCTGACTTTGCCGGCGGCTTTGTCGTTCACCTTTCGCCATCCTCATCCTCATCCTCATCCTTGTTCACATCTCCTCTTCTTGTGGCTCCTTTTGGTATGCCAAAGGGTCTTCCGTTGCGCCCCGAGTTCAAAAAACTCTGCGATTGCCTCGCAGCGATCGCATTTCAAATTAGAAACTCTTTTTTTGGGGAAACCGATGGCCATGGCTATTCAATGCTCTTTCATTTTTAAAGAAGTAAATTGAAAGTAAATATCTACAAAGGGTTAAAAAGTTAAAAATTTAACACATAATTGCATAGTCAAAGGATCAATCCTTAGAGCTGCAAATTAATTAAGAAAACAAAATATAGTAGTTATATTTGTTAAAAAAAAGAACGTGTGGGTTAGGACTATAACGTTCACTTTAATTTCCATTAAATGCTCTATAGTTTAATAATAGATTAAATAGATTAATTTAATATGCAAATTATGCATCGATTGAAATTATTTTAGTTATTAAAGTTATATTACCATACTGACCTTTTCTTCTTCACGATTGATTAGGCTTAACGTGCACTTTAATCTCCATTTTGCCAAATAATAAATATACCTCAAGACTCTTAATCATAATCTTAATCAAATCGGTTAAAAAAGAAGATAGTATTTCATGGAATCTGTCTTATGTTTCTTTGAATACCTTTAACATGACTGCCTTCTAATGAAAATTTTCGAGGAGTTTCCATGTAAAAGACAGTTCAATACACTTTTCGTTGTATAGGGCCAAACCTGAAGGCTAATAACAAATCCATACCTCTGGGTCATAGTCACTCTGGTTTCTGAGTAACATGAAGACAATTTCGTCATGAATGCAAAATGAGTAAATTAATAGCTTGGCAACATAAATCAAGATTAGAAAACAACGAAATCAAACGTTTTTAGAGTTGTCAACTTGGCTGATTAAGTACAAAATTTAAATATTAATAATTGTAATAATCTATAGTTAGGTATATTTAACTAAAAACTAAAGAATTGTTAATATTTGTTAATAAAAAACTAATCATACCTTTTTCCGATCGAATTTGAAAGTGCCACCCCATTAGAATTAAATATCAAATTTCCAATAATTTCCATATAAGGTAGTAGAAAAAGGAAAGAGCTTACATATGAGAAACATTTTTGAGCCATAAGATCCTGCTAACCTCTGCCTTTAACACCTTAATTTGTAAATTATTAAATTTAATTTAAACAATCACTGGCCAGGTCTTTGCCAATAACCAACAGATGGAGCCCCTATATACAGCATGAAAGCACCACCTACGCGGAAAAAGTTTCATCAGCAGTTTTCATGTGCGGCGGTCACACCGAGGTAAAAACAACAACAAAAAGAAAGGCATTAAAATGTTAATTTCCCGGCTATTACGAAAACAACGAATTTCCGGCAACTTAAGCTGGTCCCGTTGGAGTAGCGATGCCGCCAAAGCCACCACCGAGGCCAGTCCACTGGACGCCACCCCAGAGAAGCGCCAGCAATTGATCAGCGAGCTGGCAGAGCCGCTGGACCGGAAAAGCCGGCCCGCCATCGATCCCAAGGAGACGAGCGTTATGCTCTTCCCCGGCCAGGGCACCCAGTATGTGGGGATGGGCAAGGACCTGCTCCGCTTCCCCGGCGCACGCCGTATCTTCGAGCTGGCCAACGAGGTGCTGAAGTTCGACCTGCTGAAGATCTGCCTGGAGGGACCACGTGAGAAGCTGAATCGCACAGAGCACGCCCAGCTGGCCGTGATGGTGTCCTCACTGGCGGCGTTGGAGCAGCTGCGCGAGGAGCGACCCAAGGCTATCGAGACGTGTGTGGCCGCCGCTGGCTTTAGTCTGGGGGAGATCACCGCCCTGGTGTACGCGGATGCCATACCATTTGACAAAGCACTGCGTCTGGTGCAGGTGCGGGCCACCGCTATGCAGGCGGCCTGCGACCGGGCGGCTGGAGCCATGGCCATGACTCTCTACGGACCAGATACCAACCTGGGCGAAGCCTGTGCCCGAGCGCAACAGTGGTGTGTGGATAAGGGCGTGGAGTCGCCGTACTGTGGCATCGCCAACTATATGTACCCGCACTGCAAGGTGGTGGCTGGGAATGTGGAGGCCCTCGAGTTCCTCGAACAGAACGCCAAGGCCTTGAAGATTCGTCGAATGAAGAGATTGGCGGTTAACGGGGCCTTCCACACTCCCCTCATGGAGAGCGCCGTAGAGCCGTTCACCAAGGCGCTAAAGTCGGTGCGGCTGCAGGATCCCGTGATCAGGGTTTACTCAAATGTGGACGGCAAGCCGTATCGCAATGCCAAGCACATCCTTACGCAGCTTCCCAAGCAAATCCTCAGGCCCGTCAAATGGGAGCAAACGCTCCACGAGATGTACGAGCGCCAGCAGGGCGTCGATTTCCCGCGCACCTTCGAATGCGGTCCCGGCAAGGGCCTTGTCCAGGTCCTGGAGAAGGTTAACGCTAAGGCGGCGCAGACGAGCTTCAATGTTACAGCCTAAAGTTTATAATTAAAATCCAGTTGTTGCTTTTATAAAAATGTATTTTTCTTTGTTGCTGAGGAAACAAAAAAATAAAACATGGGAGTTGCTAATCTGCGTCAGATCCTTAACTCTTGTCGTCCCGGGTGCGCATGCGATGTGCGAAGGCGGCGCCCTTGTTCTTGCGGAAGCTCTCAAAGGGATCGTGCGTGTTGGCGCCCACGCCCTGCCGAGAAGGATATAGACATTAAAAATTGCTTTCTTTGGTTTTTTTTTGCCGTACACTCTTACCTTGTACATTTCGCGACGATCCCGCACCTCGCCACCGGAGATGGGCGTATCTATGCCTTGGTTCTTTGAGCCCAGTCCTGTGCCAGTTCCCGCCCATCCCATTTTCATGAGCATTTGGTGGCCCTTGTTCGACTCCTCGATGAATTCCTGAGGCTTGGCAAAGTTGCTGCCCCTGGAAAGTACAAAAGAAAATGCATTTAAAACTAAAATACATCTTTTGTTGGTCCTTTTTACTCACAGGAAACTCGGCGGAGTTGGTGATCTGTCGCGCTCCACTCGTCTAAGGGCACTGTTGCCATTGTTGGCATTGCCAACGTTGCTGCGATCTGCACGATTCTCCCGGTTGTTGTTGGTGTTACTGTTGTTGTTCTCCCGTTCGTGACGCGGCGATCGGTTGCGACCCTTGCGATTGCTACCACTTCCTCCTCCTCCTCCGCCACTCCCACCGGACCTGTTGCGCTGCATCGGTGGTGGCGTCAGGGTGCGTTCCATGGACCGAGAACGGGATCGGGAGCGTGAGCGGGAACGGGAACGTGACCTATCGCGCGGCGGTGGTGTGCGGGAACGTGAGCGACTGCGACTCTTGGATCTAAATTGGAAATAGAATAAGTCAAAAAAATGCATCAAACTTCGACTAGCAAAACGCACCTGTAAACCCGCTTATTGCCCTTCTTAAGCTTGGGTTTCTCGAGCACAATGGGACTGGGGGAGCGGGATTTTTCCCGTATGCCATCCTTGATCTCCTCCTCCTTCTGCTTCCGCGCCGCATTCTTCACCTTGTAGTACTCATAGAGACCAAGCTTCTCCCAGCCCTCACTGGAAAATACAAAATAAACTTCATTAGCATCTGCCAGAGATGTGTGTGTGTGGATGGGTTTCGCATCTTACTTATCCCTGGGACGATCGTGCGAGGGAGCGGCATAGAAAGCATTCAATGCATTGGTCAACCGCTCACTTTGTGGCGCCGGAGCTGGCAGTCGTATGTCCGCCGGATCCAGGGGCTTGTAAGTGTAGTCTTCCAGTCGGATTAGGGGCACCATCAGACCCGCTGGCAGGTCGTAATAAGGCGCTGTGGGTATTTGTGGCTCTCCGATAACAACGGGCGTCTCCGTAGAGTCTCCTTCTGGCTGCTGCCCATCCTCCGATGAGTGTGGATGCTGCTGATTGTCCGGGTGCCCATCATCGGGTTGATTCGTTATCACCGCCCGAATGGCAGCATTGAGCACATCGAGATCCACTGGGTCACCCGGCTGTACCCCAGTTCTCATGGTTTGAGGATAGGCAGCCATGGGAGGCGGTTGTTGCTGCTGCTGCATTTGGTGGGGACCTGGCCCTGACGCCTGCTGAGCGTCGTCAGGCTGGCGTTGCTGTAGCTGCATCACAGCCTGAATGGCAGCATTCAGCACGCCCAGATCAACAGGTGCCTCGTTGTTGGCTCCACCCTGGCCTTGCTGCATCTGTGGGTATGGTCCCTGTTGCTGCTGCTGCTGTTGCATCGGTGGTCCTTGCCCATGATGAAGCATGGGCCCCGCAAAGCCTGGCGGTGGCTTCGACATGTCCGGAATGAAAAAGTTCGGACCCCTGGGATCCGCAAAGGGGTTGCCCGGGTGCTGCTGCTGTTGCTGTTGTTGCTGCTGATGGAAGTTGGCTCCCTGGTAAATATTATTTCCCGCCGCCTGGGGATGCTGTTGGGGATCGTGCGGCCCCGAGGGATTGACCATATGCTCTCGGTTCCCCGGCATATTCACCCGGTGGGACATTAGCGAGGGTATGTTCTTTCCAACGGCAGGTCCACCTTGGTGCTGAAGCATGTGTTGCTGTGACTTTTGGGCCACCATAAGCTGCTGCTCCAGCTGCTGGCGCTGCTGTTCAAGCTGGGCAATCTGCTGGCTGGCATGTTGGATGAAGATTTGATGCTGTTTTTGGTAGCTGCAAGAGAGAGGAGATGCATTATGCGTCAGAGAGAGACTTGCTTAACTCACTTATCTAGGGTGGCCTTGGTGTTCTGCGTGAATTTGGCGGTTATGTCGGGATGTGTGTTCTGCAGATTGGTTTTGTACTCCTGCATGGATGAGTCCGGCGACTGCAGCTTCGAGATGACGCAGGCATCAAAGAACTTGGCCTTGGACTCCCACAGCGACAACAGTTTGGCAAGCTTCTGGCGCTGATCGTTGCTGGCAACTGTGTGGGGTTTGAGGTGATAAATAACTAAGGAAAATGCTTGGATCAGGCTGATATAATACATACTCAAGTCGGCGCTGCAGAACATCGGAATGACGACATTCTCGAGGTTGTTCTTCAAGTCATTGATATTCTTGCGCATGCTGTAAATACATCGTTGCACTTAGGACACTGCTGCCAAGCCCGGCCTATACTCTAAGGTCTTGGGTCCGTCAGTCGGTTGCGTCGGGTTCGGTCTGCTCAAAAAACCAACCCACAAAGCCAGGACGCTGTCCGAGGCCCTGTGGGTTAGTGGTGTCTCTGACTTTCTTTTATAAATACTATTAACTAAACTATTGGCGATTGACTGGGCGAACTTACCAGTGGTGGAGTATATCATTAACTAAATATATAAGATGCAATTTTTGCTGAAACGTTGAACCATTGACCAAAGCCCTAAAAATAAATTAACAAACAAAAAACATATTTTTCTCTAGTTTCTCTGTTATGCACAACAATATTCTGCTAAAGGTAATTGTTGTGCCAGAATGATATTTTGTTAGTTCTTTCTTCTTATCTTGTTTAATCATATTTTTTTGCTAATGATTTTCACTGTGTGTTTTGTGTGGTTTTAAGCTTAAAATGATTTGTGTGTGTTGTGTGTGTTTGGGTGTGTCTGAAGTTGGGTTCCCTAGCTATGCTCTGCGGGAACTATTTCATGGATCACATATATAACATAACATCTTTCGAAAACGAATCAACGAATCAATCTCGAGCCGAGCCTTTCTGGGGAATCGATCATCTGTCGCTCTTGCTTTTCGATATTTCGTTTTTTTATGGTTTTTGTTTTTGGTTAGTATTTCACTCGTTGAAAGAAAGAAACACAATTTAATTAATATATATGTGGAGTATCATTAATTATAAAACTGAGAGGCATACTTCTTTAAAAGATATTGTAAAACGACATTGATTTTTGCGCTGTCGGTTGAATGCTGTAAAATCCAGTTCTTGCCTAAAATTGCAATATCAAACGGGTTACTCATATTGTCATTGTCACTGGCAATTATTATATATTATTAGGTAAATGTATATATAAATATTAATCAAAAGTCTTGTATGGATAAATATTTAGTGTGTGTGTGGGGTGTTTTCTTATGACTTTAGATTTACGAGACTATTGTATATGAGCTACAAACAAGCAATAATACTGAGTCCAGCTGGAATCGGCCAATATATATTTACCTGCTGAGATGCTGTCCTTGGTGCAGGACTCTATGATCGGCTGCAAGACGCCATCAAAGTCCCTCAGCACAATGCCCTGCTCCCCGGCCAGCTGCTCCAGCTGCGTCGTCTGTGCCCCGGCGATCGCCTCCTCGATCTGTTTCGTCTTCTGGTTCATCAAAGCCTACAGGTTGGTTTCGGTTTCGGTATCGGTTGTGCGATTTAGTTTCAGATGCGTTGGTGTGGTGCAGATCGGTTCGGTTTGGTCATTTTGGGCACACAAAGGTAATTTCGTTTCATATTCATATGCGCATTAGCGTTCGCGTTCGCGGTTTCGTATTCAAACAAATTTGATTTAATAATTTGTTTTACAGTTTTTTTTTTGTCAGTTGGTATGAAGAGTGGTTTTTGATTTGGTATTTTTTTTTTTTTGGTTTATGTTTCAAAAAATACAATAAAGCAAAAGTTTAATGTAGCATTGTAAATGGTTAATTCAATAGTTAAAATAATAGCAATAATAGTTTGGTAGATTTTTAAAGCTGAAAGTACACTTTAAGTTATCTCTTAACCATTTTTGGAGATTTCAAGAGGAGAGATATCGGAGAGGGGAGACCTAGGGCCTAATTTTTAATTGATTTGTACTTAAATAATCGTATCTGCTGCTTTTTTGCAGTGAATTTTTGTTTAGAACTTCAATTCAAAGCGAATTTAAGGGTTTACATAATTGTAAACATTGAAAAATAGATAATAAATACATCTTTATGTTGTATATATCAAGTTGTGGCTTCTTTGGTTTAAAATGAATGTTTTTAAACTGTTTTTAACTGTCTTTAACATTTGTTTAAACAAGTGGAAGTCTTAAAAGGAAGAACTCTCTTAAAAACAAGTTAAAATCTTTGACAGACCATAATTTTAGGCTTCCCAACATTGAAAACTAGATAATAAATAAATCTTTATGCTGTTTATGCCAAGTTGTGGCTTCTTTGGTTTGGAATGAATGTTTTTAAACTGTTTTTAGCATTTGTTTAAACAAGTGGAAGTCTTGAAAGGAAGATCTCTCCTAAACATAAGTTAAAATCTTTGACAGAACATAATTTTAGGCTTCCCAACATTGAAAAATAGATAATAAATAAATCTTTATGTTGTATATATCAAGTTGTGGCTTCTTTGGTTTAAAATGAATGTTTTTAAACTGTTTTTAACTGTTTTTAACATTTGTTTAAACAAGTGGAAGTCTTAAAAGGAAGATCTCTCTTAAAAACAAGTTAAAACCTTTGACAGAACATAATTTTAGGCTTCCCATTGAAAGAAAATGGTTTTGTTTCTCCTCAATAACAATATAAGGGCCCTTTCTAGGGTGGTTCAATCAAAAGGGTGGTTAAATAACCTTGAACCAAGTGAAAGAGGCGATGCAGGGGCAGATTCTCTAACATTTCTCAATGTAACATTTGGTAAATCAACAAATTTTTAGTGTCATACTTGATGGTAGCATTGAAGATTGAATTTTAACTGACACTTCTTAAGGATTACTTAAAATGCAGACATTGTAAAGAGAAAAAAGGACATTCAGGGGGCTTTTCTTCAAACACTCGAGCTGCTCTCTAATCCCACAGAAAAATGCTTGCTAGAATATGTAGAGTAGACCGCTGATGGTTATCTGTGTCAATTTACCGTGTGCTGTGCGGAGAGATTCGCTTCAGATTGCTTGATTTGTTCCCGCAGCGTCTTCTGCTGCAACTTGATGGCGTCCAATTGGGAGGTTAGGTTCATGACCAAAGCATTGCCATTGGCCTGCTGCTGCTGCTGTTGTTTGCTGGTTATTTTGGCCAGCATTTGGTGGCCACATGTGCTGCTGGGATTGCTGCTGCTGCTGCTGCTGCTGGATTTTGTCTTGTGCGTTATCTGGCGGGTGCTGCTGCTGTTGCTGTTGGTGGTTGGGTGGCGGATAATGGCCAGGAGGCTGCGATTGCTGCATGGGCGGAGGGTGTTGCATGTAGTGGCCGCCGCCTTGGGCGCCCGGCGGCATTTGTTGAGGAATGCCCTGTTGCTTGAGCACTGCAAGGAGATACAGAGTATAATCAATAGATGCATTCAGCATGCTCTCTCCAGGCACTCACGGGTCTGCTCTGCTGCCACTCGGAATTGATAGTAGCTGGCAAACTCGCCGCCGTACAGGAACTCGAACTTGGGGTTGTTCTGCTGCTTCTGCTTCGTTATGGCCTCGAATTCTGGCCCGTTCCGGGCCACGAACTCCGCCAGCTTGTCGATAATATTGCGTAAACTGGCATCTGCAACAAAAAAAAGGGGGAAATTTTGCATAAAATGTGAGCAGCATATCAACCTTTGCCTGTGTGCGTGCGTGTGTGTCTGTTCTAGGGGGCAGTGTACTTCGCCCAACGAGAAGAAAAAAAAACAAGTTACAAGTTACAAGTTACCTCGCGGCGGCTGCACATCCATGGCGCTACGGTTTCTACAAATTTTCACTTTGTAATTTCACTTAAAACATTACTTTTAACACTTTTTCAGCGGCACTTTTCATTCCTCTATTCTTTTTCTTCTTCTTTTGAGGTGAGACCAGAGCGCAGACAATGGAAAATACCGCCCAAATCTACCACAGTCCGGCAACGCCAATGGTGTAGTACAGCGAAGGAAGAAAAACGAAAAAGCCGGCGGCCACATAAATCGCCAATTTTAGGTTTTTCGAGGTAAACAAACGCAGAAAACAAATACATATTTTTAGCTAGCCCGTCGCTTGCTATAAATTAAACTTCAAGCCCGCGGGTAATTGATGTGGCACCCCGCCAGCGGCATGACAAGACAATCCTGCTCACCGATCACCCCTCGCACTACGGCGTGGCACTAATTTACACTGTCCCCGCCGTCATATAACTTTGTGATAACCAACTACTACATACATTCACCGCATACGATGGGCAGCAGAATGGCTGAGAATGCCGGAAGCAGCGTTATCAGCATTAATGGATCCGCTGGCAGCAGCCAGGCGTCGGCGGGAGCTGCTTCTCCGCTGCCGCAGCGCAAGTCCTCGTCGGCGGAGTCGCCACCGGAGCTGCGCATCTTGTGCTTCGACCTCACCTTCTACAACCGCACTACCCAGTTCCTGCTGAGCTGTGCCGGGGTCTTCATTCTGTACATCCTGTATGGCTACCTGCAGGAGCTGATTTTCACGGTGGAGGGCTTCAAGCCGTACGGCTGGTTCCTCACCCTCGTCCAGTTCGGCTATTACATCGGCTTTGGTCTGGTGGAGCGTCGCCTCGAGGGCTACCGGGTGAGCGGAGGATCCTTCTGGAGCATCGAGCCGGAGCCACGTTGCATTCCCATGAAGACGTACCTGGTGCTGGCCGCTCTCACTCTGGGCACCATGGGACTGTCCAACTCCAGTTTGGGCTACCTGAACTACCCCACGCAGGTGATCTTCAAGTGCTGCAAGCTCATTCCCGTGCTGGTGGGCAGCATTCTCATCCAGAAGAAGCGCTACGGTGTCCTGGACTTTGCAGCAGCCACCTGTATGTGCATCGGACTGGCCTGGTTCACTCTGGCTGACTCCCAGATGACGCCGAACTTCAATCTGCTGGGCGTGGCCATGATCTCGGGCGCCCTGCTCTGCGATGCCGCCATCGGTAATGTCCAGGAGAAGGCCATGCGGGAGCACAAGGCGCCCAGCAGCGAGGTGGTCTTCTACTCGTACGGCCTGGGCTTCGTTTATCTGTTTGTGATCATGCTGGTTACCGGCAACTTCTTCAGCGGCTTCGCCTTCTGCCTGGAGCACCCGCTGCAGACCTTTGGCTACGGCTTCCTGTTCAGTCTCTCCGGCTATCTGGGCATCCAGTTTGTGCTCGCTCTGGTGCGAAGCAGCGGCGCTCCCATAGCAGCCACAGTGACCACCGCTCGCAAGGCAGTGACAATCGCCTTCTCCTTCATCCTCTTCAGCAAGCCCTTCACTGTGCAGTACGTAATAACTAATATTAATCTCAATAAGTTCGTTTTAACTTGGTTTTTGTCTCCCTTAGATATCTCTGGTCTGGCCTGATAGTGGTCCTGGGCATCTATCTGAATGTCTATAGCAAGAAGAACAAACTGACGTTCGCTGACATCCGGCAGAGATTGAAGCTGTTCGCCAATTCCAGGATCGCACGGACTCCGAGTCGCAAATTCCTCATCGAAGTTTAGTTTGAATACCAAAAATAAGTTCTACCTTTTAGTCGAATTTTGGACACCGGTTTTCTACAAGAAAGCTATGTACTATATCTACTTAATTATACGCTGTGCAAATCTTTTGTAGCCTCCACTTTGGGCCTGCTGTGTTATCTGTCCATGTCGAACTCCATCACGCGCTTGAAGAGATCCTGCCGCTCCTTGGCGGACGTTAACTGGCCCATCTCGCGGTCTAGGAACTTTTTCTGGTGCTTGATAATGAACTTGTTGCACTGTATAATGGTGGCGCCGATGTAGAGGGTCCTAAACTTGGCCCGGACATCTCCAATCTGCGAAAGATAAAGGGATTTAGTGGCTCTATTTAGGATAAATATGTATGTCTTCCTGCCTTACCAATGTAATTAGAGGTAATATGCTGGACACAAAACGTTGACCACCATGCAGGCACCGTATAATGGCTATCTTGGTCCGCTCGTTGATGTACTTCACCCGGAATCCCTGCTCGATCATTCCCAGTCCGTAGACTCCATAGTACTTCTCAATGTTATGTAGCAGACACTTTGTCAGCGTGTTGTCGTTGAACCACAACACCTTCGTGCTTGTGTAGGGCACTATCTGCACTGCAATGTATCTAGTTGATTGAATTTATTGCCATTATTATTAGTTTGATTCATGTTTTTTGTGTATTTACCTGTTTTTTATGCGAACCATGCTTTGTTGTTATGGTTTAACACTTGCGCTATGGCATTTTAGGTACAAGTATTTGGTCGCACTGTTTGTTTATGTCTGAAGTTAGATAGCGTAATTTCCGCTAGATGGCGCAGAAAAGATTGTTGAGCAACTTGAAATTTAATTAATTAAAATTAAATTAAATTATGAAGAGATACAATTTACAATGTTAATCCAATTAAATAGTTATCATTATAATAAAATCGAAAGAATATTGAGTTAAACATATAAAATTCACATTATTACCTAGAGCTGTGCCTGAGATATGCCAGAACTCCAAAAAAAGATTCGAAATTACTTTTATTTTTAATTTAAAAAGTACTTAATCATATTTTATTTAAAGAATGATAAGTTCTCGTAAAACCATAAAAGGATGTACATTTTTTAAGTAACTAGGATATTAACCGGGTAAACAGATTAATAAAAAGATAAATATAATAATAGATTATAGATTTCATAATGCAATAAAAGTGGTTGTAATGCGTTTTTAAATCAAATATTTATATTAAAGTATTAAAAATTAATACAATAATAATTATATTATTATTATTAGTAAGCTCCTTTTTGAGTTTATACCAAAATTTGTATAGTTATTAATTAGGGACATAAAATAGGTCAGCACTTAAATTTTTTGCAAATTTTAAGATCGAATTATGGCCAATTTATGTCAGTTGTCAAGATATTTCCTATACTACATGTATAATATATATTAAAAATTGGTAAACAGTTTAAAATATTCACGCCAAAAGCCATGCCAAGGAAAGAAAACAGAAATTTAATTTCATGCTGTTGATTTTGTTTTTTCCCTTGCATTTATTTCATTTTTTTCCCTGTGCCAAAAATCAGCATGCACTCTGTATCTTTTTTTTAAGCAGTAATATATGTCATAAGAATTTAACAACAATGCAGTGTCAACCCACCCGAAAGTAGGATCCTCCCACCTGCTATACCCTGGACTTGAGAGCAAACACTGCACGCATTCACGCCTCGCACCATTGGCAAATTCTCCAAGTCCGCGTCTCGTTGTGCTGCATCTGGTGGCAGATATATATGATATATATGTATATCGGAGTGTATATATTGTTTATAATGGCAACGCATCGCATTATAGCTGGCCAGGCGGCTGGCTATAGCATACATGCAGCCTCCATCCCATCCCACCCATCCCATCACATCTCGCTGGCCATGGAAAACCACTATACGGCTCGTATTCAGTCTCCGGCTGCGAGTGCGGCGGGTTCCGTGCTCCTCGTCGTCGTTTTATTTTCGCTTTTTCCGATAGAACATTTACAGTTATTTCTAAAAAACAATAAAATTCAGGCAGCGACGTGGAAAAGCGCTACAAATACACAGAAACCACTCCGTGCGATCTCTCAGCGGGTTTTGTTTGGTGTGCGTGGCAAGTTCAGCGATTTTGGTCTATATTTTGGAAAACGCATCCGCGCAGCCTCGTAGTTGGCACGAATATTCCGTGGCGATCGGTTCGAGAGATATCAGTGATCATCAGTCAGACCTAAAACCAAATCAGCAGCAACATGAGCAGCGTCGTAAGCGTTCAACTTTCGGTTTCTCCAGTTTGGCGAGGATTACTAAAAGGATTTCATTTTTTTTATTTTCACCAAAAGGATGAAGATCTTACACCCGAGCAGATTGCCGTTCTGCAGAAGGCCTTCAACAGCTTTGATCACCAGAAGACCGGCAGCATTCCCACCGAGATGGTGGCCGATATCCTGCGCCTGATGGGTAAGACTTCTTGCCTTGAGTCCTTGAAACTTGATTGGAAAGGTTTGTAATTGTTGTTTCTAATTGCAGGTCAGCCCTTCGACAAGAAGATCCTGGAGGAACTGATCGAGGAGGTCGATGAGGACAGTAAGTATGAGTTTAGCCTATAGATAGATCCCTACATATATACCCTAGAGATTGAGTCATTAAAATTATTTTAAATGATCGAATTTTTCGCATAAAAATAGACCCAGTTCAATATTCAAAAATTAAAATTCTTTTTTTCTTTTTTTTTGGTGGAAAGAAAAAGCCAATTAAAATAATGATTTCAGAAAATGCTAATTAATGTTTGAGTTTTCTTTTTATAAAGAATTAAATCTTGCTTGCAGAGGAAAATATAATCGTTATTATAATTAATTATATGTATCTGTAGATGTTTCTTCGAAAACATAAAAATAGAGCAACATTTTGAATTATGATTCGGTAAATAAATCATTTTACTTATAGAGCTTTCATTAGAAAGAACTGGAAGAATATTTTGCTGTTAATATCAAATTACAAAAAGAAATATAAAATATTTAACTATATTTTGAATTCATTGAAATTAAAGCTAGAATTCGGCAATAAAAATAGTTGTTAAATTTAAGAGGATTCTCTAGGGCTTTTCCTAAAAAATCTCTCCAAAAGGCTTACACAATCTTTTAATATTTCTTTTAAATAATGAATTTTTAATGCTACATTCCCCTACCTTGACACACAATTTAATTGAATGAAATAATTAAAGATTAATACAGCCTAGTGACTATTTATAATGATTATCATTACACTAAAGCAAGCATGATTCACTATCGACTGTTTAACTTTCTAGCTGTCAGTGATTTATGATCATTCATCCAACCTCAGCTCCGATCATTAGCCTGAAATATGTATAATTATATATATTTTTGGATACCTTTTCCAGAGTCCGGTCGCCTGGAGTTTGGTGAATTCGTGCAGCTGGCTGCCAAATTCATTGTGGAGGAGGATGCCGAGGCCATGCAGAAGGAGCTGCGCGAGGCCTTCCGTCTGTACGACAAGCAGGGCAATGGCTTCATTCCCACCACCTGCCTCAAGGAGATCCTCAAGGAGCTGGACGACCAGCTGACCGAACAGGAGCTGGACATCATGATCGAGGAGATCGATTCCGATGGTTCCGGTACAGTGGATTTCGATGGTAAGTCTTGGCACATATTTTTTATTTTCATTCATTTCTAGTGGCTTGCTATGCCGCCCGCCCACGACATGCGTATAGTGATCATAAATCTGGTGATCTTGCTATACCGAGAAATCGCTCGATTATGACAACTTGATCAGCCGCTCTCATGGAGCATATCGATGGCTATTTATAGTCTTCTTCGACACACACACGCACCCACAATTTTCGATTCGTTTTCCACGCATCGGACATGAGAATTTTCCGTATACAAACATTTCTCTTGCTTCGTGTTTATGGAATATTTATTTATAAATATGCATACAGCGGTTGCTTTTGGGCATCGGTTTAATGTCTGTCGCTTTTTGTTTAATTTACAGAATTCATGGAGATGATGACCGGCGAGTAAATAAACGCACTGCGTCTGCCACCCACAAGCCACAAGCCACCACCTCCCCCCAAGGACACCACCACTCGCACACCTGTTGGACGACGGACACAATCACACACTGAAACACATACACGTTTGTTTGCTCCCCAAAAATTTGCACACTTGTTTCACTTTTTATTTGCATTTTCCCCACGGGAGCAAACAAATCCACGTACTTCAGTTTGACAATGCCAAACACAAGTAGAAATAGAACTTTTTGTACTACTTTTTATACTAAAAGAGCAACGGAATACTGTGTATGCGAAAAAAATAAATGTTATACCATAACAACCAAAAAAAGTAAACAAAAAAAAACAAGGGAAAATATATTTTCTTTACTCATTTTCAGTTTGTTTTGGGATTAAGTTTTGGCGCCCAGTAAACACGTCTGTATCATAAATTTAATTTTGATTATGAGCGTAAACAGGAGTGCATCAACTTTATAATAAGAATAATATTTCTAAAGATTTTAGGGAAATAAATGTTTCTATATAATAATAATTTCCTTTCAAAATGCCTTGTCATTCGGGATTAACAAAAACGAACGTTTGACAATTATAAGCCGCTGGGTCAAAACCAAAACAAAAACAAAATTATAAATAAATGAGCAGAGGCAATTAGTCACAAGTTTTTTCCTTGGGTTTTTCTTTTTTTAGTTTCTTTTTTTCTTATTTGACAAATTGACATTTTCTGTCATTTTCTTGTTGTATTAAAATTTTCACTTATTTTGGTTTTAACAGAATTTTTGGAATAAATACAAAACAAAAAGGAGGGCAATAACATGATTTTTAAAAAAGCGAAAATAATTTCATTTCCTTTGTCATTATCTTTGTTTTGTTTTTTTTTTTTTTGGTTTAGATGATTTATTATTTTGTTATATTTTTATTTATTAAAATTTTACTCATAATTTTACAAAGCAGCAATGAAATTATTAGCGACCCTATAAATAATAAATATTTTTGATCAGCATATTAACTGTTAAAATGAGTTTAAAAATAGCTATCTGTTTTTTAAAATGTTTATAATCAGATTTAAAAGTTAATTAACAAATTTATTATTAAAAAAACAACACAGATAAGGTTTTAAGTTTTAAATAATTCATTTTTTGGCTTAGTTCTTCCATTTACTATTTGATTGCAAACTGAAAGGGTATACAAACTTCGTATTACTGATATTAGTCTTCGTTTATGGGTTTGAAGGATTTATAGACTCTTTAAACGAATTGTTGAAATAAATATGTGATATTTAAATTATTTATGGGGTTTTTTATTTCCCAAATTTAATCAATTATGAGTTTAAATTCTTAAATACAATTTGTTGTGAAAGATTTGTGGCTTTTATATGATTATTGTTGCTTGTAAGAGAGAAAATACAATTTTTTCTTAAATTATTATTAAGAGTTATTAAATTAACTATTAAATTAACTATTAAATTAACTATTAAATTAACTATTAAATTAACTATTAAATTAACTATTAAATTAACTATTAAATTAACTATTAAATTAACTATTAAATTAACTATTAAATTAACTATTAAATTAACTATTAAATTAACTATTAAATTAATGATTAAATTAACTATTAAATTAATGATTAAATTAACTATTAAATTAACTATTAAATTCACTATTAAATTAACTATTAAATTATTATTAATATTTCAACTTAAATTTATTTTCAATTGCTAATCAAGGGAAGTTTTTTACACATTTGTGTAGTCTTCATTCTGAATTTTCTTTATGAAAAGAATAAATATACATAATGCCAGCTACAATAGTCAACTTCTTGTAGCTTCGATCGGCCAAAAAGAGAGAAGAGACCGCGCTGAAGAAAGCTGCGGCCAAAAAGCTTCGTCTTAACCACGTTAGCTCGATCGGTAAGCTATTGCCAAGTTGAGTGCTGGGCGTTGAGCGTGGAACGTCGTGCCGCTGCTACGCCTCTTACTAAATACGGGTTCCCTACGGGCCTAGCCACCTTCCGCCGTAAACCGAACCAAACTGAACGGAACCTAGCCGCGGCGATCGCGAGTTTTCCGCGAGTTTTTCGACAGTGTCTCGTGATAAAGAAGAAATATATAATATATAATATATTCCGACATGCCGCAGAGGTAACGGAAAGAAAGCGGTAGCTAAGGCCTTTATTTATATAATAACAGTAACAAATATTGTTTGTTTTGGCCAAGAACCGAGAATGCGAACGTGTTAAAAAAAGCAAAGGCAGCGGCAACGGCAACGCTTTTGGCCATGCCTATAAAATTTATGGGGCCATCGTAAATTCATATAGCCGCCCGATACTCTTCTCCTTAGCTAGCGCTGGCCAGCCTGGCCTTTTCATTTTTCTTGACATTGGCTTATCAAATAAATTATAAAACAAAATTGGACCTGATAAACGGCTTGCCGTTGTAAATTTGTGCGTGTGTGACTGGTTATAAGAGTGTGTGTGCGAGAGCTGTCGGCCAAGTTCGCTTGATAAGCACTTTTTTGGGGCCGCTTTTCGTGGGCTGCTTGCTTTTTTTTTTGTAATTTTAGCCCTGATTGAAAACAAAAGCCATTGCCACCAACACGCGCGCTACACTGGGTGAGGGAAAATTCTGCAGCTCAGCAGCTGAAACCAGACGTCAGTCGTCGATTGTGACGTGAGTCACAACAATGGCAAACCCAGCAATTAGCACTTGACTTTGAATCAAATCAAGCCGAAATCAGTCGCAAACATGATAACGCAAACACAAACAAATAGCAAAAGATTCCATTTAAGTGTAACTCCCAGGTGTTTTCTATTTTTTTTTGTATTTCTATTTACTTTGCTGTTTCGAAAGTCCGACGAACAACTGGTCCTTCCAGCCGCTCCATCGACAGCGCAGCGGGAGTGGCTATGGCTATCCGCAGCATGTCCTTAACACGGTGCCGGAAACTGCAGTGCTCACCACGCCCCCGCCCACACGAAAGCGTAAGTAACGAGATTTCATTTGTTTAGAGTTTGAAATTCCTTTTTGAATTTGGCGCGCTGCAGCGCAGAAGTTCTATAACATTCAGCTAATTTCTGTAAAAACATTGATAGTGTTTATATATATAATTCTGTTTTTAAAAGTTAATTTTATTGCTATATTATGAAAATGGAAAGTGTTTAAAAAATAAAATAAATTTTTATTTTTATTGTCAATCGAAAATAATCCGATTTATCTATATCGATAAAACTATCGATGTGTTTACTGCTCTGTATAGAAATAAGCTAAACTGGTAACACTGACAACAACTGAAATAAAAACAAAAAACAAAATTATAGCGCTCCAAATTGCTGCCTCTGAACACAAGCGGCGATTCCTACCAGCGCGGAAAAAAAGCGCGATGAAAATGCTCGCGGACACGGAGCGGGAAGAGGCCCTCAATTTGGTGAGTTCAATTAACGAAAAAGAAGCAAAAAAGCGAAGGCCCAAAAACCATGACAACGGGCAGCGCTGCTGCAAAAACAAAACAACGCCAAACGTTGCCAAAAATGCGAAATTCGATTAACTAACTTTGCTAATTGATTATCAATTTTTTCGGTTGTGTTCTCTTTTTCCCGTTTCCCTCATTTTCCGCGCCTCGCCCCCGCTCCAACGTCACCGCCGCCGCCACCGTCGCCGCCCACTGTGCCGTTATTGATTTGTACACGGAACGTGCTTTGTTTGGCGGCGCTATCGCGGAAAACCTACGCACATATATAATCTCTGGGCTCGAACTATACACTACACACCGCGGAAATATGCAAAACACAAATATATACACACATTTACATGCCCCATTCCCGCATTCCCGCAGCAAATTGAATTCGAATGGGTGTTGCGGCAGGAGGTGCACGCGATACTGAAGCAACTGCGAACCATTCTGGTGGTGAGTTCCATGACCTACATCCACATCTATGTACCTGTAAATCATTAATTTGTCATTGTTGCGTATTCCGGTAGGAGTGCGCCCATCGGTTTCCGGTGCCGCTGTACGAGAACGAGGGAAAGAAGACTGAGAAGTTCATACTCGCCGTGTCGCCCGATCAGCTGAAGGCCGTGCTCACCCTGACGGGCGATGCCATCACACAGGCTGTAAGTTAAACCCTAAAGGATGTACTCTAGCTCGCTAAGTCTTCAGGGGGTTTCCCTTTTATAGGCCAAATGTTTAATAATTTATTGACAATTTAACCCTGCTTTGAAGGAAAACAGTAAAAGTTTGCAGTTGCAAAATGTAATTTCTTGTAAATCCCCTAAAGAACTTGGGAATTACTCATTGTTTCGAGCTTAGCACCATAGATTGTTCTTCTTTATGGCTTTGCGTAAATTATTCATATTGTGTTGTAGGAAATTCCCTTTTAAATCCCTTTTAAAATTCAAATCTAAGCTAATTATCTAAAAATTCAAAATATAGATTATAGGTTGATAGATTAAAAGCACAAAAATATAAGCAAATTCTATTTTTATTTAACTTTCTAAGGTACCAAGTATTTTAAATATATTATATATAAAAAATATATTGATTTAATTCCATTAAACATTGTAATGATGTGCTATATACACCTAATCACAAGCTAAGGCGCATTTTGTACAGTCTTACATCATTTAAACCATAAAATCGATTACAAATAGGTTTCCCTTACCCAGTTCCCAACTCTCTAAGCTAGAGCCTATATATTAATATCTAAAACCCATACTCATCTATCTCTATTATCTCACAGGACATTAGCTTTAAGCTATGCAAGGCACCCAGCCAAACGCAACGTACCTCCATCACAGGGGAATCACCCTGGAAGCTGCAACAGGTCCAGGATGCTGCCAACCATCTGCAGACCGCCATCAACCACATAGACGACGTCGACGACTCTTATCACTTCAAGTGAGTCACAAGTTTGTTTTTAAACTCAGATTCGTTGTTTATATGTTTGTATTTAATGCCGCTGTGTGTAGAACCTCCGATGAAGTGCTGCATGTGATAGGCAACATACTGGATGCCCTGCAGCGTGGCAGAAACAGCTTGCTGGTCCCCAAAAAGAAGCCCATCGACGAGCTAATCAAGGGTCGCAACATGAAGTCGCTGGTGCCCAACCTGCCCGAGGATCTGGCCGTGAGCTTCTATCTGCAGAGCCACAAGCTGATCATAGCCGTTTACCAGCTGCTGAATAACCAAGGCACCATGCGCTTCGATTCCCGCCAGGCGGAGGCCTCCGTTCAGTGGCTGAACGATGTGCTGCTGCTGCTAATGAATGGCCAGAAACTGTGCCAGCAATTAAAAGACAAGGTGAGTCATATGCCAGCAATAAGTGAGGGGCCGGAAGTGGAAAGGCCGCACGAAAGGAATTTGACTTGGATACCCTTGGCATAATATCACGATCAACACCCGCATTCATTTGTTGAAAAAGTTGAATAATTCTTGGCAGTTTAGGAAAAATACAGAAAAAAGTAATTATTTTGGTCTATGAAAAGCATAAAATCATTTCGCTTGTCTACACAGAGAGAAAACTGTGCTTTAAAGTTAGGTATAGCATTTATTTTTCTGAACAAAATATAAGTTTCTACCAAAAATTCAGAACTCGTTTCAGACACTAAATTGATTTTTATTAGAATCAATTGTTCATGTTATAAATTCATATTTTTAGACTTGATTTCATGAAGATTTTTATTGCTGTCTGAAATGTAATGAAAACCGAAAATTTGTTTGCCTTTTTGGCTCTTGAGAACATCAAAAATTGATTTCAATTGGTGGATCTATAAGTCAAAATAGAACTGAGAATTGTTCATCAATTAAAGGCCCGCCCACAGGATGCTGACTTAGCGAAACACACCCACCTCAGATATAGTTTATTTTTGGGTATTAATGTGCACTGATAAGGCTTGTCTGCTCTTGAACTGATATCACAACGATTCGCATTGTCGGAGCACATGTGCCGTCGCAGATGCTGGGCTGTGTCCCATTTTTTTTTTTTTTGTTTTTTTGTCCCGCACACCCACAAGATGCTGCCAAGTTTTATTTAGTTGCTGGCCAAGTGCCAGGGCCACCGAGCTGCTTCTGCTGCAGTTCTTGACTGTGACGCAAGTCCGCAATTAAAGTGGCCAATATGGGAATTGCTATGGGATGAGATGGGCGTCTGTGTGCGTATTTTTAATTCCATATTTCTACTTTCTTTACCCGCAGATATCTGTGTTTTCGGTGTACAAAGATTTCACAGTTGGCTCGCGCTCACCCTCAGCGCTATCCTATTGAGACGTTACGCGAGTACCCCCCAAATGGGATGTCAACTGTGGAGCGGCGACAGAAACAATAACAACAATAATAGCTAATAAAGAAATCGTACTTGTAATAGCGAAGTAAATAATGTTAGTTGAAATGTTGCCACTGGAAACGGCGCACACCCATAATACCCCTGCATACACCCTAAACTATATACATATATATATATATATACAAAAAAAGAATACTAAACTGCACTATACAGCTGTATATACAGGGCAGTAAAGTGCAGTACAGTGCGGTACATACATTCAACTAGTTTAATGTACACACAATCGACATTCATGATATATTCCCCATATAGAACCTGAGTTCATCGCTTCACGTCACTCCAATTATGCATCAAAATGCATCTAAATAGCATTAGGCTGAGAATTGAAACGGAAACATTGTGTTTGTATGTGTAACTAAATGAAATTGCTAGATAATTATAGTTTATTTGTATGTGTAATTTAATGTAATATACCATAGATTCACCCCCTTATATTTATGTTTTTGCAAAGCAGAGATGCAGAGTCAGAGTCGGTACTTAAGATCGGTACTTACAGCCCAGACCCCGTAAACCCCGTAATCCCTATATACATCGGCATTTACATGATATTGTTGTAATAAACCAAACCGAAATGTGAACAGAATTTTTAATTATACTAAACACCGTTTTGTATTCGTATTCGTAATTGTATTTCGCGTACTCGTGTTAATGGTTAATAGTTAAGCGCGCCCAATCCTAATCTAATCCAAAGTCATTTGTATCAACGGCCTTTACTTCTCGTTTACTTTAGACATCCTTATACCAGGAAGTTTATAAAGATATATATGATATATGTATATGGAGAGTCAAGAGAGAGAGATGAGCAACGAAAACAATTACCATTGTACTTATTGAATATTACGATCCCCCCCTCGACATGGGAAGAGAAGACAACTATTTATGTAATCACTAAGCGTACTTACTACTGTCCACATTCATTTAATTGTTGTTGAATAAAAATTACCTTTTACCAAAGGGATTATCTTTAAATTTGTTTCAAAAAGCACCGATTGTTGGCGCCGCAGCTCGCTGGCTGCGATCGATAGCGCTTTAGCTATCGCTTGGCAGCTTTGCAACACTTTGTCGTGCCTTGGTCTTGGCCAGCTTTGTTTATGGCCAAATCAAATCGGACAGTTTCAAGTCTGCAGGCAAGCGCAAAGGTCTGCCATCCGAGAAAGTTTCGTTATCTCCTGGTAAGTGGAGTTTCTCCATTATTATAAAGATTTCCCCGCTTCTAGATGGATAAAAGTGCATTTAGTTTAAGTGGCCAAAAACCTGGCCTGGCCAAAAAGACTTTGGCTAACGTGAAGTGCTAGACGGTTGGATGTCGAAATAGAGAGACGCGGAAACCAGTTCGCGGTAATTATTTTGATGCTAGTTTGACGGCTGTGTTGTAATCCCAGCGACAACATTAGCACATTTACCCGTGTCTCTCTTTGTTATTGTCGCCATTTCGTTGTTGGCTGTGGATGTTGCCTCTGCGTTGTTTCTTTCGGAGTCTGCCTCCAATAAAGCTTCATCTCAAAATTCACAATAGCAGTGTTGACCGTGGCCAAGTAACACACTAAGGCGAAGCTAAGAAATCGAAAGTTAATGAAAATCAAAAAAAGCACTGTGATCATATCTAGATTTTTGGACTATGCATTTTCTTTTGTATATATGTATTTTTAATATTTTATTAATGAAATCAAATTTAAACAGATAAAATCTCTATATATATTTTTTATTATAACTTTTTCTCTTTTTTTATTGCAATTGCCAATACTAGTTTCTTCATTAAACCTTTGACCTTTCTTGCTTAACTTGTGGTAAGCTTGAAAACCCTTTTCATTCGCTGTATTTTTTATAGTTTTAATGAAAAAGATTTTAAGTATTTGTAAATACCTAAAAAAATACGATTATGTGAAAGCCAAAATGAATTTGGGTCAAGTTTTATGGGAAAGTAACCGAGTTTAATTTTTTAAAATGCTTTTCATAAAATAGGAATTGTGAAAAGCAACATAATTTTGTGTAAATACTTTAAATAAATTATACTTTAAGTAAATACATACATATATATATATTTTTACTATATATAAATAGTTAAATGAATTTTATTAAGACTAGAAAGTGGCTATTTCTTTATTTTGTTAATCAAGAATGTAACATATTTTGCTAAGATGACGCCTTTTGAAATATATTTAGTAATCAACAATTTACAAATATTTAAAAATATAATGCTAGATTTTAATATTATAACTTCGTCCATTAAAAATATTTATTTAGAGTCTTAAAGCAAATTTGCTAGCAGAATTGTATGCAGAACTTTTAAAAAATTATCACAAAACAGCCTTTTGATTAAAAATGAATTTTCATATTGCTTTTTTTAATATTATAATATTTAATATTTCGTATTATAATTTATATAAATATTTATTAATATTTATTATATTTAGACAAATTGTATCATATTAGTTGATGATACAATTTGTCTAAATATAAAATAATTTTAATCAATTCCTTCTTCCGAGTCTAAAAAAATACCTAAAAATCCCACATAAAATAAATCTGAAATAAATCTAGCTTATCTAAAGACTCAAGTTAAAGCTCTTTACAATTACTTCAGGTCAAAGTGAAAACTAGGGCAATACTTACTTGCAACAATCAAGAATATGTAAATTACCTTAGAAGTGTCCCAGGCCAGTAATCAAGGAAATGGGGATTGCGCAAAGTATGAATTAAATGTAGTTTGTATGTGGATAATTTGCCACCTTTATTAGCGGGGGGCAGTGCGTCGTCACGTAAGCCGAGAGCATTTGAAAACGCGCCGAGTCATTCGGAAACCTGCTCCGCTGACCCTCGAAGAAGGTCGCCTGAGTCGCGGTCTGCAGGCTGAGGCTGAGGCTGACTGATGATGAGCTAGTTTGTGGGGAATGGCCGGGTTTATGGGTCTGAAGCAGCAGCCGCCGGCGGCGGCCATAAAAGCCACTCTCACGGAAACTCGGCTTAAGTGGCCGGCTATGATGGTAGCTATGCTAACCTGCATTCGGTTTTGTTGCAGTCAAACCAGTAATAGCAGTGCACTTTGACCCCCCGGACGCAATGGGTGGCGGCAATACAGGCGAAGTGGTTCTCGTAACCGGCGGCAGTGGATTTCTGGGTCAGCACCTCATCAAGCAGCTGCTGGAGCGGAAGGAGGAGCTGGGCATCCGCGAGATCCGCTCACTGGACATCGTGCCATACAAGAACAACATCGGGCATGCGAACACACCCCTGCTGCGCACCTTTGTGGGCGACATCGCCGGTGACCCGGAGCCGCTAGGGCCGATCTTCGCGGGCGTTGACGGGGTCTTCCACTGTGCCGCCTCGGTGAAAATCGAGTATCCGCCCAACTACGATGAACTGGAGCGCGTAAATGTGAACGGTGAGTGAGCAGGTACTTTTCCGCCGGTGGAAACTTTAATGCCCTCTAATTTGTGATTAAGTAACATTACTTTAAACAAGCTTGCCTTTGATTTCGAGAGAGTCTAGTTAAGTAGTCAGAAGGGAAATGAAATGGAAATTAAATGGTTATAGTTAAATTATAGATATGTATATTCAAATTTTGATCTTAAAAGCATTTATCTTTATCTTCTTTAACTTTAGACCTCAAAACAAGCGTTATTTAGTATTTCACACCTTTTTTTTAACAATATAGATTTCCTTTTTGATTTTTTAAACATTCAAACATTTTGTTGGTGGTTCCACTAGTCGTATACGTAATTTTCCCAGACCCTCTTCTTGTAATATTACGTATCCGCCTAGTTGAACCACAAAACCTTTAACAATATTTTTTCCCTAATATATTTTTTTGCAAATCTGATTTTTTAGGTACCTTAGCCGTGGTGGATCTGTGCATCCAAAACAATGTGAAGCGATTGGTCTACACCAGCTGCACCTCCGTCTGCTTTGTGCCCTTCAAGGGTCGCAGCACCTTTTCGGCGGTGATTAACTCCACGGAATCCAAGACGGACACGCCCACCCTGGACAGTTCCACGCTGTGGGAGCAGGACAGTCAATTCCTGATAGCAGGCTACGCCTCCAGTAAGCTGAGGGCGGAGAACATAGTGCTGAATTCAAATGGAGCACCTCTGGAGAACCAACAGGGTAAATAGTTAAAGTGTTTTTAAGGTCTAAAAACCCCTATTAAATCCCTAATCTTTTCCAGAGTATTTGGCCACCAGCGCTATTCGTGCACCGTTGACCTACGGCGAATGTGATTCCCATTTCATCACAAAGATCTTCGAGTACCTGTCGACCCGAGGCTGGGTCTTTCCACGAATTGCTGGTGTGGGTGGCAAGCAGCAGCTAGTTTATGCCGGAAATGTGGCCCATGGACATATCTGCGCCTACCAGGCCCTAAAAGTATCCAACAAGGCGGTCAATGGACTCCCTGTCTTTGTCACCGACGACACCGGCATCAACGATGTCTCACGTTTTGTCCAGAAGATGGCCGTGCTAGGAGAACGGTTCAAGGTGAAGACCAGCTGGTGGTACATTCCGCACTTCCTGTTCTTCTTCCTGGCCTTCCTGCTGGAGGTGGTGGTGCGGTTCGCTTATCCCTACACCAAGTACCGTTTGCCCTACTCTCTGCGCGCCATCGCCTCGTACACGTCGTCGATGCTGATGTACAATCGCCTGCGCGCCTCCATCCACATGGACTACATGCCGCTCTTCGATCCGGACGCGAGTGCCGAGCGGAGTGCCAAATGGTATGCCAAGTGGTGGGACGAACGCAAGGAGGCCAGGAAGCTCAAGAAGTCCAGCTGAGCTGAGTGGCGCTAATCCCGCATTACGCACTCCTAGTGTACGTTTCGATGTCGTAAGTGGATTTGTATTTACTGCCCCGCTTGATGTCCTGTAAATATCCTGTTGAATAAAATGGTTTGTTGTTCGTTGAAGGAGGTGGTTTTGTGTATTCCTTTTTTTTTTGGCAAAGCCAAATGATGTTTTGCTTTGGCGGAAATCGAATGACTTTATTGTTTGGTTTAAATTTGAGAAAATGTCTTAAAGAATCTTACCTTTTATTAACTTTTTGTAGGTAAAATTAATATTTAAGAAGAAAGAAAAATAACTTCGACAGGCTAATGTTTTTATACCCTTGCAGATTGTTATTGGCTTGTAACTGATTTTAAATACCATTTTTATATAATTCTTATGATCCGTAATGATGCGTTTTTTCTTGGAATCTTCTGCTAAAATTTTGTAGAAGGCGACAGAGGAAAGATTAACTATTATTTAATCAGTTTTCCACAAGGACGTCAGCGAGTAGATCTGCTCCCAAAAAGACTGCCAATATTAAGCACCGATTTTATATTGAACAATGCTGAAAGTATGAAAATTTTCACTTACCAACCACATTAAGTATTCCCCTTTCAAAACCCTTTAAAAAAAACACTTTGCCAGCATATGTTTTTGAACAATGTTCATATTGGTTTATTTATCATTATGAATTAATTTATTTATTTCTCAGTTATTTCATTATAATTTTTATTATATATATATATATATATATTTGTTTGTCTTGGTTTTTTCCTTTCTTGCTTTTGTTCTTCTTGGTTTTTTTTTTTTGGTTGCTGCTCTAGAGCATTTCTTTTTGCCGTTTGTTTTTTAAACTTATGTACCATTAGCTTAACTTATTATGCCATTATTTAATTTCATTTTTGTTTAAAATCATGTTTTAGTTTTCTGTTCATTTTGTTTTTCGCTTTTTGTTTACTCTCTTCCCTTACATTCCCTTCTCCTGATCATTTTCTGAATTGGTTTAATATGCGGTTGCTGCTGATCTCTGTTGTTGCTGCTGCTGCTGATTCGGCCGATTTCAAGGGCGATCTTAGCCCGATCGAGGGTTATATAGTACGAAACGATACGATACGATACGAGTGTGTTGTATACATATATATACCCAAGAATCTCCCATCGTTCCCTGTACGTGGCACATTGTGAACAAAGTGATTTTTAATTTGCTGCTAAAGTTGTTCGCGTTCATCTTGTTGTTTTTTTTGGTTGTTGTTGCATATACATATTGCGGTCTGTGTGTTAATGGGAAGGGGGGTGTGTGTGTGTATGGAGTGTTAAAAAATTCTGCCTGCAAAAGAGCAATACCTTGCTGTCCTTTTGATGTCTTTTTAATAAATGTTGCTCTTGGCTGTTGTTGCTTCGAGTTGTTGGTAATTGTTCTTGTTTGTTGATGTAATTTGTTGTTCTTGTTGTTGTTGTTGTTGTTGTTGTTGTTGTTCTGGTTGTCGGTATTGGTGGCCGCATAGTTCTGTTTTACGGTTCGAGGGTCCTTATAAATAATTGCATTTCTTTAACCACCAATATGCGTGTCCGTCTGGCCTGTCTCTGTTCGTTCGTTCGGTTGTTTGCTCATCGAATGCTTAACATTATTGAATTTAACTATATGTTTATTTGTTGTTCTTGGTTATATAACTATATGTATATATATATCATTTGGGTTTTATTTTCATATATATATATATATATATATATTATAATATATATATATATATATATATATGTATATACTGGCATATTTGCTGTCCTCAGAAGGACATTCAATATATATCTTCTTGTATATATATATAGCGAATTTTCGTCTTGTTTCTTGTTTACTTTTTTGTCGCTTTTCTCGTAGTAAATATACAAATTCGTTACCGGATTTCTTTATAGAAATGAAAAATGGTTTTATTAAATTCTCGTTATGCTTCTATTTATGTGTATGTGTCGTCCTTCTGTCCATACCGCCACCTGGTTGCGGTTAACTGGCTCCTGTTTATTATTATTATTATTATTATGTTTTGTTTTTTTACCTTGTATAGTTTGCTGTAAGTGTAGTACTGTACCAGTTTATGTTATGCTCGTAAATATATATATATATATAGACCTTATGTACACACATTGGCAATCTCGCATTCCGCATCCAACATCCATCATCAACGAACCCTTCATTCCTTTCCATTCCCATTCCCATCCCAATGTGTCCAACTGAATGCCATCAAATCTCACTTCCCCTCTGTATCTCTTGGGTTAAAGTATTCGCACTGAAAGTGGCTGGGAGCTATTCGCAGCCAAATAGACAGTATGTATGTTTAATTGATTCTCGTCCTGCGCTCCTCTTAATTACTTTTACTTACATAGTTAGAATACTTACAAACTGGACGCCCTGCTATGGCGCTTTTTATAAATTGTATCTTCATCGTCTTGTTGTCTGTCTTGTAGTTTTCATATTCATCTTCCGCCCGCCTGCCTCTGACTGGCTCTTCTCTCTTATCCCATCCCATTGACTTTTTATGTGTATAAAGTATTAAAATGATTTCATCTTTGCTTAACGCATTTACGCATTTTCTTGTAAATACAATTTTAACGCCACTCACGCCGTTTACGCCTCATCATCTCATTGTCATCTCCTCAATTATGTATTATTTGTTTTTTGCTTTTGGTTTTCCTCATTTTCTTGTATATATTAATATATAATTTTCCATATAGTATAGTGTAAAATATATAAGAGATATTGTCAATATAGTAAAGGTGTTTTGTCAGCAGGAGTTCTGCCACTTCCGACTGACACATTCCTGGGGGGGAATTTTCTTACTTATAGCAAAAATAGTCAAGTGATCGTTCGTATGAAGGTTCTTTTGTATGTGATCTCCATCGTATATATGCGTGTGCCCTTGTCTGTGGCTGTGGCTGTGTCTGTGTCTGTGGCATGTCTTTTGGGCTGTAGTTATGGCCGCGGGTGTAGTGTGTAGAGGTGTGGTGAGTGTGGCGGTGTATGTACACATGTCTATAAAAAAGAACCTAGGATAGAAATGTCTTGTGGTAAGTAAAAGGATTGCTATCGTATAAAAGCACGTCAAAGTGTAGAAGGCCCACAAGTCGTATTGTGAATGGTTAACCCACGTACCAGGCTCTTGTCTTCTCCAAAAAGGACATGTGGAGCGGCACGCGTGTCTTGCTCATCTGTGTGGTTGTGGGGATTTTTTATTGTTGTAAAAAGAAAGGATCTTCGTTCGTTTAGCGCTAGATATTTAGTTGTAAGTTGTATTTCATTAATCGTTATCTTTATCGTAATTGTAATCGTATTTGTTGATGTTGTTGCTATACTCATACACATAATAAGAACTGATATGTTTGTAAGTCAATAATAAGAGAAAAACGGAAAGCAATTCGTATTTTGTAACTACGTAACTCTGCCTTCTGGTGTGTTGCCAAATTTAAAACTATTTTACATTACACTTTATGTCTTTTCGTGCCGCATTTGGTTGAAGGTTTCTTCCCCTTACTAAAAACCCCATTTTATATTTATTTATTTTTCTGTTTTTTTTGTTTTTTTTTTTTGGCTTCGATCACCACCAATTGACTCTTTGACCGAAAGTTTGCGTATAGCTTAAAGTATGGGTACATTATTTTTAAAAAATCGTTACGGCATACTTTTGGTTTTTATACACACACACACAATTCTTCGTTCTCGATATAAAAAAGAGAGCTCACTTGTCGATTTCTATAAATTGTTCTCCTTGTTCGTGTTCTTTTTATTCTTTTGTTCAATTTAAAGCTTTTGCGCCTGCGCCGTCGAGCCACCTCCCAACGAGGAGTCACCCCCTCGATTATCCTTCCATCGCTCTGACGGCGCCTCAGTAAAAAAATAATGAAAACTGTTTTTGTCTTTGTTCGATTTTTGTTTGTTTTGTTTTTTTTTTTTTGTTTATTTGGGGTTTTTGTTTTTAAAAAATGTTCTTGTTGCTTGTTGTTCTTCTTGTTGTCTTACATGTTGTTGCTCTTCTGTGCTTTGCTGTTGTGAAGTTCTCTAATTGACTGAAATTGATTTTGTTACAAGGACGCATTGCTTGTTGTTTCGGTATTCTTTTTAGCTGAACTTGATCCGGTACACCAATAAGAGTTTATAGCTTTCGCAGAAGTTCCTTATAGAATATACTAGAGAGCACTACAAATCAGACATGCAGAAAAGCGCAGGCTCGCAACGATTGGCGTTAGCGGGGGGAAATTTTTGGGGAAAACAGCTGGGAAAGACTCAACATTACACTTAAAGCTGCATTGTCGACTTACAACATTAACGGACCCGGGGACCGAGCTCAGATGGGGAGTCCCGAGATAGGCCCCATTTTCTACACCACAAATAATACGAGTTTCGCTAGTTGGAAAAGTGTAGCCTACCTCTGGGCGTAGCTAGCTGCCTGCGAAATGATTAGCTCTCGGCTTGGAAAAGTCCAGATCTGTCTTAGCTAATCGCTCTCTTTATAATATATATTTGTTTTTATGCATGTATATATATTTACGTGTAGGTGTATATTTATATATTGGTGTATATTTTATGTATTCATTCCTCAATGGGGGTTTTCTTCGAAGCCTTAGCTTCGGCCTCCATTTCTTCTTCGTCTTGTTGTGGTTGTTCTTGTTGTTTTGAATTATTGCTTTTAGAACATGTCTTAAAAATATATTTTATTTAGATATATATATATATGTATATGCCTTAGAAGTAAGTTTATATATATATATATATATATTATGCAAATATAACATGTTTGCCGTCGCTTCCCCGTTTTTAAAAATATCTGCCCCGCAGGCTAGAAGCCGCAGCTGGAATCTCTTCCTCGTACTCCTCTCATCTTTATCCCAAATGACCTTCGACCTGCTAAAGTAATGCCGGGGCCATCCAAACTCCCGGATATGCCAGACAACTGCCAGTGGTCTGATCTTTGTCTATCTAAAATGTCTTTCCGCTTTTCACTTAATTTGTTAGCTTTGTTTTTGATTATTTATAGGGGGATGTGGATGATGATCGCAAGCCGCAATCTTTTTGGTAAATCTGAAATGATCTTTGTGGGGGGAATTGGGCAACTTTTTAAACTTTTTAAATGTACTGTATGATACACTGCAACTTCCGTTTCCGTTTCCGTTTAGCTTTACACATATATCGTATAATTTCTGTGTTGTTTTGGTTTTCAGTTATCCGTTTTTTTGGTTTTTCGGTTTTCCACGATTTCCCTCTCTACTTTATATGTTTATGGGTAAGTTTGTTGGTCCGAGACTTGACGCGGCAAAGTCCTGGAGAGCGTTGGTTTGACAATTTGGCAAAAAAGTTATGAAAGGAACATTTTCACTGTTGTTTTCGGCATTTACTTTGCTTTTTGTTTTGTTTCTCTGTGAGAGCGTGTGTTTTTCACTGGCTTTTCTCGGCTTTCTCTGTTTTCTGTCTCTATAGTTGTCAGCTCGTCTTGTTTTATTTTTTTGTTTGTTGTTTTAGTTTTTACGTCGCCTAATGCAAAAAATTTCAGACAGACAAAAAGCGCATCGTATTGTTGTCCTGTCAATTATAGAATATTTCGTTTTTCTCTGCTATTTTGGTATTTGGTTTTCTTTTTTTTTTGTTCTTGTGGCTTGTTGTTAGTTTGTTTTTGTTATTAGTTTTTCCTTTTTTGTTTTGGTTTTTGTTTTCCTTTGCAAATTTCCCCCACTTGCTGTGTGTGTAACAAATGTCGTTTACTTATCTAGCTGATAGGTTTTGTTTGGTTTGCTTTTCCAATAATTTAATACTCCATATAGTTGTATATAAATATATTTTTCTATTACCGCCCACCCCGATTGCATCGTCATTATATTATCGTCATTATGCTCCTCTCGTAATCCCCAAAATACATATGTCCAGTACATTCATCGTCCGGGCGTTTTAGAGCCGCCGGACGGAGCGACTAGAAAAAAATTAATTGCACATTGCGTGGCCTGCATTTCGTCGGTTCTTCACTTTTTCTTTCTTTCCATTCAATTTCCAATTTGTCCGCCATCGAGGCGGCATATCCTTGATCCTTTTTACATGCTTTTGTTTACAGATACATATATACATATATGTATATACATGTATATATATTTAGTTAAATGTTCAAACATTGGCGATTTTGCGCGTTTGTTTTTATAAATATTTTATTTACTTAATCGTACTATATGTGTTGTATGTATAATAGTTCATTGTTATATTTGCATATGCTCTTACCACCTAATTTGTTTAAGTGTTTTTTTGTTTGTTTTCTCTTTTTGATTTATCAGTAAGATCTGTGTCCTGCGTGTGTGTGAGTGTTTTGTGTCGTTGTGTGTGTTTGTATCCTCAAAAATTGTGTGTTTTTCTTACATTTTGTAAAAGGGAGAGTTTTTGTTTTTTTTAGCCATTGTTTTGGTTTTTCCTTTGTTTAGCAAATAAATTGATTTATGCCTCGAGTCATATATAGATATACACTCTCTCACTTAGCTCTCTCATTGTCATATTTAATGCTTTAACATATTTGTCTAACTATCCGCTGTTTAATTAGCATTATTTACCATTTTGCTTTCAATGTGAACACAAAAGTTATAGGTTTTTCTTTTTGTTTTTATCTTCCTCTACAATACATACATATATTCCCCTGATTCGATAGAAATAATTAAGAAAGAGAAGAACTTCAACATAGTTAATTATAACAAATTGCCTTTGACTTTTGCTTTGCATTTGCATTTCACATTTCACATTTGCTTTTCATTTCTATTCGTTTTTCTATGCTTTTCCTTTGTTTCTTTGTTGTTTACTTTGGCCAATAAAGGATTTGTTGTACTTTAAAATAAATTCATAAATATAATTGTAAGCACAATTTTGATTTGATTCACCCCCACCCAGGTCGAGAAATGAAACTAAACCAATCCAATTCAATTCAATTCAATTCAATTTTCCGAGAAAAACACCAGGCCCTCTTTCGTCACTAGAGTTTCCTTCTTTTTTTCCATTTATCGATTATCGTTGAAAGTACAATAATTTTTTGGTTGGTTTTCGCTTTTCTTTTGTTTTGATTCAAGTAATTTCCTTTTTGTATATATTGCGGTTTTTTTACTTTATATGTATAAGAGTGTATATATGTATATATATATATATATATATCGACTTTAACTTTAAAAGTTACAACTTAGATACGTTAAGAATAGCAATAATAATGGTAATAATAATTTGCATCTCATAATACGCAATTAAATAATAACATTTTCGCTATTATTGCAACATTTTTTGCCTTTGTTGATTTCTGTTTTTTTTTGTCAACTCTATCGTTTTATTAGTTATAATCCCCCTCGTAATTTTTCTGATTTCTCATCGCTTTTTGTTGTATTTTTTTTTGTAGTTTTTTTACTGTATGGTTTTTACTTTTTTTGAGTTTTGTTTGTTGGTTTTCTCATTACTTAAAAGTGGTTTGCCCCATGGCTACGCCCCCTTTTCCCGGTTTGTCATCCGTTTGGGTGATGATGGTTGGGTGGTGTGGTTCGGCGGAGGCCTCTGTGCCTCTTTTTTTTTCTTTTTTGTTTTTGCTGTGTGAGCAGCCACGCCCACCGCCCATCCGCCGATGCCACTCCACTCCAGTTGGACGCACAGTTTCCGTTTAATTTGCATTTTAAACGATTTTTGCTGCACACGTTGCATCTTTCGGGGCCATGATGTTGTAGTTGTAGTTGCTGTTGTTGTTCTTCTTCTTGCTGCTGTTGTTGTTGTAGCGGTTGTTAAATTAAAATTAATTTTTTTTTTGTTGTTTGTGTTCGCTCGTAGTTTTTCCTCATCTTCTCATTATTTTTGTTGTTCTTGCTTCTTTTCTCTATGTGTTTGTGGGTGATTCTTCTCTTTCTTTTTAATGCTTTTATATGCACGTATTTTTATATACGTTAATTAATTAATTAATTATAATGTGTGTGTGTATGTGAGTGTTTGGTTTATTGTTTGTTGCTCTCGCAGTTGCTGTCTCTTAACGGATTTTCATTTTTGCCATGTGGAAATACACGTAATATGTAATACATACGTACTTTATTTGATTTATATTTATATATATATATTTGTATATATATGCACGTATATATATATATATAATTAAAATTATTTCTGTTTTTGTTGCGCTCTCTGTGGTTTGCAGCATTACAGTGTGTTGTGTGTGTGTATATCTGTCATTTGTTGCTAAAGTTGCTGTTGCATTTTGTTGCTCCTGTTGCTGGTTGTTGTTAAATATTGCTGCTGCTGCTGCTGCTTCTGTTGTTGCTGTTGCTGTTAGCTGCTTTTGTTGTTGCTGCTGCTGTTGTTGTTGTTGTTGTTGTTGTTGTCATTGCGGTTGTCGGCGCCACCTTTTAATGGTATCCATTTGTAAATGCCGCAGGAATTAGTGGTCCCTGTAAATAAACGTTTCGTGGAGAACAAAACAAGCAAACACCAAAAATTATTCAAATAAAATGAAAATTTCTAGTTGCATATCTACGCACACACACAAATATGTATGTAAATATATGTATATATATTTAAAATATATTAATATATTTATTGTATAGGAAAGTAAACATTTAGAGGTATACAGATATGTATATATTGAATATAGAAATATAAGTGGCAAGATAGAGAGAGAGAGAGAGAGAGTTCGAAAAACTTTAAGATTTATTCTTTAACTTTCTAAAATAAATAAGGAAAACTAAGAAAATTTCACACAAAATGCTGGCTAGGTTTGATAAGGGAATAATTGATATCTAAATATTGCTTACTTCAGTATTTTACAGGGTTTTTTTTTAGCAAAACACATAGACCAAAAGAGATCCTTGAGCAAGAGAAGAAACTGATTTGGAAATACAGCTGTTTCCCTCTTTAATATCCTATTCTGACTTTAAATTCTTAAGGAAACTTTGCAAATATTTTATACTGGCCAAGTTAGGAAGACTAAAGTTTGGTTTACAGTGCGTATGAGTGATTTTTTAGCTTATTTTTGTCAGGCTTCCCTTTGGGACAACAGTGCGTATGAGTGATGTAATATTATTATTTAATTAATTTGCCTTAAAGAACTTGAGTTTTGGGAATTTAAAAGATTAAAGATCTCAATTACTAATTAATTAATTAAACTACAAATAATTCTCAATCAAAGCTAATGAAGTTTTAGACTCAACAATTTTAAATTTAATGAAATTCCCCTTCAAACATCGAGCAACTTTTTCACTTAATATCAAATAGTACAAATGCAATACAGATTTCCTGTTTTAAGTTTCCTATTTTTAAAAACAATTACATTTACCCTAAAAAAAAAGAAACATATACTCTTCTATAGACGATAAAAAATGCATTAAATGCAAATTGTTTTGTCTGATGTCCTTTATCAAACCTCGCCGACAGCCATGGATAATAAATAAGTTTCGATATGATTTATTTTAGTTTGCAGCGAGGCATAGGAGGAATATTGAAATATTGTAGTATTGAAATATTCATATAATACATATATGGTGTATACAATTTAAATAAATAATAATGGTTTAATTGAAACGGCCTAGAAAACTGTGCTTGTGACGTGCATACATATTTTTACGTTTATTATTTTTTGATAATAATTATTTTAATTTTTTTTTTTGGTTTTTTATCGACTAGTTGTAGTTAAAAGAATTTGATTGTTAATAATTGAAATTGTTTAGTTGAAAAAAGAAGAGAACACGCTGTAGTTTTGTTGGTGTGCCTACCTTGTGCAACTGCGTTTGTTTTATACTCTTATTACTTTTTGTTTGCTTTCGTTTATATTTATTTTATTTGTATTTTTTTCATATATATATTTTTTTTTCGATTTAAATATATAATGGGGTTTCATTTCTTTTTACTTTTGCATTTTTGTTTTTTTTTTTTTCGTTTTTGTTCTTTTTGCATTTTTATATTTTTGGGTTATCAGTCTTTTATATATTAGCCATCGCAAAGTTCAACGAATAAATCTGTACGAAATGAAAGAGAAATACATACAATATATAGAAGGATAACGCAATAGTTTAGCTCTACATCGGCAGTCTCTCCTTATCATTATCATAATCACTACTGAGAATGAGTGTGTGTGTGTTTGTGTGTGGGTGGGGGGTGTGGTGTATGAGTTCTACGAGCGTTCCAAGCGGAACCGTTCGGTTCTTTGATCTCTCATGTGGGTGTTGCTCTAACTTAAACGCTAGCCTCCACCCAGCCAGGCCTCAGGATCTGGTTGGGCGATCTGGTTTATATCCTGGGACCTGACTGGATGCGGGATCTGTATGCCGAGGATCGCAGTGTGACACACTTACCGGGCTGTAGTTCAATGGGGCGCGGCTGACGGCGATGGGAAAGCCGGATGGCTGCGGACTGGTGGCCTGCACATAGCCCACATTATCGGCAGCCGCCGAGCTGTACATATCGATGGTCGGGCCGGGCGAGTTGGTGGAGGGGAATCCCTGCCGGGTGGCCGTGGTGGCGGCAGCGGCATGCGGGGAAGCCGAAGGACCAAAGCTGTGGGCGGCCGCAGCAGCCGCCTGATAGTTGTTCATCACTGCAAGTAGAAAGGAAGGATATATTATATAGAGGTTTAAAGAGAAGATATAATTATAACAGGGAAACCCAAATATTTGATAAAAGGGGAAATTGTGTTGTCAACAGTGCGTATGAGTGATTTTAGCCAGCAATACCTGGAGACAACAGTGCGTATGAGTGATAATTTGAATATTAAATTAATTTGGACAAATTATGCAACTGGTAATCGAGAGTCTACAAACAGCAAACTATTATATTTCCTTATTAAATATTTTCAAGGAACACATGGTTAAATTCTACTGAATGAAGGGAATATAAAACTAGGTAGGTCACTCACCTGACAGCGCCTGGGTCAGCAGCGGGGTATTGTTGTTGGGTGTCAGCTGCCCGTTGGTTAGATCAACTGTAAGTGGCAAAAAGAGGGCAAACAAAATGGTCATTAGTGGGTGTGGGTCACTTTCTGGTCACAGTGGATCATCGCTAGGCGATTGTTACAAAGTCATTAAAGTCGGCCACAGACTACTTTATATATATATATATATATATAAATATATATATATTACGTAGGAGGTGGCCGCGACACTCAAGAGTATACGAAACGTAATCAAGGCTGAGTTCTAGGGGTACGAATAAAGGAGTTGGGGATCGAGTATATATATATATATATTTATAACTAGGTGGGTATGGAGTGAGAGAGAGTATTCGAGTATGCGATTGTTATACATGTGGGTATATATAGCTCCGCTATATCGGTGTGCCAAGGAAGCAAACAATCAAAAGCGAAAGTAAACAACTCTAACTAGTCCCGGGACACAACTACGATGCCAAGCGCAAACACAAAAGACGAACCAAAACAGCGAAAGGAAGTAGTACGTACAGATACATATACAATATATATATAGAAAAGGAATTTCGGGGGAGAGAGAGGAGGGCTATATATGGGCCAGAAAGGAATAAAAAAAAAGGGAAAAGGGAAGCGCTAACTGGAACGCAGGTTATGAAAACACAAAGTGCTGCTCGGTTATTAAACGAGCTTGGGGCTGGGCTATGTTGACGCTACAATGACAAAACAAAGCCAAAGCCAAACTAAACCAAAACCAAACCAAACCAAACCGAAGCGAACCGAAGTGAACCAAACCAATCCCAGAACCCATCCAAACTCAGTTACTATGCTTGGTTTGGCCCCAGCGTTGTGCACTTTCCTTTGGGCGCCATTTTCCCCGTGCATTTTCCCCCAGTTTCACCCATTTTTCTCTTTTTGCCCCGTTATCATTGTTATCGTTGTTTTTTTTTTTGTTTTTTATTCTTTGTTCTGTAGCTGTTTTCCCTTGTTATGGTCACAGCTGCTGCAGCAAGTAAAAATACGCCAGCGCCAATATTGAAATGACAACAGAATGCGAATCCGAATCCGAATGCGAGCACAAAAAAAAAGGGTAACGGGTTATGGCAGGGCTTGAGGATTGAGCAGGACTCTGGCTGCTGGAATGTGGTGGGCGGAAACGTAGCAGTTGCATTTCCTGCGGAAACACAAAAATTGATGTAACGTAACGTGACGTAACGTAACGAGGCATGTCCCTGCCGCCCCCTAGCACCACCCCCCAAAATGTAACCCCATCAAACCAACGACCTTCGTCATAGCCGTTGTGCGTTTTATGGCGCCAATCAACTTTGGCTTACGTTTAGTTTACGTTTTTCTGCGAAATCCCGGTGCGCCATGTTGTTTTCATTAGTGTGCAGTCTGGGTCTTGGGGAACTCAGGATACAAAGAAGCGCGGTCTCCGAATACCCGTAAAAGCAGTAACGGTTGCTTTTGTAAATAAATAACTTATTTAGCCGAGGTTTTTCGGTCTGCCATTGCATGAAATGCGTTTCCGCCCGGCTCTGGGATCTGGAATATCGGTTCAGGATTGGCATTACTGATGGACGCGAATGGGTTCGAGTTTGGTGTTTTGTGCGGGCCAAATTGCAATTGTCAGTCTTGCGGTTGCGGAAAAACAACTGTTCCCAGCTGCTGCTGCTGTCGTTGTCGTCGCGTAGTCATGCCATAAAAGGGTTCAATTGAGAAATTTCAACCAACAGAATCGGTCAACGAAAGAGACATTTACATGATCGGGGCTATATAGCTTTGGAAACAACTATAGTTTACATAAAAATAGGTATGCATAGGTGGTAGGTTATACATGGTTTTAGGCTTACAATTTACTACTAATGAGTGTACATGTTGGCATTTTTTTGTATGTTTAAACACTATTTCGAGCTACTTTATTTGCCGCTGCTCGTCTCATATATAGTTGAGCTAATTTGTTGTTAGTCTTGATGTGTGTGTGTGTGTAAAATTATACTAAACACAAAGTTTTATTCAAAACGGAAGAAGAACACTACACATAAATATATATAGTATATATGGTTGTTATTTGTTCAACTACGACTGGCGCAGCCAGTTTACATTATTCGTTTTATATCGCTCTTTGCTAAACTTTTTCTATCAACTAACAGTTTACATACAGTTAATAATCGTAAAATGTGGAAAATCTGTTCGGATATGGAGCCAAAAACGGTTATAGGTTCGATAAAAAGATGAATAAATACGTATATAAAGAGATTATAATGCTTGTATTGGAACTATAAGACGACCATTAGCTGACCTTGTTGAGGAGTGTGCTTGAGTTGTTCTCGATGCTAGCTTCAGTTGCTGTAGTTGTTGATTTTCCTCATTCCCTCCCTCGTTGTCCTTGTTGTCGTTGTCGTTGTCTTTGCCAAGTTGCTGTCACAAAAATTACGCATACGCCCCGATGGCCACTTTGTCACTCTTGGAGCCGTCAGTTCCATTCGAATCGCAAAATGCTAATAATTCGAAAGCTAAGAGGCAGAGAGGCTGAAAGGCCCTAGGCGCGAGGCCAGAGAAAGGATAGACTTTGGTTTCGGCTTTGCGTCCGCAATTTATTTTTATTTATTTTTTTATCTTTGTTTTCTTTTTCGTTTTTTGTTGTGCATTTATTTAGTTAATAACTTTTCGTTTTCCATTTTCGGTTTAATGCATTCCAGCGCAAGCGATTTCAATTCTGCATTTGGCAAATGGGTTTCTTGTTCTCGTTTGAAGCGTTTTCTTATAAATCACAGTATATACGTGTAAAATACATATAGGTATTAGCTTGTGTGTGTGTGTATGTGTTTGTCTATATAGGTTTTTATTTATTTGTAAATAACTCGCAAGCGTTTTTATTTTTGTCAATTTAAATAGTTGCAAATACCTCGAAGCAGTTCCTTCCAAATTGGCGATAATTGCATTTCAATTAACTAAGTAACAGCTTATCCATTTATAGAGTTATTGATCTTAATTCCTTAAATAGGTTCGAGATTCCTTCTTGTGTGTGTGTGTGTGTGTGTGTGTATCTGTGAGTGTTTAAATAGCTAAATGTGTGGGTGAAAGGGACTTATAGTTACGCATCGAATGGAGGGGACATAGAAAAATTGCATTTTTCATCAACTTAAAAGAGAGAGATTTGTTTTTATTTTCTTTCGCTTTCACTGTCGCTTTTCTTTACTTTTCTTTTAAGTTTGCTCTTCGAAAATGGATGGACATTAATATTGTATTTTTCGTTATTGTACAAATCAAATCGAGTCACTCCTCGCATATAAAAAGGACACTCAATAACTTAGCTTGTAAACGTCGTATATTAAATATGTGTATATATATAAATATTCATGTATATATAATAGGTATAATATAGGTATATATCGTAATGTCTATATATATATGTAGTTTAAATAGAAATGTCAAAAAATTTCGCTCGTTTTTTGTTCTTTACTATTTGTTTTTTTGTTGGCCATTTTTGTGGAATTCTTGCGATGCACCGATGAAGGAAGGAATTTATATGCATATAGAATAAAGGCTTTAAAACGTATTTATGCGGGCCAAATGTGGTTTTTACTAATATAGATTTTTATATATATATATATGAAACGGAATATACTATGGCTACGAATAATGGACAAATCTACTAATTAATGAACTTTAGCTATGGCAAAAATCTCTGCACGTTTGCTAATTATCTAAAAACTCATGGGACCAACCAACCAACAGCAGCAACAAATGGAAATATGAACAACAAAAAAGAAAAAATACTGGCAAAATTCCATACATAATGCGCGGCAAATTAATTAAAGGATAATAATGGCACTACATGTGACAGGCCTGCTAAAATTTGTTGTTATCTAAATGTTTTTCCATGTGCAGTTGCCAGTTCCTGCTGTTGTTGTTGATGTCCTTGTTGTGGGTAGCAACTAATTTATGCATACAGGGACTACAAATGAAATTTGCATTTAAATGCTACGGCAAAATAGTTTTATAAATAATAGATGTTCGTCCCTGAAACCGGGATACGAATGGGTCCAGGTCAGGGTGCAAAAAAGCCAGATATATTGTATACTTTCGAGTGGGTGAAAAGATAAGTGGAGTGGAGATAAAGTGAGCGAAGGGGGGCTGTATGAAGATCGAGTATAGTTCGCTATAGTATAATATAAATCGTTACACTTGCTGGATACGAGTATACAGTGTCACTTGTCTAATGGGGCTTCTAGAGAGAGAGTGTTGGTGTCTGGTGTAATTATATAGGCACTCGGCTATTGTGGGGTGATTATGCTGGCCTATTTCTAACTGGTTACTAACTGGTTACGGGTGCTCTAGCTGCTCTAGCTCTATGAATACGCAATTATAGGTACTTTATTATACGTTTTGGGATGCCGCTAGTCACTACTTTGGGTTTCCGGCTAATACTGCTGCGGTAATTGGTTAACTGCTCCAACAATATATATATTTACTTAGATATGGGGTATATGTACTTCTTTGGGAGTCGCGTCTAGTACGTAAGTTCGGTGTGTGGCTAAAAGTGTGTGTTTCTATGTTTTTGTGTATCTCCAAGTTACATTTTCTATGTAGTTCTTTTCAAATAGAATCTCTGATTAGTTCTTTGCCCGCCACTGGGTGTACTCTTGTGGTTGCTGTTTACTGTCTTACTATTTTTTTATTTTATTTGTTGTAGTGGTTACCATTTACCGGAGATACAGGCTACACTAAGCTGTACCTACTTGTCACCGTTCATATGTTTACTTGACACACAGAAAGGGGGGGGACGACGACTCGGGCTCTCACAGTCTTATTTGCGAGTCGGGGGAGTCGAGTCGAGTTGTGTCACTCTCAATCTTCACTCAATCAGACTTGGTTCTTGGTATTGGTCTCTCGCCTAGAAATTTATGTTGCCCAAAAACTGCGATTTGATGGCCGCGGATCGAGCCGTCAGCGCCGTGGCCAATGGCAAGGTCAGCGCCTGTTGGTGATACGCCGACTGGGCGTGGCCAGCGGCGGCACCGGAGGGGGCCGCAGCAGCAGAGGCGGCGCCATTCGGTTGGGCCACTCTGCTGCGGCCCGGGGCAGCGCTACAAGCGGTCCCATAACTTCGACCGATGCCGCAAATTGTCAAGCCTACAAAATCATACGAGATACAAGATATAGATGAACAGAGAGAGAGAGAGATAGAGGGAGAGATAGAGAGAAAGAGTCAGAGGGCAAGATGGAGAGAAGGGGTCAAATCAGTTTTTAGGCCAAGTCTCTGCTGGCTAGAGCTGCAAAACTATCGAAGTAAAGGAGCTCAAAAATTGGGTTTTAAAGTGCAAAATAAAGCTTTAAATTCTAACATTAAATAAATAAATGAATTCGGATTTAAGTCGAACAAGAAATATATAATTGCTTGTTTTTCCATGTTAAATATCTGTAATTTTGGTACTTCTCCATCTCTAGTTCGAGGAGATATGTATAATATATTTTTGAAGAAACTGACTAAATTACTATAAATATTAAAAATATACCAAATGTTTTAGAAGATTTTAAAATAGATACCGAAAATATTTAAAATATATTAAGACAATTGCAAGACATTTGAAAGAAGTTTTTATGAGAATTTAGAGCTACTTTATATTATTTCAGACTTTGCTTTTAGAATAGAAATAATTTAAATAAAATATAAAATTAAATTACAATATATTTTCAATAAATAATTATGTAAAAAATCAAATAGTTTACTGTTTAAACTCGGAGAAAAGAGCATTATAAAAATGTTGACGTCATCTGTTTTAATTTCAAGAAGGGTTAATTTGCAAGAAATAAAATCTTTTGAGTTCAATTTGTAAAGAAAGATTAAATAAAAAATTTTCCTTTTTTATTTCCTTCGATTTTTGTACAGCTCTAGCTCAGAGGGTTTGGTTTTTTATTGACATCAGCTAAAAGCCCTAGTAGCCAGTGTTTTTGGGGTTTTGTGGGATCTCTCAGTGTGTTTGTTCAGTGGTGAAAAAAATGATAAACTCAAGGCCAAGCTTTAATGAAAATATCAGCTGGATGCGCAGGACACAATTCTAAAGGGTTAATTCTATATGTCATGTGGCGCTGTGAGTGTCTTCAATTGGTTCTCCGATCTTTTCAGCTTTATTGTGCATTGATATGACGAACGCCTTTTTTTGCTCTTTCTTTTTATTTAGAAAACAGTGATTTCATTTCATTAATGAGTAATACTCGATAAATAGTCATTGGGGGCCGCCATGTCCTAGGTCATGTAGTCGCCAATCAGTATCCGATTCTCCGGCACTACGCCCATCACACCCGCTGCAAAGCAAATACAAATACAAAAGAATAAAGTGTGATCAAAGCAAAACTATGGGGAAACATGGATGTTGTTTGGTGGCTGTAGTTCGGAACGAATATATAGAACATCGAGGGCAGACGACAAACTAGCTGAGTTAGTAATGCTAATGCGGGTTATCGCAGTGTATAATAATGACTCGACGCCTTTCGTCATATCAAGAGGCACACAGATTCGGTTTGTTTAAAGGGTTCTTTTGGGTTTTGGGGGGTTTTCAAGTGGCAGATGTGTGTGTTTTATGATTGGTTTTAGTCACTGGGTTGCTTCTTCACACTCTCACTCACATACAAGTAATGAACAGGCTTTTGAGAAGGTGTCGTTTTGTGTGTGCACTGTGCGGGTTCAGGTGTATCTAAGCGTGTGTATACATGGGTATTTGTTGGACTTACCAGTTGGATAGGGCAGTCCAAAGCTGGGATAGCCCGAGTAGCCGCGACCAGCGGCATAAGCAGCATAGGCAGCTGCCGGAAAACCTTATAAAAAATATTTAAAATTTATTATAAAAATATAAATATATATTTGTAAAAGATATATTGTGCTCACCTTCGGGCAATGTCCCCAGTCCCCACATGATGTTATCTAAAGGAGTGGCACATAAGAAAAGAGAGAGAGAGCATAGAAAAGAAAGGCAAAAAACATATAATTACTGGCATTCATATGATTTTATCAGATCTAATAATGAATTTAAACAAAAGAGTTTCGAGATTATATCAGAACTAATTTTTATAGAATTTACTATACGTATTCGTGTTCGACTCGTGTGTACTTAGAGTTCTAATCAAGTGTGGAAACTAAGGAACTGCCGATCCCAGATCGTTCGTTCCGCTATAAACTACTCTTATATATATGTTTATATATGTTTTCTGAGTTCTAAGAAATGTTTTGCGACTGTTCGACACTTTTTGCCAGTGCGCAACTAAGGGGGATATAGATATCTCCCGATTCGTTATTCATTTCTGCATTAACAGCCTTGATCTGAGCTATATGTTTATATAGAGTTTAAATATATGTAGAGTTACATTGGTTCGATATACCGCAGATATGACACAATTCTAAACACTTATTAGATATGTAGATATAATCTAAGACATTTAGTAACTATTCTATGATTATAAATTTGAAATTTTCTGCTAATTATAATTGTTATAAGGATAATCAGTCGAGCGGGGGCAATTCTAAGGATCTGCCGTTGTGCATTTCTACAAAAATGCCTCATATCTGCAGATCATTGCCCCGCGCCCGAGAAGCTAAGGTATTAGGTTAAAATTTTGGTAAAACAAAAATGAAACTAAACACACACAATTGGCAAAAACTATAAGTATATGTGGGCTAGTTAAACACTACAACTCAAAGGGGGGCGGGGGTTTGAATATAGAGGAAGGTTGACAGCTATTAGATTTTAATTAAGAAATTTTTGTTTAAATTTTGCATCGGCCTCTCGAGTGACTTCCGGTTTCTCTGTGAAATTCTCATTCCTTCGCTCGTTCTTTCGTTCATCTTTGGCATCGAAGGGCGGCTGTTGGCGGCTCGTTTCCAGCTTTGTGTCTTCTTCCGATTGTTGCAACTTAGGCTAATGTTACAATGGATTTAACTAAGAGTTGAATTTGAGTTTGCGTTTGATTCGAATTTGAATTTGAAATAGAATTTGAGCACTTAATGCGCTTATCGTAATGCAATAGATGCGTGTATATGTGGTTGTTTATGCATGTATAATAAATAGCTAGTTTCGAGTTTAGTCAAATATTAATGGCTATGGCAAACAATATATATCAGATATGTGTACGGACACAAGGAGATGACGGATGGCCGGGGGAGTTGCCTCCTATTACCAGTCAGTTTGCCCATCAGCTGTCTGAGCCGTAATTTGGCTGGGTCCCTGTAATTGGCCCGAATGCACACTGCACACTGCACACTGCACAGAGGACATTGCACACTGCACATCCATTATCCATGATCCATTTCGGAAAATTACACTCGGACAGCTGTCCGGCCGATGGCTTCGATGGCATCTGCCCAGTTCGGCTACGGTTTGAGTCATCAATTTTTCAAACTAACTCGGTTACACACACCGTCAATGCATACTTGAATACGTGTATACTTTCTAATACCTTAAGGGGCCGTCCTTCCGTTGGCCTTCTCTTAATCCAACTTAATCGCTAATTCGATACATTTGCTAGGATTGAATTCGATTCGGTTAAATGCTCGCTTTTTTTTTGTTTTTGGCTTTGGGGCTATATAGATACACTTTTAGAAAGAACTATTGATATGAATGGTACGTATTAGTAAATATTATAAGAAATGCTTGATATAAATGGTACAGGAGAGAGAGAGAGTCCGTTCTCACACGCAAAACATACATAAATGAGTGATGACTTTCGTCCCTCTTGGCATTTGGGTTATTTAATTAATTTCATTACATCCACATGTGGGGCTCTTATGGTCTAGAAAAGTCGCCAGGTGTCTAAGACGCATTACATAATGATAACTTTTACAATCGCCTTCTAAGGTCTAGGGTTAATCGACGATTGCCTCGATAGTAAGTATAGTATGTAACTAAGCAGCTCTCTAGGACCTGCACTTAGCCTAGTTCTTAAGTAATCAAAGTTCGCTTAGAGTCTAAAGAAAGAAAACGAATGCGCCGCTATTGTATGTAAGTAATTCGGTTAGATAACGTATACGCCGCGTGGCCTAAACGCAGCATCGACAGACACAAAATATATAAGATATATATAAATATATACGATATATAGTACATATGGCATAAGTAAGTACATGGCTAATTGTTAGTTGTAAGAAGTACACGTAATCCTAGGCCTAGGCTTTAAAGGCGATTCGCTCTATCGCCGCTTAATATATTCTTTTGGACATTGAGACGGAATGAGAGTCATATATATATATATGTATATGTAGGTGTATAGTCGTTTAGTGTGTGGTTGTGTGTTCAAGTGTGTGTAGTTTTATAGTCAATACTATTAATCAATAGTTCGAATTTGAGCCTGCAGAGCCTTTGAAATCTTTTTTGGCAAATTTAAAGACTTCAGTTTAGTCAGCATTTCTTTGATAAATTAAAATATATTTTGCTATTGCTTTTAAAAATCAATAAACCGAACATAATATATGCCTTATTATAAATGCAGAGGCATAAATATATATTTGTCTTTTGATTAATAAATCAGGCAAATTTTTGCGAAATTCTAGGATTAACTTTGTTACTCTTGCGCTTGATTAATTTGTTTGACTGATGCATTTTTAATTAATTGGCCGAATAAAATCGCTTAAAATACATTTTCCTATCATTAAGCGAGGGAAAATTTATATTGAGCAAACATTTTTTAATTAAACAATATATAATTATAGTTTTTTTGAGCATTGCAAATTTGCAGATTAAGCAATTTAAAGTCATTAAGCAAGATAAATCACTGATTAATTTATACAAATTGTTTATATTTTATTATTTTCTGACAAAACCAAAATCCTTTTAATTAAAGCCTTTAAATTTCGAAAATTTGTTTACGAATATCTTGAGGTATTTTGCCATATTTGGAAAACATATGAAATTCATCACGAATATCTTGCGATATTGAAATCAAGTCTTAGACTGCCTCAAGGACCTCTCACTGCGGCCTGTTCGGTCAGATCCCGGGCAACTGGTACAGCGAGGCCGCAGCAGCTGCCGCGGAGTTGGCGCCCGCTCCTGCCATTTCCAAGCCGCCCGGCATGGCCAGGAGCTCGCTGAGCGGATAATGGGCAGCGGCCAAGGCGGCATTTTGACGAAGCTGTGCCTGCTGCAATTGAGCAGCTGCGGCGGCAGCAGCAGCCGGAGCCGCTGCTTGCAGGGCACCCAAGGCAGAGGCGGGAGTCCTTAGACCGCTGCTAACAGCCGCCGCTGCCAGGAGTCGTTTGTAGCCAACGACAGCGGCGGCATCGGCATATAGAGAATTGGCCAAGGCGGCATTACTTTGACCTGGTAACGCATTAGCAGCTGCCGCGTACTGGAGCAGCGAGGGCGTGGCCGAGGCGGGTGAAGGACTGGCCAGCGGGAGCAAGCCCGGAGCACCTGCAGCAGCGGCCACTACTTGGGCAAGGCTATGCTGCTGCTGCTGCTGTTGATGCTGCTGTGCAGCAACTGCTTGGTGTTGCTGCTGGGCGGTAGCTGCTTGGTGCTGCTGTTGCTGCTGCTGCTGGGCGGCAACCACGGCTGCCGCCGAAAGGTGAGCGGGCAGGGGATAAGGTGTGTACCTTAGAGAGCTCAGCAGCTGGTGGTGGGTGTGGGTTGTGTGTGCCGACTGTGTGTGCGTGTGTAGTTGCTGGTGGTGCTGATGTTGTTGCTGTTGTTGCTGCTGCTGCTGCTGTTGGTGCTGCTGCTGCTGCTGGTGCTGCTGCAGCACGGAGGCGGCAGCCGCTAAACTACTCGGCAGCAAGCCTGCGGCTGCGGCAGCGGCGGACGTGGCCGCCGAGGAATGGGCGTGGCTGCTGCCCCAGACTACCAACTCACCGTATGCGGAGCGACCGGCAGCCCGTGTCTTAGCCAGGTTGGCCGGCAGCATCACCTCCTTCGGCTGCGCCTTCTTGCACTCGACCTGTGGGGTAAAAGATAATTATAAATGAGCTTTAAGTGATCTTAATGCCTTTTGAAAATAATGTTTTCGTTGAATATGTGATTAGAAATGAGCTATAAAAAATACTTAAATACTGTTTAACTTAGAAAAATAACTAAACCTTAGTTTTCAAATACCCAAAATATTATTAAACAGAAAAGCTTAATTAGCAATTGTACTGAGATGTAATATACTTATTTATAAAGGTATTAGAAAAGGTTTCAAAGCTCTTCAATCTGTGCTGATTTTAATTCCATTAAATAGGAACACAGCAAAACAACAATAAAGTTTTTTAATTTATTTATTGAATACACAAATAATAATAAATAATCAAATGAATAGCGACATCTGTTCAAGGTGCTTTAGCCTTGGTGCAAATATATTATTTATTTTGCCATAATAAAATCATAAATTGATGGGCAATTTGGGAAAATATTTTTGCTGTGTAGGGCAAAAGAAAAAGGAAAAACTTAAAGATGAAGGGAAAGTTAAGCCTCCTGGGCTGCGATTCAGACCGCCACGCTTCACTTACCATTTTGTTGTTTATCTCGTGGAAATGAATTTCGCAAACTTTGTCTACCACATCTTCGCTTTGAAATGTAACGAAGCCAAAACCTGCAAAATAAGAGCAGAGAAGCGAGGATGAGTGAGTGAGTGGAGAAGAGTGGGGTAGAAAAAGTTTAAGGGCTGCAAAAATTGAACGAAATATGCTTTTGTGTGAGCGAGCGGCTAAATAATTTACTCAAGTGTCGAGACCGAGACAGAGGCGGCGCCCCCAACCCCTTTGCAGGACACCCAGGACACCACCCTACCCATTCCAATTCAAAGCCAGACCCAGAGCCAGAGCCTGGCCGGGCCAGGATAGCTGTCCTCCGGCTGACCTCAATATGCATCCCCTGCAGGGCCTCAAGTGGCGGCTGGGCGAGTAATTCAAACACTGGCCGCTCCGAGTTTACATAATAAACTTTGCCAGCTCGGCTCCCTCCTTGAATCCCCAGTCTTGACCCGCCCCTCGCCGCCTTGGGATCGGGCATAATAACTTTGTCCTAATGGCGCTGGCCAGCTCTAGAGCCAGCGTGGCCACTCTCTGGATATCCTCCAATTGGTGGCTGACGAAGAACTCAAATTCCCGGAATGTCAAGTCATTTCGGGGGTTTTTTATGTCCGGAATTGGGAAAGGATTTATTATGGCTTAATTAAATTTCTTCAATTTGTTGCCGTTGCAATTTGTGCAAAGTAAAAGTTATAGTTACTGGGTTTTTCTTTTTACTGGAATACTGGATTTAATAGTTGGAGATAGTGATAGTGCTGGGTTTTTTTTTAATACCTTTTAGTTGATAGTTTTAATTTGGAGGTAGTAATTATCGTTTTATAAATACTTTTATGTATTCAGAGATTAAAGGGGAAATATAATGGTAGATGAATATACATTTATATCCACTTGAATTATCTTTTAAAGTCACTTCCTTTTGATTATAAGAGAACTGTATCATTTCTTAAAAAATATCATTGTACTACTTTCCTAATTTAGAAAATGACTTAATTAACATTTCTTTTTGTATTATTCTCCCATTTATTTACTCCTTTTGGAGTGGCCAAAAGTAGGACGGAACTTTCTATCAGATTGGGAAGCATAGGAAATTCCATTTCAGGCTTTCTAGCGTTGCCGGTCGCTCTATCCACTATCCTCTATCCTCTTAGTGCTCCTCCATGTCGCTCCGATTTCCTCCCTCCGATTTCGGCACTTTGGCCTTATCGGGGCTTTTCAATTAGCGCAATTGTCTGAGATTTCACATGGTCGAAAAGAAGGGCTCTCTCTCTGTCTCGGTCTCTCTGTGCAATTAGCAAGGCCAAGTGCAGACACCTGATGCCCCGGCACCCGCATTTTGTTTGTGTATATGTATATCCTGTACGTGTGTTTGCCTGGCCATGCGGGTCTTAGAGGGAAAGGACCCTTGGAGGGGGCGTTTCACTGCTGGCTGTGGGCGTGGGCGTGGCCAAGCTTGGGGCGTAACTGACAAATTAGTTGAAACAAGTAACAGTAAACACGCAGGCTTATTAGCGACATGTGCCGAGCAGCAGAAGCTCTGAGCTCGAAGCGGAGAGCTCCTTTTCCTTGAGACAACGTGCGGGCGAACTGCTCTTCCTGGAGTGTGTTTGTATTTGTTTTAATTATATAAAATTAGCGCACGTTGCAGGTTGCACGTAAAGCTGCACATGGAGAAAAACTGCTGAAATTGCAAAGAACTTTTGATGTAATTTTTCGAACAGAAACTGTAGGTTGTTTGTAGGTCTGTCTACTTGTATCGTTTACTATGAACCCAATTTTTGATATATATTTAAAAACAAGAATAAATATATATATATATGTATTCCTTGGAATTGTGTTAATTTGTTAAGCTTGCGAGTGCTTGCCTTGAATATTCCTAATATTCTACAGTTGACTAGCCATAATTCTTAAATTTAATTTTTCTAGTGTAGCCCTTGGGCTTCTTCAGGTGCTTTTTTTTCTATTCCATTGCAACTTCATAAATCAGCAGCCTTGGAGCAAATGAAGCCAGCAATTTTCGGTGCCTTCTCTGCGCTCCACACGTAACTCAATCAAAAATGTATCTGCTGGATACAAATGCGCCCGGCCAGCATGAGGAATGGGCCACGGCCAGGGCTCGTTTGGCCAGTTAATTCCGCGGCCTGAAGCTTCAAGCTTTCAGCTCTCAGGTGAGTCTGATTGTGAGTTCTGTGTTGAGTCCGCGCCCGGCTGCCATTTTTACCTGTCGAAAATTTCCCGCAGGACGGCGCTCGCTGGAGCGATAGGAGCTGACGATGGTCTTGGCAACTGCAAAAATTGCACACTCATGCATGTTATTGCCAAGAAGCGGACACAGATATATGCTCTAGGGGGTGAAGTGGGGAGCAGGAGGGAGTATGGGTAGCCGGGGGAGTAGCAGCTGCTGCTACTGCTGCTGTTATGACTGCGCTGCGCCGGCTTGCCAAAAAGAAAAATTACAAAATTTTCAATTTTAATATTAGTGGCGGCTGGCGACGCCAACTGCCAAGCCAGGGTCCCGAAAGCTGCCCGAACTCGTTCCCCCTCCTCCTTTCCTAGCCACCTAAGCCAGCCGGAAAAATACCCACCGAAAAATACACCCAAAACGTACCGAAGCCCGGCCGCCCACAAAACTGGCTGCTTAGGCGCACGTTGGGCATGTCCTTGGCTTGCCAAATGAAATTCATAGCATAGTTTTGAGCGCAGCTCGGCTGTTGTGAACTCTATATTTGTACAGGACATATTGCTTAAAGGCGACAGGCAACTTGAATAAATATTTCCTCCAGACTTTGTTCAGCTTCAACTTTTGTCAAGAAACTCCTTAATATTAATTTATATATTTACAAGGAGACGTTTTTAACTATGAAGTTTTAGGTGTAAAAGAAATATCTTAACTTAGCTTTAAGTAAGCATTTTTCCTGCCTTTCTCTTTACTTAAACTCTCCTTGTGTTAACTTTCTGTACTCTTTCCTAGACTTTTCTCTTCCAAATTGATTTTCTGCCTAAACCGAATTCCCTTTAGTGCATCTCCACTGTAATTGCAATTGCCCTCGGCCGCGTGGTTGTCATCCCTGGCTGTTGTTATTGCTGTTACTGCCTGCGACTGCCTGCCTATATTGTTTTATGGCATATTCATATATCGTTTCCTATATCTTGTTTTATTTTTTTTTCCTTCTGCCCTTATCCCATATCCCATATCCTCCCGTATGTCGTGTGTTCCGTGTGCCGTATCCAGTATATGAAACGCTTGTAGAGTTCCTGGCTTATGGGCTGTGCGCGGCCCTCTCTCTTTCGGTTCTGGGCCAACTGACACTGCTGCTGTTGTTAGCTGGAAAGCGGCGCTGCAATTTTCAGTGACCAGGCTACTCGTACTCGTACTCGTATATGAGTTGTCTGTCTATTTGTCCATCTGTCTATATGTCGCTGTGCTGCACACATGATTTATGAATGAGTAACAAACTTGCTGCCGTGTAGCCGAGCAACCAACGACGTCTTTTCCACTTTTCTTTTACATTTTTCCTCCTTTTTTTTTCCTGTTGCCCCTTCTTTATTATAGTTGGTGTGTGTGTGTGAGTGTACGTGGCAATTGCCACACACAGATATGTATATATATATATATATATATATGTAGGGAGCTGCCGGATCGGATCGATAAAATGCAATTACAGGCATATCGCAAGTGCCAGTAGGCAACGGACTCCGACTCCTCATGGCAATAAGGTCGTACATCGTACATCGTACATCGTTCGACTGTACAAAAAGTCGCCAGCGTTGTCCTCGTCCATTGCCTCCTCCTCCTTCTCTGAGGGGGGCTTCTGCTACAACTAATACCCTTTGATTAACGACACACATTTTCTATTGACTTGCCCGCTGGTCGCTGGTCGCTGTGAAGTTGGGCAGTTGGCTCCTCGCAGAAAGGAGAAGGCACCTGCATATTTCATCGCCGATCGATGCACGCAATTGTAATTTGCGATTTGCAATTTGCAAGGCTGACATGTCCTGGCCAAAATGAATTACGCCCCGGCCAATGAGTCGTGTCAATAGCTAAACTGACCCACTCAACTCTGGCTGCTCAATGCATTTTTAATTGCGAAATTGGCAAATCACGGCAGCTCTGACCAGGTAATTGCTGCCGAAGGATAACTGGAAATTGTTTTGGGGTCGCCTCATTATTGTGACTTGGCCTAAATCTTAGACTATGAGTGGTTAAGACCCCTAAATTCCATATAATCACTTGCAACATTAGTTAGTTTACCTCGATTAAGTTTTCTGTCCCTCCTTCCGAATGAATTTTTAATTGAAAACCCTGAGAATTGAGCCGAATATTCGTTAAAAATGTGTATGTGTGTTATTTATTTTGCTCATTATTGCTGCTTGGTCCCCGGGTTACTAAATCTTTGATGTGATGGCTTGGTGTCCTTCACATTATTTTTAAAATGCCTCATATTTGTTTTTATTGGCTGCCTCCACCCCGTTTTCAAGCCATCCTCTTTTTTTTATTTTTTGTTGTGTTTTTTATGTACTATATGTATGTATGACTGCATCATCATGCAGTTTCAGCGTACTCCAGCGTCCAATTAAGCGAAATGTTCTGTGGGCCCACGGCTCTATCTCTGCAGCCAGCTTTTTTCACCCATTTCATTCGCAGCCGCTTTTTGCGCTTATCTGCGATGCGGCGCACAGAAGTATGCTACAATTTTTTATGGGCCGCGCACAAGCAAAAATCATGTTTTCTTATTCCCGTGTGCGTAATTTGAAGGGCGCAAAAGTTAACAATGTCCGGTGACGCGGGGGTGCGGGGAGGGGGTACATACAACATGTTTGGGGGTTGGCCTGGTGGGGGAGGAGTGTTTGCCAAGTGGCGGAATGATTGTGCACACCCGCCACACCCACAAAACCAGCAACAACTATTGATGCATGCTGGCCCCCCGGTTTGCGTCCATGTGAGCTAATTACTTTTGAGCTGCGGCTCGGCTGTGCTGCCTTTTGGTTTGTGCAAAATTGGGCACATCAATCTTAATGCGCCATGTCTCAGGTTGTTCCCCAGTCTGACCTCCCCATGTGGGAGGGCACCCGGGGTCACAATGCGAAATTCGGGGCGTCATTTAAAACTTTAATAAGCAAAATTGACAACGACAAGGCATTGGACTGTGCAGCAGGACAGCAAAAAGGACACGCACACTGGACGGAAAATTGGGTTACTGATTGAATATCAATATCTATAATGGTTTCTGAAGAAAACTTTTTAAGCTTTGGATTTTAGATGTCAAATTATGAGATTTTCCCAAAGAAATATATATTTATAATTCTTATAGTTGAAAGTAAATGATTTGTCCTTGGAAATTGTATACTTTAGGCAATGATTTTATGGGGATTTCAGTATAAAATTGTAGTTAAAATGGTTTTAGATCTTAAAAACAAGATTCTTGTTTACATGATGCTTATCTTTTTATACGGTTGGTTTGGTTTAATGGTTTTTTAGTAGTTTAAGCCTCCAAATACGCTTGAAATATATTACATATAATATTTTGCTTTCCAAATAAGAAGTATTTATAAATTTTGGTTTATTTAAAGGCACAGATTATAAGACTTTATTCTCGGAAATCGTAAGCATCTTAAAATAGGTAAAGGGATTCATTAAATGGAAAATACAAAAGCCAAACAATTTGTATCTTTATTCATTTTACAGATTTTATGTTAGACCTAAGGTAAGTTATCCTGATCTCTCCAACTTGCTTTTTTCACAGTGCATTGAAAGCCGGACATCCCGACAGGGTACTTGGACAGTTGAACAGTTGGACGGACAGCTGGACAAACGCAATGGACGCAGTCGTGCGCTACAAGTTCGTGTAGCGGATGTACACTGGAGATTTAAGCCTTCTGCCGGCCAGGCAGCCCACCTCAGCTGCTGACCTCGCTGGCCTGCAAGCATCCTCTAGCATACAATCCTCCCCTGGAGCAGCGTACCACCCACAGCACCTGAGCCAGCCACCGGCCCGAAAGCCACTCCACTCCAGTGTGAACCCTATGAACCACCCACTGGAACAGCCATCCGGCAGCGTAAGAGGATGGCCGTCTCTTATGGCCCTTATATCCGGTTGCATTGGCAGGTAATCTTTTCGGGTCCCTCTACTTCCTACTTCCTGTTGCCCAGCCATTTTAATGCCCCGACAAGGTTTTAAAACTGTATTAGCCCTTTGCTTATGAGCATCCTGCCATGCATGATACATTGACATACGTGAATGTGTGTAAAGAGAGTGTGTTTGTGTGTGTTTGAGGGTGTACATGCATTGCTAAGCTCTCGCACTTCCGGCTCCGGCTCGTTAAAGTCCGGAAACGGGGGCTAGCAAATGTTTTGCGGCATTTATGGTGATGATTTTCATAGATAGCAATACTGATAATGATAAGGATAACGATGGCGAAAGTGAGAGCGATGATTATAACTCACCTCTGTGCCGATTGGTCTGCTTGTCGAACATCAACATGGCGTCCTCGATCTGGAAATAGTGAAAGGGGGAAAACAGATTGATTAGTTATTAGTTAGGGAAAACGTTTTTAACTAAAAGTTAGGGAAAGTTTTGTATATTTTGCCTTTAAATTTGAATAATATTTAATTTTTTCTGCGGTCAACAAATATTTATTTATTTAAAAAGCACAAAAGAATATTCAATGGATATTTTCCAAGCTTAAAACAAAGTTTTTTATATTCTAGAAAGTTGTATCTTTATGTATTTATATATTCCCTCTTTTTCTAGTTCAGAAATGGATAAATATTATATATTTTTCCCACAAATATATAAGAACCCCATAGATATCGATAGACTAATATATATTTGACTCTTTTTCCGTTGCGTAAAAAGTGGCAATTTTTCATTTGCCAACTCATTTTCCGCGACTTGGCTGCACTCTTTCGTTTCCAATGCTTGGATCCTTGGCTCCTTTGTTGCAGTCGGTGCATAAGCACTCGAAGTTTGCCTCCTCGGTGCGAGCAACTCAATTAATGGCCTGAATAAATGTTCGCAGCAGACAAAACTGCTGCTAATTGCAAAGTGAGTGCGCACAATGGCCGCGGCACACACACACACACTTACCCCCTACTGGCCACCCACCCCAGCTCCCTTCCCCCTCTTCTACCCGAGCAACCCCCAAGCAGAGGAAAACTTTTAGCCATTATGGCGCAAAAGAACTTATAATGATAGTTGACTGTCAAACCAGCGCACTAACTAACTAACTAACTGCGCCCGCTGACTTTCCACTGGCTGCCTGACTGGCTCATTACAGGCCCGCTAACTGGACATGCGGGAATGATGAACTGCTGGCCAACTGGCTGGCTGACTGACTGACTGACTGACTGAGTGACCCGCCAACTGGTTGTCATTTGATATTTTAATTGACGCGCCGAATGAATGCAGCAAATGTGCTGCTAAATTGGCCATCACAATCAGATTGGGGCTCAATTGCATTGGCCAGAATGTGAATTGTGTGTGTTGTTGTTGAATTGAGGCATTAATGATAAATATCAAAATAAATGTGCATTTTCGATAATAACTTTTGCTATTTAATTAAGGAGCTTATTATGATGATTGTGGCTACAAAAATAGGTAAAGAAAAGAGGGTTTATTGAACATATTTTTGTTAGGAATAATTGTTGAAATCTGATAGCAAACAATTTCATCTCTCTTAAACTTACAACTTAAAACCTTAAACTTAAACAAAAAGTAAACTAATTTCCCTTGAAATAACCACAAAAGTAAAAACATTTCCATTTCAAAGTTTACCTTTAATTGCCACTATTAACTTCTGATTTGCCATCACAAAATCTTATGATTAAAAGGTCAATTTGATGAGGAATTTGAATTTGAATTTAGCTGTCCAATTAACCAATAAACGTATCAATTTCAAACCTTTAAGCTTGACTGCTTTGATTTTTGTCCTTATGATTTCAGGAATGATTTCCATATTAATTTCCATTTTAATGATAATTTTCAAGTGGTTTATACTTGACATTCTACAAAATCCTTTCATATATTCACTGTCAAGCAACGATTTCCTTGAGGTCCTTTAGCTTTCTGCCTGCCTGCCTCCTTGCCATTCAATATTATAATGTGACAACTTTGCCTTTATCCTGCTCCTGCGCTGCTAATTGCACATTTCTTGTCAAAGTTGCGATGCGGCCTTTAATGAGCTGCAAGCTGACCCCGAATCCTTGTCGTTTCTTCTTGTTCTCCCGCAGCAGCTCGACTGCCTGCTTATGGGCCATTGATTAAACTTAATCAATGCGCTTAAGGCAACTCGCAACTCCTGTGCACTGTAATTAAAATGCAGCCACGTTGCCGGAGAAGGCGGCCTTATAAAAATTAATTAAGCTTGCGCCGCACTTTTCCGCCCAACGCCCACAAAAACCCTTCCCTTACCGCTGATTCGGAAGTTTACAGAGGGAAAAAAAATAATAAGAAACCATTGAAATAAAATAAATGAGATTTTCTTTATGTTTAAGTGCAACTGATTTATAATCTTTTTAAGATAAATTAAAGATTTTATATTAGTTTAAAACATGAGCAAGAGATTATTTGGTTTTTACATATGAAAGCTTCAACATTTTATTGTATAAAACTAATTTAATTTATATAACTGAAATGCATTTATAATGACAAACCATATATATAAATTCTTATTCAATTCTAAATGTATTTCCAGCAGTGACTGTAATAATTTCCATTTAAAAATGTGCAAAATGCTCTTCAAATTTTCATTTAGGTTTCATATGGCTAGTAATGAATTCGAGCACCTTTGACCCTAAATTTTAATTAATAAGTTTTTATTTTAATAAAATCTGATCCGATTTAATTAAATTTTCTTCCCGTGCAGCTGTGTAGCTATTGTTCGCGCCTCGCAATTCGCAGCTCTTCAACTGCAGCCGCCGATGAAACCAACTACAACATTGTTTTTCAATTAACAATCAACAACAATGCCGCAACACAATACAAACGAACGGCGAAGGTTACACGCGCCAAATGACACAAAAATTGCCAGCTCAGGTGCTGCTGCCAAAGGGGGGCGGCGGAGGGGTGTTAAAGAGGCCGCTTGGCCAAAAGGGGCGTGCCTGCTGAGGGGTGAGGCAGTACAATTGAAATTGTTGTGCGAATCGAACTCGAATTGCGGCCTGTTGTTAATGTTCGCCTCCCTGGATAGCCACGCCCCCAGATGCCACCCTCGATAGCTGTCATAATTACACTGGACCCTGGATCGTTGGCTGGCTCATTATGCCACCCATTTCACCGATTTTCCATTTCCCACGCGCCTGATTTCCCATTCCCCAACGAGAGTCACCGCAAACTTTAATTCTATTAGCAAACGTTAAATGTACACCACGAAAAGAGGGTGGGAGGTAGGTGGGTATATTTCTATATATATATATATATATATATATATACATATAATACAGTTGGGGGCGAAATCATGGCGTGAACGGGTTATTTTTCATAAATTATTTTCACTAAGTTTGATAATATTTCCACAGACCTATTGGAGCCACAAGTAAACCAGAGCAAAGTAAGTTTATTTTATTATTATTTAAGTTAATTGTACTTTGAAGGGCTGTTCATATTTTTAAAATTAAATATTAAGAAAAATATATAAAATTTAAGTTATTGCAACATTACATATTTTATATAAAAGGTTAAAAATAATAAAAGAGGTAATTATTATACTTAAAATAATTTTCTGTTGTTTAAAAAGCTGAGTATTTTCGGCTTAAATAATATTGCAGGCAACTTCTCAAATTTAACTAATAAATCTTTGTTTTTAATTCGTATTTGAAGCTAAAAGATTTAATGAACTTATCGATGTTAATAATTATTTTAAAGATAATACCATTTAAAATAATCCTTGAAACTAAATCAGAAGCCTCTCTGCTTGACCTTAAAGCTTCTTTAGTTAAAAATCTGGTGACTATAATAATGTAATTAATTACAAGAACAGGAAGGAAATGGGGGTTCCCGGAATGCTATCATTTCGACCACAATTGTGTGTATGTACGTGTGCCACTAACAAGCAGGCGCGCGTAATTTTATTTAAATCTGAATTCATTAATTCGTCATAATCCCCAATCATTGCGCCGCCTGCCAGCGAGGAGAACTTCAAAAAGCCATCAACGACAGACGTTGATGCTGCTGTACCGCCAGCATCTCAACCCCACCAGGCGCCTCGCCTCTGAAAATACACCACCCCCTTGAAAGGACCCCCAGCGCCCACCCTTTGGAAGCTCCCAAAAGCCGGGCCATTCATTTGGCTCATTTTGTGTACAAAAATGCTGCGCTCAGTGGAAACGGCGACGCTTCATTATCGTAATCGTTATATAAAACAGCGGGCTGACTGCGAAATACAGACTACCGCCGACTACAGTGTCAGACAGCTGTGTATGTGCCTCGCTGTCTGTATGTATTTTATGCGTTTTGCGGCACATTATGTGCTTACAGTGAGTCCTAGACGAGGCGACTGCTGCTGACATTAATGAATGTGGCCGACAAAGGGTCCTGCGGGTGATTTTTATTTGAGTTCCCGCCTTTGCCGCAGACTTAGGCAGTGGCCAGCCGAAAAATAAAATAAAATAAAGGCATCGATAAGCAGGCTAAAAGAGGAAAAGGTTAAAGTCATATTTTCATGGCCAGCGGAAGAAGGGAGTTTTCCTGGAAACCAAAAAACACAAGAGCTCTTGGCTATTTACTCGCCTTTAAAGTGAAAGTCAGAAGCTGTGAAATTTGATTTACTTAATGGATGGCACTTGAGCAATTCAATTTATATGAAACAGAAATGAAAATATTAAAAGAGAGCGCGGATTATTTTCGGAGAAGGAAGAAGAATTGAAATTGGACTTCAAAATTATTTATATGTAGAAGAAAAACAGATAAATAATCTTTGAGATATTAAATTTGTAGCGAAACAAAAGTTAAACTACGTTTAATAAATAAAAAATAAACTAAGAACAAATATGGAAAATGTCATGAAAACTCTACCATGGACAGTCTAGTATAAATATGAAAATATATATATTTCAATTTTAGTTTTTGGCAAAACAAACAAACTAGTTTTTGACCAGTCAATTCCCAGTATTGTTGATCCTCCTCCTCTTCCCAGAAGTTAAGCCTTAAGTTCTGCGGTATGTGAACAATCGTGTTTGTTAGCATTTCAATGGAACGCTTTGCTCTTGAGATTCCCGGAATGCACATTTTGTATATATATATATAGACATATATAGAGCCTTATATGATTGCAGGACAGATGGATGAAGCTCTGCCCGGCCACTCGTTAAATCGTCAGCAATTCCCACCCTTCTTCTTTTTTTTTCTTCTACAGCTTCTTCTCCCCGGACTCTGGGCGGGCTTTGTCCCCCCGGCGAACCGCTTTATCCTGCCCATCCACGCCTTTGGTTTTGTTTCAAAGTCCCCGAAGTTCTAACTGGATAATTTGCAGTAATTCATCTTGCTGGCGGTTTTCTCGATTCTCCTCCGTCCGACTTTTTTGCGACTTGTCTCCCTCGGCAGCAGCCCGTTTTGGTTTCCCGCTTTTGTATGCCTGCTTGATTGCGACAATTTATACGGCGTCGGGCTTGTCAGGATTTGGTTTTTGGTGGCTCTGGCTCTGGCTCTGGCTTTGGCCTGGTCTGGTCTGGTCTGCCATGTAAAATTGAAATGAAAAACGAAAAATCCCAAAACGCAAGCCGGAGCTCTGGTTGGGGGTGTGCTCTTCAAGAGGGCGCTGCCTTTAAAGCTGCAACTGAATAGTCATACATCTAATGATAGTCTGTCCCCGGCACTTGGCACTTACTTATTTTTCGTTTGCTGCGAGGAAAAAAACCCAGTAGATATAGTGGATTTTTTTGGGGCAAGGGGTGGGAGTTGGAAAAAGTAAACTTTTCCGGGGCTGGACGTGTGCGATGCCGAAGGAGAGTTCCCGAAGGGGGCAGGGGGTGGGACATCTTTCAAAAAACTTTCGCCGGGCGACAGCAAAAAAACAGCATCGGCTTCTTATGTACAAGCACATATATAGACACACATTGTATGTGTAGAGTGTGTATGGTGTGCACATGACTGCGTGCGGTTGAAATATAGATAAACTTTTTTAAGCTCGTATTTATTACATATTTGGCTGTAAGTAGAATTTAAGTTGCTTTTTGCTACCGACACACGCTGCGTATGAGTAATGCCCAACCTCCAAGGGCTCCATTCCGTTGCTCATACGTAAGCATGCCACACACAGTAGAGGTAGATGGAATAGGATCTTAAGGATATATACGTTTCCTCAAATCCAATAAAAGTTTATTTAATTTAAAGAATATTTATGAAGCTTAATATTTATAAGATTCATTTTTCGAAGAAGAAAAATATTATTCCAAAATATTTCCCTTGAACCTTTTACAATGATTAATCCCCATGCATATCCATTGCTATAATCTTGACCGCAACTGTATATATATAACCTTGCATTCCAGATATCTGTTTGTGGTAATTTTGCAATCAAAAACGCATCAATCGAAGCCATTCAGAGACAAAGGGAAATGAGGGAAATGCCAACAGGGCGGGGGCGAAGCGAGTGGCACATTAATGAGGCTCACTCGTGCGAGTCGAGGCACAGGATATATATTTCAATTAAAAAAGGATTCCATTTATAATCCGCAACTTGATTTGTTATGCCAAAGCAGCAGCAGCAGCAGCCAGTGCCACCAGAACCAGAAGCAGCAAAACCGAAACCAAAACCAAACCCCAACATTAGCTGCACGACTGGAACGCAAGTATGAATATTAAATTGTTGTGTAGAGAGTTGTGAAATCGGGTGAGGGAAGGGATATAGGAGCAAAGATATAGAAACAGAAACGGACTGACAGAGAGACAGAGGGAGAGAGAATGGCAAATGGCGAATGATGAAAAACGGGTTTGCATAGTTGATGCCGCTGGCTTAGTAGATCAACTATTAATGGAAAAAAACCGAAGCATAGCGAAGCGAAATGAATGAAATCTGATGGCACGCACTATGACACGAGGTTAAGGGTTAAGACGCACACGCACTGCCAAAAATACGGAAGCAAGGAAGGAGTTTTATAACCGAAAGGGATATGAGGAAAGAGCTGTGCTAAGGAAAAAAATAAATCCGTACAAAAGCTATAACTACAATTTATAATTAAACCATATATTTCAATTTATTATTGATATAAAAAATATGCATATTGAAATAAAATGTAACTCTTAAACCCATTTAATGTAAAGATTAAACATTTTTTCTAGACATTACTTCAAAGGCAAAAGAGTATAGAATTTTTTTCCCTGTGCCCTTTGTCACTCTAAAAAGGTTGGCTTAAAGGGACACCTCTGGCTGTAAGGCCAAAAGGTCACGGCACAACACAAAAGAGTTAATATTTACATAAATTTCCTTTGTCGCAACACAGGCGGCTTCGATGTGTTTGAGGGGGGGCAGGGCCTCGTTTTTAATTTGATTGGATTGGGGCCTGGAAATCTAATATTCCCCAGATCATTAACATCACACCCACGAAGAGCTACGTTCATTGAGTGTTTTTAGGCATTTTGAAATTGGTTTTTTTTCTGCCAATGGATTATCCCACTTATCAATTTGCTGGACAAGCAAAGTTTCCCATGGCCATGCCGAGAGAGATAAACTTGCATTTTAAGCGGCGTCCATCTCCATTATAACCCTAATGAAAGCAGTTACCCAGGCCCAGGCTGCCACCAGTTTCGCCACTATTTTAGTTTTCTTTTTTCGGCCACTGCTTGTCATCACTTTTAATAAGCTGGCCGCAAAAACTTTGTCACTTTTCTCCCTGTGTGTGTGTGTGTGTGCGAAGAGATTTCTTGAGCGAGAGCTACTAAAATTTAATTAATATCGATTTCGGATTTGAAAAGGTTCGCCCGGGACCCGAGGACGCACACAGACGCAGCATTTTTGCGGCAGGCCAAACAACTTGAGCGGGTTATACACACATACACACACAAAAAAGCCAGGAAAAATGGAGGCAAGGAAAGGACCTCTGCTTGAAATCCTTGAGGAGGTTAACGGGACGGGGTCTATTGGGGCCATACAAAGATGTTACAGCTTAGGCAAGAACTTGCACTGAAAAACTTTTAATCTTTGCGAGCATAAGTAAGATATATGTACCACACTCGCATTCTGCGCTCTGTGTGTGATCCTGTGTGTGTGTGTGTGTGTGACTCCAAGAATGGAAGCAGCTGCTCAATATTTTCACAGAGTCTTGCGAGTGGGATTGAGATTTCTAATGGGATTGGTTTTCCGTACGAGAAAGGACTCCCTTTCTATCCAATCTCAAGGCTTTTTTCCGGGTCTGGCCTGGCCTGGCCAGCCATCCAGTTGGAGCAACTCGACGGTCATATAAAACAACTTGCAGAACAATTTTCGTTAATTAAAATATTTTCAATGTGTAGTTATATGCTTTGGGTCCTGGTTTTTGGGTCCTTCTGTTGCTCCTGCTGCTCCCCCCTCCATTTCCTGCTGCTGCTGGCCCTAGGTCGCCGTCATCGCTGCTAAGGATGCTCGAATTACAAAGCAAATTATAATTTCATGAAAGTTAAACGAGCAACTGCTGCTGCTGCCGCTCTTGCTCCGGCTCCAGCTCCTGCTCCTCCTCCTGTTCTAGCTACTGCTCCTGCTCCTGCTCCTTTTCTAGCTCCTTGTTCCGTGGGTCACTGAGCTGGGTAGGCCAGGGGGATAAGGCAAGATGGGGCACAGCCGAGGAGGAAGTGGGTGGACTCTCACCCACTGCGCTCCTGAGTGCAAAGGTGGCCAGGTCGCCGAGCTGTGCCCGAGATTGGGAATTAAACATGCTGCCGGGGAGCGAGCAATGCAAAATACATAAGAATAAAAAGTGAATTGGGCAGGCGGCTGGGAAAATAACCAGCGGAAGCCAAGAGCTGCCAAGCTGGCAACAATAAAAACCGATTTTTTTCCCCTCCCCATTTATGTGTGTGTGTGTGCAAGTGCGAATTTATGTCTTCAATTATTCAACGCCTCATTTGTATGCCCCGCTTCCTCTCTGGCCGCTCTCTTTTACTTCCAGCATTCGAGTGTGTGTGTGTGTGCTTGTGGGAGGCATGCTAAAATGGCGGCATGCATTTCCGTTTCCGGCCAGTGCAACGGAACACATCGGTGGCATTGCATATGGCTGCCTGCACATGTGCGCTGTCTCCCCGGCGCTCCTTTGGCAATTGAAATTTCAACTGGCGCAAAAGTAATTCAATTCAACGCCCCACTGCTGCCGCCGCTGGACCCAAGCATCCTGCATATCCTTGTGTGCCGACTCCTCCTTCACTTTGAAGGCCTCCTGGCCGGCGACGACAAGGGCAAGAACAAAGCATTTAAGAAGTTATTGTCATAAATGTTTGAGTTTGTTTGTTGCCGGCACGGCTATGGCACCACCACCCTCAAATCGCATCCAGGACACAGGCGTCGAGGACTCAAGGACCCGGACCCGGACCCACCCCGCCCACATGTCCTGGCAGAGAGACACAACTTTTATTTAGCCATGTTGAATGCCACCGCCGCCAATTTGCAATTCTAATGTAATTTTTTCGCGAATCATAAGTTAGAGGCGGAATTTTTGGGTGTGGGGATTCACTTGAAATTTTCCCGGGACTTAAGCCTGACCAATTGTAAAGTTGCCCAAAAATTTTCCTCTGGCCCAAAAAAATAAGGGAAGGGAAGGGACATGAAAGGGGAAGGGTGGCAAAGGAAAAGGGCGACGCCGCCGTTTCCTCGTTAGTTACGCGGCACAAATCGATCAGAGGGCAAACAAAAACGAAGAACACAAGGAAAATATGTTAATTTCGGTTCATGTTTATTGCGGGACGATGACGAAGAAAATTAATACGAAATCGGAACGGGAAAAATTTGATTGCGGAAATAAACGAAGATGAAATGCTCTGATTTTGTGAAGATTTATAAATGTCTGGGAATTTGAGAGATTTATGAGGAGTTCTTGCGTTATTTTTAGATTTGTGAGAGGTTTGAAATGAAGCGAAAATCTATTAGAAAATTGCCATGAAGTTGAAATTTGTATGGTTCTATCTTTTGATTTGCTTGTTTTATAATAACTTGTTAAGCTCTCAAGAGGCATAGAATTATTAAATAAAATTCTTAAAAATAAATCCCAACAAATGAAATCGCAATGTTTAAAAGAACTGTAGTCCTTTGTAAAACGAAAAATCCCTCTTGGCTTGCAGAGAATTTATTAGCATATCCTGGCAGCTTCATAGGGATTCGCTGGAGCCCCGCCATAATTACCAGCTTATAAGGAAAAAAGGGATTGCAAGAATCCCGAGAGCAGCGAGCGGGAAGGACAAATAATGCGAACTCAAACAATGGCAGCGCATTTACATTTGCATTATTTAGCATTTAAGCGTCACGCGTTGCGTAAACAAATTGTGCAAATAACAACAAGGAAAGCAGCACAAGCGCGTAATTCATTAAACAATTTCGTTTTTATTCTCGGGATTGGGTTCCCGGAATCGGGATTCTGATTGGGATTGTGATTGTGACCGTGATTGGGATTGGGATTGAAATGGTGATGGCAATGGCTATGGCTATGGATCGAAGTAAAAAAAGGGTGGGCTTAGCTGTAAGTGAGACCCGGGATTTAGTTGGTCAGTTTTTAAAGCCACACACTCGAGCTCTCGAAGGGATCGGCATGTGTGTGTGTGTGTGTTCGTGTATATCCTTTTATACACACCAATGCACTTATTGGTTTACTTGTTTACATGGCAAGCTGCTCGTTTTCACACTCTTTCTTATTTGCTTTAACATTTTCGCATGCATATGCAAGCAGCCAGGACGAAATCGAGGACGAGGACGAGGACGAGAACGACGACGAGCACGAGCACGAGGATGTAAAGGAGGACCTGCACCATGGACCAAACATAGCCCAAGAGTGCTGCTGCTGCTGCTGCTGCTGCTGTTGTTGCTCGTTGTCCTGCGGTGGCATTTTATACGTGCATGTATGGGTGGGTGTGCGCTTTAAGTGCGCCTGTATGCGTGCCAGTTGTTTGCAATGTTTTTACATCGAATGTTGATTGTACAAAACCACTGAACAAGAAAAATTAATTATACAAAAACGTCACCGCCAAACAGCTACCGAAACTGTTGACCCAACGGAACCGAGTGGCGGGGCTACACCAAGGAAAAAATATATATACATATAACAATATCGTATCTGCATTTTTTTCCCTTCACAATTTTTAATTCCGAGCTGTACCCCTCAAACAAAAAATTGAGACTTTAAATATATTCCAATGGCTTTCGGCAAACGCAAATAAGTTTTTGTGACATTTTTTTAATGAAATAATTTGAGGCCTTTTTTGGAAGTCAGAAAAAGTTATGGTTTTATAATGCTCAGCGGCTATAGTTTAAGGTTGAAATAATATTTATTTTTTAAATATTGGTTTTTAATAATTTAAAAATAGTTTACAGATAGTCCTACAGTCTGGGAAGCTAAAATAATAATAATAAAAAGTCGTGAAATCTTAACGCATTATGTTATAAAATATTTAAACAAGTGATTTTCCTCTTAGAATTTTATGAAAATATTGGCAGTTAAAAAAAAAAATAACTGCCAAAAATTTCGAATAAGACTTTAATGTTAATTTATAAACATGTATTTAAAGCAATTCTATTTAAAATCGATTTCGAAACAAATACGAAGTAAATGCTTATGAAATATTTGATATTTAACAATCCTGTAATTCAAAAATAGTACTAAATTTTCCTCTCTGCAGGCAACCTTTGTTTTGATGCAATTTTCGTTTTTGCGGCTCCAGATAAAACGAATTTATGCCTAACCAGGAGACAGCCAGACATGCACATTTGCCCACACATATATTTCATTATATTTATTTATTATTTAACGTATTTCGAATTAGGCAGACAGAGGGCCATTGTCCATTTTCCAGCTACCAACCGCAGAGTTTGAAACGAGCGTAATAAATCAGGCACAACTGGCAGGCGGACCGCCAGAAGAATTTCGAATTGCAGCTGCTGCTTTGCTGCTGCTGCTATAGCTGTTGCGGGGAGAATCAATTTATGCAAACGCCTCGCAATCAAATAATCCCTACGATTCGGTCGAAACAGCTTTTAAGCAAATGCGAAATCCTGTAGCGTACTTTTAAGCGCTCGCTTAATGTGGCCCGAAGGTTGCCTTGGTGGTGTGGCATGGCGTGGGTGGGGCTGGGGCTCTAGCGCTCTCAGTGGGTGGCATTTGGCATTGGCAAGTCGAAGACGTCGAAAGCCGCGGGCTGTGTACGTGTTCAAGTGTGAAGCTGCCAGTGCCACGCCCCCGCAGTACGCCTCCAAATCGACGCTTACACTTGCATTATATACGAGCAGTTCTACTACCCTTCACAAGCAGATTACAAGGGTATATCCCTGGAAAAAATTCACCATAAAGAATATCGGGGAAGGTAGGGAAAAGTGTTGTTGAAATCGTGGCCAAAAGTGTGCTAAAATATAAAATGCACTAAGAGGAAATTTACAAATAACCGAGGGATAACATTTTGATTTTAATGATATTTCAAAAGAAAGAAAATTAATTTCATTATAAAATTTTATTATAAACAAAAACTATAAAGTTAAATATATATTATAACTATTACTTTAAGTTACAAAATTCCCAGGTATCTAAAAGTCTTGCCATTTTTTATTTCTTTGATATTTTGTATAGCAGTTTTCCTTTTTCGCTATTTTTGTTTTGCACGGAAACTGCGTTTTTGCATTTTTTTCCTTTCTATGGCATTGCATTTAGATGTTTCGCGTGAATGTGTGTGTGTGTGTGTGTGTGTAGCTTTTGTTGCGGTGCAGTGCAATTTTCCAGCAGCCCCCCCTTGGCCCAACCTCTTGCCTTTTGTGTGAATCAAGCAAGTTTTTATTTCAAGCAGCCAGCGGAAGTGTGGCTCTTGTTGTTGGCTCGGCTAAGAAGTAGAAGCTGGCGAAGGAACAGGACTTAAGGGGCATAAAACGGGGGCTACAAATGTGGGTGTGGGAAGGGGAAAACCCCGGGAAAAAGGGGCAAGAGGAAAAATGGTTGGCTAGCAGTCGCAGTTGCAGTTGAAGTTGGCTTCTGTGCAACATTGTGGCACATGGCAAACTGATGACAACGACAATAACTGTAATGAAACCGAGATAAGCTCCGGCCACACAGGATTCCGCACAGCACAGATGATGATGTCGCTCGGGGGGTGACTCCACTGTACCGCTTGGATCGGATAGTGGGGGGTTAGGAGTTGGGTCTCCACTGCAAGACCACTGGACCTCCGCTGACACAAGCAAATCGCTTGCTCATTTGTTGTGCCATTGTCGTCGGACGACGGGGGCAAATTGTTGGAAATGGAGTTTTACGCCGGACCAGAGACGATTATCGCGGTCATGGATTACAGAGTGCAGGGAGCATTATAAATGGAGCTTAGGGTTAGCTTACACTGCGGCGAAAATGGAGCTCTTAAATGGGATAGAGGGAGCTTTAATAGTGTGGCTTTGTGATATGCATTCTGTGTCGGAATTAAAAGGAAAGGACTTGCAAAGTATAATATATTTTATATTCCATTTTGTGCAAGGGAATCTGTATATTATTTGAAATATAACTAAATTTATATTATTTATATACTTTTTAAGGGTAGCTTTTTGGTGTTTTTTTTATTGAAAATACATTTTAATTATAGAAGTTATTTTCCTGTCTTAAGACTTGTTATTTATCTGCGTTAAATATCCTGTTAAGGGCTCTTAACACTAGAAATCCTCTGAGATTTGGGTCGCTCCCATTTCTATGGCTAGACAATGATTGATTGGCGATTTTCCATGATCTCGCTTTTGCCCTGAAAAGTGTCTAATTTAATATTTAAATTGCTTTCTCAAGATTCAGTCATGCAAATCGATTAAACTCCACTCCACTTTGGTTATTCTCCCCCGCTTTTTTTTTGTCTCTTCAGAAATCTAAACTCTCTGCTGGCCACTGAATAATTAAAAAAATTTGCCACTCAGTTGGCGGCTACGTTTCACCCCTGCTCACTCCGAATTTCTCACCCCAAAAATGAAACCCAAAAAATCAGAGGGGGGGCTTCAACTACCCCAGGACCAAACAGTGTGACAGCCTCAACCGCTGGCTTTTCCCGCGATTCTTCTCCGCCCTTCCCAGCAGCCTCATCGTCGCTGTCAGTTTCAACTACGCTTTCGTTTTTGCAGTCCCCCATGCCCCTTCTGCGTGACTCTGCCCCTGGAAAAGCACAAACACACACAAACACACACAGTGGAAACTGTTGATGTTGACATTGCGCCTGGCCTGAAACAACCGAAATATATATTCTTCTTGGCTTTTTTCTTGAGCTGTCACAGGCGGCCGAAAACAGGAACCAGAGTGGTCCCGCCCCCCTTTTCCCCCCTCTCTCTCAGCGAGAAAGCCGCCCTTGAACAGCACTGCTCCATTCCTCATGTTTGGCGAGTGATTTATTTGACTGACACTTTTTTCTGCGTTGATTGCATCGTAATCCCAACATAATGAGTACTGTTATATTTCATGGCCACTCTCGTTTCTCGAGCGACCCAAATGAAGTAGACAATTTTTCAAAAACAAAGACGCCGCCCGAATTGCTGGCAGGACACGGTACTCAGAGGGAGGGGGGGGGGTAAAGGACCTGTATTCCATTGTGCATGTGGCACACGTAGGCGGCCACTTGAGAGCGGCAAGGTCCGATGGCGATGGTAACGCCGAACGGACAAAACGCTGCTCAAATTCTCATCATTTGTAAGCGTCATCAGCAGCAGCGGTGGCAGCTGGAAAAGCGGTTGAAAAAGCAGCGAAAAAAGCGGAAAAGCGGGCCATTTGGCATAGATCAAAGCAATGAGGAAAATATCCCCGGAAAGTTTCCTATTTCCGTTGCCATTTTAGCTCAAAATATTATAGGAAAATATTAAATATCATCTGCAAAAGAAATAAAGCTAAAACTATTGAATTTGGAAAAGGAAAAAATAATGAGCGATGGACTTCTTCAATCAAACCTCTTCTTAACTGCACTAAAATCTAAAAACCTGAATTAATTTAGATGTAAAGTAGTTTTTTTCCTTTGAGAAAAGATTCACAGATCTGTAAGTAATTAAATTCATGAGAAACTTGTACAAAAATTACCCACAAAATAAAAAAAGGAGATAAATGCTCCATAAAAACCTGTGAATAATTTAAAAGTGGTTTCCTTCTTCTTCTGGCTTTCAATCATAATATATTAAATGCATTTTAAGCTTGGAAAAGTATTCCCAGAATTAAGGATTGAGCATAACTTCAAAAGTGGATTCCTCTTGAAAACAATTTAAGTCTAATGCATTTCGTTGGAAAATGTTATTTTGCTGATGTGGAAAATTCATGATGAACAAAAATTATACAAACATTTCTCTGGAAAGAATTAGTAAGTTAACAAAGAATTTTGTTTAAATTATTAAAGGTTTTTTAGAGGTTCCAATATTGAGGGGTTTTTATATCCGCTTTTCATAAATCAATTTAGGTTTCTAAGATTTCCTGGAAATACAAACAGCCTAAAGTCAACTTTTATGGATTTTCAATTAAGAGTCTTTTCAATTATGAGACTTTTCAGCATCCCGGCTGAACACTGAACACTGCCAGCCCAGTGCAAGCCATCAATCATTGGCCGCCAGTTTGCCGTTGGCACCTGGTGGTGGCCAGAGGCTACTTTTACCGAGGACACTCGTGTTATCCTGGCCCCAAAGCCGAGTGAATCCCTGATGGACAAATGTCCAGTGGGCCCATCATTGTGTGTGTGTGTGTGTGTTGGACTTATTGTTGTCGACGCTGCTAGTTGAATTTCGGAGATTCGCCCGTTGTGTTTTGAAAAGTTTATGAGAGATAAGAGAGAGAGTGAGGGTATGAGAGATTTTTCTATGCATAATGCGGCACCCGAAACGGGGGCTAATTTCTCTTTGTCTCCAGTTTTTCCTCCTGTCTCCTGTCTCTCTCGTCCTGGCCTTTCCACAAACCAAACCGAACCCAAAACAGAACCCCCTTTGTCGCATCTGTGTGCGGCGGCAATAAAAACTTTTATTGTTGTCACACGTAGCAGAGTGTAGTAACAGTGAAGCCCAACAGTTCCTGTCCCGGCTCCATTCTCCATTCTCTACCCGCCATTCGCCATTCGCCATTTTCAATCTCCAGCTCCTGCTCCTGGCCATTCCATTTTTGCTGGTCGTCCTCCTGTTGTTGTGTAACCTGCGTACATACTTCCGTTTCCGCTTGCGTCTCGCTGCCATCCTCCCCCTTTGGAGTTTCCTTTTTTTTATTTCGGGGCCAGCCAAATTGAATAAAATGGCCCCAGTTAATGGTTGTCGGGCTGATTCAGTTAGCGCATAAAATGAGCAGAGCTCTATCCACCATCTCCAACTTTTCTTCCTCTCCAGGCCCCACTTCCTGTATATTTTCTGTATATTTTTGGTCACAAATGTGGCTCGGCCTAAATCTCGGTTTTACGAGCGCATTCCTTTGTTCCTTGCTCCTGTCCTGTACGGTTCTGTTTTGTTCGGTTCCTTTTGCCGTTTTGTCCCTCGTCCTGCCTCCACCTGCCTGCCCGCGTCCTTCGCCTTCACATTTCGCCATTGTTTTGTTTATTATTTGTTTTATTTTTACATACTTTTGCGAGCGTCAGTCTTTAGTTGGCCCATTATGGCAGGCTTTTCCGAGAACAATGTGAAAATCAATGCTAATATATTAAACATGATTGTTCCCACATATACATATATATATACATACATACGCTTTTTATGACGGTTTGACAGTCTAACGGGCTTCTACAATATCGCAAATTGCAGTCAACGCATGAATAAATAGATTTTAAATTTCCAAAAACAGAAAATAAAAAAAATATAATAAAACAAGAGAAGCAGCAAGACAAGAGCCGAAAAATTGCAAAAGAACAAAGTCAGACAGCGAGAGCTGCATTTAAATGAACGACTGCGAAATGCAGACAGTTGGACATGCAAATGGCAGTGACGAGAGATGTAGGTGCTGCTACTGGGAAAGCGGGGCGCTTTTCCAGGAGGGCCGTGTCGTCGTGGGCTGTGTGAGCGATTTTTCCGAGGGGTTCTCCAGGGCGGTTCCTGGCCGGAATGACGAAACGCCCGTTCGCTGGCTCGCTCGCTGGCTGACTGGTTGTTGGAGTGTTTAAAACGGCTATTGTGCAGCTTGTGGTTGCTTTGCAAATTGAATAAAAGTTCATTCGAGTGTAAGGGAACCGATAGCACACCCATACATACACACATGGAAAACCCTCGTTGGACGGCGGAAAAAAAAACGAAACGAACCAGAGAAAACTGCGAACGAACCAGCGAACATTGAATGAATGCGAATGTAATCGTTTTGCAAATGAAAATTGATTTTTGAATTGTGGGTGGCCGCCAGCCCCTGTGAACCTTTCCCCGGGCTCCAGCTTCCGGAGCTCTATCACTCCGGCAAGCAACTAAATGAAATCAGCGACTGGACACGGCAACAAATGGCAGTTCGCAAAAAAAGAAAAGATATATACCATATATACACAAGAGAAAATGTGGATACTTTGTCAGAGGAGAAAGGATCTGATTTATATATTTCACATTAATATTTTAGCAGAAGAAAATATTATTTATTCACATATTAATTTCTAGGTAAATGAAAGTATAAGTATATTTAGATATTTCAATAAACTCAGACCAGAAATAATAGAAATACCTATAAACCTCTGTGCTTTATAAAGGAAATAAAGCCAAAAGAAAGCTTCTTAAAAAATATTACCCAACCTTTCGCAAACTCTTTTGTATACAACATTTAATTTCGGTTTTTTATACATTTTAAAACAGATTTCAAATCTCTAAACCACTCGCCATTTAATATTCATATTTCGCCCGGTTTTTTCCCCCCGTGTAGCTGCTGGCGATGTGCAATTTTGTTTTTAATTTAAATGCCAAATTTAAATATAAATTTAAATCTCACAATGGCGTAAAAAGAAGACGCCAACAAATAGCGGACAGATAAAGAAACTAAAAAATTGCCATTAATAATGCAAGGCTTAAATATTTGAATGCGTTGCTGCGATGGTGATGCTGATGCGGATGCTGCTCCTGATGCTCTAATTGTGCACTGGTGTTAGTGGCGGTGCTATATGCGACTGGTGAACGCACAAAAGTATGCTATACATTTTTCATGCGGCCATAACAAAAGCAAAAAACATACGGAAAATGCGCTCTCAGTTGCCAGTTGCTCAGCGCTTTTCTTAGACGAAACGTTTTCCCCGACTCAAAGACAGTTGGCAGGGTTCGAGGTGGGGCTGAGGCGGAGTCGGGGTATGCAGAGATAGAGACGGGCAACAAAGTGGATTTGAATTATTCAAAAAATGCGATTGTTATTTGCAAAATGTGCAGTGAATTGAGACGCTCGCAGACAAGCGACGACGACTGCTGCCGCTGCGATTTACGTTGGCGAAATAATGTTGTATTTATGAGCCAGAATAGTTGGCTAAAGAGTTTTATGGCAGCACAATTGATGCTGCAAAGCGATGGAAACTTTAACTGAACGGTTACTATTTTATTCATATTTTTAAGGGCAAAACTGAAAATATGAATTCACCCTGAGAATTTGATATTTTCTTTATAAATTTAACTAGCCTGCAGTCATATTTATTTTATATATTTTTCATGTGCTTCACTGAGGAAGCTTACTTTTAAATTGAGGCAAAGTAAATAAAGAGCAAATTACATAAAATAATAGTTTGTTTAGGAGTTTTATTGAAACGGAAGTGTCCTGTTTTTGTTTTTCTAGAAAAATATTATTTTAGTTGGAGTTTTGCTAAGTCTTTAGCAATGTGCAGGCTATGGTGAAAAGTTTACCTTGAAAGAATTGTATTTAATTCAATAAAAATGTATTTTTGAAGGCATTTATTCAATTTCAGGTTCTTAGTTATTGTAGGGATATATGTATGTTTATTTTTTAAAAGCCTGTATTAATGCACCATCACTTTCTGAAGTTGCTCATAACTCTTGCAGTTTTTCCCCTTACACTGCTATTATCTCTGTAAAAATTGCAATGCGAATCTTTTTCTGAGATACTTTTCTTACTGAAATTCACAGCTTTTCCTTACAAACAGTTGCGTAACAAAGCCAAAACTCTGACGGGGCTTAACCGCACTATAATTGACAGCTGCATCATTTTTCCTTGGCTCGTCGTCGTCGTCGTCGTCGTCTGCAGCTATTTATCATCGGCGACCGAGGCGAGGCGTTTTCCTTTTGAAAAGGCAAAACCCAAAGCCACCAGCTGCACCGCCCGGACCAGGACCAGGACCAGGTCTGGTGACATGGCACTCTCCTGTCCATTTTGGCTCCACCACGGAGCCGAGTCATTATAAATGAAAGCGCAGCCAGCTATCCAACCTATTCAATGCTGCCTCTGCTCAGTAAAAAATAAAAAATAAAAAAAGGACGAGAAAAATAGAGGGAAAATAAAGGAAAAACTCAAACCGAAAATGGTTTTAATCAGTTATTCATGAACCGGGGCGACGTCAAACAAAAGCCGCTGCCGGTTGACATTGGAAGTCGACTGACTGAAAAAGATGAAGACCGATGTTCTCTGCTGATGATGATGCTGATGAAAAAACACAGTATGCAGTATGCGAAAAAAAATTTATGAGCTGGAAAAATGAAAAAAAACAAGGAAGGAGAAAACTCCCGCCGTCAGCCGGGCAACAACAATTAGCTGCAACTTAAAAGGAATGACGCAAAGGGTTTGTTTACTCAAGGGTAGGTGTAGGTGCAGCAATGCTGGGGGTGATCCTGCCCAGAGCTAGAGCCGCTGGAGATGACACGTCCAGGTGGTTGCTCCATCTTCTGGCGCTGCTCAGTGTCTTGGCGTGTGTGTTGATGGAAGCACTCCAAACTAATGAGTATGCACATATTGTATGCAAGTGGGCGCGGAGGCTGGGACCACCTTTGGGCTCGCCTTTGTTGCAACAACTCTAGATGCACTTGCAACGCAGGTACGAGTACGACTAAGAGTAACGTGTCTTGTCAAGAGGGGCTCGTCGACGTCGCTGATTTTGTTTTGTTGCAGCCAAAGAGCCTTCAAATTAGTTGGCACAAAACATAAATGCAAATGAATGCAGGCTCACAGGCTTTGGGGGATGGCCATCCCACTCGGCGGCTCGGCTGGCTCATTAATGCAGGCCTGATTGGACTTTTTGTTTGTTCACACAGGGGGTGGCAAAGAAAGGTTGTCCCAGGCCGGGGCTGGGCAAAAGCAGCTTCCCTGGCACTTAAGTAGCTGGGTTTTAAACAATTACATTGGACGCCTTTGCACATTATGCTCCATCTGCTTTCACCTTTTCCCTACCCTACCCTACCCGTCACCGACTTTCCCTCAGAGTGTGAATGGATGTTGCCTGATGCTGCTGCTGATTGAAAATTCTTGTGCAAAAATGTCGACGTCGACGTTGCTGTTACTCTGACATGCTGCTGCTCATTACATTAATTGCTTTGGCTTGTCTTTGCGACAGCCACAGACGATTGCAGTGCACACGGTGCGTATGCGTATTATGCATGCGCGTGTGTGTGAGTTGCATCGAATGTGCAGAGCGTGTGTGCGTGCGTATATGTGGAGCAGCAGCAGCAACAGCAGCAACAGCAGCAGCATCAGCAGCAGCAGCATCAGCAGCAGCAGCAGAAACAGCAGCAGTCGCATTTCAATTTCAATTTTGCAATTTTGGCAGCTGCCAGGTGGCGCTGTCTCTCCAACTGTCTGCTTCCCCTCTCAGTCTCTCTCTCTCTCTTGGTGTCCCATTTCGTCTGACTATCTGACTGTCGGTCGGTTGGGTGGCTGGACGGACGGACAGTTTTCCCATATCATGGCAGCAGGCAGGCAGCATTTCCCATTTCCCATTCCGAGACCCAGACCAATGCAAAAGCCTTTTTATCGCTTTTGCCCCTCATCAATTCAGCTGGCTAACAGATTTGCGCAGCTGTTTCCCTCTCGCTTTCTCTTACCCCGGCCAATGCACTGAGAGAAAACTGAACTACAAAATATTGTAATCAAACTAGGAATTTTTGTATTGAAATGAAGGTATTTGCTGGCCATTATGCGTTATAAAAACCCTCTCTTTTGTTTTATTTAAGTTTGTTTTTTAGTTTTTATGTCAACATAATTTTAAAGCAAGCTTTTAAATAATTTGGTATACTTTCAGGTTCCATTTAAGCACTGAGAATGGGTCAGTAATGTCTGTAAGCCCAATCATGATGCTTGCCATTGTCTGCAAGAGGCCTTTCCTGGATTTCTAGTTTATTAAACTTTAGTAAGCATATTTCAATAGAATCTTAGCTATTTAGCTCTGAAAAGCTCACACTTATTTCTCTCTCTGCACTCACATGGACGCCTGAGTGCGATGTAACTGTGTGCTAGTGTGTGCACCCGAAAATGTATGTCGCCTGTCAAATTACTTGAATCTCTGCTCTGCAGTTGCCTCCAACTCAATGCAGTTGGACCCACATTTGTGCGCTTGGTTTGTCGTGTCAGTCAAGCATAATATGATTATGTAGATGCTCGCACACACACCGCTCAAACAGGAAGCGGAAGCTGAAAGGACGAGCGAATGCATTGGGGCAGGGCGAGGCGATGCAGGGTATATTCCGTAAAAACTAGAAGCACACAACATACAAAGCTCGAACGCTGTCAAATCGTATTTATTATTTTATGTTTTCATTTTGAAAATTGCCAGGACCATTGTTGTTACTTTTAGCTGTGATTACAGTGAACAAAAAGCACTATCTGTCCATAATGTCCGACTGTCTATCCGGTTGTCTGTCTGTCCATCCGTTCGGGTGTCCTTCCGTTCCTCAGTCCTTCGGTCTGTCTCTCTGTCTGTCTGTCTGGCTGGCTAACTAATCGAGTGTTGTCGGATCGCGTCAAGTGCCAGAGTTCTTCGCCGGCTCTCGAGTTCTGCAGCTTTTCCAGGTTTTCCTCCTGTTTGCCTCCACTGCCATTGTGTTTGCGGCGGGCAAACAGTCAAAGGGAAAGCGAGAGATATTGAGGGATATATTGAGGGAAATGGGAAATGGGATGAAGCCCCTGGAAAAACCTCTGACTTTTACCGGCAACTCTCAGGCAAAACACTTTTGGGCATGTGTCCTGTTCCTCTCTGAGTATGTGTGAGTGTGTGTGTGGGGCTCAAAGTCCCCTAGCAATCAGGATTTGGTATGCAAATTTGTAAAATGGAATTGCATAAATATTAGAAATCAATATTGGTCTCGACTCTTCGTCTATATATGTATGTAGCTCTCTCTCCACGTGTGTGTGTGTGCTTGTGTTTGGGGGTGATGAATTAAGGCAAGTCGATTAAAAGATAAGCGCACAAAGTGCCCCTAACTTGACTAAATGCTTTCAGTGTCAATTTGCTTAATGTCCCCTTGATGCGCAAAAGGCGCAAACTTTTCCCTCACATGCCTATCCCTTGACTTCCGACCTGCCACTTGAACGTGTGCTAAACATGCAGCAAGCACCCGGCAGCAAGCAACTCCCTTGACCCGACGATGATGAAAAACAGTTTGCAACTAATTAAGCTGCACGCACAATCTAACATGCAAGTTAACACCAAGCAGCAGGAGGCAGTGGCAACCGGGGCTATCCTTCTTCTCCTCCTCGTCCTCCTCCTCCTCGGGTACAGTGCAACAATGGCGGATGGCAAGCGGAAACGGAAATGGAAATGGGAATAGGAACAGACCTTTACGCTAAGACCAATATTTGTGGAAATCGTGTAGGAAACAAAGTAGCTGAGCTTGGTTCAAGGAAGTATTTTAATGGCCTTAAATTAAACACACTGCAAGTCTACAGAAGAGGTTTTTCTTTAGAGTGCTTGTAACATTCATTTTATTTAAACTTGGAAATAAATAATCTAAGACTAAAAAGCCACAAAAATCTAGATAGATATAATACATGAAATTAATGTAAAAAATGTTATTACGGATAGAATGCTTTTATTTTATATAAAAAATTAAAGAGAATCTTTATATACTTTCAACTTACAAGTTAAATTTACTAAGGAAGTATAAATGTTTAGAATTTTATTGGTTAACACTCTCCAAATATCTAGTATTAATCACTAGAATATTTTTTATTATAAATACTTTTTAGAGTTGTTTGCATGCTTTTTTAAATGCAATTTAAAGACTCCCTTATAATATGGATTTCTAAATTTTTCCAATGTCCAGAAAGAAGCATCAATTCCTCCATTAACCCCACAAACACAGACTCAGTTTCCTTTAACCCATAACTCTTGCTCCACTGTCCAAATGCGCTTGTGTGCGAGTCCTGGTGTCTTCGTGTTTGACAAGGTAATATGCAATAAAAAGGATACCCACATCAGGCGATCCTGCGTTGTTGCGTGGTGCGTTTGCCACATTTGACCGCAGTTAACAACGGCAACACACACACAGAGGGAGAGACTCACTTCCCCCTCGTGGCCATTATATACATACATATATATTTAGACCGATACCAGGACCCCCTAGCTGGGGCACAATAATAAGTGACGCATTTAATCTGATTTGCTTTATGACATGTTCATGACGAGAACAATTAAAATGTGCGGTTGGCTAGGCAGCAGAGGGCCAAAACGCATGGACAGGGCCAGGGATAGGGACCATGGATGGGGCGCTGTTTAGTGGGCTGAGGCAGTGTCCTGATGATGATGTTGTTGGCCGGCGTAAAAAGCAAATTGTTTAATGTGCTGTGAATAAGTGACAAAACAGCTGAACCCGGGAATAGGCCTCCTCCGCCTCTGTTTAGCTGCTTCTGGTCATGGAACTTTATCGACGACGCGTGGCGAAATCGAGATGGGGAATGTTAGTGCACAGTGAGAAATTAGAGGTACTTTTGAAGTAGAGAAAATTAATAAAATTATGAGTGTTAGGCAAATATATCTAATTTGAGATTTTAATAAGCAAAACCTAAGCATAAAATTCTAGAACATATTCCTATTTATTTCTTGGCATTTGGTAAATAATTAAATCTATACATCCCCTTATTTTTTCCAAGTGCAGTGACAGTGGGGGTAAAATTACGAGTGGGTGGTGCGCTCTGAATCCCCAGGGGTGACTTTGTCTTATCGCACGTAAGGGTTTATCCCATTAGCCGCAGTTGACTGGCCGGGGAATCGACATTGGTTGAGTAGGGGGACGAGGCTATATCTGCTCTTGATTAGCCAGTGGGTTATTAATGATTTGGCCATGGCCGTAGTGTCAACAATATGCGATATCCACATTCGATTTGGCCAGCTGACAACTCTCTATCTAGCTTTCTCTCTCTCTGTGTGTATCTATGTGTATTGCTGGCCGAGTCCTTTGGCTATAATTGCGACAGTAATTGGACATAATGCGACAAAGCTTTCTCTTCAGCTCCAGTTGCCCGGAGTCTCCGGAGTCGCCAGCTTCCCGATTTCCCGATTTGCTGCCGAGTTGTTTGGCTTACACACGCCTCAGTGGCTCCCGGCTGAAACTTTGTTGCAGTTTGTTTTTACTATTGTTTTGTAATGGCAAAATTATAGACCCCGGCGACCCTTAAGCTTCATTTCACTCCGAAAATCCCCCATTCTCCATCAGCCATCACCATTACCAGCTCCTGCTCACCCACTTTTGTGACTGGCAGGACATCCTTCGCCTTGTTCATCTTTGGCATTATCTACTTCCGCCATAAACAGCAACAACTTTTCATCTTTTGTGCCAAGCAGCATCAGCATTTGCCGTCTTTGTCTTTCGCCATCTCCAGGCGTCTCTGGCTTGCGCCACGTTCTGCATTTTTATGATTTTTATTTTGATTTCCTTTAAACTAACTTCCCCAGAGAAGAGGAGCGAGAGAGAGACTGAGAAATCGTTGCTATTTTTGCAAATTGCCTACAATGATGGCCGCAAGTTCGCGTGCCCACTCTTTGGCTCTTCATTTTTCCCGCTTTCCAGGCTTTCCTTTTTTCCAATGTTACGCTTGGAGTAATGCCACTCCACACAGCCTCTTTCTCTCTCTCCGTCGCAGCCTTTGCCTGGCACCCGGAAAATATTATTTCGCTTGACTTTTACAACAGCATCGAGAGGTTTTTCCTCAACCCCAAAGCCCAGAAAAACCTCAAACCTAAAACGTAGCTACTTTTATTTTATGTTTTTTCCGTTTAGTTGTTGTTGTTTATACGTCGATGTTGCTGGCGACGTTCCGTCCAAAACTATTTTGCTATTTGTTTTGCCTAACTCGATTTTTCACTGGTTGCCTTTTGTCTGCTTGGCTGCTCCGCCTCGCATTTGCCCCACGTTTTTCCACCGACAACCAATCCAGCGATTTTCCCCAAGCCATTTTCCCTGGCACTGACACATCTGAGACGATACACAAAAACACATTTGACAAAGTATGTACACAGCGAGGAAGAAGTAGTGATATTATGATGGGATTTTTAGATAAATATAAAGGGATTTTAAAAGTATTTTTAAAGGTGCCTATTTTTTAGGTATATTTAAAAGGATATTTTTGATATAATTTCCAATTCTGTGAATTTTTGAATACTAATATTTTAGATATAGAAAAATACTTCCTGACATGCTCTATGCTTTTTATAAATATAATTTATTTGGAAAACTTCTTTATGTTAATTGTTTACAATCAAAGTTTTCCCTCCGTGCAGAAATCAGGAACTAAAGCAAAAACAAGCAGGACACATTTGGTTTTCCTATTTTTGGAACTCGCCCCTGTCATCTTTATTTTTTTGTTTGTTTGCTTTTGTTGCTCCTTGTTGTTCCTGCCATTTATTTTTGTTGCCGTTGTTGATTCTCCGATTCGCCATTCATTTTGTGTTTGTAATGATTTCCATGCTAATCACAACAATTGACGCGTGTGTGCGGCTTTGACAGTCAGTTCAATTCAGTTGGGCTCTGATCTGAGATTGGGTCCTCGGTGCCATCTTCCTGGAGTGGGGACACATAACAAATGATGGCCATAATTGTATGGGAATCTTGTACCCCCACTCCCCAGCCGACATAATGGATTTCTATGCGGGAAACATGCCGTGGCCAAACAATCAAGGAGCAGGGAACAGGAGATAGTTTGCCACCCAATCTCATACCCCAATGCGGCCCACAGCTCCTCGTTGATTATTTCCCCGCTTTGATCTATTTTAATGCTGGCGCATTACGTTATCATTTATTTGGCGGGGGAAATTGAAAGTATTTATCAAGCTGCTAATAAATGGATGGCTTGGCGGATTCATTCGATTTCGAAGAGAGATCCCATTGCCGGGGTGCTAAGCTGCTCAACAATTTTTCAAACTTGAAATTAATAACGATTTTTCTATGCCCCCATCCTGACTCTCTCGCCCCCTTTCATCGCAGACTTTCATTTTGCTTGCCTTTAATTTTTCTTTTATCTGCCATTGAACAATGGCCAGGCAATTTTGGTGGAAAAAAAACAGGAGAAAGGAGAAGGAATATAAAAAAAAGGGGGCAGGAGGATGGAGCACGAAGGACGAAGGACGGCCAGTAGCTGGCATAATAAATTAAGCGCTGCTTGCCCGATGGCTGCCACTTGGCCAAAATAAATTGCACTAAGCGAAAAATAACAACTCAATCCATGGATGGAACGGAACGGACGACAAACGACAAAAACTGCCGGCCAGAAAATTGGAGTAGCAGCAGCAGCAGCGGCAGCGAGAAAAGCTGGGAAAGCTACAGCTATGGCAAATGGAAAAAGTGCGCAGCACAATGGGCTAAAAGGAGAGGAAAAGGGGATATAAACAGATTACGTCGTTATTGGTGCTGCTGCTGCTGCTCCTCCTGCTGCCTCGTTTTCTTCCTTTTTTTTTTGACCAGCACGTGCCCACACATGTCCCCAGGATAGATGGCGATGGCAGCTAGTCCCCGCTCCACTCCACTCCAATCCATTCCGCTCCTATATATCCTGCATCCTGTATCCCATCGCGTATCTATGCATGACCAGAGCTCCCTCGATTGATTTTGCGTCCTGGCATCACCTGCAGGCTAAGCTGCTTTCCCGGAGTCCAAGGACTGCTGCGGAAAGCCATCGGAGCGTTAACGTAGCCTGTCGCCTTTGTGTCCTGTCCGGCGTATGTGCCTTGCTGTGTCCTCCTCCCTGTGCCCATAGCCGCCTGCATTAATTTATTTCCGTGTCCGCAGACAATCGTGCCACAATTCACGGCTGCGTTTTGTTAATTAATTTGCTCATTTATTGCCAGGAGCAACACACAAGGACCAGGAGCTCACTTGATTGAGTCCTTAAAAAAGAATTGCACTTATCTTCAGACAGCAGCTGTCTCCAGCTTTTCGTTCGGCTTAGGACTAAGCTCTTTCTGGCAATTTAAAGTTGTGTCTGGCTAAGGAAAATTCTTTAAAAAATTATAGAAAATATTTTTAAGGTGTTTAGTGATAAATTACATTATTTGAATTTAATTTAAGGGATCTAATCTCTCCAAACTTTATGCTGAATTGCCTATTATGTAGTTACTTCACTGGATTGTGTCTCTTGGAATAGAAATGGCAGTTATCTTTGGACAACAGCTGTCGTCCTTCCTCCATTTTTCTTTCAATTTTGTACTTTTCACTCTATTCAGTTTTTTATTTTTTTTTCCAGTTGGTAGCTGGGTTTATGGAAGAGAATAACAAAAACATAAATCAAGAGCATCCCGGGATAATTTCTGTATGGCGTTTGCTATTTTTTTTTATTTTTAGCTGAGTTGGTAGAGAAAAATGTTGAAGCAGCAAAGCAGCATCTGCAGTTTTTGTGAAAGAGCGGATTTTCCCGTGGCTATTATCTGAGAGGATTTCCCGAAGCCTTTGTTCACTATGCTTAAAGTTGCCGCCTAATTGTGTAAGAGAGGGAACATTTTTTCGTGAAAATTGTTGATGACAGTTTTTACGGCACCTTGAACTAGTTGCAATCGCCGTCTAATCCCGCGTAAATCATTGCCCACTAATTTAGCACTATGTCAAGTCGAGAACTGCTCAAGATGTCGTTCATTATGGGCCCATTCTTTACGAGGGGTTTTTGCACCCAGCTCACCTACGTTTTCCACTCAGCTTTTCTACACTTTCCAACCAATTTTCAGCGCGCCCCTTTTCCTCCTTTACTTGCGGGCACTTATTATTTATTGCGCCTTAGGTGAACGTTGCGCTTCTCCTTTGCCTTTCACTCAACTTGCATTTTTCATGCACGTTCATTATTATCATTGCTGGCCCCCGAACTGCCATTCTTCAGCCCCAATCTCCCTGGGTTCTTGCCATCTCCATTCATGGCTAGCAACCCCGCAACCCCTTCCGCCAATTTCTCAAGCCGACGTCCCGGCGTTAAGCTGCAGCCACCACCAGCCACCAGCCGTTGATGATAAGCGACGAAAATGTGCAGAAAGCTGAAAGTTTCGCACAATTTTCCCAGGCCAGGCAGTGCGGGGGTGGTTTTTGCAAAACGCAAAAAAATTTATCACTGCAAGGAGGCGGATGCTGCTGGCTGCTGCCGGCTCCTTGGGCAAATAAAAGGCAAGCGAAACTGCAAGCGCGCCATTCAATTTGATTACTTGCGTCATAAATACCGGAAGCGTCAGAGTATTGAGGCACTATCACCCCACCCAGGATCTGCAAGAGCCTCTGAAGAAGGAGCAGAGCTCCAGCCAGCCCAGCCGCATATGTGCGTGATGCTCTAAGGAGGCGAGGAATATGAATGCGATGTCGATGAATGACGGCGGTAATATCCTGTGCCGTCAGCAATTGCAATGGCGCTTGCCTGCAGTGACGCAGCAGCTTGCTCCGGACTTTCGACTTGGCTTTCACGGGTAACAAGGAATTGGATGCTGGGTGGTGGCCAGGCCAGGAGCTCCTCATCGCATTTTATGCACTCAAAAGAATCTGCTTGGCAAGAAAAGGCATTAAAATGTCGGCAGTGAAAGCGTCGATGGCTGGGGCGAAGAAAACGTATTAGTAACAGACTATTGAGACGCAAAGCGGCTATAACGGAGGGCAGTGGGGTGGGGGGCGAGGAGCGAGAGTCCCTTGGGGCGTGGTGGGAAATCCTGGCGAGAGGAAGAGCGGGAGGCGGCGATGCAGGACTTGAAGGCCGCAGCCGGCAGCTCGTGCGAACTCTTACAAGTGCACCGCAGTCCGCGCTGCCAAATGACTTATGTGCTACGGGCTAGCACTCAGCACTCGACAGGCAGGATGCACAATGCAGGACGCAGGATGCGGGACCAAGGACAAGGGAAGCAGGATATATGGACACATACACACACATACAGAGAAAGGAATGACTGGCCTTATTAGCTTCGTTTTTCACTGGGAAAAGTTATACTTAAAAGTATTTTATAGATAAATAAAATATTTAAAATGGAGCTATAAAGCACCCTTACTTTTACAAGAGATGTTTCGGTATCCTAAAGGACACCTTTAAGACACCTTTGTTATTGTTTCCATACCTCCTGACGCTTTTCTTCACGTCTTGTTAATGGGCCAACGATAAGAACCATTTTGATATGAGTCACCAAAAAACTAAATGGCCACTTTAGATGATATATATTTTTGTTTATTTATTTTTTATTTTTTTATTTTTTTTTACAGTGCTCTATGCAGGACGATGACGACGACGACGACACTATCGCCAAATCAGCAGCGCAGCTTGCATAAAAAAATTGTAAAAGCGCAGCGCTGTCGTGGCGATAAAAAGGAGCAACTGCTCCAGGCGGCAGGATGCAGGATGCAGGAGTCAAAATGACTTTGGGGCACACACAACATAAGTGCTTATATATATCAGATATAAGCGTTCACTCTCTGTGTGTGTGTTTGTAATGACTGATCGTGTGATTTTTTATGCCACACACACAGCCAGAGAGTTGCGTTGAAAGACGATTTATCTTGGACTTGGTTGGGTGATTGCCTGGCTAGATGACTCCAACCTTCGCCGCCCACAAATCAGACTCATACACACACACACACAAGAGATGCATAAAAAGTGGCAGCAAAATAAACAAACAAACGAGTTTTTCCTCTGTGAAAATGTAAGTTGTGGTTGCAACAGCGCCGAAAGAGGCGAAAGAGGAGCCAGCAAAAAATAATAGCAAAATATCTAACCAGGGAAAAAGGCCAAAAGGGGGCCAGGCAGGGTGGCTGGGGCGGGGGACTTCGAGCGGTTGGCAGAGATTAACTTTCGGGTCGCTCAAAGCGACCACAGCAAGTGCTTTACATTTAAAACACGGCAAAATGGCAAATGGCAAAAGTGCGAGAGTGCGAGCGGGCCAGGAGCAGGGCCAGGGCCTAGATAGAAGCTTGTTAGTGGACAGGCGGATGATGGTCACTGGCGTTGTTGACAAAGGCGCATATGCAAAAGCCGCAAGCCGGTCAGATTAACAATTAGCCGGCATTTTAATTTATTTAATATTTATAAGCAACCTGAACGGCAATATGGCCATATAAATTGCCAGGAAGGACACACACACGTTTCAGTGGGTGGGCACCACATTAAAATCCTTTTCTGAACAAAAAGAAACATTTTCTCAATGCGTGTGCACACACAGAGAGAAGTGACTTGATTTGGAAAGGAATTCAAGCATCATTTTTTATGTTTCTTAAATTTATTTTTATGTTTTTAAGAAGCTTGACTTTAGAAATGTAGGTTTTTTAAACCAACAGACATTTCTAATGTGTCTAAAAGTTTGTAGTAAATTGTTTTAATTATTAAATTGAATCAAAAGTTGAGGATAAAATTTTTTTGCATCGTTTTCGGCGTTAAAATAAGTAAAATAAGTAATATTTACTTTGATTTTAGCTTGAATTTGTGTCAAACTTGGCAATTTTAATTTAAAAACAACGTTTAAAAATATTTGAATACATTTTAAATGTGTTTTCACCTTTTAACTCTCACTTTAAAAACTCCATTTAAAACCAAAGTACTTCTCATCTCAGAATTTTCCTTTGTGCATACCTTTTTCCTATAAAAAAAGAAGAACTCTTCTTTATCTTTTTTATGCCTTGGGTTTCAGGCCATTACGCATACGCGGCGTGCGACCATCAGTCCGTTTTCTGGGTTTATCAATGGCAAATCGATGGTTATTGCTTTATAGACGTTCGTGTAATGTGTTCCCCTCGAATCGAAACATAACAAAATGCCTAACAAGCCCAAAACCATTTGCCAGTGTGAGTGTGTGTGTATATAGTATTTTTGTGTGTGTTTTGCCCTTGGCTAGCGAAATTGTTGGTTGTTGTCCGTGTTGAATATTTATGTTTTCACACAGCAGCCAAAAAGAAAATAAGGCAAATAAACCAAACGAAACTGAACGAAATGAAATGAAACATAGGGGTGTCGGAAGGCAGAGGGGAGTTTGGTGTGGTGCAAAATAAAACATGGCAATGAATTATGATACATGTGTTCGCCACTCCAGTGGCAGCAAAGCCAAGGCAAAGGCAGCGGCAGTGGCAGCAACAAAACAGGCAGTTAGCTGGAAGCACAGCCAGCACTCATTCATTTAAATGCCATTTTAAACTTAAATGAAAGTTTATGGCCTTTTATTTGCATTGTCGCATATGTTGCTGGCTTTGTGTATATATATGGCTAAGGTCGCTGCCACTGCCCCTGCCACTGCCATTGCCTCAGCCGTAGCTTGTTGCTGTTACACATTCATGTCGCCTAGTAGATCAACACCCCCCGAAATTGAGGCGAATGCAACATACATATGCCAATCGTGTTGCTGCAGTAAAAGAAAATTGTGGCAAGACTTGGAGAGTAGAGAAAATATTTTAAAAAAAAGTATGGTTTCTTTTGAGAAAGTTGAAAAGATTTTAGAAATATTTCCGCTTTTCAGAAGTTGATTTACAAATGGGTAAGTTGAAAAATGTAAAAATTAGATAAAAAAATATTTTACTAAAGGGGAAATCGTATTGAAATTTATGAATTTGAAGGTTCTTTACAAGATTTAAAAAGGTCATTGTCTGATTTATCTAAAAACCTTCTCTAAATGCAATTTTAAAGCAATTCCCATACAAGATTAATCTTTTCTTTGCCTAATTTCCCACCTGTATTTAATAATAAATGTTTAAGCATATTTCCTTATAATTTTTTAAGGTGTAACAGCTTGTTTTATAGGAGCGACGTGTACACATATGCCACGCAAAACTCGACACTTTACATTTGCCATGGCAATAATTTATTTTTATTTTCGTTGTTTTGCCAGAAATTCGTTACCTGCCAGGCCAGGACATCCAACATACAACGGCTGAAACGAACCGAACTGAATGAAACAAAACAGCGGCGAGCAGTGGCAGAGGCGAAGCAGTACAGAAACAGCACAGGTAACACGACATGGCAGGTGCAAAAGGCAACTGCGAACAAGCAACATTCAGACGGAGCGGCGTACATAAATCAAATTAATTTTGTAGGCGAGCCAACGTGCGCCATTTTGTGGCACCATCTCGCTTGCTCACACAAACACACCACACACACAGACACACACTCTGAGTCCTGGATCCTTGCTACCGGGGGAAAAGTGCGTTTTAATTGCAAAGATGCCGCCGCGTTTGGCATCGCGATTCGAGGCTAATTAGGCGCACAATTGGCACGAAATAAAAAGCCAGAAAAACAAAGGAGCGTACGTGACTATCTCAAGCTGTCGATCCGCTGCCACCCCCACCACCAACCCCCAGCGGTGCTGCGATAAAACGTACATTTAAATTGTCGCGGGGTGAAAAAAGAACACGGGGAAAAAAAAACAAAAGCAGAAGGGGAAGCAACCGCATCGCACGTGTAGCACTCTCGTATTCGTATCATCAAATGAATATTCGCTTATTTGCATCTCTCTGGAGGTGGCAGAAGATACCCCCAACCCACAGCGACAACCCCTCACTTGGATACACTGGGCGAAACTAGGTTAGGGGAAATTAATTTGAGCTGAGCTGAGAGTGCTTAAGGCCCAAGATTCTTTTGTAAATCTTTTATTTCGTTTATAAAAGGATAAGAAGTTCAAACTTAAATTATTTATCTTCCAAAATCCTTAGTGGTTTTTTGATTAAGAATAAATTCCTTTTATAAGGATGATTGATTTAATTTTACATTTACTTTAATTTAATTAGATTCTCTAGCAATAGTATTGTTTTATGCTCTTATAAAAAAATAACCAAAAGGTCTTTAAAAAAGGTTCTAAATATTATCCCAAAGAAATCCCATTTAAATTATAGTTATTTAATATTAAAAATAACCTGTTTTAATATTAAAATCTACAGAAGAAAGTATTAAAACTCACGCAATGTTATGCTTGCAGCAAGATATAGTAGAAAGAGATTTTCCCCACAATCACCTAAAAAATCAACATGAAACTAATTCAGATTCACAATAAAGTTAAACCTGGCACTATTATTCTCTCATAAGCTCTCTAAGTAACGTTTTTTTTTAAAATATTTTCCCAGATTTTAATTAACAAAATAGTATTTAAAATGTAGCCAACATTTCTCTATGTACACCCAAGCAAATGAGTCTCAGCTGCTGCTCCTCCAAAAAGCGTGTGTGTGCGGCATGGATGTGTGGATTGATGGCAGTTGGGTGGCTGGGCTGATGGCTGACAAAATGAGTTTTTCAGTTATTTTCCTTTCCTGTTATTTTTTTTTGCCCCCTTGCCTTGCCTGGCCGCATGACGCTCTCGGCTTGGCTTGGCTTGGCTGGGTAAAAAAGGGATAAGTGGGGGCACCGGTGGGTTAACCTTTGATTCAACAGCTGGCTTTTAAATTAAGATTTCTGGGGCCTCTCTTGTGCAATTTCAGCAGCTGGAAATGAGAAAAGTTGCCCCGTTGGCGAGCGAAGTTTTCGGCTGGCCGCTTGCAAATTTCTCATCTCCATCTTGGAGAGTTGTTTGCCAAGAGTTTGGGCCTTTGGCCCGCAGAACTTTCCCCCGACTTGGACTGACTGGTAAATATGTAGTATGTATGCTGTTCGCCAGGACACGATGACGAGGAAAACTAAACTAATTTCAAATGATTACCAAAGAGCAGCGGTGACTTGGAAGCTGGGTAGCTGGGAAGCTGGCATCTTGGATTATGTTATTAGTTGGCCACAACCCAACACATAACACACATCTGCATTCGAATCTAATGATATTGAATAAGCTCTTGAAAAACTCATGTAAAGTAAACAATTGATTTCCATTACCAACAACAACGGCAGGACATCGGAGATGGGAAGCCCGAGGAGACTTAACAACTTGCCATTTGCTTAGCCACCGTTTACTTGCACATTTTCCTCTTTTTTTTCTCCTTATTTTCCCCCACAGATTTTTGCATTTTTCCTGCCCACTTGGTTTGCATACATATATATACACATATATGCTTCTGATGTGAGCAAGTTTCTTGCAAGTTATTTTCATATTTGTTTAAAGTCTATTTACCGCAAGTTGACAGTGAAATATGCGAAACTAGCGCGTAGCCAAATAAGTGCGACAGTTTCCGGTTACAACTGTGGCAATGCCAATGTCTTGGCGGCTACGGCAGCACCACCACCAGCAGGAGCAGCAGGAGATTTTTCCTTGCCTTTCTGTGCTTTCCCCCCACTTTGCGGAGTTTTCCCAACCCTGTTTTTAGTGAGGACTCTGCCTGCATGTCATTGCGGTTTGTTTGTTTGCTTGACTTGCGCCCGGGTAAGGATTTCATGTGCTTGAGCTCAGCAGCTGGCAGAAGGGGATAAGGGGATAAGGGGATAAGGGGAGGTCCTGCCAGGGGAGGATGAGCTGCATCAGGACCAACCGCAGAGCCCGTCTATGTGTGTGCGAGGATGACTGCCTGCCTGCCTGTCCGCATGACAATTTGTTGTGCATGAAATCTGCTCCTGCTGGTGGTTCCCCTCGCTACCCTTTCATCCTGCTTACTGGTGCAATGTTTTTTGCGCAATTTGCCAAAGCCATGCCAGGCACGAAGCAGATATGCAGAGCAGCGAAGAATCGCAGCAACCAGAAGGAAACCAGCACGACTGCGAAGAGGACCAGTAAAAGGACGAGGACGAGGCTCACGCTCACGCTCCGACTCCAATTCCGAATTCGAATCCAACCACGACTACTGCAGATGCACTTTAAAAAAATGAAAAGGTACCAAAACAAAATATTGCATTTGGTTTTTCAAAATAAATATGCATTTAAAAACATGATAGTTTTTCTAAGACAAGATTGCAATCAAGTAGGAATAAAGCTTTAAAAAATATTTCTAGGACATTTGAATTATTTATTAAACATACTTAGCTATTAAAATAATGATTGGAACTCTTTAACTCAAAGAATTAATTTTTTGGCAGCCTTAATTTATTGTTAGTTAGTTTAAATAAAATTACAGTAGAATATCACAGGCTAATCTTCATTTAAAATTATGAATTGACTACCGACAACGTTTGCTGTAAAGAGAATTTTTCATCTTATAAAAAAGTTGCCAATCTTTTAGAACGATTTTAATGATATTTAATATCAGATATTAAATTTTCCGTATTAAAAATTACTACGATTTTGCAGGCAAATTTTATTCGAATCTTATAGCCACAATTTTCCTGCTTCTTTCAGTGTCCCACTGTGGCTGTGGCTAAGCTCAGTCCGGGCAAATAGTCTGGGCTATGTAAACAAACGGTTATCCTTGCCGAGTCGCTCGCTTGCAAGACATATTAGATTTCCCCCCGTATATCCTGCCATGGCTGCCGTGGCCATTGCAGCTGTAGTTGTAGTTGTTGTAGTCCTAGTCGAGCCTAACCACTGAGACGGAAGTAATGTGTCTATCAAAGCATTAACAACGAACCCAACCAACGAAACGAAACGAAACGAAACGAAACCAGACTCAGACTAAGACTCAAACTCAAACTCAAACCGAAACCGAAAACCAAACGAAACGTCTTCGTTTCGAAATGGAGTTTCTCGCATACCCTAGATCCTGGCTAAGAAGGATGCTCATCTTATTGATTTCCCATCGGTTTTGGGCTTTAACTAAGAGATAAGGCCTGTTCGGAAGGGTATAAATGGGTATGAAAAATGTGTGAGACACAGGATTTGGTAGGGGGTAGGGGACAGCCGACACTCGTGCTTGTTTGCCAAATGCCTTTTGCATTAAACGCCTTTATGCCAAATTGAACACAATTAAATTAGTTGCGGCCAAGGGATTAAGGTGGAAATTGCCATCGTTGTTGTCTGTGTTTATGTATAACTAATTGGCTATGTAAATGGCAGCTGTGTGTGTACTGCACCTACACACACACACACACACCCAGAGACGTGTATGTGTGTCGTTAATTACGAGCAGAGGCAACCGCAGCTTATAGATGATTGGGCTGGTTTAGAGTGGCCCTAAAACAAGGGGGTTCCCAGGTCGGAACACATACCCACATCCGACTGCCGGCGGCAGGCAGTCTGAGGCTGAAGTTTGCCCAGGGGGAGGTGATCCATCCGCCCACATTGACATTTCGAGCAGCGTTGTCATGAAACCTTTTGCTAAGGATTATGCAAATCTGCCACTCATCGTGCACTCACTCACACACACACACACAGAACACACAACAGAGCACAACACTCACACACTGTGATGGCGTGCCTTCATTTACATTTACATTCAGCTAGCTGAAGATTTGCGCATCATAATTTATGCCCCTCAAACCCCATATTTCCTCGTCCTCGAAAGAGACAGCTAGCTGGGGCTAGAGAGAGAGAGGGAGAGAGAGAGGCAGGCTCGGCAGGAGAGAGACACTTCATTCAGAATGCCTCAAAAATTGCCCACAGTTATGACAGGCCAGGTGAACTCTGACAGAGACAGGAGCCGAAGCCCCAGCCAGGATTCATTTGGAATCTTATTCACGTCCAGAGACGGGCACTGCAAGAAATATGTGTCTAGTATTCTTTAAAACTAACAGAAATTGCAATAATTAAGGATTTAGAGAGGAGTCTCGAAGGATATTCAAGTGAAAGTATTTTGAAAGTGCCTAAAACTATGCAACATTTTAGAAAACATTTTTAATTTGATTTCACATCCTTTCTTTTAGGGATAATTCAAGTTTTAAAGGATTTATTCGTCAAATATTTAATGTTTCTTAATCAGTTAATGATTTCTCAATTAATTTACTATATAAAATCTAAATATATAATAAAGCTAAAGTTTTTTTCGTTTCTTAATATGAACACTGGAATAACTAACTAATTTTTATTTGTTTCCAAAAGCATTTAAATAGAGATAAACTTTAGAAAATCAAACAAATATAATTCGAAATATTTCACCCGTAAATTGAGTATTTATTTAACAAGTGATGCCCTTGCAATAATATTTATCTTCACACCAAATGTCCAGTGTTTATTATCCTTCCTGTTTTTTTAGTGCTGTGTACTTTTTAGACGTGGCTCTCGCTCGCTTGCCCTTCCATAATTAAATCATAAAAAATTGTTTTTTAATGAAATTAGTTGGTTGGTTTTTCTGTGCCGTTTGTTTTCGCTTTGGCTTTGCTTTGCATGATTTGTCATAATTAATACCCAAGTGGGCAGCGACCAGGAACAGAGGCAGCAAGAGTTATCTGACAGTTGGAGGCGCTGCCCCCTGGCCAACACTTTTCGAGATGCGAGGTGCACTTTTGGCCGTTTGCCTGGCTTGGATCGGAGGTCCTGGATCCTGGCCCCCATAAAATGCTTATGAAAAGCGCTTAAATTTACTAACCTGCAAGGTGAGCCAAGGGGGGTCGTCGCATGCAAAAGGCAAACACCGTAAACACCTTTAAAAGGGGAGGAGACGAGGGCAGGGGCTGGGAGGGCTTTTCGGGCAATGACTGGACTTGGCTGCCAGATCCTGATAGTTGGCTCCGCAATTTCCATGCGGAGGGGGGACTTTACAAAATGTGTAGTTTATTTGCAATTTTTTAGCCAACGAGCTTTACGTTTCTGTTTTGATTCCCCGCCGCCTCTCTGCATGTGGAATTTTTCGTTATCGCAGAGCTTGCAGCAGCAGCTGCATCAGTTGCAATAAAATCAGTGGCCAAAAGGTTGCAGCATCTGAGGTCAGTTGGGTGGCACTTTTCCACTTTACCTTCCCCTTTCCACTTTGCCATCTCTGCCAGAGTGTGTGTGTGCTTGTTAAATAGAACATTTGCAGGGGAAAAACCCAACCTGCGCTGGCTAAAATTTGGAATTTGTCCGTTTTGCTTTGTTTATTCGTCTAGTTTTTTAGCCCCCTTTTCATTTGGTTTTTGTATTTGCAAAATAGTTTTCTGATTTGCATTTAAAAGGTGCTCTTCGTTGGGGCTTTAAGGGCCCTACATAGCCTACAGATACCGAGATACAAATGTATCTAATGGCTGCTTGTGGGTGGGAATTTACTTCTTTTCTCTAATTGGAAATGCTGTTTATTGGAATATATTTAATATTTAAAGATTTTAGATAAACGAAAATTTCCCTAGATATGGTTCCTACATTTAATAAGAAAAGTATATACAATTTGGTAACACATTAAAGCTTGTACTAAGGCATGTAGGAAAATCCCTATTATTTCTGTTATTGTTTAATTTTAAATCAAAACCCCTTTTTTATAGAGTATCCATTAGTAAATTTCCCTGAAAATGGCTATTCTAAACCATGTATAAAAAAGAAACATTTGAAAAAGGATACAATGAACACCAAATGGCTGGGCAAATAGAATGCATTGCAGGCGGATATAAAAATATATCAATTTTAGCTTCGGCAACATGAAATTGGCTGGATGGATGGCCAGGGCGCTGTGTCATAAATTTCTATAGATATATAATATATGTATATACTATATATACTCAATATATAACGTTCAGTTGGAAATCCCTGTGCTGTTGTGGGCGCTACGCATGCAACTATTAATCATATTGAATGGCGCGCCCTGACTTGTCCGGCTAATCAATCTTGCCAGGAGCAATCTCTTCGCTCTCATCTCATCCAAGGCGGAAGAAAAATGGCCGCTAAAGTCATTAACGCCTCGCTGGTCACCTGCCGCCGAAAACGAGGCGAGGGGAAAATCGCTGAAGGAAAAACGGGGGAAACCCACTGGTAGGTGGAAGGTAAACTAAGCCGCCAGTTGCCATTTTGCTATTTTGTTTATGGCCCTGGCGCAAATCTCTCGCCATATCTTTCAGCGTTGTCCCCCCCACCTCTCGAAGCCCCTTTGGATTTTCCCAGCTGCCCAATGAGGCGGCAGGCAAAAGCCAAAGGGGATTAGTTGTAATCAATAACTTGGGCAGGAGTGTGTGTGTGTGTGTGGAGGAGGAGGAAAAGCGTAGGAAAACTGGTCTTGGGCTTCTGTTTTGTTTGCCTGTCGAAAGTTTCTCTGCACAGCTTATGGCCAGGCTTATACACTCGCAGCCAAGTTATTATTATAATTTCCTTTGCCAATGCGGATTAATTGAAAAGTTTTCCATTAAGAATTCGCGCTTGGTTAAATCGCTTCGCCGTCTTTTGTTTCACCTTTTCCATAAATATTGCCCCCCTATAGTATATATATAAAGTATAAGTATCTTCACTATTTGATCGTTATGGATTTTGACAGTTTCCCTGGGCTATGATGAAAATTACTTAAAAGCATTTCGCTCCTCGCGCTGATTTGATTGATGGCCGTTTATGGTTTCTCTGCTCCCTCGCTCTCTCGTCATTATATTCGCATTATCAAGTGCCAGAGCCATATAAATATATATATATATATATATATAGATTAAAGTGGGCGGGGCATTGGAGCATTGCAAATGGCAGTTGACGTCTTGCGGTGAAGAGCTGACAAAAAGTTGCGCCAATTTATGTCAATTATCGGAAGCTTTACCTGCGGAATTGGGTTTCATTTTGGTTGTGGGGGGGATTTCGAAGGAAAATTGAGGCAAATCAAGGGAAATCCCCCCACGAGAGCAGGCTGTAATTTGCTGGGGAAAAACAAATAATGGCATTTTTAGTTGTTACCCGATATGGCCAGTTTTTTCTTTATTTATTTTTGTTTCCTCTTCCTGGGAATCATTCAAATTTGTCACCGAGTGACTGGGAAATTTGAGAATGTTCTCGGGGTGAGAAGGCATCCTTTTTTTGTCCCACTGAATATATATCGAAGTTAAGTTTGAGTTATTGAGATTAAATTGTAAGTGGGAATTAGATTTCTGAACTCCTTTTTAGGGCTTAGATTGGGTTACCCTTTTTACCCTTTCTACAGTAATGGGTTTTTTGCTTAAGAAATGTTTTAGAGAAAAGCCCAACTTTAATATATCCACTTTATAGACTTCCCACTAGAGTGAAGTAAGATTTTCTTTTATGCTTAGAACATTTGATGTTCTCATATAAATTGATAACTTGCATCCTTTCACCGCAATCCCTAAGCACCTTGACTTTCCTGCTTTCCTGGCGCACAGACCATTTAAGGCTTAAACTCCTTTCAGCTTCACAGAAATCTTTCCTCTTCAAAAATCCCCTCGAATAGCACATCGTTAATGAAAATCCTGGCTGGTGGGGATCGGGGATCGGGAGCAGGGATACAGAGCAGAGTCGCTCATTAAAATCGGCGGGGGCAAATCGATTTTCGTTTAGTATCGTAATCAACAACACAGAATTTTTGTTCTCGTGCTAAAAATTTGTTTTTTGCGCTATAACAAGTCTGGCGGAGGCCCCATTTCATTTCGTTTCGGCCTTTCGGGCCAGCCAGCCAACATGGCTGAATGGAGAACTTAAAGAGCACTCGAACGGCACTCAGCCGCAAACACACACACACACACAGTGCACACTCGATATGCATATGTGTGTGTCTAAGTGGAGTTCGCCGCCGAAGGGTTTGGGGGCCAAAGTGGAGTCCTGTGCTTTGCAGTACTTGTCAAGATTGAATTTGGTACGAATTTTTTTTTGTTACAGGTTTTTCTCTTTCACTCGTGGGCTTCGTACAGTTTTCGTTTTTTTTTTTGGCATTTTTATTGATCAAACAAAACGTAGCAAGTGGCAGCCAGTGAAGGTGTCACTGCTTACAAAAAAAGAAAGGAAAATATATTTGTGTTCTGCTAAAATTGTATGGGGAACACGCGCTGTGCGAATAGATTGCATGATTTGCTCCACTGCCTGTCATTCTGATTTTTTATGATTATTATTTTGCTTCATTTCGTTTAGCATTTTGGCATGTGACTGCCTCGATATACCGTTCGTTTTCTATACAACAAAATATATACTACATATTATAGGGGAGAGAAGCTAGTGCTACTTACCGGACCAAACTGTTCAAAGTAGCTTTTGACATCCTCCAGTGTGGTGGGCGCCGAGAGGCCGCCCACAAAGATTTTCTTCGTTCTCGTCACCATCTGCAAAGAAGAGAATAGTAGCATTGAGAATGGGGGTTAATAATGAGCGGAAAGGTTAAGTGGAATGGCCCGGCATTTAAATATGCATTTTATACGAAAGTTATGACCCCCTGCTTTCGGAGACCTTTTCCCTTTTTCTCAAGTTTCCACCGTAACTTATGGCCACCAACTTTCGCCATGAGTCGTTCGACCATTTTGTGCATTTTATGTACTACATGCATGGCTCCTCCGCCATGTCTGTCTGTGTGTAAAGGGTGTAAGGCTGCGAGGCTCTGGGGTTGTGTGTGTCTGAGGGTGTGTGTGTGCAGCTGGCATTTTTAAGCTGACAGTTTCAAGTGCCAACTTTACGCAGTTAGCGCAGCAGCAGCAGCACCAGCACCAGCAGCAGCATCAGTAGCAGGAAAAGCGGGAAAACTAGCAGCAGCCGTCGAGCACCCAGCACCGAAAATGATGGCGAGACAAGGACGAGAAGTCTGCCTCAGGCCTGCATACGTATGTGCACTGAGCGGAAGGATATGGCCAAAGTCAAGAAAACTATTTTAAATAAGAGAGAAAAGCTCAAGGAAAACTATGGGAAACTAAAAAACTAATTGAAATAGCTATTAAAATAATAATTCTTTAATTAAATCCTGGATATTGAAACTTAAAATCAATATAAAATTAATTTGTTTATTTTCTTTTACTTGTAAAATTATTTATAATTTAATGGCAAGAAATCTTAAATCCTACATTCTAAATGAGTTTCTTAACTCTCCATTAAATATCCTCAAAATTCTCTAATTCCCTGCAGTGTAGGCGTGTGTTAGCTGATGGCTATGCGTGTGTGTAGTGTGTGTAGTGCAACGCCAGCCTTTTTAGCCCGCAGGCAAGCGTAAACTGTTAACGTTAAGTGACGGCAGTTAAGGCACAGTGGGCCTGGCAACGATATGTGCTATATGCTATATGCGATATTCGAGCGCAGCTCTCTACCATTTTAATTTGGATAATTTGGAAAAAATTACCCACAAGCTAAGCTAGCTAAGACCCCAGAGAGTTGGATCTCTGAGAGTTCACAGAAGCTGCAGCTACCTCCCTCTTCCTCTTCCTCCCTCTGGAGGAAGGAGCCATGAGAAAGGCAGAATCCACGGTTCAAGGGACCCTCCTCGAACAAACCGGATGAAGCTGATGACGCTGATTGCACTGACGCTTGCAAGCTGCAATTTATGAGCACGGCACAGACAACGGGGGTTTGAGGCGTTGGAAAATGCCCCCCCTAACCACCCCCCTCTCTTGCCTTTCCTCGACTTTGCTGGCGATGTGGGATATGTCCGTTAAGGAAGCTAACGATATGTAACAGCGGTGCTGATGTTTCTGCAGTGCCAGCAGTAAAATTCATACAATGTCGTAAAATTAAAACACTTGTGCTGTCGCTGGGTGTGCGAGAGGAAGCGAGATGGCCAGAGAGGGGCGTTTTAGATGTTGCTACAAAGTTGGTCGTGCAGCTTTTGGCAAGGCAAATCGTTTTGGCCCATGAAGAGAAAGAGAGAGAGAGTCCTTAGACCCTGGCTCCTGGCTCCTGTTCTGAGGCGACTCTGGATCCTGGCTCCTGGCTGCTTCTTCCTGTCGCTCTTAGTTTCTTTTTTTTTCTACCCACTTGTTCTTTTTTTTTTTTTGTCTATGCTGCACTTTAGCCAGGTTGAGGAGCAGTCTTTGGCGGGCGGAGGGCTGTGGTTGTGAAGGGCTTTGGGGCTGGCACCGCGGGCGTTCCCTCTAACAATTTGCAAGACCAAAAAACGAACAGAAATCAAGTTGAGAGTGGCGCTGCAAGAAAGTAACTGTAACAACATGACGTCCGAGACAACGTCGAGCCCGGCTAGCCCCTGGAACCGCACCGCAGCACAGCAGAGCACCCCTGCCCCCCCCCTTGGAGCAGAGCGCCCGGGTGGCTCATCATCACCAGCCACAAAATGGGCACAGAAATTGCAGCGTTGTTAAAAAGCGATTCAAACTGCAGTGGCCAGCACTTTGGGTGTCTTTTTTGAATGTGCACTGGCCAAAAAATTAACACTTGGCCGTATCAAGATTGAAAGGAGCCAGCTGTGGGTTATAATAACTATTGAGGGGCAGGTTATTTAAATATTATTCCATATAAAAAAAAGAGAGACTTTCTTAGGCAAATCCCTTTAATTTTTTGTCACTTCCTTGAACGCTAATCACTCCCAAAATGAAGCTACTTAAACTAATAAACTGAAGCCGGGAGTTTGATTGTCTACGGCAGCGATGGCAATGTCATCATCAAATATAAATGAACCAGTTTTTGGGAACACGCCCAGTGCTGATAGCGGGGCATGAATCAAAAGCAAAACACACCCAGGCCGAAGGCAGCCAGCCGAGAGTCCGGGAGTCCGAAAGCGACCTCAAGACAAATACAGGCCGCAGAGAACACACACACACAGGATACACGGGGGCCGCAAGGAAACAAGGCTACAAGGCTACACTCAGATACGCAGATACTCAGATACAAATGGCACCACACACGCATACTAACGAAGTGACACGGCATTTTAACGGCCGCCGCAGCGGAGCACAGATTAGGAATGTCAATATTGGCCACAAGGACTGCGATGAGCGGCAGGATATATGGCGGGGAACGAGCAAGGAGTCGGAGGTCGAGTGGGCGGGCAAGACAACTGGCACAGTGTCTGGTCATGTCTTTTTGGCCGTTTGGTAATGTCGAGAAGCTCGACAAATGACGTCAGGAGTGGGCGGGATCAAGCAGGGGGCAGGCGGGGGGACAGAAGACATGAGAGCAGGTCACAGGATCAAGAGGTACGACTCGCGGAAACGCAAGAAGGCGGACCGCTTACAATGCAGCTCTGACAAGAAAGTTGCCCTCCAATGGATGTCCTTTTCTTAAATGATAATGTTAAAAAGACAAGATAGAAGAGGAAACATGGGAAAAAAGGTATTATTTTCAAGTAGCTTTAAGGTTAAAAAATAAATTAAAATGAGGGAAAAGTTAATTTTAAAAGTGGTAATAAGACAGACATTATAGCTTGAACAACTAAGAGCTGCAAATAGATAAAAGTTATGTAATTTAAGAGACAGAGAATGATCGTAAAAACCATTTGAGCTTTTCAGTGAGGAAATCTTATATCCTTACACAAGTTAAGCTTTACCTTGATCACTTTAAAAAACACTTTACCTATTAGCTTTAAAATTTCTCTAAAGATAATAGAAATAGCTAAAATATCCTGTGAAAAGAACCCCCCAGGAAGCAACCCACGGCAAGGACAATCAATCAATTCAACACCTCTGCATTCTTTATTTTTCGTACTTCATAAATACTATTTACCCTACACTCTCCTCCGCCAGCACAGATTTTAATGAGGCATAACATATACACGCATAGATATGGAAACACAATAAAATCGACACTTTATCATGGCCTCTCATCAGGGCCCAGGACACAGAGTTGACAAGTGGCAATGCATATTTCATTCCAACTGAGCTGCCTATCGATAACCCGGCATTAAACCGACTTATCTTACTCGCAAGGATCTGATGGGTAGAGGAAAAGCGATGCCGACATGGCCATCATCTCCATCATCTGCCGAGGAGAGCAGCATCCCGATGTCTGTTATGTTAGTGGGAAAGGCCAAATCAATTTAACACTTTCAACTAAATTATTCATTTTGCATAATAATTTTCAAATCTGTCAAAAATGTACACTCGCACACCCGCAACACCCGTCTACATCCACCCACCTTCCGAACCAAAAGGCTTTCCGAGGCGTCTGCACTTTCACACGCTCCGGAATGGGGGAACGTTTGCGGAACGCTTTCCGAAAAAGCACTCAAATAATTCCCGAGCGTAAGCTAAACCAGCGCAAAGTTGCTGAGAGAGCAGCTCACACAACAATAGCAAACGGAAATTGAGGAAAAAGAGGGGGCGGTGGTGTTGGCTTGGGGAAAATGGAAAACCCTTTAACCGTGCGTAGGCTCCACCGTTGCCGCCGCCACCACCACCGCCGCCGCCAAGCGTTGCAAATTCTGTTAAGCGAAAATTTCATCAACGGCAACGGACAGAATTTTCATTCGCCATTCAGACAGCCCAACCCAGCGTCGCGCCAAGAACGTTCGTTGTCAAAATGAAAGGAAAATGTCTCATAAATCCTTTTAATATTAAATGAGCTCGTTCTACGAGAGCGTGGAAAATCGGGGTAGGGGTTGGCATTGAGGTTGGGGGTTTGGAAAGGGAGGGGAAATTCGGGCAACGCACACACTTAAAATTATGTGGCTAATGGGAGCAACTTGCCTGGAAATTGCGCGCGGAACTGCGGAGATGTCTCGAATCGGCGACACATGTTCAGCGACAAAAGGAAAAGCGGCGGAAAAGCGGAAGAAAGGGGTTGGGGGAAACAGGTTGGGGAAAGGCCGAAGGACCGCGGCACTCTGCCAATTGTCATTAAATGTAATTTTTAAACCTGTTAGCGCATGTGTGCCATAAAATGTAAGGTTAAAAAGGGTTTTTCTTTTCGGGCCTCCACCTAGGATGTCCTTTTTTTTTATTATTTTCTTTGCTGCCATTTGGTTTTATTGTGAAATTAGTCGGCTAAAGCGGGTTTATTAAAGTTTACCCCGAAATTCCAGATGCGTTGCCCGAATTTTGAGCCTCAATGTCGGGTCACACCGGGGGTGAGTTTCAACGACAACAATTTGTAACATTTGCCGCACTTCCCGCAAGAATTTTGCCGCCGGGCCAGGATCGGGGCAGGGATTGGTGGTTGTGGCCCACTCGGAAAAAGAGCTTCAACATCATTCAAAGTGACAAATTATCCATGCAAATTTTATACAAAATAAAAAGGGGTGGACCGAGAGGAGACTCTCGCAGCAAGGCAATCCTTTTCGCCTGCCTTCGCCGTGGGAAAAAAGTGTTGCATACTTATGAGTGCCGGCGAAGAGCGTGTCGAGTCGGCTTGAAATATGAGCATTGATAGAAAGTTTGACAAATGCCAAAGGATGCCATTCTGAGGGGCAGATAAGAAGGAAATATATAACAAGGCAGCTTACTCAAGCATTATCTTTGTTCATTTCCCCCAAAACACTGTTCCAAATCAGGGGGTTGATATAATATTTATGCATATGTGAAGCTTAGGAGATTGGAATTTTTACAGAGATTGAATTGTTAGTTTATATATTTAGTTTAAAAGAAGTTATTAGACTTGGTTTGACATTTTAAAAATGTTTTTATACGAATTTTGAACAAGTTTTTAAGGCTTCAACGGGTGACATTAACATAAAAAGCTCTTTGCCTTTGCTTCATAATTTTTAGGTATCTAATTCCTTATTTTTTTATATTTACCTAGGAATTTTCTAAATTTTGGTCATTTTTATATAGTAAAAAATGCATAACAAAGGCTTGACTGCCTTAAAATATTCTTTTCCAGCACAATAACTTCGCTTTCGATGCGAGGAATATCTTAGTTAGCTGCCCCTTTATTTCTCGATTTTGTGGGATATTAAAAATGTATTATTCGAAGACCTACATTTTCACAGTGCACGTTTCGGGTATCCTTAGTTATGCATAATTCGATATGCTCCATCAATGCCGCATTTTGCGTTCTCCTATCTCTGTTTTTGTCTGGCTTTCAATTAAAATGACCGCAAACGCACACAGGCACAGGGAGACGGGACAGGACACACGCACAGCATATACCCTCGTCTGCACACACATATGTGGTCCTGATCCCAAACAAAATTTGTGCAATTTCCGTTACTAATACTTTTTGGTCAATTTCCTTCGAAATTTGCTTGGGCAGGACAAAAAGCGTTCGTTCGTTCGGTCGTTCGTCTTCCTTGTTGATTTATTGCCCTGACAGAAGGACCTCCCAATGCCGTGCGCCAAGCAGCCTCCGGTTGCTCCTTAATTTCGTTGATATTTATGCGGCAAATGTCCTAGCGAACGAAGCCAATAAACACGTTCCTGCTGTCACTGACAAGGGATAATGGGGGCTTGTTCATAGAGAAATCAGCATTTGAATATGCCCAAGGGAGCGAAGGGGAAACTGGCCATCAAAGGGAATGCAAATGCAGGGCTTGAATATCCTCCTTTTATTTTTTTTTTGTGTTGTTGTTGTTGCTGGTGTGTCCAGCTTAAACTTGTAAATCAAATGAAATATATGGCCGGCAAATAAATACATTTTCAGAGATTGATGCCAAAGAGTTGAGCTCCGAAACTGAAGTGAAACCAAACTGATCTCAGCTGAGCTGGCATTTTAATGAGCTTCATAACAGAAACTAAAATGGCGCATCGTTCACAAATTGGTTGGGGTGGCAAGGACAGCGACAACGAGAACGACAATGGGGGAGAAAGTCCTGGCAAGTCACCTTATTTATGCATAACAATAATGAATATTATACAACAAGCCCGAAATGTAATTCTGTGTAATTAATTATTAATTTATGCGCATACATTTAACTCACACGCATTGTCGTCGACAGCAGGAGCAAGGACCAGGGACGCATGTGTGAGTGTGTGTGTGTCTCCTCTGCTCTCCCTCTTGCCCTCCCTCTACCCCTCATCCTGCGAGTGTGTTTGGCATTGGCATCCTGGCACAATGGCGGCTGGCGGATGCGGAAACTGTTTTGCTGCCGTTGATGCCGATGCCATAGAGAAGCCCCGGCCATTGTTGCTGCCGATGCCAAGCTTACCCATTAATTGGTAGCACCAATAAGTTGATCGGGCTTAACACAAGGCCAGGATTTTGTGCTACTTCTTAAAACTAAGATAGCAATGCTCTTGACTGCTTTTATTTATCTCTGAGTTTTAAATATTTACCTAAATTTTGAGTTCATATTTATAAGCATTTCAAGCTATTTTCTAAGTAATTCCAAAGTTTCTTTCTAAATATATTCAAAGTGCATTTTATATATTAGTCCTGCCTTTATTTCTAGGGTATATTCTCTTCGAATTAATCACCTTGATCCGCATTATTGCCGCTGCTGCAGCGACTAACGACTAACGACCGACAAAGTCGTTCCTGATGCTGGTCGCATGTTGCTGCCCCTGTCGTTCTAATGTTAAGTTGAATTGTCATTAAAATTGTCGTCCATAATTTCGACATTAAATACACACACACACACACTAGCTGAGGCTGCTCCAAGGATGCGTGTGTTTGTGTGCATGTAAATTGTGCGGCAGGCCCCTCGATGTGTGCAACACTTTTGGCTAGCGAGCAGAGCATAAATGCTTGCCTGTGCTTAAGCAGATGTGTGTGGGCTTCGTGTGTGTATGCTCCGTGTGTGTGCCTGTGCTGGGAGCGTGGTTAAAAAGTGCCAACGCAGCATGTTTTCAACATTGTTTAAATTTATATGGCAGACAGGCGCTCACACACGACTTCTAGGACTCCCAGGACATGGCTGGGACGGACCCTGAATATGGCCACAACTTGTGCTTAAAGCTAAAGTTTTAAATTTGCATAATACAGAAAGTCAAGGAGGGTCAACTTGGGCTATCCTTGCTCCTCTCCCGCTTACGTAATTGCCAGGCTCATAAACTCCAGGACCAATCATCATTAGGCGGACGGCCATTACATAATTATCGCAATCACAACTTGCAGGTAATTGAAATTGTGTGTGGTGGTGTCCATTTGGAGTCAATTTCGATAAAGTTTTTGTCCCCCCCCCCCACGATTCCCGTCATTTAACGCTAATCACTTGCAGTCACACACAGAGCAGACGAATGAGAACGAAAACGACAACGAAACTCGAAACTCGAAGCAAATAATTTGTCTTTCCATTTCCGCCCAGGAGGCAAAAACTTTCCTTTATCCCCCCACCAAAATGTTCGGGCCTAGATTGTTTTTGGCCAAGGTCAAAAGCGGGCCACTCCGGGGGCGGGCTAGGTGACGGTTTTGCTTAATTAGAACATTCATTAATCAAATCAAAACCATTTGCCACCCTGGGCTTAGGCCTAGCCGGGGAAAAACCAGGCCAGACAATGAGCCAAAGAGGAAAAGCTCTGGCACAACACAAAAAAAAAAAAAAAATAGAAGCGAACTAGAGAAAGAAGGAAACTTTTGGCGAATGGCGAATGGCGGCCAAACACGCACAGGATAAAAGGCGGAGAGCGCGGAGCAAATAAATTCAGTCGCATAGAAAAACGACAAGCGGCATAACAAAGCGCACAGATTCGGTAAAGGACGACCCAGGAGCTGGATGAGCCAACGTAATACAACAAAGGGACGAAAGCCGAGAACGAGAGCGAGAAAACGGAAAAAATGCGACCATTAAAACACATTTGTATATCTATTTTTGGGGCGAAACAAGCGCCGACCTCAAACTTCAGAGCAGCGGGCGGTCCGCGAATGCCACAAAAACCCAAACCCAAACCCAAGTCCGGGCCCAGCCCCGCAAACCCAGAACCAGATCCCGAAACTCCAGCCCAAAAGATACTGAGGAAGAAAACGGCAAGGGAAAAGTGGGAGCTGAGCTACGAAATGAGAACCCAACAATGGCCAGCACAGAAATACTTAAAACTACTTTAATTTATGGCGCACGCATTTCTGCGTTTAGCTCAGCCCCTTTTTCCGTTCATTTCCGCTACTATTCATGGGGGTACGAGAGGGTTGCAAAGTTCAGGGGGGGGAGGGCTTCAGTGGGTTTCTGTGGGGTCGGAGGGCAAAGCAATCAGTCAGCAAACAACATGGCTTTGAGCTCTGCCTTCGTCGTCGTCGTCGTCATCCTTTCAGTCACTCTTTTCAAAGGATACGCTCTCTAATAAGTCTCCTTGCGACCCTTACCTACCCCCACTCCCCCAATAAGGAAGCACACACACACACACCAGATTCAAAGGCTTCTTGAGACGAGACCGGCTTCCAAGTTTTTGCTTTATCAAAATTCTGTGCTAGCCTGTATTTTCGGTGGAATATATATACCGCCACATACTATACTACTTACGGCCCAAAAACCGGGCCCAGTTATCAGCGTACGTGGCTGAGATTTGGTTGGGAAATTAATGAGAAATCATAAATCAGAAGATAATTGGACAGAGCTCGGCAGGGCCCACAAGTTTTCTTATTTTTGGGGAAGCTTCTCAGGCTCTGTCGCTTTACAAAGTCAAAGCGATATCGCCAGTGACTGGGCTTCCCCCTAGCTGCACTCAGTTGCATTTCCCTTCACCTCTTTTTTGGGTTTTTTTTGCACAGAAAAAAAATAAGGTTGTAATTAGTGGTCTAGGGAAGCTTTTATATTCAGAAAATTAAATTAACTTCAGATATTTAAATGTAAATTAGGATTAGATTTCTCTCTCTTTTTCTGATGGATGCGATGACAAAGGGGACCTGTTTTTCTGTGTTTATTTTTTCCTGTTCTTGTTGTTGTATTTTTTTTTTTGCCGTGTACGCCCCTTTTCTGGCTTTTCTGCCAACTGTGCTGAGTGGGTAAATTATGCATAAGCGCACTACCAGCGCCACATTATGACGAGGCAGGCGGACGTCTGATGCAGAACGCAGCTGCCTGGATTATGTATGAGTATTCCGGAGGCTGAGAAGGGGCTGCAGAGGACTAGGCCCTGGCTCTGCTCTACGTAGGTGAGGAGGGCCGAAGGGCTGCTGCCGACTCACTTGTCAACGTGCTCATCACATTTCTTCTCTACGGAAAAAACCACCCACTTTGCCGTTTATGCGCACCAAGGCAAACAAACAGCAAAATATTTGTATGCTAAGCCAAACACATGCGACGGCGAAGCCCTACAATGCCACGCCCCCCTCTCCATCAGCCAGCCGCCCCCATTTCCTCATTTTCCAGGCGGGAGGGGAGGGGAGAACCAAAGAGCCCAGCGAGCCCAGGCCCAAACGCGGCTCAAGTATTTTGCATTGCTAAGCAGAAATTATAAATCAGGGCAATTGTTGAAGATTTGCAGCCCGCACAACTAAACGAGAAACGAGAACCGACGACCGGCATGGAAATGGAAATGGAATGGGGACAGGGCACCAACCAGGAGCAAAGCGGGACGGTAGAGAAGCAGATGCGGAGCGGGACAGGAGGGATTGCGGCACGCACGCCTCGCTGGTTTCCTGGCTGCCTTGGCTGTTGTTGACTAACTGACTGGCTAAGTGACTGACTGACTCGCCCCGCCTTTGCCGTTGTCTGTCTCTGCCCTGCACTGAGAGAAAAATATATATTTCCAAATATAAGTTAACCTTTTCATAGTAGTTTACTTTTTTAATTTAGTTTTGGTAGACCAATAAATAACTTGAAATCTTTTCTTGTTAAGAAAATAAGCTACAGAAGAAATTTTCTGCATAAAAACTAATTAAATTAGTAACACCTGACACGATCCAAATATTTTTTCAAGTGCCCTTTTTTTTGGGGCCTGGCCTGATGAACGTGCACAGGCAGTCAAATATTTTGCAAGGACGAACGTGGAAAATAAATAAAAATTCCCCACAAAAATGAATTTAACGAATATGAAAACAGAAGTGAGACGGGACAGCAGGCAGACGAAGATAAACTCAGCTGGGCCGAGGAGGCGGAACCAGAGAGCTGAAATCATAATTTAATTTAACGTATTTTTCGTTGCCAAAAGACAAGACGCGAATCACACACAAAGTCACATATTCTGAGGGAGGGATGGGAGGAGGGAAGCGACAAAAACAACAGATGGCAGAGCAGTACGACCGGAGGGCGGGAGAAGGGATCCAGATTCAGATCCAGATTCACATCCACAGGCACATCCAAAAACAGAGTCACAATCAACGGCTGAAACAGAAGCCGAAGTGGAAGTCCTGCTGCCAGACAGACTAAAAGCAGCGGAAATAACACGCTCCGCAGCGCCGTTTAAAAGTGTAAAAGCCGTCAAGAAAAAATAGAGAAAGCAGCTGAAGGAAACAGTCGCGAGTCCTGGCTTTTTCTCTATATATATATATTTTTTTTTTTCTGTCCCCTTCCAACTTACGACATGGTGTGAGTCACTTTGGTAATAGAATCGCAGCGCGTTTTGCCTGGATTTTAATTTTAGTAATGGAAGACAATGGCAGACGAAGAAGATGCGGAGAGACAAATAAGCTTAGCCAGCAAATGCAGCAGCAGCAAAGAGGGACAGAAGCAGGAGCAGTAGCAAGAGCCAAGGAGCCGGGTAAGATTCCCTCGGATTCCAGATTTATTGCGCCACGTTGCAGTTTGAAGTTGTCGGGACACATAAATCTATCAGGGCAAGGATCGAGGATGCGCTGCGCAAATTTACACATGATTGTTATTATTTAATGCTGTTTTTTTTTTTTTTGTAACGGCTGACTATGTGTGCTACAGCTGCTGTTGCTGTCATGCGGTTTTTTAAACGATTTTTATTAGTGGAAAGCAAAAGCGGAAAACGGAAATAACAGCCACGCGCCGTAAAGTAGACAACACATTTCGCACACAACCCGCTCGGTGCAGGTCCCTTTTCTCCTGCCTCCTGCTCCCCCGCCCTCCTTCCCTTCACCCTTCCCCGACATGCAATAAATGCATTTTGCATGGTGTGCACGTAAATGACCGCCGACGATTTAAATTGTTACGCTGTGGCCGGCCGAGCGTTGTCTGCCATCAAAATGCATTACGTATACGCAATAAAAATTACGTATACGCATGGGTGTGCGTGTGCACGGTGGGGAGGACTGACTGCATTTTATGCGTGCCTCGCATTATCATTTAACATTTCCTGTATTCTGTCCTGTTCGGTTCGGTTCAGCGACGGTGAAAAGCGGGTATTGGGATTGCTTGTAACAATTGGCTAAATAGTTTATTGTGTGTACGCCTGTGTGTGTGTGTTTGGGAAGGGGAGGAAAAATTGTTGACTGGTGGGTTGGTGGGCCAGCGATTGATTGGCAATTGAAATGCACATAGAGCGTATGGCCGGCAGTAAATCATGGTGAATTATGCAATTATACCGATCATCAGGGATTAAATAGGTAATTGTAATTGTTTTCTCTTTTTTTTGTTGTTGTTGCTCGTGAGGGAGAACTTTCCCTCGAAAAGGGAATTTGCCATTCCATTTCTTTCCCTTTCCCCTACCTCTTTACCCTCTACTTTCATTTCCATTTCTCAATTTCTCGCTACCTGCAATTTGGTTAAATATTTACCTTACTTTCGCTACCTTTTGGCGTTTTTCATCACTCGACTGAAAATTGCAGTCATTCTGCTCTGTCAACTAATCATATAGAAAGCATTTTTGCCCCCGAACCAAAACCAAAACCAAAGCCAAAGCCCAACCAAACCCAGAAGTCCAACTCGAAAGGTTGACCGACCCAAGCTGCTTTGGCACAATAATAATTTTGTAAATTATTGCGCATACGCCGCGTGTGTTTGTCAACGCGAAATAAAAATGTTAGCCGAAAAAAACTTTCAACAATATTTCCCTCTCGGGAGGTCGCCGCCAAGATTCATCCCGAACTTGGGCCCTGATCCGGTGCCTCAGCTCATTTCCAGCTCAAATAAGCGTAAGTAAATTTGTAAGATAAACAATTGGAGGGGGACAAGAAAAACAGAGACCTGCTGTTGATGTTGTCAGCAAGTGGAGGTGGTTTCAGGTGGATTTGGAAGCCTGGCAGGGGGAGAAGGTGCAGGTGGACAGGTGCCCCGGCCTGCCCTCGAGAAAAGTCTGGCCTGTGTCTCTCTCTCTGTCTCATCAGCTCTGTGTCTGTGGAGCTCTGTGGAAGCCAAGTCAAGCCAAATAGCTCCAGGGCTCAAAGAGGAAGACAGAGGGAGGGCGGAGAATGAGGATGAGGAGCTTCTAGTCCGGGCAATATTCATTCCGGTGGCAAACAAACACGCAGCAGCAACAATGGCCACAACAGCAGCTTAGCACTGAGAGAAAATAAGTGAAATATCAGTTAAAATAGGTAAAGGAAGCTTATACTTTCTGTGAAGTTTCTAACAAGTAATGAATGTAGAATTTCTTGAAAAAGCATTTGATTTTTTTAGATTATAAATATGTATAACTTTTAAAGAACTCTGTAAATATTTTTTATTCTACCTTTTTAAGTATTTTTACTACTGTTAAATTAATTACTAATAACATTAATTACTAAAAACAATTAAAGTATTCTCTGAACTTTAACAGAATTTATTTTAACTACAAATTCCCTGCATTTGTTTTTTGTGTTTCGCCAAGTGCATAAGGCAGTGTGTTGGCGAACAACAAGCTGAGTAACGCCTTGGACGCTGCCATTTGTGGCATGCCTCCGCCCCGCCGACCCGCTTTGAAGGACCCTTCCCCGGTGACGCCCCCTCAAGTTAGTTGATGAACTTCGTGTTCAAGTTGTAGCACAAGAGTTGACGCCTCGCAGCCAAAAACTGCGACGGCTGCTGTTGATGGCCTCGCATCTGGCGACGGGGCTAGGAACTAGGAGAGGCACGAAGGGGGAAAAGCCGCCGCCAGCTGTAACACTGATAGCAATTCCAAGAGACAACAACGGGCGCCGAGCGGCCAAGCGGCGGGGAAAACTCCTGAGCAGCTCTTTGCTTTTCGTGAGTTTTTGTTTTTCTTTTAGTTTATTTTACTTTCGTGTGCCGTGGCGGCGTCGGCATCTTCACTTTGGTTTGATTTTATTATGTTTTTCTTTGGGACCGCACTGGCCCCCATTTTCCGAGTCCATAGCCAGCCGGCCGCCACTTTTCCCTTGGCCACATGCTGCCAAGAGTTTTCTTTCGTTATATTTGACTTGGCCCCGGCGACCTTTCGAGAGGTTGAGCAGGTTGGAAAACAGCAGCAGCAGCAGCAGCATCGGCATCCCTTAGCCCCGTTACAATATCAAGTTAATTGTTTGAAATAAGTGTTGGCCCGCCCAACGCTTTTCCCCAGCTCGCTTGCTTTTCCCAGCCCTATCTTGTTGCTGATGTTGCGGTTTCTTTTGTGCCGCCTTTTGGAAACTACCCACATTTATAGTGTTGTGGCCGAGGCTTTTTCCTCTTTTCCTCAGCTGGTTGTCAACGCCAGCCGCAGCCCCAAGTTTTCCTTACATTTTCCTCCTGTCCGGGTGGTTTTCCCCCTTTCTGTTTTCCTTTCTAGTCTTTCCCTTTTTTTTAAGTTCTTTCGCATTCGCATCTCTTTGGCTTATTTTACTTTGACTGACTCTCTCGCCCCGAAGTCTCAATGTTTGGAGTGCACTTTGGCCGGCAACTTGAAATGAATCTAATAACTTGGCCCACACACACACACACATTCCCTCAGATGGACGCACAAAAACAATGGCCAGCTTTTTTTTTGGGTGGGAGAGTGTAGAGAAGGGGAAGAAGAAAAGCTTGTTGAAAAGCGGATTTTGTTTTGCAAGTTGCTCGAGTGCTTCGGCGGTTTCTTTTCCACTTTTCCGCATTGTTCGCCTTGGCAATTCAAATATCTTAGTTGAGGAATTTCCCAGACCAAAGCCAACCGAAAGAACGAGCGAACGAAGGAGTTATAAGTTTGCTGGCTGCCAATGTTAACATCTCTATTAGTTCAATTTATTTGTCTGGCGATGCGAAGGGAAAACAACAATTTTCCGCCTGCGCCTGCCACGGCGACAAAAGCGGTGCGAGGAATTCGGAATTCGACTTGATTGTGTTTGCAATTTCATAAAATAACAATTCGCCAGCCAGCGTCTTGGCATCCTTCATCCTTGTTATTGGCGCCCTGATTGCCGCCGGTGGTTGTCGCTTTTCCTGGCTTTTCCGGAGCTGCTTCTGCTGCTGCTGCTGCTCCTGTTGTTGGATTTTTCGGGGGATGGGAACGGGAATGGAAAGGAATGCGTTCCTCGTAAATAGCTGGCAAGGTGTGGGCCCGGCATGTGACGCCAAACCCATCCCAGGAGCCGAGAGAAAAGTCTGTCCCGGTTTTCTCACTCCCTGAAAATTCGGTCTTCGCTCCTGGGGCATGCCAAATTCAATTCACACAAAATACCCGTAATTCAACACCCCACGGATGGAGATGAATGCCACTCCACTGACTGATTGCTTTTGCCTCCAAAACAAACTCCCCCAGGGCGCATTGAAATGAGTTAAACCAAAGGCGACGGGTGGCTGCTGCCAGCTCCTCAAGCTCCTCAAGTTTTCCTCGATTTTCCCCGAGCTTGGCCCGCTTTTCGTTTCGAGTCTGAGATTTCAGCAGCGACATCTCAAGCGACTCGTTGACATATTTGTATTGTATTCAATCGATGAATTTCTGCAGCTTCTTCGCCGCATGGCCCATAAGGGAAAATGACTTATTTTGCTTACGCACACATTGAACAAGGTCCTCGAGCAGCACCAGCTTGCCTTCGTCCTGGCATACCAACATCGAAGCATCCTTCGCAGGGGTTGATTGCTCTCTCGCTCTTTCTTTCTTCTGGCTTTCCACCGCTTTCCATTGACTTTACACGGAAACTAATTTTATATTTTATTAAGATCGATTCGATTTCAGTTTCAAAAAATACTTGGAATTGCAGTAAAAGTATTTTATTTGAAAGTTTCTAAATTTTCCTAGCTAAGAAATGCATAATTGTTAAAGAGAAATATTTGAGCTACAGAAAGCTTAAAATTCAAGGAAATTGTAATTAGAAACAGTTGATAAATACCCTTAATATGCAAAGAAAAAGTCTACCTAGACTTTTCTATCTAATTTTCTTTTTTCTCACTTTACAAACTCCTTTTTGTTGTACCCTTTTCAGGCTACATTTTGTCATATTTCTTTGCGTGTATGCATTGACATTCGTCCTGTTTCGGCTCCTGCTCCGCTTTTCCAGCAGAAAAGTTTGCGCTACACATTTTTTACTTGGCTGACTGTCGACATTCGCGTTGATATTAAAATTTTAATAAACCCCAGCACGTTGACTGGGGGAATCTTCAGCTGGTACTGCTTCTGGTCCTGCCCCGGCTGCTGCTCCTGCTGCTTCTCCTGCTGCTTTTCCTCCTTTTCAGCGACTCCTTCACCAGGCATTTCCCTTCAGCCTCCCGTGGCCGCTCTTCTCGCTTTTCCCAGCTTGTTGCACTTGACGGAAACGCGTCAGTTGGGCGCGCTCTTTCGCTTTTCCCCTCCTTCGAGTTCCCAATTGGTTTGGCACAACGCACATTTCCATGCGGCGACATGAAAAACGAAAATGCCATAATGCTGGAATTGCCATATATACACACTTGGGTCCCAGCTGGCTGACAGCAATGATTTCTTTTGCCCTCACGTGGAACATGTTGATAAATCAAATCCCAGCCAACTCAATGCCAATGCCAATTTGGTTGACAATTGCTTTTTTCGCTCCGCTTTGCTTTGAGTTTGGGTTTTCGGTTTGGCTTTTTCCCCCAACAGCTAATTGTTGATGGAAGGAGGGAGGGTGGGAGAATTGTTCTTGTTGGTAGAGAAATATATATTTTCAGTTTGCAACAAACTAGGGCCAGCAATTTTAAGCCCCTTTCAAAAACCAAAAAAAAAGGCAACTAGCAAATGGGCCAGAGCTGGCTTCTATGCCAGTCAAAAGCCAGACATTTGTAATCCATGTGGCTGTCTCCGGAATTGGCTTTGCGGCATCGGACAATTCACAAAAAGGCCGGAGTGAAACCTTAAGCGCGTTGCCCGAAATGAAATCAAATAAAATAGTTAGTAAATAATAAAACAGTTGAGCAGTGGATTCGACTAGTCGAGGATTTGGGTAGTCGAGGATTCGAGGATTCGGGGATTTTCGAGGGGATGTGGGGAGGGACGTTTAGTGCCGCTTTTCGCCGCTTTTATGGCCAACGGCAATAGACGAAAATTTTATTATAGAAAACGTCTTTGGGCTTTGAGCCCATGGCAGTCAACAAACCATTAAACTCAAGTGTTTACCACAAGCCCAAGTCACTAGACACAAATCTAAAATGGCAGTTAGACAACTCAAGCGATGTGGGACAGCAGCTAATGTGGTTACGAGGATGGCTCCGTCGCTCTTAGGTGAGCCAGAGGAGTCCTCGGAGCTGTCCTCGTAGTCCTCGCAGTCCTCGATTTTGGCCCAAAGTGCTGAGAGCTAAGCCATTTTGAGCGAATGATGGCTGCGAATTTATTGCCAGGACGATGAGAGCAACTCAAAGTTTAAACTGGGTTTCACGAATTCTTACAAGGGCTCTCAATTCAGAAAATCAAGTTATTTGGATTTTAGAAATCTCCGTTTTTGGCTGTATATTCTGAGTAGATTTTAGTTTAAGGAAGGGAAACTGATTTATAGATTTTGTAATTAGAAATAAGTCTTATTTTGTTAAACACCAGTTTAAAACAATTTTAAATAAATAGTTTTTGGAATGTAAAATCTTGTAAAATGAAATAAATATCTTGAAAATAATATTTCTGGCTATTTTCAAAGCTTTTATTAATGTTAATTTACAGAAAATACTTTAAAATACTAGTTTTTCAAGAGTGAACATTGTTTCGTTACTACTTGGCAATAATATCTCAGAGATATATTCCAAGAAATCAAGCATTTATTAAAATTTAGCAGGGTATCACTTAACTTTGAGCCTTTCTCGCTCAAATGAAGTCATATTCCCGCGGCCTATTGAAACATTCATCAAGAAAAAGTTGATGGCAGCACGGACTCCTCATCAGAACTTCTAACCAAGTTGAAACCGCACTATAAATATATTTCAACTTATTTATGACCACTTTTCGATGAGGGTTTATTCGCGTTTACAGCCGGGTTATAAAATTTATGAGCCCTCGGGCTAGAGGTCGACAGTCGAGGGTCGAGGATCGACTGGAGGCAAAGCGGGAGAGAGACACGCGAATTCCGATGCCGCGTTTATTTTCCTGGTGCGTAATTATTTTTATGACATTTTTTCCTGCCTTTTTTTTAGCCGAGGTGTGGGTTAGATAGACGGAGCACGAGCACGGGCCACGAGCAGCAGAAGCAGGAGCTATAGGGCCGAGGTCCTTTTGTCCGGCAACCGTGTTGAAGTGTTGGCGTTTGCCAAACAAATTAAAAGCAAATTATAACGAAGCAACGAAAATGAAACGAACGAAACGAAACGATATTATCAGGCAGCAAGGACACAAAACTAAATTTTAGAGTCCTGCCGGAGGATTCTCCCCACGCTGGCGCTGGCGCTGCCGCTGGGGCTGCCGGCTTTGCCCGCTGATGATGGTCGTTGGAATTTTAATTTCTGTGTTGTGCTTTTCACTCGGGCAATGCCACTTAAAGCGATTTACTTGCAAATCTTGGTAATGGATGGCAGGCAAGGTGAGAAACGTGCCCGAGGACCAGAAGTCCAGCGGAGGGTGCGAAACGTGCCTGACGTTGGACATAAATTAATTTATTGCGTGCGCGCCTGGCCAAGAAAAACAGAAAACAAAAAAAACACAGAACAGAACAGAGAAAAAATGGGAAAAAAGCGCTAAGAACAAAAAAAAAACTCAAGAAGGAAAACAAAAACAAACGGCGCGATTCGTTGAATTGTTTGAGCTGCCAGCATAAAAATAATTCATTGCATACTTTTTCGGGGGTACGAGGACCAAAACTTTCATTAAATAGCATTAATAATTAAGAGATGAGGGTGGCATTTAGGGGGATATTTAGATATTTTGGGGACTTATAACGACCTTCTCCGTTGGAATTGTATTAAATATTATGCTTATTTATCATTTAATATGAGTAACAAAGACGGGGAGACTAATTTGATTGCAGGCATTAGTTAAAAAAATAAAAAGTGTAATTATAATTAGAGTGTAGAAAGTAAGTAATTATTGCATTACATTTTGTACTCTTTTTAGATTTCGAATTTTGTTTTGATTTAGATATAGTTTTGAGTGTGTTTTTATTACTGAATTAAATATAAAGAAAAAATCATTTATAACCTGAACCTTTGAAAGATAGCCAGAAAATTATTTATAAAATATACAAAATATTTAAACCATTTGCCAAATGCTTTTCAGTATTCAATAATAGGTTTGAGCTTTCATTTTTTTTGCATTATTTACTTAAAAAAAACTATATCTGAACAATAAATTTAACATTTTGTAATGAATTCACAGGTGTCTTTTTTACTTTGCCAAAAAAAAACCCTGTCTTAAACAAGTATATTATTTATACAAATTATTTTAAAGCCCAGACAAATTATTTAACTTAAACTTGTCTCATTATTGTATTAGTTTTTAATGAAACTTCATTTAGAAACAATTTATTCCCCTCATTCTTTGTCGATATTATTATAAATTTAAAATTTGTGAGTAGTCTATGATAGAAATATCGTAAAAAAATACAGCTTTTTATTCGATTTTCTTTATCTCTCAGATATTTAGATATTTTACAGGAACTTACAACGAGTTTTTTTGTTGGAATTGTGGCGGCTGCTGTCGTCGACAGCGGCGTAAACGTCGACTGCGGCGGCGGCGGCGGCGGCGCTGCGACGGCTGTCACGGGCGGACTAATCGCTTTAATTGTCGCCTGCGGAAGCGGCGGCTGCTGAAATAATTCCGCTGGCTGCTTCACGTAGAACAGATTTACTCCAAAGTGTGAAATCTTGATGGGTTTTATAGCAACACCTTCGACAGGAAATGTGGTTGTGTGGGCCGACTTAGCTGCGTCGGCTCTAGGGGGGCTAAGATCGGCTGTCTGGGCTGATCTTGGCTATATGCACTGGGCTCTTTATATATATCTGCTGTAGCGGCTGCGGATTTTCGATTCGATTTTGGATTTTCCCTGTTTTTTCTTTTTTTTTATCGTCGATTCACAACTGTTTGAGAAGCTCTTTGGGTTTAGGGTTTATTTTTGTTGATTTGTTTATTTGTTTTCTTTGTATCTTTATTTTGTTCGATTTGCAAGTATTTCTCTCGGGGAAATACTCGTGAAATCTGTATTTTTAAACACTACTAAAGCTCAACGGTTGACAGCGCGACAAATGTCCTGCTCCTGTTTTGGATTTTACTTTGGGGATTGTTGTTGTGTTGATTGCACTTGAACGCGTTGTGTTGGATTGCCAAAAAACTCACGGTGACAAAAATCTCAGGACGCGATTGCCGCGAGTGTCCTTTAACGACTTTTGACTGGCTGATATTCGATTTGCAGGACTTAATTCCTCTCGACTCGACTCTACTTGACTTTTGGGTCTTCCTGGGCTATCGGCTGTTTGGTTGTTTGGTTGTAGATTTTGTTGGTTTCACACTAGGCTACTTGCACGGTTTATTTAGCTGAGGAACAGAACGCAACGACTGCTGGACTCGCTTGTCTGATAACGACTGAAGGACTCTCGCGAATTGCGTAGGATTTTTAGCAACAGCCAAACGCAGCGGGATTCTCTTCCTCAACCATGCCGTGCCGTACCGGAGCTCCTCTGCCGCCGTCGCAGTCGCCGTTGCTGGTTGTCGTTGTTTTTCACCGCCGCCGTCGGCGGGCGGCCGGCGCAGAAGCATTACAACAGCGGAAGTGGCTAACAGCGCCTGAGAGAGAGAGAAAGTGCGGGGAGGGGAGGGGAGAGCGAAAGCGAGCGAGCAGGACAATGGGACGCAGGAATTGGGGAAGCCAAAGGGGGGCCGAAGAGGAAGCTACTGAGAGCAAGAGCGAGCGCCGGATGCACACCCCCACACTGCTCTGCCAGGAACTCTGTTAACTGCTAGCCCGCATAAGCTTCTACCAGGGTTGTCGAGTCTGTTAAATGTTTGCCAGGATAAGCAGCTGTAGCAGGAGCAGTGGAAATTCGTACAAGTGGAAAATGGGAGAAAAATCTCATCCCCTTAAAAAACAATACGATAAACGGGTGGAAATTCCTTTAGATTGGTTTATATATCCAGCAAAGCTAGCTTTATATCTTGTTAATATATTAAAAATATAAAACATCATAAAATAGTCTTGCCCAGCTTTCCAAATAATATTTTTAAATAAAGATTTAATACAACATTCAAAGGGAATACTTTTTCCTGGGATTAAATACATAAATATTTAATAACAAAGTATTTTTCGACTTTATTTATCTACGTTTTACAATTGCTTAGTTTTTTTTTCAACAGAAATGTTTAATATATTCTTGTATGTAGAAACCTTAATTCTCTTTTCCTTTCAACAGTGATTCCTGGCTTTAGGCCATTACATTTACTACCCTGGCCACCTGCCCCTAAGCCAGTAACGGCCCGCCAACAATGTTGCAATCGAAAACAAACAAACAAACAAAAATCTTAGACATTCACCAAACATTCACTTTCAGCAGCAGGAGAAGTTAGTTAACAGCGCGAGAGACACTCTTGCCTCTCACTTACTGCAACTGCGAAGGAGAGCAAGGACTTTTGAGAGAAGGAAATGCCAGAGTCCTTACACAGAGAGAGAGAGGAGAGAAAGCGGAAGACAGATAGATAGAGAGAGAGCGAAAGCTAGAGAGAGCTCGGTGCTCCACGCGCGTCATTGTTGCACCTTTATGTTTGTTTTCGTGGGAGGCCCGCAACTTGCTGAAGCAAGAGGAGACCCGAGGCGAAGGGGACGACCGAAAGGAGCCAGGACCTAAGGGAGGGAAGTGCCGAGGTATGGGGAGACGAGTCCTGGCAATGGCGCAAACAAACAACAATAGCGATTCGAGTCGGCAGAATGTCCATGTAACCTCTGCAGAGGGTGTCGCTGATGTCCCAATGATGATGACGATGACGATGAAGGGCTACGGAAAGGATAATGTCCATGTTTCCAGGTGAGACCTAACCCTTTGACTAACATTTGTCAGGCATGAAGGAAGAGGTACATATGTGGGAATCACAATAATTGTAGGAAAATTGAAGAATGTTGCTTGATTATTATTATTCTTATTATTATTCATTATTATATTTCTTATTTACAACTCTATGTTCGGCACCCCTAATAGATCTCTTATATCATTAATATTTAGATTAACTTTAAAGGTCCTCCAAGTAATATCTTTATTATTGCAACCTTTCTTCACTGCAATCTTCAAATCAAATCATTATTTTTTATAATTAAGAAGAATTTATTATATTGTTTCAAATACTCAAAAAACATATTTAGAAGATCATTGAATATTACGACAATAAATCCATTTCTATAATTATAAAAGTCTAAGCCCATTATCCTTTATCCTTCAAACAATAATCATTGACAGCATCTTGTAAACGCCATCATTGAAATCGTGAATGAGTGAGCGAACATCAAAGAATTCGTCATCACTTAAATGCCCACTCATTACAGGCTTTATCACAAGAGCGTTCATCATCACTGGGCCGTATCTGCATCATCATAATCATCCTTGCTCGTCGTCATCATCATCGCCATCGCAGCAGTAGCCATCGTTCCCGTTCTCCTCCATTGTTGTTCGCCGTCGTGTGTCCCGTGTCTCGTGTCTCGTGCGTTGGTGAAAGTGTCAACTTGACATTGCCTGGAGTGCACGCGCCACCGCTCTCTCGCACACTGACACACACACGCACACACAGCAGCGATGCTCTCCAGGATACGTATGTGTGTGCATATCCTTACAATCCGCTTGCGTCAAATATTTTGTTGGCCCCGGGGCAATTGTTGTTGCTGTTGCTCCTCGCTGACATGCGAATAGTGCTCGCAGCTGGGAAATTTGCTCAAACCGAAAAAAGGACTTGCGAGAGACAGGACATTTCAGAAAGTGAGAGAGAGAGAGAGTCCCTCGCTCTCTCTAGCGGCGCAGGCTCCCTGATTGGATTTCCCCTTGGCCTGGCAGCGCAGTCGTCGGCGACAGAGGCTGGCTGCCATGGCAGCTTTATCAGTGCCATGAAATGTTGTTCCCGGAAAATAACCCAAAGGAAATGCTCTGCACACACACACATGCACATCCGCATAAGGACCTACACGAGTGTGTGTGTGTGTGGAGGAGCACCAGGAGCAGCAGCAGGAGCAGCAATAACTGTGTACATGTAAATCCTGGTTTGTTTCATTTGCCGATTTGGAGCACCAACCTCCTTCATCTCCCCTCCTGGCACCGCGCTCATCCGATCTCCCTTCGTCGCCGAAAAGCCCGCCGGCACTAACTTTGTACGCTTGATGATGATAATAATGTTGCCCCTTGCCAGTCACACAGAGGGAAAATATCACCCGAAATGGGTAATCAATTGGAAGACTCTTTCTAAGCTACAAAAAAGTAGTTTTGCTAGGACCAACTGGCATGGGAAGTCCTTTAAAAGGGCGCTGAAACTGAATCTGGTGATGAAATTATTTGACTTAGTTGGACATTTAAGGATTTTAGATCCTTACATTATAATATTCTTTATTCTTTCCCTGAATTTATTGCAAGATCCTATGTAATTCAAGGCTTGAAATGATTATTAATCTGCCATATATTTCGATTTTGATTTAATAGGGATTTTTTAAAGATTTAAATTGTATTAAAAACTTGTTAAAATCTTTCTTTTAATTCTACTTTAACCATAAACATATAATACTTAATTACTTCAATAATTTCTATGTTAAAAAACAAAAATATATTATTACAAAGTCTAAGCTTTAAGAATTAATTTAAAATTATTTTATTTACAGGTTTCTCTTTAAGCAAACTATTATCAAAAGCAAAAAAAAACCTTAGTCCTTTCTTTGGAAAATCAACAAGTTTTTTACTAAACCACCTGTAAACTTTATATAATATTCTTATGTTCTTCTAAAAATATTTGTTAAATATTTCTCTTAATTACTGTTTAGAAAAAGTTTAAGTAATATAAAAATGTAGTACAAAATTGGCATTGTGCCAGAACTTTTATAGCAGTGCATCCAAACCGAATCGAACCCAATCCCAATCGCAAACTCAAACCCAGACCCAGGACCCAAGCCTCGCCCCAAAAACCCCTGCCAATCCAATCCAATCGCACGGCCACACCAGACATCGTCTATGGAAATTCGCATGCCGATTTTCGAGCGATTGCAATTGATTTGTAATGTATTTCATTGTTGGGTATGTGTGTGTGTGTGTGTGTGTGTGTGCAGGATCTGTTTGGGGGGACAAAGAGCAGGGCAGCGACGGAGCGGAGGTATAAAATTTGTATTGATTATTTCTATTGCCTTTGTTCGCCGGTCGTCGCTTTTGTTCGCCATCTAATGATAGCTATGGGGGCATTAAAAATGTCATACACAATAGTTTTTCCCTTCTTTCCTATTCCGGCCTGCAACAACTAGCCAAAAGTAGATAGAAAGCAGGACTTTAAGACCACAGAACGACCAGTGGATAAAGTGGACCGAGTGGCAGGTGGGACGGGGTGTGAGTATAAATTGTAAACTTGGCCGCATAACGCCGCCAGGACACGCAGCAAATGTGGCAGTGGGGAAAATGTCTGCGGAGAGGCGGCTATCGGCTAGGGAATTGGCATGTGTACAAGTCAATTATGGGTCAAAATCCACACAGGAGTTGAGGCGAATCGACTCAAGCTGAACTGAGCCGAGTGGCAAACACTTGAAGATGACGCCAATGCCAATGCCAATGCCGTTGCCGTTGCCGCTGCCTTTGCTTTTCTTTACTTTTCTTGGCATTTCTTTGCCTTTCCCTTGCCGTTTTCTTTTTTGCTTCTTAGCGCAGCTCAGCTCAACGCACAATTTTATGAGTTTTTGGCTGCGCTCGGTTTTTTATGCCCAGCAAAGCGTTGCGACTGCAAAGGGTATATAAGGTATATTCCCACCCCACATCATGGCTAATTCCACAATTTGGTTACATTGTATGTCGTTTTTCCACTATTTAAGGAATTTGTAGGTCCAATTATGGGTTTATAGCTAAGACATAGAGCCAGGAATATATATTAAATACGAGTTATATGGAGTTTTGTATATATATAAACTTTAAATTTACGAAAAAGTATTGAATTTTGATTTTTTAAAAAGCAAAGAAATGATTACAGTTGAAAGGTATCTTTATTAATTAATTATTAATATTTAAGTTTATATTTTTAACTTCATTTTAACTTCAAATGTTTTTTTATATAATTAATTATATTTTCATATTCGAGTTGTAAATACAAACTTAAAAGAAAGGTTATAGAAAATATTAATACATTTTATTGTATCTTTATTTTTCTAGTAATTCCCTTTTGCATTTCTTTATTCCAATATTCACACAACCCCCATCGATTTTGACTTATATATTGAGCTATTGAGATTGACAGGAATGGTTCTACCGGGTATCATGGATTCGTGGAAATCAAGAAATATAATACAATTCTTAATTTCATTTTTTTTCCTCCGCCTTTGGATGGATGCAAGATGTGGTGCGAGATGAAAGGGGACCAAGGAGTAGGGGTAAGCTGAGGCGGCAGCCATTGGCCATTGCAAATGAAACATGTTTGGCTTTATCGCATTTATTGACGACTCCGTTGGGACGTTTTGCTTGCCTTTTTCCACCGCCTCCGAAGCCAGATCAAACAATGCCACTTGGGAGGCGCTGCTGGGTGGTAGGAGTGAGCTCAGCAGTTGGGTCTGGGATTCCCCACTCAAATTGCGCTATCGAGCAGCTCCAAACAGACTTATAAAAACATTATTTTATGTTCATGTGTGAGTGTGCAAGAGGGGAGAGTTAAGCGGAGGAGGAAGAAGAAGGAGGGGAGAAAGTCGGAAGGAGGACGAAACTAAAATCACTTAGAAAAGCAGTCATAGATAAACAAGTAGAAATGATGAATGCCAACGGAATCAATATGCTACTCGAGCTGAATTTCATGCTGATATTTATTCTAAAATCGCATATTTAATGAGGTTCAAGATTTTAGTTTCTGCTTTACTGAATCTTAAGCTATTTAAAGATGAAACTTAATATTTCAAAAGGCTCTTCTATATGTAATGTTCCTCAAGGATTACACTTTTCATTTGTTAAAAATATAAGTTTTCCTTAAAGCCCTGTAAGTTGAAATATATTCCCCGCTTTGGTTACTTAAAATATGACTAACTTGTGCCCCAGAACTCTGTTTGGAAATCCTCCACTGGAAGTCCGGTCACATTTAAGCAATTCTGCTGATTGTTAAAAGCTTACGCCGCGCACTTGGCTTTAAACCTTGCCAGCACAAATTCCACTTCATTCGGCTGATATTTGTGGCCAGAAGCGGCAAACACACACACAGATACACATGCACACTGGCAGAAAAACAGCAAAATCACACACATCCTTTTGCCATCAATTCTCTAAGCAACAAACAAACACACGCACTAACCAGGCTAAAATGGAGAGAGATGCCGCAACACGCAAAGCTCTTTTCACTACAAAACGGAAGTACATAGAACCAGGAAAACTGCGGGGAAATTCTGTGGGGGAAAGGCAGGCCGCACACTCGCACAAGCTTAGAGGAAAAATACTGTGGCAAAAACTACTATAACACACAATCGCAGGAAGGATGGCCGAGCGGAGGAGGAGGAGGAGGCGAGTAGCTGCTGGAAACAGGAGAGCACAAGATATTCATTCTATCGTAAAATAGGTGAGCCATGTGTGTGTGTGTGCGAGTGTGGAAAAAACAAGCGCCAACGCTCTGGTCAACGGATAACAAAACATAAATAATAACGACAGCCGAGCCAGTCGGGGAAGCTGGGAATATATGTATATATACGGGTATCTGGCGTGTGGTGCCCCAGGGCAGCGGCACCTTCAGATCGCCGGAGATCTCTTTAGAACATAAATGGGACAGGGAGTACATATAGAATATTCCTGCTGCCTGAGGGTTTTGCTGAAAGAGACTTGCCATAAATAAAAACAATTATTTTGTCACCAAAAAATTTGAGAATTAAATTTTACCAAAAAACATTAAGTTAAAGGTTATTCAGAATATTTAATAAATATTAAACTTTTCCATATCCCAGTTCAGTTCCCTTAACTTTTCATTAACCGCCTCTGTTCAAATATTAAATACACTTTAAAGCAAAAGAGAATGTATATTAAATAAATACAGCAAATCAATTGAATGCCGACAGAAAATGGGTTAAAGATCGCTTTTATTCATCAGCAAAATATTCCCAGAACCGATTCCCATTCAATTGAAATGGAAAACGCTTTCGGCTCCGGCTCTGGCCCGGCTTGGCTTCCTGGAATATCCTTAATCGCCATGTCCTATCGGTTTCCTGTGAGCCAGAACAAAAACAACCAGAAATCAGACCGGACAAGAGCCGAAAACTGGTTGCCCAAGTGGCGAGGGAGGGCAAAAAAGAGGGGAAGGTGGCAAAAATCACCACTGGTTGGAGAATAATGTGAATGTGAACGCGCATATAACTCATTTATTTATTTACTATACCATATATATATATATATTTATTTATATATACAGGGAGTCAAAGTTGTGGTGGAGCAGAAGGAGGAAAACAAAATTTTTGGTGAATTTATAAATAAGAGAAACGAGAATATGTGGGCTCTTTAAAGGGGAGAACAGCTTCAAACTCTTGGTACCCCTCAATAAATATATCGTACTTTTGTGGGGGAATTTTGCTATACACCAAAAGAGAAATGTTTAAATAGTATTATTTATAAGTAAAATTAAAATTAAATAGTTTTTTCCAACACCTTTGTTTTGTTTCAAAACTTTCTTGCCTGTTCAAGGAGGTTTTGAAGACTAATTTTTATTTAAATGCATGTTTTCTTGTTTGTTATATTCTATCCTAGTTAAATTTATACCCCTTTCTGTATTTCTATTTTCTCTAAGTGTAATTGTGAGCTTGCGTGCATTGAGGCTTGCGTTTGATTTAATAGTTTATTAAGATACGCGCTCCAAGTGCAGATTACGGCAGGCGAATTTGCTTTGTGGTTCCCCTTGGAAACCTTAGCCCCTTAGCGCCGAGTAACCACCCACAAAACCATCCCCTCCTCGCACTATTACCGTCCCTTCCTTCAGCAAGACACTTAAATGCGACGACCACTGGATTTTGGCTGTGGTTTATGGGCTTGAGCTGGGGCATAAATAGATTTCGGGTTTCTCGCAGCGAGAAGCGGGAATTAAGACCGGGAGAAGCACGAGTTCCTGCACTAACCAGCAGCAATCAGTAGTAGTATTGGTGCATAAATATTTCTCAGTTGTGAAGCTGCTGAAATCGATGCACGAATAAAATCCAATTGATCGGGCACTTAATCACTCGATTTGTGAATGCATTTACCCTGCCGTTTAGTATTTACCTCTGTATTTATTTTGGTATTTACGCAGTGTTTATCACTGTGCGCTAAGTATTTATTTTCATATTTATCTCATTGCTCAGCACAGTTATTGCTTCATTTTCATTGCCAATTTGTTGCGCACGACCACGACCAGGGCAGGGGCTCATTTAAAAGGCCCATAAATTAATATTTTCACGCTTTAAATGCCACAACAGGATACGTACACGGAGAGCAGGAGCACATATTATACACATTATGGGTCTGTCTGTATGGGTCTGTCTGCTAGACGATTAAAATGGCTGTTAATGACAAGTGAACGTTATAAATTACAGCAATGAAGAAATTCTTTTTTTTTGCAGCTTTTTTTCCCCCACGAAAGGGGATGCTTTTCCTCAGCAGGCTGATGATGGTGATGATGATGAGACTGCTTATGCCTAGGGTAAATGGTTGATGGGTTGTATCTGCTGGAGACACTGAAGTCTGCCTAATTATTTAAGATCAAGCGGCTGGGAAATGCCAATGCCAATGCTATAATGTTTCTCTGTTTCTGGCAAACAATGGAAATTAAGGCCAAGGCATAGACAAAGTCACAGCTCGGGCCCCGATCTAATGATGTTGTCTTGGCCTGTTCTACGCTTCAATGTTATTAATGATGCCCCATATGACACACACTCGTACAGCCATCCACACCTTCAGCGACCTCCGACTGAGCTGGCGTTTTTGGTATCGTTGCCTTTAAATTACGTATACGCAATATTGGCTGCGGCGTCAAGAGAGAGAGCTCGCTGCACTGAGGGAAAAGTTCTGCTCACTTTATCTTTTATTTCTAAACAATGCCAACTTTAAACTATAATTTCATATACTACATATACATATTTCATACTTTTAAACAGCTCTTTCAAACGGCTTTAAAACTGAACTCTTATAATAATTTTCCCTAGTGCAGCTTTTCGCTCTTACCAATGCTCTTCCTTCTGTTTAGGCAGATGTCGGATGTGGTGGATGGCTGAGGGGGTGGAGCTACACGCAGGATGTTGGATGGGGTTTCCAGTGAGCGATTGAACCAGCAAACAACAACAAAAGCAGATACAGCAGCAACGGCAGCAGGAGCAGCAGCAATGGCAATAAGGATGATGACGAGGACGCCAGGACACGGTGAAATCAATGTGTGTGATTTGCCAATTATGTGGGTTATACTGCCAACGTTTTGGGTGTGTGTATCACCGGGTGTACCCGAGAGGGTGTGTGTGTGTGGGTGAGTGTGCGCGCCTCGTCATTACCGCTGTTTCCATTTCCGGCAGACAGGCGAGGCTTCGATGTCAATTTCATAAGCAATTTACGCAGACAGGAGCACAGGAGCGGGGAATTCGTTGAGGGAGCAGCAGGTTTTTCGGCTGAATCCCATTCGATTTGCCAACTGTTGAGGCCGAAAAAAAAATGTATATATGTATATTCCGCATTTGGGGGGGCCGGGAAATTGAGTAGACCCCCTAATTAACCAATTTTCCAATCGAAATAGGGGGAGAGCGAGAAAAATTCACACGTTCCAGAAGGGCCCTGGCTCGTCCTAATTATTGTCCTGCCATAAACAACAAAAGGACCCCGAAAGTAATGGCCGCTATAATTCACAGTTACTTATTGTTTATCTGTTCGTTTGCCCCGGCTCAATGTGGGCCATAATTTAACTGGCCGAATCTTTCGGCTGCTCCCCTTTGGCTTGGTTCGATTTTACGGCCTTCTGGGAAAGGAGTCCTTGCCCTCAGCACCCTCACAGAAAGAGAGAGAGAGGGGGAGAGAGCTCTTTCCCTGTGATTTAAATGATGCGAATTAATTTGGAGAATTTTCAACTCCCTCGACTTGCTGCAACCTGTGCAACAATGGCAAGGATAACTCCCAGCGAAAGGAGCTGCAAACAATTGCCGACTGGGACGAGCGAGGGGTAAAAACAAGGCCAAGGAAAATCTCAGTGCACATAACCGAAAGCCAAAATCGTGGCCATAACTATGTGCGGCTGCAGCCAGAAAAAGAAACAGAGAGAGAGAGACAGAGCTCTGGAGGAGGAAATGGCAAACAGACAAAAAATAAAAATACAACAAAAAGTGTATGCGAAAAACAAAAGGAAACTCAGCACGGCGCACGGAGCAAAACAATGCAACTCGAGGGGGGCCTTCGATGTGTGTGAAGTGAAGGGTTGGGCGGTGGTCGGGGGGAAAACTCGCAGAGCCACAGCAGATTGCATAAAAAATAGTTGAAGAGCCGGACAGGAGCAGCAGCTACACCAACAATAATAACAACAATAGCCAACCAAGCAACCACATTGGTGGGAAACATCTCTTTTGGTCCAAAAATAAGGGCTGAGCAGGAGGTCAGGGAAAAGCAGGGAGAAGCGTTCGTTCGTTCGAGTAGGCGAAAGTTTAAACAACTATTTATTATAAAATACAGCTACAACTACAAAATACTCAAATGAAATAAGCTAGGAGAGATGGTTGAGAGTGAGGCATATTTGATTACCTGGCAGGGGTCTTAAAATGTACCCAAAAAGAGGCTTAATTTAAATTAAAGGAGAACTTTTAAGGTTGTAAAAATGTATTTAAAGAATGAACTATTTTAAGTTTAAAGTGGTATAACATTTAATGAATATTTCATAATTTTTTGTTTGGTTTTATAAGCTAAAGCCTTGAATATTTTATAATAAATGTAACCTTTTTTATGTGAATCTTTTCTTTCTATATTTCATTTCATAACTTTAAAGGAAATGCTACTCTTTCAACTAGCATGAACTACTTATCTAAAAATATTAAAAATCTATAAATATATTCCGTATTTTAAAACAATTTTCATTGCTTAAATTTCTTTATAATTCCGAGGTTGCGAATTGGTTTTAATTCTTCAAAATATAATGTTTTACAAACAAAACTTTAATTTTCGATCCCCCCACCTGCGGTTTATTTATTTTTACAGGGTATTAAAACTATTTAACTTATACACGTTCCCAGGGATAAATTCAAGCAGACAACAGCTGAGCGTGAAGGTGGTATCAGCTTGTTTTTTATTTTATTTTTTTTGGGACAGCAGGAGGTCCAACCAGAGTAACCAAACCAAACCGAACGAAACGAAACGAGACCAGGAGCCACCGATCCGACCAGGCCAGGCCAGACCAGAGCCATCCAATCCATCCAGCACAGATGAGAGAGCACAAGGCACAGTGGTTAAGTTGAAAGGGTTAAAAAATTCGAAAAAATGAGTCAAAGATATTCTCCATAATGTAATTAAATTTTCAAACTTTATATTTTTCCAGCTAAAATTTACTTTTCAGATTAGTAAAGCTTCAATGTTTGAGCATAGGACTTCAAAACATTCAATTAAAAATATCCTGCGGTATTTAGGAAACTAATTATAGAAGAAAATATATTATAAAAGACCAAAACTCATATGCTTTTAATTCAAAAGTAAGAAATGTTAAATTTATTGTAGTTCCTGAACGAAATATACATTCAAGCCTTACTCTACTTATTAATTAATCCATGTTTGATGGCCTCAAACCTATAAGCCCACTGTGCGTTGGAAAAGCGATGCCGTGAAGCCTCAACAGCCGAGCCAAAGGAGCAACTTTTACGTGAAAATGTTCAAAATTTAATCAAATTAAAGTGAATGCGCCGCAGGCGAACATATTTCGCACGCCGAAGGAGCGGCAACGGCGGCAGCAGCAGCGAACGAGAGGCTCGCAGGATGTGCGATGAGGATAACAGGCGGCTGGCTGGCAGCTCTGCGCAAGTTTAATATGTAAATTGTTTTCGCTCGGCCCACTCTTGTTGCCGTTGCCTTCGACATTAAGTGGTTATCATAGCCATTTATGAGGCTGTTAAAAAGTATCTCATTAAACATAAATGGCCGCCCGCTCAACTAGAACCGCACAGATAGACAAAGTATCTATATTGAAACGCTTTGGCCGCTAGCCGGTTAGCCGAAAAAAAAGCGAAAAGCCAAAGCCAAATCCGTATACAAATCCAGAATTCCCGGTGTATCCGATGGTCGCAGCTGTTTCCAGCGGTTTCTGCATTTGGAAAAGGGGTTTTCCGCCAGCGAAATTTTCCTCAAACTCACAAACACACACACAGCATGCACACACTCATGTGTACACAGATATTCTATCCGAATTCCGTTTACCTGTCAAACTTTTGCCATTTGTGGCCAACATATTTTGAAGTTGGCCCGCACACACACACACACACACAGAGAGAGCATTCTTGTCAGCCCCATTTCCACTCCTTCTCCTGAATTTTCCACCTCTCCACCCTCCACCCCTCCTCCTACCCATGCCATCAAGCCACATTCATACCCTCAGCAATTTCCCAGAGACAGAGCCACGTTTATGCCTAAACTTTGTCAATTATTTGCGGATTTAACATTTGTAGCTGGTGCGGATTTTGATTTTTGATTCGAGTTTAAAAGGCTGGCATTACAACAACAATAACAGCAGCAGCAACAACAACAAGAAAAGGAATAACAACTACGGGTGGGAAGTTCATAAGCTCTGCCATGACACACTTTGGCTACTTGGGAAAAATCACAACCAGAGCAGAGAGAGAGAGTGTATGTATATTCTAATGGAAATTGAATGGAAAATTGAGGGGGCGAAAACTTGAATTTGAAGGAAATTAAAATTTATAGATATGTTTTTGTGAATAGGATTTTGATTCGGAGCTATGAAAACAACAGGCAAAAACAAGCTGTGGAAAAAATAACATGAAGATATACCTTTCAAGAATAAATTAAGGATTAAGATTAATTTACCACAAGAAAGAAAATATTCAATAAGAAGCAGAATAGCTAGGAATATATATATATATATATATATATATATATATATTTACATATTACAAATAATTTAATTTAATTTTAAGGTGTCTCAACAATTTATGTAAACATTTGTTTATTACCGAAAGAATTCCAATTAAATTATAAGTGACAAAGCACTGATATTTTAGCACAAACCATCAACTAAAATTACACAGACAATATTTTAATATAAAATTCGAACAAATAAGTTAAAAATACATTATTAACACTAAATACCTTTCATTGGGAATTAAGCAAAAAATGCCCTGGAAATTACACCTTGTTCATTTTGTAATGTTCTATTTGCATTTCCTCTGCTTTGCTGCTTTATACCAGCATCATTAGCGCCATTTTTTATTAATCAATAATTTTTTGCAGATGCAATACTTGTGTTCAGTTACCTGTATTTCCCTTTTTTTTATGTTAGCAAACATTTGGAATATGCATATCAAATAACTATCAATGACGGCCAACGGCTGCCAATTGCAAATGTTGAAGTCTCGCAACAAATTATCAGCAGAGCCGTCAGCGGCACCTGTCGTGTCCTTTTGCCAAACCCTCCCTGTATATATGTATATAAATATCAAATATATATATATAAGGTATCTATCACCCACAGAATCTTCCAAAAATAAAGGAAAAAACTCACCTTCATTTCTCCCTGGCTCTCAGACACAGTCCAAAAGTTATAAATAAAAGGAAAAAAGAAGACAACGAAAATTGGCATAGAAAAATCAAAAATAAAATATAAGAATCGTAGAAAGAGAAGGGGTAAAGCCCAACGAGATAGATATATATACATATATATAGGTACTATATAACTGAAGATTGAGCCAGAGCAGATGATGTTTGTTGACGTTGAGTTTGATGGCAACACTTGCAATTTTGCAATTTGATTATTTTGGCAAAAGCTAAATAAATATGTATGCAAAGTGGCCAGGAGCAGGAGTAGGGGATGAACCTTGCGCGGTCCCAGCACCTGGCGGCGATGGACTGCAGCCTGGGTCCATCCTCCCTTCCTACCACGAACACTCGTTTATTATGCGTAGCCCGGCGAAAGTTTGCAAAGTAATAACGCCGCAAAAGTTCAACTTCAATTGAAATAAATTAATTTCAACATTCGGACTGACAGCGCCAACTAACTGACAATTACACACACTGCAGAGACTCTCAGCGTGCCGCCCGTCGCATAAAATAGTTGAGTAACTATTTTTTTGTGTGAGTGTGTGTTTTTTTTCGGGTTCCCCAGCTCCTGCTGCTGCTCCTACTGCTGCTCCTTCTCCTGCTCCTACTGCTGCTCCTTCTCCTGCTGCTGCTCCTGCTGCTTCTGCTCTGTGCTCTATGCTCCTCGCTTTCGCTCTATCTTTTGTTGTAAATGTAAAATAATAACGACAAAATTGCACTTTCAACTTTTTGACTTTTTCACATGCCATTGTCTGCAGCAGAAAGTTGAATTAATCGACCCAACCCCTGAACTTTGGCACCCCCTTGACAACCCCGCACCCCTAGTCCCCTTGCAAAACTGCAGTCAGACGCATACTTCCGACATAGTTTGGCTGCCACGACGACTGTTTCATCTTGATTGATTACATATTTTACAAGTTATTGTACGCGGGGGCTCGGATGTTCTGGAAGGGCGAAGGCGGAACCGGAAGAAGCCGGCGAAAAGGGGTGAGAAACACACGTATTTATTAGATTTATGGCCCCGGCTTTCATGTTCAGTTCAGTTCGGTTCGGTTATAATGGATTCTGCCAAGTGTATTCACACAACTTTTAATGTATTGGAATTTCTCCGTGTCTCAAATCTTCTCCACCCCCTCCCCCAGCAATTCTCTTCACTGTCTCTGGCTCGAACATCGCATCCGTCGCACACCCCCGAAGGTACTAAAAAAGTAAAACTCATGTCGAAAGCGGTAAGCTGTGGCAATTGACTGAAACTGCCGGTTTAAATTAGAAAAGTTTGCACAATGTAAGTGTACAACTCTACCCCGCACCCAGCTCTCTCTCACAGATACACCACTCGCACACTTATACCCACACACAGATACTCAACACACACACACACACATAGACATATGAGGGGTACATTCGAGCGTGTTAATTTAATGGAAAAAACGATGCCAGGACACACAGCATTTGCCATTGATGGGCCCTCCACTCGAATGAAAAAGAGATGTCTGCGCCTGGTCAGGAATTTGTCACAGGACCAAATCCACCAGAATGGCCTGGAAAGTATTACTCGTTGGGGAATCTATGACCCGAGCAACAGTTCACATCTAATTTACCTAGAAGTATTTGCAGGACATATCATATATATGTATATAACGAAACAATACGTTTGCTTTTAAATTGAATTCACAGGCGATTTCAGCAATTTATGGGAAAACTCAATGAGGTGTGGGCATGGAAAATACCACAGGGAAATTATTAATTATTTGCCATATGAAAAAGTGAATGAATTCAATTATTTTTCATTATTTAAAGATAAAGAATGATGGCGGCTTAAGGTTAAGGCTGCATTTTTTAAATAATAATTAAGAGAGAAGCAGTGAGATTTGATGGAGTGTGAATACTCGTTAACCAAACTTTTAAGCATTAAATTAAAACATATTTATGCGTTTTCATTTATACCTATTTATTATTTAATTAATCTTCTACCAAAGAAGTTTGTTTAAAAATGTATAAAAGCTAAAACGAAACAATAATTTCACTTCAAATGCATTTTACAAAGCCTTTTAAAGTTTCCTTCATACATTTTGCCATATGAATATTATATAAATACCAAGGACCTTTGCAGGACTATTATTTAGCCCATAACTATTCGCTTCAAGTTGATAAAATAACTCGGTCTAAGCCAGGCCAACGCCGAACCCAATCTATGTATATAATCCACTTATGGCTTATACTTATACGACCTGTTCGTGTACGCACCTCAACTCGACATTAAAGGATTTACCCAACTCAACGATTTCAGGGCAGGGACTCTTTTTTTTGCAGCACACGCACTCCAGGAGGAATAAGGAAGCTGAATCCTGTTCCGCTTTTCTTTTGTTCCGAACAAACAGTCATAAATCCTAGCCAAGTTCAAACTATATCTGCTGCCCTGCACCCTGGACCGTTCTGCAAAATTCCTCCCTTTTTTTTATGGCGCACTTATATGTGGGACAGGACAGCGCTGCCCAAAAATCCATTTCACTTATTCCCATGCACTTTTATGGCCCTAGTCCGCCAACAATTTTGCACATTAAGAGCGAACTTTTTTACATGACATATGTATGCCAGTCCTCCCTTCCCTGCACCCCCAAGCACCCCCCAGAAGTGCCCCAAAAATATAACTCACACAAATACACATTTCATATTCATGGTGAGGAGCGCTTAAAAAGCGAAGAAATTAACTCCAGCTGAAAGTTTGGCGGGGGGAGAGAGAGAGAGCAGAGCATATCCTGTCGCTGCGACATGTGTAAAAAAGCCGAAGGGAAAGTGCTTCCAAAGGGAGCGGCAGTGGGAGAGGTGGTGGCAGTGGTGCTGGGCGGAGAGGCCTACTTAGCACTCCCCCCCAGAATTCCCGTCCTGCGGAGAATGTCCCCTTTTCTCCGGCTGCCACACTATTTTCTGCTTAGTCGGCTCATCTGCATTTTATGGTCCAAAAATATCATCATCATTTTTTCGCATTTCATTATGGCACTGTATGCGTGTGTGTGCCCATTACACTGAAAGAAAGCTAAATAAAAAAATAAATAATACTATTGAAATAAGCATTATTTTGGAATACAAAAAAATATATAAGTTGTACATGAATAACATTTAACGTTCTTAAAGGTTCAGTTACAAAACGAGCTCATAATAAAGATCCTGGCGAGATCTATAATATCTGTATATAAACTAAGATTAAGAACTTAAAAAAACTAATAAATCTGACTCTTAAGAATTAATCTTGATATATATCTACTCATTTTTTCAAGTGTCCTTGCCCTGCCTGTATTTGTGTCCCAGCGAAAACTTAGCAGCGTCATTTAGTATGCTTCATTTCATTATGTATCTTCCCGTTTTCCCACCGCCCTGAAAATCCCCGGGAAAAACTCCATTCAGAGATGGGGACAAAAAACCCCTGGAAAACCCCTCGCCTAACTGCCTACGTCTACGCTCTTTTTTAAAACTCTTAACTTTCGCTGCAACCGCAAGCATTTTGGGCCGCATTTTGTGGGCAATCCTTCCTTGTGAGCCAGGTCCTTCGTTTTTGGTCCTGGCAAACGGTGCGAGAAATTGTCCTCCCTATCATTCTTTCTCCTCCTCTCCTAATTTTCGTTAAAGGGGGTTTTCCCTTCGTTTGCCGGCTCCCTGTCTTTTTTTTTTGTTGCTTTTGATGTCGCCTGCAATTTTTTTTTCCTAAAGATATCTTTTTATTTTTGCCATCGCCGTCCTGCGTAGGAAAACTCCTTTGGGTGTCCCTGCCATTTGCCTCGCCTAAGCCTGCCGCCATCTCGCTCTATACCCCATTTGCTGTCCCGCTCTGTCAGTCATTTTTTCCTCGTAATTTTCATAAGCAGCCGTTAGACGTTGGATTTATGTTTTTAAACGCCTTTTAATATGCGAGAGGATATTCGCGCGTAGCTGCAGCGAGATCCCTGGCAAAACACAAAGCCACTCGCAAATGCCGCATAGCCAGCGTCCTAGCCACGCCCCCTGGCAGTCCTTGTCGCCCCCCGTATTCCATTGCCTTTTTTTGTGGCCCTTAAGCCAAGCCCCCCAAAACCGACTTTTGGGGTCCTTGCAGTGATGCCAAGAAGTCATGTTTAAAAAACGGAATGAAAATGGAAAACTGGTAGGAAAAATGGGTGACTAATTAATATAATTAATAATTAAATTTGTAAGCTTTATGCTTTATTTAAATAATTATAAGAATAGGATGGGGAAATATCTTAAAATTTTTTAAATGCTTTTGTTAGGAAAATAAAGAACATAAATCGAGCAGAATTTATTTAAAATAATATAAAATATAATCAAAAATTTCTTGATTCTTTTAATTAAAGCCAACACTTAAGATATTTCTTAATAAATTCAAAGATCTTATTCTGGTATTATTTATTTTTTGTAGGAAAAAGGACGAATTGCCAACACTGGCTCCTTCTTTTGCGGCTGTCTACTCCTTGGTAACGCCGCGCAAATCCAGTGAGAATGCGTTTAAAAAAATATTATAATAATAACATTACGTAAATAATTGTTGGCTGCTGCTCAGGCTGCTCGGGTGGCTCCGTGGCTCACTTCCGTGGGGCAGGGGCGCGTTTGGGAGGCACGCGCCTCTGGAATAGCAACGGAAATCAGCTGCGTGTTGATAAGCACGCATATATAGCTCCAAGGAGAGTTGGCAGCAGTTGGATGGCAAAGGATCGGGGGCAGGACTCGGCTCAGTTTCCTTGTCTTATATATGTGTGTGTAGGGGTGTAAGGGTGTAGGGGTGTATGGGTGTTTGGGTGTGCGGGTACCATTTGCGTGCGTATTTTTGGTGTGCTTTTGCGGTTGGCTGTTCAGTCGAATTCAGGAAAAAGTCAAACACGTCGAAGTTGGAAATACATTTTAAATGGAAAAGTTAAAGAGAGAAATAAATGAATAATCAATCCTTGACTGGAATGATATTCTATAATATTTTATATAACCTTGATAGATAAAAACGAGCGGATTTAATATAGTAAATAAATTTGAATATAATTTTAGAAACACTGCATCCCCTTTAGAAGTTTATTTTTTTATTTACTTTCAAAACTGGAATTAAATAAGGAAATTTCTCTGCATATTTTCCCTAGATCAGACTATATATATGTGTATATATATAGTATAAAGAAACATAGTCAAACGCAAGCTCCAAAATTATTTCGCAGCATGAAAAGCTTTCTAACCAGTTGCTTTTTTAAGTAGAAAAACATAAGTTATTTACCCTTTATTTATGCATAAAACTTTCAAATAATTCAAAGGATCTTGTACCCCAATAAAGGGTATATATCACCACAAAAGAGGGACAGAGAAAAAACCGAAAACAGAGGCACATTTGTAACGCGCTGTCTAACAACAAAATGTGCGTGTGGCTCACGATGGCTGCAGACAGCAGCAGTTCACATCAGTTTCTCCCTTCACCTCGCCTTCACCTTTTTTGCCGAAATTTTGTTGTCATCATCACTTTAAGAGCGGTGGTTTAAGGTGGTTATGAGGGGGGGGGCTACATGGTGTTGTTGCTACTGTAGAACGGCAAAGCAAGCGACGCCTGTCAGACACAAAGTTATCTTCGCTTCGTCTTGGCAGCCCCTCCAACCTCCGGTGGTTGTTGTTGTCATCTTCCGTTTTTAATTTCATCTGCCATTTACTGCTACTTATGACACATCCTTTTGCAAGGACACCACACCCTGGGCTTCCCAAAAATGGGTAATATTTTTTTTCGGCTTTTTTGCTATCTTTTTTGGTAGCATTTTGCTGGTCTTTTTGGGCATTTTGCATACTCTTGATTTTGGTTATTAGGTTGTGGGCAGGAGTTTGCTTTGATATATAATAATTTAATTAGGCCAATTGCTTAAATTTGTATTATTATTGTCACCAGAATGTAGCTATCTGATTGTTTCGTTTCATGTGAATTAAATATAATTTTATTTATAAAATTCATTAAAGGTTTCAGCACTTAGGAACTTAAAGCATCTTCCCCTGTTTGCTTGACATTATTTTCAAAAAGAGTTCAGAGTCCCACCCCCATTATACATAAATTAAAGATACAAGATATTAAAGATAAATCAACTGAAATATAAGCAACATGGTCATCGAATAATTTGTAATATTTTCAATAATATTCAAAGAAAGGGTATTAAAGTTTAGATTTAAAAAACTTCATCTTCGTTTACTTTTATATTTTGTCTTGCAGATTTTGCATACATATATATTTTTTATATATAAAATATATTATTTTTTCAGGCTTTTCTCCCCGGGTACTTACCTTGGGATGTGCACGGCGCGGAAAAGCTACTTTCGGATCGACCTGCGGGCGAAAGCAAGAGAGAAATGGAGAATTATAGAGCGTCGATGGGGAATCCGAAAAGGAATCGTATGCTTAATGACATTTAAATGAAAAGAACATTTCGCACAACTCTTCATATTAATAGCCGGGCATAAATCTTGCATAAGCCTGAACTGCACATTAAATGAAATTGCCCCAAGAGGAGGGATGGAATGGGTGTTCTGGCTGGGTGGCTGCACGACCTTGGGGGTGGTGTCTGTGCTAGTGGGTGACTTCAAGCTGAGCACGCACGAATTAACGCATAACAAATTGCTCAGCCAGCGGGCGTAAGGAGCGCAAGGAGCAGGACGAGGGAAAAAAAAAGCGAACAGCTTCTCTGCCCAATAAGCAGCGTCATTAAAAATAATTAAAAATCATAAAAATTCAATTTTAAGCATTTTTTTTTTGCCTGGTCTATCTTTTCAGCTTTCCCTTGCCTTTCGCCAACCGCTGCGGCTTTCATATTAGTGCAGGGAGACAGCTCGGCTTGACAGCTGAAATATAAAAAATCAAGGACCCCGCACTCGACGAGGGTGGCACTAAATCCTGTCAGCTGAAGTGCTGCTGTTGCATTTATCCTGGCTATCTCAGGCCAATGAAGGAGCAGCCAGTGCAAAGTGGGGCTCAAGGAAGCAACGCAATATCCTCTGGCGATAATAATTCGCACATACATATACACACTACGATGCGGTGTAGAAAATCTGTCACAGGATAGGCAGGACATGCGGCTTGCCGTTTGCCGCCTGCCGCCTGCCGCTTGCCGTGTTGATTTCCTGTTTGCAGGACGAAAAACAAGGGCAGCCGCATGGCGGGAAATTGATTTTTAGATTAAAATTAAAACTAATCAGCGCTGAGTGCCGAAACATTTTGGAGGATGTTGTCGATGCTTTTGGCCTTTTTGAAATACATCAGGCCGAAAAACCGTAACGAAATGAAATGAATTCGTTTCATACGGTTTCGTTTCGTTTTTCGTGGCTGTGCAGCCAAACGGAAACACGAAAATCCATGACCAGCGGAAAGTCAGCAAGACGAAAATATACACAGCCAAAAGTAAAGATTATTAAGGGTATAGTAAACACATCTATTAATATTATTAATTTAAAAAATGCAGATGTTTTTAATTAAAAAACTAATAACAAAATATTGTTTCTAACTACAAAAATCTCAATAAAGAGGAACCTCTACTGATCTTTGCTTTGTTAAGCCACTTTTAGTTTAACTTTTAAAATATGTTTCAGCACACAAAACTTCTCTTTTGTAGTCCTGATTTGTATTTTGCAATCTACAATCATTTTTACCAGTGTCTCGTATGTATTTGTTTCCCCCCACATATATAGATATAAACATTACATGTATATAAATGCAGTTTGCGAAACAAACAAAATTGTTGGAGGCAGCGGCACAAAAAATTACACATAAATGCTGGCTGCGCATTTTATTTACAGTTGGCAGGCATAAAAGGATGATCGGATGGACATCGGACAAGCGGACAAAAGGACATTGGACAAACGGAAGGAGGCAAACAGCGAAGCTCCACTCAATTAGGCTAATGCCAATGCGGCGTATGCGTAATGCATGCGGAATAGCATTACAGAGTTTCCACTGTAGATGGCGCCAGCTAATCAAATGCGATTTCCACCTATATAGAAAATGCGGAAGGAAGCCACTTTCGGAAATGTATTTATACAGTTGGATAGAGCTCCATGGAGTTGATTAATTAAATGGATAAAAATGTGCCTATTTCCTGAGCTAAATCTTAGTAGGAAATTGAGAAAATAAGAGAAGAGATAAAGAAATTACTAATTAAAGAATTAAATTGATTTTCTTTTAATATTTTGAAGAAATACAAATTTGGGTTAAACAATTTGTTAAGACATTTACTTATTTATTTTACATTGTTTAAAAATTAAGCAAATTTATTAATATAAATAAATTATAAAGATTTAATTTAAACTCTGATAAAATAAATAATAAATAAATAATGAAAGAATGGGATTATTATATATGCTTTTATATCAAAAAAGTAAAATATTGATTCTTTTGTATCCTTGTTTGTATCATTTCTTCTTTCTCAAAGGCCTGCCTATTTAACATTTTTTGTAAAGGCGAAAAGTCCACCTTTAATGAAATTTCTAACTACCTAAAATTTCATCAACTGCTCGACATGCAAAAAATTATACTTTGCAGCTCATTTGATGTTCGGCAGTCCTGTCACATCAGGTAATTAAAAACTGTTTGACTTTTAGGGCCCCGATTTTTTTTTTGCCAAGCCTTTTTAGCCGCTGCCTCTGTTATGCTTTGACTTTCTAATTGCTGTCAATAGAGGGAAGCGATGTATGAATTTCACGGAGGCGCTGCTTTCTTTTTTTGGGCAAATATTTTGCATAGTTAAAGTGGAGTTTTCTGTTTGCAAAAATGAAAAAGAAAATGGAAAATATAATGGGGAGGGGGGAGAGAAAAGTTTCATTTCGGGGTAACATTTACCTTTTTGCCATCCAGCTCGTGTGTGCCTTGGGTGAGTACCTTATCTACGCTATTTGGATCGCTGAATGTGACAAAGCCGAAGCCTCTGCAAGTAGATTTGGAAGGAGATGTAAACAGGAGACGGTTAGCGAGAAGTTCCGCAAATATTTGCACAAGCAAAGGAGCCAAGTAACTGAACCTGAACCCGAAACCAAGGGAAGCCCAGACCAAAGTTGAACCTGCCATCGTCAGTTTAGCACGTGCGCCAATTAGGCGCTCAAATTACATCAAAATATTACCAGAAAAAGACAGAGATGCCTGCCAGAGAGGGTATACCTATATATGTATGTATATATAGGGTAGTCCTGTCTAACCCCATTCGCAAATGCCCCTTTTCCGAACTGTTCGAAGCCGCTAAAGGCAGACGCTTACAAGCCATTACATTCGGCCCGTCTCTTTCTTTCGCGCTGTCGTGTTCGTGTTGTGATAAACTTATTCTTGTTAAATATTTAATTAAAATGCTTATTATCTCGCACTGCATTTTAATGAGTCTCCCAACGAAACGAAAGGAAAGAAGAGGCGGGCCGGAGCCAGGCGAGGCAGACACAGCACAGCCAAAGACAACAAACCAGCTCAGAGATTTTGGCTGCGGCTGTCAGCCCCCCCTTTTGGCCACACCCCTCAATGCCTCACTCTGTGTGTATGTGTGTATGTGTGTGTGCACGTTTATGTTTATTTGAGTTTTGCCACTTGGCAGCAACGCTTAACGATGCTGCGCAACTTCTTCTTTCAGCCCCAGACACATGCTCGTATTTGTCTTGCTCTTTTAAGCCCACCAACAAAACCCCCCAAAGCCACCCAACCTGGCAACCAGTTAACCACCTTACCACCCATCAACCCACCACCCACTTAACCAGCCACCCTCCCCGCCGCTCAATCCGAGACCAGCAAGAACCGCAAGCACAGCCAGTAATTAACGACGATTCTATTGCAATTGTGGCAATTGTTACGGCTCTGATTCCACTCCCAGGCAACGCAAAGGTCGTGCCAGCCAGGAATCGGAATGGAAACCCAGTCAAATATGTACATGGTGTACATGGACATGGGTCCGAATGGTCAATGCATGGTAGAGCTAGAAGCTAAACAACAGCCCCTGCAGGTATTCTTGGCTGTACTATATCTCCAGGTATGTGTCTATGACCAGAGACAAACGACATTCCCACTTGGCCTTGACTGGTTGTGTTTCTTGAGGAAATTGAAAGCTTATTCAATGGAGTTTAGAAGTTTTTATAGAAGGGATTTTTATTATTTTTTTATTCACGGAAATATCTTTTTTAAAAGCCTGAAAATCAAATAATAAATAATAACACTTACAAAAGTACTAGCAAACCATTAATGCATATTTTTTCCTACATCCTTCAATTAAATAATAAAATCCCGTACATAATATAATATATAACTTATGTATATTATGAGAAATATTTAAAGAAGACGGTATAGAAAATGTTCATATAATTGTAAAGTAAAAGCAACACGATGTTAGTTCTAATATATATAATTAAAAATACCCTAAAAGTGAAATCTTAACTACTAACTATCTAAATTGCAGCTAGTTAAGAACCAAAGAATCACCTAAGAACTTAAGACTTCTTGGATAATCTCTCTTAATTGTCTGACCTAACCTTGGCATGATCTACCTTTAATTTATTAATTTAAATTAACTTTGTATATATATATATTTCATTAAAGAAATACTTAACACAACTTTCTGCAGCTGCAGCTAATTAACAATCTTGAAAATGTTATCTGTTATCCTCTATTAATTCTCCTAATACTGCGACCCTACCTTGACCTCCTCTATGTTATGTTTCGTAAATTTAAATTAACTTTTAATCTTGGCCATAAGCGATAGATGTTCTACCAATTAACTGGCCATGTGTGCTTAACTGGTAGGTCATCTCGCATGTGAAAATGTTATGATTTTAGATCCTGTAAAATCAAGGTAGTTAACTTAATGCATGCGTGTCCTAGAAATTCTCGGTAATGCCCAACCACACAGCCACTCCCACTGCATTAACCCTATTTGTACAGATAGCAGGTTATCGTCCTCCAGCTCACACGCTCAACCCCTTGGTGGCCCCGTTTTGACATACAGTTTTATTGTATGCGTTTTTCCGTACAATTTACTTGTCAGTTAAATCATTTGTAATTGAAAGTTAAACAGATAATGCAGACAAGTAATTGTTTCATTGAAATTTTATTGCCTACTGAAGAGCAATTATTTATAAACAAGGATTACGCTCTATGGCTACAAATTAAAGAGAGGCGGGGGTGGGCTGCCCCCTTCGATAAATTTAAAAGGGAAAATATTTTTGAATTTGGTATCCTTTTACGGATTAGGTTAGACTCCATAATACCCCACACACTGACCCGCTCATAATCCCCATAAAATGTTATCCATACCCAATACTTGGCTGCCGCTTTCCATTTTGACATTCTCGGGCTATATTGTATCGGCTTTCCTGCACAAATTGCTATTCGACAAACAATGCTGGAACAACAATTGCTTGTTGCAAATTTATAAAAACAATTTGCATATGGAAAAGGATGTCCCAGGATTGCCAGTGTCTTTGATTTAGCCCCGTGTCCTTGCTCTCCGGCCGCTGCCTATCTACGTGCCATGGATAAGTCATTATTTGTTGTTGTTCCTTGTTATTGTCCTGCCTTGAAGCCTGGCAGCCGATTTTTGTTGCTATTGGCATTGGCTTTCCCTGGATTCCTGTACAGCTGGCACGGTCTGGTACATATTAAATAAACATTTTATCGTATTTATAGACGAACAATTTGTGCAATGTGCAATTTGCGAAAAAGAGGCCTGCACCTATTAATATTGATTTAAATGGGGCGATTTAGGGGGTGGTGGCGTGTAGTTCAAGGGGGTGCAAAATGATGATGGTGCCGAGTGGTTCAGTAGGCGTAACTCCAATCCAATGTTCAAGTGGGTCACACAAAATTGCAGAACGTTGAAGGGAGCAAGAAGTGAGGGCCACAAAGTTGAGGACAGAGATTGTTGCAATTTACCACCCATCCCCCGCTAGCACCCCGATCCCCCTCTCCAGCTTGCTAGGGGTGGAGGCAACTCAAAGTGAAAAGCCACAAATTTAAAAGGCAAAACTCAAAAATAATGTGTCTCCTGTGTGCAATTTACTCACAAATTCAGATTCAATTTATGCAACTCGAGGCAGACAAGCATCCATACGCCAGACAGAGATGGCTGGCCACCAGGAAGAAGGAGTCGGGTTGAGTGCTCAGGATAACAACAGAATGTGTGCGTGTGTAAGTGTGTGTGCAGGCAACAACAATGAAAAAACCCCACACACACACAGATACACGGAGAGAAAGATTGAGGGAAAGTCAGGGGGAAAAGTATTTAAAAAATTATACAAGTTTTAAGTTCTTTAAAAATTTAAACAAAATGATTTATAATTTATAATTTAAAGAAAGTATTTAATTTAATCTTAATTCGTTTTTAATGCTTAATTTAATTATTATTAAAATATATTAAAGAAAACCTTTTCAAGCTTAACTTTCCAAGAAACTTGCCTCAAAAATAAATGTTCTTTTTGGTATTTAAAACTCTTAATTCAACAGATTTTATTTCAGATTTGTTTTAAATAAATATTCTACATTTTTATGCCCTATTTTGTATTACCAAATTTCTAAAGTTCCCTCATAGAAACACTACTTTTACCCCTGTGCAATTTAAGACAAAGAAGGAAAAACTAAACAGCAACAAGGGCAGCAGCAGAGACATGCAGCCGCTCTGACAAGAAAATGTGGGGCGGGCCTTTCAGGGGGCAGTGGGTGAAGGCAGCTCGCCCACCTACAGCCCCACAGCTTTCCCCTCTTAACCCTTTCCCACCGCCTAGAGAACATGCAACTTGGGTTGCTTGTTGAATTTTATAAAGCCGTTTCAGAATGCTAATGAGCGCACGCACACAAGCTGCCAGCAGCCAAGGATGATGCTGCTGCTGCTGCTGTTGCTGGATGCCGCCACCTCGAGAACTCACCTTTCTACCTTTTTTCGGGCCGCTGAAAAGGGTGAGCTGAGCTGCGACAGGTGAGAGCCAGGCCAACAAAAGGGGAGGGGAAAGGGGACCGTGGCAATCATGTAGCAAGCAGCACACAAACACCGCAGACACGTACCGACCGAGAACACGGCCAAAAGGAGCACAAGCTAAATAAAAGTGTTATTTGAATTGGCATGGCAGAGCTTGGAGCTTGAGAAACTTTCCCAAAAGATACACTCGCTCCGCTTCCCCAGCTTACGCACAATTTAGCAAAACAACTTGCATGTATTTAGCCCGTAGATACTCATACTTGTGCGCTCAGATATAGATATAGTAACGGGAAAAGGGCTGGGAAAATATCAGAAGGAATATATATAGTATGTAGCTGGGAACGGAGGGAGACTCTGGGCAGAGAGTGTCTGCAGTTAAGTTGGCGGTTGGCTTGTGGCTGGCGTCTTGGATTACCGTAAATAATCTAACTAAATGAGTTACCAAAACGGTCAAAGTTCACCACATCCAGGTGTTGGCTGAGTATATACGAGTGTGTGTGTGTGCGTCGTAATGGGAGCAGATAACAATATTACCAGTCGCCCAGCATATGTCCAGCGATCAGGTGGACCCAGATGATGATATTCCGCCCCCTCCGAAGGCAATAGCCAAAACTGTAACCGAAAGCTCATTTTATAGGCAAATGACTATGGTGTGGGAATGGGTCCTGCAGAGTAAATAGAATCCTGAATATATCCAGGGCAAGGATTACGTGAAATTGAGCAAGGTTCAACTGCAATAAAAGGGAAACATTTTTCAGTAACAGGATGGTGTGCTCCTTAGCAACACGGAAAGAAATTTAATTCATTGATAATATTTAGCTAATGAAACTGAGTTTATTTTGATTGTTCACTTTTTTGGAAACTTGTTACAGGTTGAAATTCGGCATACAAATCCTCTGATACTCCATAAACTGAATGGACATTGGAGTGCTTACATCATAGCTTATAGATTTCAACATAAATTTAACAGCTGTATAGTAGAGCAGGAAACTGTGTTGGTTCCCGATTATCCTCTCTCTTCTAGATCTTCAAGATTTTCTACATATTTCCCTGATCGCTTCGCTTCTGAAGCATCTGAGCGAAACGCTGGGTAATCAGCAGCGAGGTGTCAATGAAGCGGTCCACGCAGTTGCTCAGGCAAGTCTCTGTGGCATGGTCCAACTTGACGGTCGGCTTGCCAACGCACTTTTCCCAGCAAACCTCATTGAACTCGTGTATCTGAGCGTTGACCTGGGCCTTCTGCTTTTCGATCATAAGGAACTCCTGCAGTTCCTTGTCGTTGGCAGATAGATTCTCAAACTCCGATTGGTTTTCGAACTCTGACATTTTGGTGGTTTTTTTTTTGATTCAACAAACTTTACAATTACAAAATTTATTTTTTAGGTTTGACGAACAAAAATTCAGTCATACAGTTTCAAAATTTGTAATTTATGTTTGCTGAACGGAAAGGCAATGAATACCATACACAAAAGTTTAAGAAAATAACTGATAACTTTACTTTTAGAAACCTAATAAAAACCTCGAAACTAAAGAGTAGTTTCATGTTTATGATAAGGTAAAATCCTTGAAGGCTTTGAAATTATTTTATAATATTTTCATAAATTCCAAATTCATTTTTATTAAAAGGATATAATTTTATATCAATTCCTGTACAATTACCTTTCCTATTTTTCCCTCCGTGGCCCACTTAATATGCACATCAAACGAAAAAGCCTTCCCCCTTTGAAGCACCTAAAGGAGTTCGGGCTTTATCTTAACCCCTCTGTCACCTAACCCACACCCCCTTGGCTTTTATCTCTTAATTGCCTCAACCTCAACTGACCTCAGTGCCTCAGACAGAATGACAAACTACTGTGAATTGCTCTTGAAGTCAGCGGAAGTAAGAAAACAATTGTCTCTGTGTCTCCGGCAACCCTTAACCCCGGTGCATCCCCATTCCCATTAACGTTTCAGTTTCCCTCCCTTCTGTCGGTATTGTTAATATACAAGTTGCTGTCAAGGCTGAAGGACGAAGGCGAACATTATATTGTGCATAGAGATGCACTGCTCGCAAAAATTGCCAAAGAAGCCGCAAGCCATGCCCTCAACCTTAAAACTGAGAAAAGGAGGTAGCCGGCTTTTTTTTTGTTTTGGAAGGGAAAGAAAGTAGTAAAAGTAGCTAAAGGCTAACGAAACTTTCAATCCGCGGAGGCAAATGTTCGTAGGAGGTAGTAGGCCGCCAGCAGCAGCAGCAGAAAACGCATATTCAAATGACTTTTTCGTGTAAAAATTTCGAAACAGCCAAACAAAGGCGCCCCGAACGAACGAACAATTGCAAGAGGGGGGGAGAATGCAACTTAAGACGACAGTGGAGTACTCCAAAGGGGGGCGTGGCAGATGAAGAGGTGGAAGGCCGAGTGTGGGAAAATGGAAGGTATCCAGAGCCACCGCTGGTCTCTAAGCCTTGGCTACAGCGAAACGTCAAATCCTGAGCGCACTAACAAGCACTTCCAAGCGGACCAAGATGCGACGCCTTTGTGCGGTTCTCTCTTTCTCTGGGTCTTCAATTGTTTTGTTCCTTATAATACCCTTCAAAATTAAAACAATAAACAAAGTGGACCTAATATATTTTTAGTTACAAGTAAATTGATGTCTCTTTCTCTTTTGAAATTTTTTTTGTTATTTTGATAATCATTTTAAATTGCTGGATTTTATTCTTAATTTTGTAGCATATTTTGAAAGGTGAATATTTAATCAGTAATCCTTTTTTCTATTAAAATGATGTTACATATCATTCAATCAATGATATTCTCTAAGTTTCTTGAATAAACTATTTTTAAAGCTTATTTTTCTTAACCTTTGTTCCCTAGTTTATTTATATTTCTTCTAGGAATCCAAGGAATCTTTGATTCGATCATCTCAGCCTTTATCCTTATTTCTTTTCTTGATTTTTTTTTACTTAGCCAAGCCCCTCTTTTTTGCCTCGCCGTCCCTGGCTGCTGACTGCTGTCGTGTGAAGTGGGGCCGCGTGCATGAAACTTTCACAAGTGGCTTCCTGCCTTGGCTCGCCTCGCACTTTATAAGCCTACGGAATATGGGTGTGGGAGCGGAGCGGGGCTTTGCTTTTCCGAGGGGGGCTAGAGGGGTAACAGAGGTAGGTAAGGGCAAGACAGAGGCGCCCGCCCACGCCCATTTTGCACGTTTTTATGCCTTTGTCTTTGTTTCGTTTCGTTTTGTGTCGTGTCGTTTTCCTGGGCACAAAAATGCATCCTTGAACACGCACACTTAACTGGGCCTGCGTGAGTGGCAACCTCTTGCCGCCGACCCTCTTCTACACAAGGAGAAAAATCCATTACTAAAATCAAACCAACCATAATAATGTTTTCTTGTAAATAAATACATAAAATGAATAAATAAAAAGAGTTTCTAAACAAGTTGCGAGCAGAGAGAAGCCTAAACTCTACCTTGATTAAAATTAAAAGCATACTTTCTAGCGTTGAACTATTTTTTCAGCTAGAAAATAAAAATGGATTATGTGTGACTTCATATTTCGATTAAATTTCACCGGATAATTCATAAATTTAATACTCTTAAGACTATTAAACTATTATTTCTCTCCGTCTAAAAACTTTTTATTCGTTATTTCTTTTTCTCTAGCTCGCTGAGGCTACTCAAGCCTGGCATGGAGACATTTAAGACGACTATGTCGCCGCCCCGTCAACGATGTCGAGTCCACCTCGAGTCTTGTGTGTGTGCGTGCCCTTGCGTTGATGTAAAACCCCCAACCCCACATTTTCCAAAAACCAAACCCCCCTTGGCGCTATCTGTGCATGGGGGTCGTGGGTAATTTTATTAATCCAGACAAGAACAAGAACAAGAACAAGGCGCTGGTGCTGGTGCTGGCAAAGAACGAGCCCCAAAAAGGGGTTTCTACCCCAAGAAACATTTCAGCTAAATATTTAAATGGCCTGGCCATTATGAAAATTTATCGATTTAGTGACAGTTTAAGGACACACATTATGGCCGGCCATTTGTTATGTTTTTATGGTTTCGTCGTATGCCTGCTGCTAATGTCAATTTTTGAGTGTCGTTGCCACATTAAATTCTGCGGCAGCTGCTGGCTAACAAAAAGTCTCGAGTCTTTCGGTGCAGAAAGGTGACTTTATTTTATAATTCATTTTATTATTATTATGTAAAAGTGCGGTGCGCAAAGCAATTACAAGGGAGTGAGTGATTAGGGGAGTCTGTGGGGATCATAAAAATATTCCTCCTTTTATTCTCCCCACACATATATATATATTTTTGTTGTGTTGTTTTCGGGGCAAGTGAGTGAAGGCTCTCGGCGGAGGCTGAGTTTTTCTTTTCATACAAATACAAACATAAAATGCGCATAAAAATGCGCGGGCGGAGAAAGCGCATGAAATAATCAACAGTAACAATGGTGGGGAAAAGTGGAAATGGGGGGAAAACTGGCGGTATATGGGTATGAGGAGGGGAGAGCTGGAGCTGCCACACACGAGTTGACAGCATCCGAGTGTGTGTGCACGGCAAGAAAAGGAGCTATATTTTCCAGAACAATTGTTACAAAAGTTATTGTTTAGTTTAATAAGTAAATAAAGAATTAAATACCAAACTTATTTTATTTATTTTCGGTGTAAAACATGTTTTAAAGTTTACCTACTTTTAGAATTTATTCATTTAATGTTTAGAAATTGTTGATAAAAGCTTAAGAATATCAAAAATAGTGCCCAATACTTGCCAAATCAAGCCAAGCATTATTTTTTGGTATTTAAAAACAATTAAAACCTCTTTTGCAGTTTTATTTCTTAAAAATTTCAATTAAACATATCCTAAAAAATCCTAAAAAAAACCCATCAGCATTTTCCACTGTATCCACTGTGTGTGAGTGACATCTCAACCAGCTTTTGGTCCATGGCTGGGATGTCCTAATGGTCTTTTGCCTCCTGTAACTGACTGATGTTTGCCACACACACATCCGCACACTCACACCCGTCCAGCAACGCCATAATTAATGATGAAAAATTGCTACCCCCCCCCACACACACACACACACAACACACACTTGGACACACAGCATATGCAGCCAACACACACACTGGCCGAGAGGGGGGAGGGTGAGAAAAAATATAAAGCCATTTGGTTTTGTGTGCTGGGAAATTAACATGAAAAGGGCAAAGCGCAGCTGCCGTTCGCGTTTGGCCAAATATGTGAGATCGGTCCGCAATCGCCCCCGCCGAGGGCCCACTCCAAAGTGGTCAATGCCAGAAGGTCGCCGTCACAAGGATGAGGAAAAACCAAACCAGCAAATACAAAAAAAAACCGAGGAGCAGAAAAAAACCCAAAAATCCCCACTAAAACACATAAAGTGGCGCACTAAAGCTGCGAGCTTGGCAAAGTGATTAAATTGAGTTAATTATGTCCACCGAGAGCGAGCGAGCGAGAGTGTGTGTTAGAGCAAGACAAATAAGAGTTTGAAGTTGTACATAAATTATTACAAGGATATTAAATGCCTCGCACAAAACAAGGGGCGATGTTCGGGGATTATGCCAGTATTAAGTGCATATTATCAAAGGCCGTTAAATGCCAGATATAAAACATTTCGCCAGGGTGAAATTGCTTTAATCTACAGCAACCCTTAATCTTCATTAATAAAACACTTTGTCTTTGTTAAATCTTTGTAAAGTTGTTTTCGTTAACTCGATTTTTTTGTTTTTCATTCTTTCTTAATATATATTTTTTATTTGTTTGTGAAGCGAAATATTTCCCATTTAAAAGGCAATCGGAAGCAAGTAAGTTGCCATTTCAATTGAGTTATGTCGCGAAAATTTGCCTTCGAAAATGTTTATGTATAGCGAAATAGCCGCCGCAGAATCGAACTTCTATCAAAGTTTATCAAAGCCAAAACATTTAATGGTTGTGCAAAATGTTTCCACCACTTTTTTGCTGATCCCTTTGGACCGGATTTTGGTAAAGGGAGCCCTAGATTTTATATATATTCGGGGTATATATGCGGGAAATTGTATCTATGAGGAACAAAAGACAATCTTATGAGGTTTATGTAACTAAGATCGTATTAATCGGGATAATGATATTACTTTCAATGGTAAAACTCTGTTTTTAGGACCACAGAAATAGTTATGAATTGAAAAATTCACTACAAAAGGATGTACAAAAGTCTAAAATGATATAATTTTTTAACCCCAATCAAAAGTTTTCTTGTTTTGCAGAATTTTTGTAATATTTTTTATAATTGTTGTAGTAATTTCAATTGATTTTTAATATAATAATTCAATTTGCTTAACATTTTCGAATAAATGCAAGTCAAAAAAGCACCTTTTCAGACTTTTCTTTTGTTAATTAATTATACATATGTCTAAACGCATTCAATGATTAGTTTATGAAGCCAAATAAGCTGATAATTTATATTATCAAAAGTTTTACTATTTTAAAAACATTTTTTAACATATTATAATGCCCAATAGGACACTGTTTATGATTTTAGTGAAATACCAACCCATTTTACCTTTTAGGTATATAAAATATCCTTTCAAAATGCTAAAATCCCCCAACGAAGTATGCAACAGTCGCAATGCTCACTTCAACGCATTCATACTCGTTTTTATTTGTTCTTTTTTTTTAAGTACGGTATCCCGGCTCTTATCTAAAAACCCGTTAAATTTATTATGCAACATTGCGCGCGGGTGGAAAATGCGATTTCTCATTCGATACAGATTCAGGTAAACATTCGCCGTGTGTGTCCGGCAAATAAATAAAAGCGGAAAATTCAGCTTGGCGCGTGTGGCGCGAAATAAAAGTCGAAAAAAAAAACATTAACAAGCGGCAGCGAAAAAAAATTTAACTTAATTGCCAAACACACACACACAGAGGCTGTGCAAAGAGGTCCCTTTCCAGGAAAAGGGTGTTTGTGTTGTGTTGTTGCTGTGGTTGTGTTTTCTCCGGAAAAGGGTGGTCGGGGGAGATCGAGGGGGTCTTCTGCGCTTGGCGTGCGTGCGCCGTGCGATATAATTTATGTTTCAATAACTTTCGAAACTCATTGAAAAGTCGCTTATGTTTGCTTCAATGGCAGCGGCGGCAGCAATAGCAACAACAGCAACGCGCTTAAGAAGAATGCTAAAAGTACAACAATAAATTGTTTGGATTTACTTATGCGAGCAGGGGGAGAGCCGGAGTGCTGCCGCTGAGCTTTTCTCGATTTTCCCGCTTTTCTCCCCAGCAGGAGGAGCAGCAGCTTTTCTTAGCTGCCATTTGCCATTTTACTCAATTTTTTATTGTTGCTGCACTTGAGCGACCCCGCTTTGTCTTCTCGCCCGCAAGAAAATTCCCACTCAACTTGCAAAAGTTTTTCGCTATTTTCCCGCTCTCTCAGCGCGTTTCGTTTTCCGTTTTCTGTTTTTCATTTTTCTTTTTTTTTCAGTTTCTGTGAATGTGTTTTGTTTGCCATTTGCTTTCATTTTGTTTTCCCGGGCTATGGCCTTTTTCTACTTTTTTTTTGTTTTATTCCTTTTTTTGCTGCTGCTGCCTCCGCTACTGTTGTTCATTTTGTGCTTTTAAAATTTATTTGCAAGTTTTCTAATTTGTACTTCACTCCATTTTATTGTAATATACAATCTCATTTGAAGTGAGATATCTCGGGGCATCTATCTAGCACACACAATCGCAAGTAAATGGGGAAAGGGAAGAGGAACACGGAACAAAAAAGGGTTTATCAACTAATTTAAATTTAATTTTAAATTATTTTATCATTTAAATTAGGTTTTAAATTAATTTAAAGGTAGGTAATATATATAAGATATTGCGAACTTAAATACAAATACAAATAAATCAAAGTCATTGACGTATTAATTACTGACTTCCTTAAACTTTTTTTTCAGAGTTCCTTTAAAAACGAAATATATATTAATATCAGATTAAAAATAATAAAGAATATATTTTAAATCATTAGGAAAATCACATTAGCAAAAAATATTTGCTATTTATTTACTTTAATAACTTTATTTTAACAACCTTGAGTTGAAATTAAGTTATATTCTCTTAAAAGCAAACAAAATATTATTTTAACTGCCTTAAGGAACAGATAACTCTTTTTATAAAACTCCCTAATATTAAACGAAGATAAACCCTCCTAAAATATATGTGTTTCGCTATAATTTATAAAGAAAAACTCTTTTTTTGTGGTGTAACGAGGCATGGAAATGGGGTACCCTTATAAGTATGCAATGCCTGCTGATGCCTGATCCTAGCGGCATATCCTTGTATCCTGTTTTGGCTGGGCGACTGGGGCGCATATTTATTAACCACACTGTTGACTCTCGCTGCGGCAACTTTGCGTGCAGCTTGTTGCTCGCCCTTCGTCCTGTCGCTTTCCCACCACCTCGCTTGCTCACTCGCTCACACGCCCGCTCAGTCTTCCGGTTTGAATTTTGTTGTCGCACCTTCTCAGGAATTCTGTTTACATTTATTACTTTGCGCAAGTTTAAGTGAAAAATTTCCATAAACATTCTTTTAAGCGACATAAAGTTTTTATTAAATTTTGCTAGAAATCCCTGACACGATGATATCAGGCAACAACGGCAACGGCAACAAATAGAGCTGCGGAATTTACAACTACCAGAGGGTAGAACACCTGCCGCCCCTCATTCTACGCCCTTTATCCTTCCACATCCACTTCCACTTCCATCCCTGGCAGCCCGGTTTTAAGATACTTTCCACTGGCATCTGGGAGCGTGAGGGACTCGGGGTTGGTGTGCTGCGAAGTGCCAACTGTTTTACTGTTGGCAGTACCAGATACTGCTTCAGCTTCCACTGCACGCAGTTCATAAAAATTTTGCCAGCCAACATGACATGCACAAAGGCGAAAGGACACACGGCTCCATCGAGCTCGGAGCTCCCAGCGCCTGCAAGTGGGAAAGAGCTGCAGGAAGGTGGCATAAACTTTCGTCGCTTGTTAACCTGAAAGCCTCGCCGCCGCCACTCCACTGACATTAGATGAAATTCAATTAAAACAAAGATATATTTCGTTGGACAAATTCCAGCGCAGTTGTTTAAGCTGAAGCAAAAAATGTGCTGCAGAACGAAAGAAAAAAAAGCAGGTAGCTTCCGCTCCATAAAATGCTTAATTAGTGCCAAAAGAGAGAGCGGCACATAAACACTTGCTAGTTGCTGGAAGGACTTGGGTTTCATTTGATGAATATTGACTCGATTAAATGCTGCCTGAGAGGATAAAGTATGCTGGGGTTATGGCACACAGAAGATAAAGGAAAAAATAATTCTCAATGAATAAAATTAATTAAATTAGAACAAGGTTGTTTTGGATGATTTTAAATTATATTTAGAGCGAAAGGATGTTTATTTTTTAAGCTATTCGGTACAAGAGATAAATTTCAAGTTATGTGTAAGTAAATCACATGATACTTATTAATTCTAAAAGATAAATTTTGCAAAACGGACCGGAAATACATAAATTTCAACAAATTTCCAAATATTGCGTATTCGCCCCATAAACACTTAATTTCGGCAGGCTATACAGCAGAATAAAACTAGTTTCCAATAAATTAAGAGTAGGTAAAGCTTGTTTATTCCTGGATTATTCTTAAAATTTTAACATTTTTATTTGTAAAAGAAATTTATTTCAAAAGTCATTTAATACAGGAACAGAAACACCTAGAAATATAATACCTGAATCCTTTCTTTACAAAAGTATTAGATAATAATTTATAAATTAATGCCTATAAAAAAACAGCATTTAAATATTATTATTTGTATTAATTATTTTTGTAAATATAAACAAAACACCTAACTGATTGAAGCGCAAAAAACAACCACCTTCCCCACATTACGTATACGCCCCATAAAACGCTTAATTAGTTTACAAAAAAAAAACCGACTATGGCTTGAATTTTATTTGATGTATATGAAAATTGAAATTGACTCGTTTAAATGCTGTCTCATTATTCATACTGTCCGCAGAAACCAGCTAATTTACGTTAAGCATTTTTAAATAAGGTCAAAGTGCATGGCAGAGCTGCTGGCACCGCTGAAGAGGGTCGGCGGATGGTTTTGGGGTATCAGTCGCGTTCAGCCAACTGAAAGTTGATCGAAACCGCAACAAATGACAAACGTTACGGGCAAAATACACAACACAAAAATATACCCTCCTCCGTACACACACACACACACACACACGGAAATGGGGTATTACGGTGGAGTACTAGGTAGAGACCAGTGTAGCACAGAGGGAAAAAATAAAATCAATGAAAATGAAAACCAATTAGCGGTTAACCAAACTGTTCAAATTTGGAAATGGATGCAGCCGTGCATGGTCATAAACAACAACAACAACAACATCAACAAAGATGGCAGAAAATACAGGCGGACCGAAAAGGGGGACAACAGATGAGCGATAGAGAGGTCAACAGCACAGCAACGGCTGAAAGGTAAAAGGTTGCCGGGTTACAAATTTATTACACGAAAATAGGAAATAATTAAAATCAGTTCGAATGCGGATACTATTTCGTGTGAAAAGGGGGAACGTCCCATGAATGCGAGGAGGAAGAGCCATTTGATTGATAAATTAAGAGCAGTATTTAAATGGAACACGAGCATTGATTATAGTAAAGATTTGGGGTATTGATGAAGTGGGGGAAAATAATTTAAGTAGCTGATGATTATATTCAATGAAAAGTTAATGAAGTTTAATTCTGAGATAATATTTCATGAATATATATTAACCATGTAATACACGACACGTTTAAATATTTACATTTGAAAATCCTATTAAATTAAGATACCCAGAACCTTTTGGAACTCATACTTCTCTGCAATAAAAAACCCAAATGTTTACAATATAAAATCCATTTTTTCCACCTGTTGGATTTCGTTTTAAGAAATTCTCCCCCAAAAATCTCCATCTTTACACCCGAAATCCTTAGAAAAACCCACCACCAATCAAAGACAACCCCATCTTTCAGTCCCATTTCGCTCACCTGGATCTGCGCGTCGTGGGATCCTTCATGACCATAGCCTCTGAGATATCACCATAACGTCCAAAGTAATCGCGTAAGCTCTCTGAAAGAAAGATAAACATAAGGAAATGGGTGAGCGAAAGCAGTGAATAATCAATCAAAGCGGTTTTATGAAATGTCCTGGGGGTTACACTCAAGTATGGCCATCAAAATCACGACGCCAAAGTTACTAATTTCGTTACGCGCTTAATAAAAATAAAACCCAAATCAAAAACACAAAAAAAAATACTACAACAATAACAAATACGTTAGAGAGAAATGAATTTCGCGTAAAGCCCAAATAAACAAACGGGTTTGGGGTCCCGAAACTTGTCTTTTCCGCTGGAAAGGGGAGGATCTCCCCTTAGATGTCCCCTCTCCTCCCAAAAAACCCCTTGCATGCGCAACTGGACATTATTCACATGCATACACAGAGTGCACAGAGAGAAAAATAAAGTGAAATCGAAAAAATATATCGAGTTTATCATATTTTAAAAATTTATTATATTCTATGTTTGCCAAATAAATTCCAAATTCATTTTAGGCCTTATTCTATAAGCTATAAATCATAGAAGGCGACATAAATGTTATTAAAACTATTTTAAACCTTACAAAACCTTTTGTTTTTTGAAATATTTGTATTTATAATTAATGTTAACTTAAAATCTTCGAGTTAAAACCACAAATTGTTGAAATACATTTATAATATTTCCATTTTACTTATAATACTCATTTTGCTTGTCTAAAAAATTACCTGAATTCAACGAAATACCTCCCAAAATCCTTTAAAATCTGATTATCCTTTAAAAATATAAATTCCTTATTTATTTCTGCTTATATGTATTATCTCTACTTATATTTATTTTCTCTGTAAACACATACAAAGCACACAGACCACTTCAGAGTCGCTGCTTTGGCGGTTGCCAGCGGCAGCTGTTGTCTGCGGTTTTGCGAGCTAATCTGACTCTGACTCCGGCCGGAGGATTCGCAGGATTCACGCTGCCGGCGGGGAAGGGAGTGGGAAGGCAGAGGAGGTACCCTCTGCCCGGATGGAAGCACTTCAGCGGCACGTACGCACACAAACGCAACACTGAAGTTATTTCAACAAAATTGCCAGACAAACGGGGCGGCAATAGGAGGGAAGGGGAGGATATGGAGGGCACGACAGATACCAAGGCTCGTTGGCTGCGATTTAATGCAGCAAAAACAAGCAAAATAAAAAAAATAAAACCGATAAAGTCATCTCTCATGGCTCTGGCCCTTGCTCTGGCTCTGACTCTGGACTGGTGGAACCCTAATCCAGTCGAGTGTCGACGCTGCCGTCATAAATTCAAACTACAATAAAAATTCAATAAAACAAACGATTTTGCCGCTCATGCCGCCGTGCGGCCAAGACGCTCTCCAGCCATAAATGTGGTGCGAGAAATCGCACCCTTGAAGCAACACTACACCACCATCACCACCACCGATCCCCGCCCAAAAATATCGCATATCGCAGCAACACCACCACCGCCACCACACACACGCACCAAAAACCAGTCTAGAGCAACTAGTTGCTCCTGGTTTCGATGCAAAAAGGAACACTTAAAAAATAGGGGGGAATTCTATATGGAATGTATAATAATTTATCCTTTAAAAATACAGAAAACCTATAAAATATGATTTAGAAAACATCAAAGGCAAGGACTCTAGGCTACTTTGTATTTTATTAACAAGAAAGTTGTTCTTGTGGTAGTTTTAGGATTAGGTGCTGAAAAAATGACACGCAAACTAAGAATATGATGTTTATTCAATATAAAAAATTACTAACATCTATATTTCATATATAAAGTTAAAATAACCTTAGAAAATTTTTGGATTTTATGAACAAGAAATTACAAAGAATAGAATCCCAGTTTTTGTGATCATTTTCAGACTATTTAAACACTAAAAACTAACTAAGATCACAATAAATATTAATATAAAATATATAAAGATAATCATGAAAAGGTTTTCAGGATGTCAAAGTTATATCAATAAAAAATCGAAAAACAAAAACAACGATCTTTCTAAGTCAATTTCTGACTATAAATAAAATATTATTAAGCAAAAATCACTATTCCTAGAGACCTGCAACCTTTCTTAAAGTGCATAGAAAATATAAGGAGGAAAAAGGGTTTGTGGAAAATGGTTGGAGCGCACACACACGCACAGACACCAGTCAAGTGGGGGCAATGCAACGCAAAACGCGAAGCGCGTCGCGTGATTTACATAAGTATGCACAATAATTATGAACAATAAAAAACAATTTGTTTGCTTATGACAGTTTTGGAACCATAAATAACAACAGCAACTGGCGCAGCAGCGTGGTTCGAGTGGCATGTGTGGATGTGGAAAATGGCGGGGGGAAAAAGTAGTCCTCTGTCTGTCCCCGCGTGTGCGGCATGCAAATTGATGGGGCAGCCAAAGGGTTGCGTTCCATTTCGTTACGTTCGTTGCGTATGTGGCGCTGCAAAGTATGCTACACTTTAAGTTTTAATGGGCAATTGCCGCTCTCTATGAGCCAGACAGCGGACAGGGGTGCCCCCAGGTGAGGCGACACTATTCGATGGCATGACTTGCCCATTAGTTGAAGTTGAGGTGTAAATAAACCAGTTGGGGTTACGTTCCACCCTAGCGAAACCCCAGGACTGTGATTGAGTGGGTCACGGGAAATGAGAATTCGCAGGTCATTTGTTTCGCTGGCTCATGAAGTTATAATAGCTGACGGTGGTTATGTGTTCTTTGTGGCGCAATTTTGGTTTAAATGTGATGAGATTTTAGTTTAAATAAAATGTATAAAAAAGGCAGAGGGTCTTTCTAGGGAATGTCAATTAAATGAGACTTCAAAACAAAAAGAAACTCCTCTCTCAAAGTGCCTTTAACTTTTATTCTTTTAAATTTTAAAAGAAAGATTTATCATTCTTAATTATTTCCCAGCTCTATTCTCTTTTATAACTCACTCAATTAATTCCCATTTGTTTATGATTTAGCATCCTGGACTGCCGAAATCCCGGTGAAATGACAAAGTGAAGTAAGTCGTCATCAACGTGTCAATCACACCTTGTGCTATAACCCAGACACGTGTCTGTACTCCTGGCTTTCTGCCCAATTAAGCTTCCCATTTGCCCACGTTTCTCGCAGTGCAGTCGCCCGACATCCTGTCCCGCCCCGCTTAAGCCCCTTTGCTGTCAACTGAATGCGACGTTCAGTTTTTGAGTGACAGCTGCAAAGTTTGTTTTGCATTTCATATTTGCGAGCTCGTCTGCAGGACGCCCACCCACCTCCTCCCTCTCTCACCCTCTCTCTCTCTCTATGGCAGTGCCAACTGTCACTTGACCGGCCAACAGACCCTACTCTGCTCCCCCCGCCCGCTTTGCCCCTCTGCCGCAAAAACCAACATGGCCAATAGAAAAGCTGGCAAACAAAATAAATGTGTAAATGTGAAGAAGAGAAAAAAAACACTCGCACACACACAAAAAATAAAAGGAAATGGTCAACAAATTAAAACGCGGCAAAATAAAAATAAAATTAAAATTTATTTGCTACACGAAAAAAGAACGCAGCCCAAGAGCTGTGAAAAATAAAAAGAATAAAATAAAATACACATAACAAAAGGAAAGGCAGAGTGAGAGGCAGCGACAAGAGCGAAATATATTGTAACGGGCCAAAAGCCAAACTTGGATTTAATTAAAATGTTTACCACAGTCATTTCATTTTCATAGCCAGCAAACATAAATTTTGAAACGCACGAAGGACAGGGACTGGGGCAGGGGGGCGTGGTGGAAAAGTGAAAAACTGAGGGAGCAGGGGGGCAGAGAAAGAGAGAGCAAGTTAACCGCAGAGCGAAACAGCTGCAAGAAAATGCCAAAAACCATTAAACTTGCCCCCCCTCAAAAACACACACACAAAAGTGGAAATTTTGATTGTTGCATTTTTGGGTTTGGGGTGAAACAATAAGCGATAAACAAAATAGGTTCAATCTGGAAAAGAAAATGAATTTGCAGGTAATTAGTTCAAGCAGGCACACACACACAGACACACACCCGGAATTTATCCCAAATCCATTTAGTAAGATTATTTATAAGAAAACTCATGCCCCAGGACTTTGGCCCAACTCTCAGCCGAAGGCAATCCGTTCTGCGGTTGCAGGCATATTAACCCCTTAACGTCCTGGCAGGCATGGCATCCCTTAACCCCTCTCTACGCTTCTCACTCCTTACCCCCAAAAGGTACCCTCAATAGGCCACCGCACATGTTGTCAAAAGCACAATGCTGAAACCATAAATTTATGTGCTTTCTATTGTTTTTGCCAAAGAAAGCGGAAGTTGTGTGTGCTCTGCGGTAAGCGAGGGGGATGGGAAATGCAAAGGGGTTGCGGGGGGGGAAAAGCACGAACAAAAACTACACAGCAGGAAAACAGCAACAACAAAAACGCAGAATGAGTGAAAAAGGTGTGCGCAAAGGGATTTCAATCAATTGTGAGGCAAACTGAGGCAACTGGCAGCCAGAGCAACAAAAACTAAAGCTCAGCCTCTGTTTGGTTCGTTTTAGCTCTGCTGGGAAATGCACTGAACAAAATAGAGAGAACGTGGAGTGTGTTTTTAGCTTAATTTAGCAGAATACTTGGACCTATCAGTATTAATTAACCCTTTTAAATGAAGAAAACTAAGTGAAACTGGATAATTAAGAAATTTAATGATATTTCTGAGCAAAGTTTAAATATTTTGAATTTAGGTACTCGTTCAATAGGATTGTAAATTAATTTAAACAGAAAAATTCTTGAAAAAACATTAAGAGAGGTTCAAGCTATAATCACACGATTTATATTCAGATTTTTAAAAGCTAAACAAATAAGATAAAGGATTATAAATATATATTTTCTTCTTTACCAACATACTACCCTAATGTCTTTGATATTATTTAATTTTTAAAATATGTTGTCCTGTTGTCTAGCTCCTTTAAATACACTTAAATATTTTCCTAATTACTAAAAATACCTGGATTCAAAATAAATTAACTTTTTTCACAGCGCATCGTTTGTTGGTAAACGCAAATTGCTATTTTGTCTGAACAGCAAACGAGATGGCAATTCACTGGCTGGGACAGAGACAGGCAGAGCCTGGCCCACAGGACATGGAGAAGCAGAGAGCGAAAGAGAGGGGTCCATAGACCAGTAGAGCCTGTTGTAACACATCCCCGGTTGTAGCATCATTTTTCATGCGCTCCAGCAACTTTTGACAAAGGTCGGTCAAGCAAGTCTTAAAAACTTTGCGACAAGACAACGCACGTTCCGTTTTGAGACCTCCCTGTGACCCCCACTCAACCCACTATCTGCCCCGGAAATATTCGTCCTGTGAGGCCCGCCTTTCGCTTAGTGAATTACGCCGGCTTTAAGGGGTTAAGGGGCTCAACCCCCGAGGGCTACGGGTAACAGTTGTCGCTGTTTGCTCTTCGCCCTAAGCCGTAAATAATAATATTTGGACAAGTTGCCAGGGCGAGAAATCTGAAAGAGCTCTTTAGCTTTAGATTTCCTTAGACCAATTAAAATATATATTAATGCTTATTAATGCATATTTTACATACTTTAGAAACATTTAAGTTTCTAAATTTCACTCAAAATGGAACAAATCTCAATATAATAATCAATATACAATCTTTGACCGTTCTTTTGTCATCCTTTAAAATTTTTGAAGTATGAAAGATACTGAAAAACAAATTGTATTTTGAAGAAAAGATAAATTATAATTTACAAAATTATTACAAAAGTTTAGGCAAAGCATCAAAGAAATAAAAATAATTTCAAAACTTCTTCGAAATCCCTGCAACAATTCAAACCAGATAAGTATCCACTTTGATCTCTTCTTAACCTTATCTCTGGCCCGTATACGAAATAACTGTTTTAATTAAGTTATGCTAAAAAGATTTTCCATTTTCTGTGAAAGTTTCGCGGTAAACATCTTTATGCATATGAAACTAAGCTCTCCGATTCTGAAATAGATATATAAATATGGCACAAAACTGTCCCACACGTGGCTGCCTTCACCTCCATGGCTCTGGAGAAAATCCTTTTCCCACGCAGAAATCCCTTAACCCTACTCAATGGCTCTGAGAATGGAAAACTTGTTTACAAGCGTCAACATTTTCACCTGATCTACGGAAAATGTTTGCCCAAGTTACTGCGATTTATGGCAATGGCAAGTCATAGACTTATGGATTGCTATAACTTCCAAAACGGCACTTACCATAATTGCATTGGAAATCGGAGATATTCCGGTTGGGGGCGGGGTGAGGAGAAGGAGTCGAAGAGGGCCAACAGGGCCAAGAAATTGGCAGTTGGCAACTTTGAATAATTTATGTGCGTTGCGTTCAAAGTTGAGGAGCACAAATTAAAATCAACGCACCAAATGATTGATGAATGGCCGAGGGTATTGCTGGTATGTAGGTAACCAGCGACCAGTTCCTGTATTCCCCTTTTGTTCGGGTCAAGTCATTTAAATATGGCCATTGGACAATGGGTCACAGCCACACACAAGGTAAACTCCAAAACTAAACAGAATGTCAAAAATCAAAGTCCAAACTTGATGGAAGACAAAGGCCAGAAAGTAGGCAAGTTGAAGATGCGCTGGTTAAACAAAAGGCGGTGAAAACTTTCCTCGCACACACAAAAGCTAAAACTTTCGCAGGCCAAAAGAAAGTGGGAGAGCTGCTTATCTCTGGAAGACACTGGGGCCAAGTCAGGACCAAGGACTCAGGGAATCGGAACTAAGGACCCAGGGTAGCATCAAAAGCATGCTAATGTCCAGCCCTGGCCACAATACGCCCACCACGTAAACACAAAAAGCAAAGTGAAAGAAATGAAACTATGAGCGACCTTCAAATACCTGGGAATTAGTATATAAAATTTAATTAGTGTCTTAATTAATAAATAAAATAAATAGTAAATAAATTTGATAAAAATATTCAAGGAACTGAGTTTGAAAAATATTATTCATATATTCAATTTTACATACAAGACTTTATCTGAGAATTTAGAACATAAAAGATACAAATATATTTCCGAAAAATTATTATATATATTTTATTTCTTAAAACTTTTCCCAATTTTATCTAACTACCATATACCCTTGACCACTACCATTATTGGGTATAAAAACGGGGCCAGAAGAGACAAAGACCCAGACAAGAGCCGAGAAGTCAAGCACAAAAAAGGGTCAAGATGGCAGAAGCTTGAATAGTGGGAGAAGGGGAGCAGAAGTCCCCACCAGAGAGATATCTTCTCCACGCAGGATATGCGATGGCGACGCATACGAATCAATTGATTTGCGAAAGTGTGGCGGCGGCAGAGGAGGGAGAAGGACCAAGCCAGGATGAAAGGTCCTTTACAGAATGCAAAGTCTCCGCTCGTTTCCTATTCCGTCTGCTTTCTCTGATTTTCTTTATTTTTTCTCTCTTTTTGTTTTTTTGTTTTCTGTTGCCAATGCAGCCAAGTGGAATAAATTTCCAGCAGTCAAGGTAAATCGTCGTGGAAATCACTGAAAGCAAATTAAAAAGTAACAGCCAGGAGAAAGGGCAAAGGATGACCAAAGTCAGGTGAAGTATGTAGATAGATATGCCACCACTCTAAGGGACACTGATCAAAATTATAAGCTAATGGAAGAACTTATTATTTAAATATGATAATATGTAGTATTTATTTTGAAAATATACTTTAAAATCATGCAGAATATAAAGGAGTCAACGAAGCATAGTGATAGTTATACTCAAAAAGAAATAAGACATAATAATAATATTTAATAATAAGAAAATATAAAGAAAAAATATAAAACCTGTAGCTAAGTTTCTAAGAATTATAATATAAGGCATATGATTTTTCAATCAAAATATTATTAAAATAAATTTGTAAGCACTTGTTTAACTTGATAACTCATCACAGATATAAACAGACTTCTTGAAAGATTAACTTATATGAATTTAACATTATCAGTTCATAAATCTTATATATTTTCCCTTAGTGCAACATGATATATTTTCTATAAAGAGAGACAGAGTCAATAAGGATGATGGGGATAGAGGAACAAAAGGGTCAAGCGTTCGACGCAATAAACCAAAATGCGACTATCGGGCCAAAGGAGGCGGTGCCCCAAAAACGTTGTTGGGATGGAGAAGCTCTAAAGGATTTCCTTATAAATTATTGTGAATTTATGCGAATCATTTCCAGTTGGATTGCCGCCGCGATGGCGATGACGAAGCCTCCCCGCCGCCACCGGTTTACCATCAGAACCCGATGGAGGTGGAGATGGAGCAGGAAAGCCGCCGAGGATTTTAACTTTATAATTGAATCCATTACTTAAGAACGTGCGTCCAAGATTTCGACGTATTAAAGTGTTGGCACAGCACCACCCAGACCCAAGACCCCAGACCCCAGACCCCATTTCCATGCAAAATCCTTACCCAAGCCTCTCCAATCTCCAGCGCTGATTGCCAAGGGTAAGGTTCGAGTTAAGTTCTTGGTTTGTTGGCTACACAAAAACCCCGAAATAAGTTTTAATTACGGGCATATGATGGTGGCCGATAATAATAATAATAATAATAACGGCGAGCGAACGCAAACGAAACGAAACCGAACCGATCCAAACGAAGCGTTGGAAAAACTTTTGGCGCCCCGGCAACGTAGACTGACTGAAAAATTCTATTATAATTAATAGCAGAAAATTATGAAATTAATGCAAAGCAACGGGAGCAGAAATAAAAAAAAAAAACGAGAAGAAAAGTGCGGCAGAAAGTATACGCACAGCAGCTCAGCCAGAACAGCAGCCCGAAATTGGATTCATTAAAAATTGAAGTGGGTTTCGTGGCGCAGGCCGAAGGACGCAGGATGCGAGCTTCAGCACGAGCTTATCCCAAAAACTTGGAATGCAGCGCAAGGGTTGCAGAGCACAAGGATGTGGGGGGCGGCACTCCTCCTTCTGGGGTCTCTTCAAGGATCCCCGGCAATAATTGAATCTCTCAGGTCTCTTTTGCCCCAGAGTCGGCATAGATTTCTCCAATCACATTTCAGCTGTTGAAATGTTGATGAGGGACAGATTAGAGGTTACAAATTTGGCATTCAGCTGAGCGGATAATCAGGAAGTGGACTCGGTCGAGGGGAGTTACTTGTGGCCTGTCAGTTAATAGAGTTGGTATTTCTCACTGCAAAATAATCTAGGATTCTATTTTCTCATTTTATGCTACTCACTCTCAAGCGAGATATACTTTTTAAAGCGATTTAATTATAGAATCTACAAAACTACCCATTTGCCTCACTTATTTCATAAAATAAATTAAACATTTAACTTAAACCAGACATAATGTCAGGCTATCTAGTTACCATAAATTCCAATTAATTTTAAGTGCATGTCTGCAAACTGTATATAATTGAAGTATCAAATTAATTTGTACAAATTAAGACATCAATGCTTAAAATTAAATATCTGCAAAAATCCACATAAAATAATATTCTGTTGAAAATTATGTTAATAAAATTGAAATCAAATAACTTTCTTTTTTGACACTTTTATTTGGCAAAGTTTTTGTGTTCACTTCACAGTTTGGATAATTTTAAACATCAATTTGGTTTGAAATTAATTTTAATTCGACATCTGCAAGTTAAAATAATATGCAATCAGTTAAAGTTTATAAAATAACAATGAAATTGATATTTGAAATATCACATTAATTAGCGTAAATTGCAAAAATCACATAAATATTCATTTATGGTTTGCTCTTTAAGGATTAAAGTTTAGTCTACGCCAGGATGATGCATACTCCTCTTATCTCCATTTCATTTCACTTTTCAACTGGATTTTCTCTCGTTTTTCCCCCCGTTTTTGTTGCACGCAATTTTTCATACTAATTACCAAGCAATTTAGTTTTGTGTTTACACTCGCTGGCGGGCTGACGGGCTGACGGGTTGGCTGCCTGCCCAGTTGATTGGCATTGGCAGCGGCAGGTGGCCGCCTCATTAGTGGCTTAACTTGCTATACAAAATGTGTGGCACTTATGGCCAACACAACTCAACGGAACGGCGCAGAACGGAGCAGAACAGAAGTGGTGGCAACATGAAACATGAAAAAGCAGCAGCATCAAATTGACACTTAACCGAAGGGGCAGCCGGGTGCCAGAGTAAGAGGCAGGAACAGGGAGGGGGAAGGGGAAAAAACAGGAAGGCAACAATAAGCAGCCACACGTTGACCAGCCGAGTGGCTGGGGAAATGGTAAAACGGGGAATGGGCAGTGGTTCGAAGGATGGGAGCTGCAGGAGCAGGAACAACAGCATTACCAACTGTGTAAACAAAAACGATGGCGTCGAGGACAAGGCAACAGCTCTCACACACCCTTGTACACTACAAAAAAAATGTATAGAATATTATTTATTTTATATATTTTATCTGAATTATATAGAGATTGGATAAATAAAATCATATAAGAGCTTAAATCATATCCCACAGTTTTTAACATAAAATCTATCCTGGAATATAGAATTTTTCAGTTAAATTTCAATGACTTCTTGTCTTAATTTTTTTCTCCGTGCACCAAACAAGTGGAAAGGATGTGAAGGATGAGACTGGGGCAAAACGACAGCGACAAAGCCTGCCACATATCAGTCAGAGATGAGACACAGCGACAGAGACGCAGACAGCGACGGCAACGAGAAGAGCCGGAGACACAGAGGCCCAGAGAGATCCTTTAAAGTCGACCCGGGCACTTGTTGGTGTCCATAAGCTGGCTGGGCAAACAGGCAAACAAACCCAACTAACAAGCCATAAGATGACAGCCTGCCAGTGACAAATTGTGCCAAATCGAAATGGTAAACAAATGCCGGGCATTGAAAGAGAAATGCCAACGGAGAAATGCCAGGGAGAGGCCGAGGAGCGAGAAACGAGAAATAGGAAAGGCACAAGATCTGTCTCTTTCTCTGGCCAAAACGGAAGCAACAAATATGCAAATTTTGCACATCTGCTAATTTGCTAAGCTGAAAAATATGAGCAACAGATGGGGGCAGGGGAGGGGAGGGGGACTTGAGCCCAGAAAATATTGATGCAAGGCAATCAACTGTGCCACGGGGCGTATGCGCAATATTGCAAAAGGGAGAAGGCAGGCGAATGGACTTTGCCCAGGCAAAGTGGCCACAGATCATAGCTCACTTCGGTCCACTTTGTGCGGCATTAGCTAAGCAAATAATCATTACATTTTCCATTTGTTTTTTGAATACAAACATACATATATTTATCTGTGCTCCAGGTTTGTGTGCTTTATTTTCGTGTTGTATTTTTTTTTTTTTTTTTTTTTTGTCGAGGGAGTGTATATCGATAGCCTCACAAATAAAAATCTCTCACGCATTCTCGGCACGTACCACATGATTCCCATCTCCCATCCCCTGGACAACTTGCCTCTCATCACTCAGCCCCCCACTTGACGAACAAACAGCTCTCGAGGCATAAGCCACCCCCAACCCTCGAGCGCGCAACGCCCACACCCAGACTCCAGCCTCCCCCATCTTGAAGAGGAGAGGAAAAGGAAAATCCCCCGCAGTTTCCCCCCATTTAAAAAAGTATCAATTTCATTGTTACGCGAGCTCGTTTTTTTTTCCTGTTCCTCTCTCTTAGTGTTTTGGTTCTTTATTATATGGAACATCCTTGCAGAAGAGTCTTATGAATACCACAAGCAGCTGATAAAGAATAACACAGTAAAGTGAAGTGGCTAGAGACTAAAGTATAGAAGAGATTATTGAATAAAAAAATCAAGTACTTGGATAAGAAAAAAGAGAAAAAACTTCAGGCACGTAAAAAACTTTACACAGGAAATTATGATTATGCCAAAGAAGATGGCAGGGAAATTCACCAGGAAAGCGGAAAAGGTAGTCTAGCATAAAAAAAGGTTTCAATAGCTGGCTTAATTAAAAACTAAAAACATTGAATAAAGTTTTGGTTAAAGGACAAAAGGGTAGGTAGTTAAACACAAAATATAAATACATAAAAATAATTTAGAACAAAGAAATTAATTCTTACAAGAGTCCTTACAAAATATTTTAAATATAATACAGGGAACATGATGAAAAAAGGAGAAAAATATAGTTTAAATAAAGTTTTCAAATGTAAAGTTAACAATTTTGAAATTGCTCTTAAAATGGATTTAAAAATTTGCTTAAAATGTAGATTTAAAATGCATTTGTAACCAATAAAAGCCAAGAAAAATATTAACATTTACAAGCAGTCTAAAAATGATATGGATCACAAATACGTTAATCATAACATTTATTTATTAATAAAACAGTAACAAAATACAAACCAAGTTAGGGCAACAAAAATTCGTTTTCCTTTCGCCCTCTTGCTCGATTTCCTCATTTTCATTTGGCTGTGCAAAGTGAAATAAATTTTGAAACGGCAATTGCACGAGGGGCCCATGGCAATATTAGATGAACATTTTCCAGGCAGGACCCCGGAACGAAACGGAAAGGGAACGGGAACGGGAACGGAAAAGGGACGAAGGGCAGCAGGAGCAGGACAACAAATTATTGCCCGGTCATGACGTGAGTTTTCATTCGACTTTGACTTTTTGCATAAAATTTCAATAAGGCCAAGTAAGCAAATGAGTTTTCTTCGAACGGTTTTTCATTCTTTTTTGTTCTCCAACAACTGCTGCTCCTTTCTGTTCCCTCTGCACCTCCCCTGTTTCTTTAAGTAGATAAAGTACCAATAGTTTGTTTTAAGGCTGAGTGTCCCTAGTGTCAAATTGAGCTAATCAGGCCCAGGTTTTGGGGCCAAAGCAAGTTCTGGCATTTTTACAGTGGGGCAAGGGGAGGATAATGCATCATTTTGTGGTCAAAATGGCAAAAGCGTTAAGTTTTTATGGCCAACGACTTTTTGGATCTAGACCAAAAATAATCTCCTGCTGTTCCCCAGACCGAGTTTGCTGTTTGTTTGCTGCGAGTTTCGCTCGTTTGCTGTGTATTTTATTTTATCGCTGTTGGCAGGCAAACCAAAACAACAATAAAACCAGTCAAAAAGCACTCGAAATGCCAAATGAGTTGAGCTGGGCCCCGCCCACCTTTCGCCTAATGGCCAACCCACGCCCACGCCCCCATGGGCAACCAGGAAAACTCCAGGATTCCACAGCACCTCCTCTCCTGTGTGTTAGAGCTCACCTTTTGCAATTAATCCGTGGCTGGGAAAAACCAACGAAGCCGCCACCGCCTTCTCTAGGAATATTTTTGGCCCAAGAAACGGCATGGAAAATAGTACCCACTCCCCGCTTGTTTTTTTGGTGTTATCTCAGCATTTCGCTTCGTTTTTCATAAACAAAACGAGGAAATCTGTTTTGGCTGCCAGCGGGAAAAACAACAACTTCCAGCTGCAATTTGGCAGCGTTTTGCGGCGGGGATTCCCCTGCCAACCGAAACTCCCCAAAGCCCTGTCGCAATTGCTTGTGCTGCTGCTGCTGCCGCTGCCATTTTTCGGTCTCAAGTGACAAATATTAGAGGAGTCTTTATCGCTAATTAGACTTGGTAGCCGTAAATCTGTTGTCATTTGTTGTACTTGCCGTTGTCACAAGTATTTTCTGGCTAAAGTCAAGCTGTGCGAATGCATTTTCAAGTTTGCCAACTTGATGCCGGAAACATTCGAGACTCGAAGGAGTTTCTGGCTAAGAAGTTAAGCCCTCGGCTCTAGTAGCTCCAAAAGGAAGTGCCAAAGGGGATATGGATCTGGGTGTATATATATCTAAGAAGTAATGACAGAAAAGTCTAATTTAAATAAGGATGAATATTAGTATTCAATCCATTTTCAATCTACATTATAAATCTTTGGGAAATAATTCTTAATTTTTATACAATTTCAGTTTCTTATATTTAATGTATTGTTTCTTATATTAAAATTTATATAAAACCCTGCTTAAACATATTTAAATTCGACTTCTTAGATTATGTATTTCCTTTTACAAATGATACGAAAAATAATTAAATAAACCAAAACGAATCAGAACCCTGCCTTTACTGTGCAATTATTGTTATTTTCAGAGCACCACATGCGGTGGTAATGGCAATGACAGTGGCTAACTATGGAAAACAATGGCCTTGGATTGCATCCAGCTGCCATTTCGAACGCAGAGCAGACGAAAACGATTCTGCGGATACGGATTCACCAGCGAGACAAACGACAGGCGACACTGAAGGAGGAGCAGCCAGCAGGCAGCAGTCAGCATTCAGCAGGCTTTCTACGATTATACGAATTTTTTATGGCACATATGAGACTAATAGAGCTAAAGGAGGAAAGGGCAGAGGCAGAGGCAGAGCCAGTGGAAGGTGGAGCAGCTGGCACATGCCAAGAAACGAGCCGAGGCCAGTGGCAATTTATGCGGCTCAGTGTTGCATTAAATGTACAGTGAAATGCTTGAGTTAATAAAAAAAAAAAGAAACAAAATATAAAAAAACAGCCAAACGGCGGCGGGCAACCAACAACAAAAAAATATATAAAAAGAAAAACGAAACTGACGACGATGCCGAAACCGAAACTGAAACCGAAAATGAAAATGAAAAAGGACCTGAAGCCCAGAAAGAAATCCTTCAGCCGCATCTAGCTTGAAGTGTGGCCGGAAATGAAGCGTCCCCATTTGGAGGTAATAAGTGTTTTTGGGCTTTTGTTTTTGACATGCCCATGATGAAGTGGGGTATTATGGTTTCCTCGTGCAGAATGCGACCAAATGCGGATTTATCAGAGGAATAAACGTGATCAACATAGATTATTGGCTGAGATTTCGATGACAAGGAATGAACATTGCCTTGATTTGTACTCTTGGGAAGCTCTTAAATTTTATAATAATTATTTTAAAGTTAATATAGCTTTTATGATTATATTTCTTGAATATTTCATAACACATATTTAACTTGTATGAAAATTGATTAAATTATAAATCAAAGATTAGTTAAATAAAATTAGAGGCCTATATTTAAGCCCTGCAAACGCAATATCAAATGATTTCCTTAGAAATGATTATTAAATAAATCTTAAAAAGTTAAAATTTAATATTAATCCTAGGTTATAGCCATTAAAAACCTCATTCAGTGATTAAAATATTAAAAGATATATCACGTCGGAAATCCACTTTAATTCCTCATTTGTTTTACGTCAAATAAAATACAAAATTAGAGAAATATTGAAAGTTATACCATTAATAGCAAAAGTAAAACTAACTCCCCCTTTGATGGGTATATACAAACTGTTCCATATAGCTTCTCCAATGATACAATCTAGTTTTCCTGCTACTAAAGTCATTCTCCAAGGCGAGCAAGGACCAAACGATGTACGGAATCCTGGGAATTTCAAAGACCATATACCGAATCCTGGGCCTAACCAAGCGCAACCAAAAACTTAGTTAACATACGCACACCCAGCCCAGCGAGGCCCGGTCTGAGCTCACTTTCCCTTGAAATAAGTGTGTGTGGCGTGTGTATGATAAATAGCTTTCAATTTATATGCCTCGAGGGCGGTCAGGCCAAAGTTTTTGGCTCCGGGATTGCGGGGATGCGAAGTGGAGACTTAAAGGTGTTCAAGGGTCATTTATCAGGCAGAGCGGCAACATTTAGCGCTGCCTTCCTTCAGCCAGGACATGCCATAGGTGGCAGGATGTGGCGGCAAGGCGAAGGTGTGTCTAAATATACCCAGATATACCTTCTATATATCTGTGCCCGACAGTATGTACGCGTGTATGTGTGTCTGTGTGTGTTTGCAAGTGTGGCAAGGAAATTTATGCTTTCCAGCTTCTCCACACGAATGGTGGCAAGCGGGATTGGCAAGCAGGGCCACCAACTCCTCCAACTAGCGGAGTATTCATTTCGATCCGAAAGTGAAAATCATTTGCAATTGTGGCAGTTGGCAGTTGCCAGTCGGCGACTTGTAATGGCTTCGTAGAGCGGTCGAAATTACTTTAACCCGCCAGCTGAGGTCCTGGATAACTTTTAGCTCTACCTTTGCACAGGAAATAATAACTTGTTTAAGGGAATATTAAATAAAAAATTATACGTAATTAAAACTGAATGTTGAGGGCCTTAAAATCACTTAATAGGGTAAAAGATAAAAGCTACAAAATATATTTTACTAATCAAGAAATAAATGGAAATCTCCTCATATTTTATAGCATACTTTTCTGGGCACTTTCAATTTCTCACTCACAGATTTCCTTTGACAGCTTTGAATTTTCCAATCACTTTGCATGCACTTTTCTCTGCGTGAACCATCTCTACCCCCCCGCACCTGCTCTCTATTAAATGAGTGAGTAAATGTATGTAGCTGTCGACAGGTGTGCAAGTAATTACACTCACACCCATCATCAGCAGCCATCGAGGGATGGGATGCGAGGATAGAGGGGGGGGCGTGGCTTAGCCTTTGCATACCCGGGCACACAATTTATATTTGCCAAAGCTGCTGCCGCTGCCACTGAACTGATGCTGGGGCATCAGGACTTCAAGGCTTCAGACTGGCTGCTCGGTGGCCCGGGGGCAGGCAGCCTGCTGGCAGTCAGTCAGTCAGGAAAAATGGTTGCCATTTCCTTGGTCTCGTCAAAATTAATTAATTTGCAGCGGCGCTGCAGCAACGACGTCGACGACGACGATGTTGGGAGAGACTTTACCCGTAACTTGGAATTCCATCTAGCCTGCGGTTATGCCTTAGAAAACCACCTCTCACAGATCCCCTCCCACACACAGTCCACAAATCAAACCGAGCAGGCAGCAAACGATTTACACTGTCCAACAAGATGATTGACGGCCCATTAGCACTGAGCAAAATTTTGGGAAAATATTTCTACAATAATGTATGCCAAATTATATGTATAACGAGAGCCAAAGGTATAATACCAAAAGGTACATTTCAAAAGGGGTTATTTTATACTCCTTTTAATTTAAGCACAACTAAAAAATATATATGTATATAATAAAATAGAAACCAAGGGAAAAGTAAAAATATATATAAATATATAAATTGTTTTAACATTTGTGAATATAATCTAGGTAAGCGTATTTATCATATTTATTTCTAGAAGTGCTAAAGAACATATGTACATATAGTTGAATTTGCATATACTTTTTCTGCGAACTTAATAAATAATGCTTAAATAATTACTTTAAAAGGTTTAAATACAAAAAATTCTTTGCTTAAATCCTAACAAAAATAACATCACTCAATTAAATACTGCAAAACCTAAAAATTCACTTCAAAAACAAACACATGGCTTGGATCAATATTAAACAAAATATTTAATCAAGATACAAAAATTCCTGATACATTTTTTACAATTTTCTCACAGTAAAGGCTAAGCTTCATTAGTAGAAATGAATTCACAGCAAATGTTGAGCCATTTCAGAACAAAGACGGGGTGTTATATGCACATACATATATATGATACATAGAAATCTATAGGATTGGTATTGAAAACTTTGTTGCCCAGTGAAATCAAATCCAGGGGTCAGATGCTATTGATTACCAAAGTGCGAGCCAATTGAATTGAATTTGTGCTACAAATCAAGTAAGCAACTTAGCAGCTAAACAACGACAACAGCAGCAGCAACAACAACAACAACAGCCCCCGGGCGCAGCCACCAGAGTCATGCCCCTTCTCCTCCTCGGCCCAATTTTCACCCCACGCCTCTGTCAATAGCTGACCCCAATCAAAGGGGGCACACGAACGCACATGGACTTTGGACATTGGGCCAAGGGAAGGAAGGGAGCAATCAATTGCAAGGAATGCGAGCCAAGCAAAAAAAAAAGTAGAATTTGTGGAACAGGAACAAGACTAGGAGGGGAACGCGGACAGGAAAACCTGTCTTCAAAGGCCGAAGATTGAACTACCCTTAGGATGACCAACCATGTTCCAGGAGCTTATTGGAATAATTTTAATAAAATGTTTAGATTTTCTGTGGGGAAACTTCTTTTATTTGTTTGTGAAAAATAATTGAGAAAGAAATTTCGTAACTTGAAATTGTTTTTAAAGTTTATATGGAACCTTTAAAGATGCCAAAGTTAAGAGACAATTTATATACTTTGTTATTAAACACCGCTTATTTTTTGCATTAAAAATAGGTATTATAGTTATAAAAACTAATCATAATTTGTATTATTTATTATTATTAAAAAGACAATTTTGATTTTTTAAACATAATAACAGTCATAAAATAATAAATTTATCTTGAAAATTAATTTCTCCTAATATTAATATACAACTTTCAATTCAAAACAATATAAAATAATCCAAATCAACTTGAAATTCCCACCTGGTCATAATCCTGGTAATATTAACCCAAAATTCCTGCCAAAACCTAGAAAACCCAATCGCTAAAAAAGTGCGAACAAGAAAGGAACCTCGCCAAGGATGAATGAAGCAAGGAACAGTGCAGGACAAGCTCTGTGCGATTCACCGACCCACGTGGGAGTGAAGTGCAGCTATAAAATACTAATCCGCATCAAATGAATGCTACATCAATCTTGTGTCGGGCGCAGGCGGTGCCGGTGGCTGATGCGTCGCCAGGTGCGTGAGGTGAGGTGAGCCGTCAGGACCTAGAGAGCCAGTCGCCGTGGTAGTTGAGCCAGCAGGAGCCAGCAGCCGGCAGCCATCAACTATCCGCCGAAAAGGATGCAAGATGCACGAACGGGCCAGCGACGACGAGCTGGTGGCAGGCGCAACTTTAATTTTGTTACTAAGCCCGGGACAGGGACAACGTGGAGTGTGGTACAGAGCAAAAAATAAGTATTTAATAAATTAAAAATTGTTAAGTTATTAATAAAAATATTAAAATTATTAATTTCATGAAACTAAAGGCTAAGAATATGATATTATCTAACCAAAGGATATCTGAATTCGTGAAAATAGCAACATGAAATTGAATTGGGATTAACTTTGTCTTTAAAGAAATATTATTTATTGGTTTTTCAATATAAAAAGGTGTAAAAGAACTCAATTTTTAAATACTTTTTTTGCTCTCTGTAGTTTAGAAAAGAGGCTGTGTTTCAGTGTCGCTGGCAGATGCCGTGGAGGAACCGCTCAAAAGTCATTTCCGCAAATGTTGTCGGCATCGTTGTCGGTGTCGCATCCTCGCTTTGAGAATTGCGGCATTGGGGGATTCCAGAGCAGGAGGCGGGCAGCAAAAACTAGGGATTAGGGATTTGCGTGCACATAAATGAATTTGGTGTACGCAACGGCAGGGAGAGAGGGTGGGCATGTACCCTCCCCAAAGAGGGTTAAGTGGGACAGAGAGCCCACCATCACCACCACCACCACCACCACCACCTAAGCCGTAAGCAGCTGCTGCCGCAACAGTAAACGTTATCTACACGTGCACGTGCACTGTGCAACATGCAGGCAATGAGCTGGCTAAAGGGAGGCTAGGGGATCCTCCAGACCCTCATACCTCCCTACCCCCCACACACATTACCCCAGACGCATTACAATCCCACCACTATCCTCTATCCCTTTGCCCCCATTCCAGCCGAGAGCAGCCTGGCAGTCTGTGTTTGCATTGGTGTGCAATTGTTGGCATTACGTGCCACTCTCGATTGCCATTCAATGCCAGGAGCAGCAGCAGCATCAGCTTTAGGACGGGAATCCTCAGCAGCAGCAGCAGCAGTGGCAGTGGCAGGATCTGGTGCCTGGGCCACAGCCCACGCAGAGCCGCCAACTATTGAATTACTTTCAACCTGCGACTGAAGATTGCACTTGAAATAGGATTCACAGCTCACTCGCTCTCCAAAAGCTTCAGATTTTCAATTTCCGTTTCCTTTTTTGCGCTTTTCCAGCCCCGCTTTTCGATATGCCCCCCACCCCATCCCTCTTGTGCGTCTGGTATTGGGATTGCGACCGCTCCTCCTCCTCCTCCGATTTTTTCCCCGTTTTTGTTCATGTCTAAGCAAATGGAATAAGCGCGCTCATTGCTCCGGCTTGTTGCCGATGGATAGATGGATGCCAGGATGGATGGCTCCCAAGCAGGAAGGGACGAATGGCCGGGATAGATGCATGGATAGATTGATGATTTCCAGCGAAAAAAAGCTATGCAAACTATGGGCATGCCCTTTACGCAGAAAGCGACTGCCTCTAGAATTTATTTATTAGTTTTAATTTTGAGAAACCACACAAACAATAAAGCACAAAATAAATATATATATTTTAATATAAATTCAACAAAATTTATTATGGTTTTAAAATGAAACTAAATTTACGGCGAATAAAACGATGTAAAAAGTAAAAAAAAGGGACAGTTTTGCTGGTTATATTTTTTTTTTTTAACGAGAGGTTTTTCACATAAATAATTTAAAAGTTAGCAAATGGGTATTTATGAGTATTAATAAAAGAAATTTTGGTTGAAAACAATTATTTCTTTACCAATAGAAATACTTCTAACATTTGAATCGCAATTGGAAATAAAGTCTAAAATAAATAGAATAATTTTTTTAGCTTGAAAAATATTATAAATATAAAACCCAGTTAAAAAAGGTTTTAACTTCTACTCCAAAACCCTTTCCTAAGTTAATAAAATGTTTATAGACTTCTTAAATACCCCTTCAACCGATAATACATAGTGCCTAAGGCCTAAAATATTCATGATTACCACAGGCAATTCCCCCTTATCACTGTGGTATTCTATTAGGGCCTTATACTACATTTTCCCCAGCAATACCATATTCATAGTTGCCACTAAAAATTCCCCACTTATTTGTCAGGCCCCCGAAACGCCGCGTTTTGTGTGACGACCCCAATGAGAGCAGGACGGAAAAGTGGGGAAAAAATAAGCAGGCGGTGGGTGAATGGGCGACAACAGAAGCCAACGGGTGGGTGAAGGCAATGTTGCACGTGCAACGCTGCAGTTGTTGTTGTAGTTCTTCGTTGCCACGAGCAACCCAGAGTGTTCTCCCTTCGTAGAGACCTCCCCTCTTCCACATAGTACATCAATCCTTTAAGACGCAACATTGAGTGCCAATCAACAAGTGCGTTCCATCTTGGACTCAACCTGTGCTTGCTCCACCGCCACCGTTGCTGCCACCAGGCCCACATGCAACAGTACGCTGAACACTTTTATTGCTAACCATTTCTTTCGTTTTTTTTGCCCTTCTTTTTTGCCGTTGTGTGAGGAATGGCGAATGTTCTGGCAAGGATTTGTACATACATTTGTACGCTCTACACACGTTTTCCAGGAGGGAGTGTGCGAGCTAGTGAGTGTGAGCGAGGGGCCATAGTCGGATTGAAAAGAACTCGGCACGTATTTGTCACGTATTATATATTTATAGCAACCAATGAACCGTTGAATGCATGGACAGACTGCAGGATAGGATGTTGAATGCATAAAATGCCTCCCCACCAACTTACACTATACTGCACACACACACAGAGACACACAGCTCTCCCCGGGAAAAGTTCCTCTCGGACATTGCTCATACGCCGCGTGTACTTGAGAGCTGGGGTTTAGTTTAAATTGAATATTTGTAGGGCTGCCTGGAGAATGAGCGCACACTGAGGCCAAAATCACGATCTCAAGTGAAAGATCTCACTTATTTGTTTGATTTATATGCACCTTAAGATACAGGGGAAAACTTAACGATGATTGAAAATGATTTTAGGTACTTTCCTTTAAGGTTTCAGAAATTTGTATAAGAAAAAACCTATTAAAACTATTTATATTTTTGATAGTCTTTTAAATATCAAGAATATTTCCTTCACCTAACATCTAAAATCAAGATCTATATAAACATCTCATTAATTTTCCTTGGTAATGTAGGAAAATCAAATCACTTTCTCATCAAAATTATATCATATTTGCTCTGTAAATCTTACGATTTCGATTACAAGAGCTTTATATATAAATATATGTATATATTTTTCTAAAATCATTTGTATGTTTTTCCCCCGTGCACGACTGAGACGGAGAATGGATGTGTAGGTGGAAGAGAGATAGAGAAAGACAACCATCACAGTTTAATTATAATTTTAATCACTTTTGCAGCAGCAAAAGCAGGAGCAGGAGCTGGGAAGTAGCGACGGCGGCGCGGAAATGAATTTTATGAAGCGTGCTCCGAACTGTCGTGCCCAACATAAACTGTTGTCAGTTTCTGGGGATCCATGGAGCAGGAGCTGAAGCTGTAGGACTGAGAAGGAGCCAGAAACAGGACCAGGATGAAAGCTGAAGCAGCAGCGGGCTGCAGAAGGGACAACAACCGACTGTCATGTCAATTCAATTTTTGTGCTTCCGTGCGCGGCGACAAGTTTTAGCCAGTTTTGCCTTGGCCTCCCCACCCTAGGCTTTTCCTCCCGATTTTCCCTCGATTTTTCCACCCCCCACACCTCCCTGAATCCCCTGGCAGTTCAGCCAGCGGCACTTTATGTACATCATCATCAACACCTTTTGCCAGGCGCCATTTACACGCCGTCGTCTATCCTCGTCTCTAAGTCTAATCAGCCCAGACAGCCATCAGTCGAGGGTTAGCTCTGTTCTCTCTCTCTCTGGCGATTCAATGGTTCCTGTCTCTTTCTCTGCTCCAGTAGCTGCCGCTCATTGTCTTTCCCCCTTTCCCCCCAGGAGCTGCAGGTAAGCGAATCAATTTTAATGCCGCATTTGTTGCTGGGATTTTTTGCTTTTTTTTTGACTGGCGAGCAAAGGAAAAGCGCTGATAAAAATGTTTAATCTGGTAGAGGGATTAATGATACCCTGGAATAATTTTTTTTAATAGGAACTTTCCTGCAAAGATTAAATATAGAAGATAAATCATACAAAAAATAGGTATTTCTATAAAAGAAATTGTATTGTTAGTCTTTCTATTTATCTTAATATTTTCATACTTATCCACCCCCTAGATACCCCTTAGTTTTCCCATAAAAAATCATGAATTATATTTCTCTCACTCGCCTCGTTCGCTGGGGCCAGGCAGAACAAATTGAATCATATTTTTAACAGCGACGAAATGGGAAATTATAATTGCCAGCTGAGCATTTGCCATAGACTTTAGCCTGCCACACTTCACTTCATTCATAGAGCGTTATGAATTACGGCAAGTGCATACTGTATATATATATATATATGTTTGTGTATATCTAGATATCTATAGATATAGAAGGCGAGTCGGGACGAGGCTGCTGACATGTTTTGTCCACAGGCACGCATTCTCTTGCGGCCTGGCTAACTGGCGAGCGGTTTTTGGCGTTGGCTGGCAACTTTCCCAACGGCACGCGCTGCCTGCTGCCCGCTGCCTGCTGCCTGCTGGCTGCCGGCTGCTGCTTCCTGAATTTTCCCAGCTTTCCCTCCCTGGCTATACCCTTCTGGTGACGACAAGTCAGCCTGGCCGTGTCACTCATATGAGCCGCAAATATCCAACCCAGAAGCCCCGCCCCTGCCGCTGTGTGGCATTTCACGTTGATGCCACGCACGAACGCTTACTTTGTCGCATGCCCAACTTTTGGCTATTAAGTCATTTTTTGGCTTTTTACTTTCGTGGATCTGCGACAAATTCCCCGGGCTGCGTCCACTAATTGCCCAGAATCTTGTGGCGGATGGAAATTCAACAGTTTTCAGCATCGGCAGACCCTCCATCATCGGGCTGGTCAAGTGCCTTTCACTGCAGCTGATGTTGCTTCTCTTGGCCACACAACTTCAACTCTTTCATAAGAATTTACTTGAATGAATTGTGCAGAGTTTCAAGTGGGCCAGACGACATCCGGGCGGGGAGGGGAGGGAAGGCAGTCGAGGAAATCGGGTAGGAAAATCCAAAGGAAGGAGTAAGGAGAGCCCGCAACAATGACAAGACAAGATGGGATGAATGCAGTGGATGGCATGGAGTGATGTGCTCGATGGCCACTCAGAAAACTCTATGGAAATCGATAAGAAGTGGTTAAAGAAATTCTCAGGGGTTGGAACCTTATATGTCTTTTTAAAAATATATATAGAAATATATTTAATAGATTTAAAGAATTTTTTGCTGCAAAACAAATAATTCTGAGTAACTAAAACAAGCTCTCTATCATCTAACCCTTTAATTTTATTAAATCAAATCAAAGGACAGACTTTTGCTAAATTAAAATATTTACAAACAATTATATTGCCACTTTGCAAAAGTTTCAAAAAACCCAAACGCTGTTTTTATCTGTAGATCCTAAAAAATAAAACATGCCGCCACATTGATTGAACTTTAACATATGTTAAAAAAACCACTTTACTTTTCTTTTTGCAAAAGTATCATCATAAACAAAGCGAAAAAACTATATGGATTTAAGCAAAAAATGCTAATTTCTGTGAAAGCAACGTGGGTCAGCTTGTTGATTTATAGCTGTTAACATTTTATTGATTAAAAAAGCAACCGAAACAAATGTGAACAATCCTGGCAATGATTTCCACAAAAAAAAGAAGGATTGAATAAATGGTTAACTTGTGTATTTATTGTAACTATAAAACGCCAAAAAAATTACCAAAAAATGAATTCTTGCTATCACAAATTATCACCATCTTTAATTCACTGAAAAGTTAACTTCTATAAAGCCAGTCCGAGTTGAAAATGTATAAGAAACTTTACTCCACAGAAGGCAAACAAAAGTAGCCTGGGCGGCTACTTAGCCACTTCACTGCACTTCCATTTCCACGTCCATTCAACCACCCACCCACTTTTCGCTGCCCAGTTTTCCCTTCCCAAGGAAAAGTGAAAAGCTAGATTTGTCACGCACTGATGCGTCTTTAAGCGTTTTAATTACCCACCAAACGAAATGAAAGGCAACGAAACTTGAGCATAATATGCAAACCAGGACAATAATTCACATTGTCCCTGGACACAAAGCCACCAACTGATCTGCCCCCCTTTCCTCAGTAAAATAGAGCTAACCATTGCTGGTGCAGTTAGAGGAAAATGTTGGAGTTTTATTTAACTTGACTTTCGGTAGATGAGTTTTTCATTTTTATAAGAATATAAAGAAGATTTTATAAGCAAAAGTAAGCAAATATTTGCTAAATTCTATTAATGAGTAATTTAGATTTAGATCTCATAACGAAGAATAAATATTAAGAAGAAATTATTAAGATTTCATAATCAAAGCAAGAAAAATATTGTTTAAATCTATAAGATTTCTTGAGTATATTTATTAAAAATGTGATATAAATTAATAGGAAACCCACTCTAATTTTTCGCTGTGTTCTTTCTGCTACAATTGCAGTTGCATTTGCAATTTGCATTTTGGACGCTCGGGCAATTAATAGCGCACACGTAAACAAAACAGAGCAGAGCCTAAGGATGACAATGTTGGGTGGAGAGAAAGCAGGGTGGGAAAAAGGGGGGCCTGGGAAAAGGGTACCGGAAAATAGGTGGGCGGTGCCAGGCTTACGACAATGACGATACTAAGGTTAGGGACTATCAAAATGCAAAGCAGCAGGCAGGTAATGAAAATGCTTAATGGCTTGCAAAGTGTCACAGTGGCTGAGCGCCTCTGGATGGGCAATGGAAATTGGCAAAAGGGAGGCAATGCGGCCGCGTGGAATGCCCCAAACCAATACGAATGCAATTGGCGAACTTAAAGCGCGTTAAATTCAACTGCTTCGGGGGGGCGAAACGAAGCGCGGGAAGCGCAGCGCATAAAAAGTCAATTAAAAGAGGCAGTGGCAGTTGCTTTTCCAGCTGCGCTTCGGTTTGAGTTTGAGTTTTTCGTATTTGTCGACGACCCCCAGCTGTCTGAGTGTCTGCCCCACGCCCACTTTTCCTATTCCGCTTTAGGCCGCCCCTTTTTCACTCTGGGAAAATTCGGAAATTTTTAAAGCGATCCTAAATGGAGGTAGTTGTATTTGTTTAATTTTGATAAACATTTTCTATCAAAAATAATCTCTTTAAACCCTGAATTTTATTTTAGATATTTTATTTGCATATTAATTAAGCATTTTTTAGGAAAACAATTAAATTAATTTTGATTTGGAAGGTTTTTAAAATGTATTTGGCTTCCTTTTGGATTTTTTGTATGTTTATTTCAATGTATTATTAAAAATATCTTTTAAACATGGTTTAAATTAATGTATATAGCTAAAAAATCATTTATTCAAAAGTCCTTTACCAGGATTCCCCATTATTTCTCGGTGCACTTGCCAGACTTGATGTATATGTGTGCGCTGGTAAGTCTTTCGAGTGCATGAGTGTTGGCCAGCGCTTTTAGCAGAATAAACAGTGAAAGTTGCGCAAAAAGGACACGGCCAAGACACAGGCGAACGAGCCAGAGAGACACACAGAACCAGAAGCAGCAGCAGGAGCAGCAGGAGCTGGAACAGGGGCAGCGGAAGGAGATGGCCATAAAAATGGGTGAACGAGTCTGAAAGAGTGTGAAGCATGTTGGGACCTTTGAACGTGTTGAACTTTCAAATGGCTTTGCGCGCCGCTGCCAGCTAATGGCATTACAGTTCAACCCGTTCCAAGCCAGCCAGGGCATCCAGCTCGCCATTTCCACCCAGTTTTCCACACCGTTTTCCCTCCCCCCCTTTCCCCCCCTCCATTTTCCAATCCTTCTTTACCCCTTTGACTGCATACAAAGGCTGAGAACTATAAGGGGAGAGGGCGAAAGCGTGCGAAAAAGCAAAGTGTAACTGCAATGTGTGTCCAGTCTGTTTACACGGTAAAAAATTCTTAATTATTCTAAATTATTATAGAATAATATGCCTATTTATACACTCTGTCCTTGGATTTTTAATTAAACATCTTAAAATGCTTATTAAAATAGAGCAAATTAAAGGTGTTAAGAACCGAACACCTATCTAAGTTTAACTAGTTTCCATCCTACAGAAGTAAAAATAATGGGAAATTGAACCCTTAAAATACAAATTTTAGAAACTATAACTCACAGAATAAATAAACTAAGTTTACTATATATTTTTATGATTTTTTATTACAATTTTTAAACCATAAAAAGCGTGAAAATCTATTTTCCAGTGCCTGGCAGCATGTGCAATTAGAGTGACGTACGCTTTATTGATGCCCATAGCCATTTGGCATGCATTAGGGCACGGCACACAAACACACTACACACACATCAGACACACTCACTCACGCACACACACTCATGCATTGGCACAACTTAGAAACAGTTTCAAGGTAAAAATATCAAAGTTGAAGTGCACTTTTTTATTCGTTTGTCACGCAGCACTGGGTCTATAAATTATTTCTTATGATAATTGGCTCAAACGTGGGCGAACAAAACAACCGTCTCTGTAAGGGGGCGGAAAATGGGTGAGGAGGTGGGGGGAAAATCATGGGAAAACGCAGAGAGAGAGAGAGGGGACCCAATCAAAGTGCAGCAACAATAACGGCAATCAATGGTTGTTAGTTAGAGCGGAAATCGGTAGAATACTGCCTGACATTTGGCCCGTAATTACCGTTATGCCACTGCAAACTGCAACTGTTGGCCAGGTGAAGGGTGTTTGTTCAGAACCAAGAAGAAGGAAAAACTACATAAAAAAAGAAAAGAAAAACAAGCTAAAAACAATACACAATTGTGGCAAGGACTGTGTGGGTTTTAGCAATTATTGGCAGAGTCCAGGACATATTGCGTGCTGTGCCAAATTAAAGTAAAGAAAGTGTGTGTGGTCACTAAATGTGTTTGCAATAAATTAAATAAATATTTTGTATCGACTTGGCCTAATTTGTATGACCTAGAGAGCTATAGTTGTGAATTTGTAAAATATTTCGTAAAAAATTGATGAGTAAATAAACTTACTGCAGCTAATTGCAGCTTTAAAATTGTTTTTTATCTATTAAAAAGCAAAACCGTTTTACATAAAATAAATTAGACAACACTTTCAACCTTTGCCACAGTTATCAGACATAAAATTAAGTTTTAATTGGTTAATTCAATTAATGAAAAGACTTTCCTTAATGCATACATATTATTTAAAATGTACTCTTTCAACTTTATGTTTATTTTACAAAAGTTTCTTCACCGCCCTGAGCATTTAAATTGAAATTAAAAAGACATTTGTACATATATGTATGTGTATCTATACCTCATTGAATAAAGTGCAGTATTTATAAGCGACTTTTCATAATGGATAAGCCCAGCTGGCGAAATATACTCGCTTTCCTTTGAATTTATTTATTTTGATGCGTGTGTGAAACTCAAAGATTATTTCCGCTCGCAGAGACAGCAATTAGATGCATTTAAGAGATTATGCCAAACACTTTTCATCTCGGCATAAGCCTCGAGCCATTTTTGTGGCCAAACCAATTTTTCATAATCTTTCTTTCCCACATACATATAGAATATACATATATACTCTATATATTATTTTCAATATGCAGTTGAAAGCGAACGGACTTGCGGGGAATTTATATTCTGGGAAATATGCAAGCACTTGGAGCTACTGTATCTCTGAGATATGAATTGCATCGTATGAAAATGTGCTTAATTTAACTGCTGCCAGTGCTCTTCCTTCCGCTCCTGCTACCGCTCCGACCCTCCTCCTCCCGGCTCCTTTCACTTCCCTGACTCTTTGTCGCTGCGTAGATGATTTAAAATGTGCATAATAAGCGGCACTTGGAGAAGAATGAAAAAGAAAAACAAGCTACATACATACATATAGACTAGAGAATCAGTTGAAGATGCCGTGTGTAAAGGGGTGTGGGAGGGGGGAGGGACTGGGCAGTCTGGGTGGGGTCTGGAATACATTTGAATCACAAAACTAACAAATAAATAACACAAGCAACGGGAATGTGTAAGACAAACATACTAAAAAACAAGAAGGGAAGGTTAGTTGAAAGGACGAAGTTGGGAATTCCCTATAAGGGTAAAATAAAATAAATTAATGGTATTTATATCCCATATATACTTTATATTTTATATATAAGTTGAATATATACATATGTTTTATATGTACTAAAGAAAGCCATAAACAATTGTCTGATGGATGTATTTAAAATTCCAAGGATGAAGTTACTTGAACTTGCTGTTCCTTTAGAATTTTCTTGCTCCTGAAATATTGATCTTGAATTATATTAAACCTAATAAATGAATTGTTTATTGCGATCAAAATAAGTTTACATAATTTTATGCTACAATTAATAACCATTTTCATTCTAAATATTTGTAAATAACTTATTAAAAAGCTTAAAGACCTTCATATGAATTCAATAACATTTTGGAAATAAAAAAAACCGAATTTTTGTAATATCTTTCAGTATGTTGACTTCAAAAATATGTATTAAATGTTATTAAATCTATTAATTTTAATTTATTAAGTAAGTCGCATATACATTTATAGATCCATGAACAATTTAATTTGAATAAAAAAGGCATGGAGACTGATCGCTCTTTAATGTCATTCTTAAGAACTTTTCCAAACTCTTTCTAATAATTATAATAAAATAAATAAATAATAAAACTGAAATATATATTCGATTTACTCCCTTTAAGGGTATACCTATAAAAAAGAAATTCTGTGGGGGAGGGGTGGAAGGCAGAGTAAAAAAAAAAACAAATCGAGCAGACAAATGGCGAACGGGATCGTTGGACAGCCAACAAGGAGAGATTTTGCGAGAACGGGAAAGAGTGGAAGTGGCAAAAGTAGATGGGTAAGAAAAACATATTCAAATTTAAAATTTCGCCTGATTTTCCCTCGCACTATTCCATCTCTCTCCCCTCCCCCCTGGCTTTCCCTCGCTTTCCCCATGCTTTAGCTGTTTTCGTTTGCATTTTCGCCCAAAAACAGCGCGAGACGTGGAACTTTTCGCACATGCAGCTGCCTAGGGTGTGTGTGAATTTAGCGACAGTGTATGTGAGCACTAGGTGTGTGTGAATTTCGAGTGTGTGATGTGTGTGTATGTTTACAGTTAGCGGGCGCCAAACCAAGGTGTCGCCGTGCACCCAAAATCGTTTCAGCGTGAATACATTTGCCCCTCGTCCTTGCAGATCCTGCAATTTGATGACAGTGGTACCAGAGCCTCAACCTAACTCCTTTTTATTCACCCTGCCCGCCATAGTAATTTAGTTAAAATATTCAAAAAGTTTGCACAAGTATTTTTGTTATGCGTAAGATGATAGAAAAATGAATTCGATTTGGGGAAATGGGAAAAACGGTTGCGTTCATAAGTTATTTACGGGGCCTGGAAAATTTCAGGGGGGGTGGTGTGTGGGCCTTGGAATGCCTGCATCATCGGCATTTCTGTTGAAATCTAAATTTATTAAACATGAATTGCTTTCGGTTTAAGTATTTTAAATATTTGCCTGGAATCACTGCGATATATATAGTATTTTTATGTACAGAAATAATAGTCAAATCTATAGAAGCTTAAAGTGAGCCCATTTGAGTTCTCTTTATGAATCAAATCGAAGAAAATGTAAATGTATTCAACTGAAAGTTGTTTGTTCTGAAAAAGAGTTAAATATAAACATGGAAATGGTTCTGGAAATTATTTTTTTATAACGTGCAAAGCAAAATAATATTAGTTGAAGTTGGAATAATTGTTCCTTGTTTAATGAAATGAAGCTTAAATTAAATTTTAATATTTTTAGACAGGGAAAATTATCTCAAAAACATAGTTTCTTACAATAATACAATAATACATACAATATAATACAGTTTTAGCCCTTTTACCTTATTTTTAAGTAAGGATTAAGCAACAAACTGAAACAAACATAATAAACCAATAGGGGTTCTGATGAGATGGCTAAGAAGTAAGTATATGGATTAATTTAACCTGTTAAATTTTAAATTAAATCTTAAGCATAAACGAGAGTGCTACAGAAATATCTAGGGTCTTCAAAAAAATAAAAACAGTGTCAGAAATTAGACTAGAGAATTTTACTTCGATTAAAAAAGACTATTTATGCAGAATTTAATACCTAAAAATTGCCTTGCTGACTTTCAGACATATATATTTTTAAGGATTTAAAAACTCCTAGTGACATCTCGAGCACTTTATTTAAATATGTATTTGGACAGATAAATATCTTTGCTCTGTGGCATTATTATTATTGATACAAAGATCTTAAATTTGACAATATACGTCTAAAAAGGTTTCTAAAATTCATCACAAGCTACCATTTTCTTTATACCTTTCCATTTTCCTGTACCTGCAAAATTCCACAAATTTCCCAATATTTTGTCCCACTGTTCCTGGCCAGGGCATACCTTGAAAACGTTCCTAGCTGGCGAAATGTATTCGCATTTTCGCAAACGCGCTGCATTAATTACCGCAGCAGCCTCCAAGCCCGAATGCGTGTGTTGGTGTGTGTGTGTGTTAGCCTGGTATGGTATGCCCCCTCTCATGGCAGGTGCTTTAGGCAGAGCTGGGGCTTGAAATGATGGGGAGATGGGGAGCTGCGAAGCCCATGGAATGGAGCACGGTCAGCGCTTCACTTTGCTTCGTTTTTCGTTTCGCTTGGCATCGCTCGTTGGCGCTGATATGTTAAGCTGCATTTTGGCTTACAAAAATATGGAGAACAGTGCCCGGGCAAGGCAGCATTTCGGGGGCACCAGCAAATCCTTTTACCTCGTTTGGACATTTTGTGATGTATTACGTAAGTGCGGCATTTGTGGTCTATATAAAAGAGAGTTGCAAAATAGCCCCCATCCGCACACACAGCCACACACAAAATAAAAAAATAAAAGAGTAAAAAAGTGGAGAGAGAGTTGGCATTGGGAATGCTTAAATGATGAAGCGAGTTCGTCCCTTTAAAGTTGGCAATGAAAAAGTTTCATATTTGTGAAATGGATATGGAAAAGGATTGAGCCAACTTTGAATGGTTATGATGAATGCTTGTGGTGGGGAGATGGGGTTTGGGTGGTGGATGAAGACTGTTTATGGAGATTTTGGGTGGGCAGTGAAAGAGCAGCAGCCGCCAATCCATTAGATGCCCAAACAACTTGTCAAAATGAGAAAATTTTAACTCAATGTGAGGCCTTTTAAATAACTCGTTTTAAGGGGATACAATTGAGTTAGCATTCAGTTAAAGGTTTAAGGGATTTAAAGGTTTTTCTAGACATTTCTCTTCCCTTTACTATATGATTTTATATATGTATTTATAAATGAAGAGATTCATCTTATAGACTCTTAAATATATTGCAAATCTTTAAACTTAAGTCTTGCTCATTTTATAAATACTTAAAAGTAACTCTTAACTAGCTACTCATTAATTTTATCAAATATTTATGGTTCAATTGTAATGTTCTCTATTTAAAATAAGCAAAATTCCCTTCGCATGATTAAGCCAAATTTATTGATTTCCAAGGCTTTCATTTAGCACGCTTGCCTTTGGTCTTTCTAATTGATTCTCTGGCCAAGCATCGACAGCACTTCCTCCTGTTGTTTACCACAATATCCGGAACTGGAACTGGGACCACAAACTTGTCGTGCAACACACACTCATGTAGAATGCTCGCATGTAACACACATGAGCACACCGCAAACTAAAAGGTTTTCGGTGCGTCCAATGCATAATCAACAAGCAGCATATATTTATGGCCCTGCCAGACGATGGCAATATAAATCAAAAGCTTTTGCAACTCCATCCATCATCCAGCAGCTCGCAGCTTGGCTTGCTTTCTCCCCCTCATGCCCCATGCCCACACACGCAGCGCCCGTTTGCTCTGCTGCTACCCCTTTCTTGCCGCAATTTTCGCACGAATTAAATGCACATTTGCACCTCCCCTTCAGGCCCACCCACCCAAAAATCCTCCCCCCCTGCTACTCCAATTACTGAGACCTGCAGGCCCTTGGGCGGTGGCTATGTTACATTGCACCCGCCCAGGGCATTGTTACGTCACCATATCGGTCGGCATATATATATATATACATATATATAGGTATATATATCTTTGTATACAAAGCCGAATGATTTATATTACTTTCACTAACAAAAATTAGTTTAGTTCCTACAATTAATTTATAAATATTTATGTAAAATCACATCTAGTTAAATCTTTGTATATTTCTCAGCATTAGCTGAATTTTTTGTATTAAACTTTTATTTAAAAGTTTAAAATGAATGTAAAAGAAGAATATAATAATATAATAATTATATAATATAATACATATATAATTAATGATTAATAAACCTAAATAGTAGAGAAATAAATTAAATTAAACCTTCAATCTCAAAGGCCATAACCCATTTATGAAATATAAAAATATTTACATAATTTCGCCATTTTTTGTTAAACTTTTTAAAAGCTTACAAAATGTGTGTTAAATAAAAATATGAATATTTATTTATGATAAATATACCTTAGAATTCAGAGAAATAAACCAAGAACATTAAAATCAGAAACCTTTATCCAGATATGATATAAATTTATACAGCATTTATTATCCTTATTATCTATTTTTCCCTCAGACTTGCCAAGATAAATTTTATACAAAATTAAAAATTCCAAAAAAGAACGACACCCATTTGATTATCTTTTCCGCTGTGTACGTGTGTTCGAGTGCAGTGGAGATAAGCGATTAAGGAAAACCAAGGCGTGAAACTAGGCAAAAAGGATGCCAGGACTTGCAGCTCAAAGGCAGGTAGCAAGAGGCCGTGGCTGAGGCTGCTGCTGTTGAAGTTGAAGCTGAAGTTGTCCTCAAATTGAAGGCAGCTGCCGGATGCAAATTGGGGAAAGGGAGTACAACAAAAACACATAAAATAAAATACAAAAAATAAAAAATAAGAAGAAAGCGGAGAAAGCGCGCTGGCAGTTTAGAGAGCATCCTTGTGCTGTTGGCAAATTCAATTCAAATTTTGTAAGCATTAAAAATTGTTGTTATTGTTGTTGTTTGTGTTTCTCCTGTTGCTGCAGAAAACTTGGAAAACTCGCCGCCGAAGGAAAGTCGCAGAAAGCAACGCGAAATAAAAGTGATTGTAAGTGCTAGGCACCAGGGGTGAAGTGAGGGGAAATGCGACCGAAAAGGAGGCACAAAAGCAGGAAAATTTATGAAAAGATAAAAGACGCAGGCGTTCATTCAAACATAACACACACACACACACATTATATACCCAAAGGCACAGATACACACCCAAACTCAGGTGAGGACAAGCAATTTTAAATGGCGGCAGGCGGCCTAAGTGCACCGGGAAAATATAAATATATATAGCCTTGACTTGTCTTTAAATTAAAGGAATATAGGCTCTAGTTAAGCCTATTAAATTAAATTGTATTTGCTAAAAGATACTTTTAAATTTTGCTTTTAAATAAGCTTTTAATGGACTTGTGACTGGAAGACAGCCTTAAAAATTGCATCTATTAAATGCTCTTTAAAAAACCTCTCTATGAAGTTTAATAACTTTTTAAAAGTCAAAGATATGTTAATAAAAAATTATTTTCCAGTGTATAGTGGGAATGGGAGTGGGGAATATAGGTGACCGCTGCGAGGGGCTGGCATCCCCCCGCTGGTGGCTGCCACTTGAGGCCGCATTACTTCAACTTTGAAGATGCTCGAACGCCCAGCGCCCTGCCTTCAACGCCGGCGACACCTAGCGTGCACAGCTGGAAGCTGCATTCGGTGGCAGGACGAAAAATTCGAAAATGTAACGTAGAGGGGGGGGGGAGGGGGAAGGTCCTGCGACGACCCACTGTCCTCCGCCAACATCCCCATCGCCTCGTCTGGCTATGTAATATGCAAACAGATTTTTTTTCACTTTCATTGGGGATGTTGTGGCTCCTATCCCCGAACCCTCTGGCCAACCACCCCCCCTCACATCTTGTTGCTTGTTTGCGGCAAACACCCCCTCCGCCTCCCATCCCCGCCGCTTACTACCCATTTTAACCACAGAACGTTTGCTGAAAAGAAGTTTTTTAGCAACTCAGCAGAAAAAGAAGGAAGCTCGATGAATGCGGGAGGGGAGAGTGTGGCGGGATTGAAGGCTTTGTCTGTGGCAGCACATTTTGAAAATGTCCTCGCCAGTGGGACAGTGTTGCCTAATGTCATGTGCACTCCACAAGCAGAGAGACCCCTCCCCTTAAAAACCATCCTTTTACCCCCCTTTGTTTGATGGAAGAGGCCAGGGGGGTGGCAATAAAAACACGCAACAAAAGCTGAAAGCTGCAACATACAAAACATTTAATCACACTTTGCACAACTAGTTGAAAATGCAAGCTTGCAGCACGAACCCCTCCTCGAATTTGCCCCACTCTATCGTGGTCGCTCTTCAACCCCTCACGCCCTCCCTTTTTTTGACGCTCTGGGGAGCTGTGGGACCAATTGGCAAATTAACTTTCAATTCAATTCAATGGCAGCATTTGAAAGATACATTAACACCTGCCCCATAGACCAATTGAAAATGTAGAGGTGTACACGGAAAACAATAACGGAGATTTGACTTGGTAAGTGGGTTTTACAAAATAGAAAAGTGTTTTATAGGAACATTTCGCAGAAAAATTATTTAAAGAAAATGTAATTAAATATTAAACTAAAGAGAACGTTAATATATGATAAAATGAATACACATATAAGGGTTCTACAAATGTAACTAAGGTTTTAAAAGTCCCTAAAAAGATTTCCAAAATTAAGTTACAGAATGTACAAAATTAAACAAATTTCTATTGAAGTTTAAGCTGGATCTGATACCCCAAAATATTGGATTTGTATTTCGAAAGAGTCCTAAAAGCGCTTGAAATCTGATGAGATTTTACATACATTTTTTATACAAAAATATTTGTTTTCTCTGTGGAAATCTTTTACAAAATGCTTTCTCAATTTAATATGCTTTAAAATAAGATATATTTTTTCAGAAATTTGAATTTCAAAACTTATTACATGTCATAAATTTCTTGAATACAATATTCTTAAATAATCACTTAAAGATTTCCCTCAGTGTATATAGAGTGGCAGTGAGAAAGAGAAGCCGATAACTATATGGATAAAGAGAGGTTTAGTGCAGGCTCCGCCCCCTTAGGGACGATCCCAGTAGCCTTTTGATTTGGCTTTTGGTGAACTTGATGACTCGCGTGAGTGTGTGTGGGTATGTGAAATTGAAAAGGTTAATCGAGTCAAATTTGGAATGATAGTTAACCTCTTCCTCTTTTCGTTGGCATCACTTTTCTAGGGAATCGAATTTCAGTTCAGATGGCTTTAAAGCGGAAATAAACATACAAACACGAAATTAGAATTTGGATTTTCTTAATCACATTTAATATTTTAAAGAAAACTTGAAGAGTCTTCAAGCACCCAAAAAACTGTTTTGAGATTTAAAATATAGTTTAGTTTATTGGAAGCTTGAGCTATAAATATATATATATATAAAACTTTCCCATATTCAGACATAATTTCCAAACATATTCTTAAAGTACTTTCTTCCTCAACATATTATAACTGCCCTGCCTGCAATATATAAACAATTTTCGTTCGTTCACAGTTTTTCCCCCGAAAACTAATATCTTTCATCTACCATTTCCGTATGTATTGGCCGTAACTCAATTTCCCTATAGCCAGTTATTATGATGGTTGTTCCGTGAAGGCAGTCCACGCGGCTTATCAACGACGGAGGAGGCACTAAATCAACTTCTGCCTGGATGCCCCATTAACCCCACCTACTCTCAACATTCTCCCATTCCCTGGCTGATCCAAGGCACTGGCAGTTGTTACCTATCCCAGTTAACCCTCAGATGGGCCCCACCTTTTATGCAATGTCACCCGGCGGAGGCGAAAGATAAAGCCAAGCCAAATCCAGAACGAAATCCACATCACAACAATTTCCCGACGCTCTTAAGCCGTTCTGAAAACGAGCAAAAAGGAAAACGGCTCTGGGGAAAAAATAAAGAACAGAATGAATAATTGCCAATATGCCACAAATTATTTCAAATGAAATGTGAGTCCCGACCACAAACGAGCTCGTAAAATATGTATTTATGATTTATAAGCGCACACACACACACCCACAAAAAAATTACCAAAAACGACAAAAAAAAAACAGAGAACTGGAGGCAAGACCAAAAAAAAAGGATACTAGATATATATTGTACAGGGCAACCTCGTAGATAAAACTTTGACAGTATCGGAGGAGGCGTGGTCGGGGGCGTAGTTGCATTGAAATGCAGGCGAAACAGTTCGCAGTTCGCAGTCAAAAACTTGGCACAGGCCAATGAGATAGATTTTGACATGGACGGAGGCCAAGCAGGAGCCACTTAAGCAACGTCCTGCCACATTCTTCCACCTCCTCCTGCCGCCTCGAATCCACGGCAGAACTGATCCGCCGGAGTAGATTGCCAACGTCAGTGTGCGGCGGACACAAAGGTAGCACAAAAAGTCGGTAAGTAATGAGTCCTTTGGCGGGTAGAAGTTCCAGTTATACCCTGGGGAAGTCTCAACTCAATTAGTGCAATTATATTGGGTTTAATTATAGGTTATAGCTAAAGGGTTTTTTTGGAGATATTTTAAGGGGTTTTAAATTCGAGTAATTGTTGTAATAACTAAGTAAATAAATCGATTAAATATTAATTGTATTATTTTGTAATTATCTTTAATAATACATATTAAACATTAACATGTTTCTTTGAAACTTAGTAAAGGTTTAAATAAATATAGTTAAAAAATAATGGAATAAGAGTATACTTTAAATAAAAATTAATCTCTTTTTCGATGTTTATTTTACATCATTTTTAATTACATTTTTAAATACATTTTAAATGTAATGAAAAGTAAAGAAAGTGTTCCGAAAAAAACTAGAAGCTGCGTGAGAATTTATTAAGAATAAAAGTGTCTTTAGTTTGATTAAAAATATATATTTTATATATAATAAAATAAATATTTAAATAATATTTAAATGTTAAGATTGTAACAAAAATAATATAAAATGTCTTTACAGTAACTTAATAAATATACAGAACATGAATAAATTGATTTTTTTTTATCTAAACATGCATTTAGTTTCATTTTGAACTAAAAAATAAACTTTAAATAATATTTTAGGAACTCTCCTCACAGCTTAAAACCTGAACATCCTCTACATCTCTCCCTTGTACTCATCATACCCCATCTTATCACCTTTCTAAAGGGTAACAATAACTTTAGCTAAATAGAACTGCCTGCGTTTGCGTTTCCGCTTCTCGTAGGTACTATGTGCGGCAATGTTTGCGGCACACAAAACACAAGCAAAAAAAAAACTCAAATTTGAACGTCAGCCAAGGCGGGAAAGTCGGTAGGGAAAGCTGGGGGGAAAAGGCATCGCTCAAACCGACAGGAGGGCAAAAAGGGACAGCGATAAAGCGGCCCAGAGAGTCGAAAGTTGAAAGTCGAAAAGGCATTTGCAATAATAATAAGTTGTTTACGGCGCGTGAGCTAGCATCAAAACAAGCGCTGACATTTAGGGGCGGACACGAACATGGACACGGAGTTGGACATGGCGAAAAGGATGTGCAAGGATGTGCTAGGATGTGCAGTTTACTTCCTCCCTTTCCCGCTGTCCTCTTGGTTTTTCTTGCATTTTTTTACAGCTAATTTTTTGCGGCGGCATTTCCGCGAAGACGTCGTCGTCGTCGTCGTCGGTCGCCATCGCCGTGGTGGCGCCAGCTGGCGTGGATTTTCCCAACTGGACAAAAAGCTTGTCGCCATTTTTATGAATGAAAAGCGTTTTCCACGAGCCAAAGCTTCAAGAGAGCGCCATGTAACTTAAGAGAGTTCAATCCAATCGAAGAGAGCACTGAGAGAGTGGAAAAGCGGAAAAGCGTGAAAGCGGGTGTTACAAGAGAGCGGCGCAGCAGCAGCAGCAGCAGCTGATTGGTGCAAGTAGCACGTTGCTGCCGTGTTTTCTAGTTTTTAGTCACGTGCCAGGCTTCAAATCACACTCACAGGATGCAGGAATGCCCAGGATAATGCCATGTTGAAGGACCTTTAAGACTGCAGGCCACGCGACGAACTTGCAACTTCGTGGCGGTTGCAACTTCGTGATTGCAATGATTGCTGCTGCTTCTGCTGCTGCTGGGGTCATGCAACTTTAATATGTAAACAACACCTCCCCTCGTCTAGCTGTCTGTCTCTCCGCCTGCTTGAGTTTGTGTGCGTGTGTGTGTGTCTGTCTGTCTGGCTGAGTGTGTGCGTGTACCGGAAGCAGACATGTTGTGACACCCTTTGACTTGACCTCAGCAACAACAACAACAACAACAATTGCAACTGCAACAGTAGCAGCAACAGCAACAGCAATACTTGCAACATCTGCAGCAGCAACACAAGCCAGACTAAAACCATAAACGCATGTCAATCAGCTGACATAATAGCAAAAGGAGTAAGGAAAAATAGGATCAAAAAAGGAAAAGAAACAATAAAGAAGTATAACAAAAAAGTACCCACAAAAAAAAGGATGTGAATGAAACGTATACAAAAATGTAGGGAATTTTAAATATTTTTAAAAGGTAAAATATACATATACCTCCAGAGGTACAAACAAATAACAACAATTAAACAAAGAGTTGCACTTTTACCAAAAAGGTCAGAGAAATATACCAAATGAAGTACATCAAAAATCGTAAACAAAGAAACATATTAATAAATACTTTAACTAAAAAGTATTAAAAATACAAAAAAGCTATACAAAGTTATTTTCAAACGAGTTCAAAAGGTAAATTAAACTCTTTAAAAATATTAAAATATTAAAAAACCCACAAGAAGCAAATAAAAGAATACAGAAAATGGTACCACATAAATTAACTCAAAATATCACAAAATAAAATATAAACTAGAAAAAAGGGGTAAAAATTACAAATAAATAAACAAACAAAAAGCGAAAAAGAATATATAATAAATACACCAAATATTTATTTAAAAAAAAGTACAACGAAAAAGGTACAAAAAAATCTTTAAAAAAATTTCTTCCTCTAACAAACAAAACCTGCAACCAATTTTGTCTGCAACAACTGACAACAATTTTCGGTTATGCAAAAGAGCTACAAACATTTTTTGGTGTGACCCAGTTTAAGGCCAAAAGCAAAATGGAAGGCTTACACACTCACACAGGACGACTCGCACACAGCCAGGCACAGTTACGTGAGGTCCTGGCCGATTGCGGGTGGCTTTTGGCTAGACTAAGGCTCAACTTTATATATATATATATATGAACATATAGATTTATATATATATATATTGGGGTGTGTGTGTGCAGGAATAGGAAGTGCAGGAAGAACTAGCAGAAGTGGTAGTGAAGCAGCTAGGAAGGCACGTAGCGCACAATTTCGTAATAACTTAATCGATGTCGTCTCTGGGAGACGACTCTACAGTTTTTATTATCTTTTTGGTTAGATTTGATATGCTATGAATACTCTTTATAATAATATATAGCTATGAAAAATAATTAATAAAAATATATAGAAAGAAGCCAGAAAGTATTTAGAAAACAAATGAAAACTTACTTATATTCTAAATATTGTTTAGGTAAGGAAATTGTCAAATCATTTTATAGGATTTCATTTTGTAAGCTTTTAGGTTTAATAAACATTTAATTTGTGGTCCTTAAACTTTATCAAATTATTCCAAATAAAATACACTAACCAAGTTAGAGTATTAATGTATCCTTATAGCTTTCAAGAAGCTTGAGCCGGCGTCTCCTTCATTTTTTTCTTTTTCTTTTTGGTTCGCCGTGTGTGCAAGAGAAGCCTATCAAGTAGGAGCTTGGCTTTGGTGGCAGGCAGGAAGTTGGCAATATATTTGACTGCTCTGCGAACGGAAGCGCAGCTAAGGCCCCTGACAATGGTGCGGTGGCTCCTTCACAACCTTACCCCATGCCTTTTCTCTGCAATGAGGAAAATCGGGCTGAAGGAGTGACGGCGGCGGCGGCGGCGCTGAGCGGTTAACAACCGTTGAGGAAAATGTCACTTAGAGCCACTGCAGCCGGCAGAAGCACGAAAAATGGAAAAGGAAAAACGACGGGGGAAATGCGGGGAAAAAAAGGAAAGACTGAACACAGGAGCAACGAGCTGGAAACAATGAAGGCAAAAGTTGTCGCTGTTCAGTGGTTTTTGGTGCGAAGTTCGGTTTTGCTAGCGAACTTCTAATGAGACTGCGAGCTGCCAGGAGTCCAGATATCGGCAAGTGGCTTTCATTATTGAACTCGGACACCGGAGGATAAGAATATTTACCTTTGCCGTGTCCAAATTGCCTGGCACCAAACAAACTTGCCAAGAGGAGAACACAGAGGAAAAGCCACCAGAAACTTGCACTTGTGCAAAGAAAGTGGGTGGGGGGTTGGGGAAGGAATTCTAAAGGAAAAATGAAAAACCGCAGAACCAATATAAAGGTTGCAGGGACTGCACGGCGAAGAAAATTAATTTCTATGGAAAATATACTATAATTCTTTATTTTTAAAGGTAAAGAAAATCTATTAGAAGACCGAGAAATTTAAGTCTAAGTTTAAACTTTTGAAACCATTTTGTTGTGTATTAAGTTTAAGGATTAATTAAGTATTTAAGTAAAGACTAAAAATTATTCTTTTTAAAAAAACTCCCAATTAATAAATTATTTTTATTTCTCTATAATATTTGTATATATAGTTAAAAGCATTAAAATCGTATAGATTTAGATTAAATACAAAAAAAACAATCACAGGTAAGTGACTTTTCTTTGTGTGTGGGCGAGCCGTGTGTCTGCAATTGAAATGGTCCCAAAGACACACCGAAGGCATGGCCCAAACAACAAACACATAAAGTCGATAACCCGGCCAGGATGGCGAGTGTGTGTGACGTGAATCGGAGGATATATGGCAAGGAGCTGGAGGAGCTGCAGCTCAGGAGCCCTGACTTTTGTGCCCGACTGTCTGACTGCATATTTGCTCGGCTGCTTTGCCTATTTTTAGGTTTTTTTTTCTTGATTTTCATTTTTTTTTTGACAAAAGTTGCGACTTATGACTTCCCGAGCCGACAAAAAGCGAAAAGACCCCAAAAAGTAGCTGGGGAAAAGACCTCATACATACTATATGTATATGTAAAGGAGAAACTCCCACAAGTTTGGTGTTGACATTCACAGCGCTCATTAAATGTTCTTCATCTCTTTGGAAATCTTTCTTGCAACTGAAAAGTTTGCTAAAGTTTAGTATTTACTCAAGTCATAATATTCTTATTAAGATTAAGGAAATTGAAAAGGTCTTTATACATAGTATATATTTTAGTTATCCTCCTACACACAGACTTCCTCTCTTTTGCCTTCCTGTTATAATAATAATAATAATAGTTTGTTGTTATTGCATAATTTTAATGTGTCGTCCTTAATTTAAATGCTTCCGCTGCACACGGAGCGAAAGCCCAAGCACCAGGCGAATCCTTGGCAACGTCACGACATGGCCTCGTCCTTTATCCTTCCACCTACCTCAACATGGCCGGCCCTCCCTGCCCTTCCCCTTTTTATTCCGCTGTCTGCATTGTCGTGTTCCGTTTTTGGCTGCCAAAAAATTGTCTATTAGTTGGGCCAGAATGAACATTCCATAATAATGGCATATGACAAGCGCCACATGCGGCTGCAATTGAAGGAGAAAGCCAAAGGGAGAGGGAGATCCTGGGATCCTTGCTCTCCGGATAGTGTATATATATATATGTATAGGTAGGAGCTAGCCCTGGCTGCTTATTAATTTAAAATCTACGTTGCATGCACTTAGGCGCGCCGGCTTGAAATTGCACGCCCCGGAAAATCTGTCGGTTTTAGGTGCCCAACGGCTACACGACATTTTGATACTTCGTACAAGTTAATTAATTGTTGGCAGGACCAGAACGAGACCTAGTCCTTCTCTATATGCACACACATAAACACACACACATCATATATATTCAGTGTCACTTGTGTAAATATTCAAACCAGCAACGCCTCCTCTCCCAAAGTTGATAGCCAACAGGAGCAGCGGAGCAGTCGGCGGCAAGATGAAGGAGCCGTGTCGGCGGTGCAGCGGGTGAAATAACAACAACAACGTGTCTAGGGCTAGAGGGCCAAAGGCGCAACAACATGGCCAGAAGACCAGGACATTTGCACACATATACAGTCGTGGTCAAGGAAGTAGCTTCAGAGGTGCAGATCCTGGGAGAAGGCGAAAGGATCGTAGAAACTTTTATAACCTTAGTTTATTTTGAGACTTTCCTAGGCATGCTTTTATAGAAATAGTATAATATGTGTGAAAATTAGAACATTTATTTATATATTATATATCTTTTATATTTTTAATTTATTCTCTATAAAAATTTCTAAATGCAGCAAACCAAGAAAGGTAACCAAGACTGAAAACCAAAGAAAATAGTATTTAAAAAATGATAAAATATTATTAAAATAGTTAAATATTGTATTTATTAAAGATGTAACGTAATTGTTGTTATTTTAAGAATATATTTTCACCTACAGATTTTTTTTCTGTAGTTCTCTAAATTTATTTTTTTAATAATGATTTCAATACCATCTTTTAGTTATAAATTCTTGCAAAGAAATACCTAATTATTAAAGAATTCCCCATTGTATTCCCCAAAAATAAACCCCTTAAATTAAAACCAATATTTTGACCAAAACTTTATTATAAAAACATTGGTAAAATCGTTCTCTCTCTCTAGAACTTGGCCCGCACTGCTGTTATTCCGACCGCAGCTGTTTGGCTGAAAAACGAGCCCGGGTGTGCGGCATGTGTGAACTTTTTAACCAAACTCGTGCCAAAGTCAACAAAACAGCGAAACTGGAGACAGCAGAAGACCGGGGTGAGGGAGAGGGGCCAGAAAATTGGTAGGAGAAACGCTGGGAAGCCATTGGCCAACTGGCAGGACATTAAATGCAATGCAAAAGGATGCAAAGATGGAGAGATGAAGGCGGTCGGTCGGTGCCTGACAAACCATTCTATCAAAGCCAAGATGCGGTGGCCACAGCCTCAGGATAATCACATTCAAAAGAATATGAAGCGAACTGAAAAAACATCACCGAAGATAGAGCAGGGGATATGGGTACAAAAAAAATACAGTACACAGAGAAAAATCTATGGAGGCTTATAGGAAAATATAATTATTTTCAGAACCTTTTCGCTTTTCCGTCAGTTTGCTTAAACCTACTATGTGTATATCTCAATGACAATAAAAGGTTTTATACAGATCAAGATTTTTGTGTATAATAAAACTATTTTTAATTAAATATTTAATCCAAATCAACCCATATTTTCGTATTGTGTACAAAGCAGAGTACGAGGGCGACAGCCAAACGACTGTGAACGAAACAGGAAATGTTGCACGGCAAATTCAATGCGAAGAAAGGGAAGCACTGAACTTTGACTGATGGACGCACTGAGTGACTGGCTGAGAATAGAGAAGGGGAGCCAGAGAAAGGGGGGGGAGGAATCGGATTGAGAAAACGACTCGGAATGGGATTTTAAATGGGGTGCGGTGATGGCGAGAGTATTCCGAAATATATTAAGGAATGGGTGGAAAATGGGCAACCGTCCGGCACTTATTTTATTGACAATTTTATTTTCTTCTCCTCCGGTGTTTTTTTTTTCCCGCTAGCTCTGTGCTCCGTCGTTGAGATATTTCAATTTGACACTGCCGCTTGCGGCAAATTGTTGCTAACTGCCTTCCCCGTCGTCGACTGGCATAAATTAATCAGGAAATCGAACGAGGCGACGACGACGAGGACGTCAACGACAACGGCGATGACGGTGAAGGTGAAACGCCGCCCAGGAAACATGCCCCCTTTTGTCTATATATATATATATGTATATATCCTAGGGTACTCGTTTTGAAAATTTGACAATTTTTTAGAATTAGAAAAACCTGTGGCAAGAATATTTTTCATCAACATTTGTTTCCTGATTGAATTGCGCACACCAAGGGAGGCAAGCCCCAATCGAATGGTTCTAATAGAGTGGCAAATCTAGTTTAGAGTGTTAACTGAAACTTTAATTGCTGCGCGTAAATGGTTTTCGCACTTTTTCAATTAATCGAAAAGGGTTTTCATTGACTATTTATAATGGTTTTTATGTCAGAATGCCAAGAAAGCTATTTGAACAGCATAGAAAATGGTTTATTATTAGTTTTATTTACTTTTATTCTAATTTAAAATCAAAGTTGTTCGTTAATTACAACCGTATGGAAAGTATTTCTATCTTTCTAAATAATATGTCATAAACATGACATTTAACTTAAAGCGGAACAATGAAAGCTTGGAAAAATTATAAAACATTTAGAAAACAGTTCTTCTTTTATTGATAATATATCCAAGATGACTTTCAATATCTAAAAATTGTTATAATATCTACAAAACCTCTTTTTATATGTGTGACTTAATACCATGATATCTCCGCTTCCTAACCATTCAGTAAAAAGTAAAAAGAGCCACCGCTTTCATGACCCTCGACACGTGATAGACGACAATCCGTTGTGCCTCTGTTTGGTTTGCTGTACCCAAACCCTTTGAACTCTTTTCACCAGGCATCTATTGACTTTACCTGGACAATTTGGCGGAAAAGGAGAAGCTCGGCGGGAGAAATAAGCCCACACACACACACAGGCCATAATGCTCGGTGCAAACAGAAGCTCGAGCTTCTCCTTGGAGCTGGCTTCATTTTCATTTGCATGACACAAGCTGGCAAACAAACAAACAAACAAACAAAATAATAATAATAATAAAAGGCGAGAGGGACACACGAGTTTCGGGGTAAATCGAGAAATGCATATTTATTTGCTCAAAGTATCTCGGGTAGAGTGAGAGTCTGGTTCCGCTTTTATCGCTAAGCGGCATCGAAATGTGAGCGATATGCATGCATAGATTTTTACTTGCTTTTTGTCTACACGGTTTGGCATCCTTTAAGATACTCTTTTTGGGGTTGTTATAATTTTTAAGTTAAGCTACAAGCTTTGATTTGGTTTCTAAGGAAGAGATAGTCCGTTTAGCTGCCCTTTATGTGTTTATGTAGACTATTTCCTGAGTTTTTAATTAGTTTCCTTTAACAATAACAATTTCCTGTTATAATTTCTATATAAATATTAATGGGAAAAATCGAATTACTACATCCTAAGGCTGTCATAGAAATGTTTAAGCCAAATGGTCATTATTTATATTTTTTGTTCGCAGATAAACTCAAATATATCCTTTTATTTGAAAAATGATTTAGAAATTATATTGATATAAATTTTATTATATTTTTAATAACTAATTGAAGATCATTAAAAATATATATATGTACATTTTTAAAACCCATTCAAGTCTTGTATTTTTCCAAGACAATTTCCCAACTTTTCCAACCAAATTCTTCAAAAAAGAGTATTCCTTACTTCTTTATCCAAAACCTAACTTCTTTGTAACTTCTTTGATCAATTCACTCTCCGAAATGTATTTGTTGTTCCTGCTCTTTATTTGGTTATTTGTTGCATGAGTAATGTGCCGTACCGTTCTGCAGATGCAAATGTATCTGTATCTGTATCTTTAGTGCATATATAAATAGTATTTCAGTTGAACGCACAGCTAAAATAGCAAAAAAAAAAACAAAAACAAAAAATGGAAAGACAAGAAAAAAACAAAAAGATGAACGTGGAGCAGAGCGAGTAGCAAAGCGTATTGTATTTCAAAAATGTTGTTAAAGATGACACAAATCATGAGAGAAACAAAAAGCCTTTCATCGCCATACGAGTGCCGTTCGAGAGACTCGAATATATAAATGAAATATATACCTATATGGCGGGCAAACTCTGGCCCAAAGTCGAAGTCGAAGATGAGTGTTTCCAGGCGATAGCAGCCAGCCAGCAGCAAATGCGTTTTCAATGCATACAATTACTTCCAGCAAACTGCTTGCGAAATTAAAATTAAATTACGTCAACGCGGTGGGTGGAGGGATTCTGTGAGAGTTTTGTGTGAGGAGGCGGCTGGCTGGCTGGCTGACTGACTGCAGACGGCAAAGTTCATTAAGTTATATATGACTTGCTAGTTGACACGAAAGCATCACAAAGGCGGCACCTATCAGGGGCGGCTGCCAGCCCTCGAGAACGTCATTAAGTAGCTAAGACAATCGTGCCAATCATTAAAAATCTTGGCCCAGCTAGAGAGTCAAACGCTTTCGAGTGTCGCTCAGTCGCCAGTCGCCGGCACTGCATTGCGGATGATGCCGCAACTGCTTCTATTGCCTCCCAGCCTCATCGTCATCATCATCATCATCATCATCATGGTAGTCACCACCATCATCATCATCATCATCTGTGCAGTTATCAACACGTACGCAGAGCCGACTTCAGATCCCGCCAGTGAGTCCGACCTGTCCAAAGCAGCCCTAACTATGCCGTTAGACGCTGTACGCTAGACCCAAGCGCATGTTTATAGACGCCCTAGATTAGGTCTTTGTCAGCACATTTCGAGTGTGTACTGTGCGGGAGGAGGCCCAGCTATGCTCTGGGCATATGTAGCTATAGATGAGGTTAAAATAATAGCAACTAATTTATTAAAAACATTACTTTTCGGATAGATAATAGCACAGATATGGAAGAGTTTTGATATTAGTTATGAACTTGGAAAGTGTTCAAGCTGATCACACGAATCTAGTTATTAAAAATCTTTAAAAATTCTATACTTGTCTTTATTTGGTATTATAAGAAATTGATTTAAGTTGGTTAAAAAATTTGCTAAGAAATGTTTGATTTTTATAATTTTAAAATATATTTCCTCAATAGGATGATGTGTTGCATATTTTGAATACTGTCCCACCATTTGGAATTATTCTTAAGAACCAAAGAGGTTGCTATAATAATTTTAATTATGTTCAAGCAAAAAATATAAATTAAATACAAATTAAAATATATTAGATACAATTTTAAACTATTAAAACAAATATTTAAAAAGCTTAATATAATTATTTAAATAATTTTGATTCAAGAAATTCAAGTGATTGATTTTCGGAACTAGGAAGTTTCTTATAAGTCAAAACAACAAATAAAAGTAAAAGATTTTAATGTATTTATTTATTTATTACCCTAATGCAGCAATATTAAAGCATTTTTATCCCATTATTTCACCTTTTTTAAGGCTCCTTGGTGATAATAACCTGACCCCAACTGTGGCTATGACTGTGTGCTCGAGTGGCGATAGCTGCGAAAAATCCAAAGCATAAGCTTCTGGCGCAAGTGGAAGTGGGAAGTGGAAGTGGAAGCCACTTGAGCTGTTCTGCTCTGCTGTTCCGGCCTCTGAGTTCAGCGCCAGAGCGCCGCAGCACCAACGGCATTAACAATAACACTACAACAACAAGAGCGACAAATACAACTGGAGAGATGGCCAAGACAGGGATGGCCAAGACAAGCAGGGGCAAAAGACGAATGCGAGATGCAGCCATGACAGGAGCAAGGAGCAAAGGAAGGAAAGACAGGACGAACATCTCCCCTAAGCGTGGTCTTAGGCAAAAAGCTCGTTTTCCTTTTGCGCTCAAATGGCAGCTAATTGAATTGTTTGCCCAGGACCTGGGATCAAGGAAAAAAAACGAAGAGGTTATTGAAGGGTTCATTTAGGGAATTAACAGAGAAAATAAAAATTATTGGGGGGAAATACTATACAAAAGGGTAACATAACTAACAAAATATCGAAGCAAAAATAAACTCAATTAAAAGATTCAGTTACAAAATGTTATAAACAAAATTAATGGATTTTAGAATATACAATTATTTTCGGAGATGCGCATTTCTGCCTGACAAATAGATTATTTTTTTGTCTTTTCGTCATTTTAAGTTTTAAAATGTTTTTATCTAAGTTCCAGACATCAGCTTGGTTTCATATTATATTATTAAAAGTTAAGATACTTATCATTTTGCAAATTAAAATACAAAATGTTATATTAAATTGTAATAGAAATTAAAAATTAAAGAAACTAAAAAAATTCAAAAGGTATTTGTTATGAAAACCGCCTATTAAAATTGCTCTTCTTTCTGATAAGATTAAATATAATTTCCATTTAATTTTATGTCTTTTAACTAGAGTTTATTTTAAACAAAAAAGATACTGCCTCATTAGCAACAGACTAATAGTTAACAAACATTAAACCGTCTTTCAGTATGCAAATTAATTGAATAAAATCCCAGTAAGTTACAGAAAACTTTATATATTATTTATTTATAATGTTTGTTTCAAAGCAATAAAATAAAACTTAAAAATAAAAGATAGCTAAACAATTCCTTTTAATGCACTTTAATTCAATGAAATTTCCATTTTATTTTCTTGAATTATGAGCTTCCTCACATTTAATTCGAATAAACTCTCACCTATTTGCCAAAGATTTAAATCGCCATTAAATCCCCCCCTGGACCATCGCTTTGTGATTGACTCACGTGCCACTCATTGGCCCCCTGCGTCTCCCATTTTTCCCTGCTGCAATTTCCATTCCAATTGACTTTTGCTTCGTCTCGAATTCCGCCAAAGACAATTTTTTATGCGCACACCAAGAGCGGAGCTGTGTGGGGGGCGGAAGACGGATTCGGACGTTTTTGGTGGCCCGCCGTGAGTTCTTTTAGACCCTTTGGCTTTTGCCTAATTTACCAGCTCCATGGGGCCAACTGGTGGCGGCTGCCAAGAAGCGAAAATAAAAATTAAAAAAGAAATAAGACACAAAAACACACACACACACACATCGGACACCGAAATGGCAAAAGATAACAAAAGAGCCGGGCAAAAAAAACACACACACTCATTCAGTGAGTGAAAAAGGGGGAGCGGGCGGAGGGCGGTATTGAAGAAGCCATTTGAAAATTTGAAAATTTTTTGGCACAGGTACAGGAAACCGCCCCCACCTCTCCCTCCTCCCACCCCAGAACGAGGGAAGCATTGAGAAAGGCTAAAATAAAGAGACAAACCAAAGACCGCATTGACTCTTCAACTATATGGGCGAGTGTGTGTTCGAGTGTGGGTATGCGCTATAGGTTATAATATGTTAGCGTAATGCCGAGTGGCACTCTGATGATGGGCGGAGCCAACAAATTCGCTAAACAAAAACACAAAGCTACGATATACTATATGTATATGTACGTGCCATATATGCTATATGGTATGGCACTGCGGATACTACATATAAGGGCCTCCTCGGCTGCTCCCAAAAGCGCATCTTGCCAGAGTCTCTGCTTTTGCAGACCTTCTTCTTCTTTTTTTTCGAGTGCCATCCAAATTTGGTTAATATAAAAGCCGAACGAATGCTCCAGGCTCCAAGCTCCAAGCTTTTGCCTTTTGATTAGCCTAATGAAACTATGCGGCACAGAATGGGGGCAATCTCGGAGAGAGATTCCAAGATTCAAGACCCGCAGTATCTGTGGAAGTCGCAATTGAGACAACATCGAATTCAAATTCATAGAAATAGGGAGCAAATCTCAAGCATTTGATCAATTACAATTTCCAATTTAAACAAAAGCAAATGCTGCCTGCAGAAAACACAAACTGGAACCAAATCAATTCGTATGGCAATTCAAATTGAGATACAAAATTGAGTTACAAACAAATGTATATATATTCCGTAGACGTTGAGAAATTCACTTTACACAGCAGCAGGCAGGCAGCAAGAGATTGCAATATACATACTATATATATAAATGGGTTTCCTTCAAGAATCAAAACAAATCAACAGGAGATAAGAAAGACAAATAAAAGGGACATTTACAAGTCAAATAATAACTATTAATGCTGTGAAAATTGGAAAAAGATTAATCTTTTCATAAGCTATACAAGTTAATACGGGTTTTCCCTTAAATTTCCATAAAATTTGTATTAGTTTTATTTTTCTTTTCATAGATTTTCCCTAATAGTTCATTATCTATATTTATTCTCAAACCTTCCTGTTGCTTTATTAGCAAAGGATTGCTATATATACATATACATATATAATACCCTGCTAATTGACCTCCTTTATTATTTTCGTTCGCACAACTCTACTAATTTTCACTTAACTCGTTTTTCACTCACCTGGACTTGTCTGCCAACTGAGGCCGCCAATGAACATTTTTCTGCAACGAAACAGAAGGGGAAGTATAAGATAAATGAGGCATTAGCTATATATATATATATATCTGATGGGTATGCTATATAGGAGGAGGAACAGCAGATGGGTAAAAAAATTAGATAAATGTTATGGCCAGGGCGGAGAAAAACAACAAACAAACAGCGAGCTGAGCGATCTTTTATCAGAGCTACCAGCGTCCAGACACTTCCTCTACCTCAGTGAAGGTGGCTTCCATTGTCGTAGGTCTGCTGCTTTGGTTAGCTCATCATCATCATCACCATCATCATCATCCCAATTCCCATTCTACCATCATCATTATCATTATTATCTCAATCATCATTAACTATGGCAGCACTTGCAGTTCCAGTTGCGGTGGCCACCGCCGCTGTCGCTGCTGCCTGTTGTCTGTGCCTGTGCCGTCTTCATCATTATTTAAATCATAGAAAATAAGCCGCTTTCCCGGCATTGTTTTCATGCTGGAAATCTCACCCACTCACTCCCAGGTTATCCCCGTCTCGCCTTTCCCCTTACCTCTTACCCATTTTCCAACCAGCCACTGCAACGGCTTATATAACACGAGAGAAAAAGATAGTGACTTTAGCATTAATTAGAAGGCAATGAAAATACTCTTAAAAATTTAATTTATTAATAAAGAAAATTTATTAAATTTATTTAGATTAAAAACTGTATGTATTATGATGTGGTTTTTATTAAAAAATGTATCATAATATTGAATATTGAGTTTTGACATATTTACAATTACAGTTTATTTTATTTCTGGAACTCACAATGAATGGTTTTAGATTATTATTAATTTGGAAGATTAAATTTATTGTAATGATAAATAGTTACCTAATAAAACTCAATATGAATAAAATAATATATTTAGATCGTTAAAAAATGAATTCAAAAGATTAAATTAACAGTAATAAAACAGAAAATATCTTTAAACTTAAAAAATCAATACATTTATTTGTAAATATATAAATAAATATTTTATAAAAGGAAAACACCCATATTTATAAACAATTATATAGTAGATTATATTACCAGCCAAAAACACTTTTCAAGAAACTCTCAAAATTTAATAAAGTAAACAAATTAATTAAGCGATCTAATCATATTAAATCATTCCCAAATGCGAACTTGCAAACTTGCTCCTTCTCTCCCAGACAAGCTGAGTGCCAAATGGAAATAGGCTTTTCCCCAGGGAAAGCGTATGGAAAACAAAAGGCAAAGGCTGTGCCCGAAACGAAAGTAGGCGGCGGCACGGCTATAGGAAAAGCAGCAGCGACGACGACAATGATTATGAAAACTTCAACAAACTGCAAAAGAGCGCAACAGTGGCATAAAAGGGAAGTGGACCGGGCCAAGAGGGGGTTGGGGCTGGGGTTGGGTTCCTGGTGGGCGTTGGGCGGTGGTTTGTTGAGGGGCGTGGCAAAATGCAGTTGGCGACACGAAAACGAATGTAAAACACACACAAAAATGCATAGAAACACAAATTGCAATGAAAGGCAAAAAAAAAAAAAGGGAGCGAAAGACAGAGCAAACAACTAAATGAAAATGTTAATAAAATGTGCAACAACAAAAGCGTAAAGTAAGCTAAAGGAAAAACTAAACCAAAGAACGGAAGAAGCGTCAGCAACAGCGGGTTATAGGTGGGCGGTTGGAAAAGCAAGCAGAGCAGTAGGGGATTTTCCACGGTGGCTTTTCCGGGGCAAAGAAGGTGAGCCAACATTCCGCCCAGAGCCCAGCACAGTTCCGATGAAAATAGGCCTCGAATTGCAGCTCGACAGGAAAGCCGAAACTTTGTATTTTTTTGAACGTTAGACGGCGGCAAACAATTTGTCATTAATCAATGTTTGGAATTTTCCAGTTGCTTCGCCTGGCTTCGATTTGGGCCTTCGTCTCTCTATCTGTATCTATCATGCAAATAATCAATCTTCATGGAAAAGTGGAGAGAAAAATAACTGATAAATGGCAAAGAAATTTGTTAAAGCCAAGTACTTTCCAGGTTCTTTAAAAAAGAAATCTAGTTTGAAAAGTTATTTGAAACGATTAAATGATGTATTTGTAAGGAAAATTAATTGAAAAAGAAGTTTGGCTGCAATATAAATGAAGTTTCTGTAATAAAAAAATTTCTAGCAAATTTATCGCTAAAAAATTTGCCTTAAAAACTTCCTAATTGTTTTGATAAATAAGAACTATGCATAATTTAATGGAATGTTTTGCTTATTTTAAATTAATTTCTTTTTACAGACATTTTCAGATATTTTAAAGTAACTTAAGGGTTTCTATGATAAAAAATAAATACATAAAATAAGTTAAGAACCCCACTCAAGTCTTATATTCACTTAAAATAAAATAAAAATCCATTAAACCCCCTTTCATTACAACTTGAGAGTTCAAATTCGATTTCATTGCTGAGATCATCCATCACATTTTGGTTTTCACTTTGTCAACCGTGTTTTCCCGCCACTGAAAGACCTCCCCCTCTACCCGAAGACCCTCCTCCACCAAGGATGACGTTGTCGACCGTCTGACTGACTGATCCACAAATATTTGTATTCATTTCATAATAATAATTCAGCAAACGCTGGCAACATTGTCTGTGGGCATGGGACGCACTGCAGGTGACCTTCGGTCGGCGCAGCATGACAGAGAGAGAGCCAGCAACCCCCCGCCCCCCCTTGAAATCCCCTACACCTCTGGCCAATTGCAAGTGCACCAAATAAATGCGACCTTGTTCCACACTGCGAATCTGTGCACGGAGCTCTCAAGCTTTGCATTGCTGTGTCCAGCTGTGTGACGACGCGTAATTGGAAAAATAAAATAGGAAAAGTAGAAAAAAAATAGGAAAAAATATACATAAATAAAAATAGTAAAAATAGTAAAAACAAAAAAGAAATCACTTAAATAAAACAAATCACAAAGCGGTGTCAAAGTCAACGCAGTAAATGCAATTTAAAGAGTTCAACTGGTAGCCTCTCTCTCTGTCTGTGTGTGAAAATTGCACAAGATTACGCATACGCAGTGGTGTCCCTCGTCAATTGTTTTATGTTCCTTGGGCTTGGTTCATTCATTCTCCCGCGGGTGCCAACTTTGATGACATTTGCCTTTGTAGTCGATCCATGCCAGGGCTCCTCTATATACATATATATATTCCCATATCCCCAGGCTTTTGCAGTTTTCGCAGCTATTTACAGATTTCCCACAAGTTCGCCCCCAACCCCCTGTCAGACAATTCATTCTGGGTGGGTGGGATGAGGTTTTCGGTGTGTGTGGCCTGGGGAGTGTGCTAAGCTCACAGTCATAAACAAGTCAACGCAACATGTCCGATTAGTAGTGCAACCACCGACTGGCATTCGTCACCCAGTGCCTAAGCCTAAGATGCAACTCTAATCTGCACTCTGAGAAATAGATCAATGTGCATATCCTTGACAGGAACAGTAAAATGGGAATGAATTGCTAGATTTTCAAGCAGATATATCTTGGAATTAGCCAATTAAATCGGGGAGATTTTATCTATTTTTTATGGGGTTATAAATTGTTCGAAAGAAAGTAACTCAAGGAGAATCAATAAAATGCTATACAAAATGTATGTTTGAATATTCTAGAGTTTTATTTTGGAATGTTTTAAACAAAATGAACAGCTTATAAATATAAAAAACTTTCAAATATAAATTTTCTATTCATTTTAAATATAATACGGAACCAAATAAGTTTAAATGTAATTAAATACCTTTAAATTCGATTATTAAAAGTGAAACTATTAAAGCATATTCCCCTTTATTATTAAAACACCCATTAAACCTTAAAATTAAGTATTGAAACCAAAAAAAAATTCTCTCCAATTTTAAAAAATAAATTCAATTTTAACACCCACACTCAAGGATTGTAACAAAAATTTAAAGTGTCCTTTAATACATTTCAAAGTATAAGTTCCAAATTTAATCAAATATGAAACCCTGCTTATAATTTAATAAAGGAAGCCCTATTTTTTGAGTGTAGCTAGCTTCTATTGGCGCTTTTTGTTCGCTGCTCTGCTCAGCTCGGTCACATTTGCTTGCATTACGAAATAATTGTAAAGCGCACGTCACTTTTCTATAGGCCTTCGTCTGTCTATCCGCTCGCTCTCTCCATATAGCCCAACCCGCCATGCCGCCTGCCTCTTTCTCCTTAGATCCCTCCAAACAGCCTAGTGTCTTCACTTTCCCCCCCTCCGAAAGTATCCACCACTTGGGCCATTCATGCGCAAGTCGTCAGCGCCCATTCACGGTCTGTCCCAGTCACACACTCAGCGAAAAAGTGCCCTCGAAAATCATGATTAGGGGCGCTTGATTGGCGTCAGTTTGGGATCTTGACAATGTACATAGGGAAAAAATATAGCATAGTTAACAGAAATAAAGAAATACCAAAGATATCTATGAGAGATTTTTAGAAAAAACTGAGTTAAAAAATTTGAAGGTAGCAAATTTAAGGCACATTAATAAATTTAACTAATAAAGCTAAGAATAAATACATATTTTTTAAAAAGCTTCTAACTTAAAAGCAAAATTTAAAATATTTACTACGTGTTGAAATAGTTTCTTCTAGAAATCTTGATTACTGAAAGATAAATCTAATTATTAAAGGTTTTTTCTGCCAACTCTTTAAAACTTTTCTGAATTTTTCAGAATATTCTTCCGTTTTTCTTCCAGTGTCCCTCCCAGTTGAAGACCCGTACACGGTGCCGCTTCCCGGACCCGGCTTGGTTAGCTGGGCTTTGGCTTTACCCTGGTTTTGGGCTTTATGTTTCGGCGCCCAGCGCCGCCGCTGGTTGCAGTCGCTGACTCTGCCTCTGCCTCTGTCGCAGTTTGGCGCTTGTTTGCCATTCAAAATCCGTTCAGACTTTGTGTGCACATCAAGTGTTGGCCTCTCGCTCCGGCATTACATTTGCATATAGTACTATCTCTGTCGGCCTTTCTTCTGCCGCCTTTCACCCCCCGCCGCACCGGGTCCCCTCCTCTCCACCACTCACTGTGCACTAGTTGACGTTTTCTATTGTGGCTTCATTGTTGAATAGAAAAAATGTGCAAAATAGTAACAAAAAAAAAAAAAGGAGGAGAAAAAAAAGAAAATAGCAAAACATCTACCCCTGCTCGTCTTTCATCCTCCCCCGCGGCCTTTCCCTTCGCTTTCCTTCAGTGACACACGCATGCCTGTTGTTCGGCTTGCAACTTGCCTTAGAACTCCCCTCAGTCCCCGCTTACACAAGGAGAATTAATTAAAGCTTAAAATTATGTGGGATAAACTTAAGAACTCTTTAAGTTGAATAATTTAATTTACTATTTTAATAGGAAGATTTTGCTTAAGAACTTTCTTCTTAAAACTTTCTTTTCTTACTAGAATCTGGCTACTGCAATGCAATGTCCCACTCTAATTTCTTGCTGTGCATTTACCCATCGCCATCATCATCTCCGCTGCGTGGACTTGCCGCTTACATGGAAATAAAAGTGCAGATCTTGTAACTTTAGTAATTTTTCACATGACAAATTATGTGAGCAGCGACAAAGCGGGAAATGGTGGGTGGTGGGGGAGGGTCGGCAAAAAGGGAGTTGCCTGTCGAGAGGGCAACAAAGGGGCATATATGAAGATACACACACCCAGGCCAAGGGAGACACACACACACACTCAGGCGGAGAGTCTATCCAAAAGGTGCTGAGTTGTGGCATTTTGAAAGCGGACAGTCCGCATTATGCAACAATGTGGCGCCTGCTACAGCTACTGAATTTATTAAATAAGTTACATTAAAGTTAGTTAAAATGCTAGAGAGATTTTAAAATAGAAAATATAACATTGGCTAAGCATAAACCTGATCTAAAGTAACTAATTAAAGCTCTAAAGAAAAGAAATAATATAAATAAATAAATAAACATGCAACAAATAAATCATTTAATATTATAATTTAAATAATTTACAAAAAAGCAACTAAGTATTGTATATCTTCCCACAAATCGTTTATATAAAATTCGTACTCCAAATAAACTTTGTTTTCCCCCATTTTCTTAGCCACCCTTAAGCTCCGAGAAACATTTAATCCTTTAATTCATAAATACCTGCCACACTTTACCCAGAAACAGACACACTCCCATACAGACAACAAACTGCCCGACATCCTTAGCATCCCGTAACAGCTCCGTAATAGTTTTAACCTTTTATAAAACGATTTTTCCAAGCTGTTAAGACCCAGACTACAAACCAATGCACATTTCATTATTCACCCCCCCTGGGAGTATCCGCAAAAACCTCTGGACAATTTGACTCCCGCAAAGCCCGAAAGCAACAGAAGCGGCGACAGCAGCAGCAGCCGAAGCAACATCCCAGCAACAAAGGCAAATCCCTATCCCTATCCTGATGACTATCATGTGCGGCTATGGCTATCAACAACATCATCAAAATGCACCAACATCCAACAGTAGCAGCAGCAGCAGCAACAAAAAGAATGGGAATAAGAATTTCCAGGGAGGAGGCGGAGGGCAGAAGGGATAGAAAGACTGCAATTGCTTCGTGGTTTCAACCTTTTCAGCATGGGATTGGATGGCATGAGGAGATGCTGAGGAGGGAATAACGGTGGTGGTCACAAGAACTAAAAACTAAAACGCATCGAGAGAGGCAAGTCGCATGGAGACACTGGTCTAAGATGTTAATGAAAAATGGGTTTAATTTTTATTGTTAAAAATGGAGTTAAATAAATAAATAAATATTTTAATTAAATTTAAAAAAAAACACACAATTTTCTGTTTGGCATTTGTAAGAAGAGAAGCATACATGTCGTATACTTAATATTTATAAGAATAGATAACATTCATACATTACGTATACGTAATATGTGTTTACTAGGAAATATGATGCTTAAACTTATAAAAATGGTATAAAAATCAAGTAAAATATTTGCAAAAGCAAAAACATACATGTCGTATACTTAATATTTATATTTATTGATAACATTCCTACATTGCGTATACGTAATATGTGTTTAGTAGAAAATTAAAGCTTAAACTTATAAAAATGGTGATAAATCCTTTGATAAATAATATAATATATAAAAATCAAGTAAAGTATTAACAAAAACATAAGCATACACGTCGTATACTTAATATTTATATTTATTAATAAAATACATACATTGCGTATACGTAATATGTGTTTACTAAGAAATATGATACTAACACTTAAAACAATTATATAAAGTCTTTTGATTAATAATATAATATATAAAAATTAAGTAAAATATTTACAAAATTTTTAATAAATCTATAAAATTGCTAAAATTATTTATTTGTATTTATTAAACCCTTCCTAGATCTTGAAATCTCTAAATTATAATCTAGTTTTTTCCCTCTGCAAAATTAGACCTAAGAAAAAATAGTTGTAGGAGGCCTTCATTCTGGAGCCGGCGAGTTGTAGAGAGCCGGGCCTCGTCGCATAAATATGCTGCCGACAATTGTCTGAGACATTCGAAGGCCCGGCCGGTGGTGAGTGTGTGAAAGCGACACACGGGGCACAAGGGGGTTAAGTGGGTAAAGGGTGGGGGTTCATATGATAGAGCGAGAACACGCAAAACAGAGCAGAAATATGTATGTGGAGGAGCAGGGTGGAGCGGAGCGGAGCCGGGCAGAGCGGTAAGCGAACCTCAGACAAAGCCAGCCAACGGCGGCTAAAAATGTTGGCCGAGCAGCAGAGGCAAATGTTTTATGTAGCACCCACTGAGAGAGATAGCCAAGGGAGAAGTGCAGAAGCAGAGTCACAGTGGTTAAAATGGAAATTACGCACATTTTAAAGGTGGCCAAAGGAGTTGGTAGTAAAAAAAAACAAGTTTTAAATGAGTGCAGCTAGTAAAATAATTTTTAAAGGCATTAAAGCATAAAAAATTAGTACTGCTTTAATCTGGAATCAATTTAAATCTATACTACCATTTAAAGAATATTTAAAAATATAAGAAATGTATTTAAAGGAAAGTTATAGTTAATAAACGTTAATTAAAAGGTAAAATACTTCACAAATTTTAAAATGAATATTAAATAAACTAAAGAATATTGTTAGCGTTTCGCTATAATTTTTACCAATATATACAATTAATAAATAATAATACATTTAATAAACTTCTAATAATTTCTATATTCAGGTTAAGTTAATCCTATTATAGTTGTTCTGATAAAATAATAAGAATCCCCTTGAGAAAACCTTAAAAACCAAATTAAAATCATTAAAAATAAAAGGCTTAAATTAATTAAGCAAGGAACACAGCTTAAAAAAGCCGTAACTAATTCGTAACAATAAAAACGTATAAACCCTATACTATAAAATAATATTACAAAAAATCAACTTCTTAATGAATATAAATTTCTTAATGAAAAGCTGGGAAAATCCAAGTAAAATTTTTAAACAATGAAAATGCACTGAACACGATTTACATATAATTCCACTGTCAATGGAGGGGGTGTGTGTGTGTGTTTGGGTGGGTGTGTGCTTGATGGTGTGCGTAATGCGAATGTGCACGAAAAAGCGTAATAGAAAAAGAACTTTGCAGTTGCATCGATTTAATCGTGCGGAAAGCTAAATATGAAGGAGGCAAAGATAGGGAAAGAGGGGAAAAACTGCGTCTGGAGCATCGATGGGGCAGAGTGGGTGGCAGTGGGTGGCAGTGGGTCAACGAGGTATATGATAGGGGATAGGGGGGGCAGTGGCACAGCCTAAATTGGGATACGCTTCGTTCGGCTTGGCTCATTTAAAGCAATTCTACTGCTGCAAACACAAACACAATTACCAGTACATGCAATTTATAATGAATGCCTTAAGGGTGGGACAGCTGAGCAGGGATGGGGGGCCAGGGGGCCTTTGAGCGGGTCCGGGAGGCCGTAACCCGCTGCACTTTGCGGTTCAAAGGATGCATTGTGGCCGCGTCTGCGATACAGATAGCAAAACTTTTGCGCTGCCGTTCCACTTGGTTCCTCTTTATTTCGCATTTCTTTCTCCCGTTTATCGTCTTATATTGCATAACATACGCCCAGATTTTAAAAGATGTTTTGCTGGGGAGGAGGGGGGAGTGGTAGAGGCGGGGGGCGTGGGTCGACAAACAGGCGACCAATATTATGTTTGGTGCACAGAAACAAATTTTTAGGAGGAAGTCTATTAGGCGAAGCTCATTTTTTCAAAACTATATGCAACACTTTTAGCTTGAAAAGTCTTTGAAATTTATATATTTTTTAGAAAAGTTTCTATGCTGACATTTATTTAAATATTCTTTTTTGCATTTTACACGAAATATTAAAAAATAATTTAAATCTATAAGTAATATGAAATGAATAATATATCAAAATCAGGCTAAAATTTTAAGCTGTGTTCCAAGGCATAAATTTTACTCTGAATATTTTAAACTCTTAAAATATTATTCACAATAAATAAAGCTAAGTTAACAATTTTTTTAGAATCTTCAAAGCTTTATATTTTAGTTATAATCTAGCAAAAATTATTTAAAAGCCATTTCAAAAGCTAAAAATGAATTTTTTATACTTAATTCGATTTAGAAACCATGGAATTTAATGTTTATTAACCAAATTATCAATTTTATATATTTACTAATAAAACTGATCTACTAATTAAAGTGGCAGAAATAACTTAATTATTTTTTAACGCCAAATTTGGTGAAACTTTTCCAAGTGCATCCACCTACAACTCCCAGCCAGTAACGTCATTTTCTAATGGCGGCTTATACTTCCTAACCGAAAAGAGTTTACTTTTTATTCCGCTGCCAAAAGTTATGACTGCATTTAGCAGAGGGAAAACTTTCTTAGCCTTGCATTGATTTCAAAAGAGAAGGAAAATATATATACACACATAGTACACATGCTGCTACTACTTCCCGTAGAGTATATGTTGGGAGAAATGTACTTTTAGGCCAAGTATTGTGCTCCGAAATACCGTCCAAATAGCCCTCGACCCTCGCACCACTCCCGCCACTCCGTTTTAATCGAACTGTTTACTTAAAAGTGCAACTAAAGCAAATGAAAAGTTTTCTTTTTCAACGTGTCAGACTCCAAGGAGATTGTAAATTGAATTTTGATAATGTCAATCCGGGGGAAAAAGGCAGAAAAGTTTTTGCCATTTCTGCGGTTTAAGTGGATAGTTTTCCCAATAGCATGTCCTGCGACTCACTCTACTGTTATATATTATATATAAAATTATTGCAGAATTTGTGTGCAAACAATAAAAAAACAAATTTACATACGCACAATTCAGGGAACATAAACCCAAACACAACAAGCATTTAAATCCCATTGAGAGACCATATTTTGCAATTTGTTAACATATTTAAAGGACTTTTATGCCAGCCATCGGGACAACTGTTGACTTTTTGCACAATCACAGGTATATTCCCCGCAGTATTGCCAATAAACGATCACCGGGAACAGTGTTATTTACTTGGGTGGAAATAAGTGAAAGATAAAGATTTAAATTTAAATTTTAGGTGGTGTTTTATTTTCAGATATTTGTATATGTTTTTGTCTGTAAATTGTGCTTACAAAATATTCAAAATTCAAATTGGAATTGAATTTAAAAGCCTTGCTAATCTGATACTATTTTTTGAAAGCTTTGATAAATATTTAAAGACATGCAAGATGCTGTTTTCCTTACAGAATGTATCCTTATGTCTTGACAATTTATTAAACCCCAATTACCATTTTCACATCCATTAAAAATTCATAGAAATTAGCCGATTTTTGTGCAACTCTGACAAAACACTTAGCAAACGGATGTTTGGAGGAAATTGTTTTTGCATGAGTGTTGTGTTTGGCCGTAAAACAGAATCCGCCCGGGAGTGATGCTAACAAACAAAGCTGGCACTTTAAGCTAATGGCTGTCCTAGAGTCAAATTGCCGCAGGCCTCATTATGCATACAAAATGGAAGCTTATTGGCCGGACGGACGGATGGATGGATGGAAGGACATACAAACACCCGGGACAGAAAGGCACGGATACGCCAAAAATGGCAACCGGTGCACGGTATACGGACAACGACAATGACAGTTGCGTTTACGTTTACGTTGCAAACAAACAAAACTACGGGCAATATGAAAGTGCGCACACAACGGCACAAAATCATTTGAAAGCAATTATATCAGGCGAATACACGAACAAGGAGGACGCGTGGAGGACAAGGGGCGATGGCTTGGATCTCTGGCACTGGGAATGGGTCATTCCGTGCTCCAAGCACGGCGTACAATGAATCAATTTACGGTACGTAACAAAGCCGCAATTACAAGCGAGGGACGGACAGAGGACGAGAAACAAAACGACAATTATGAAAAGAGCAGCGAGTGCAGTTGCAATCCCAATTCCACTGACAGTTGTCGATGCATTGCAATGCACAATTTTTGGGGGCACGCTAAATGACGCAGGGGCCTGGACCGATTTTTTCTTCACCCTCCCCCCTCCGTCTATTTTCTCGTTTTTCTTTTGGTTTTTCGCCTGCATTTCTTGTTGCATTCTGCCCAGAGAGTTTTTCCGCCGAGACCCGCGTGTCAGTTCTAATGGATAATTGTCGGACTCGCATGCCCGTTTGCATGGCATTCTTGGTCGTCGCGAAAGGGTAGCCTGGGGGGAGATTAGCGATACGAGGGGTTGGGGCGGAAAACCACCCTTCGGCACTTGTTGATTCCACATTTGGGTTAAATCATTTGACACGAAGGCGGAACTAAGTCAACCTAATTAGTTTAAGCAAAGGTTTTATTTGGGGGTTTTTATTTGTAAGTAGAAAACCTTAAAGCGAAAATTAAATAGAATTTATACAAAATAAATACTTAAAAATTTGTAAATTAATTAATAACGTATCTAATTAATAAGTACTTTAACTATAAATAATATATAAATAAGAATTATATTCATTTATTATATTTTATGCCTTATAACTTCGTTCGAAACTTTATGTATTGAATCCCTTTTAGGATATAAATTATAAAAATTAATATATATTCCCCAGTGCGCTAAATTTAATAAAAAAAATAAGAAATATATTTTTTACAGAAGCCTTTTTAATAATTAAATAACTAACTAACCAAACATTAAGGCTAAAGTAAGTTCTCCTTTTATTACAAACAAAAAACAGATGCTATTAAGTTCCTTTGCTTTGCTATTTCTTTATTACAGAATTTATTAGATCAATATAAAGATGACTATAATAAAGTAATTAAGTAATTAAATGTTTTATTTATTTTGTTATTTATTATAAACTATTTACAGCCAAGTAATACGCCATTCCATCATAAAAGGTATCAACCTAATCGATCACTCCACTAAAAACGATCTCGCTCAGCCGATGTTTGCTGCTTTTACACTAAAAATACATTGGCAAAGTGAATTGTATTAATAGCAGGGCATTTATTTAGTTATTTCAAAGTTTTTGTTTTGTTTTTATTTTCTTATTTTACTTATTTTCTTTCGCCTTTGTGTTTATTTACTTTGCCATTTTGCGCTTTGCATGGCATCTATGCGAATCTCTTTTTTTGCGCTTTTTTTATGTATTTTATTTTCTGTGGGCCCTTCAAAAGATTTATAAAGTTGCCAAAAGAGTGGGAGTGGGAGGGAGAGGGAAAGGGGGGGGGGAGAGGTTGGTGGGCGGCCTAAAGGGGGCGGGACGGGAGCGTTCAAAATTACTGAGCCGTGGCGATCGCCGCGCCAGTCAACGAAACTGTGAATGGAATTGTATTCGCATGTTTTCAACGATATTCGCCAAGTTGCACAACGAAAATAGAGAAAGATGCAGATACTCTGGCCAGGGCACAGATACAGATACAGATACTTGTGGCGCGGAGATGCGGATGCGTCAGTATCTGTGAATCTGGGCAGCGTCATCAAAAGGTATTTTGCATTAATTCAAGATTTATGCATTCAACATTCGCTAGGTGCTGCATTTCCCATTCGCATCGCCACAAGACTTTTACCTAACTCCGATGCAGCCAGTTAGTGATGACAAAGATACCTAAGATAATGGTATAAAATATAAATAAAGATTTAGATAAAGCCTTTTTTTAGTGACTGTAAACTAGTGTAAATATCAAAGGTATTTGAAAAATATATTTAGAAAACTGTTAAGCCTTTAAGATTTTACTTCTAAATAACACAAATGCAATTATTTCAATCCAAGATTCATTTAATTTTGATAACAAAAAACTTTTAGACTGCATTTATAGTAATAAATCAAAATATAAATCATTATAAATGTAAAATTCATTAGAGTTATAATTAAGCTAGTAACAGCAATGTGATATAACAGTCAAGCCCTTTTCCTCGCTTTTCATAAGTTTTTCTTGGTTAATAATTAAAGTTAGTGAAGTAAATTAAGCAACCTTTAATATAAGATATTAATTCAACGTCTCGATCATCATTTCATTAGAGAAAACCAAAATGAAAAGTAGGAAATCAGTGCCTAAGTACAGATACTTTACATCACTGAGTGCAGTGGCAAAAGTTGCACCAGTGGCTGCTGCTACTGCTGCTGCTGCTTCTGTTGCAGTTGCAGTTGTTGCACCTGCCAACATCGTCGGAGCTCAGCGAGCAGCAGGTGATCCATTTCTTTTATCCGGTGGCCTCCGCTTTCCCGCCACGAGAAATATGGCAAGGGATTGTTGGTGAAGGGAAATGTAAGGGGCGGGCGAGCCTATTTTTGCCCGTGTTGTTGCGAGTTTGCCAAACTAATGCAAATAGACAAGAAGAGCTGCAATCAACATCCGCGCACCTCCTCCTCTCCTTTGTGGAGTGCTGAAATTCACTTGGGTTATACAATTTGCAGCATTTCGATAATAGATATATTTATACCCGTACATCCATGTGGATGTATATGCATGAACTGCATAATTTATGGGCATTGCGTGTTCAATGGATTGCGACGACTGTTCGGGCCATATGGCTGTACCTATAATATGTCTCCTCTCTCTCATATTTCTATGTCTCTCAGGCTTTCCCCCTAATGGGGTTTCGGGGGAGATGGAGAGATGATGATGATTTCTGGGCCCAACTGAAATTATGAACGGATTATCTGATCTAGTTTGGCTAACAGGCATTGGTAAGCGGCTTCTCAGAAAGTTTATTTCGATGGAAATAGAAATTGTGACAATACGAACCTTATTTATTTTATTAAATTGTATAAATAAGGTAATTTTGTTGCCAATTAAAACTCAAAATATACATTTAAAACTTTTTATTCTTTTGTATACAAATAATTCTAAAACTTAAACAGAATTTAAACATTGTAAACATAATAACTATTTTCAGATAGTGTACTTCATTCATTGTTAGTTTTAAGTGGATAATAAATTGCATGTAGATTCCGGCTTAATGTTTAATAATAACCACAAACCAACTCTATTTATTTGCAATAAATTGCTTGGCGAAACTGCCAACTGAATTTTAAACCTAATAATTTCGTTTAATTAATGGATAATCACATTTAAATTGAACTAAAATCTGAGCTTTGCATGATATCAATTTATAATTTCAAAAGGCAATTAGCTCAAAATATTTAGCTAAATCTACAATTTTAACAATTATCATTTATTTCAGCCATGAATTTGAATATTCCACAAGTCTCGCTTAATAATTAAATAATGCTTTTCAATCTTAATTAGATGCTTCATTCTGAATAAATCGATTTCGGCGCTCTTTTCCATAATTCGTTCACTTTATGGGCTGCGTCAAAAGTCCATACCAATCATTACCTTCAATCAAACCACTTGACTGCCAATCACCGGATCACCACAGTTGTTTGTCTGACTTTGTGACGGGCAAAAAGTGCCTCCCGCCTCAGACCCAAAAACCCAATGCCAAAGCCAAAGCCGATGCAAATTATCAGCAATGCAGCTCGCAATTAATCTGCTGCATATGACACCGCAATCACAACTTAACCCATTTTGGACCGGCACACAAGTGTATAAATGTTGGATGACTGGCGGCACTGGATGCTGGGCAATCGGACTGATAATAAACTGTAGCCGGAAGGATGGCAGGCTGGGGGACGAAAACAGTAACTGCATTGCACTAAAGCACTAAGCCGAATGGCTTTAATTGAATTTTGATGTCCTTGGCAAATTGTTTTCTAATTAGTTTCGCAGACTTGGATCCCCCAGCTGGGCCCGAGCGTCCATTTCTGGCCAGTCGTGGCCAGTTCCGGCCCTCGTTGACATAGAAAACTTTCTGTCAACAACTCTAACTGCCTTGACACTACTCCCCAGGCAACGCTGCGCTCCATTCGCCCATTTTCCTTCCGGCGCCCTGCTCTTCAATAATGACAAACTTAAAACTTAAACAATTAATGCCACGTTCACGACCTCAAACTAAATAAAACAAAAAAAAAGTTGGTAAATGGTTAGCTTACTTTTGAACAACGATGTTTTTATGCTCTTTTGAAGCAGTAAAGCTGAGGCACTTTGAAAAATTTATTTCTGTGACTTTGCTAAGGGAAACTCTTGAGGGCTTGTTGGTAAAATCTTCCTCTGCGCTTCTAAAAAAATGTACCTACTTGAGATAATTTTATAATTTTATTGTTTAGTTTTTCCTTCAAGAGTTTCAAGCCTTCACTTGTTTTTTAAACCAGTTGACTTAGCTAAAATCAAGAGATTCGGAAAGGGTATAAAGGATACTTACCCGGGATCATTGGGCACCTCCGAGGGCGAGCAGGGTCCCAGCTCCACTTGCTGCTGCTGCTGCTGCTGTTGCTGCTGCTGCTGCTCAATCTTGATGTCCATGTTGGGGTTTTAGCTTGGGATTGAGATTGACTTGGAGTTCGAGTGCTGATGCTTGGGGAGCGGGGCTGTTGTCTGGGCTGTCTGCACGGCTGCTACTCTACAATTGTTGCTCCAACGCCTTCTGCTTGCCGTGCATCGAGAACTGCGCGGGGAGGCTGAGTGGGTCTGTGTTGTATGGTTGTGGTGTGTGTGTGTTGTGTGTGGTTGTGGACGGGGGGATGCTGCTTCTACAAGTTGGCTAACAAAGTGTTCCCTTAATCATTGGCCACGTTGGCTGCTAGTTGGCTATTCGATTGGCTACAGGATTCCTTGATTTCCATTTGGCCTGTCTTTTGCCTTTTCCCACGACTGATTTTCCACTGATTTTTGCTTTGGATTTGGATTTGCTCTTAGCTTTTGGCTTTGCTGTTTTGCTAATAAATTGGTTTTTGGTTACATTGCACACTTTGAATCACATTTCTTGGTTGTAGTTATATTAGTTGTTTCGTTTTGCAGGCCACTTTTGGTTTGGTTATTATTGTTTTGTTTGTATTTAATTTTAATTTTGGTATTCTTTAGTTATTATTTGGTATTTAGAGGCTTTAAGTTTTAGAAACGTTGCGTTAACTTTTGTTGTTGGTTTTTCAATTGATTTAAAGGCAACATATTACGGCAAAGATCTGTTTTGTTTGGTTTTCGGGTGAACAAAAAAATTAATTAAATTGCAATTTTAAACTTTGCCAGGGGAAACTTTTTGAAAAGGCAATTTTCCTTCCTCATTCCCTTTCACAGCTGCTGCTGCTGCTGCTGCTGTTGTGATTTCCCATTTACCCAATATATCCCCCTTTTATCCTCCGCAAACCCCCCCGTAAAATGCAATGATTCGCAACGAACAATCGTAAAATGCAAAACAAAAAAAAAAAAAGGGAAAAATAATGCAATGAGAGTGAGTCGGTGGGTGGCAGGTGTTGCGGGCGGTGGCATTGAGTAGGAGGAGTGCGAAAGTGACGGCTGAGTGACAATTGGGATGCTGTACTGCAAGTGGGAAAAGATCTTGGCTTCAAAATAAAACCTATTCACTTTAAGGATAGATAAATTTATCAAAATTTACAAAATGCAGTTTATTTACTATGCAGATAAATTAATAAATTCAAACTAATTGAAACTAATTCGAAATTAATAACAGTTTTGTAATTTTTAATATTTTAATTACATTATTTTGTTATTTTTTATAGTGAAACATTTTTTATTGTAAAGATCCTAAACATTGATTGTAAATATTATCTAAAATATATATTAAAAGCAAATATTATTACTGCAAAAATAAAATACTTTTAAAACAAGCAATCACGTTACGTTCTACCGAACCCTAAGAGGAAAAAAATATAAACAAAATTACTAAATTTTAATTATAGAAAATCTGTATAATATTTCAGAATTTTTCCCTTTTTCTTAACAACCTTTTTTCTATTTATTTAAAAGGCCAAAAAATGCTTGCAACCCGTTTTTATAGCTGGGAAGTTTTTGTTGTTAAAGTCATTATTTGCCGTTGCTTTCTCCCTCTCCCCTTTTTTTGCTTCCTATTCTTTTTTTTAGTTTTTTGCTAGGTTTTTTTTGCTTTTGCTGTGTTTAATACGCGCCTTGATCTTTCGCACACCCACAATTACAACAACAACAAATAATAGAGAGCTTTAGACTGGGAAAGAGATAGAGAGAGAGGGAGAGGGAGAGAGAGGGAACGTTGCATGCAGTGACTCCCTCAACAAAAACAATAACAACAACAGCAATGTAATAACGCGCAGCATGCAAGCTTTCACAAACAGACACTCACACACACACACACACCCATAAAGGGAACATGCAACGTTACAACGAGAGCAGAAGTTAACTGGCGGCAGCAACAAACACGTGACCCGACAATTGCGACAATTGGCAGCACAAAATAAACGAAAATAAAACAAAACAAAAAAAAGAATGAAAGAAAATAAACGAAAATAAAACTACGATTGTGCGGCCGGCTGGTGATCGCCGATAGGAGGCGCCCTCTCCATTGATTGCTAATAATCGAAGTTCCCCTTATGCTGCCAACAGGCAGCCATTTTGTATTAAGTGATCAAGCGAAACCATTCTGATTGGGATTAAAGCCGGAAAATTATTTATGGTTTTTTTTGTCAAATTCAATATGTTGGGTAATAAATCTATTATTTGTTTATGTGAATTATTTTTGTATTTATTATACATTTATATTTCTTAATCACCGATCAAAGTTAAAGACTTTAATCAGAACTTTATATTTAAAAAATATTTGTATATGGATAAAATAAATTTATCATTTCTTATAATAAAGTTCAAGTAAAATAAACGATCATAGCCATTATCTTTATCTTTATTTAATTTTAATATTTTACTAATTGGCTTCATCTCATTAATTATATTGGTTTTTTTTAAGAAAAGTATTAACAAAATGTCTAAGAACTTCCCACATAACATATATGAATTTTATATGTATATAATTGGTGAATTTCTCTGGAAAGCTGCCCCCATTTTCTTGCCCTCTAATTTTTCCAATCAGAAATCATATTGCCGGCCGGCAGCCATTTTACAGGAAGATTCAAAAGTTTTCATAAAAACATATAGGAATTTTATATGTATATATTTCCTATTTCCATGGTGATCATTCGAAATCGCTTCATTGGTGAATTTCTCTGGAAAGCTGCCCCCATTTTCTTGCCCTCTAATTTTTCCAATCAGAAATCATTTTGCCGGCCGGCAGCCATTTTACAGGAAGGATCAACAACGACAGCAGCTGGAAGGGAGGAAGGAGAAGAAAATAAGGGGTCTTAACTTTTCCCATGCACTTGTTATTGTAGTTGTTTGTAATTGTAAATCGAATGCCGCGCACTTTTATTTGTTTTTCCTTATTTGTTGTTTTGTTTTTGGTTTTTGTTTTATATTATATAATCGTCAAATTGCACTCCACACAGCCATCGAGGTAAACAAAATGCAAAATGCCCGCTCTGTTCGGGTGTATATCTCGTTAACTATTCTTTCGTTATTTCTATTATTTATTTCTTGCGTGCACGTGTGTGTGTGGCACGCACTTCACGGGAACTCAGAAATCGGGACTCGACTCGAGTGGAGGAAAATACGGATTGCAATTATAGTGCAACGACGACGACAGCGGCGGCGGCGGCGGTGGCGTTGATTTATTTTTCCTCTGTGCTGTTTTTCTCCTACTTTTTTTTGCAGTGCGCGCACACGAACGCGACAACCAACAAGACGACACTGAGAAACGTTGCCCCAAAACACAACTAACGGCCCCAAACGACCGGCGGCAGCGACGCCGGCTGCGCCATGCTGCACTCTCTGGCGGCCGCATTATTGTTGCCTTTCCTGAGCAAAGCTTTGCGCCGGCTGCGACGTCGCTGGCGGCAGCGGCAGTTGCACTATTTACCGGCCTGCAGCACATGGCGCATGTATTTCAGCATCACAGCTGATAAGTGATAAGGACGCAGAGCGGCTAGCGAGGCAGCTCGCGAGAGAGCGTACGCTCAGCGAGAGAAAGTGTTGCAAAGGGAACGGCGCTTTCTCTTAAATGCTAGCGAGCTTTTGCAAACTTACACTGCTCGAAGGGAAAGTCGGTATTCCAATTGGTATTGCGTATACGCAATATAGTTTTTGTACTTAGAATCTGTTTGAATTTGGTATTGCGTATACGCAATATTTTAGTATTTGTATTCTTTTCGAATTTGGGTAAATATTGCGTATACGCAGTATTATTTTTGGTATTTATTTCGAAGTTGGGTAAATTTTACGTATACGCAGTATTATTTTTGGTATTTATTTCGAAGTTGGGTGAATATTATGTATACGCAGTATTATTTTTGGCACTTGGTATTTCTTTGAAGTTGGGTAAATATTGCAAATATGCAATAATATCCTTTAAACTCAGTGTCGAATTTGGGTATATATTACGTATACGCAATATTATTTTTGGTATTTATTTCGAAGTTGGGTGAATATTTTTTTTTTGGCACTTGGTATTTCTTCGAAGTTGGGTAAATATTGCAAATATGCAATAATATCCTTTAAACTCAGTGTCGAATTTGGGTAAATATTACGTATACGCAATATTATTTTTGGTATTTATTTCGAAGTCGGGTAAATATTACGTATACGCAGTATAAATATTGCAAGTACGCAATAGCATCCTTTGTACTCCATAGCGAATTTGGGTATATATTGCGTATACGTAATATTTGTTTTGCTTATCATTATTTTAATTTTTGGCAAATATTGCGTATACGAAATATTATTTTTTTACTTAAAAATATCAAATACCGAGTATAGGTAATATTTTTTAGAATTTAGCTAAATATTGCGTATACGCAATACATTTTTTGTACTAGGTATTTTTTTTTAATATAGATATTGCGTATACGCAATATAATTTTTGTACTTACATAAATTTTTAAAGAAAATGTATGAATTTATGAATTAATAGCCGTCATAGAAGCGATCGGTTAAATTTGCTTGGATTTCCCCACAGCCCCCTCTATAAATTTCTCTGTTTCTCTCGCTTCCTAGGCCACTTCTCTGTTCCTCTTTCGAAAGGTTTCTCGATTTTTCTCTTTCACTCTGTCATTCTCTATATCTCTGTACATCTCTCATTCTCCACATTTCTCTGTATCTCTCTCTTGGCCATCTATCTCTATCAAATTCTCGTCCTGCTTTGTCTCTATTTTTCTCTATTTCTACCTTTCTCTCGATCTCTACCTTCCTCTCTATCTCTACCTTTCTCTCTATCTGTACCTTTCTCCCTCTCTCAAATTCTCTCCAATCCATCTCTCCTGCTCTACTCTTCCCCACATTCTCAGTGACTATAAATAGGGGCACGATCCCCGCACATGCATCAATCTTTGTTGGACCTTCGGATCTATAATGACAGTGGCAGCTCCTCGATCCAAAAAAAATATTACTTTATAACCTGTACTCATCTGGACAATCCGAAGTATTCTCGCTTCACTGGAACTGTGATAAATATGTGTCCTTTACAGCAGTAAGACCGAAAACTATAACGAATAATATATATATCCGCTATATATCCTTAATTTTCTATATTTTTTAGATATTTTATATATCCTATGTATCGTATGCATAGCTGCAATCTATAAATATAATATACAACAAAATAAATAATCTATAGATTTCCATTTTACTATCATATCACGTATACGTACTGTTGCTTTTATCAAAAGCTGGTCTCACTTAAATTAAAGTTTATTCAATTGCAAATTAAATTAAAGCGGTAAAAGTAAGATTCTCAACTTCTTGTTTGATTATAAGTTAAAATGTGCACCCCCATAAAAATTAACAATGGTTTATTCTTTTTATCAAATTTATTTGGTGAAAACTCTACAATCGCAAGTCACTTGAATTTGCAAATTATTGTATGTTGTTTAACTATTCAATAATTAAATATCTAAGCAAGATAGATCCCTCTCTTTGGTAATACAAATCCTCTGAATACGGAAAGGCTCTATTTTACTCTTAATTAATTGCTTGCTATTTCCGAGAAGTGTATTTCAAATTTGTTAATTCTGGAAATGGGAAATGGTATCTTTACTTTATTGAAAAAGAAGGAAACATAAGGAATTTAATATAAATTTACTAGAAGAAAATCGTTTATTAAAGACTATGAAGCTCTTGCGTGTTTTCCTGAATCTTTAATAGAGAATTTTCCTAAATAATTTTCGTAGCATAGTAACGTCGTTTCAATTTTGTTTTTCCCACACGGTGAGGCTTTGAACCATTTTAATGCGTTCGCAAAATACGGCATACGGGAAATTTTGCTCAACACTCGAACGAGGTATCCATTTTGGGGGGCAATCTTAAAATTAAGCAAAAAACAGTGGTGAATGCGTCATGGAGACTGGGCTCCAGGAGCTATCGCAACTCCAGGGAACATTTCGGGAACACAGGCGTAGGGCAGCTAGCTCAGCTCCGATGGGGGTGGGGGATGACAACAGAAACATCCTCGAGCACTCCATTCCACTCCGAACTCCTCATCGAGTCCCGTACCTAACTATTCTGGGCAGTTACGGGCGGAGATGCGGGCGGCGATGTGGGAGTGCTACCGGCGTCCAGGGTTTGTGAGCGTTCCTTCTCTTTGTTCCAGCTCTGAAGGCCTTCGGGCAGAGTGGTGTCCTCCTCAAAGGAGCCGGTGCCCTCGACGAACTCCTCGTAAGTGGACTTCTCCTTGAAGGGACGCGGGCCAAGCAGCTCGATCATATCGTCGCGGCTGAGTACTTCGTTCTGGAGCAGTCGTTCCGCCACGCGTTGCACATCCTCCTTGTGCTTGGTCAGTAGACTAGTGGTGGCCTCGTGGGCGCACTTTATGATCGTTCGCACCTCCCCATCGATCAGCTGGGCGGTGTCCTCGGAGTAGGGTTTGCTGAACACCGGATCGCCAGCCTGTCCGACATCGAAGCTGACCCAACCCACCTTCTCGTTCATACCGAAGCGCACCACCTGCGAGTATGCGATATCGGTGATCTTCTTCAGATCGTCCTGAGCACCGGTGGTGATACGATTGAAGAACAGCTCCTCGGCCACACGGCCACCCAGAGTCATACACATGCGGTCGAACAGCTGCTCCTTGGACAGCAAATAGTGATCCTTGGGCAAATACTGCGCATAGCCGAGGCCCTTGCCGCGCGGGATGATCGAGACTTTGAGCAGGGGATCTGCATGCTCCAGGAACCAGCCAGCAACGGCATGGCCAGCCTCGTGATGCGCCACTGTTCGCTTCTCCTCCGGCGCCAGGACATTTGTCTTTTTCTCCATGCCGGCAATAACGCGCTCAATGGCTTGTTCGAAGTGCTTCAGGATAATGGAGTCCTTGGAGTCACGAGCCGCGATCAGAGCGGCTTCATTGCAGACATTGGCAATATCAGCGCCGGTGAATCCAGGCGTAAGAGCCGCCATCTTTCTGCTTAGATCGTTTTTGTCCAGCTCCGTCTTCAGGTTACCCAGATGCACCTTAAAGATGCTCGCCCTGCCCTTGATATCGGGCGCCGGGACGTATATCTGTCGATCGAAGCGACCTGGTCGCATCAGAGCCTTGTCGAGAATATCCACGCGATTGGTGGCAGCCAGCACCACCACATTCGTTGTGGTATTAAAGCCATCCATCTCCACCAGCAGCTGATTCAGCGTATTCTCCTGCTCCGAATGGCCGCCGAATGTCTTGCCACCACGTTTCCTGCCCACAGCATCGATCTCATCGATGAATAGAATGCAGGGAGCATGTTTGCGGGCCATGGCGAACATATCGCGCACACGTGATGGACCCACGCCCACAAACATTTCGAGGAACTCAGATCCCGACACTGTAATAAAGGGCACATTCGCCTCGCCGGCTGTGGCCTTGGCCAGAAGCGTTTTGCCCGTGCCGGGTGGACCCGTAAGCATGGCTCCCTTGGGTATCTTGGCGCCCAGATCGATATACTGCTGAGGGTTCTTCAGGAAGTTCACAAACTCCATGATTTCGATTTTGGCCTCTTCGCAGCCAGCAACGTCCCTTGAAAAAAAGGCAACAAATGGGTGTTTTAATATATATTTTAAATTAATAAAAGCATTTACTCACTTGAAGCCCACGCCGATTTCGGTGGGATTGATTAGCTTAGCCGTGGACTGCATGACGCCGCCAAAAAGGCCGCCGCCCTTGCGTCCACGTCCACCGCCCATCATGTCCGCCGACTTGCGCATCATGTAGACAAGAAAACCGATGATAAGTAGCGTGGGCAACAGTCCCGTCAAGCTGGCCGCCTCCACCTCGTTCCTGTAGATGACGGGCACAAAGTTAATGGACTCGGTGCCCTGCTCCGTCTGCGCCGTTTCCAAATTCCGTTCGAAGCTATCAACGCTGCCAATGTTGAACCAAAGAACGCCGCCGCTGCTGCTGTTATTCTGCTGGAGTCGAACGCGCACCCACTTCTTGTTGACCACCTCCAGTTTCTCCACAATGCCCTTGGACAGGTAGCTATTTATTGACATGAAATATGAAATGAAAGCATTATAAAAAACAAGAATATTCCACTCCAATCAGGAACCTGGGGTGCCTGGTTACCGCACCTGTTAACGAACTCCTTCCAGGAGATCTCCTTATAGCCCATCTCGAAGAAGGCAAACGAACCCAGTAGCACCACAGTGCCTATGGCGCCAAGCAGGATCCACCGCTCCCTATCGCCGCCGCCACCTCCCTCGCCCAGCGGCCTGCCGCCCGGTGTATTGCCCGATCTCGCTGCCTTTGTGCTATTGCTGAACATGCCAAAATTCCAGTCTGATTTCGATTCCGACGCTGATCGGGAAGGCTTCGCGGCACTGGGCTTCTCCGAGGCTGATTTGCTGCTGCTGCTGTTGGATCCCGATGAGGGCTTCTTCTCGCCGCCAGCGGCTCCTTTTGGCTGACCGGCGGGCGTCTTGCCGCCAGCCTCAAAATACTTTTCGAATCCCTTGGGCGGCTTTTTGCAGAACAGCTGGATGTGTTTAACGACGAAGCGAAGCAGAGGGTTCAGCTCCGCGGGGAGAATGTAGATCCCAGCACCGGTTGCTCCTGTCGGCAGAGCTGAGGCTGAGCGATGCACCTGGAAATACACAGGGATATTTAGCACCAGTTTCTTTCGGAAGCCGTAAGACTTTAATTCTTAACCTGGAAAGGCAATCTGGCGGTTAGAAACTTGGTGGAAAAGTCATCAAGTGCAAATTTATTGAAAGAATCAATAAAAGAAGGAAGAAAACCCAAATTGTTTTACCAAATATCTAAAAAATAACGTGATACCCTCCCTAACTTTGACTGACAGTTGAGCAACCGCCGGCCCCTTAACTAAGTATGAAGAAACCGGCAATTAGACCGGCAAACCCACCTTTTCCGTGAGTGATCCCGTTGTGTAGCCGCGTCGCATTGCGCCGGCCAGCATCTTGGCCGAGCCAAACAGCCGGAAAGCCATGACTCCGCTGGATTTTCGCTAGGTTATTACCCAACGATTGGATTGGAACAGCTGCTCCACACCTCTCACGTTGATACAATTTTGGGTCGGGAATAAGGCTATCTCAAACTAGAAGCCAAAGTCGCCGCCTCGCACACCGTGTCTCGTTTTGGAAATTTTCCGAAAATATCGGTCGAATAAATGTGTGAAAACTTTATTATTATTACGCGGTGCGGGATTGTGAAATAGAGTTGTCAAAAAGACGATTACACTATCGATAAAATCATAGGCAATATCGATTGTCATTTGAAATTTAAAACTAAAATCTTAGACACAAATAAACACTTTTCTTTTACAAAAAAAAATAAAGAAAAACAAATAACACAACATAGACAAACACTTCCAAACAGGTTAATTTATTTTTGTCATCCACAGAGCTATAGAAAATCGGTTAACTAGTCAATGAGTTCTTTTTAATTAATTGCTACAAATTTCTATATTTATTATTTAGTTTTTGTAGGCACGGATGAAATGTGCAGGTGCAGCTTCTATTTTCCTGATGTTAAGCGAACAGCTGATCGATTATTTTTGTCTTGATCTGACCAACGTCAACAACTTCCCCTCAAAACAAATGCAGTCGATCAGCTAATAAAAATAGAAAGCGAAGAGCTGATCGACTATTTTTTGTTTTGAAATGAAGTAGTAGGTCAGTGGGAAACAAAAATAGTTTATCAGCTGTTTGCTCATCCAAGGTCGTTTGATGCTTCCTTAAGTTTTGTGATCAAAAATGATTTTTGTTTAACATTTATATATTTTTTGCTCAAGTCTAATAATTATTTTTGATTACAATTACAATTTACGTTTTTTAAATATAACTTAAAATGGTTACGGTCCTTGTTTAAAACAGCTTTTTATAACAATAATCTTGCATATTCTAGCAAAATTATTTAGCTAATATATATCGATAAAATTGCATTCTTTTCTCATCGAGCACAGTTAATAAATCTAGAATGACCTTACCGCCTCATGCCCTTTGCAACACTAAACTTTTGATACCGGCCTTTTCGTTGCTAGAGATGGTACCTCACTAAAAATTAATTTTAGTTTAAAAGTTTGGTTTAATTAAAAAATAATACACATATAAAAATTAACAAAAAAATTTAATGTTTATATAATTGCGGAGCTTGATTTCCTCCTGTTAACTCAAGTGTACCCAGCTGCTGTATATGCAAAAATCCTCTTATTGTCCGGCGAATAAAGGCATTTTAAGTACCAGGTCACACCGCTCTACTCGTTGCGTTGTTGTCGTGTGGTAAAAAAATTTGGTTGAAAAAAATCTTTTGGCTTCGAATAGGACAATTATTTAACTCGAATTCAGAACGAAAATATGCTGAAAATGTGCCGCAAATAGTGCTGTGATGATTAAACATAAAAAGTGCCAGAGAAACAAGGTTTTTAATGGCATTAAAACGTTTTTCATCTTCGCCTGCTGCCCTGCCTGTACTTGCGTGTGTGTTAGTGTGTGCTTGAGGGGTACAAAAATTTGCAGCCCAAAAAAAAAGTTGGGTGAAAAACTTTTTTTTACCAACTTGGCACTTGGGTGAATGTATGCGTGTATCTGTGCGTACAGTCGGCAGCTAAATTTACGCAGAAAGCACAACAAAAATGTGTAAAAATAGTTTACAATTGCAATTGCGTGCGTGTACATGTGTGTGTGTGTGTGCGTGGTGGCCGAAGGGTGTCTGTGTGTGTGTGCAATTTTTTCCGGCAGGCAAATGTCTCCATTTGCAACACTGAAAAATCAATAAAACTGCAGCAAAAAGACAAAACAGTAGATTTCACCATCTGAAAAGCCGAAAAGAAAATAAAAAATAAATATATATATAGGGAAACAGGAACAAATTGATATATTTCGCCTAATCGTTTTCACCTTTCTCTTTTTTCCCGCAGCTTTTGTAACTAAAACTCCGTTTTGACATCACTTTCATCATAATCTGAATAAAAATAATAATAACATACAAAATACAAAACAAACAAAAAAATGAAATACAAAATAAATAAATAAAACACCATCGAAAACGAATCAAAAAATAATACATACAAAATATATAAATCGCAAAAATAATTGAAAGTTACAGCAAAGAAAATCTACATAAAGAAATCCAACAAAACAACAACATAGCTCAAAGGAAAGGCGAAAAGGAAACGCGAAAGATTCTCTGCCATCAACTTTTTCTTAGTTTTTTTCGGGGCTCTTCTTCGTTTTCAGTTGTTTTGCTTTGCAAAGAAAACCCACAAATAAATAATAAAACCAAACAAGAAGAAAAAAAAACAAAAAGCAAAAACGAGAATTTTTACGCCGCCGCTTTCCAAGTGGACGCCCGTGGGTGTGAGCGAGACAGATAGGCATAGAGAAAGGGAGCGAGCTAGCCGGAGAGAGGGAGATAAAGCGACTGCGCAAATAAAATAAAACAAGCCAAGCTTGAAACGAAGACTTTCAAATAAAACAACAAAACCAACAACAAAAAAACAAACCAAACAAATTGAAACGCTGTGAAATTAAAACTCGTCAATACTCAAAGCACCAACAAATAAATAAAGATAAAAAAAAACACGCGAAACCAACAACTAAAAGAAGAAGGAGCAAGTAAAGCGGAGTTGATGTCAAAACAAAAACAAAACAACGGCAAGCACTGAGAAAAAAGGCAACAAAGCAACGGGAAATAAAACGGCGCTGCGGCGTTCGAGAAATCTCGAATAAAAAAACTGAAACAAAAAAAAAAACTTTCAAAAAGCTAAAAAAAAATCAATCCCAAAATTCCTCATTATTTTTCCTGAAAGCTTTAATTTAAATTACGAATTTTTTTTGATAAGTCAAAGTGAATTCAATTTGCTAATTATTTAAAAATTAAGACAACAACAACAAAACTAAAAGCAACCAATAAAAAGAAGCTACAAAAGCAGCAACAACAACAACAAGCAAACAAAACAACCAACCAACAACAACAAGCAACTGAATTAATGTTTTAAAGTACAAAATAACCGGGAGTAAATCAACAAACAAATAATTTAAACATATTACAACAAAAAGAAAACGATTTAATTTAAAAAACGCAACATCAATCTAAATTATTTAAACAAAAAACAACAAAAGAAACACTGATCTAGCCTCTAAGTCGAAAAACAAAACAAAAACTCTGATAAACGGACCCACAAAAGGGGGAAGTGAGAGCAGGAGCAGGAGTGAGGAGAACGAAGAACGGAGCAGAAGAAAACCGATTAAGCAACAATTGTGCCGCAAAAAACCGTGTGAATAGAACAAAAAATAATAATAATAAAATAAAAAACAAAAATATATACTAAAATATTAACGGTAACAATAAAGAAAACATTTAAAACCAAAAATCTACAAGAATTCTATAAGTTTTAAGTCACGTTTTACACAGACCGGAAACACAAAAGCGAAAAACCGAAACCGAACACCAGCAACTTAACTTAGCCAATATAAAATAATAAAAAATAAATATATATAAACCTTTTTTTGTACTGTACATAAGTGAAAGAAATAAAGCCCAGCAATAGGAATAAAATAAGCAAATAAATAAATTTAGAGAGCGAGAAACTGCGGCCTGGCGGCCAAAGAACAGTTTTTATTTTTTACAAACTTAAACATTGTTTTTTTTAGTAGTTTTCAATTCAGTTTTTTTTTATAAGTGTACCTAGTGAGAAATGTTAAAAGTCTAAAAAACGGCAAAAGCAACACTGCAACAAAAAAGAGGGAAGTAAAAGAGAGACGGAAAAGAAAACAAAAACAAAAACAAAACAAATTCAAAGAAAGATTTAACAACTCTGTGATAATTACTGTAAATTTATAAATTTAAATAAGAAAACGCAAAGAAAACCAACAAAAAAAAAACAAAAACAAAACAAAATCTCTAAATGGAATGAACGGATAAACGGTAATTTTTAAACGGAAGCGGAAGGAGAACGAAAGAAGGAGAGGAAATCGAAGAACATCTTAAAAACCAACAACAAACAAACAAACAACTTTACACTTAAGAGCAAATGCAAATGAAAAGATAAAAACAAAAATAAAAAAAAAACATTGAAACAAATTCGTGATATCTTAAAGGACTTCGATACATATATACTATAGTATATTATATATTATATTATATAAACTATTAAACTAAGCTTAAATCTAGTAAGCGAAAACCGAAAACATAAACAAAATCATGGAATAAGTGAAGAAAAACAAACAACAACCAACCAACCAACCAACACAAAGCAAAATAAAAACCCTAGGTTATAAAAAAAGACTTCAAAACGCATTCAAAATATATATTTAACTAAAAAAACAAAAATAAAACGTAGCATTAAAAGTTCAACATAGTAAATGAGCGGAGGATAAACTCACCATAACGGGTAAATCCTACTATATCTATTATATATATATATATACGAAAAAGAAAAAGAAAAGCCGTAAAACTCGTACTTTTTTGCTTAGTGAATAGTAAATGAAACAGCAATAATAACAACAGCAACCGAAAACAACAAACAAACAACAAATATATACAAACAAATCGTGCAACCGAAAAGTAATAGCAACGTACAGCGAAAACTAAATAGGAAGAAAGGAAAATCAAGGAAAATCGAGGAAAAGGCTAGTCCCGAGACGAACAGAAGCAAAAGGAAGCCAGGAGAATCAAACCTCGTCGTCGTCGTCGTCATCGTCCCCCATAAAAATCGTCGTTGTACTAAGGGTATTCGAAAGTAAATTATAAATAAATCACTACTACTTCCTAAAAACCACAACGATTGCCTACAAAATATATATTATATATAGAAAACAAAACAAAACAAACAATATAATCACTTCCCAACACACACAAAATATTCAAATATCAAACGAAAGCTAATCTAACCCAAAAGTAAAAGTATTCCCAGTGTATTTTTCTAGTAAAACTAACGTAAAAATATAATAAAAACAAGCAAAATGCAATAATTCAATAATATTTCAAAACTCCAATTGCAAAACAAATAAAAAACCCACACCAACGGCAGCAGCTGGTATGCATTTTCATCGTAAAACAACAATATTTTCAATACACAAAAATCTAAGAAATTGAGAAACCTAAAAAACAAACCCAGGAAGGAACTTCAAACTACCAAAAACCAAACCAACAACAACGTTACAATATTTGTCGGCATTTTTTACAAAACACACAACAAACCAACCAACCAACAAACAGAAGGAGGAAAATCTGAGGAAAGCAACAATTTTTTTGTGTGAGGGCTCTCGCATGTCCTCGGCAAAAGACAAACATTTTTATTAACTTCGAAGACAAGGAATTTCAGTGCCTCTTGTGCCAGTGTTTAGCCAAAATATATATACACAAAAAACAAAACAAACGAAAAATAAATAAAAAAAAGAACGGAAGAAAACATTAAAACAACAAAATACGTATTTATTGCTTAGTTTTTTTTTTGTCTCTTTGATATAAAAAATACACGAAAAATTCAAAAAAAAAAGAAAGAAAAACAAGTATATAAGAAGAATACCCTTAAAAGTGAGTGAGGAGAGATCAAAAATCTCTTTTTTTTCGGTCAAACTTCAACTTTAAGCCTCGTTCGTCATTCGCCTCCATTTATCGTGTTTTCGGGTTTAACTTTAACAACAACAAATAAAGAAGCAAAGCCTAAACAGTCTCCAATTTTGCTAGTCCTTATCAGCATTTTCTCTTTGTTTCCTAATAAATCTGATCAATCAATTCAACATGAATACCCAGTCGAAGGTTTACCGCACCGGCGAAGGTGAGTAATTGTAAGAAAATGGTTTATTTTATAGTATTTACAAGCAATAAGCAATTCTATAGAGCGTTTTAAAACTCCCTCAAATAATATATATTTCATAAAGCTTTAGCTTTTAACTTCAAAAAAATTTAGTGTCCTTAACATTTCCAATCTTATAGCTGGTGCTTTTAAGTCATTTTCATTTCATTTTATTTTTCCGAATATCTATTTCTGTGAAATCTAAATTTCTGTGTTTCATCTTAAAACTTTTATAAGCCGTAAATTGTTTATTATCTTTAACCACCAAATATAACAGGATATGGGTTATACATTTCACACTATTAGTTTGTTATTTAAATACCTAAATAGTAAATTATTTGATTTTGATAATACTTAAATAAGATGTTTAAAAAACCTTAAATATCTACTGCAGTACAAGGGGTAATTCTTAGCTTTCTTCCCTTTTCCCGATTTAATATCTCACAAGAATATAAATGATTCCGAAATTCCTTTTTTTTTGCTTACAAAACAATACATTTTATACTTTTATAAACTCTTGTTTTGTGTTTCAAACTTTTACATCCGCTTTAATTATGTTTCTCTCCTCTTGCAAAAAAAAATACAGAGATTTACGACAACTTGCCATGCGATGGTAGTTATTTTAACATGAATGCCATACGCAACCTGGGAATCCCCACTACTTTTCCGACAATCGGAACCTTTACGCTTGACTCCACCACATTGGGATTGCAGCCGCAGGGTCAGCAGCAGCAGCAGCAGCAACAACAACAGCAGCAGCAGCAGCAGCAGCATGCATCATCATCAACAACAGCAGCAGCAGCAGCAACAGCATCAGCAGCAGCAGCAACATCAGCACATGCAGCAGCAGCAGCACCAACAACAGCAACATCAGCAGCAGCAGCAGCAGCAGCAACAACAGCAACAGCATCCCACCATTGGGATGTTTGATGCCAACGAGGTGAACGATGTGATCCGAAATCCGCCTCAGATCGGCGTTTTCCAATCCAATAGCGTGCTGACCAACGGAGCTGGCAGCTCTTCCTCTATCTTTGGCTCCCAGTCAAGCAACTCTTCGGCCGCCGCTGCCACAGATCCCAGCCAGGCCACCCGGGAAACTGGCATTATTGAGAAGTTGCTGGTGAGTTTGAGTTTGAAATTGCCAAAGAAGGGAACTTTCACTTGACTGTGATTTCTATTTTATTTTTATTTGTATTTTTTGCAGCACTCCTATGGGTTCATTCAGTGCTGCGAGCGACAGGCGCGTCTCTTCTTTCACTTCTCGCAATTCAGCGGAAATATTGATCATCTGAAGATCGGGGATCCCGTGGAGTTCGAAATGACATACGATCGCCGCACCGGCAAGCCAATAGCTAGTCAAGTGTCCAAGATTGCCCCAGAGGTTGTACTATCCGAGGAGCGGGTCACCGGCACTGTGACCACCGAGCTGCGCACAGATAGCGCCAACAATGTGCTCAGCTCCAGCGAGACAACCGGTCGGATTAGCTACGAGAATAGAGGCGAATGCTTCTTTTTACCCTATACCAAAGACGATGTCGAGGGCAATGTTAACTTGCGGGCCGGCGACAAGGTCAGCTTTCAGATCGCAACGAACCAAAGGTAAGACTTAGGTTCCAACTTATTTTACAAAAATAACTGAAATGAAAAATTTTAAACTGAAACTGAATCAACTAATCCTTGCATTATCTTTCTTTCTTACAGAGGCAACCTGGGCGCCTGCCATATTCGCCTGGAAAACCCCGCCCAGCCGGTCAAGTATCGTGGTGTTGTCTGCTCAATGAAGGAATCGTTTGGCTTTATTGAACGCGCCGATGTGGTGAAGGAGATCTTCTTCCACTTCTCCGAGGCTGAGGGCAATGTGGAACTGCGTCCCGGTGACGATGTTGAGTTCACCATTCAGACACGCAGTGTAAGTGGCAGTGGCGATCCGGCCAATCCGAATCTCCTTCAATCGAAAATGCAGTCGCCGTCGGTGCCGCCGCAAGGCCGTGAATTTGCGTGCAACATTACGCGTTTAGCACCGGGATCGGTAATTTTTGAAGACGTGGACAGCACGGTGTACAAGGGTCAGGTGCTCAAGTCGTTGGATCGCAACAATCCAGTGCGGCAGAACAATGACCCGTTGCCGGGTCGCATCCGTTACAGGGCCTTGGATTACTCGGAGGTGGAGGTACCGTTCGGGGACAAGGATCAAAAGGGTGACTTCACCCTGCGCCACGGCGATTGGGTGCAGTTCCTGCTGGCCACCGATCGTCGTGATCAGCTGCAGCGGGCCACCTCGATTGCCCTGCTGGACGAGACCTTCAAGGTGTCGGGCGAGAAGCGAGAGCAGGGCACCATTGCCTCGCTCAAGGAGGGCTTCGGCTTTCTGCGATGCGTGGAGCGTCAGCCGCGACTCTTTTTCCACTTTACTGAAGTTCTCGATACGGTATGAGTCAAGTTGTTGCCTATTAATATTGGAAAAATCAAATGATTTTAAATTTCAGAGCCGTGAAATAGATGTCAACGATGAGGTTGAATTTACTGTCATCCAGGAGCCTGGATTGGCCTATAACAACTCGCGTTTGCAGGCCATACGCATCAAGCACTTGCCGCCAAACTCTGTGCAATTCGAAACACTAATGGCCAGCAACATTGAGGGTGAGTGAGGAGAGCAGCTTTAAATCCAAATCTGGAGCTAATCCGAATCTGTTTTTGCAGGCTGCGTGACACGCGAGGCGCCCAAGAGCCCAATTAAATCTCAAGATCGCGTTGAGGGCGGTGTGATTACCTACGAGCATGCCGATGCTAAAAAGACTATAATGTATTTTCTTAAAGACTGTGAAAAACCACCAAGGATTGGGGAGCGCGTGCGCTTCGATATTTACATAGTAAGTTTCATGTATAATTTTTGATGTTCGTTTATAACGTTTCCTTTAAATTCGCCAGGTCAAACGTAACAAGGAGTGTATAGCCGTCAATGTGCAGCAAATTTCGCTGCAGCAACAGCAACAGCAACAACAACAACAGCAGCAGCAGCAGCAGCAGCTGTTGAATCAACCGAATGCCAGTGGCAACATCAATCAGAACGAGCAGCTGTCGAATGGAATCAGCGGCAGTAGCTCCAACGCCTCGCTGCAGAATGGCTATGTGATGCATGGCAGCCCCGGCGGCAGCACCAGCAGCAGCGTGGGCAGCAATAATCCATCCCATTTGGACGATTTTAAGCTGGAGAATAACAACCATGCCGGATCCGAGGCCGGTCAGGTCTACCGTGGCTTCATAGCCGTGATGAAGGAGAACTTTGGATTCATCGAGACCCTGTCCCACGACGAGGAGGTCTTCTTTCACTTTAGCAACTATCTGGGCAATCCCAATTGGTTGGAGTTGGGACAGGAGGTGGAGTACACTCTGGCCCGCAATGGGAATACATCAGTTTCGGGTAACTGCCTGCCCGCGGAGAATGTCCGTATGCTGCCCAAGAACTCTATACCGCAGCCAGCGGTGCTGGAAACCGTGCACAATGGCGTGGTAGCCCGTCCGCTGCGCTGTATTAATCCCGACCAGCAGGAGTATGCCGGTCTCATCGAAATACTCGATGAACAGCGTACCACCGTCATCTCACAACACGAATTCGGGATCACTAGTCTGGTGAATAAGCGCGATCTCCTCCAGAAGGGCGATCTGGTTAGTTTCCGCATCGATGAGAGCGGACGGGCGGCCGGAGTGAATGCAGTGCGTCAAAAGAAGCGCGCCACCGTCGACTCGATCAAGGGCCAATTTGGATTCCTTAACTTTGAGGTGGAAGATGGCAAGAAGTTGTTCTTCCACATGTCTGAGGTGCAGGGAAACACAGTTGCCTTACATCCCGGCGACACTGTGGAGTTTTCCGTGGTTACCAATCAGGTGAGTTGTATTTTTTTTTGGGTTCTCTCCCATATATCCCATATTATAATAATGTAATTTTCCCACAGCGTAATGGAAAGTCTTCAGCTTGCAATGTTCTGAAAATAAACGATCGTCCGGATCGTCTGATCTCGCGTCTAAAGCTCAACGGCGATGACACTGTGCCGCGCCTAATACTCATTCGTGCGCCCAAGGGACCGCAGGGAAAGGGCTTCTCCGTGCTAGCACGGCACCCACGCATTCCAGGTGAGCGAAACCCCGCTTAATTCAAATGCAATTTCTTACTTATTACCAAATTTATTGATTTGGCAGGCACCTTGGTGGAGTAGATTGCTGAAAAATGATAAATGTTGGAAATTAGAGGCATCATCAAAGACAATTACCTACAGCTACAGTTATAAATATATATATATATATTCTTTTACGCGAGCCATTAAATAGCGAGCAGGCCAAGCAACCAATCAACCAACCAACTAACACAGCAAACCAAGCAACATTTATAACGAATATAAACCCTAGAAACATGCAACACACACTATTGGAAACGATCGTAATTGATAATAGGAAGCCGTACATTTAAATAATTACGCAACTACTTAGCGGCAACAAGGAGAACTCTACGGAAAATTATTTATAATCAACTACCAACTAACTCTAGCCCCTCCAGGCGTTGTAGGGCTTTGCTCTCAACGCGAATGGAAATTGAAATTCAAGTGTCTGAGAGATAGATGAAACCAAAACGTTTGTATACGTATACTATTTTCTACTAGTTTTGCTTTAGTTTATATGAGAATGAGAGAAATACCAACAAAGAAGGCAAGCAAACATGATATAATCTATGTGAAATGAATTATTCTAGAATGGCAACGAAGAATCCTTGTTAGAAATTGTATAAAAACAACAACAACTCTTTAAATACATCTATCTATTAGCTGGGATATGCAGTTCCTGCTTCTCTACTCTGTAACTTGCTCTAGACTCGTGCTCGTGTATTCTTTTGTACTTCTCGAAAAAAACTGTTCTTTCACTGCTTTCAATCTTACTGTTAACATTTATACATATATATTTATTGAATAATTATTGTACTGCGGCAGCCAAGAATTAAGTAGAACCACAAACAAAAAAGCAGCAACAACACCCAGAAACCAATCAGTGGAGCAAACGAAGAACATGGAAAGTATTTATATGGCAAAACAAAAAGTCTAATTTGTATACATGCTATATATATAACGTACATACATACATACATATATACATATATATTTTTTACATATTCATTAACGTAACATACATAATATTAATGTTATTATTTTGTTCAATTTTCTTTTTTTTTTTTTGAAACATTGCTTGCAAACCAAAAACCACACGTTGACGTTGTTTCGCCAAAAAAATAACTTCTTTTGTTGCATTCAGACGGTTGCATTAACTTATTACGTAACATATTATATACAAAACATACAAGCTATACATCGTAAAATATTTATTTAAAACTCACCACAAGAAACCGAGGATGGATGGAAAAATTACGAAAACGTTTTGTGTGACGATGAAGAGCAAATTAAATTTGCTGCGCCAAATCTGTTGAAACCATTTAATGAAGATTATAAAAATAATTTTTAAAAAATCTATATATACGAGAAAAATACTAAAAAAAAAATACAAAAAAAAATAATATATAAAAACAAAAACCAAACCTTATGAGCGTGTCGTGTGTCGGTAACAAAGAGCAAATATTGTGAAAATTATGAATTTCAATTACTAAGAAAAAAAAACTAAACTAAACAAGAAAAAATAACAAAAAACTAAAAAAAAAACAACAAAAACAAAAACCATTTAACAAGCTAACAACAAATTTGGGATCAGTACGTCCTATTATAGCCATGTTATATACAACAACAACTACAACAGCAGAAACATCAACAAAAACAAACCTACACTAAGCAAAACACAGACACTTGCAGACAACCAGAAAACAAAACCAGAACAAAGAGCAAGAGAAAATAGTAACTTTAATATTGTATAACGATTATACATCTAAATAAATCTAGATATATGCAGGGGCGGGCTTGGGGGGTAACCGAGGTTGACACACAGTCGTCGTTAGAGAAATGCCAAACGCCATCGCAGCAGCCGCAGCCCAAAACAACCATTCGAGCCGAGCAGCGGCTGGGCGTTTCGTCTCTTCAATGCGCAATGCAAATGGAGAACAGCACAGTAACTAAATCCTTATTACGAAAAACCAACAAACAACACAACCTAAACAAAAAAAAACATTTCAAACAAAAACTACAAACAAAAAAATCGAAAAACTCCACAAAAATGTAACAAAAACAACAAAAAATATATAAAAAATACAAGAAAAATACATACATACATATGTGCTTGAATACGAAAAAAAAATCGCAAACTATATAAGTCAAATAATACAACAAGAACAGAATAAATAATAAATACATATTTCAATAAACTAAAAAAAACTTTGTTTTTAATTAAGAGATCATTCCAAAGCTAGGTAAATTGGATCTATAAATAACGATTAGTTATGATTATTTATCGATTAATATCGATTTATATATCGACACTAAAATATCTGTACAAGTTCCCATAAAATTCTCAAAGAGCTCTGGGTGTTGAAGGGACTCTCTAGGGGATCGTTGACTCTATAAATCCACAAAAGATTTTCACACTTTCCCCACTTACCATTAAATTCGTAAGCCTTAAAGTTTGGTTTAATTTTTCGTTTTTATTTATAAGAATAATTTATATCTGCTTAGATTTGTTTGGTTACATGACATGACATGAGCTCATTTCAAAGCTGGGGAAATGGGATATATAAATAGTTTCTATAAATTATATAATAACGATTAGTTATGATTATTAATCGATTAATATCGATTTATATATCGACATTTAAATATCTATAAAAGTTCCCCTAAAATTCTCAAAGAGCTCTGGGTGTTGAAGGGACCCTCTGGGGGATCGTTGACTCTATAAATCCTCGCTGAAATCCACAAAAGATTTTCACACTTTCCCCACTTACCATTAAATTCGTAAGCCTTAAAGTTTGGTTTAATTTTTCGTTTTTATTTATAAGAATAATTTATATCTGCTTAGATTTGTTTGGTTACATGACATGACTATGGTATGGTATCATCGTTTGTTCATCGCCTCTCGCCTTAGACTCTCGTATGCTTCCTAAAACTTGACAGTTTATTGACTTTTTATCCACTCTATATATATAGGTATATATATAGTATATGTGTATGCTGGGAGTTACAATTGGGTTCCTTTTCCGTTTGTTCTTATGCTGTATGCTGCTCTCTTAAAATTCAAAATCCTTTCGTTTTTCGTTAATACATGTACTGTCTATACTTGAGGTTATGTCAAATTACTTACGATTTAAACGCTTGCATTGATTTCTCGTTAGTGAATATATATTGCATTGGTTTCGATTCGATTTATCTTTAATATATATATATCGCCTAGGTATATATTTATATATATGTATATTTGTATACCACTTAGGTTTAGTAGATATATACGAGTTATGGCAAAAAATTGTTTGTTTTGTGTTTTTGCGTGGGACTAGAACATTTGACATTTTGACTTTTGAGGAATTTAAAAACCAACCGATGGACCATCGATTGCCATATACATATATAAAGCCTGTAAAAAGGGATTCTCGTTAATACAAATTGAATTGTGATTATTTTTGTGTGTGTGTGTGGGGAGATTATAATTGATTCGATTCGAACTTACAATTACAATTACAAAAACGTTTCGAGCATTGTATAAAAAATCGAGGTAAACTTGATAGTGCATCGGATCTGGTTGGGTGTGTCCTTAGCTTGGGTTTTCGTTATCCTTGCTCATATTTGGTGTTACGGGGGAAACTCAGGGTTCTGTGTTTTTTTAGGGGCGATTGCCGCCGCCGAAGGCATCATTTCATTTAATGGCTGTGTTCGATTGACTGAATCTCCTACGATGGCTTTGCTTTTTGAATGAAACGAGGGACTACTTATAGGATGGGCACATATGGGCGTGAGACTGAACGAAAGCATTGTCGATCTAGCTGAGATACAATATATACCATATATAAACCAGATCTGACCTTGTCTTTTCTTTTTTAATCCTATATACGAGAGAGAGAAAGAGAGAAAAATTTGAATTTGGGGTGGGCAAGTTTTCCTTCCGGAACTGCGTATATATACGAACTATATAATTCTTTTTTGGTTTGCTCTTAGTAGGAAGAAGTTAGATAGTCTTAATTTTAAGTGTACATAGCTATATTTGATATCCAAGGGGGTTGTGCTTAATTTTCGTAGTATCTTCTTATGTTTGTTTTGTTTTTTCTTCTCATTTTTCGAACTGGGGGAAAACTTGAATTGCTTGTGCTGGCTACGCCAAGTAAGGGACTTCGTCTTAGGGCATTAATCATCTTCTCCTCGGTTTCATCGGCTAACTTAGCGTAACTACGGGACAGGTGTGTTTGTGTTTGTTTTTGTGGGGATGTGAGTGTAAGAATTAGGTGCTCCTAAAGCGACGATAATTTTCCTTAATTTCAGAAAGAGTAATTTCTTTTTTCTTGAGTTTTTGGTTTTTCCTTATAACAGTTGAACCTTCTCTAACTCGATTTGAAATTGTTTTTAGAGTAACATCGTTAAACGATTGCATTTTTTACAATTTTGTATTCGTATTTTGAAGTGAATTTAATTTCAAAACCCAATCCTAATTTTATTAAACAATTTTCTGGAAATACCAAATGACTTTTTAGATAAAGGAACTAAAATGTGCTCTTCTTATTTTTCGATTTAAAGAATTACTTTTATAGCTACAATTTAGTTAATACTTTGTCAAATATTTGATTTTAAATAAGAAATATATAATTTTTTTTTGTTTTGACTAAGAAATTTAAACCTTTACTAATCTTATTTTATTTGCATAATTAAGAAAAAGCTGATTGAAAAAAACTTAAGTTAAAATCGAATATTTTCACTAAATCCAAAAGCTCAAATCTTTTCATTCTTAAATAACAATCTAAATAATACAGCAAGTAAGAAAACTCTACAATAAATAATTAATTAATTTAACGATATAGTTTCGAGTTAGAGAAGTTCGCCTGCGTGGATTTTTGTTGCTTTTTGCTTTGTCATCCCATCTAACAATCACTTCAGGCGCTGTTCTTAGAGACAAACTCGCGCAGAATGTCGCCGGCCATCTCAATGTTGTTCCTCGAGATACCCAACGCGGTAATTGCGTTCTCCTTGGAGTAACCGGCATTCATCAGCCGGGCTATGTACTCCAGGTTTATGTTCTCGTAGGGCACATTGCCGCAGTCTTTTTGATTGATCGTCACGTTCGCATAGAGCAGTGGCTGCTGGGATTGCTGCTGCTGCTGTGGCTGTTGCTGTTGCTGGTGAGGATTGCCCCCGTTGCCCGTTATTGACCCCGTCTTTGTTGCCGCCGTTGTCGTCGTTGTGGTTTGAGCTTGCTTGGCCGGCGTTGGCTTCTTTCCGTTGGCCAGAGCAGCCGCTGCGGCGGAGCCACCACCACTGCTGGTGGTGCACAGTTGCGTATAGTGCGAGGTGGCCGAGTCCTGTCGGCTCAGGGTGACACCTCGTGCCTCCAGGGGGCGCGTATCTATCACACCGCTTATAGTTTCCGCCGGACCCACCTCCACAATATCCTCATCGAGCAGGGAGAGCACCGGCGACGTGGTACTGGTGGCTATGCGTTGCTGTCGCATCAGATCCTCGGCCAGGGTGTCCACGCTGGGCGAGACATGTGGGGGAATCGGTGGCGCTGTCGTCTGGGGCGGCACATTATCCAAGCTACATTGGATGTTGTCGATGCTCTTGCTGCTGCTGGGCGGCGGTGGCGGCGGTGCTGTGGCCTTGCTGGGCGTCTCCACGCCAGGTGAGGATTTCCTTGGAGGCAGCGGAGGAGCCACTGCTCCTGCTCCTGATACTGCCGATGAGGCAGCTGTAACCGTTCCTGCCACAGCTGCCTGCGTTCCACTCTCCTGCAGGTTCTGCAGTATGGCATATGAGCTTGAGCTGGAGGCATTCTCGCTGGCATTGCTGCCGCTGCTGCTGGAGTTCTGTGGCAACTTATGACCGTAGGTCGAGTTGGTCACACAGGATCCGATTAGGGGAGCACTCATCCGGTTGGTGGTCTTCTGGCTGGCGCTGATCCCGCCACTACCTCCAACAGACCCTCCTCCGCCGTTGCTTAAGACAGCTGAAGCTGGAGGAGCCGAGGGCTGGGGTTGTTGCTGCTGGGAGGAGGATGTAGTTGCTACTGCTGCTGCTGAAGAAGAGGAGGAGGACGACGACGACGATGATGAAGTTGAAGCAGCGACAACGGAGCTGCTGGGCAGGCTTAGAGTGGGCGTCCCGCCCGCATAGAGATCGTTCTGCACGGCCATCAAGCTGGGCGTGGTGCTGCGTCGTCCCAAACGCGGCGATGTGTGCGGACTATGCTTCTCGGCCGCCGCTGTCGCCGTCGAAGATGTGCTGAGTGCATGCAGCGATGAGGTGGCAATGTTGAAGTCGCCCATATCCTAAACATATCCAGAAACAAAGATCAAATTAATGCTTGCTCTCCTCACAGTTCAGTTGGAGCTCAGGTATGGAATCTTGCATGTGTTTTTTTTATAAAATAAGGAACAAAAGGCGGAATATAAATTATTAAGATGAATATTAAGAAATAAGAAGGATACGAAATAATGTACATTTTTCAAAAGATTTAAAAGCAATTTATAAGAATTTTTGATTTTCGTTACAATTTAATTTAATTTAATTACCATCAAAAAAACAGACAAGTTAAAAGCAACGTTTTTACAAATGATTATGTTATTATTTATTATATAAGATGCAAAATTTCAAAAAATATCGTAACTATTTTCTTATCGATCGATAAACAAAATTAATTAAATGAAAATATCGAAAATAATCGAAATCGATATATTGTTCCATGTGAGCGTGATTCCAACCGAACTTTTGTAAAACAAAAACCTTAAGCAAATTAATAATTTATGTTGTTTTGTTTTGTTTTTTCTTTTTGCCGATCAAAGAGCATGCCGCTGGCTTTTGGTGGAAATGCTGGACATGCACATCATCAAACAGAAAATCTCAGGGAAAATAAGAACAGGTCGCTAGTGCTAGATAAACAGAGCTAAATAAAGATGGGGAAAAAACGTAAAAGATCAATTCAAACCAATATTTAAATATTCGTATTAAGCATATATTTTGTTTTGTTTCATTTTTTTGTTTTTGTGGTTGTGTGTTGTTTTGTTTCGTTTTTTTTTAGCCGTAAACTTATTAAGGAAGTAAAAAACTAAACGCTAAAATGTATAAAAATTGCATTAAATGTATTAAATATATATGTTTATATATATAAATATATCATTAACGTATGTGTGTATGTATTATGTTTAAGTTAACGAAATGAGCCGAAAGGTGAGTTCTCGATTTCTAAATTTCTCTGCTAATACTTTTCGTTTATATATTTATATATATTTTTTGTTTTAAATAATAAATTCGGGACCCCGCACAGGAAATCCAATTTAATTTACATAAATTCTAACTAAGCTAACCTTTTCGTTTCATTCATTTCATTTGTTGTTGTTGTTAATAATAATAAATTACAGTCTTAAGGCAGCTCTCCGGCTGCTTACACATAAAAATAAAACTGAATTGATGGGGGCCAGGGAGGGGGTAAGGTAAACGCACGCTACTACAAACTAAATGTATCTTTGGAAGTATTAAACAATAAAACTAAAATGAAATAAACACATAACGGAGTTAAATGAATGTAAGACCATGATTCGAAGAGATGCAACAAATACTGCGTAATACACAGAAGAAAATTATGGGGGAAATTCAAAAGATAATACAGATAATCATAATTTCCATAGTGCCTAGTGCCTAGTAGTATTATGTACAAAAGTGCAAACAAGAGCGGATCGAACCGATTAAGTGTGATTCATAGGCGCACAAATGAACGAGCGAACGAACGAACGGATGGATACTTGAATGGTGAGGAGTGATCGATAGATAGAGAAAGAGTGAGAGCGTGAAGAGAGGAAGAACAAACAACTAAGCGAACAACGCGCACACAGAACAAACCAACAGACCAGCAGAACAGGAAGAGAGAGCAAGAACGAAGGCTGATGAGCCACTTCCGGTCAAAGAATTTCAACTACGTTATGCTTGTGTGTGCAAATGGATGTGAGTGTGCTGTGCGTGAGTTAGTTGCATGAGTTTGGCTAATAATTTGTAATATATGTTACAGCTAAAACAAACAAAAACTAAACTCGAAAACTGCAACTGCCAACTCTGCAGGCTAAACATTAAACTTATATAAACAATAGCAGTTGTAAAATCTAAAATATATAATGTATATATATATATATAAACGAACCAAGGGTAATCATAAGAGTAATAATAATATATATATATATATATATATATATAAATAGATAGCAGCACAGGCGGCAGCGGAGCAGGCGGATCAGGCTGTGAACAAAACTATACCTCAGTGTCGTCGTCATCCAGCTGCTGCTGCTGTCTCCCATTGGTGACATTCCGGTTGTGCTGCTTGCGCGGATCGAAGGCGTCCACAACGATCTGTTCGGTGCCCTTGATCTCGGCCCGGCAAAAGGGACAGCCCTGCAGGAAAACAAAACAAAAATTAAACTGATTACAACGACACCTTATCGGGCTAGGAGCTTACTTGTCCCTCGGAATCCACCTGCCAGGAGGTGAGGCAGGGCGTGCACAGCAAATGACCGCAGGGCTCGATGCGAATATCCTTGTCGTTCTCCGCACAGATCTTGCACAGCTGAAAGGTGCTGCCTGCAGAGCCCAATAAGAAGACAGGTATTTAGAAACTTGAAAAAGGAATAAGATATGGTTTAAACTCACCCATTTCACAGTATAGTTCGTATTGCTCTTGGGTTACGGTTATGTGGTCCTCTGTGGGACTTTGAACGGCCGACGAGAGATCCGGATTGTAGGCTTGGCCATCTGGATACAAGTAAAAGCCCTCGCTGCAATCGAGAATCCCTATTATAATCACAAGCAAACAAAAAACATTCGTTTTATCCTCTCTCTCTTACCGGTGGCCATCGAGCAGTGCCTGGCACAGGGATTTGTTCTGTGGAATCGTCTGCAGTATTTCGCCCTCGGCAGTCACATAGCCAATGGCCCACTGGCCCAATCGTGTGCAGGAGAGCCGGAAGACATAGCTGCCCGCCTTGCCGATGTAACGCTGCAGGCGCGCCTTTACCTCGTCGTAGGTGAGAAAGGCCACATAGCCCGGATGGGTGACGGCCAGGATTTGCCAGTTGCGCAACAGCGTTACCCAGGGCTGGAAGAGTCGTGTGAAGACGTCAAATTCGAAATTCGAGATGAAATCGTTGCAGGTTAGATCGATGGTGGTCTTTAGGGCCATCGCCTCCAAGCCGGAGGATATCGGGTGAACTTTGTTGAGTTCCTGCCGGAAGATCTTCCACGGAACCAATGTGCTGCAATATAGACAGGGTGGCAGGTGTTAGTAAATTCTAATTATACCTTATTGTAGATTCTTAGAAGAAGCCACAACAAATATGTTTTTATTATATATAAATATTGGCTTGTTTTTAAAATTAAAACTATTTGGTTAATGTCAGGGATTTTGACTAAAAGGCTAAACCCTTTAAAGAAACTATGATCAGAAATTTGATTTCCAAAAATACAATTAACTGGGTCAATAATAACTTGTTTATGCCGGAAAAAAACTGGTTTCTGTGGCTTTGAGTTAAGAACATTTTCTAACAGGGAAATATTTAAGGAACTTCATTTAAAAAGCTCAACTTATCTTAATTGATACAAAGAAATTTTAGAATAAGTCCAACAATATCCGATTAAGCCGAACGCTCACCATAAACTCAAAGAATAAGATTTATTTGAACTGTTCTTGTTGGTAACTAGTGAAATTGTAAAGGGCTTTAAAGGAGTTCACTTATTTATGGGATCTCTAGTATTTTAGATTCATAAAAACTTCTTAAAAAACACTTGGGAATTATAAACAAAACTTTAGTACTTGAAAACAAAGCTTTTTCATAAAGCTCCTTCAAAATGTAAAGATATAAACTGTTTTTTAATGAGTTTCCGGCTTTGTAATTATGTTTCCCTTGTCACTTAGTCTTGCCTAATAGGCATAGTGACCGCCTTGTTGATCCTCCTCCTCCTCCGCCTGCTCACCTGTTACCAAAGTTGCTCTTCCAGAAGTCGGCCGCATCCGCCTTGGTAATCCGGAACTGATCGCCGGCAAAGACACCGTTCGGGAAGATGGCCTTCAGCTCGCTGAGCATGTGCGAGAAGACCAGGCTGAGCTTGGTGAGGTTGCGACGGTAGTGGGAGTTCTCGTCGAACATCTTCTCCTTGCCCTCCTTGAAGAGCTTGATGGCCTGCTTGCACTTGCGCATCAGATTGTTGATGAACACGTTGAAGTGCTCGTTGGCGTGGAGCAGGTGCATCTGGTCCTCGTTCTTCGAGTAGATCAATCGCAGCCGCTGGTATGTGTCCGGTAGGATGTCCAGTATGAACGGCGGCGAGTTCTTCAGATTCATTTTGGGCTGCTGGCACAGCTTGACCACCTTGTCCATCAGCTTCCACGTCTTCTCCAGGGTCTTCTTGTCGGTGGACAGGCGCTGGGAGACGCACGCCTCCGAGATGGCGCCGTGCAGCTTGGAAAACAGCGAGGGGAAAATCTTTGGCTGCGATTGCACACGAGTCCCAGTGCCTCTCGTCGCCATCTTTTCTCTCTGCCGCTGCGCTGCCCCTCTGCCTCTGCCTTCTCGCTGCTACTGCTACTGCTGCTGCTGCTGCTGTTGTTGTTGTTGCTCCCTCTGCGTAGTAGTAGTGGTGATTTTGGGCCCTGCGAGTGGTTTTCCTCTAGCCCGATTTCCCCCGCGTTCGCGACATGTAATCCTGTTGGCTAGCGTAATCCGTAATTGCTCGCAATCATAACTATTTGCAACCCGTTGCTCCGACTGCGTGGTTGGCGACGTTCTTTTTTTTTTTATTTAACCCACACAGTATTTTCGACTTTTTCAATGGTAATATCGATAACCGATCAAAAATAAATATTTGTATAACGATATTTTTGTGACCAGATGTATCGGCTATCGATATGTTTTTCACGTTGCCAGACCATTTTGAGCACTTCCGAAAACTTCTACAAAATAACGGTTTTATTTTAAATGTAAACGCGATAAATTGAATTTTAATCTCTTTTTTTAAAGTAATTTAAATTGTTTTAATTTATTTTACTTTTAGATTCTTGGAAGTGTATATTTTTATTTATTTAAATCATATAAAACAGATATTTTTATTCAGACATTTTTAAAAATATTATTATTAATTTTGTTAGCGAATAGTTACATTTTTATTATGTTTTAGTACTAAATTTAGTTGAACTCATTTTGGGTAAACACAGCAAAAGTCTTAAGAAGCTTGAACTCATTTACAAGACCTAAAAACAAAAACAGGAAATTGAGCTGGGTGTAAACTGTAAAGGCTAACTGCATTTACAGTTAACACCCATAGCAATTTCATTTTCTTTTAATATGTCATCTCGTAAATGCCGAGAATATAACTCTCACCCGGCCATATAATTTCCGCCATTTATCGCTGCATCCGAGAGCGGCATTGGCATTTATATAATACTCGCACAAGGCTGACAAGGCGGCCAAGAGCTGTGATTAGAGATGGAAGGAAAAGCGGCGGAAAACTGGCAGAACAGGTGCGTGGCTCACTTGCCTTCTATCGTTTATTATGGCCATCTTTTCGCACACACGGTTGTTTCTATTTTTTGCTTTTATTTTTTTAATATGCACTGCCACTGCAGCCGCAATTTTCACTTTCCATTTTTATTGGCAACCCAACAACCGCTGGCGGACGGCGTCAAATATTTGGCCAAAAAAGAAATTGCACGGCTGCCAAAAGGTTTTTACGTCTCCAGTCTACACACAGGCTTTCTTTTAATTAAAATTTGGTTTGTCGGTTTTCTGTTTTCAGTTTTCAGTTTTCAGCCTTTGCCATCTGTATTTTTTTTGTAGTTTTATTTTATTTTGGGGATCTGCAAGTTGTCGTGTTCGGGGTATTAGTTCTGGGCGCGCTGGCGCTTAAAGCCGAGTCACGCCTGTCATATGCAGTTTGTTTGTTTTTTTTGTATCTTTTGAGCCTGACTTTTAGAGCTTGGCTTGGCTCTCTCTGATCTGCCCAAAAAGCTAACTGTAAACATTCACTTACTGACCTCTTTTTCGGCGGCAACTTCCACTTCCACCTCCACTCAATTTTCTTTAATGCACGCGACTCCGTCGCCGCCAATGATCAGCTTCTTCATCATCCTCCCGCTCCGCGTACAGTGGTCGATTTTATGGTAAACAGAGGTGCATTATGGGTCTAGTCAGCTGCTCAAGGAAAGATATAAAGGTTGTATATAAAATATACATTTTTGAGTGTAAGGATCACAAGGATCCTCTATCTTGTGATAAATTTTATTCCCATCGCTGTAAAGTTGTAAAAAAGCATAAAATTACATAAAATTCTGTTTTGTAGTATTTAAATTAAGCATTAGTTCTTTTCTTTACAGAAAATATTTTAGAAAATTGATATTTAGACTTTAAAAAGTGGTTGATTTTTAAAAAATTAAAAACTAAAATCTAAAATTGTTAGTGGCAATAGATTCCCTTAAAATATATTTGCTGATGATTGGTCTTCAATCTCGTTATATAAACAAAGGCTGGACAAATTATCTAAACTTTAAAGTTTAACCAATATAAACATTTTTAAAGAGCAAACAATAAGGGAAATTGTTTAGTTTTTGTTAGCAAATATTTGAAAGCTTGTAAGGTGCGTTAAATACCTGAGAAATGCATTAAACAATAAGCTATTTGGTGATAATTTATACAACTTTCTTTAATAGCTTTCGATTTAAACGATTTCATTTAATTTATAAATCAATGTAAAAAACTATAATAAATTCTTGTTAATTTTAATTCCTTAACAAACCACTGTTCGCCATGAGAGTGTGCTCTGAGCTGGTGTGTGCGCTTTCTGGAGATCGTGTGTGTATGAGTGTATGACCCTTATTCGCAACTGCCGCTGAGGCGTAAAATTTATGGCTTTAGAGTCTACAAGTCTATAAACACAGCTTCCAGGCTGCACTTTCTACTGCAACTGAAATGCAACTGCCAATGGAACGAACCACCACCACCACCACCGCTGAAACCGAACCAAACCGAACCGAACCGTGCATCGTCCGTAGATCGCTGGAATCGTGGATATTGGATATTGGTTATTGGTTATTGGGTATTGGATAGAGGATGGGATCGATCGAGTGTGTGCGTTATAATTTCAAATGCTGCTCGCCTTTTTGGTTGCATTTCGCTGCCACTTTTGGCAAATTAAATTTGTACACAAAACCGATTAGGCCGGGCAGACATGACCAAGTTGTTATTTTAAATACCGACAACTCCATTTAATCAATATGCCCAGGGGCAGGCAATACTCCACTCGAAATAAAACTATAGATCAATTACAAATCTGACTTTTACCATATATTGCAGATTTGGAGAAAGGCCTGCCCTTTTCTTCTTTTCTTTAGCGTCGAAGTTGGAAGGATATATCAACATGTACACTCTGCTAGTAGAATTTGAAAATATTTTATTTAAAAATATATTTATTCTAGATGGAAATTGTGTTTATAAACTGGAATACTTAATTATTCTAGAGCTTAACTAATGCTTAGAACTGTTTGTTATAATAAAAGAAAACATTACATACTGAACTACACTGTTGAAATATATTTTAAGATAATCTAACTTCAAAAATGGATAATTTTCAGTAACTAAAAGTATTGAATTTTCATTAATTTCAGAATTAAATAAGTGTGTTTCCAATTGAATTATGTTAATTTTATATAAAAAGGAAATTAAATAAAGAAATTAACTCTGTTATGAGAGGGAATTTATGCAATATTCTTATCAATTTTTATTATATATCAAAATAGTTGATTTATATTACGATCCATATTTTGATGTTGTTTAAAGATAATATAATATTCTACAATTTTAATTAAGAAAAGCATACACCTTCCATAAGCTTTTCTTTAAAATTAAATCAAAACCCATGTAAATATTTTAAATATTAAAGCAAATATTAAGAAAAGTAAATAAATAAATAATAAATTATTTAAGGAATTTGTGAAAAATTTACAATTTAATTAACTTCGTTATAATTTTATTAAGAAACCTTTAAAAGAATCCTAAAAATCCTTTAAATAAAGTTTAAGAAATTGTTTAACTGTTCACTGCTGTATCAATTATTTAATCATATATTTGTACTTCTAACCTGGACATTTTTTCGAGTGTAGCCTGCCGCTGGATGCTATGCTCTGCCGGCGCCGACTGCGCTGCCTTTCACTCATATAAATTTGTTGGCATTGCAAATTCGGTGCCATTCGTCGGCGCATTGTCAAACCTTTCTCTTCGTCCCAATTGGAGCTTAGCTTGCCAAGATTTCTGGGCACAAACGTCGCGTCGGGGGAAATACGAAAAAGCAGAAGCAGCAGCAGCATCGTCAGCGCCAGCGTCCAGCGGAGACAACAATAAAAGCCTATAATTTTATGAATGTACATTGTACAAATCGGATGCTAACGTGTGTGTGTGTGCCTATTGAGTGTGTATCTGTGTGTTCATTCATTGAAAACGCGACAACAACAACAACAATAATAAATAAAAAATGCAATAGCCGCAGTCGCAGTCAACGTAAGCAGCAGCAGCAGCACCAGTAGCAGCCGCAGCAGCAGACAGCAGCCGCAGAGGCAGCAACAGTAGCAGCATCCAAAAGAGAGATCATTTCATATGCGAATCGAAACTCGAAGAGCGCGCATCAAAGTCAAATTTAAACGAAGGAAGAACCCAGGGCGAGTAGAAGCTGCAAAAGAAAGAAGAATTGTTTTGTGTGGACAATAAAAGGCCGTAGAACGTAATTGAAATCAAATTAAAGGCGGGCAAAAATAATAAGAACAAAAAAAAAAAACAAGCTAACGAAAAAGAAGCGATAAAAAAGAAATTATGCCCCATTGTGCGATTGTGTGAGAGGTCAAGTGAGTGCCCAGCAGGCGCAAGAAACATCGAGGTGAAGGAAGGAGAAGCAGGCGGCAGCAGGAGCTTCCACAGTGTACCATAGCAGTGGCAGCCGTTACATTTCGGTTAATAGGCGAGTGGCAAGCGGCAAGCTCACACGACGAATGAACTCATAAAAGGGCCTAGAAGAGCACTAGAAGAGGCAACAGAAGACGAAGAAGAAGAGGAGCAGGCCAAGCCCAAATGACCGCAAGACTACCGTTAATTCGAATAGCTTCTGCGGTAATCTTGCACCAGTTACGATCGTTTATTTAGTCTTTTGCGCTCTTCTTCGAGAGCGAGAGCCAGAGCCGGAAGAGTGCCGAAGAGAGCGGGGAAAACTTTCTTCAGACAAAGCAGTGAACTTCAGCCGCGCGCCGCCCAAGTTTGCTACTATTTCAATTGTTAACGAGCGAAAGCGCCGCCGCCGTCACGCACAACAACAACTCGCAACAGAGAGCGGCAGCATCTACAGCTAAATAGCAGGAAAGTGCAGCAGACAGTGAAAATGTACCAATCGCAGCAGCAGCAGCAGCAGCCCCCCGCCCAAACCCATGCGCCGGCGCTATCCCAGAGATTTGGCCAGCAGCCTCTAAGCCAGGCCAAGATCAAGAGTGGAAACCGCAGCCGCAGCCTCCACAGCAAGCGCCAGCTGTTTGGCGCACTGCTGGCCGTCTTTATGTTGGCGGCGGCGTCAACCACGAATGGTAAGTCAAACATGTATGCTGCACTGTCCACTGCAAAAAACAATAAACAATTTGTTAGAAATTATAAAATTAGAAGAGTGATTACTCCGGAAACATAGCTACAAAAAATGTATAAGGATGGGGAAATGGGTTTTTTTTTTAATCCAAAGAAAGTGCATCAAAAAGTATGCAATGAAATATTTTAGGTCCTTAATTTGGGAAGTTGTAAATTTTTATGATGATTTTTTAGGAATTACTAATAGGTTTTAAAAAAGCCTTATTTCCAAAACAAAAATTATGTATTATAATTTAAATATTTATAAAATTAAGAACATTTCTTTGTTAAAAGGCAAAGTTAATAACAGGCTATGTTCATAATAAAAAATGTCCAACAATAAAAACTAAATAATGATGAGACTTCTATAAAAATAGATTTTTAGACAAAAAATTAATTAATTTCAATTGAAAAGAATGAAATATAAATGGGGTTTTTATTAATACCAGGCGCCAATTTATTCATGAAAGCAATTCAATAATTCCAATCAACAAATTTTAAAGTTCTGACAAAAGGAAAAGAAAGCCAATTTAATCACTTTTAGACTCGAAACCAATTTATATAAATAAAGACGAGTTCTTCATATTTTTTTATTAATAAAAAACAGCAAAGACAATTGTCAATTAAAGATTGATTCATGACCTAATTTTTGTATAACTCGTAAACCTTTTAGGAAGATAATTTCTATACCAATATCCTTTTCTTCGAGTAACCTAACCCAACTCAAAAGCATGTAAGATTCTTAAGAGAATGGCCAAAAAAATCATTGCTAATGGCTAGATCGTGAGCTTACCAACATACATAATTATCCCCTAATTTCTCTGGGTGTTGAAACGGAGAAGGTGACTCTGGGGTCCGGATCTAAGACCTACAGCTGTGCGGTGGTAGAAAGGCCGTCGTTGGAGCTGCTATTAATTTCTAAGGTACTACTACTTCGCATAAAGTGAATGTAAACTGGCACACACATACGCGAGAGGGGGGGGCTCGCAAAACCCCCCTGGAAACCCCACTCCAACTTTACTCCTCGACGCACAACATGCTCGTAAATATTTTCGTGCACAATTTGTCCAACATTCAAATAAATTCATTAAAAGCACGAATGGGGAGGCACAGAAGCCAGGGACGCTGGATGGGGGTATGGTATGGTATGATAGTTCATGGGGAAATCAAACTGACCGCACAGTGGAAACCAGCTCCAAGTCGTGAAAAGCAGAAGGGGGGAACGAGCTCCTATATATCTAAATATATATATGTAGGAATGGATGCCTCGTTTAGCTCTGACCCGGAGCGAAATGATTTGTTTTACTTGTAAGCGCGATCATTTGGTTAATTGATAACAGCACTTGATCGGAGATTGATGGGTGAAAGATCAATTAGTTGGCTCACATATATATGGTATTTAATGGGCCCCCAATCAGTGGCGCCGTGATTCATCCATGGGCTTGGCCTGGCCTGGCCTGGTCTCTCCGTTGCTTTCCACTGTGCCAGGCCAAACCAGAGCAAACCGAGCCACACTCCTCACACACACGGCACATGCATAGCTCATGCAAAAGTCCCTGTCCAGCAATGCAGTGCGTTGGTTGCTGGATTTTTCCACTTTTGAAAATTATACGCTTGCTGCTTTTATTTTTTTCTCTCGCCTTTTTTTGTGCAATTGATGGCATCCGATAGGAAGGAGCCTGCCTGGCAGCCAGTCGCCGGAGGCCAGGAAAATGCCCTGCACTTGAAGAAACATATTAAAATGGGTTTTATTTCTTTTATTTTAAATTGACTTTTATAATGATTTATTATTTATCATTTAATAACATTTTTTTAAAGCCTTATTAAGCCAGAAAAGCTTAAGAAAGATTATAAAAAAGATTAATAAATAAATGCTGCTGATAAAACCCTTTAAAAGGATCGAAATAATTGTATTCTGTAATCTACAGCTCGATTTTTGTAGATTAAATTAGCAGAAATTATTAAAAATTGTATTTACATTTAATAATTTTAGCCTGAAATTAAGAACATTACAAAGATTTTAGATAGTAAATTATAATTTATAAATTTCTCTACTCAAGATAGTCATAAATATTAACTGAAGAAGGTTTCTCATATAGAGAATGATATGTACAAAATGCATTTACAAATTAATTGTTAAAATCTTCCTCAATCAAATTCCCTTCAATTTTTCTTCGAGTGCTCGGGTTGAGCCACCGAGTGGGTGGGGCGGGGTTGAGGTCGCATAGTTGAAGTTGCAACGCCGAGTGAGATGAGATAGGCTGTGCGGTCTCGACTGCTTCTGGGTCTGCCTCTGCCTCTGCATCTGACCAGTCCAGCGGATCGTTTACATGTGCATTAATTCCTAACGCCGCTTAATTTTCTCCGGGGCTTAATGGCTCCGATTCGGATCCAGCCCCGGGACCATGTCCATTAAGCTCTCAGAATGCGTCTGTCTGCTGCGGTGGTGGCGGAGTCTGGATATATGTTGAAATTTCCATCTTTATGGCCGGCAGCAGCAGCTCCAACAAATTGGAATAATGAACGTGGGTTCAATTATCGCGGGCAAACAATCGTGGCAGCCACAAAGAGCGCTAATAGATTTTCTACCGCTTAATACACTCGGATCTTTCGGATCTTGAATCTCGCTTCCTCCGGAGGCGGCTGGCCTCTCACAGCTTTCTTTGCAAACAGTTTCAAACAAAACAAAGCTAAAGCCAGAGCCACATCCGACCGAGCAAAGACAACAGAAATGTTTCGGGGCCGGAGGCAATTAGTGTGGAAATTTCACTTGCAGTTTTTAGCACAGATTAAGCTTACGATTTCTGGCTGGGATTAGCATGAACAATTATAGATGGAGGTCGGTTGATAGTATATGTGTACCATAATAACAATAATAATAATAATAGTTGTGCTCAAATCTCAGCCACAAATGTTGCCATTGTGTCGCTTACTTGGAATTGAGCTATGAAAACTGGTACCGTTAGTAGTGGCAGCAAAGGGAACTCCCCCGTTCACGTTCCCGCTTCAGCTTTGGCTCTGCTTCCCCGGAAAGAGAGTCAACCCTATAAACTCCCAAATTATTCAAGTTAATGGCTGGTTACTTGGGTCGGTCATGCGATCACTATGGATAGTGATGGAGGAGGTTCTGGAGGTGGAGAGCCAAAGACACAGTGGGTCACAACTGCGCAGAATGCCCAGCTAATCTCGCATTTGTATGCCCAGAGGCAACTCTTCCGCATGCGAAGGAAAATGCCAAGGGAAAGTGGCCTTCCAGACGGGTTCGAAGCTGCAGATACCCTGGAAAAGTTGAGCAGGAAAATGGGTAAATTAATAAATAGGAAGCTAAAATCTAATTTAACTTGGAATACAAATAAATAAGAAATACTTATAAAATAAAAGCTTAAGGTATATATAATATTCTACACAAATTCTAAATAAAATTAACTAAGAAGATCACAAAGCATCTAAGCTATTTGACATTACATTTCCAGAAATAATACAAGTTTGTCTTTGCTTTGGAAGATATTGTTCATAATCAACTGAAACTAAACCTCTCTAAAAGAAAAGTTTCTCCATTTTTCGTGACAGACATTCAACAGCTTAAAGTAAAGTTATAAAAGCAACGTTATGCTACACGACTTAATGGCAAATAAAGTCACAAATAAATTTATTTACAGTTCACAAAAAAAAGAGTTGCAAAATTTTTAAGAGCTTTGTTCTAAAAAGAGACAATAAACGCTTCGAGTTTTGACATTTTTTTTTACACTTTCCAACAGTTTTGGTTTCAAAATTTGTTGATATTTGCAAAAAATATGTTTAAGAAATATTTAGTAAGCTAAATATTAAGTGAAGAAGCTGTTTAAGTACGTACATCTTTATATTGATTATTTTTTAAATTATTCATTGCATTTATCATTCATTGTATTGATTTTCTATTGACTAATTCCATTATTTAACAATTATTTCTTAATTTGCAGGCAATATTCTAATAGAAATATGTTTTTAATTTAATTAAAATACTTCTCTTAATTTTTCCAGCCGCTGTTACAGACTCCCCCATCAAGATCATTCGGCTGCCAGCTCAAGCGCCCGTGATCCGCTACCGCAGTGCAGATGCGGCGCCGGACTCTCTGCTGATCAACTACCGTCAAGATGCCCAGCCAGAGTTGTCTTCCACTTTGATGCAGGCACCCGGGGCGGCGGCCGCTGCCCTGGAGTCGCTGCTGCGCGAGGAGACGGAGCAGCAGCAGCAGGCTCAGATGGGCAGGCGGAACAGGGCCAGTGCTGGCAGTGCCGGCAACTGTCCACGATCGTGTCCACCGAGCTTGACCGTGGGAGCGGAGCCCGTATGCGGCAGCGATGGCCTGATCTATGCCAATCTCTGTGAGCTGCGCAAGAAGACCTGTTCGCGGAGCGGCGTGTCGCTGATCAAGGACATCCGCGATGGTTGCGAGCGTTCAAAGGGCTCCGACTGCAAGCACCGTTGCAGTACGGAGAAGGATCCGGTTTGTGGAACGGACGGGCGCACCTATCTGAATCGCTGCATGTTGCGCGTGCAGTCCTGCCGCGTGGGCTTGGCGGCCGTGAAGCTATCCCATGTGGGCCCTTGCAGCAACACCAGTGCCGTGCGTGAATCCTGTCCGGTGGATTGCAACAGTGCCCCGAAGGACGGACCTGTATGCGCCTCCGATGGCAATGTGTATAACTCGACGTGCGAGATGAAGCTGCACACGTGCGGACAGGGCGTGGTGAAGACCAGCCGAAAGCACTGCCAGTCGACGAGGATGTGCCGCGAGTCCTGCTGGCGGGTGGCCAGGCCCACCTGCGGTTCCGATGGCCGACTCTACGCCAGTCCCTGCAAGATGCGCTCCTCCAACTGTGGCAAGCACGTCTTCGAGGTGCCGCTCTCCTTCTGCATGCCGCAGGAGCGGCACGGCAGTGCTGCCGATGCCTGTCCCACCGACTGCCCCAAAGCGGAGGCGGATGCTCCGTCGCAGTACGTGTGTGGCAGTGATGGCAACATTTACTCCTCGCTCTGTGAACTCAAGATGCTGAACTGTGGGTGAGTTTAGGGGAAAAATTAAAAAAGTAAATTAATAGTTGATAAATCTAAAACGCTTGCTCCCAGCCCGCAGCGCAAGTCCATCCAGAAGGTAAGCATGGACAAGTGCAAGAGTCGCTTGACCCGCTGCAAGCAACTGCCGCCCTGCAAGGACTTCAACAGCCTGTTTGGCTCCATCTTCAGCTCAAAGCGCAACGACAAGCTCTGCGGCACAGATGCCAAGACCTACAATAATGAGTGCGAGCTCGCCCACGCCACCTGCCTGTAAGTAACATTTAAAAGAAGTTAAAGGTCAGAGGAATCTTTACCAACTCTAAACTAAACCCATTCGCAGACGCGGCGTGAACCTGGCTCATATTGGACCCTGCACAGATCTTAATTCGCCCGCTAAGGACTGCGGCGATGCCTGTACACGGGCGGACCTGGAGCAGCAGCCGGTGTGCGGATCGGACGGCAATACCTTCGCCTCCATGTGCGAGTTCAAGAGGCGCACTTGCAATATGCGTGTGGTGGCCGTTTCGTTGAAGAACTGCGCCCTCACCGCCGACTGTGAATCCGACTGCGATGCCCAGCCACCGAATTTTGTGTGCGGTTCGGACAATAACCTGTACAAGTCCGAGTGCCACATGCGCAAGGAGAACTGCGGCAAGCATGTGTTTGTGGTGCCGCTGAAGCGATGCCTGGCCGCCTTCCAGCTGAAGGGATGCGCCCGTATCTGTCCGCGGGAATTCGAGCCTGTGTGCGGCAGCGACAACAAGACGTATCTGAACGACTGCTTCTTGGAGATCGAGAACTGCAGGGCGAACCAGACGGTGAACGTCAACTACTACGGCGCCTGTGGCCGCCCCGAGGCACCGTCCACCAACTTCCTCTACTAGGATGTGTGCGTGGCGCCTACACACACACTTGGCAGCATTTAATAATTTTAGGCTATAGTCTTGTATTGTACTTTTTTTAAAAGCGATATTTATTGTGTTTTGAATTAAAGCCCCCCAACGAACTTACGAACTTAGGAATGCACTCGAACCCAGCTCCCCTGGGAGCTGAACATCTTTAGGCGGAGTCATCGAAAAGCTTGCTCAGCATAGCATTAATCTCGTGCGGCCTATATCTTACGTACTTGTCGGGATTCTTGCTGAACTGAACGCCGGCATACCTAGAAAAAAAAACATAAATTATTTAAGGAAAATGCCTAAGGCTGATTGCTCAAGCTTACATTTCGTGGAAGCGATTGTATTTGGGCAGTATGTGCTCCACATTATCACGTTTGATGCCCTCGCGTAGGATAACATCGGGTATGGAGATGCCTCGCTGGATTTTACAGGCCTCCTCGAAGTCCTTGTTGAAGTTCTAAAGGGAAAGAGTAAACAAATTATAAATAACTTCGAAACTTAAATAAATATTTATTGAAACCTACCGAAAACCTCTCCTTAAGCACACTTCGATCCTTGTCTTTGACCTTACCGGCCACTGGCTTCGGTAGCTCATCCAATGAGTAGATTCCCAGCAACATCTTCGACCAGGTTTTCTGGTAACTGGCCTTCAGCTCGCGTATCATCTCCAGGTAGCTGTGCTCGCACTCCGGCTCCGCCAGCGTCACCAAGTCGATGAGATTGGAGCGCTGCAGCGACTTGAGGATGTAGTGAATGTTGTTTAGGCGGAAGAGGTGCTTGGTGGCCTGGTCATTGTACTGCTCGCACTTGTTCATAATAGACAGATTCAGTTCCGCCAAGGCCTTTTCTGTTTGCAATTAAAATGTAAAACAAATAAATACTTCAAGAGGCTTAGATTCCTTACTTATATAAATGGCAAGGAGAGCCTTGTTCCGCTCCTCGCCCGGCAACGCCTTCTTCATCAGAATAGTGTCCAGTTGGGTGGAGTAGAGCACATCCTGCGCCAAAATGGAACCAATCACATCAAAGTGCTCGTACAAATGCTCAATGAACCAAATCGTATTGGAGGTAAGCTCATGAACGGTGGCATCCTTGGGCACATTGCTCTGCCCCACAATATTCGTGCTGGATTCACCCTTGACCACGTCCAGAAAGTGCTCTAAGGCCTTGGCACCCGTATGCTGCAACTTGTTGAGCACCTTGGTCAGCTGCTCCCTTTGGGCCGGATCATAGGTACGCTCAATATCCGGCTGCAGCAGAATCACACGCTTCAGAGCCGAGAATATGCCTAAGGCAGAGGTCCACTCCTTGCGGGAGATGCAGCGTAGGATGCGTTGCGTAATGGCCTCGGCATCCTTGACCACCAGCTCGATGGCGTTGTAGGCCAAGCGAGCGAATACTTCGTTGTGTTTCGACTGCGGTATAATGTCATGCATGATGGCGCGTTCCCAATTGAGCAGCCGCTGCAGACCCAGCAGCATGACCAAGTACTTGTCCAGCTCCTGGTCGCCATCCATCAGATCCTCCGAGGTCAAATGATCGCTGTGCGACGATGCCTTCTTAATGGAGAAACCAGTTGACTGTTCAATGGTCTGGGTGGCGCGCAAATACAGCTTGTTGGCTTTCTTCTCGAAGCTAAAGTTGATAATTAAAGAAGTTTGATTATTGCCAGGAAAATATAAGAAAAATATAAGTAGTTTCTCTCACATTTGCTGAAGGCGGGCAGAGGTATTCTTCTTGGGTTCCGTTTGGCGTCCACTGTGACGAGGTCTCTGCAAGAAGTTGTCAAAGGGTTTAGGTAATGCCAAAAGGGTAGGTATTCTCATTAAGATATAAATGCTAATTACCATAACAATTATTAATTAATTTATGCCCAAATAAAGAATGAAATTATTACTACTTAGAGTTTTTGTAAGACCACCTTTTTTATTTTGTTTTAAGCTTGCATTTTGAGATATAGGAGACCAGCTTTATAAAAATAAGATGCAGACCCTCTGCTTACATAGAACATTTTTGAAATTAACTTATTTAGATACATTTTTTTATATACTTTTTCGATTTTACAATATTTTTCCGACTTAAAAAAGGCTTTTGGGGTACATTTATTCTTAAGCTAACAAAATATATATGCAGACACCAGGTCCTTCACAAACATTTGCTTAAAATCCTAAAATTAATCCTTGAAATCCAACATAACCTAAAATCTCTTCACATAAAACACATTTTTAGACAAAAAATATTACCAAAAAGACTTAAAGAGCATTAATGGCATCCATAATTCGATTGCAATCCTCATCGGCGTTGAGGCCAATCTTGGCCAGATCATCTCGTTGCATAGATGCCAGGGTCACCATATCAATGTGGGCCTTCTCAAAGTGACGGACATAGCTCTCCAGGCCGATGTGCACGAGCACCTGCTCCACATTGCGGGCATGATTTACCACATACGAGTGATTGGAGGCTGTGACAGAGCGACGACGTGACTCCACGGTCAGGGAGGTCTCCAAATTGGAGTCATCCGAATCGATATCCGGGCTGCTGCTGCTGTTTATCTTCATCTTCCTTTCACGCTCCAAGTCCCGTTGCTTCTGCTCCATTGCCTCTTCCTGTGGCTGGGGCAGTACGAATATCGGAGGCTTGAGCTCGGTGCGATTAAACATCTTGTGATGGCGCTTGTCCGGCTGATGTATATCCAACTTTATTGGCGGCTTCTTGAAGGCGTTAAAACGCATTGGCGACACTGGACTTTTCTTGGGACACATGCCTTCGATCGGCGAAAGATTGGGCGATCGGAAGTCACCGAATATGGGCGTGGAGCAGAGTACGCTGGTGTTGCTCACATTCAGGGTGTTCCATCGCCCATCCTTCAACTTTGGAGTGCGATTGAAGGTGTAATTTTTTTTGTTCGTAGGAGTACGGCAGTGCTCCATTTTATTTTTCGTTATTTTTTTTTTTTATATCATAAAAACGATGCTTTCTCGACAAATGCTAGTTGGCAAATGGCGGCCACAGAATGTAGGTTGGAACTCTAATTGCGTTAGGAGCTTTTTCACTCAACTGCCGTTATCTGAGGCAGTAAGAGGAAAGGAAACAAGACAGAAGTGGGGAGTGCATAAGAAGTATATAGGGATGGGATGTCCCGGTAACAAAGACATGGTACAAGGTGCAAGTTGTACCTATCCCATATAGGTACAGATGTTGTTTTAAGCAAGGTACTGAAAGTACCCAGGGAGTATAACAAAATTGTTTTCTTATTGGTAAAAAGTTGCCATATGTACAGGCTTAAAATAATTTATTAACTATATTAATTTATTAAGTAAATAACACAAAAAAATACACAAAAAAATGCTTAAGAACTTTATAGGGATGGGATGTCCCGGTAACAAAGACATTGTACAAGGTGCAAGGTGTACCTATCCCATATAGGTACAGATGTTGTTTTAAGCAAGGTACTGAAAGTACCCAAGGAGTATAACAAAATGGTTTCCTTACTGGTAAAAAGTTGCCATATGTACAGGCTTAAAATTATTTATTAACTATATTAATTTATTAAGTAATTATCACATAAAAATACCTTATTTCTTTAACTAACTTTACCTTATTTATATATTAAACTAACTTTAAGCTTTCCCCCCAAAATAAAAAAAGAGACTTTACTACTCACCAGCGCCTCATGGCCCCAGCTATTGCTCTTCTGGTGATCCTTGAGCAGCTGCAGCGAACGTAGCACCACATCGCCACGCTCCGTGGCATAGATGTGAGTATACTCCCGCAGATTTTGCTCTAGCCAATGGGAGATGGTGTAGAGCTCTTCGCGTGTGGTCTGCGACAGCTGCCGGAAGGAGGTATACTCGTCGCTGGAGTCGTCCTCGATGTAGATGAGATCCAGCAGCTCTACAGGCTTCAGCGGAGCACTGTGCTTCTTCAGCAGCATGCTGTAGTGCTGATTGAGGCCTTCGCATCCGGTATTGAACAAACTGGTAACGTTCTCCAGCTCCACGCTCTGCGAGTTGTTGTGCAGAAAGTAATCCATGGCCGCGCGCAGCTTGGCCAGTGCATCCAGAAACACAGAGATGTTGCCCTCAATCGGCCCCTGGTGGATGAGCTGGCACACCTCCTGCGAGACATCGTAGTGCGAGAGAACACTCTCCAGGCAGTTCAGAGTAGCTTCCAGGTCTACGCAAAAGAAAAAAAGAGGCGTCACCCAATCAGATCTCAGGCAATCCCTTTGTTTATCTTTTTCCACTCACTTTGCTGCCGCTTCTGGAGCTGCTCTGTCTCCTGGTAAACGGGCAATATGGTCTGCTCCAGGTTACCCAGACGCTTCTCGAACACGGTGAGGATACTGGACATTTGCGTGGAGAGATCATGATACTTATCCACTCGGTCTTTCAGCAGGGCCAAGTTGGTGGTTTCCTAAGGAAATACTGGGTAAATAAGGAGTCTCGAAGGCTGACAGCTTGGTTTACCTTTTCCAACTTGTTGTGCGCCTGCAATGAACTGTCCAGATTGTTCATTTTCCACCGGATATATTGTAAATTTCACAAAAATTGTTTTGTTTTGGCTGAGGAATGAAAAATAATTATTTGGCTGCGTTTCGGCCTTTTTTAGTTGATTATTGTGAAACGGTGCTGCCAACTCAAATAATTAACAATAGCTAGTTATAGCCAAGTTGCCATCTCTGTTTGTTGTGGCCTCCGCGGTTGCCATGGAATCTGTATGTAAACAACAAATCTAAAACTCTGAATTTCTACCAACTATGCATCAGGATTAAGCTCAGATTCTACCAAAAATGAGGGGCGTACTCAAGTGGCTGGAACGCATAGAGTTTCCCAACAGCAAAGACAACGAGATCAGGTACAGCTTTCAGCGGAAAAACAACAACCTGTTGCTCCATAACGGTAACTGGGAAAAAACCTCTTTTTGCAGCGTCCACAATGTTTGCTATGCCCCCGATGGCAGCCAGTTGGTGGTGGCCGCAGGCGACCGGCTGCTCATCTACGACCCGAACGACGGTTCGCTCCTGAACACCCTGAAGGCGCACAAGGATACGGTCAATTGTGTGGCCTACTCGCGGGATGGCAAGCGATTCGCCAGTGGAGCCTCCGACAAAATGGTCATTGTGTGGTCACCCCAGCTCGAGGGGCTGCTCAAGTATTCGTGAGTAGATGTGGAAAATCTATGTAGTATATGTTAATATTATAATTAATCCCTACTTCCAGACATGGCGACTCCATTCAGTGCATGAGCTTCAATCCCGTTTCACACCACCTGGCCTCCTGTTCCCTGTCGGACTTTGCCTTCTGGTCGGCGGACCAGAAGGCCGTGCAGAAGTACAAGATCTCGGCTCGGGTGAACGGCTGCTCCTGGACCAACGATGGACAGTACTTGATCTTGGGCCTGGCCAATGGCACCATTTCCATACGCAATAAGCTGGGCGAGGAGAAGGGTCGCATCGATCGCCCGGGCGGGCCCAATAGCAACGTCTTCAGTGTCCAGTGCTGTCCGGCCAGTGGACCCGGCAGTGTGGACACCATCGGCGTGGTGGATTGGAGTCAAACGCTATCGTTTCACACGCTCAGTGGCCAGATGATTGGTAAGGAGCGAACCCTGGGCTTTGATCCCCTGTGCCTGCAGTACTTTCCAAATGGTGAGTTCTGCCTGGTCGGCGGCTGCACCGGAGGACTGCACTTCTTTACGCGGGAGGGGATTCGATTGGGAACCCTGGGCGACAGCTTCGACACCTGGATATGGACAGTGGCCCTGCATCCCAATGGCCAGTCGTACACCATTGGTTGCCAGGATGGAACACTGGCCTGCTTCAATATCGCTTCAAGCACGGTTCATGCTCTGTACCGCGAGCGCTATGCCTTCCGAGAGAACATGTGTGACGTTATCATCCAGCATCTGATCTCCGGCCAGAAGGTGCGGATTAAGTGCCGGGATTTGGTGCAGAAGATAGCCATCTACCGGAACCGATTGGCTGTTCAGCTGCCGGAGCGCGTGGTTCTCTACGAACTGAGCTCTGGCGAGGATCAGCCGATGCATTACAAGGTGCGGGAGAAGATCCAGCAGAAGTTTGACTGCAGTCTGTTGGTGGTGTGTGGCCGTCACATTGTCTTGTGCCAGGAGAAGCGACTGCAATGCCTGGATTTTTCGGGTGTCCTTCAGCGCGAGTGGATTATGGACTCCTTTATTCGCTACATCAAGGTTACGGGCGGTCCAGTTGGCCGCGAGGGACTGATGGTGGGCCTGAAAAGCGGTCAGGTATTCCGGATCTTTCTCAACAACTCCCTGCCGCTGCTGATCACCACCGCTGTGTCGGCAGTCCGTTGCCTGGACATAAACTCCAAGCGAAGCAAGATCGCTGTAGTCGACGATGTGGGTCGCTTGGTGGTGCGCGACATAGTCAACGATACGATCCTATACCAGGATACTGGGGTTAACAGCGTCACCTGGAACACCCACCTGGACTCGATGCTGTGCTATACCCACACCACCGGAGGATTGAGCGTTCGCGTGGGCAATTTACCGCCGCGAGCGCCGCAGAATATGCACGGCGTGGTGGTGGGACTATGCGGAGCCACTGCCTTCTGTCTGCGGGGGAATATTATGCACAACACGCCACTGGCCCTCGGTTCCACCATGTGGCAGTTTATAGAAGCGGGCCTGTTTGAGTAAGCCTTACGTTTTAAGCTAAGATTACATTTAATAACGATTTCTTTGCTCCTTAGGGAAGCTTACCAAGTGGCTTGTCTGGGTGTGACCACCAGCGATTGGGAGGGACTGGCCCAGTCCGCCCTGGAAGCCCTGCATATCAATATAGCCCGCGATGCCTACGTCAAAGTGCGTAATCTACCCTGGCTCAAGCTGATCGGGGAGCTGCGGGACCAGCAGCAGCGATCGGCTGTCCCAAAGGAAGTGCTACTTGCGGAGAACTGTGCCTTTGCTGGCAAATTCAAAGAGGCTGCCCGCCTTTTCCTCAAATGCGGCCAGTCGTCGCGAGCCCTTGAGATGTACACGGACCTGCGGATGTTCGATTTGGCCCAGGAGTATATCAAAGACGGCACGGCGCAGGAGAAGAAGGAGCTGGTGCGCAAGCGGGCTGAGTGGGCCTATTCCGTCAAAGAGCCCCGTGCTGCTGCCGAGCTTCTGCTCTCCGCGGGAGAGAATCAAAAGGCCATTGACATTGTGGCAGAGCAGGGATGGGCCGATGTGTAAGTATCTCAAAAAAAGATCTCAAATGGCAACAAAAAACTAAAGTTGAAAAGCTATTCAGGCTATACGATATCGGACGCCGTCTGAGCCTCTCGGAACGCGATGCCTTGGAGTCGGTGGCTCAGAACCTGAAGACCCTCAAAGCCCTGCCCTTGGCAGCGGAGATTTTCAAGAAACTGGGCGACGAGGCTCAGGTGGTGCAGCTGCACATTGAGGTTCGAGACTGGCCGGAGGCATTTCGATTGGCCGAATCCCTGCCAGAACTGCTGCCCACAGTGCACTACCAGCATGGTCAGTGGTTGGCCGAAACCGATCAGTTTATAGAGGCGCATCAGGGTGAGTTTGTGCTCAAGAGTGATTATAAATGATTTCTAATTAAATGTTTTGCTTTGTAGCCTATTTAAAGGCAGGACGAACCAAGGAGGCCAATCGCCTGCTGAAGCAGCTAAGCAATACAGCCATTGTGGAGGAGCGTTACCTGGATGCCAGCTACTTTTACTGGCTGCTGGCCAAGCAGTACTTGGATATATATCATGCCAAGGAGTGGGTTGAAGGCTGAGGATTCGAAGAAAACAGTTATGTAATTTTCTTATTTTAGCGAACAAAACGCCATTGATCATCACCTGACCGAGTACAAGAATCATTTACGGATTGCCAAAGTCTACTATGCCTACAGTGTAATCTACAGCTACATGAAGGAGCCCTTTACGACCCATTCACCAGTGAGCTTGTTCAACGTCAGCCGCTTTATACTCAACGAAGTGGAGCACAAAGGTGTGCCCAAAGGAGTTAGCATGTTGTGAGTTAACTACCGATCAGCGAGATGATCTTTAATTATAGATATTAAATTCGGAATTCCTCCCCGGCAGCTCTGTTCTTTTCACTTTGGCCAAACAGGCCAAGTTCCTGCAGGCCAACAAATTGTGTTTGCTTGTGAATAAGCGTTTGCAGTCCCTAAAGCCACCTGCTGGAATACAGGAGCAGATTGATGTGAGTTGATTGAACAATTTTCAGTAATTATAAAGTATATACCTACTCTGCTTACAGCTCAATTTCTTGAATAGCAAGGCCTGCAAGAGTGGCTTCAACGATCCCGAGGAGCTGTTGCCCCTTTGCTACAAGTGCTCAAACTATAGCCAGCACCTGAATAGCAATTGTTGTCCCACCTGCCGGCAGGATTATATTTTCTCGTTTGTTTCATTTGGTAAGAGAGAGCTGCTTTAATCCCAAATCGAAATTACTGGCTGTTCTACTAATTTTTGTCCACCTTCTTGCAGAAATTCTACCCTTGGTGCAATTCTATCCAGAAGTTGATATAACCGACGGCGAAGCTGAGCGTTTGCTGCTTGCGCCTGCTAAGCATGCCGAGGACTCGGATCCCTTCAACGAGGATGCGGCCAATGTGGCCTTGCCCTTGAGCCTCGATCGCAACGGTCTGCGTGCCATTGATCCCAACCATGTGCTCATCCTCAAGCGGCAGGGAAAAAATGTACGGAACGTGTACTATCGCAATATATTGCCCGATCTGCAGGTTACCTACTGTCCCCAATGTCTGCTGGTGAGTTTGCTATACAATAGGTAAACCTTATCTAGATCTAAAGTCAATTGTGTTGCAGCTCTTTTATGCCGAGGACTTTGAGCTGCAGGTACTGCAGAAGGGTCACTGTCCGTTTTGCCACACATCGTCGGAAAAGTTGTTGGAAGACTTTTGAGGCGGCCTTTAAAGTAGTTTTGCTAAGAATATTATTTCCGTCCACACACAAACCGTACAAATAGGAACTTATGCTCGAATAAAGATTAGCTTCTACGCCCAGGTCTCCTCTTGATATCGTCTCTGCTTTATCATCAGTTCCACATAATCCGCATCGCCGTCGAGGATCTCGATGAAGGCCTCTCGAACCGATTTGGGCATGTTGTTGGAGTTCCCAGCCACGTAGATGAAGGCATTGCGGTCTTTGATAAGCCCCGCCAGATGAGGGCCATTCTTCGTGATTAAATGCTGGACATAGACCTTGTGATCCTCGTCCCGGGAGAAGGCGAAGTGAGCCTCAACCTGTTTGGCCCTTGTCCAGGCTGTGAAGTCATCTTCAAAGTGAAAATCCGACGACTTGTTGCGGCAGCCAAAGAATACAACCAAAGGACCAATAGCAGAACCCGTGGTTTGGGCCTGCAATCGATTTTGGATGACACTGCGAAAGGGTGCAATGCCGGTGCCAGGTCCCACCATGATCAGAGGAATGCTCAAGTCCTTAGGCCACACCATAGTCCCCTTCTTGAGAACGCCACGTAGCTCTGTTGTGCCCGCCTCCAATTGCTTTAGCCAGTTGGAGCACAGGCCCAAACGGGGAGTGTGCATAATGGTCTTGTAGTTGACCACGGCCACCAGCAGATCCAGCGTGCCGGAGGACACATCCGAAGCTATGGAGAAGCTGCGAGGCTGAATCAGCGGCATCATCTCGAAGAGCTGCTCCAGAGTTAGGCAGGAAGTGGCGTGGCGAAAGTCCTGCAGAACTTCCAGGAGAGTGCGGCGCGGCCTGTTCACATAGGCAACCAGGTCATCGATGCCTTCGCCCGAACAGAACTCAACCAGCTTTTCCTTTTCCATCTCGTCGCTGCAGTTGAAGCCCAGGACCTCGAGGAATCGCTGCCGCGGCTTGGCACTCAAGTCCCAAACGTATTTGGCCGCCTGACGGAGGCTTAACGGAGTGGCATAGGCCTTTGGCAGCGGCATGTCCGGTTGGGCACTCGCCACCTCGACCACTGTTTCCTCGTCGAAGTTCAGTTTGTGTTCTCGGATTAGTTCAAAGAATTCCTTCACAGCCTCCTCGCTGTTTTGGGGCTGCAAATCGAGCACATCGCCGGGTTCCCAGCTGAGATTTTCTGCCTGGTATTCCAGCTTTAAGAAGCGCACATCCTGAAAGTGTTTCTCAGCCGTTGTCCTTTGGTTATCCTTAAGTTTAAAAGTGTGCGCAGGTTGATTTTGAGTCCAAAGCAGTGTTTCCAGGGGGGCAGTAGCGGAATCTTTGGGCAACGTCTTTAGCAGCCACTTTCCAGGGCTTTGGTCCTGACCGCCATTCAGCTGACTGTCGTTCACACCGGAGATGCCTTTGAGGGCGATCCAAAGGTCTTTGGTCCAGGCCAGGGACACTCCCAAGTGACCGTAATCATGTTGATCATCGCACAGACCCACTGGACAGACGGCAGTGGCTCCCAAGTTCAGCAGTCGCTTGTGCAGCTTCTTGGCGGCGTAGTTGAACTTCGGATAGCTGGAGTCGCCTAGTCCGAGACAGGCAAACTGCATTCCCTGCAGGGATTGGGCGGGCAGGCTGCGCTTCAGCAGGAACCGCCAGGCCTGCTTCATATTGTCGGGCTCCACGCCATCGCCGGTGGTGGCCACCACAAAGACCACGAGGCGCTCCTCGATAAGGCGCTGCGTTTCGTATTGCTCAAAGGACAGCACCGGACCCTGGAAGCCCAGCAGATGCGACTCCCGCCAGATTTGCTCCGCCACGTCCTGGGCAGTGCCGGTTTGGCTGCCATAGAGTACCAATAGCCGCATTATTCTATAATTTTGAACTAAAAAATATAAATAATGAAAATAGTGTGACCAAACACGGGACAATAAAGGGAAATTTTCTGAAATTGCGAACTTTTGAGAATCAAGTGCTTAATCATGGTTTTATTTATTATTTTTATTAATTTTGCTTCCTAGCAGATTACATTAAATATTAAATATTTAAAAAATGAAATTACGAAAAGCGAAAATTAAATTTTTTGTTGGTATTTTTCAAACCGACTTTTGGTATTTTTTTGTGGGATATTTTTATGCAAACATTCATTCGGAAATAAACATACAAACAAATTCTAAACGTAAGTTAATCTCCAAGAAATGCCCCCTAATCAGGAGGATATACAGCTGAGCAAGAAGCTTTCCTGGTTGCTGCGTCACGGAGCCAAAACGGAGGGCATCCCCATCCAGCTGGACGGCTATGTCAGTGTCTCCGATCTTGTGCAGCATCCGCGCTACAAATGCTTCTCGCTGGAGAAACTGCAGGCGATTGTGTCAGCGGACGCTAAGCAGCGATATAGTCTGCGCTGGAACCAGGATCGTGGCGTCCATGAGATCCGCGCCAACCAGGGTCATTCCCTGTCATCGGTGGTGGACAGCGAAGCGAGCGGTCTTCAGAAATTGACTAATCCATCACTCCTGGCGGTTCACGGCACCTACTACAGGCACTGGGAGGCCATAAAGAGTCAAGGTTTAAGCAGAATGAATCGCAACCATGTGCACTTTGCCAGCAGCGACAGAACGGAGTCTACACTGAGTGGCTTCCGCGGCGATTCTCAGATTCTGATATATCTCAACACCGGAAAAGTCCTCTCGGATGGCATACCGATCTACCGATCCAGCAATGGTGTGCTCCTCTGTCCCGGCGTCGAGGGCGTCATACCCACATCGTATTTCGAACGAGTGATCGACAGGAGAACAGGGCAGTCGCTGGCTTACTGACTTGCTCACATATGCTGCCTTTATATTTCGTTACTGAATAAAATATTTAAACGAACAGAACGGTAATCCTCCAATCGGTATTCCTTCTTGCAGACAATGCCGGCCCCCGCCTCGGAACTGAGCCATCCGACGTGCGGCGACGTTGTGGTGCAGGTATGCATGGTCTGCGCCGCCCCGTTCCAAAGCGTACAGGACTGCCTGGCCCACGAGCTGCTTAAGCATTCCAGCAAGCCGCAAAAGCAGTTGCGCCAGCGCCTCAATGCCATCACCAAATTGTTTACGAGCAAACAAACCCAGTCGGAGCGTAGCGAATTCCAGGCTATGCTCACTCAGTCACCGCCCGGCAGTCACTTGCGCACGGTCATTGACTTCTATGCCAGTGATCTCGTGGAGCTGGAGGAATATTACGGTCAAGTACGCAACTGCATCGAAAAAGAGCTAAAAGGCAGGGTGAAGGTCTATCCTTTTGGTTCTCTGGTTACGGGCTTGGCCCTGAAAGGTGAGTGCCTTCTGCTTCACCTGCTTTCTAGAATCTGTTATATATAACCCCTGTTCTTTTCCACAGAGAGCGACATTGATTTGTATCTGCAGCCATGCGATGATCCCCCTATGGTCCAAAAGCAACTATACAACAAGGTCTCGAATTTCTTGCGTCGCTCCAAGTGCTTCGCGGATGTTTTTGCCATCCGGCACGCCCGTGTCCCCATCATACGGTGCAAGCATCTGCTGACCGGGCTAAGCATCGACATCAATATGTCCAATCCGAATAGTACGTACAACTCCAAGTTCGTGGGCGAACTGATGCGGCGCGACGAGCGACTGCGCCAACTGGGCCTCTTCCTGAAGATCTGGGCCAAAAAGCTGAAGCTAATTGGGCACGGCAGCATGACCAGCTATTGCCTGGTCAGCATGATAATTGTCAGCCTGCAGGTGCAGCACCTCCTGCCATCTGTCAAGGAGTTGCAGTCGTTCTGCCCCCCAGAGAATTTGTGCGGCGTAAATTACGCTTACACCCTAAACTTGGTGCCACCGATATCGTCCCAGATGAGCACCCTGGAGCTAATCAAAAACTTCTTTGTCTACTACAGTACCGTCGACTTTCAGAAGAGCGTGGTGTGCCCCTACTTGGGCTGTGTTCTGGACAGGGAGACCACTTTTGGGACGCCGGGCGGCGGTTTTCCCGAATACGAGGCGCAGCTGCAGGCCATGGAGGAGGCTGTGGGAGAGCCGCCGGAGGCCTTTCAGCTGGACCGGAGCATGTGCGTGCAGGACCCCTTCGAGCTGCAGCACAACGTTGCCAAATCTGTCTCCCAATCGAGTTTATGCTACCTCAGACAATGCCTGATCCTGGCAGCTCAGGCCAGTTGCGATCCGGAGCTGCTGGCGCAACCAGCGAAGCTATATGACTACTTGCTATTCGGACTGACGGACAAGTTGGTGGCCAACCAGCACAAAGAGAAACCCACTCCGCCAAAGCAGCAGAAGAAGGAACTCAAAAATGAGACGGCGAATTCTCCGATAACTGAACAAAAGGATACGAAATTCGAAGCGGTCGCTGCGGAACACAATGCACCGCCCATTGTGCGAACGCACGTTATCACGCCCACCACCAACGATCTCAAATGCTTGCGCTCCAGCGAGCGGACTCTGGCCAGTGCTTCAGATGGTGCGCGATCGATATACTATTACTGGATGTCCTGCTATGTGGACACCATTAAGGATGTGCTGGCACAGCTGTATGTACTGAATATCGAATCGATGACGGATGAGCAACACTATCACAGGTGGCGCATCAGCAGCTCACTGGACACTTGGACGGGACGCACCTTCCAGCGGGGCTCTGGCCAGTCATTTTTTGCCCATCAACTGCAGCAGACAATTGAATTCACGAAAATACGACCCGCAGAAGCCGCCTACGCAGTCAATTTGCGTGGCTTTATATCGCTGCTGGCCAGTGATGACTACAGGGAGATCCGTCTGGACGTGGAGCCGCTGCCTGGCGACCTCCTTGGACTGCAGCGTAACAGTCCACTGACTAAGCTATTCAAGGCGTTGAAGAATCTTCTGGGTAACTACAGCTTTAAGGAGAAGGCCAGTACATGGAAGTATTACGCGAAATCCGATCAAAGTGAGGCTCTATGACAACCAAACGGACATACATATACGAATATGTAAACCTTGATGTACAAAAACTTTTAAAATTGAAAGCCTAAACGAATGTGAGCCTTTATGTGCAAAAACTATTAGAACTGGGAGCCAAGTGGGCTTTCAATTACAAAAGTTTTTGTACATAAAGGTATACATAATTATAACCTGACATAACTTTCACATAGATTTTCTTTATATTTGAATCTGGCTTAAAATAAATTTAATGTCTACAACAAATTCATAGCAATTAGGGTTATAACGACTAAATATATAATTACATACATGTTAACTAAACTAAATCTTGGCCAAGGAGTCTCTTAGAGAGCAGAGTTTAAGCTATTTACAGAGTTTTAGGCAATGAGCCTATAATAAGAAGATACATAAAGCCCATAGATATATCTAGAATGGCTACAGCGCTGTCTCTGCCTTTGGAACAACATTTTTAAAGAGCTCTCGAGGCTTATCAACTTATTACAATGTCTTTTGTTTGTGAAACGCAACAGATAGATTTTAAAAACAATATTTGGGAAAACTGGAAGAAATCGAGGGTCACAGGGATCTTTACTTTTGAATACTGCTGTTGAAATTAGGCAATTACATTGCTTACTTTTAGAGGAATTCATAAAACTATTTTGGTTTCTGGGAAATTTAACAAAATGTAAATAAACACCTTTGTTGCTTCCGGAAGTACATATTGTTTTTGAAATCTCCCTGGGCTTCATGCAGAGATTCGCTATATATATATACACATATACTTGCCAGATTCTCATCTGGGTAACGGCACTTGGGCACTAGCCTTTTTTCTAATCCTACTCCATCCTCTATCCCTTCTTCTGTCGGCAATAGCAGTACTTCTTGGCGGCGAAATCCTTCATGCAGTCTGCCTCGCCACTGTACACGTTCAGCCGGCTCACGGATCCCGTCACCGTCACCGAGTCTTCCGTCTGATTGTGACGCACTGTGGCCTCATACCATGCCTTGTTGGGCGACGTCACGAAGATCAATCGATAGGTATGCACGTCGTCCGGATCGAGGGCATTGGGATGCGCCCGGAATGCCGATCGGATGCTTTGCAGGGCCAGCGGAGCACAGAGCTTGGCGTATGTTCCATTCCGGAACTCGGCCACATATTTGTTTAGGTAGGAAACCACTCGCTTGCCCAGCTTCCGCGTTTCTGCCGATGTGCTCGACACGGAGTCGTAGGCCCAACAGGTGCACCAGTGATCCTCGATGCCCACGTCGGCGCAAGTCCGCCGCAGCGAGACGGGACGAAGGAGGCTCTGACAGTGCGGACAGTCGGGCGCCGGCCCCAGGGATGCCATGTCCGTTCGCCCGGACAGGGACAGTATGTGCTTCATGGTCAGATGGAGATCATAGGGTGTGGTCAGCCGATTCCTGTTCAGGTTGAGGGCACGCACAAACTCAGGATGGGACTGACGCAGGTGATGCGGCAGCCAGATGAAGATCACCGGCAGCCGTTCCTCCAAATGACCCGACCAGGTGGCCCGCGTGGGACCGAATCTCAGTCCATGGTCGCTGAAGAACACCACCACGCTGTTGTCCATGGTGCCCTGGCGCACCAGCTTGCGCAGATACTCCGCCATGTAGTCGTCCATGCTGCTCGTCTGCGAGATGTCGCTGTGGCTGTGCGTGTTTGTCCAAAAGAAACCGAAATACGTCTCGTTGAGGAACCGGCGCGTGAACTCCATGGCATAGTCGTACACGTGCTCCGCGGCCGTCTCATAGCCGAGGCAGTGGATCAGGCCATTGACCACCGTGTTATCCAGCAGCTTCTCGGCGGCAGAGAGATACGGACGAAGGTAGTAGTCTGCAGGCGGATGTTCGAAGCCCTTTTTCAGGTAGTTGAAGGTGTTGATCTTCACCGCATCCTCCGCGTAGGCAGTGACATAGCCATGCTCCTTGTACTGCTTCCAGATGTAGTTGCATTTGTCCAGGCCACCGACCTCGAACGGGGAGCACTGCTGCTGGGCGTGGTGCAGATTATAGCCGGTGGCCAGAGCCATAATATTAGGGAATGTATTGTCGTCCACCTGAAATGGTCAAGGCAATGGTTCTTATCCTTTGGCATTTATTTCATTTATATAATTAAAATAACAACAAAATCACCTTGTTGTAGCCCGCCAGCTCGAACCACTCGTTATCGTACAGATACTGGGCCGTCTTGGGCATGGCCCGGATGAGATTCACACGCGAGATGCTATCAATGCCCAGCATGAGGACACTGGGCGGTCTTTGTGTGGCCTCCAACTCCGCAGGCTTTTCGTATGCCTCCTGGAGTCGCTGTTGGACAGCATCCTTGACGGGTATGGTGGCATGACCATTGATGTAGATCTGCTTGCCATCCGACTCGCACTTGACAATGATGTCCGCGACGGAATTTGGCAGCTCCGTGCGTCCCTTGAAGCTGTGGCACTTGGTGTAGTTAACCTCCATTTCGTTAAGCCGCTGCACGGCCATGTAGCAGCACTGGAGGTTGTTGGCCACCGGATACTGGCTAAAGGCGGCTCCGTCAATGGTGAGCAGGTACTTCTGAGAGCGCTCCTGAAACCTCACCCGGGTCAATGGGGGCAGCTTCTGGCAGGGTTTGTACTTGACCCTCTTAAAGTGACGCATCACCTCTCTCTTGTACGGATCCAGCTCCATGATCCGACAGGAGTTGCTGTACACAAGGAAGCCTTCCGGCACAAATGGAATACTACTGTCAGTAACTGTGACATCGGGGGACACTGGACAATCACATGCATCAACCAAAAGGGGAAAATAGCAAAAGACAAAAGAAAAAACAAATAAAAGAACATTTAAAACCATAACAACATGCATGCACAGAGGAGGCAACATAACAAGTGATCAAGGATATGAATTACTGACCATCCATAACCGTGGACTGGTGCTGTACTGTGAGAAAGTTATCCCCATGCAGGACATCCAGGTCAAGGACATTCGCCCAATCGGATCGCCCTATCACAAAATAGCAAAACACAAAGGCCACCACCAGGCCGAGCACCGACTTCCGGCGGAGGATGAGCAGCCGGCAGCTGCCGGGCAGCGACTGGTGCTGGATCGCCTGAAGGACGACGCCCTTTCGCCGGGTCATTTGTACTTCCAGGTTCTCCGTCGTCTCTGAAGAATCCGATCGCTCCAGCAGCAGTCGTTTCTCTGCCATACCATTTAAGCTCTTGGCTATAAAAATTTAATGTATTTAATTTTTGATATAGTTTAATTTATTTATTAATAAAAATAAAGCTAGATAATATTTATTGTTTAATATCTAAAAAAATAAAGTAACTAAAAAGTTAATATTAATTGTTAGTATTTAAATTTAATTAACTTGGCACAGTTTTATACACAAATCGAAAACAAAAATGCAATTGTTTAACGCCTATTTTTTTTATCAGTTTAGTATAAGAATTAAGTAATACTTTGTTTATTTAAAATTTAAAATGCACATTTGTATTTATAAACAGGATAAAAGTGGAGGTATTAAGTAATTAAAAATAAATAAAGAAGCATTTGTGAAGCTATCGCATGGATCGGAATAATTGGAAAAGGTTTCTGCAAAGCACGAAGTATGCTAAAATAAATAGTGTTATTTTGAGATAAAAAAATAAATTCTAAGTCGAGTAAAGTGTATTTTTTTCTAAATTTTCAATTGTTAAATTTATATTAGTTTATACAATATCCACAATTAGTTCTTTTCGATTTCAGATCACTCAGTCGGCCAAAGTTTACCTTTGCAGCATCTTTAATTTTTTGGAAAGTAAAGAATATTTACACTTTACAAATTTTTCTAAATATACTTTATTAGTTAAACTTTATTGGTAAAAAAATAAATTCTAAGTCTAATGATTCCTTTCAGAAAAAGATGCTTGTTACTTGAGTTAATGTAAACAAAAACCACTACGACATTAACTTGAAATTACAAATTAGATAACTTATGTTTATGATTTTCATTCTTAGAAAATGTAATTTTGATTCTTAGATTGCCAAAAGGAAAATAAAAGGGTTCGATAGACAGACTTACCCTTGGAATGCTTATTGACGTTTTCGTGGATTTATTGTTGCAAGATTGCTAAGGCCGCAGCTGAAATTGTAAACATTCTGCTGATGATTTGCTGACAAATGCAAAATTGCTTAATAATTATTATTGTCTTTTTCATTTTGTTTATCTAAAGGTCAGTTTACTGATTTCCATAGTAAACAATGAATAAATTACAAAATCTTGGAATTTGAAAGCTTGCAAAAAATAAAGTTGGGTAAATGCGTTTTTAATTGCAAATATCCGGAGTATTAGGAAATAATAAAATAAATACAAAATGAGCTAAAATCAAATTGTGGCTTTAAGAGTATATTTCATAATCCAAGTAGTTTAAATTTTTAGAAAAATGAATAACATTTTAATTATTATTTATAAAAGATTGTAGTAATGGCGCACTCGGCTTTTATAGCTTATAAAAACTCATATATACATAATTTAAAATGTGTTTACTTGTTTACCTAATCAGTCATTAGAACTATTGCTTTATTTACAGATTAACAGATAATAAAATTTGTTTAGCTCTCGTTTGGGGTTTTCGGGTCAAAAACCATCGCAGTTTTCCTCCAACTATTGCTTTCTTGTTAAAACACTTTACACGGCGGTATTTATTTTCTTTGCCAATAGTTGTGTTTTAGCCAAAAGAATATAAATAACATTTTAGTTGACCCTGAGGGCTGACGATCGGCGGCAAGGGCTTGCGGCGAGGGAATGGGATTAATTAATGAAAATGCAGCAAAAGTCTGCTAAAATGCAGTGCCGCCGAGCGAGTAGTCAGCGGTCCGAGCACTATGACGGCACAAACGTGAGTGCTCAGAAATCAGATTCGGATTCGGAATGGCATTGGGTATAGGGGTCTGGGGGTCTGGTCGCTAGTGCTGGGAACCGAATGGGGAAGTGACTGAATGAGTGAGTGAGTCTACCGATGGATCAGTGCTTCGCCGGCATTATTTCATCGATCACGACACAGTGAGTTCAGCGGTCATTAGTTTTTGTTATTTTTATATTTTTGTATTTTTGCATCTTCGTGCTGTTGCGATGATAAGATATTTTGTTGTATTAATGCCTGGACACGTCTTTCGAAAAAGTCTGAATATAATTAAGATTTTAATACCTAGTACTAGGGTTAGGGTAGGGTGTACATGGATTGGAAGTTACCTTTTCCCATTCTTCTAAATATTTGTTTTTGTTAAATTATAAGCCACCAACGAAAACCAAGCTGTCTCTAAGTCTCTGACATTTACTCTCATTAATTATTTTTGTAACAAAACAGCTGCATTTATAGATATAAAAAATATTATTTTCCAAGAAAAACAAAAAAACACCATTAATATGAACGATATTGTATATTCACATGCTTCACATTGAAAGGGATTTAAAAATGTGTTTCCATGCGGGTTTGCGATAAAGTAACTACCCCCATTTAATGAGACGTATCCAAGATAACATACAAAAAACTGAAATATATTCCCCCGACAGGAAGAGCTGCGATAAATGCTATTTCTATTTTTTAAACTAAATAGGAAAATGTGTGCAACTGACACTCTAAAGAATTCATATAATAAAGGAAATTTTTAAGTGGACAAATTATTTTCAGGCATAATGAATGCTGAAAAATAGTTAAAGAAGGTATTTAGAAGACCTAGTAAGGCAATGATTACCTTATATAATAGCTTTTAACTCTGAATTATTATAATTATTTTATTTAAGGGTTTCATACTCAAGATAGGAATTTTAAAATAATATTTTAAGTACCTCTATATAATTATTATTAGACCTACATATATACAAGTTATCAGTTTGAAAATATAACTCAAGCATAAGGAACTCAAAAAATATGTGAAAAATATTACACATATCGGTGCCAAAACGGAATTAAATGCAGATAAAAATTCCACAAATTGGTTTTTAAATTAATAGTAAATTTATGGAATAAATATACCCAAATATAACTATATTTTAATGATATCAATAAATAGAGTAAATAAAGCCAGAAGACTTTCTCCCTTTGAGATACATTTATTTGCAAATTTAGCTTAGAAGAGAGATCAAATTTCGATTACTCCCCCCGACTTTATGACACGCAGACAGTCATCGTGTAATTAACAGTGTTTATCTAATTGAATATCCAGTTGGCGTTTGAAAGCCCTAACTATGATTCAATAGACTCGCCAATAGAAATCTACCACTAAAAACTTAAAGCACTTTGGCGAGTCTTTTGGTTAATAGCAGCAGCTGTGCATCAAGATAATGCATTGAATGCTAATGGCAAATGCACTTGGGATAGCTATTCAGCTGGGCAATATACGTATGAACCTTATATTAAGCAATATAAGGAATATAATAATGAAAATGTGGGACCGAAATGCAAGTGTAAAGGGGGTGAAGGGCGAATGTGACGACGATGCAGGCCACTTCTGTGCAAGGATATGTGCGTGTGTGTGGTGTTGCAAGTGTTTCGAGGACATGTATTTTTGCGGTGGCAAATTTATACATCACAAGAGTGTGTGTATATATCCCAAGAGGGGTGTGTTTTTTGGGGGCGGTGGCGGGTGAGTGTGTCAAGTTCCATTGAGGCGAAATGCTTCTGCTGCAGCGTCAGCGTAAAATTGCAATCGTTTTGCGGATACGGATACGGATACACAGATACAGATACAGATACATTCTCACAGATACACAAACACAACAAACACACACGCGAATGCTTGCCAACGTTTTTCCGGACGCACTTGGAAATTTGTCAACACCCTGCGCCAGGATTCATCCAATATTTAGGCCACACACTCACTTGGTCTTGGCCGTTTGACTGGAACTCATCGTCGCACCATATTGATTGCAGCAAATACACAAATATTTGTTGTGTGATTTTCAGCAGCACCTCCTTAGCTAGGAATCAGCGATGCGCGACTCTGACCCGTAGTCCTTAGTCCTTGCCACCGAAACGGATAATACGAGCGCGAGCAGCGCGCAGAGCGTTCCCTGCTCCACCGACAACCACGGGACGAATGACGACGACGCCACGACCCAAAGCCGATGTGAGATTTTTTACACTCTCATCGTCGGAGCAGCAGCAGCAACCAGGGCATTGAGAAAAATTAAGTTAAAGTTGATACATCAGCAATTTATATTTATTTAATTTTATCAATTTATTTCAGGTAATTAGAAATTATTTTTAATATTTTTATTATTTTGTTCATTGTCTTAGTTTGGGAAATAAACAATTGAAATACTTTTACTGTAAATACTTAATTAAATCTTTAGTTTTCATGAAGTTTTGTATTTGTAAAATTGGGATAACTTAAAGCCAAATAAATTCTATAACTATTAATAAGTAAGAATTTAAAATCTCTTAGAAACGGTGCCTTAAATAATGTATTGGTTATCATGGATTTTAAGATCTAACCCTTAGTTTTCAACATCTTTTATGGTTTGATGAAAGCTCTTGTAGCATCCTTGAGAATATTTTTCTTAAATTATTTATATATTATTACAAAAATTTAGTTAATTAGTTTTTTTTAATAATTTATTTGAAAGTAGAACTTAAATATTATTTTTAAAAGCTGAAGCTTTTATTTTAATGCTGTTAGCAACGTCACTTCCCCCCCCCCCGAATAAAACAAATCCTGCCAGCTTAAAATACATTTTTTTTCACTGCAAATTATTTTAATTAACCCACTGATGGCCATCAATGATTACGTAATACATATGGGCGGAACCCAAGGATACAATGGCCAGCCTCGCCCCGAAAATCAGGCAGAAAAGAAGCGATAAAAATTCTAATTTGTGTGATACAGGCAATTTATCGATATGTTCCGTATGATATCATGACTGTGATATCATCGTTGGTTGTGGCAACGTTTTTTTTGCGAGTGCAGCAGCAACAGCTACACACACAAACTCGAGCACTCGGCTGCACTCTTAGTGTGCGTTGCCTGAAAGTATGCAATGTTTATTTGCCAATTGTCAGTCGCACAGTTTGGCACTCACTGAGCCTGCGCATTTTCCAAACATTTTCTGCACGTGCTGCGCCGCTATTTTGCACGCTCTTCCCCCACCCTCCTCCTGCCTCTCTTATCACCATTTCCCCATCGGCACGCACTCCACACACACTTGTTGGTTCTGCTCGCTTTGGGTGTGTGTGTGTGCGCGGAGGGTGGGTGGTATTTTCGCCAAGTGCCTGCCGGAAAATTATAGCAAGGTGCCGCTACTTATCCGCAGGCAAGGTCGTTTGCAAAAAAAAAATACAAATAAAACAAAAACAAAAGAAACAAAAAAGTAAACAAAGGAAGGGGAAGTAAGGAAAGAGAAGTAGGGTAATCAAATGAAAGTAGGTTTCAATTTTAGTAGGTAATAACATAAAGACTATAACATAACACTTCAGTTTCTTTCTTAACTTTCTTTCGGCACTTTCGAAAATATTTCTGCTTATTATTAATAAATATTTATTGAATAAATAATTCCACAAGTACTTAATTTTCAACAACTCCATCACAAATATCGTTTTTAGTTACTTTGACACTAATAAATGGAATAATATATAAGTAAAAGTCTAGAACCCGAAAATAAGTGCGAGAACTCTTAACAAGACCGAAGAACTGACCGCAACAGACTAAGAAAATGTGGCATTACTATATATTATAGGGATTTATGGTTAGCTGACAAGCACAGATGGAATTTAAGCGTTTGAATATTTATTCAAAACCAAAATATTCATCTCTATTGTTCAAGGAAAAAAGCAATTTTGACATGATTTAGTAGTATTTGTAAATATATATTAACTAAGAAATTTTTTTGTTGTATTATATATTAAAAGGCCAAAAGGCTAGTTGAATAAATTTTTAAAATAAAATAAAACATAGAAACAAAATTCTCTTGAAAATAATAATGTTAACCAAGTATTTCAATCTTCACTTAAATCTTAAAAAAATCTCTATTCAAGAAAGCTAACTAATTAGCCGAAATTTATAACCTTGCAGTTTTGGTATTTGCAATCGAACATAACTAAACCCAAATGAAATAATAATAATAATAATAATAAATAAGAATACCACATTTTATTTATTTAATTAAAATATTCCTGAATATTTGAAGACTAAATAATAATGGAGAAAGGCTGCAAAATACTCCTTCATTTGGAACCAGTTTTATAAAAACACTTGATGCTTTATCAAAAATTATAAATCAAACCATTAATCTCTTAAATAAACAAAACATATACTTACGGATTTCCGCAAGTGAGAGTCCATATTTTTAATCAATTTAATTATAGCCAAGTCCCACTGTTTTAACTGATTAATGAGTATTTATGGTCATAATATAGAATTAAATCTGACTTATCTAAAAACTGGTGAATGGGCGTGGCACTTTGCACTAGGTTTTGATACTATATACACATCCCTTGTGTATTGTAAATATTTAAATCTAATCAAGTCTCGAATCACCAGAGATAGTCTTAACAAGAAGTCGTAAATCTTGGAAAAAGAATAATAATCAGGTTCAAAATACACATACGCAGGTTCTACTTTTCATGTTCTAATTATAAATCGAAACCTTGGGACTTTCGATGGTTTACAAAGAAGTGTAAACACTTCTTGATATTTGTCCTATATTTTTAATGGTTGATAAATAAGTTTTATTCCAAGAATAATTAACAAAAATACACACAGCTATTGTTTTATAAAGTTCAAAACATTTTTAATAGGTGAGCTAATTAATTTCTTTATATATTTTCCCCAGATTATATCATAAAAAGACAATAAACATTTCTTTTGATTTATTTAAATTTAAGTTTTCCTAGAATTAAGTATTATGTTCTATTTCATGTGTGTAAAGTTTACGCAGAATTTGAATTCCGATTGCTGCTAATATTATTCACTATCTTCTAGTTTTCCAAGTAACACTCCACAGTCTCCTCTTGACCTGACTCCATTCATTAGCTGCTCCAGAGTCAAGAGTAATAGCCCTGGCAGTGGCTTGCTTAGTCAGTCCAGAAAATTACCAATATATAGTAGATCGTCCAAGCTTATCGGCCACTTGTCTGGACGGACACTGATTATATATGACCCACTCTGGCTTGGCCAACTTTATCCGGCTATAAGTACGCCAGAGTCGTCCGTCGATACGTTAAGTTGTTCCAGCAACATGAAACTGTTCGTAGCTATCCTGGCTCTGGCCGTGGCCTCGGCCTCTGGTGCCGCCATGCCCCGTGGCTCCAGCTCCGTCCAAAAGGCTGTCCACACCAAGGACATGCAGGGTCGCATTACCAATGGCTACCCGGCTGAGGAGGGCAAGGCCCCCTACACCGTCGGTCTGGGCTTCAGCGGCGGCTGGTGGTGCGGCGGCTCCCTCATCGCCCACGACTGGGTGCTCACCGCTGAGCACTGCATCGGAAACGCCGACTCTGTGACCGTGTACTTCGGTGCCACCTGGCGCACCAACGCTCAGTTCACCCACTGGGTTGGAAATGGCAACTTCATCAAGCACAGCAACGCCGACATCGCCCTGATCCGCATCCCCCATGTGGACTTCTGGCACATGGTCAACAAGGTGGAGCTGCCCAGCTACAACGATCGCTACAACGACTACAATGAGTGGTGGGCTGTGGCCTGCGGCTGGGGAGGCACCTACGACGGCAGCCCGTTGCCCGACTACATGCAGTGCGTGGACCTGCAGATCATGCACAACTCCGAATGCATGAACTACTATGGATCCGGCACCGTTGGCGACAATATCGTTTGCGTGCGCACTCCCGACGGCAAGTCCACCTGCGGCGGAGACTCCGGCGGCCCTCTGGTCACCCATGACGGCACCAAGTTGGTGGGTGTTACCAACTTTGGCTCGACTGCCGGCTGCCAGTCGGGCGCTCCTGCTGGCTTCCAGCGTGTTACCTATCACTTGGACTGGATTCGCGACCACACCGGAATTGCTTACTACTAAATATTGAATGTTGATTGAATAAATTATATTTGAAGAGCAATTTTCTAGTTTTTTTATTATTTAAATTCTAATTTAAAGTACAAATTAGTGAAATTCATGGCTTCAAACGAAAGAAGCGCAGAGAGTAGCAGAAAAAACTGGATTACTCTTTTTAAAAATAGAGTTTAGAAGTTTATAATAACTTTTGGATGTCTCTTGATTTTCATATGATATACAAATAAGATCAGTGCATAAATCCACGCATCCTCTACGGCATTATGTTTTCCTGTTACCTTAAATAGAAGAAAATTTCTGTTTGGAAATTTCTGTAAATCAAAGTTGTTGTAACGCTTTTCATTCCATTAATTTATTTATAGATCCTATGACAACTAGTATATGGTTAAGTCTTCAAATTACGATTAAGTTAATATAAAAATTGTAGGATCAGAAGTTAAAGTTTTTGTTTCTATTAATATCCCGATGGTTCCTATTACAGATTCAAATATAGTCTTCAGATTTTTATAAAATGTAATTTGAAGCTTTGAAATAACAAAAACTATAATGAAAATGGAAAATTATAATACTCTTTCTTTTAATTTTCCGATCCTTCCCATGTTAGCTATATACTAAGGTAACTTCCATCACAAAACCATTAAAATTTGCTTTTCAAATTTAATTTATTCAATTAACATTCAATATTTAGTAGTAGGCAATTCCGGTGTGGTCACGGATCCAGTCCAAGTGATAGGTCACGCGCTGGAAGCCAGCAGGATGACCAGCCTGGCAGCCGGCACCAGACACCCAGTTGGTGACTCCCACCAGCTTGCCGCCGTCATGGGTAACCAGGGGGCCGCCGGAGTCTCCACCGCAAGTTCCCCTGCCGTCAACAACGCGGATGCAGATGATGTTGTCGCGAACGGTGTCGCTGCCGTAGTAGTTCCTGCATTCGTCGTTGTGGATGATCTGGACATCGGCGCACTGGAGCCAGTCGGGCAGCGGGCTGCCGTCGTAGGTGCCTCCCCAGCCGCAGGCCACAGCCCACCACTCATTGTAGTCGTTGTAGCGATCGTTGTAGCTGGGCAGCTCCACCTTGTTGACCATGTGCCAGAAGTCCACATGGGGGATGCGGATCAGGGCGATGTCGGCGTTGCTGTGCTTGATGAAGTTGCCATTTCCAACCCAGTGGGTGAACTGAGCGTTGGTGCGCCAGGTGGCACCGAAGTACACGGTCACAGAGTCGGCGCTTCCTATGCAGTGCTCGGCGGTGAGGACCCAGTCGTTGGCGATGATGGAGCCGCCGCACCACCAGCCCCCGCTGAAGCCCAGACCGACGGTGTAGGGGGCCTTGCCCTCCTCAGCCGGGTAGCCGTTAGTGATGCGACCCTCGATCTTGGAGACCTTGGGCAGATCCTTGGGGTGGACCACGCTGTTGATGGCGGAGGCGGAGGCCGAGGCCACGGCCAGAGCCAGGAAAGCTACGAACAGTTTCATGTTGCTGAAACAACTTGGTTTGCAGGGTCTGGCGTTGTCGCTTTTATACCCACGGTTATCGCGATCGTAAAACTCTGTTTTGATAATAGGCGAGATAATTATTAAAGTGAAATACTAAATCAAAGTTCTCTAATCATAAGTGTCCGTTTCCTATGCGTAGTTGTTTTTCCTATTAGCTGGAATCTATGGCTATTTCTTTTGAGTAAGTTGATATCACGTATACGCCCCTTTATCCAAGGAACTGATAGGCAGAAGGGTAATTTAATTTGGAACCTATAGAAAATGTAAGGAACGGAAAACTATATTTTTTATTGCTATGTGTATAATACTCGATCTTCATGTAATACCTGTCTCTGCCATACTAAATCTTAAGGATTGTTAAAGTTAGAGGCACCACATTGAGTGACAATAGTTCTCTGGGTTAACCGCAAGTAAAGTTTCTTGCAAATTAAATAATAAAAATGTTCTATTTGAATTTAAGCGCAATTAGGTGATAATTAACGGCATTTTAAGACAATTAATCAACTATGGAATGTTCCACGGCGGTTGAAATGGTAAATGGACTCTCAATTCAATGATTTAAATTGCGACAAGTTATTAAAAATATATATCACAAAATATATAATTGATTTATAAAATACTTCTTTATGTTTATTAAACTCCTACATTTAATTTTTGGTATCCTTGTCAGCCTTTCAAAGTCAATGGAACTCATCATTTCATATAAAACTTATTTTAAAACCTATTTTAAAATATATTTTAAAACATATTTTAAAACTTACTTTAAAACAAATTTTAAAACGTATTTTAAAATATATTAAAGGGTCGTAAGAACACGACCAAGCGGCCGCAGTTTGAACTACATCTTGTGGGCGAAAGGAAGAAAGGAAAGAGCGCGATGGATTTTCTTGTTCTACGCTCTTTCCCTCACTTTCCTCTCGCCCAACAGCTGTAGTTCAAACTGTGGCATCCAAGTTCGTTTCCTAAGTCTTTTGTTTTCCATTTTTTATATGGTTTGGGAACCATTTATTGAGAAGTTTTGTGTTAAAATAAACTAAAATTAAATACAAAAATTCTTTTAAGGTGATATTCAAAAGCCCTAAATGAAAATTAAATTATAAAAATATATTTTTAAAGGCATACAAAAATGATTGAATTTTCAAGTAAAATTAGATGATTAATTCAACAAATTCCTACCTATTCCTTCGACCCACAAAACCAAAATAACCCCATTGAGTTAGTACACATAATAATTATTTTTTCAATAGTTTTCTAAAAATAGATTTTTTATTGTCATTTCATTCGTTGTGGTTTTTTTGTTGTTACTTTTTTTTTTTGTTAGTTTTACCGTGATGCGTTTTGACTTTGAGAAAAGCGTGTGAGTGCCACTCACACGTACATACATTTAATAAACTATATAGGGAATATATGTATGATCTGATTGCGCTATGTTAGCTTTATAGATACCCTACGTTTCATTATAGGCATTTTCGTTTCGTTTATCATGTACATCGAACACGTTTACTCTTATTTACAAAATATTTATCGATAAAAATGCATCATTTCATGGTTTTTCCTTTTTTTCGTCACTCGTTTGTGTTTATGTTTTCCTTGAATAAATTAGAAAATTTCATAAAACTAGGCTAAATGAAGAAATCTTCCTTTCGAGTGTGTATGTGTGTGTGTGTTGTTGTTGTTGGGCGATGTTTTGGGGGATAAATAAATAGTTTTTTTTTTGATGGGCCAGATGAGTAGAATAAATAGTCGAAATGGGGGCGAAAGTGTGTTTTTTTGGGGGGTGTGTGTGTATCGTTTTAGTGTGTGTTTACATGTGCTTTAGGGTTGCGCCCAATGGCACAATTGACAAACATCACCGGCTCAAAGGGGAGGAACCAGAGAAAGTCCCTGCCCCCTTGCTAGCAAGGTGGCAATTGGGCGTGGCACGGGCGCAGCTAAGGTCATAATAAATAAATAAATAAATGTGTAAATATCCACTTAAATGCTAGGCAAAAATCGTGTTTCAATGCGTCTGGGTTATATAGGCGATAGTGCTGCGAGTGTGTTGGGTTTGGGATGTGGAATAATGGTTGTCCAAAAGCGGAAGACAATGGTTGTTGGCAAAAGCTCGGTCAGGTAGCTGACCGGAAGTCCCCACAAGGGGGTCAGGGTACCGCCACATCACCAAGGATCCTCTCTACCACAGCGGCATGGGACGTTGCCGGGCCAGGAAGGCAGGCAGGCTGGCGGCAGTCGGGGCGGGACAACCTGTGGTACGAAGAGAAGGGGGGAGTTATAAATGCATATTCCCTTTTTGTTATATTTTCCAGGAACACTTACGGCACACGGCGCAAGTCTGCTCATCGGTACCATCACCGCAGCCATCCCTTCCAGAGCAGACGATGGCCGTGGAGCGGCACAGGCCATTGCTGCAGCGATGCGGGCAGTAGGCATCCGCCTCTCGCCTTCCGCCCAACAGGCCACCGGCCTCGATCAGGCGCATGAAGAGATTGGGCACGGATCGGGAGCCGCACAAATGCGGCGGCTCGTCGCTGCCATCCTTGCAGGACACAATGGCATTGCAGTACTCGTACTCCGGCAGGCACTCGCCGCTGCCGCAGCGGAACGTGTGCTCTGGGCAGGCATTGCCTCCTCGGTGGCTGCCATCACAGCCCAGCTCGTCCTCGCCATGCGGACACTGGCGCCTGCCGTCGCAGAGAGCCGCCCGCGAAATGCAGCGGCCGCTACGCTGGCAGCGGAAGGACTCCGCCGGACAGCTCTGGTTCAGGCGGGCATTGTGGGTGCACTCCTCGTCAGAGGCGTCATTGCAATCGGCGCGGCCGTCGCACACGAAGAACCATGAAATGCAAACGCCGCTGGAACGGCACTGAAAAGGGAGAATTACATAAATTATTTATATTTCTTGGATTCCTTGAAAATCTAGCACTCACCTGGAAGGTGCCAGGACTGCATCCGGTCCGCTCGGCGCCGCATTGTTGCTCCTCTCCGCTGGCAGAGCAGTCGCACACTCCGCGTCCATTGCAAACGGTGTGAGGATCAGCCAACTGGCACTGGCGATCGCTGCTGCAGGCCAATCCCAGGGAAACTGCCTCCAGGCCAAGATCGACGCGCTTGCGCAGCTCCGAACCGGGTTTGCTGACAGGGGGAGCAATGGAAGCCGGGGACACGGGCTCCGGAGTGGGCTCATCGGCGGCGGTCATCAACGGCATCAAAGTGGTCACCACGGGAGCGGCGGGTTCCATGAGGGTCACGCGGCTGGCCAGGCCCAGCATGGTCTGGGTGGTGATCTCGACAATGTCGGCGGGATTTGGAGTGGCTTCCTCATGGGCAACGTTATGGACGACAGGCTCCTCCTCAATGTGATTGCTGTCCAGTTCCTGGAGGCCATCGATGGTGGTGGTGGACTCCACGATCAGGTTATCGGATTCCAGTTCATTCAGGCGGATGGGAACGGAGTGATCGGTAAGGTCGAAGGGCAGCTCCTCGGGGGACAGAGTGCGGTCCTCCTCGGGCTCAGACTCCAGCTCTAGCTCCTTCTCTGTGGTGGCTTCGGTTTGGGCTTCTGCTTCAGCTTCTTCTTGCTTAGCTGGCTCAGATTCTATCTCATCCTGCTGGGGTTCCTCCTTGACGGCCTCTTCCTCTGTCTGCTGCTGCTGCTCCTCCTCCTTTTCAACCAAAGAGCTCTGGTCAGAAGCGGCAGTTACCTGTTCCTCTTCCTCGGCTTCCTCATCGTTAGCTGCCTCGGCAAACAGATCCGGAATGGCGGGCACTGGCTCCTCAGCCTGTGGCACTTGCTCCACATGGTCGTGGGTTTCATCAGCTTCGGCCACGAGATCTGAAATGGCAGCATGGGGCTGATCCTCCTCGTTCTCCGAGTTGGCCTCCACCATGGGCACCGTCTGGGCGGGTTGTTGGCCAAATGGAACCGGTGGCACGGTGCTGTCGCCCTCCAGCATCAGATCGCTGAGAATGTCGGCGATGCTCTCGCTCTCATGGAAATTTTGGGGATGCTGCTCCTGGTCCACCTCGTCACTCACAATGGCACTGGGCGCCTCGGAGAGCTCTGGGGCCACAGTGGACTCTGCTTCCTCTTCGGCCTGCTCAGCGGCAGCTGTGGTTTCTTCTTGCTGGGCAATCTCCTCAAGATGTTCGATGCTGGTGTAGTCCAACTCGGGCTTAGTGGGCTCCTCCTCCTCCGCCTGGGCAGCTGGTGTTTCCTCGTGGACCTTAAGGGGAGAGGATTCCTCTGCTGGTTCCTCTGAGAGTTCCTCCGCTGGCTCTGGAATAACCTCTTCCTGGGCAATTGGCTCGGCTCCCTGGATTATGTTGTCATTCTCATTCTTTTCCAGCTCCACTTCATCCGCCTGAGGCTTGATCTCCTCCTGCTCCTGAGTCTGGACACTTTCACTGGCCTCGGTTTCAGGTTCGGTTTCGGGCACAATCTCCGTCGTCTGCGTGGATTCCTCAGTGGCTTCCGGTTCGATATCAGCATCGCTCTTAATTGGCTGCTCTGGCTTACCTTGATCGGTATCCACCTGCGACACCTCATCATTAGCGGGCTCTGCTTCTGGCTCTGGGATCCTCTCGGTTACTAGTGCCTCCTCCTCCTCCTCCGCCTCCCCGATTGCCGTCTCTGTGGCCGTCTCTGGCTCGGGCAACGCCTCTGCCTGGGGCTCAGCAATTGCTTCCGACACTTCGGGCGTTTTAATTGCATTTGCATTTTCCTCATCGGCCTCGGGCTCATGCTTCTCCTCCTCCTCCTCCTCTTGGGGCAGTGGCAGCTCGGTGGTGATCTCTAATTCTGGTTCTGGTTCCGCTGCTGCCTCTGGTCGCTCTGTGGTCAGCTCTGGCTCTGCTTCTGCCTCCTCCAGTGGCGCCAATTCATCATCATTTGTTGGGTATGTCAATTGTTCGTGCTCCGCTTCGGTGATTGCCTCCACCTCCTGCTCCGTCTCCGTCTCCGCCTCTGCCTCTGCCTCTTCAGTGTCGATGTCTTGGACTGGTTTCTCTGTTGTGGCTTCATCTGCATCTTGATGGACTTCTTCTTCCACCTGCTCGGGCTGGCTCTCCTCCTCGTGCTGCTCTGCCCCCTCCTCCTGGTCAGCCGGCTCAGTGACTTGGTCTTGATTTAATTGATTGGCTTCATTTAAATCATCCTCGCCACTTGTCGGCTTGATGTCGGCGCTTTGTTCCGCCTGATCGGTCTCAGATCCAGATCCAGATTCAGCTGCAGCTCCAGATTCAGCTCCCGACTCCAGTTCGGGCCTCTGACTGTCATCGGTGGCCAGCGGCAGCTCCACTTCTGCGGCTTCGGTTGGTGTTGCTTCTGCTTCCGCTACTTCTTTTTCCATTTCGGTTTCTGGCTCCTCTGGTTTTCCCACCTCGACTTGGCTTTCACTCTCCATCTGCACTGAGGCTGGCACGCTGCTGACAATCGTCGGCTCCTCCTGCTGCTTGGGTGGCTGCTCCTCCTCGTCGTGGTTGGGGGCCACAGCCACTTCCAGCTCATGATCCCCCGAGGCTCCGAGATGCTCCTCCTCTTGCTCCACCTCGTTGTCAGCTGCCTTCGTCACACTTTCGGTTTCAGGTGCAGCATTAACTGGGATCAGTTCCTCGTCGGCCACCGTCTGGGCTGCCTCCGGCTCTGTCTCCTCCTCGAGAAGCTGCGTCTGGACCGGCGGCTCGCTGGTGCTGGCCTCAGCATCAGTCTCGTTCTCGGCAACAATGGGCACCACCTCCTCATTAGTCTGCGGCACCTCCTCCTCTTCCTCCTCCTTCTCGGGCTCAGCTTCATAATCGAATTTCATGGTGTCGTCGATGGGCGATGAGGCAATCTCCTGATTACCCGAGGCCTCCTCCTCCTCGGCTTCTGATGCCACCACCTCTGGGACAATCTCTTGGTGCTCCTGGGGCTCAGGCTGTTCACCAGTTAGCTCTGGCTTATGGCTGTCATGCTCCTCGGCGTATTCCTCGTCGATTTTGTAGGGATAATCTTCGGTGGGCCCAGCCTCAGTCTCCTGTTCCGCAGCAATGGCATTCTCGGTGGGCACATCGGCGGGCGTGAGCAGCTGCTGCACCCCAGTGGTGGCATCTTGAGAGATCTGGGTGAGTTCGGGCTCCTTTGGTGAAACTGCAGCCTCCTCATGGTTCTGCTGCTGCTGCTCCTCTTGGTTCTGCTGCTGCGTCAGTTCGGTTTCCTCGTGGGCCATGTCCACAGCTTCCAGTTTCTCACCGTTATCCACCTCAGCTACCTCGGGTCTCAGCTTGGTGGTCTGGCCATCATCCTCCTCCAGGGATTGCTCCTCCACGCTGGCGGGCAGCTCATCTTCGAGGAGAATGGGAGCAGCTGTCGTTGTTGTCGTCGTTGTCGACGGGGTGGTCCTTCTTGTGGTTGTTGTGGGAGCAGGTGTTGTGGTCGTTGTTGTCGTCGTTGTGCTCGTAGTGGTTCTCCTTGTTGTGCTCGTGCTAACTGGTTGCTCCACCTTCTCAATGGCCTGATCCCCCTCCTGCTGATCCGCCGCCGGGGCCACGCAGAGACCACCGATCATCTTGGCGGGACTTGTGCACTGGCAGCGCCCGAAGAGATTCGGAATGAGGAAGTCACAGTGGGTGCGGGAGTCGAACATTTGGCAGTGGGCGTGGCTGTAGCAAACGGCGCCAGGATGGGCAGCTGTGGGAAAATAAAGAGAGAGAGAGAGAGAGGGAGGGTTGAGAAATTGCGGAAAATTCTCGTGAGATTTGCTCCGGATCGAGTTTGTGTGTGTGTTTTGAGTTGTGTTATTAAGTTAACCGTAAACCGTAAACCGAACTGCAAGCACCAAATGCATATTAAAAACTCATCATCATCATCATGAGGAGCCACACCAGAACATGGAGGAGAACAAGAACCACATCAGAGCATTAGCCCGCCTTCGACAAGCCTAATAACCGTCAATAAAGTCAACTGCAACTGCATCAACCTCAACGCATCGTGGCCAAAAGAGAATCCCAAAGAAGAGACGAGAATCCATGCAGAGAGCAAAAATGGGAAGTACTTTAAGACATATTTAGGGATTTTAAATATAAAATAAATATCTATTTTTTAGCCAAAAATTCCGGTGTTTTTTTTTTATTAGAATATCAAGAAATGTTTATTAATTAATACAAAAATAGATTTTTCCCCTGTGCATGACTATGATACTCGCAGAAGGGGATCAGATGGGAACCAGAAGATGACGCTGAAACGTCGTCGGTGACGTCGCCCATTCCCATTACCGTTCCTCATCAGCATTCCACTCGCCGATAACTGGCTGAAAGAGCTTGGTGACTACATACAACCACAAATGCAACTGCAAGCCAAGACTGAGCCGAGCCACCTGCGTGTCTGCCACTGTCCTCCTCTGGAATCTCAGCTCTGACCCACTTTCCGGACTGCCGCTCCAACTTGTTTTCACTTGTTTCGTTTTTGGTTTTGCCAGCAACTTGCAACTAGGAACTTGCAACTTGCATTTCACTGCCGCTGCCACCTGCCCATTTGCCCTTTGGGCAGTGTCTGGCCACGAGATCCATTCCCATTTGGCGATCATAAATCGGTATGCGAATATATACCCTTTTCATCCTGGCCCAACTGGAAAAGTTCGTTTTCTCGCGGGAATTTCGGCCACGGACAGATCCACAAATCCCCAAAGAGCCTTCTGTCGGCATTTCACAAAAGGCGCTCCATTGGCCATTGGGGAACCGGTCGATCGTTGGAGTTCGTGGCACATGAAAGGCAAACGGCCAGGCCTGCATGGCGTATACTTAACGAATGCACCGCCTGACACTGACACTGAACGACGTCGGCCAAAGCCCAATTCCAAATGCGAGTAGCTCGGACGTGTCTTGCCGCAGCACTGTGACACCAATATGGAGTCAACGTGGAGCAGGAAGAATCGCATAAAAAGGAAGGATGCCAAATGCTTGGCCTCATCTTTCACTTTTATATAAGAGCATTAGAGGGGGCATAAGATGGATAATTGTAACTTGATTAATTTATTTAAGTTTTTCAAAATACAAATAGTATTTGAAGATATTTGAAATGTTTAAATATTTTGGATTAATATTTAAGGTTAGCTGAGAATATTAAAAGCTTTCATTTGCTTTGATATTTTTAAAAAGATTAACTTTAAAAATCGATTTAATTATTCTTTTTTTAACTAAGGCTGAGAAATCATATATTTTTATAACATCTGAGACATATTCAAGACTTTTCTGTTATAAACTATATTATTTCCTAGTTGTGGACATTAAAATGTTTCTGTGTTTTTATTTATATTCAACTTTCTAGAGATAAATCCCTTTGTATTCATTTTATATTATTCATATTATAAGCCCGACTTCTTTAAATCAAATTTCTCTCTGTGCTTTAACATTGTTTTATTCCCAACATGGGGCATGCGGACGACGCCTCTGATCGATGTGGCTGCCTGGGGGCAATGCCAATGCCACGGCCACTTAGCGTTGTTGCCGGTGCGACAGGTTGCATGCGAATCGCTGCACGACTGCCACTGCTAACCTAACCCACTTCGATTACGGCCAGAGCTGCTCCGATCTCCGAGAGATCACCGGCGCGAGATACCCAGCGAACTGCGAGAGCGACGCGTGTGAAAATTGCTGTGTGGATCGGCGGGGAGCTGGCATCATAAACAATAATTTGCATCGAAATCAGCATAAATTAAATCGCAGCTTCCTCTGCGGGCGCTGTCTTTGTTTAAGTCGCCGCCGCCGGTGGCCGGAATCGCAAATAGCAAATCGCAAAACTGTGTCAACTGCCTGCCACACGCACAGCCGCACAGATACAAATGCCAGATACGAGATATATCCATCTGTGGCAGCATTCCTGCGGCTATAATAAGTCTATTTATGCCGCCGACTTTCATTATATGAAATAACCCGGGGACGCTTCAATTAATTGAAACCATTTGCATTTTGTGGAAATGGTAAGTTGTCTTTTATTTTCCGGAAGTTGACCGAAAGCGGCGGGGCGCTACTTTTGCCACTATTTTTCGGTTATGTTTTGGCCGTTCCACATAATTTGCATGCAATTTGGCATTTGGCGCAATTTAGTTTGAAATGGCCATTCAAGAAGCATTTTTTTGGTTTTTTTTTTGTCGTATATTTTTCTTTCTATTCGGTTTTGCTTTTCTTTGTCTGTAGCCGCAAATTAACACAGTTTGACTTTGACTGGGCTGCCTTTTGTGGGTCATGCGAAATGAAATGGAATTTTTCGGCGGTTTTCGGTAGTTTTCGTTCGCTTTGGGTCTTTCTCTCTTTCCATTTTTATATTATTTTTGGTGCAAGGTGTCGCAATGGAAAGTATTTTCCCTGTTTTTTCGTTATTTTTCTGGCCTGCGAAGGTGTTGAGGCTGCACGAAAGTGAGCTGAGTTTGCCGAGGAGAGTGACTAGGAGATTTTCTACAGCTTCTCAGGCTCAGCTTCTGGCTCTGCCTTATATAATGAGAGTCAGCAGGGATGCCACAAACTTAAAAAAAGCTGAAGAAACACAGGGAAAAGGGGCTTAAAAGAACCTATAGTTTTTTCTTTATCTTGTAATAATTCTGTATTTAATTTAAATTTATATTTGTAAGAAATTTAGTACTTGTTTTCTTTTCAAGGAATGTATATATTATTCACAGCTTTTAAAACCAACTAAAATAAATAAATAAATAAAAAGTAAAGGTAATTTTAGCAATTTAATTTTTCACCTTTAGATCTCCAGATTCTCTCTTTCATTTTTTATATTCAAAATAAATTTTTAAGTATTTGTAAGTATTGAATTTTGAAATTTTCTTTCTCTCGGTGCAGCTGTGTGATCGCCGATGTCAGAGTGGTTCACTTTTCCTGCAACTTTGTATGCAGAAGATCTCGATCATGCGAGACAGTGGCTCAGCTTCCACTGTTTGGTCGGTTAGTCTGGGGCTATCTGTTTGTTCATTATCTGAGCGAGTATATATATACATATATATATTTAAGCATATATATTTGGCATACTTTTAAGCTGTGGAGGCCGGGTGAAACGGGGAGAGTGGAGTAGACCAGGCCAAAGAACCGAATGCATAACTCATAAAGATGGGAGGAAGTGCTCATTGTTGGTGGATTGCTGGATGGCTGGATAGCTGGAGGTGGGCTCGTTAAACAGTCACAAAAACGGGCAAGTTAAGAGCCAATCCCGGAATGGGCTTGGGCCTGGGTTAAGGTGCATGGGAAACTGGAACAAGTGGCCAAGAGCGGAGCGCCGAGCTCGAAGAGCTGGAGAGCGCGGAGAGCGCGAAAAAGCCAAATGGAAAGCCTGACAAGCTAACAAAATCTGGCACACCACTTGCTTCACTTGACCCGCGGACTCAGATGGAGATGGAGGAGCAGCCAGCAGGGAGAGATGGCGATAGGATGAAGTGAATGGCCAATCCCAAATGTGTGCAACATTTTTGTCAACTGTGCAACTTTGGCCTTACTCTCTCTGTGTGAGAACTAATTGGACTTTCTTGGACTTTCTTCCCATTGCTAATCAGTGCAATTTAATTACGTGGAGAGGAGGCAGGCAATTAGCCATGTAAAGTAGGCACCGCTGGGCGATAGCCATCGAAGGGGCTAAGCCAGGATATTCCCATATAGTCTCGTCTTGTCTCTCTAATGGTGAAAGGTTCCTCTTTCTTTTATTGTGTGTTTCGGTGAAAGTATCTCTCATAAATGAGCGCGGGCTCACCTGGCCGCTTTGGCCTCAAATTACGCTTAATTAAATACGAGAGCTAACTCTCAGCTTGGCCAGCAGCAGCAGTCTCAGCAGCAGCTGTCCTGCCCATATATATTGAGTTCTTATGCCATATAATTAAGTCGCCAGAGCCACATCAGGTGAACGGCAATGACACGAACTGCTCCACGATCGTGCCCCAGTGGGGAGGAGTGGGGAGAGCCATGGCCCCTCGATTCTAGTCAACATTCTAATCAGATTAACGCCACTTGGCGCCAATGTGCCAAAAGGAAGTGGAGCGAATTCCAATTGCTGGCAGGGATGACAGTCAAGGAGAGGACAGAGAAGGGTTTGTGCCGTTCACAGTCACTGTTTCCAAAAGGTTTATTTCAAAAATACCTTCGATTTAAGTAAACTCTGATTAAAGCAATTAATTTAGGTAACTTTAAAGTTCAAATTAAAACCAAAGCTTTCTCTAGAATTGTTCTTTGAAATGTTACCTACAAGTTTTTATCTCAACTAAATTTATTACTGCCATGTTCTGTGAATAATTTATATAATCTTTTTCCCCCGCAAGAATTAACTTCTGTTTTTTTCTACCCTTCTTAGTCAGTCACTGAATGAATCACACAGGCCAGCTAGTGATTTATTTCCTACTCAAGCCATGAGTCACGGTTCCCTGGCCCAGAGCCCTAGCAGTTAAGTGTAGCTGAAGATGCATCTTCGGTGCCATTGGCCGAGTATCTTGAAAAATGTATCTTTCACACATCGCTCTGCACAAACAGAAACAGAAACTCGTAGAGAGATCGAAGCCAAACATTTGCATTTACATTTTACATTTAACGTTCAGCATTCTACGTTTTGTGTTCGTTTTTTTTTCTTCTCCAGAACGCTGCTGGCCAGTTCTTGGAAGATTAACCAATTATGCGTATAATTAGTGACACGATTGTCTTGTTATTTTCATCGTTATTGTTATTGCTATGCCCGTGTTAATTGCCGGCAGAAAGGAAAACCCAAACGAACCAAAGTGTTAACGAATGGCAAACAGGAAATGGGAGTGGACACTGGAGTAGAGTACACAGAGCCAAAATGGATAATCAGAAAATACTAATCAAGGGTTACAAAGATAAAGAGAGTAAGCTGAAGTCTGATGATTAAGAAGTTGTTCTTACTGAGAAATTAAAAACAGAAAAGAGGCTTTCTTTTCCATACTTTTAAATAAGTCAAATTTCCACTTAATAAATCTCCTAAAAATCAAACCCAAACAAATCCCTTGAAACCAATTTTTCCTGTGTAGTTACTATGTACTACCTCGCATTGCGTGACATTCCGGTTAACTCAAGAAATGATAAGCCATCAAAGTGGGTATTATTAGTTGGCTGCCGTCCGTTTATTGCAATTCACCAAACACCGCACCGAACAGTTAATGATATCATCTAGCAAATGTGTGTGTTGTGTGTATGGAATTCCATGAAAACCGGGCGGATTAGGGCCACAAGACTTGGCCGGCACTTGGCGGATACTTACGTCCCAGACAGGTGTGCTTGCGGAACTGCAGGAATCCCTCGACGCACCGACAGGCTCCATCCAGACAGCTACTGTTGGCCACCTTCATGGAGCACTGTTCGCTCAGCTGACAGTCACCGCCCAGGAGTTGGGCTGAAAATGCACAAAATCAACAAAATAAACGTATCAAAAATCTGTATTTATCCTGAATTAGAGTTTATCATTAAAGGTAGCCGGGTAATCATCTTGAAATTAACTTTAATCGTCTCATTTGAGGGAATTTTCTAAGGAAAACATTGGATTTAACAAGCAATTTTGAGAGTGTAAAATAAATGTAAGAGGGGAGGGAAGGAGGAGAGAGTCCATTACAAGGAATTTTCTATTTGAGTTTCGCAATAACTATAATTGGACGGCAAAATGTTAAGAAATAAATAACATGATTTAGACAACAGATAAATCCAATTATTAGATATCATTAAGAAGAAATGTATCTTTAATGGCGAAATTCGTTAGTTGGTATTTTCTGCGAAAAGCCAAAACAATTTGGAAGAGTTGAAGATAGATTTAATAGGCTCATTTTAATGACTTTTCTTTTTTGATATTGTTAATAACTTTCAATTCTTTAAAGAAAAGATTTCTGATGAACAATAAACAGTTAATTTCCTTAATAATTTTTATAATTTAATTTTCTCAACTTAATTTGTTATTTCTTCATAAAAATGTACTCTTTCCCTAAAATATTAAAAGTTAAATGTTTAAGCATTGAAAAATTCAAAGATAAATATATAATTAAGTAATGTTTTCTCTATCTAAAGTTACTAAATATTTTTATTGAATACCTTAAATGGTAATCATGAATAAAATCCCTAAAAGACTAACCTAAATCTTGGTTACATTGTATTCCCTCTCCAGCTTCTTGTTTATATTTGACCATCAGATGATGAATCACTAATTCTCCCCAATGGAATTCCAAATTCTTTTTCTGTGTACAAAGACATGGAGAGAGTTGTGCTGAGTGCATCTAACGGGTCTTCGGTGGACAAACACACATCTCCATATGCAACTTCAGCTCCAACTCCACCCATTGTTTGCTTATGTTTGCCCGGCAAACATTCTCTCTATACTCCCACTTTTGGGGTTAGCCAAAGATTGACTTTGCCTACTTAGTACTTACACGACAAACAGCGCTTGGAATCCAGCTGGACGAAGTAGGGGGCGCACTCGCAGTAACCCAATGCGGAGCAGCTGCTGCCCTTGATGAAATCCGTGCAGTCCATGTCATGCTGGCACTTATCGCCCAGCTCCAAGGCCTGGCTAGCATTTGCCACTGTGAAGATGATCAGCAGCTGAAAGTAGTAGGAGGAGAAGGGATATTACAAGAAGTTCTTAAAGATTGAAGTTCTTTAAAATTGTGACATTAGAAATCTCTCTAAACTATATACCATTAGTTCCTTCCTTAATTTAAGATTTTGAAGCATTTTCCCTGGGAATTTCCTACACAGCACCTTCTGCCGCATAATTGCAGAAAACCGTAGTTTCTTAAAGACCTGTGCATTCCTTCTTCCTTCGATCCAAAGTTTTTATGCATTACCTATAAACCGCAGAGATCTGTTATTTATAGCCACAGCATATTCTTTCAATTAGGTGAACCGTTTTGCATGGGCCATTATTAAATCGAAATGAGCCAACAAATTGGACGGTCTTGACCAAGTCTTGTTCAAATGCCAAACAAATGGCTTGGGAACACGGAATAACATATTCGTGTGGGCCCAGTGTCCGGCCGTAAAATCCGTACTTAATCGCTGCAGCAGCTCACTGGCTGGTTAACTCTTTTTATGAATGGAGTGTGTGCGATGTGTGTAATTCTAGCTTGTAGCTACGTATCTGTCAGATACAAAGCTTTTGTTCGCCGCACAGACACAGTTAACGTTATATCAGATGCTACAGCGATACCCGAGAACTGGAGAACTGAAGAACTGGAGTTGTAAAACAGAATTAACAGTTGCCTGAACACCGAACACACGCCCCGTCGAAGGCGGAGTATATGTATATATTCTTGGCCAGGCCAAGTACACTGTGGAGTGGGTTAGCCCGGGATCTATAATTAAAAAAAGCAACAGAAACAGAAACAAACAGCAGGGAGTTAAGGGTACCCACTACTACCATTCGAGCAGCATGTATGTTTTTAGGTTGTCTCGGGTCAATTTACCTATGTTTTGGATACCCTTTTAATGGGTATTTATTTTGGATTATAATGGATAGGTATTAGCAGGTGAGGAGTCTGTATTTCAGAGTAATAATTGTAATAATAATAACTCAAATGCAGAGAAAACTATTTTTCTAAGTGATATTTAAAAATATGTATATAGATAAGGTTAAATAGCTTTGCTTGGGTTCTGAAAAGATCTTTAATTAAGGGTCAAAGTAATATTCAACTTTCTGGGCTTTAAATCAAATAAATTTGTGTTGAGTTCCTTAAAAAAATGCAATTCAATTAAATATCTTATTTAATCTTTAATGTTATTTCCGTTCTATCAAATCTAGAATACAATAGATTCCAACTTCAAGGGTATTCCAAGCCTCGGTCCACCAAAGCCAGCCCTCCTCACTTGTTTTGCAGTTAGAACGCTGGCTTAGCTTGGCTAATAAATAAGCTGAATTTTGTGGCCAACATGGATAGAGCCACACACATACGTATAGAATACGGAGTGGGGAGAAGAGTGCAATGTACTTTCTGCTCATCGCGAATGAGCGCCACACGCCATTAATTACGGGCCGGCTCTCTGGGATTGGCATTACCTAACCGAAACCAAGGCACTAGCTCCATCTACTATATCTCCATCTCCACCAGCAGCAGCAGCAGCAGCAGATACAGATACAGATACAAGTTAGGTAACTGGGCTTCCTCGCTGGCTTTGGTTTCGGGTTCTGGGTCTTGGGTTTTGGGTTTTTTTTAGCATATTGGCTAAAACGGTACTGTTAGATCTTCACCCCCGACTTTCTTGGTATCTTTCTTTTTTTTGTGTTTTTTGTTGGAATTTGTTAACGCATTAAATCCAATGATTACATAAAGTTAGCCTTGGATTTCATGGGGGGAAGGCCCCCCTCAGACTCAGCTAATTGGCAAGAATTCAACGATTCTGTTTCCAATTCCACAGTCACGCAAGTCTTTGGCAAATTGTACAAGTTGAGACATTAAAAAAACACAGTTAGGATCGTTTGGCGGAATGCAACATAGTAGGCTTTTCTTGCCTTAATTGTGATAAATGATCAGGTGAAAATTTTGGGTCATAAACGGAAGTAAATCAAAAGATTTTGAAATGAAATAAGGGGGAAGAAGTCCTAGGTTTACTTGGTAATTTATGGATCTTTTGTGAAATTTTCCTATATCTTTAAATGAACCTCTTAGGAATATCTTTCCAACTGATTGCCACTTATTAACTTACAGATTGTTTACTTAATAAATTAATTAAAATAAAAAGAAAAGCCTTTCTGCAAAACTTTCCCCATTTCCTACTAAGAAACCCTCCCTAAGCTACATATCAATACCAATAAATTCGCCTTCTTTTGAGTTTATTGAATAATAAACCATTTCAGAGCTTTTCTGTTCAAATTAGTTTAGAATATTATTTTCTTTGTGACTTTCCCCTTTTCATGAAACCATTAAAGGCATTATATGTTGAGTTTATTGAACAACAAACCACTGACACTACCATTTCGATCTTCAGATCTTCAAATAACAATAAATAAATAATGTACTCAACATAATCCCCATTCAGAGGTGTTTTCTTTGGGGTCTCAAGATCATTTCGCTACTCATTCGATGCTTGTCTAGTCAAAACACAGCACTTGGGCCCCGTGGCAAGCTCGGGCCCCCTCAGAAAGCCAAAGCCAGGCAAATCCATTTCCATTTCCATTCCTATTCCCATTCCCATTCCCCATGAGTACACTCAATGGGAGCGCCAACAACTGCAAACGAGATCTCGAATGGAAAAAGTATCGGATCGAAGCTGTAGTCTCGAGACGGAATCGCAGACTCCAGCGGCCAAGAGAACCAGAAATGAAATGAAACCGTTCAAACTCGACGGCATCAATAAAATGTCAATAAACAGAGAAGAAATTGTTTAATTACGCTTTCGAGCTGGCCGCCAACTATATGGTAGAGAACGAGAGGGAGAGGAAGAGAGACAGGCTATTGGCCATTAGAGCCAAGTGCCAGTATATGTTTGCCTTTGTTTGACTTGACCCAATAACTCTGGGCCAAGTTACTTTCGTTGCCAGCTCATTGTCCATGGGCGGTTTGACATCTCGCCGCAGAAAAGCTCAGAGTGGCTGGAGATACAGAGATATCCTGGGATCTCTCGAGGCGGCTAATAACCGTCAGGTTGTGTCCACCCGGCCATTTGTAATCCTCCGGCCAGCCATTCATCTTCCCGGCCTCCTGAAAGTCCACCTTCTTGTCCGTTAAAAACCCCATTCATCAGGCGGGCTTATTTATTTCTCAGCTTTCCTGATTCTCGGCTCTTGGGTTTTTCTGTTCCCTGGTTTTTGGTTTTTGGGTTTATGGTCGCTGTGCTAATGAAGACCCGTTGCAGTGGCACTGCACTGCACTGCAGTTATTGTAATTTAGAATCGTAAAAGAACCAGCCAGCCGGCCAGCGAGAAGGCAAAAAAGGAGTAAATAATTTTTCGTGTTTTACAAATTACTCTCGTACTTGTTTAATGATCGTCGGGCGCCGGACCGTCTGGTGACCTTTGGCCGAGCCAAATGCAGGTGCACAGAGATGCAGCCGGTGGCCGGCAGACGGTGGCTGGTGGCCAAGACTTAATGCACTTGGCTCGAAATGGGCTGAACGGGGCAGCGGCCGAGGGCATAGCGAAACATAATAACAAACAACATCGAAGTGGATAAATTGTTTCTTGGCCAAGATGGAGTGGAAAAACAGTTTGGAAAAAAGAAATACAACGAGCGAGAGCCCTTTGTCCATTGCATTCTATTGGATTTTTTAGCAGTAGGAATAGATGAAGAATTATTAGATGGGAAAATCTAATTGAAATGTGAAAGATTCATTTATAATTCATTGATTAAATTCCAGAGATAAAGCAAGTTATTAATAATTAACACCATGAACATTAAATTACATTTTTATAGTATTTAATAATAATTTCAAACTAAAGAAAATGTTTATTTAATTCAGTCGAATTATAAAATCTCATTTTAAAATATTTTTAATAGGTAAAACCACTCTAGAAAACCTCTTGAAATTAGTCTTAAAATCCACAACAAAGTGAAAATATTTACTTTAAATGCTAAACACTACTAAAATAATCTTTTGGGATCTTAAGAAATATTATTAGGCAAAATAATATTCCATAAAGATGAATCATTTGATATTAAATTAACTTCAAAACTCTAAACAAAAATGGAAACAAGGAAGATATTTAAAATAACCCACAAAAGAGATCTTAAAATCGCATAAATGATAAGAAGACTAGGTCTTCAAGGTCCTAAAATAAAAAAACAACAAGAAAACAATATAAAAAGAGAAGAAATAAAACCCAGTTAGCCAAACTTCCTCTTTTTTTTATGCCTCCAGTTTTCCCGGAATCCATAAAAAAGGCCAGCAATTCAATAGAAGCATTTATTAATAGTCAAACTAGTTCCCATACCCCACAACCATAATGACGCTTCCCGCAGTAATAATGATTAAGTGCCGGGCAATGAAATTTTATGAAGCAAATAATTCACTAAACTTAATGCCCACTCTGGTGATTTTTTTCCCCTTCTTGGATTTCTTTTGGTGCCAGAGCAGTGCCAAGGGAAAAACTCCCACCTTTTATTAGATTAATTTGCCCACATTACTCAGTCAATGGAGTGGACTGGCGACCCCCATCGACATCATCATCTCTGGCCCGATCTGCGTCATGATCTTCGACGCCTGCCTATCCATCTATCAGCCGCAGTTTGACCCAATGGCCGACTTCACAGCTCTTTGCACACACTCGGAGCTCACTTTGCAAAGAAAAGAACGCGGCGCAGAGCTAGCTGCCCACGCCAAGACAAAAAAAAACACCTAACATCATAAATAAAAATTGTGCCAAAAAAAAAGAGTTTGGCTTTTGTTTAAGAAAGCGAAAAAGGCGCTTAACAATAGCCCGCTGACCAGGTGACAAACATTTTTTGGAGCAATTTGAATTGGCAACGCCCCAAATGACTTTTGAATGCCGAAATGGTGGTGCAATTTTCTAGAGTATTTCCTTTTATATATTTTTTGTAAACATCTTTTATATATATTTTTTATTTTGGCCGCAGTTGGGCTTACTTACCGCTAAGAGCCGCTTAACCGTAAAAGTATTTCCATTGAGCATTGCGATCGCAGGTTGCTTTCTCGATTTTTTTGTCGGCGTCGCAGTCGCCGTCATTGCCGCGCTTCTGTAGCTCCGAGAAGCTGCCTTGGATCACCCTGGGAAGGCTTTTCTCTCTCCACCAATTTCCCTCCTTTTGTGTGTTTTTGTCGATTTTCCAACCGATCACCGTACTCCGTACTCTGTCTCTTCCTCTTTATCTCTCTCGTGGCAGTCGTTAATATACGAGTGTGTTTCTGTGCTGTGGAAAGGAGTCGGGGATGTGAGGATGCGAGGGGAGAGAGACTTGACTTAAACTCTGAACTCTTAGGGTCAAAAACGGAACGAAAACGTTTTTCTTTTTTTTACGGGGCAAAGGAAATGCGGCCCACTAAACAACAAAAAAAAAACAACGAGGAAAATAATAATAATAATAATTTCTGTTTTATTATTTTGCAATTGTCGGTTGCCCTGTTGAGAAGGCCAAAAAAGCAAAAGCCAGCCAGCCAGCCAGGCAACCGGCCGGCTTGCGGCTCACACGCCCCTCATTCGCATTCAATGGGCATTGAAGTCGCTCCACTTTAAAACGAATGACTTAGGCAGCGAACTTGAGGCGGCAGCCGAAAATGGGAAATTAACACCTGAACCGCCACAGCCGACGCTGCTGCCCTAACCTAAGCCCTCAAAACTTATTTCGTTTATTTTTCTCGACCGCTGTCTCATGTTTTTCCGTTTTTTCTTCATATATTTTTTGTTGTTGTTGCTATTTTCACTTGCTGTGACGACCTTTGTGGCTGTCTCTCTGTTTTTCCTCGCTTTTGTGTGTGTCTTGTTCTGTTTTTTTTTTCTTATACGGAATTCGGGTAACGTTTTTGTTGTTGTGTCTTTCTTCGCCGCTGCTGCTGTTATAAAATTTCATTTTATTGCAATGCATGAGTCTGGGCCGAAGAGTTCGAGACCGCAAGACTGAGACTAAGGCTAAGACTAAGTCAGAAGACTGGAGACTGGGTCTGAGAATGTGGCGCTCTAGGGCATTACCGTTAGGCGGCTGAGGCACAAAATAAAAAAAGAGAATAAACGAGCAGCGCCGATATAAAACATCAACTAACTCCAGCATTTTTATAACTTAATAAAAAAAAGACTGGGAGGTGGGCCGGGGGGAGAAAGGAGGAAAGGGCTCTCGAGAGTTCGATTTAAATTGGTCTAAGGTGAGAAAGGCCTGAGAACTAGTCGCTGCACAGAAAACAATGTCATAAAGGTTTCTTGGCAGCTCAAGTTGAGGTGTTGATAAGGTGCCAGGTGAAGTTTTTTTTATAATTGAAAAAATAATGCATATGACCTCTATGATAAATTACTGAATTAAGGTTATTGCTGATGTTACATTAAAATATTAAATATTAACAACTTTGGCTCCAAAAATTTTAATTTCTTTTACTTTACCAAAAAGCCTAAACAAAATTACAGCAAAATAGCTAACTCTTATAAAATCTCATCAGTTTTTCTTTTAAAATAGATTCTAAACAATATATGTTCCAGGATTTTTAAATATATTTCTTTGTAAACAGATTTTCTTGTAGATTTTAAAGCAAAATTTGAAAATGGAATCTTTTTTAGATGCTAATTTTTATAATCATATTTTTGTATTTTAAATTTGTATATTTTTACTTATGAAACATATTTCTTTGGCTTGAAAATCCACAACATACTAAAGGGAATATTTTTTAAATATTAAAAAAAATATGTAAGCCTTTAAAAACTTCCTCTTTTCTAATTCTTCTGTTTTTCTGTTTTTTTTTCGCCATACAGAATTGCTTTTGGTCAAGGGGCGTATATGGGCGTGTCTGGACAATTGCCAGACTCAATTTTTTGACCCAGTCAGCCGCGGAGAAGCAGAGGCAGATGGAGATGGAGATACAGATGGAGATGCAGAGATGCAGATGGCGGAGATCTTCCGCAATCGATCAGCATGTGCAAAGTGTTGGGCTGGCAACCGCAAAACGCAAACTTTTGCTGGGGAACTGCATTTTTATGCTGTTGTTGGTGTTGTTTGTGGTTTTTGCGCTTGGTCTATCGGTCGCTGGGTCGTCATCAATGCAATGCAACACACACACACACAGAACGGACTCAGGCTAAGACTCTGGCTAAGACACTCTAGCCGAGAGACACAAGGCAGTAAAAAAAGAGCCAAGAGCAGCGCGATTCTGGCACCGTTATGCACCCAATATGGCGACTGCACCACCACCGCACCACCATCTCCACCAGAACTGCAGCTCAGCACGGCTCAACACATGTGCCGAAGCTGGACTGGCTCTGGCTCTGGCTGTAGCTCTAACTCTGACTCTGGCTTTTGGGTCTGGGTGCATCTGCATCCAGCAAACTGGACAGCAGAGACACGGGACTCCGGGGACCCTGGATCTCTGGATCTTTGGAGCTCTGTCTTCACTTGACTGCCTTCCCATGTATGTTTGTCTATCTCGCTCGCTATTTGTTTGTTTGTTTGTTTGTCAGTTGGTTGTTGGTTGTTTCTTCGCTGGTTGGTTCCTTGCCCGCTCGCTGGCTAGGGTTTGTTTGTTGGTTTTCCTTGGGAGTCCGCAAGAAAAACAGAAATTACACACAGTTGCGCGAATGGGCCGCGCCTTAGTCTAATTCCAGCCAGAAATCCTCAGGATCTCTTATCGATTATCATCATCATCATAATTATTATTATTATTATTATTATTTTCCTCTTTTCGTTTATTTAGGAGTATATTTTAGCTACCGTTTTGTTTAAACTTGTATCTCGTTTTCGCACTCGCGTCGCGGCACTTTCTTGTGAGTTGTGTGTTTGATGTGTTCAAGTGTTTTTTCGGTTCAATTTGATTTATTTCTTTTATTTTTTGCTAGCAAGTTGAGTGTGCAAAGTGCAGCCGCATCCACGGAGATGAGCTGAGCTGGGCACGTCCGCACGTAACGATGGTCAGCAACGAACTGAAGAGGAGCCAGCCAGCCACGGACTTAAAGAACCAAAGACAAGCAGCCGCAGTTCGCAGTCGCCAGCAACAGCAGCAGCAGCAGCAACATCAGCAGCAGCAGCAGCAGCAACACGAAGAAGCCACTTGGCCAGCTCAAAGAGGCGAGCTTTTTGGCCAAAGTCAAAGTCAAGGCAGCGAAGCTTTCTCAGACACGACAAGTGCCGAGGTCTTGGCCAAAATGTTGTTGCTATTGCTGCTGCTGTTAGTGATCATATTGCTGCTGTTACCCGAGAGATATTGCTGCTGTTACTGCGGCTTAGGCGGGCTCCTGTTACTGCTGATGCTGCTTCAGCTGCTGCTGCTGCTGCCTTGGCTGTGTATGCAAATGCGCTTTATTTGTTTCTTTAATTATGAGTGTCAGGTCCGAGAGAGTGCGAACGGCACAGATTAAGAGAGATAAACGGCGAAGCGTTTGTAGTACACCTACACGACACCGAGATCGCAGCTGCCCAGGCATCTGGGCACTTGCTTCGAAATTAACCGTTTTCAGATACAGTCAAAGTTCGAAAAATGCTACTACTTTTTTAAACTATGTATCTAAGGATCTGTAACTTAAGGAATTTTGAGATTTTTTTAAAATTAAGTTGTCATTATAGGTCCAGTCTCACTAAATTAGAGCATTTAACCAAAAGCCAGATTAAAAATATTCTATAGCTTATACAGCTCCAGCTTTTTGAACCATAAAAACATAAAAACTAAGTGCCTAAAAAAATATATATGTTAAAATATTAACCATGATAGAAATTAAATAATTAAATCGCAAAACAAGATATTTTCTCTTTAACATTTTAAACTGCTTTTAAAGAAACTTTTATGTCTGTAATGACATTTTTTAATTTTAAAAATAGTTTCTAAGGGAAAAATTGTGATTAAAATTGCGACTGGTTTACAGGGTTTAAAAATACATATATACGTGAATAAATATAACAATAACATCTAACAAAGACGTAAATCAATTCACTGCTACTGGATTAAATTCAAAGATTTAAGGTTGAAAAGTTAGACAAAAGTTAACTTAAAACGTTAATTGAATTTTTTAAATAAAGGTACAAATGAGATGATATTCATTGGTATTCATTAATATACAAATATATTAAAAATAATTGTCTTTTCTTTTCAATTATTTATTTGTTATTTATCTATGAATGAATACCCTTCCACAGAATCTCGACTGTAGTTGATTTTTGTGTTCTTTCCACTTCCGTCACTTGAGGTTGAACCCGTGTTGCAATCGCAATGAGGCAAGTGAAGCAACTGAGTCTGCGTTGCGAAACGCTAAGAATAAGCTGGCGAGAATGAAAATAACAATAATAATAATAAGGTGGCGGGGAATGGTCAAATCCAACGCACTCCATTTGGCTGAGGCCAAAAACTATACAAATGCGTCTTCCCTAATTGAATAATGCGGCGACTGCCCTGCTCTTTAAGTCGTTGGGGCTCTTTAAAATTTAAAATTATAATTTAATGGTTTTAAATTGGTCGCTTGGGGTGTAATTTTCGCATTTGAGTTCATTTTAAACAAACTGTTTGCTGTTTTTACATTATCAACGGTGGGGTGGTAAATAAAGTTAGTTCAGAAACTAACTTTAAAGATTTTAATCGAGTAAAATACTATATTTTTAATAAATCGGAGTAAAAGTTTATGGAAACATATACATACAATTAAATTACATAATAAATTATAACATAAACATATTTTTTATTAAATTCCTAAATGTTTTCTACGAGTTTTCTCTTCTTGCTTTACTTATTTGTTCATCTAATATAAATTTATGTTTTTTCTTGTTCCAAAAATGTGTTAATTATCATTTCATGACAATCTAAAACACTTTCTAGTCGGATTTAGCAGCTTAAAACTCCTCAAGCCACCCACGCAACCAATGAGCACAAGTCCGAGGGAACTCAACTTGGGTGTAGACATCGCATATTGTGCCAAGTGGTCACTTCAAAGCGCTTTTGATCGTTTTTGATTTCACATTCAATTTTATATCTGCCCTCTTTGTTTCGCTCATTCTAAAAAAAATACAACAAAAATTGCTTCGATTTTCGAGCATTTTCTGGAAGACAGCATCTTAATTTGAAGATTTATTTCAAGCACCGGAAGCGGAGCAACCTCACCCTTCCCCACAGCGCGCGCAGAAAAAGAGTTGATTGTCCCGAATCGAAAATCGCATATTATGGGCATATAGAGATTCGGCTGGGAACATGGCCATAATTGACACTGATTGTCCACGGTTGCTTGCTTAATTCTACAGTTTTCTTTATTTATTTTCTTTTTTCAAGCGGGGGCAATGGATTCCGAATCTGAATCGGACCTGGGAGTCAATGGAATCGATCGTTAAGGTTTGAAGAAGTCATGCGTGAGCTCTATTAAAAATATATTAGAAGTAAGGAAAGTTTTTGTAATTTAGCTCAAAGGATAAGAAAATTATCGTTGATTCTATGAAGATTTAAATATATATAAAATATATATAAAATATATATAATATATATTTAAATATATATTAAATATTTTTATCCACATTTATAGTTGCAATTTTTATTAGTGTTTACTTTTGATAAAGTTTTGATTTTTAATACAGCTTCTAATTAATTATAATATTTATTTATACTCTATTCCAATGTTTTCCCTTTATTAATTTACAATTTATTCTTATTACAAATCAGATTTTAAACTGAAAGAATAGATTTATTAAAATAAGTTGGTAAATTAAATCAATAAATCGATTACTCTTAAAAATTTGTTCTATCCTAAGCTTAATTTAACCCAAATAAATCTGGATTCGTCTGCCTTTAAAGTTTATTATATCTTTTATTTCATTAACATTTACACATCATTTATATAAACATTTCCCCCAGCAAATATAATCCTATTAACTCGCCAAAACACCTTGCAGAAATAATATTTGTGATACCCTTTTCAATAGATGGCCAGGCAAAGCCATTGATGGAAAAGTTTCCTTAGATGTGCCTGCATTTTGTGTTAAAAACCATGAAATTGTTATTAATGCTTGGACAAAATAGCCCGGCAGCAGAGGCAGAGGCAGTGGCAGCCGGCTGGCCATCATCGCATTAGGAACAATGAAAAGCAAAAGTAAATCGAAATCGTAGCAAAGTCGAAGACACTGCACTGTCCGGAGACGGGAGAAATGTTCATCATCATCAGCAGCAGCAACATCCCAGCAGCAGCAGCAGCATCCCAGCAGCAGCAGCATCATCGGCAATATCGGCAGCGGTGGCATCATTATCATGGCAACGATCATCGCCGGAGTGGCGAACAATTGAAAAAGCGCTTTTGCCTTGCTCTTGGGGCAACACGTGCCGGGTCGGCTCTCGGTTTTTTTGTTTTTTTCGACTGCCATCGATCTCGATCTCGAGTGCCGGTGTACCTGTCGCTGCTGCCGTTGCTGCTGCTGCTTCTGCCACGCCCCCTCCACCTGTCTCCCTCTAGACATAGACATATTCCACCCATATAGAGCCATATTGCCTCCCCCCTGGTGAGCAGTGAGTGCCCTACAAACACACATGCAGGTCCCAAAACACAGTTGCCGCCGGAGATCTTAAACTTTCATTTATACAATTGTCTTCAAACTGTGCAGCGCTTGCCGCTCCGAAATGAAAGTCGGAACAAAATGGATTTGCTTTTGGAATTTTTCTTTAACAGAAGATACACACAACCCAACACACAACACAACAAAACACAACAAAAAAAAAAACAACATTCTGCTGCTGTTTGTTTGGCCAGCGCACTATGGAGAAAAGGTACAACAATTTCACAAAAATTAAAGATAAAATAGGTATCGATATATAAAGAAAATAAGGCTTTTAATTTAAAAATAATAAATTTAAAAAAAAAAACAAGGAAAATACACATTAATCTGGATTTATAATTAGTACTTACCAATTGCCTATACAAAACCAAAGCAAAGAAAATAAACTAAAAAAAAAGGTAACCATATTTTATTTTCAATGAATTTCATTTTTCCATTAAAGTCAAAGACAAATCCTACCCAGAAAACGTTTATTATTTGCAATTGGTTTTATATATTATTTAAATTATTTTATTGTCATTTTATAAAGGTAAATTTGTAACCTATTGGTAGAACTTCAATCAGAATTCTTTATAGAAAAAATATCTATTTTGTTGCATTATTATAATTTTTTAAATTTAAATTTTTAAATGAAAATTTAAGTTTTTAAATTCTTGACTTTTTCCCATGGTTCTCTCTTGCGGCATTTGGTTTATTGCAGTTTTGTGGCCATGTGCCAAAGGAAAGGCGGTCTTACCTTTGCCAACTTCCCTCCGATATCTCGTTAAATCTAAATGTTGGGCTTTATTTTTTGTCTTTTTTTTGGGGGGGGGAGGGGAAGGGGGATTTTATTTTTCGGGGATCGCTCTCCATCTCTTTTCCCAATCAACTTTCGCCGCCGAATTGCAGAACGGAGCGAACGTTGCCTTTCGAAGGTTCTCTGACCATCTTGGGATCCATCTTCAGGCCCTATTCCTGCCGGGTCAATGATCGCGGGTTTTGGCAGAAAAAAAGAACAAAATATATATATAAATAAGAAAAAAAAAAATAGCAGCCCAAACTGGTTATTATAATTTTTCGGCTTTCGCAGAATCGCACGCAGCTGCCCGGACAGCGTCCCCCATTAGGTTGGCCCCATTCTCGGGCTGGCGGGTCCAGGAACTGGGCTTGGCCACATGACAGCCCCATCCTCATCCCCCATGCCCCATCCCTCTACCTAGGTTCTACACTGGAGGAAATTTGGACTGCATTTGGTTGTGATTTTGTTGTCTAGCAGCAGCTATATTCCACTTTAAATTTACACATTTTGCTTATTTTCATTAATTTAAAGAATATTATAATATTTAAACAAATTCATAGTAAATATTACAAGTTTTTAGGTGTAACTTTGTTTCGGTATTTGGCTTCGTGACAAATATGAATATTTTTTGAGAGCAGGGAGTGGGTCGGCGGCGAGGAGGAGTCAAGTCACGGGCTTGCATCCACATCCACATCCCCATTTCCATTCCCAACTTCAACTCCAGCTCCCATCCTCATCCTCATCCACATCCACATCCCCATTCCCACTACCAATCCGCAGCGGAGCACCGCGAACGCGGAAGTATTTAACGTGTTTGTTTGTCCATGCCAATTCCCTGGCTTCTGCCGCATTTGCAGCTCTGCTCTGAGCTCTAAATTCTGGACTGGAGCTGGAGCTTGGACTGGGTCTAGAGCTGAAGCTGAAGCTGAAGCTGGTGGAGATGGAGCTGTGCAATGGTCCAAGCTGGAGTCGCTCTTTCATTTGGGTTTGGTGAAAAGTGTTTTGTATGCAAATCATTGAAATTACATATTATGGCCAGTCGTCGGCCAGTCTTGCAGTAAGTAGCAGTTGGCCTCAAACCAACCCACTGACATGCACCAAGCCGAAAGACGAAAGCCGAAAGCCACCAGCTCGTGGCCCAACTTGGCCACAATTGCTGGCCCGGCGATGAAGACCTCAAATGGTCTTTTTGGTTTCCAGTATTCGGTCTTCAGTCTTCGGTGTCCGTTGAAATGGCAATTGGCTGGGAACTGGCCACGACAGATCGTAAATTCATTAGGGCAATATTTTCGGGAGGTCTGGCAGCTGCAGATGATGTCTCATTTCTTTGTATAACGAAAATAAACGGACTCTTTCTGCGGACATATTTTGTCTCAAAAGATCATATTTATGATGATAAACGGCTTTTTTACAAATATTTTGTTTGGAATTTGAAAGGAAAGTGCTTTGGTTTTGGCCATAAGAAATAGGACAAAACTGAACTTGGAAAGTTTAGTAATAATGCATAAAGCAATTGTTGCTTAGGAGCTAAGTTAATTTTAATAAAACAAGTTGATATTTTATTTATTTTATACATTATTTTTCAAGCTTTATTTTTGTAAGCTAACATACTTATCAATTTCTTATTGTAAATCTAACTTGATCCTTAGAAAGTTCCCCCCCTTTGGAATGGCCATTAGGAAATGTCATTCAATTGGAGCAATTTCTCTGGCTTCTTGCACACGCACATAGCGGGGCCAATGGGGCGTATGCGCAATTTTCTAGTGCGAATAGGAAGCGGTATACTAAGTCGACTTTAATTAAAATGACAGACCATTAGAAAACGATTTGCCCAGATGAATATTTTTACGACTTGATTTGGCGCAGTCGGAAAATGGAAAACTGCAATTGGGCGATCGGGCCATGCGGTTTAAAGCCGCTGGAAAATGGAGAAGAGGAGCGGGCGGGATCCGCTGGCATCCGCTGCGGCGAAACGAAAACCGATCATTAAAATGCACAGTTGAAAACGCAGGTGAAATCTCATCTTGCGGCTATTGCGGTCTTACAGTCAATGCACTTAGGGAAAATATTGTGGATCAATTGAAATTAATGCTCTAAATAAAATAATAAGGAAACTCATTAATCTAAACTTTAATTTAATATTACCTAATTAGGCTCCTTAAAATATATATCTTTCACTTTATGAAATGGCTTGCTTCCATGTTTATATTTATATTACTTGAACATATGTTTTTTTTTTTGGCCAGTGTATAGCTTGCCAGAACTATTCCAATGGACGCTTTCTATCCCCGATTAAATAATGCCCTGGCATTCGTTAGGCCCTCGTGGGCAATCGAGGCCCAAAAACCGAACGCCTGTAATTTCTGGCCATATAGCATACATTAATTGATTTGTTTCGTAACCGAAATTAGGTAATTCGAAAAGCAAAGAAGCGGCAAGGAAAACATTTAAACGCTTAAATCTTCTTCGACTTGGGGCATACGTGAAAGTTCACAAACGAAAGCAAAACGTAAGCTAAACATTTTGTTCGCGGCGGCGCTCATTGTCATTAAACAAAATGAAGCAGAACAGCGTTCGGCATTCGGTGTTTGGGCCATGAAAGGCTTTTAACGCGTCCCAAAAGGGTGGGGAATGGGGGGATGGGTAGGGGGCTTTTTCTCGAGCGGATCGGGGGTGCCGCACGCACCAGATGATCATTAAATGCCAAAAAAAAAAAGAAACAACAAAACGGACTGAATGAAGTGCCAGGTTCGAGTCAAATTATAGCAAAAGCAAAACTAAAACTTTAATGTTTCGAATGCTACGTTTCGTTTCTCATTTCTCCTCTATGAGAGTTCGTATATTAAAAGTGAAAACATGTAGAGACTCCGACCCGAACGCATTCATTCATTCATCCATTGGCAAGGGACAGCAGCAGGCAGCAGGCAGCAAAAAAATAAAAAATGTTAAAGCCAAATTGGCATACAAATTGCGTATACGTAATTTTAATTGATCATTTAAGCGATTTAGTTTCTTGATGCCCGCTTTATGTAAGCATTTCTTTTGCCATTCGCCGTCGATCTCACTCACATTCGGTATTATGCAAATTTCGTTGCGCATTTAGAAGGATTAATGAAACTCCATTGACAGATGCTGCTGCCGGATAGATGAGTAAAAGTTGGCCATAACTTATGACAAATTATCTAATCGCAGTCTTGGCCCTAAAAGCTTAACTTTCTGATCCATAAGTTATGATCAATGAAGTGCTGAAGTGAGTGGGTAGAGGTTCTTTTATAGATTTTTAAACAAAGAACAGGCATTTGTATAATGGAAGAAAACAAATAAATTTTAAAGGTATGAATAAATTTAAGTATGATAACAATTTATTTTCAGTTAGTGTAGGTCAGGAATGAATGTTTAGAATATTTTACTGGCACGCTTTAAACTTCAATCAGATTGCATTAAATTATTCTTTTAACAAAATGCTTGCTGATACTTATTTCATTCTCTCCTTGGAATCTTTGACAATTTTCACAATTAAATTAAATATTCCTAATATTATAATTTAAATTTAACAACCTCCCCAAACACCTTTCCAGCTTAAAAGTGTAATTAGTAAAATACAGCCCACAGACCCATATCTTCCTTCTTCTCATTCACCAGCAAAATCGAGTTTGCCCACTTCACCAGCAGCATCAGTGGCAACATCACTGGAAGTTCCTCCTCTTCTTGGCAGAAAAAACCAATGGCAGCAAGTGAAAGTGTCTAAAGTCACATTCAATTTCGAATAATTTCGCTATCAATTAATAAAACGCTCATCGTGCATGAATGAGTGAATGCGAATGCGAATGTTGTGCTCTGCTCTGCTCTACTGGGAAAGATTAATTGCCGGCCACGTTGAGGGGGCATCATTAGCACATCATTACTGTCCCCCAGCTGAAAACTGTAATGATTACTTTGGACATTTGAATGGGAAGTTTGGCATCATCTTAGAGGTGTAGAAAAATAAAAGCTGCCTCGAAAGCGAAGGTTGCTTGGTTCCACGGTTCCATGGTTCCTTCCTACCCATGCGATGATGGTGCTTTCAAAACTGCACGGATCCGTGGATAGAAGGCTGCCCTCCAGCACTCGTGGGCAACATCTTTCCGAAATAAAATCCATGGAAGATCTCATGCTGCGTAAGCGTTTTAGCGAATAACGAAGAAAGTGCTGCCTGTCTGTTTACACTGAGAAAGGTGTCTAAAATAAACATTCTCAATAACTAAGGGTAAACTGAACTGAAATTTGGAGGCAAGGTCATAGTGCAGTGCTCCTTAGACTCTAATAAATTTATTTAAATCGAAAAAATATATATTTCCAAGCTTATAAACTGCAAGCATGGATTGTGTATAACTTTAGAGATAAATATAAAATATTTCCCAGTGCATCTTTGTACTCTTCTTGGTGGCATTTCTCCTTGGCATGATGCTCAACTATTTGCCGGGCTAAATAATGATGGAAACGAAAAGCGTGTAAAACATCGCGCAAAACACAAAAATCAATTGGAAATTTTACTTTCGACGACAAAGAGACAGATCTTGGATGGAATGGAGGCGGAAGACGCGATGAGTGAGTCTCTAGCCAAAAAAAAAACAAAAAAAAAAACAGAGGCTGAGAGATGGACAAAGTGGAACTATTTGCGCTGTCCTATGCTGTATAATTAAATTTCTTTTCAGTTTGATTTTCACCCTCCAATGTACAAGTCATCCCACAGACAGAGATCCGAATGCCATGAAGGGTTTAAGCCAAACTTCAGGCCTGTCATGGCCGCCGCAATGAATTTGGCATTTGCCAAAGACGCCAAAAAAAAACCCAGAAACGAAGCAGCCAGAAATTTGTTTTTATAAAATTCCACGAAAAAGATAGCATCTTTCCTTAACAAAAGAAATGGGAAAATAATTATTCAACTTTTGGGCTAAAAATAAATTTATAAAAACGGGAAAAAATGAAGAGGTTACTTCCTGTAATCAATATAGTCTTCGATGAGAAAATGATTTCATGGCAAGTATAAAATATTTGAATAGTGAGAATTTAATAGAAGAAGTTCTAAACATAAAAACCTACATGTATAATTATTTGAAACACAAGTTAAACTTATAATTTATAATTTATTAGATCAAACTTTATGCTTTTCTTTTTAATATTTTAAAATTTGCGAAGTTATTCTTTAAAAAAGTGTGAAAATAATAATTTAATTGTGGAGATTCATATATAAAAATATATATAGAGCCACAAGAGTCTTCCTTTTATCATGTGGCTCCAAGTTACCTGTCTCCTGTTCATTGTCCTGCCTTTGGGCCATTTGCCATTCCCCTTTCCAGAATCCATAAGCCAGTACCGAGAACCCATAGATCGCTTTCAACATTTCCGCAGCGGCTTCAATTACTTTCGAGCCGGTGGAAATTTGCATACAAGCAGATGGAACACATGAATTAATATTTGGCTATTGGCCATATTTAGCTGACACAACAATAGACGCGGGTCCATGTCTGGCCATGTGAAAGCCCGCTGGCTGGAGAGCAGCGCATTAATGATTTCTCGCATGGAGCCGGTGGCCACCGAACCGAAACTGAAGTTGGAGTTGGAGTTGCGTAGGTCCGATCTTGGCCCTTGGTTCTTGGTCTTTGTCTTCGTCTCCATCTCGGTTTCAGGTGGATGCCATTGGGCCTGGTCGATACATTGACCCAGTGGACAATTGGTATGCAGCATGGCTTGCACTCGAGTTGGCAAGCTTAGAAGCGAAATGTTGGGAAAAACAAATGCCTTGGCTTAGCTTTCGATTTTGCGAGATTTTGCTTACCCTGACTGAAAGTATAAGCTGTTTTTTATTAAATCTATTGGGAAATATAAATATTCATACTGACCAGTTACAAATTATTTAAAATTATGGATTGTATAAACCTGATTTAGGTCTAATGACCTTTTGCGGGTTAGCTAGTTAAAGCCTAAAAATGGTATTAAATATTGTTTTAATAAAATACAAACAAAAATCTATAAACTTAGAGGAATGTTATTATGAGCTATTAGTAATGAACTTTCTACACTTTTTGGCATAGATTTTAATAAACAAAAAAAATCTATTAATATTTCATTAAAAACCTATAACCAAATGTCTCACTTTCTAAACATCTTCAAGGGTAGTAAAACCATCGACGTGCCGCAATTAACATAAACTGCACTCGTTTTCACGTGTTGCATTCATTTTGAAAGCCATTTTTGCCATTTGCGAGTTATTGGCAAGGTTTCCTCCTCCTCCCAGAGTTGACAAACGTGGTGGTGATGACGCTGCCTTTCACCTGGGCGTGATGTACAGACAATGCTCCGCTGCCTTTACGGACGGATGGGCAGTCAAATTAAAATCCAATCAAATCGATGGGAAGTCAAATGATGCCTGAGTAGCCCACATCACAAGTTCGATGGAGGAGGAGGAGGAGGAGGTGGAGGAGGGGCCACAAATCTGGCTATTTTCGGAGCGACTTAGCATAAATTTGCATAAGCTGTAAAGTCCGAGACATAACTGTAAACATAAAGAAACGAGCGCTTGATAAATAACATCAAAAGGCCATCCAGAAGATCAGACAGAGACGACAGTCATCAGAGTTGAAGATTTCCTTTTCATGCATTCTACGGAGAAGATTCGAAGATTGAAAGACTGAACCAACTCGTAAAAGACATTTGCATCCGAGCTGGGCGAGAAATGAAATATGTGCCATACCAGATCGGCAATGCGATTAAGATATCAACTTTTGGTCAACTCCCGCCTCCCTCGAACTCCCCGCAGAAGAATGCCGCCGCTCCACAAAGATATGAGCCTGAGTTGAAAGCGCTGTGGCATCGAGTATTTGGAGTATTGAGAGATGAGACATGGTGAAACTAAGATTAAATTATAAATAAAATATTGGATTGTAAGGTGATATTTAAGGCGAATTCTCTACTTCAAATATGAATATTTTGAAGTGTTAAAAAAAACCATCATTTATTATTATTTAGAAACTCTCTTTTCATCTTTTTGTGTCAGCGTCAGGTGGCTTTACATCCTCTGGTTTGTACTCTACAGTACTCCTTGCGTTATTTATCAATATCTTTTTTAAATATCAACAATAGTGTGACAATATAAATAGGAATAAAATAGTAAAAGATTCTGCTTTTCCCCAGTTATAAAAACCCCTAAAATACCTCCCAAAATTGTATATTTTCAGCACCTTCACTGGCATCGCAATGGCTAAGATCTTCCATTCCAAACGATGCCATCGCTAGCTCCATTGAAATGGAAACTGGCCTGGCTAACTGACTGACCAACTGACTGACTGACAGCCACACATCGTCTTTAGAAATGGCGCACAAAAGACAAGCTGCTGCTACGGCTGCTGTTCAGCATAGGAGTTCGTTCGCTTGGTCTTTTTTGTTTAGTTTTGTGTTTTTTTTTCTGTTTGACGAAATTGACTTTCTCCATTCAATATAATTAATAGTAATATTCCGATGCTTTGGCTACACACGTCTTCAGAATGGTAACAACTCCCGATGTGGCCGGTGGAATGTGGGCAGGAAGTAATTTGTTATTGCAGGCGTGTGCGTCTGTATGCATTAGAGCCCAGAAAACGAATGGATCGGAAAGCATTCAAAATCCATCACAGCGAGATCCGAGATCCGCTGCACGTGCAGGGTGGCGTCGCGGTAGGAATTCCCTTCAGTTCTTTGGCCAAAGGAATTCGCACCGCACCACGGGGCGTATGGGTAACAAGTGAAATGCCAGCCACTCACTCGCCGCAGATGAGTGATGTGCGAGCTGGGGAGGCGATGGTCCCACAAAGTGCCGGAATTTACGGCTCTTTTCTATGGGCATCCCAGATATAGGTATAGGTTGAATAATATATATATATATATATATATCCAAACGCCAACTGCCACATATTGTTGTTTATGCAAATTGTCTTCATCCGAGGGCGCGCGTTCACTTTCAAAATGAGACAGAAAGCATATTTAGCTAATATTTTAGGATGGCTTCTGCGGCTTTTACTTTTCTCCTTGGCATTCCTCAGTACACTGACAGAAAATTAGAAGATACTAGCTTAGTTGTGACATTTTTTTTATTAAATAAATTTCATAAAAGATAAACTTCTTAAGGAGTTTAGTAATTTAAAAAATCTTGTGAAAGATAACCTTGTTAAGATGTTATTAAAATATTTACAACCAGTTAAATTTATTTAAAATTTTAATAAAGAAAAATTATGATCGCAAGAGATACTAAGTTAGGCTTTAATTATATAATGGTTTCAAGATTTTTATGGTGCTAAATCCTTTCTAAATATTTTGAAAGTTTCTGGACACTTTAGTAAAATTTGATCAAGATTTTAAATATTTCCATGACATTCCCAAGTATTTAATGCTTTCCCAACGTAAAGTCTCGTTAAGTAAGACTTATTTTATTGGCAACAATAGAGTCAAGAATAGATTAAAAACGTTAAAGGTTTCGCCCAGTGTTCGCTGACTGAAATTAAAAGTATTTTACCAGCCGCTTCTGTTTTTTTCGGCTCTTTTCTGTATTTTTTGTGCGTTTTTCTGCAGTTTTCCTTCTGCCATCTGTTTACATAACGGCCTGCAAAAGAAATAGTTTAACAATGCCAACTAGCCAATATAGTAGTTCAGGCACGCACTCTGCCCGAAACTAACAAGCCACGAAAAATGCGCCAAAACGAAACTTTGAGTGCGAGTCCGAGTACGATGTGTGAATGATGTACCTGGGCCAGAGCAAGTGGCAACAAGTGGCCATTTCACGTTCATTGACATGGCTAATGGTCTGGAGGTTTCGTTTGGACTTTAGTGGAGTGGCTCAGAGACCCATCCGAATTAAAAGCAAAAACCCAAACCAAACCAAACCCAGACGAAACCGACACGTCTAAGCGACATTTTCGCCGGCACGCGTTTGTTTTACCTGAGAGGATGGCGGGAATATGTTATTTAATGCATTGGCATGCACAAATTAAGACTCGTTATAATTGGGGGTTATATAACGCACAGAGCGGCGCTTATCTAATGCCGCAAAGAAAGCGGAGCAATTAGACGAGTTTTTCTAGCCAGTTTATGTCAAATAATAGGCCCAAGATCGAGAGATGTCGCCGGAATGCCTGTTTGATGTTGGCTTTCTGGCCTGGCCTGGCCCCGCCCGATAAGTGGAAATGCTCAACGGGTGCCCGAGGCTTAATGAGATGGGCTAAAACCGTGTACGGGGAAAAATGTAACCTTATCATTGTTTTTATTTTCAATTAACTGTAGAGATAATGACGTAGATTACATATATTTATTAGCAGGGTAGATATAATAGAGTTAGCGAGATAAATAGGAATTTTAAGGGGTCATTGTATCCCATTACTTACAATTAAATAGATTAAAGTTGTGTTATTCTACAAATAAACAGTTTTACATTACTAAAATATGACTTAAATCGTATTTTTAATTGTATATTAATATTATAGTTGAAGTAGTAAAAAGATAATATCTTTTAAGGGTTAATGACCAACTTGCAAATTATACCAAAAATATTGCATTCCTTCTTGTACAACTTGTCAAGAAAGCTAATACAATAAAATTAAGTTAATAATTATAAGATAATATATAATGATATATACTATTCATATAAAAAATATGGAATTTTATTGTTAATTTATCTTTTTTAACGTAATTATTTCTTCCTTGGGTTTAATGAAAAACGTATTTTTAAAATCAAAGAACAAATCAATCTTATTTTAAAACGTATTAAGAGGTTAATAATATATTGATCATTTCAAGTTGAACTTTTTTTTAGAAAATGTATATATTTCTTTAAATTACAGGGTGGGTTTTCAAGATATATATATATATTTCTTTGGGGGTGAACCCTAAACAACCTCTCAACCTCAACCTCTGCGACAGAACGTAGCATTCAGGTCTTGATGGCAGCACACTTTCGCACATTAAAAGCGGCCACGCCACCGGATTGCAAATTTTTGTTTTTATTTTTATTTGCATATTTAAAGCCAAGCCAGTTGATGAGCTCGACTACCATTTCACTTTCTGAGAGTATTTTATGGATTTTCTTTTAGTGTCATAAAAAAACAAACTACTGGCTACATGCTGCTCTCACAAACTTGGAAAGCAAGAGATGTTGCACGTTAAAATATAAATTCAAATGTTGGCGGTACTTTATAACGTACGAAAGCTAACAAGCAAGAAACTCTTAACAAAAGCTTTAAGATAAACATTAAAAAATTTGTACAAAGCAGAAGATGACGAAAGTATTATTAAAAACAAATTCAAAATGGGAAGAAAAATAAATTAATAAAAACCAAATACATATTGTTACTATAGATATTCCAAAAATCCTCTAAATATAACAAATAAATTTATTTAATTGTAGGAATCTCGGAAAAATAACATTTTAAAATACTTTATATTGGAATTTGAATGGGTTTTTTTTTAGAAAATTTGTCATTTCAGTTTAAGCTAGGGATGATAGTTTAAGACAACAGAATAAATAATCATTTATATTTGTAATAATTTTGTATATTTTACTAAAGAAAAAAGTATTTTTAAAAAGCCAAAGCTTAAAGTTATCAACAATATAGCTTTTCGAAAACAGCTGATGGGGCAAACATGTTTTTATCTACGGAATTATCTGCCCCACACTGCCCCGCTGTCGTTCCATCAGGCCACCGACTGGCGGCTCTATGGTTTATTGTTGGCTCTCGAAATCACTTAGTCGCTGTGTTTGATTGGGAGTGGTTCGCCATTTTTCGGTCTTCCTTAATCAGTCTTCGTTCCGTACGTTCTAAATCCGGCAATTTAAATATTCTGAAAGGTAAGTGGAGTCCTCGGGAATTACATAAATCAAGGTTTCAAAATTTTCCCAGTCACGCCCACCCCCCAATCTAATCTCAATCAGTTTTTGGCCACATTCGTAACGCTGACTTGCAGTTTATCTGTGTGCAAAAAAAAGGGCAAAAATAAAAAATAAAATGGAGAATTCCTAATTGGGCCGCCGATATGGAAATCATTGGGCTTTGAGCTTTGTTAATGCGAATATTTAGCGTTGTTTAAATCTATGCATAGCCCCTGGCCCCAACCTATTTAGCCCCCATCTATTTACTATTTACTTTTGTCGCCGAACTTTCCCCGACGCTCTTGTTTTTTTATGCATTTTTATCTGCGTCTGCGTTTGTTTTCTCGCACCGGTTTTTGCCGCTGTGAGATAGAAAGAAAGAGGAGAAAGACTAAAAAAGAGACGGGGGATAAATTATGGAGACAGAGACAGAGACACGTAACCAGCTTTTCTCGTCCACCTGTAAGTCTCCAGGTGCCGGGCGTCCAAAGTTTAATCGTGAATTCGTGTCGACAGTTTTAATTAAAGCACAAATACTTTGTATATCTACAAATAGACTGTTCGAGAACATCTCCAGATAGCCCCTGACGAGGGCTCGTATCTCATGGGAATTTGTGCAATACAGTCAAACGTCCATGGTTAGGAAATTGTTAGTTTGTTTAATGCTCTTTATTTGGTGATTTATAAATCCTACTTAAAGGTTATTGACGAGATTAGAAACTGATGACTTTAGCATATTCATAAGGAGTTCATAAGGAGTTCCTTATATCTGTGCAAGAATACAATTTTAAAACTAATTATTGTATAATATGTTGAAACTTAAAAGAAAAATCCATTACAATCTAGAGAAAAAATAGAATATTTTTCCTGTTCAACATTTCTTCCCATTAAATAGATAACATGTTTTATTAAATAATTAATAAATTTAGTTGGTGGTTTTAAATGCAAGTTTCTATAATCATCATGAGCGGTATAAACATTTTCTAAATTTACAGTTGAGAAATTTGATGTTTTTTATCATAATTCTTTAATTTGTTGAAATTCTTGAACTTTCCATTAGAAGTAAAATCCACTGTATTTTGCGCCCTGACATTGCAGGTTTATTTACCAATGGCAAATCTTATCTTGGACGTGTTTTGATACAATATGAATAAGGGGGTGTGGGTTGGAATTTGATATTGTTGAGCATGTGTTCGATGTGCTACAAAAAACCGTTTGTGAAAGCTGAATATTGATATTTTTCGGCCACCGCCTCTCTATTTCCCCCATTTGTGGGCGTGGCCTGGCACTATGGCGTGTTGCTCGATCGCGCCACCATGGCATGCTAATTAACTAGTTGAAGACGGTGCTCTCACTTTGGAAAATCACTTGAATTAAAGCTAAACGCTCTCATTATTTTAATTGAATCAGGAAAAGAAACCAACACAAGGAAAGAATCACGCAATTGCGATTAGTTATACAATTGTCTGAAAAAGATAAGGGGCGCTGACTTCTCGAAATAATCAGAGCAGGCCTATTCCTTCCCGCTCAAGTTCAAAAAATATCTGTGCTTTGAGTGACCTGTCACAAGTGCCATCACTTTCGGCCATTGTTATCGATGTCTCACAGAAGGCCGGTCAGCTGGAAAATAATTTGGGAGAAAATCAAGAGCAGCCATAAATTCAATGCGCAACACGCGCCTTTTGTGGAATTATCAAGTCGGCCCTGAACTCAGCTTAAGCTCTGGCCCCGGCTTATGGTTTTAAATAGGGGAAAAGTTATTTGGCGGATGATAATAGCAACAGTTAGGCGTGGGAGAAACGAGAGAACCGGAGAGAGAGTGAGTGAGAGCAATAACCACCCGCAATGCAAATCGAATTGAGAAGTCCAGCTACCAGCTGGCGATAACGATTACGATTCCGGCGCGTTTCTGAGTGTTTATTTCTTATTTACATTTTTAATTACAAACTGGCAATTAAACGTTGGTACTTTATGCGTCGAGTGTGGTTGCGAGAGCAGCTTATCAATGTCCGTCAGCTAAATCTTATCAGTCGGGCATTTAGTACGTTGTGATTACGCCGATTGCGCAACAATCGTTTCGAGAGAATCAAAACTGCAGCGAATAGCGGGCACAATTATCAGTTATAGCTACGACCGCCTCCACAGTTTTTGTCCGGAGACTTTCGCTTAATGCCGGGCTTTCAGTGTCAGTCTCGTTCTGTTTTTTATTTTGTCACATAGCTGAATATTTCGTCTCTCGTTTCCAGTCCTCCAAATCATTCATAAAAATTCGCAAGTTGTAAAATGTTTGCCGTGCGCCGTTCCGCAGCTTTGATGACGTCGGTCCACCGGCAGCCGCAGCTCATCCGCGCCGTATTCCGGGCGAATTTCGCCAGCAGCGCCGTGGTAGGTTCATTCGTCGCCGCCCCCTTGCGACGCCCTATCTATCTTCCTGTGCTGTCCAAATTTCCGGGCGAGGGTGGGTCGATAAATCGGACGAGAACATAATCTTGGGGCTATTTGTTTGATATTTTAAAATAGGAAGAACAAAGGACTGGGTTTACTTCATCATTATCGGAAGAAAGTACAGTGCACATTGGGTTAAACGGATATTATGAATTAACCATAGAAATTTCTGTTTGAAAACTAAACAAAGAAGATTATAATTTGCTTTCTAAAATACAGTAAATCAGTATACAATTTAGAATAAAGTTTGTTATAAATTCAATTTTCTTTTTAAATAAGTAAACTTATCGATATATATTTAAAAATAATGCAAAGAAGGGAATTTTATATTTCTGAGTTATAGAAACAAATAAATATTTTATATATTTCTAAGGTAAAACATTAAAAACCCTGATTTATAGACAAAATATTTATTTATGTGGTTTTAGGACCTACTTCTAACCTTGTGCAAAGAAAAACTGTAATAAAATCTCATTAGTTTTGATTATTTAAAATAATATTCACGAGTTTACTTTATTTGAATCTTCAAGTTATAAAAGTTCAAAGTTCAGTTTTCATGCAATCTATAACATATTTATTTTAATATTTTTTTTAAACGAAATCTGAATTATCATCTCAGTTCCCCAAAAAGCAGGCATTCCAATCGACCCACCCTGCCTCATGTATCCGGATCAAAGTTCACTTTGCTTTCTCCGACTATCATTTCAATCATCGTTACTCACTTTTCGCCTGTTTCACCTGTGTCTAGCAACCCAATTTAATCAAGACTATAATGGATAACCAGAAGAGTCCTGCCCTGAGCGAGGTGAATCTCCAGACACGCCCTTTGCACTACATTTTTCGCTTAACTTACACATATAGCTAATAAGAACCATCGTTTCCCACCTCCAAGTCCTCATTGCCGGTCTGCTCTCCCACACAGATGGCCCAGAAGATTAAAGCCGGACCCGTCGTGGATGTCCTCGGTGACGAGATGACCCGCATCATCTGGGACTCGATCAAGGATAAGCTGATCCTGCCCTTCCTGGACATCGAGCTGCACACCTACGATCTGGGTATCGAGTACCGTGACAAGACTGAGGATCAGGTGACCATCGACTGCGCCGAGGCCATCAAGAAGTACAACGTGGGCATCAAGTGCGCCACCATCACCCCCGATGAGAAGCGTGTGGAGGAGTTCAACCTGAAGAAGATGTGGAAGTCGCCCAACGGCACCATCCGCAACATTCTCGGCGGCACCGTCTTCCGCGAGGCCATCATCTGCAAGAATGTGCCCCGCCTTGTCACCGGCTGGCAAAAGCCCATCGTCATCGGTCGTCACGCCCACGCTGATCAGTACAAGGCTGTCGACTATGTGGTGCCCGGAGCTGGCAAGCTCACCCTGACCTGGAAGGGTAACGATGGCAAGGTCATCGAGGAGGTGATCAACGACTTCAAGGGCGCCGGCGTTGCCCTGGGTATGTTCAACACGGACGATTCCATCGTGGACTTTGCCCACGCTTCGTTCAAGTACGCGCTGGACCGCAAGCTGCCGCTGTACATGAGCACCAAGAACACGATCCTGAAGAAGTACGACGGCCGCTTCAAGGACATCTTCGAGGACCTGTACAACAAGCAGTACAAGCAGCAGTACGAGGCGTCGGGCATCTGGTATGAGCACCGTCTCATCGACGACATGGTTGCCTATGCCATGAAGTCGGAGGGTGGCTTCGTGTGGGCCTGCAAGAACTACGACGGCGATGTGCAGTCGGACTCCGTTGCCCAGGGCTACGGCTCTCTGGGTCTGATGACCTCTGTGCTGCTGTGCCCCGACGGCAAGACCGTGGAGGCTGAGGCCGCTCACGGCACTGTGACTCGCCACTTCCGCTTCTACCAACAGGGCAAGGAGACCTCTACCAACCCCATTGCTTCGATCTTCGCCTGGACCCGCGGCCTGCTGCACCGCGCCAAGCTGGACAATAACGAGCCGCTGAAGCAGTTCGCCGAGACCCTGGAGCAGGTCTGCATCGACACCATTGAGGGCGGAGCCATGACCAAGGATCTGGCCATTTGCATCAAGGGCAGCATCAATGCCGTGGAGCGCAAGGACTACCAGGAGACGTTCGAGTTCATGGACACGCTGGCCAAGAACCTGGCCGCTGCTCTGGCCAAGAACGCTGCCGCCGCTAAATGACTATCTACAGCTGAGTCCGAGCCGAAGGCCTCGCACCTCTAGGGAGCCACTTAGCGACGCGACGCCTCGTCCTTGTCACCATACACTACGATATTTCCATTTGTCTATGTAAATGTGCATGTCCTAGGCTAACTGTATTGTGTCCTCGATGCATGTATCACTGTTCATTGTCTCTGCGAGACGCAAAAACCCGAAACCATTTCCCCAAAACGTTCAAAACGGAAGAAAATTTTCAAATAAACGTATTTTTATACCGGACTCAAGAGGTCTTTAACCTAGTCGAGCCGAGGGTGGGCCCGACACGTTACGTGGACCGGCGGGCGACCGGCCCACCACTTGTGCGGCTTCTTCTAGGTCCGGCCGTTATTGGATTTGCTGTTTGCCAGCGATGTGGCGGCCACAGTCGTGCCACAACACTGAGCGGCACCGCACACGGCGAATATTCAAGCGGAAGGGGACCAGGATCCGAATCGGAGGCACATACTATCCATGCTGGCCCATATCTTGGGCTATGGCTACCTGCTGGCCTACATTGTGTGCTTGTTCTTTTGGCACTCGCCGGGAGCAGCTTATCCTGCGGGCACTAGCTACCGGGATTTGGATATCTGCAATCACTGGGATGGGCGACGGCACTTCCTCGAGTTGGGCAGTCCACCAGGCGAGCTGCACGCCCGGAACGTAAGCTACACCGCCTATAGGGTGAGTGTGTGTGATTTTTGTAGCGTTTCTCGCCAGGATTAGCATCCAACAATTTGCAGCAGAGCTCGCCGCTGGGCTTCAAGAACGATGCGGTGGCGGGAGATGTGTGGTACCAGTGCAGCCTGGAGCTGGTGACCTGCGCCGAGTGCGTCATCCGGGTAACATTCACCTATGCGAATTTCTCCAAGAGCTGCGGCAACACGGGCGGCAGCAAGTCCAGCATGTGTCCCTGCGAGCACATTCAGTTCTCGGAGCCACCCTACGACTCCACCATTTCGGGACAGGAGTTCTGCGGCGACGGCAAGGTGTTCCGGAGCAAGACGAGGACGCTACAGCTCAAGTTCTTTTACAGGGCCACCAATGCCCATGTCTTCTCGCTGCAATACTTCTCCGAACGTAAGTTTTGAGGGATTCTATTAGGGACTAAGTAGTTAGCCTAGATTTCCCCCCAAATAGGTAACGTTCGGATAGTAAGTGGTTCCCCCAAGCAGTCCATTGTGGGCAATGGGAATGCCAAGCACCTGCCGCAGGTGATCTCTACGCCGTACTTCCCCATGCCATATCCCCGAGACTATGGCATCGAGCATATCCTAACCTGCGAGGCGGACAACTGCCAGGTGAGGCTGGACTTTACCGACTTCCAGCTGGGCCTGGCCTCTACCCTGGAGATCTTTGACTCCAATGGCCAGATGTTGGACTCGTATACGGGCGAGCACTTCCGGCCACCAATCACGGTGAGCACCGGAAAGTCGCTGCTGTTGCAGTTCCGGGGCAATTCAGCCACTGGAGTGGGTTTTCGAGCCGAGGTTAGCTTTGTTTCGTCCAAGCAGCTGAAGGACGAACGCCTGGTGCCCTACACAGGTGAGTTATATTTCGTTGACATTTAATTTCGGAGAATTTTTAAAGGAAAGGGAAAATGAACATTTAGAAAACTCAATTAAATTAGTTTCTGATTAAATTTAAATTTAAATACATTATAATTTGTATCTTATAACAGATAGTGGGGGTATCTTTTTAGTTTCTTTGTCTGCGAATTGTGACACGGGGGATAATTGCCGGATTAGTTGGGCACTTGAAGGTCTGCAGGCAATTGTCATATTGATTTTGGCAAAGAAAATGGGCGGAAGGCTCGGACTCTTGACGAATATCAATGTCAATGCAAGGCGTTGAAGTGGAAACTGGGTGACTGTTGTGGGTTGGCCTGTTGAGTAAGACAATCGATTTCTTGGATCATTGCCCAAAGGGTTCTTTGTTTATAAGCCAAGAAAAGGGGATGAGCGGGTTATGCATTGTTGGGGCAGGTTGGTTTGAATGTTACATGAATTCTGAAGCGTTACATATGGGAAATAATGATAAAAAAGTTAAATATTCTCATTAATTTCAATTATATATCTAAGTTTAACTAAATCCCTTTCAAATAACTTCTCCAGATTGCGGCGGCATGGTCACTGGACCTGGAGGCGCCATCACCATGATGAACATGATCGAAAATGCCACGGATGTCCGCCTCTTTGACTGCATCTGGATCATTAAGCCCGGCAATAACTATATGATGATGAAGACCCACATCTCGTTGCGCGTGGAGGACTTCTATGGCATGGCCGCTCGCTCCGAGCTGACCATCCGCCAGGGCACCACCTCCGATGCCGTGGAGATCGAGAACGTGATGTGGCCCAACAATGGGCTGAGCAAGGAGAGCCATGTGGCCCCCATCCTCGCTGGCTACTACATACGCCTGCGCGGTGTTTTCGGGATGTCCTCCAAGCTGGCCATCGTCTACAGCGTCTTCAACTATTTGAGTAAGTGTTCTGGAAAGCTAGAAGAAGGATTTGTTCTTTAGTTCGTTTATAAATGGATGATGAAATGGGGAAATACTCAATTTAGATTGCTACATCGGCTCGGAGTTCCTGTGCGGGAACAATCACTGCATCTCGATTCGCCTCCACTGCGATGGCTTCGATCACTGCGGCGATGGCAGCGACGAGCCGGATTCCTGTGAGGAGGACTGGGCGCATCTGCATCATGACCGGCGTTGGTACTCCCACAAGCCCAACTACTACTTTCCCAAGATGGACCAGTATCCGGACCTTAAGACAGCCACGGGCATCTTCATCATCAGCACCCTGGGCATCTTCGGCGTTCTCTCCGGCTGGATGGTGATCCTGTACAGGATGGGTGTGAGGGCACGCCACCAGCGGGAGCTGCAGAGCCACCTGCAGACAATCAGTGAGTTGCTGGATCGCCAGGACGAAGATCGCACGCCCGATGAACCGCCCAGCTACGAAGCTCCGCCCGACTATGAGGAGGTGATCAAGGTGGGGATGCAGCAAGAGCTAAGGGAGCCACGGCGTCAGCGGCGCGCTCGGCGTCCGCCTCCACGGGATCGGAGCTGCAGTCGCGCCCCCAGCAACTGCACCATGCAGTCCGTGCTGCCGCTCCATCGCAGCTGCAGCTTGGACAGGGATCAGGAACAGCCCAGCACCTCAGCGGCAGCGATGACTCATGCTGTAGCCGCCACGGACACCAACGAGGACGCGGAGCAGAGCCAGACGATGGCCCAGCGAATGCTCCTGGCCACAGCCATTTGTGGTACGTAATTGAGGGTGCCGGAAACCCATTCCCCCATCCCGCCCTGCAGTCGCTAACTTACCCACAGAGTCCCACTTGCAGGCGCTTCAGGCTCGTCTCTCGCGGCAGCCAAGGAGCCAGGTGTCCGCCTCCAATCCGTGGGGATTGCAACGGGCCCGACACCGCTACCCGCTGGGGGTGAACTATCCGCAGCCGGTGGGCCAGCCACGACGCCCGGTAGCACGGCGGATGAGTGCACCCAGGGAGTCGACGACTCCCTCAGCATTTCACTCACTCTAGGCCTGCCCTCCACGACGGTCGGCAGTCTGGTGACCACCACCCAGAACCAGAACCAGGACCAAGACCAGCAGATCGGCAGCAATTGCACGGAGCACACGTACCTGAAGCGATCGTGGCTGGTGGTGCAGCAGGTGCCGCCTGGCAGGGGCTACAGGGTCCAACGGCTGCGTCATACCTTTTCCTCGCCCGAAGCCTTTACCGCCGATGAGCTGCACCTTCCATATCCGGACTTTCTGAGCTACGGCACCAATCTTCCCCACGAGCGGAGCAGCAGCAACTTTGGCTCCGAGCTGTCCAGGGATCCCTCTAGCTACAGTGTGGGGAAGCGAGCTCGCTTGACCGCCGCCGAGGCAAGTGATTCGGCAGAAACCATAACCAGGGAGTCGGAGCTGCACTCCAACCAGACGCTCCAGTCCCACATGACAGTGGAGGAGACGCCGCCGCCTCCCAATCACAGTGAAAGCGAGAGCGAGGCAGAGCAGCAGGTGTCCTGCTTTGGAGCCGTTGCCCAACGACCCAAGCGTCGTCGTCAAAGTCATGTACGGAGCCGATCCTTTAGCAATACGGCAGCAGGTGGCCGGAGACGTCTCATCCAGCGCAGCTCCTCGGCTGATCTGCTGATGAACTATGCTGCAATGGCTGTGTCTACGCCACAGAAAAGAGCCGAAGGAATGCAGAGGTTGTTCTTTATCTAAAGAAGTTGTAGTGATAAAAGAGAGGATCGTGAAGGAACAGCTAATTGGAACGATAGTATTAAAGCCTGGTGTGATTCTGGTCGGGATCTGGTCACAGTTATATAGATCTATTTCTAGTTTAAGTTGGTTTAATGTGCTGGAATTGGATTAACGCTGTTTTAAATGAAATTCAGAATATTAAATGAATTAATTAATTATTATGATATACACTTTCCACCACAATTAAACCAAGTTGAACTGGCAAACAGGTCTTAAGATTTGTAGTCTATATTATATATAAACATACCACCCGAAGGGAATAAAAATTTACGTTAATAGTTAGCATTTTATTGATTAATTTCATTTTGGTTTAGCGTTATACGTGTAGCAATTTACCACCAGTGCACATCAAACTTCCTACTAGATTTTCAAGATGCAGTTTGACACGCACTGACCTGTTGTGATTCCTGTCGGGATCTGGTCACAGTTATATAGATCTATTTCTAGTTTAAGTTGGTTTAATGGGCTGGAATTGGATTAGTTCTAACGCTGCTTTAAATGAAATTCAGAATATTAAATGAATTAATTAATTATTTTGATATTGATGTTATCTAAATATCCTTTCCACCACAATTAAACCAAGTTGAACTTGTAAACAGGTCTTAAGATTTGTATTCTATATTATATATAAACATACCACCCGAAGGGAATAAATAATTACGTTAATAGTTAGCATTTTATTGATTAATTTTATTTTGGTTTAGCGTTATACGTGTAGCAATTTACCACCAGTGCACATCAAACTTCCTACTAGATTTTCAAGCTGCAGTTTGACACGCACTGGCCAAAGACCTTATAATTAAAAGATCTTGTCTTGTTGTTTATAGGGTCCTTGGTATGGCTCTTTGGTGTGCCTCAAAGGTGCAAAATAATAATACAAATTCGAATACTCGCTTATATATGGAAATCAAAATGCACATTTTGCTTATATAGATTTGTATATAGACGAATATGATGATAAATAATACCAAGGCATTGGGACAATGCCGTAGGACTGTCTGCTAACCAGAGCCACCTACATCTGTCTCTCTATTGATCTGATCCTACTGCTGCAGCTGCTGCTTGAGATTCTCGGCCAGGGACTTGCCCGTGTCCAGCGGCACCACAATATTCCTCAGGCTGTCGATGCTATTCCGCAGCTTGGTGGCCTGAAATTTGGGGGGCAACTTTGGCGAGCCGCCCACCGAGGCAAAGGCGAAGGTCTTGTACTCCTGGGCAGCCGTGCAGGAATCAAAAGAATCGGATTTAGTATGCTATATATACATATTTGGGCTTGTTTTTATTTTTGCAACAGATATACAAAATATCAATAAAAATAATAAGAAAACAATGTTCAGGCGCTAACAGCAGGCAGGGTCAATGTTCTGGCGGGTAGAGTCAACTAAATAAAGATTCGTTATGTGTGTCATGGTGGAAGGTGTGGGATGCGCGCGTATATAAATTAAACAATGATAAGCAATGCTTGGCTATTCCTCGAGCTCAACTCTCGGGCCCCCTTTCGAAAGGAATAACCAGAACTTAATTATAGAAAACTAAAAATATGTTCACAAACTTAAAGTCAAGGTGCTATCCTCTAGGTTACCTGATTGCCGCTGGGGGAGCTGGCCTCGCTGAGTGTCGTGGGTGCCTGGCCCATGTAGGACTGGAATGTGGGCCCACTGCCATTGTCCCGATGGCCGGTGCCACGGGTAGTTACCTTCTCCTGCAGCGAGTTGAAGGTCTTTGATAGCCATGGCTGCCAGCTGTTGCGGTTGTTGGTCTGCAGTTCGCTGATTGTGTTGCTCAGCTGATGGTTGAGGTCCTGGTTCTTGCACTCCGCCTCCACTTGGGCCAGCTTGGCCTGTGCCAGCTCCAGCTCCAGTTCGCGAATGCGTTGCGAGGCGGCGTTGAGAGGATCAAGCGGTCCCAGCGGCGGCTCATTGGCATTACGCATGGCATCCGTTTGCCGCAGGGAACTGAAGCCATCCGCAGATCTGGCGTTGTCGTTGCCGCCGTCGATTTGCTCCAGGCAATTCTGGCATTTGGAAACCGTGTGCTGAAGGGAGATTATTGCATTAAAAGGCTGTTGTCCCTTAATTTCATGCCTTTACTTACCATAACCTTGCCCAGCGTCTCGCTGAGCGTGTTCATGTCCTGCTCCTGGCGCTGAATGATCTGCTTGTACTCCTGTATGATGCCCGTGTGCTTCTTCTCCTTCTCCACGGCCCGCTCCTTGGCGCTCGACAGCTGCTGGGCGAGGCCTTCGATTTCCGCCTGCAGCTTGCGCCGCTCCTCGCCGAAGCGACTCTCGTAGATCTGCGCCTCCTTCTCCAAGCGCTCCTTGTGCTGCTTCTTCAGCAGGAATTCCTCTTCGTACTGCTTAAGCTTCTTGATCTTCCGCTCGCAGGCCTGCTTCATCACCTTGCGGGCCTGGCTGGAGCTGCGGCACTTCTTGGGCAAAGTCACCCGGAAGTACTTTAGTATCCCCTCAAAGTCAAGTTGCCGCAGATCCGACTCGCAAATAGACAGCAAAGTCACGGCCACCTGAAAGAGCACGGGCAAGCCGTCCAGGAGAAACACGTCCAGCACGTGAAATACAAAGCAGAGCGGAAACCGGGCCGTGTACAGGGTGAGGAACCACTGGGAGGCGTACATGTGCGTCTCAATGCCGCAGGCCGTGAAGTGCTCGTGCAGCCTGGGTAGCTGGTCCTTGATCAGGCGCTCCAGCTGATAGAGGCGCAAGTATAGAACCTCGAAGCCCGCCTTGTACAGATCACGCAGCCCGTAATCGTACATGAGGGCTACCAGCACGCAAAAGGCATCCTCCTCGGGCATCTGCAACAAGATTCGTGTCACTTAAGCCTTATAAAATAAGTAAATTCTTCACTTACGTGAAGCAGCAGGCTGGCGGCGATGAAACTTAGGCCCTGGCAATAGCCAACCTCGCTGTCGTGCACTGCATAGGCCTTGGACACCTTGAAAAGGGCATCCTGGCCCGAGCCGCCCGTTTCCTTGAAGCATTTGTGCGCCGGGAAAGTGCGATGGATGTCCCGCTGAATGACTGTCTCGCATTTTGTTTCCTTCAATTCGATTTTTTATGATATTATTTGCATTCTTTTAAGCTTTAATTTTGAACAAACCACTAACCTTGGTGATGAGGATCTTGTACATATCGTTCATCTCCAGCTTGCCCTCCACATTGGCCAGCTTCTGCCAGATTTTCTCGCGCAACGCCTCCGGCACACCCAGGCGGACCAGCGGAGCCAGGTTCTTGGGCCTCTTCTCGCCATCCCACTCCCGCAGAATGGGATCCCACTCATCCAAGGTGTCCTGTGAGCAATCCTTGGACACTTCGCCCGTTCCACTCAGCAGCGGTTCATCACCATCGCTGCTATAGTCCGTGGGGCAATCATCCTCGATGGAGGCTATGGACGAGCTGCGCACGATGCGCGAGAGATTGTTCATGCCCAGCTTTAGCAGCGAGGAGGAGCTCTGTTGGTTGCCGGCCGGCTGTTCAGTGATCTCCTCCGAGGGATCGATGCTGTTCACCTTCCAGTTGGACTCATCGGTGCGCTTGAGGTGCAAGTAAAAGCGCAGTGTCATTGGGCGTTTGGACATAAAGTGGTCCATTATGCGCATCTCGCTGGCCGACTGGATGGTCACTGGGGTCTCGATAACAAATCGAACCGGTTCCTGGATGCGGCGCATCACGATATCGACGGCCACAGTGAGATTGGTCTTGGACGACTCAAGGTTCAGTTGCTCGAAGGCCTTCTCCTGGGCTTTCCACTCCGCTCTTATAGCGTACGGCAGCGAGGAGTTCTGCTGCGAATTGCTGTCCGCCTCGGCGGCAACACTGCCGCCCGTTCCCGCTGTTGGCAAAACGTATCCCATGCTATGCATGTCGATTAGATGCATATCCTTCTGGACCACCAGCTTGCCGGGGGCCACCAGAACGCCAAAACAGCGCTCGATATGCAATGGCTGGAGAATGTTGGAGGGCGTCTGCTTAACCGTGATGCACACCTCCTTGTCCGTATTGGCCCGCAGCTTGAAGCATCCCCGATCCCGGGGAACGGCGGCATACGAGTTCTTGGCCACCCTCTCGCGTATCTCCAGCGAGACGATAAATTCGTAACCGGCCGTATTCAAGGGATTACCGCTTACGTCCGACGTCACTGAGTTGGCCATGTCCACGGCCGAGTTGAGACTGCAACTCATGCTGGGCGGATACGTCTGGAATGCCTTCTGGAAGCAGGCTGCGATTGAAGGGTTTAAAATAAATCAATGAAATCACAATTGCTGCTCCTCTGACTCACCGCTGACTTGATTGACCGCCTCGGGGATATGGCAACGAAAAACATGGCACTGAAACAGGGCATCGCCATGCAGCCACGTGAAGGCGAAGCAGCCATTCTCCACCGTGTCCACGGGTCCTCGATAGTACAGTATAATGCTGGATATCTCGTAGGTGGCAATAATCGTATTGCTCTCCGCGTCGTGCAGGCTGCAAGGGAAATGCGGCTCATTGGTGAGTCATGCAAAGGGATTTCCAGACACTTTACTCACACCACCAAGCCATCAGAGCAGTTGGGAATGCTGACGGTGATCTTGAGACCCACCGATTTGGAGCCGCTGTTCAGCTCGCCCATGATGCGATACACTTCGCCCTCGGACTTGGGTGCATTGATGTTGGCAGCCCCCAAATAGGTGACTCCGGAGAATATGGTGCAGCCCTGATCGATCTCTGAAACTGTGCGAAAAAGAAAGGAAAGTTCATTTATAGATTCAGTGCTTGAGTGAGCTTTAAGATCATTGTTTGCCGAAAATACCTTCCCTAAGCTCATTGCCAACTCACCCTCTTCGTCGGTTGTGTCGCCCGGCTTCTCCGGCTTCATGGCATCCTGCTTCTCCTCCACGCAAGCGGGACTAGCATCGATACAGTCGTAAAACACCGAATGGCCAACTCTATTCGAACTGGAGGCATCGTCGAGGGTCTCCTCGCTCTTGGGCGAAAACAGAGTGCAGGGGAAACGCATCTCCGGATCCACAGACCTGCCGCTGGAGCCTGTTAATGGCAAGGTCAGGGACTTTTGCTGCTGCTGATGACTTGCGAGACGTGATTGCGAGCAGGTCTTCTCCCCAGCAGCAGCAGCACCAGCAGCGGCGGTGGCTGCAAGCAAACAAATATGTTAATTGACAATTTGCTCGTCGTAACAAATTGAAAGGAATTCGGTCTTGGTGTGCGTTTGTGTGGAGTGTGGAAAGTGTTATGGGGCTTGTTTGTCGATTGTTTCCATGACAGCGCAACAGTAATAGCACTGAGGCTCTGCCAGATAAGATTGCAGCTGGCGGCGGGCTTAGTAGCTAATAGCTGTATCGAATGGCGGCTTCCACAGTTCGGAGCGTTGTTCTCACCCGCTCAGCTCTGGTCGATGTGTGCACAGCTGGCGACTGAGCACTATGTTTTCAGTTTACTTCGCAATGTACTCACCTACGCCTCGCTCCAGTTCCAGATCCCTCAGCGCGTCCGTCATCTCGTGCTCCATGTCGCTCAGGTTGCGATTGTGGGCCATGTCCAATGTGGGCGACCGATCGCCACCGCCCTCGGGCGAGGACAAAGCCAATGCACTCAGCGAAGTGGGCGGCTTCTTGGCCTGATTCTCCGCCTTCGGATCCTGGCTGATTACCCTTCGATTCGGTCCGTGCTCCGTGGGACTGGCCACATTGCTGTCCGTGACTATTTCGTACTCGCCGCTGGTCGTTATCGAAGACTCGGAGCTCTTGGTGCTCAAATTATCGTCCATCCTGGACAACACTCAAGGTTTCTTTGTTTCGTTTGGTTGTCCGTTCTCTCCCGTTGACTTGTGCCTATTTCCCTTCCCAAGGGCCTAGGTATTGCGCATTTTCGGGACAGCAGAAACACACACAGAAATCGGTTATTTACGCTTCTCCTAGATTTCAATCAGGGCGGGGGCTTTGGGGTTTTCAATTTGTCCAATTTTCAGCGGAGTCGCATTGTTGTTTGGCTTTGGCTCCGCCGTAAATCGATGACGAATCGGGACAGTTTGCTTGGGCTTTTTGGGGGCGTTGATTGCGCCGCACACACACGCGCATGTATGTCACACAGTGCCCACTTTCCGGGGGCGGGGTTGGGGTGGTTGTGGCGCTGATGGTGGGGTCGGCGGGGTCAACAGTTTGCTGCCGATGCGATTGTGTTCGGATATCTATGGATTTTTTATTCACGGGTGTTGCTGCAATTATTTTTTCAGGGCACTTCCGTTCTTGTGGTTTGGTCGACACTCCGCGGCACTTTATTGTATTATAGTAACCTCGTTTTAGTGGGTTTTTCAAGGTTTTTTACGCGAAACTTTTGCAATTTTCCTTCTGTTTTGTTTACATATTTTTATGTCAGTGTTGGTTAGCACTAGGCTCGAATTTAGGGCTGGCTATCGATAACAGCCACAGCTGTGCAGAGTTATGCAGTACTTTTGCTTTATGTTCTGAATCTAAAGATCGTTATAAAAATATATAACCTAATAAACGTTTACATATTTTAGAATATGGTGTGTTCCTGGAAAATTATTTTATTTTATTAAAGTACACTATTTATTTGCGTTATAAATATATATTATAAAATGCTCCCCGAATTATTCTTCGCATTTATTTACCCTGCCAATAAATATAAGATTTCCTTAGTTACCTATAAATATTGATATTAAAAAAAACTAAATTGAAATCTAAAAAAAAATCATAGTTCTCTTTAAAAAACTTTAGAAATAAAATTTGAACTCGATTTTTAAAGATATCGAGTCTCTGCCATCTCTATCGATTCCACTACAGCCATTGCCAACACTGCCCCTATAACACTACCGCGCGTGCAGGAAAAAAACGTGCGTGTTTCTATTTGTATAATTATCCTAAATTCCTGGTATTCCTGCTACCGAGACATAATCCCCAGCAATGTGGCCGCGATTTGGCATCAAGATTGGCAACAGCACGCTGTGCATCGCCCACGTGCGCGCTGACGGAAAGGCCGAGGTGATCGCCAACAAGCAGGGTGACCGTGTGTCTCAGGCCTGCCTGCTCTGGGACGGCGTCTCGGAGATCGAGTGTGGTCTCACGGCCAAGCAGAAGATGGCGACCAGGCCGCGCCAGGCAGTGGCACACAGTTTCCAGCTCCTGCAGCCCAAGGAGCAGATCACCGAAGAGAAGCTGACGAGCGCTTTGAAGGAGATCCCATGTGACTTTGACAGGGAGGAGCTGGTGTTCCGCATGGAGCACACGGTGCCGTCTGAAAAGGAGGACCAGGACGATCGGGTTGTGACCAAGGACCTCAGCGCATATCAGGTGACGGTGGAACTGCTGCGCGCTGAACTCGAGCTGGCTCACCAATACCACACGGATGCGGATCAAGCGCCCATCGCCGTTCTATCCATACCCAGCTACTATCCCGCCCCGGCCTCTAAACTGTTAGCGGATGCCGCCCAGTCCGCTGGCTTCCACGTGGCCCAGATTATTGCCGAGCCCACGGCCGCTGTGCTGGGCTACAGGATCGGCGAGGAGCAGCAGCCGGAGCGCCGGCATGTGCTCACCATCAAGTGTGGCGGCCTGTACAGCGACTTTGCCTTCTATGCTGTCCAGAACGGACTCTTTGTCCAGCTGGCCACCTTTGGCCCCTTTCCCATCGGTGGCCGTCAGTTCACCGAGGCCCTTGTGCAGTTTATCTGCGAGGAGTTCCGCCGCAAGTACAAGCTGGATCCGCACGAGTCGCGCCGCTCGCTAGCCAAGATCCGCACCGCCGCCGCCAACTGCAAGCACATCCTGACCACGCTGCCCTCCACGCAGCTGTACATTGACTCGCTGATGGACGGCGTTGACTTCAACGCCCAGATGTCGCGTGCCCGTTTCGAGAGCCTCATTCAGCCGGTGATCAATAACCTCATCCAGCAGCTGGGCGAGTGTGTGGATCAGGCTCAAAAGGAACATCCGGGCCTCAGTAGCATCGACGACATTGTGCTATTGGGCGCCACCATGCAGATACCCAAGCTACAGGCGGCGGTGGGCGCTCGCTTCCCCGATGCCAAACTGCACAACAGCCATTCGGCGGACGAGGTGGTGGCCATCGGCTGTGCGCTTCAGGCCGTGTGCCTGCTCGACCCGCTCGAGCAGCAGCTACACAAGGAGGACGACTGTGTGGTGGCCGAAGATGATCTGTATATTTGGCATGGAAACGATGAGGCCAATGCCAAGTTAGTCCTCGGCCGGGGCAGTGTTTTGCCCGCCAAAATACGGATATCTTTGCCGCAATCAAACGAGGGACAAGGCGATAATGGAGACAATGTGACGGCTTCCTTCAAGCTGCGCGCCGGTGAGAGCGAGATTTTGGCCAGCTTGCCCGATAGCACGACGCCAGAGGATGGACTCTACCAACTGGAAGTAGAGGTGGACATTGACGACAAGGATAACCAAGGCAACGTGGTGCCTCTAGTGCGATTGCGCTGCATGTGAGCGCCGGACTTGGATCCGGAGCAAAGACGCGCCATCGCCTAGTCTATTTATTGTTGCTAGCCTAATGATTATAATACAGAAACACAAAATAAAGATAAAGCTGCAATTGACGATCTACTAATTGAAGGTTTTATATATTTAAAAGAGAAATTTCAAGGTTTAAGCGCTCAGCAGATAATGAAAGAGATTATTAGGAAATTTTAACTGAGAATATTAAGTTTTATTTTCAAATCTTATAATTACTCTTCTTACTTTCAACATTAATTAAAAAAATTAAATCAAAACTGCAGGCTGGCAGCTTTGTGGCTACGCTCCAGCTTGCGCAGGAACTCCTCGAAGACCACCACGCCCTTGAACATGCTGGTCTTCTTGTGGTCCTTGATCCGACTCTTATCCTCAGGCGCCTCCATATAGCTCTTGCTCTTGTCGTCGAAGGCATTGATCTCGTGAAGCAGCTGGGTAATCGTGGGCACCGTGGTGGGATCAAACTTGGCCACAGCACTAACGCTGAAGGGGACGCAGACCTTGCCCGTGGAGGGATGGATACAAAATGGAGCCTTTAGCAAATGGTTGAAGCCTCGTGTGACATTGATATCCAATCGCGGATAGAGCAGTCCGAGCTGCACTTCCTGAACTATGTTTCTCAGCTTTCGGCTCCAGGCACTGGCCGTGGCGTTTTTCATGGAGTTGGTGTACTTGAGAAAGCTCTCCCACACGAGTCGCGAGTGGGCGCCGTCCTCCAGGCTCTTTTGCAGATAGGACTCCAGCTCGCCGCGGGCTCCATCGTCCGGAACCATTTGGAGTAGCTTGGTAACTCCTTTGGGCGTGCCAAAAAGATTCTGATCCTCTAGAATGATCTCCTCGAACAGGGGCTCGACGATCTTCAGGGCTCGCTTCAGGCTGTGGTGCGTTCGATCACCCATCGGGCATCTGGGTGAGTTATTCGACCCAAAACTCACATATGAGATGGGGTTCAGGTACTCCGCCACGGCGTAGCGACCACGTCCATCGAGATGCCTCGCCTGGTGATCGCATACCCAGCAATGGATGCCTCGCCGCCCGGAGAAGACCCAGAGTATGTGCTCGAATCCAAAGTCCTCGCGCAAGGCAACATCCAGAATCCTGGCGGCCAGCACCATGAACTTCCAGCACTTCTGGCACACTTCCGCCTCGGAGCAGCAGGTGCGCACCGGATCGTAGTCGGTCATATCGATATCGAAAACAAGTTCGCGTTGAACAGGCGTCAGTCCACCCGGCACGGTGCGAATATTCTTGGGTCTGGTGTGCATCACGGGCCCAATGTCCAGTTTAATGGGCAGCTTCAAGCAAATCTCCTTCTCGAACTCCGCCTGGCTCTCAAAGCACAGGTATCTCAGGTAAATATCATCGTGGAGGGTAAACGAAATCTCGCGGTTGCAGAAGATGCCGTCCTCACCTGAAGGGGGAATATATATGGTATATAGAGTAGCATTAAATATGGCTAAGTGGTACACTTACTCAGTCCGTAGGAGAGCCAGCGGTAGAAGGGCAGATGGGGAAAGAGTCGCCTGTAGTAAACGGGCAGCATGTCCATCAGCATTTCACGATTATATACTGGCACTGCCGATGCCTGCACCTGCTGCTGCTGGGGCGGAGCCTGGTTTTCCTGGTCTGCATTTTCCTCGGGCATTTTTAATGGCTGAAAATAAGTATTTTTGGCTTTATTATTTATTCAAATAAATAAATATTTAAGTTTTTAGCAAGATCTTTATATGGTTTTTTGAGTTATTTAAGTAAAATATATCAAAAAGTTCCTAAGGCTTACAATTACATCTAAAATGTATCCAGCAATAGGCAAACATTTAATAATATTATTCTTTTTTTAAGTTTTCAGCAATTAAATTAATTTTAAATTGTAAACAAATGAATATCCTTTTGTATATTTCACAAAGAAAACCCCAAGTAAATCCTTTTCAAATAAAATCAATGAAAACCCATAAAACTTCTTGTCGAAACCTTATATTTATATATTTTTTTGTTTGATTTTTTTCTTTTTCAAAGAGAGATACACGATTGGAGCTTACGAGTTACTGAAATATATATTAACGACATGCAATTGTTAAAAGTACGAGGCTAATTAATTGTCACTCATAACTTATGGGTCGAAACAAATCGAATCGCATCGATCTAACACAATGGAATACCGCTGAACGAACCTGGTCAGAGGGTTCGTCCGATGATTGGCTTAGCTTACGATAGAAATATCTACGTGTGTTGTGTATATATATTACTATATAATATGCGTCTACTTTATGCCTAGGTTAGATCATTGTTTTGTGGTAGCTTAAAGATTAGAACACGAAGGTCGGCGTCTCCTTGGCATCGGCATCATGGAGCGGCGAAGGAGACGCAGCTAAATTTCCGCCTCTAGGCCACTGTCAGGCGGATGTCCTGCATTTTGTGCTGCTGCCAGGACTGTGCCGGCTGCCTGGGCGGTGCTGTATTGTACAGCGTCACCGAGGCAATGTGGCTGTTGGGCATCACCTCGAAGATCAGGTCCTGGTAGCCGTAGCAGAAGGTCGAGCCGAACGGATTCGCCGTGTTCGTCGAGCTGGCCCGGTGCAACACTACCGGCCGCTCCGAAGTGGCCAGCGATCCGCTGATCTCGTCCCACTTGGTGTAGGCGCTTATGTTCACATGATCCTGCTTCGTTGGCGTCACCAGGGCGTGGCCACTGTCGCTCATGGACGGGTGGTCCGCCTGCAGCAGGAACTGGAACTCGCAGCGATGGTACATGTTGAAATTGAAGTGGCCCGGATAGTTGGTATGCAGGATAAACTTCTTGCAGGTCTGCGTCCTGGCGTCGAAGAGCACATCGATGCCCAGGGTGAAATAGTTGAAGAAGATGTCGCTCCGCTTGCTCTGCGCCTGCCGATTCACGCTCGAGCTGTGGATCTTCATCTTGTCCTCGCTCTTGAAGAATATACGATTGGGGGCGCCCAGGCTGGTGGCCACGTCTTCGCAGCTGTCGCCGAAGAGCAGCTCCCGCGTGAAGCACTGCCGGCGTGGCTCCAATGCCCGGCCAGAGCCCTCCGTGAAAAGCTTCAGCTTCAGGCCTTTGGTGTGGCCAAAGGAGGTACGGAGGACGCTGGCCGATTCCAGATACATTTGTCTGTGATAGCAGGTTAGCGGCAACGACGGCGCCTTATTTTCGGCCACATTGCTGCCCGCGTAGAGCGACATCTTGGAGACGACGGGCGAGGCGCCGTTCAGGAAGACCAGGGAGCCCAGTCCGTGGGCGTAGCCCGAATGCAGCTTGCTGTCCACCGGAAAGTAGAAGCTCAGCCCGCGGAAGTGCAGAGCAAAGAGCTGCTTGGCCGCATCGTAAACGCCCGGATGCGTGGCTCCGAACGAGTGCTCGATCTGCTCGATGCTGGGCAGGACTTCGGGCGAGTTAAAGTAGACGCCGCCGTAGCGCAGCTTCACCAGCTTCATGTTGAACACCTCGATTGTCTTGAGACGCTGAACCACCGGATCGAAGATCAGACGAACGCCGTCCTGCGGCAGGTTGATGATGATGTCCACGCCCAGGGGATTGGTGTCCGAGTAGAGGACCTGCACGCCCTTAATGATGCCCACCTGCGACTGGATAATGGCGATGGCCTGCGAGAAGTGCATCCCCAGGACAAACTCCCAGGCGTCGCAGCCCAGCGAGTTCTCCGGCAGGATCTCCAAGTCGAGCATCGTCGTTTCCTCCTGCGGTTTGGTATTTGTTATTTGTTATTGTTTGCTTGCACCAGCGAATATCGCCACCTACTGACCTTGATTGGTGAAATCAGCTGCGAAATGCGAATATATTCAAGCGAATATATGCGCACTTGGTTGCCAAGTAAATAGTACTATTTATTTCAGGCACTTTCTGTTTCTTATTTTATATACAATTGTTTGGCCTTTGTCTGCTGTTATCCGTCGATGATTTTTCCCGTTCTCTTTGGGCAATTACGCAACGCAAGTGAATTTGTTTGGTTTGTGGCTCTTTAGCAACTTTTCGTGCCCTTTGGCGTAGCGTTTAGTTGTTTTCTTCTACAATTTCGGACAAAGGCAAAATGCGCAGCAGAAAAAATGAGATAATAACAAAGTGGTGGCGTTGCCGGAGTTTCCAATGCAGCTGATTCGCGAAATTGCAAAACAATAAGGGTGTGGTTACAAAATAAACTTAAAATATCTACTTAGATGCTATTTTCTCTTTAAATGTTAATTTACTAGTATAGTTAATTGTTTAAACTATTTTAGAAAAGACTCTTTGAAATTACTGTTCTGCTGCTGGGCAACGCTGGCAGCGGAAGCAACAGCTGATGCGTTATTTTTCGCGCGCTTTTTGTGGCAAGCAAAATGGGTATTTTAAACTTACTTTTTGTGTTTGTCCGGAATGTTTCGAGCGAACCTTCAATTTCTCGAGGGTATATGGTTGAAAGAGCTTCACTTTAAATACTTTTTGCCTTATAATTATGTTTTAAACGAGGAGAAAATTGATTATTTTGTTGCACTTCACTTGGCACCGTGCCTGTAAATAAACGTAAATGGTTACTAACACTACTCCTCCACCGCTTTCCAACACCGACAAGATATTTGGAATTGTATGAAATTTGTTTGTTTATTTACTTAATACAGCCCACTTTTAGCTTAACACTATAAAAGACATATGTATATATAAAACCATCACTTTGACAACACACCCAACTATCAGACACTTTGGACTCCATTCTCCGGACACGTCGCCCCGCAAGTGGGGCAACAGAAACTGGCATCCGTCAAGACATTGGCGCTCAGGCAGTAATAACAATAGATATGGCCACAGCCCATGTGGTGGGGCAGCGTGGGACGCTCCCCGCAGAAGGTACAGGTGGTGCTAGCCGTCATCTTCGGTGCCAGAAGCTCAACACCGCCTTCTCTGTCCTCCAATCGTCGACCACTTAACTGCTTGCCGAAGGCCCAAGACTTTAGTACCCTTTGCAGCTTGCGGAAATTTATAATGGGCAGCACAAGCCCGAGGATTTCCTGTACAGATCAATGGGATATTAAGAGGCACAACTGGAACCAGGTTAGACTCACCATAAATCCTCCCCAAAGCAGCTCGCGCGTCAGATACTTATAACCAATGTCCCTCCTCTGGTTATTCCTCAGACTAATGTAGTCTAGGCCCAGCAGGTAGTCTACCAGCGTGGGTTTCCGGCCTGTCTTCAGAAACCGAAAGTAGTTGAGGATGTTGAGCACCAGGGCACTGTTTTCCGCCCAAGTAATCGCCTGGCTAAACCACTCCACTCGCCTGGTAAGCCGCCTCTCTTCCCAGCTCTTCACGTAGCCCGGCAGGACAGTTAGGGCGAAGTGGAGCACTAGCCTGGACACTGTTAGCTTCTCGGCATCGTAAGCGAGTACCAGCAGCTGCTGGCCAAAGGTGGAAAAGCGCTTTCCCACGGAGCCAACCCAAATAGCCGACTGGATGAGCAAATCGAGCTCCGGTTGGAATTTGATGAATAGAACGGGCTAGAAATATTTATAACTGTGGTATATCCATATCCATGGGTGTCTAAGTGCAAATGCTCACCGATAAGGCCTGTAGGTTCTCCAGGAGACTATCACGAATCAGGCGGGTAATGTCCTTGTTCAGATAAATGGCATCTATCTGAAAGGTAAACAAAGTCTAATTTTACACTTTTCACTCATCGATTTTGTAATTTAAGCTCACCTGATTAACCCGCGGAACGTATTTATTTTTTTCCGGCATTTTGTTTATATTTTCGACTCTGGCTACCTATTCATTTAGATCGTTTTTTATTTATCTGTACTCTGCCCCTTTCTTATCAACAATGTGCAACTAATTAGGGCTGTCGAGAGTTCGAAAAGTAATCAAAATACGGGGCAGATTCAACGAAATGAATTATGTTCAAAAGTTTGGGTACATTTATTCTTACAACAAACGGGGAAACAAGAAATTGTTTAAGCTACACCCTTTTAAATCTTATATTTATATTAATTCATATTAGTAAAATATGACAGTAATAACGGCTATCGATATTTTACACAGTGTTGGTAAACAAAGAAATAGCGAAGCCGCGTATGTTTAAATTTCCAGGAACATAAAACTAGTTGTTTCTTAATTTATTCGCAATCAAATAATAGCTAATTTATCAAAGCACGCCACAGGTTTCTACAACTCCTGTATTGGACATTTAGGAAGCATTTTCGTGCAACTTTTTAAATCGGACTTATGCAATTTCAGTCAAAACAAAACGAAACGAGGCGGCGTACAACTTGTTTGGGAGCCGGAAAATATGTCTAACTATGTCTTGCAATCGCCTTTATTGCCGTTAACGTCTGGAAACGCACAAACCAGTTGGTCAGCCACTTTTTTGAGGAGTACAAGTTCAATGATTGGCCCCGGCTGCTGCAAATTATGGTCAGTGGTCGGGTGAGTTGTGATTTTATAAAAAGTACATAATTCACACTTTATTACACAATTTACAATTCGTTCGTTCGGTCTCTGCAACAAGTTATACATTTTACGAGAAGACATATAGTATACATTACAGAATACAGATTAAAGTTTAAAGTTATAGATTAAGGATTATAGATTACAGTTTAAAGATTGGTAAATTCGTCTGAGCAGGTAGTGATGACTAAGGATGATCAGTTGAAAGCGGAAGATACACGTAGAAGTTATTCGCTATCACAGAATAAAATACAATATACAAAATGTTAATGAAGTGGTCATGGCCACGGGGGAGGTCCCGAAGTCTAGTGATGGTACCGCCCCGAATGGTCCGTGGCATGTGTGTGTTTGCTGATGTCCTAATTACGAGATATGAAGCTGATTCCATGGTCGATCGATGTGGATCCGCATAATCCTTCTCCGTCTACTTCTCCTTCTCCTATATTTCGTTCTCCTCCTCCTCCGGCTGATGAGTAATTTGGCTAACTCTAGTGAGCAGTGATTCCCTCCTTAGTAGTGATGATCGTGCAGCTCCTCATGGTGGTGCACTGGGGCAGTCTTGTGGACCACGGCGTTGAAGCCATTGTGCTTGTCGGCGGTGTAGTCCACGGTGCGAATGGAGCCATCGGGCTCCACCAGAGAGTACTGGCCCTTGACGGTGTCACCATCGCGGGTCTCGTGCTGGGACTTCACATCGCCGGTGTGGAAGTCATTGACTCCGTACTTGAAGGCGTACTTGGGAGGGGCCTGTGACAAAAGTTTAAAGTTATTTTATGAAAATAAAGTATAATTTATGGTTGAGTGTTATTAAATTATTGAAATTATTATATGTGTTTAACCTGTTCCAGATACATCGCTTATTTTATGGATAACTCATATTTTGTAAAGATTTTCTTAGCTTTTTTAAGACAATAGTTAAGTTTATAACAATTCCCCATTATTATTTCCCAACTCACATAGTAGTCCACATGTTCGTCATGTCCCTCATGCTCATGGGTCTCGTAGTGCGGCTGCTCATGATGCACATGCTCGATCTGGTGGTGTCCATGGTCCTCGCCCAGGGAGATGCGCTCGATCTGGTGGTGATCGTACTCGTGAATCGGCTCTGCCTCGTGGTGGGCCAGGTGCTCGTAGCCATGGCTCTCCTCGTAGTACTGGTGCTCCAGCGGATAGGCCAGACTCAGGCACAGGGCCGAGGCGAAGATCAGATACTGTAAGATCAAAAAAGGCAGGTGCATAATTAACAAGCGGAGCCCAGACACAAGACCCCAGAGATCAGAGCCCGAAGCCCGAAGCCCGGCTAATTGTTTCCGTTAATGAAGGTGGAGGCGAATGACGATGGCTGCAATTAGCGGTGGCCAATTCGCTTGGGTGTAAGAGCTCGAGGGGATTGGGGATGTAACTATCCATGTAGTGCCTGCATTTAAGGTAAATACTTGAGGTTTTCCCCTGGCGGAGCCTAATGAATTCGTAATGAATTCCTATTTGCTGTGGTCGACTGACTTTTCTGTTTGGCTTTATGTTTAGTGGTTACTTTGTGGTTTTCTAACAGCCTGCAAATAAGTTGGTTAATTCAGAGGGAGATTTGTTAACTAAAGTGCATAGTTAAGCTGGCTTTGATTTGATTTTTTGGGAGATATTTTGTTTGTGGCTTTTATAAAAGAGTTTTTAAATAATGTGTAAATGTTTTTGTATCCTTAGCAAAGGGTATTTTGTAATTACTTATAAAACAAAAAAATGTTTTGATTTTAGCAGCCAGGAATTACAATTAATTAATCCCTTTTAAGAAAATTTATAAATTTAAAAACACTTTAATGCACATCCTTAGGCTAATATCCTTTACAAGCACAGTTTGTAAACTGTATTTCTTTCACTGATTCACTGATAGCTTTGGCATATCCTTTTGGGATATTTATTTGTTACAGTTCATTGTTCACACTGAGGATGCAATATCCTTAATCCTTGGCTGCTGCTGCCGCTTCTCCTCACCTTGAAGGCCATTTTAGTTTGAGTTTAGTTTAGTTCGCGCTTTGTTTGGAGATCACAAAACAAAAGGTAGCTGTAGGATGACTGCACGCAACGACTTTCCACCACTGAATAATGTGCTTGCAACGAAAATGCGCCGCTTTTATATGTTAGGAAGAAAGTGAATCGGCTGCCAGCGGTGGTGGTGGTTCGCTCTATCGGTGGATCGGCGGATCGGTGGATTGTTGGCAGCGGCGGTGGTTCGGGCAGCGACGTTGCCGTCTATGGTGAGCGGAGCGTCTTTTGAGCCAAATGTAAAACAGTTCAGGCCTCGCTGTTTGCCATTGTTTGGGGTTTGATGTTTGCTGCCCAATGCACTCAGCAGAAAACTTAAAGGATGTTGGAAAAATGTATTACAAAGTGTGGAATTTCTTAAAATATAACAGAAGGAAATGTTTATTAAATATGAATCTAAGAAAATAATCATTCTTAAGCATAGAAATGAACTGAAAAATACTTCATAGCTTCTTAGTTTGAGTTTATGCTTTTCAATGCTCCTTTTCCTTGACCATAGCTTTAGATTTTCCCCCAGTGCCTCTTGTCCCAGGACTCTTTGTGTGTCATTAGTGACGCATGCGATGGCGTTGATAAGTCGTCATCGGCACTGTTGATCGGCAGTTGCAGTTGCAGTTGCAGTTGCAACATTGCCCCGCTCCGTTCCGGCGTTTGTTAATAATATTTTGTTGGAATTTTCGTTTTGGCCAACTCTCAGCCTATTTGCATTGCAACTCCATTGCTCCGTGGCGCTGCTGCTCTGCAAGTACGCTCATTAAACGCAGTTTGACCCAAATTTTCGGCCTGATGATTTCTTTCGTGGCTGCTGCTGGGCAAAGCGTTGCCTTCTTTGTTTTTTCGGGGCAACCTTCTATTGCGGCAGCCTCCGGTTAATCGTTTACTTTTAATGCGCTGATTTTCGTAAATCTTAAATCGTAATTCGTAGATGGTAAATGGTAAATTGAATTGGACCTGCAGGCTGCCGGGCTGACTGGCCCAATAAAATGTTGTAACACTTAATTGTTGGGCATAAAAGCAGAAAAACAGAAGTATTGTTCCACATACTTGGGCTGGCCTGTAGTTCGGAGTCAAAGTTAAGTGCCACCACCAATTGCATTGTTGGCGGGGTAAATTAACCAATTTTTAGTGGGTCTTTCGTCAATTGGCAATAGGATGATGGCGCTAATTAGCCACCGAAGCGTGGAGTTTTCCGATTTGAGGGTTCTTCACCACGAAGGTTGTGACGGCGACAGTCGTTTTGTTAAGCGCACTCAAGTGACAGAAAGGTGTTTTGCTTTTCGACAACATTAAAACTTGATGTAATTTACTATAATGAGAGCGAAAATCAAGGTCGCTGACAACAATAGGTAAAATAAATGGGATTACTTCAACATAATAAAATTATAGGTTTTTATCCGATTTCTGCTTTAACAAAAATATATATGAAATAAATGAAATTCCTTTATTTATTCCCAACAATTTCACACCATAAGCCTCGAAATTTCCTGCCCATCATCCACTTCAATTCAATCCATTCCATTCCCATATCGGCAATCTGGTTCATAGCCAAGTTGTTTGCCAATAACTCGAGAAATTATTTGGTTTGGCTTGGGGATTTCGTGCAACCACTTTGCATAGCCCCGATTCGCAGGCTCTCGGCATGGATGTGAATGTGGACATGGACTCCAATCCCGTTGGATCAAATCGAAGCGAAACGAAATGACATCTCGGGTTGATGTACTCTTAAATACAGACACAATTTTAATTGCTATATTATGGTCGACAACGTTTGACAACATTGCGAGACATGACATACCGCCAAGCAGCGGCTAAAAAGCAAATATTTTTGTATTTCTTTCTTTTTGTTGGCACGTTGTTGATTACCAATCCAATCCGCCACAAATCCCGGAGCAGCACAAGAAATATGGCAAATAAAATAAATGCTTAATTATGGCCCACGATTTGGGGTCTACGTCTCCTGATTTTGTTTTTTATTTTCTATATACAGCGCAGCGTTGGCGTTGCGGCAGGTGCAAGAAAAGACAACAAAAAAATAACGCAAGTCAACATGCCGCACTCGACTTACAGTCGGCCGACGAAGTCGTCTTTTTGGTGCATTCCAGCACATACACACATGAACTGCAGCTTTTCTGCCGCTGCATTTGGCAATCTGGCGAAGCGCAGCAAATTGAACGCATTGCTGGTACAATTTTTGGGTTTATTTAGATGGAAAATCCTTTGGGGCTACATAGAAAATGGGAATCAGATAGATAAACTGCTTAATTTAAGATTTTCCTTCTTTTAAAATATATTTTCAATTAAGAAAATGAATGATATTTAGCTAATATTTTTCATGTAGCCTTTCCTATCTTTTAAAATATTATTTAAATATTTTTATTTACACATTCGTTTATAAATAAGTAAAATAAAATGTATTTTTTCTTAGCTCCCTCAGTGTATTTAGTTTTATATTTTATTTACTTGTTTCCCCCATTTTTCCTCTGTGATGTGCAACATTTTTCGCTTCATTTCGCTGCTAGTTATCGCCTCAAAATAATTTTTATATATTTCTTCCCCCTGACTGTCGTCGTAATTGCAGACAAAATTTCATTTTGTGTTTGCTCTACTCGTGCGCCTTGGCCAGCAGGTGTTAATTTTTTGGTTAGCCATAGTTTAGATTCGCTGGCTTACTTTTACCCAGAGCACTCTTGGCCACTCAATCAATTCCCACTCACAAAAGTGAAAAGTCAAAGCGCTGCTGCTGCTGCTGCTGCGGCTGTGGCAGTGTTGTTGGTTATGCGCATGCGCGCATGTAACAGCTGCAGGTAAGCAGACCAAGCAATTACCTAGTAACTCATATTTACCGTTAGACATTTAGTACATGCATTAACTTGGCCAAAAGCAGCCGAACTGCTCCTGCCGCAACGTATTTCTGGCGTACATTTGCGACATCGGGGGCCCAAACAAAAAAATACAAATAAAACAATGGAATAAAGTTTGTTACACGAAAAGAAAATGTTAGAGGAACCCTTTAAAGGTGAGTTTATATTTAATATAAATTTAAAAAAAAACAGGTTAAAGTGTATAATAATTATGTTCTTTGTAAATATTCTGAATGTTTTAATTTCTATGTCAAGAAAAAGCTTTTTTAAAATTAAATTTTAAAGGCAAACTGTTTAAAATATTATTAAAACTATTTTTCATAGAAATATTCGAATTACAAATAAATATATTTCTGTTTATAATTTGTATTACACACAATATATAATATTTATTTTAATAAAATTCCCAAATAAATAGAAAACAAATTGATTTAAATTGTAAATTTTATGGGTAGCTCTAACCATGCCAATTTAAGCTTATAAATATTTTTTAAAGTGCACCTGGAACTATCGTTTGGCAAACACACAACAACAATGGCTGGCAATCAGCTGCAAACTTTGACTTTTGTCTCATTGTTTCATATTTATTAGAGTCCCGGCTGAAACCTTACAACTTAACAAGCCAGCGACGCGTGCATCTTTCCCAAATCCAAAACAAAACAACAAGAAACTGTTGTGGGAATTGCTTTTGCCGGCACTGTTGCTCTTTTAATGGTTATCCTTTTATGCAGCTTGGCTTACGCAAGCCAATATACAAAAAAAAAAAAAAAAACAGCAGCGATTGTGGCTGCTGTAATTGAAAATTACACTCGAAGAGCCGCCACCAAGTGCCAGGGCATCCCAACGCATTCGATTGCCAGCAATTTATATTAATTTATTTGAAGGCAATGCGAATAAAACACGATTTTACTGGGGACTACCCCACGTACCCCCTCTGGTTGGGGCATGAAATATGCGTGTGTGTGGCCAACAGGAAAATGGCAGAGAAATATTTCGCTAATTGCGAGCGCACATTGAACTTACAAAATAAACACAGCAATTTGAAGTCGTTTTCCTCTTTTTACCCCAGCGACCGTATGCATCCGTCACACAGTGCGTATGCTTAATAAAAGTTAATGGTAAGCAGCTCGGAAAACAAGTTGAAGCGGTGAAAATATCAACACATGTCCACCCATTTGACACATTTGGTTGAAAATAATTGCTTGTTAAAAGCATCAGTCACACCGTGCGTATGATTAATATTAGCTGTTCAATTTGCTAATAATATTAACATAATTACTATTATTTTCATAATTATACGAGCATAAGGTAGTAAAATTTAAACAGGAAATGCTTTCAGGGAAAGGAATTTTCCTCTCGTCTCCTCTTCTTGGGGACAATGTCCATGTTCTTTTTCCTGGCTTTGGATATCGGGTATCTCTCTGTCAAACACACTCGACCATAGCTTTCTTAAGTGATTAATTGGTTTTATATATAATTTATTAAATAAAAAATGAGTCTACAATGATTTATTCTATCATTTTAAAGGTACAAATTGAATATAAAATATATATTTTTCCTGTCAACATTTATAAAAGAGCTAAATTGTTGCTTCTTTTAATTTATTTTGGGAAATAGTGTTCTTTATTAATCTCTTCTTTAATATTAGCCAAACCAAACCCAAATAAATACTTAAATACCTTCTTTTAATTAATTTATTCCACTAATTTAAAATGTACTAAACATTTTCCATCCCAATTTTATATATATCTCCCCTCCATATAAACATTAGCCTGGATAATCTCTGTCAGCTTCAATTTGCGCATTCTTCATTATTCAATCGCATCCCAGAGCCGTCATAGCCATCAGCTTTGATTATGCATTCGCGGAGAGCGCCGGCCCGTGATATAACTGCCGTTGAAGCATAATCTGAAAAGCCTTTCAACGGTAACAAATAATATTCACTTGAATTGGGTGCTGTAACCAGACGAGGCGGCAATTGCACCCGCCTATCAGTCCCGCGGGAGTTGAGTCTTAAGCTTCGTCTCTGGCTGGCTGGCTGCTGCTGGCGTTGACATAATAAATAGCCGAAGAAATTAATTAAATGCAAATTGCCAAATCACATAATCATATCATATGGCAGCTGGGACACTCTTATTCCAATCCCCCCGTGTGTCTGTGTGTGGAGCAACACGCGGAAAAGTGGCAAGATTGTTGCCACCGCGACTTGTCTCGCGGCCGCGCTGCAATTTTCCAATTGATTTTGTTGCAGCTCTCTAATTGTATCATTGACTAATCAAAATATTTACGCTTTGCATTCACAGGCCTTCGGTAATTGTTAAATATTTTAATTTCCCTCGGCAGCGAGTGCCACTGTCATTTTCACACGTTGAGGAAATTGGGCGGCGTTGTCGTCTGGCTTTTCCCATGGCGACTTCCTTGGAAAGTCGGTTTTCTGTGTGCCTCATTAATTAAGCGGCAATTGAATAAGTGTCGCCCCCCTCTCTCTCTCTCTGCAACTTCCTATAATGAAAAGCGCTATTTGCCTTTAGTTTGTTACTTTTTCAACTTTTTGCTTGGCGGAGAAAAGTAGGTTAAATACTTTTACCTTATTCGGCAGCCGGCTAATTGCTGTCATTTTTGGCATCTCTGGGTTTTGTTTTTCCTGCTGCCACTGCCATCGCAAAGATGTGGCCAAATTAACAACTTTTCAAGCGCGCCCCGAACCGGATATTATGAAAGTTACCTGTTTCGGCCATATCGAGATTATAAAATGGCTAAATTTATGCAACCGTCGACGGGACTGGCAAACAGGAGCTGAACCTGCTGCAGTTCCAGTCCCAATCAAGTTGTCAGCGTGGACATATTTATGGAATAAATCTCTTATTTTATTGGGCCTGGCCGCAGGGACAACGCCCACGCATCGGGCTCAAGTTGAAGTTGAAGTGCAACTGGGACAGGCGCCAGGCGACCCACTGTGCGGCTACGTAATGCGTTCGCAGTTCGCTCACATTACGTATACGTCACGCCCTAGACGAAATCGAAGCGAATCGCAAGCACACTTTCACGGAGCCACCCAGTGGTGCACCCAAGTGGTGCAAGCCAAGTCGATTGCCTCAGCAATTAGTTAATGACCGAATATATATGCCGCAAAAGAAAGAAACGAAACGTAATGAATTGGAATGGAATGAGCAGTGGCAGCAACTGAATTAGCATACAATAAAGCGAGCGGCAAGACTGGCCAACTTTCCCTTAAGAAACAGCATAACATAACAATCATAATTGTAATTAAATAATGGAACTCTAAAAATAAGAATTGAGCTATTAAAGCATATACCATAAATCAGAGATACATATATTGACCAGTCAGTCCCCTGGGCTGGACTCTTCCCACTGAAGCACAAAAGTGAATGTACCTCCGATACAAATTCGTGGGCAATAAAAATCCCACTAAATACAAATGTAAAATGCTAAAAAACAATAACAGATACACTTTAAAGTGTTTGGAGTGCATTTGGCAGCGGATTTCGCAATCCACGGCGAGTGTGCGTGCCACAAATTTAAGCTGCCGCAATAATGGAATAATAAATCAGCATAAATATGCATCGGATGCAAGTGAGAGTGGCAAAGAAAGCCACAACGAAACCGAAATCAACATGCATTTCGCATTTCCTTCCGTTTTTATTTTTTACTTGCCATGGAAACGCATTTGGAAATTTGGAGCAATTAATGGCAAAACCATTTGCACTTGGACTGGAACGTGATCCGGCCGATGTCTTCCTGATTGCTGGGAATATCCAGCTGTGTGGGGGAGCTAACCCCAGACCCAACCCATCGTGGGCGACACAGATTAACCCACAAAGCATAAATATATAGCAGCACTTCAAAGGCGGCTTAGCGGTTAGCGACTTAGATTGGGATCAAGATACGGCGGCGGCACCAATTTGGCACCCGGAAGATATTCAAAAAATGCCATGCTGTGTGTATGTCTCACCTTTATTGCAGCCCCCAATTGGCCTGTGCAGCGTGTGGAATTCTTTTGTTGCCTTTTTTTCGGGCTAATGGCTAAATTGTGATCACTGTTTTTTATGGCCCAAATACTGGCGTCAATAAAAAGTGAAAGAAGCTTACCCAGTCACCTGGAGAGGGCTAAGACCAGAGTCTTAACTAATATTGGTTAAATAATAATATCAATCAGTCTTAAGTTGTAAAAATGAACACCACACAACAGGCACTTACTTGTAAAGAAAGTTACTTGCTCAGAAAATTAAAAATAAATGTAAAATATAATTATTTTCTAGTCATTAATTAACTTTCTACAATTTTTCATCCATAACCTTGGAATTTAAAATGTATTTGCATTTAATTTTGGTTCATTTGAAGATATATATTTATTTATTAAATATATATTTTAAGATTTAATAAACACTTGTAGAGATAAATCATTCATAAAATATATTTATAATTAATTCATACACATAAATTAACCATCTTTGTAGACTTTTTCTCAGTGACTTTCCAGCAGTTTGGACATTTACTTTGGCCTGGCTTCACTTAGGTCGGGTAAGTTGGCCAGGAATTCCCTCCGATTCGCCTCAATGGTTCGCTGCTGCCAATTTGCATGGCTGGGAGTAGCATTGTCCAGTGGCATGGGAGGTGGCAGGCTGGACTCTGGCTCCTCCACTTGCGGCGCCTTCTCAGCATTGTTTGTTTTAGCTTTATTGTATTTAGAAGTCTCGGATTTTCGGGGTTCTGCAGACTTGCTGGACTCTGTGGTGTGCTTGGTGACCTCCTGATCCGTTGGCAGTTGGAAAGGAGCTATGGGAAACTGCTGAGGTATCACATTCTCGACCGGCTTAACCTGGTTGGGTGTCTTGCCCTGAATCACATCCAGCACAGCTGGCTTCAAGACATCCTTGGTCACATCAATGTGGTTTAAATCGAGGCCATGCTGCTCTTTCAGCTGCTTAGCCACATGATCCGCCACATTGGAGACGCTCACATTGAGATGGCTCTTGGGATCCCAGGTTATGTTGGCTGGAGACTCCACCTTGCTCCTGTCCACCAGGATATCGGGCCTTTGGGTGGGCCACACTGCCTTCACCCTTACATCACCTTCTTTGAAGCTGTGCATCTGGGCAGAGTAGCCTTTCTGCTCATCCGCTGTGTACTGGGTGACCTGGATAACCCCATCAGGACGGGCATAACCGTAGCTGCCTTGGATGCTGCCATTCACGAAGCGGCGTTCTTCCCGGAACTGTGTGTTGTGCGTTTGCGGATCATCGATCTCATAGCCAAAGGCATAGGTACTGGGTCCTATTTTATACATAAAATATGAATTACTTTTTTAATTTTAGTTATTTATTATTATTTGTATTTAATATATAGCCTACCATAGGGCTCGCGCAGAAAATAATGGCTCACTTTGGCTTTTTCACTTTCATTTTTAGCTGCGGTCTTGGCATAGACTTCGCTCTTTGCTGCCGCTGGACTGGCCAACGTGGCGTATACTTTTGTGGTTAGTATAATAAGCTGGGAATAAGTGAAAATTTAAGGCATATATTCAGGCGTTTAGTTGGTTGAATAAATAACTAAGATCTAACCTAAAGCTTAAATAATGGAAACTAGTTCAAAATGTAAGTTAAACTTTTTATTAGCACTTTTTATATAATTGTTTTAATTTATTCAAATTAGTAATATAAAAATATGTAACTCGAAGTATTCTTTGAGGGCGATGCATTATTTATATTTCAAAAATAATAATTTATGGAATTTAGGACCAAGATTCGTTAATAGTTTTGATAGTTTTAGTAAGAATTATTACAGCCTTAATTATTTATATATATACATTACAAAATAACCTATGAAAATGTTTAATAAAACGTTTTCAAATAAATCTTCATGTATGTATGTATTTGTATTTTAAACGTACATAATTTCGCTTTAACATATATCTGTTTTACTGATTTTTAAGTTATTTAAATGTATTTCAATATTTTTAAATTTCACAGTTTCCATTTATTATTATTAAATAAAATTAATTAACAAAACTCTCACTTCCTAAACTCATCCAAGCCCATTGATTTTATTTCAAATTCTTTAGTTCTTTGCCATTTTTCATCATTTGAAAGCACTTACAGTAAACCAAAACAAATTAGACAAACATCCCATGATGAATACTAATGATTTTTCCTTATAGATTTATAACTTTTATTTCGATATTAGCTTTTTGGCCTGCCGCGTTCCGCGTACTTTCAATGGCTGAAATAAACTGAAGAACCGAGAACCCAAATTGCCAGGGTGAAGCCCTCCAGGTGGGTGCGAATCCCCATTAGAAATACTTCACCGGAATGCTAAGTAATTTTCGCAGTTTTTGTTTGTAATAATTATGGCCCCGTCATGCTAATCTTGCCGACCTTCGTGGATATTTCTTAAGCCAAGCAAAGAGAGAAGAGTACAAAGATCGATTTTTTTTAAATATGATTTTTTATTTATTTTTTTTTTTTAGTTTTCTTTTTCTATTTCCATAATAACGTTTTTCGCATTTCGTTTGCTGTTTGCTGCTGTTGTTGCTGCTCTTGTTTTTGCATACAAATGTTTATGGGGAATATATAGTACATAAGTGTAAGGCTCAAATGAACTTTTGAGACGTGAGAGACATGTGAGAGTTGTGGTTTACTTTTCGTCTATCCTCCTTAAATGAGTACAATGATATTAATTATAATTTTTTTGTTTGCTTTTTTCGTACATTTTTTCATCGTTTGTCGTTTTTTATAATTAAGCTGCATAATGTTTATAAATACACAATAAATGTGAAAAATACTAAATGCAAAAAATGAAACTAGATACAAAGGTGTGTCAGACTGAGAGTGAGTGAGTGAGTGAGTCGGTGAGTCGGTGATAGAGACAGACGGATTGAGAGACAGTTGAGGGAGTGAGAGAGTTTGAGGAAAGAGGCGGAATGAGGACTCTCGATCAGGATAACAGGGACAACAGAGAGTACTAGCTACTAATGCACAATGACCGGCCATCTCAGGATATTTGCAGGATATATGTAACTATATGTACAGCTTGTTCAGTGCCTGCCAAACCAGTGGGGATCCCGCCATGGCACACAGTTTGGCTCAAAGGGAGCTAGCACGCCCCTAACAGGAGCTCTCCTCGGGGCGTGGCAATTCGGGGATCCTTCGCACACAGTTTGGCACAGTCACTGCCCAGGGCTTGCAGGCGATATAGCAGATATAGAACAGATATATAGTCAAGGAACGAATAGATATAGATCGTATAAATATATTACAAAAGTCGAGCTTCGGAAAAAGGGAAATTAAGAAAATAAATAAAGTTCTATGTACAGAGAGAGAAAGGTAGGATAGAAAAGCCATCCGCCAGAAGCCCTTCCAGCTTATCCTTTTAATCCTTGGATTTCTCCTTTGCGAACATTCGGCGTGCAAAAGTCTGCCTTGGGAAATCGGTTCTGGTTAAAAATATATAACATTTATCATATATCATATGGGTTGAACACTGTCTCTCCAATACGCTTCGTTATCCTTTAGGGTCGTCATCCGCAATCAAGTCATTCCGAATGCCAAGTCGTTATGAATTTGCTTTGAATGTGATTTCTTGGTTTTTGTTTTTTGTTTACTTTTTCGTTCGTTTTTTCTTCGTCCATGCCATGCCAGGATCAGCCGGGTGCCGGGTAACCGCCTCTTAAGGGCGGTCCCGTCCTAAACTCTTAGCTACGCTTACTTACAAAAGAATTCTCGTTGTTTTGTTTATATATATTTTTTTGTGGTTTTTTTTTATCATTTTCTGTTTGTGGTTCCTATGAAGTTGCTGTTGTTGTTGTTGTGGTAGTGGATGGATGAGAGCAAGAGGGAGAGCACCAGAAGGGGTGACTGTGTCAGGCTCCTCGCTTGCTCGCTTAGTAGTGATGCAGCAGGGGGGCATGTGCCAGGACGGGGGCATGCACCACCGGCGCATGGGCAATGATCTTGGTGGGGGCGGTCTTGTGGACGACGGCATTGAATCCGTTGTGATCGTCGGCGGTGTAGTCAACGGTGCGCACAGAGCCATCGGGCTCAACCAGGGAGTACTGGCCTGGAAGAGAGGGATTTGGGATAATAAAGAGATTAATATTAAATATAGGTTAGAAATATGTTTATATAATTTTTTATAGTATTTACATCGATAATAACTTTAAATTATATCCTTACTTAAATAAATAACTAGATCTACTTGAAAATAACACTATTTAAACGTTTTCCACAATTTATCTAAAAACAAATCCTAAAATATTTCCAGTAACATATTATTTTGAATTAGAATTTGCTTAAAATATTCTTCTAAAAATGCTTCAATTAAGTTTCTTCAAAGAATTATTTACATTTATTTTTTCATTGATTTAAAGTGTATTTAAAAAAATACAAATAAAGTTCTAAGAAAAATAATGTTTATCTTTATTTATTAGTAAATATTAAAATTAATAAATAAATAACAAAATATAAAGAAATTTTCTATATCATTAGCTTTTAAATTAATAAATAAATAGATTGCATTTTCATTATTTGAACTTGAATGGCAGGCCGAGTTCGTTGCTTAAGTCTTTTGTTTTACGCGAAAACTTACGTAGAAAACAAATAAATAAAAGCTAAAAACTTCGTTTACAACTAGCAACGAATTTTGAGTTTACATATTGGCTGCCTGAATTCAAGTTCGTTTCCTAAGTCTTTTGTTTTTAGGGAACAAAACCGTATTTAGATCAATTAAATTAAAAAATAAATATGAAAATATAATAATATTCTTGAAAAATAAAAACCTTTTCCATAATGTCTTCCCTTTTTGTTTAGGTGCGGGGTCTTAGTATTTTGTATTTTTTTAAACAAATAATTATAAAATCACACTAATAAGACTCCTTTATCATATTTTACGACCAATATTTGTGTTATTTAGCTACTTTTGAATGCTTTAAAAAACTCACCCTTAACAACATCACCGTCACGCTCCTCAGCCTGCGACTTGATGTCGCCGGTGTGGGGATCCTTGATACCATAGTTGAAGGAGTACTTGGGATAGGCCACCGGCTCGGCGTGGACGGCATGGACGGCGTGCGTCAGGACGGGCGCATGATGCACCAGCGCCGGGGCATAGTGGCCCAGCTCAATGGGAACGGCCTGGGCGGCGGCGAACAGCAGAGCGATGGCAACAAAGTACTAGAGTGAAGAAGTGAGCGTCAGGATCGGGGATTTGGATTCACTTGAGGGTACCTAAGGGGTTTTTGGGTTTTTTTTTCTAAGTGGGGGAGGAGGAACGAACACACACCTTCATTTTGTTTTCTTTTTTTCGAGCACGAACACGACACGCGAACACGTAGCTTAGTTAAGGACGAAGGACGACTGGACGCTGATTCCTGTGCAGGAGGCTGTATCTGAGGAGAGCTCGAGCGAGTGAGGACCGTTAAGAGCACGAAATCGTTAGCTGAACTGATGTCTGCAACGATGACCAAAAGTATTTATATACGCGTCGGCCGTCGACGACTGCAACCCGACTGCACAGACGACGGCTTGGTGTCGGCTCGGATCTGGCGGCTGCAACTGCCACGGGCGGGTGGCTGGGGGTGGCCAGCCATGGATGCCAGATGCAGATGCCAGCTGGGGCGCGGGCAGTGTGGGGATTGGGGACTGTGGACTGTGAACCACGCATGTGCCACAACAATGATCCCCGGTCTGGCGAGAGGTGCGGCAGTTATTCCGCGGGCCGAGAAGGCGTTCGATCGTTGGTTTGCTCGTTCGGTGACTTAGTTTCGCTGACTGTTTGTCTACGATGACGGGGCTGCAATTGAAAGCGACACTTTTGCATTGGCTCTAATGATCTAAGCTCTTTATTTATTGATTTGCCGACATAATTACGATCGTGGCACGGCCAAAAACTATATATATATATATATATATATATATATATTCACCATATACCGATCTGTATCTGTGGCAATCAAACGGGGCGTCGTTATAATTACCACGCCAACGCCGCAAGTGCTGCGTACTGCGTTCGTGCCACGCAATTTGCTGCCCGACATTTTTTCACCCAACTCCAGTTCGAGTTCCGAGTATTTCCACGATCTCGGGGAGAACTGCCAGCGGAATTTCGATATTGGCAAATAGCTTGACAGGGCTCTAAGCAAATCAAACGCCGCCCGATCAATATCTTTCGGAGGCAAGCGACAAATGTTTGTCGCCAAGATTGCCAGAAATGATAAATATTGGATGGAATTCGGATAAGAGATTGTTGCGGAAGGTCTATAAATATTATGGCCAGAAATTGTGCAGATTTTTTATGACTTTTTCAGTCATTAAATATTTTATTTGAAGCTCTAAGCACAGGAATTTTATTATGTTCTTTTTTAACACATCTTTGTATTCTTAATATTAATGGAAATGTTTGTATTTATTGCTGACATAAATATAAAATTTAATTGGATTTTTCTAAAAGGTATTTATTCATAGGATTATAGTAAATATGAAACATAAAAGCTAAGTTAATTGTTTATCTTTTAAATCTAGGCACTTCCTTGGATTTACTTTGATATTTAACTAACTGAAAAATATAAATATATACACAAAAGAAGAAGATTACTTTTAATTTAATATTTTAAATGTAATAAAAAGAATTTTCAGAGTGCATTTGTGCGATTTTTGGAAATCATACGCTTTTAGGTCCTTAAATACCCCAAACAAGAACTTAAATATGGGCATTTCGTTAATTAATATTTATTGATTTAATTTTTGTGGGGAAAACAGAATTAAAGAAACCAATAACAAACCTTAAAAAAACTTAAATTTTACATCAAAAACATTTTATGAATCTGCAGACTACCTTTAAATATTTTAAAATAATTATAATTATATACGATAATTTTTTGAAAATTTCAGGGATGTAACCTCTTCACAAGTACGTTTTTTTCTAAGGGAGATAGCTTCTAAAGGACATAGCTATGTATGTCTGTTTGTGTTAATTAACAATATAAGAATATGGTTAATGGGATCGGAAATAAGTCATTCACTGCGTTGCAAACATTTTCATATTGTTAAAAGCAAACTAAACCCCAACCAAAGTTCAAAGTTCCCCCTTTACTCCCAGCTTACTTAACTCTACGAAAAAAAGACAGTACTTTTTGACACTTTTTCAGGCAACACCCACAACAAACAAACAGCCAACAGCCGCCGCTCTGGCATGACATATCAGAAAATTATGATTGTATCTTATAAAACACACAAAAGTGGCCATTAAGCGGGGGCAAACGGCAGCGGGACGGGCGTCTGTGCAGACTGCACTCGGCGGGCCAAACGATGGGAAAAAAACTCCAAGCTAGAAGCAAAAAATTGAAATAACAACAAAATAAAAATACACAAAACCCAGATCGCACTATAAGAGATCACTTTGGCCTGGGCCTGGCCATTAGCATGGAAAGCGGAGACAAAGACACAGAATCGACTTACATAAAACGTTTTCGGGGCTTTAAAGGCGACACATTTACACGGCTGGCCGAAAATCGCTCGAAACAATTGCCAACGAGCCGCAGAAAAAAAGAGTTTGTTCCACAAACAAGTTGGCCACGTCACGATCGCACTTTGACAGAGGCTGTTCCCCCCTCAGAGTTCAGCGTCAGCAACAGCAACAGCAACAGCTTCAGTTTAGTTGGTTAGTTGGTCAGCGCGGACAAGACAGTTGGAAAATCGCAAAATGACTACAACAGGCTTTGTCTCCATCCCCGTTGCCGTCTGTATTTTCCTCGATCGATGTTTAGTTGCGCAATTGTCGGACTCCTCAGACCACCTCCTCCTCCACAACCACCGCTGCCACGATCCTCTCCTCCACCGAGGAGACATTTGCTGATCGATCGATCTAGCGAATTGTTTGCATGCGTTAATTGCACTTGTCCACGCACGGACTCCCCCGGACTTCCCCCAAAGAACTAGTAATGGATATCTCGCAGTTAAGCTCAAGATTTATTATATTTATGGCTGCGACTGTCGATAACTAGAACAAACATTTTTGCCTTGATTTATGCCCGTCGAAATGGCAGTTTGTTTGCCTATGTTTGGACAATGGCCTGATGTGGGAGGTTGACTAGCTTTAGGGCGGGGTTCTGGAGGAGATAATAGGTCCATTTGAACATTTAAACGCACTTTGCATGGTTTCAACAAGACTAAGCTGGGTTTGGAATGGGTATATGAAGTTGAAGGAAGGTAAGAAAAGTTAAACTGCTTAAAATATTAGTTTTTGTTTAGAATTTGTTGAATATATTAAACTTAATCATGAACACTATCATATATTTCTTTATATCCGATTTAATAACTTTGAAATTAAATGAAGCTTTTTACTTATTAACTTATATATAAAATTCTGTTTTTAAGATACTTTTTACCCACTAAACTATTAGTATTTTATTCTTAACTAGTCACTGCCTAGTCGACCCACTTAATTTCAATCACATTCTTCTAAAAACTTACCCATTGGCTTAAATGACTTGACAGTTATAGATTTGTGGCTTGATTTATGCAGTAGGCAAAGCGATTTATATATTGGTTTGGTTTCTTTCATGATTGAGACTTTGAAGGTTTTTTTTCGGCTTGAGCATTATCTTTGACTCTGAACTGGACAATGGGCCTCGGGGTTGGTTCAATTAGAAAGTGAATGCAGTGCACATTCCACGCAATGCGATCCAAGGCGTTGCACAACACTGCGTATGCGTAATATGCCATAAATGGATATGGGTATATCCGGTTAGCTATGGTATATATGTATGTGCTTCCACCCAGATCACATCCGTTTGGGATTATGAAATCTTTGGACTTCCGAAAGCCTTTTGTAGATCTAATTACGCTTTTGTTTACAGTGAGAGAGCATTGTTGTAAATAAAAGGGGGAAGAAATAATGGTAAACAATAAAGAAATAAAAATATGTTTGTTGTTCAGAATCTTTAATTTTCAACTAAAAATGTATCCCAAAAAATGAATTAAAAACAAGCTGTACAATTAATATATTCACAGAAATCAATTAAAATAGATTTCGCTTGCCAATTCTTAATAGTTTCTAATCATTTCCCTTTCGTGTATATTTGCGAAATGAAACCAGTTTAATTTTGAAACCCAACCAATGTAGATGTTAGTTTTTAACACTTTAGTTAATTAAAACATTTCCAAGCATGGGGGATTCTTGCACGTTGCCCGCAGACGCATGCTAACCATATTTAGTCCGGATTTTGTTGGTCTTTCATTCTATATGCCGCCAAAGGGGTTGAGATTGGGCTTCATCGATTGGGTCTCCATCGATGTTAGATCTGGCTGCGATCGGGTTATTAGTGCCTGATAAAAGGGGTGATGGGGGCTGTCAATTAGCCCGGTCCGGTTAGTGGCTGCCAGCCCAATTTTGTCGCGCGGCTCAATTGTGAGATTACCGCCGCCAAGTTGGTCCGAATGGCTGGCATTTCGGCATTATTACCGCATCGTGGTCTGGCAAAACCAGACGTCGTTTGATCCACTTTCGGGGGAACCGCGCGCGCCGTCCGATCTCTGCATTTCGCACATTTAATGCGATTTTGCGCATTTGCGCGTTCGAAATTAAGCGAGTGACGAAATGGAACCGCCAGCCAGGCCGAAGACCAAAGTGGATCACATCACGCACACTGGGAGAATGTGTGTGTGTTCAGATCGATTTTTCCCGTGCTTGCAACAAACTTGCCGTTGACTTCGCTTGATTGAGTCCATGCGAAAATGAAAATGAAAACTGCAGTGAAATCGAATTGAAAATTGAATCTAAGCCGCAGTCCGAGGGGAACGCACACGCTCCACTGGCCTGGCCGATATCCACTTGACGTTGATGTCCATGTCGATGGTGATGTCTGTCCGGGTGGCTTTGTGGTTACGTAAATGCACTTCTTACCTCTTGGACCCCTTAACCCCTGGCAAGCTAGCGGCATAAGCTCGCCAGATATTTCAATTAGCGTTTTATTTAGATTTCTTACTCTTTCGGGACAGGAGTTTCGGGATTATGCAAAGGTATCTCTAGAAAAAGTGGCACAATTGTGGAATCAGACGTTAAAAAATTAAGCTATTTTCAGAAAATAATTATTATTATTATGAAAGGATATTTTCTCAGATTATTTGTATTGTATTTAATAAATCAATTACCTCTTTAATGTTCTATTATTTCTTAGTTAGGGATTTGTTCAAATAACAAAATCTTTTATATTTTCTTTAGATTATTTTACAAGGTTTTATTTTTTATTTTTCCTTTTATCACAAAATGGAAAATATAATTTAATTTATGTTTTTAATACTCCTTTAGTTGCTTTTGAGGCTCTCTTCTAGTAATCTTCGCTGCTGGATTCCTCCTGCTGACTGTGAGCATTGGCCTCCACGTAGCCCTCTTCACTGCTGCCTTCGTACTCCTGGTGGCCATCATCACCTTCCTCCCCCTCCTCTCCACCCTCGTCCTTTTCCGCCTGGCCAGCACCCTCGTCATAGTCTTCATGTACCTTGTACTGACCATTTCCCTGGTGTGGAGCTGCTGCCGCCTCTTCGTCTTCGGCTTCTTCGGCCTCGGAGCTGTCGTGCCTCACCTGGTTATCCAATGCCCCACCGGCGGCATCTCCCTCGGTTCCATGACCGTGCAGTGTCTTCACGCCATTGGTGATGACCTCCGCCTGGAATCCATTGGCATCGTCGGCCGTGTACTTAACCACACGCAAGGTGCCATCCGGATCAACTACGCTGCGCGGAGGCCATGGAAAAAATAAGTTGGAATTAATTTAACGCGAGATTAAGTGGTTGTTTGAGGTGATAAAATGATTATTATTATTTGGTAATTAGTATCTGTGACTTTTTAAACAAAGTGTTTGTATTATATTAATTAATTTGTTCTTGTAAATATTTTTAAAATTTAAAATATATTCTTTTGAATAACACTTTTACTTTGCATAGAATTTTAATACGTTTTCCCTCAATATGTAGAAATATTAAATTATTATAATACAGAATAATAAAGAGTTTTAAAGGTTTAACAATTTGTTTTTCATTTTTTCTGTAAATCATATTTTATCATATAATAAAAATGTAACCAAAATATAGCCCGATCTACCCTCACTATATATGGCAAGTGGTATTAAATTGCCTACAAAACGCCATATCAATTTCAGCTCAGTGTGACGCTAATGAATGCGTTGACAAGTTGTCCCCATCCCGGCCAGCACCGGCACCCCTCATCTTCGCTCTACCGTGAGTGGACTTGGACTCACCTGTAGACGCCGCGCACCTCGTCCCCGTTGCGCGTCTCCTTGCGATTGTGCAGCACGCGCGTCTTGCCATCCTCGACGCCATAGGCGAAGCTATACTCGGGCCTGGCCACATAGTCCACGGTGCGTCCATCGTGGACGGTGACCAGATGCTCCGGCCCCGCCACCGGACCCTCGAAACGCGTAAAGGAATAGCCGACGGCGTCACAAGAGCCGATCATTCCGAGTCCGGCAATTAGCGCCAGCAGGGGCCAATCTCTCAGAGCGGCGCGTGCTCTTCTGCGGTGCGCAATGCGGAAGCCAAAACGGGTTCCCAGCTCACATCCATCTCGATATCCATCTCCAGCTGGGCTGGTTACGCGTCGCTTCTTCATGGCTCTATCGATTCGCTGCCGATTCTCGCATACTAAGCGTGAAATGTGGCACTTGCTCGGTATTTATATAGCCGGGATCTTTGGGATTTTGGGCGGAAAAAGGCCTACCTTATTGTGGCCACAAGCATTTCCGCGAAATTATGCGCTTCACTGGCCATCAAAGACTGGCAGTCAAGTGGAACTGCTGTCCAGCTCCGGCCGGGATGTGGTCAACCGATGACGTTTGGGGTCTGCCTGCCTGCCCAGAAATTGCAGCATTCCCAGCATTTACACAATGTTAACCACCACCTGACGTCATCGATGTTCATGGATGATGGGGTAGAGGATGAGGGAGAGATGGTTGTCTGAGGGGCAGTCGAAGGAAAAATCTCTTAAATGCCACGATCCCTGATTGACCATCGCACATCGCAGCGCAATTTGTTCAGCTGGGAAATCGCTTTAAGTGCGTTCAGTACGACAGCTAGTTAGGAACACTGCGAGAAAAATTGTAGGAAATTAGCAGAGAATATCAAATACAAATTTCTTTTAATTCTGGAAAGTTTACAAAATGTTGAAGATATTACAAACATTTAAAGACTAAAGAATTTCAATTAAAACCAAAAAAACTGTTTGAAAAACAAATTCAATTAATTGTAAGTTTGCCTGTAATTAATATTAAAATATAATTTATTATTTTCATATAACAACATTTAATTAATGTTGTAGTTTATTCCCTGTATAACTGGCCAAAAGATCGAACATGGAAGCACTGGCGATGGCCAAGATAAGCCACCTCCGCGTCCACGTCCACGTCCACGTCCCTGGGGGCCGGAGACAAGCACAGCTGCAACCGTTGAAGCTTTGACCTTTTTCTGAGGGTCTGCAAGTAGGAAAAATTTACCAAAAAAAAAACTAAAAAACCGAAATATAAAAACCAGCAAAAAGGCAGCCAAAATATGGCTATTATTTTGGCTTCTTCTAATTTATAAGCGAAGCGCGCGCAGCGGCTGCCATTGTTGGCAATGGTTGAAAAATGCATATATCATTGGCCTCTGGAACTCGCCGGCTGTTTGTTGTGCACAGTAGTTAAAAGAGTCAGGGGGACGCTTTGGCTATCGTGGGAAAACCCGTTGTGTGTGTGTGTGTTTGGTGTGTGTTTGTTGTGCGCAGAAAGCGTCGCTTAATTACCAAGATTACACAAATGCTGCTACTACGCTAGCTGCCGTTGGGGCTGAGGCAACGAGAATCGCACATGGATCGGCGCGAATCTCTTTTGGCTTTTGGCTGCCATTAACGTAATTAAGACGCAGCTCGTTTGCCCTTTAGCGGCATTAGGCTGAAGCCCGACAACGGCTACGACTGACACGCAACAAAATGTGTCACTGCATTATGACTCCAATGGCGCAATGCAAATGCCTGTCAGCCGCCGGCATATAGTCGCTGTCTTGGGCTCTATTAAAGCGAAACTAAGCCACATGCCAGCGAGTCATGTCTGCCTCTGTCCAGGCCTCTGTTGAATCTGAATCTGAATCGAAATCGGAGTCGGAGACGGGGTCTATTTCTGCGGCTGACAACGACTACATAGCTAACTGGGGTGTCCTAAGCAGCCGGCAGCCAGGAAAGATCTATGAGAGCAGATAAATTGCACATGCCACTGTGCTATTACACTTTAAGAATTATATAGAAATAATACATTATTTATTAATAATATTTGTTTGAAGCGATCTCAGTTTAATTAGACGAGATTTAACAGATCCTTTTGTCTTTGATAAATGCATCAGGTTAACTTTACAGCCTGCATTGTTTGGACCACAAAAACTCATCAGTAAACCTTGAAACTCATTAAACATAATTTATAATTTACATATTTATTTAAATCTAATAATTTTCTTTAAATATTAATAATTAATATTATAAGAAATTAAATAATAACTTGTTAATTTGGTTTGTAAGGTACAGAAAAAGAGTTGCGAAGTTGAGAATTAAGAATTGAGTTGAGAATTAAATGCCAAACATGGTATTAACGATAATATTTTTATATTTAGATTGTTTAGAATAAATTAAATTAAATTAGAACTACCAATTTCAATAGAATTTCCAATAAACTCCAGCTCTTAGCTACATATATTCATTGCTATTGTTTAACATCAGTTAATAAAGAGGAATATATCCAAGCCTTATATTTATTTGCTAAAGATAAATTTCAAAATAAAATTAAATATATTTTCCCACAAATAGTTTTGGCTCAGTGCACATGTGTGTGCTTTTCTATGGACGATTATGTAAGGCATCTCTGTGCGCCGGCTTCTGCCCCATTTCGAGTGAAACCAGCTTTTGCTTTGGCTTCGTTTTCCTTTTCATTTGCACCAGGCCAAGAGTGGGACGTAGCTGGAGCGGAGATCTCGATCTGGACCGCGTCGCAGCCTGGTCAGCTTCCCGCCATTCCGGATTGCAACACTCACTCGAAAGCGAGGCGAGAAGAGTTTACTCAATCAGAGAGTTGGCTGTGGCATTTTCATTCATTTCACACACAACGAGCAGCACACAAACACCGAAACTGAACTGAAATAAGATCGATAAATTGCTATAGTACGATTTTATATGATTTAATATATTGTTTCTGCCATGATTTGCTTATCCCGTTTGGCCGTTATAAACCTGGGCACCGTTTGGCGGCGATCCTCGCCCTCGGAGGAATCCGATACCAAAGCCAAGGGTATGGAAATCTAGTCAAGATAAAATCTAATTATTATTTAGGATTAGTTTCAGCGAAACCACCAGTGACTTCAAGGGACTTCCAGAGACCCCTCACGCTGCACACAAGAAGGGGTTACATCAAATGGTTCAACCGGCTGAGTCACTGCAAGAGGTCTTCTCGCTCCTTGCAGGGCAGAATGTACTCACCTTATCCCAGGAACTAGAGATCTGCTACTCCGGAGAGCAGATTTACAGATTTGCTACTCCGAAGAGGAGATCCCATCTGAGGCACATGGCGATTGGCAATTAAAACTGCTTCTGGTGTGGAGATTAGCTCACGTCGCGCGCTCTTATTGGTGACCCATTTTTCTTTTTTGTTTTTGAAGCTCAGCTCAGCTGGGAGCCGGTTGTGCCGGGCAAGTTGCGAATATTGGTCAGTGGAGCGATTGCCACTGCTGGCCTGGCCTGATCGCTTTTCCAGACTCGCTTTCCTCGTTTTTTCCAGGCTTTTATCTCTGGCCAAAGGCAAATTAGTCAAATGGTAACAATTATATAATAATCTAGTTATACTTGGACGCTGTGCCGCTGCTGTACCGAGTGTCCCGGCGAGAAGTGGGCGTTGCATCGGGCTGCCTTTCACTTTTCTGGATCGGATCGGACCATGCCTGGCCGGGCTGGGCCAGCTGTGCCAGGATATATATCAAGCGGCACGATTATACAATGCTTCGATGCTAGATCGGCACGTAATTAGTTGCCGGTAACGAAAATCAAGCTACACAGAACCAAATATAATATAATACAATATCATTAAAATAACTATTTTTAATATTTAAACAATAAGCTTGTGTTTTTAAGCCGTTCCTTCGCTGATCAAGTTTAAAAGGTATTAAAAAACAACTTTTAAATAATATTTAAGGATTCCTTTTGTACCCAAGTATGTTCTTCCTGAATGGAATTCTTTTTACAAATCAATTAAATTCGCTATTATTCACCGTCTATGGCAAACAATTGCAAACACACTCCGAATGTTTGAATGTTCTCCGAGCTGCGCTTTTCAATTGAGACATTATTCAATTTGTGACAATCGCGAGAAAACCAAAACCGAAACTGAAACGAAAAAAATACAAGAAGACCAAAATAGTAAACAAAAACTAGAGCTAAAAACAATTAACTGCATTTTGGTGATTTCCCAAAGCGATGTTCTAATTTTGCAACCAAAGAGATGAACGAAAAAAAAAAAAAATAACAAAAATGCTTTGCTGGGCCCCAAAGTTGTGAACATTTAATGAGCACCAAAATCGTAAATTTAATTTATATCGTTTTCTAAGCTTTTTGTCAGACGACAAATTTCGTAATTTTGCTGCCTTTGCTTTTGCTTTCCGCTGATTCGTGTAAACTGTGCCGACGCTCGGCATGGAGCTTGGATCGCAGCCGGAGCCTGGTTGCATGTCAAAGGCGCATGAAACGCCGCCAGGCTGCCACAAGAATCAAATGACACTCGGCCTGGCCTGGCCTGGCCTGGTCCATTTTCGGTCAGTGGCGAGCTCCGCAAAAAATTATCTATGCAGCGGGCCGTATGCCTCGCATGATATACCCAAAATACCCGCAGTGAGCAGCCTTAATTGGCACCTCGACACTTGGCCAGGACCGAGTGCCTGTGTAGGTGCACTTGGACAACGGACTCTGGTGCGAGATTTATGTTCTCTATCCACATTCATTGCCCAACTGGCGGTTTCGCACTTTGGTACATTAAACCACTGGCACTGGCACTGGGACTCGCTGTGGCTTCTGGCTTCTGGCTGCTGGCCACTTGGCAGTTGGAAGCTGGAAGCTGCCGCCGCTTTATGATAAAGTATTCCCCGCCAATGGTCACGCAATAAATTTTTGACATGACTTACGCATGTCCAATAAGGCTGATGGGGGGCAATAGATATGAGTGGCGGCCATTCTGCAGATCTAAGTGATCCGCAATGGGGCAACGCGGCACTTGTACAACTTTTATGGGAGTCAGCCAAAGGCCACACGGCGTATGAGCGATTAAATCTGAAATAATATCTTGAGACCTTGAAAGTCGGGGCTGTTAGAGTTTATCTTTAAAATAACAAAAACATGTAATAGAAGGGGGTTATTTTTTTGAATGTGATATGATTTTGACAGGCTTAGGGTTAGGATTATAAATGGGTTTTAGTTTTTTGGCTTTGGTTCAGAAGGTGCAATCGATATAATTCTTTTTTTTTATTAATTATGACTTACCTTTTATGACTATCATTTTAAAGCAAAAATATGCCCTCCTTTTTGTTTAATTTAAGCGAAAGTTGTCTCAATTTTTTTGTATTTAACTTATGTTATGCGTATTTCCTTTTTTCTTTTTTGAAGTCGCACCTTTATAATTGCAGCTCTGCCCCAGAAATGTCAGCGATTAGCCGGGAATTTAATTTGGCTGCACCCTAGCCACCAACCACCAACGACAAGACAATTTCCATCGGTGCGATGCACCGCCTACCTTCAGGCCTATTTACATATGTACATATGAAAATTATAATATATAAATCCAATTTCCAATAACTCAATTTCATATGCACGCGGGCAGGTTCAAGTTGGGCAGAAACATCTGTAAATCGATTGATTGCACTTCGCCTAAAGATTGCAATTATCCAGCGGCAGTTAAACAAACGTCGTTAATTACATAGACAATCATTCAGGCAGTCAGTCAGTCGGTCTGTGTGTGAGAGAGCAGCAATTATAATTGGCGTTTATTGAGATACAGCGATAAAAGGCACTGGTAATTGACATTTAAGGCAATTCATTAACGCGGCTAACATGGAGGGGAGTCAAAAAGCCAAATATCAAACAGGTGGACTACCGAAAAAATACACCTCTAATCATGCACTAGATTTGGGGATAGATTTTGTTTTTTTTTTATTTTAAGAAAATGTACGACTAAAAAATGTTGCCTCAATTTTTGTTGTCCAATTTTTCAGCGCACACATTTGCATACGGAGTGCAGCGGCGCCACGATTCTCTTCGGTTCCCACCAGCAGTCGCCATCCAGTTAAAGTCGCGCGGATTTGGAGAGTCGAGTTGTTAGCGGCAATTATTGTAACATGCGGACGGGGCTGCATAAATCAGCTTAATTGCTATATTTAAATTCTAAATTTGGAGTTTTGGCCAAGTGCGCCGTCGTCTAGTTGTGCAAGTGACACGGTCAGGCGTCCGTTTTTTTCCGTCCGAAACGTTATTAATGCGTGGGTTTATTTTTCGGGCAGCAAATGTAATTTATGCAAATTAATATACATTTTTATTAACTTTTTTTCATTTAGAATGGCATTTAATGAGAATTTGATTATATTCATTAAAAATAGAGTAATTGGAAACCAAAACAGACTGCATTTTTATATAAATTATGACTGCAATATTTGAATAAATTAAATATTTGAGTTTCAACAAACATAATATGTAATTTAAATATTCCGCCAAACATTGGTAAACCTTTATCTTTGCGTAATCGATGGTTCAGTTGATACCCGATATCGATTGTCGATAGCCTCTGTTCGCGTTGTTGATGTCCGCGAAGACTCTTTCCAACACTTGTATTAAAGCCGGCTAAAAAACACAAATTGCGCATTTTATTTTCGTTTAATTTTGTAGCAACGAAATGTCGACGACAAATGACGAAAGTTCCCCGGTCAAGACCGAAAAAGACCTAAATGAACTGGCGAAACAAGCGCTCTTCTCCTCGGATGTGGAAATGGATCAGCTGGAATCCGATATGGAACTCAATCCACCGTTAGGTGAAGCGGTCAGCGTAGAGACGGTTCCTCCTCGAAAGGACAGCATAGAAAATGATGCAAAGCCGAAAAGCGTGGAGTCGGAAGACCGTAATGCAGACAGCGTAAAGACGGACAGTGCTGGTGGGAAGGGACGTGGAACAGACAGTACGGATACCGAGCAGAAGCGTACCTTCACCGATTCGGATGCGGAAATGCTCTCAGCTAAATCGGATGCCAAAGGGACTGAACTGAAGAGACAGGCTCCTGCTAAGAAGGAGCGGCGCAAGAAGGCCAAGGAGCGACCGCCACCCCCGCAAGCGCCACCGCAAAAGCTCAACTGGAAGCTGAATTTACGCATCTTGATCTCAAATTTGTACATGAGCAGCGAGACTCGCCTGCCCGGCGCCTGCGTGCCCAAGTGTCTGCACAACACAGCCCAGTGTATGGACAAGCACCGAAATTCCATTCTGCCAGACGCCCCCAGTTTTACAGCCACGCAGGGACTGCGGACAACGCTACATGGCCAGCACTACGATACCTTCCTCGACATCCTAGAGATGATGGTGCTGCAGGGTGTCTATCCCGGCGACGGGATCTTCGAAAGGCTCATAGACATGACCATGGTTAGAGGCTTCCGCTGTCGTTAAAGTGCTTTTAATTAATGGGATTAAATCTCCTTTCAGATACTTATTGCCAAGGATATGAGCGTCAAGGAGTTGGGCGACACTTACAACAAGCTGATACGCACCTTCTTTCTCCTGATCGATGCCTTTCCGCCCTGCTGGACGGGCCTTCGTCCGTACTACCTCAACTTCCTAGGAATCCCAAAGCCCGCCGCACGGGAAGCTCGCTCGAATAATGCACCGCCGCAGAAACTGAAGTTCTATTTGGATCTCCTGGAGGAGAACCTGGCTCAGTGTAGCGACGAGGAGATTCGTGAGAACACCAAGTTCTATGAAAAGTTCGTTTTCAATTACTCCGAAGAGGAGGACGCTAATATGTCGCAGGAGACGGTGTTTCTGCGGCACGTCCATCAGTACGACTGGCTGAGTGGTAAACTTTGCCTAGATGACTTCAGGCGGATGTCGGCTTCGGTGCGCCTGGCCAGAGTGTGCGACGTTCTAAATATGCTCACCTGGACCCTAGAAATGGAGTTCCTGTTGTGGCTGGACCACAATCGTCTGCGCCAGGCGGAGTCGGAGTTCTTTCAGGAGGACACTAAGCCGTTCGCATCGATCGTCTTTGAAATGTCGGCAAGCACACGGCTTACCGATATCGTCCGCCAAGTGATGCGATTGTACGGTCTGGCGGCGTCCAAGTCCATGTATCCGGAAAGACAAAGGATTCTCCAGGTGAGAGCCAAGTGGTGAGCAACAAGTGGAATGAACTTTTAATAATGGTTCCTTTTTGTCGCCAGAGACTCATAGTTCTCGCTGTGGAAGCCAGCAACACGGCCGAATTGAAATATGATGATAACAAGGCGATATATCCGCATCTGGGCCCCCAGACCCGCCTGCTGATCGCTGAATTCTTCAAGATCTTCAAGTCAAAAAATCCCAGATATATCAGCACATACGTGAAGACCATTCCGCAGCTGGTTCAGCCCTATCTGCGCTACGAGTTCACCGATCACTTTCTGCAGTTGTTCTACTTCCCCAAGAACGTGTCTTTCGGTCCGGAGAAGGTTTGTGACGAGTTCACAGATCGCCATTGGCTAAGGTATAAGCCAAAGAGCGAAATCGAAGATGACGACGACGAACAATTGTCGCGGGAGGATTACCTCAAGTTACTGCTCAATGCGCTAAAGGACTACGACACCTGGTTGAATCTCGCAGGCTTCTGGAAGTGCCTGAGGAACAAACGGCAGGTACAGCCAATTCAGACGCGGACCAGTAGTCCGCTCGCCACGCCGGTGGGCGTAGTAACCGGCGGCACGGGCAAGATGTTCATGCTGGACGAAATGGAGGAGGAAGTGCACACCTGGAAGAAGCGCATGAACACCAAGGTACTCATTGGCCGTCCCATGGTGAATCTGCCGATTGCCAGGATCAATACGACCAAGATGTGCGTGCGCTATGGCGAAGACGTGCGTCAGTTGCGCTACCTCCGCCGCCTGCTGCAGAACGAGGTGCAGAATGAAGAGGGGATCGATGTGTCCGAGTGGCTGACCTACCTAAATGCCTTCCTGGGCGATGATGAGCCCATGCCGCAGCCAGAGGCTACGTCTACCAACGAATCGGAGGCAACCTGAACTATCTATAATCATTATCATTAAGCTCACGAAAGTTCAAATCATGTTTAAGTTTTTTTTTTGAGATCATTGAATGAAGCGCTCAGCGATTTAGTTTCCAATAAGATTCATAATTTTGCCATTTTTCATTGTTTCCGTTTCTGTATTTCTCCATTGCAAATATATATATATATATATATATTTATGCGATAACTAAATACACAATTACGTACACATTTACATATATAAATACAGCTACTACGCTTGTACATACATTAATAAATATATATATGTGTGTGTATAATTATACAATATTATCGCGTTTTGTTTTTAAGCACTTTTTGCTTGTTTGTTTTTTGCTTTTGCAGTTTTCCATTTGCCTAACGATTCTTGTCTTTGTTCATTGTATGTCTAAATTCTTTGCGGTTTTACATTTTACACATTCCAACTATAATCATTATAATTAGGCTCTTAAATGCTAATCTCACTACGTCACTTATTTTTGTAATGTATATATTCATAGGCGTGGGGGAGAGGGAGCAGGTAGGAGGAAGTGGAGGGAGCAGGTAGGAAGCTGTGTGTATGTGCAGAGCAGTATGTAATATTTGCTTGCTCTGCCAGGATCTGGGATCTGGACTATCTTGCTCGCAATTCGTTAACACTACACATTTATCAACATTTATTAATTATTGTTTATTCTTCATATAGGCTAGGTTTTTCGTTCCCTTCCCGGCTTTGCAATTGATTCGTATACATTTAAGAGTTTTCGTTTTGTTTTCGATTTTGTTGCGCTTTGAAGTTTATAGGAACTTGATGCAGGAGCCGCTGCTGAGTTCAACCCCTGCTGCAGGTTTTAAAAATGATTTAAAGTGGCTATCGGAACGGGATCTAGTCACGATATAATAAGATCAGTCAGGGGAACCAAGAGAATCAAAGACATAATAATAACATGATGGGGCTAATGCTTAAAATGTGTGGGATCGGGCCAGGGCCTTATAATAACAAGAAAAGTAACGCCATATGATACAGTGCCCCTTGATATTATAAGGTCTTTGCTATGAAGTGTCATAAAAAGTCGCAGTTTGTATTTTTAGAAAATATATTATTTTCTTCTTTTTAAAAAGGGTTTTTGCTTTTGTTTTACAATTTAGTTAAACTCTCTCCTTACCCTCGCCGGCTCTCTCATTCTCGGTCTTTATACATATACAAATTGGAGTTGGGCGTTTTTTTTTTGTACAGAACTTATTATCGTAATTAATGAATTAAAAATTAATTAGTTTGCGTTTACTTCATTAACTAATATATAGACAAGGGCCTTGTGTGGGGGGTTCTCCAATCGATGCCAGGATGTAAAAATTAAAACTACCAAGACTAAAATCAATTAAAATTAACAAAACGCTGCTCTTTAAAAACTATGGCTCTTTAGGGACTACGAAATTAGGTTATTTTCGACCACTCTTAACAACTATTAGAATTTTCTTTGCCTGCCTGCCATAGTGGCAATTAAATAATTAAGCTAGGAATTTCCGTTAAAACAAATTGAATTTGTGTAGGCCCCAAGCTCGGTAAAAATCGCCTCACAAGAATCGGCCACTGCCCGACTAAGTCGGGGAGGGTGTAAAACAATTCTCTTAATTGTCAAAGGCCTAATAAAAGAAAACAGTTTAAAAGTGAGTGTTGGATTAACAAATTTGAAATTTGAAACGTATTTTTGCCACTTTGTGAAGCTCAGCCAATTCTCACTTCGCTCGTTCATCTCAACTTACACGCAATGACTTTTAGCTTATCTTGTGTTTAGTATTTCTTTCTGGTTTCCTTTTTTTTGTTGTTTTTTCTTTTAGTTTTCATCTAGATTTGCTCCTAGTTACAGTTTACGGTTAGGATTATTTTAAGTGAGTAGAAGAGGGTGTGGTTTATTCTATTTCTGGGTCTGAGTGAGTGTGAGAGGTCTTTCTGCTGCGGGTTTCTAGTTTTAGATTTAGCTTTAGGGTTCTCTGTTTTGCGGATTTACTTTCTCTCTATCTGTAGGAGCTCTATGGGGTGCTCTGGATTGGTTGCTTGGCGCCATTTCGGTTAGCTACTTTTGAAGCGTTTGCTATACATTCATCTTGGTAAGTTCTTACGTCACACATTTAAACCTTAACAACAACAACAATGTTTCGCTACAATTAAACAACTAACAACAACGTAAGCGTACACACCAAAACATGGCTCACTTCTGGCTCGATGATAGCTGCTCCTCTTGCTGCCCTTGCTCAGGATCCTCCTCCTGCTGCTGCTCCTCCTCCACATCCTCCTCCTCATCCACAGTCTCCTCCTTGAGCATGTACTCGAGGAGCAGCTCATCGACTCATCCCTCGCGCTGCGTCGACGCCGCCGCCGCTGACGTTGTGGCTGTCGTCACGCCATTCGATGGCGATTCGACCTTAATCACTCCCAGCTGCTGCAGCTCCTCGCGCGTATGCTGAATGCGGCCCACCACCACACCGCCCATAGTCACAAAGCTGCCGTCCGCCGTCACTGCGCCCAGCTGCATTGCACCAGACAAATCGCCAAGAGCGGCCACATTAAAATGGTGGTGGTGGTGCGGCGAGCCGTCCTGCAGATGCTGTTGGTGTGGTTGCTGCTGGGACGGTGGCGTAGGCTGCTGCTGGTGGTGGTGCTGGTGCGGCTGCTGTTGATGTTGCTGGTGGTGCTGGTGTCCTGCCAGGACAACACTGCTGGGCGGAGGCGGAGGCTGCTGCTGCTGCTGCTGGTGATGGTGCTGCTGCTGTTGCTGGTGCTGATGGTGGTGTGCCGCCAACGCCATCCGTCCTAGTCACCCCTCCTCCTCCTCCGTTTTGATCTTAACAGGAACGTAGACCTTGTCCATCACATGGATCTTTATGTGGTTGTTGAGCGTGCTGGACTGGCGGAACTGCTTCTTGCAGATGACGCACTCGAAGGGCTTTTCACCTGCCATACAAAAAAAAGAGATGTGCAATATAGAAGAATATAGAACTCCGGCTGACCTGGTGGCCACTACTCACCCGTGTGGATCTTCACGTGGTTGGCCAAGGTGCTCAGCTGACGGAAATGCTTAGGACAGTAGTTGCAGTTGTAGGGCTTCTCGCCCGTATGGATCTTCAGATGGTTCGTCAGCGTCGACGATTGACGGAAGGTCTTATCACAAACGTTGCATTTGTAGGGCTTCTCGCCAGTGTGGATCTTCACGTGGTTGGTCAGTGTGCTCAGCTGCCGAAAGCGACGATCGCACACGGTACAGTGGAAGGGTTTCTCCAGCTCGCGGGGTCCTCCGCCTCCGTTGCCGGCGTTGCCATTACTACCAGGCCCACCTTCGCCGGGATGCTCGCCATGCCCGTTGGTGCCCAGATAGTGATCGCTGGACATTGTTGGACTGTGCGAGGTCAGATGCGCCAGGTGCGGTGGCTGAGACTGTTGCGGTGGCGCTGGCTGCTGCTGCTCGGCTGCTGCCGCCTGCGCCGCCGCTGCCTGGGCAGCTGCCATGGCCGCTGCTTGAGCGGCGCTATGCGCCTCCGTCGAGATCCCGCTCAGGTGCATCTGGAAGGGCAAGGGCAATTCCGTCGGCGGTGGCGGCGGTGCCGAGGGGGGTCCACTGGGCTGCTGTTGTTGTTGCTGCTGCTGCTGCTGCTGCTGGTGATGCTGCTGCTGCTGTTGCTGTTGCTGAACAGTCGACGCTGCCGCTGCCATGTGGCTGGGATGCGTAGCCTGGGTGACCGTATCATTGTTATTATTGTTAGCAATGGTAGTTTGGGGCTGGGTGGCCACAATGACGATGTCACAGTTACTGCTCATCGCTGTGGCAGCGGCATGAGCATGGGGCAGGCTCTTGATATGCATCATGAACTGCTCGCTGGGATCGGGTGAGGGTTTCGGATGTGTGGACCTGGGATTTGGTGCTGGATCTTCTGGTGGCGGGTTAACTGGATCTCCCCGCCTGTGACTTGAACAGAAAGCTGGCTAACGAACTAAGATCGATGCTTCAAAAATGCCACGACATGGTCATCGCTTCTCTGTTGGTGTTGTTGTTGTTGCTAGTGCCTGGAATGGAGATCGGATCGAAGATTGGTTTTAGTTTTAGTAAAGAGTGGCTGGCGGCCTGGCCTTTTGGTATGCAAAAATATGTGAGGAATTCCCAGACACACGAAAAATACCTAACTGCGAAATTATAAATCTAAATTATTCAATAGCTGACACACTTCCCCAACCGACTGGTCGCTTCGTTCCTCCCCTGAGCCCCAAGTCTCCTCTCTCTCTCTCTGCGCCAATCCCCGCCAGAATTCTTTCCATCTGACTTTTCTGGGTGTTTTCCCAAGGGCATAAATTGTGAAGCATACCGATTATGCATTTTTAAAATCAAAATATATAAGCGCCGCGCGCTTTTTAAAATGCATGTGAAATATTTTCGAGCGCTTTTGGTTTTTACGTCCGCTCGGACAGGTTACCTGCCCTTTATGCACAGTGGACACTCCACAACAGTGGACAAAAGTGATTGATAAATTTTTGTAAAAATAAACCCAATGGGATATCTAAAGGGAAAAGGCACCAGGCGAGGCGATTTAGCCCGTGACAACATTTTATAGGTTGCACATTTTTCTAGGTTTACTTTACATCTCGACCACGCCCTCTAGCGCCTACTTATAGCCTCATTCTATATGGATTTCTGTAGAAATTATTACTGACAGACGTTCTTATTGGCCAATAGGCTGCACCTTTAATAAGACCACCGTAGCGAGCTTGCACTGTACTTACACACACACACAGGAACACATACACCCTTGAGCACTCAGGTATCTCTCTTCGTTTTTTTTTTTTAGTGGAACTGACAGCGTGTTACTTTCTCGCAAATTACATGTGTTTTCCTAGCAACATGATCACAATCCCGTCGTGCTGGCCAACTCCAAACGTTAGTGGACCACAGGCCACACCAGGATTTTCTTTTGATTGCAATCTCACTAATTTTGGGCGGGCTTTTGGTGAAAAATTTTCCCTTTTTCAAAAGCAGTTTTTCCACTAACACGTTGCCTTTGCCCCACCACTCGCCCCTTTGGCCCACGAGCCACAACCACTTTCAGTCGCACACACACACACAGACACCAGAGCAGCTCACACATGCACTCACACGCGCACACACACTGTCGCGTACTCTGAGTGTAAAAGCTCATTTGAGGTTAGGAGACTTTTAATTTTTGGAGCTCAGTGGCCCTATCAAAATGTTCAATGTTTTCCACGGTGCCCTCAAATCAAATCCTCGCAACTCCGGGCTCCACTTGGGCTTGTATTTGGTAGCTGGCATGCACAAATGCACACACCTCGCGGCGCCCACACATTGACCTACCTTTCCATTTTGTGGCTGGTGCTCTGTGGGGCCTTTGGTTTAGATTTCCCCCCGATTTACATCATTTTCCGCATTCGATTTGGTTTGGGGTTCGGTAATCGGGAACGGTGCTCGCGCTTCACTATCGCTGATCGAAGAGGGGGCCTCACAGCATTATCCGCGGCAAGTTGTTCATTTATAAAAAGCGTATAAATGTTAGAAAAATAGTACAAATATTTCTTTTCTTTTTTTTACTGTTTCGCGTACAAAATAGACGCGAACTGAACTGGTGCAAACTGGAGATGGGCGATATTTGGGGGACCTGTTACTTGCTCACAAATATCGTGACTAGCTTCGCGGTCTTGACCTGCTGTTTAAGTTGTGCCTTTTGAAGGACTCTTTGAGCAGTAAAAGACTCTAAATATATATGATTTTCTCAATATTTTGTTTATTATTAATTTAAGATTGTAGTGGCGAAATTCCCTATACATAGCAGTCATCTAGTACAAATATCAGAAGTCACGAAACCACATATTTATGACATTTGAACTAGTTCGCGTTTCGCCATTCACCTGTGAATGTTTCAAGTTTGTCAATAGTGTATTTTTCGCCCGCCCAAATACGGTAATGGCAATTTGTTTTGCTTTATTGTTTATTATTCTCGGTAAATTGTACTTTAAAACCAAATGCAATTGCTTAGAAAAGTGCTGCCGCTGTTAGTGGGTGTTTTATAAAATCGTGCAGACCCGTGACGACGCCTGTGGCTGGTCGCCATGTCCATTGCTTAAACTCAGCTCGCTGTTCACCTTGTTTGTGTTCTTGTTGTGCAGCACAGCCGGCGGACGCGTTTCATCTGTTGGCGAAAAAGGTTGATTCAGGTGAGTCTCTGTTAGGGGAATAGGCACGATGACCACTGCTTAATGATTACCTTCTATTCTGACTGCCTTTTCGTTGCGGCACGAGAGCCTGTCCATCATTTGTTGCATGAACCCCTTGGCATCCTCCTCCTTTTGCTGAACTGCCGCCTGCACGTGAGAGTTGGCGCGCATCTGCATGGCCCGAATGTCGTCCTGCATTGCCTTCTTGCTGCGCTCCACCACCGCATCGAGGGGATCTTCGTAGGGATTGCTCGAGGGCTCAAAGGGATTGCTAGGATCGAAGATGTTGCCATTCCCGTTGCCATTCCCCGTTGAATTGTGGATCGAATTTACGGAGGCTGTGGTCCGCTCATCCTCCTCGCCGGAGCCCAGCGTGGTTGTCGTCTTGGGTGCTCCCTCTTTTGAGGACATGTCGGGCGTTGAAACCGGCGTGGTATGCGGATCCGCCTCGCGGGCAGCTTTTATCTGAAACAACGACGAGATATTCTCCTTGGCGCCCAGGACCTCGCTGGAAATCTTACTGGTCACCGAGTCCATGGCCCTGCCCATCGAATCCTTCGTGTCGGACGCTGCCTTGGCAGCATTGCTGCCCGCCTGCCCCACGGCGTTCATGGCATTGCTGCTTGCTTGCTCCACGGCGTGCATGGCATTGCTGCTTGCTTGCTCCACGGCGTGCATGGCATCGCTGGCTATCCGCTGGGCACCCTTACCTGCCGCCCCTACAGCCCCGCCCACGGCATCCACTGCGCCACGAGCACCGGTGGCCATCCTCTCGCCGGCAGCCTCCATGGCATCTTTGGCGCCATACGCCGCCTTCTTAACCGCCGTCTGAATGGAGCTGCGGGTGGAATCCATGGCATCTATGGCTTCTTCACCAGCCTTGGCCGCTGCCTCTTCTGTTTTTGTAACGATTTTATCCACTTGTTCGTCTACCTGGTGCAGCATCTGCTCGCCATCCGATTCCAGTTCCTCCAGCGAACTCTCATGCGGAGTGTCCGGCATTTGTTCCTCCACCTTGGCCGTGACATCCACGCCGTTGTTGATGAAGCGAATCTCGTTAATCACTTTGCTGCTGTCCTTTGAATCGTTGGTCGTGGTTATCTCAACGGCCAGTTGCTCGTCCTCTTCTGTGGGCGGCGTTGGTGTATTGACCTGAATGGTCGCCGCAGGCACCTCGGCCACTGTCTCCAAGCTGTCCACCAGCTCCGGCGAAGTGCGTTCAAGATGATCATGATCCATGGCCGCCTCGTACGAGAAATTCCGAATGGGTGTCTTTTTCATTGTTTGCGGTGTGCTGGAATCGCTGCTCTCTGGGTATGGAGTTCGCGGACGCAGCAGCTTCTCCTGGCTGCCAACCTTTGCGGCCGTCACCATCGGCTCTTGGGGATTTACTGAATGCATCGAATGCGCGGATTTGTTGGATCTTGGAGATTCCGTTGGGGATTTTGGGGGCGTAGGTGTGTGTGATGGAGGCGAAGGCATTTTCTGCATGGAATCCATGGCTTTGAGTGGAGATTCCTTGGTCTTAACAGGTGATGCTTTCATGGGAGAATCCATAGCCAGCTCCTTGGTTGTCATTGCTTTCATAGGAGATTCCATGGGTGCTGTGGGCTCCATTTTCTGCTGATTTTTGTTAACTGAAGTATCCTCCATTTCTTTTTGATCATCAGTTGTAGAATTTTCCATTTCTTGCTGCTTATTTCCAGGATTTATTGCTGATTGATCCTCCATTTGATTTGTTTTCTCTTTGAAAGGACTGCTACCCATTTCCTCATTTCCATTTACCTCCTTGAGTTCTGTGGTCTTGGACTCCTCGCCGTTTACATTTGCATTTAGATCCTGGGATTCCGATTTCTCTTCTTTCTCCATTGGTTCCTCCTCTTTGCTTAAATGCTTCACTGCCTCCATGGCGGCCGCTGTACCAGCCCCGGCTGCAGCTGCCAAGCCTCCCACAGTGGCTGCCATTGATCGCTCCTCGGCTTCCTCCACACCCTTTTGCTTGGTTAGACTCCTGCCACTGTGTGACCTAACATGCTCCTCATTGCCATTGGCATCCGGCGGCTGAAGAGCTGTAAAGCTGCGGCTCGTATAGCGTTGCGGGTCCGCCGAGCCGCTAACCGTAGCCGATGACATCGAGGACCGCGGTATGCCCTGCACGAGTATATGCTGATCCCCAACGGCAATGTCCAGCAGTCGGAGATTTTTGAACTTTGAGATTTCGCGGAAGGTCTTCAGGTGATGGCCGCTCTCCGAGAATGTGGTGAAGAACTTGTTCGCCTTGCTGAGGACCGCATAGAATGAGAAGCCCTTGAGGAGCTTCCAAATGGGACCATTCTCCTCGCTGTCGTAGTCGTAGAAGCGCTGGAAGACCAGGCTCTTGTTCCGCACGGACTCAAAGCTTCGGTAGATGCTGCCCACATTGGTTACGATATACACCTCGCTGGTCTTGGAGATGTGCATGAAGATGATCTGCTCTGTGGGCGGCAGGTTCTTTTGCAGCTCGGTGAAGCGCGGAAAGACAAACTCATTGAGGTGGCCGGTGAGGAAGAGGTTTCCGCTGGCGGTCAGCACTAGCGTGGACTCCGGTCCACAGGCAAACTGCTGTACCTTTGCGTCCAAACGAATCTCTACCGGATGTCCATCGTAATCTTCCTCAAGTTCGCCCAGCTGCTGGCGGGCATTTGATCCGCAACCAATAAGCCGTCCGGTGCCTTTTGAAACGGATTTTTATAGTCGGAATTAACTCATCTGGACTGGATTTCTGTCTTCTGTTTCCTCTACTTACTGGTTAGCACGGCAAAATGCTCATTGCCCGCCTGGACCGCCATAAAGTTGTCCGTTTCCTCGCTCTTCGACAGGTAGTCATCGAACTCCTCCAAACGAAACGGCTTTCGGATGATGGCACAGGTCTGCTGCTCCACCAGGGCGGTGGTAAAGTGCTGAGCCACATGGGTGTCTTCGGGAAAAATGTTGCGACCCGTGAAGAAAATCTCGTTGGAGTCTGTGGAGATGGGATTGTCAATCAGTGTTTATAAGAATTTGTGTTTTTATATAATTTTCCTATCTATTCTTCTTCAAATTTAAGGCCAAAAATCAAGCTTAAGCCACAGAAAGAAACTTTAATTTGTAAACTCTCTTTATTTTCTAGAATTATTTACTTTTAAATAAGCTAACAAATATGTGATGCTGATTTAGCAAGGTATAGGTATAGATATAGATATATGCCACATGAAGAAGCCACATAAAAATCCTGTTCATACCTTAAATATTTATTTTTTAACTAGCTAAAATGACCTGGAATACTGATACTGCTATTTATTATTAAATCTTCAACTAAATACATATGTTTAGGCTCTAAAAAATATGCCATCATTATGCTTTCTTAATAGAAAATAATAGGATCCCATAGATAACCCAACAGTAAGCCTGCAATTCAATTACCAAATTGCTGGCATTGACAAACTTTTCGCTGTAACTCAAACTTTCTGTTGGGCCCAATTTCTTTAGTGGCACATTTCTCTTCGAAGTTAACCAACTTGCAGGACGGCTATTTGTTGATTCACTCACGTGTCAGCATCACGGCCCAGTTGTTGCCGAAGGCGGCGTCGCAAATCTTTAATCCCAGTGTTTTCAAGGCCTTCACACAGGTGGGTTTGGTCACAATGTCCCCATTGCTGGCGCTGTTGTTGTTGGTGCTGGCACCCTTCCTGCTGCCGGAGGCTCCTCCATGGCCACCAATACCGAGCTGGCCATAGTGGTTCTCGCCCCAAACAAATAGCCGGCCAGATTCTGTAATTGATAAGAGCACGGTTTGACATTTGCTTTTTGCTTTCCTTTCAGCCTTTCGACGGCTTTTGTTTTTATTTCTGTTTCTGTTTCTGTTTTGTTTTATTATGTTTGCGGGAGGGTTGTTCCCTTTTCTTGACTTTTATTGATTGAGAAAGTGTGCGAGTGTGTGGGCCCAGTCGCAGTCCCTCAATTTCCCAGTCCCTCAATTCCTCAATCGCTCAACTGTTTAACTGCTCCCCCGCAGAAGTTAACGCCTCAATTACGATTGCCGCCTCGGTGTTCTAGGTTCAGCTTTTCGGTCTCAGTCTCGGAATTGGATTCGGTTTCGGTTTATTTTTTTTTGGGGGTTTACTTCGTGAGTTTGCTCCATATTTCAGGTATTTTTACGCCGCGTCTGACCCCATTAGTTGTCGATGTTGCCGTGATTTGAAGTGCTTGGTGGTCAGCTCTCTCTTTGCCTGAGTCTAGCGCGGGGATTTTAAGCTTATGTAATGCGGGGTTAAATGTGGGACAAATGTGTATTACTACACGGTGAAATAATTATATTATTAATTAATTAAGATCAATGGGCTGTTAATTAATTAATAGAAATTAGTTGATCGTGCTGAACTAGTCAGAAAAGCGGATAAGTTATTTAGTTTAAGAACTCCATCGAAAAAATATAGAAACGGAGAATGATTAAGACAATAAAAGTAGCCCTAAATATTTTTTTATATTTATTTTCAAATTGGTTTCGCTTTTCTATTTGAAATTATTAAAACTATACCAAAAAAAAAAAAAGTCAAATGAGACTTGTAAATAATTATTTTCTGTTGGATTTCCAAGAAAATACGTATCTTATACAAATTCTTATCTTTTCAAGTGTAGTTTTGGGTTTAAAATATTTAAACCACCCGCTGCAAATACACCTAATCCTGGCCAGCAATTTGTCCGGTTGCAAAAGCCGGGCTTTGTAGACGTAATTTAGTAATTCAATGAGCGAAACGATACAAGACTGGGCCAACAGAAGAAAGTGAAAGTGCTCCCGGGGCGTTCAGCTTATTATTATTTAAAGGAAATTGCACCAAACATGCAATGCAGCACCGCCGGCGGCGGCGGGCACAGACAACCAACTTTGACTTGAGCCACTTGACCGGTGGAGCAACGGTAGCAGGAATTGCACGTCGGTGGATTGGGGTCACGTAGTAGTTACCACAAATGACAGCGCTCTGATGGGGACCGGATATCAGGCGCTTCACCGGATCGTTTTTGATGTAGAAGTAGCTCTGCGTATTCTCGGCCAGATGGGATTTGCCCAGGGTAAATATAGCTCCGCTGCTAGGTATGTCCATGATGGGTTCGCTGTCTCGTTGTCTCTTTTTTTTGACTTGAATTTAATTTATTTAACGATTTTGTGTGAAATTTTATTATTGATTTTAGTATTAGGAGTGCGTTTTGGCATATTTTTATTCGCCGACTGCAGTTCAAATGCCTGTCGATGCCCCCGGGTGCCGGACACACTTATTGGTACACAACAAAGCCATTTGGAGTTGCGTGCTCCTGGCTGCGGATTCCCGATTCCGAGGCGGAAACGCGGCTGGACAAGAGAGTAAGCAAGAAAGAGAGCTAGTTGACCGGCACTTGCGGTCAGTCGGACGATTCAGCGCGTACTGGTCAGCAAGGACTAGGTCTAGCTAGGACTAGGACTAGCTAGCTGGCCACTAGCCACGACTCTTACACAAACACACACACAGAGGGCTCGGGCACGACCCACAGCAGTGGGGGTGCCATCAATATTGGGCCATTTGAGAGCCGGCCCTTATAAGTATGCTACGAGTGAGTGAGTTCCCGGCCAATAGTGAGTGAGTCACCCTACTCCACCGTCCACGATTTTCCCGAGTTAAGTTATTCCGTGCACCAAAGAGCGAGTATGGGAATTCGGGTTTTTCTTTATTATTTTCTCCTTCTTCTTTTTTTTTTGGCTTTTTCCTCACTCTCTTTGGTATTTATGGCATTTTGTGAGTAATGTTTGCAAATCTCTCGGAATACGAGCGGCGGCCACGTTAAAAATAACATTATTATATATGTGACTGGGGAACTGGGTTGCTTTTCCATTTTCCCTTTCACTACCGCCCTCCCCCCTTCCCCTCCCTGACCTGTTGACATTTGCATAGAACGATGTGTCCAAGCCGAATATATTCGCCACATTTCTTCTGAAAAGTTAATTAATTCGTTTTGGGCCTCTCTGAGTTTCGGTGGCAGTGGGACGACGCGCAGCTTAGCCGAAATTGGATAACGATTTTTATGGCAGCGCCGTCATAAAAACAGGGCCAACTTGCCGCAAGTCAAGTCTCTCCACATTTGCGGACTTTCGCAGACAATTTGCCACAATTAATTGATTTCTGTTAACATCCAAAGAAGGTCTTTCCTTGGATTTCCCGTACTAACTTATGCAATAAATGCGTAGCGTTGCGTTGTCCGTCGACTGGGAAAGGCCAAAGGTGTCCAGAGACCGGACACTGGGGAGAGAGTTAATAGTCAGGCGTTGCAGGGATCTAGTTTAAAATGAGAGGTATATATTCATTAAGAATAGCAGCACGGACTTTTCATCTTTAAAGGTTTTTTATTTTAAACTCCCAGATAATTATAGCACATGCTTTTTAATTATTTTTCTATTTAAAATTGTTAGTTTTTGCTAATAGATTTAAGATCTTTTAATCGAGACCTGAAAAAGAAGACCTTATTTTAGCTTAACACAAAATTTTCACCTTTTTCTAGACCAAGTTAAAGAAGCTCAACTGTTTCTATATATGCATTCGTCCTGCTTTCCTTTTATTGGACTCTCTGTATTCTATTCTGCATTGCAATGGGCCGCCAGCAGGACTCAGTTTGGTGTCTAAACTTTCCATATAATATGTGCGCCAGCTCGTTGCCTTATTCATGTGAGAGCCGAGCCGTGAGCCGTGAGACGTGAGCCCTTCGAGCATGTACTCCAATGTCTATGTAATTTATGAATCCCTTAACAAAGTTGTTTGGCCTGCAAACTGCAATTGCGCGCCTTGTTCGGCCGCCTCGTCTCGCCCTTTGCCGCTCTTCCGGATGCGGGTTACGGGGCTGTGGGGTATGGGGCTGTTGCATGTGCCAGCTTACCCACAAGGGGAATCCCCAATGGTTCCGCCCTCAGCCGCTGACTTGGCAAAAGGCGAATCTTGGCCATGCAAATGCTGCCCACTTTGCTGAGCTGAGCGTTGAACTCAAGCGTTGGCTCCTTGTGGTTTTTGCGCCTATTTTTAGTGCTCTTTGACTCGTCGTCATCGTCGTTGTCGTGACAATTAGCCGGAGTCCATTGAACCCCGGTTCGATTGGGTCAAGATGTTCCGGATGACGTAAGGTGGAGATGGAGGCGGATCAACTAAAAAAAAATAAACCCCGGCACGGGTCAGCTGCCGGAACTCTCAAGCGATGTGTCAATAGGCTGACAAATCTATTGTGCCACTATGGATTGGTAGTTAACGGGCCAAAGGTTGATTGAACCTGCCATCGGCGTGCTCTTCTCCTCCCCAGCAATCCCGGGTTCAAAGCAATCGATCTGGGAGGCAAGAAGGGTTCCCTGGCCCCAGAAATAAACGAAATTAGTTGACCTTCACAAAGCACAGGACCCTCGTCGTTCGGTGTGTGTGTGTGTGGGTGTGCTTTCTTGGGATTTGTGTGTTGGTCTTTTCTTGGACCGCCCAGAAAGTGGCGTGCGCTTTTCATTTCATTTTATTACCTTGCCTCAAAGCTTGACCCACACTCACACGCATTCATTTACACCCTCACCTTCGTTTTTGGTGAGGGAAAATGGCAATCATTGTGTAAATTGTTTACCTGGCCAGTCCGGGCGAAAGGTGCAAAAAGGAAAACTTGTTATTTTCCTGCGAGGCTTCTCGGAATGCTTACAGCCGCCCCACAGCCGCCCACAACCTCCCATTGCTTTCCTCAATGTCAAGCGATATGGGCACGTTCCTGCAATTTAGTTTTGGTTGCTTCACGTGGTGATTATTTGTTGTCCTGGGACACAACAAAAAAAAAAAGAAAATAGGGGAAAAAATGTGAAATTAGCTGGGAATTAGACGATTGTCACGCCCACGTAGCAGCAGGAGAGGAAACGAAAGGAATAAACCAAATGTAGTCTACTTCTCAGCTTTCTTTAATTACAGAAACCTCCCTAAAATGAGCGACGAAGGTGAAAGTAAGTCGGAACACGAGGAGCAACTCAATCCCAAACCTGAGGCAGAGGAAAGCAAGCAGGAAGTTAAGGATGAGCAGGATAATAATCAGCCAAGTACAGCTTCAGTCTCCAGTTCGGATAATAATGAGGCAAAGCCAGAGGCAGCTAAGCCAGCGGGGGAAACTTCCTCACAGGATTTTGCTGCCTACGAAGAGCACATGACCTATGACCCGGACGGCGAAGCCATCTACACGGATCCCAGCACCAAGCAGAAGTACAAGTGGTGCACCAGCCAAAACAATTGGCAACCATTGAACGATGCCAACGCCAGCGGGGATCCCTACGAGAACGAGCACTACAAGTGGTGCCCCAAGACCCAACAGTGGCTGCCCAAGAAGAAACAGGAAACAGAAACGGAGCACTACAAGTGGGATGAGGAGCAGCAAAAGTGGCTGCCCAAGCAAAAGCAAGGGCCGGCCCAGGATGTGGTCTACGGCGTGGATGAGAACGGCGATCGTACTTACACCGACAAGGACGGCGCCGTGTTCTTCTGGGATGCGGCCAAGAATGCCTGGTTTCCCAAGATCGACGATGACTTTATGGCCCGCTATCAAATGAATTACGGATTCATTGACAACACTTCCGCGGGCGAGAAGGAGAAGGCCGAAAAGGAGGCGGCCGAGGCCAAGAGAAAGGAGGAGGAACTCAAGCGAATGACGGCCGAGGCGGAGGCAGCCATGGCCAAGGATAGCGAAGCCTCGACAACGGCAGCGCCAACTGGCAAGCGGAAGATCCAGGAGCCACCAAGTAGGTATAGAAATCTTATAAAGGACTATAATCAAGAGTTTATCCTTGCAGAATGGTTCGAGATGGATCCCACGCAAAACACCAAGGTGTATGTCTCCAATCTGCCGCTGGACATCACCATGGATGAGTTCGCCGAACTGATGGGCAAGTGTGGCATGGTCATGCGGGATCCCCAGACCCAGAAGTTCAAGCTAAAGCTGTACGCCGAGAAGGATGGCCAGATCAAGGGTGATGGCCTCTGTGACTACATCAAGGTGAGTGAAATTGCAAACAAAAACGAAAGCAGTTTTGGTTTTCTTTGTTTTCTTTATTTTTTTTTTTTGTTTCAAACTTTATTTTCTTTTTATTTTTATCTTTACTTCTGTTGTTTGCTGGCTTAACTAGATTTAATCTTGCATAAATATTATATGGTAATTTTATCATATGTTTTCGTATTTTCTGTTACTGCCCTTCCTCTGATTTCTTTGCTTACGTTTCGCTGACTATTTAGTTTTATTCGCATTCATTTCTCAGTGTTTTCGTTTTGTTTTGTTTTTGCAGAGTACGGTAATAATATTTAAAATTGGTTAGTTTACTATTATTAAAATGCATTTACTTGGCTATATAAAATTGCTTTTTCTTTTCGATTTCATCATTCTCTCAACCGCCTTGGCCTTTCTTGGTCTTTCAATTTTCATTCTTTAAAACGAAACAAAGAACGCACTGAAAGTTGCCTCGGGGTTAGACACTTTTCCTTTTCTCTTTCTTGTTGTTGTTGTTGTTGAGGTATTAAAAAATACATAAAAATTTACATTTAAACATACTTTAGTTATTACATATACAAATGTGTGTGTAAAGTATAGTTTCGTAACCTAAGAAGTTAGTAAAATGGCCAAACCATTCATGATGTTATCCAAAAAGATTCTTAGTAAAGTATTGCTTGGCTTAGGCAAACGAGTTGTGGGAGGAGGTGGAGGAGGTAGGAGAAGGAGCATGTCCTGGTCTTAGGTGAGGTGAGCTTCATTCCCTTCCGTCTTCTCTAGTTCCGTGTGGTTGAGTTTAAAAATTCCCTAGTTTCGCGGGGCTTGTGGGTTTCTCTCTAAAATTGGTGGCTAACTTCTAGTTCGGTTATTAAGGAAACGTGCGTGACTGGTTGCCGTGTGTGTGTGTGTGGGGTGTGGTTGTGCGTTGGTGTATCGTGTAGGTGTCTATATCCTAGACCTATATATATAGTATATATATTTACTGTACAGTACTAAGAGCTTAGCGAAGTGCTTGGAGATTGGGCTGGTTTCCTGCGCTCGATCGAAATGCAATCTGAAATCTGATTCCCCTTTTTAACCGAAAATAATTAGCTTCGCATCGATGTGTCCTCCATCAAGGATGCCTCCTTGTTCTCATCTCTCCTGGTAAATAATACTTTTGCGTGTGTTCTTCTTCGGCATCGTTGGCACAAAGAAAAGCAATCGAAAAGGTGTGTTGTCGACTGGGCAACGGTGCGTATGCGTAACCAATTTGATCGATATGTGTGTCTCGTGTGTTAGTTATTGGTTAGTTTTGGGTTCGGACTCGTGGGGATCCGCGGTAGCGAAGCATCCTGGACTACTCTATTCGGCATCGTTGAGCCGCATGGCATGCTGTATCCGCTTGAGCTCCTTCTCCTTTCGCTCGCGCTCCTTCTGCTCCTTGAGCTGCTTGCGCCGCTTGCGCATCTCGATGAACTTCTTCTGATCTTCGGGACTCAGGGCCGAGATGCGGCTGGCATAATCCTTCCGTTTCTGCTCCAGCTTGGCCTTGACCTCCTCGTCGGCCAGCTTCTTGGCCGTTTCCAGGCGGCGCTTCTGCTCGGCGGCCTTGGCCTCTTCGGCGGCCCGCTCTCCGGCCTCCTTGGCCAGGCGAGCTTCTTCCGCCTGGCGGATATCGTCTTCTAGGCGCTGCTTTACTTCCTGTGCCTCAGCGCTTACCTCTTTAACCAGGCGCGCCTCCTCCTCGGCCAATTTCTTCTCGAGTGCCTCGCGTTGCGCAATTTCCCGTTCCCGCTGGCGTTGCATCTCCTCGCGCTTCTGGTTCTCCTCGTGCAGCCGCTGCAGCTCCTTCTGCTCGAATAAGCGCGTTTCCTCCAGTCGCTTGAGCTCCAAGCGCTTCTCCTCTTCCTCTTGCTCGCGTCGAATCTGCTCCTGACGGCTCTTTTCCTGCTGCTTCAGCGTCTCCTGCAGCTCAATCTCTTCGCGGCGCTTGGCCTCGCGTGCCTCGGCCAGCTGCTTTTCCCGCTCTGTCTTGGCCTGCTGCAGACGCTGCTCGTACTCCTCGCGTTGTCGCTGCTCCTCTGCCTTCCGCTTGGCGGCATTCAGACGATCCAGTTCCTCCTGCTCTTCGCGCTGTTTACGGCGTTCCTCCTCCCGTTGTTGTCGCTCATTGGCCTCCAGTTCCCGTTGTTTCTGAATGCGCTCCTGGCGGAGTTTCTCAGCCTCCTCGTCGGCGACCCGTTGACGCTCAGCCTCGGCCTGGTGCTGCTTCAGCAGTTCCAATTCCCGTTCACGAAGCTGCTGCTGGTAGGCGCGTTCCTCTTGGTCGCGCTGATGCTTCGCCTTCAGTTCGAGAAGCTGTTGCTCCTTAAGCTTCCGCGCCTGCTCCTCTTGCTGCTGTTTTTCCTGTTCCTCCTGTCGCAGCTTTTCCTTCTGCTCCCTTAGCTTATTTTCTTGCTCCTCCTTGGTGTTTTCCTTGTCTTCGCTGGAGCGTTGACGCAGTTCATCGACCTCTTGCGACTTGGGCGCTTGATCCTGCTGTCGCCGCTGGTGCTCTGCCCGCAACATACGCTGCTGTTCTTCCCGCTGCAGACGCTGCTGTTCCTCCCGCTGGAGACGCTGCTGCTCTTCGCGTTCGCGACGTTGCTTTTCGCGACGCTGCTGCCGGGCCAAAAGCTGGCGCTCCTTTTTGCGCTGCTGGCGACGACGCTCTCGCTCCCGCTGGCGCTGCAGCTTCCGGTCGTACTGTGTCATCTGCTGGGGAGTGGGTGCTGCGGGACCCAGCACATCGTTGGAAGGATTAACGGCTGATGAAACCACAGGCGGCGCTACAGTGGTGACACGCGGGCGCTTTCGCATCTGCGTTGGCTGGTAGTTCACATCATTGGGGTGCTGGTTCTGTTTCTGATGGTTCCTCTGCGGGTTCCTCTGCTTGTTGCGGTGATTGTTGTTGTTGCGCCGGCGGGCAGGAATAATCATCTCCTCGTCACTGCCCTCGGCCTTAACGCGGCGATGATATCTGTCAAAGAGAATAAAAAAATGTATTAAGAGTATGTTTCATATTATATTTTCAGGTGGAGAGTGTCAATCTGGCCCTGAACATCCTGGACGAGTACAATCTGCGCGGCCACAAGATACGCGTCCAGAGAGCTCAGTTCCAAATGCGTGGCGAGTACAATCCCGCCCTGAAGCCCAAGCGAAAGAAGAAGGACAAGGAGAAGTTGCAGAAGATGAAGGAAAAGTGAGTATTTCTAGAAGAACTTAAGGAATATATATCCTATTTTGACACATTCCAGATTATTCGATTGGCGTCCCGACAAAATGCGCGGCGAGCGTTCCAAAAATGAGAAAACTGTCATCATCAAGAACCTGTTTACCCCGGAACTGTTCGAAAAGGAAGTGGAACTCATCCTGGAGTATCAAAATAATTTGCGCGAGGAGTGCAGCAAGTGCGGAATTGTCCGCAAAGTGGTGATCTACGATGTGAGTTATATATAAGTTTTAAGATTTGTCCATATTTCTAATGAATTTCTTCACAGCGCCACCCCGAGGGAGTTGCCCAGATCAACATGTCCTCGCCAGAGGAGGCCGATGTGGTCATACAAATGATGCAGGGACGGTTCTTTGGAAAGCGACAGCTTAGCGCCGAGTCCTGGGATGGCAAGACGAAATACAAGTAAGTGACTGCCGCACGAATCTAAATTAAGATTGCTTGCTAACTAATTTATCTCTTCACAGAATCGATGAATCCGCTGTGGAGGCCCAGGAGCGCCTCTCCAAATGGGATGAGTTCTTGGAAGAGGAAGAGAGCGAAAAGAAGGAGGAGCCTCAGCAAGAGCAAAAGCACGACCAGGACCAGGATAGCTCCCCGGAAAGCCAGCTCTTGCCTGGCGATGCCACCCCGTAGTTGCCATTTACGTACCTGCGATCGTTGTCATGCGGTTCGATGATCTCCAGCACCACCTCATTGGCCTGCTCGTTCGGATAGGTAGCGTTCCATCTATTGTAGATCTTGTACCGATTGGGGCCGCTCACCTTCGGCATTTTGTGCTGGCAGATGAAGCGTAGCTTATCCGAGCAGGAACGCGCCGACCAGCGGTACTTGAGGCTCGGGTCGTAAATGGCACAGTTATTGTCCAGCGGGTTGCTGTTGGAGATAAGTTGCACATAGCTAAAATTGTTGCTTAAGCGTTAAATCAATCTACGGAAATAAAGGAAGAGAGGAAAGAGCATTGGCGGCATCACTTACGTGGGATCCTTTTGGTTGAAGGCGTTGAAGGACAGGTTGCGTCCGCTCATGCTCCACTGCCACTTGTTGTTGTGGTGGTCATAAGTGGCTCCCAGCCAGATGGGATCACGTTCTAATAAGAGGAGCAAAATTATTTAGTTTGAAACCTAAATATTAACAGCATATAGCGCACCTCCAGACAGGGCATCGTGCTTCTGCAGAAACTGCCTGAGCTTGCGGTCGGCATGCTTGCTCGGCTCGGTGAGATTGGCGTTCTTGTCCTTGCAGAAGAAGTGCGCCTCCAGCCAGCTGCTGCGCTGCTCCACCAGTGAGTAGCAGTCAGTGCCCACGCGTTGGAATTGCGGCGGGCACATGGCATACATGCGTCGTCTGGGCTTTGCCGTTGGTGTCAGGGCATCCGGGCTTTGGGCTGGCGAGGGGCCGTCGAAGCTGATGCCGGCACTCGCTGCGCTGACATGGAACTCCGCCAGGATTGTGTGTGCAACTGCAAGGGCAAAATATATTAATATAAATCATCGCGAAAGCTGCATTTGCAGGCGGGATACTCACATAAAACTAAGATAAATACTTGACAGCACCACATTTTATGGCTGCCACTCATCCTGATGATCCTTCTGCTGTTTACTGGCGGTTACTAATGGGGTTTTCTTCCTGTTTCTGAAGATGTATCCTTGGCTGATCTTGTTTTTTTTTGGTGTGGCTGCTGCTTACATCGCTCAACCGGCAGATGACGGGCTGGAAAAAGATGTGAATGAAACGAAAACAAACGATGAATATTCGTTAATCTCTCAACTCTTCGTCTGCTTATCATAATTCTATTTCAGCAAATGTTTGTTTTATGCAAATATATTCCGAAGAAGGAGGAGGAGCAGCCTCTAACAAGTGTTTCCGTTGATGGATGGACACACAAACGCCTCCACACTTGGCCAAGACAAATTGAGCCGACGGGAATATATTTGAACAGATTTATTTTATTTATTGGCCCCGCCGCAGAACTGGTCGTCGTCAGTGGTCATCTCTTGGCCATTCAGCAGTAGTCGCTCTTAGCCCGGCTTTGTGTTTGGCGTTTCAATTAACACTTTCATAACTCGTAGCCACCTCGTCAAGACTCAAGTGCAAAGAGGGAGGGATTGTGGCTGCTGCCACCGATGCTTGTTATTGCATTCTATTTTCAATTTGTTGACACACACCGAGTACCACCGACGAGTGTGTGAAATGGTGTGCGGCGGGCGCAGTGACCCACTTTGAGCATATGTATATAAATGACTTGAACTGCGGACTGGTTAATCCGCTAACTGATTTAGAGGGTCTCTGCCGAGTTTATTCTTGGCCCAACTACATATCAAAGGTCTTTGTCTAATAATAGTTAAAATGGTGGGAAAATAAGGACTGTAAATCATTTTTAAATGGTCAATACAGCAATGCTATACGATTTGAAATTGGTATATTTTTGGCCTAAATATGATATTTCATTTTTGCAATTTGCCATTTAAAATATCAAAACATGACTAGATCGATTCTCCTGTTTATGCTGATCAAGAATATATAGGGTTTATGGGGTCGAAATGGACTCCTTCCCGTCTTAAAACATAATTTAAAATATAGTTTGAAAGGGTCGTGGAAGTCAAAACGCCATCAAGCGGCCGCAGTTTGAACTAAAGCTAGTGGGCGAGGGGAAAGAAAAGGAAAGAGCGCGATGCAGTTTCTCGTTCTACGTTCTTCCCTCTCTTTCCTATCTCCCACAAGCTGTATTGAACTACCGTCGTGACCGCTAGATGGCGCTTTACCTTTTAAAATAAGTTTTAAAGTTCGTTGCTTAAGTCTTTTGCCTGGTATTCTGAGTGGGACTAAAAATTTAGTTAGAAGGTTGCAATGCAGTGAAGTAGTCGTTTCCGACCCCATAAACCATATATATTCTTGATCAGCACTTAAAGCCGAATCAAACTAGGGATCTCCGGTTGAAAAAAAAAATGTTGAAAAATTTTCCAATTTTTGAAATTTATGTAAGGGGTAACATCATCAAAAATTGACAAAAAATTAAATCTTAAAATTGGTTTTATTTAGTATGCAGATTTATTATCCTAATAAAAACTAACACAGAACTGCTTTCAGAAATGAAATTAAAGCATTTTTGTCTTAGTTATGATATTTTAAACTTGAATTTGTCCATAAAAAATATAATTAAAAGTTATCAATTTAAAGTCCAAACTTCTGACTGAAATTAGAATACCCTGCAAGGGTATAAATATCTTTTATTTGATTTTATATATTTTCAAATAGGATTATGTTATAAATAAGATTTTTAAATTTTATACTTTGTATATTAAGTTACTGGCTTATTTCTTCAACTTCATCTTATTTTCCTCTTAAACCCAAAGGAAAGTGAAAGTACCTAGCGAAGATCTAATGATAAATGGAAAACAAATCTTAATTAAAATTTCCCCTTGGCCAGACAGACTTGTCTTTCACCTTTGACATTCCACTAAACTTAATTAAATGATCTATCGCCGGCAGGTTTCAGCGATGGATGGAATGGATATAGATATCTGGATACCTGTTCCCGGCCAGCGCACTCTCTCGGCAAATTATGGGCTTGATTGTGTCACTTTAATTGAGCCATTAGAGTGTGTGCGGCTAATTCGTCGCCTCCCCGCTTGCAGCGTTTCCCTGTGCACATATGCACTAATCATATATAATTCCTGTAAAATAATTCATGCCCACGAATCCAAACAAATTAAAGGGGGGCAGCCAGTGAAAGAGTTAAAGAAGTAAACACACGCCGCGGCCAACTGGCTTGACAGCTTCGCCAGACAGCCAGTCTTGGCTTGGCCGGGAGTTGTTGGCTTATGCCTGCTGGGCCTGTCTCTTGGCTCATTGTTGGCTCTTGGCATGTGCCTCTTGGCTTTTCTTGGCCAACGGCAATCGACAGCAAATTCCTCAACGGTGACGACTTGACATTCATTATTACCATCAGCTCGATACACGGAAAAATATTTATAAGATATTGGAAATTGTTTTTTAATTATTTAGATTCCGAATTTTTGAAGGGACTTCCCTTGGGAAAATGTTATGTTATAGACGGAATAAGATGTTATAAATAGTAGTAAATATTTTAAAGAAATTCCTACATTAGGCTAAGGATTAAAGATGATTTTAAAAGTTATATAATATAAAATACATCTGTAAATCTCTGCAATCTAACACTAATTCTGTAAGGTGTAATACCCTGTGTACCGATCTCATCGAGGTTCAGTGGCTGTAATTGTCGTCTCTCCGGTTGGTTTGTTTACTAGTTTTCTGGTTTGTTTTTGCCCCGACCCGGTGATGATGACGCGATGACGCGAGAGTTCCCGGCAGAGATAGACCTTCAAGACGTTGATGTCAACATTATTACAACTCGACATTTGTTTAAGTGGCCAATAAAAAGAGGAACAGAGATGGGGACGGAGACGGCACCCACTCGCAGCAAAGCGCAGGGAAGTCATCGTCTGCGATGTGGGCGGAATTTGACTGATTTATGACCCACTTCGGATGCAGTTGGCTGTGGGAGCCGCTTTCTGGCCCAGACGACATTCAAATGTCGGGCGGAAACTTATGGAGGGGAGTCCATATGTTACTATATATACAAACGTACACATATCGCGAGGCACAAGACCTTGATCTTGAACTTGGGTGTGTCGCCGGGCCACAAGTTGTATTTTTTGAATGTTACAGCATCCAAGCCAGCATCGGCGTTTGCAGCTGGAAATGTGATTTTAATTGGATCGTATCAACAAGTTCCGGGGAAGCGAAGGGTCATAATTTTTTGGTTTTATGTTACCCCAATCTAGCTGGAATCGAAAAATGCCAAAGACGAGCGAATCAATCAAGCGGCAGCTGGGACGGGACCCTAAAAAAAAGGTTATAAAACTGTGACTGTCTGGTAATTTTTTAAAATTTAGAATTAAGACCCTTTCCCGTAACCTTGTCGGTCAGCTTGGAGGCTGGAGATAAGCTCATCAGCCTCAGCACTTTGGGCATTAGGCCTGAAACCTTGGATTCATCTGGGAATCGCAATGAGAATGAGGGAATGGCATTAAACACAAATACAAATTAAAAACCCACGTGTGCGCCACTGATAAATGAGTTAGGGGCGTGCGTATGATTTTCTAAAAGGGGGTTTCCATAAATTTGGGCAACGAATTAACATTAATGAGGTGCTATTTCAGTGCTATTTCGGTGCTATTTGCTGGCCGGGAATTAGCATAAATCATGGCGAGTTCCCAGAACTTAACGATGATGATATATGATATGTAATTTGTGCGTAATTAGAATCCCATCAAACGTAAGAGAGCCCCGGAAAGCGGCTATAATTGAGACCTCTTCAGCAGATCATCACCCACTCGCACACCCCATATATTTCGGTCGATTGGCCATCAATCAAATTGTCGAGAATTCGAGTTAAAAGCAAAAGTTGAATGGCTCCGCCAATGGCGAAAACAACATCGGTGGACTTAACCCCTTAACGTCGGGTTCAATGCAAACGGCTGCCAAATAAATTAAAAACTAAACAGCGGCTTAAAGATGCCTCCACTTGGGGCTTAGATTTTGGTATGTGGCTTTTGGAAGTGGACAAATTGCTGGCATTAATCTTGGCCGAGTTCTGCCCCTGTCATACTTTTATAGCATATATATAATATATAGTATGCATGTTGGGGGAGTTCCTGACTCGGCTAGCATATGTCGTAATCAATTAGGGGATCGCGACTGGCCGGAATTAACCCGTTCTTAGCATAATTAAGTTGCCAGCCAGGCCACGAATTTGCATTAATTCCGAATCCGATTCGATTCGTAAACAAACACTCTCAAAATCGATAGCAAATTGCTGGCTAAATACCAGTTTTGCGGTTTAATTAAAGGTAAATGTTTTTCTGCGGTTAATTTGTAGCTGTAGGAAGTTAAACATTTATAAAAACAACGCACACATGCGTTTCTTTTCGTTTGATTCGCGCTCTCTGGCTTAATTAATTTATGCGCATTTCATTGATTTAAATGCAATCACAGAAATAGTTTGGCAAAAAAAATATACAAAAAAAAATATAAAAAAAGAAAAGTACAGCAGCAGTGCCGATAAATGTGAGCTATAAATCGCAGTGCACATTTTCATTGCCTGGAATAAACGTGGTGAAAATGTGGAAAATCGTAGCTGGGCAATATAATTTATACGCATCTCTGCCAGATTCGAGCCAATCACCAGCAGGAGCAGGAGCAGCTCCGTCAGCCTCAATTGCATTGAAAAGTAGCCGAGAAACGTTTTCACAGCTGCCACTGGGTCTGTTTGCCCAGTCTTACCTTTCCCCTCCTCGCTCTCTGCGTCTTTCTCTTCATTTTCACCTGCATTTTCATGGTTCACCTGTGCGGAATCTCTCGGCAAGGAGTCGACACGTACTTTCGGCTACTGTCTATGTGGCTGCGGCTTCTCACTGCTATCTCCGCATCTGTCATGCCTTTTGACTGAAGTTTTCCCCGCTGGATTCCCTTCACCTACGGCTGAGGATTCTTGCTATCGTCAGCAGGCAACTTTGTCCTCTTGGAATTCTTTTGCTGTCCACTGATACACATCTTTTGAAACGAAGATAGCCTTACACGGTAAGAAATGGTGCTAATAAATGGAATTTATGCAGTTTGAAGTATTTTTCATAGAGGCTCCACTTTAAAATTCAATCTAAATGCTAAAGAGTGAAAGTAAATACTTAAAACGTTTAAGAAAGCATTTGAAATATATATTTCAACTTAAGAATGTTCGAAAGAAGGAGAAAATTTCCCACTTACATAAATAATATTTCTATTAAAACATTTATTCACCTTAAATTATCAAAGAAATTCTTTTTATTTCCCTTCGTTCCTGTGCATTTTCCAGACAACACCCTTCACTGTCCTGTCGTCACTAGGAAAAGTGAAAGTCATTTAGTGTGCTGACAAGTCATTGTGTCTGTTGTGGGGTTGTATTTGTTTTTTTGTGCTGCTCTGACAGGACTCACAGATCCGCAGAGTTGCGCTGAATGTCTGCTGCGGTCCCCACGCGGCGTATACGCGATATCAAGTATACGCAGCGGCTGGCAGGCAGCATGAGGCTGCACTTTCCAATTGAATTTGAGTGCATTCAAAGTTTTCTGTTTCTATTTTTCCGCTGCTCCGGGCCAAGTTGAAATTAATTTACGCCAAAAAAAAACTTTTTTAATGAGTTTAGATGAATTTTAAATGGATTCCTTCCTTTATGGCGCTTTTAGTTCTGTTTTTTTGTTGGGCGGGGCAGCATTATAAATCGACCGCAGTGAAAATTAAAAGCGAAATGCTTCGCCTTCTTACTACTCAAAGCCATAAATTCATTTTTGATTTTAAGATTGATGCAAAAGCCAACAAGCAATTCATCAGAAATCATCACAAATCAACCCGGCTGCAGTTCGAGTCCCGCAGAGTTCCACATATCAATCATTTCTACCTGCTTGCCGGGCATCCATCCATCCATCCGTTCGGCTTTGGTCCTACCCCAAAAGATATATGACATAACTCAGCTCCGAGCTCTGGGTGCCCCATCCCCGACTTTGAAGCACCGCACGTACCCGCAATTCGAAATCGAGGCCCCAGTATTTTCCAACGACTTTTCGGCGTGTATGCACTGCGAATGGGTATTGGAGACAACGTCATCGACCAAATAAAACCAGAGATTGAGATTTGCATTGGGCGCAGGCGCCGGCGGCTACGTCAGCATCTATATCACGTACTATATCGCATACTCGAACGGCAATTGGAGCCCCGGCTGTCGGTCGAAGTGATGTCATGCCCCTCGAATTTATTCCACACACAGCCACTCGACGCCGGGGTGTCCCAGCCTATCAGACACCATCAGTGTCCACACGGGGCGAAAAAAATTTCACAGCACATTTCAATTTAATAATATTTTAATATTAAAAGGAATTTAAAATCAACAAAAATTCTATTGATAAGCAGACTTATTGTTCTAGAAATTTGTAACAAATTTGTTGATATCTCGCTATGCTACATTTATTTATTCAGGCTTTGCTGATAAGCCTTGTTTCGAAAAAGCTAATTAATAATTTTGATTTTAATCTAGTTTTGTGAAATTGTGACATGGCAACATATGTCTCTATAAATATTTAGACAAATTTTGATTAAGTAATTCAGCACGAAAATAATCACAAATAATGTGTAAGTTCATGACATTTGATTAAGAAATTTTATATGAAGAAACAATGTTTCTAAGTATGGTTTTATTATCAAATTCAAAAGAAAAACAATTAACAGTTTCATTAATAAATTTTCTAGAAAAAATAAAAAATATTCATATGAAATAAATTCCGTATTTATATTCCTCGTGTCCATTAATTTGATAAGCAGGTAAATAATCCAAAATACTGTAGGAGTTCAAAGCATTTTTACTAAGAAATTCTGCCAACAAAATCTATGTTTCTTTGAATAGCTTTATTATTTTATTCAATAGAAAATTTATATTTCAGCTAAAGGCACAAATAAATTGCTAAATTATTTCTTTACGTGCATAAATATCTATTACCCTACGATGATAAATTCTGTTAAAGCGATCTTCGTTTTCTAGATCTGTTTTTCAACACATATATTGTACATATACCCGTATAGATCGGTTTGTGTGCGGATTTCATTGACATAAAAATGTCACTTGGCGTATTTTTGTGTTGTTAATAATTTTACGCTCCCTCGTCTGAATTGTTAAAATATTTTCTATTAATTTATTTTTCAAGTTCAGGCTGTAGCAAAGTGAGTAAACAGCAAAAATGCGAGTGAGCAAATATTTGTGAAAATTAAGGCTGGCAAAGCAAACAAATATTGCGGAACTTTGCTTTCAGACTTCTCTGTCTCTGTTTCTGGTTTGGGCCAAATTGTTTTGCCGATGCTATCAGAGGAGTGGGCGGGGGCCACCAAGAGCACCAAGTTGACCATTCAGCTGCCCATTGTTGTCGGTATTCTTCTTTCAGAATTTCCCCAACCGAAAAACCCGCCTCATTTTCCCTGTCACAGAAGCTGGAGAGAGAGAGTTTATGCCAGTTTTTCAGCTTTTTGGGTGGCAGCCCACAAATTTGTCGGCGCGTGTCGTGACACACACTTGACACTGCCAGACCATGGCATGTGGCCAGCTGGGTAATTGCCTCCGATGCAGGCACACGGGGAGAAAGTTCTTGAGGATCTTGAGGATTAGGAAATACCTTAAAAGGTTGGATTCTTTGTTTATAGATATTTTACCTAGGAGATGTGCATTGAAACATCAGAACTAAGCCAAAAGTATAGTAATTTCAAAGGACTACTAAATAGAATTGAAAATTTAAACTACAAAAAAGTACCTTTAATTTAAAAGTTCTTTAATTGTATTAAAGGTAATCTGTGAACAAAACTGGCACATTAGAGAAACTCCAGATATTATTACACGAGGTCAGAAGGATTATAATCCCAGTGCAGGATCTGCCTTTCGTTATCGACGCACGCATTTGTGTCCCAAGTTAGTTTCCAGTTGCCTCCCACTGGCCAAAAAATTCAGCAGGACTCCGTCAGGTCCTGGTCTGCTCCGGCTCTGCTTCTTTCTGTTCTTGTCGTTCGTGTCAACGATAAATCAAAAGTTTTATCTTGTTTGCTAGACCCGCACACCCGCACACCACCTCCCCACGCACACCCACATGAGCTGCCTTGAAATCATTTACAGGCTCCAAAAATTTGTTGCTTCGTCTATGGTTTTTGTGCGTGTGCTGCAGAAAATGTTTTGGTTTCTTGCAAAATAGCTTGGAACTTGCATTGTTCCGGGGTTAATCGCATTATGGAATGTTGGTTTATAGCCCCGACAAAGGGCTAAAGGCCACGGGACCGTTAGCAGGATAAGTGGAAATTGTCCCGCTCTTCCGTTTGCAAAAATTTGTTGAATTTCCGCTTCAGATTCCGCAGACGACGCAAACAGGACATTTTCATTTCGAGAGAGTACTCTTGGATATTCTTTTTTGTTGTCCTGCTATTCGAAGCAGGGATGCAGGACATGCATGCAAAATGATTTCCGTTTGACGGTAATTTATTGCCAACTGGTCTGCTGCATTTGCTTTTTATAAAAGGGGATCTCCCTGCACAGAGAAAAATTAAAACTAAAATCGAAAAGGAGTTTCTTGTGCTTGCAGACAGAATTAGAAAAATTAGCAAAGGTTTTAAACTCTTGAATTTTAATGATCTATCTGCATTAATAAAATAATCAAATAGTATATATAAGAATCACTTATTTATATTATTTTTTACAGTCCAATTCCCTCTCTATATTTTGCCCTTCACAGCAGAGTCATCACCGGGACCAGCTGCTGCTGCATCATCATCATCCCATTCTCTTGGCCACTTTGTTGACTTTATGGCTATGCAAAGTCTGGCATATTTATAGATAGATATATATATAGAGTGTTTGCGGGATGGGGGCGTGGCATTAACGTTTTTCTAATGGCCGGCAGATGAGCCGCTCGACACTCCGATGGCCGTTTTTGGTAATTTTTAATCTATATTTAAATTTTCCAGCACCAAAATGTCAAGGCAAGCCAATTCAGAAACGCCACAAAAATCACAAATCAAACTCGGCGATATCTGGAAATCAAATTACGTTTCGTATATGGTCAGAGCAGAGAGAAACTTTGACAGAACAAATGGCATGCAAATTGATTCTAGACATTAAAAAGCAAAAAAAAATAAAAGATGAAGCAAAAATAAGTTAAAAATCTTCCGTGACTAACTCAAGTGCAGCTATATAGGTGTGTTCATCTGAATCATCTGCAATTTGAGTCACTCGACACCGCAGACTTTTCAGGTGTTTCCATCAGTTCCACTTCGGACTTGCCACCGCCACTATATATATCCACTCCACCGGTATATATCTGTATGTCAGAGCTGTGACTTTGAAACAAATTGTACAAATATTGGTCAAGCATCAATATTGACCGCTAGCGGGGGCATTAAGCAAATTGTTGCGTTAAGGCCACGGAAATACCATTGGGAATTATTACGTATTCGCCACGTGTACCGGCGACAACTTTTCCGTTTGCACTTCTATTAATTTATGGGTCACAAAAGCGTCTGCTGCCTTATCACTAACTTATTGTAAGTACTACATAGCCTCAACTGCAATTTCATAAAAAATGCACTTGGCGATAGTGAGTTCCGGAATCAGCTTAAATAAATATAAGGGAAAAAGTGGCGAACTTTAGAGTGCCGCCACCGCCACCGCCGCTGTGAGGAAATAAATATATGGTAAATAGGAGTAAATGAAAACCGCCTGAATCCCAAAAGATGAAAATCAAAATCGCCGCCTGGCATTGCGCAAAATGTGTGGTAAATGTTGACAGCTAACCACATGTGTGTGGGAGCTTATTTTTATTTTTTTTTGTGGCTCAAATTGCATTAGCCATTTGAACTGCAGAAAATGGCATCGCTATCGAGCTGAAGCTGTTGAATTATGGAATGTACTTAGCATTTTCCAGGGGGAAAATTTATAACACAATTTCATTACATGTTTGTTGGCTGAGAATTTATTGAAAATGGCCAAGAGGAGGCGGGGGGCTTACTACATTTGGCATAGCAAATTGGCAAATAAATAAAGCAGAATTAATTGAGCTTAGTTAACACGAAGCTTAGATATTTAATTAAGTTATGTCAAGTCTGAGGAATATTTTAGCTATTTCGCATATGGATTTAGTTTTTTTATTAGCTTTTGAATGCATAAATTCATGTAATCTGTTCTTAATTAATTAACTAAGACACTTGAATGAATTATTTATGAGAGCTGGTCGTTTAGGTAATTGAAATGCATTATTAATGATGCTTAGTTGCTATATATTGTAAGTTATTTTTATATAAAAATAATAAAAGCATCTTCTTCATATTTACCTATTGGTTAGACGTCTTTGGTTCCCCTTCAGATCAGAAATTCACAAATCTGCAATAAATAAATACACCAGAAATCAGTAAGAAGTTTTCAAGCAAAGGAAAATCATGCAAATGATATTCCAAGAATTTTCTTTTGCCATAAATATTGACTCAATCGATGCACAAAACCAACTCTCCAAACGAAGGCAAAGCGCAAAAAGCATTTTGACATATTGAGGAGCGGGAATAAAAATGCAAAAGTTCTCCATTTGGCGTCAGCAAAATGCTATGCACTGCGCTCCAAAAATAATAATAATTGCAACAGAGTTCGCCTCGGATCACAGCCACTTGAAGATGTCAGGGATTGCCTTGTAGATCCCACTATTCCCCCCCGTAATGGCCAAAGGCTTTGATCTGGCATTTCTTTCATAATTTAAGCAACTGCATTCGGTTGGTTTTGTTTGTTTATCTTCAATGTCTGTCAGCTGAAAATGTTTATTTGTGGGGATATATGGGATACAGCAAGTTGGGAGATAAAACTTCTCACAGTGAAATCTCCTGTTTGGAAATTCTGAAATATCTTTAGATACTATGACGTAGGATTCTAAAATAAAAATGGTTTAAATAAATAATATATCAATGTTTTTGTTGCTTTTAAAAAAGAATTTTCTTTCTTTCCCCTTTGTCATAATTTAATTTAAATTTTATAACAATATTAATATCCTCTTAAAGTAATTCTTTTTCTTTTGGCATAATTAAATTTGTTTTAAATTTCTCCTTACAATAATTTCTATATTAGCACATCTCAAGGCGAATTTCTGACTTTGGCTGCTTATGCAAGTTGAAATTCGTAATTATGCTTAGAAAAGTAAAAGGTTTTTAGCACAAATTTTGCATTTTTGTTTCTGGAGCGGGGATGAGCACAAAAGAAGCGGAGACGGGAACCTGATGTAGATGTACCAAAATACTGCATAAATTTGCCGCCAGCTTTGAGAAGTTGATTTGAATTTAAATCGAATCGAAATCGGGGCAGACGACTTCGTACGTTTCTCTGGGAATAAAATTAATAAATGTGCCATGCGTTCCGCACTTCCGCACCTCAGACCGCTTTTAATTTCGAGTTTTGCCCGCTTTCAATTGGCAGCCGTAATTTAATAAATTCCATTCGACATAATTCGCCATTTGTTTCGGCAATAAATTTCAATTTGGTCAATACAAAACGTTGTTGAAAGGAACAGAATAAAAGATAAAAAATGAAGTCTAGCCAAAAAAAAAAAAATTGTGTCAATTGGAATTAATCAAGACATTTCGATCGCTCTCCGAGTTTTCCCTTTTTCTGATATTGCCACCTGCCCTGTGCCCTGTGATTAGATAGGCGGCTCCGAACATGACACCGAACCCAATAAACCGGAGAGCAAATAGAAAGTGAGTCTCCAGTCTCGCCGCAAAATTACTTTGTCAACTTTGTCATAAAAGGGTAAATTGCAATATTGTCTGTCTCTATCTTTGTATATCTCTCAATCTCTAAGCCAATCGCAGTTCCAATCTCTTCCATTCGATTTGCATAGCCTCGGCACAAAAGAAGCTTTGCCGGAGCTCTGCGGAAAATGCAAACAACCTGCAGTCGGCGGGGGAGGGAAAAGTTTTTCAGCAGACAAATGTCGAAGTGCAAAGAAGTCAGAGCAAAAGTTTCAAAGTGCAAGTGCCCTAATAATATCCAAAAAGCAAACAAACTGCAAATAAGTACGGTGCTCTTTCTTACTTGGAAGAGTTCTTCTTGTGGAAAATTTTAAAAGGAATATATGTTTTTAGACAAATAAAGTGTAGTTTAGGGATTACCAAATCCTAGTCTACACTGCATATTGGGATTTAATATTGAGGGGGATAATCTATTTAAGGATTTATGTCTCCTTTTAATATTATTTCAGGGAAATTGTATATTTCTTGTATTGCAATTTAATCTTCTTAACATTTTAATTTTAAATTAAAAGAGAACAGATACAAAAGTACATAAAATTAAATATTTTCCTAAATAATCATATTTGCAATCCAAAATCCAATCCTAAATATTTGAAACAAATATGAAATTATTTGCATGTGTGCAGAGTGAAGCTTAAGGATTTTTCTTTACATTTATTTAAATTTTGTACGCCTTTTAATAAATAAATAAAATAAATAAAGAGGATTTTGAAATTGTTAACCAAATAAATCAATTATAAAATGAAACAGTTGCTTGTTTCATTGTTACAACATTTCTTTAAAAGAACGAACTTCTCACAATCAGAATTTAAACAATTTCTGAAAAGCGTGTAAAAGGTATAAAAAGTATTAAGGCCTCAACAAAAAGTCAGTAAGAGGTAAGAGGCTTTTCTGCCAACCCTTTTTTACCTGTTAACCTATTTTAACTTGGCAACTGTTTTTTTTTCGCACTGATAAGATAAGACTGCGACATTTCAAAAATGAAAAAAACATAAATGTAGCCCACCGATTCCGTCATTGTTTGCAAGTACTCAAAGATTGGAGGCGGCTGATTTGTAACTGATTTCCCAATTCGGATACCAAAGATTGTACCGTAAATTATCGTGGCACCTGCTGGTCAGGTAAACTCGTTTTCCATGCCGCACAATAACTTACAATAATTGTAATTGTTATGGCCGTTGTCATTTTACAATTTAACACAATTTGGCGGGTTGACGAACGCGCTTTGTGGCTGCCGGCTTCCGTGGGCCCACTAACTGGTGGCCATTGATCAAACAAACGTGGCCCAAAACAGTTGACCATCTGGCTGACGGTGCTCCTCGGGCTCTAATTACGTAAGTTTGCATTGATTGTGTCATTAGCAATTTGCAAGAGCCGGCAAAAAGTCGTGCTCTTGTCGAACTTTAATTTGAAATTTGCCAGCGGGATACTAGGCTATAATGAGCTCTATTAGAGGTGATCATTATACTGGCAAAGTGATAGCAGATCAGGCATAAGTTTAATTGAGACAGCAGAGAAAAGAAATCTGGGAAAAACTAAGTAAGAATCTCTAGAATTTTCCAAGTATTTATCTGCCTTGCAGGTGAATAGTTCAAGTGGCTCCATTACCCTTTCAATCTCTGCTCAGCAGAGATTGTGGCTCAACCTGTCCACCAGTTCCGGCAGTGGCCTGTCATAAACATTAGGCCCACCCTCTCCTGATTGCTTCCAGAGAACGAAGAACCTAGAGCCCAGAATCCAGAAGATCGTGATCCAGATGCATAGCCTCCTATCCAGAGGCAGAGATCCCAGGCGGAATGCATTTGGCCTGCGTGGGCTTAACGGTGCAAGATCACTGCGAGAGAGAGAGGGGATAAGGAGTTGCAGACCGGAGGTCGATATCTCAATAGATTTATCTGCGCCTCGGAAACTGGAACAATTTGCTGGTGCTTTGTAGTGTGCTCCAGCCGACGGGGCAATTTGCACCGGGCCTCTGGCCGGGATTAGAGGAGGAGTGGGGGAGCAACTGCAACTGGAGAGTGGGGGACTCTGACTCTGACTTGGACTTCCACAGTAATCGGCTGCTCAATCAATTTGCTGCGGGTTTTGTCCAACTGTCTCTTCGGCCCGTTTGTCCCGTCCGATTGGAGCTGCAAGCTTATCGAATTAATCGTTCGAATTAGCCCGTTTTGGCCAGAGACAGCTCAATTCGAGGCTGTGGTGCCCGTCGGCTAAATTGCGGCAATTATTTTGTTTGTCGTCTAAGCAAACAACTTGTGATGTCCGCAGCAAACTAGCAACTGCAACGCGGGATGCAGCAGCTCATCTTGTTAATTATGAATGAAATTTATGCGACAATGGGCGCAACCGCTAATGCGAGTGCATAAATTAGCATGTCAACAGAATTGTAACACAATTTGCAGAGAGAAAATAAAGGGGAGCAGAGTTAAGGATGTTTTAAGATTCAAAAGCTATATGAAATATACATTAATGTGCAATAGAATATTATTTAGCTATCATATAAATTGACTAGAAAATGTGGCTTTATTAAATCTGTTTAGAGAAGGCTGATAGCTTACTGTATTTCCATTCGTTTTTATAATCTGATATTTTTTAAATTACTATTTAACATTTGCTTAAACTTCGGAGTAAACACTAGTAATGACTAGTTTAAAATCACACTTAAGCCAAGACAATGTGTGGCATTTACTTGTAACCAAGCGAATGGTAATTAAGTTGAACAAACACATTAAAAAGCTAACTTGTCTTTTACAAAAAATGTCTAAGAGACACTGCTAATAGTAGAAAAAGATTAACGAATTCCCTTAAACATTTTCTTTTGAATGTTTATATATAATATAAATATCAGATATATTTTGTATAAACTAACCAGATTTTGAACCTCGTTGATCTCTCAAAAAACAGATTCCATAAATAAAATCTGGATTAAAAATCTAAATATAAATGCAAGAACAATTCTGTGTTCTGTATTCATTTGTATTTATATTTGAATCTTTATTTGTTCCAATTTCCTCCCCCACCTAAGATCAAGGTTTCCTGTTAATAAATTTGTAACCATTTGATAAACATTTAAGATATTGTTATTATTTTTTCGCGTGTACGCCTTAAACGGTAGCGCTTCGAGGCAAAAACATGAGATCGCAGATACGACGGGCGAGTTCTTTGTACGTCTGTCGGTTATGGAACGCCCACAATGCACGACCGAGCTGAGCTGAGGCAACATAATGCCCATCATCAGCTCCATCATGACGATGATCATAAAGATTGGAACTAGACACAGAGATGGAGGGGGACATGTGTAGGGGCTCTAGGAGGTCGGACAATTTGTTCAATTGCAGCAGCCTGTTGGGCGTCGCAAGCGCGAATCTGTCTGCATCTTAAGTGCCTTTTCCACTGCGACACAGTGACCTCGTGCCTGGGTTTTTCCCGAGTCCCAAGTACCGAGTAACGAGCTCCGTGTCCCGTTTTTTCCCCTTACAGTTTTCCCGTTCTCTTTTCGCGCTCTATGACTGATTATGCCTCACGTTTCCGCTTATCTGTGACGCGAAGTCTGGAAAATTTGTCATTGGCCAAACAATGGCACCCACTTTTTTGGCTGGCCAGCATGGCCTCTGTCTTGTTATTATTTTCTTGGAAGCCGCCCATTCAGCTGCAAATATTTACATAACTCATTAGGAGAGATGTTCGAGATATAGTCTTATGGATGGATCTGCAGGAGGGGGGCGGTGTAGTATTCGGATGCTAAGCAGTTTGCAGTTTGTCGCGATCGCATAAGGCGAAAATATTTTAATTAGTTTTCGGGGTGTGGCGTCAGAGATAGTTCCCCAAACGGTAGCTAATTTCGCTAAGCAGCGAAGGCGGCCTTTTGTGTTCAGCATTATGGAAAGATTGTGTAAATTAGTTAAGAGAAGTGGAGGCGGTTGCGGGGGAATATTTGTATGTATAAAGGAAGGGGGGATAATGCGTTTTCTTTAGGCTTTGTATTTAAAAAAAATATATTTAAAGCTTGAGAAATGAATACTATATATTTAAAACTAAGTTTAATTTGTAAAAAAATGTAAATAAATATTATGGAGTCCATTTACTTTAGACATTTCCGTTGACAACCCTTTCATTCGCCTGTCAAATTAATCGATAGCAAAAAGTCCTTCTCCCTTTGCTTTACAAGCTTTTTAAAGCACTTTTTTACTTGACTTTCTGTCTCGTTTTTTCTTTGCTCTTATTTTTATTTTCAAAATGAATAACTACGATAAAGCCCTGTACAAAGTGGTTGATCAGATATTGATGGCCAAGGAGTGCGGCCTGGAGGACAGCTTCATGCGTCACTCGCTGGTTGATGCTATGCGAAACAGTGAGGAAATCCCCTTCTTTACGATAGCCAAGAAAATGATTAAACTTCTGTTTTTCCCTTGAGAAATCCGTGAGATTGGCACTCGTTCCAGCAACGCGGCCAATCACGCCGGCCGCACTATGCCCAGCTTCTTTGATCTGGAGCGCACCTTTGACCAGATGGGCTTCGGCGTGGCTGACCTCCACGTCATGTTGCGTAGTCGCAACCAGCGCCCTGTCGTGTGCCCAAAGCCCAAGACACGCGACGAAGACTTCCACAAGGGACCACAGCCGATGCTGAACGAGACCAGCAGCCGGGAATTGGCCGGCTGTTCCCACATCCCTGACAATTTCCCGCCCTTTCCCGGGGCACACTCCTACAAGGGCACATTCATGAAGAAGAGTACGGAGAAGACCTATGAGGAGGTGCGCGAAAGCCACGCCGAGAATCAGCGGAGCGCTCAGCGAGCTCTCAATGGATTTTACTTGGGCTGCGAGCCCAATCTGTCGCTGACCGGCAATCCTCGGTCGACGGACGACACCTTCAAGGTCCTGGTTATGGATCCTCGCCAGAAAATGGCCTGTTTGGATGCTTTAATGCCACGCAGCGAAGTCTTCGAGAAAGACATATACGAGGATAAGGATGAGATTACACATGCAGGTACTTATCATAATTACTGTCCTTTGAAAGGGTTCCTAAACTCACGCTCTTGGTTCAGTTCTTGATTTTCTAGAAATATTCCCTTGATTTCCATTTAATTATATTTTCTACTGGCTTGATTTAACCTCTAAATATTATTGAAAATCAATCTTTAAGCACATTTTGAACTAAAAGTTAGCTTAAATGCCTTGAAGCACTGAACCAAGGTATCCCAAGTTGATTTCATTATGCAGCCATCTCATCTTCACATCGTCATAACAACTTTTAACCTCCGACAGCCCTTCAGTGCCCCTTCCTGATGGAGCCAAAGATGGAGAGTTCACACCAATACGGCGGTGCCGAGGACGTAGTAATGCACGAGGTACGCAATGACGTGGAGATGGACTCCGACTCCGAGGAGGATGGGATTAACTGGTCAGTGCCCGACTGAAAATGAATTAAGCTGCTGCACACGAAATCCTTCCATTACACAGACACGGTCCACGAAAAAATGTGTGAGAAAAATAAATTCATTTCAATTACATTTCATTAAGGGCTGCCACACGTTGCCCGGGAGAAGGACGAATGATGCACGGGGCAGAGTTCATTGGAGCAGATGCTGCTTGCCTGCCTGTCTGACTGGATGCTTCGCTGGCTCCTGCTGGTGCCGCCACCTCTGCTGAACGATTCCAAAGTATTAAATAACTTTGTAATTTAATTAACTTTGACGTCGGCGCCGCCGCTTAACTTTGATTAACGTTTGCAATTTTTCAACAACTTTCGACCGAACTTCTTCTCGGCAGCGACACTCCTGAGTGGTAGTCGTCCGTTGGAGCCAAAGGATTGCGACTGTGATTTCTTCCTCCGGCTCGGATTACAAGGGATTTGCAGAGTCTGTACCCCAATCTTCCGCTCGAATATCCTGGGTATTTGAAATTGTAGCTGCCAAGCAGTCGAGCGCGGAAAAGGGGTGACGGGTTACGGGTTACGGAGAATATCGAATGCAATTAGAGCTGCTTTGGATGGGGGGGAGCAATCTGTTCAGATGACTAGCTAATAATCCCAGGGAACGAACATAATTGTTATCTTTTGATAGAACAAAAAATTTGAGAGATACAAGGAGGGTTTTAGTTTGGGCATCCTTTCAGGCTTCTCATTTTTAACTGGTAATTATTTATAGAAAAGTAATTAATCAAACAACTAGATAAAGCTAGAAAAAAGTTAAAAATTCACTAATTCCAGCTATTTGTTTTTGATTAGTATTGTTATAATTAGGCCATAAAAACAGTGGACATAAATAATGAAACCATTAAATTTGAATATTGTCTAATTGTGAAAAAACATTGCATACACAAAACAGTAAATGGGTTTTTGTGCCATATTTATGGAATAATTATTTTAAACCACTTATGTTGGCAGTTTTTGTTCGCTAATAATTATTTTAAGCAATTTTAAGTATGTCATGAAATAATAAATAAACACATTAACCGCGGGAAATAATAAAAACTGTTTTATAATAAATTAAAAATGTGGCAGTTGTATTTTTTAAATCAACATTAATCTTTGTTTGTTTTTTTCTATTATAAAAAGAGTAATACGAATTAACTCTAAACTTGTATTTATTCAGTGCCTTTTTGGTACTATTTTCTGTGTTTCTTATTGCCCATAACTAAGTAAGATTTATTTTCTAATACAAATAGCAGATGTTCCTTGACAAAAGGACAATAAAGTAATATCTCTTATTATTTCCAACAAAATTCAGTTCTCTCTCTTTTTCTTTGAAGAATTTGCCTGTTGAATTTGGCTAATCAAATTGATTCAATAAATAACTCTAATGACCTGGAAACATGACGCATTTGTTCCAAATTCTCGAAATGCCGGCCCTTTTCTGCTCATCATTTAGTCATCAGCTTTGAATTGGTTTCAACATTTTCCGCCGCTGATGATTTTATTCGCCATCAGAATTTTACACACAATTTGACTTTGATATTGTGCCCAGGGTCGGTGGGCCAGAGGGGTTTATTCTGAGTGGAGGGGGTGGCCAGGGGCCAAAGATCAGACGGCTGGCAAGCGCCGGCTGCTTGCAGGCCGCTTCACTTGCCAAATTTTTGGACTTGGCTGCCGGTTACTGTGCCATTAAAATGCATAAACATAAACAACAACGGCGGAGAACAAATTTGTAAAAGGCCAATAAAAACGAAATTACATTTATGTGGGAAACATGGCCAAACGAGAAATGTGCAATAACAAAAAAAAAAAGAAAAAACAACAAAATACAGGGCTTATTTGGTCTAGGTGAATGCATTTTTACACTTTAAGAAGTGAGGAAATATATAAGCTTAATTTAATTTAACTAAAATATATTGGAAACCCTTAAAATGAATGTGTTTCTAAGTATTTAAATATATATTAATTATATATTCGAATTTTTAAAATATTTATTAATTGAATTACTTACAACTTACAAAGTAACAATAACAAATTAATTATTTATTTTTTTGTTTTGTTATATTTTTTCCCTTAAACTTTATTGCCCTGCCACTCACATATTTTTAAAAGTTTTTTTTTCAAGAATTTTCAACAAATTCTTGTCATTCGTAGCTTTTAACTTTAATGAGAATCCACTGTACTCGCAAGAGAAAAGGAAGCCTCGCGAAGAAAGGCCAACAAATGTTTAACAAAAATGTGTTAGACAGACTATGCCTTTTTGTTGTTGTTTTTATTGTTGCTGTGCCCAATTGCGTTTGTCATTTTAACCCAGTTAACCCATGTTGGCCAATGTGCAACTATCTATGCACAAACACACACACACATTCACACACAATTTTTTGTTTTTGTTTCTATTGGCCACAAAATTGCTTTGGCATCTTTGTTTATTTTGCGGTCAACTGATAAAATTCAATTCAACATGAAAACGAGCATGAAAATAATGGCAGCTCAGATTATTATTTAGCTTTTCTATATTTATATATTTCTTTTGCATATTTGATAAATAAATTTGGGTATAAACGCAGCTATTTCTTTAATATTTTTATGTTTTAAAAAAGGCCATTACATTTAAGTACTTATTAAACTAGGAAGTATGCTTTAAAATAATATTGTTTTTTGATAACGAATAAACCAGTACAAAAAGATATATCTATAAATTTCAAGCTTAAAAAAAACCTAAACGGTGAAAATTAAATTAAATTCAATAAAGAAATAACTGTCTCTCTTTTTTTTATTTCCACAAAATATATGATAAATGATTATTTCATATTAAATATACTCTGAAAACATTATATATTCCCCCTAATTTTTTGCATGTAAGGTTACTTGTCAGGGTGTAAACCCAGCTGACCTCAGGCCATATAGTTTTTGATTTATTTATTCTAGTTGATAAAAATGCGGCCTGGCTGGTGCACAAAAAAAAAGGAGCAAGGCCCAAGCGGATATCCTAACGAACGGCGGGGCGCAGAAGGTCGAACGGCGGCGGTAAAAAAGTCGAGTTCTGTCATAAAGTTCACATTTTCATTTCCGTTCACGGACCTTCGACCGCATGTGAGCGAGTGTGTGCGTTTCGGGATGAGTGTGCCTGAGTGTGTTTCGGCCATGTTATCTTGTTTACTTGCAAAGAGAAGCCCCTCGACGCACAGGGGGGGAGGGAGGGTGAGCAACCACAACAACAAGGACCAAACAACACGGCCATAACAACAAAAGCCAATTTTTCATAAATCTTTTTTGCAGCTCTCCCTCCGAGCCACAGCACCGCCCCCCGCGCTCGCATGAATTTTTACAGCTGCATTTAACCTTTTTCTCTTGACATTCGGTTTAAATTTTATGCCCGTGTGTGCCATAAAAAAGTTCCTTACGAGCGTGTTGCTCATCCGCCGCGTTGGCCGCGCGTCGCTCATACGCCTCGTTGTCTGATCCGAGGCTTACAAATTGCTACCTCGTTATAATTATGATGTTTTTACGCCTAACAAGAAGTGGTTCGGGTAACACTCTTAAGCAAATCAATTCAAGTTCACGCTTCTTATTTATTTACGTGTTTTTTTCCTGTCCGCCCTCCTTTACATTTCTTCTTGGTTTTCTTTTTTCAGTTGTTTGCCACGGCGCGTGTGTGAAATTTTACTTTCCATTGCCTTTTTCCCAGCCTCACTTTCTTTGGCGTTGCGGTTTCAGTCATTTCTTCGACTTGGCCCGGCTTTATTTGATTTTTATTATCAAGCGGCTGCCTTATGATAAAAAAAAGTAAAGGAAAAGGGAATGAAAACACAAAACAAGAGGAAAACCAAGCTGGCTTTTTTTTGCACGTGTTTTTCCTCGCCCTTGTTGGGCATCTTTTCTTCTTTTGCGGCTCGTGTTATTTATGCTGTCTGCCTTTTGACACACACATATACTCTCTGCTCGCCGGGATATGGAGTTGAGGAAAATAAAGAAAAAGTGCCAGTAAATCGCTCTTGGTTCGTGTTTAGCATGAGAATGCTGCACGGCCTCGTTTGGGAATTACAAATTTTTTTGTGGGTCCCCCAAAGCAACTGGAGCAACATCAGCCACCGTTTGGGACATTCCCGAAAACTTTTGGGATGGAATACATATTTGTGAATATGATTGGCGGAAAAAGAAAGGAGATATTAATATTCAGGCATTAATAATCTGAGAAGTTCTGTGTTAAGTTTAAACTTTATGTTACATTCTGTGAGAAGAAGTTAGATTGAACTGCACTGGAAATCTTCTTAACACAAATAACTACTATTTTTTTTAGCAATATATTAAAACAACCTCTAACCATATATCTTTGTTTTCAAGTATTTTTATTAAACATTTATATTTTTATAATGATAAAAGAACAATATATGAAAAATAATTTATATTTTAGAAGCCTAGAAATTAGTTTGATCTTTAAAGTAATATTTTTTATAATCCAGACCCAAATGGTAGTTTGTACAATTTAATTATAACAAAAAGTAACTTTATTTCACTGGAAATATTCTTAGCATTTTAGAAAATACCTAGTTTATACCCTAGAAAATTAATCCATACTAAGAATTACTTGTAGCTAAGAAGTTGCGGCATTAAATAGCTTCTGCTGCGCCTAGTTACCGCCTCTGTTCCCATTCACCTTTTATTCTATTCGAATTCCCGGAGAATGAATTTTCCCAGAAGTAGTTTTTCGCCAAATAGTAGCCAAAACTGGCCCACTGCTGCTGGATAGGACCGACACACATCCCTTTTGGCTCATTTGTACGTGTTGTTAGCACGTTTTGCTGCTTTATGGCCGCTTTATTATGTTGCCGGGGAACTCACTTCCTTTTTGGCCAGATAGAGGAGGATTTCGCCCATGTGCGTTGCTGCGACGTTTGTTACTCGATATTATGGCGGCTATATAAAGACAAGTGTATACACCATTATATTTTTAGCATTGCTCTACGTGCGTAACGTGTTAAAAATAAAGCACAATTCCCTGCCGCACTGGCTGTGCCGGGTCCGGGTCTCTTCTATTACCAATGCGGGCCCTGCTCCGCCCCCTCAGTTGGTTTAATTAAATTGATTGAATTTGATTGCCGGCAGAGGTAGTGGCATATGATGGCACCCCCTGGCCCCCTGGCAGACGGACAGTTTATCATCCTCTGGCAATTTTTGGTCTCGGGCCTTTGGCAACTTTGCAACCTGTGCAAAAGAGGATGCAATTACAGCTTCCCTCGCTTCACCTGACGAATGATTTCCCAGCTCTCTCTCTCTCTCTTTCTCTCTATTTCCCCCTGACAACACTCAATTATGCAAATGTTTAGCACACTCCGGTCGATGCAAAAGGCAGCAATTTCGGCGAAAATGCATTCCAAATCGAATTAATAAACCTGCTGGAGAGGAGAGACTGAAAACTCCATCGTCGTGGCAGCAAATGAAAATGTTCTCTGAATACCTAATGTGTTTATAATGCCAGAAACGTGCCAGCGTGAAGATATTTTAGCATGTCAAAGTAGCTGCTGCAGCTATCTATCTATGCTATAAAGCATATAGATACATCTTCCGTCAGGAGCCTGTCTCATTAGCTTGTCTCGCCGATTTGTGCATTCTAAGCAGCTCCTCGGCTCCTCCACCCAGCACACTGGGCGGCCGTTGGCAAAAGTCTGGAACTTTTCAACCACAAAAGCAGTCGATTTGCAACTTTCGGGAAACCATTTAGCAGAAGTTGTAAAGAACATTTTGGTGAAAGCATAAAATAGTTATGAATTCTAAAAGTGGGCGTAAACAAAACTCAAAGGCAAGGAGTTTCGCTAGGAACTGAATTGCAAAAAGTTGTTATTATTTTTGTGAGCCATAAATGGTTTCTGAATTTTAAGGGAATAATTTAAAGAATATATAGAAAATGGGGAAATGAAATATAATTGTCTGGTATTTGAAGGTAGTTTTAAAAATATACGTTTTTTGAATATATGAACAAATAATTTGAAGGCTAATAAAGTTCTTAAGATGGCTAGCCATTGGTTTAATTTTGTTTCTTCTTTGAATTGATAAAATGTAATAACATTTTTATACTAAATTCCAAAACTAAATTCTTTCAACTAAATAAACTGAAAGTTTAAACTTTGTTAATGAGTAAATTCCTTCTTTAGCAAATCAAAGAAACCACTGTGCTCCCATGACACTGACAGCCAGCTCATTTGCTTGGCCCCAGCGGGGGGTTTTCATTTCATAATCATAACAAAGCCTGGTGGCAGGCTGTCTGGAACAATGTCGGGGCAGCCAAACAATGGAATAATGACGACCATATAGACCAGACAGCCATGAAAATCTGTGGAGATGCCTATAGGCAAGGGCAGGCGGCGCAGGCGCAGTGCATTTCTCGAGTTTCCCGCTCGAAGGCCTCGAACCGTTGTGCTCCACTTCAGGTGGCGCGCTAAATTTCCGCAATCTTTCAAATCGCCTTTTTATTGTGTTTATGGGAAGGAGAGGATGGGGAGGAGGAGGTTGAGGAAGAGTTAGCCAGCCACAAATCATTGCGAAATATCTTTAGCAGAAATGTCCCAGAGGCAGGTAATCAAAGGTGAGGATGGTAAGGATATTAATGGGGGTTTTTATTACTATTTTTAATATAAGTAATCTAAATAAACTGTTTAATAAAAGAAAAAATGCTTAAAATATGTATGTATTATGACAAATAAATATATAAAAATTTAATTAATATTTTTTATTTATAAAATGTAATATTTAATATGTTTCTAACCCATTTTACTGCCATTCGAAGCCTAAAAATATGTAATTTGTATAATAATCTTCAATTCTTTTATTTTTTAAATATTTTTCAGATTTAATTGAATTTTTCAAACATTTTTCTAATCAATATAGGCCAACAAAAACGCATTCCAGCTCAAAATCTTTCTCAATTCATAGTGAATTATGAGTCCCCCCTTGGAAGTAGGCCTCTGTGTTTGGCGATCTGTGTCTCTAATGGGCTCGATGCTATCTTAAATGTTTATCTCAGACGATGCTCCGCTCCGCCGGCGGTGTGTATCTCTGCTCCCTCTGCCGCTTGCCTCTCTAATCAATTTCAAATGGTTTTCGGGGAGTTCGTGCCGGTCGCATTCACTCGCTCCTCTTATCAGCGTTTGGCAATCTTCCTTTGAAATATTTTTCCATATGGCTGCCGCTTCATCTCGACGAGATTAGGCCAGCCAACAACAATAATAATAACGAGAAATAAAGAAGAAAAAATAAAATAAGGCGGCCTGTCAGCGTGCTAAAATGTTGCAGCAACATGCTGACAAACTTTCACGCTAAGCGGCGCCAGCAACATGTTGCCGCTGCTGGGTCCATAAAACGTTTATTGCTGCAGGTCATGAAGCAGCCCATAAATATGAAATATTGGAAAATATTTACACACACACAGCCGCCCGCCCCAAGTGGAAAATGCATTTGGCTCTAGCGCAAAAATTTTCATTTCTATAATGGGCAAGCGCTGGGTACGCGGCGGCACAAGTCGTTGCAGTTCAGTAGCGAAGCGATCCCATCCATGATTATCGAGTGTCTGCCTTGTGGTTGAGAAGTTCCGCGTTTCATTCTCTTTATGTTTTATTTGTTATTACTCCTATGTAGTGTGGAGTGTGTACCGGAAAAACTTGTTGACTTTTAAGCACTTTTGCGACCTCTTGTCTTACATTTTAGCTAATGGAAATATTTAATATTTATTTTAATATATGGAAAGAAAATATTTGTGAAAAATTACTAAACGTTTTCAGAGACTAATTATGCTTGTCATAATAAAAACTAAATGTTATTGCTGAAATTTAGAGACCTTATGAAATGACTTCCTTATAATAAACAATAGGAAAAAGGATTTAATGAGTTACTTGGTTTTCTTTATAAGAAAATTAAGACTTGTAGCTTAATAAATTGTACAATAATTTAAATAATTGTTACATATTCCAGTGAATGATATTAAATAATTATAATAATTAATTCAATTATTTCTCCTGAATTTTGTATTTATAAATGAGAAGAACATATAGTAAATGATTCTTCTAAGTAATCATAAACAGAACCATGATTTTAATTAAAACCATTTAAATATATATTCCTTAAATAAAAAAATATTTATAGCTCAAGGAATAATTCATTTTATATTTTATAATACTCTTAATATTGTTTAATATTTTTTTAAGTGTATAAAATCCCCTTTGTTACTAAGCTTTCGCCACAATGCAATGGAGACACTTTTTGTGTCACATTTAGTGCAATTCCCCAATTCCCCCGGACAGTTGACTGCACTATTTTCCCCCTTAAAAAACAGGAAATACAAAAATAAAATATACACCTCCCGCCCAGCCCCCCGAAAAGGACCTTCTCTCAGCTGCCACTTGCCACACATGAGATGGCACGTTTACGAATTTGAATTCAATTTGCGGTGCACTCCGAGGGGACTTTGCCTGCGGCCAGAACGACAGCTGAACATGGCCGACCCCCAGAGCCTCCCCTTTGACCTTTGCCAGCTTCTATTTTCGATGCGATTTCGTTGGCCTGAACTTGAAAATGTATTTGCTGGCACGGCAGTCTTTGCCCCTCTGCCCCGAAATGGATTTTATTCTTAAACATTATTTATTTAGCACTCCTCCTGCTGTCCTGGATGTCCCTGAATGGGCTATATATAGGATGTATATATTTATGGGTTGGCTAATTGAGCTCGACCTTTTGTTGCGGCCGGCAGTCGTGCATTTTTCATGACATTTCCATTTGCGCCAAGTGTGTATGGTATTCTGCATTTTTTATGCAGATTAATTGAATCATTTTCGATCCGGCCTATAATATTTGGTTAAATGCATTAAATTTGCAGCGAGCCTGTTGATTGTACAAAGTAAAAGGCATTGCATATTAAACGATATATGAAATCAAATCGAATTCCGGAACAATGTCCTTAACAAGATAAATAAAAATTCCATGCACGGGCGCACGACCGGAACAAATGTCAAAGGTGGTGCGTTTTAAAAAAAATGAAAATGTTCCATTTGGGGTTGTCTACAAAAAGCATCAATCACGATGGCCAATACAAACATATATCCCCACATGCTGTTGACATATTTTTCAACTTATTTGACAGCTGCTGGAATGTCGCTGACAATTTATCCGTTTTAATCCTCAGGTGCGGCATAATTTTGAAATAAATAGTAGCCATGATTTATAATAGAACGAACGAATACAGTGCAATTGTTGATATTTATGACCTATTCGTGTTTCGTACTTAATCATCAATCATTCAGTTCCTTTATTATATCATCGATGTATGCCAAAAAAACAGAAAACATTTCAATCCCCAGAATAAAACAGAAGCAAAATATTTATTGTTTAACCCAAATTCTGTCCGTTTCAATGCTGCAAATAAATCATTAAAGGCGAACATTTGATGTATCTTCAAAGTAAGAGAAACTGTGACATAAACGAAGGCCCAAGAATGATTGCCAGTTGCCATAAATTTTAAAATAATCTCCGGCATTCGTGGAAACGCCAGCTAAATAGCCTCGAAAGCTCCCCGAGCAGAGACAATTAATTGTCAATTAGGTTCGAGGGAAGCCTTTCGCAACAAGTGTTTGTTCTGCCCTTCTATCTCTTTTTTTTTTAAATATATTTTTTAGATGGAAAACCGTCTGAGTCTCGAATTGCGTTGGGGATGACTAATTTAGTGCTAAAAATAAGTCAGGAAAATTGCCAAGAAAATTGGCACGCTTCTCGTTTCACAGACGCACGGAAAGTGTTTACCCCAAAATTGAGGAAAACTACGGCGAAAAGTGAAAAAGAAATAGTGTGAACCAATTAGCTAACTAAATTATGGTGAGAAGCCTTAAGCTTATCGGATTTATATATACATTTTGATATATATATAGCATATGTTTGAGGTTTGTAGAGTGTAGTAGAGAGTGCCAACAAAATGAGAAAAAGAATTAAAATTATTTCACAGATTGTGTGTGCTTTTGATTATTTGGCGCTTTAATGTTTGCGAAACGAGAAAAGCCATTAAAAAGTCACTGAAAATAGAAACTGACGAAATGTATAGTAAATGAAATCATTGTAATTCAGGGAAATATTTAATATTGTAATACAGTAACTTGGCTAGAAACTATATGAATTTTCAAATATTTATTCACCTTGAAAACAATTTAAAACAAAATTGTCAGTGTGGCTTCTTTTAACAAATGTGTGTTTATATAAATAATACAAACATATCTGTGATTTGTATTATATTGCAAATTATGTCACTTGCAGATTTTCAAACACATTTAGCTACAAAAATTAAAAATGTTTAATATATTAAATCAAATTCTATATATTCATTTGTTTTTCTGAAATAAATTTAAAAGCTTGCATATAACTTCATGTTTAAAATAAATTCTATGACATTCTGCAGATTTATTTACCTTGTCTTTATGTCAGCAAAGACATTAATGAATATACTAAAATCTGGTGTGTGTCATTTTTTAGTGATTATACTCGATTCTCTCTCTAGTTTTTGTTTGGAAAGAAATGTCGTGAAAATCATGATTTCGTTTTAATGTCTCTGTGCCACGAGCTTTAATCATGAATGTTAGGAATTATTCACGGCCAGCTGGGAGAGTCCGCTGCTCATTTGCCTAAGTGAAGCCCCGGGCTCCGGAATCCGGTGATGGGGGGTTAGAATATATACATACATATATCCGTAAATAAGACAACTTCTGCGGCTGGCTGGCCTTTGGCTGATTTTATGATCATATAGAACAGAGAACCGAGAAACGAGAACCGACTGACATGCGAACTTCCGTTTCTCGGGGCGGCAGGAAATGCAAATAAACAAAAGGCCAGAGTACTCCCTCTCTATCTCTGCAGAGGAGAATTGATTTTTATGGGCCGTAAGTTTGGGATATTTATGCAGGAGCACTCCGGATTTGTTTATGGAACTGCCAATGCCAAAGCCGCACCACACACAAACACACACTCGACCCTACCAAGTTTGTGGTATCTTTAATGGAACATTAGCACCACCAACAGGGGCCGCAGGAGCAAAAAATGATTATAACTTCAGTCGGCCGGCAGGCCACTTGATTATGCTTGATGGCCAGAAGCTGCCAGGAGGAAAAAATAAGTGAAAAAAACTGGATTCTCGAGCATATCCGGAGGGCGTGGCACGTCACTCGCTTTTTGTGCGATTTATTCCACTTCTCTTTTTTATTTCGCCTTTTCGGGTTCTTTTTTTATTATTTTAATGCGCGAGCATTAACAGCCCAAGAGTTTTGGCTTTTATTATTGCTCATTTGCACACTCGTCCGTTGTCCTGGCAAACAAGAAAGAAAAGAGCGGCGGAAAAGCAGGGGGGAAAAGCCAGTCGAAAGCCGGGGAAAAGCAGTGGAAAAGCGGCAAGATTGGGGTAACAACATTATGTTTATTTCACTCACAATGAGCGATGGCACTTTGGTCAAGCGGAAATCCCTGGGATGGCGTGAAAGTTCTTTTCCGAGATTAAATAACTCAGACATGATGGCATTTCTTGGAATGCCAATGAAAAAGTTTGATAAATTATACACCAAACACATACCACTTGAATTTATATCATTTAAATTATTCAAGTTTCGTAATGGTATTTTTTTAAGGCTCCTTTCCAGCTATGAAAACTTAAAAGTTACTTGAGTAATCATTTAAATTTTATTAAAGAATTTCTTTTTCTGAATTTCATTGAATAACGTTTAATATTTATTTAAAAAACATAGAGTAAACCCAATGTGGTCTAGGCCTATTAATAATTCCTAATTTTTTCAATTTTCTATTTCCCCGCTGAATTAAAAAAGGCCCAGCGCAAAAGTTCATGAAAATTCAATAAGTTTTCCTTCAAATAAAAGTTGGTTTTCGCTTATATTTTATTTGGCTTTTCCTTTTGCACTTTTCAAGCGGATTCCTTCGCTTTGCGTTAACCGTTTTTCCTTTTTTTCGGGGGTGTGGCGGTGTTTCACAAGTTTTAATTAGCCGCATTTTATGCAAACGTATTTAAATCAACAAAAAAAGTGCTAAAAATGAGGCCCACGAGACGAAATTTGTAAAGGATCTGGCGGCGGGTGTGTTGGAAAATATGGAAAGCTTCAACTGCGGGTGCGAGAAAATCAATTAGCCCACGACTGAGTGCCCTCAACTCTTCCCTAATCGGCATGTGAGAGAGTGGAAAACACCAGGAGGAGAAGAATAATGATGAGGGGAAGGAAGAACATGAGGAGCAGGAGCAGGAGCAGGTTCTCATATCTGCAGCGCATTGCGCTGTTTCCGTTGTTCTTCGCCGCCGCTCGTTTCCGCTTCCTGCCTGCACTGCGGGTTTTCACTGCTCCTCATTCCGGCTTCTCCTTCTCATCCCCATCCCCATTCTCCTTCATCCATTGCTGATGACTTTTGTCCTTGTTCGCCTTTGGGCAAATATTGAAACAACTGATTAGTTTGAGTGAGCTCAACTTGTTCCACATGCACATCATGATGTGTGTGTGGTCCTCACTGGCTGCACAAAGAAAAAATTAAGCAAATTTATAGCTTAAAGGGTTTCAGGTAATTTATAAAACATTTTAAAGTGTTAAGAGATATATTAAAAATATTTGGAAGATTTTAAAGATTAATAACAAATTATTTAATCTCATTTCCTCATCAAAAACTAGTTACAGTTTTTGTAAAATACGTTTTTTTATTATACTTATTGCAAAAAATGTAATTAATAAATATTAATAAATACCATAGTGTCATAAATATTTGAAAACATATTTAATTGTTTCAAAATTAAATTTAAAAAACTAAGAAGTTATATAGAATGTATACTAGAAATTGTTGATTCGATTGTTCGATTTTAAATGTACTTTTATTTGTTATTCTTATTTCTTATTTTATTTCAATCAAACCCTTACTTTTCTTTCTGTGCATAGACTTGGCTGCATGGGTGTCAGCCTGTGGCGTATCCATTGTGAAAATGGCTCAATTTGCCAATAATTATATGGCCATAAACTGAACGAAATCGGAATTGTAAAATATTCATCGACCACTCTAATTGATGTAAACTGAGCTGGCAGCAGGCAGAACCTTCATCCGTTTCAAAAATCGAATCCTTAAATATTCATATCTGTTTACCAAATTCAGGATTCCAAATCAAGAGGGAATGTAAATGTGTGTGAGGCTTCCTGCTCGATTGCAGCGGCAAATTGCATTTTCTGTTTCTTTGTAATTATATTTGCCAGGCAAATGCCAAGTGTATGTGTCTCGGTTACTCAGCTGGCATCCTGTCCCAGGAGTTCGCCACACAGCTCCTCCTCCTCCCCCCGAAAAACTTAAATGACATTTGAGTTGCAGACTTTTCCTAATGGAATCACAATTTTCCAGCACACACACACACACTCACACACCGGGATACACTCTCTCAAACATTCAGAGACACACGCGGCGACACAGGAAAAGTTAGGCGAATAAATTTTTGTTGTCTTATTTAACTGCAAAGTTGAGCGCAAATAAACCGATCTCCCCGGGTGTTCGGTGGGCGTGGCAGCAAAACGTCGCACAAATTGGACTTAATCAAATTGCCAAAATGTTGACAACCAAAAGGAGCGAAAAAGGAACGGAAGCGTAGCGGAAAAAAATAAAGAAATATTTTGCACGCTTCGCCTTTTGTTTTCGTCGCCAACTTTTCGAAAAGTCCTTGCCGCCAATGGAAAAGTTGGTAGGCATTGTGGGAAAATTGAAATGTCTTTCTGCTTTTAGTTTGGCTTTTCCCTTTTTCCGCCACAAATTTTATTTTTTCTAGCTTCAATTTGGAAGGAAAACGGATAAGGAAAAATTGAAAAAGAAGTCCTAGAATGTCTTTGGTATTAATTTACAAGATGTTTTTTAATAGTTTTCATAATTGTAATAATATTTTATGATGTTAGGCTTTTCAATGTTGTGTAAACTTATTCATTTATAAATCTTAAATGGCTTAATATTTTCTTAAACTCTTAAAGATTTCTTTTATTATTTATTTAGAGGCTTTTATTGACTCCTTTTTGCTCCTAACATTTTCCCCCAGTGCTCTCTTGGGTCTTATATTATATTAGCTTTATATATAATTTCTTCTACCATCCCCCTATGATTGCTTAGTTAATTAAATGCCCAGCGATTAGCTGACCAATTGATGACCCATCGGCGGGGCTTGAAGTATCCGAGATAAACAGACTCAAACTCAAGTACTTGGCGAGCAATTTGGAGCCGCCTTTTGTTGGGGGGAAATCCTTTGGCAAGTTCCATTTAACTGCAATTTATTGTTCAAGAGGCCAATTGTGCCGGACCGAGAGCTGACCTACAAATTATGCAGAATGGGAAAGTTGTGCAAGAACTTGGGCTCTTGGCTAATTGAGTTGTGCTGCAGGTGGAACTGCGAGCTGCGAACTGCGGACTGCAGACTGCGAAACAACAATGAAAGTCAATTAAGTGGCTAAGCTGGGAAAGCCTGGGAAAACATCTTCATTATGGCCCGGCAATTTGAGTGAGCGCTAAAAATTCATTTCGAGTGACCCAATTAACAAGGCAACACAGCAACAGCACCGGCAGCAATCGCATTAAACGTTTAATTACAGTGTCCTGGCAACAAAGGACACAATGCCCCATGACCCCACGAATCTCTCTTTCATTCTAATTGTGTCTCCCCCCTAACCAAGTCTTATCTAGGCGCCACTTCCGCTGCTAACAAGCGTATCCTTTCCGGCCAGTGGCGCCGCTCGGTCTGAAAAGGATTTCAGCAATTTGCATTTCTGTGTCTCCTTTCAGCCAGGCCTTTTCAGATATATATATTTGTATATGTATCTGTATCTCCACCCTGCCTGGGCCTGCTAGTTCCCCCCCCATCGCCAGCTCAAAGTCTAAAGTGCCAGTTGTTTTTAGTATTGTTTGCACCCATCGGCGGCTCGCTGTGTTTTCTGTGTGTATATTGAGTGGCACTCCATTGTTGACCTGCTTCGGCAACAACTGGGCAGTCCCGCCTACGCACCTGTCTCCTACCCTCACCCGGCAGGTGCCAAGCCGTTGCACCACTCAACTGGGTCAGACTAACGCATTGGGGGAGGTGTTGCTCAGGGGGTTTTTGCTATCCTTGGAAAACAATTCTTTTAGAATTAGTTTTAGCAAGATAATTTTACGTTTTAATTAAGAGAGAGTTTTTATTAATTAATTGTTTTGTATACAATGAACAAGTTATGCTTTGAAATGATTATTGTCAAGGTAAATAGCTTTATGAAGTTGTAGTTCATTTTTTTTGCAATGAATTTTCCTGTACAATAGATTTAAATGTAAATCAATAAAAAATAAATAAAGCTTATAGTTTTCTTTGAAGTTTTTCTAGACAAGATATATATTTAATAACCTTTGCAGTTCTCTAATAAAAAATACCCTTCTTGAAATAGCTGTGAATGGAAATGGAAAGGGGGACATTCGAATCGCAGTGAAAACTCGAAAGGTTTGAAGCGAAGGCAATCGCGATAGCTCAGCCAGAGATCATTGAAATTGGAATTGAAAGGGCGGTGGAGCAGAATGGATAAGTGGATGGTGGTGGAATCGACGGGGGGATTGATTTAATTGAGAAACTGAACCACTGCGGAACCGGGACTTCCCCTGGGCATGCTGCATACATACTATATGCAACTCCCCCTGCCAACGCTCTGCTGCGAAAATCTGCATTCGAAATGACCCCAAAGTGTCTGATTAGCCATTCGACATGTGGCGCGTGTCCCGCGCATTTGCACTTCGATAAACAAGTGAAACTGGCCAAATTGATGCGCCTAATTGGCTCCGACCGAAACCGAATGCAGTTGTGTTGCCACTATCCACATAGTACATATATATGTATCATAGTCTGTATTTATATGCGTGGGTTGACGCAGGCAAACACAACAACTTCATTAACGGGCGCAACATCAACGTCCCCGTTTTGCCGGCTGATTGACTGATTATGGTCAAGTGGTTGGTTGGCTGGCTCCCCCTTCGCCGCTAAATGTTTATTAATTATCGTGCAAATTTCGAATATATTTATCATGCACATGCCGCCCGTTAAACTTTGCGAATATTTTATGCTTGGTGTTAATTTTTATTTCGCCTTTTTCGCTATTTATTTTTATGAACGCTCTGCGATCGCATTTTGTTTGGCTTAATTGCGCGTGGCGTGCACGCGGCGTATGCGTTATATGTACGCAGTATGCCTCGTGTCTGCCGCCATGCTTGGCACATTGCACATACGCACTGTTGTACGCTCGGGGATTTTTTTTGTTGGGCTTTTCGGTTTCACTGAAAAATCAACATGCGAAAAGCTGAAATATTTCTGCCAACTGAACACAATTTGTTGTGTTGTTTGCATATCGAATGGGTGGAATTGCATTCTTTATTTTTAGTTTCAAGGAAAAAGAGTTGTGCGAAATCGGAGATTGGTATCGTTTCAATTTGATCAGCTGGAAATTTATAGTTACCGAGAATAATAAAATGGTTAAAAAGGCTTACCTGGAAAGAAAAAAAAAATGGGGAGCATTATTATTTAATTAAATGTCAGGGAAAGTTATATTTTTTAGTGAGTTCTGTAAATTATTTCCATCAATCTCCTGCCAAGTGCTCACTCTATTTGCTGAGCTATTTTTCCTCGTCACATTTCCGCCAAACAAACTCAAATTAAGCGCATCACAAGCAGCTCTGCCAAAGATCTATTCTTTTCCCAGTTGCCAACTGCAGCAAATGGCTTTTTGTCAGCCGAACAATGCTCGGAAAAATCTAGCACTGGATTAGCGATGCGGAGCAGCTAAGGAAAAACTGTGGGGGAGAGAGTGGAGGTGGAGGTGGGGCAGCCGAGTGAAATTGCAAAGCAGCTGCACAAAGCAAATGAAACTAACAAAAATAAATGCACAACAACACAGGAGAGGGGAACAGGGTATAAAACACACACACACACATTTTTTTCCTGCTTGGCGCACATATTTCAATTTTTTCCTCTGCTGGCTTGCAACATTTTCGCGTTTCCTTCTGCTTCAGAATTTTCCGCGAACTTTTCCCCCACATGCATGGACCAGCAGAAGCCAGAGGAAGATGCCAGGGAAATTACATTTTAAATGCCAGTGCAATCCTCTTTTCAGCTAACTGTCCCTGTTTAATAACTAATTTAGCAAACCAAAAAAAAAAAATAAAAAGTAAAAGGGAAATATGTATATAACATAATTTATTTATAATTTGCTTTGGGCTGAAATCAATTTTCCATTAAATTTGTTTGTGTGTCTGCGCGGCAAATCATTGACCGAGCTCTAATTGAAAAAAAAGAACAAACAAGCCACAAATATGAATTCCATTTTCCGCAATCATTTCGAGGCGAGAGGAAATGAGGACCTGGGATTGTTTGCAATTTGCATAAATAGCGGACAGCCCTCGGGGTGATATGAATTCTTGTGTAGAGTTTCGTCGTCTCCTCCTCCACATCCTGGCAGTGGGAAAGATTTATGGGACGGCGCCAATTTATGCCGGAAATTTTTCGGCATATTTTTGATATTTTCATTGAAATTGAAAACATATTAAACGCACATTAATTTCACATGTCAAGGCAGAGCGGTTGAAAGCGGTTCACAGGAGGTGGCACAGAGGAAGTTGCACGGAGGCCGGAAATATGATGGATGGAGTTAGAAACATTCCGTCGACTGCTGTCGGAAATGTATTTAATATTAAACGAGTTTACGTTTTGTTTTTCTCTGGGAGTTTTAATCCAAAAATGTTTGTGAGTGTCAGCTTAGAGAAAATGACACAAGTTAAACTTTAAGGACATTAACTAGACTTTTCTTATTTAAAAATAAACCAATTTTAGCATAAGCTTGAGTTTTAATATAATTACTTATCGTTTATATTTTAAATTATGTGTGTAATTAAAAATTCAATTTCTGCTTGCAATTAATTTTTGCCAAATAAATAAATTAATTTGATGAAAATTCGATTTGAATTATTTTTAATAACCTTTTAATTAAATTATTATTCTGCTCGGTCAATGATATGGCAAAAGCAGAAATATTATTAATTTATTTGCGTATTCTTTGGTTTAAATAAACCTCAATCATTGTAGATATTAAAGCCTTTTAAGCTTGCTTGGCTTCATGCTCTTCCCAGAATTTTCAACCAACTAAATTGAGAACCTTTTCCAACTTGAAGTTTTCACTTAGCTAGAATCCCCTCTTCTTATGCTTATGGAGATAAGATTTTTAGATAAACTTGAGACCGCCTTTATCTTATCTAGGGAAAATGAGCACACAACTGAATTATAGCCGCCGTTCGCTATCTGGCCAAGTTTGCCGGTTAGCAGGTTAAGTGGGATGGCTTTCTCCCCGCCTGGTTATTGACTATGTCAACGCCATCTTGGCCATCATTTTGCATATTTATGGCGTATTCATTTACTTGGCGCAATAGAATTTATAATGAGCTCTGGCTGTCAGCTCCCTCTGGCTCAAGAAACTGGCCTAATGTATTACATCATTAATTCTGAGCCACCAAATTCATCAGAGGGGGCCGCGCGTTGCGATATATAACCGACTTGATTAATTTCGTTGAACTTTAAGACCGACTTTATGACTACTTCCCACCAGATTGGCTTAATTACAAATATAATTTAACACCTCGTAGGCCATAACGTGTTTGTTTTTCTCTAGGCTTTGTATCTGTGTATCTTTTTGTTTATTTCCCCAAATCAGAATCAAAGCAAAGTCGACAAAATAAAACAAATTTATATATGGCAATCAATTGTTTCTGGCCTGGCGACAACTTCAGCTCGGAGTTTTTGGCTCACAGTGATTGTAGGTTTAATAAATTTATAGAAAAAAAATGGTAAACGAAAAAATATGATCTTGAAAACATCAGAAATAATTTTAGACTAAGCATAAGCAGTAGGAATTAATTTTTATTTAATATTTGGTGATGTTTACTTGAAGTAAAACTACTTTCCTATATACAAAATTAAAAAGAATTTAAATGTACGGTTCAATTACCAATTTTAATCAGTTTCACACCTCTAATAAATACTTCAGATGTCCAAAAATATCTAAAACTTTGCAAAAACTCTCCCTAAAAATAAATATTAAATTCCGGCTTTATACTAAATTTATTACCTAAAAGTAAAAACCACTGTGCGGCGTCAGAAATTAATCCAACATGAAAGCCTATAAGGCAACAGTGTCGCGGGCTTTGTTTTCATTTCGGACTGACCGCATAATTTATTTGATTTCTTGAGCACGATCGCTTATGATAAGGGAACTCGAGAGGCGGCGGGTTCTCGGTCTCGGTCCCTTGTTGTTATAGTTCTGTTTGCTTAATTTTTTGACTCTTTTTTATGTATTTATTTTTTGTCTTGGCAACATGATCTCGTATATTTCGCATTCCATGCGCACAATAAACTTGAAAGTTTTTTTTATGGATTTTTGGGACATTTCTGTCTCCTCTTGATTATGCTCGAGGGAGGCTCAAGAGCGGTTCAGGCTAATTGGCATTTTCGGCAAGTCTCCAACTCCCCCGAAACTTCTCTCGCTGACGGACTGCGTCAACGCACCCAAAAAAACATATTTTATATGGTTTCGCCTTATTGTTCTTGACAATTTTAGCATATCGAAGTTTTTTCGACGACGCTTTCTTTTAGCCAAAAAAGAAGAAAATGCCAACCAAGTGTGCCTGTGACTGTGCCTTTGCCTGTACAATTATAATGGTGCCATATCTCAACGATTTGCGTTGGGTATTCCGTAGCCGGGCCTGGGCGAAGCCATAAAAACTGATTTTACGAGTATGTTCGCAATTTGAAAGTTTTTCGATTTGTTATGGGCAAAGCGACGCATTTAATGCTCTTAAAGGTGTGCGAACGAGGCGATTATGATGTAATTCATGCAAAATCGAATTCGAGGATGTTGGCAATTCCGATGAGTGTGAATATTATGGGAAATGGGAAATTATGAATTCAAAAGGTATGGAGTTTGGGTTGAAACATTCTTTTTAATGGGTTTTAACGGTTTTTTTTTTGCTTCAAAATGATTACTTTTTGTAGGTTTGCTACATTTTGGTTTGAATTTTAGGGCTTACTTTGAGAAATTATTACATGATGAATCATATAATTCTAGCAATGAATCATATCTTTTAATAATGGGAAATCCAAAGCGATAATGTTTTCAGAAATAAATACTTTAGAAACTGGTGCAATAAAAATATAATGTTTCTCGAGACTATTAAAAATTTGCATTTAAAATTGTGAATCATAGAATTTCAGCTACGAATAATATTTTAAAATTGTTGGAAATTTAGGAAAACTTCTTCTTTTAAATATTTAAAGTTCACATAATAAAATAAAATAATAAATTATAAAAATTCTTATTGTTATTCTTAAAAGAAAGACATTTTTAAAAAAATGCATATGGAAAATATTTCCTATCTCAGTAAAAATTAAGATTTATAATTAGAATCTTTATACCATTTTACCATTTTTAAAAAATTATTTAACTAATTATTTAACCCTCTAGAGCAATGTTACCCCAATTTTTCCCAGTGCCCTGCACGAATTATGTTGAGGTCAGCCTGAAAAGAGTTCTCGAAATTCGTAAAATCATGCGCCGCCATTCCCTGCTATTACAAGACATTCTTACAACTTTGTACTTTGCTCTTTTACTGTGAAAGACATAAAAGAAAGACAGGGGAAACGTTCACAGAATGACACTTCAGTTTAATGAACCGCCAATTCGCGACAGTCTGGCCAAAAAAAAAAGTATATATAAAAAAAGACCCAACGAAAAAACTGAACTCAAATGTCAAAGTCAGCGAAACCCAACAAGCGAAGAAGCCGCCCGATCCCCCTTCCAAAAAATCGTGGTAATTCCCACTGAACTCCACTGGCTAACTGGCGCATAATTAAGAGTAAAAACCGCAGAAAAGTAAACAATTTGGTGGCCCATGGAAATTGTCAAGCGGTTCGCTGGCTCGCCAGTTTGCTAAATTATCAGCAAGTGCGTGTTTGTTTTTATTTTCCTCTGACCAGTGCAATTTTTTTAAATATATTTTTCTTTTCAGAGAGGTTTCCATTGAATTTAGCTACACAGCAGACCAAAACTAGGGGCCAGCTGGGTTTCAGGGGGTCCGTTTTGCCATTAAAAGCGCAGTGGGAAAGCCAAACATCGACTTAATTAGAGCCAGGCCTCTGTTGCAGCTTCAAAAGGAAAATATTAAATAAAAGAGGCGGGCTCCTGCTGCTAAAGAGCTTAACCCTTTTAAGAGGGAAAGTTTTCAAATTGTTTATTATCGGAAATTAAGCATAAGTCCTGTAAAAAATAAATATTTCTCTCCCATAAAATATGATTTTTTATAAACAAGTTTATAAGGAAAATAATTCTTTACCAACCATAAATATATACCTTTTATAATTTAAATAAAAGCAATAAATTAATAAGTTTCACAAAACCAAAACTTTAACCTTTCGACGCGGAAGTTCATTAGGGTTCCGTAAAGGGTTAAACCTCGTCTGGCAACGGGGCGTATGCGCAATGCCGCAACTCTCAACACAAAGGCTCAAAAGAGTGAAACTTTTTAGGGGGGGGCGGGAAAACATTTTCCGAGCCGCATAATAGGCCTCCGCTGAATGGCGGCCGGGTCAAGGACGAGCGCCCGCCCACGGACTAACCGCTTCCAGACAGGAAGCTGAGCAGTGCTGAGCTGAAACACTTAGCCGCTAACCCCACGACCAGCAAATGCCAAAGCCATTCGATCGATTAGATTGCCGGCGATTTATAAACAAAAATGGCAAGCGCAGAGCTGCGAAAATGCGCTCGTAAAACATTGCTGCTGCTGCTGCTGCTGCTGCTGATGCTATATACCAATGCTATTCCGATGCTGTTCAATCAACGAAATTAAACCTATCACCGACGCCGTCTGGCCGTCGATTTGCCAGCTAATGTCAACAATTTATAATGCATCGACATGACAGCCATCGGCTTTCGAGCGCCAAGCGCCAAGCGTCGAGCGTCAGTCTCATCGCCCCATCGAAAATGTGATGGGATGTGATGAGCTGAGCTGAGCCCACTTCGAAAAGGCTGCCATCTTAATGGCTGGCAGTTTGCTCACAAATTGATTTTTATTACAATATATATGGCGGATAATTTGCCACAAAATAAATATTCAAATTTGAGCATTTTCCATGTAATATAAAGGGGGGGCATTAAAAATTCCTAATGAATGATCCGTCATCAAGTGAGATAAATGATGAGGGAGGAGGCCTTGTAAACAAGATATTTGAGATGAATTCGAATGGTTTAATAGAGGAAAGGGTTGTCCACTTTAGTGTGATTGATTTTTGTTTCAATTTATAGGAATTAAGAGAGATTAAGAATTCATTTTATAATTTGAGAGACAAAAATAAGCAAATGAAATATAATAATAATTATAATATATCCAATAATTCTTATACAATCGTGGTAGTTTTTATATAAGCAGAACTACAGGGATTTCACAAAATAAAAATCCTGCCAAAAAATATATATTTAAATTATGCCATCTTCTTAGTATTCCCTTAATTTTTCTCTGGAATAAATTGAACTGGTTTCTGTCTAGATTCATCCAGAAAACTAATTGCTGGAACAATAAGCATAATTCCATCAATTCCACCATATCATTTATATCAAGAAAATACTTTCCTTTCGCCGAGCATTTCAAAGTCAAGTGGCCAGCCTGAAATGCGAAATAAACCGAAACTATTTCAAGATGCCATTCGGCCACAATTACAATCCCAGAAGTAGAGCACTTCGAGGGAGGGCAGAGGGAGAATAATATGTTCACCATGTGCTCCAGTGACCGCTAATCTAATCTATAGCTTATCTATCCAAGCAGCGACGATGTGAGGGAATGCGGTTGAACTTGCTACACAACATGAAAGTGAGTGAAAATATGTGAAAATAAAAGAAAATACTTTTTTTTGAAGCGATTAAAGACACACGAGAGAAGCGGGGCACGAAGTGGGGTCAGGTGCAAGCTGTGAGTGGGTGAAGCTCATGCAATTAGCAGGAATTGCAAATTAATAATCATGTCTCGTGTGGATAACAAGGACAAAAGCCAGCACACACACACACGACACCCACTTAATACAAGGTGGATATATGGTGGCTTTCGGGTGAGAGGGTGCTGCAAAAACCATAACAATTTGCAAGCGTATGAAAAATGTATGCGGAGCAAACTTTAAATTCATTACACACACGCAAAGTCAGCAAAGGAGGTAGACACGCAGAAAAACTACATAATAGTGATTGGGTTTTTTAGCCATTAGGTGTTTTTTTTTATTTTATGTGGGAAAAAAGGTTAATAATAAGTGGATAGTTAATTTGTAATTAATTGTGTGCCAATTGAATTATTTTATATAAAAGGGAAGGTAAGCTTTAAGGGGTTATTAAATAAAATTATTGAATAAAGAATGAATGGATCAATAAAGGGCTGACTATAAAGAGTTTTTTCGGTGCTTTGCAGTGTTGCTGGAATTGTGCATAAATTAATTAAATACAATTAATTAATTTAAATACAAAAATCAGTTAGTTTTATTTACCAAATTTCTTTTCTCAAAGATATTTTCAATCAAAAGAAAATATAGTAAAAATGTATAAAGAAAACCCTCCTTATAATATTTTCCAGTGCACTAAACGAGGAAGGAAAATGAGGCAAAGGTGGGGAGGGGGGGCAGAAATAAGAGTGAAAGGGGATGGAGAAAGGTGACAACTTTTCCACATGGCATAACCAGTAAGGTTGGGAGGTTCTGACAAGGGAGTGAGGTGGAGCATATGGAAGCATGGACATGGGCAGGCCAAGCAGTTTGTTTAAACTGCGGTCGCTTGGCAGGATGTATGCTCTTCACCCCCACACCCATACACACACACACACATATGTATGCATGGGCATTTTCACTTGCGTGTGTGTTCGCACTTTCAATAAGTTCAAACACACACAAAGAAGAGAGGAAAACACGCCCTGCCTCAACTCAACCTCTTTGCTGGTAATTTGAAAAATTTTCGTGCCTCAGTTCTATTTACGCTTTTATCTCTGTGGCACATTTACCAAACCCTCACCCCCAAACCCCTCCCACACACACTTACACCTGCTGCGTTTTTTATAGAATTTGTATTTCTTCATTTCTATTTACCGGCTTTTCCGCTTTTTCTTCATTATGTTAGAGTGTGTGTTTCCTTTTCTGTGCAAATGCACCGAGGGAAATTTATTTAAATACAGGATATTGGGGTCCTAAGGTCCTAGGATCCTAGCTTTCGAGTTCCTACATTCTTGATTATATTCATTTTCCTATTGGTTATTTTTCCGCAGTGTTTCTTCGTGTTAACCTTGGGCAGGGCATTAAAACCGTGCCAAGTGTCGAAGCCGGGCCCCCAAAGTTGGTCAAAAAGGCAGTGGCAAAGGAAGCAGGCGGCCAGCAGCGGCAAAAGCCGGACAACTGGACATTTATTGAGGGATCCACCGCCTTCGTGAAACCTTCTCGAAACCCCCTAAACCCTCCCTCCCCCCGCCTTAATTCACCTGAAATGTTAGCTGACTCATTTAAAATTCGACAAGGTGTGTCCACGTGTGTGTGTGCGGGTGTGTTAGTGTTTTTAGTGTGCCTGAAATCCAAGCTAGTGGCCCATTTTTTGGTCCCTGCCATCCTCCTTCTTTTGGTCTAAATGCTGCAGCTTCCTCGGGCTCTTCCTTAGCATCTTCCTTCCCCTCCTTCCTTCCGTTCCTCCCGCTCCCCTATCCGGGACATTCTGCCCGCCTTTTCTACCTTGGCTTTTTTCGTGTTTATCTCACTGAACTGTTGCATTTTTTATGCCATTTTATTTCATTTTTATTTTTATGCTTTTGCCAAATGTTTTTTTGTCCTTTTTTTGTCGTTCTTCCTTATATATATATATTTTTTTTTTGATTGTGCTTCTTTTTCTCCGTCTCGCATTCTCGCACACACAAACAAACACATTCAAGTGGCAAGTTTATCATTTTTTGTCTCGGTGAAGAGCCAAATGAGATTCTAAGCAAGTTTTTTAACGATCCGAGGGGAGTTGTACCTTAATTTTTAGTTTATAGTTTAATTTCATTAAGCCATTTATATTTTTTCTTTAGTTTATATTGAAGTTTTTTAAAATAACTTATTTAATACAATTAAATAATTGATCAACCCATTACAACCCCCAATAATTGATCCACCCCATACAATTTCATAGTTTCTTTATTAATTCAGTTTAAATATAATTTATCCTTTGATGCACCAAGTTTAACATTATATCCTGAACTCCAAAATAAAAGTCTTTAATTTATTACCAATTTTATAAGCTTAGTTAATGGACCAGTTACATAATTAATGTTGAAAAATAGTTCCCAAACATATTATCTCTAAAATATCTTCAGGGTAATCCCCATTCGCATAACTATCAATATCGAAATGCCAAGTTTCTCTGCCTCAGAATCGCTTTTTGTGCTGGCTAATGTCTATTTTCTTGTATTTCAGTTTCTTTTTCTGCATTTCGGCATTTTATGATATCGCCGCCGCGAATTCTGTCGGTCGCCGGGTGCAGGCAGGGCTTTGTTTTCCCTTTTTTGTGGGATATTTTTCGGTCGCTCCTTCTAGGTTTTTATTTTGGTCCATTTCGTGTTTCCCTTATTTTGTGCTTTTGCTGAAGAAAGCAATGTATTTTTAGTGTGTTCTGCTAAACGTCTAAAAATATGCGCCACGCCAGGCACCTGAGTGGCATAAGCTGTTGGGGGGAGGAGGATGGAGCGGAGTGTCAGGGTCCATTCGGCTCGCTTTTTTATTTATGACCCTCGAAAAAGCGATTCGTGCATTTGGCTTAAATCTCCCCGGCTCCCAGCTTCACAGAGAAGGAAGAGGAGGAGCAGGAGCAGGAGCTGGCTGCTCTCCGGTGAAGGTCATCATTGCTGGCGTAGAGCTCTCCTCCCCCTTGCTACCAAATCGATTTTAACGATTATTATTTCTTGGCCCGTTGGTAAGTTGTCGGCTTAGTCACACTCACTCACATCGACTTGACAACTTTTATGAATATGAAATGCATTCGCACGACTTGCAAAAATACAAAAAAAAAAAGATATATATAAAGAAATCGAAGGAAAAAACAACACTTGTGATTGACAAAAGTGTGGCAAGGACATTTAGCGAGCAGCCAGCACTGACGACATTGCCGCATTAACGTTAATTGATGACCAAGACTGACCGGGGCCACGCCCCCTTAACCCTCATGCCCCTCCCCTCCCGTCTCTTAAAACCCACTGCCCAGTGACAGCTCATTAATAAGCGGATTTGGCCCTTTTGGAGAGCATGTCCTTTGGCCTTCGCTTCGCGGCGTTGACGAGCTAATCTACTGCATAAATCTACAGTTTTGTTAACAATTCCAACAAGAGTTCAGATAGCAAAAAACGAAAAAAGAAAGACCAATAAATGTGGCACTGAAGAGGCGGCAAAAAAGCAACTGAAAGTGCACAGTGACAAAAAGTGTCAACAAATTTGCTAATCAGTTCTTGACACAGTTACCTCATAGCTCTTATCATTGTGACATTTCGTTTAGTTTAATCTGGTTCGAGTATTTTTAGCCTAGGTTGGTGCTATTTGCCAATGAATTATTGAACTTTTATGATTTATTAGGTGATTATTAATATAGATTATGATACCAAAAATATACATTTTATGTTTCTAATAAAAAATATGTTTTCTTTCGAATCTACAAAAATTATTCTTTTGTACATCTTATTGTTAACTTTTTACTTTACAAAGTTAAACATTTTTAGCATACATAAATCATTATTATAATTATGCATTAATAGTTCTCAAAATTACATCTGTATTATAATTTTTGGCTAATTAATAAGAGACAATTTTTGTCATATCAAAATTAGGTTAACAATAAAAAGCTATTGATTAACATAAAATGATGGATGATTCTGTATATTATGGATAAGATATTGATATTAGTTATTTTACCCAAATCAAACTAAATTAAAGCAAGTGTAAAAAATAATAGAAACAAAATATAAATAAAACCAATCAAGTGGAATTATTTCATAAAAATTAACTTCGTTTTGCGAAAATGTATATTTTAGATGATAAAATCAATAAACACAATGACTTTTAAGAAAAAATAATAAATAAAAGTATTAATTAAATTCGGTTTAAAATCGCAGCATTATACACAATTATTTTCAAAGCAAAAACACTTTAAAACATCCAGATAATTCGCTTGTGCCCTTATTTTCTCCACCTGTAACAAAAACCCAGGGGTCAGAGGTGAAGCCAAAGGGTCGTGGGAGTGGCAACATCATTGGGGCAGGTCTCAGCACTTAATTAGAATTGTGCCCCCGAATAGAATAGAATATCACGCGAAAGCGGGATAATTTATGCCGCCAAAGGAAATGGACATAAAAAATAATGAAACGAAAAAATTTGAAATTCTACAGAGGCACACGATTCTATATTTATTCCCATCAAGTTATGCAAATATCGAAAGAATATCCAGAAATCGAATTGAAAATATCTCGAGTTAATTGTTCCATTTCTTGTTTGATTTCCACTTAGCCACTTCTTACCTTTTTTTTTTGATGTCGAGAGTGCAAACAATTTGGAATGCAAATAGGCAGAGCTCCCTCGATGATGGACTGTTGCCAAATCGCATATATATTCTATGTCCGGATATATATACTTGCTTCCGCCACTGATTGCGAATATTGAAACTCGATATTTATTAGCTGGTATGAAAATCAAGCCAATTAGCGCGATTTTTTGGCGCGGACACTCTCGAAAATGTAGCGAAGCGAAGGTGTCAGGCTAATCTAACCGGCACGACGGCGGCACGAAATTTCACCTGTAACAACACCTGAGGGGCAGAGCCACTGGACAACGGCGACCGAGTGGCACACTGATGCGGCTATGAACTATGAAAATGAAACAATCGCACTTGTTGTGGTCAAGTCGTTCGGAGTTTCGGGCTAAGAGATGAGATGCTATTTCGTTATGGGCCACTATTTGCTACGGACGTCAGAGCGCCGAGAAACGCGTCTGTTTGCCACGACCGGAAAATTGCGAATGGCTCGGTAAAAAAGCGAACGCAAAGCTCGAGCCGCCGGCTTCATGTTTTGCTCTGTGCTACGCTCTCTCTTCGTTCTCCTTGCTGCCACATGGCTTTGTTGTGACGTTGCCGCTGCCAAGATGCTGTTGTTGTCATGAGAGAGAGAGTGACACAGAAAAAAAAGATGTATTAGTCTTGGCAAAAGATAGATAAACAAGAAAAGTCATATAAATTAATTAAATTTATATTTTAAAACAAGTAATGGAGTTATCGAAAAACAATTAATTGAGTTATTTCATCAAAATAATTGAAACTTTAAAATTTAAACAATTTTAAAGTTGGTTTAGTACTTAATTTTCATATTTACCAATAATTAGTTGAGCTATTTTCATAGTTCTAAAAAACTTTGGTTAATATAATCACGTATACACCATGTTGCCCAAGATGGCCGACTAGAATCGGCTTGGTAAAATCACGTATACGCCATGTTGCCCTAGATGTTCGGTTGGAATGGGCCTGGAAAAATTAAATAAAAATTGTATAAATATATTTAAAATTTTAATTTTAAATGTTTAGTTAGCAAATATATTTTCAACAAGTATTAAATAGATATTTATTTTTGGACCCAGTACACAGTACGCAAAAAACGTAGTCTACTGTTTAGAACTGAGAATGAATAAATTATTGCAAAGTATTTTTTAATGCCATATAAAAATATTTATATGGTTGGTCGCATTTACAGCTGTTGATTTTATTTGTAGACCCTGGAAAGATAATTTTCTTTAGATGTAGAGAGAAGTGTAAACATGACAAACCTTATCTCTGGCCTCCTAAAATCATAAAACTAAGAGAGAAACTGGTTCTCTTTTTGCAAATTTACCGGCTTTTGAAGGCACATGTTGCACCTCCCTTTTGGCAACATGTTGCTGAGCGAAGTTTGGCGCGCTTTTAATTTGAAGTGTGCTCCGCCGCTAATTTGAGTTGTTTTTGCATTAGATTCCCCAATGCCTGGCCCCTTTTTAATTGGCGATGGTGATGCCTGATTTATAATTTATACAGTTGATTTTATTTTAGTGTTTGCTCGGGGTCCGCCGCCGCTCGCGTTTGCTTATTTATAAAGACATTTGAATTTATGGCCGCTGACTTTTTGCATGAGATCAGAGTGCTTGGCCCAGTTAATTTATGGGCGCAACGGGTGCGTCCCGTCTAGCACTGAAAAAGTGAAAAACTGAAAGAGTATGTTTCAAATAACAGAGCAATAAACCGAGTCCAAATATCCATTTCTTGCCCAACGCCGGCTGACTTTCGCTTTGTTTACCTTCCGCGGCTTAGTCAACCCGAGAAATGCTCCAAAATGGTTCAGAACCAACGACCAAGAAATTCTTGACCACATTCAACGCAAACAAATGACGCCATCTGTCTGAACGGCTGCCAGTGCCAGCGCCGCCCATATTTATAAACAATTACGTAGATCGGTGGGCCGTTTATAATACAAGGAATTACTCATAGCCAAGTCTGGTGAAATTTGCATATTGCAGTGTGTCAGAGTTTGCTGTGGGAAAACTTTGGGCAAGCAGAATGCAGTACATTTAATTGGGAAAACAAGTCCAGTTCTCCCTTAGTTTTCCCGGAAGAGCTCTTGACTTTTGGCAACTTGTTGCTTGCTTGTAATAATAATACAGCAACATTGTATTGCAACTTTAAAACGAAATCAACAGCATGTTGCAACATCAGCAATAACAACATTGGCAACATCAGCAGAAGCAGCATTTACATAGTCCCAAATTCCTTAACCACTTCAGCAACATTAACAGTAGCTGTACAAAAATTAACTTCATCAACATTAACAACTTTCATAGCAGTTATGGTACAAAAGCAGCATCAACATTAAAGCTACATAAGCATAAATAAAAAATATCAAGATTTTCAGCAATACAATAACAACAATAGCCATATTTGAAGGTTGTAGGCAAAAGCCACTCAGCTAAAGTTGCTGCACGAGCAGCATCAATAGCAGCAACATTTGTTTATAATAATAACAGTAGCATAACAGCAGTAGGTATAACAGCAGTAGCTTCAACAGCGGCAGCCTCAAAGCCCATAGCAAAGTAGCAACAACAAAAGTAGCAGCAAAAAAATATAAATTATAAGGAGCAACAAGCTTAAGAAAATATCCAATTAATGTAGCATTATTAAAGGTTGTAAGGTAAGCACAAACTTTAAATTTGGTAACAACATCAGAGACTGTAATGACAATAATAATTACCTTAGATTCCTTGGAGAATCTCCAGCCACACCAACAGGTGCAATACTTAACCTTTCTTTTGTTTCTAGAAAATATTGTCATTAGAAAAATACTGACCTAAGAAAAATATATTTAAAATATTACTCATGACATTGAATTAAGAAATATATATTTAAAATATTACTCATGGGTTTTTTGATGAATTTAAATCCATTAACAGAATTTTTATTGAGTGAAAGAAAGCTATTAAAACAATAAACCAACCGATGCCAAAAATATAGATCTACATATTTCATTAAGAGATTTTGAAGACTGGGAGAAAAGAAAAGCTACTACAGTTACTTAAACAATATATTAAAATATCCAAATACTAAAGTTTTTTAGTTTAAAGGATATAAAAAGCACTTTAAGTTTAATAGAAAATTGTACATGAAATAAGAATGAGTCAATTGCAATTTAAATAGTATTTTTTAAGAACTTAATCAGGTACCAATGGTACCACTTCCGACTCCCATAGCTACGATCTCAAGCCAGGAAGCAGCATCAGCAACTAGTAATACCAAACACTGAAGCTGCAATAATAAACAAATAACTAAAACAAGCAGCACCAGCACCCTCAAGTGCAACCTTAGCCAACAACAATGTGGGCCATGAGCAATATTTGCATACATTGTAATGGAAAGAGCAACAAATACGAATGAAATTTCGGGGCAAGTCGCAGAGTGAAGTACCCCCAATTGACGCTTATTAATCCGCTGCACTTTGCTAGCTGATATGTATAAACAAAAAGCGGAATGTTTACTCGCAGCGCACAACAAATCGAGCGCACACTCAAGGAAATGTGTGTTGTGCGGACAAAATGTAAACAATGGAATATTCGTAATTAGAGAAATTATAAAAAGCGCGCGCGTGGAGGAGAAAAATGGATCATAATTTTGCGTTTGGGAATAGTTTTCGATTCGAAATAGATTAATTTATGATACGCGAAAGAGTTGCCCAGCCATTGTGCCACACAGGGCGATCTCCATGCTCCTTTCGAGCAGCCTAAAAATAGAGATGACATCCAAATGGAAATAGAATCGACTGGGCGTGTGTGTATGGTGTGCGTGTGGGTGGGTGTGGCTATGGGTGGGTGGGTTATTGTGTGTGCCGCGGCCTGTGCCGTGCCACCATCTGCTCTGGACATTGGCATTGAGTGGGTGGCGCCTCGCTGGCAACATGTGCGGCAGCTGGCCCAAAAATCCGTGCATAAACATCGCCTTTCGTGTAATGTTACGACTCTACACCCCGAAAAAAATTGCAAGCATGCCTCTAATTTTATTAGCACAACTCATATAAGTCTTGGTGAATTATTATTATTATTTTTTGGATTCTAAAATCAGAAAAGAAAACTGTGACAAGGTTAGTTTAAATACGGAAATAGCTTTCAGTTGCGAAATATTTATTGTTATTGGATTAGAAAATTGTAGAAATGTATTAAAACCAAGAAAAACACTGTAGCACTGTTTCTAGTTTTAATTTGTAAATTTATGAAAAGTCGTATTTAGCTTTGAAATTTATAAATTATATTAAGTTAAATTTTTAAGACAAGTAAAAAATGCAGCACCTTTTTTATAAAATACTAAATACATAGCAATCAAATTCATATAAAATAACCTTCAACAACCTTCCTTTTCTATTTGTGTAACAGTAATAAAAATCAGGCAATTTTTAATTACCAAATAGTTACAATAAAAAAGTTCCAAATAGAAGGAGGAATAGAAACTATTTGTCCAAATGTTTCGCTGGCCATTAACACCCAGAAAATTAAAAAGTTCGAATTCGGGGGACTCGGCCTATAACTGGGACCAGAACCGGAGGTAGGGAAGGTCACAGCAATGATTTATTCGATAGCTCAACTCTTCGGGGGCCATCAAAGGGCAGACCCATTAATTCCATTCCATTCGCCGTCGTCCGTCCGTCCATCGGCACTCTGCACTTGACTCCGGCGAATGTGTTTGCGCAACTCTGGCAGCCGTATCTAATAATATGCCCCTAATTCTTGTAATTTATGGCAATTTAAAGATTTGTTCAGCCGCCTAAGCAAACACATGGACTGAAGAGGAGCGTCATTTCTGGCCGGCGACATTGACCCATCGAAGGGGTCGCAGCACGTGGACGCGGCAAGAACTCTCAGAGAGCTTCCAGTGCTCAGTGTCAAAAAATACAAATTCTTTGCCACAAAACAAGAAATTTAGAGTACAATTTACAATAATATTTAGCCATAGAAGAAAGGTATATATTCCCATTATATGTTTTTATAATATTAATTTCGATACCAATATAATTTAATGTATATATAATATAATAATATAATAAATAGTCCAAAAGATCAATGCTTCATTGGCCTTGCTTTAAATCTAATCCATATAAAATCTATATAGAATAATTAAATTTTTATAGATAACATATACATATAAATAGATAAAAAATGTTAGATTCCTTATCGGAAATATAATACAATTAATTCCCCTAAACCTTTCCACAACAAATTAACCCAGACAAATGATACCCGGAGCTGGAGCTTCCTCCTCTTCCCTTTACAATTGCCAGATGTAGCAAATGAATTTCAGTTTTCGCACATTTCGGCTATATCTATATATACACCACGTATCTATATCCAAAAAAAAAAAAAGACCGGCAGGCAGGCGCAACATGTGTCAGTGCTCGGGGATTTGCGTCTGGCTATGCTCCACTAAGAGCAAATATTCGGTCCAGAATGATCGGCAAAACAATTTGTTTGGGAACCGCACCAATGCAAAACCCACAAACTGAAAATATGAAAATCCGAAAATCGAGAAAACAAACCCCCATCATAAAACTGTATAATAATAAACATGCTGGATGCGTGTGGAACTTAAATGAGAAATATGCAAACTTGCACTTGCTCCACTCCAAGACAATTGCTCAATAAGCGGAGCAGCCAATGAGGTTTATTGCCACCGATCTAGTTATATATGCATATAGTGGTGCAGTAAATAATTGAAGGCTAACTGAGTCATCCAACTTGCAAAGTGAGTAATGCTCTATGCAAATATTTCCCATCGAAGTAGCTGGAGAGAGAGAGTCGATGCTAACGTGTTTCCAATTATGCAAATAATCTCATAACATAACTCCAAGTCCCGCGGATGATAACCAAGTTTGGGATACTTTCCGTAATAAGTTTTCAATTAAAAAAAATATTTGATAAGCGTCAGGCGGCAGTAAGCAGAACCCCCAAGACGGTGAAGTGACTTAATTGCTTTTCGCTGTTGAGCTGCGATTGGCGCTAATTGAAGACAACTTGTTGGTCAGCCTGCGCTGGCAATGGCGATGGTGATGGTGAAGTGAAGGCGACGATGATGATGATGGTGGTCAGTGGTCAGTGGTCACTAGTTAGTGGCCACTGCAACCTGTCCCCAGGCAGTGGACAAAACTTTGTCATTGATGGCGGCACAGAGAAAAATATATAAATCAGGTTTTAAGGGAGGAAGAGAGCGGAATCTTAACTCTTAAACAAAGTAAATAAATGTGTAAACTCTTTGTTTTACGATTTAAAAAATAAATAGCTTAACTATCATCTATATTCTTTTAAATTTATTTATATATAAAATGTATATAGTTTATTCCCAGTGCACTTGCCCCACAGGCCTCAAGAATTATGCGTGGCCAACAGTTCCCAGAGCCACGTTGTCTGGCGTTGTCATTTCCATTTTGTTGATTTTCCTGTTCACTTTGCACTAATCGATTTTCAATATATATTCAAGCTAAAGCGGGGTCTCTCTAGTACAAAATTGTTTTCGGGTCTCATGCATATTTAAAATATTCCAAAAACAAAAACATATTACGCAAGTTCTTGATAAATTGATTTCGGCTTCTTTTTGGCAAGTGTGTATACCGCACTGGGTATCGTATTACGCTATTAATTAGTAGAATTATACACTTGTTTGCATTCCAAGAATTATCAGCATGAATTGACCCAAATTTTGGGTAAGAAATTAAGATATTTCAATTGCTGTCACTTAACATCAAGTTCAAGTTCAATTAGGCAAAGTCATTTGTTGCGTTTGATTGTCGAAAAGGGAAAATACTATGAAGTTCAATGACACAATAAGGGAAGTACTTGTAAAATTGTAAACTCAAGGAGCTTGAAATTGGCTCTGCAACTTCTCTGACTCAATCTGAATCATCTGTTAATCCTTATCTATGCATATAAGCAAACCCACTGAATCACCTGTTAACTTTCAACAGCCATGATTCATCTGGAAATTGTGTTTAGAATATAGTTTTTACGTGTTCATTAAGGCTATAATTCATGAATAATTGACAGGGCTATCGACAGATTTAAGCCATAAGCCTTTTAGCCCGGAAATTCAGCAGTAATTGATTAACATTTTGCCCAAAAACATATTTCAAACCCAGTGGCTAAGGCTAATTAATCAATTTTTCTCTAATTGGCCGAAAGTAATTGAAGGGAAATTGATCAAAATTGTTTCGCGCTTTGCGAATGCCAAATAACACGTATACGCCACATGGGAAATGGAAAATCTCTCCTACCACCTCTGACGTCTCCCGAAAAGTGCAGTCAAGAGTGAAATTCAATTTGTCCCCGAAAAAAAAATCCGCAAAATAGTTTTGGTCACAAAATTGCAACTCGTAATGGCATTTCGCTGCTTTAAAGAGGCTTTAAAATTATGCAAAACGCATTTGGGCTGCAGGCACGAACCACGACGGCCATCCATGTCAATGACAGATACCAATCCACCCCCGAGCGTCCTCCGTTGCCACCTCTCCGCCGCCTGAGAAACGGCAGCAATTACAACCACAACAAGTGAAGCGAAATTTGGCCAGAGCAAAGGCAACCGCTTACCTCGGACAGGCCCCCCTTTAGCCAATCACTATGCACTGGAAATAATATTTAAAAAAAATTTAAGTTGTAATTTTTAAGAAGTATAAAATTTTAGAAATAATTAATGACTAGTTATAAACCTTTTTATAGGTAAATAAATATTTTTGAAGACTTTCTAACACTTAAAATAAAATCACGTAAGCACTTTTTGGTTTCACTGCTTGAACTTTACTTTTAAGGCTGCAATTAAAATATATCTCTTTATAATAAATTAAGCCATTAACAATTTATACTATTTATTTTTCCTCTTTGAAAACTATTTAAATTTAATAAATATAAGCCGTACATTCTCTCAGTGCCTAAAGCTCAAATTGTTGCAAGTGCAGTTGGCGTTGCCTCGATGGCTCTGCCAATTCTCGTGCATATTTAATTTTATGCTTATGCTCATGTTTGCCTTATGGAAATGTGAGATTTTACCACATAAGAGAGCAGGGGAAAAAGAAAAACAGAAAGCCATATATGTATGTAAGAAGGGGGGAAATGAAAACACTGGCAGAGGCGACTTTGGCACTTTGGACTTTGGAGCTTGCCAATATCTTTTATGCAAATTACGCAAAAATGTATGGCAAGAATTTTGTGGACACCCGACAAAGTTCAATTGTATCAAATTGGATCGCCGAGTACCGAAAAAAAGACCCAAGGAACTGAAGAAAAATAAACGAAAAGCTCTGACGACGGATTGGGTGCGACTCCATCATCAATCATGGGCATCAATCAGAGGCGACCGACGAAGAGCGAAACTTTGAAGTTTGCGGCAAGCCGCATACAAACATCTTCTAAGCAATTTTGTGGTCCATTTCAATTAGAACACAGGCAGCAGCAGCAGCCAAACAGCCCACATTTTGTGGCAAACCCAAATGCACATCATATATTGTATTTACAAATAGATAGGAGGGGAGAATAGAGTTCATGGCTGTTTCCCCACTAAATTATTATTTTGCACGACACTTTTGCATGCCATTTAATAGTTTCGATAAATTTTCACCCTAATTGCCCTGTCCTGATCTCACTCTCTCTCTGGTGTTAATGTTCCTGATATAGCCTACAGTCAGCTGATGTCATTGCCACTTTCATTGCAATGGTCAGAGGACCATTTATAAATTGCACTTGCAATGCCAGAAATATGCAGCAAACAAATAGAAATTCGCAGCGGAAATGAGGCACACACTCTTTGTGAATAAACTTTTTGATTGACTGCCAAGGTTACCTGGACAGGAATAGGTGCACACCTTGTAAAACTATTTCGTTGCCATTGTAGATTATTTTCTATAAAGTTTATAGCCTGCAATCTAATCTAAAGTGGCTAAAAAAAATGTTGCCCTGACTTAATACAATATTTTGTTAGCCGCATTTAAATACTTTGGCATCCTTGCCGGGACTATTATTAAAGTATCTACATATACAAATATACACTGTATATGGCAAAATAAATTATCTGGGTCAGACACTTCAGATGGGCTTTAAGCTGACATGTGGCCCACAGAGTGAACTCTGGGGCAGGAGAGTATCTGCGAGTATCCACCCATCTGCGGGCAGTGCCAAAATATTCAGTCTGCAGATATGCTAACGAGCAGACAAACAGATTTTGGCATGCTTGGAAGAAAAGCTATTTTTGGAGCTATTTTCAAAAGCAGACAGACCATAAATTTACGAAGGGGGGGAACCACAAGAGTTCAGTTGAGCGGAGAAACCACAATTGAGTCTTATGTTTTTGGGGTTTTAAAATAAACTAAGCTTATTTAAATCTAGTAAAATGTTAGCAAAGGAGTTGATTTTAGCTTGACTCGAAAAGCATTCCCCTTTAAGAATTAATTATAGAAACAGTTTTGAAAAGATAAACCCTATGATAAATTATTCATCAACTTGAATAATCATATTATACCATGCCAAAGCAATTCACAAACATTTATCATCGAAGACAATATGGATTTGCAAAAAAATAAGCATCAATTTCGCCACAATTTCACACGTTTTGAGAATTTCGAAGCTGTCAGATGTGTCAGAGTCGCGTCATTTGTCTCATTAAGCCATTATTTCCGCTTTAGATAGAATTGCCTCAGTTGACACTTCTCAAGAGCAATCTTGGCTCAATGAATATGACATCATAAATGGGTCTGCGATCGTTATGCATAAATGTTTATATATGTATATGGCGAGCATCTGAAGCGCCGGGGATCGGGCTCAATGACGGCGTCTCCATTAATCACAATCGTACGTATCACCACCAATTGCAGCCAGAACCAGCAGCAGCAGCAGCATCATCAGACTCAGCCCACACACAAAAATAATAAAAGTCCAATGATATATGCAGTAGCACGAGGGCGAATTTAAATTTTATATAACATTTCGCGACATCTGATGGATGACTGAGTGATGTGGCGGCGAAGGACTCAATCGCTGAGTGGGCCATTGTGTTTGCAGGAAATCGATTTCAATTGGAATGCAGGATGTGCTACGGAGAAGCTGCGGGGGATGCGAGCTGTGCATCTGGAATTTTAATTCCCGCTACTTCAGGGCCTTCTCCTTGGCGGTTCCAATGTACAGGACCGACCAGGACTTGTCCGGCACCTCGTACTCCACATCCCGATGGAACACACTGAAAGGCCACAAAACAGTGATTAAATTTAAAGGAATTTAAGTGGTTCTCTTCAGTGGCACTCACTTGGTTTCCGAGCTGGTCAGGCGCTGGTGCATCGGGATGCATGTCTGCTTGGGAGTCGGCTTCAGTTCAAGGGCAAAATTATGCTCTGTAGGATCCATGGCCATTCGATCGTCGCTGCCGCTGGACCCGACACCGCTGTCCCGCTCTCCAACTCGTGACGACATGGTCAGTGGTGATCGCCTTCTGGCTGACTTGAAAAATGTTGAGAAGCAGAAGGCTTCTTAAACGGGCAATTTATAAGCGGATTTAATTTCTATTTAAAGTCCAAAATTTGTAATCCCTGATAACCAAATTGTAAATTGTAAAACAAAAAATATATATACTTCGTTTTGCTTGAGTTGCTTTGGTTTTTGGATTTCTCACTGAAAGACTGAAAAGGCTAGGGCAATCTTTGCAGTTAAATTTAATATTTATATTGTAGAAAAACTGAAAAATGAATGAAAATTAAGCGAGGTTCAAGATTAATACATTTTTAGGAGGTCCAAATAAAAAGGTTACTCCTAGCTAGAATGAAATAAATGTTTGTTGAATTTATATACACACTTTAAATTCAAATTTGTATTGCAATTAATTATTGGCACAGCTCTTTTGCACCCAATCGATGGATTTCCCAGAAAAGTAGGCAACGCAACGTTAAACTTTATATTGAGGAAACTAACGATAAAGCCTAGAAGTATACCATTTGGGAGGATTGTGTTTAACTTGAACTAAACTAATGAGTTTATTATTATATTTTATGCACTAAACACAAATTCTTTTATTATATACATTTTTATAGTATAGCATAGCATAGTATATCATGATTATGTTTATAATATAAAATAAAGTAACAAATTGCATGCCTAGTTAATCTAATTAAATTCAAATCAGTTACCTATTTGGCATTAGTGTTTAAAATAACTTTGTCATTGGATGGATAATCTAAATATACATATATAAGTAAAAGTTCTTGTTTAAAACAATCTAAAATATTTAAACTGATTGTTATTTATAATTCTTTGCCTGTATACATAAATTCTGTGGCTAATGAAACTTTAAATGACTTCCCTATTTATATTTCGAAACTTTAAAATAAGTATACCCTTAAATATTCGCTATCTTAAAATTTGGTAAATTAATTTATTTTAAATCTTAACCCTCCTAATCTAAAATAATTTTAATTATTTTGATTTATTTTTAAGATTAACTTCAGACTACCCAGGTTTAATAACACATCAAAATAAAACGAATTTCCTTTGGTGGGATTTATTCTAATGGTGTTACTTTAGAAACTTTAACCAATCAGTACGTTAAAATTTAGTTTTCAATTCTTGTGGATCTTCACCAAGGTACTCCGATTGTTCAGGGTAGAGATCAGGTTATCAACCCTTCCAATGCATTGTGCATTGGAATCTCTTCGACTTTTATCCTTGAAGGAATAGGCCTTGAGTTCTTTTTCGTTACGGAGAGACACGCCTACCAGGTTTGTCCTTCCCCTTAAGATCCCTGCCATTCCCCAATATCATCGGACTCTGGAATCCTCTGGGACCGGACTCAGACCGCTTGCCGGTCGGAGCTGGCGGAAGCATCACTGGACTCTGTTGTCCACTGGCACTGGAATCAGGCCGGTTGCCTATCGGAGGTGCGGAAGGAATCTCTGGACTTTGCGATCTCTTGGAACTGGATTCAGACTGTTTGTCCGTAGGAGCTGTTGGAGGTATCTCTGGAGCCGGAGGTTGCCTGGAAATGGACTCAGACCTATTGCCGATCGGAGGTATCGGAGCCCCCGGCGTCGGCTCATTCTCGAACTGGGGATTCCGGCGCTTAGTGCGAGTGTCCCTAAGGGGATTGAAGGTAGAAAACGAACTAGCGCCAGGCGGAGGATCCACTGCCTCCACGGCCCAGTTTGGCTTGTTTTCTTTCTCTTTCATAGGGAAAGATCTTGTCAAGACAGCAGGTGAACCGAATGGAGGTGCCTTGATGAAATTTCCACCGAACCTCAAGCTGTTCCTCTATTAATCGCAATGCCAGCACTTGAACATATTTTTGTGTGAACCTGAAGGTAACGAAATAATAACAACAAAGCTGTCTAGGTTGAGTTTTTACAACCTGGCAACCAACAAAATTATTTTAAACAATTTATATTCAGCAGGGAATACAGTAGAAGAGCTACTTATTTTGTAAACACATTTCTTTTTAAATTTAAATTAAAAGCATATTGATTTTACCTCAATGCTTGTTTGCTTTTCCGGTCAAGCCCATTTGTAGACACGGAGACATCTCTGGAGGCCTGGTGCTAGGTGCCTCATCGGTTGACCGTGAAATCCGCCGGCGAGGGTCAAACAGGCGACGTGCAAAAATAAGTAAACGAAAAGCGAATTCGGGGTAAACCTTGGGTATATAGCCACGCTCCAAGCTCTATGCACCATGCTCCAGTTTATACGCCTCGAGCCGCAAATCTCAAGCACAATTGAGATTGTCAAACGCCCCGTCAAGTGGCACCTGTCAGCAGGTGAAGTCTGAAATAAAGAAAAAACGAATGCTGAAAAATTAGTAGAGTTGGGTTTATAAATAAAGAGCCTCACATACTCTATTATATTTGTTAAATTATTATTTTTTAATTTATATATTGTATTTTAAAAGGTTTATTGATAAAGTTGTTTATATATACAAAGACGTATATAATATAGCTCCGTGTTAAGTTAAAATCTCAATTCCAATATACATATATTAATAACAAAATAAAAAGGTTTCAAAACTACTTATATAAATATAGAAATTATAGGTTTTTAATCTGTAATATATACATATGTTGTTATCAAGAGAATACTGAAATAAATACATAACCCATTCTAAATTTGTTCCTATATAACTCCACAAAATGTAAAACCTATCAAGCTTCTTAATTATTATTTATTTTCCCCGTTAACATATTTAATTAACTTCCTAAATTTATATTTTCCCTCATATTAATATACCTTTTCCGCAGAGTTACCAAGCAAATGCTTTTACAAGCGACCAAAATAGCCGCCATTATTTTTACAGAAAACTATTTATAAATTGTTTATTGTTTTTAGTTAGGTGGCTTCCTTGTGGGCCCCAAAAATGGTAATTACCCGCTGCAAGGGTACCCAAATAGCCAAAAGCGGCTTAAACTGAGTCCAATTGAGGCTTCGGATCGGATTGGTTAGGTTTGGTTTGGTTTGGTGTGGTGTGGTGGTGCCTGGCCTGACTTGGGGGCCAGTGGCGATGATTCAGCTGGAATACTCGAATGTTTGTTTGATTGTTTGTCGAGATGAGCCAAAACAAAAAGAGAAATACAAAAACAAAAAAACGAAACCGGCGACAAATCGATGGACTGAGCAAATAACGGAACCCGACTACCCGAGCCCACTACCTAAACCCCTTGACCATTGACTGGGCCAACTGAAGGTCTCCTCGGAGGCTGTGCTCGTATAAATATCATCATTTCCAGCTCTTCCGACATCAGACGCTCCACAGCCAAACATCCAACAAGATGGTGAGTAACTAGCAAGGAAGAGGAATATGGTTAGCAGGATAACTAAGAGCCAAGGATAACCACCAAAAGGATATTACTACAAACTAATAAATATAATAATATTTTGAAATTAATTTCTGTTTTACTAAATTATATAGAAAACCTTCTGCCTGACGCTCGCTCTGTGCGCCTGCCTGGCCGCCGCAGATGTTTCCCATCTGCCCAGCAGCAGCTACCTGCCGCCTCCACGTCCAGAGCAAGCCATCTCCATGAGCATCGAGCAGCAGGAGTTACGCGAATTGCCCGAGCAGGTGGAGTACATGCGGGAGAACGAACATGGCCAGATGGAGGCCATGCCCAGCAGCTTGCTGACACCCCCAGCTCCAGTGGATCAGCCGGAGGAGGCCATGCCCGCCACTCGCTATCTGCCGCCTGCTCCAGTTCAGCCACAAATGGATGCCGAGCCAATGATGATGCCCCAGATGGAGATGGAGATGCAGATGGCACCCCAGGAAGCCGCCATGGAGCAGCTCCAGCAGGCACAGCCTGCCATGCGTTATCTGCCCCCCGCCCCAGCTGCCGAGCAGAACCAGCAGCTGACCTACCAGCAGTACCAGGAGCAGATGCAGCAGTTGCAGTTGCAGGAGCAGCAGCAGCAGCAACAGGAGCAGCAGCAGCCGGCCGAGGAGCAAATGCCCTACATCCTGGACGTGCAGCAGCCCATGGCTCCCTCCGATGCGGAGACCCCAGAGCAGCTGGAAGCAGAGCCCGCCCACGAGCTTCGTGCCGATGGCTATCACTACAAGCAGGCCGAGGAACAGCGCCGTCTGCGCCATTAAGTCACCCGGAATTGAGTCACCGTCTGGCTAACATCGAGTCATCCGGCCATGCGTCATTCGATTGTTGTTAAATGTTTAGTTGCTTAGTTCTTAGAGATCCGATTAAATTTCGATTTGGAAGAGAGAAAGATATATGTGTGTCTGCTTTTGATTCTGATTGGGCTTCGGGTTAGTCACAGTTTGGATAAAGCGAGAGCCAAGTTAAGTTGATTATTATTTTGCAAAAGACAATGGTATTTGACCATGACTAATTTTATTTTTAAATTTAATTTCCAATTTAAATTATATGAGTTGTTGCGCGCAAACATAGAATAAAATGCAAATAATTAAGAAAGTAATCCTAAAAGGGATATCATACTTTATTAAATCCATTTTCCGTCGATATATATTCCAAAAAAATAACGTATTTTGCATCTGCTTATTCAGTGTCAGAACCCCCGAGCAACCAACCAAACTTTCCCAACATCTCCAGCTTCCCCTTCCTAGTTTGCATTGCCCTCCTCGGCGCCCTCCTCCTCCTCGTTCTCCACGGTGGCACCTTCGCGCAGCATCTCCACCTTGTGGATGCTGAAATCGATGTTGTAGAAGGGCACATTCAGGGTGACCACAATGCAGTAGAGCAGCACCTGGAGGTGGCGCGTGCGCAGCATATAGGAGGCACCCTGCTGCTTGGGGAACAGCGGATGATCCTTCTCCTGGCAGTCGTACATGAAGTATCCGCCATCGTGACCCGGACAGAAGCCAATGGCCAAAGCCCTCTTGCGTACACTCACAATGCCGAACTGGTAGTGGCTGAAGAAGTAGATCAGCGCCTCGGAGAGATTCATCCGGTTGAAGGTGGGCACACGGTACAGCTTGCCATAGCACACATGCTCGATATGGACCACAAAGTTGATGGTGTCCATGGAGCAGTCGATGTTGAGGTTCTCTAGCGAAAACTCGTAGTCCTCCACACTGATCTGTTCGATGCTCTCCTTGAAGTACTTGCTGCCGCTGACCACAATGGTGTCCAGTAGATGTGGACTCCAGTCCATCAGCCGATAGACGCTGGCCGCACAGCAGGCCATTACGTAGCAGCCCAGGTACTGGCGACCACGCAACTCGTCTTCGAAGACTGGCGCCTCCGGATGCAGATTGCCCCACAGCGACCAGAGTCGTCCCTCGATCTCCACATCGAACTTCTTGATCTTGGTGATGGGCAGGTTGCGGTACTTGCCAGCCGTGTTCCTCCTGTTCAGCCTGCTCCAGACAGGCAGGCAATTCTCCAGCTCCAGCCAGCCCAGGGACTCGTTGGTGGCACAGATCTCGTACTCCGGCCGGCCGTATTGCTTGTTGGAGCAGGTCATGGGTATGGAGAGATCGGTGAGGAGTTGCAGGATGCGAGCATTCGGTGCCGCCTTCTTGTGCGACAGCACATCCACCACGAAGAACTTGAACTTGCTCTTCTCCTTCCAATCCTTGACGGCGACCCGACCATCGATGTACTTGAGCACAGAGTCCAAGTCGTAGAGGAGCACCCAGGAGGCGGTGTTTCGCTCGGGCCATCGCTTCGGTCCCTTTGGGCAGCGCTTCTTCTTCTTGCCGCCGCCCTCCTCATCGCCATCATCATCATCCTCCTCCTCCCCCTCGCCATCTCCTGGCTTCTCCATGCTGCCATACGGATCGAAGACGTGGAAGAACTCATCGTGATAGATGGCATAGCTGCCGTTGGGCGTGAATAGGATCATATATTTGCGCACGTTCATCAGCTTGTTGAACTTCCTCTTGAACAGGGTGAGACCCGTCTCCGGGGAACCGGGATTCTTAACGGGCGTCGCTGTCCACATGCCCGTCACCTCGAAGCTCCGAATCCAGATGTCGAACTCGTATTCGTCGATGGTCACGTGACGGACGACGCGCTCATAGGCCGACTCCAGGTCGCAGACATTGGTGGCTATGCTCTTGGCATTGCTGATCACCCGGTCGATGCGATACGAGTTCCACTGATTCAGCGGGCGCAGGGAGCAGCTGAGGATGGCCAAGGCGGAGGCGAAGTAGCATGGCTTGATTGTCTTGAAGGAGCCGTCGCCACGTCCCTCTAAAGCGACGCTTCCCTGGATCTTGAAGTTGCAGTCCTTCTCGCGCATCCGATAGCCGAACATGATGGGGCGGGGCTTGTATACACGCCGCTGCTCCTTGGGCAGCTTCTTGCCGGGCTTGTGCTTCAGCTCCACCTCCTCTTCGCCCTCTTCCTCGCCCTCCTCCTCGACCAGATCGTCTTCGTCCTCGCCCTCACCGCCCTCGGCTTCGTCGATGCCGGTGTCCCTGTACTCGGGCTCGCCTGCAAGGATATTTTAAAATTATTAAGGAATTATCAAGGAAATAATGTTTAAATCCTAATAAAAAATTTGGTTTATAGAAATCGTAAAAGAAAGAAAAGAAAGAGCTTAAAACAGAGTAATTTAAAGATTTTAAAATATTAATAAATGCAATTTAAAAGTTAAATTCAATATAAACCTTTGATTAACGGTAACAAAACAATACAAATATTTAAAAACCAACATTGACAGCTAAGTAAAGACAAAGATCTTTAAAAAAAATATTCTTGAAATAATAATAACGAGTTCTAGGAAAATATTTATAAATTTTAAAAGACCATTTGTGAAAAAACTGGAACGAATAATTTGACTATAGTTTTAGGTCTAAAATCTACATCAAACCTGTAGAAATAATAAATAAGAAAATAAATAAATATATAAATAAATTTCTAGAATAATATCCCTGGCCAATCACTCACGTTTCTTTCCACTCTTGCGATCCCAATGCTCCTGCTTCGCCTTCAGGAACACCTGGATGCGCTCGTTCTCCTTCCTAAGCTCCTCGTCGATGTAACGCATCTTCTCCAGCCTTTGCTCACGCAGCTTCTTCTGCCGGGCCGTCTCCTGCTTCACCTCATTGTCGTCGTCCATCTTGGCCGCAGGTCTGAATCGTCCATGAAGGTTGTTGTCCACCATTACGATGCAGGCCACAATAAAGTTCATTACAGAGCAGCCCTGAGGATTGCAGCCAAACTCGATGCGCTTGATCAGAGCGTCCAGCTCCAAGAAGCGTAGGAGACAAGCTGGACCGGATCCGCCCTTCCTATAGCCAATGGCATTGCAAGGGAAGCCGATGAACATATACACGAAATTGTAGCGCTTGAAGATCACGCAGGAGAAGCGCTGGCAGATGAGCAATAGTCGGTTGTTGTCCACTAAGAGATCGACCAGCACCTGACGCAGTGGCACCATGATGGAGGACTTGACCACCTTCTTCACCTCCAGGCTAAAGTTGCTCTCACCGATGGCAATATCCGGCAGCTTCTTGGCCAGCAGGCAGGCCAGGATGTTCTCGTAATTCTGGTAATCCTCCCCAAAGCTGTTGACCGACTCCAACGAGAACTCAATGAGGTCGGAATTCCAAGTGGAAAGCTTGTACTTCGAGGACACCGCCATGGCCACCAGGGCAGCTAGCAAGCCACCCAGCTTGGCCATCTCCTCATCCACCTGGGGCAGGTAAGTGGTGCCCATGATGATCCAAGAACCATCCGGCAGCTGCTTAAAGTTGCTCTTGAGAGCTACCTCCTCTTCCACGGTGAGGACGCGCTTCAGATCCTCCTCCTCCTCCTGGCCCAGCTCGTAGCCGCGCTTAATCTTCAGCCGCAGCGCTCGGAGATTCTCCTTATCCGTGCGTAGTAGCACCTTCTGGGCAGGCCTATAGAGGCTTGGCCTCTTCGGATGAGGTTCCGGCAGATCCTTGATAATATTATTTATTATCATGTTTATCAGTTCGGCCACCAACTCGTTCTCCTCGACTGTGGGGAAGCGTTCCTCCTCCGGAATGCTCTCGATGCTCTTCTTTTGCTTCAGCTCCGGCAGCGGTGGCTCGTCCGTGAATGTGGGCAGACCCATCTTGAGATTCTGGAATTTATTCGCCTGCGGCGTTATCACCTGCAGCGGCCGGATGCAGCCCGAACGGATGCCATGGATAAAGAACTTGCCACCACGTCTCATCTTCAGGGCATTCCGGTACAACACACGGACGAAGGAGTCGAAGGTGGCATGCATCTGCAGCACAGCCAGACCCTTGATGGTATAATCATCGGGATCCACCACCAAACCAGTGCGATTCCTGCGGAAAGGATCGAACACGTAGAAGAATTCCCTGTCGCGCCACAAGGCCAGCACCGAGTTATCGATCTGGAGGAGCGCCGATGGCCAGTTGGGCATGTTGAAGAGCTGGTACAGCGACATCGTCAGCTGGGAGTCCAAGTAGCTCTTGCAGTCCGCCACATGGCCGTTGATCATGAAGGGAAACTTGCGAACGGTGGCCTTGAAGGCACCCATTAGGAACATTTCCGGCAGGTCCACAATGTTCAGGTGCGGCTTCTTGTTCTTCCAGCGCTTGCCATCCAGCCGGAACTTCTTGCGCAGGGTCTTGTAGTAGGCCACGCCATACCGCATAATATCATCGATGGTTCCCGGTTTCCACAACTTGGCTAGCTCGAATTCGGAATAAATCAGGGCTATCAGGGACACCACCAGCGAGGCATTCTTTTCGTTGCCGGAAATGGGCTGGTGAATGCCACCCGTGGCTGCTGTCTTTACCGCAAAATGCTCATTGACCACCGCCCATAGCTTGTGATATTCTTCATTCTCCGCCTTCTTATAGGGCTCCTCCTTCAACTTTCCATACTGGGTCAGCGAAATCTCAAAGATATTGAACTCATCGTCGGGCTGCAGGTCACTGAACTGGATGATCAGGTGCACCAGGTGCTCGGTGAACCGTGTGGCCATTAGCGAGCACTTCCCCTCCTCGAAATCCCGTTCGCATTGGTCGTTGCGTCCGTTCGGATCAAAGATGTAGTACGAGTTCAGGCATCGCTTCCAGATGAGCAGGAAGATATCGCGGGATGTGAAGATGCAGGCATTGTACTTGGAGAAGAACAGCGACAGGACCTTGAACATGTTGGGCTCGTTCTTCAGCAGTCCCGAAAAATGGATCTTGATTCCCACGGCGGCCTGACGTTCGGCCACTTGGGGGATTATGTCGAAGTCATTCACCTCCGATTTAAAATTAATGGTGGTACTCTTTTTGACCAGCTTCACGCCGCGCTTTAGGATGGCATCCATGGTGGCGCTGGTCCAGAAATCAGGATTCAGACGGAAGCTTTCCACGAAGGCAATGATAATGGCGCCGATCTCGCTGGGCCGGTTATAGTAACTACGTATGAAATCAATATTTTGTTTTTAATTTTTTGAATTAAACAAGGAATTCTACAATGTAGAATCATATCTCCAAGGATCTGAACCAATTTTCTTTTTAATCTCTGATAAACTCACCGTAAACGGTTAGATTCCTGCTTCGGTTCAGGATAAATATTCCGAGTCCCAAACACAATCTCAGCAGTGAAGGTCTTTTCCAGTTGATTGGGAATATTATAAAGCGTAAGTTCCCCGTCGTTTTCTGTGAAATTTAGATGGAGCTAGGTAAGTGTAATGACTGATCAAAATGATCCTCCCTCTTAGATATACCCACCATATTTTGTCAGAGAAGCGTTGATAAAGTCCTGATCGAGTTCCTGTTCGCGCTTTTGGTAGCCCACATTCCAAGTCCACAGATCCTCCGGGTTGCAGCCTTCGATGAGGTCGTAGGTCTTGAGGTTATCCGTCTCTAAGCCCTGTTGCAGGACTCGAGGATTGTAGGAGGGGAAGGGTAATTCCTCTAGAGGACCCACATCGGTCTCATTCAGATAGATACGACTCTTGGGACGCTTCAGTTCCAGCTAAGCAAGGAAAGAAAATTATATTCCACAATTTTATTAGATAATTCTTAATGGCAAAATATATAATTAAAGTAAAGGAAATAATTTTGAATAATTAAATAATAAATCTTAAGGTTCAGACATTTTAGAAAATGTTGTATAAAAGTATTATAAATAAACCAAATAATTATATATAGTTAAATATTGAACAAAACATTTTTGTATAAATAATAAATACAAATAAAATTGTATGGAAGGACCTTTTAAATATAATTAAATTTCTATAAAACCTCGCTTAATGTATATATCCAACTAAATAGATATTTCCCAAAATCTTAGTTCGTTTTCAAAATATATAACCACCTCGTGCTTTTTATTTGCTTTTTAAGGACATTCTGGCCATCTAAATTATTTAGTAATCAAATAGTTTTAATAATAATAAATAGGAAATAATTTTAAATAATAAAATTGTAAAGCTTAAGGTTTCGAATCTTAATAAAATTTGATATACAAGTTCTATAAACAAACCAAATAAATGTTAAATAGTTAAATATTTACCAAAACTTGTTGTATTAATAAAAATACAAAGAAAAAAGTATGGAAGGACCTTGTAAATATAATATAATTTCTATAAAACCTCGCTTAATATACAAGACTATATATAGTCACAATTATTTCTAAACATATAACCCCCTCACGTTTGCTCAGTCATCGAAAGGTGCTGTTTAAGGCCAAGTAATATTAGGATATTCAGGCCATCTAAATTATTTAGTAATCAAATAGTTTTACCCTGGCAATTGTGTAACATATGGCCAGTTATCGGCGCTTGGCTCTGTGCAAGCTCTGTGCTTTCACTTGGCGACTCTGTTTTTGTGTTTTCCTGCCCATGGCCATAAGCTTTTAATGCGGCTGAAAATAGCACGCATACGCCACCGATGCCCGACGTACTACGTCCCCTATATAGAGCGAGTGCCTGTGTGTGTGCGAGTGTATAGTATATGTTTGTGTTCGCTTTTTTTTCTACTTTACTTCTCTGCGCTCATCAAGAAGTTAGTAAGCGGCATAAGGTAAGCACGAAATGCCAACTAGACTGACTATAACGACCTGATGTCGCCACGCGCGCTATATGTGGGCCTGCCCGAGTGCCAGTGTGTGGGTTACGGGCTACGGCTGTGTCTGTGAGGGCCTCTATGGCTGGCTGGCCACAAAGCAGAGCTGCTGACGGCCACCAAACAGAGGCGTCCAATGCACAGAGCAGTGAACAACGAGCAGCGCTTAGTGCCACATCACGGAATCTTATCGCTCTCATTCGACGAACCCAGCAAAACTGAAAACTGAACTGAAAACCGAACTGAAACCCGAACCCGGACCCGAATACCCGCTATACAAATACGAGGCTGCCTCGGTTGCAGAACAAACAAGTCATCTAGCGTGCTGCAGCAACAACAGCAAGCAGGCAGGCAGGCAAAGCAATACGCCAGCAGACCAGGTGAGCCAGGTGAGCGGCGCAATATCGCGCAGTTATAGCATACGACCACGTCAACAGCAGGCAGGCAACCACTACCAAAGCCAAGGCGCAGTCTGCCAGCAAAGTCGCTAGTTTCACTACGCAACCCTCGCTGGCAAAATGTCAAGCCAGATGGAGGGGTTATCCAACAAGATCTTTATAGTACAGAGAGAGCAGGTCCCCACAGAATTGGAGTTTCTTTTAAAACAGGCTTTAGTTCTGAAAGGGAATTCAAGGAGAGCATAAGTTCCTTTTTAATAAGGAAAAGGTTTTGTCAAGAAACTAAAGGATATATTCCTTTCTAAAAAAAATAGTAAGCTTAACTCATCTCTTTTATTTACAATTAAAATAAATATTTATAGCATCTAAGCAAATGAAATCTTCCCTTATTGATTTGTTTTCATATCAGAAACACATTTTAAAAACAGGTAGAAAAAGGAACCTGGCGGCATAATCAACTTAAAGGCATCTGTTTCCATCACGGTGCTGGGGCAGCAAAAGCAATCTCGGTGATGACTTGGAATTCGAATTAAAATTGGTATTTGCCAGGTGCAGCCGCCTAACGAAGCCCAGATACAGATACAAAAATACAGATACAGATACACATTTAAGTGCATACGTAAAGCTAAAGTGTGCAAGCAAACAAGAGACCTCTCTGGCGGCGCCACTAAGCAAAGGGAATGGCAGAAACAGGGGCGTAGTAAACATGAAAAAGTGCTTCCAAAAGGGGTTCATAAAAAGAGCAGAGTCTATGGTTATTTTCTATAGGTGATGCAACATTTAATTATATTTGAATCTTATTTAGATTAAATACAAGGATATTATTAAAAAAGGATATTCCTTATTCCAAATTTTTCGTTAATAAATTCCTCACAAAGATTATTTTGATAAAACCTTGACTTAGAGATACATTTTACAGATAAGATACAGAGATAAATGTAGCCCCCCTTGAAGCCTTTTAATGGCATTCCGAAGGGTTTACCTCAAAAGATGTTAAATCAAACACTGAGGCGAGGTAAATCGATAACGATGGAAGCCCATAAAACATTAAAGCGTGTTTATATCACTTCTCGGGTATCAGACGAAACGAAAATAAACGAATCGTTCGAAGCACTCCACTCTCGGCAGACAGGCTCTTATCTGCCGCACAAAAGTAATTAGCCAAGATAGAGCTCACTTTCTGCGTGGAGAGCTAGAGCTACATTTGCAAAATAGAAATCGGATGTTAATCGTTAACCCAGCCACCCCCTCCTTTCCACGCCCACTCCCCCCCTGGGCAACAACAATCGAAACATAACAAACAACACACACTCGCGGCAAAACGCAGACGCAAGTGAAACAAAAGCGAAGCGACAGCAACCACACTGCTTTTGCATACACGTATGCACCACAATGCACCAGTGCACTAGACCAAACAACAACACAACACAGCTGAGGTCAAACATATATTACAAGGCTAAAAATAATAGTTGTCATATTAAACTTTTTAAAGAACGTCCCTGCATCTACCTTAGCACTTTACCCATTAGGTTTGACAGTGGAATAAATTATATAGTGCATCAAAATAAGCATTATTATCATTATTAGGTAATTTTGATTTTAAAGCTCAGGCAAATAATAATAGTAGATAATTTATTTTTTAGAATCTCACTTAGAACCCGAATATAGGACACTGTCCTGCAGCAAAATATGAAAAGAGGGGGTATTGGCATTTAAATAAGAGCTAAATACATATAAATATCCTTCAAGATTTGTTGAATAATTATTAAATTGAATTAAATATTAAAAAATATATCTAAATACCTAGAAATATCCTTAAAGTTTTGTTGAATAACAATTAATTAAATAGTATTGCATTTTTAAAAAAGTTCAAATACCTTGAAATATCCTTAAAGATTTGTTGTGTAATATTTGCCTTACAAAAATATATAAATACAAATAAATATCCTTAAGGATTTGTTGAATAATAATAAATAAAATTTGCACATATAAATATCCCTAAAGATTTGTTAAATAATAATATTTGCTTAAAAAAATCGGTATACCTATAAATATACTTCAAGATTTGTTAAATAACAATTAATTATATAGTATTGCCTTTTAAAAAATGATCAAATACCTAGAAATATCCTTAAAGAATGGTTGAATAATATTGTCTTTAAGGAAATATATAAATACCAATAAATATCCTGAAAGATTTGTTGAATAATAATTAATTAAATAATATTTATCTAGTACCAATTTCAACCTTTCTTTACACTAATATTTAATTTATTTATTCATATATTTTGTAATATAAAGATCATGTAATAATACCTCACCAATTGCTAACCTTTTTGATCTTGTAATCAACTATTTTAAATTACTTTATAAATATGTTTTCATGCTCTTAAAAATTCCAATTCCTAGCTCTTTTAGTATCTTTTGATACCCCACCATTACTACCATTTTGACCGCCGCTGTAAACATATATATCCGTAACAGCTGCAAGTGTCATTTCTGTTGCTACAACAACATCGGCCGAAGCCAATGCGAAACACCAACAAACACACCACCCAAAGGGACTGCGAGCGCATAGTGAACCGCTTTTATTTCATACGGAATACTGAGCCGGTGACGAGCTAACGCACACAGTCCAAGGCGCATGGCCGGTATTAATTAACCTTAATTTTATTTCTGTTTTATTGCGTTTTCTTGGCTGTCCAGCTTCGAAAGGAATCGCCGCAGGACACTCGCACACCCTTGAGGTTGTCTCTCTCAGGCTCCTGTTCCCTGAGATAAGAGAGCGGAAAAACAAAAGAAACAACAGCGCACTTGGCTCGGAAGGAAGTTGCTGCGCAGCTTGTGAAGGAGGCATTGGAAAAGGAGAAATCCATCCACAAAACTAGTTGAAACTCTGGCAATTGAAGTAAAACTATTGAAATGGCAGCCATAGCAGCATTACCAACGGCGACGCTGCGGCGCAACAATAACAACAAAGGGGTAAGTCCCAAGTGGAAGCCAGATAGTATGTTAACTTGGCCTTTAAGCGGTCCGTGGAGGGTGGATTTTATAGCTTGTGGCCAACAGACAAACGCGCGTCATCCGAAGGGATATGCATACTTACGTAATTGTATTTGTACATATGTTTGCGGGTAAATGTACATATATTTGTATATTTCTGTTTACATATTTACAAACCGGCTTTTTGCAATGCCTTCAAGGGTTCTTTTTTTGTAAATTCAAGGTTACACAAGGACATCTTAAGGAAATAAAAAGGAACTCAAATCATTGCCTACTTTTAGCGGCCAACTGCAGTAAGCAATAAAGATAGAACTTTAATATTTTTATCCTAAAATTTATGGCAAACAAAATACTAATTCGAGGAAGCCACAGAAGTCCTTGAGTGGCTAAAAGTATGCTATAAAATATTAAACCTTGAAGGATACAGGAGGGCTAATTCAGTTTTAAGGAGTTTTCAAAGTATAGCGAATTTTCTATAATCTCCAATTAGTTTTTTATCTGAAATTTTCCAAAATTTATTAATTAATGCGTTTATTTCTCAGGCCAAATCCCGTCGTAATGAGCGTAATATCCTGACATTCTACGAGAAGATAGCCGTCATCCGTTACTATGAGGAGACCAATATCTCAAGGAACAGCCTGGCCAAGATGTTCCACTGCTGCGCCACTCAAATACGTCGCATTCTGGAGAAGAAGAAAGAGCTGCTCCAACAACTGGCCACCTTGAGCGAGGCAGATGCCTCCATTATAATTGAGGAGATGACGCGCAAGCGCCGCAAGTTCGAAATGAGCGCCATTAGTTTCCTCCTCCACGAGTGGGTGGAGCGGTGCCGGCAACTCCATCTGAGCCTGAGCATCCGGAACCAAAAGCTAAAGGAAACCGCCTTGAGGATGGCTGCCATTCTGAACCTGCCCTCCTTTAGACCCTCCTACCGCTGGCTAAATCGCTTCCGCGGAAAGTACAAGTACGAGGAGGATGACTTGGGCTATCAGGGAGAGAATCCCGTCGCCCAAGACCTGCCCGTCGAGGAGATAATTGTGGAGTTTAAGCAGGCTTTGCCCAACTTCATGCAGCGCGAGCTGTCCGACCCCACCGAAGGTGGCGAGAACAATAAAGGACTACTGCCCAAATTACCTGACTTGGTCAATTTGTCCAGCGAGAACAGCCTGATGTCTGACCATCTCGAGGAGGGCGATGACGATGTCGTGGAGGTGGTCACCTGTGAGCCCAGCATGCTGGATTCACCGGCCAGCATGGCGGATGAGGAGGAAAACCCCACAGAAGAGCTGCCCAATTCGGATGAGCAGATGATCGCCGGAACCAGCACCCTGGTGAATGGCGTCTTCCCCCACCTGGCCATCATCCATCAGTTTGCCCTGATGAACTCGGACATTAAGGCCTTGGAGTTGATCTCGCAGCTGGGCGTGCATATGCAGCAGCAGGCTGCATCGGGAGCTTACCGCACCCTCTCGCTGGCCCCGAGCACGGAGTCTGGAGCGAATCCCGACTTTAGCTCCCTGCCGGAACTCCCACCGGGCAGCATCTATGCAGACATCGATGACATTGAGCTGATAGAGTAAGAGCAGCGAATACCAAGCCTAGTCCTAAGCTAGCCTAAGCTACAATGCCATAAAATAGTCGGTTTATTTATTTTAAGATGTGCGATCAAGTCTATCGTCAACTAAGTTGAATTACAAATAAAATTAAAGGAAACTAATTTACCAAAAAATAATACCTTTAACATTAAATGAATTTCTTAAGGGACAACCTAAACAAATGTAGAAAAAAGTAAAATCTTAACTCACCATTCGCTTGTCCGGAATGAGAATCATGTCCGAGCTGCACTCGGCTGAGGCTAGTTGTGGCTTAACCTCAGTTTCCTCCTCCTCGCCCTCGTCATCCTCCTCCTCCTCTCCCATGTCCATGGGACTGTTGAGGACAACGAGATCCTTGGGACACTTCCGGCCCGTCTTGGCGTCATGCTCAACCAGGCCAATATCCGTGCGGGCGGCTAGGAGTCGCTCACGCATCTCGGCGTGCAATTTTAATTCGGCGGGTGAGCGCTGCGGAATGATGCATTTGGTGTGGTCGTCGTAAAGGTCGCAGGTCTTCTTGAACGGATTCAGGAAGCGCGATTCCTCCGCCTTATGGTGGATGCGCCGCAACTCATCCTCGATGGTCAGGACTTGAGAGATCGTGGAGGTTGGTGGCTTCTTCGGGCAGACACGATCGCGGGGCGGGCAGTTCTCCGCGGCCCATTCCGGCGCGGTGTCGTTGCCGAGGTAGGTGCGCACCTCGTACGGGTTCGTCGAGGGACTGCATTCCGCGTTCACTTCCACGAATTTTTTCAACATTTTTGCAAAAACACTAAAGATTTTGCAATATCGGTGGGAATAAAACGATAAATTTTGTAATAGCACGACGAGTTCGTTGTGTTTCGAGTGGAATATTCAAGTGAAAGTTTTCCTTATGACTTTGAGAGAAGAAATAAAAGGCAATGTTTTCAAGATTACAGAATTTTTTTAAGCTTTGGGTTTTACAATGCAAAAATAAAATTTTGTATTAAATTCTTTATTCAGAGAAAGTTAAAGGAATTAAATTTAATGTAAATTGGGAAATTATTAAGGTTTTTATCTTAAAATATCTTATGAAATTTATTGCGAAAATGTTCAAGAATTAATATTTCCAATATATAAAATATATTTCTGCTAGCTTGACTAACTAAAATCGTTAACATTTAAATTCAAAAATTGCCGCCAGTTGCCTGTTCACGATAGATTGGCGCTGTAGCTATCGATACATTGATACGATAATGTGCTTATGGAATTTTTGTTTTTAAAGGCTGCCACACTAAAAAAATCGAGCGCATTTTTGGCGGGAAGCATTTTCTGTGTTTTCCTCGCATTTTCCCGCGGCGTCCGCATAAACACATTTGTCTTGCAGCTGTGCTCAGTTTAATTGTTCTATTTTACAAATTTAAAAGAATACTACCATGGCCCGACGAGACTACGCCCAGGATAGAGGTGAGTGGAAAGGTGGCTCTGTTTCAGGCAAGAGAACTAAACCTAAACGTTGTTTATCAACTGCACAGAATCCATTAAAACCTTCCTGTCGGAGTTCTGCAAATGCGACGATGACGGCAAGAAGGAGTTCGTGTACGGCTCCCAGCTGGTGAAGCTGGCCCATCGGGAGCAGGTCCTCATCACCATCGATCTGGATGACCTGGCGGAGTTCAACGAGAGCCTCGCGGAGGCGGTAATGGACAATTGCCGGCGGTACGCGGCAATTTTCAGTGATGTGATCGCGGAGCTGCTGCCCAGCTACAAGCAGCAGGAGGTCAACGCTAAGGATGCGCTGGATGTGTACATCGAGCATCGTCTCATGATGGACGCTCGCACCAGAAATCCCATGGAGCAGCGCGACGAGCGAAACAGCTTCCCCTCGGAGCTGATGAAGCGATTGTAAGTATTACATCAAGGCAACTTTAAACCCTATAACATTAACCTTAATATAATTCCTCCAGCGAGGTTGGCTTCAAGCCTCAGTCCGCGGAGAAGGCTCACTCCATACGCGAGGTGAAGGCCCAGCATATTGGCAAACTGGTCACCGTGCGCGGCATTGTCACCCGCTGCACTGAGGTGAAACCCATGATGGTGGTGGCCACGTACACGTGCGATCGTTGCGGCTCCGAGACCTATCAACCGGTCAACTCGCTCTCCTTTACGCCCGTCCATGACTGCCCATCGGACGATTGTCGGGTGAACAAGGCTGGCGGCAGACTGTACCTACAGACGCGCGGCTCCAAGTTCATCAAGTTCCAGGAGCTGAAAATGCAGGAGCACAGCGACCAGGTGCCCGTTGGTCACATTCCCCGTAGCATGACGGTGCTGTGCAGGGGCGAGGTGACCCGTATGGCTCAGCCTGGCGATCACATAGTCGTCTCGGGCGTGTTTCTGCCTCTGGTGCGCAGCGGGTTCCAGCAAATGCTGCAGGGTCTGCTGTCGGAGACCTTCCTGCAAGCCCATGTAAGTGAAATCTACAGAATCCTATAGCATTTCCTGATTTTGCATAATCCGAATACCTTTAATTCACACAGCGCATCATTTGCATCAACAAGAACGATGAGATCTCGGACAAGGATGCCGAACTCACACCCGATGAGCTGGAGGAGCTGGCCCAAGACGACTTCTACGAACGCCTGGCCACCAGCCTGGCCCCCGAGATCTACGGCCATTTGGATGTGAAGAAGGCCCTGCTTCTGCTGCTGGTGGGAGGCGTGGACAAGCGCCCCGATGGCATGAAGATTCGCGGCAATATTAACATCTGCCTGATGGGCGATCCCGGTGTGGCCAAGTCCCAGCTTCTGGGCTACATTAGCCGCCTGGCAATACGTTCGCAGTACACTACCGGCCGTGGTTCCTCTGGAGTGGGTCTAACGGCGGCCGTGATGAAGGATCCCCTCACCGGTGAGATGACGCTCGAGGGTGGCGCCTTGGTGCTGGCCGATCAGGGTGTGTGCTGCATCGACGAGTTTGACAAGATGGCGGATACGGATCGTACGGCCATTCACGAGGTGATGGAACAGCAGACCATCTCGATAGCCAAGGCGGGCATCATGACCACGCTGAATGCCCGCGTCTCCATTCTGGCCGCTGCCAATCCCGCCTTCGGCCGCTACAATCCCCGTCGCACCGTCGAGCAAAATATCCAGCTGCCGGCGGCCCTACTCTCGCGTTTCGATCTGCTCTGGCTTATCCAGGACAAGCCGGATCGCGACAACGATTTGCGGCTGGCCAAGCACATTACGTACGTGCACAGCCACAGCAAACAGCCACCGACGCGAGTCAAGGCGCTGGACATGAATCTCATGCGGCGCTACATCAATTTGTGCAAGCGCAAGAACCCCACTATTCCCGATGAGCTCACCGATTACATTGTGGGCGCCTATGTGGAGCTGCGACGAGAGGCGCGCAACCAGAAGGACATGACATTCACCTCTGCCCGTAACTTGCTGGGCATTCTGCGTCTGTCCACCGCCTTGGCCCGGCTGCGTCTCTCCGATCGCGTTGAGAAGGATGACGTGGCCGAGGCCCTACGCTTGCTGGAAATGTCCAAGGACTCGCTCAATCAGATCCACGAGCACCAGAAGGGACAGTGAGTATTAAATAATTTTTTTTTTTATCTTATTTTTGTGCTGACTCTTGGCTGTATTTCCAGTGTTCCCAACACTTCGGATCGCATCTTTGCCATTGTACGCGAGCTGGCCGGCTCTGGCAAGGCGGTGAAGATTGCCGACATTATGGACCGGTGCACCACCAAGGGCTTCAAACCCGACCAGGTGGATAAGTGCATTGACGACTACGAGGAGCTCAACGTCTGGCAGGTCAATATGGGACGCACAAAGATCACCTTTATGTAGAAGGTTCGCATCTTTTTAATTACAAACTCGTAGTTAAGTTTCTCTATCTTTATCGTTAACTTTATGCCATTATTCTCACACATTGCCACTTTACCATTGATCATTTCTATAAATAAATAATTATGTATTTAATCCCAGGGACTATATATATTCCGTGCTAGGTGGCTCTGGTTAATATGACTTTATTGTTTAATAGACTTTTAAAAGACATCGAAACAGCAGCAATTGCAGAACTTTAGGTGCATATAAAACTACAGATAAATAGCAAACAAGCATGTGGTCCTTGCCAATAAATTCGTTGTACATTCCTTTAAGGACCTCTCACACCACACGATCTTCACATGCACACACAGACAATCCTTGTGGGATTCTACACACAATAATTTGAGATTAATTGAAATATTTTGTGACATATACACAAATAGGATATATGTTTGTAGATATATTTAGAGCAGGTCTCTGTAGGATCTCCTCTCTACATGCTCTTGTTAAAACTCAAGGCGGCCCGCAACTTGTTCCGGATGCGCGGCGAGTTCCAACGATTCCCGCCAGCCGATCCCAGCCCAACGACGGAGCGCAGCTCGTTGGGCGATATGCCCTCGTCCACATCGTCCGCCTCGGTTTTAATCTCCATCTTCTGGACAATGAGACGAACCAGATGGTGCTGCTGCTCCAGCATGCGGCTGATGTCGCGTAACTTGCGACGCTGACGTTCCAGCTCAGCGTTTATGTAGTCGTCGTTGTTGTCAAAGGATATGGCGTCCATGGAGGCTGCAAAGGGAAAAGGAATCAATAAGTAAACAGAAGAATCTCAACTCAATTATACTCACAATCTTCGGTAAACGGATTGGAGAACCATTTGCGCAAAATAAAGTCACAGAGGCCGAGCTTGCACTTGGTCTCATTGGGATATTCGATAAGCTCCATCTTGTCCACACGCTGCAGCCAGACATGGGGTAGCTTGCGTTCCAGCTCCGTGTGGAGCACCACCTGCATGGCCAGTCGCTTGAGTTGGGCATTGCGCCGCACCGATTCAATATCGCCGACGGCCAAACCGATGAGCAGGTTCATCAGGAGAATGGGCATTAGGATCATGAAGACGCCTGGAAAAAATGCCATCAAATTACCATGGTAAAAGTTTGATATTAAGCAAAAATGCTTACTCAGAATCAAGAAGGAGGTCATGGGCACCTTGAGCTGGTCGCGATAGTAGGTGTTCACATAGGTCCCGACAAAGTCCAGCTCGCCCAGCATCATCGAGAAGGTTCGCAGCAGGGACATGGGTATGTTGGAGAAGGACAAATGGTTCGGTTGGGGGTCAATTATCTAGAAGAATAAAGTTCATAAATATAAATAGTAAATAATAAGCACATTTTTGAGCCCACCTTTGAGAGCAGAATGTAGAAAGCCAGGCCAAAGGCTATAATCAATATGGAGAATACCATCAGCACCTTGATCAGCGTCTGCAGGATCTCCAGGAACATCACCACGTAGATGCCCACCTGATCGAAACGCTGGAGGAACAACAAAAGCCGAAACCAGGACAAGAAGACGGCGATCGAGGCCGCCGAATAGTGGATCGTACTGATGGCTCCGTCCGGCCTAAAGGCCGGCATTACCATAACCAAAGCCGAGATGTACAGCACCCATGAGATGATGTTAACCGTTTCCAAGATGTAGTGCAGCTTCTGCTGATAAATCTGTATCATTTCCCGCATCGAATTGAGCAGGATGTAGACCACAATGACGATGGCGCAGAAAACAATAGCAGTGGTTCGGTTTATGCGCTCCTCGCAGGAATCCAAGCGGATTTGAGAGGCAACCGCTGGATTCTGGGACAGATTCAGGGTAAGCTCTTCCCAGCTGAAAAATAAAACTTGATTATGTTTTCATATATTTTATTTCCAGACAATAACTCACCCCATGTTGCAGTACTGGCTCATCGTCTTGTTATTATTCCCGGCCCTCAGCTCGATGTTGTTCATCATCAAAGAGGAGTAGATGGTCACGAAGACCAGGAATATCGAGTAGATCAACAGGTTGGCCAGGTGAAAATACTTGCCGTACGAGTTCCACTTCATCTGCAGATACTTCTGGCTGAGCGGATGGGCCAGCAGCTCCACTCTGCCGTGGGTGACCATGGTCTGGCCGGGATTAGGACGAAAGGATAGTATATTTTAGTTAGGAATTCACAAAGATCTAGGAGACATATACACATACACATCACAACACAAGTTACAAAAGCCAGATACATTGAGTTGATTGTTAGTGGGTTAGTTTTTAGCTTAGGGGACGAGACACAATTGCAGAGCTGCTCGATGGTGAGATCTTTAACAGAGTATGGGGCAGACTCACATTCACCACGGCCAGAGGCGCGGGTCGCCAGCGGGGATCATTAAACTCTTTACGCTTGGCCTCGATCTGTTCGGGTGTCTTTTGGTAGGGCCAAAACGAATATTTTATCTGGTGGTAGCCAAGGTTTTTGTTTTTTAATTTCAACTTGTTCGTTATTAATATAAATAATGAATTATGATGTTTCCTGTTAGGTGTAAGCCTAGAGGCCTTCAGAAGCCAGTATTAGTTTGGATTTGGGCACATGAAACGTTTCCTTCGACTTCAGTCTGTATGAAACTCCAAGGATTTTCGTCGAAACTACCTTTTAAGTTCATCTTTATCCTTTAATCTTTCGGGTCTTAGGGCAGAGTGCTACCCAATAATTATATTTATATAAATCCAAACATCTAGAACCCTGAATTGTCTTCAGGTCCTTCTTCTAAACTTTATGTCCATCCTAAGGTTTTCTTTAGTACGCTCTATATTCGTTATAGATCATTATGCAACTCCCATTCCTCAAGAAATCAAGAAATTCTACATAATTTCCATAATAAAATCTCCACTTATCAAAATCATAGGGGAAAAGGGGTCAGAACACTGAGACACTGAAACAAGCATGCAACAGATCTGATCTGGGATCAATTCCAGTTTCCGCTTACATTCAATGCCGGCAACGGAATGGGATTCGTCGTCATTATCGACTCTCCGGTTTTCTCGTCAATCTTGGCATACATAAAGGGGCATTGCAAGAATGCGAAGGAGTACTTGATCTGGTCAGGATATGGGTGAGGTAGGGGACGGAATAGAGAACGGTTAGCTTTGATGGAATGAGAGGCGAAATGAGAGGTTTCCCCTTGGCGAGTCCCTTGGGAAACGGGCAACTTACGTAGAAACTCTTCGAGTCCTTCTTGCAGTTGGCCTTCGTGATGCACTTGTCCTGCACCGCCTCAAACACCTTCGGCATGGATGCAATCAGCGCCAGAGTCACGCAGGGATGCTTGTCCGACCGTAGGGCCATCACCTCATTGGCCCGCTCCTCGTGTGTAACCATCGCCAGCGCTGCCTCCGGATACTTGTAGTAAATGGCATAGTCGATGGCGCTCATGTCCAGGACATTGTACACCAGCTTACAGCCCATCGACATCAGCACGGAGATGGCATGCGGCTTGTTCTCCATGGTGGCCAGGTGGAGAGCCGTGTTCTTTGGAGATTTTAGATATTTTACCACATTGATTCACTATGTTTTAGGCTCCACTCACCCCATCCTTGTCCACCTGATCGAGCAGATGCGAATGCACCGAGTGCAGCAGCTCAATAGTTTCGGTGTATCCGGACATGGCTGCCAGCTGAAGGGGATTTCGTCCGGTGTGGTCGCGATGGAGTAGAGCGCCACGGTTCAGGAGGAGTTGCACTACCCGAGTGTGTCCCTGCTGGGAGGAGATGTGCAGCGGCGTCATTCCAGCGCCGTCGCTCTCGTTGATGATAAAAGAACCCTTCTCCGAGTCCAGGAGCTGGCGCACAGTGTTGTAGCGACCATAGCGGGCGGCAAAGTGCAACGGGCTCTCGTTGTTGTTGTTCTTGAGATTGATGCAGGCGCCCAGCCGGATGAGGTTCTCCAGCGAGCGTATGTGCCCATCCCTGCTGGCATAGTGCAGCGGCGAACAGCCCATGCTGTCCTTCTCGTTGAGCAGCAGCTGGAGCTGGGCATGGGTCTGGCAATTGGCCACCTGCTCGGCAAAGTCCGTCAGCCGACCACCGTTCATGATGACAAAGTGCAGGACATTGCGGGCGGCAGCATCCTTCACGCTAATGCAGGCTCCCAGGCGGATGAGCAGGTGGACTGGGATATTAGAGCAAGTTAAATGAAGTTTTTATAATAAGTTAAAGCCTCTTAAGTAATCACCTGTCTTCCAGCCACTGCGCGAGGCGGCCAGGAGCAGCGGTGAACGATGCTCCTTGTCCAGGGCATTAATGTCCGCACCCTCGGCCACCAGATAGGACACAATGTCCGGGTGATCAAACATGGAGGCGCAGTGCAGCGGCGTCATCTTCTGCACATCCGTGCAGCTCAAGCAGATGCGCTTCTCCATTGGCTGCATTTCAAACATTAACTTTACTATATCAATGGCGCCCTGGAAATAAACACAAAGCAAATAGGAAAAGGAAGACGAATCAGAAATGTTAAATGGAAAATGGAAAACCCAGCCGGATTCGTTCACCCATGGTGTGCGTTACGCAACATTTAGGGGGTGCTTTGTTTTGCCCGCGGCAAAGTCACGTTTCTCTTGGTGTCATTTGCATAAGAATTTGTCAAATTAAAGTCAGGGCAGGACACGAGTCTGCGACTTCAGGACCCCACATCTACTTGGCGGGGCTTTAACGCTGCTTTCCCTTGACTTACTGACCAAAAACGCTTTGTTTACACACCCATTTCCCCTTGGAAATGCGAGAGTTGTTAAGCACAGAGCTCGGGCTGCCTGTCAGTTAGCCTTAACCAAGTGCAGATTTACACTTCACTCACCTGGGCGCAGGCCAGGTGCACTGGCGTTGAGAGATCATGTTGCTGGGTGGATATCTTGGCGCCGGACTTGAGGCACAGCTCCACTGCCTTGATATCGCCTCCATGCACCGCCGAGTGTAGCGGCACATTGCCCTCGGAATCGTAGAAGGATATCATCTCCTCGCGTGTGCAGCCGCGCTGTTCGCCCCACTGCAAGGTAAATTAAGTAATTAGACAAGGGAATTCCAGGGATTGAGCTTCAGGATTTTCATCTGAAAACGTTTTGTTTTCTTAAAGATACTTTTAACTTTATTCTTAAATCATTTTTCGAAAAACCCAAACAATTTTGTCTCTGCAAAGTCATTGACCGACCTGTCTAACTTGTGCCCAACATTTGATATTTTCCAGCAGCTTCAACTTCAACTTTTTTTGTATCTTTTCTTTGGCCAACCTTACATCATGCCAGATACATATATTTTTAATCCGTAGAGATAGAGTAAGAGAGAGGCCAGCAAGGCGAATGAACCATTACAAATTTGATACTTTTTCAAGATGTCGCTGTCACCGCGGCGTATACGCAATTTCAATCGCAGAGGAGGGAGAAATAAAAATAAACTCAAACTCTAAGCGAAAGGTCAGGGCTGGGGGGTTGGGTTAAGTAAAAGAAATCAAGCAAAGCGGTCCCAAGTCCACAGTCCGAAGGGGATAACTTCCACAATGAGATCAAAGCCGGATGAGATGGCATAGTTATCGCTTGATGGGAACGATATCATGCAGCTAATTTTTATACACTATAACATTTTTAATTATTTTTAACTAAAGATAATTTAAATCTTGTATTTCTTATGACTTCTTTATAAAAATAATATTTAAAAAAAAAGTATTTTGCCGTGTTAACATTTTTTTGTAGGATTAATTATTTTTTAAGGGATTATTAGTAGATTCTGAGGTCTTCAAAAATACATTCTGCATGAAAATTTGAACTTTTTTGTCAATTAAATTCAAAATAGCCACAAATATGAGTAATTGTAAGGGAATTTAATTTTTTGTATTAATATTTTTGCCTGAAATATGCTGTATTCTGGTAAAATTAATTTAAATTACTCAAAAAAAGTAGTTTTAATTTTGTATAATATTTTTGACTAGTTTCTAATCTATTATATTGTTTAATATTTAATTTGTAATCAAATGTTTAATATTATATTAAAAGTTTAGCAATATAATAGTGGTAAAGATTAATCTTTGTTTGTGTAATATCTAAAATAAATTTTTATTTCAAAGCGAATGTCTACAATTATTGTTTTAAATATATGAGAAATATATTAATCAAGGAAAACATTTTTGTTTGGTGTAAACTCAAAACATAAATAGGGAAAAGGAAACACTTGCCTGAAAGAAGACCTCCATTGTCTTGGAGCTGGCATTCTTGGCCGCCTCGTGTATGGGATAATAACCATTGTTACAGGGCTTACGTGGACATGCATCGAACTCGGTTATCTGGAAGATACGACGAGTTACAGTAAACAGATGGCTATTTAAATAATTGTCTAAGACTAGGCCTAAAACAAATACTAATTCTGATACTGAAACAAATGCTAGGAGGGACACACACAAACACTTCTAAAAGCTGGGCAAAATTCCATAGCAGGCAATCGAACATACAAACCTTTTCACCGATTTTCTTGCCTATGATAAATTAATCTAGAGAGCAAGTGTGTGTGTGTGTTGGAATGATGTGTGAGTATCCTGGGTGAAAATTGATTAATGATTACAAGCTGTGTGTGTACATGGTCCAATTGGCCATCAAAATGCAAATAAAATGCATGAATGAGAATACCCAAAAGCAAGTAGCTAAAAGATAAAGTGATTACATGGAACGATTGGCAAGAACTCACACCACTTACCAGGATGCGAGCACACTCCTCGTGGTCATAGATGGCCGCCAGGTGGAGAGCAGTGCGTCCATGCTCCCCACCCTGCTGGATATCAATCACGTTCCTGTACTGACCCATCACACGCAGCGACTTGACCTTGTTCAACTCAGTGGCCAAATGCACCGGCGCCTGCTTCTTCTCGTTAAGCACTCCGGTGTCCACAGGACTGCAAGGGTTGCCAGGAAGCCAGAGTAGAATAAACATTTGCAAAAGATTTTGTTAAAGAGACTTACATGGACAGTAGGTAATCCAAAGCCTCGTAGGCATCGCTCTCCACCGCAATGTGGAGGGGCGTGTTGCCAGCATTATCCTTCGCATTAAAGTCTGTGTAAATCACTCTTAATAAGTCGGCCCATGGTTAATGGCTAATAATATCCTCGGCTTACCTCCGTTCTGGTCGCGAATATAACGCAAAATATTAACTCGATTACGGGCAGCCGCCTGATGGGCAGCCGTTCGTCCTTTGCCATCCTTTAAAGCGATGCGCGAGTTGTCCGCCATGAAGAGGCGCTTGAAGTCGTCCAGGTTTCCGGACTCGGCCGCCTGTTGAAGGAGGGAAACAAAAAGGTGTCTTAGTTTGCAGAGACTTCAATTAAGTTCAAGAGAGGAAAACAGTTTTGTTGACTTTCGCTGACATTGAAGGAAATGTGTTAAACTTAACCAGGAAAAAGTTTGAATTTATTATAGAATATAATCATTAAAATATACGAAAAAAATATAAAAATGCTTTATATTTTTTCTATATCTGTCTCACAATAATAAACTAAGCATATCTATTATTTCAATAAATTTTCCTAATAAAAATAATTTCACATTACTCGCATTTAATAATTTTTTATCAATTTTTTCACCTTCGGAACATGTAATAAATCAAAACAACTAAAGAATACTTTGAACCTTTACCCAAACATAAATTTTAATTTTAAAATATATTTATTTATAAAGTTCTAACTAAAGTTCTAACTAAAATCATATTGAAATATTGTTTAGAACCATTTCCTATGCAAAACAATTTGTTCTCTGTGCAAACTTTGCAGCGTAAATCCTTTGAGATAAGAGGTAGTGAAGGGACCAACTCTACAAACTCAACAAGGAGGTCAAGTTCCACTTATTTCTTCTTGAAAATTTGTATTCGTCTTTCTAAGAGCAAAACAGAAAAAGGAACAAGACATTTGCTACTGCAAAAATGTCAATAGATTTATATCACTAATGTTTTCCGTCAACCCAGTAAGTGTATTGTTTTATATACGCTTCAGCAAACAGATAATGCAATAAACACCCCTTTCCGAGGAATATGAAACAATCAATGTTTTGAACACCTTTTCTCGGACATTTTTCATTAAGAAAGTTTTTCGTTAAAGCTTCGAAACGAGATTGCGAACTTTCTGCTCCTGGAAGGTGGCTCGTGACTCGCTCTTGGCTAATTGAATGGATTTTACCTGGAGAAAGTCAACGATTTGTATTTTGGGCGCGGAGGACATTCGCAGGATGCGTGCCCACTTGTTGGGGAAGTTGATTGGCGCCATAACGGTGAGCTCCACTCCGCGGGCACAACCGCTGATCAGGTAACGCAGCTGACTGGTGAGCTCCTCCCGCTTCGGGGTCTCCTTTTCCTTATCCTTATCCTTTTCTTTATTCTTTTCCTTGTCGCCCGTGGTCATCGTCGGACTTAATTACTTGAACATTTGTGTTTGCTCTGCGGATTAATTTATATTGCTATTGCAGTTGTTATTGCGATTGGCCTCAGAGCTGAGTGGTGGACATCGAAGGAAGTTTCGAGAGCTCTGGCTTAAGGGGATTCCCCATATGCACTTGTTTGCTGTATGAGAACAGCCTTAATTTGCAGCTATTGTGGTTTTTAATTTGGTTTAAAATTGAATTTATATTGTATTCTTTTATTTAGTGGTTTATTTTGGGAGTTGTAATCTGATTTTAGGCTTTTATTTGAGTTTGAGAAATTATATTTTATTTGTAAAGTCTTTTTAGTTATTTTTTAGATTCAAGATTTAAATAAAGAGTTCAGCTTTGATAAGTTTATATATAATTATGTCCCTGGAGCTTTTAATTAAATTATCATAACTTCAAATAAATTATTAGTACAAATAACTCTTGTTTACTGCACTTTTATGATTTTAAAAATTTATACGTTGATTTATTTTGCGGTCTTGTAATTTCAATTAATAAAAAATCCCTTTTATATGCAATTCGTATTTAACTGTGTTTATTGTTTATTAATATTTTATTATTTATAAGATCCTGTAGTGTTGATATGCTTTTGTTTCTTTAATTGCAAATATATAATTGTTTGTGTTATAACAAATAGCTTCGTTTTCCTTGGGAGTTTTAAGTTAATTTGTTAAAATCTCTTTAGCAATCCTCAATAAACTTCAAATTTTCTATATAATATTTAAGCAACTTCTCTTCCCAAAACTAAATTTCTCTTGAATGTTTGTAATTTATTTTCGCCTCTAAATATTCCCGAATAAAACCAGCAGCCTTATTGCAATCATTGCTTGACAGTTATAAGTATTTTCTGTCAGATTCTTTCACAAAGCGTTATTGAGTTATGCCCCAAATTGAATTGGCTTGCCACTGATTTTCTAGCCAAGTTAACTTGATTTTTGGTTAGAGCACTGGAGAGAGAGAAAGCCACTGTTTTAGCAAGTGAGGAACGCGCACGAGGAGCCGCTGAAAGACTGAAATCTCGGTCCGAGTTATCTCGCTTTTATAGCCAACAGGCAGCAGCTTCGTGTCGGGTCCTTTTAGCAGGACATGCTTCGTGAGTTTCGTTCAATTTGGCAGTCAATTTATGTTTCAATTTCAATGGGTTTCTAATGGGCTTCTCATTTGCAAAGGACTTGTTGCATTCCATGTCCTGCAGGTGTTAGGTTTTGGATGTACTGATTAATACCTTCATAAATTTATAGTTTTTTTATTTCTTTGAATATTCCTTTAATATTTCCGTCAGATTTTATATTGTTTATATTGCAGCCTTGACAGAAAACTATAGATTTGCCTATCTAAAATATATTAAACTCAGGAAAAGAAAAGACTTTCGGTTCTCGAAGGTTCTTGAAACTCGTGGGCAATATAGATTCAAAAAGCATTTATCACAACTCTAACCCAGGGACTTGGGTTCATCATTTTTCATCACTTTGGGGAATTACGGGCCGGCGACGTATCTGCATTTAACCCACCTCCATAACATCCTGGATCGACTCACCCGCAATATCCTGAAGGGGCTGTCACGCAAAAGGCAGACCTCTGCCGGCGGCTCCGCGGGCAGGATGGCCTCTAACGGGGTGTCCGCATCATCGCCATCGATTTCTATGCGCTTGGGACCCGCACTACGCTCGATTATCATTGAGAATATCCAATACTGCAAATAAACACCAGTCATGTTCAGTTAGGGTATATTTTAAGATATATAAGTGAATTAAATTTATATTAAATTTCCATTTGAAAGTCTTTTTATTGGATCAATATTTTAAAAACAACAAAGGTAAGTATTAATTCGGAAAAACTCTAAAACTTTTCTAGAAGATGTTTGAATCTTTTGTTATAAATAAAGGAATATTTAGGAAATTTTATAAATTTAAATGAAATGTATATTTCTAAGCCAAATCATTAAAGTTTCTAACTACCCTCGAGCTGACTCTATTTACTCCCATAAAAAAAACCCATAAAAAGAACAATATTTGTCCAATACTCACCTTGCTGTTCCGGCTATTGCTGCCGCTGCTGTTGCTCCTGGTCTTGGGTATCAGCTTCGGCTGGGCCTCCATCAGGTCCGGCGGCGACAGGGCGCCGCACTGGCCACTGTAGACTCCGTTGTATAGCTTGGGCATCCTGGGAGGACGACTCGATCCGTTGCTGCTGCGACTGCTGCTGCTCGCCTGCCGTGCGTCCGTAGCGGCTGCTGTGATCGTGAAGGGCCGCTGGTCGCGACTGTACATGGCGGCCGGGTTAGTATGTTTTGATATTTCACAACTTATCTCAAATTATTGTAATCGGGGGCTAATTAGATATTGATTGGACTAAACGGTTTTGCGGACGCGTAAGCTGACAGCAAACCAATTTAGATAACACCGCTTGACAGTCACATGATACGGATAGATAAGGATAACAGCGAGGAGCATGATGACTGTGCCGAGCCGCAACTGAAACCTGACTGCAACTAGGACTAACTGTGAAGTAACCCTTGGACAATTACACGCACCGCAATATATATATATATATTTAGACAAATGAGTTGGCTATATATAATACATATAGATGTGGCCAAGTGTGCGTAAGCTACCGAGTCAATGGCCGTTTGTCATCCTTCCATTTAGCCATTGCCCGAGGGAATCCACGAAGCGGCCCATTAACTGGAAGTGTCTAATTAATGGCTTGTTTATTTTCGCCAGTCAGCCAGGACGAATTTGCATAATGCCAAGCCTCCAGGATTCCTGTTAACAAATCCCGACATATTCCTTGAAATGCAGCCTAATTTAAACAGGAAATTTGTAGGCGTAGTTTCGCTTTAAAATTAAATAATATAGATATTGTAGAAACTATTTCCTGAGGAGTCTATTCTTGGGGCTCCTGATGAACTGAAATCACTTTTATTGATGTGAAGATGTTACACTTCCTTATAATTTCTTTGTTCTTTCTTAAGAAAGATTTATAAAACATATTTCCAGTCATTATCTTCGATTTCCTATGATTTCTTCGCTATGCCCTTTATATATTTTTCCGTAATAAATGAATCGCACTTAATTAACTGAAAATTAAATTCAATTTTATCCAAGAAAGTTCTAGAAAGCTTAAGCTACAATTTTTCCATTTTTGTGTTTTTAAGTCACGACTTACTCTATTTCCTCCAGCCTCATTTTGAACCGGATTCTCCTAGACTTGAATGCGAACTGCCATTTGTATTTAGTTCCTAGAAAACTCCTAGCAGGGTTCCTAATGAAATTACCAAGATATGCATCACGATTTGAGCTTCGATTTCGCACTGGCAGCTCTGTTCAGGGAGTAATGAAATAAATGGCTCTGCCCACCAGGTGAGACAATGCCAAAGGGGCTCTGATTATTTCCACGCGCAGGTGGATGAGTTGACGAAATTTGAGGCATTTGATTAGTGTAAGTGGTGCTAGCTGGCGGGCAAATATTATAGCAGACATCGGCCGACCATTGAGCAAATAAAGCTATTAATTGAGAGGTCATTTAAAGGGGTTATAATGCGTTCCTTATTTGGGGATTTTTATGAAAGACTGCTAAAGGGGATAAGGGTACTTATCCTAATTGTAAAATGAAGCAAATACTATTTTTGTTCACTGAATCAAGAGTTCAAAGTATGAATTTAAATTCAGGATATTAGTAAGGAAAGATTGTACAATATCGAGTGCTAAAATCACAATTACCAAGTGAAATTAGTTTTCATGCCAATTTAAAGATTAAAAATTCCAAATACTTTGTTTAAAATTCAAATAATTAATACTTTAGAATGCAGAATGTACCCCAGTCTCACCTTGATTTTATTTACTCCTTTGTCTTCCTTTTTTCTCACTTGATCAGTGCGTCAAATGTGTCTCTCGATTATGATGCACTTACATCCTTCAGTCGACTTTAAATTTAAAAAACTTAAACTTGATTTTGATCTCAGCCAAGACTAGAACGGAGCACACGGAGCAGGCACAACTGCGGCAGCAGCAGGAATTTTCCGAGAATATTCGCACTGAGTTTAACCGCATTTAAGGCTGCTTGCCATATGTTGCCCTGGCGATCTGCTCCTTTGCCGCGGAGGAAGCACTACAAGCACTACTACGCGGACAAGGACTCGCAACAAGGACTTGGGGCGGCTCTCACAATTCCAGCTCAAGTGCTGATGGACAGGCACTTTAATTACAAAACCTAATTAGCACCTTTCAATATAAATTTGCTCCTTGGCTACTACAGCTCCTTTCGCTCCTTTTCTACTGAGGAATTTGCAATGTTGGGATAACCGTCAGCTCCGATGGCTGGACACTGACTAAAACGTGGCAGCCAGTGCCTCGAGTCGGTGGCATAAACAGTTCACACTGGTTCGGGGCGGTCCTGATAACGACTGGCAGCCTTTCGTCACTTTGTCGCCTCGTTTCGCCGCCATTAACACATTAACCGTCCGGCAAAATGGCAAAATCGAACATAGAGATATAGAGATACCATATGTACACATGGACATCCCAACCACAAGTTCACGAGTCCACAAAGCCCCATTGCCACCCACATGGTGAAATACTCGAACTCAAGTGGCTCTGCGATAGTTCTGGATACTTTAAAGGGCTTCCAGTGGCCGGAAAAGCGGAAAAACAGATTTTTCAACAGTGATAGCAATTGCGATTGATGGAAGTATATTTGAAGGGTATAGAAATTGTGGCTTCTTTAGAGGAATTTTGTATATCCCTTAAAATAGTCGAAAATGGGAGCTTCTTGAAAATTACATTAATTTTTTAAGCAACTTAATTTGAACTGAGTTGGAGAGTATTTAAATTAGGAATTTCCTTGCCATCCTAGATGTTTTCTTGTCAAGCTTAATTTTAAATTTAAATGTATAATTATGTATTAGTTCCTCTGCCGTCTGCCCAAAAGTTTAAATGTATAATTGTGTATTAGTTCTTCCGCCGTCAGTCCCAAAGTCAAGTCATTTCTAAGCTACAAACATATTGCCCAGTGACCAGTATCGCTTCTACCCCCGCACAAGCAATAAAGTTGGTCATTAGAAATTTTATTTAATTACTTTAGGAACCATAGAGCAGTGAAGCTATACAACAATAACGTAATTTATTGGAAAATAATTTAAAATGCAAACTGCAATTAAATTTAGCTAACAAAGAACAATAAACAATAAACAAACGAATAAGCAAATAAAAAACTAACACTTCAAACCACACCTCACTTAAATGGAATGCCCATGAGCCTGCGGGGCACTTTGGAAAAGGTGAGCACCAGTCCCAGGACAATGGTCAAAATAAGTACAGCCAAAAGGACATATTTCCATATGACGGGCCACAGAATGTACTTGAAGGATTTCCAAGGATTCATTAAAGGATTAAACGAGGTATCTGGCCGGCTAAAAGGCAGACAAAAATATAAATAAACATGAACTAAAAATCATTTCAAAGATGGTAAACTTACTAGGGTGCTTCCAGAGCCATTGGCGGATCCTGTCCAAGTCCAGCCGGTCGGTTGGCTGCCTCCATATCGTTGCATACCTCAATTTGTAACTGAATCTTGCCCTAAAAATTATCGAAAAACCTATAACACTAGCTCGAAGCACCGGATGATCTAACCATGACCATGATGCACTCACCGTCTTGATCTTTTCCCTCTTGGCTTGTGCGAGATTCGTATTACCCTCGAGAGGAAACCAGCCGGAGATGACCTTGCGCTTGAAGAGATTGACGCGCTTTCGTTTCTTGGGAAACGGCTTGCACGCCTGGGAATTTCTGTATGGAACGTATATGTTGGAGAGATTCAGCTCGAGGGCCGCCAGGTACTCGTCCCGGGTCATTACGTCGTTGTCCCACACCTGCAGATAGATAATGGGCGGCCTCTTGAACTCGATCTCCTCCTGCAGCCCCTCCTGGCGCCGGATAACCATCTGTAAATTATAAAATATATGTATATGTATACATCTTTCATTTGCGAAACATAGAAACGGAAACCGGAGAGAGGCCAGTGGATAATTAGTGCCGGATTGGTTACCGCCACCAATTAGGCAAGGTCAAGGCAGAACTCACCAGGTCCTCGTTGGGGGAGTACTTCATGCCGAAGACCATGCGCCAATTAAAGGCCGCATCGCCGGCAAATGAGCGGTAATGGATATCGGTGGATTGCCCCTTGTCCTCGTCCTCGCACCATCTGCAAAGCATCGTGAAAAACGCAAAAAAATCGGTAATTGCATATCGTTTACACGGATCCCGCTTGTAACCCACAGGATAATGGAGCCCTCTCCTCCTCCCGCACCCAGCACTCACCCAATCACGTATATGTCGCTCATTAGTTTCCCGAAAATGTTCCTGTCCCCGGCCTGGATGCCGGTCAGTTTTTTGACCACAACACGCACCTCGAAATAAGCAGGCGGCACAGGCGTTATGTCAATGGGATTCGGAACATAGATGTTTGCCTCGAACAGCTCGATCCACATCTGCAGCTTACCCTGGATAATGGATAGAAGAGAGGAGAGATTAGTTCTAGGTGCATCTTGTTTGATTTGTAATCGAATATCTACTCAGTTATATTAATATTAAAATCTCGAAAATAATATTTCAGGTTTTCAGAATTATATTCTATTTATTAGCTAAAAAAGTAAACTAAATTTATATAACATAAAAAATATAATTTAAATTATTCTTAAGCATTATATTTTAAATATGATCTGCCACAAAATTATATGTAGTAGTTCATTTTATTTTAAAAATACTCTCGTGCTAAATTGATTCTTTATAACCTTTATTTATATTAATGACACTGAAAAATAATGTAGAAATATAGTTAACATATTTAAAATATTTTTATTTCTATGAATTATATTTAACAGATGACTGTGCTATATTAAATCGATTAAAAACATCATATTCTTATCAAAAATTATATGGTTTAATGCTATTTTATGCTAGATATAGTTTCCAGCCTTGATAACGTTTGTCTAGACCTATTTTATCATAATTATTTATGACTATATATAGAAAAGCTAATCTAAGATAGTTCTGGCCATTAATGTTGGGTATGGTTAGGCACAAAAACATCAAGGAAATTATAGAAAAATATAATAAAATATTTCAACAAAATTATAAAAGTTATAAAACTTAACTTAAAAGTTCAACTTATGTATGTTCACTCTAAGTTAATGTTTATTTTTTAAATATTCCAATTAAATTCAGTTAATTACCTGCTCAACATTTGGAAAATCATCACGATATAGGGATCTGGTCTCCACATGCTCAGGCACCAGTTGATAGCCCAACGAAGGCAGCTTCTCCAGATTCTTGAGCACCGCCAGGCTAAGACGCTCAATCATTGGCTCATCTTAAATCAAGAAGTAAATCTTAATTCATGTCCAATAAACCCTCAAGTTACCAACCTTTTGAGATCACGGCTTCATCCCCAAATAACATGCCGTCCACCTCAATGACATTATTGTAGTAATAGGGCGGTGGAACTCCCCTTTTTTTGCACAGTTCCAACAGGATCTCCGAGGGCAAACTTTTATCATGCCAGTGATTATAGCCAATCTTGGTATATTCATTGGGCAAGCCCACTGTGGCCCGATGGCGAGTCCTCCAGCGATCCTCCAAATCAATGAAGGTATGCCCAATGGTCTCATCCTTGAGCTTGTCATGATCGTGAACAGCGATTTGCAGCATGTGATCGCCGGGCAGACTTGCCTCCAGCTCGAATAAGCGACCGAAAACCGGATTGCTATGGTTCGAACTGTAGTTGGCAGAATCGGAGTAGGTCTTGCCACCTAGATAGAGCTTCACATAGCAATCGGAGTCGCCTTTGAAGTCCCTCGGCCGCATCTGGACCCCCTGGACTATGTATACCCTTACGAGTAGCTTCACTGTCTCCTGCAGTGCACGGAGCGAGGCCTGGTCACGTTGATTCAGGGGATTTGTCATGGGGCGAATCATGTCGCCACCGGCTTCCGGATCCTCGAGCACCGAGCACTGACAAGGTGTCAGCTTAAACTGCATCTTTAATGTGGCATAGATATCCTCTCGCGGAGGAGCCTGCTTCTTCAACTTGACTCCGTGGACCAACGGAACGGCTATTGCCCAGTCCTGAAGGTAACCGAACTGCGATTGCTTCTCCAGCTCGTTGGGATAGATGACCAGCCGGTGCTTGTGGTCGTGGGTCATCTCCGCTGCACTCCAGTACATGGAATTGTAGAACTTGGTCCACCAGGTGTACTCCCGCTCATCGAACAATTCTGAATCGTTCGATTTGAGTAGGTCACTGTCATGTTTCAGTGAATGCCGGTTGGCATAATCGGCCGTCCGCAGTCCCAGGATGAGCAAAAATCGCCTCCACCAGCTGGTGATTCGAGCTGGCGGCCCCTCCTCCTCCCATTCCAGCTCGGCTTCATCATCCGTCTCCTCCTCCTTGTCCTCGTCTACGTCCGTGACCGTGACCGTGGTGGAGGTAGCGCTGGAAGTCTGCCTCCTTGCGGTGGACACACATTTCAGCGTCTTGTCGCGTTGCAGGAAATTCGTTGAATTGGGAATGAGAGCAGCTCCCAAGGTGGATTCGCTGTTAAAGCCGGAGAGCAGCACATCGGTGGCTATAATCGGTGGCCAGTATTCTTGCTGGTCGGGCAGGCTCTGAATAGAATTGAAGATGGAGGATATGGGAATGGATAAAGTCTTGAGGCATTCACTTACCACGACACCCGAAGCGTAGGCCACCAGGAAATTTATTGTGTTCCGTATGCGAGCCATGGAGGGGCCACTGGTCAAGACCAGGTCGCCCATCATCACCCTGATCTTTCGCTTTCCCGCCGAACTCATGCTGCTCTTGCTGTAGTTACGCAATCCCACAAAGAATACCTCCAGGCTGTCAGGGATTAGGCTATAGTTTGAGGACTCATTCTGGGACTTGTTACCAAACTTACATAAAATTCTGCATATTCGGTTTGATGGCTGCAGGAATTCCCGTGGCCAATTGTGGCTCTTTGCTCACATCCTGCATACTGGCCTCCTGGGATATTTCAATGAGCTCCGCCGACATGAGGACTTCGGCCTGAACGGAACCCTTCCTGGCGATTGGCACCCACTTGAGCGGCGGCGGAGTCAGGTGTTTCAGTTTCTGTAAATTCTGAGCAGGATTTGTAGACCACCAATGACTCCCTGTATCCTCCCAGTGGGAGCCAGTGGCCTTATCCTCCCTGATGACGCTGGCTGCCACACAGCCCATGCCCACGAGATCATCAGAGATGATCTTTTCCGATTTTAAGAACTCAAGCGAGAGCAGGGGAGGATTCTTAACATATAGATTAATGCCCCCGGGAAGAGAAAGGGATTTGAAAGTCATCACGGAATTCCAAATGGGAGTAAGTGAACCAGGGGATCTATAGGTTTCGCCGGCCTGTTCCGCGAACAGGATCCTCAGGTGGGAGTCGATGATATTCTTCTTTTGGCCCGCAGGACGAATCTTTGCCTGATGTACGTAGACGTGGCAGATGAAGTGCGTCTGCTCTGTGGTTGGCTGCCACAACATGGACTCAACACTGGTCCAATCCGATTTGACGGCGGCGAGAAAATCCTTTCGTTCGCGCTCCACAACAATGGAAAGGCATCCCGAAATGATACCAGCGGTGCAGCCACAATTGGGACAGGTGTGGATGCAACTGGAGGCCTTAAAGAGAAAGCTTCTCAGTTGCCAGGAGAGCGTCTCCTCCTGCCGTTGTAAGTGCAAGAAGAGCTTGGCATTTAGGCGACATCTTCCCAGTTCTTTGCCTCCCGCACCAAGGGAGAGCACTAGCTCCGGCCACTCATCCTGCATGCGAGCCATATTGCACAAAGCCCCAATCTCGGCCACCAGGCGCTGCAGCTCATTGACCACATCCGCCATGGTGGCGGCCAGGTGCTCCAAGTAGCAGCTGCGCAATCGTTGCCTCAGCTGGTTGAGCTTCTGCGGCAGCTTCACAAAGTAGTCCAGCAGGTACAACTGCCGATTGATGTCCCAGGTGGTACGCTGCGGCTTCACATCGTGATCGAAGCGATGGGCATTGAGACCCTCCTTGATCCTGGTCAAAACATTACCCACGATAGCCCTTAGGCACTTGGCCTGCTCCTCCTCCTGCAGCGCATGCTTCAGCTGGAATATCTTGAAGATATCCAACTCAGAGTGCTGTCAGGAATTGAAAGAATATAATTTTAGACTTCCAGATGCCACCATTATTACCATAAAGTTGACCACGCCCAACATAAAGAAATCACTCTCATACTTGGCTCGATTATCCGGCAAACGGACGCGGAACATGCAGGATCGAAAGGGAGCCCGCCGGCGGAAACTTTTCGAGTGCAAGGAGGCTAGAAAGCGACCCGATGGCGTTTTCAGCTGTCCTTCCAGCACATTGGAGCTATGCTCGGCCAACCATGCCGAGATCGTGTACCCAGTTTCCGAGGTCTGAATATGATGACCCATCAACGGGAGAAACTCCACCAGATATACTTCATCGTGCCAGTACCGGGACTCATCCAGGCCCACCAGCGCCTTTGAGGACAGCGTATGACTGGGCTGGGCGTCAGTCAGCATTTCGGAGCGAAGCTCCATCAGTAGGCGGCCCACATATATCATTGGATTGATGGGATCGTAGAGGTGTATGTAGGTGGGTCCCAAAGATGGAATGCCTATAGAAAGCAGGAAATTATATCCTTCCTTATAATTCAAATTTTAGAGAAAATTCTGAACCATAAATTTCCTTACTTTTGAAGGCAATTTCCTCCAAAGACAACTCAAACTCTGCCACACACTTCCACTGCAAATGCTCGTGGGATAAAATTAGGATGAGGAGGCGCTGGGAAACCGAGGGATACATCCAGGCGAAATAAATCTCGTGGTTCCATACCGGCGTCGTTGTGCTCTTGGCCACCGGGGTTTTGCCCTTGAAAGGATAGAATCTGTACTTTAAAAACGAAAACATATGTCAATGCCGAGTGCCAGATACATTGAAGCCGGCGAACGATACTTGGATCATGTAGCTGCTCTGCCGGATAAAGTAGCCCCGGTAGAAGGCGATAAAATATCGGATGTTGCTCGGTGCCATTGAGGTGGCATTTGTCATCAGATTTCTAAGGACAGACATTAAGAGATTTTATAAAAAAAAGGGTTCCCTATAGCTGCGAATACGCACTTCTCGACATCGTCGTAGTCCTGGTCCACTGCCCATTTGTTCATCGTTTGGGTATCCTGATCTTCTGGTCGCAGAGCGCTATTAACCACGCTACTGTGCTGGGACACGATGGCTATGTCGAGTTGCAGAAAGCCGGGGGTTTGGGGAGCCGCTTCCTGGGTGGTATTGTCCTCGATGGGTGTCTCCAGGCGACCCCACTTCTTGAAGTACCCATGATTGACCTGATTCCAAACGCTGTGCATATCCACCATCAGTTCGCTCACCACCACGTTCTTCTTGTAGGTCATGTGCTTCTTCATCTCAAAGAGAATTGTCAGCCGAAGGAGCTCGGCCAGGGTGCAGTGGAATTCGAAAACAAAGTACTACTGATGGGTTATAAAGATGCTATCTAAGAAATCATGCATCTTTCTCTCAACTCACACACCTCGTTGAAGAACGGATTCTCCGTGTTGGGGTACGACCTAGTGCTCTTGGTCATCTTGTCCATGCTTATCCGCACGTACAGATCTCCGGCAGTTACGCCCACATTGATGGCCTTGTGAATGGTGATGCAGACAAGGAAGTCCTGCGCAGCCCCGGCAAAACAGTCATCCATGTAGTTCATTCTTTGTCCAACCTGGCTGCTAATCGGGTGTCGGTGATAAACATTTTTCGAGTCGGATCGAAATCTGAGTGGAAAACATGGGCAGCAGGTGGTTTCTGGAGCATTCCATGACCCAAAGCTCATGGCTTTACTCGTTCGCTTCGAATTGAACTTGAAGAGTTAACAGGTTTCTGAAAGATATTTAAATAATTCGAAACAAAAAAAATATAAAAAAATTTTTTTGTTCACAAATATTTTTTTAGTATTTACCATTTTCCAGTACTATTATTTTTGTTTTGGAAAATGGTAAATACTAATACTACTATGTTGTTTAAATTTTATATTTTATTGATTAAAAAATTTAGTGCTAATTTTTTTTTTTACATAAAACCTATGGGATATTAATATTATGGGACAATAAATAAAATAATAAATATATAAAATAAAAATACTATAGTTCTACGAAGTTTAAATTGTTTTGCATTAATAAATTGATTGCTTATTTTTCAGGGTTTCACGAATTATTTATGGATATTAATAATATGGCATAATCAACATTAATAAAAATACTTTACTTCTACAAAATTTAAATTTTATAATTTATTGCATTGTTTTTGGTTTCACAAATTATTTATGGGATATTTTGCGTTAAAAATATAAACAAACTATTACCATTTTCAAACATGAAGAAATAAACCGAAAAAGACGTTAAGGGTTAAAGAAAGTTTTTGAAATGAACATTATTTCAACTTTCCGGCAACACTAAGCTCAACTGCTTGCAACATAAGCTTTATGCGGGTCGCCTTGCTGTTGGCGCTGGGCTTGGCGTAGATACTTAGCTTGGCAGTGGAAAAGATTAAAACTATTGTTCCCCAAAAATGAAAAGCTAGCTAAGTTTTAGAACATTAAAATTAAAATATTTAAAGCAATTTTTTTATATATTTATATACATTTAAAGAGGAATTTAAACAATTTCTAGAGAATAACTCGTCAAGAGTTAAAATGTAGGAGTATCTTAAAGTTGATTTCAATATCATATAGATTTCTAAATAAGGCATAAATTAAATTAAAAAACCTTTTCGAATTTATAAAAATATTATTAGCATTACTTTATTTTAAGCTTGGCCTACAAAAAAGATATTTAATAAATATTTGACCAGCAAACTGGCTCTTAACTCCACAGTGAGCCAACGAGCTTTCAGCTGCTGGCCGTGCGCATGTATTGTTGCACGAGTTGGTGCGGCTGCTGCGCTGAACCTGAAGCTGAAGCTGAAGCTGAAGTCGCTGGAAAAACAGTTGAAAAGCACGGTTCAAAGCAGGCGGTCGTATTCTCGCGTTCAAAGTGCGTTGTGTTCGCCCAGTTTAAGCCACGATTCGAGTTGGTATCGAGTACTGAGCACGCTGAGCAGTATACTGGGTGCAGTTCGCGGTCGGTGCCTGGAATAGTTCTCTCTCTCGCTCCTCTCAAGCCGTCGGTGCGTCTCTATCTCGAGTCTCCAGCCACCGTGTGGGTCTGTGTGTGCTGAGTGTGAGTGCTGCTGATTTTGTGTATAATTTTTTGCGCGCGCTCAATCAAAACAGAGCTGCTGTGCGTACCATATATTCACTGTTTTCAGTTTCTTGGCCAAAAAATATAAGATTGAGCCTTAGCCAACCCAAAGCTTAACTTCAAAAAGAAAAAAAATCCCGAAATCATAAAATATCCAATTCAAATATTCCGGAATCATTGCAGGGTCGTAACTCTTCGACGTGCCCCGTAAATAAATTATTAAGAGCTCGCTCCGCAGCGTGCCCATATTTTACAGGTAAGTTTTTTGCGCATTTGTCAAATAAGAAGAGAAAAAATAAAAAGAAAGTACAAGAAAAGCAGGGCAACAAAATACGCCAAGCAAGTGCTACTGTTCGCAGGAAAAATCATCCACCCACCACCACCCACAGCTGCCCACGCCCTTGGGCATCCTGTTCAGCCCATCAGCCTTTTATCCGGGGCCCAGCCCACGACCATCTTCATCGTTTTTGTTGATACGCACACGCTTTTTGCGTCGTCCACCCCCCATCTCTTGCCGTTTTTGGCTCCTTTGTGGCGCCCCACCTCCTGCTTCCTTGGATGCTGATTGCTGATGCCCGCCCCCCAGTTCGCTCCTGGAATCCCTTTTGCCTCCTGCTTTGGCGGTACCGTTGCCTTCTGCGGCCGCTGCCCTCGCATCTGTGCCACTTTTCAATTGCGCGGCATTTCTTTACGTTTATCACTTGTTCCCAACCTCACCTTTCCTTCACCTCAGGCAGTGCAAAAAAAATTTACAAATTCCTTTTAAATTTAAGGAATATTTAAAGTTTGTACTTAAGATTTTTAAATAAGTGTTTTGAAACCTAAATGTTTTAAAACGTTTAGATATCAAAACAAAATCAAAGCTTAACTGAACAAGTCACAGAAATGCATTGTTTTTATTTTATTTCAAGCGGAATATAAATTATAAAACAACTTGATTAAATATTTAAAATTAATATTTATTCCAAGGAAAATAATCTTCACTTTTAAACAGTTTATTGAACAATAAACTTACATCAAATATTACCTTTCCTTAAAAATTTAAAAGATTTATAAATTACGCATGGAATTTATAGCAGAAAAAATAAAATAAAATAAATATCTGAAACGTTATTTTCAGCTTAAAATTTAAATATATTAATAAAGTGTGAGGAGTAATTTTCTTCGTCCCTATAAAATCAACATTAATAGCTCTTTGGGAAAATATGCAATTCTTTTTTATAAAAAGGTACAATTACAAAAATTATAAACAAATTCATTTTATTTTGAAATTTTATAATATATTTAATTAGCAGATTTGTTTATTATTTCTGGCATAGTTATTGTTTCATTATTATTTTGATTTCTCCCCAAAAATTGTAGGGTTAGGTTCAGTTTTTAACAAATATTAGGAACACATATTTTCAATTCGAATTTTCCCTGTGTAAGGCTGCAGTGAAAGGTTCCCTTTTCGAAAATTGCTCTTTTTCTCGCTCACGACTTTTTTTCAATTTCTTTTTTACATTTTCTTGTGTGTGTGTGAATTTTTGTGCAATTTCTTTGGCTCCACCGCCATTCGCTTTTTGATCTTGAAAACATGCTGACTCCGGGTTCTCCAGCCCGTTGCCCTTCCCCGCCAGCGACTCCCCGCTCCATGCGCCACCATTCCGGCGAACAACCTGTCCGCTCATTGAGAGCCGAACGAGTTTGTCAGGAAAACCAATAAAGCAAACAGAATTGTTTATTGGAAACGAGCGGAGAAACGAGAGAAATAAGAGAAGCCGCCAGTGCAAAAAGAGCCCCACAAATCTCGCATTTGATGTACCACTAAATGGGGGAATGGGGCTACGAGGCTGTTTATGCTTACTTTCCAGAACTGCAGACTCACTTTTATTTCGTTAGTTTATTCTCTCGTGAAATTACCAATTAAATTATTCGAAAAATGCGGTGCTCTGCACGGAAATGCGGGGAATTATATAAACATTACGTGACTATAAATTCATGTTTTAATTGTTATCTTTTAATAATAACTTTGAATAAATATAATCTGAAATAAAATGCATGTATGCTTTTCATATATTAAATAACTTTTAAGAATTAATTGAGCATCTTAAATAGAGATATGAAGCAACTACGATTTGTTGAGTATTTCCTTTGCCTTTTCGCATTAAAGAGCAGCCAGAATTGTTTAAACTGAAATATTTGGCCAACAAAACTTTACAGTTTTCCTGTGGAACTGCAAGGAAATAAAATATTTATGGCTTGGCGAAATGCGCCACAATCAACAAGGGAGTTCATTTAAAAAAGCCAAAGGGAACAAAACAAATGTTTCAATGAATTTGTAAGAAGCCAAGAAACGAATTTCAATGTATTTTAAATTATGTTTCACATTATGTTTCAAAGAAAACAAGAAAACTATAAAACTAAAGCAAATCTGTGATATAATAAAACATTGATAAAGAACTTCATGGTATTACTCTTTTCTTACAAGATTCTTGCCTTTATAAATCTCGAATTGGCTTGTACTTCCTGAAATTTATTCAAATGATGCCTGACCTTTCTAGCCGTAAGTCCTCGTTAGTTATTAGTTCTTTGCAGTTCTTTACTGCTTCCTTTCTTGGTATCATCCCACTCACATCTCGATTGCCTTGGGGGGAAGGGGGTTTGGCGAAGCACCTGCCAATTGAGATTGAATAATTGGCTTACTTGCTGCTGGCTCCCCTATCTTCGAGCCAACTCAATAAATGGAAAACTAAAAGGCTCACAAATCTCAGAGACCAAGTACTAAGCAGGTGCTGAGATAAGGAGTTATTTACTTCAAACAAAATCGAGGGGAAATGGTTGGCTTTTTACAGATGCTCCCGAAACTTTGCACTAACATTTTGAAGAGGAGGGTTTTCTTTTGAAGCTAGAGTTGCAGGCGTGACAAAACGATTCACAGCAGTCGGAAAACCGTTAACTGTATTTGCCAAGCCAACCCGTTTTGGCAAACAGAACTTGGTCTAAAGAGTTGCCCAAACTTTCCATTGGGAAATCGCCGGCGCAGTGAGTAGAGGAGCGGCAAGGTGAGGTGGAGTGGAGTGAGCTGAGCTTGGCTCACTCTAATGCACAGCCAAAAGGCAATAACTCAATTGGCAAATATCCGCAGCAGTCGCAGAACCATGAAGCTTGACTCTCCGAAATGTGCAACATAATTCAATTAGTGGCATAAAAGGTCTACACAAAGCACACAAATAGAAGCCTGTCGAAACGTCCGCCCTATAAACACTCGGCAAAAAAAAACTCAATTCATTATTAAATAGGAAATGAAGAAATACATTTATTCCCAGAAAAACTTTACTAAACTTTAAGTTTTAAATTTTAACCAACAGTTTTTATTGGTATAAAATAACCCTAAAACCTTTGCTTCACTAAGAAATAGCCTTCAGAATCAAATTTTAATTCTTTTTAAATATTTATTAAACCCCCTGACAAATCACCATAACTCCCCCCCTGCAGTTTTCTTCGAGTGCAGATCGAGGTGACGCCTCGGCAAGCATGAAATTCGCCCAAAGGCCAATGGATTTATCATATATTTAGAGCACAGCAAACCCCTTCATTTGGGGGATATATAGTCACTGGATTTCTTTGTCGCTGGTAGCCCCGAAACTCGCAGTTAAATGGCTTTTTTTTACTGCCATTCCAAGGTGAACAGGTCACCCTGAACAGTGGCGAACTGGACGCAGTCCGTGTATCTGTATCGAAGGCAGCGACTCCATCAAAATGTATCTGCATTGGGTTACGACGTGTTGCGCATGCGTTGTCTCTGCATATTTTATGGTAATTCGAACTTGATCCACTCGCCGCCTTGGACTTTCACACACAGGTTCGCCGCCACCCTCGGGATAGGAGTTAGAGTTCGAGTTCCTCGATGGTCCGGTGGAATTTCTCACAGCCAACTTGGATTACACGGCCTTTCTGTTTGTGGCTCGAATTACAGCCGCCCAAGTTCAGTGCCTCCGCTGGTCGGTGTCGGTCAGTCGGTGGCAATTAAAATCAAACCAGCAATTCTTCGTCCCGGCAACACTTCATTCCAGCATTAGATCTCCGCCAGATTGCCTCAAATTGCCTGCACTTTCAGCGGAAGCACATGCATTTTTCGCCTGGCAGCTCCACTGTCTTCTGTCCCCCTGTGATTTGCGGCAATTGTTGACCATCTGGTTGACCACCTTTCCTGGGACACCTAATGGCCCGGCCCCAACTGCTGTGGCTTTCTTCCACTCCAATCGAATCGATTGTCGACATTGTTGTCATTGTCTCAATGCAACAATAGTTGGTTCCAGCTGAAGTCCCTAACGCTTGTATTGTCAATGCAAGTTGTCATTGATTTAAGTTAATTAACAGTCTCTGCCAGTTGTGAGGGGTAAGTTTCAATGGGGGGAAAACTAAACGTGGAGGTACAACTAATCCGGGATTTACAAAGCCTTAAGCGCTGTTGAGATGCATTTGTGTTTGGGGAAATCATTGAGTTGTACAGTTTGTACGGATTAGAAAGGGAAATCAAAGGAAATTAAGTTTAGATTAGTTTGAAAATTAAAGTAGGGTTATTCAAAAAAGTAACTAAATAGTCCAAAGTCTGCAGCCTGCTTTTGGAGAGACAGAGGATTTTGGCCATCCTGAAGATGGTGAAGAATAAACTTAGTTCCCACTTGTTTAGACTTACTTTACCCTGAAAATTGTTTAGTTACTCAATAACTATTATCCACTTTAAACTTTCCCAGAATGTTTTTGAAGAAAAGCCAATTTTCGAAGCAATCTCTAGCTTGTTATGATAAGAGTTTACTTCCAATCTGATGCCTCTCCTAATTCATAATCACCTCTCCCAAGCCCCGTGGCAATTTTCCCATTTAATTCCCTTGTCCCATTTTCATTTCCCATGCCCAGCAGGTGCCCCCAGACATAAATATTATATATTTCCCCGACTCTTTCGCTCCACACATGATTAATGAATCGAAACTACTAATAACTGCACGCATTGTCCGCGAAGCGGACTGTAAAAATGTTTACTTTCGCAAGCCATGAAAATCTCCAGACACGGCGAAAAAAAAAAACAGATCGTGATGATTGCGCAATTGGAAATGCGTAACTTTGATTTCTGGGCCTAATTGAGGCAAGGGAGACGCGAAGCGGTGCCAGCAATTAACGCGGCAAACCACTTTAATCGCCGCTCGCCCACTGGACTCGCGGACTCGGAAGCCCCAATCTGGGAAATACATAATGTATTTATTTGTGTTTAACTATTTGTAATTGAATGACATGTCGACGTGGATCGAGCGGCGCCATAAGTTCATTTTGACGTCTTGCTGCTTGCTTTTTATTTAACTGTTTTTGTTTTCTGCTTTGAGAAAAGAAAACAAAAAGTGAAAGTCCAAATATGCAAGGCGACGTGCTGCTGCAACAATGCATATTAATTTCTGGGGGCTCTTTTCCGTTTTTGTTTTCGGAGATTGCGATGGCACGCCTCTGGACTTTTTGGAATTTTCTCTGGTGCGAGTTTGGCAGTATGCATAGCGATTAACACCCAAGAGCGACTTGGCCAATTCACCCCCCCACCCCATCTTGGCCACTGGCCATTGGCCATCTGCGCATGTGCGGCCCAGAAGGTCTAACTTAGGCTGCCGCCTCCCGTTTGGTAGATACGTTCGTTTTTTTTATCTGTGATGCAATTGTAGACGAGTTTTGAGAGACACTGGGCACAGCAGGTGGCTGTATTTATGGAGCCCACTGTTGCACTCAAAGTGGGTCTAGTTTGCTTATTTGGTTAAGTTTTATTTGCCATCAAAATCGGAGCTGCCTAGCAGGGATTGCATAAGTTGGCTTTAACGCCCCAAAAAGTTGGTTACCCTTTACTTGGTGATTATATTTTTTTTAAGTGTTTATAACTTCATGAGTTGTAACTTTCATTTTTCACTTGTTAGTAAGAGATTAGGTGTTATTTATAAACATTTTTATCATGTCCACATAAACCTAGGCTTATTTAACACTCTTATTTATTTTGTATAATTTTTCCTCTAAATAAACTTTTAAAGCTGCAAAATAATTATAGAAATTGCAGGGCTGCCCCTTTAAATCAATTAATTTATTCACTTAAAACTTATAAAAACACTCACGCTATCTTTTATGCAGTTTAACTTTTATCCCAACTTCTCAGGCTTCTTTTAGGAACATTTATTAAAAGATTTCTATCGCTGGAAAGTACAAAAGAACACTCAATCTGAGACATAAATCTTAATAGTGACTGAAAATCTAGCCAGATAAATTTAACATTCTGTTCTCACATTCTGGGGGGCGGTGGAGGAAAAAACAGGCCTGCCAGGAAGTAGAGGGTCTCCGTTATTAGATAAGTTACGCCGCCGCCCCGGGGAGCAGGGCCTTAAAATTGCGAACATCACCCAGAAACTTCCCACATAAATTTAGCTGGGACTGGGACTCGTACTCATATTTATACTCACATTCACATTCGCACTCGGACTCTCACTGCGATATTTCATCGTTGCAGCAACATTGTGTGTGCACTTCTTTTTCCACTCCCATGCGTGTAGATACTTTTTACTCTTTCGAATGGAAACTGAAATGAACCGAACCGAATGAAATACTTGCCCCACAGCCCGGTGAGTGAGTGAGCTTTCAAAATATCGAATGAGAAGCATTGATTGCATTGCATATTTCGCCTATTGCAATTGCCAAATGCAAAATGCCGAAATGTATATAGGAGTTTTTTACTCCTATCTCTTCGTGTGTGTTTTGTTTTTTGTCGGGAGGAAGTGGCCAAAGGTTATGAATGTGAAAGTTGAGCTTGGTTGGAAGGAAAAGCAAATGGCGCTGTTAAGCGCATTGAACTTGGCCCCCAAGGGGCCAAAAGAAAGTTAAGTAACCAGCGAAGAGAGATCATAAAGCCGCAGTCGCAGTCGCAGTCGCGTGTGGATGCAACTGTCACTGCTGCCATGTATCCGCCAGATACACGTACTTATTTCATTTAAATGTATGAAAACTAAGCACCTCTCGCTTACTCACTTAATGCCGCAATTTGCGAGGTGGGAATTATCTAAACGGGAGGCACCTTAATCCACGGGGATATGCCGGCATCTGCTCGTTATCCGCCCACCCGGCTAAGGGTTACGAGTCTCACTCTCTGTCTGTGTGGTATCCCCACACAACTTTAATGGAAATTTATTTGCATCTGTTATGAATTGAAGTGACAGCGGGCGTTGGTTATGTCTGTTCCATGTACCGAGGACTATGTACTCTGTGCACACTCTGTTTTTGTCTCTCAAATGCAGGAAATTGTCGCTCCAACGCAACACACAGGGCGTATGTGTAATCTCGCCGCAATAACACAATGGCATGTGAACTGAACTCTCAATTGAAAAGCCCCCCAAAAAAAAAGGGAATTACATAGCTGCTGCCGCTGAAATGGCACAATTGAAGTTGAATTGTTTTTATTTAAAGCTAGAATGCTAAAGAGGAAGTGAGGATGAGTGATTTCTAAACAAATTAAATGAAATTGTAGTTAATGGAAGTTTTATAAATTTTAAATAAATAGAAAGCTGTTGGAAAAGTCTTGAAATATTTATGAATAATAAGAAATTCTTTTAAATATACTTAATTTAAATAATCATTTATTATTAATAGGCTAACTAAAAGGCTGTAAATATATTTCTAACTCAATTTGAATTGCGTTTAAATGAATTTATAGTTAATGGAGGGTTTATAAATTATAAATAAATATTAAAACTACTGAGAAAATTCTTTAAAATTGTAATAAAATTAAGAGCTTCTCTTAAATAAATTAATTTAAAAAATCCTTTATTATTAATAGCTAACAAAAAGGATGAAAATATATTTGCAACTCGATTTAAATTAAATGTAAATGAATTTATAGTCAATGGAGGGTTTATAAATTTTAAATAAATATAAAAACTACTACGAAAATTCTTTAAAATTGTAATAAATTAATTTAAACTTTCATTTATTATTAAAAGTAAACTAAGAGGCAGTTATTACATTTCTCACTCAACTATACCATAAGCTTAAGCTTTAAGAAAATATATATTTAAAAGTCAAATACTTTATTTGAATTCCCTCAATTCAATGAATTCTCTGTCAGTTTTAATTAAAATGCAGAAAAAATACGTTGTATTTGTGCAGAAAAAAACCCCCCGTTGAAGTTGTAAAATAAAATAAGTTGCACAAGAACAAGGCAACATCCTACCATCATTCTGGCCAACTGATTTATATGCATAGGTTATATAACTTGACTCCCATTATTATTCCAAACTTTTGTATTTTCCAACCAACTTTGATTCGACTTTCCGCCTGTTTCTCGGTCTTTGTTTGTCTTTGTCGAAACGGCTCATTATGCTAAGCAAACACAGAGGGACAGCAGAGAGACAATTTAAAGCATTTCATTTCATTATTTTATTGATGGAAAGTGAAAAAAAACCAGTAACAATAATGATAATAAAAATAGTGAGAAAGAAACACACACAAAAAGCAAATCATTTGCCAGCTCATTATGGGCCAAATGGATGTAAGTGTGTCAACCTCGTTCAAGCTCTGTAATTCAGACGGACAGCTGCAGATATATAGATACTTCTATATACAGATACAAAGAGAGATGGAGATGTGGATACATTAACCCTCTTGCAGGCATAACTGGAGCAATAAGCAATAATAAACCAAAAGCCGAGACAAATTCTGGTTCTGAGCGTTTCACTTTTCAGCAGAGGCAGCCAAGAGAGAATGAATAATTAAAACGAACCAAAAAAAATTAATAAAGAAATGAAGTGGGCTGCCCGAGGGCAGAGAGGAGTAGCTACTCAATTAAGTATATATATATATATATATAGGTATATGCAAAGTCTCATTTCTTTGTCCACAATGTTGGTAATTGGCCCCAAAATACTCTCATTCCTACTCGTTCTGCTATTTACCTTAAACTAGGTCAGTGTCTGAAATGTTATGCCGCGACTCGTTGGCGTTCTTGACAAAAATTTGATGCAAAAGCAAAAATATTTGGGTGGGTCAAATAATTACCCTTCTCATTATTCCACTTGAAACCTGGGCGAAGCTCTTTGATTATGATTAATTTCTTATGAATTTTCCATTATTTCAATTTCTAGAATTATCACAACAGAGAAGTAGGGAGAATCTTTGAAATTGTTGAGTAGATTTCGACGAAATGATTACAACTTTATCATTTTAATGGCATGCCAAGGTCTGGGTTTTATCTACGAAATCGAATTAAATTTGCATGGATCTTCCTTATGCAAAGTTTAACAGATTTCTTGACATTTTCTGATTTTCCTATCTCTCTCTTTTAGCAAATTGAAGTTTTGACATTTTAGCCATTTTCATTAAAAGTTGTCAAACCTATTTGCATATCACCATCGCCACCTTCCATGCTTTCGTAATCAAATCTAGAGTAAAACTTTTGCAAAATTTCCTCAACCCGCTGCAGCGTACAAAAAAACAAAATTCACAAAAATGTATCGCATAACTCTGCTAAATGGCCAGACGTGTCTGGGGGTATCTTTTGGCCGGTTGGCCAGTTGGCTATTTGGCTGGTTTGTTTGGTGACAGCCTGACTACCAGTTTGGCACAGTGAGAAATATTAAACTAAAACTTTTATTTTGGAAAAATATTAAGGAAAGTTTGATGGAAAATTATAAATAATTTAATAGAAAAGTAAATTAATTGGTTTAATTGTTAAAAGAAATAATAAGAAAGTGCAAAAGAACAGATGTAACCTTTAACAATTTCATCAGTATCTTTCCACTCTGAATTTTAGTTAGAAAGAAGATAAACTGAATTAAATACTGATTCAAAAACCGTTGGTTCCCCTCTGAAAAATCTATATTTCCCAGCTTAAACAATGATAAATTTAAACTCGAATAAAATCATAATTTAAGCACATATAAAATTGTATTTTTTCGCTGTGCCTTTACCATTGCGCTCTCGTAACACGAGTTGTTGGCTTGGGATTGGGGCGTTGGCATCTGCGCCTCGCTTATGGCACACAGCTTGGTCCAGTGCACATGGCCCAAACGAAGCTGTCAGGTGTTAAATTGGCAAGCCATCAAACGGCAGCAAACATGGCAACAAACATAGCCCGCGAGGCGCGGAGGAGAAGACCATTGACCTAAAAAGCCAGAGTCAGCGCGGAGTCAGAGCCCAGACAAAGGCGGCCTCATCTTCAACTCGAAGACCTGCGAGTCTCTTTGACTTCTTTTCTCGTGCTAAAGCCCACTAATTATGTCAAATTAACGCACTTCATGTGATTATATAAGCAAACTAGCTAAATAGCAACAACTACTTACAAAAAGAGTTGAATGACTTTACAAAAACGTAAAAATTAAATGGGCAAAAATTCACTTTATTTGACACTCAATTAGCCTTATGCGAAAGAGAAAGACGAAAAGCTGACTGTCTGTGTTCGTAAGATTCAATTAATTAAGCCACTCGAGGGTTTAATTTTGGCAAAAAGTCCTTACAGGCAAAATTCCGGACCTCCTCTTTTGCTTTTATTCAAATTTGCCGCTCCAAAAAGCTAACAAAGTTATTTGCACCCAGCTTCGCTTCGCTTTGTATTTGCATTAATTAAGCAAAAATTTTATAAATAAATTGATTGTGTGGCTCGTGCGGGGCAACAAAGACGATATCAAAAGCATTGAAAAACAACACACCGAAATGTCAATATTGCGCTATATTTTTGCTCAATTAATGGACTTTAATTCCAGTTGGATAAGTTCGGGTTTAAAGCCTTGTTTTTAATATTTTTTTGTGTTTTATTGGGGACACAAATTTAGCAATCAAGGGGAGACAAAGAAAAAAGAAAAAAAGCTTGTTGACAAACCTTTTTATTCGAGGGACAGACAGGCAGAGTTGCCCAAAGTTTAAATCATTTAAATTTGCTTTTTAATTGATTGGAAAAATATGATAAACCATAAAAATGGGTGGTAATTAATAATAAAAGGGTTGTTGGGAGATTGGAAATTGTTTGAATACATTATTAATTAGTGCAATTAAATTTGTAGTTTGGTTTTTATAAATAAAAACTGATGGAAAACTAAGGGCAAAAGGTAGATAATGAGGCTAAGAAGATAATTGAATAATGATTTTTAATATATTTTATTTTCTTAAAAGCATAGTTTGCCTAATCAGTATTATTTACAAATTTTTCAATCGTTTATAGTTTGTTTTATTAAATATATTAAACATAAATATGGAGAGCGTATCATTTACTAATTAATGAAAACCTCACAAAAATCAATACTGCATTTTAACTAGAAATTTAAATACAAAATATGTTCCATGATACTTAAATATTTATAAAGAATCATTTAAGATAATTCCTTCATCCGGTCAACGGCATTCTACCCAGCTTCCCAAGCCGATTTAGGCATTAACATTCCACTCAGAGCTCCCATTTAACATATATAAGCATATAGTATGTATATGTAGGCAAGTAGTTCCCACACGAGGCATCCCAAGTCATAAAATCATTTTAATCCGCCCGCTCCCATATGCATTGGGGGCCACCCACCCACCTGCATTTAAGTACTGTTTGGAGCGAGCAAGAGAGGGGTTGAGGTGACCCAATTGAGGCTTATTACTCCATAATTTAATTACACAGCCGGGCCAAGTGTGACCCGGGAAGTGGCCATAAAGACGTACCACCAAGAGAACACAGAATTTCTCACGCTTTGACAGATAGAAAAGTGGCTTCTGTGGTTTTCTCCGGCACTTTTGGTTTCGAGCGTGATGAGTTTTTCCTCGTAGCATTTCTCATCCAGAGCCAGCCAGCAAATCAAATCGGAATCGGAATCGGAATGGGGAATCGAAGGGGGGCAGAGCAGAGTAAGGGAAATAGAAAGCATTGGCAATACATGAAATTTCTAAATTCTTGGCAAGCCAGCGAACGTGACAAGTGTGAAACAGAAAACCAAAGGGGACAACATCTCCCATCGAAGTCGAACGGAAGAGTTATGGCCAAGGGTTTTGACAACCAGCTCTCTCAGGTCTCAGCATTTTCCTCTGAACTCTGTCTTTTTTTCCGCCACATTATTATTATTTCTTTTTTTTTTAATTAATACAAGTTACGACTTTCTTTAACCCATTTGGACGGTGCTCATGGAGAGATGCTGTCTGCAAGAAAATGACTTTTGGTCCCACAATTGAGCTCCGCTCGAATTTCCTTTTTGCAAGAAAATACTTTAATCACCAAAAACAAAAAAAAATGTGCATTGTTGTGTTCGAGAGAGCAGCAGCTCCCTAGACATCCACTTCCCCAGAAAACAAAACTTTCTACGGCAAAAAATAATGCTGTATGTATGTATAGGAGCATGTGCAAGCATTTAATTACGCAAATACAATAAACAAAAGCCCGAATGCAAGTCAGCTTTGAGGCCCATAAATTTGTAATTTATTTTGCGGTTTTACTATGTTGTTTTTTCTGCATTTGGTTGCTGCATATTTAATTACATATAGAAAAAAGATTAAAGCGAAAAGGTGAGATCAGTACACAAAGGAAAAACTATTAAACATGAAACTAATAAAAAGAAAATTCAAAAATAAAATCTCAATTTAATATTGCTTTTATTTATGAAGTTTAAATATAAACACAGCTTTATTTAGGATACTAGAAATATGCTCTTTCAATATCCCACTTCTTAATAAAATGTAAATGAAACAATATAATCAAAAGTAGAATCTACAAATGTTTTATTTAATGCAAATATTGCTATTATTTTTAATTTTTAAATATATATGCAGCTTTATTTGGGATGCTATACATATCCTTCTTCAACTTTCCAAATTTTAATAACAAGTAAAATCTCCTGCTTCAAAAACAAAGTAAACCTCATTAAAATTGTAAAAATAAGTACTGCCTTCCTGGAAAAACCTAATTCGTACATATTTATTTTACATTATTCTGTAATGTTTTCCCAATCTGATATTTGTGTGTTTTTCTCATATATGGCAAGTCCTCCTATATCTAAAGCAGATCTTCAGACTTAATATTTGAGTTTGGATGAAATGCTGATGCTGAGCTGGCTGAAATGCTGCCAATATTTTCCATGCGCCCCTTGAAAGTTAATTACAAGATTTGGCCCAAACGGGCGTGGGTGTGTCGTCTGTATTACATGTGTGTGTTAGCCACGAAGCCCTATATGTGTGTATGTGTGAGCTAATGGCAAGCTTTTGAATTTTGTATGGAGCTCATGGCATCCGAAACGAGCGCCAAGAGACGAGATACGAGAAACCAGTAGTGGCTTAGTGGGTGGCAGTTAGAAGCTTTTCCACTCGGGCGGCGGCGAATTAATTAAAGCTTCGATTTACACAGCAACATAAAAGATAGATAAAGGTAGAAGTTGAAACCCTTAACGATAAAATCACAGTATGCCAACGATTAAGTAAATATTTGCCAGATAAATATATACATAGATTCGGAAAGTGAGAACTACCTGGCTGCCATTGTCAATATTTACGCTTTTATTATGGCCCAAAGCTGTGTGGATTTCGATATATAATTATCAAGCAATCCGGTATTTTAATATGCAAATCTGGAATGCAAATAAGAAATAAAGATTCTCAGCTGCTAAATCTTTAAGCCGAGACAAATGACATCCAAAACAATACCTTTGAGCCCCTCCATATTATGGATTCAATGTCACAGCCATTAGCCACTAGATGCACATCCGTTAGGCACTCAATTTGCATGGCTTTATCAGCAGAAATTTTAAACTAATTTAAAGGCAGAACGTCAAGTACAGAGCGTCCGAGAAACAATGGAAAAGCAATTAAAAATTTTTGCTAAACTTTTCGCCGAGTTAAAGGATAGAGTTGCTTGAAAAGCGGGTGCAAAAAAACAAGGGGAAGAGGTTGGGGCTATGGGGGTTTCAGCCCGGCTTATGTATATGTATATGTGTGTGTATTTGTGGGCCCCTTGAGCGTTTCGCATTCAAGTACCTCATGCACTCAGTTTTCCTTCCTCTCTGTGTGTGTGTATAAGTGTGTTAACAGCTGGGTTTAGAATAATGTTGTATGGTTTTTAATTAATTAAATTAAATGATTTGTTAATTAATTTTAAAATATTGTTAAATTGTGTATAAATGGTTAATAAATTTAACTATTTACACCATTAAATGCCTCTTTTTGGGGCTCTTATCTTATCTTATCTTAAATTCGTGCATTTTAATTTGTTTTCGTTATTAGCCAAAGATAAAAACTCTTTAAAAATTTACATAAAAGCTAAAAAATGAATCCAAAAGCGATTCATTGTTAATATTCTTAGATAAAAAGATACAGATTTTGAATTATATATTAAAAGGAAGTACATTTACTGAGGATATTCTTTATTAAAATACATATTTAAGCTGAGTACAGAGAGTGCAGATTAAAGAGACTCCCAAAATAATATTTACCAAATTTGTAACGTTACCAAAATAAAAACAAAAACGTTTTGAAGACGTCCTAGCCAGTTACAAGCCAAGTAATTATTCCACAAATCTCTCCCTTAAAGCCATATCATAATAATTCAATTAGTACATGTAAATCGTGGCTTTAATCTGAGATACATTTTCAAAGCTATTTTTGTGACCGCCACTGTGGGTGTAGTATGTGTCTGTGTCTGTGTGCGTACACAATTACATTTCGGCCAAAACATCATTAGGGCCTCAGCGGGAGCGGATGCAGGGAGGCTTTTACCGGGCTCAAAGGGACCAGAAAAAGAATGAGAACAAAAATGTTGGCAAGGAAAATGTTTGCCAGTATTTTTTCTATTTTTTTTTTTTGCAGCCGCGACTTGGCAACAGCCTCCCAAAAGAGAGGGCTTAGCTCCGCTGCCGAGTGCTCTACTTTTCAAACTTCAATAGCTCGTGACATTGTTTGTGTGTCTGCTGGTGTGTGTGTGTATATTTACCCAAATAACTACATATACACACGCATTCAGAACTTGGCCAACAGCAACAACAGACTCTGAAAAGAAAAGTGGAAAAACAGGGGGGAAAGAGCTGGTACCACTACTACTGCTGCTGCTGCTGCTAATGAGAAAGTTAACGCGGGACGCATTGCTGGAGATGCTGGAAATTGAGATTCTCGCCGAGACTCAATGAATTAATGAATGAACGAAAGCCTGTAATTTGACTTGAGCAATTTCTAGACCCGCTCTAGGCAGTAATGTATCTTGTATCTCTGATGAAGCAGCCAGTTATTCAGATTTAATTCACGTATCTACGTATCTACTAGTTGAGCAACGATTTCATTATTGTAGGTAGAATAATTATTTTATGCTTGTAATAGGTTGTTTTGGCTGTTTGAAGTGGAATTTATAACCTGTTTAAAATGTAATAACTTACTTAGAGTCTGGTAGAAGTTGGAAATTTATTGTAGGTATTAATTAATACTTAAAAATATAAGAAATAGTACAAATATTTTCACTTTTTGTGGGTTTGAAAATCAAAAAGGTTTTATATACTTTATAATGATGTTTTGACTGTCAAGCTACTTATTAAAAATATAACTATACATATGTATCTTGGAGATATTTATTAATAATTAAAAAAGATTAAAAATCTTAAAGGGTGCAATAATAAACTGTTCTGAATTTAAATAGATATAGTTATAAAATAATGAGCAGCAAATGCTTAGAAAACAGAATTGTATAAAAGATAAACATATAGAAAAATTACTTCAATTTAAAATACCAATAAAACACTTCAATAAATTCTAAATAATGTAAATTAAACTGAACTTTTAGTATAATTCTTTGTAAATATTAAAAATAATTTAAAAAATCAATACTCAAATTTCCTTAATATTTGTTAGGGTATTCAAGTAACACAATGAACATTTCCTGCCGCTGTCATTCACTAATTTTTAACGGCCGTTTCACATGTTAATTTGTTAGGCACGAGGCACGTACATTCGTACAAACTTGGCCGATAACAAATGCAACATGGCTAGAAATACTTTTCTTGTTTATTTACTCTTCTTGGTATTTTCGTTTTTGTTGCCCCTTTTTTTGTGACACTTTCTTTACGCGTGTGTGCCCAGCCGGGTGTGTGTGTGTTTATGGCACTTAACGTGAAATTAGGTAAATTAAGTAAAAATATTTTAATTCAATTAGAAACTAACTGTGGAATTTCTCTTTGCCATTGCAGTTCGAGAGGAGCTCCCCGTGAGGAAAACAGCCGCAAGATTTCGAAAACAACGAAAATGGTCTTTGACTGCGGAGTCTGGTGTGCAAAGTATTTGCTTTGCATATTCAATTTTATATTTTTCGTAAGTACCCACATATATCTGTGATGGATAGGTGCGTTTCCTCCCGTTGAAGCCATCAAATCCCATCCTTTGCCATGCCATTCCGTCACATCACATTCCATGCAAAGTCAATCAAGCAAATCTCCGCGCAGGCGCTGCTGCTTTTTACCCGCATTTTCAGCGCTTGGCAGCGGTTCATTGACTCCAACTACACTATAGTCATCATCATCATCATCATCGTCATTATTGTGAGCGTCAGTGTGTTGATTGCCAACCTCATCATCGGCATTTTCGAATGCAATCAACATGGGCAGGCAACATAAACATCATAATAATAACAATCATCAACTGCGTTTGCATGTCCAGGGGGTCTAGTGTTTTATGCTTCATGTTTTCTTAATGCACTTGCCAGAAAAAGTATTTCTACAACTATTTTGGGAAGCTTAAAAAGCCCTTAAATGATTATATTTAAATTTAATTTTGTTGATGGGAAACCAAAAGTGTTATTTATTTGAAAATAATTAAATATTTTACTAGAAATTAATTGATTTAAAATATTTTATTAATTATTTATGGATATTTCCCTAGATCTAACATTCTTTAGATGTACTTAATAAAATAGTTATTATTTCTGTACAAATTCCCAATTTTATTATAAAGTAAACTACAAAATAAGGACTTTAAATTTATTTCAAACAAAATCCTAAATGCTGAAATATAACCATACGAAAAACATTATTTTTGGTATAAAATTAAACCATTATATAAAGAAAAACATATCAAAATCTACCCCTTTCATAAAAATACGATTGCGGATAAAAGTTAAAAAGTTAATAGCTGCTTTTTAGGAGTTGGCAAGTTAATTGTTAACCATAAAAATGATCTGGCAAAGTTCCGAACAGCATTAAAAATTGTGGCATATATAACTCCTTTAATTTAATAATAAAATCACCTAATTTCTTCCCAAAGCTTACTATTTTGTATGCCAGTGCATAAACGCATAACTACATTTACCTGTACCCGTACATACACACATATTTACACTACTGTTTTCGATGTCTTTTGCAGGTGCTAGGCACAATTATATTCGGAGTCGGACTATGGCTGGCCGTGGACAAGCACTCGCTGATTGCTCTCCTCAAGCTGGTCGAGAGCGAGCGCATTGAGGTAAGACGAAGTAACACCCAATCCCCGCCCAACTCCGGGTGAAAGTGTTGCCGCACACACACCCCCAGCTGAGACCCCAACAAACCGAAAAACCACTGCACTCTATCCAATTATAACTCAATCTATAGCCTACGCAAGTCATTGATATAGAAATCGTAGCTGATATATAGAAGAAGAAAAAGCAACCCCAAAAATATAGATCAACCTCACGTGCAGGTCCTCCTAGAATAATTGTCGCGGGATTATTAAAAAAATATAATTATAGAATAAACTTGTTGTCGGGGGTGGAATAAAAAATGAAAGCCCTAATCAAAGTGCACACGATGCATTGTGTTTGTTGACAAACTGACCAACAATGGGGGATGGCTTTTAATGTTTTCTGTAACTGTAATTGGGTTGGAATACTAGTATTTAGTACTTGCAGATCCACCCCCTTTTAGGGTACTTAGTAGGGATTTTATAAATAGTAGAAGCTATTAAATATGAGCTTATATGTTTAGGTATTTAAAAAGGAATATTTCAAGGCAGTTTATTGATTAATTAAAAGTTTTCGTATACCTTAAATCAAAGCAATAATTGAAGGGAGAACTATTTTTAGAAATATATTATAGAAAAATAAATAAACAATAAAACTTACATTTAATAATCTTAAATGTAAACTAACCTTTAATAAACAAAAGTAAATTCACTTTAAGAATAACGAATTCTTGTTTGAATTTAATACTTTAATTATATTTTCTAATATCCAAAAGAGCTTCCTCTTCTCTATCAATTTGTATCCACTCATAAACTGTAGGAAAACCCTTTTACTTTATGATTTCAAGCAAAAACTCTTGGAACTTGCACAAAATATACAAATCGTTTTTTAAAGTGGTGCCCTTAGCCCATACACTCACAAAGTTTTTGCAACAACTGTGACAAATTCCATCAAAAGTTGCATGTCCAAAGTTTTTTGGGTGGAAAACCCCCCATTTTCCTATCTGACTCGGTCACAGAGAGTTTTTCGCTTTGACCAAACAAATGAAAAGTGCACACACACGGAGATACTAATTGCGGGGTCAGCCAGGATAGACATGGAAGCAGAAGCTAATTGTTGGGGCTTAGCAGGAACTGCATACATACCAGTGTGTATGTCAATGAACTGATGACTCTCCGTCCCAGAGTCCAGTCACTCATTTAGCTGAGATATTTCAAAATCTGCCTACGCTAAATGCGTATAATTGAATTATTGCTACAAATGAGGAAAGAAACGTAACTTTCGTTTGGTTAGTTCAAAGTTTAATTACGTATACGCAGTGAAGACATCATCCGCAATTACTATTTATTATGACCATTTATTTTACTTATTTTCCTTTGTATTTGTATTTGTATTTGTAGCAATTTACACAGCCGCAGGTCATAGAGCAACTGGCCTATGTTCTCCTCGTCATCGGAGCTGTGATGTTCTTCATGAGCTTCTTGGGCTATCTGGGGGCCATGCGCGAGTCTCGCTGTCTGCTGTCAACGGTAAGTGTATAATATTGAATATGGAAACTGGAAGTTTAAGAGGAAAGTAATATATTTTTGGAGATTTTTTTGGGTGGATTTACTTAGGGAAATTGTTAAATATTCAGGTTTTTTTTTAATAAGTTCTATAACTTCATATTATCAATGCTTTAAATGTATATAATTTACCAGGAAATCACTGACAATGTACTATTTGAGTTGTAAAAGCTATGATTTTCCTCTTGAAATATCCAGCAATCAAACCAAACCAACCCAAAACGCAATGTCGCAAATTTGCATTTCCCCTTCCCTGGCAATCAATGAGTCCAATCAGAGCTTGCAGCTTTTCAGTCTTGCATCATCGATACATTGTAAATGAAAGATGCCCAGTTACTCAGGGGACTGAGATTGGTTTCGAGTTTGGCCGATTGCCAGGCATTTTCAGTTGCAGATGTTTTTGTTTGCATGCAACCGAAACTTTTCCGTTTTGGCTGAAGAGGATTTCTTCTACCATTTGACTTTGACTTTTAGCTGGAAAAGCCACAGAAGATACACCAGAGAAAGTTGTATGTAGACGGGTATAGGTAAATTATCAGAGATATGTACATATGTACATACATAGATACAGGTATGTCTGCCTGAACGATTGGTTTCCACCGAGAGCGAGGGGCGACCCTCACTGACAAGCCCTTCTCCTTGGCCTGTGGTCTGTGAGTGGAATGGTAATTTCTCCCGCTTGAAAGAATAATTTACATTTACAAGTGACCAGAGGGACTTTCTATGGCAGAGAGTACGCACTCAGGCGATTGCAGTAATTAATAAACATTTTATCGCATTTACCTGCATTATTTACACTGTCTGACTGGTCGCACCCACCTTTTTTGTGGGCTTGGCTTGGCTTGGCTTGGGCCAAGTTTAATTGCAGCGACAAAACAGGTGAATTTTGTATTTATTGTTACCAAGGGAGCTAAGAGCTGAATTAACCATGACAGAAGCGAGCGAATTGCGCATGCGCACCGTTGCCGAACACGCGACCTGCATGCGACCCTCTTGGGCGCAATTTGCACTTAAATTAGCCAAGGCCGGGCCATTTGGTTAACGCATCCGAAGGCCGTAGCTCACCGCATGGCTAATGTGTCTTAGCATTGATTTTTTTTGTATATTTATTATGTGTATTTATTTTAGCCAAGTCAAAAGCCAAGAGATTGCAAATAGCCGTCGCACTTAAACGCTTTCAAATCGCTACACTTGCCATGCAAGCAAACAAAAAAAAAATAGGTGAAGCTGAGCCAGTCAGTGAGCTTGCATGTGTGTATCTGACAGATACATGGGTAGCCAGACAACCAGCTACCACCAACGCCCACGCTGGCTCAGATTAAATGCCGCCAAGCGTAACAGCCGCAACAACAGGCTACTAAAACCGAGCACATCAGGCCAAAGCATCTACATACACGGCTAGAAAATATATATAATATTTAGTTGTCGAGAATATTGCAGTTTTTAAATGCTTTTCGCATTTTCTTTTGGTGCATTACTTGGCCAGCCAACCGAGAGTAGAATAAAAAAGCCGCAAAGAGCTTTTTACGAACAAATGCAACAAAACATTGAGGAATGACCTTCAGCATTCTGCGTTGCATGCTGCGACCTCCCCCTCCCCCAACGCCCATCTGCCCATCCATATCCGAGTATCTGAGTATCTGTATCTATCCGTGGAATTCCGTGGCCATGTGTCTGTGTCTGTGTGTGTGCTTGCGGGCCAAAACTCACCACCAGCAACGACAAATGCTGCACATTTAGCTCAGGGTCAAATGGCTAGATTTTTCTGCACGGCTCACCAAGTGGTCTCCGAATTGGGTCACCGGAGCACTCAAGTATTCCAAGCCAACAGACTGTATTAATAATTAAATACTTATTGAAATTAAATAAAAAAAAATATTATATTTCCATTTACTGTTTTCAGTATGGAACCTTTTTGATCCTCCTGCTGGTGGCCGAGATTGTGGCCGGCGGACTGGCCGCTTTTTACAAGGACAAGGTGCGGGTTGAGAGCAAAAACTTCCTGCAGACCACCATTACCAGCTACTCGCTGGGCGAGAATGTGGATGCCACTTCGCTGATGTGGAACCAACTGATGAGCAACTTTGGCTGCTGCGGCATCTCCGATTATCGTGATTTTGAGGCCTCGCCAGCGTGGGTTAGCGGCAAGGGTAATCGCACCATTCCCGATGCCTGCTGCATTCTCAAGGATGTCAACAAGCTGGTGCCGCGCGATGAGGACTGCACAACCAATCCCAGCGATAGCAACAGTTTCTACAAGAAGGTAAAACCTTCTAATATAGCTGCCTTTCCCCAATGATAAATGATATTAAAATTCCGATTTTATTTCAGGGCTGCTACGAGGTCTTCACCGAGTGGCTAATTGGACAACGGGAGCTAATCATTGGCGTGATTGTGGTGGGCATTGTCCATCTGGTCCTCATTATCCTGGCCTTTGCCCTGTGCAAGGCCTTCGCCAAATACAACGACATGCGCCTGTAAATTGAAGGAGATGTTGTTTCGAGAGTTAGTAAGCCGCGTAGAGCAGTGAAGAGCCAAAACAGCAGGACAGTGACAGTGAAGAGCGACGATCCCTCCTAGAAACCCCCAGAAAATGATACAACAACAACACCCTACCGAACACCGCGACGTGCTCAACAACAATGGAAACCAATTACTCTGCATTTGCCGCATGGAACGGGTCAGACAGTTACACTTTCACACAGATTAACAGATTAATACAAGCTCTACTCTAACGATAAGCTAAGATCATAGCCAGCATAATCCATTTACCGATAATATTCAAGAATATCTCTTAAAGAACAAGTGTTGCTCAAAAACGGAGACGGACGGAAATAGGACAGAAAAGTTGATGATGATGATGATCGTAGTTGAGGTTTTACCACGAAAAAACTTACTTGGAATATTTATTTGTAAATCTGTTTTGATAGCAGTTTTAGTTGTTAAGTAGTAAACGGCAATATGCGTAAATATTGCAACTATTTTTCTTAGTCTTTTTAACATTTTTGTTATGCGAACGAAGAAGAAGAAGAAACCACTCAAAAACATCACAGAAGAAAAGTAAAACCATAAAAATAAGATAACAAATTTTGAGACGCGAACCATGAAATCAATTTTGAAAGATGACTTTTAACGAGGCATAAGGCATTACGGAAGGCATAAAATACAAGCACTCATACCATACATACATATATATAATATATACAAGAAAATATTGAAAGAAATGGCATTGACATTGTACTAGTATGTGTATTAGTTGGTAAGTCTCTAACCTTAAGTTGTAACTTTAGTTGTTTTTGCTATGGCTATCCTTCGAGTTTTTAACTACATATGCCGGCCCAGCACGCACCGTGGCGTGTTCCGGCTCTTTTGTTAAAAATGAATGTTGTACATTTTTGAATTCTATATATACATATATAACTCTATTATTAATGCATATTATATACACGTATGTCTGTAGTTTAATTAATGTACTTTTTGGAAAACAGCGCGCAATGAAAAACGCAATCGAAGATCGAAATCGAAATCGAAAGCATAAAAAGCATTAAAAACCCAAAACAAAAAACACAACAAACAACAAAAAAAAAAACTTTACAAAAAAATTCCCCATGAACGCGAGGCAAAATGCAATTTAAAAATGTACATTTCTGAACGTGAATGAAAAAGTAATTAAAATAAAGAAAAATTAAATCCAACTCGATGGTGGTTTGTTTAAGATTTAAAGGGGGATATTTAAGCTATGCTTCGGTGAATGGCGCCAGCTAATAAGGAAATATTTGCTAAGAAAAATTGGGAAAAACAAAATCTTAAAACATTAGGAATAAATACTAGATATTAGTAAGATAAGTATATTTTGCTATAATATATCCAAAATTACATTAAAAATATTTCATTTAATAATTTTATGAACATCATAGTTTAAAAAACCCATTCCTTATTCAAAAAATCACAAATTTCATTAACAAACGTGTTTATGTTTTAATTTATCTTAATAAATCTTTATATTTTCTAGTGCCTCATCTGGTCCATACATCTGCATTCAATCTGCATATAAACAGTTTTTAAATTAAAATTTTTCATTAGTAATATTAAACAAAATTAATAAAAGTGTTTTCCTTTATCATATATTAAAAATAATAATTTGACATAAATTTACAGGGTTCTTCCGGTTTTTATAGCAGTCAGCATTGTAAAGTAAACAATGACATGTAAAAATGTTGTACACTTGAGACCTATGTTAACTGAATGTTATCCAAAGCTCAAAGAAACCAGCCGCCAAAAACCACTCGACAATTTGAATAAAAAACTCGGAGATGTGCTAGCATATTGCTATTATTTATTGGTATTTTTTTCATAAATAAATTGTATATATATACGTTGGTTTTTGCTGTAGCTAAAATGATTTAGAGTACTTAGTTGTTAGCCTGGAAAAGAACAACCGTGTAAATGATATATATTTCTTAGTTGTTGTCTCTTAAAGTTGCATAAAATTGGAACCCAACGGAATAGTTTTCTTGTTCTTATTTGGCAAAATGTACGTACGGATATATATGTATATGGTATGTACCCCCACCGCTTATCCTCGCTAGCAAATAGTATTTTAAATAGTTGAAACGCTTTAAGTACATAGGGATCGCGTCATGTCGCAAATAAAATTCGATTTTCTTATTTAAAATTCACACGCATACTAATGCTAAGCTACTTGGAATATATCGTGTATGTGTAGAAATATATATAGAGGCTGTATATTGTAGTTGTTCGTATATAGAATAGTTATGGGATACATATGCCTGCATTATGCTATTGGAATACTTGTCGTGATGACCTCACAGAGCGGCTGTATTAGCAGCATATTCTATATGCTATATAAATATATATTCTAAGACCCCTTCACCTTCGCCCGCTAATCCTCCGGATATTATCAGTAGTGTAAATTATTGTAGCCAAGCCCATAAAGCTGGATTGGGATTGTGTGTTTCCTGGAGTGTGAACAGTATGTGTAATCAAAAATATAAGCGCCTTGAAACTTGTCCTTTTTTTTTTGGAATTATCTCTCTTACTTATCGTATTTGGAATCAGAGATCAGAGACCTATGCTAAACTTGAAGTTTACAAAAAATAAACCTAGAAAATCTCGCTCACACTTTGTGTTAAATTCAATAAATAAATCGAGATAAATCATATCTCATCTCATCTCAATTCCCGGCCGCCACAGGATCCTCATCGAAGTTGGGATTGCTCAACAATGACACAGAGAAGTCCACCATGTTGGGATAAACCAAAAACTTGTTAACAGCCTCGCACAGTTTGCTCTCGATGACATTGGTTACGATCGACCAGTCGACGGACTTGTCGCCCACTTGGGGCTTGGTGGATATCCACAGCCGTGGCGGTGCCCGGAAGCTGACCCACACCCGGTCGGAGGGCGGCGGCGGTACGTTCAAGGTGCCGCGCGCCACCATACCCTTGAGATCCACGCGCAACGTGATGTTCGCGTTCATATTCTCCATGGCGCGCTGCACGTACGGCAGTTCGGTGGCGTATTGGAACAAATTGGAGGCGGCTATGCGATCAACAATCTTGAAGATGCGCCGCGCATTGCCAGGCGAATTCTGAAAAAACCTGCAAAGGGGAGAGGGGAGACTTGGTTACATCAAAAAAGGAACACCTTCTGTGTACTTACTCAGTCCCAGCGGAATTCTCCTGAGCATTGCCCGGGGGTGGGCTCTCAGATTCGGTGGAGGAGCCACCAGAGCTCTCAGCATCACTATCATAGATGACATTCTCACTTCCCGCCTCCATATTGGTGCGCGAATCCTGCACATTCTCGGACGCAAACGTTGCGGTCGAAGCCGCGGAATCGGCTGTCATTGGCGACTTGGATTTTCCACGAATCCTCAGTAGATTAAGCTTAGTGGTCACTGTTATGTGGGCCAATCCTTCGTAGGTGATATCTGCATCCATCCAGATACCGCGCTCATCCAGCATGGGCTGGGAGACGCGATGACAGAGCAGTGGCGATCGGCCCAGGTAGATATTCGTGATCACCACCTCCTCCATGAAGCTGGGCAGCTAAAGGCAGATAGAGCAAGTTCTAAACATTCGATAAAAAAAGACAACTTTGAATAGATCGCTTACCTTGATGGAGTTCAGCTTCTTTTGCAGCACATCCTTGATCCTCTCGTGGAGCATTGCATCGTGCAGGCAGCTGTACATAAAGCGGCCTAGGAAAACATTCGCCCACACAATGCTGCCGGATGGGCCCAGGAACAGAGACTGGTCAATGCCCTTCCACAGCTCATCCTCCTGGCGTTTGGCACGGCGAGACTGCAAGGAGAAGGATTTAGCTCAGACTCATCTCTCCCCACAAATCCCACAAACAAAACGGAACAAAAACTAAGTGAAACATAAAAATAAAAACATACTTTTTTTGAGTGGTGTTTGTCGTAATAGATTTCTCCCCCAGATCTTCGGGTCACGGGAATAGTGCTCTGGGTACAAGCTTTCTACCAAAAGCCAATTGGAAATACAAATGAAAATAATAGTAAACGAAAAATAAATAACTAAAAGGAAAAGCGAATCTAGAGTCAAGGGTGCCTACTTGGTAAACGGCCATGAATCGCACATAATCCGGCCAATTCCTGGCCACATTGGCACTCATTATCATCCCATCGAAACTGTCGTCCTTTGGCGTCTCAATGAGGTCCTCCTCGGTTATGTTCTCAAATTGTACCTCCGGCGACTGCTGTTCGGATTCTTCATTTGGATTTGCCTCATCGGTCTTCTCCTCGGCATCCTTTCCCTTTGACTGTTTCAAGATTTTACTTATTGGTTTTTCAGATCAAGTTCTCTGATGACTCACCCTCGAGGTGGTTCCACCCACCAAAAGAATGGCCTGTTTGGCAGCAGCAGCCTGCAGATCAGTGTCCTCAACAAAGCGGGCCATTGGCACCTGGAGATCCTGTTCGTGAACGAGGCCCTTGCTGGCGGCCATGAAGCGGCGATACCAGTCCTCCTTTTCCCGATCGCAGCGCGAGAATAGCAGCAAACGCACCTCATCGCCGCAGGGTACGGTGATCTCAGTGAGCTCTTTGTCCGGATTAACAGTGTTCCGCAGTTGCTGCAACTAAGGAAAATGAAAGCAAGTAAAGACGAATGCATTTGGGTAGATTCAGGCAGGGTTTAGTTACTTACATCGGCCTGCATCACAGTGGCTGCAAAGTCCACTAGCTTATCCTGATCCTCGGCGCCCGGCGGGGTTGTCCCTGAATTGGAGGCAGCTTTGATTTCCTTGGTCTCCGGCTTAATAGTTACATCGGAGTTGCTCTCTCCACAGTTGGGCTCTTCGGGCACATCCCTGCTGTTCTTGATGATCAACTGAATGGGATACTTGCGATTGAAGAATCTGTCAGAAATATAAATTTAAATGAGTACAAATGTGCTTGGATTATTGTAATATTCACAAAAGACTCACCGCTTCTTGGCCAGACCCAACGGCAACAGCTCGATGCGGCAGTCTCTGAGGTCATAGGAACGGTGATCCGTAAACAGAACCTTGTTGCGATCGATGGGCGGCTCGTTCCACATGCGACGCTTGGGTATCCTGGCATTCGTGCCCGACATCTTCAGGATGCAGCCATCGAGGCGCACATACACGGATCTCGTCAAGGTGAAGGAGAACGTGTTGGGATCGTAACTGCTGATCTCGTTCATCCAGCCGGCATACGTTTTGATCGTCTTGTGCTCCTCAACGGCCGGTATCTCACAAATTGGCATGTTCTTGTAGTTCGGTAAAACAAAGGCGTCTCGCTCTGGATGCACGCTCAACAGAAGGTGCTCCAACAATTTATGCAAGCGGCTGCCCCAGCTGTCCATCACCACGAAGAATAGCAGCGTGGCAAAGACGCCGCGAAGGAAGTCCGGCACCGGCAGTATCATCAGTATGACCAGGAACAAAGAGAGTAGGACAGGCAGGGCGAAATACGCGGCGCCCTGATTCTTCTCTCGCCATCGTTTCACGCTGACTTGGCTGAGGGTGGAGAAGATGCTCTGCTTCGACTCGCGCACCGACTTCGGAGTCGCACTGCCAACAGATGAGGGCTGGTTGGCCTTCGTTTTTACGTCCGGATCCAGAGGAAGCGAGAGAGCACCCGCCGACTCCTTATCAACTACGCCAGCATCCTGCTCATCCGGCGATTGATGTTTGTTGGCCTCCTGCAAATCCCTCTGCAGCACCGTCGCGGGTATCATGTCCTCGAGCACCTCCACGCCCGACTCGATCTCCACGTCTTTGCGCGCCATCAAAATGCCTCGCTTCTTGGCCTTGCCGCTCGCAATGGGAATCTCGCCCTGTTGACTGGTGGACGGCTCACTGCCCGCCTCCACGACATTTCTCCGGCGAAGGAAGCCGGTGCGCACTGAAGAAGTAGCCTGCTGCACTGGGACTGTGCCACTGGAAGCGGATCCAAGATCCTTTTTACTCATGGCAGCCGACGCCTGGTGCTTGGCCTTCACCTTGGACCGTATGTGTGCGAGGCCCCGACGCAAACGTGATCGCTCCGAGCCAATGGCAGCAGCTGCTCCAACGTCGCCGCTGCCCAAACTACTGCTGTCAAGCTGCAGCAGCTCGGCCTCCGCGTCCGAGTCCGAGTTCTGTCTATGCTCCTGGTCTAGGGGCAGCTCCTCGCTGATGGATGTGTTCACGGTAACGCACTCGGTGTCCGAATCGGGATCGGGATTACTCCAGCCAGTCGATGGCGGGTCAGCCACAATAATGGGTATCGTTGATGAGCTTGGCGGATTCTTGGCAGACTTGATTTCCTCGATCGTTTGCGAGACTTTTCCCTTGATGAGCCTCCAGGTGCCGCCACCGCTGCTGATGCTGTCGCCAGCGGAGCCACCTCCTCCTCCTCCGCCACCTCCAGCTCCGCTGGCACCAACTCCAGCTGCGCCGGCTCCCGACAGCGCGGATATAAGACTGGGGCCACTCGAGGTGGGTGACACACCCTCGATGCTGCCAGATCTGAAATTTGAAATTTATTTTTGGTTATTTTACGGTGTCTTGTGGAATAAATAATTTTTGTCATGTTACTCTTGACCAACTGAACAAAAGGACTGGCGAGTTTTAATAACAAAAATTCCTTTAAATTAAATACGTACTGATTTCGTAGGCATTTTGCTTTAAATAAATACTTGATTCTTAATTTATTCATTAAAATATCTATGTACATAATGAAATTCTGGAACAATAATATGATTTTTATTCAGAAAATAAATTAGAAAAAAGAAGCCAAAGTTTGTAAAATTTCCATTTGCAATTTATGTTTTATTACGCCATCAAGAAGATCCGAAATATTCGCTTTCTATAAATCTATATTTTGTTAATATATTTATATGATAATTTTCTAGGAAAAACAAAATTTATAAAATATATAAATGAATTATTTAAATGTACCACAAATATCTTAAATTATTTTGATATTTAGCACCAAGCACCTGCAAAAAATATAGAAAATCAATTGAATAACGTTTTCCCCAGATTTCCTACCCACAAAAAATAAACTATATCATTTTTATGTTATTCCAGAAAAAGTATTTTTATTTATTTGAATGAAGATATATGTTTTTTTGCCATTTATGCTTTATTTACTTTCTCCATAACCTGCATTATTCCTCAGGGACTGAGTTTGTGTGTGGGGTGTTTTTTGTGTGTGTGTCCAATTTCACATTTTCGAATAATATAGCCGATTGTTGGATTTTCCGCACAGTGTGATGCTTGTGGGGCGCATTAGAAAACGACTTGGGCTTTGAATATATCTTGTTTATATTATAATCCTATATGTATATTGCCCTCCATAGGGGCTTCTTACATATTTTGTATTTTATTTATTATTTCATATTTGATTTGCTGGATTTTGGGTTTGGTTTTTGCCTTTTCGGATTCGTTATCCTTTATCTTCCTTGGGAATATTGCGTTGCAAGTACTGCTGATATTGGGGGTTTGCTATTACAGTTTCAATATTCGAGAGAGATTCATTAGTTAGGGGCGAACTTCTTGCATATGCGTCTAATACATATATTTATTTCATTACTATTTACTTTACTTTAGTTTAGTACATATGTTTTATCTATGGTCTGCTTTTATTTCGGGTTTCGTAACATTTTTTTAAACATTGGTATTTTCTGTTTTCTGTTATAATTTAATTGAAAACGCCTCAACGCTGTGGAGCAAAAACACGCATGGAAATCGAAACTGTTTACAATTATTTACTTTTAATCAGTGTTTACCCCTTTCAGATTGATTTTTGCGGGTTTTAGAAAACTACAAATATTTTTATTGAGTTCTTTTTGGTTTTGGTTTTGTTTTCAAACTTTAATTTTGTAAAAATTAAAAAATTACGTTTATTGAAAATGACTATAAAATATGGAATATTTCGCTAGTTTCTGGTTTTCATACAGATTACGTGTCATATATGTATATATATATATATATTTATTTGATTCACTATATAGTTTTCATATCTGCCAACTTTTTGTTTTTCGGTTTACTATTTATATCATTATTTTTTTGTTCAGTTTTTCAGTTATATTTTCACTTGTATAATGCTAAAAAATTATATGCCTTTGCTTGGTTTGTTATTTTGTTTTTCTGAATATTTTGCTAAAAGGAATTCATTAGTAAGGGCGCTCAATTTCAGTTTATTTGAAGTACTAAACATTATATATATGTACATATGTATATATATATAGAGTATGCATATGCGCACATATCGCTGTATATTTAACGCGAATGCGACAAAAGATTAAATTAAAATTAAAATGGAAGTGCGGGTGCCTGACACTCGCTTTACAGGCTACAATTTCTCAGTATCAATTTGGTATTTGGTTTTTGTTGTTTATAAAATTCATTAATTATGTTTAAAAGGTACCGAATGTTGTTTTTAATGTTCATTAATAACCTTGTCGTTTGCAAATTTTCTATCTTTTCTATTCTCCCTTCCGGGCGATCCAAGCTTAGATCCAATTAGCGTAAAATTGAAGTTGAGTTCACATCGGTTTTTTTTTTGAGACTAAAAAATTTTCTATTTAAAACGCATTTGGATTCGTTCTTTCGCTAACTACAAACCATACTCTGTACAAAAATTGTGCTATGAAAATACTCAAAAAATAATGTAAATTTCTCCGACTACTACTTATATGTAGTGGGTAGTAGTAATATCGTCCCGAAACGTAGAGTATTTCCAATCCATTTGCCTTCGGAGAGGAGGGTTCACTAGGCGAAATCAAAACGCGGCTCTAATTTGCATTATTTTGCACTACTCAAGGTTTTATTTTCTCTATTTATCGTTACTGGTTGGTTACTTTGCTGCCTTGGCAATTATTTGAAGCATTTTCTGGGGTTCTTTCAAAAATATTCACTTGTTTAGCGTTTACGTTTACGTTTTAAGTTTATTGAATTGTACTACGTGTAAATTTCATATAATTACGTTTATGTATTTGTTTTTATCATTTTTGGTTTTGGTATAAAAAACACATATTGACCAATTGGTTGTTTAGATGTTCAGTTAACATATTTAAGTTTGTAATAAGTTCGAATTTCAATACTTTTCCTTTTCAGAGTCTTTCGTATTAAGTATTTAATTGTATTTATTAACAGTTTATTCTTGTCATATTTCTGTGGTTTCAGCTAAGTTAAAAGATTTACTTATTTACAGTTGTTATAAAAAAGTACATACAAGATATATATATAAAAATAAATAAAACACAATTCACGTTATGTCCGTTTATTAATTTCAAAAAACATTTTGTCACTTTTTTTGTTCATTTTTTCGTTTTTCTTTTTTGTTTTGTTTTGTATAAAGTGTATATATCAAATATTTACTTCTGTCATCATATTTTATTAAGAATATATAATATGTATATGTATAAAAAGAATAAACAAAGTATAAAAATGTCTCAACGCAGTTGGTTTTTATTTTAAAACTACCAGGAAACTACTAGCAACTACAAAACATACAAAAATATATTTAAGAATTAGGCGTACAAGTTTTCATTTCCGTAATTGGTATATATAACACTAGGATCCATATCAAAATCAACATAAACATTTACCTATAACAAGATTCTCTATCGAACTAAATCGGTCAGTAGTCCAACTTTATTTCTATCCGTAATTCAAGCTCGGAAGTGGGCTAAAAATTAAATGTCTTTGCTTGGAACTCGCAGGGGGATCGAATCGAAACCGAATACACGAAACGAAACAGAACTGATTGCCTAGAATTATTTACTACATATATATATATATATATATATATTATATATATAGCACGCTACACAAGATTCCAGATTCCTAAAAGCCATAACCTCGTTAGCGGCAAAAACATTGAGCGGTTTGCCGTAAGGAGTTTCATCTGCTTCTCTATCAACGTTTTTTGGTACAGTAAAATATTTTGATAAGTTACGTTCATTTATAGCACATTTAAAGTTTTTTGTAGCCGTGTTTTTTTCTTTTTTTGTAACATTTTCGTTAAGTTTTTGGTAAACAGTTAAAGTATAAAGTATATATGTTATATAAAAGTATAAAAATCTATAAAATATTAAATTTTACTACATTTAAAAAACACCATCATGACATTCACCGATTAGCGATTAACGGCTTGCCTTTCGAATTCCGTTTCCGTTTCCGCCTCGGCTTTTTCCTTTTGTAACAGATTTTGTCTTTTGTTTAAGACTAGCATTTCATTACTTTGAAAGTTTTAGAACAACGCGTTTGTTTAAATATTTGCAAAAATTGTCTTTAACACTACATAGAGCAGGCTGCTTGCTGTATTTGATAATATTTAATTTGGGGCTTATTGGTATTCGTCTTTGTGTAGATTCTTTCGCATTTCGCATTTAATACACGTTTATTTTGGTAAGTATTTAAAAAGAAATAATAAAAATAAAATTAACAAAAATATAAAAACAAAAACAAACTAATGCTAATTAATTTGTTTTGCAGTTTACAAAAAAATATAGTATATATATATATGATACATATTGGTTGAGTTAATTTTAATATAAAAATTCTAGAAAAATTGCTATAAACGTGTTTATTTGTTTTAGAAAGTGTCACGCGATCAACTTGAGTTACAACTTTGCATGACTTGAATTTGCTTTTTGTTTTGTTATTTTTCTTGTAAAGAAAGCGCGAGCAAAAATTTGCTAATAGATTTGACTATCGTTTTTTTTTTATTTATAATATATTTGGTAGAAGTTCAAAGCGACTGGGCCTTCCTGTCTGGTTGCTTTTCTCAATTTGAATTAAGAGTTTTTTTTTTGGTAGCATATAGAAAAAATATCGTATAGTTTGCCTCATGTTTCAAATTTTGGTTTCACTTCCAACTCGTACAAGTTACAAAATAAATTTGCTTTACATTTTGATAAACTTCCTTTAGGTATTGCCCTTAGTCTAGAGATATTCCATTTGATTTTGCCTAGGATTCCGATTCCGTTTCCGATTCTGGGGTAGAGCTTCCGATCGCATGTACAAAAATGCATGCAAATTAGCTAACGCAGCGGAGATCGCAGATCGTAATATTTGACTACTTGGGTTATACGATTGCAGTTATATCATTCATGCATATATGTCTGTACAGATACATATCGCTTACAGTATGTATATTGTGGTATTTATTAATACGAATTAGTATTGCACATAAGTTGTATATATTATTTAAATTTCCTTTAGATGGTTTATTAGCACGTCAATTATTCATAGCTTCTTCCGCCTGCCTCTTCAGTTATTATTGGACTAAACTAACTTTGAATATATATATATATATATAACCATAAGAGTAATAAAAAAAGTTTATACAAAAAGTTTCTATATAAAAAGTTTGTCTAATTCAAGTATTTATAGTTTGAATAGATGTGTGTATGTCGTTTATAAAAATTGTTTTTTTTACATTACAAATTACATATATATATTTGGTTTTAATATATATTTATTTATATATGTTTATATCGGGAGTTAAGCCCTCTGTCCCGTGCTCGCAATCGCAATCAAAACTTAACCATAAATTTTAAAACAAAAAAACAAACAATTTTTAAATAAATAGGGCAAAGTATGACCGTAAAAAAATCATAAATAAATCATAATACTGAACACAAGCAATTTGACTGATCGACAACTCTAGTTGCTACCTACTGTTTTTATAATAATCTTTTTTTATTATTTTTTAGCATGCCTTGTGGCAAACAAATGCAAATAAATTTTTTAATGTTTACATTTTAACATTTGGGGTAGTAGTGCGTGTGTGTTGTGTGAGAGAGAGTGTAACATCAGGATATGAACGTGGGTGTGTAAGACTACATTTTAAAATTAAAAATGAGCCATCGCTTTTCGCTGAGTGTCGATTTTGAACGAATCAATTGGCGGCAATTGATTTATCAGTGTATAGATTTATCAATTTATCAGTGTATAGATTTATCAATTTATCAGTGTATGAATTTATAGCTTTACTCGATTTATCGCTTTAACCTATTTCCCATTCAATATTAAGCATTACATTAGAACAAAAAGGCATGTGAAAATCGTAGTGTAAATGTGTTTAAAATGCGAAAAATCTTTTTGCCAAGATATATTCGGGGATTAGCCAATGCTGATTTTGGCTTTAGTTTTTAAATTTAAGTGTTTCATTGTGCTGCTGTTTACGATTTTCACAGGCCAGTGTTATCAAAGTAGGACTGCAACGTGTTTGACATCATGTGGAAATCATCGCATATATTGGATTCGGACAAAGAATATATACGATGTTTCACTAGTATAGTGTTTCAGGAATTATTAATATTTGCAACAACATAAGCAAAATGCGTCTATCAAGAAAATATCGCATTTAGAATTATAGAATTATATATATGTGTTAATATATCGATATGATATGGTGTTCTCTCCGTTTTGGGTTACGAAACCAAGCGTGGAGTAAGAAATAGCACTGCAATGTCTGACATTTCGCCATCATATTGTCTTTTTGCAAGTCTTTCTTATAGAAATAGTATATATATACATAGATATATATATATATATATACTAGGGCGGGGAAAATAAAAGGGGATCTTAATAAAATAAACCAATATCCTTTTGGTTTGCTTTCCGATTCTTGTCACGATTTAGGAACTTTTCTACGAAATCATCACTCAAGCAAAAAGCCTCACATTTTTAGCTCACTTATAATTTTAGGACTAGCCTCGAGAGATTGGCATGCAAGATGATGGCCTCTAAATTATATATTATATAGCCTTTTGCGAGGGTTTTGGCTGACTACAGGAAAGTTATACACTTCCCTTACCTTTCCGCTTTCTTGGTGGTCTTTGTTTGTGAGATTAAATGGCATCTATGGTACGCCTTGGGCGATCCCAAAAAAAAAAAACTAAAAAAAAATTTGAAATATAAAAATAAAGTACAAAAAAATACTGTGCTGGCATCGAAAAAAAGGAAGAAAAAATAGACTAAGATTCCAGTTAATACGAAATATAGACCTAAACAAAACCGACTGCCGGATAAAAATATAAACTACGTTGCTTTCTGAGGGCTCTAGCGATCGGCCACAGGAGCTCGGCATTGCGACTTCTCCCATGGATTGTAGACTCTGGCGGCTTTTGCCGGGACACTGTACCCAGAGCGGGTACCTTGTTTTAGCCCCCCGTGGGAAAATGTGTCTTTTGTGGCCGGTTATCTGGGTATCCGGGTGGTTGAGTGTTTGTCTGTTGTGTGTGTGTGTTGTGTGGTCTGGTATTATGTTTCTAATTACTAATTTACTAGGTTCTCCTGCGTCCCTCCAGTGCTACTGCTTCCGATGATCCTGGTCCTGAGCCTGCTTCTCTTGCTGCTTCATCTGTGTTAATTCTGGGCACTGCCAGCGCTGCGTCCAACAACCGGTGACGCTGCTCCCTCTGGAGGCGTCTCTCGTCGTGCAGCGCGGCCTACCAGCGCCGCCGTTAACACCAGCGAAAGGGCACCGCACGCGGCCGGTCGGCGCCCTCCTTGACCAGCGGCTTGTGATACTCGCGTCCCGGCCGCGAGTGGATAACCGCCCAGCAGTGCTCGCAGTAGTACTGCAGGCAGGTGACGTTAGCGCAGAAGAACGGCGCAAACTTGCCGCCGCAGCGCTGGCCCTCGCACTCGTCGCACATCTGATCGTCCAGGACGTAGGGCTTCACCTCCACGCGCTTGTCGATGTCGCCATGCTGCAGCTGCACAAATCTGGCCGAGATGGCCGCAATGTAGCTCTGCTGATTCGAGAAGGCCACACGGCCGGCGCCCTTGGGATACTTTAGCTCGGGATCCGTGTCGATGCCAGCATAACAAACGCCGCCATACAGCCGGTCCATGATCATGGCCAGCTCGAAGGCCTTGAGGGGACGCGGCACACCGCCCACAAAGACCGTTTTGCGTGGATCCAGCGACATGGTCGCATCCAGAACATAATCGGCATCGGCCAGGCGCCACGGGCGAATCTGCACGGCCTTGTCCTTGATTGTTGGTGACGAGACGCACAGGTAAAGCTTGTCCTCATCCGTGATGCAAGAGTCGATCAGCTGCTGCACACTGCCCTCGTCCTGGAACAGCAGAAAGGCATATCCCTTGGGCGGGAAGTATGACTTGGACTCGGCCTTGTGCGGCCAATCGACAACCAGCGGCCCGAAGCGCCGGAATGATGTGGTAATCTCATCCTCATCGATGTCCGGTGGCAGACCGCCGACGAATACCTTGCGCGAAAATCGGGCCGTACCATCGCCGACATTTCCGCCATTACCGCCCTGAATCGGAGAGTGCGGCGAGTGGGGCGACAGGCGCGACGGCGAGCCCATCTTGAGGGCATTCAGGTAGACGGAAGGATCATTGCCACTGGCCGCAATGGCCATGGCATCAGCCTCGCTCAGATGCTTGGGGCCTCCCATCACACGCATCCTATCCTGCAGCAGGGCCAGATTGCTGGCATTGTCGCCACCATTCCCACCTGCTCCGAGGGACATGCCGCGCATGTAGTCGCTGAGCGAGTTCTCCAAGCCGCCGCCATGGTGCATTTGCCCGTTGGCCGCCATCATGTTGCCATAGCTGTTGCCCAAATATGGGGCATCTCCGCCGCCAGTAGCACCGGCTGTGATCATGCCACCGGATCCTCCACCGCCTCCGTTTCCAATTGAGAGAGTCGGTATGTTCATATGACCGCCACCCATGCCGTCCATATGCCCGCCGCCGTACAAGGCCGTTGGCGAGCTGCCCTTGATGGGGAAGGATATGCTGCGGCGGTACTTGGGCGACACACCCGACATCTGGGGAATGGGCGAAATGCCGCCGCTACTGCAGCCCGCCTGTGAGCCGTTATACGGCGATCCTCCGCCACCACCAAGTCCTCCTCCTCCTACCGGCGACGAGGGGCTGTGCGATCCTCCGCCCTCGCGATGCTGGTGATGCTGTTGCTGGTGGTGATGATGATGATGCAGGGCACTCAGGTTTGGCGACAACTGCTGATGTTGCTGATGTTGTTGCTGTTGCTGGTGGAGCTGGGGCGGCTTGCTGAGATTGAGATTCGGCGGCAGGCCGCTGCAACTGCAGGAAGAAGGGACAACAAGATGAAGAGGCTTTTACAACAATTTGGCAATTTCAGTGGATGATATTGGGTTGAGATATTGTGAGTCGGTTCAGTACTCTTTGCATTATGAAAAAGGAGCAATTTGTTCAAGGATTTGCTTCGGATTCGGTTTAGACTAGGGTACACACATAATGCAATTAGTTTGGTGTTCAATCGCTTAACCCATTGCCGCCCGGCGTTCGAAAATGAAAAGTATATATATATATATATAAACGAAACATTGAACAACTAATAAAAGTATTTGGATTAATAGGCTATGGAATTATTTCAGTTTGTCGTGGCTTTAATATAATTCTTTATTTTTCCAAGGATTTATCAAGGGATTTACTTACATTCGCATGAAAAATATATAAATTGTTTAGATTAGGATGACTTTTAATTAAAAATTACTTGAATTTAAATCCTTTGGGAAACCGGCGAGAAGTAGGCTATAAAAAAAATTTTGAACACCTTAACTGACAATTATGGTTGCCACAGAAATTGCTAAGGATATAAAATCGATTAATAGCCAAAAAGTATGCTATGATTTATATATTACGACAAATAAATGCAGCAATTCCTGTTGGCACTCTATTTTTTAATCCCTTTTTTTAGCATAATTTTCAAAACTCCTTCAAAAGCTATCGATTCATTAATGCTAAGAAAAATTTTATACTTTTAGAATGATTTTCCTAACAAATTTCTAAAAAAAAAACCTTCTTTATTAGCTTTACTCAAATCCTGAATTGCTCCTTTTTTATATTACTTTATAATTTTTAGACGTTGCTTTGGTTTTATTTATATTATTTTCAATAAATATATTTCTCAGATTTGTTGCTGTTGTTGTTGTTGGCGGTTGAGGTGTAGGATTGCTGTTGCTGTGGCAAATGATGTGGGTGGCAATTGGTGGTGGTGGTGGTGGTGTTTGGTGGTTGGTGGTTGTGGAGCGAGTACTGTTTTTTTTTTCTGGTGGTCTGGTGGTGGCTTGGCGACATCCAATCAAAATGAAAATTTTAAGTTGCTGTACGCTTAGGAAGTTTATTTTTGTTTTGTTTTTTAATTATATATTTTGTTTGGTTTTTTTTGGCGAAGGTTTAGCTTTTGGAAGAGGCGGCAGCTTAGTATATCTTTGGATTTGTTAGTTTGGTTTGTTAGCACACTTTAATCCTTTGATGGTATTCGATTGAAAGGGAAATCCAACACTGCACTGACACTGAGACGACATGTTTATCTTTTTTATTTTTCATTCCTTGTTTTCCAAACAAAAAGGCCGAAAACAAATGGCCCCAAAAAAGAATAGAGAGGAAAACCGAAAGAACCAAAACAAAAACGTGGCTTAAGTCGCGGCACGGTGGGCGGCAAAGGGTTAAGACGAGAGAGTATACCTAGTATGTATGCTAAGAGAAGACTAAACTAGTTCAAATGTATATCAATTCGTTACGCTTATGTCTCACTGTTGTTGTTGCTGCCGCTAGTTGTTTGTGCTAGTGCTCGACACGCTTACGCTAATTGATTGGACGACAGTGCAGGCCAAACTGTAAGGCCACCGAATACGATATGAAAATTGCATGGAAACTTTTTTTAAGCTAAAGGCAAGCGAGGTGATAATGATGATGGGAATCTTTTAAGAAGTGCGAAATGCAGGTGGCCACCATTTCTGGGATGCTGGGCAGATGACTCTGCTGCTGCTATTGCTGCCGCTGCTGCTGCTGCTGCTGCTGATGATGAAGATGATGGCGACAACGACAACGAGGTTGATGAAATGTGTGTATAACAAACATGCCAGAAACGTGTACAAGTGTAAATAGATAAAAAACAGCAACAACGTTGATGGTAGAAGGTGGTTACACAGCGAGAAAAGAGTTACAAGCCGAAAGTTCATAGAAAACTAAGTGTATCTTACAGATACTTGTAATTTTTTATTGAAATTAGAACAAAAACTAAGCCTTTTTGATTATTTTAAGTACTAGCTAATGTCTAATAGTATCCATTGGATACTGATGATAGTGCCATTTACAAGATACTTTTAAGAAATGATTAGCATATCATCTTGATAGCTTCTGGTTCTTTCAGTGTCCTATGGGTTGTTCTGTGGATGGTGGAGATGGTGGTGACGGGATGGGTATCTGTGGTCTGGAACCATTTTGATAAGGGCACGCGTAACAAGAGCATCGGCAAGGCAACGGCAAAGCTACCCCCTCAGCAACAGCAACAACCACATCGACATCGAGGCTGGTGCGATAGCGACACGGGATAGTGTTGAAAAATGCAATTATAAAATGCAATTAGCCCTCGAAACTTAATTAAAAAGGCAACGGAAATGAATACAGAAATATATACAGAGGCAACTCTACGTGCATACTGAGTGCTGCGAAAACGAGGCGACACAAAATAGTTAAGACTGATGGACGGCCAAATTGAAAATCTGACAGCAGAGAGCTATCTTTAAGACCGTAACTTTGTAGATACATATATACACGTCCATACTATATCAGCTCACGAAAATCAATAAAGCGAATCAGGCGCAATGACGTCAAAGGGGGGAGGTTCTCAGGTCTTATAAGGGGAATGTAAATTAAGGTAACATATCTCAGGTAGCAAAGCCAAGTTTAACTTGCTTGGTTTACTATAGAAGAGAGTATGGGTTATTCGGACAAGAACGCAAATTCAATCCTTTAAGCATCATCAGGAAGATTTAAAATATATCTCAGTTTCTTCATTTAAAAGAATTCAAAATAAAATTCTAGATAATCGAACTGCTCAAGATTTAGTAATCATCATCAAGGGTATTTAAATATCGGCTTGCCATAGTTACCATTCCTTCTCGTTAATATTTAAAATGAGAAACGAGGAAAAGCCGCAAATGGAAATGGAGAGCATACACAAAAACAAAACTCGGCCGGGACGTGCCTCGTGTGACGTTGATGTCCCGTTGACGATAGACCCATTCAGCAACCCCCAACCCCCATATTGTAACCACTACCCCCGCAGTACCGCCCACTCAGCCAGACGGGGCGGCACTTGAGCTAAAAGTTGCAGACGGTCTGGCATGGTAAAAAAAATTAACAACACCTCAAAGTCGCGTGTTCGACTATGACATACTTAGTAATCACAAAAAAATTAAGCGGAGATTTTAATTTCTATAAAAATAATCAGCAAAAAAAATAAGATAAAACATTAAGAAGAGGTTTTTAGAGGTTATTCGAAAACTAAAACGATTAAAGTTTTCCCAGCCGCCTTAATCTCCGCACATACTCTTGCCACCTACGATTACAGGGAATGAATAGAAATGTTGCATGTAGTAGGCAGCATAAACAAAGCACCCACCACGACTGCCACCGCTTCTGATGATTCAGATCCTCCTTCAGTTAGTGCACTCCACAGATGCTCCAAACAACAACAACAAGCATGGCGGCGTTGGCTACGGCGGGTAAATGCAGTTGGTGACAAAGCAACCATAGAGAGGGAGGTAGGGAGGACGAAGAGACCCTCGTCGTGCCGGCCGGGCAAGTTTACGGCCATTGGCAGACGGCTGCAGCCGAGAATGCATTAAAAATGCACAAGTGGCGCAGGATATATGTATGTAAATACGAGTGAAATACATATAGATGTATGTGCATATACAAAATCAAAGTCACAAAACTGCAGGCAAAGTAATTTGTTGTAAGGGTCAACGGTCAACGAACCCAGAGAACTCAAATTTATAGGGGAAGTCCCAAACAAAAGTTTGTATTTCAAAAATAAAGTTTAAAAGGTTTTTAATTGTAGGAAAATATTTGTTTACACCTAAGGGACTGGACAATATTTAAAGTTCTTTTGATAACTAAACCCATATAAATTAACAAACTATACACAAGAGACTTTTCCCTATTGCGCCTTTATAAGAATTTCAAAATTTGTAAGCCCTCAAGAATTAAAAAATACTCAAAGGAAGCTAATAACCCTTAAAAACAAAGCTCCAGAGGACTATAAATTCAAATTAAATAATATTAATGAGTGGAGAGGGAGCCATATAAAAATAAAACCAAATCTTAACTATTTTCTCCATATGGCATGGCCTTTTTGATTTGATTTTTCTTTGATCCAAGCTATGTATAAATGTAAATGTATTTTTTGTGGTTCATGACGCATATGTAGCAACAACAACAACAACAATCAGGTTACTGCGGATTCTGAACTACACACTTTGGACTTGGTTAGTGTACAAGACACACACACATCATCAACATTATTATTATTAATAATACTATTATCAAAAGCATTGTAAATAGAGAAGGCACCCCCCCTTTTAGGAAAGTGTGGCAAGAATGTAATAAGCCTTTTGGGCACTCACCTTTTGCGATTGAAGAAGCCACCGCCTTGCAGGAAATTGTTGCGCAGATTTACTTCGTCGTTCTGCTGATCATAAACATAGCCAAAGCATCGGAGGGGAGGATAGAGTGAACCGAGAAAGAAAAGAACATTTTGCAACAGTGAGTAATACTGCCAAATGGGTTTTGCAATCGCCCATCGACGGACGGCGGCACATCTGTTGCAAATTTTGGCAAGCGTTCTGCGTTTGCAACAGTCCGTCGTCGTCGTCGTCGTGTCGGTCACATATTTATGCCGGCCCGGCCCACAAAAATAGCTCACACTTTGAATGACAAACACACACGCCACGCGATCTTCTGCCCGCTGGCAGGGAAAATCTAAATAAACAAATTAAAAACACAAAATGAAAATATAAACCAAATCCGAACCCAATTTTGGGCTGCTAAAAAGTGAAATGCCGAAATCAAAAGCTAAGTGCTTCACTAATTTGGCCAGCCGGATTTGCTAATTGGTGACCAACGGACCCGTTGACGATCGGCGGACGTATGCCGGCGCGTTCTATACAATTAATGTTTAATTGCGGACAAACTTGGACTGGCGACGGATGAGAATGATTCATAATTTACGCCGCCTTTTATCGGAACAACAGATAAGCCCTGCAGTGGATACCAGGGGGGAGGCACAGAACGGAAGCAAAGTGTCGAGTTCACTGCCAACAGCACGTCTAGATTCTAGTTTAGCAGTTTGTTTTTTTTACTAAAGATTAGCTTTGAGGCTGAAGAGAATCCCCAGAAGATAAATGAAGGCTCTCAAAAATGTGTTAAACTTGATTTTTGCATTTTTCAGAAGCCAGAAGATGGAGATATTGATTGACATATTCACCAAGTTTATCTTTTCAACATAAATAAACCATTTAAGAAAGTTCAGAATGATTATTTCAAGTTCGAATACAAATAAGGATACTCAATCTCAATCTCAATATAAAACTTACGCCGAAGAGTGATGTACCGCCGCCTTGCATCTGGGGCTGCGAGGGGCTGCTGGATAGCGAGTCGCAGGCACCACCCACACCCATGCCCGTGTTGAGGCCCAGACCGTTGTTCTTCATGCCAAGCAGATGGGAGGTGGGCGAGGCATCACCACCGCCACTCGCTCCGCCGCTGGGGCTGTGCTTGCTGTGATGGAAGGACTGTAGGATATCATCAAGGGACTCCTCGTTGGCATTAAATCGCACGGTGATCGGTGTTGTGGTGGTGCTGCTGCTCAGTCCAGGCGGCGACTTGGACGCACCGGGCATGCCACCACCAGCAGCATTAACCACACCGGCCGCCGTATTGGCCGAGGATGTGGGCGATGTGGCGGCAGAGGCGGACGCGGATGTAGAGACGGACAGGTTGCTGTTACTGCCACTGGCACTGCTGGTGGCACTGTTGGCTGTGGAATGGAAGGACGAGTTAATCATTATTAGAATAATGTTGCAATACGTACAGATCTCACGTTTGTGTTTGCTAAAAGAAGAACGGGACTGTCCCATTTTTTGACGATTACAATTTCGAAACAAATAAAGTGTATTAACTACTAACACTAACCCGAAAAATTCATGAATGACGAGTGAAGCGAGCTATTCAAGCTCGAAAGCGAAACTAAAATGGAAAGTATGGCGGCTATAATATATAAGAATTTGACATACAAATCGGGGAAAGTATGATACTATTGGAAAAGTAGCCTATGCTCGATAATGAATCCTTCAGAAGTGATACGATTTTGTGATTTTGACCGATTGCTACTATCGTTACCAATATATATATTTTGGAGTTTTTGGTTGAGCGCTGGAAAATTGATATTTACAAATAATTTTTCGACTTCTAATGAAAATTGATGCTTTTTAAATTCATTTTTTGTTGTCTAAAATAACCAATTTAGTTTTCTTTTTTTATTATTCTAATTTATTCTTATTCTAATTTTATTTACAATACGATTTTCACTTTCAATATCTAAATTTCTGTTGAAAATCTATGTATATTAATTTAAACAAACAAATCTATATCTTTTAATCCCCTTTTAAAACCTAAACACGAATCTTATCTGTAAGATACTTTGTTTATTATTTAAGATATAATTACTGTTTATAATCTATAATTTTTTTCTACGCTTCCAACAATTTGTAATGACTCATAAGCATACTTTTCGGGGACTTGGCTTATCAATTTGATTTTGGGTAAATTAGCTATTCCTTATCTTTACCTATTTTTATAACAAAAGCCAAACGTGCACATCAAATTGTTAATTTTGTGTACGTGTTAAAAAAAAACTGTGTGACAGCATTTAAGCATATTAATGCCACCCATGACACCTCTTCACGACTGTCTGAGGTGGGGACACACACTTACCCTTTGGTAACTTGAGCGAGTCCATGGTGCCCGCACCAATGCTTTCTACGGCTGCACTTGGGCGGATCCGCTGCGCCTCAGTTCCGCTGCTGCCCTAGATGCCCTGCACACAGAAAGTGGAGCAGGTGGGAGTCGGGTTCGAGAAATCGGAATGGGAATCCGGCATGGAAATCCGAGTGTCCAAAAGATCAATCGGTGGCGGCACATGAAAAGATAATGAGAGAGAAAATGAAAATGTTAGCTGGGCACAAATAGTTGAATAGCTACAATGTGGGTTCATCATATTTTCCGATGAACACTTGGCGTTTTTTTTGTGTTTTTTGTTTAAAATGTCAACGTTTGTGGAAACGAGCCCCCTCCCTGATCTTTCCACCGCCCCTCGTCGACGCCCAGCATTTAGACCCGCACGTAATTGCGTTTAAAAATAAATAAATCGTACGGGAAAGCGAGAAAAAAGCAACAGCAACATCAGCAGCGGCAAGGCAGCAATAGCTCTTTGACATTAATTTTTATTTTCCTATTTTTAAAACCCTTAATACATTTTTGCCGCTGCTCTGACCGTTTGGCCGATTGTCGCTTCGCCAGCTCATCACAAAATCATTCTAAAAATTGTTCAATTTTGTTCCCCCCAAAGTTGAAAGTGAAATGAGTGTTGTGTTGTTGCACACTTCCAGCTAATATTAATATTTGAGCTTTGCCAAAAATGAGGTCAGCCGAGCAGTTTTTATAGTAACCACAATTATATAGGTCAAAGTCAAGCCATTTTTAGCTGGGTTTTTATTATGGGAATTGAGGATAAAATGATGGCTATAAATACGGATTTATTGCTTCATAATGGCCAGAGAACATATAAATTTGTTTAAATTATATATTTAACCCCCTGAAATAAACAAAAGCTCAAATCTTTTATTATATTACATCCTGTTTTCAGACTAGAGTTCCCAATTAAGCTCGGTTTATAGCCAAGGAACTGACTGATTGCAAAGAGGGCATTGCTAATGGCGTTTCTATGACACGGCCCAAATTTTATGGCCAACAAAAAAGGGTACTACATATCGTTCCACGTTCGCGGCGATAAAATGGGCCATAAAATGTGCAGTGCGTGTTGCGGGCTGAACAGCAATCAATCATATTATTGATAAAAAAAAAAGAGTCTTGGCAAGCGACAGCACACAGAATACACACTATATTTTGTTGTTATTCTTTCTAAACTTTTGCGTTTTGTATTTTGTGCATGAGTAATAAATGTGTGTAGATATGGCCAGATAATGGGGTAGCGAGTTCTAAATTTGTAGCGCTATTCAAGTGAAAACAGACTGCTGGGGGGATTACAATTGATCGCTTTTCCAATTACAAAGCCACCCCCGAGGGCAAATGATTTTCAGAGCTCGCTGCTGCTGGCTGCCTGTTCCCAATGTCGGTCAAATATGCTGCCCAGTTTTGCATACGAAATATATAGCATATTTACACGGGAAGAAAATGGGAGAAAATAAATTTAAATTTTACCAAACACCAACAAAAAATGTAAATCAATTTCCTTCAACAATTTCAGATCAATAATATAATTAAAAATAAATACCCAATCTTCTGCTTGAAATAATCATCACTTTTGGGAGGCACTATATCGAGTTCAAGAGATAAATAAATCGAAATTAAATCGAATCGAAATTAAATCGAATTTGATAGAAAAAATAATTTCCACATTTGTTTTATTTTGGGAAACATTGAATTTTAAAACTATTATTGACATTTGGGTTTTAAGAGCAATTTACTTTAATTATATATTTCTGAAGTCTATAAATTTAAAGCACATCAAAAAAGTGCTCAAAACTATGCTATGATAAAATAAATGACAAATAAATAAATAAAGAACTATTGTTTAAGATCAAACATTCTGTAGCTTTAATCTGTGCACATTTTCAGGATATATTAAGAGGCGTTACAATTTCTGGATTTCCCTCTTATTCTTCTTCGACTTTTGAACAAAAAACTTCAAATTGATTTACAGAAATTATCCAATATTTTCGTTCCGTGTTTTACAATATCCAATATCCAGCGCTGACTGCCTACGTCCGCTGTCCGTCCCTGGACACGCACTTCATTTTGGGCTGAGCGACCGGAAAACGTCTATTGTTTGGAGGAAAAACAAAAAAAGGGGGAAGGCCAGGCCACTGTTGTGGAGGGACGACTACGGGCAGCGGGGGCTTAATTAGTTAAATGCGGAGACAACAAAATCGTTATGCCAATGAAATGGCTCACTCGGGCATGAAAATTCCAACCGCAGGTGCCCCCCCCCACAGTCCAGGCCCAGTATCAGTATCCATCTCCATCCCCGAAAGAAAATAAAGAAGAAGCTCTCTGGGCAAAAGGAAAATAAAGCTGGCATAATCAATACATAATTTTGCCCTACAAACGAGACGACGAAAGCGACCCCCAAAAAATAGCCGAAGAAGACACGACGATTGCGACGACGAACGCACAGCAATAACAACAATGACAGTAACGCCCCCGTGCCACACACACATACACACACACCCACACACAACGGTGGCACACACGCACACTTGAAAAGTAAACAAGTGTAATGTGCCGCCAAAAGCACAGACTGCTTGGCTCAGCTTCAAGAGAGCGACGACGGTTGGGATTGGATTGGACTAGAGATGGGCAAATATTTCGATATCGGGGCATTCCCCGAAAATGTCACGAACGAGGACAGAGGTGCAAGCTATTGCTTACATTTTGTAAAACCAGCTTTAAAACAATATATATTTTAATAGAAAGCTTATAGATTAAATATTCCAAAACCCTTTCTTTTTTTTAAACAAAACTTCTTTAGTTATTTGATCTCATGTCTCACCTTCTAATTTAATTTTTCACCATGAATAAATTAGCAGGCACTGACTTTAAAGGTAAACTTTTTGGGGATAATATTTTTTTATACAGAAGTAACAAGAAAAATCGTTTAAAAAAAAACCCACCCCTGATTACGGGCAAGTGTTAATTTGAGAACCAGTTTATAACCTACTGCCAACCCCGAAAACGCGAGCGAGCCCTTTGTTTACCAACTCTCGAGAGTGGGAAGAGCCGAGATGCAGTTAGTTGTATCTGTGTTTAGTATCTGCAAACAGAATTTGGTTGGAAAACCCTTTAGCAAACGAAGTTTGTTTTTGTTTGCTGTATGCTTTATGCTGTGTGTGCCGCTGCTGTTTCTCTTACTTTTGCTGCCTTCTCCCCTGCTTCGGTGCGGTGTGTGCACTTCTATTATCACGTCTGCAATTAGAGCCAAAGTAACTGGGCCAAGTTGCAGCAGCAGCAGCAGCTTTCAGCTTTTTTGCCCAGCTTTTCTCGCGTTTTCACGGGGTTGGAGAATTTTTAGGGGTTTATTGCGGCGTTTGCTTTGCTCCGCCGATTCGTTGCCGTATTTGCCAGTTGCCCCAGTTCCAATTGGTTACGTACACACTCGCAAAACGCACACTCGCTCACACAAACACTCGTACGCGGACAGACGCACACTTGCGCGCACCTAATGGTAGATAATGCCAGCCCTGGATGAAAACTGGGGCAAATAAGCCAAGAATTTCAAATGTCAATTTTTGACAGGTGTTGTGTTGGGCACTGAAAAAGCGGAAAAACTAACCTTTAGCTGCCTCCCGAATGCCTTTTGCCTCTCTTCGCAGCAGCAGCAGCAGCAGGAGAAGGAGAAGGAGCAGGCGCACGAAGATGAGGGGAAACCAAGGATGGATACACGACGACGATGAAAACTTTCAGGTGCAAGTTTTTCCCACTGCGCCAGTGTGCGTGTTACATTTCCGGGGGTGCACAAACACACACACACACACACGAGCACTGTCACACGTACACACAGCCTGTGACGTAGATGATGGGTGCTACTTTCGTGCGAAAATTCCTTTGAAGGATATATGCAGACGCTTTAATTTCGGATTTGTATAAAGCCCAGGACACTTTAGCACGTCTAATTTCTCGACATCACTGAAAATTTCGGTTGAACAGCAATTTAACTATTTTTGCACTATTTTCGATTGAATTTTCATTTCCAAATTGACTAAAAAAGGGGCCTGTGTGTTTTTTGTTTTCTGTTTTTCCTGTTTTCCCGAGCTTGCGGTCCCTTCCGCTAGTCAGCGACGACTAACAACCGATGTTTTCCAACCAGATACATCGGAGTTTTCATCGATAAGATTAGTGAACCAAAAACACGAATTTGAATTAACTTTGATGGGTACATTGTTTTGGTATATTAACTATCTAAACTGTATGGCAGTATACATTTTTTACATTTTCTTATTTTCCCTTTTTTTAAGCAGATTTTGCACAGATTTTTAGAAAATTAAAAAACTAAAAAATAATAATAAAATACAGCTGCTTGGCATCTGGCCATCTTGACCAGCACATCTGTTGCAATCGATACATCGATCATTCGACATGGCCCTCCCCCCTAATTTGCAGGAAAATAAATAATTCCCCCCGTTATGCTGTAACAATTATAAAAGCACTACAATTATGTAGTAATTAACAAAAGATGAAAGATTACATAAAATAGACTGTAATCTGGCAACGCCACAGCTGTTTGGCCCTCCAAAAAAAACAACAAAAAAGAAAACAACGAATTACATAAAACTACATGACTTACAAGAACAACACAGTAGTCCAATGGTTTTGTTTATCTCCGCTTCTTTTTTGGCACAACCCCTTAACACCAACACACACAATCATACACGCGCTGCGAATTGTTGCGATTATATTGTTATTGTCTTTGGTTTCGTTTCTGGCCGAGTTTTTAATTACAATCACTTTCGTAGAAAAGGCGTACCACAAAATATTCGCGCACCCAGAGTCTCGATCCCCGTGTCTTGTCTTTTTGTGGTAAATCGTGTTCTACAAAAGTCAGTACATTTTTTTTTTATAATTTTTTCTGTGTGTGATATTTTGTACAAATTATTCGGCCGAGAACGAAGCTACTCGGGTAAAAGCACACGACAAAACTCAGAATTTCATCGCCTGCTGGTTGGTCGAGTTTATTGGCAATTTTGATGTGTTGATTGCTGGATACTCTTCATTCACGCATTCGAAACTCGTTTTATTTCAGTTTATAATGGAAGTAAAGTTCTTTGGATTATGTAGCTTATTAGTTTGGTTAATTGGCAACAAAATATCTTACGTTGGCTTTAAAGAACTGAACAAATAAGAATTTAATTGGTGAGCTGATTTATGTTCCTCTTAAAACTCTACTTCGATATACTTATAGCGAAATTATCGATGGTGCACAGTGATAAAGCAGAGCTGCCACTTTTTGCTTATGCTGGGCGCGATTTTAAATAAGCTTTGAATATATATTTATAAAGCGTTGATTAAGTTTGTGGTTTCTTTTTAAAGTTGTTTGTGTTTATCTGGGACAAAGACTTACGATATACTTAAGCCTGATCTATTTTTATATCTTCTTTATAACAACTTTTCTGAAATTCCCAATTTTTCTTAAAGCACATGGAAAAATTATGGTAAAATATGGTAAATATTTTATTACTTCCTATTTATTTTTATTTTTTCGAATCTTATAATATTAAACAAATGTCTTTTTTCATAATAAAAATAATCTCAATGATTGATTCCATTATAATCTTTGATTTGTTTACACTAATATATATATTACACATGACAGAGCTTTTTTTCGCCGTGTCTTTGTTTATGACAAAGACGCGACCGGTTCTTGATAAGCTTGAGATTCTCAAGCACGACTTGTCTGACGGCTCATCGCAGTTACGATCGCGATTCTCATCATGGCGGATGCATCTCGTTACGCCGCCACAGGGAGCTGCAGCCTCCTTTTGCTAGCCCTCGTTTTCCTCCTGCTGGTTGTCGTCCAGGGATACGAGGTGCCCAAAGCACATATCGAGGTATTCTATCCCAAGGGATTCGAGGTGTCCATTCCGCACGAGGAGGGAATCACACTGTTCGCCTTCCATGGCAAGCTGAACGAGGAAATGGAGGGCTTGGAGGCCGGCACTTGGGCCCGGGATATTGTGAAGGCAAAGAACGGGCGCTGGACATTCCGGGATCGGAATGCAGCCCTCAAGCCCGGCGACATTCTCTACTACTGGACGTACGTTATCTACAATGGACTGGGTTATCGCGAAGACGACGGGTCGTATGTGGTGAATTCCTACAGTGGCAACAATAACACGTCGCGACCTCCGCCAGTGCCCGTTGATCCCGGTACGTCATGGAGTTCGCCCGATGATCCGGGCCTAGACATACGAATGGGCGGTTGCCAGAGTCCCAAAACCCAGGTGAATGGAGCCCCCACTCGGTGTGTGGGTCAACTGGTCTTTGTGGATGAGTTTAATGGCACCAAGTTGGATCCCAGCAAGTGGCTGGCGGAACGCAGGTTCTCTGGAGAGCCCGACTTTGAGTTCAATGTGTATGTAGACGACGCCCCCGAGACTTTGTGCCTGAAGAACAGCCAAGCTATTCTCGCCACGACCACTATGCGGAAGCTCTACAAAAAGGGACCGGAAGGGAAACTGGACTTGTCGTCGAATGACCATGTCTGTACGGGATCGGCCAACACGCACGACTGCGTCCGCGACGGGAGGACGATAAGGGACGGCCTGCCGCCGGTTGTCACCGCCCAGTTCACCACCAAGCAGTCGTTCTCCTTCAAATACGGTCGCGTCGAGGTGCGAGCCAAGATGCCGCGGGCTGACTGGGTGACGCCGCAAATCTGGCTGCAGCCGAAACACCACGTCTACGGGACGAGCGACTACAAGTCGGGCCAGATCAGGATCGCCTATACCCGTCCGGCCAACCGTATGCTGGATCTGTATGCCTCCGCCGTCCTATTTGCAAATGAGCCCCTCCGATCTGCGAAGAGCTGCTTGAAAGCTGGAACCGGCGACACCTCCGAAGACTGGAGCGACAGCTTCCACATCTATACCCTGGAATGGACGCCAAATCAACTGCGCTGGCTGGTCGACGGCAAAGAGTGGTGCGTCCAGGGCAGCGATAAGGGAGCCTTCAGCGAGACAACCGCCGGCGGCCAGCGCCTGGTGAATGCCCAAAAACTGGAGGAGGGCACCGGACTGGCGCCCTTCGATCAGGAGTTCTACATAACCTTTGGCCTGAGCGTGGGTGGGTTCAACGAGTACCAGCATGTGGTGAAGGAATGGAACGAGCAGTCGCCGCAGGCCCAAAAGAACTTCTGGAATAGCATCAAGCGGCATCGTGACCACTGGATGGCCGAGGGTCAGATGGTGATTGACTATGTCAAGGTGTATACATTGTAACCGAAAATATTCTTCAAAAATCATAAATATAAATATTAAACATTTTAATTACATACAATAAATTTCAGTTTCCAGAAGGTTTATTTTGTTTAAGATTAAAAATAAATGGATTTCCTCTTCCCATATTATCTATATTTGGGTTAATACTCGCCGCTGAGACTTATCTTCTTTTCCTCACCGCTGACTTGGGTTTCCAGTAAACCAAGACGCCTTTGGATTATGCAGATGCAGATTAATAAGTCCAAGAATTTAAATAATATTGCTTAGGTTGAGAGATAAAATTCAATAAAATCAAAATTTAAACTGGCAGAGAACTGGTTCTTTTCTTTTCAAATTTAAATACTCTCAACGGTATTTTTTGGTTTGATATTTTTATATTTTTCGGTAGTATTGGTATGTTCACATTGATTTTGCTCACATAACCTGCGCCGGACTTATTTAGCCGAAAACCACAAGTAAATCGTAAAATTGTGATAGTTTATCAACATTCTAACTTAAACTTGAACTACCCACGCACAGATACTAGCAAAATGCAGATTACTCGCCTTGCCCTGCGCCAGATCACCCGCCAAGTGCGTCTGCAACGCATGTACAGCGCTGCTGCTCCCGCTGCCGCCGTCTCTGGAGCGGAGAAGCTGGTGCCACCGGCGCCGGAGGGTGCAGCCAAGCCACCTAATCCCAAGCTGGACAGCATAGTCAACAACATTGCCGCCCTGAATCTGCTGGAGGTCGCCGAGCTGAGCACGCTGCTGAAACAGAAACTCAACCTGCCCGAAACCGCCTTTGCCCCCCAGTTCGCCGCTGGACCGGCACGTGCTGCTCCCGCCGAGGATGAGGAGGAGGCGGCGCCCAAGAAGGTGCAGACCTCGTTCAAGGTGAAGCTGGTCAAGTTCGATGAGAAGCAGAAGGTGGCGCTGATCAAGGAGGTGAAGAACCTGCTGGAGGGCATGAATCTGGTGCAGGCCAAGAAGTTTGTCGAGAGCGCTCCAACCATTGTCAAGGAGGACGTGCCCAAGGAGGAGGCCGAGAAGCTGAAGGAGGCGTTGGCCAAGGCGGGTGCCATCATCGAAATTGAGTAGGATCATCGCAAGGATCGCCTTTTTCGTTTTTCTATTCTGCGTTTAGCTGCTAGTTATTGTTTTAATAAAAAGCCAGGCAACATTTGCTGTAAACTTAGCAAAAATGATTTTTATAATTAAACTTCATAATAAATTTTAGACTTAAATAAGAATCAAGAATATTTTAAGCCTGAGAGAACTTTAAAAGTTGTGGAAAATTAAATTTGTATGCTTTAAAAAAGGTTAATGTTTTGTCAGGCAAAAATTATTGAACTAAAAAAAATTATAAAAGTATAAAGATTACAATCTATTTAAAAGCTATTGCCATTCATAAAGTTTAAACATGCTAAATTTAATTAATAAAAAAATGCAATTTAAATGTTGAAGTTAACAGATCCTTAACAGCTCAGCGATACTGTTAACAGATCGTCAGTTGGCAATGCGCTACACTTGCTACTTTCTACGCTTTGCCCTGGAAAACAATCCAAGTGTCAATCCACTTTTACCTTCTTTTTCAGATTAATAACTAATTAGTAAACAGCATAGTCGGTGATTAGTGTTATCCTGCTAATTGGCGTCGTGCGTGGCGCGTTCTAGTAAATGCAGCGATCAGCGGCGCACTTACACACACGCGCCGCCGCCACCGTCGTCGCGTTGCCAACTCAGCCAAAGTATACCGTTACATCATTTGTAACCGAAAATCGAACGCGTTTTCGATTTTTATTTATAGCCACAAAATGGCAGCCGCTCGAGCGGAAAGAAGATGCTAGACGAGCGCGTTTACAGAACGCCGGGTAAACATGACCGACACTTTCTTTTATCTCCGGCAATCCGGTGAAGGCAGAATCATGCGGCGCTGCACGCGTGCGCTGTGACCACGCAAAATTGGGTGCCAGGCATTTCTATCACTTTCCTCGACCAGAAAAAAAAATCGGTTTGTTGTCGTCCAGAAGCGATACGCGTAAATTCGGGTAACAAATAAAGCCAATACGATGGAACAAGCCGCCCAACTGACCACTTCCCATGCGTGAGTGCTCCACATTCTCTCCCGGCCAAACGAAATAAGTCTCACACGATCTTCGGACAGGTGCGGAATCTGGAACAAGGAATTACCAAGCTGATTTGAACACTTTATCGGAATATTTAATATAATTTAAATTATTATTTCAAGTTTGGGGGTTTTTTGCTATAAAAATTGTAATAAGCAAGCAAATATTTTTACTTTTTAAAATATATGCTAAAATATATATTAAATATAATGGAAAACCTTTTAAAATTAATACAAATTGCATGAAAAAATCATACTTTTATATTTGTAAGAATATACAAAATATATGCTAACTATTTAAAAATATATTAATAATAGAAAATAAATTTCTTGATATTTTTTTAGTAAAAATAGATACTTTTTCAGATCAATATGCATTTTAGAAAACTCCCCCTGTCGCTCCTGGCCACAATGCACGGCGCGTCGGGTTCTCTCAATTAGCACCTGCGCTGGCCACTGCCATGGAGCACACTGTGCCCCCAAAACTTGGATCTCCATCGGCTCAGTCACCATTGTGTCGCACGCGCGAGTGGACCTCTCTCTCTCTCACTGTCTGTCGCTCGGGCTCCTATCCGTTCCAGCCTCCAGCTAAGCTGAGTGAAAACCGAAAGTGATCCATCCATTCATCATCATGTCTGACGGCAGCAGTTCCTCGCGACTTTTGGCCCTCGTGGCCATCTTCTTCAGCAGCTACATAGCGGGCACCTACAGTGCGGCACGGACCTCCAGTAGCTTGGTCTTAACGCCGGATTCGAAATATAATCGGACTTTGAATACTACACTCCTCGACGAGGTGGAAGAGGCTTCCTCTAGTGGCCTTGCCCGCAGCGGTTCTCGACATCCTCGCTGTAAGTTTTAGCTGGAAGAGATCACTGCTTTTAGATCCAAGATCATGCCGGATGAGTGCCGGTGGTTTGTTTTTTCATCGTGGTGGCAGTATGTGGGTCATACCTCAATTATCACCCACTGTGCATGAAGTGCCGCAGGTGGATTCTTTAGTCTTAGCCGTCCCCGTGCCCTAAAACTCTTCATTATTGCGGTCTGCTGGCGAAGATTTCCAATTGCGCACTGCAATTTGTGAGCAGGGGAGCCCCACTAAGATGTCCTGGCATTTAAAAATTAAAAAGTTTCGGTTTGGTTATTATAGTTTGATAAAGAAAAGGGTTATAACAAGGAGTTTTAAATTTAAAATAAGATGAAAAAGTAGGACTTTAATGCAGGAAAGGAATTTTCTATTAATATTAATTTATTAATTAATTATTAAAATTTATAGTGGTCTAAATATTTATTTCTTTTAATAATAAGAATCCTTCTAGCTAAAGTATTCTTTAATAATTATTTTGTTTAAATTTGATCTCTTATTATTATGTTTAAATTTATAAATGGGCTCATAGTTAGTTCTCTGAATTTATAGAATAGAATATAGAATTTATAGCTATTATAAGGAAAATTCCTTGTAATATTAAAATAAATAAATATTAAAATATAAAGAATTAAATATTACATTTTTAGAATCCATCAAGCTATTATAAGGAAAACTCTTTATAATATTAAAATAAATATCAGTTTTAATATTTGTAAATATCCAAGAATTACCTAGAATTTTTCCTAATTGATTTTAACCTAAGAAACTTACAGTCTATCTACTGTATCTACTGTAATATATATTTTTTTCAATTGCAACTTATCTCTTAAGGTTTAATTACCTGTAATAAATGGTGGCCAATAGTGATATAACATCATAAAATACAAGAACCCTTTTCTTTACACTGCCTTTTGAGTGACGCTTTATTTCTACAATCTTTTTAGGGTTCCCGTTTTACACCATTGGTCGTTTCTCCAATGACATTTGCACGGGCAACAATCTGCTCCTGGGCACCTGCGTAATCAACGGTGAATGCACCGACAACAGCGGCGTGGCGGCGGGCAGTTGCTCCACCATCACAGCCCAGGCCATCTGCTGCATTTGTAAGTCATTTTAGGAATATCATTAAAAAGCAGTTAATCAGAGATTTCCCATCTCCATACAGATCAAAGGACCTGCGGAGCAAGTACCTCATACAACAATACCTACTTCTACAACAGCAACTATCCGGCTCCATATGCGGGCGGTGGGAGGTGCTCCATTGTGGTCACTCCGCCAGATTCAAGCATTTGCCAGCTGCGCGTGGACTTCCTCTCCCTTTCGCTGGCTCCACCCTCGGGCGATGGATCCTGCAACACCGATGCCCTGACCATCACCGGCGGAGCCTCACAGGTGCCCAGCATCTGTGGCGAGAACTCCGGCCAGCATGTGTATGTGGACTTCAATGGCGTGAATCCCATCACCATTTCGGTGGCCACCTCCTCGGGCTATACCTTCAACCGCAACTGGCAGTTCCAGATCCGCATGCTGGGCTGCACGTCGGCCACCTTGGCTCCTGCTGGCTGCCTGCAGTACTATATGCCCAGCAGTGGCACCCTTGCCAGCTTTAACTACGTCTCGGCCGCCTCCTCCGCCCTGAATTCCATTGGCGTCCAGGGTACCAGGCAGCTGGCGAATACCAAGTATGGGATCTGCATCCGCAAGGCGGCCGGCATGTGCTCCATCACCTACAGCCAGGTCAGCTCCGATACGTACTCCTTTACGCTGACAAATGATGTCGGAGCCGTGGATCCGGCCCTGCTGGCCACGTCCTCGGTGCAGAGCCAGGAGTGCACCACGGATTACATTGTTATACCGGCGCCCACGCAGGGAGGCGTCTCGCTACCCAGCGATCGTTTCTGTGGTCTGGGCCTGGTGTCCACGACCACAGCGGCGAAGCCCTTCGTGGTCTATACGGTCACGGATGGCAATGAGGATTTGGATATATCGAATCGGGGATTCTATCTGTCGTATTCACAGAACGCATGTCCAATTCTGTAAAATTTGTTGGGGGAAAATAAAAGACTTGATTTATGAATAGCAGAGACCGAAGTGGATATTTCTGGCGGGGAAGGACAAAGAAAATAGTTTGGAAAGTTTCAGAACTAACTAACCATGCTGAAGTCTGTGAAAGTAATTAGCAAAAATGATCTAATTAGAAACCCAAGTGTTTTCCAAGAGATATAGATATCAGATAGTGGAATCATAATAGTGACAATCGTGAAAAATAAGTTAAAATCATAAATAGAAATTAACAGCTGGCTGAAATTGGTTGTTCCCGAAGAAGTCTCCTTTAGGGAACCATTCTATTAACCTTATCGATCTCTGTATAATGTTATGGAGAAATGGTAAAAATAAAGATATAAAAGAAAGATAAACATATAAGAACAATTCACCGAAGAAACAAAGCGATTTGTTTAAAATTTGTTGAGCTATTTTTAAGGATTTCAAGTCCCAAATTCAATGATTATATTCTAAAAAGTCTTCAGTCTTTATTAACTATTTGTTTTGATTTTTAAATACCTATTAATTCTAAAACAAACCACAAACGACCAAGTCGATTCGGCAATACAACAACAGAAGCATTTTCTAGACTAGACAATCACGATTACACAGCCAGCCGGATGAGGCTGTCGATCTCCGCCTGCAGCTCCTTGACCTGCAATTAAGACCAAGTTAACACATAAAAATAAAGGTAAGCCTTTAAGCGACTAACCTTATTTTCGAAATGCAATTTGGTGTCCTTGTTCGCCATCAGCTGGAAGGCCTCATTGTCCAGACGCAAGCGATACTTCTGCAGCTCGGTGGCCAGCTTTCGAAGCTTCTTCACATTCGCCTGATTCATCTCGCCGCGCTTCTCCGCCGTCACACCCACATCTTTGCTAATCGTTATGCCAAAGGAACAAAGTGCGCCCGCCGTCGAGAAGAAATTCTGCTTCTCTGTGATATTCGCGTTCTCGTCCATTAGCTCCAACTCCACGGTTTCGCAACGCGTTAGTACCTTGATTTGTGGCATGTGGCGACGCAAGATGTCCTGCGACTCGGCGTTCTTGGCGAACAAAGTGAGATGCGGATGATGGCGCTTGCTGATCTCATTGCGACTCTTCACTTGCCGCACGCTCTGGCAGATGTTCACCATCTCGTTGACCTCATCCTCCAGCTTTTTGTCCTGGAATTCGGACAGATTGAGCTCGACATTGACTGGCACATGCTGCAGCAGCTCGCTGGCCACGAATGGGGTAAACGGGGACATGGCCTGCAGGCCCCAGCTCAGGCAGGCGGTCAGAGTGCCCACATGGATGTAGGCGTTGTTCTCGCGGTTACTTATCGCCGTCTTGGTGGTCTCCTGCAGGTGAAAGCCGATCCATTTAAAAGGTAGTTTATAATGCATTAAGGATTCAAACACTCACCAAATAAGTATCACAGAGATTTTGATAGAAGAACGTTTTCAAAGCGGCTGTGGCCAGATGGAAATTGTTATTGATGAAGCTTTGAGAGACGATGGACAAGGTTTCTGCCAGTCGGCCAAGGATCCAGCGATCCCACATGCCCAGGCTAACAGCGTTGAGCGACTCGAAATCCTGCAGAGAAACGCCCAGGCTCTTGGCGGAGCCCATGGTGAACCGCATCGCCTGCCAGATCTTGTTTAGGAACAGCTTGTTGGTGTAACAGGCATTGACATCGAAGCTGATGAAGTGGCTCTTGATGTTGTGGCTCATCAGGGTGAAGCGAAGGGCATCTGTGCCGCATTCCTGAATGCCCTTGGGGAACATCTTTGTCAGACCAGCCGTGGATGTCTTGAGCTCTTCGGGCTTGATGATTCCCGCCTCGCAGGACTGCTCCAGACCAGCCTTTAGGCTCTGCACGAAAAACATAATTATGCAAGTTATATAGAAAAAAAGAAAATACAAAGTAAGTTTGTACCTCTAAGCTGGCGCCCTGCACCACCTGCTGGGGGGCCACAATGTTGCCCAGACTCTTGGACATCTTCCTGCCTTGGGCATCGCACACAATGCCATTGAGCAGGATCCTCTGGAAGGGCGCCTCGCCCGTCAGCTTCAGGCCCATCATCATCATGCGTGCCACCCAAAAGAAGAGGATGTCGTGACCAGTTTGCATCAAGTCCAAGGGATACCGCTCCTTGTAACTCTCATCCGGCCAGCCAGCCACTGAGAACGGCAGCAGCGAGGAGGAGAACCATGTATCCAGTACGTCGGGATCACGTGTCAGTGTGAACTCATCGCTGCCCACCAATTGCTTTGCCTTCCGACGGGCGGCCCCTTCGCTGAGGGCAGCCACCCAGCGAGTGGTGCCGTTGGCGGAGTCGGTCACCTGATAGGCGGGCACTTGGTGGCCCCACCACAGCTGCCGGGATATGCACCAGTCGCGGCTGTCCTGCAGCCAGCGTTCCCATTCCGTTTCGAAGCTTGGCGGCTGGATCTGCAGCCGTCCACTGTGCAGCTCGGAGAGGGCCTCCTTGGCCAGATCCTGGCACTTGAGGAACCATTGCGGCTGGATCATGTACTCGATGATGTCCCTGGAACGCGAGCAGATGGGCAATTGCATGCTGTGGGCGCGCACCTCGCGCAGCAGCTCCATTTCCTCCAACTTATTGACGATCAGTTCGCGCACCTCGAATCGCGGCTTGCCGTTGAACTCCGGATGTGTATCGGTCACATGACCGGTTTCGGTAAACACCTGACGCGGCACCAGTTTGTGGCGCGTGGCCACCTCAAAGTCGAACTTGTCGTGGGCTGGCGTGATCTTTACGGCTCCGGTGCCGAACTCCTGGTCGACAGCGATGTCAAAGATCAGCGGTATGGTTTCGTCGCGAAAGGGATGCTTCAGCATAACCTCCTTTTGGTTGCGATATTTGCTGTAGCGCGGATCCAGCGGATGCACGGCGACGGCTACGTCGCCTAGAATGGTCTCCGGTCTGGTTGTTGAAACCAAGATCTCCTCAACACTGCCATCCGGCAACGTTTCGCCATTGACGACGCGGTAGGCAAAGTCGTAGATCCGGCCAAAGAGCACATTCCGCTCGTAGCCCGGAACGGCGATCTCCATCGGTTCCTTGACGTCCAGCAGATCGACCTCGATGTCGGAGATGGCAGATCGCAGGGAGGTGGACCAGTTGACCAGGGAATTGCGCCGGACTATGAGACCCTCGTCGAAGAGTTGCTCGAAGGCCACGTTCACGGCATGCGCTTGCTTCTCATCCATGGTGAAGTACTCGCGCTGCCAGTTAAGGCTGCAGCCTAGTTGTCGCAGATCCTGCACGATGCCGGCGCCCTTTTCCGCCTTCCAGCGCCACACCTCGTCCAGGAAAGCCTGCCGCCCCAACTCTTGACGCGTTTTTCCCTGCGCCGCGGCAATGGTGCGCTCCACCACCACTTGGGTGGCAATTCCAGCGTGATCTGTGCCCGGCACCCAGTCCACCTCATAGCCCAGCTGACGGCGCTCACGAGCAATCACATCCTGCACGGTGGCCATTAGAGCATGCCCCAAGTGTAGATTGCCGGTTACATTTGGCGGCGGGAGGAGCATGCGGTACGTTCCACGCTTGCAGCCACCGCTCTTCGGCGTGGGCAAGTCCGCCTGTCGCTTCTCTCGCTCCCAATAGGCCTTCTCCACCGGCTTGGGCTGGTATCCAGCAGCAAGAGGCAGTTCCTTGGATGCATCTGACGGTGAAAAAGCAAGAATCTTTCAGACCGCACTGGAATTATGACTGAAAACGGGGAAGACTTACCTTTAGCTGTGCTGAAGTACAAGCAGGTCACCCTTGGCGGGCGGAGATATGGGTATTTAAGAAGTTTGCGGCTGAAATTTCGAATTATTTGCATTTTTATTAACTAAAATTGTTATTTGTTATGTCAAAACATCAGATGGGCCCGACTACTTACGATAGCAGCTGTTTCGATAGCGATATCGATAGACTGGGTGCCAATTTAAATTCAAGCTTCGATAAAAGGAAAAAAGTTTAAAAAGCGTTAAAACCCAAAAATTACACAAAAATTATTTAAAATGTGATCATTTTATTATAATTTTGATGTTAGAATACATAGAATATGATATTAATAATAACATTAGATTTTAAATACGATTTCCCTTTGATATAAAATAGATGCATCGCCATTTATCGATTCGATGAACATGACTTGTAGTAGTCAATCAATCTATCTGCCTCTCGAAAGCCCGCCTCCGTGGCGCCGTGAACCGTGGAGAAGTGGCTCTGGCTGCTAGCTTCACCGGCAAAAAGCAATCTTGGTTGACCGTCACATCCCATGACGGGTGACGCCAGATCCGAGGGCCCAGTATCCAGTTCGTCGGCTTGCGTGGTTCGATAACTGTAGCTGCCGCGGAAATTCGGATTCGAAAACCACTTGCTACGGATGAAGTGCTTGGGCGGCGGCACCTCAAAGTTCAGAAACTTGCAGAAGAGCCACTGCAAGCCCTCGAGGACTTTCTTATCCTTGAGTGACTCAACGCGGCGACCATGCGGACCACCAATCCAGACCAACAGCAAGCGCGGTTGATGTTTAACCTTGTGAATGCCGGGTATTCCCTCAAGCCAAGCAAACTCCGAGGAGCGGAGCTCCTGCAGATCCTCCTCCCGCCACAAGCAAAAGAAACCGACAAAATCATCGGGAAATGGCTGCGTGTCAAACTCCAGATACATCTTGTCCACGGTTCCCAGCTGGAGACTTCGGATAGCATTCACCTTGGCCGTTGGCAGGGGCGGGGTGAAGAGCTGTTCATGTTGCTCCTGCAGAACACCCAAAGATACCGTGCAGATGACATGATCTACGATAAGGGTGTCTCCATCCTCGCAAAGCACTTTCACTTTGTCGGGATCGAGAAATTCGATCTTGACAACCTTCTTTCTCAGCTTGACGCGGCCGTCAAGTAGCCCCAGCTCCTCTGGTTCATCCTCGCTGACCTTCATCAGAAACCGGAGGAATCTCGCATAGCCCTGGTCGCGCCAGTTGATTAGTTGGTCGCCACTGCACAACTCGTACTCTGAATGGAACCGGCCGGAGACCTCGAACAGGTTATCCGCAGCCAAAACAGAGCTCTCGTGCTTCGCAAAGCAGTCCAACGCTTCGGCGGCCACCGCACGGTCTACCTGAGGCAACTGCGACTCGATATTCTGCCAGTATTTCTCCGTCAGATAGCTGCCTATGTTTTCCGCTTCTGCCGCGGGATCTTTTGGCACACTCCGCTCGGCAATGCCATACAGCTTTTGGCCAAGTTCGAGGGGAATCAATTCCCTGTTGGACCGCACCATGCGCATACCGCTAAAAAAGTCGCCGGTAAAGTCCAGAAGATCGCGATCCTTAACCATGTGGTAGACGCAATTTCGATGCTCTCCATGACACCACTGGGCGCCCATGTCGATGACATTATCGCCAAACGGAATGGTGTTTATCCGCCCGCCGATGCGGTTCTCTGCCTCAAGGATCTGCACGTTGCTAAAGTTGTTCTGCAGAAGCCGGGTGGCGGCCGCTATGCCAGAGACACCGGCTCCAATCAGCACTATCCTTGAGGTGGCCCGACACTTTTTCATCCCGATCGGTTGGTTTGGCTGTCTGATAAACAAGACAATCAACGAACTACTGATCGAGATTTCGAGATGTGGCTTAAAATGAAGCATTGTTGACAACTGCATTTCCATGGCTTCCATTGTGGTTTCACGTCACCACCACCTGTTGCACGCACCACAAAAATGTAACATTGAGAAATCTGGGTCATTCAAGAACTTATGTACATCTGGTCTGATAATTTAAAATAAAATAAAATCAAAAGAGGCTGAGAAAAAGAATGTTGGCAAGATCTTGCAGTGATCTCCTTAATTTGTATTTGTATACTTGTATTTTGTAGACATGGATTAATAATATTTAAAACAAATTATATCTTAGTTTTAATAATTAATTTAGTTATAATACAATTTAATAATTAATTTCCTTTAATTTTATTTTATTAAAAATAACCAAAATATATTTCAAAATAACGGTGCCTCTGTGGTTACTTTTCGCAAAGTCTGGCTTTTCGCAACAGTTCGCGACGGTCACACAAACGCAAAAGCTCTTCAAAAACAGTCGGACGGGACGGAAACAGAAAAGAAAGAAATGCAATCTGGGCAGTGAGCGGGGGCGTGAAGCGTAATTATCAATTGGCTGGAAAGAGTTTACGTGATTGCCACAGATCAGCGGTGCTGGAAAATCCGCCCAAAACCCAAGCCAGGCGCCTGGCCGTGCAGCACTCAGCAGCGGCTGGTTCAAAAACGTGAGAGGAAGGCGGGAGAACACCGCGAGCGAAGCAGGAGGGCAGGAAGCGGCGACAACAGAAGCAATCAAGTGGCAAAAGCCGGAGCAGGAGCAGGAGCCGGGGTTTTGGCTGGTGGCCAGGCAAAGCACGATGCTAAAAGTTAATTAGTGTGAGCGAAATCAAATTGGACGCCCCGCAGAGGCTGCTGGGGTGGTGGTTGTTGTCGACATGGAATTCGCCGACCTGATAAAGACCCCCAAGCTGGACGGCGTCTTGCTGCATGATCCTGGGCAGGCGGGGACAGGCACGAGTGCGGCTGCACCAACGGTAGGAACGTTATGCATCACCGGACATCATCTGCTGCTGAGCGCACGCCAGGAGAACAGCCAGGAACTGTGGGTGAGTGCTTGGGGAGATGGCAATTCCAATGTGCTTCGGCTCCAATGGAGCGTAAAGTTGTCAGCGCCTAATTGAATTTCCTTCGCCTGCCATCCTTTCCCTTTTTTCAGCTGCTGCACAAGAACATCGACTGTGTGGAGAAGAAGCCCAGCCTGACACAGAACATTGTGGTTGGCGGCATTATCACGCTCAAATGCAAGGACCTACGCATCATCTCGCTGGAGATCAAGAGTGCCAAGGAGTTCTTCAACGTGGCCACCTCGCTGGAGGCGCTCAGTGCGATACAGAACACCGAGCTGCTGTATCCGTTCTTCTACAGGCCCATGTACACCATCCTCGAGGACGGCTACACGATGTTTAGGTGAGGCGCAGGCAGGGCCAGCAAATGGGCCACAATTCAATTATCCTCCTCCTTCCCCACACACACACAGGCCCGAGCTGGAGTTTGCCAAGCTCATCAGCGGTGTGGGCATGGGCGGTGTTTCCTCGCCGAATGTGGCCAACATAACAATTTGCATGCCCTCAACATCATCGACTCCAACTACGCTGGGCAGTGTCAGTGGCGCTGGGATTCCCCATCCCCTGCAAAACGGCTATGCGATGGACGCCCTCCAAGGTGGCCTGGGTGGCGGTGGCAGCGGGGCCATCGCCTGCGAGTGGCGCATCAGCAACGTCAACAGAGACTTCAGCGTCTGTGCCACATATGGCGCCACGCTAATTGTACCTAAAGCAATTACGGACGAGCAGATAGTGCTCTCCGCCTCGTTCCGGGACGGCGGACGGTTCCCCGTGCTCAGCTACAGGCACGAGAATGGAGTAAGTTAATGCAGCCACGCCCGCATATTTGATTAGATTAATGCAATGAATGATTCACCATTTTTTGAACAGGCCACATTGATGCGCAGCTCCCAGCCGCTGTCGATTCAAGGAATCAAGCGCTGCCGAGCGGACGAGGCCATCCTCAATCTGGTCTTGGGGCGCAGCAGAAAGGGCTTCATCGTGGACACCTGGGGCAAGGGCAAGTCCAACACGGAGACGGACCTCCACTATTCGCAGTGGAAGAAGGTGAATCGGTCGATTGGTAACGTCAGTTCGCCGGCTTCCATTTTGGACAGCTTCGCCCGGCTTATAGAGGCCTGCAATGATCTGAGCTGCAGCACGGACAAGTGGCTGTCGCGACTGGAGGGTAGCGGCTGGCTAAGTCTGGTGCTTAATTCTCTGAACGCCTCCTGTGTTGTGGCCCAGTGTCTGGATCAGGAGGGCAGTCCGGTGCTGGTGCACGGCGCAAAGGGCTTAGACTCGACGCTGATTGTCACCTCGCTGGTGCAGATCATCCTCAATCCCGACTGCCGTACTGTGAGGGGGTGAGTAGGCCCCCGACTACATCCCCAGGAGAAGTCTTATTTATATTTTTGTATTAACTTTGGCAGCCTTCAGGCGCTGATAGAGCGCGAGTGGATCCAGGCAGGACATCCGTTCGCCTCCCGTCATCGCTACTCCTGCTATACGCCGAATCAAACGCGCCAGAAAACGTCAGGCGCCACCTTTGTGCTCTTTCTGGACTGCCTCTACCAGCTTTACACCCAGTTTCCCTGCAGCTTCGAGTTTAGCACGCAGCTGCTAATCCTCCTCTTCGAGCACAGCCACTTTTCGCAGTACGGAACGTTCCTGTGCGACTCGGAGCGGGAGCGACGGGAGCTGAATGTTCACACGCGGACGACGAGCTTGTGGTCATATCTGAACCGACCGGACGTCCTGCAAACCCTACTGAATCCCCTATACGAGCCCAATGCCAGTGTGATATGGCCATCGGTGGCGCCCATCAGCTTGGAGCTATGGAGCGGTGAGTAATGGCCGAGTTCTTGTTGTGCTTAATGATAACTAATCGGCGACTTGATTCACTCCCAGATCTCTATTTGCGCTGGGTGATAGATCAGCGAAGCTGCGTCACCGTCATGTCGCAAATTCAGGAACTGGTGACACGCGAAAAGGAACTTAGAACTCAGGTGAGGAAAATAAATCATATAAAACAAATGGCTGCTTGAATAGTTCACTCTTTCAGGCCCTTAAGCTGCGTAAACAGGCCCTGGAGCTCGGCCAGGAAGTGTCGGAAATGATGAGTGGCAGTGCAGACGATGCATAGGAATGGATGCCTACCTCAGCAGCAGTTCCCTATCTCTTTTATCTCTCTCCTGCATGATATACAATTATTTTTGATACGTTCTGTTGCAACATTTCGATAATTATGTAAGCAAATAGATAGAAACACTAAGGTTAGGTCACTAAAAGTTCCATTTACAAGAAAGTTTAACTCAACATATGCTGAAGAGTAGATCAATCGTCGTGGCTCCAAGCTCTCTTGAAATTTAGTTCAAACGAAAAATAACAAGAAAAACCGAAACTGAATTGTAAAAACTCAACACAGGATCCGATTTTGGATTCTCCTCGAGCACAACTCACTCAATTTTAGGCATATGTATGTCCATTTTTACCGAAAACTATACATTTCTCCAGGATAACGTTAAAGTGAAACGAAAAAGCAACTACTTTTTACTACTCGTAAATTGCTCTCTAATCTCAGATTTATTAAAAACTGAAACTGCAACTGCACATGGCATAAACTATCAAATATTTTGGGTCAATTTTTGACGCATTTACATTTATGGAATTTCTAGCGCATAAGTCTCCGAGAATTACCTATAAATAGTACTTACCCATTGTCAGTGTTAAGCCTCTCAGATCGATCAAATTTAGTATTGTATAAATTCAAAAGATTTGCCTTTTTGTATGTACATTTTTGATTAAATCGCATAAATCGGAAGCTTCAAAAGCGTTTTACATTAACAATTATGCTGTGCATGCGTTAATAAACACAAAATATCCATAAACATATAATTGTACATTATACACCACTTTATAAATGTTTTGTAGCTGTTATCCCACTTTATTGTATGTGTGTTTATTTCGGATTGTGATCGTATATATTTGGAATGACAGAAATTTGTATGTAATTTATATTCAGAAATTTACATATTTCTATTGTGCGTATTTTGTGTAATTATCGCTTAAGTGCAATAAATACGAGTTAATTTGCAGACGGTCTAGTTGGTTTCATTCCCCTTGTGGGGTCTACAGCGGATGTCAGTCGAGAGGGAAAGTATTTAATAAAAATGTTATAAATAATAATAAATGTTGATATTATCTAAAAACATATTTAATATATTTTTGGAGTCTCCAAATACATATATTTAATTTTATGTATTCTTTGGTATACTCCTACTATTTTATCGGTTCCGTTACCGATACATATTTAATCGGTCGATAAATAATCCGATATATATTTAGCCATCCTTAAATCTTTGAAATAAACTCTTCTAGTTTGTACAGTATTAAATAAAAATATTATAAATAATAATAAATGTTGATATTATCTAAAAACATATTTAATATATTTTTGGAGTCTCCAAATATATTTAATATTTTACTCCTACTATTTTATCGGTTCCACCGATACATATTTAGTCGGTCGATACATATACCGATATATTTTTAGCCATCCTTAAATCTTTGAAATAAACTCATCTAGTTTGTATAAAGAAAATTTGTTTATTTTTCGCTAGACTCATATTTACGACAACTTTTATGTTTCCTGCTGGTTTTGGGCTCACTATTTAATTTGATGTATTCTTTGGCATACTCCTACTATTTTATCGGTTCCACCGATACATATTTATTCGGTCGATACACATACCGATATATTTTTAGCCATCCTTAAATCTTTGAAATAAACTCTTCTAGTTTGTATAAAGAAAATTTGTTTATTTTTCGCTAGACTCATATTTATGACAACATTTATGTTTCCTGCTGGTTTTGGGCTCACTATTTATTTTCGCTGTATATAAACGTATATAAAACTCACTTTAATTCGATTACAAATATAATCCCAAAATGATTGAAAACAATAACAAAAAAGTTAATTGAAAGTAAATGTTTGTGTTTGTTGAATTTAAAGAATGAACTGAAGGACAGAGAGAACGAGGAAAAAAGAGCTGTTGAATCCTGCAGCTGCCGTCTTAGTTCGAAGCCTCGTCCTCCAGGAAAAAGAACTGGCCGGATCGCTTCTGTTCCGTGTCCTTGACCGAGTTGTTCTTGTTGATGCGGGGCCGGAAGTTGTTGGGATCGCGTCGGAAGGTGATGCCGAGCAGTTCGAGGAATCGGTTCATGCCGTTCAGCAGCGACTGCGGTGAATATGCCGTCGTCTTCACAGAGGGCTGGCCTTCAATAACGATGACACGGTCGGCGAGGTAGGTGGCCATGATGAAATCGTGCTCCACCACAAATCCTGTCTTTTTGGCGTGCAGAATGTACCTAAAAGCGGGCGAAATTACCATTGGGTTTTGTTTTTAATTAAATTAAATACCAAACGTTGTGGAACTTACCGTTTGATGACCTTGGCGGCCACCAGACGCTGCTCAGAGTCCAAGTAGGCCGAGGGTTCGTCGATGAGGTAGACATCCGCCGGCTTGCCCAAACACAGAACTAAGGCCACGCGCTGCAACTCACCACCGGAGAGGTTCTGCACCTCCTGGTCCATGATCTCCTCAATCTTCATGGGCTTCATAACATCGGCAATGAACTGAGGATGCACGTACGCGTCACGGATCTTGTCGTGCAGCAGATGGCGGACATGGTTCTGGAATTTCGGAGAAATCTTCTGCGGCTTGTAGGAGATGTTGAGCATGGGCAGATCCACCTGGCCGTCGGGCGGCAGGTTACCGGCCAGCATCCGAATGAACGTCGTCTTGCCAGTACCGTTCTCGCCCAACAGCACCAGGATCTCGGAGTCGCTGAAGTGACCCTGCTCCACGGTCAGCTCGAACTTGCCCAGAGTCTTGACCATAGCTGGATACACATAGTGATTCATTCGCTTGATCTCCTCCTCAGTGGCCGACTCGGAGACCTTGAACGTGAGGGACTCTGTGCGGAATCGCATGTTCTCGGTGGGCACGAAGCCGTCAAGGAAAATGTTAATGCCTTCGCGGACGGAGAAGGGCATAGTAACAACGCCGTAGCAGCCGGGCACTCCGTACAGGCAGCAAATAAAGTCGGACAAGTAATCCAGCACGGACAAATCGTGCTCCACAACAATGATGAACCTAAAAAAGGATTTAATTGAGCGTTAAACAGCCGAGATTTTGGCCAGGATCCAACTTACTTTGTGGGATGCAGGAGCGAGCGAACAGTCAAGGCAGCGTTGAGACGCTGCTTCACATCCAGATACGAGGACGGCTCGTCGAACATGAAGATGTCGGCATTCTGAATGCACACCATGGCGATGGCGAAGCGCTGCAGCTCTCCACCAGACAGCTGGGAGATCTCTCGATCCCGGATGTGCGAGAGATCCAACATATCGCAGATCTTCGTCTGCAGATCACGCTCGTCCTTCTTGTCCAGCAACTCACCGACAGCGCCGCGTACAGCCTTGGGGATCTGATCCACATACTGCGGCTTGACCAGCGCCTTCAGGTTGTCCTCCAGGATCTTGGTGAAATAGTTCTGCAGCTCAGAGCCGCGGAAGTAGCTAAGGATCTCCGTCCAGTCGGGCGGGTTGGCGTACTTCCCCAGATTGGGCTTCTGCTTGCCAGCCAGAATCTTCAAGGCCGTCGACTTGCCAATACCGTTCTGTCCCACCAAGCCCAACACCTCACCGGGTCGTGGGATGGGCAGCCGATGCAGCTTGAAGGAGTTCTTGCTGTAACGATGCGTTGTGTGTTTGTCCAAATTGCTGGGTAGGTTGATGATTGTAATGGCCTCAAAGGGACATTTCTGTGGGGGGCAAATAAATTAGATTACAGCGCAGACAGCAAGAGCGACAGACATCCGCTGACCCACCTTGACACAGATGCCGCAGCCGATGCACAGCTCCTCAGACAGCGAGGCAATCTTGGAGGTGGGCGTCACTTCGATGCAGAGCTTACCCATGCGCACCACTGGGCAGGTCTTCTTGCACTCCTGCCGACACCGCTTGGGCTTGCACTTGTCATCGCTGACGATGGCAATACGCGTCTGCTTGTCCGTCTCCTCGTTCTCTTTCCTGCGCGACATGCTGTGTGGAGGAGAAGTGTTAACAAGCGGAAAAGGAACAATTAGTCAGCTGTGATGATCTGTATGGCAATCAGTCCACTGTCAACGTTGCAAAATCCACAGCCCCGGCCGTCAAAACAAATCTGGTGCACCGCTCCAAGGGAGGCGGGGGAGCTGGTGCGGGGACTGCTGCGTTCGGCTGCTAGTGAAAGTATAACCTCAAAGCGTGGCCAAAACAACAGCTTTCCGCGCAGAATTTTCTTCGTCCGACAGGCAGTAGGCGTTGGCCAAGGTGTCCTCGTTGAGAGTGCCTCGAATTCTTTGTATTTTACCTGCGAACTAGGCCGAAATTGTTGTAAAACAGACAGAACGCACGCTCTTGCGTGTCAGCCAACAAGTTTCAAAAGGGGTAGAGGTGGAGAACAATCGAGCACTATCGGCACTATCGATGGTTCAAAATGTTCAACCTCCGATATCGATAATAGTTCTGATTTTCCTTGTTCTTTTCAAATTCAAATACTTAACCTTTTTAATTTTCTATTAACAAAAAGTATATTAGTTTAAGCAAATCAATTTTTAAAAATGAATTCGGAATATCCTTGAATACAGTTTTCATTCAAAATCAAAAAACTTGTTCCGATATATATTGCTTGCCGTGCTGACAATATCGATATCGTTATGTTTTTGACAATCCCAACTGGCGACGCATCCCTAGTTTTTACACGTCGTTGATTTTTTGTTGGCTTAAAAATGGTCGTGCAAGACGATACAATAAATTCTGGGGAACCGGAGAAGGCGGAATCTGTGCCGGCGGTGCCAGAGCAGGCCAAGATCTTCACGGTCGAGAGTGAGTAAGAAAGCGTGGGCTACATCCAGTCGCACTGGCCCAATGGGACGCTCCCTTTAACCTAAAAGTCTGCAAAGTATGCAAATTGATGTGAACTTTCACTCTCGCTTCAGTCCTGCACATGATCAAGGATGCCCAGCAGCAGCATGGCCTGCGTCACGGCGACTTCCAGCGCTACCGTGGCTACTGCACCCGCCGCATCCGTCGTCTGAGGAAGGCGCTGAAGTACCCGCAGGGCGACAAGCGGCACTTCAAGCGACGTGACGTGACCATCGGCCAGTTGACAGGCAAGAAGGCCGACGAGCGTTTCTTCCACATCCCACTGATCAGCGCCGAGCGGGCCTGGGCGTACGCCATGCAGCTGAAGCAGGAGTCTAACACGGAGCCGCGAAAGCGCTTCCATCTGATCAGCAAGCTGCGTAGGGCCTGCTTCTACGCTCTCCAGTTGCAGGAGCTGTGCAATGTAAGTGGCTAGATATCAAACGGTGGAGTTTATATAAAGTTTAATTGATTTTTATCCCGCAGACGGAGGCCTTCGATGCCCGCACGAAGCTGGAGTGCGAGGCCTACGTGGCCTGGATGCACGGCAGCCTGCACTTTGAACTGCAACTGTGGAAGACGGCCGGCGAGCACCTCAAGCGCGCCCAGGTGGTGTACGAGAACCTGGCCAAGGCCCTGCCCGATGACGAACAGGAGCTGTACCGGGCCAAGGTGAACGAGTTTACGCCCAATTTACGCTACTGCGCGTACAACATCAGCGGCGGAGCCAGCAGCGGCGGTAAGATCGACGAGATCCTGGAGCTTCGAGCCCAGGGCGTGCTCGAGAATCTGGATGTGCTGGTCAGCCAGACCAAGACGGAGAGCAGCGAGGGCTTGCAGACGATCGACTGGCGCGGTCGCAAGGTCACCGTGCGCCCGGAGAAGGTGCGCCTGTTCCTGCTCAGCGCCCAGGAGCTGGACAAGTCGCTGGCAAAGGCCACCAAGCCGGATTCCAAGATCGAATTGATTGAACGCATTTTGATGGACTGCAAGGATGCCATTCAGGCGGTGCGGGACGAGATAAAGCAGGATCCCAAGCTACGTTCGCTGACCACAGGCCAAACTGTGTCCGGAGTGCAATATCTGTTGGCCTATTTGAGTTACATCCGGCATAGCCGCACGCTGCAGCGTAATCTGTGCCTCGTCGAGCAGGTAATCCTCGAAGAAACACTTTCGAAAACCATTGCTTATGTATCTTTTCTCTTTCCAGGCCAAGCTCAACTTTGATGATCCCAACCAGCAGTCTCAGCAGAATGTGGGCGACGGCAAGCGCGTGCGGCCTCAGGACTTGGCCCGCCTGTACGAGATCATACTGCAGAACGTGACGGAAATGCAGCAGATCAATGGCATGGAGGACGATGCTCAGTATCAGGGCGAGGTGGAGAATCTGGCCATCACCTTCAAGGCCTTCCGCTGCTACTACATTGCCCTCACTCTGATCGACATGAAGAAGTGGAAAGAGGCCGTGGCGCTATACGAACGCGCCTCCAACTACGCCACCGAGGCGCTCAAGGGCAAGGCCAGCGCCGAGTTCCAGCTGCAGTCGGAGCTAAAGAAGGTCGTGTCCACCATCGAGGGCTGCAAGTTCTCCGCCCACGCCTACAGTGTGCTGGAGGATGACAATAGCGAGGAGGCCGGAACCACCACAAAGGCGCAAAAGACCACAAAACCATTGTACGAACGCTTGTCGCTGTACAAGGAGGACCAGTCGCTGCACACCAAGACGCCCAACGTGTTCAAGCTTACCCCCGACATGGAGCCCATACCCTGCAAACCTCTATTCTTCGACCTGGCCATGAACTACGTGGAGCTGCCCTCGCTGGAGGACAAGCTGGAGTCGCCCGGCAAGAAGGCTGGTGGCGTTACCGGCTTCGTCAAGGGATTCCTTGGCTGGGGCGGCGGTGGCGGCAACAAGTGAGGCGACAACCCACCAAGGACCACGACCACCACTCTTCTGGAATTCCATGCATCCATGTTACACTTGTAAAGCCTTCAAAACCATGTCCATGCCGCGGTATGTTCGTTGTTCTTTATAAGTTTCTTGTTTTTTTTTGGCTCGCAAACCCGCCAGAAACCTTTTGTAAGTTTTTAAAAAATGAACAATTATTCGGTAATAAAGGAACCTTCAACGAAGCTCTTAAGTTCCACGAGGGGAGATATCATCTATATTTATCGAGAGATTAAGAGAGTTAAATCCTAAAGCTACGTGACTATGAATACTATTTGAAAAGCTCGCTACTCCATGTGCAGATAGCCCAGCTCGTAGAATTCCATCACCAGCTCCCGAACGCGCAGATGGTACTCGGATGTGAGGGTCTGGGTGCATTTGATCTCCTCCTTGCCGTTGAGATTGAGCTCGCTCATCACATCCAGATTGGGCAGGTTGTTGGGATCAAAGGTGACGGCTGGCAGGATCCACATGCCAATGGCCAGACCATAGTGCACCTGACGCACATACTCGGCACTGAGCCGCTGCAGTGAGAACGCCTCGCAAAGCTCCTGCAGCCGTTCGGCAGCCTTCGGACTGCCCTCCAGTTGATGCATCAGCTCCAGGCCCAAGGCCTCGGTGTAAGCGGCCAGCAGTGTGTCCGTGTGCACATCTCTGAGTTCCCTGCGCGTGCTGGTGTATATAAAGTGGAGTATATCGAACACGGGAGAGCTTCTGCGCATCGCCTGCAGGTCGAAGAAGATCACCTCTTCCGGTTCCGAGCGGAACATGATGTTGTTCACCCACAAGTCCCCGTGGCAGATCACACTAAAGGGCGTCTTGGCCGTGGCATTAATCTCCCGTTTGAGTTTCCCAAACAAATGGGGTCGCAGCTGGTTGAGCAGGCGGATGGGCGTGGTCAGGCTGCCGTCGGAATTGGAGTCAACCAAGCTCTCCAAAGCCTGCTGCACCGATGTATCCAGTATGGTGGCATAAAACTCGGCTGCCTCCTCGCAGTAAACGATCTCCTGGAGATGCTCCACCTCCGTGGAGAAGTGCAGGGACTCCAGCTCCTGGGCGGCCAGCGAGGCAGCGTGCAGTTGCGCCAGTTTCTGGAAAAGGATGCCATAAGGATAAAGTTTATGGAAGAAGCATCAACGAGTAACTCACCTTCATCACCAGGAGACAGTGACGCAGCTCCAGGCCCACCAGTCGATCCCTCATCCGAAAGCCCAAGGCCTTGAGGTCCTGCAGGACAATGATGGGTTCGCCGCTGTCCGGATCCCGGCGATCATGGCACTCGGCGATGTGGCACACGGGGAACAACTGCTGCCGGCTGTGGGCGGCGAGCAGGGGTGCCAGGTGGCGATAGGCGTTGATCTCGTTGCTGAAGGCCTCCTCGCAACGGTACAGCTGCCGGCGCGAGAGGCTTGCAATCTGGCGCTTCACTATAACGGTGACTGTAGTGCGAGCCAAAGGGTAGAAGAAGAAACAGACAGCAGAGCAAAACAAAAACAAGTGAGAGCGTGAGCAAAAAACAGCTGACGTTTGTTTACATCGCCACCAAAGATTTATGAATGAAATGGCGCTGGCCTTGTGTGTGCGTGAGAGCAAAGCGCCTGTCTCGCTCTCTCTCACTCTCTCGCTTTGCTCTCTGGGCCTGCCTGCCTGGCTGCCTGTCTGTGTGTGTGTGCGTGCTGACCTTTAGCGAATCTATATTACGTATACGCCGCATTGCATTTAGAACGCGTGGCACAAGGTCAACCCACTCGACGCCGTTGCCCGCTCAGCGATGCAAACAAAAGCAAAAAATCTCAACTACAAATACCTCCCTCTGGCTCAGTTTCTGTTCTGTGCTGGTTATTACCCTCTGAAGCCACTCGAAATGAGCTAAAAGTGAAAGCAATTGGTCTAAATATGGACTAAATACCTTATATTCAACTATTTTCACAGATTTTAAATAATTTCCCTCATAAAATTAATATTATTTGGCTTTAAAAACCCAGTTTCTGTTCTGTGGTGGTTATTACCCTCTGAAGCAACTCGAAATGAGCTAAAAGTGAAAGCAATTGGTCTAAATATGGACTAAATACCTTATATTCTACTATTTTCACAGATTTTAAATAATTTCCCTCATAAAATTAATATTATTTGGCTTTAAAAACACACAAATGAAGTCACCTTCATTTTAAGACAATAACTAACTTTAATTACAGGATATTTAGCCTTTCCCTGAGGTAGTTCTTACCTATTTCCCTCATTGCCTCATCCGAATCCGAATCCAGATCCTTTGTGGACTGACTGATGGTCACCCGCTTCACCACGGACATGTAGTTGTCGCCGCTGCTGCTGCCGGCACTGCACGCAATGTGAGCAATGCTAAAGGACACCAACTTGCTCCGGCTGAACAGCTGGCGCAAGTGCTCGGCATTCTCCTCGTATTGATTGACAGCAACGCCACCGTTCACGGTCATTGCCAGGCCACCGCCATGGCTGCGCGAAGGTCCTGCCAACTGCATGGCCGCTGCCATTGTTTCCACTTCACTTGGCCGCCGTCCGCCTGGGAATGGCTGGGACTGTGCCTGTGCAGCGTCTGGTGCCGCCAAATCGAGAGCTGACAGTGGCTTTCTGCCGCTGCAGCATTTTTTTTCTAGCACTGACACAATTGCGAATCGAGTCCAGGTCAACTTTTTTCGGCCAATTATTATTATACAATTTCCGCTGGCCAAAGAAAAATTGGTAACACCTCAGCACAGCACAGAACACACACACGCAACAAGCCCGCCCCGTCGAACAGCAAAACGTCGACTGGCGCAAAACTGCACTGCAGCGATTTCACAGAGAACTGCGAGAAACTGCAGTGAGAATTGCTGAGAATTCAAATGGGAAACCGCCGAGCTCTCGGCGCTCTCGCAAGCTCTCGGTTCTAAATTGGAAAATGCACTTTTTGAAAGCCGGTAGGAGGTGGTTCAGGGTCACACAGCTACAGCAGCAGCAGCAGCAGTACTTTCACTCGGCGCCGTACGGTGCGTATACGTAATGTTCTAAAGCGGATGTTGCTCATACGCCGCATCGACCGAGAGTGGTTCGCATTGGGCCCACAAATTCGTTGCACTTGAAATCGCATCGGCTGCCCTTGGCAGGCGCTGCGTGTGGGTCGAGGCAATGTGCAATAAACAAAAAAAAACTAACAAATAAATATGTAATAAAAAGGGGGCTGAATTTTCACAACAACAACATAAATAAAGCAATCAAATCATTGAATTTTAGTTATATTAAATTAGAAAAGTAAATTACTTTCTATTATATATTTTGTAAGCTTATTAAATAATGGGTTTTCTTGGCAGAAAAAGGATACAAGCTTCATTTTAATTGGAATTTGTGGATTTTAATATTAAATTTCTTGTTTTCTGGAATAGTTTTTATTGAAATTACATTTTTCAAGAGTTAGAACAGAATTGTTATATTCTTTAATTATAAAATTCGGCAAAGCCTTATTAGTTATGTTTTAAATACTTAAAAGAAGTTATTATTCATATCAAAAGAAGCATATACCATATAATTTTTGTATATATTCTCCTTGGTAGCATCTAAATTACAGCCATGGAGGGAGTTCCTTGGAATTTTCGGTCGCATAGCCGCAAACAAAGCCCAATAAAGTTCAAAGACCAAGCTCATTAACAGCAGCCGCAGCAGCAGCCAACCGCGGGCCCGGCCAATTTGTTTATTTAATATGCATCCACAAAAGCCGCTAAATGGCCATTAATTAAATATCAGATCTGCCACGGCCAATAAATAAGAGACCACGACCACTCCCCAGAGAGACGACAAGACAATGTAAATACCAATCGGCCAAGCTACGCACCTGAGAGATCGGGAAAGTTCAAGGCTGCCCAGCCAACCGGCGGGTGATGGTGATTATGCCAATTACTCCTCCACTGCGGGCAACTCCGGGCTAATGCTTCCGCCTTGGCTGATCGGTTGAATAACCCCAACTGGGACACCCCGACACCCGTGGCAAATTAGGGTCAAACATGTGCAGCCATCAAAGTAGACTCAACTTCGGGCTAAGCATTAAATTCAGGGTCAATCTCGGCACTTTCGAAATATCGCACGGAGCCACGACTTGAGTCGGACATGGATTCTAAGCAAACTTGTCAATCATTGTTGTAATCGCTGTACTACTTATGCAGTGAATACACAGAGAGAAACTGATGTATTGAAGGTATCAAATGGAACTTGTGCAAAGATATACTACAAGAATATTATTTTTAGATGATTTATTAGGATAAGATGACTTCTGAGGAAGTTCTAATCATATATTTCATAAATTTCCTAGGTTAATATAATTTTAAGGCAGGATATCTTCAGTTATTTTTGTACTTGACTATATTTGCTATTAAAGAAATGGCAATGGTAACCTTGTATTATAAGATATATATTTTTCAGAGTACATATAAAACTTATATGTTTGTTCATATGTTACATCTGTGCGACTTTTGCCATGCGTAACTCTACTGCCGGCAGGCAATCCAATCCAAATCCGACCTTTTTTGGGGGGCACTTTTATGGAGCATGAGAAACCGGAGGAGACAGACAGATATCATTGCTTTTAATTGCCCCGATCGCAAGCGCCTAGGCCTAGGTCAGTCGCAATTGCAGTCTCGCAGTCTCTCTCTCTCAGCCTCAGCGCCATAATTAATTTAATAAAATGTAAAGCAGTCAGTTTGGAACAAAAAATAAATAACAAAACAAAAAAACTTGACTCATTCTGGTCGCTCAGAAGCGACGACTTTGAGCGCGTTTCGGATTGGATTCGGTTGACGCACAGCTTTTGAGTTCAACTCGTTTTTTGTGGCATTCAACGGCAAGCGAATAAAAGTTCGCTGCCTCGAAATTCTATGATCAGTTTACAGTCTCAACTTCACCCAGACCCAGGTGTTCCAGTTTTCGGTTAAAGGTGCCTTCCTACATCTCTCAGAGGATTAACCCAACCCCCGTTGAAAAGTATCCGTAACAAAAAGTGAGTGCCGTGTGCTGTGAAATCCGAATCCCCCGAAACCCCATTCGGATCGGTTGTTTGGGATCGTAACCTTGACTTTGGCTTGAATCGAAAATAACAAATTGGACTCGGAATATATGTAAATGCATTTAATGGCGCCATTATACACCCAGTGAACGTATTGCATTTACAGTGGCTGTGATGTTGAAGTAAAAGAGGCGAAAAATGAAGAATTATATATCAAATCGGAAATTTTATATCAAAAAACAAATTATTAGAAGCCATATTATTTATACAACAATTCAAATAAATTATAAAATGGAAAATATTAACAAAGTATAAAGAAATATTGACATATTCCAGGTATTTCTTAAACAAAAATAAAGATTTCCACATTAAACAGCTTTTAAATGCCTTTAAATTGATTGAAAAATTATATACCAAATTGGAAATTTTATATTAAAAAACTAGTTATTAGAAACCATATTATTTATACAACTATTCAAATTAATAATGAAGTAAAAAAAAGTAACAAAGTATAAAGAAATATTTCCATATTCAAAAACAAAGATTTCAACATTAAACTGCTTTTAAATGCCTTTAAATATAATTTCAAATTCAATTTTAACAAAAAATTGGCATTATCTTTAAGTCAAATTCATATTTTTGAAAGATTTTAAAGTCAGAAATTAATGACAAATATGGATTATATTTAAGAACAGCTTTATACATATTTAAGCCTTCCGCTTGCCTTTTTCTAGTCTTTTTTGAGATTAATCTTAATTTTAGTAAATACTGCGATCACTTCCCTTTAAATTAAGTAAAAGAAAGATCTTGAAAAGTTCCCATAAAACCCACTGTGCCTGTATCTCGAGCCTGAGCTCGATTGCTTTGTTCCAAACTAAATTGGAGCACTCGACGCTTGACAATTAAAGCTCGCAGTTCAGCCTAAGCCGCCGCCAGTCCAATTCTTATCAATAAAAAAAGCCAGTTCCAGTTGCAAAAGGTTTACGGATTAGCAACTGTAACTCCGAGTCCGAGTCCGCGTCCAAGCCAAGATCTCCGCGCGCTGCCCACTCTCGACTCTCCATTGGCCATATGCGATAATTGATTTTCCCGTACATAATTTATGACGCACGAAACTGACAGCCGACTTGTAGATTAAAAACTGCCACTGACCGACCGACCGACTGGCGGGCCGACAGGCGGCAATAAATCTGTCCATATCAGTTTATTAGAACGTCGGAGAATATAATAATGCCAGCTCCTGTTTACCCCTTGCATCCCGCTCTGTTTTCCTCTTCTCTGTAGCCAATCATCATGCTGACCGCCTGCCAAGTAGCGCTGATCGCTGGATGTTTGGCCGCTCTGGCCGTAAGCTCTGTTAGGGCGCAGTTCTTCTACCACCAGGCGTTGGGTCTCCCTTCGACGCACTCTGCTTCCTACGAACCGGCCAATCCGTACCAGGGATATGCCACCGCTGATGCTCATCCCTCGGTGGTGCGTAATGCCCAATGGGAGGCCGAACTGCCGCCGGAACTGTCGAAAAGTGCACGCTTCTATAATGATCCTGTGATTGCCGCCAACCTGGCCAAGGAGTCGCTGCTGACGAGGAAGGAAATGGCGGTGGTGCATCGCGAGGCTGAGAAAATACCGCGGGAACAGGTCTACAAGCTGTTCAAGAACGCCGGCTACCTGAATCGCAGATAGACAGCTGAGCTGAGTTCCGTTTCCCACGTGCCTTGTTGTATTCTAGCTTCTAAAAATTGTTAATATATTGTAAATACGATTAAATGTTTTTCCTTTACATGTATATAAGTTTTTCATGGAATCATAGTAGTGACTGACTAACTTCTACAGTTGCTTTTGGTATATAAATGCTGGAAACGGGGGCTGTTCACTGAACATACAACTCAGCTCCGTTCCCGGGAAGAGTGGCAAAGACCACTTCATTGAAATCATTGGGCTGATGGCGCTCTAACAGATGCGATGGCAGCTGGGCATAGTAGTCCCGCTTCAAAGCCTTTATATACTCATCCGCGGCTTCAACGGAATCACACATGGCCACTATACAGCCGCCCCAACTGGAAAATCGCATCGATATCAATATGAGTATTGAGATTAGACTTCTTTATAAGCTTACCCGGCTCCCGTAACACGAGCACTGACTTCCAGCTTATTGGATATGGCAATTAGACGCTCCACATCTGGATGCGAGCATTCGTACATCTCACGTAGACTCTCGTGAGACTGTCGCATGAGCTCACCCAGCTTTTTGGCATCCTCGGGACTGGGTCGCACGGCCAACTGTTCACAAATCTTTCGGAATTTGGCCACTCGACCGGATTCTGTAAAGTCAAGCAAAGGTGAGCGAGAGTTGAAATGATTTGTTACGAGAAAATAATCTTAATGCTACATTAATGAACTGCAATTATTCATTTTGGAATAATTAAAATAACTTGTAATCAATTTTACATGGAAAAAGCATCTTATAAAACCCCAAAGCAACCGCAACTCACCCTGAATGACGTGCAGGGCCCGCTGTCGCAGCTTAAACTGCTCCATGTGCCGCGTGTTGGCGGACAGGAACTTGGTCTCCAGTTCCTGCTCCGTGATGCCCAGCTCCTTGCAGATATCCGCTCGCGTATAGTTCCATTTGGTGAGATTGTCCTTGATCAGCTTTTCGAACGTTTCGTTGTCCATTTGGCAAGCTTCCTCCAGATCGATGAAGCGCACAATGTCCTGCCAGTTGGCCAGACCCTTGTGCTTGGCTAGCCAACGCGTGGCCAGGCGGCACTCCACCACGCGTTCGTTGTAATCCGATGAGGCGGCCTTGTTCTTCTGGGCCAGACTGTTGGCCACCACAAAGCATTTGCCCGCTGGCAAAGTCACCGGAGTGCCCTTGAGCTTGGGATGGAACTCGATGTGATGGGCACAGCCAACGCGGCCCAAGTAGGCAATGGCCTGGTCCATGCCGCCGCTGTGCGTGCCAATATATTGCTCGCACTTGGCCGAAATGGAGGCCAGCTCCCGGCGATCTAGCTGCTTGCCCTGAACATGGGCGGTGGCCAAAACAGCGGAGCTGACCATGGCACTGGAGCTGGAGAGACCGGCGGCCAGAGGCACGTTGCCGTCCACAGCAATGCGCATGCCAATGGGACTCCATTGGCTGCCCAGATTCTCCTGGATGCCCTTGATGCCGCACAGGAAGTAGTTGTACCAGGCGGGGCCACCACTTTTCGGTAGCTCAATCCTAGAATTGGATTTTAGAGATTATAAGCTTCGTTATACGATTTATTCCACTCACTTGAGAGTCTTTAAATCCACTTCGTAGCCCTGAAACTTGGCCTCTTCCAGATTTTTTAGCTGCAGCTGGCTGTCAGCAGGATTTTTAGCCACTGCCAGGAAGATGCTTTGGCTAACAGCCATGGGCAGCACCGAATAACCACAGTAGTCCACATGCTCGCCAATGATATTGACTCTGCCACGATTACAATTCGATTTTACAAACAAATTCGGAATATTGAAAATTAAAGAAACACAAACCTTCCTGGAACACGAACATAGAACTCAGGATCTGTGCCAAACTGCCGCTTGAAGAAGGCGCCCAGGTTCTGGACACGTTCGTAGATCTTCGAGTTCGGCTGAAGCTTCTCCGGTGCCACGAACTCAACGCCGCCGGCATCCGTAGCCTTAGCAGTTCCATTCCCGTTGGCAGTCATGTTCACCTGTCGGCAGTTGAAATTTTAATAACAGCAATTGTGGCTGGTGCGACGAACCGTAAACGTGTCGCAAAACAACTCGTTTAATCTTTATTTACTGCCCAAAACACATTAACATACGTAAACAAACTGCACACGTTGCGTCGTTGCACCTGTACGTCAGCGGGAGGGTGTGCAAAATGAGCTTATCAGGTCTCAGTTCTCACCTTATCAGAATGTCGAAGCAGCTATTAGCACACAAAGTGGTGGACTAACATGTTATCAGTTGGGGAAGCGGTTTGTAAAGCACTAAATACCAGATTGACGACTTATTTGGCGTCTTAATTGGGAAAAAACAAAGTGCAAAAGTGCAATCTGCCGGCAAATGAGAGCCAAGGGCGTGCGAGAGCGAGAGGGATAGAGTACAGCTGTTAAGTTAGACTGGCCAGACGTGCCAGAAAAGCTTCTTTCAGGACATAAATGGGATTTCAGGACCGTTACAATTTATTTTTTTACTGATTTCGTTAATAGGATATTTTAAATTAAAACTTGAAAACATCACAATTAAAAGAAACTACAACACTTTTCCGTTATCTGCATGTTTACACTTTTCTTTTATATACATTTCCCTCCCAAACGTCATCTTTTAGCCTCTAAAAAATATCGTTGTGTCACTTTTTGTTTACATTAAATATAAAACGTATTTAATCCCTAACAATAATTGCAATTGATTAAGAATTTTTGCCTTTTTTCCCGATACATACCCAGCAAATTTCTTATCTTCCTGTTTATGAGGTCAAAATAACTTGGAGCGGTTCTTAGGCCTTATCAGAGAAGTTCTAGTTTTCGGTGTGAGCACGTCGCGTTTCATCAAGCAACTGAGCAATCCGGCCCGTGCCGCTTCCGTTTTTGTTAAGTCCGGAATGCATACGGTTAAGCGTCCTAATCAGAAACCAGCTTGGAAATGGAATATGGAATATAAATCCATTCAAAGTTGAAATTGATCAAATTAATTATAAATCCTTTAAAAATTAGTGGTAGTTTATCATTAAAAAAAAACAGATAACCATCTTAGCCATGTGAGACTGTAAAAGGGGTATCAGTAGGAACTTGTTGAGAGTTTTATTTGTTTTAATGCTGCTGTCTTCAACGTTATATAGGTCAAACGTTCTTCATAATAAACATACCAATGCTCTCTGGCTTAAGTTCTGAAAAACTGGTTTCGGAATTTCTATCACCTCAAAATGTGGGGTTTGGCTCCCACTTATAGAAAGGCCATTACCTTGGTCATAATTTTGTCATTAAGCTGAAGTATTTGCTTAAATGATAAGCTGCGAAGTGTTTGTGCGATAAATTCGCAAGTTGAATATGAGAATCTAACCTAAATTTATTCTGTTTTAAGAATATATATTTGAAAAAAAAAGTTTGTTTAAAAACTTGTGACTCCCTCAAAATAAAAGGCTTAAATATTTTAAATTAGTAAAATCTATGTTTATATTTTCAATTTGGAAATCATTTTCGTTAACTGGTTACAAAAATCAAAATTAAAATAATTTGAATTGATTCTTACGATAACGACAAATATATTCGATAAACAGAAAATACAAATAAGAAAATTCATCCTGAATTCACCACGCAAGAATATAAAAATTCACCACGCTAAAATATGAAAAATAATTATCAGGAAGCTATAATTTGTTCTTAACTCTCCTCTTCACACTTTTATTCTTAATTTATTGTTAATTTTAAGCTTTTTTGTAGAGCTGAAAACCAATAATGTTACTATCGCATTCTCTCGATTATTCATATTTGAAATCGATTTTTGGCCAGCTCTAATATCATCGCTGAGGAAATATTTGTTTTTGAAAACGAATTTTCCCGAGCCACAAAGTGCAAATTACCGTTTGCACCTGCACCCAAATAGCACCAGGCGTTGGGCCCCACCGCGGAGACAATCGAAACAATGTCGAGCTTGCAGCGCACGATGCTGAAGGGCAAGTTGCCACCCACAATTCCTGGCGGGCGCATCGGAAGAGCGTAAGTGCTTCTGCTGCTGCGAAGGAGGGATGAGGCGTACGCGGCTACTACCTTAATTTGGCTAATTGCAGGGACTCCTTTAAGAAGTCGCGCATCCGCGACTACAAGCCGGGCATGTGGAACGAGTTCTTTGCGGAGAAGGAGGACGTCACGGTGGATGAGCAGCGCACCTTCCGCGTCTACCGCACCAAGCAGCCGGAAAAGCCGGGACCAGTACTGCTTTTGCTCCACGGCGGTGGATATTCGGCGCTCACCTGGGCGCATTTTTGTGTAAGTATCTGGTGAATATGCAACGTTTCGAGGTGCTCAATTAATTAATTCATTTGTTATTTGCCCAATTACACCCACCTGTAGTCGGAGGTGACCAGCATGATCCACTGCCAATGCCTGTGTATCGATTTGAGGGGCCATGGCGACAGCAAGGTGGATGACGAGGACGATCTGTCTGCGGATACGCTGGCCAAGTGAGTTTAATCCATTTAAATTTTAAGGAAAAAATAGTAAAGGTGTTTGTTTTTGTATGTTTAAGTATCTTTAACAATTCTTTTTAATTAATATATATATATTTTGTTACTTTTTTTCATAATTTTCATAAGAATTTCAGTAATTCTTTTATTTTGTCCTTTTTTATACCCTTGCTGGGTATTATAATTTCAGTCAGAAGTTTGCAACGCAGTGAAGGAGACCTCTCCGACCCTATAAAGTATATATATTCTTGATCAGGATCAACAGCCGAGTCGATCTAGCCATGTCCGTCTGTCCGTTTCTACGCAAACTAGTCCCTCAGTTTTAAAGCTATCTGAATGAAACTTTGTAGTTATTCTTCTATATACTCTCACTCGTATATATGTCGGAACGAGCCGGACGATCGGACGACTATATCATATAGCTGTCATAGGAACAATCGAAAAATTTTTAGTAAAAAAAATTTAACTTTGTCAGTTTTCAACATATTTTCATCAAAGTTAGTATTTAGCCGTTTTTTACTATTTATAAATTTTGGGTTTTAATTTCATGAAAATCGGCCAACTATATCCTATAGCTTCCATAAGAACAATCAGGAAAATAATAGAAAAAACCATAACTTTGTCAGTTTTCAAGATATTTTCACCAAACTTGATATTTAGCCATCTTATATTATTTCAGAATTTTGGTTTTAATTTCGTGAGAATCGGTCGACTATATCCTATAGCTTTCATAGGAACAATCAGGAAAATAAAAAAAAAACCCATAACTTAGCCGATTTTCAAACCATTTTCATCAAATTTGAGACTTGGCAACTAATTATTATTCCAGAATTTCCGATTTAATTTTTTGTTTAATTTCTGCAAGGGTATACAAACTTCGGTGAGCCGAAGTTAGCTTCCTTTCTTGTTTTCATATGTATTTATATATTTGAAAAATGACGTAATCCTAAGGGTTCAATATATTGTGCTTAATGTTTGTAAAGTTGTTTAAAATATTTGTTTTAAAGCTTTTAAAATATGTTTTTAATTATAATCCCCAAAATCTAAAAGTAAAAAACACATTTTCTTGGCACACAAAACTGTAAAAATAATAAAATTTTTATTTAATTTTCAAAACTTGCTTCAAACAGAGACATTGGCGACTTGCTCCTGAAGCTTTATCCCGAGGCTATGCCCCAGGTCTATGTGGTTGGCCATTCAATGGGTGGCGCCATTGCCGTGCACTTTGCCCACATGGCGCTGGTGCCGAATTTAATTGGCATAACCGTCATCGATGTGGTTGAGGGCACTGCCATGGAGGCTTTGGCCAGCATGCAAAGCTTCCTGCGCTCCCGTCCAAAGTATTTCCAGAGCATACCAAACGCCATCGAATGGTGCATCCGGAGCGGCCAAGTGCGCAATGTGGACAGCGCCAAGGTGTCCATGCCGGGTCAGATAATCAAGTGAGCCTTCTAATAAGGAAAATATTCTATTTAGTAAACACATTTCCACACACTTAAGCTGTACAACGAATAAACTGGCAACGAATGATCTGCCCTTGCCCGATGATGTCCTGGAAGAGGCTCACCACACCAGTATGTTTCCCAATCCGTTTAGCATTTCGGAGGACGAGGAAGTGTCGCCGCCGGGCGATGAGACCGTCGAAGGCGAAAGTGCTGCAGCGGGCACTGATTTCAAGAAGCCCGTCACGACCAAAGCGATGACCGATGCGGCCAAGAAGTAAGCCCAAGGATAGACCTTTTTTTTAGCCTTTAACTTTAACTTTATTACGCTTACTTTCCAGTTACACCTGGCGCATCGATCTGTCCAAGTCGGAGAAGTACTGGGTCGGCTGGTTTTCTGGCCTGAGCGACAAGTTTCTGAACTTGCGCCTGCCCAAGCAGCTGCTCCTGGCCAGCATCGATGGCCTGGACCGCACGCTGACCGTTGGCCAAATGCAGGGCCGCTTCCAGATGCAGGTCTTGGCCCGTTGCGGCCATGCTGTCCACGAGGACCGTCCACACGAGGTCGCCGAGGTGATTAGCGGCTACTTGATACGAAATCGTTTCGCAGAGGCCGCCGGCGAGTTCCGCTGCCACATGCCGTCGTGCTAAGCGCCCCTGAATTTAAGGTTGATGAGCACAAGCTGAGGTCACAACAAAATGTCTATTTTTGAATGGAGCATTACACTTTGAACTAACACAGATGCGTGCATAAATATATATATACAAAATGTAGTGAGTAGGTACAGATCCATATATATATATATATCGCCGTATGTATATTCTATATACGCGTATAATCCAGTAATTTATTCGGTACTTTTAATTAAATCTATGAATTTCTAATGTTGTACTTTATACTCATTTTTGCCAAAATCAAAAACCAGCGAAACCAACGAAAGCAGGAGCAAAGGCCCTATAAGGTCTTTGGCAGGAGGCTTCTTCAATTGTTATAATGAGTGTGTATTAAATATGTGCCAGAGATCAAAATGAAATTTAACGAAATCCAAATTATACCCGAATACGAATGCAAATAAGTTGAATAAAGCTATTTATTAATCGAATGTTAAATGGAATTAATCTTGGCATTTATTGAATTCGGTCGGTCTGATCGTTTCGAAAAGAAAAACACATAAAACTTTGATAAAACAGAGAATAACACACTTTTTTAGTCCACAAAACGGAAGCCCCCATCGGACTTCATCTTCATCTTGGATTCCAAAGCCTGAATGCGACGCAGTCGCTCGGCGATCTGTTCGCGTATCTCCGGACGATACTTCTTGCCCTGGCCCAGGGACTCCATTTCGGTCAGCCACTCGGCACGCTCGTTGATCTGGTCCAAAACTGCCAGGGAAATGGTTAACATAAACTATAAATCTTAAAGTTCTTCCACTTACGCTCATTAATGAGATCCTCCTCGGTCACGTTTTGCTCCTCGCGCGGACGGCGTCGTGGCTTGATGGCCGGATCGGGCAGATGAGTGCCCGCCATGGTGAACTGCAGCTGGGACTTGGCCTTTTCGCCGTGCATGCGATTATCGGTGGGCGGACGGTAGTAGCTCTGCTTGTAAGCCCCGCTTGCCTCGATCTGGCGAAGGTTCTTGCGCTTGGCATTGCGGGCTCGCTCTAGGATGGCCAACGTCTCCTTATCGGGATCGTTGCTGGTATTGGGACGCGGCGGCTGGGGCAATGGCAGCGGTTCGCCAGTACGAAGGCTCTCGTCGATCTGCTTGCGCACCATCATCGACATCTTGGACTCCTTGACGAGTACTAAGGGAATGCAGGGAATGCAGAGGTTGCAGAACATTAAAACCAAAGCTTTTTCCTGTTCCGCAAATCCACTTACATCGAAGCAGATCGGCGGTCTCCTTGCTGTACTGCACCTTGGCCGAGTGAAAGGCACCGGCACCGCCTGGAACAATCCGTTCGCTTGGCCACATCGGTAACTTCTGCCCGCCATCGCCCTGCTGCTCGTGCTGGGCCATCAAGCCCCCGGGCAGGGCCCTAATCTGAACGTTGTTGAAGCGATGTCGGCTCATTTTCTGCTAAAATCTATAAAATCAGAAATTTGGCTCGAAATTAGGCGGAAATAGATGAATTAATTTCGTCGTGTGGCGTGTTTCGAGAATACCATCGGTATGGGAGTTGTTTTACGGCGGACAACAAAACCGGAGACGCATGGCAACCTGCGTTGTTAGGCAAAGGCAAACAGCAGGGGTATTTTTTTGTTGTTTGTTTTCAATTTTCGAAATAATTTATTGAAAATAAATATACATGTTGTGGGTGTGGTAACACACATCCTGATACGACTTTCCTCTTTGCACATATTCTTCGTCTACGAGTAGTTGCACTTTACATTAAACCATTTAGTTTATTTTTCGCTAAAATACGATTTTAGGTTATTTCTTTATCCCGTACACAACTGTAGGTTGTTGTTTATTAATAAATAAAAGCATTTTAGCAATTTACAATTTTGCAGTTGTTGTTGACAAGAAATTAGAAAACGAAAAACATTTCTAAGCAAGATTTACACATGCGCTTTGTTCGGGGTTTTGTTTTTATACAATTAAAATTAGGCTACGCGTTTTTACGCTCTCTTGTTGGTATTGATTTTTTTTTTGGCTGCCTTTTTGCCTGGCCATCGTCGTTAATTAAGCTTCGTTCGTACATCTAAATATATATATATATAATGTGTAATTTGTTTGAAAACAACTAAAACATAACATCATATCGAGTGGTTGATAAACAATTGACTAAAGCAAACATAATGGTAAATAGTAGAGATAGATGATCAAAGATCACGATGCATATGCTTTATGCACTACTCGGGGCTCGGGCCTTATGCTTACTTATACAAAATACAATACAATTCCTTCTTCTTCGATGCCAACACAACAATATAGACAGTGAAACATTAAAGTTTAGTGTTGTTCCTCCTCCTGCTCCTTTGGGGTTCAGCAAACATGTTCCCTTTTTTTTAATTTAAAATAAATTATGTGTGTACGTGTGTGTATACTATATAAACATATCCATTGTGTGACTTTTACTACATCATTCAGCAAGCAATGTTCTTTTTTTGATTCGCGCCAACAGCTCTCTCGGCTTTCGTTTCGTTTAGTTTCTCACTTCACATTCCTCCCATCTCAAGCTTCCCTTCTAGTTTTTTTTTTAGTTGCGAAAAGTAATCTTAGTCAGTCTCATGGTCACGATGCAGAGTTCATTTTATAATTTTCACTAGATAAACCTTTTTCGTCGTCGTTCAGCGGGGGTATTCCTTCACTCCTTCGTTATGGTGGATGATGGATGGATGTTAGAATTAGAATAGCGTAAAATGTTGATCGAATTTGGCCAAATTTTCCTAAGTATAGAGAAGTTATGGTATATTGTGTGTGAGTGTTGGGCTTGGCGTGTTAGTTGAACTACAGAAATGGCGACGAACAATTACGAAACCTATACATTAATAACATTGCCTTGCTCCCACTGCCCGCCAGCTGACCTGGGGCGTTGGTGCAGAGGCAGACGGCCAGCCGTTGGACCTGCGAGCCCGATCAGTTGGAGAGCAGCTGCTTCTGGGAACGTCTCTTGGCACACATAATTAATAAACTTAACATTTAAACAAACTATATATCGGCTTACGAACTAAAAACGATTACAAAACGGCATTATATGGGGGGCAGAACTAGACGCGACACAAACATAGATGCAATTCCTACAAAACTATATATTTATGTATAAAAACATTCGTGTTTCTTTAAAATCAAACTTTAAACACGGTTCAAAGCTAAATGTGAACACAAAAGAGTGTGTGTGTGCTGGCGGCTTGCTCAGTTCATTGCCTGTTCAGTCATTTGGCGGCACAGCGTCTCGAGTTGTTCCAGACTCTTGAAATCGTTCAGCTTGTACTCGGCGACGTGGGGCGACATTCCGCCCAGGCCCACCAGCGCTGGCTGGGACAGGCAATGATCCACCACATTGTTATTCTTGCTGCTGTGCTGGCAGAGATTGTGGGCACAGGCACTACTACCATTTACACCGCCACCATTGGAGCACAGACAGCTGCCATTGCTGACAGCGGCGGCGGCTGCGGCCAGCAGTTGCAGCTGCTGTTGATTAATCAAATTGTTGTTCAGCATGCTGTTGTTATTGTTGTTGTTGTTGTTGTTGATCAGGATCTGCGGCTGCTGATCGTGCTGCTGCTGCTCCTGACTTTGACTCTGATTACTAACCATTACAACAGCGGCCATCGTCTTCTTTGGTTGCTGCTCCACCCCATTGGACAGGTTAGCTCCATTCCCGCTCATCTTTCGCGCTGCTGCTGCTGCTGCTGATTGCGCTCCATAACCAAGTTATCGTTGGATCCACTGTTGGTCAGCACTCCCTGGCCAGGCTTGAAGATCAGTTGCTGCGGCTGCTGCGGTCCGCCGGCCACCAGAATCAGATTGTTCAACGATCGGCGGTGCGACTGTGGCGGCGTCTGCTGTGGCAGCGCCGGAAAGTGATTGTGCTGCTGCAGCATCTGTTGCATCTGTTGCTGGGCATGATGGTGTGGCTTGATGGCCTGCTGCTGCGGAGGATTACCCATGAAGCTGGGGTACGAGGAGCTCTTGTATTGAGGCTGATGCGACGGACCGCCACCGTAGCCGTTATAGTCGAACTGCGGCAACGGCGGCGGCGGTAGCGGCTGCTGCTGCTGCGGATGGTGTGGAAGCGGATGTTGAAGGCAGTTCAACGAGAAGTTCAGCATGTCGTTGGAGTTCTTGCGATTGTTGATCCGGTCGTTGCTGCCATTTTTCGTATCGCATTTGCGAGTCTTGCCATTCCATCTGTGAAAAAGAGGAGTTACTTAGTCCCATAACCATAAAACTTGATGCCAACACACTTACCTTGGCTTGTTTATGCTACCATTGCCGCTGGGACCACTTGCGACTCCTGGCTTCACGTGATGCAGCTTCGGCACCATGGAGATCTTCACCTTAGACAGCTTGAACTTGAGCTCCTTGAGTTGATTGGCATGATTCATGAACGCCTCGTTATGTATGGAGCGGTCCAGTATCCACATAAACACACCCAGAGTCTCGTCGTCTTGCGCAGCATACGGATCCTGTTGCAGAGTATTGCTCACAATATCGATCACCTTGAGGAAGCGCAGTCCAATGTTCTCCTCCGGCGGCCCAATAGCCTCCACCGGCTTCATGGGCGTCAGCACAATGTTTGTTAGCTCCTCGACCGCTGTGCTCAGCTTCATTTGGCCCGTAATTAGCTCCTGTTCCACACGGCCAAGAATGTGGGCTCGCTCCTTCAGCTTCTCAATGCACAGGGCCAGCTTGTGGGAGGCGCCCTTGGTAACGCCAACGCTCTGCAGGAAGTCCTCGGTGATCAGCAGCATCTCCTCGTACGTCATATTCTTGAATAGCTCGATGTACTTGTGCAGACGCAGGGACTTCAGCCAGAGGCCAATGCCCGACATGCCCACGTTGCGGGTGTGGAACTTGATGTAGTTGGGCTTGAACTCGTCCAGCCGCGTATCGGAGCCACTGTTGGTCATGGCACCGCGCTGGTGCTCAATGGAGAGGGAGAAGCTACGCGGCTTGTTGGCAAACTGGGCCAGGTTCTCCGTGGAATTGGAGCAGTTGTCGTTGACGGTGATCACCGATGAGTTGGACGAGCTGGAGCAGCTGGAGATCGTTTGTGTGGTCAGGCTGTTGGAGCGTCGCGTCTTCAATGCCGCAATCTTGCTGTCCAGGCTCCAGCGATTGATGTCACCAAACTGATCGCCCACATTGCCCATTAGGATCGAGGCGTAGGGCGGAGCCTGCAGGAACTGCTGCTGCTGCTGCTGCTGCTGGAGATGCGGAACGTTGAGGGCATCCACTGCCGACGAATTGCGGCATAGATTACTGGTGCTGCTGCAAGCCTCTCCCATGTCCGCCGTGGCTGGATCAAAGTCAAGTATTTCCGTGCCATTCTTGCTGAATGACGTGTCATGGTCGTCGCCGCCACCGATTCCCAGCATCGAGCCTGCTGCCGCTCCCGCAACGACGCCGTTGACCAGCGACGAGCTGCCCTCCAGCGACAGGCCCAGGCTATTCTGACTAGATGCTAATTCGTTCAGGGTAATACCATTTAAATTATCACAGAGTGGATTGATGGAACCGCTGGATCCGCTGGCGCTGCCCCGCCAGTCTCCATTGCCGCCGACCAGCTTGTGCTGCAGCTGCTTGCTGGGCGGGGCAATCGTTTGCCAGTCATTGGTACGCGAAGATCGGCTGCCACTGGCCACCGATGAGCAGGAGGCTGTCGAGGAGCTGGCCGCCGACGAGGAGCAGCTGCCACTGCCTGTGGAACTGCCACTGGCTACCAGTTGCGGGGAGGGCTGCAGGAAGTAGCTGCGATTAGTCAGGCCCGCCGCCGCCGCCTGGATATGATCCTCCAGGTGACGCAGCCAGATGTTAAGTGATCGTCGGTCGTCGCTGGTAATTGCCGGATGGATGAGCAGATACGAGAAGATCTGCTGAACCAGCTCCGTGGGCACAATTTGCTGCATGGTGTCCTTGACGGCCACCGGAATCAAGGTCAGGTAGATGAGTTTGGCTTCCTCGTTGCCGGGCTTCAGCAGCGGCAGCATGTTGAGCACCTCGTGCAGTATGTCCTCCTTGCGGGCGTACAGCTTCCGTTCGTCGCACTGCGCCGAGGTGGTGATCTGAAAATCGCTGCCATAGCAGGGCATCGAATCCTTATCCGAGGACGAGGAGGACATGGCATCGAGCAGATCGCACGGCTGGAACGTCTTGTAGGCATTCAGCAGATTCTGCAAATAGGCCGGATTGTTGGCATTGATGTCGATCACCACGCTGCTGAGGTTCGTCTGCGAGGTGCCCAGATTCTGGGTCAGATTGCTGTCAATCGAATACTGAAGAAACTTGAGGCTCGGGTAGCGCAGACGCTTCAGCAGGGCGTACATCACAACGGTTCGCTCGCAGTCGTTCCACTTCTCAAAGAGATTTGTCACTGTGGTCACCTGCTCGCAGAACAGAGCATTGGACGCCTGGTTCTGGTTCTGGCTGGGATTGGGATTGGAATTGCCATTGGCCTGGTTGGCCGTTGTCGTGGCTGCAGCTGCTACCTCCTTGGGCGTGGATGTGCTGGGGAGCTGGTGCTGGTGCATCTCGTGCGCTGAGGCACTGTTGTCAGTGGTTCCAGTTTGGTATTTCATCTCGTTGTTATAGTTTATAGTTTTGCTGCTTGTTTTGGTCTTGTTTCCTCTTCGTTTCCTATTATAATTTATGGTATTATAATTGTAACGGCTTCTTGGTGCTTATTTTTGGTTGCGTTTCCTTTTTCCTGAAACAAAAATAAACAAAAGATTTCGATTTTATTACTGGTTTAAACCGATAACCACGTGATCGGCTTCCCAATCATTTCCAAGAAGACAACATTTGGTGAAGTGGCGGCTTCGTGACAATAAAATCAACTCGATCAAGCTCGAAATTTAATCAAATCAAATCAGTTTTCGCTAATTTGTTAAATTTACAAGCCGAGCCAGCGAGCGAGCGGTAGCAAATAAGCAATAATCTGTAATTGACGAATGGAAATTAGCATTTGCATGGACTGTGTCGGCTGTCGGCTTATCAGGAAAGCAAATAAATAACAAAATATATAACACCTTCGTTGGGGCGATGGCGCAAGTGACGAGCAGCAGCAGCAGCGATATATAAATCAATAAAATAACAAACATTTTAACTCGATTTGGGGATTTCGATTGAGGGGGGGGGGTTCGACGATGACCCAGAAGTTTGGTTAGGTTTCATGCAGTTCGCAGTTCGCACTTTTCATTTAGTTTCGTTGTTGCCATTGCTGCTTATTGCTTGTCTCTTGTGTATGTGTGTGTGCCCATTTTCGAATCTTGTTTCTTCTTTCGCCTGCCATTTCTTCTCCCCTTCTTGCTGTTGTTGTTGTTTCTGGTGTTGCTCTGGCGACTTTCTTCGATTTTTTTCTACTGTTATAATTTAAAGCTCTCAGCAATGCAGCTAAGTGTGTATGTGCGCGTGTGCGGCGCAAAGCACTAAAACATAACGGGCCCAATTACTGCATTAAGCACAGCTACTGCCTCGGTGGAATTTACCAATGTTTACTTTTTTACTATTTAACGCTTTTCGATGAAAAGTTTCACATTTTTTTTGCGAGAGAAGCAGAGTGTGGAGTGTGGTGGTAGCCATCATTTTTCTGTCGCACCTCGATCTAACGGTAAACCCTGTCGCGATCTTTGAGGTTATGCGTCACTGCACTGCTGCTATTTTCTAACCGGCTTTTTTTTTTTTTTTTGCAAGAAAAAAAGTTCTGAAAGTTCAATAAACGCACAAACACGAAAAAATCCTGTACGAACTTGAAACTCACACAATTATTGCGCTTTGCGAATATTTGCCTTTTCAGCAGCCGTTTTGGCTTTATTTACTTTCTCGCATGCACAATATAAATTTGATTATCTGTAGTTGGGCAATCGCGCACAACATACAGATAGAGAGGAACAGAGCACACAAAACAATGCTTGTTTTTATTAAATAAGCAAAGATGAGGAGGACTGCACTGAACCGAGCACTGAGATGAGATCTGAGGCGAGATGCTGCTGGGCTGCAGTGGGGAGCACCGCGGAGGAGGAGCGGCTGATGGCGAATGATTGGCGATTGGCGATGGCGCTGCCGCCTGGCGTCAGCGAAAATGTGTGTGGCGTTTTAGAAAGAAAATGGTGGAGCAAGCGAAACGGACGAAAAAGGAAGCAGCGGGAGCGCGCCTTTTTTTGCTGTCAGCCCGAAGGGAACGCAATGATGCTGCTGATGCTGCGCTGCTGCTGCTGTCACGGAAGATGGGGAGGGAGAAGGGGTGGGGAGGAGACCTTGCCAGTGCTGCTGAGGCGCGCGTCAGTGTGTGAGTGAGGGAGAGTGACACACTGAGCCAGCAGAATGCATGAGGCAATGCACGGGCGAAATTGCGGCAAATTACATGAGAGAGAGAGAGAGCATTACAGGGCAGGCTGCACACTCTCCTTTGCTTTCCGCTTTGCTAACATGCATTGCACACAATTGTTTTCATTTCCACACTCACTTTCCGTGCCTGCCGTCGTCCGTCTTTATCTTGCAAGGCGAACGGGGGAGGGGGGGGAGTGCAAGGGATGAGGCTTTTGGGGTTTGTTGTTTCCACAGCACACACACACGCACACAGACATTAGCTGGCGACACACACACACACCCAGATTGGCCCCCAAAATCACGCCCCACCCACCTTAGCCACGCCACGGTCGGCCAGACAACAAAAATATATGGCGTTTGGCTGTGTGCGCTTGTGCCAAAATCGTTCGTTCTATTTTTCAATTACCTTTTTGCCTTCTATTCGCCTGCTGCAAACCTTGAAATTATTTTCTGTTGCAATTCACAGTTTTTGATCGCTCCGCAGCACGAAAATTGAGCATATTTTGCTAATTTGATATGCTATCGGACCTCGCATTTATTAATTTATAATTTTCACCTTTGCTATTCCTGCGCGCGCGTATGTGTGTGTGGCGGTATGTGTGTGTGTATTTTTTATTAGCACTTTTGGGCTTTGTTGTTTTTGCTAAATCATAACTACACATCGCCTTTTTTAGCCACACACTTCCTGCGGATTCGCGCAACGTGTTTTCACAAATGCCCGGAAACGGAGAACTGCGCACGGCTGCTGTTGCACATAGTTATATGCATTATTTCGCCAGCTTTTTCATATTTTCAGCAAATAATTAATTATTAATTTTCACGCGTTGGGACAGTGTGACCCGCGGCTTGTTTATTGAAAACGGCGTTGGCGATGGGGAACTGTATTGAGTTATCGATATTTTTCTTATCTTGCAATTGCCAGATCTCAGCAAAAATATGTGAGAATGGAATATGGAATAGGAACAAGGAGTATTTTATTGGTTATAAGGAATACCCTATTTATTTTGAAGAATTTATTGATAGAGATATTTTTTAGCCCACCGAAATTAATTTTTTAAATTTTTTATTTGGTTTTGCTGTAAAACTTTCAACAAATATTTATAATTTATCAACAATTTATCAACAACTTTTCTTCAAAACAAAAATAGTCGATCAGCTGATCAACTGTTATTGTTTTGAAGAGAAGATGTTGATGTAGGTCAGAGCAAAACAAAAATAGTCGATCAGCTGTTCGCTCATCCAAGGTCGTTGGCCGCTGCTGCAGAAAAGAGAGAGACAGCAAACAGCTGATCAACTGTTATTGTTTTAAAGAGAAGATGTTGATGTATGTCAGAGCAAAACAAAAATAGTCGATCAGCAGAAAAGAGAGAGACAGCAAACAGCTGATCAAATGTTTTGTTTGGAAGGAAAGTTGTTGATGTAGGTCAGTGCAAAAGAAAAATAGTCGATCAGCTGTTCGCTTATTCAAGGTCGTTGTGTGGCCTCTGCATTATTTTAGAATTGTGTGTTTTTTGATTAAAAATGATTTTTCTTTGTAATATAAATTTTGTTCAATCAAGTCTGATAATTATTTTTGATGACTAGAGAACAAATCAAAAAATGTCTTGTTTTTTATATTAGAAATAAATAAATATTATTATTTACGGTCAATGATCATTTAACTTTGCTAAATATGGAGTCTGTTTACGTATACCTCTGTTAAAATATAAAAGCAAGCGAAAAGTAGTAAATATATAAATTTAGAATTTTATTCAACTTTTTCTGACCAAATGGGCTTGTGGTATTTAGAGGGAAAGGAGCGACGGGCACTCTGCAGCCTGGACGCAAATCCCAATTGGAATAAAAAGTAATGTAAATTCGGTTTTAAAATGCAAATTTCCAGCATTGCACTAAATCGACGTCGATCTGGGACAGCGCACGAAGCAAGGCAGTGATTATATTGCGAGAGAGTTAAGCGACACAAGCCCAACGAACCGAGAAACGCCCACGGCAACTACAGGACAGTAGCAAAGCATCACAATTGCCTTCACCCTGCTGCTGCTGCTGCTGCTGCTGCCAGAACAATGTTCGCCCAGACGCAGAAGAGCAACTTCCTGGAGCAGACAAAGGCGGCGCGCGAGGAGCGAGCATTGGAGAAGCGCCGGGAGCTAGCCGCCATCCTGCTGCAATCCACGCTCAAAGGCTACGCAGCGCGCAGGAAGTACCAGAAGCGGATCATGTAAGAGGGGAATCCACGGCTAACTCCGACGCAAACTCATCCTCATTCCATTTTTTAGAGTCGATTTCGATGCCGTGTTCACCGACTGCCAGGATGACAAGGACACGGAACTGGAGCTGGTGGCCATCAATGTGTATCCGCTGCTCCGGCGCTACCTTACACAAATCAAGCTGGACAAGACCGATCCGAGGGCCAGGGAGCGTTTGGAGCGCATCTGTCGGTACATCATCAAGGCCATGGAAGCGGAGAGCCCAAAACTCTCGTATGCCGCTCTGTGCCTGCACAAGGAGCGCAGCCTGCCGTGGATAGCACACATCAAGCTGCTGCTAACCAACTGCCTGCTCCTGCTGCCGGAGCTCAAGCCCGAGAACCATGCAGATAGTCTGTCGCTGGCCCTGTTCCTGCACACACTGGTGGTGTTTACGGCGCCCAAGTCCTGGGCGATACTGCGAAACGCACAGTTTGAGCGACTGCAGCCGGCCATGCAGAAGGTTTGCTGCAACATCCAGGGCCATCTGGTGCAGCACGACTTCTACAGGATCATGCGGGTGGGTTTGATGGGATTTATCATTTGAAGTACCCTTTTAACTCTTGATTAATTCTCTGTTTCAGCTTGTCTTGCTCCGAGGCACCGTTCGCGAGGAGTTGTCCGTGAAACCAGTCACTTTTGTGGCCATCATCACGCTGTGTCTGCGTCCGCTGATCGACGGGGACTTCAGCCGCAATTTGCTGACCAAATTCTTGTCGGAGATCCTATCGGTGCCCGCCCTGATCTACCATTTGCATCAGAGTGTGCCGCAGTGTCTGGAGCAGTTTGCAACGCTGGGCCTGCTGAAGAAGTCGCTGAGCATCTCGGAGGATTACCAGTGGTTCGAGGAGTTCGGTGCCAGCATGCCGGGCACCAAGTCTTTAGCGTTCCTGGGCAACATTGTCAACCTGTTCAACATTGAGGGCCAGGCGGAGTCCAAAACCCTGGCTTATCCCCTACTGACTGTGAGTGGCAGCAGTATAATCAATCGATTTCATCTCTCATTCTTGGCTTTTTCCTTCAGGAAACCACCACATCGCTGCTGGAGTTAATTCCCAACACGGTGACCACCAAGGGCGTCTTCACCCAATGGCACGAACTGCTGGGCTGGCACACTCCGGGTCCGGAGCCGGCACAGAATCAGAATGTGGCTCTGATTAAGAAGCAGTTCCACATGCTGTGGGATCATCGCTGCATTAAGATGCTACTGGGCGATCTTCTCAAGGATATCAATCGGAATTACGAGCGTATTGAGTTCCAATCGCCCCAGCAGCCTTCCACATCGAACTTGCTGCGTCGTGCCTTGGAGCGCAGCTCGACGCGATGCGGGGGAGCGAGCACAAAGCAGGCGAAGCAGCAGTGGCGCCGCCTGGACAACGCTGAGGTGCTGCAGGTGTCGCGCATCTGCGGCATGTATTATGCCGCCCTCAATACGCTCTCCCAGATGAAGCTGGACATTCTCACGGGCATCTGCTACAACGACAATGTCCTCTACGATATCTGGTTGCTGATCACGTCGCTGGGTCCCAACTGCGGCATGAAGGAGTATCTGGAGCTGCTCAAGTGCGAGACAACCCTGCAGAAGCCCCAGACGGCCATGCTGATGCTCTTCTGTGATTGCATGACGCACTATGTCACGTAAGTTGGCACAGACTCCTTGCTGGACACCATTATTGATGATTATTTGCAGAATTCTGGATGAATATGAGATGTACACGGAGCAGAATCCCTTCAAGCTGAACGACTATGTGATGCTGACCTATTTCCTCAACAATATGCTCTATAAACTGATTAATGATAATATTCTGGGTGCGTTTGGCTTGATATTGAATGATTATCTATTATATGATCCTCTATTCTCTACTAGGCGCCAAGAACATTGTACAGAATCCTGTATTTCTGGCCCTGCACACACTGATGCTTTGCCTGTATCGTCGCGACTGTCGGCGTCCGTTTACCCCGCCCAACCACTGGCTTATACCGGAGGTGAAGCCCTCGACGTTCATCAATGACCTGGAGAAGGCCAAGCGGAATGCCATGCTGCTGCTGGCCAAGATGCCGCACATTATACCGCACGAGGATCGGGTCAAGCTCTTCCGTAAGTTTGTGCAGAACGAGAAGGCGGTTATGGGCCTCACGGAAAGTGCCTGCGCCTCACCGCGCTCCGCCTTAATTGTCATCCATCGCGAACGGATCGTGGAGGATGGGTACAGGCAACTGGCTGCCCAGCCCACGCAGGCCCTGAAGGGCGTCATCCGTGTGAGATTCATCAATCAGCAGGGACTGCACGAGGCGGGCATTGATCAGGATGGCGTGTTCAAGGAGTTCCTCGAGGAGACCATCAAGAAGGTGTTCGATCCGTCTCTAAATCTGTTCAAGACCACCTCCGACCAGCGGCTATACCCGTCGCCCATTTCCTATGTCCAGGACAATCACCTGCAGCTGTTCGAGTTCGTTGGCCGCATGCTGGGCAAGGCGGTATACGAGGGCATCGTGGTGGACGTGCCCTTCGCCTCCTTCTTCCTTTCCCAGCTCCTGGGCCAGACGCAGCAGGCTCTGTACTCCTGCATGGATGAGCTGCCCTCGCTGGACAACGAGCTGTACCGCAGCTTGACCTTCATCAAGCACTACAAGCAGGACGTGGCCGATCTCAATCTGACCTTCTCCGTGGATCAGGATGTAATGGGCAAGATAGTCACGCACGAACTGCATCCGGGTGGCAAGGCGCGCGTGGTGAACGACCACAACAAGCTGGTGTACATCCACTACATGGCCTTCTTTCACATGAACACCCAGATCCGTGAGCAGACGGTGGCCTTTAATCGTGGCTTCCGCAGCATTGTCAATCCGGAATGGTTGTCGCTTTTCTCGCCACCGGAACTGCAACGTCTCATCTCCGGGGACACGGTGCCATTGGATTTGCGGGATCTGCGCAAGCACACACAGTACTATGGCGGCTTTCACGATTCCCATCGTGTGGTGGGCTGGCTCTGGGACATCCTGGCTAAGGATTTCACGGAGGAGGAGCGCAAGCTGTTTTTAAAGGTCGGTTTTGAGGAAAGCTTATAGCTGGTCAGCGTAGTAAATATCCTTTATTTTTTTTGTAGTTTGTAACAAGCTGCTCGAAGCCTCCGCTGCTGGGTTTCGCCCATCTAGAGCCCCCCTTTTCCATACGCTGCGTGGAAGTGGGCGATGACGAGGATACCGGGGACACTATTGGCAGCGTGATCCGCGGCTTCTTCACCATACGGAAAAAGGATCCCCTGAACCGCTTGCCCACCTCCTCCACCTGCTTTAACCTGCTGAAGCTGCCCAATTACCAAAAGAAGTCCACGCTGCGGGACAAGCTGCGGTATGCGGTGAGCAGCAATACCGGGTTTGAGCTTTCCTAAGGGTTTCCTGGTAAACTATTTGCAAAACTATTCACATATTCCCCCCCAAGTATCCCCCTTTCGTAGGCAATTCGGTGTAAATGTGTTTGCTTATTGACTTTTTAAATGTTTTCAAGCGAGGAAACATAAACACACAATTATAAACAAATAAATATAAACGTATAGCTGTGATAAAACTATAATAAACTAAAACGAAGAGTACACAATGCGAAACCAAGCTGAATTACTCCACAAAGCCACATTTGTGCTGAACGAACAATGATAAATGATAAATGATAAATATAACAATAAAATAAGAGATGAAACACAATATCTAATATCTAACCCACGTAATGGTGCAAGCCAAAAAGTTACATTGTAAACCACGAACAACATAAAAACAAGCAACAATAAATCTATGTGTCTGATTCATGTGCAAAATGTAATCCTGCTTCTGCTTCTGCTTCTGCTTATCAGATCTGTTTAGCGTTCGGTAAGCGCGTTCCCAAAGATAACAAACATGCAATTAGCGAGGGAGCGGCGCAGCTCGGATTTCCCTGGGTTTTTCCGCCCCGAAAACTGAATGAACAGCGCGTAGCGGCCAGCGCTAATGACACAAATCCGTCTGGACGTTGGGAAAAACTCCTGTCCTCTCTCTCTCCGCTAATTGCCTGAGTCACACTCGGCCCTGGCCTGGGTCCTGGGTCTGGCTTTGGGCTTGGGTCAGTGTCAGGGGCACTTAGAGAGCGACCGGAATAAGCGGAAATATGGAAGCAAGGAGTTTATGCAAAGCTAGTCGAATTACGAATTACCGGAAATTGCATATCTGCAGGCACTGCCTAATGACCCAAGACGAGCACAAGGACCTGGTTGGGTAATGGAAATGCCAGCAGAAGGGCTATCAAGGATCCGACATCCGATCCAATCCGACAGCAAACGAAGGCATTATTTTCTATGATTCACTTTGACTTGACATCTTAACCTTTCAAAGATCATTTTCATGTTCCATCTTTCTTATCTTCAAAATTCCAAAGAAATTATTGGAATTTTTGGGGAATTAATAGAGATTTCAGCTAGGTTTGAGTTTCCCTGGAGATAAATATGTAAAGGTTTCACATTTAATTAAATAATTACGACCTAAGGAGTTGGTTTTTTCTAATTTAATTACAGATTTTGCTATGTTTTTAAAGGTCTAAAGGGCTTGATTAATTAATTCAAACATATCATTTAAAAAAGTTAATTGTTTTGGATGTAAAATAATGTTTGAACATATTTAAATATAAAAAGCAATAAATAAAATGTTCTTAAGTAATTATTTAATTATTTTCATACTCAAAACAAAAGACTAACAGCCAATAATTATGGTTTTATTTGTTAACATTAAAGTACAATTGATTATCGTAAAATTTTTATAAATTATGTATGGAAAATAGAGATGGTATTTTACTTTATTTTATTTAATAATATTAAATATTTATAGACGCTGTAAAATTGCAAATTATTTAATTGAATGTTGAGACCTTGTAGAGTACAAAATAATACAAAATCTTTGAAATAAATAAAAAGGCTGTATATATTTTTTTTTGTTTATATAATAATTGTTTAATATTTGTAAAATATTTAAAATTTAAATACAAAAATACAAGCCCTAGATTATTCATGTCCTAAAATACCCTTTTCAGAGGCGGCTTAAGATCAGTTAAAATAAATATCTTCCCCTCGGTTTTTTGGATTCTGCACAGAGCTGACCGTAATTTGAGATTTTTATCCTGGTCATCGATCCTTAGGACTCTTTAGGGTTTCCGTTCCGGTTCCCCTGCCCCTGCCCCCTGCTTCTACCATTTACCATACCCCCAAGCGATGTCCTCTTGCGGTTTCTGTCGGCCCGCTTTTGTCGCCAAGAAGCTGTAAACGGCGAGACAATAGCAAACAAATTGTAGGGCAGCAGAGGACCCACAAAAACAGGCAATAATCATAACAATAATTTCCGAATTTCAAAAACTGCAGCGACACACGAACAGTCGGCGGTCGTCGCACCGCCACGGCCAGGCCATAAAACCCACATCGACATCTCCTGCCGCCGTCGATGCCGCTTTTGTTCCTCTCGGATCTCTTTTAGATGAGGATGCGTCTCGGGGACAAAGTGTGATCATTTTTATGACTCGTCTGTGTGATGTCGCCCAAAAAACAAAACCGAGAGGACAGGACAAGTGGCAACAAGTGACTGTGATCCGTTAGACGTTAGACGGATCCTGCCTAGCCCTTCCCATACCACTCCACAGCCACTCCTCCTCCGTCACTGCCACTGCCGCATCTTGAGCCTCTCTTCGCCGCTCAAGTGGCCCGCAGGCGACAGTCGCTTGGCGCCAGTTGAATTTTTTGATGGTGCAATTTGTTGTGGCCCAGCCGAGTACGAGTACCGTTTAAAGGCTTTGATTAGCCCCGCCGACTTATCGCCGGGGCGGATCTCTTTCTGGAGATCTCTCGCTGCTCCGCTTCAAACGGTAGCCGAGAGATTTCGATGCTGGCCTCGACAACATCATGTACAAGATGCTGGCCGATTGCTGGATAAGCTACCGAACAGATGGAGGCCGATCATGGCAGTGAGATATGGCTGAATGTACTATATATCGAGCGGATATCAAAGGTTTGACACTCAAGTGGACTCTCAGTAAAATATTAATGATCAAAGAAAGGTTGCAATACTTAGAACCTGTGTCTTTGATTTAAGGTTTAAGATTGTGGGAACAAAATATTTAAGGATTTAATATTTAAGTGAAGGTGTATTAATTATAAACACAAATATGTGAATATTTCGGTTCGTTTTCCAGGCTTGATTTTAACAAATAAATTAAATAGCGACTAGATTATAGCTTTTCCTAGATAAGCAGCTGGCTTTTGTATATAGTATATTCGTAGATGTTTCTGACCTTGCCAGGCTTGTCATCTGTACACGTTTTAGAATTTAGAATAAATCAATTCTTTATATAGTTCAGCATTATAAGCTTCAGTTGGAACTAACTCAAAGGGCTGCACAACTATCTAGAATTATTTAAAACTGTTTAATATGTTTACATACATGAATATCTGCCCTAACTGGAGATCTATTCAGCCTCATCTATTTAATTCATACACATATTAATAATAATTTAAGCTATGACTATATACAGATCGATTTATTTACATATCTGTTTCACTTTTACCAGAAAAGTTTTTCATGAAACATTTCTACAAATTGAACATTTTGATTCACAGGAAAGCCTGTAAAAAGTTACAGATTACACACTTAATTCTAAAGGTAAAATAAATAATATATAAATAAAAATATATATATAAAAATAAATAAAATAATTTAATTTCTGAGGTTTTAAACACATCAAATACAAATACATACAAATCAATTGAATCCCAGAATGATTCTATTATAATACAAACTTTTGAGATTTTATTAGCCTAATAAAAAACGTACTTGAGTTTGCAATGATTAAAAGTTTAGACTATTTAGCGCCCAAATTCTTACTAATACTACTACTCATAAGTACAAAACATTATTTCTAATCTCAAATACTAATTCGTCAGAGCATTTCTCAAGCTTCGAGAGCAGCGCTCGATCTTTTCTGAGAATATTTATGATTCCAATCAAAATAAAAATAAAGTGTACATTTTCTTCCACATTTTTGGGGGCTCTTAATCTTAGTGAACATTATTAGTTGGCCCATATCCAAAACGTTTTCCTATTCCATAAATATTAATAGCGATTAGGCGACTTCAAAGAGCGTCTACCGGAGCAGGAACCCCCATTCCAACCCATTCCCATTCCCATTAGGCGCTATCAGCGGCAGCAAGATGGGTGCCGTGCCCCCTTAGCTCCAGGGGGAGGAGGTCACTGAATCTCAGTGTCCCCCGCTCCCAAGAGGGCCATCGGAAAATGGCGTTTCCCATGACGAAGTGGGCAAGAACGAGACAACGAACCGCTGGCTGATAAGCGACCAATGGCAAGGGTAGAGCGAGAGCTACAGATCTACACACACAGCAGAGTGCGATCAAGAGAGAAGCCACTGACTGCCACTGGAGCGGGAGAACAGGTCGGGCAACTACCTGAGGATCGGTGCGTGCGGGAGGGAAACCCATCCGACCGGATTCGGGCTGAATTGAGGTAGTGCCCGCTCCGAGCCGCAGAGAGGCAGTCTCAACTTGAACAGCGAAGCGATCAGTTCGTAGTCGTCGTCGTCGTCGTCGCAGATCAATCGATTTCCCACGGATTGTCTAAAAAATAATAAAAATAGAAATTAAGATCTAGTAAGAAGCTAGTGAAGAAGTGACCATAATGTTGACCTTACCCAACATCGCCGATCTGCGTTTGCAACAGCAGATCGCCCACGAAATATACCGCCAGCAGATTATGCAACGTTTGCCGGGTAAGTGCGGAGCAGACTCCATCTCCGTTTTGCCGACGGCTAATTGCTTTTTGTTTTTTGTTTCTTGAAGATCCCCTTTGCGGACTGCTGCCCAACTTTGCCGGACACTTTGTGGCACCACCACCGCCACCGCCGCCGCCACAGCCCTCGCTGCCCGGCGATGTCGAGGCCAAGCTGGAGAACAACGAACTGTGGCAACAGTTCCACAGCATAGGCACCGAGATGATCATCACCAAGAGTGGCAGGTTGGTACCTATCTGTTTGGCTTATCTTCAGCTGATAAGCCACCACCTCCTCCTCCTTCTCGTGGGGGTTATTATCAGTCTTACGGTTGAAACGTGTCACTAACAGCCATCCATCCTCTGTGATCTCTGCTCTTTCCCCCCCATTAGACGCATGTTTCCCTCGATGCGTGTCTCTCTCAGCGGCTTGGAGGAGGAGGCCAGCTATTGCGTACTCCTCGAGATGGTGCCCATCGGTGATTGCCGCTACAAGTTCTCCGGCTCGCAATGGGTTCCGGCCGGTGGAGCCGAGCCCCAGAGTCCACAGCGAATGTATCTGCATCCGGAGAGTCCAGCCACGGGCAAGCACTGGCAGTCCCAGGCCCTGCTCTTCAGCAAGGTGAAGCTGACGAACAACACGCTGGATAATAATGGTCATGTAAGTATATTTATTGAAAGTTTTTAAATATATTTCATTAAATGGAAATTGGGTGTAGAGTTTTGTAAATTTGTTGAGAATCTTTTTCCGATTTTTGGCAGGAGTAACTTGAGTTTTTTTTACCCAAAAAAAAAGATAAATTTCCCCTGATAACATCTCTGTTTTTTTGGGTTAAAATGTCAGCGACGAAACAAGGCTACATATTATTTATATAAGTGATATGTGAGATGTCTACCCACAAAGATAAATGCACAGAGAACATCTTTCTGATATTTTCTTTTGGGGTTAAGACGTCAATGGAACCATATTCTATATATTAATCATACAAGTGATATATTACAGTGGATACTGCAAAGATCTAGTTACAAGAATTGGAAATATAAATAGAAATAATGTATAGATTATTCAGTACCTTTAACTTATCGCGTTTATCCTTTTCCTTCTTTCCAGATCGTCTTGGCCAGCATGCACAAATATCAGCCACGCCTTCATGTCATACGCACCTCAGATCTGGGCCAGATCCCCTGGGCTCCCCAGCAGGCCTTTGTGTTCCCGGAGACGGAGTTTATCGCCGTTACGGCTTATCAGGTGTGTACCAATCCCACATCTTTGCCATCCATAAAGAGCGCTGTGATATCCAACTAATCCCCTGTCTTTGCCTTTGCAGAATGACCGCATAACCAAGCTGAAGATCGACAACAATCCCTTTGCCAAGGGATTCCGTGAGTCGGGTCAGTCGCGATGCAAGCGAAAGATCAGTGATTCCCCTCCTCCAGCCTGCCAGCCAGAGGAAGAGCCCTTGGAGTCGCCGCTAGCCAAGCGGTTGCGTCTGGTGGAGGAGCTGCCGACGCAGCATCATTTGCAGAATCAGAATCTTGTGCAGCATCGGTATCTGCTGGATACCCTGGAGGCCAATTTCTATGTGCCAGCGCCACCACTACCGCCTCTGCCGCCGCAGCAGCAGTCCGCCTTTGAGTATGCCAGGCACATTGCCGGCTATCCAAGTTGGGCTTACACACCGCCATCGCCAGCCTCCTCGGTCTCCTCGTCATCGGCGGGCTCGACGAGCGGTGAGTCCGCTGCGGATGCCGACACCTTTGTGGATGTGGTGAGCACAACTGCTGCTCCCAGCGATGCTGCGGTGCCGCCTGCCAAGCCCAAACGGAGCAGCTTCAGCATCTCGGACATATTGGGAACCAGCGTGTCCATTTAGCGCGAGCGATGTGCTCCCGTTTGGAGATCGGCATCGCTGCCTTGTACATTTAATTAGCGTTTAGTTGCCATAGTGTGTAGTGTCTAAGCTGAATTGTGATATTTTGCAGTTAATTAGGATTTCCAGGTATTTCTCTGCCATCAGTATTTATCGTATTTATTATGCAATTTGAATTGTTCGCATGATTTCGTAATGGATTTATTGTCTTTGGCATTTCATAAATGCGCGGCATAAATAAAATATATATGTTCAAATCTATACACTCGTGGAATTTGCCTTGGAATGGGCCCAGACAGAGAGATTCCCCCGATATGTGCTGCTTCCCACACTGGCTGACTGACTGCCTGCTCAGTGAATCCTGTTCCAGCAATTTGTGCGTTGCATGCTTCCATTTGCCTGCCTGTCGCCGTCGCCGAATACATAATTCGGACTTGGAGTCGGTTTCGGTTTCGATTTCATATCTCTGCGCATGCGAGGCATATGAAAACCAGTTCCTGTGTCCCATGCCGCCGCACAAATCCCCAATCTCCACCTTCTTCCTCCGCTTGAGAACAGCATAACCCACCCGGCAACCGGCAACCAGCAACCGGCAGGCAACAACATGGACATGGGCTTATCAGCAGATCAGAGCGAGCCGCATCTTAAACGCTGGCGCCGGCGCCAACTTAAATGCGCTGATTGAGCGCCACGATCCTGGCCAGCCAGGTTCCAAGTCCCCCGTCCACGAGTAATTGATGTTTTCACATTGTAGTTGTTAGCGAAACTGTGGCCATTTACATGCAATTGTCCGGCTGTCCCATCACACATCTCCACTCTCCATGCCAGGCGGAAACGAGGCGGTGCTCCTTTGATGCTGCGCTCCAGCCAGTCGCAAGTGTTTTGCCCCCAAAGAGAGCCCGGCTAGATGATTGGCCAACTTCGACGGTGGCATTTCGCTTCAGTTCGCGTTAAGAAACAATTGTTAAGAGCCCCAATCGGACCCCAATCCCGGAGTACCCACACACGTAGCTGCAACCTGTTTTTCGGCCCATTCATGTTGCCGCTGGAAGTGTTTATGGGCTCCACATTAGCCACACTGCATATTCATGTTAAACGTCGCCAAAAGACTAACGACAACGTTTGGTCCATTGTGTTGTTGCCGCTGCCGTTGCCGTTCGCCTGAAAATTTATTGAATTCTCATTTGGGGGGCCAGCAGCATCCGCCGCGAGAGAAAAAAAGAGAGTCCCTACTTGGAGGAGCCGCAGCTAACGTTCGCATGTCAGCGGCAAATGAGCTCGCTCGGCGACCCAAGCTCACTCGGCAAGATCTGCCAGCTGAGATAAGCTCCAGGTTCCCCTCGGTTGGCATGTGTAATTTCCTTGGAAATTAATGTTGCGGCGGCCGAAATCAAAGTCACGGGCAACATATTTCGTTGGCGACAATTTTATCGGCAGCACAATGAAATCATTTGGAGCCCCCAGCGACGACGTTGGCGATATTATGTCTTTCCCGAAGTTTGACAGCCCCAAATACTTACAAACATAGACTTGGCGTTCGTTCTAAATCGTAAGAGGAGGACTGAAGAGTCCTTTATTGAAAGTCCAGCTTTGGCATTAGAATTACGTAGTCCATTATATGATTATAAATTATTTAGAAGATCCTGTCGCCTGTGCGAACGTGTGGCCGACGGGACCAGTGGTTGGGATCCTTAAACTCCACCAGGCGCATTAGGTCAAAGCCAGCCGGCACTATTATCGGTTTTTTGACTCCATTCAACAATGAAGTTTGTTTTGGTGGTTCTGACCGAATTGGCATATTTGTAAAGGGCGACACATACTTCTCAACGGGCTTAACACTGGCAATAGGAGCCACAACAGTCTGGAAGAGGAATAAATAAATAAATAAGAGATATCTTTATAATTGTAAAAGACTTACTTCAGCTGGTTTCACCACTGGTTGTAACATAGTTTCAGTGGGCTTTTTAGAAGTCACCTCTTGATTGAAATATACATCAAGGGCCACCGAAAAGTCGCGCAGAGGCGAACGATAGTGTTGGTTCGACTTCTGTTGCCAACCAACCCAGATTTTGGTAAAGGCCACCTTATGCTCACCCTCTGACTGTGGATCAGAGGTGAGGTAATCCTTTAGGCCCAGTTGCGGCGAGTCCAAGTCGAAGAGGTCTTCGCTGGGCACCTGTTTCGAGGCCAGTTCCGGCACCTTCCAAGGGGAAATGGGCACAGGTTCCTCGGTGCAAATCAAAGGTAAGTTGGAAAACTTCTTCAGCGCCTTGAAGCGCCCCAACTGCTGCTGACCAACGTTGTTGGAGGACACACCATCGCAGGCGGACGAATCGCTCGAAAACTCGACGTTTTGATCGCTAGATGTTTGGTTCGGGATGTCGAACAAGGCCTTCTGGGGCGTCTCCTGGGGGGAATTCGGCTGCGGCTCAATCTGTTTCGGGGTTATCATAGTAATATGTTATGCGACAAAAGATCTACCTCCTACTACTTACCGAATATTCACAATTGAATGAGCCAGAAGTCTCATGCTCCGATTCGAAGTCGCTGTCACAGTTGCTGGAAAGCGACGACTTCCATGAAGGGCTCTGCCCTTGCTGATCTTCCTGATCACTGTCGTTAAAAGAGTGAAACGAGTCACTATCGTCGTTAACATCACCCAAAGGAGAAACATTCATTTTAATTCTTCACTTTCTTTTCACTTTTCTTCCGGTCGCAAAGAAAAATTTTTTTATAGTAATGGCGCAAAAGCCGCAAACAAGGGATGACAACCCGTCCGGAATGTGATTTGTTTATGTTTCTAATCGGTATTCTAGCGATTGCTTTTGCCCAAAGCTTAAAACAAAAACAAATGATTATTTTAAAAGTTTAAAGGAGTTATAGCTTTTAAGGATTCTGATAACTATTACTTATTAACAATTTTGTGTTTAGAGCTGGAATAATAATTAGTAATTTATTTAAAACCAAATCAGTGTTAAAATTTTCTTTCTTCGCCAATAAATATCGATATACAAATGCAGCTTCTCCCAGGGCAAGTTAGTTAGTGCGAATCAATTGGCAGCTCTGCCAAATCTCCGCTATTAAATGGCGCGCTGTAATTTCACATTTGATTTTGTGGTTTGCACTCGGAAAAAAAGCCGAAGTATGCAAATAGTTGGCCTAAGACAATGCTGCTGCATTTGGCACTCAATAGACTTGTAAACAAAGCATAGACAATGCCAAAAGGTTCTCTGCAAAGGATGCGTACTTGACGACGGCCATTGTGCTCCGGTTTTAATTGTTCCCCTTTCGGGTATTTTCAAAACTGATCCCTAGATTTGCCTATATGATCATCATATGTATGTATATGCATGTAGGGATGCACCTACCCATGGTACTATTGTAGAGCACTGTAGTGGACCTGCTTATGTGGGTGATTTTCATTATCCTCTAATTGTTTGTGCCATTGTTCACGCGATAGGTTTGAGAAATTACACGCTTTGTTAATTGTGCCAGCCCAAAAAGGGACGCCGCGACGTTCCTCGCATGACCACCACGGCCCTACGGACTAGCCCTCATGTGAGCCCATTTGCATAAACTACTTTTACGGCCCTTTGTTGGCCGCCTCAGCTCTGGTGGTGGTGGGTTTGTGTTCTGCTCTAGTTTAAAACCCCAGCTTAGCCGCAAACACTTGAGCTGGGCAGGGCAGGAATGGCTGGCATGGCCGGCGCAGGTCGATTCTGGGTTAGGTGCATCCGCTTTTATGGCTTGGCCCCGGCGACATGGAAACCTTTCTTTGCCACGCTTTGTTGCATTCTCCTCGCGACCAATATATTTGCATTGGCCAACAATAAAAACTCAAGTACCGGGTCATTGTTGCCATCTTGTTTGGCTAACGCCGGGCGCAGCCTGAACAGAACAGAACCGAAGCTAGGAAATGGGCTCAGACGAAGACACTAAGGATGCGAGGGATTTGTAATCTCCGTTTTCCTAAATCTCTTAAATAAACTCTCTCAGAGAAATGTATATGATTTTATATTTTAAATTATATTTATATTATTTTGTATGATCTTTTCTTAACATAATTTGTCCAACTTTTATATTTTCTAGCATCAAACTCTATAGGGTGGATCCCCTCTCGTATCAAGTCTCAAAGTGGCAGCCACGCGTGCGCTGCCTAAAATGCTTTTTCCACTCATTAAAGCCGCCATTTCCCCCTCTTCTAATAACTAATTAACTTTCGTTTAGGAAGCAATTTTCCCCTTTTATTTTTTTTTTTTTTTTGGGTTCCCCAAAAATTCGTGTTTACACAACAGAAATGCTGCTCGACAAAGTGTATCTAATTTCATAAAATAACAACACAAAAAAAAGAGGCAACTTGCAGCGGCAACAAATGTGGCAGCGTAAAAAGCAACAGCCATAGTGCATTAATTATCCGGAGAGACCTGCGACATCTGCCGCGGATGGTGGGACGGGTTGGGGGACTGACTCTATGGAGGAGGATCCGAGGAGTATGGCCATTTAATGAGGCATTCATTGCACTCACAACCTTGCGCTGTCAACACACGCACTCGCACACACACGGCCGACATCTGTCACCCGTTCTAGCCTCGGCATGGTATGGGTTATGGAATGGGATAGCAGTCTCAATCCCCTATAAAACCGCAGGCCTCCGGATCGGAACCGATCCCCAGAGACACCCGGAGACAGCCAAACAAACGGCAACTATTTCAAATCGATTTGGTGCACTGATAAAATCAACTATAGATTGGTTACTTGGAAATTAAGAATCCATATTATATTATTTTGTTAATAAAATTACGTTAATTTTTACTCAAAGTTAAATAGGGCTTAAAATGATTATTTTATAATATAAGAAACTATGGAAATCTAATTAACTTCTGGCAAAATTTGGTTTGTCATTCCACCAAGTTGATTTTTAGGGATACTTTTTCATTTGTTTTAAAAATAAAATTATTGTCCTTTACACATATTTATACCTATGTATATTCTGATTTCCTAGAAGTATATTATAATAATCAAAAGTGCATATTAGTATCCTTAATTTTAATTTCTAAAAGTGCATTTTAAGGATTGTAATTAATCTGCTAGTTTAATTATAATTTTTAAATTCAATATTTCAAAACCAAATTACTATCTTCAAGTATCCTTCTTCAATATCTTGCCAAGTTCCATCGATTTATATAGATTTTAGAGAGCTACTTTCGGTACAGTGTGGTAAATTGATTCGAGCGTGTTTGTTTTTCCGATTGATGGGCGGGCAGCGACGTCTGTACCGCCCCTGGATAGCCAGCCCCTGTAGCCAGCCATCAGGGGCCATCAAGGGCCGACGGGAACGAGACGTGGGTGGTGACGCATGTCATCGTAAACTTCATCATTGGCTCCGTTCCTTCGGCCAATTTGTGGCAGCTCCTCGGCGACTTACATAACGAATCGTCTATTTTCTTTGGCTTCGTCTCAGTCTCTGCCCATTTCATAAATATCAGAGGATTCCAGTTGCAGTAGGAGTGGGTGAGTAAGGTCTCTGGGGTAGCATCCGAGATCGGAGATGCGAGGGCTGCAACCGAATTTCATGCCTTGTCGAGCTATTTAATTGCAAACAAATTATGTTCTAGCCAGTCGCATCTCTGTGTGGCTAATGGATGCGGATGCTGATGCCGAGCCGATGCCGATGCTGTTGCTGTTGCCCTCTGATGATGTTGTCGAAAACCGAACGTTTATCTTGTAAATTGGTTAGGATTAATGTCTGGCGGAAGTAGTGATTTCCAGCCCCCCTAGATCGGCCAATGATAGAGGATGGTTTGGTGTTCTCATCCCTGTTTCCTCTCTGAGATGTTCATTTACCTACAGCATTGGGTGGGCGTTTAGGCTTTGAAGGCCGATCGCAGCGGGAGAATTTAGATGGTATAAGTCTTTATAGTAATCCCAAATCTAAAGAGTTACCCAGTGAACTAAAACCAATTGATTCTCTTACTTTAGTGTAACTTTAATCACTTAACATTTAGTTTAGGCTTAGTAACTAATCAGGCTATGATCTGTATACTATAATATCAAGATGAGTACAGCGAGCTAAACAATAAACAATGTCTAAAATCATGAATAAGTATTTAAAGCCAGATGTATTATGATGATATGAAATTTGTTCAAAAATATGAGGAATTATTCTTGATTAATAAGAGGTTTTTTTTGTCACAAAAAACAATACTTGTAAATGTTTTCTTCTTTAATTTTCTTTCATTAATTATTTCCTTTTGCTGACCAAAAATCTATATTCATGATTCCATTATAAAGTTTATCTCATTTTTCTCCTAACTAAAATCTCCTTGGATTTCCCTTGAAATCCACTAACTTCCTCCTCCCAGAATGGCCGATATGCTGAAACCCTTGCTCCTGGTGGACGGTTCACCTGGTGGCTGCTCCTGCGTGGATTGCTCCACTGTTGCCGTTTCACTGCCCACATCCAGTTCAAGATCATCGGCACCAGACTCATCCGAGTTGTGATCCAAGCCAGAGAGACCAGGAGGTAGGTTCAGGCCAGAATGAGGTCCCAAAATACCAGCAGCAGGTGGATAAAGAGACGTTGCGGGGAGACCTGCTCCTCCAGCCGGTCCATACTCGTGGGGTGGACGCCCAAAGTAGGTGCAGGCCAGATCCACCAGCGAGGGTCTAAGCAGACTCTGCATATTCTGCTGGAAGTGCTGCATGAAAACGCTGGAGGCACTCCGCGCCTGGAGGGGATGGTGGGGTTGCAGATGGAGCTGCGAAGGCTGCGGCTGCGGCGGTGGTGGTGGTGGCGGGGAGCTCAAGGAACTGGCGCCAGGCGCCGACTGATCGTCCAGCGATGACGATAAGGAGCAGGCGGAGCCATTTGATCTCAGTCGCTTAATTTGCGGGCCATCGGGATTTGGATTTGGGTTCGGATTCGGGTTCGCTGCCTCACTGCCCTTCGACGGCGACATGTCAGACTCGGATTGGGAGTGCGACAGCGACTGATCTTGATCCTCGCCGGTTGGCGATGAAGACATCTTGCGCTTGCACCGCGACTGTCCCGTTTCGCGGAAGCCCTTGGCAAACGGATTGTTGTCGATCTTCAGCTTGGTGATGCGATCGTTCTGCGGAAGAGAGGACAAGATGTTGAGAGAATGACGATGAAATACGACTATGATGATGGACAGCACAATCTTGGGCAACTGCACCGAGAGAAAAACCCAAAACCTAAGAAAAATCTTAACTAAAAATATAAATATTTTCTTTACATTTTAAATAGAATTTAAATGGAAATATCTTTGAGATATAAGATGTCTTTACTATTCAGAGATATCTCTATCATGTTATGTCTTATTTTTCTCTCTGTCTGGGTGTCCAGTAGCCGGCGTGTTAAGTAACATGGCCACTTGACACCGCCATTGGGCTGCTGCAGTTCCAGTTTCCCCCTGGCGGCCACTCGAGATGACTTGACAACTCTCTGTGATCTGGCTGGCATCGCATCTCGGACGATCTCGAGGCGATCTTGCTAATTAGAGGCAGACTGGCGTCGGCTGTATGTCAATGGGTCCAGACCTAGACAAAAACACAGCGAGGCGCTCAAATTTACAAGGATGTGGCTATCCAACTTCCTAAAACAACAATCCGACCCGCTGACTTTCTGCCTGCCTCAGCCTCAGCCTCATCTCATTTCGGTTCCCACTTCAGGAGGCGTTCCATGCTAATTCCAGCCGCTGACCAAGCAACCCACGGCGTGAGCGATCGCCCGCTCGTTTGCCCAAAATTAACCAATTAGTGTGATCGGTCCCAGTTCAGGGTCTCTGTCAGACTTTGCTCAATGAATTGGCAAAAAAAAGAAGGAAAGAGTAGTAAGTACGAGATGCAAGGGAGATCAGGGTTAGCTGCGAGGACACCAGCTATGAATACCCTTGGGAAGCTAATTTTGTAAGGGATTCGAGTCATTAAAAGAGTTCTTTTGGTAAAGAAAACTTCAAAAAAATTAATATAAGTAATTTTGCATTATATGATATTTGTTATAACTTTTTAATTACGTTTTAAACAGGGGAGAATATAATATAAATAATAATACAAATGAAATAAATATTAATTTATAACTTCCTTTAACTGAAACGGGTGGGAATAATAATTAAGGAGTATTATAGAGGTAATATTGTAATTGTAAGAAATGTAGCTTTGTTTCAGATATATTTTAAGTTTAAAACTATATATTTAAAATAGGATCATTAGCAAAATACACTCTTTCTCTCATCTAGATGTTTCCTCTCTAAGTTTATTATTTAAATTAAAGCCTCTTTGGCACCTCACAAACCTCTCCCAAAAATATATAAAACTCCCCCTGAAAGTGTATATAACATCTTATGGGAGATAGCGCCACTTACCTGGTAGGCTGTCACGGCCACAAACTCGGTCTCGGCGAAGACAAAGGCCTGCTGTGGGGCCCAGGGTATCTGGGCCAGGTCGGCGGTGCGTATGACATGGAGACGCGGCTGGTACTTGTGCATGCTGGCCAGGACGATCTGCAGATGGTTATGGAGTATGGGTATCTGATCAGTAACCGGAGATCACTTCAAAGCTTTGTCCGCACTTACATGTCCGCTGTTGTCGAGCGTGTTATTGGTCAGCTTCACCTTATTGAAGAGTATTGGCTGCGCCTGCCAGTGGGCACCAGTGGCCGGGCTATCCGGATGCAGATACATCCGCTGTGGACTCTGGGGCTCAGCGCCACCAGCCGGAACCCACTGTGAACCAGAGAACTTGTATCGACAGTCACCAATGGGCACCATCTCGAGGAGCACGCAGTAGTTACTCTCGTCCTCCAGGCCGGAAACACTGAGGCGCATCGAGGGGAACATGCGTCTGGGGAGGAGAAAAGATAAAGGGAATTTGAAATAAATTTTATTTTGTATTTTTTTATATATTTATTCCTTTATAAAATTAAAGATTTAGTAGAAAGTTTCATAAAGCCTTATTTTTTTGCTTTCTAAAAAAACATTCTTATGGCTAAATTGATATATAAGATTTTTGTACCAGAATTTGGCTTTTGAGCTCAAAGTAAGCCCTAAGAACCACAAATCACAAAAAATCTAAGCAAATATATATTTTTACTGAATTTTTCCTGATATCTTCAAAGCAAGTTTAGCCCGTCAAACTGATTTCAAGGTGTGACACAATGAGGTGTGTGTTAAATTTCCCATTCTGGAGTTCCGGTTTCAATCACCTTAATAATTTCCATTCCACCCATTTACCCATTTATAAATGATAAGAAATATGTATATCTTTCAATTAAAAACAAAAATAAAAAAAAGAAACGCCCACAAATAAAAGTTAGTTGGCTGCAAACAAATAGCGGAGTATTCTTGGTATTTAAACAAACACCAAATGGTTGTGTTATTTTCTCCGAGTGTGCGCTAGAGGGGAGAGGGGAGAAAAATCCAAGAAAACTCCAGGAAAAATCTATGAAATTTGTAGAGCCTTTGTTTACCGAACAAACTCAAATATAGTCATGCTAGATCGACAAAAGGAGCCCACAACCGCGTCCATATCCACATCCGCGTGGGCGTTACAAATATTTAATTGTGAGATTTCCCTTCCATGCGCCATGTAATTAGCCCCGACCAAATAGAGATTGCCTGGACGAGGAGTAGGATCTCAGCTAGGAGGGACGGGGGCGGCGCTCCTTCTTGGTTTGCCCTGTGCTAACAAGGATGCAACAAGGAGATGGCAGAGTGAGCAGTGGAGTGACCCTCTCGAAACGCGCAGCCGCAGACGCAGCAGGTGGTCACCGCTCTTGGCGCCAGGCCGAGACCGAAAAATGTTTGCCCTTCGACTCCGACTCCGACTCGGAACCCGAGACCGAATCTGAATCCAAGTCAGCCTCCTCCGCTTCGATCCTCGAGTGGCTTGCTTGTTTTTGGCAATGATTCCGTGTTTCTCCGGGGCTCGCCGATGATTAATTAATTGAACTCCGCTGCGCTTTGGTTTGCTCGCCAGCTTGCCTACATTTAATTTGATTCTGTTGCCTTTCTGTTTCTTTGTTGAATTCCATTAGAGCTACGGGCACCGAAATATTTCGACATTTGTGCGGTTTAGAATTTCATTTTCAATTTGGTTCTTCTTTGTATTCCTTTTTTTTTTTGGCAAGCAGTTTGCTGTCTGGTTTTCGGACAAACGATTTGTTAAGATCGATATCTTTGGCGCGTCTGCGCATAATTAACGGCGGGAATGCTGGCTGCCAGCGAGGAGCACGCTGAAGATTTGACGGCATCCCACTTGGCGCTTGGCAGGTGCAGGGAACACGGTCCAGGAATGCGTCAGCAGCCCCTGAAGGATTCTTTTTGGAAGATCTAGAGATTTGATAGTCTTTTGCCGTAGTTTTGTAACTATATTATTGTATATAGAAATGAGCTTAAGATTTATCTATTAAAAATGTTAACAATTAATTAGATAGATTGAAAAACACCAACGGAAATTAAAGTTCCCTTAAAGGTTTCCTTAAAAAGTCCACAAATTGGAAGAATGTACAAAAAAAGTTACTTTTTGAAACCAATTATTCTAAATTTTCATAAGGTAACCATCAATGGTTGCCTTTAAAATTGATTATGTTTAAAGTTAAATATATAAAAAATATATCTCTACTTTTTATATATAAACAAACCTAAAGTTTTTATTGATTTTCTATAATATTTTCCAAATACTTCCCTCCTATCTGAGCGCCTTCCGTCAGGGGTTAGCTTGTCGCTTCTGTTTACCGCCTTTCTTGGCGCTTCCCATTTAGCCAACGCCGGTTATGGACTTATGGTTATGGCTGCGGCTGTGCCCACACACACTTAAAAGCTTCGTGACAAAGTCATTTCATTTCCCGCTGTCAGGGCATTAAGCGATACGCTTTGTTCTATCTAAGTTTAATGGCCGTCTGCGCTTTTACCACCCAAACAGATCGAAAGGTTCAAGTGGCCCAGACAACCAACTAATTAGTTTTTATGGTAGAGTTATGGTATGGATCCGATTCGAGTGGAAAATGCAGTGGAAATTGGGACTGAGACGGTGGCATTGTGGCGCCTAATCATTAAAAATTCAAATCGATTGCAACTGGCGACTGGCAGGCACTCACATAAAACATTTTTTGATGGGCATAAAAAGTATTTAATACGCAGACTTTATGAATAATTCATGTATATATATTCCTATAAAACAAAAAGGGTTCACCAGGCTCCAAAACTTTATGTTAATGCCTTGGGAAAGCAAGAGAACCCTTGCTACGGAGATCGAACTGTCGCCGTTATCGGCAAGTGTGAAATTGCTCGTATCTGTCGACAAGCTGTGGTCACTCACCAGCAGTAGATACAGATACAGATACAGATACATCCGAAAGAATGCAACCGAAGATATTTCGGCGTTTCTCAGTTCGTCGGCTGCAGACAGGCGCCACAATAAAAACGCTAAGAACTACAGATATGACGACAAAGTATCCTTGACGCTAAGATTTATGCCATAACTGGACGGACCTCTGTCCGAGTTCGAGTTCGACTCGAGTCTGAGTCCGAGTCCAAAAGGAGCACCGCCGCACGCCGACCAAAAAGGACGTCCCACTGCGTTCGGCCTGCAATAAATTACGATGACGCCACTTTACGCACATTCGAACAAGTGCCGGACACTTTTAGGTAGGTTTTTTTTGGTCCGAGATCGAGATGCGCTATCCTCTATCCCCGATCCTCGATAAACTAGCTGCGGGGCAATAGCGCTATGCCTTTGATTCAACTCTGCATCTCGTTTCTATGACCCATTCCAGTATCACAAGTGTATCAAGTATATCCAATCTGCAGATGGGCACGCAAAGTGCCGGCCAACTTGTCCGCTTTACGCCTCGCGCGATAGGCCCGAAAAAAGTGCATTATTCCTTATATACCTGCTGGCGGCTTTTCACATCCTGTCGTCAGCCAGCGCATCCTTCCGCCGTGTTTGCCTGTGAAAATCGTTGTCGCGACGCCGCTGTAAACAATTTGCAGGCGCCGGCATCTAATGAGCATTTAACAGCAGCGGCATCAGCCGAGGAGCTAGATCCTAGCCAGGATCGGTTTCAGTGCCAGATCGGGTGCTTTAAGTGGCCTCCGCCGCCTCGATTGGTTTATTTTTCTTTTCTCTGCCGCGTCTCGGGTATTAGTTTTCATGTTCGTGCTAATGCATCGACCGATCCCTGTTTGTTCCCTGCTCGATCTAAGAAGTTTGATGGTATCCCCATTCCCATTTTCTATAACTATTTTCATTTCTTTAAAAAATCTGCTTGGGTACCTACCTGCCGCTTTTGGTGATGATCATTTCCGTGCCAATTTGATGAAACTGCTTCCAGAGATCGTCGTTCTGGAGAGTCATCTCCACGCCGGGCAGGGTGACTCGGGGTGGCATGATCACATGTCGGGGCATGGGTATGGGCAGCATGGGTGGAAAGGGATCTGAAATTGGGTAGGAGGGGTTAAAGTAGGCCTTGAAATAGCAAGCTAGAGATTAAGGTGCTTCTAATATATATTTTGAAGTATCTTAAGATATTATATATGATAATAATTGGGAGCTTTAGACAGAGATCTTAGCAGAAATCATGGAAATATTTTCTTTTTAAAGATAATTTAAAAACGTCGTTGAATTATTTTATGAAATTATTTATCAAAGGCAAGAATACATAGTTACAAATATTTACAACATGAGATTCAGAGGTTACTAAAATATACTAAAGTATTTAAAAATCTTTAAAATATAATAATGATAATATTGTTTTAAAGTAATATATTTCTCTTTAAATATTTTAAAGAATTTTTAATCATTTCTGAAAGTGAATTTTAAACCTAATCTGTAAATAATTAAAATATAATTCTTTAGAGAAAGGTCGATTATCCTTATCCTTCTCCAAATTGAAATTTTAGAGTGTCATTCTTCAAAAGAGTAATTGTTAAGTTCTTAATAAGTTACGACCAATCCTTCTCTAATCTTTGGTTAATATTAAACATTCTGATGATCTTTTAAATATAATGAGTTATTTTTAAAAACGTTTACAGTGAAAACTTATAAAATCAAATACAAACCTAAAGAGATTTCTTAATTTGTTGATTGCTTAAAACTTTAGATACTTTAGAGAATTATTGGTTATCATTAACCTCAGTTTATCTTTCATAGAAAATTACTAAATTGTTAAGAACGAGAATTAATTAATGTTAAATTAATCAATTGCTCTGTCAAAGAGAACTTATAAACTGGTTAAGGTACAATTAAAAATATATTACTCTTCATTAGTCTTTGATTCGAGGTTATTTTGGTTTTTATCACAAGAGTTCCCTTTGAAATATGGCTGTTATGAGATTGCTATTTTGGGAGAACAAGGACAACATTTAGTCTTCGATCTTGTCAGACTTAATGCCCCGCCATTAAGGATCAAACTTGGCTGGGTGATTACATACAAAGATACTGCCTTAAAGGGGTATGGTACGCTGATCCCGCTGCTTAACGATCGGCGGCGACAAGCAAAATGCATTTGATATCAAGTTCCCGGATCGCTTTCCCACATTACTCAGCTTTATGATCGTCCCGCCATAAACACTCGGACACACACACACATCAGACATTAATGATAATGATGCTTAACGGGGCGTATGAGTGATATGTGAAGGTGGAGAGTAAAAGCTTACCCGGTATGCGCTGCATGATCTGCTGGCGATATATCTCGTGCGCGATGTGCTGCTGCATCCGCAGATCCACCAGCTCGTTCATGGTGATCATAATTGTATATATTTAGCTTTAGCTTTGTCACTTGCTCACAATGGTTTCAACACACACACAAAGGGTAGACCCGGCGACATATGGCGGAGGGGGGCTCTTGTTTTCGAGTACCGAGAGTTGTATTTCTGTCACCGCGCTTCTTTTTGGCGAGCACGAGACGCGGTTGATTAGCGTCAATTATGCAAATCAAGGCGCAAAGTCAAAGTCTCATGTGCGTGGGTGTTAATTTGATTACGACGGGGTGTCAAGTATCTGCTATGTGGGTTATTTCGAATTGTATTCTCTAACAAAGATGGAGAGAGAGTGAGTATGGATTTAGCCGACGGTCGTGTCTGGATCTCGCCAAGTTCGCATTTCAACTGAGCAAGTTCCGTTCCGATCTGTCGAACCGTCGATCCGTCGATTGAGCTGCAAACGAGCTTGACTCGTTTGCTTCCCCCGAGCCATTGATCGAGATTACCTGCTGTTGCTGCTGCTGCTGCCTCAGACTGGGATTCGGACTCCACTCTCATTGGCCGTCGAGCCCTGTTAGCCATCTCGCTCTGCTTTGGCACCTCCATTTTGAAAAACCCAGTTCCTCGATTTTCCAGCTGCCATCTGGCTCCGCCCACGATCAGCGGTGCTCCGTCTTTGTCTTCTGTTATCCCGCTCTAATTGTGTTTAATTCTCAAGTGCGAAGTTGCACAGTCAGCGGAGCAGCAACCAGCAGCAGCACCAGCAGCAGCAGCAGCAACATGTGCCCCGTTCACCGATCGCCGTGTGTGTTGCCTTTTAATTATGATCATGATGATTGAAATTGTTTTTTCTCCGTCTCCACTTTTTGGCATCTTTTTGTATCGTTTTTATTGTTGTTGTATTCTTTTTTGTATTTCGTGTATATATTTATGTTATGCTTTGCCCATTTGTAGCCGCTGCCATCATGGTGGTCCTCTTGTCTGCCTCGAGAGCCGTCGTTGCCGTGTGTTGATGTCGTTTTGCTGCTCATTTATTTCGATTTACTTTGGCGTACAGAGAGAGGAATAAATGATAATGGTTTTTCGATTAATTAATTAACTGAGTTTTAAGAAAATAACTTGATTTCCTTTTATTTAACTGCCTGAACTTGATAGTAATTAACTAGAGTTAAATTAACTTGATTTTGTTAACCATTTTCTAAAGTTCTTCTCTTAAATTAATTGTTGCTTTATTTTATTCTGTAATTATGAATGCAAATTACGACCTAAGATCTGATATAAATAAATTCCGTGTTCTATTTGTTCAAATTAGAATATAACTGGTCTTCAAAGGGTATTTAATAATAGTATTTATATAATTAAAAACATATCATTATCTTTCTTTCTTCAATGATGCATAAAATAATGAACAACCCATTTTAAAGAAAGTAAATTAATGTATTTTGATAGCAAATTGAATTGTTAAGGCAGCTAAAGTAATATTGGCTTAGGAAATATATTCTGAGATTCAAAATAAATTACTTGGAATTGATTTCTTAATTATTTAATACTCTCTGCTTAAGTTACAATTGTTTAAATATTAATTAATAATTTATATTATGATGTAAACACATTATTTTAATATACATAAAGGGGCATTATTAATTCTAAATAATGTACTTTTGTTTTAAAAAATTGCTGCAAATTTAAACAAAGTTATGTATTTAAAATAGTATTTAATAAAAAAGTAATATTTGGCGGAATTTAAATATAAAACCTTATGCCTATGAAGGGCCATACTAGTTAGCTAAAGAATTCAATTTGAAATAAAGGAAACGAACACTTAAATGATTGTTTTAATCAAAGAATATTATTTTTTAATGGGAAGATCCTATCTTTTAATTTCATATGTTCAAATCTACCTAATTTGTATTTGTTTTTCTTTGTGTGTTATTTTAAAGTATAGTTTCTCCATTGATTTTCCAATATATAATGTAGTTTAAAGCCTTAATTAAAGGACTTATTCAAGATTTTAGTCCCTCACAATCTAACACCTTATCTTTCATCTAAAATCTATTAGAGAAATGATTTTTTTCTCCGTGTGGCTATGGAATATTATTTTCGATTTGACGCTGCGTCATTTGGGCATTGATATGGCGGCATCCCATGGCCCGATTTGGCCTCGCCAGTTGCTACCACTATATGTTATGTTTGTTACCTTCCACAGATAGATAATGCCGGTGCCAGTGCGATGCAGGTGGCGGCTGTGGTGGATTTTGACCTTTTTTGGGAGAGAGCTTGGCAAAACATTTGTTCCGAACGACGGAAACGCGTGTCTATGCCGTTTGCTTACAAATTCGTGGCTAATTAAAGTGCCAACCGGCCTGAACTTTGACTGAAATTAAGTATACGCCATGTGGGATGTCGACGATGGCAAAACGTGATCGCATTCCCATTTTATTTTTTTTGGGTCTCGTGTTTGCCTCCGTTGCTATTTCCTTTCGAGATTAAGACTGAGCCCAAGACGCTTATCGGGGCCAGAAGCATTACTGCGAAATTCTTGGAGCTCCCGATGGGCAAATATGTAGTTAGCCGGGCTAATTTACACAGCACTTAGCTGGCCTGACACATCCACGCATTATTTCCAGATATCCATAGCCAGGTTGGCGGCGATAAGCGCCAGAAATTAATTTACTATTAGCAGTCCCGGCCAAATGGTTTCCCTATTTCTCTATTTCTTTAGTTATTTTCGCCCAAATTGCGTTTCGGCCATGTGCCGTCGTCTGTGCGTAATTTATGCCTCGCGTTTTCACATTTGGTCGCGCACACTTCCGGTTGCGTTTGCGTTTATTTATTTTATTTACTTTATTCCTATATTTCCGCAGCTCTGGGTCAGGTCAGGTTCGGCTCGACTGGGTTCATCGGCAGGCCATTAGGGATCGATCCGAACGATCGACCCGTCCTGGAGGGCTGCCAATAGCTGTGCAATTTGTCAGCACCCAGCTAATTGGTGCTGCCTCCGCGCCCGCTGCTTGACTAATGCATTTCGGTTTACTTCCGTTTGGTTCCGGATAAATGGGCCAACAGGTAGCTGAAGAGTGCACTGGAGAAAATATTTGGCAGGTGATTTAGAAAAGAAAATTGAAATAACGTAAAGGGTAAAGGAAAAAGCCTCTTCCGGATATTACTATAATTTTATAATCATTTCCTTGGCTTAATTTTAGAGCGAAAAAATTAAGGTAATACATGGGCAAAAAAACACAAACACAGAAAGGAAAGTAATATTTTTATTAATTAATTAAGATACTGTATTAAGTATAAGCATACCTTATAAAAATATATACTTTTATTTGTGGTATTATTATAAAAAACTTTTTCATGGTGAAAATCAGAAAAATAGAAAGTGTTTTTATATAAGAATCTTTTATTGAACTATTAAAATGATAATAAATATTCAAATAATTTATTTAGTAAATATTTTCCGGCAAATAAATACTTATAAAATGTTTATTTATTTATTAATTTAGATACTTTGAGAGCAGCCATAATAAATATTCTAATTCTTTTGCCAACAAAGTCTACCCATAAATATTTGAAATGTTTATGTAGACTTTAAATTTAATAGTGACTATTTATTAAGTAAATTCGTAGACATAACTTAGTTTTTGATATATTTTTCCGAGTGCAGACAAACGCATTCCTGCCACTTGAATCAGCAAAACAGGATATATCCTCCCTATCGCAATTCCTATTCCTGTGGCTTGTAATTCACATTATCAATGTTTTGGGTTTATATTCGAATTTCAGCAAACGATTTGGTGAATCAGAGAGGTTAAGAGATAGCCTTGAACTGGTAGCATTGTAAGTGCTATATGTATATAGTACCTGCACCGGGAGTCTCGTGTCCAGAGTCCCGGGGTCTTTCCACCCAGTTGCGAAATGAACCCGATCTTGGAGAGCACGAGCCCTCGGCTTCTTTCTCGCACGGCTGCTCAAATTAAAATTAGCATAAATCGTCTACGAAAGCAATGTAATTTTCCATGGAAAATATGCCCTCCAGCCGGTCGTCGCAATTTATTGATTTAAACTTTTAGCTTGGATCTGTTTGAACAAGCCCTATAGCGCCTTTATAGGCGACTATTAACGGCCCGCCACTTGATCTCGCATATTTGTATTTGCCAACCAGCAAGTATCGATCGTAATGAGTACTGAGTAGTGAGTATCGAGTGAGTGAGTAGTTCCATTGTTGCAACACGACAATAGTCTGGAGGTCTGGCATGCAAATCTACTTTGGTATGCAAATTAAGTGACTCAATCGACATGGTTGGTGGCAGAGGAGCTACCATATGTAGACCCAGAGCTAGTGACCAGGAGGCATCATAATCATCTGTGTCCATGGCGAGCCCACTTCACAGTCACAGGCAGAGACAGACCTACTCCAATAATTGAGAGGTGTTTAATCGTGTGTTTCATTTTTGTTTTTCTGCACATTCACGGACCCCCGAGAGACCCCCGAGACTTAGGCCTTTCATTCCGAAAACGTTTCAGTTTTGGTTTCCACAACTAACGTACGATGGGCTACCATTCCACTCGATTGCTGTTTGCTCTCAAATTATCATAAGCAAATATGGCCAAGATGCCAGGCCAGGCCAAGAGACAAGCCCAGACGATGCGATTCAGACCGAAAGATGCTTCCACTTTTCAGAGCCCAACTTCAAACTGAAGTGCTAAAGTCGCTGGCGACGCGACGCTCTGAGAGGCGCTTCTGTTGTGTGGACCCTTGAGTTATTACAATATTATATTCAAATCTCAAGTGCCACCGGCTCCTCCACGGCGTCCCCTTCCCACCCCTGGCACCTCGTTCTCATCTCATGTCGGAGAATCTGCATATTTCCCCGGAGCATCATAGTTGTTTGTTTGCCCGCCAAGCTCATCGAGTTGGCACTCGGCGGCGATGCGTGTTAATGGCATGTGTAATAACAAGATCATGGTCTGAAAATCGGTCTTTTGAAAACAATTGCCAACAGTTGAGGGATTAATATATAAGAGCTATAGCGGTTATGGAGGTTAAAAGTCCTCTTAAAGTTAACATTTTTGACATTTTGAGATGGTTTTAGCTAGTTTTTACAAAAGTAATGCATATTTAATCAAATATTATTTACATAATATAAATTAGGGGCTTTTTAATGGTATTATTTACAATGCAAATATAATATTCATAATGTTAAATCATTGTTGATGGGAGAGTAAAATAATTTAATGCCTTTATTATTATTTTATATAATTTATTTAACCTTAATGAGTATCCTTAAACCTTAAAAATGGTCAAAATACCTTTTAAGAAATATGTTAAAGTATTATATTTGCATTTGAAGTCGATGATCAACCTAATTTTAATTTTTTTTTTAATTATTTAAGACAAGATCTAATAGAAAACCAAAAAGAACGCCAATAAAGTACTTTAGTTTTAGGTTAAAAATAAAAACAAATATATGTTTATAATAAAACCACACAGCATCAATTAACTTAATTCAAAATTTTAAATTTTTATCAGTTTGAATTGAATATGTTTCCAGTGCTCATCTCTAAATAATTTCTTTTTAGAAACTTTATTAGATAGGCCATAAAATATTTCACAATTTCTTAGAGTCCCAAAATTATAAATATTTTGCAAATGAGATGATCGCTGGATTAGAAAACCTTTCAACTCCCGCCAGATCGACCACAAAAGGCAAATCTCTCATGCTGCATTTCATTACCAAAATGGTGGCTAGATCTGGCCAACGCCAAAGCAGTTCGAAGAGACTAAAGCCAGAAAAGTTCAACGGCCAAAACGGTGACATCAAAGCCGAGGGCAGCGGCTTGCCGCCAGGCAGTCAGGCCAGGCAGGCAGTCAGCCCGAGTTAACTGACTAACAAAAGAAGAAAAGTCAAAGACGGGAGTCTGGGGCAAGTCCGGTAGTCCGGCGGGGCAGAAGAAACCATTTCGCTGATAAAAACATCCATTATGCGTAACAATTTGACGGCTTCTTTGGCTACCGCAACCATTCCGAGGCGGCATTCCCGCTTTCGCCTTTGATTGAGTGGCCGAGCTGGGATGGAATCGAATGGAGTGGAGTGGTGTGGAGTGGAGTGGCTAGCCGCGGGGTAATTGTTGTCGCTAGGCCACGGATCGGATTGGATCGGATCGGAATGGATCGCCATGGATCAGGCCCGAGTGCGCAATTACAATGGCCATGATAAAGAAGCCAAATAGAGAGGGAGTGCGGCGGCGATGACGACTATGGCCATGGCGATGACGATGGCGAGTCTTGCGCTAACGTCAAAGAGGAAATGCCTTAATCTCGTGACAACAACAGGCCTTCGCTTGTGCTCTTCTTCCTCTGGGTTCTTGCTTTCCCCTCCCCTGGCTTATCCAAGATGCACAGGAAGAAAATTTGTGCACTTGTTGCTTACAGAAGGAATGTTAAGGGTTCTGCTTCAAATACATTTTTCTAAGATGAACATTAAAACAATTTTAAAGAATTTTGAAGATGTTTTCATTATAATATTGAGTTTTATGCTGGAAGAATGGAAATAACTGATAGTTTCTTCTTATAATTATGCTTTTCTTTGCTTATTTTTGTTTATTTGTTTAACAAATTCGAAAGAATAGAATATCTTTTTATGAAGGGAGTAAAGGAACTACAAGTCAAACCCCTGTTAACTTGATTATTTCTTAATGAAAATAACTTATAATAATTTTTTAATATAACTACATTTCCCTCAGATCTTAATCCAGATTTTTCCCAGTGCTTTCCAGCAACCTGGCGAGTGTTGAAAATTTGTTTGTTTGCCGCCAGCCCATAACGTCATAAGGCCAAATATAGCTGTTTGAGTCGCGTTGTCTCCGATTCCATTCCCGTGTCTTATTTGAGCATCGCATTGCTGCGCGGATTTGGAGCTGTAGCTCACCTGGCTCATCTAGCATCTAAGTAGCTATCTATATATCTATCTGGCTCCGTATCTCCTCCGCCCGGTGCTGTGTACTCATGGCACTAGTCATAGTTGACACTTTATGAGCAGACTCGCCTCCATCGCCGCGCCGCCTTGATTGCTCTCTAATGGCGTCAAGACTTTCGCTTTTATGGTGCCTGCACTTCCACGAATCGTAATCAGGGCCCAGAAGAGCACTTGCCGCGACTTCATTTAAATGGGAAATTCTCGGGTATGTGTACACCATGTACTATAGTTTTTGTATTGCCAGGGAATTATCGGGAAATGCTAAAGTGGAGGGAGTTTAATGGCAATTAAAATAGGAGTGGAGTCTGGGGAGGATTGAGTAATCAAAAGGGTTGGAAATTGATAAAAAAAAGACGTAAGTCGAGAAAGATAATTGGAAAGACAAGAAAGAGATAGTAAATTAATAGGAAATATGTACATTAAGCTGCTAAATGTTTTAAAAATATATGAAATTAGTTGGAAATAAGTTAAATAACAAGGAAGATTAGATTCTGTTATTTGGTAACTAAATTATCAATTAATACAACAAATATAAAAATATTTTAGAAAAAATTAATTGTAATTGATACAAAATATTACAGCTTACAATAAATGTATTAAAAAGATATTATTCTTGATTTAAAATTAAAATAAAATGTAATTTTTTTAAAATAAATGCACATGAACCCTTTTACTTTTATTAAATAAACCTATTAATTTCCGGAGAAACCAAACTCCTTCCCCCCATATTTACTAAAGATTTTCATTGTGGAATTTCTCCATGGAAGTTCTCCATTCTGGCGCCAACGCTGTCTGGAGTAAATCTGGACTAACTTTAATTGTTTGCCCTTCGAAATGCTAATCTTCCAAAGGGCTAGCAACCGCGTTACACGTTACATAGCCTAGACCAAGTCCCCTTACCAAAAAGGGGGTTAATATGTATGAACGTGGAAAACGACACGCATACAGCGGAAAGCGGCAAACAAATATGGCGCAAAGTTAAACAAAAACACGGCCATTACTCAATGGCGGCAAAGCGAGAAAAATTTATGCTACCTCTGCAATGGAGCTCCAGGAGAGCAGAAGCCTCTCCATGGTATGGTTTTCTATGGCTCCTCCGGTAATCCCGCCGCATGTGAGGCGTCAAAAGCTTAAATATTTACACAAGCCACAAAAAAAAAAAAACAAAAAACAGACAAAATAAGCAAACGAGATTAGAGCCCAAAGCCAGAAAGAGAGCGCGCGGACAAAAGCATGAAAAATATTTGTTAAAAGGCAAATAAATTGCGGAAGATAAAGATCTAATTTTGATTAAAATTTAAGCTTTTTCACAACCTCGCCAGCTACCGAACTGAGGCTAATTTTTAAGCGGGAAAGAATTGAAACCGAAAACCAAAAATCCAACAAAACCGGAGGATCCACAGAGCACAGAGAATAAGGGGCTAGAGAGGCAATCGGGGTGAAGAAATTAAAACTTGTCGCATCCAAAATTTATGTTTGTCTTGGCAGCGAGAGATCGAGACAACAAGAAAATGTCTTTAATAAATTAGAGGCTGGGAGAGTAGAGGCGACTCGAGTCGACTTCGTTATCACGGCGTGGACAGCATGTTGTTGCTATATATGGCAAACAATACGGTACTTTTAACACCAAAATCAGGGCCCCACAATCCTAAACAAAGGCCAAGACAGCACAGAAGCGACAGACGCGTAGCTGCCGTTCGAGCAGCTGGCCCAAACAGCTCCGACAAAAAAAAAACCTAAAAGAGTAACTGGAAAAAATAGGGGGTTATATTATACCATAATAATTGTTATTATTAAAATTTTGTTGGCTTTTTTAATGAATTTTTTAAAATTAGTAAGTATCGAAATGGACATTTTTACGTATTTCATACATTTTTAATGAAATTTCTATTTGAGTTTTCTTTTAAGAAACACATTAACATCATATTGTAGCCTATTTATTAGGGCAACCTCATTTTGCTAGATCACTAGAATCATTAGAATGTCCTTGCGTCTGTTTTATTTATCCAATCAAGTTGAAATTTAACTAGCAAAAAAAAAGAATAAGAAGCTAACCCTTATATCATTAAGCCCAAGATGTATAATTTGTACTTTAAAAATGTATTCATATTAAACTTGCAACAAAAACCTTACCATTCAAAGTTTTCCTAAAACCAAATGCTGTAAATCAATTTCAGAAGCAAATTCATCTCGAAATATACATTTCTTTCAGTGTACACCTACAGGCGCAACCACAGATATACAGATACAGATACGTAGTGGACGGCTGCCCCCATTTGCATATGAATGTGGTAATGATTACAAATTTCGCTCGTAAAAATGTTTAGTTTGTTTTTTTGTTTCATTTTGGGAGCATAATTAACTATGTATCCGATCCGTACCAATTCAATATGTATTCTGTATCTGTATCTGTGTTTTGGATGCGTTGCGGTTGCGGCAATTTACAGTCCCGGGATGGCTGTATCTGGTAGATGCGATCGTGTATCTTGTATCTTGGTATCTGGTGTATCGTGGTTAATAGACCCGGGGATACGCATGCCCAGCAACGGATGTCAATGGACTTGGCCCGGCCTGGTGTTCGGTGGGAAAGTGTTGAGCCGTTTACATTATGGGGACTTTTATTGAATGAATCGGACCTTTCACAGCCAATTAATAGCGGCTAACAAGATCGATGCTGTTGTCGATAAGCCAACGAGCTGCATAACTAATGGCCCAAGTAGAAGATGTCTGAGAAAGCCACTCACCGTAGGCCCACGCCCACAGTGACTTCGCTGAGGTAGAACTACGTATGTATATGTATATAAAATAAACTATACAGTAACAACTCAGCAAAAGGATCTGGACCTGGCTTCCAGAATCCTGGCTGGCCGGGCTTGTGTTGATTGCGGCGCGTTACCTTAATTTCTTGGCGCCACCAGCACTCACTCGATCCCGTCGCCTGCCTCTCCTTTGCTGCGTCATAAAATTAAAACTCTTCACTCCATCATTTTCGTGAGCGAGTGCAACATTTGACAGGTAAATGTCTGGGAAAAGGCAGCCAGAAAAGCAGAAAAAGGCACCTCTCTGACTGGCTGCCGCGCCCTCCTTCAACGATGGCCATTTCCAACGAGAATGTAGTAAAGAGACCCTCACTTAATACCCTTTCATTAAGGATATATAAGGTATTTAGTATTATCCAATATCGGTATATAAAATATTCAAATAAAATTACTAAATGATTTACAATGCTATGAATATTTTTGATATTCTTTTCAGATTCTTTCTATTGTTAATATTTAATAGAAGAATAATGCTTTGAAAACGGATATTAAAGTTCTTAGAATACATTATTTGAAAGTTTAATTGTAAGTTTTTTTTAGAAAAAAATTCCTAATATAATATAATTATAAAATATAATAAAATTATAAATAATACACACATTAATTTTAAAATTAAATTAATTTAAAATGTTTATAAATTATCTTTAAATTCCTAAAGTAAACCTCTGTTAGGGCATCAACCACTTCGCTCTCTTTCCAAATACCCATAACATTTTATATCTTTTTTTATTAATTTTTCTTTCTTTATATTCATTAACCTTTGTTTTTTTGTGTCTTTTGGTTGCTAAGCAGTTGACCATAACTTTTGACAGATTTATTAGGGAATATTAATTTTTATATCGGACATTTTGAAGCTGAGGTGTGTGTGAGCGAGTGCGATTATCACCTCTCCAAGGTCCGCGGATCTGCTGTAGGTAAGCCTGCTTCTTCAGGGGGATCAACCCAACGATCAGTGATCCCTGGCAGTGAGGATACGAAGACCCAGTCCCCGTCCTGGTTGTTGTTTGTGCGCGCCTTTGTCCGCTGACTGAACGGCGGCGTTGGAGCGGAGCGGGCGTCGTCGGGGCAGCCGTGGTTCGACGTGTGAAAATGCATTTGCATATTCAATCAACGGCACAATAAATATACCCATACTACACACGAATTCATACAGAGTCGTTAAACAAGATTTACATATGAAAATAACAAAATATTTAACAGCAGCCGCAGACGAGCCGACTGACTGGACGCGGCTCTGATGATGATCTTAAATTGAAATTGTCAATACGAGACGAGAGCTTTGGCGACGCGGCGACCCATAAATGCGTAGCCATACGGTCCGAGATCCACGGGACCCACAAAAGTCCAACTCATGCTCACTCCGGATCTGTTAATAGCGACGATGACTTGCCGACTGCGCGGTGTGGCGAAAATATTTGCGTGGGCATTTTGGCCACGGCTATTTTCGAACCGAATTTGTACTAAAATTAACATGCCAGCCGCAATGGAAACGTTTCCCGATCGTGTGCTCTGTATGCCCCACTCACTGGCAATCATAATCTCCACTGTGTCAGCTCCACAATGGGCGGGTGTGAGAGAGCTTGTCTCATGGGCACTCGACACGCGCCCAGGGAAATCCGCAGCTGCCTGCCGGAAAGTAGCAGCAGCCGGAGCTGCACTCACTTTCCATTTCCGATAAGCGAAAATCGGAGGCAGCTGGAGGCTGGGAGGGTAGCGTCATGGGAGAGTTATCAGCCGCGTGCCCCAAAACCGAATCCAAATGCAAAACCATAAAAACAAATTATGAGCGATACGCTAAATCGAGCAGATGCACTCGAATGGAACAATCATTATCTCGGGGCGGGGAGCGGGCATTTCACTTAATGAAAATGTTGGCACTGCAAGTCAAGTGCTTCGAGCTGTAGCCGCACAAATAAGTGTATTTATGTTTTAGGTGCACAGGGAAAAATTAGGGGTAATAATTAAAATCATTAAATAGAATAGAAAAAGGTTAATAAAGCAACTAGAAATGAGCCCCTTAATAAAAGCAAGACCCTTGTACATAAGGTTAATATTTTGATGACTTTCAATGTATTTAAGAATTAATTTAAGAATTTCTACATGTTTTTATTTATTTTTCTTTCGTTTACTGTGTAATACCCACAAAACACACTCAATCCGAAGCGACGATTGCTGCACGCAAGTGAAAAATGTTGGCGCCAGGCGCCACTAAAAAATCTTATGAATGAAGTAGACACATTTTTGAGTTGTCGGTGTTGCCTCCATTCCCCGCTCCCATTCCCACTTCCATTCCTCCAGATTCTTTTCCAACTGCCTTTGTTTGCTTTCTTGAGGTTTGTCTTAAACACAGCTCCGTAGACCGGAATCGCGTCTCCTCTCGCTGGGCTTAGGGCCCATGTCTGTATCTGCCTGTCATTATAATTATTTTCTCGGAAAGTTCTTGCATTTATTAAGTTATTAAAATGAAATTAACAGGTTGTTTAGGAAAATGCTGAAAATTCTCCACTAATAAGAAGAAATTAAATGGAAAACTAAGTCTAATTTGTTGAATACTCAAAAGGGGAATAGAGAATGATATTGTTATTAGGATTAAGTCTTTGTTAACAGACTTAAAAGGATTTAAGAAGTATTTGTTAATAACAAAACATATTAACATATTTAATTTTATTGGAAATCTTTCATTTAAAACAATGTAAAGGTATTTAATTAGTGGGACTATTATATTACCCTATTATTTTCCTATAAAAGCTACTTATTTCTTTATTTTCTGAATCAGTTTACTATACAAATTCTTGTTACTACTTCTGGAAAGATATTTATCTGCCCATAAATTGTTCTATTAAAATATAAATCGCATCCATCGCACCTTCCCAGTTCATTAGGCCATCTCATGGCCTGAAGCAACCTTTCATCAATCGCACTTGCTGCGGGGCTTTCCACGGCGAGTTTCCATTCGGATCTCAGCTACCTGGCTAGCAGCTGATTAGCCAGATCGTGTTCCATATTAAATCCACGCACTAAAGGCATTAATCACCATTTTCACGCGACGCTCTGTCGCCGTTGTCTATGCCAAGAAGCCGCCTTCTGCTTCCTTCTAGCCGTTCAACTCGTTAGTCCTCCAGCCTGACACGTTGCCCTGGAGTGGTCGGTCGATGGCCAGTTTGGTTCCAGGAAAAGCCGACTCTCTCGAGGATGTTAGAGCCGCGGCCGCGGCCACGGCGGAGAGCGTGTTGACTAATGACGCGCATTTAGCAGCGATTAATGGATTTTATGAGCCGCCATAATTTTATGGCACATCAACTGGCCGCCGGCTAGGTATTTCCAGCGAAATTCCCCGCCGCCGAGCCATTGACGAGGCCAGAGCTAGGAGGATCCTGAACAAAGGCAGCCAGGACCTGCGGTTTTATTGCCCGTCCCACGGATCTTATATACCTGGTAGGTCATCCCGGGAGGCACCGGCGTTAGGTACTTGAGGTTTAACGAGCGTGAGGAGTCTGTGCGTGGGTGGGTGTTCATATGCTAATCAAGTGCTCCGGCATCCGGATCGATCCCTCGCCTGGCCCGCAGGCCTGAATAGGGCGTTTGTATGACGGCTAATGTCTCGCATAATAGAAATCACCTACTTAAAATCAAGTGCAAATTGTACAGACGCCGCCGGGCCACTTGAGAGGATGAATCTGGGATCCGGGATCTCAAGAGAGATCCTCTTGAGAGGCACATATTTTACTGCGACATGTAATCCTTGTATAATTGAAACAAAGCGCAATTTGTTTTTACAGTTTGTCGCAGCCCCCGAAGATCGCATTTTCCGAGCATTTGTGCTCTCCGGTTTGTTTTCATTTCCCTAAAGATATATGCACTTTTGTTTGTCACAAAGATTTGCTGAAAGGATTTTCCAGGGTCCTGCGACTGGGACATATGCGTACATCTTGCGGTCGAAGTTCGTTTATTTTTACTTAAACAATTTTCGCTTAAATGGGATTTGGGTTCGCCACAAGAGGCTTGGTTAAAGGATAACATCGTTTTGCCATTGTTGACACTGGTGTTGTATGCCCGCTCCTTTGAATATAACTGGGGACAATTGACGGAATGTTGTCATCTGTCTGAGACATTATCTGTTTGGATTTGGACTTCAGAATTGGCTGATCTCCAGAGGGGAGCCAGCCCTAAGTGGCATCTATTCCGCAGCTGGATCAGAGTGTTGATATAGCCGGTGTTATCTGTGGATCTGGCAAGGATGTCCCATAAATTAGCCAGTAAAAAGATGGGGATTCCTAAATGTTGCATAAACAAGAGAAAGGAAAACACTCGTTGGTTTTGTTAAGTGAAAATGTTTTCGGGATAAAAGAAAATATTTGTGTTTTCAATGGGTTTTTTTTGGGTTATCTTTGGGTTTACAATAAAGTATTATATATGAAATAAGAAAGGTTGTAATCTTTTATTTAAAAAATGAGTAGATAAAAACTAAATATATATATTTTTTAGTGTGTAAAAATATATATAAAATATTTTTATATTAATTTTGCTTCGAAATAAATTTCCCTTTTTTGTCTGTTGGCTTTCCAACTTCATTTCCAGTCCAGTTAAAGTTTTCCCAGCTCAGAGATCACTCCATATAAGACATCCCCAGAGCATCCACAACCATCGGCATACCACAAACGATTATCTGCTTCGGCGCACATTCGACGGATGCGACCTGGACAACGTGGACAACGAGCTGGACAACAATGGGGGCGGTTAAAGTACAAAGCATCGCACTTTATTAACTACTTGAGATTAGGCCTGATAAGGAGATAATCCCAGTCGGTCGGCCGTCAGAAGTGCAGAGTTCCCGTGTTCCCGAATTCCACATACCTCATCCGAACCACTTTCGGTAGCTGTGCCGGTGTAATAAGCATAACAATATCGCTGTCCGCCCAATTGACAAGCCAGAGGCCGATCTGGAGCGATCTTGGCTTGTAAAACGGATCACAGGTATGCTGGATACACTGAGAGACAGAGACAGAGAGGGGGAGAGAGGTGAGATCAATGGCAGCAGCTTATCATCAGAGGACCCGACCCCGATCCCGATCCACACGTCACTGCACTTTCTCCAGACATCTCGTCATCATGGTCGGGCCACGGAGGCAGCTGCCTTTGATCGGTGTACCGTGATTTTAAGCCAAATTGGTCAAAGTCTTTGGTGCTGCCGAAAAGCGGGTGAATCGGGGAATCAGGGGAATCCGTGAATCCTGATCCGATCCGAGGAGGAGTGGTGCCAATGTCAGGGGTCCTTCGCCGCACTTCTTCAATGGCCCCGCGTGAAGAGGTAACATCTCCGTTTGGCCTTCTCGTACGCAATCCCTGCTCTTTTGAGGCGTGGAGCTACTGCCGCGTAATGGGATTTGCCATTGTCTGTTCTTGGTATACCCGGCTATTTTCCCCCTGTTTTCCCTTGTTTTTCCTCTAATTCCCCATTGTTTCTTACGCACCCGGTAGCTGGAGATGAAAGGTAATTGCATTTCCAGAGCAAAGATGCCAAGCCTGGGAGCTCCATCACTTCGATTCGATTCGATTCGCTTCTGGCTCTGAAAGCGAAGGCATGACAGCGCCTGAAGTGTTTATGCAAATGCATTCTAACACCTTGGGACACAAATATTTTCCCATTGCTTATAATTATATTGATAACTTTTATAAATAGCCACCGGTGGTTACACAGAGAGAATGAGCTTAGCGAGAGAGCTTGTTAAAGCAACAAATTCTAATCTCAAATGATTTATAATTATTTAGTTTGTTGCAGTTTTTTCTATTCTTAGCTGGGATTCAGATTGTTTATTTTATTATTAAAAAAAAGTATGAGAAAAGTATAAATTAATTGGAATTTATAAGTTTAAAGATACAAAGTACAACGCTCTTGCTTTTATAAGATGGAATGTTATAGAAATGAAAGGAATGTTACTTTATTTATCGGTTAATTATTTATTAAATATTAAAAGTCATATCTAATTTCTTAAATATTCTTTAAAAAATGCTTATATTTTATATGTTATCTTATATTTTTGTTACAAAAGTCTACAAAAGTCTTCTTATTCCAATAAAAACTCAATCAGTTCTATAAATTCCACTCAATCATGAAAAATACTTCTTTTTAATAATAAAACAAATATTTAAAAAATATATTGAAATACTTTGCAGTGTTATATACCCGATATTACCAATTCAGGTGCTACTTTCCACTGCAGTGTCCAACTCCTCACTGCTCCAACTGCAATCCCCCCCAAAGAACGACGGCTACTGGAGGTGGCCAGTGCCTGTTGCAGCCCCAACGTGAGGCGTAAATTAATTCTATTGAAGTCGCTGGCAGTTCTCTGAAAAAAAAGAACGTATATATCTATAGGTATACCCCACCTGCAACGACTAGGCAAACATTAGCCCAGTGCAACGAGTGGAGTGGAGTCCAAGACCGTATCGCGGGATGGGGTAAAAAAGTGTTGAATCCGCTGCTCCCGCTGCTGTTTGCTTGTTTGCAACTCGGACGACGTCGTGGCTCATTATGCGATCGCGTTAACCTGTGAAATTCGTTGTTTGCCCGGCTACAATACGGGCGAGGAGACGGATCCGCTCCAAGGAAAGCTTCAGCAGCTCGAAAGCTGCTGGTGGCTGCGGATGCGGGTGCGGATGGGGATGGGGATGCGGGGTGGCTGCTTCTCTAATCCCAGACTATTGACAAAAACTCAATACCAGTAGTAGTTGAGCTAACAGTTGGCATTGGCATTTATGAATTATGGAGAGCCGAGCTTAGAACCGATGCAGCAATGCAATGCAACAGCGAGAGCCAGTGCATCTATCAGCCGGATTGGGCTTCGGGCGAAACAAATGTTTTATTAATGAAACGATGCCACCACAGTGTGGCCATCACTCCGAGGCACTTCGAGGGGCCGAGGAGCAGCTCGGCGGGCACCATTCGTCTCTCTAAGCGAGACAAATTACCACATTTCAACACATACTCAAAAGCTGGCGCTGGGCCCTGCCCCCCAGTGCAGCAGCTAAGCAGATGAAGGCTCCGGCATGAACAGAGGTGGCATTGTGGCTACTTTTAAGGCAGAAATTATGGGTTTTCTTTAAGGTTTTTATGTTTTTAAGGGGTTCATCCTTAAGGATATAATCTCAGAAGTAAATTAGATATTTATTTGAGATTGAAATAATTACTGGACAGATTATTAAAGGTTGTTTCCTACTTCAAATATATGCTACAGACAGATGGAGACATCTTGATCGGTATCCCCAGGAGAGTCTAAAATTAAATTACTGCAAATATATAATAATATATTTCTAAAGATATTTCCAGTAACAATTAAAAAAGATTGCATTATAAACTTAAGAGTTTAAGGAAATAAATTAGCAAACTATCTCACGCTCGCATGGAGAAGCAGGTTCCAGTCCGAGTAGCTCTTTTCATAGTTTTAATTCTAATTAATTTAACTAATTTCAGTAAATAGTAAAAATTAGTAAATAAAGGCATTATTTTCTAAGCCCTACAAATTTCTTTGATATTTTCTTTACATTCAATTCCCTACTGCAACTCTTTGGTATCATAATTTATGGTTAGCAACACTGATTCTCCACTTTGAAGACCCCCATCCACTCCTTATTCCCAGCCAAGTGGCCCTTTTGGCGCCCATTGCAATTGCGTGGCCCTTGTGGTCATTAATAAAAATGTTTTTTTTTTTTCGTTGCTGCGTTTCTTGGCCAACTCCCAGAAAGCAGAAAGCAGGGAAAACAAACAAATGGACGGGCGGTCGCCTCGGACAGCTCCGGCGGAGCTGGGAGTTGGGGTTGAAGCTGCAGTCGGAGTCGGAGTGGGGGCTGATGCCGGATCTCGGGGCCCCAAAGACTGTTTTGGTGGTGGGTCCACACAGCCAGTAAGCCAGTCAGCCAGCCCCTACTTTGGGTCAAATAAGCCAAGTCAGAGACGTGAGCATGAATCAAACTGTCAAAAGTCTCGTTAACGCCAACAGCAGAGGAGATTTCATCTCTTGGCATCTCTGCATTTTTTGGTTTAGGCCATAACGAATTTCAGGTGAGCTAAGAATGTGCAGAGTGTTTCATAAATAATTATTTCTTTACCCAGATTTATGGAAAATTTAAATCTTAACAGGAGAAGGAGCAAGGATTGATTTTTTGCCATATATAAATATTATTCTTACATAAAATATGATTATTTTATTTATGTCTAGCGATTTGACGATATTTTTCTTAATAAATAATCTTCTGGTAAAGTTATAGTTTGAAATGTGCATTGCCAAAAAGCAATGCTTTTAATTAATCAACTTTATTTAACTAACTTAGCAATAAAATATATTAAAATATCTTCTGGAAGATACCAAATTAAAGTAAACTTTATTTATTTAGTAGCTAATCTTCTTATTAAAATAAATCTTAGAAAAATAAAGATAATCCATTTCCTCAAACTCTAACCAATTGGTTTTCCTTCTAGCTCTAGCCTAATGACTTCCTCAACTTGACCAAATCAGCGGGCCACCAACGATCACCACGAATCTCGACCAGAAGTCACCGTTAACCCACTTGCCATGGAGACACCCTACAACCCAAATAACATACACGCAAGATTATGAGGCGATTCAGTAGGGAAGGGGAGCGGGAACGGAACTCCACAACTCCAACCCGAATACGCATCCGAGTCCCAACCCAAACCCAAACCCGAACCCCGAGGGGCTGCCAAAACAAGCACAGGCTGCACCACAAGCACCCAGCACAAGATTTCATTAAACGCCGCATTTGGGCAGCCCAAAAAACTGGCGCCAGGCCATGGCTATATAATCTGGAGACGCAACTGCAACAAATGGGCAGCAATTTCTACATGTTGCGAGCAAATTTGGCTGGAATGCCAGGCGGCAGGGGAGAAGGAAGGCGGAGCAGCGAGCTCCAGGGCAATGAAGTGCGCCGTTGGGCTGCTAAACGATCTTGCCACCGCCCGTCCACACTGTGCCACACACACAAGGTATGGTTATTGGGGAAGGAGTTGGGGGAACCCCGTTGGAGAAGCACGCACGAACTCCGAACTTGGGACAGAGCCAGCTTGTTAGCCAGGGCCAAGATTGAGGGAGAAATTACGGGGCTAAAGGGGTTTCGACCTGGCCCTTCACCGACTGGCAGCCGACTGGCGCTAACGCTGTCTACACTGGGAAATAAAAGGGTCATAAAATAAAAGGATAACTTTATGGTTTTATTTATAAAAATAATTGGTATTCTCTTTACTTTATTTTTGCTATAAAAAAATTATTAATTAATAAATAGTTACTAATGAAACAAAGTCTTCTCTTTACTATTAATTATTAAATTTTATTATTAAAATACGGTATTTTCTGTACTTTATTTTTGCTATAAAAATGTATTAAGTTTACTTTTATTTCCTGCTAAGAAGTCAGGCTCTACTTCATCCTATTTGGTATCAAAAGAATGGCTTTATTTATTAAGAAATATAATAATTCAATCTTCTATCTTATCAATTTCTAATTTATTTATTTTCCCAAACTCTCATCTTAATCTTTAATATTTCTTTTATGTATTTATTTGAAGTGTAATTTGCCCACACGGAATTCGGAGGTGCAAATACGCTCGGTCCAGTCTCCAATTTGTGGCTGTGGAGCGATCATTCACGATATACTTACAGTCAGCGTCATCGCTGCAATGCCCGTGTCCGTGCCCGGGCCAGCCTCCGTTCTCGTCGTCGATGATGACTTTCGGGTTTCTGTGGCTGGACCTGCCTCCGGTTGGCCGTCGCCAGCGTCGAAAAGGAAATGAAATATTTGTCTGGATCTAAAAAGTTATCATTTTATTAAAAAGCGGAGGCAATCAGCGCATTCACATATTAAACTCGACTTGTGGGATCTCCGCGAAGAGAGGTTTGTAGGTCGGACACAGTCTGAGAACGTGTGGGGTGAGTCACGGAGTTTGGGATCGGGATTGGGAACGGGAGACAGGGGCGTGTCCGAAGACGTCGCGTCAGTCGCCAGTACCTTTTTTCATTCCTGAAAACTGAAAACTGACCAACTGTGCCAGCCCTGTCGCCGCGATTATAAGTGAAGGGTTCGGAAATGTGCCTCTGGGCGTGGACCTGGGCTACGCTCATCTGGTTAGGTTACAAATGGATTAGTCTAGTTACAGACTTGACTAATGTGCAGGGATTCGTGGCTGGTACAAGGCGTTCCTCTCAGATTCCAGTGGGTGTTTGGTAGTCATGTAAATTGACAAAATACGCTGACAGTCGAGGAAATGTGATACCTCTGGGCTGACTGACTTGGTCTGTCATCTGTCCGCCGCATTCATAACTCAATCAGAGAGCTTCAGTCGTAAATGCAGTCCGCTTATCTAGCCGCAAGGCCCACGCCCTGTCCCGGGTTAATAAACTCCCAATATAAATGTTTAAATTAATTAATGTTTACTAGCGCAGACGGGCGAATAAAGCAGGGAACTGGGATTTGGGATTACGAACCTCTCTGGGTCTGGGACTGGGAATGGGTCTCTGAAGACCCACCGCACGATGACGAGCTGTAGAAACATTGAAATCCAATTAAATGACGGCCATTAAACTGCCAGCATGCCTCAAAATGCTGCCTCAAATTCATTTTTAATTGCTTATTTCATAAAAGAAAGAAAGAGTCTCCATCTACTCCAGAGTGCAACAGGTTCTAGGGAGACAGAGGTGCGTATTATCATATTAACGCTTCTCGTTGGCCTCTGCTTAGCCGGGGCCCTCCTCTAATGGTGGCCAGGTCACTCGTAAAGATCCAAGATCGATGCTGGGACAGAGAAACTGTATACCAGATCACAGAAAGATTTTTGATTGATGTCCTTGGCCGTCAAACGCTCGCCTAAACGGCTGCAATAAAAAATTTACCACATTGAAGCCCCAGCGGGCGGTGCCGTGGCGCCAGTGATATATTTCACCCTTTTCACCATCCACCAACCGATCCGTTCCCGGCTCCCAGAACAGCGTGGGCTTGGACCCGGGCCTGAGAATCTTTGGGCCATCTTCGGGGCATCTCTGGAGCCGCATAAAAAGGTGGAAATGTTAAAATTTAATTATGGGTTCGGGGCTGAAATTCGGTCTCGGGGAATACATATATCACTGCAATAAAACACACGGCCAGTCGACGCGATTGGAGTGTAGAAAAGTCAACAAAAATTTGTTTTTAATTTACAATTTAATATGCGTTATAAAAAATTGGACTCAATGACGAGACATAAATATTTATGAAGGCTGCTCGCTGGACCAGAAAGGCATGGCTTCATTCCAAAGAAGAGAACTTTGTAGTATCTCTAGGGTCATGGAGTGCGCTACAGTTTTATGGTTAGACTATCACCAGGATATCACAAGGATATCAGGTGTGATCGGTCCAAAGATAAGGCAATTATAGAACCATAAATCGAGAGTGTACCATTTATTTTCACCCCTAAAACACATACACACTATCTTTATACCTTGTCAGACCTTGTTAGTCCGTCGATATGCTCGCTGCGATCACCTATCGTTGGAGATCGGACACATTCCTGGGGAATTTGTCAAAGGCAACTTGTGACTCGATCTCAAATATGCCACACACATCACACACGCTGCTGGCCGCATAAATTGCCAAATTGCCAAACTTGGCTAAGAGCCGGGCGACCGTTTTAGGCATTTGGAGGCGTCGATGTCGCCGTTTGCCTGGGCCCCAGACAGCGGCTCATTATTTATTATGCATTCTATAAATATTAATGGATTTTTAAATGCAATTATAACAACTAATTAATAATGTGCATTTTAAGTTGCAAGCGCAGCCAGAGTCTGTCACTCGGACGCGAACCTGCTGCTGCCCTGCCTCCTTTTGCCTTTGACGTATTGCCTGACGTATTTATTGCCTGTTTTCTCGCTTCAACCGCAGAGTTCCACTTGGGTGATGTTATGAAATGCTCCAATACTCCACTGATACTCCACCGAGATCCGATCTGGATCCCCAACTCAACCAAAAAAAAACAAGGTGCGCGAAAAAATTAAACGAGAATGTCTGACAGAATTTATTTTAATTAGTGCGAGTGAGCTGTGAGCGGCATACGAGATGAGCTCTATCGTTGCAGAGAGAAAATAAATAATATTAAAAAAGAATCAAATGTATATATATTCCTGATGATATGTCCTTTATCTCAAGGTTGATTTGACTTTGATTTGTATTGCAGTTTTATTTCTTATAGAACCAAATAAAGTAATCAAAGTCAAAGAAATGTAATGTAAATTCCTTTCAAAATATATTTTTCCACCAAGCAATTGATTTTGTTTACTTTCATTTTAAATGTTAAATATAATATATGTATATAAAATATATTTAAATAGAAAATAAATAATATTTAATTTATTTAATCCGTCAACAAACACTTGACTTTTTCAATTTTAGCTTACTTAACTTTTTTGATTTTTTTAGTTATTTAAAACAACTTAAAAAGGTCTTATAAACTACCAATATTATGTATTATATAGTATGTGTTTAACAAACCGACTTTATTCACATACGATTTTCGTTATTGATAACTTATATTTCCAGTTCAAACTAAAAATCTTACAATCATCTTTGGATATATAATATTAAAAATATAATATTAAAAGATCTAAACTGTTAATTTTAAAGATAATCTATTAAAAATGATTATAATTCGTTAAATGTGTATATTTAAAAGTTACAAGTATTTTCCATATTTAAATTAGGAGATTTCGCTTCAACGCAGCCGAATAAAAATATTCCTATATTTATAGGGTATGGTACTTAATTTAATTATTTAAAATATATAAACAATTTATATTGAATTTACCGCCGTGCATATTATTTATATGATGTTTATTATTAATTCCATTAAAAAATTCATAATAAATGATATATGTATATTTATATATGAAAATTCATCGAACATTTTATTTAAAAACTAAGCTATGTTTATTAAATATAAAAGATTGGTTACATATTAAATAAGAAAAGATATATTAATATATATTATATATTAATATATTTCATGTACTAAGACTTGATTATTAATTTTTAGTACACAGCAAAGAATAAATATAATTAGTAATGAAGCAACATTATTTATCAAATTAAAATTGTACTCTAAATAAAATTTAAAATATATATATGTACCTTTTTTGTGCAGTGTACAGATTGTAAGGCTTATATAGTCACCTCAGGGGGGAGGTTCCGCCTGGCAAATGGCAAACGGCGAGGGGCTATCATTGATCTGTGAGCCGATCGGTGATCAGAGGACGGCATAGAAATGCCGACACAGTCGGGTTTTCAGATATTTGCTAAATTTGTGCCTGGCAAAAGATCAGCAATCAGCAATCGCTGATCGCGATGATTGCGCCGATCGTATCGATTACACCGTTCGACTTCTGTTGGTCCCGGGTCAATTGCTTTCGGGTCGGGAAAGAGGCTTTGGGTCCCTGGTAATCGATACCTCCGGCTAGGAGGACTCTGCAACCGAAGCTGTATCTTAAGTAGCCATTTAATGTTCCCAGATGCCGAGCCGCTGATAAGCCGCCGTTGGCGTCTCTCTACGCCAGATGAGAGATGAGATCGCGGCGATGATCGGTAGCCCAAAAGCACTTGCAGGCGCCATAATGCATCCCGGGAAATGGGTATGGAAATGGAGAAAGATGGGAGCCAAGTGGCGACCCGCTCTCGCCGTGAGAAATATACATAATCTCGGTGGGAGAGAGGAGGTGATCAATCCAGCCATCGATCGCAGCGATCGCCCAAACATCTTAACAAATTATAAGGCCCGATGGCGCCCTCTCCGGGTCGTCGTCGTCGTCATCGTTAAGTATCTCAACTAGTAGCCGCTAGGCAGCCACGGCAAGTGATCATCTCAACGACAGGCCATCGATCATCCGACAAATGCCCGAAACTGAGATTCAGAGATCGGAGTTGGAGTTGGAGATGGGTTTGGCTGGATGGCTGGTCTTGTATGCTGGCGTGGTAGAAAGCGTGTTGGAAAATTAAATCATCGTTGCTTGTGGTCCGGAGTCCCGGAGCTGCCTCTGCCTCAGACTCTGTCTTAATGATGCTCAACGCACCTTGAGCTGCGGCTTAGTAGTATCTACCGAAAAAAACCCCAGGAGGAAGAGAAAAACATACAGAGAACCCAGTAAAAAAAAGCCGGGAAGATCTCTATCAGCGGGTTAACTCGTTTAGCATTTAGTTGCAGGCGCCTATATGCCACGACTTGCGTTCTGCCAGCTAACTTTATCGCGTGGCTAGCATCTTTCCCAGGATTTGGATTGGGATTGGTATGGGTCTTGGTTGAGACACACCCATTGCTTATTAGGCGCAGACAGTGTCGTTTATATCATTTATATTATTTTATGACGTTTCTTTGTCTTGATGTGTATCGCTGCCCTGGCTAGTTATGTGTAACTTGTAGTTTTGGCAGCTCACGGGGCAGGTGACACACTCGGGGTCCGAGCGGGTTAATTAGGGTTCTCCATGATTTATTGATCTGTCGGGCATAAAATGTAGCCTGTCCCCATTGATTATGGGCATTAATAAGCTGATGGTCTTTTAATATATACGAATATGTCTAGCTGATCTGCGGGTTTATATGTTAATTATCAAAGCTTCCAAAATCGATTTGAGTCTGAAGAGTCCCCTCCCACACACCGAACAGAAGCTGGGAGCCGGGAACTGGTAGCTGGTAGCCCAGGTCCCATCTTATCCAGCCCCGAAGCGAACACATGTCGTTGTCAACCTCTCTGGCAGCTTGACCGGCTACCGTTCAGCATCTGCAGATGCAAGGCGGCAGATAGCGCGGCTCACAAAGATGAAGGATAGCGGGAGGACATCGTCTGGCGCCAACTTGTACTTGAGAGAGTCGCACCGGCCCCGGCAGGCCACTTGTCGCGTCTCAGCGAGAATCTCCTTGGAGGACAATAGAAAATTATTACTTCAATTGGCGATAGGCGACAGGCGAGGGTTCAGGTACGTAACATCATGAGGATGCCGCCTGAGGAACACTTCACACCCAGAAAAAGGAAAGGACATGCCGCAAAACGACCTGTTCTAGTTGCGACTGGGAAGCGTGGTCACATTGCGGGCTTCGCCCACGTCTGCATCTGTGTCTCCGTCTGTGATTAGGTTTACTGCGATCTAGTCTAGCTCACTCCCCGTCCGACCTTGCCCGCATTACGTGACGCAATTACACCTGAGCTATGCTATGACATCCTTTGTTGGTCCTTTGTCGGTTCTTTTTAGCAGGCGTGAAGCGTTACAATTCCCTATCAAATCCTTTGTTCTAACTTGTCTCATACTTTATTATTTGTTTTACGAATACGACTATTTTACGATCCTCTGGCGCCCGTCGACGGCGAGAAGTCATCCTTATTATAATCATCCTCAGCTGACTAAGGGCACCGGAGATATGCCGTCTCGCCCGGATCCGGAGGCATGGGCGAGAGACATGGGAATGGCAATCATTTGGAAGAGCGTGCCAAACGGGAACAGCGACAGCGACATCGAAATGCTAATTTAATGGACTTTGTGGCCGAGACGAGATTTGGCTGACTTTCTTTCTAGTCAATTGGAGATGCACTCAAGCCTGAAATTAGAAGTCTGTAGTGGAAGGAGTCGAGGTCTGGGGATTGCCCCTTTCAGGTCTGTGGCAGGCACTTGGATTTCAAGATCAATGGCATCCAAAGAAGTTAATGGGAAATATTTATAAAAAGAAATCGAGGTAAAAATGTTAATTTTAAATATATTAACTGGGTTTAAAAATATCGTAGAAAATGTTCAAATTAGTTGGGAATAAATACTTTTTTAATGGAACCATGTATCTTTTTTTAAACTTTAAATATACTTTTATCTATACCTTTGTAGAACTATAATTAAGTTAATTCTCTAAACAATAACTATAATTTAAAAATATAATATGTATATATTATAAATTGCATATAATATATAATTATTTAATTTTTATTCCGTGTATGTTAACTCCTATTTTTCAATAATTTGTAATTTACTAAAACAATATAATTTCTTTCCCTTGCCATAGGCAGGGTTTTAAATTCACAGTAGAAAATTATCTGTAATAATTATTATTTGTAATAATTTATTACATCTTAGCTTCTTTTTAAATTATAAAAAATTGATTAAAATTGTTTAAAATCAATAAAAATCCATAATGAACATATTATTGAATACTATTTTATGCTCTTTAAACCCTTCAAAAGTTTATTCCACTTTCTCATTTAAAATAAATCGTTTCTTGTTGTATAAATATTTTAGATATTTTTTAAATCTAAATAAACACATATTTTTAGACAATTTAATTTAAACTGCAGTTCTTAAAATAATTTGTAATCCAGTTTAAATTAAAACCACAGGCATTGAACTATTAAAAATAAAACCTTGCGCATTTTGATAAATACCCAAAAATTAGGCAGTCTTAAAAATAAAGTAATATTTTGTATAGGGAAAAAATATATTTAATTTTTTTAATATTTCACAAGATCTGATTAGCAAAATTAAAACCCTCAACACCCAAAGGACTCCAGGGAAAAGCGTGAATTACTTCAATTTGTTCTTAATGATCTGCAACTCATTAAATGACAATTAAAATACTTCCTGTGATCATTATGGGACAGCATTCCGATCCACCTCCACCGATCCTCAGTCACTTCAAGGCGCAATTTCCAATGCTGACAAGCACTAATCAATAGTTTAATTGCCCTCCAGCCAGTGGCAATATGGAATTTACCTTTGTTTTTTTGGTTCTTTCGTTATTTTTTGGGTTAGCAAATCAATAGCCAAAGGAGGCCCTATCGAAATTCCATCCAAAACGGGCAATTAACAAAGCCAACAAAATTTATGTTTCACCTGTCCACATAAAAGTACATAAATACACAAGGGGAGACAGGCGATAGGCGATAGGGAACCCGGCTAATTACACGGGGGCAGGCAGGGAGAAGGCCCGAGCGGAAGACGGCTGCAAAGGGAAATGGCAACGGACATTTTCCGACAGCGCCAAAAAGAAAAAGAATGCAAAGAAAAGATACCAGACAACAACAAAAACAGAGAAAAGAAAATAAAAGAAACGAGACGAGACGAGAGAAGAGAAGAAAAGGCAGCTGAAGACAGCAGACAGGCGCGCTGTGGAAAATCTCACTTCTGAATTACAGGCCACATCCACATCCACATCCATGTCCAAGTCCCATTCCCTGACTGACAGTGATCGAGTGCGAGGAAGCGAGAGAGACGCACACCCAGATGCGAGGCAGTGGCGCAGAAAAACACTGCGGCTGATGAAAATCAACAGGGCTAAGCGTTAACTTCGCCACTATCGCTTTCCACTCCTCGATCCGTGCTCCTAGCTGCTCGCTCCTCGTTTCCTGCTCACAAAATGGCGTCCCATGCCATATACTCCGATCTCGGCCAGAGCGGGATAACTATAGCTTCAAGGCGTAGGCGTCCTCAGGCGGCCAATCACAACCGATCTTTGCCAGAAACCAGTTTGGCAGGTAGCCCTCGCCGCTGATGAGCCCCGAGGAAGCCGAGAAAAACTGGCTACGACCAGCAGCGAGGTAGCACTTGAGCGGATCGACTCGAGATCAGTTCGTTGCGAAACGTCGAGCGTGCCAGAACCCTCAGAGCGCTACCTCCGTTCCGATTCAGAGTGACACCAAGAGTGAATAGAGAGATTAACTCAGCCCAGTAAACAGCACAAACAATACCCCTTCAAGTGTTCCGTATTCGTATAATTCGCGGCAGTGATTCAAAATGCTTTCCATGCAAGAGCTAATGGATATGCGGATGCAGCAGCAGCTGGCCCATGAGATATATCGCCAGCAGATAATGCAGCGGATTCCAGGTGGGTTTTATGTTTTTTGATTGGAGTTATGAAAATATTGAACTGATCAGGTGCCGTCGGCAAAAGTTGTGGTGTTTTGAATGTTCAAATAGGGTAGAGTTAGGGGTTCTTGAAAGTTTTAAAGGGGTTTCACATATATTTCAGTTTAAATAAATTCAAATATCAGTTAAAAATAAGAAAAGGTTTACATTTAATAGAAGATTATTCATTTAATTATGCTAAAAAATAAGATAAGTCAGCTGAAATGTAAGGGCCAAATGTAATAGTTAAAATAAAAAGAAAACTTAGACAAATAAATTAATAAACTATTTGTTCTTAAATATATAAAGCCCTAAAATGCTATATAAAATATAAAAACTTAAATTCAAACTTAACTTTTTAAGATTAACTAAACCTAAACTTGATCAAAAATGCTTCTTTAAAGCCCACATTAAAACCACCTCAAATAATCAGCCAAAAGTCGCAGTCTCAGTCTCAGCCTAGATATAAGCCATTCCTGGAATTTAGACACTCTCCAGGCAATATCCAGCTAACGAACTAACCAAACCGCTTCTTCTTCTTCTAGATCCCTTTCCGGCCATGCTGCCCTTCAACATGCCCCACCAGCCGCAAATGATGCTGCCCAGCCGCCCCACCCTGCCGGGCGTGGATGCCAAGCTGGAGAACAACGATCTGTGGCAGCAGTTCCACAAGATCGGCACCGAAATGATCATCACAAAGAGCGGCAGGTAGGTTTACCCCGAAAACATTATCCTATGCAAATACCAGTTCCCCCTCGAGTTTTCCACGATCTCTGGCAGAGTCAAGTGCGCCGGCGCGACCTATGTAAATATTTGCTCCTGTCCCTGAGGCCTGGCCAGTTTTCCCGGTCCAAGCGGTACCTTTCGATTTCGAATGTCGATTTTCCCGGGGCCCTAATGTGGCGCCTGGCCATAATTCAAAACGCAGCAGGAGCTCGCTCGCTCGGCTCGGCTCGTCCGGAGTGACAACAAGTGCATGAAGATCGAGGCGAAGACGCCGCCCTGGCGCCGTACCGCTCATAAAAATCTCTTTCTTCTGTCGGTTTTCGTTGCGTTGACAATCGAGTCTGGCCGATCTACCTGCGCTTTTCACACTTTGTCCACAATGCCCTCCTGACCGTTCCCTTTCTCGGTCTCGAGAGCAGCGGACCCGACCCTAACGTGTATCTTCGATAGGGGAACTATCTTCAAGCGACTACCGAGCGGGAGCCGAGCCGAGACAAATTTACATAATTATGAGCTGAACTAGCAGTTAGAGATGCGATCAGATGCACAGAGAGAAAATATATATAACTATTAGAATTTCTAAAAGTGGAATAAATATTTCCAGCTAACAGGAAGTTTTCTAGATAGAAACTGAAACCCATTTTGGGTCCTTAAACTTGTTAGATTTTTATGAAAATTTTGCAAGCGGATTAAAGAAATATTATTTTATATAAATCTTAACAAAATATATTATAAATCTATATATATTATCTAAATATATTATAAATATTTATCCTATAAATCCACAATTTCTCTCTGTGTGCTTTTTTATACGCAATCACAGTCACTTTCTCGGCTCATTAGACATGCATTCGACGCTTGGAAGCCGTTAAGGCGACTCCCAGATTTTGTCTAATTGCCTGGCGCCAGATCTCTCCCCTTCCCCCCCGCCAAATCCCTGCTCCTCTTCGCAACCACTGATCCATCGATTTGCCGCACAATTAATCATTTGCCGGTGGCATATTGTTTTGGGCTGGCAAAGATCTGTTTGCGTTACGTTTTAAATCGATGCGAGACTCCCCGCTGCCCCGCTGCCCGGCTGCATCGATCCATAATTACACACTTGTTAGCCGTGGCCACAAATCAAACTAAAGAAGGAACAAAAACAAAAAGTGGAATAGATGCCCTGGCAACGCCTCCTTTCGGGATCGAGGGATGCTCTAGCGATGCACTCTGATTTATATGCAATCCATGGCAGCCACTTAATCAACATTCCTTTCGCTCTCTCTTCCTTTGCAGACGCATGTTCCCCTCGATGCGCGTCTCCCTCAGCGGCCTGGAGGAGGAGGCCAGCTACTGCGTCCTCCTCGAGATGGTGCCCATCGGTGACTGTCGCTACAAGTTCTCCGGCTCACAGTGGGTTCCGGCTGGTGGTGCCGAGCCCCAGAGTCCCCAGCGAATGTATCTGCATCCGGATAGCCCCGCCACCGGTGCCCACTGGCAGTCGCAGGCGCTGCTCTTCAACAAGGTGAAGCTGACGAACAACACCCTGGACAGCAATGGACACGTAAGTTTAAAAATACTCTCCGGATTCTCTGGCTTGATTACTTATCACAGCTATATCTTTGACCCCACAGATCGTTCTGGCCAGCATGCATAAGTACCAGCCACGCCTGCACATCATCCGCAGCAATGAGCTCACCCAGCTTCCCTGGGCTCCGCAGCAGGCATTCGTCTTCCCGGAGACGGAGTTCGTAGCAGTCACAGCCTATCAGGTGGGTGCCAGGACCTAGTCCTTGTCTCATTCAAGATTCCTTTGCTTGGGCAGGACAATAGCTCTGCGGGGGTCGTCGGCTAATTGAGGCATTTGGAAACTGTCGCCTCGCCTGGGCCACTTGAGATGAGACGCTGCTAACGAGGCTTGGCGTCAAAGTTTTCAAGTGCCTCACAGTCGACGGGTAATCCTCAGTGACGCCGCTGAGATCCTATTTCTGTCGCAAAAAAAAGACTAAAAGAATCCTGAATTATATATTATTTGATATACATATTTACTTATCGTTATCATCATTGATTTATTCTTGCAGAACGATCGCATTACCAAGCTGAAGATCGACAACAATCCCTTTGCCAAGGGCTTCCGTGAATCGGGCCAATCCCGCTGCAAGCGAAAGATGAACAGCAGCGGCAACTCTAGCCTGGAGTCCGAGGATGATGGCTCCAGCGTGAGCAGCTGTGACTCGCCTCAGGCTAAGCGTCAGCGTCAGGACTTTGAGCAGGACTCCACGGGCAGCTGCTCACCGGCTTACTACTCGGCACCGGCTGCCTTGAGTCCAGGAGCCACCTTGTCGCCATACCAACGCCATCCGGGTTTGGGTTATGGAGCCAACTTTGCGGCGGCCTATTTCGGCGGAGTCCAGGCTGTGCCACTGCCTCCGTCTATCTATGTGCCAGCTCCAGCTGCTGTTAGTCCCGTCAGTCCAGCTCCAGCTCCAGCTGCAGTACCAGCTTCCCCTCCAGCTCAAGCGGCGGCAGCAACCTCCAGCACAATCTCGCCGAGACCTTCGACCTCCACCAAGCGGAATAGCTTCAGCATTTCAGCCATTTTGGCCTACTGAAAGACCCCTACTTTTCCCAAAAAAAAAAACCTCGAGGCGGAGTCTCATCTCTTGTGTTGTGATCAGTGAGAAACGTGTGCATATAACCTGTAAGATATCGTCGTCTACTATATATTTAAGTTTGTCTAGGACCTAATCGCATACTTACTATACTTTGTTAATTCGTTTTAAGAGTCTTTGGTCGAAATAAAAACAAAAAAGAAAACATCAAAAATATAAAAAACGAAACTCATGCAAAACTAGGGGCAACCTTCAGCATTTCCGTTTTTACAGGTTTGGTTATCGCGGCTTAAACTTAGCCAAGAGCCAAGAGCCAAAAGCTAAAGTCAAAAGCCGTTTGCGACGGCATCGGCGCTTTGGCGGGCCTAAAACAAATTAATGCTCTCCATTATTGGTGACCAGCCGGCCGATTCTTGATTCTCGATCCGCACATGTGCGAGTGTATCTGAAACACATCCAACTCCGGTAGTAGTTAAAGCAATTCTCCAAAGATAAGGCGTCCATTATGAGCAGCGATTTGACGGCTTTCAGGCCGTTTGGTCTTTGCCGAACCCAGGTCCCCGTCGAACCCATCCCGACTAGCAGATGACGCAGAGTTGGCTGCACAGGAAGAAATTTGTTTGGGAATGCGGGATTCTTGAGGTTCTTGGATTGATTTTTAGGCTGCAAGGATTTAGGAGAAGATTTTCCAATGTATGGAAAATTATATAGTAATATGATTTTGTTTGTTAGGATTTTTGTATATAATATTTTTTATACAAAAATTATATTAAAAGAGTTTGTTTAAGGAGTGGAGTGTATAGAAAGTATATAGAAACGGGTAGATAAAATACGTCTAGATTGACTCGGCTGTTAAAGAAATATAGATTCTGAAATACATAAATAAAACCATATACTTTTTAGATCCACAGATATCTCCTTACAATTTTTACAATGACCATTTCTACTACAATCTACAATCTCTCCCATTGATTAAAGTTTATTTCTAATTTTTGGTAAACAATTCCCTTAGAATTTCTCGCTGTGCATTTGCCACTGCTGTCCGCCTTGTGAAATTTTCGTTTTATCGCACCTTTTATGGCCGAAACCGAAGTGGGAGCCTGGGCCAAGAAACTGCGTCCACATCCACATTGGACTCGAAGCCGAAGAGGCCGAGACCTGATCTCGACTTTGGTGTGGTCACTCCTTCGGCTGCATTATCGTGTCAAATGCGACAAATCTGTCTGTGGGCCGGCGGCGGCTGCCTTTCAGCTTGCATAATTGAGCCGATAACTGGCCGGCCGTTGATGTGTGCGGTCCACTTTGAGGGCTTCCTAAACGGTGGCGCCAAACATTTCGTGTTTAATATTTTTAATTAAGTTTTTAAGTGCAACCCAGAAGCAACCCAGGAGACTGTCTATAAAGACTCTCCACAGAGATCTCTCTCTCTCTCAGAGAAATCGCTTGAGAATCTAACTGGCGGCCTGTTCAAAGGGAGCTCGAATCGAACCCCCGGTGGCTTCCATTCATAGAAAACTTTGCATAATGTAATCCGAGGCAGCGCGAAATAATTCACTGGCCACACGAAGCCCGCGTCCGAAGGCGGCTTTTGACTAATTTGGGCTTAGTTGTTGGTATTAGCGCTTAACGATTCTCTCTCCACTTCGATTGGATTTGTTGGCGCATAAATTTGCATTCGAAATGCCTGAATGGCTGAAACAATTAAATTATGGGATTTGCACGTTTTCACCAAAAACAAAGCCACACATAAAAAACAAAAACAAAAACATGAAATTTTGTCGGCGTCTGCGGCTGCGCCTCAGAAGTGTTTTTTAAATGCTGCCTCGATTCCGCGACTGGCTTCTTTCTTTGGACAAAAACGGTGGCAAAAAGCGTCAAAATTCGTAGATTATGAGATAAAAATGTAAATCGCTATTGCATTTCTAATTTGCGCTTGTTTTAATATACTTAATGAATTTTTATGTGTAGGTTGGTTGCTCGCAGACCCAAACTGAAGCTCGAACCATGCCCAATTCCAATTCCAATTCCAAATCGAAATCAAAATCCGGTTTGCGGTCAAAGCTGTTGATAATGATAATGAGGATAACGATGCTTTATTGAGAAGGTGTTGCCGTTTGGAACTGAATTTTATTTGCGCCACATGCTAAAGGTGTAGTGGTTGCCCCAGCCTCAGCCTCCGCCCTCCGCCCTCCGCTCTCTGCACCCTCCTTCATCTGCTTTTGTTGCGCTTTATTGCTAATTATAATATATTTGATTTGGTATTTAAGCTTTAAGCTATAAAAATGTTGTCGTATTCTGTTTTACGATCGAACCAACGGCCGCAAACATTTAATTAAATTGTGCGAACGAGAACAGGTCGAGCAGCGGGGGCAGTAATTTATTTAGGACTCGAAATATTTATTATATTTAGCACACCTATTTTTTTATTACTAATTTAATTGGAAATATTAAAGGCAAAACTTGTTATTTAACAATAATTGATTATATTTTTTGCAGGATTAAATAGGCAAAGTAATAAATATTAATACAAATTTGAAGTTTAATTGAACTAATGTCTACTATTTAATTAACAAACCAACTAGGAAAAAAGTAGTCCTTGTCTCTACTATAAATTAATATAAATAAATAAAAATAAAATAAACTCATGTGAAAATTAATATTCGGGTTACTCACTTTGAAGGATTTTTGCTCTTTCTTAGTTAAATAATTTCATGTCTTTATTTTACTCATTTTTACATTTATTTCATTATTTTTTAAATTAATTTAGTTGATTAACTTAATTTTTAATAATTTTAAAACATAACCATAAAACATAAATTAACAAAATCCCCCAAAAGCCATCTGTACGTGAAACATAAACATTATCATGTAGATGGTGCCACACAGCCAAATGTGCCACATTTCGGATTGAATTTCCAATTGGTATACAAAATGGTGTAAAATGTACTCCAAATGTGTAAAATTTCGGGCACATGATCCAATTGGAATATAAATTTAAGTACACATTGATCTTCTTGGACTAAATTTTGAATCGTATTTCCTATTTGTATGTAAAATGGTGTAAAAGTTAATCTTAAAGCGCTAGTTTTTAATATATTTTCCAATTGGTATGTAAATTTGTGTAAAACTCAAGCCTTATATGAAAAATGTCGAATATTTTCTAATTGGTATGTAAAATGGTGTAAAATGTAATCTTAATTAAATCAAGAAAATAATATTTTTAATACTGTCTGCATTGCGTTGGATGTCAACTTTTTGTAAGACTTGTCAAGGCAAACATTTTGTATAGAACAAGCTGCCGTCTCACTGGCCTGCTATTAAAAAAAAACCCAAAATTCCTTTCGAAAATGTCGTTACTCTCAAATTCCCGGTTTCGTCTGAACTTTTTAGGCGGCTGTAGGCAGCGTCTTCTTCGAAATTATCGCTATTATAGCCAGTGTGGCGGCGGCAATGTCGACCCGGAGGTGCTGAAGGATCTGGAGGATGGTTATGCCAGGCTGGCGGCCTCCAAATCCAAGTCGCTGCTGAAGAAGCATCTGACAAAGGAGATCTTCGATAAGCTGAAAACGAAAACGACACCAACCTTCCATTCCACCCTGCTGCACTGCATCAACTCGGGACTGTGCAACCACGACTCCGGCGTGGGCGTCTACGCCCCGGATCCGGAGGCGTACACAGTGTTTGCCGATCTATTCGATCCGATCATCGAAGACTACCACAAGGGCTTCTGCAAGACGGCCACGCATCCGGATATCGATTTCGGAGACGGCACAGCCTTTGAAAACCTAGATCCCGATGGCAAGTTCATTGTGTCCACACGCGTGCGTACCGGCCGCACGATAAAGGGCTTTCCCTTCAATCCCTGCCTGACGGAGTCCGAGTACCATGAGCTGCAGTGCCTGATTAGCGCCGCCCTGGACACCCTCTGCGGTGAGCACAAGGGCAAGTTTTATCCCCTGACCGGCATGGATCCGGCCGTCCAGAAGCAGCTGATCGAAGATCACTTCCTGTTCAAGGAGGGCGACCGATTCCTGGAGTCTGCCGGCGCCTCTCGCTTCTGGCCCACTGGCCGCGGCATCTTCCACAACGATGCCAAAACCTTCTTGGTTTGGTGCAACGAGGAGGACCACATGCGCATCATTTCGATGGAGAAGGGCGGGGATCTGGGCAAGGTCTACGATCGCATGATCACCGGCGTGGAGGCACTCGCCCAGCAGCTGACCTTCGCCAGGCACGAACGTCTCGGCAATCTAACCTTTTGTCCCACCAATCTGGGCACCTCCATTCGTGCCTCGGTGCACATTAAGTTGCCGAATCTCACGAAGAACCCGACGGACTTGCAAAAGCTGGCCGATCAGTACAATCTCCAGGTGCGCGGCACTCACGGCGAGCACTCGGAGGCCAAGGGCGGGGTGCACGACATCTCCAATGTGCGGCGGATGGGTCTAACCGAGCAGGACACCATTAAGGAGATGCATGACGGGATCCGGGCTCTGATAGAGGCCGAGGGCAAGGCCAAGTGATCACTGAAAAAGCTTTTACTTGCTGTTAACTTGATAACTTTAGTTTACAAATCGTTTTAAAAATATATAACGATATCTGAAGATAATTAACTAAATTGTTCCCCCATTTAACACACCTCTCCACCTTGGCCTTTTTATTTATATATTTTTTTTTATTATTTTTTAATAATTTTAATTCTTTTATAAACTTAAGACTTAAAATAAAAGTATTTAAAGTTTCTTTTTTTGTTTTTGCTTGACACAGATGTCAAAATGTTTTACATTGTTTGGTTGTTTTGTAATTAAGCAAATGTTTTTTTCTTGTCCAATAGTTTATCCATTGTTGTTTGTTGTGCTGCTGCTGCTGTTGCGGGTGGTGGTGCTGTTGTTGTTGTTTGGTGTTGGTGTTGCAAGTTGGGTTCGCTGCCTGCCCCGTCCGCGACTCTCAAAGTATATGAAAATGCCGAAGGTCGCCGGGCTGGGACAAAGCAGCTGCTCCGCCGCACCTACTAAACATCGCTACAAACTAGACTTTTGCAGCCCCGAAACCGTCCAAAAGCGTCGAGACGGTGGAGCTGAAGATTTCTAAGTGTTGCTGCTGCAGCTGCTGCTGTTGTTGTTGTTTGTTTATTTGTTGTTGATTGTTGCGTGAATGCCCCAACTGGCGACTGCTGATGATGGACAGATGTTTTGGCGCCCAAAGATTGTCAACAGCATCAGCTGGGGGGACGATGCTCGGCGGTGTGCGGGCAATTTACAGGCTCTTCTCGAGCTTGATCAGCTCGGTGATGCCATCGTACATCTCCTTGACGGCATCGTATTCGGTGAGACCCATGCGGCGCTTGTTGGAGATGTCATAGACACCACCCTCGGCCTCGGTGTGCTCACCGCGGGTGCCGCGCACCTGCAGGTTGTACTTGGCGGCAACCTCCTCGAGCTTAGCCTTGTTGGAGGCCAGCTTGGGGACCTTGATGTGCACGGAGGCACGGATGGTGGTTCCCAGGTTGGTGGGGCAGAAGGTCAGGAAGCCGAGACGGTCATCGTGGCTGAAGGGCACACGCTTCTCAATCTCGTTGACGGCGGTCACCAGACGCTTGTAGATCTGGCCCAGATCACCGCCCTGCTGCATGGAGATGATGCGGAGATGATCCTCCTCGTTGCACCAGACCAGGAAGGTCTTGGCATCGTTGTGGTAGATGCCACGGCCGCTGGGCCAGAAGCGGCAGGCGTTGGCGGCCTGCAGGAAGCGATCGCCCTCCTTGAACAGGAAATGATCGTCGATCAGCTGCTGCTGGACGGCCTTCTCCATGCCGGTCAGGGGGTAGAACTTGCCCTTCAGCTCGCCATCGAGGCCGGACAGGGTGCTGCTGACCTTGCCTTCCATCTCCTTGTACTGGGCCTCGGTCAGGCAGGGGTTGAAGGGGTATCCCTGCATGGAGCGGCCGCAGCGCACGCGAGTGGAGATCACGTACTCATTGGTGGGGTCAACGTTGCCGAAGCTGGCCACATCGCCGAAGGTGGAGGCCGGGTGCTTGTCGGTCTTCTTGAAGCCACCATGGTAGTCCTCAATGATGGGGTCGAACAGGTCGGCGAACACTGTGTAGGCCTCAGCATCGGGGGCGTAGATGCCAACGCCGGAGTCGTGGTTCTCCAGGCCGGACTGGATCACATCCAGCAAGGTCGACTTGAAGGTGGGCGTGACCTTGTTCTTTAGGTTGTCGAAGACCTCCTTGGTCAGGTACTTCTTCAACAGCGACTTGGAGTCGGAGGCAGCCAGCTTGGCATAACCCTCCTCCAGTTTAGCGAGAACAGCGGCATCAACCATGGTGTCTTGTTTGCTGCAAATGAAAATAACAGAAAACAAAAGAATAGAGGGTTGACCATTAGTAAAAGGGCGTGGCATTTGGCATTTTTAAAGGGGGGAAGGACAGACAGTTTAAGCTTTTCTTTTTTGTTATTATTGCTAACGCTTGTTCTCAGTTTTGTGGCGCCTAAAAGTCGGCCTCTGGTTGTTTCCTCGATTCCCTCACTGTTGTTTGTGGCCCGCAATTAGTTTCGGGTTATGGCCATGTGCTCGCATACCCCACTTGGCTCTGGCACGCGACAGCCCACTATTCCAACTCCCATCACCCATCACACCCCTGCCCATAATGACGCCCCGTTTTCAGTGGTGGTGATGGTGGTAGCTCTGACTCCGTCTTCGGTGGTGGCTCTGACTGACTATAAAATTTCGCCGGCTGCCGCTGAATACGCAAATCGACGGCTACACTATATACACCGCCCGCTCCCCGCCGCTGAAGGGGATATCCTTCTGTGTACTCGGTGTACTCTCTCTCTCTCTCTTCCCCCGCACATGCGCAGGACAACAACATGGCGGCGGCGGCGACCCGGCCCAGCCAACAGAATCCTGGACAAAACCAAGGGACCAGGGCAATAATAATTTTTTTATGGCACTTTATTTTTGGGTGCTCTTACACACACACTCAGCCCACTCCCCCCAGCCCCTTCTCCTGCTAGAGAGACAACTGGCGTCTAGGAGACCTAGGCCCAAAACGAAACCCCAGGATACACACCCATCTCCTCCTCCGCCGGCGGCGGCTGGCGTGGCGCTGCCATTGGGCTCACCGCCGTTGGCCAGCTCGCCCTCGATCACCTTCTCCTTCTTGTCCTTGGAGGCGCAGAGACCCATTGTTAGAGTATGGAGTTAAAGTAGAGTTTTCTTTTTGTTAGATTTGTAGAGTAAAGTTTTTGGTCGAAAAACGTTTAAAAATTTGGCGTTGGCTTGGTCACAAAGAGTCGGTCGATTATAAAAAATGAGCGGCCAGTCTCTGTTTGATTTTTCTTGTTATTTTTTGGTTTCTTGCGCGTTTTGCAGGTAAAATGAAATCACAATGCAGCTATAGCTCTTCCAAGGATCGCTCTCGCGGGGGAGGATGATCCACAAAAACACAGACACGCTTAATGCTAAACGCTTATTGCTTTTGATTTTCTCGGTGATTGATTGGTAGTCGTCGGGTTGGTTGTCATTCGTTGGTATCAAAATAGCGGACGCAACAATATATTTATATATATATCGGATATATCTTGTAGTTTTCACAACTTTTGCTTTGCTTTTCGCTGCTGCTGCCGCGCCCAAATGTATACTACACTAAACAAACACTACGCGATGCTATTTTTGGGGGAGAGCAAAGGACTTGCTGACTGCTGCTCGGCTGGCTGACTACTGGGAGCTGCTCTGCTGTGCTGTGCTCGTGCTCTGCTCTGTACTATGCCTGCTCTGCTGCGGCTCGGCGGCTCTGCAGGATATATTTTAGCGCGCAAAGGACGAACAAACCGAATCGGCAAATCGAAAGGAACTGAGAGCACACACATATCGCACCCAAGGGCCATGGCCACCACAGCGCCGGCAAAAGCCGCACCACAATTCAGCGCTCAGCTGGGAGAGTTTTTAGCCGGAGTTCCCCAGTTCCTTCGATCCGGAGAGCAAGCCCGGGGAGGGTTTCGCATTCGCAGAGGTCGCAGCGGAGGGTTGAAGCCGCCGCCGCCGCATTGCCTACCCGCAGGCGCCGGCCCAAACTGTTGCCGGATGAGCAGCAGCAGCAGCAGCAGCAGCATAATGCGGAAGGATATATTTACACGATGCGCTGGACCCACCACCACCATCGACCAGCCCAAGCACCCCGCCTTTGTGCACCCTTCCTCCCCCCTTTGGAATCAATAAAATTTATAGCACGCGACACGGGCAGCTGGGAATTGTTGAGCCTCCAGAGCGCGCCCGGTCAAGTCGACTTCAAGTGTGAACTGTGGCTCTGGTAATGACATCGGGTGCCTGGCCCGCCCTCCTCCTCCTCTTTTGAGTGTGTGTAAAAAAATCAATTACAACGGCAAATCAGTGGCAGCTTGCAGGATTCCCAGGACAAGGACACGGGCACTTGAGGCCGAGAATTAACCCATTGTGGGCTGAAGTGAACTCGAATTGAGAGTGGGTTAAAGGCAACTACATACAAAGTTCCCCCATCTTGGCCAGACATGCCGGCATCGCATGTCTAATGCACATTAAGTCACTTTATGTACCAATTTTCATTTGCTATCGCCCTTTTTTTTGTTTGTTTGTGCTTTGTTTTTGGCTAATTTCATTTGCAGCTTCAATTACTCAGCCTCGACTGGATGAGTAATCCCAATCCCGGCCTGGCATTGCAACACTCCGAAGCTCCGTTGTAAATAAATATCGATTGGGAGGCGAGAATAGCGAATAAGGAAAGGCAATTTGCCAATTTTAATTGCCACCTGACCGACGGCACGGGCAAGTGTTTATTGATTTGCGGAAAATTCTACACCATTTCGGTGGCTCTCTGAGTAATCTCTGGGTAATCTCTGGTTGAGGCTCTAAGATAGTGCGACTTGGCGGCGTACAAACTGCAATTTGTACCGAACAGGGGCTTTTTTGTTGAGTGGCTACGAATCTCTCGCTAGATAATGATAATGGCAGGCCGTGGCTTGTTGACTTGACTTATTGGCCTGTCTAGAAGGCGTTGGAACTAATCAATTAACTCAAGTGCCGCCCCGATAGCCAAGCTAGCAACCTGGCAAAAACTGGAGCAGGCCAACGAGGGGTTCCAGGGGAAAAACCCCACCCTTTGGGAAATGTGGCAGGCAGTCATCATCATCGCAGGCTTTTAAGTGCCTTCAAAGCAAATCACATTAGGCTGACGCATAATTGAAGCAACTGATTTCGTTATGCAACCCCTGATGAGATGCGGACAGACGGACAGATCTAAGGGAGGATGGGTGATTTCCCTCCTCCCCCCTCCTAAAAGGCAGGATCAGCAGAGCAGCTCTAAACACGTCACCAAGTCGGCTTAATTCGATTTGGGCCACTTAGAGCCTTCGGTTTATAGCGATATCACAAGGCAAACGCACGACTTTTATATTTGCAACCGTCAAGGCTTAGCAACAATTCGCGAATGGCTGGCCAAAAGCAGCCCACCAACCCATTCACCTGCCGGAGCTGGAGCTGGAGATGGAGAACTACACAGGAGAGGAAACTGCACCTGGACAGAGAGAGAGAGGGAAAGACAGAGCAGGTGAGAGCCCGGAGAGCTAGCTGCCTTAGATAAGCCCAGCAAATGCCGGCTGATAAGCTCTAAACCTTAACTCGTAAACCGTCGTCTCCGGCTGTCGCTGGAGCTGTCGTCGTGTCTGGAGATGATCGGTCCCAAAGGAAGCAGAGGTGATAAGATAGCCTGGGATGTGAGCAAACAGTTCTTGTGGTCTCATAAAACCAGCTTTAAGGTGCAAACAGGGGAAAATCACAATCAAATTGCAATCGAAACCAAAAGAAATTGGCAAAGTGAAACAACGGACAGGCAGGCAGGCAGCCAGTGCAATGGATAAGTTTATGGCCAACAACGGCCTGGTCGTTCACCCGAGAAATCGCTGCAATAGTTGCCTTTGTTAATTGCGCTTTTGGCCAGTCGATTGCACAAAGAAATTGGCAAGTGTACGAAAATAATTCGAAATGTATTTCGGGAAATTGGACAGCCAACGACGACGACGTGAGTAACTGCAGCGGGAAATTGGGAACGGCGGGCAGTCAGTCAGTCACTCCAAAACTGGTCATAGCCTTTGATAAGACATCAACAACATGATGGGCATGGAATGGAAAGTTTGGCTGTCTGATAACCCCAAACGAGTGTGTGCTAGACACTCATTCATTCATTTCCTTTCCGCAGGCGACACTAATTGAATCTGGTCATGGACATGGCGGCATATACCCACCGCTCCCTGGATAATAATAATTCCCAGCGTTCTGCCAATAATAATTCTGGCTGTGACATGAATTCGACATAAAGCTCTTATTAATATTATATCTGGCCTCATAGGGGTCGAAGGGGTGTGTGTTTGTGTGTTTATGTGATTCAGGGATAGTTTGGACTGATGCTGATGCTGGTCACCCGCATTTCTGGCTTCACTCCGGCGGTCCTAATTTAATTAAAATTCTTTTGGCAAAACGTCAAAGCAGCTCACACTCAATTAGATGGGGAATTGCCAAGGAATATTTAGGCAGATATACGAGGCAGCGCGAGATATGAGAGATGATGATAAATATTTCTTCTTTGCACAACACCAAGTGGTGTAAAAAATAAGTGTGTGCGTTTGTGTGTGCTGCCCGGATGTCGTTGATTTAAATTTTCGCTGTCTGCGAAGACAATCAGCGAAAATCAGACGAGGGGCCTTCATTAAGCTGCAGTTCTATAGATATATAGCCTGCGGCAAAGGGTTATAAGTAGGATGCATGAGCATATATAGCGGGGGAATCGGAAAGATCTGGTCAGTGAGAGAAAGGAGGAGGATGAGGCGTGCTTAATCATCGTGTGCACCAAGAATTTCAAGTATTCACAGGTTCCCATCAAATACCCGCCGTTTGAGGGTTTCATCAAGAGATTGTGTATTATATTTGAACTCTTAAAATGTATTCAAGAGACAAATGTAAGGATTTTTGAAAATAAAAATTAAATTCTGATTTATTTACCTTAAATAAATTATTAAAACGTAACCATTTTCAGATTAAAATTGATTTAAAACTTAAATTATATATTTTGCTTTTAAATTCAAACCTTATTTCCTACATTACATACATACTGGCGCCATCTGTTATGTAAATGCAGTACTTCCATAAAATTTACTTTACATTTTACAAAGAGCTTGAAGAATTGTTCAAGGATAAAATTGAGGGATATTTTAAATAAATTCCTTTTGAAAAGAAATGAATAAATAAATATGTTAATATGTTTATGACTTTTTGAAGTAAGAATATGTAAAAATCATTAAAAGTTGCTTATCAGTTTCTAAAGAAAATTTCAGAAGAACTTGGTGCAATTTAAAGGAGGTACAAGTCCTTTTAGGGACTGTGATCAAACTGTAAAAATGTAAAAGTCCTTTAAACAACAAAAATAAATTCTTAGAAAGCTCTTTAAGGGAGTAAGGAGCTTAAAACACTCGCATATCCTTAAAGTCCAGTGCTTGTAAAACCCTAAACTCAAACTGCTAAAAAGCTTTCCCATTCATTCAATAACAGTCACCGCCATAATATTAGGCTAGCCTAGCCCTTTTTCCATAGCAAGCACTTTGAGTGGCTGCGATTTGTTTACGTTTTGTTTGAAATTTCAACTAATCCAAATATTTGCTTATTTACTGGCTAAATGAATTGCGAGGAAAATCCAGATTGGTGTTATTCGAAATTGATTGCCCCGCTGCTACTGGAAGCCTCCCACTTTGTGTGGGATGATTCCCATTTCCTGTCTAGCCAGAGGAGAACCGAACCGAACCCAACCCAGCTCTGGTTATGCAACCTGTCGGTTGCTCGGAACTGGCTTTTGTTTGGCCAGGGAAAATAGAAGCGGCGTTACCTTGTTAACTATATCTAGACCAAAAAGGGGGAAATGGAAATGGATTTTTCCCCGGAGAGGCATTGTTGTGACAAGTCAATCGGTCGATTTTTCACGACTCTGTGTGTCTGTGTAGCATTTTCCAGGCTTTTATTCGCTTGAAAGAGTGAGCAAGCCGACTGCCTAATGGATCTCAATTGAATAATTAACAGCAATGTGCCAGAGCGAAAAGACGAGCCGGGTGGGACTCACAATTTGTACAACAAATTTGCGCGATTTGTTTGCTGAATATAACAAAAAGCTGGGTGTATGAATGATGATACACAAAGCCCGAGCAATTCCCTCGTAAACTTGTCAGCTGTTGTTGGTTATATTTTGGAATTTTTCCTAGTCCCTATATATGCTCCTATATATATTTTCTGCCAGGTAGAAATATGGTGGTATGGCATGCCACCCTATTCATCCTCAACTGTGTGTGCTGCTTTGCTTTTGTTTTGCTTATTTGCCTTGGCGGGGTTATATTTTTAGCAGCCGGCATTATATCAACCCGAACTAAATTTGGCCGGGTAAAATTTCGATCGGACGGGGGCCCTGTGGCGGCTGCTGCTGTGGCTGCTACTGTGGCTCTCAAACTGGCTGGCTTATATAATAATTCTTGAATGGTCTCCTGGGGGTGAAGCACTGGCTCTGCCCCGATTTCTGCCTGCCCAGCATTATTTTACTTGAAATTGTAGATAAAAATTTGCTATCGCAGCGATTACGCAATATTGCTTGCTATACAGCTGGCATTGACCGCGAAAATGAGTGTGACTTTCCTTTTATTGCTGAGAAAGAGAACTTTTTTTTTATTTATAGTCTTCCCACTCGGGCAAGTTCAAGAGAAAAAATGGCCAGAGAAGCCAGCCAAGTGCCAACTGAAAGTTCGTTTCGTCGCCTCTTATCTGTCGTTCAGTTAGAACGGCATTAACACGCCCCAATATCTAATCGAAATCGATACAGGGAAACATGGAACACACACCACATGCAACACACACACACCCACCACCACCTTTTCTAGGAGCCAACGAACGACCGACCTTAAACTGCACCCCCGCAAACACCGCTCTTCTTTGCCTCTAAAATGCACTTGGCAAGCGGTACGTACAGTTCTCCGCCGCCCGTTCATTGGCATTTGGCCGCAAAAATTGCACAACTACAGCCCGGCAGACAGACTGCCAGCCAGACCGTAACAGCAAAGCCCCAAGCAGGGCCAAACAAGTTTCCGTTTGGAAAAAGCCAAAAAAAAAAACAGAGAATCTCAATCTGAAACTGCATAACTATAAACCGAGAGCTTTATTGCCTATAGCCGCCGGCGGTCTGTATAAATTTTATTTTTGCCGGTAACCGGTTTTCTCGCATTGCAAAAATGCAACGACGACGGGTAAAGTGACTCAACTTGGCAACCGGGGATGTGAAAATTCAACACACAGCCACACAACACTCACAGTTTAAGGGGAAAATTATTAAATAACTGGGTATATATTCGAGCGGAAATAATATATTTATAGTTGCCACAAATTAAATTGTATTTAAAGACTGAAAGCATTTCTCTATATAGTTTACTGCAATTTAATTGCTTTTGCCTTGAAATGCTACTTAAAAGTATTGAAAAATAAAGATAATTATAAGGTGTTACTTAATATTTCTCATTGAAAAAATCTCATAAAAATATTACAAATAAAATGATTATTTAAATAATTTAAGTTTTCTATTAAAAATCTATAAAATGCCACCTTTAATTGCCCAAAAAAACTCACAAAAATTAAAGCAATTAAAAGCCAAAGATATTTCACTGTATTTTCAGCATCTGGAAAATTGAGTTGCCACCAAAACGAATCAATTTTAACGATAGAAATCTAAAAGCATTTCACATTTATTTTAATTGAAAGCAATTAAATTGCAGATAAAAATGAGCAATTCACTTGGATTTATTGAACTTTTTAGGTGCCACACAAAAACTGATAAATTCTTGATTTAAATCTAAGCGCTTCACTTTCTGTGTTCTTTTTGTATCTTTGAGATACTTTTGCGCTGTCAGCAGAATTTTATTTCTTCACTTGCAGACAGACTTGCAATTCTTATGTTTGGAGAACGGCTCACCTTTGCAACCGTAGAATTCAACGTCCAACGTTACAATGATCGGAATATTCTGTTCTTTAACCCAACTGAGTGCAGTCGCTGCCGCTGGGGAGTCGCCGACGCCGGCAGAGGCCGATGCCGATGCCGAGGCCGAGGCATAGCGATTCCCTTCCTTCTTTCACTTTCAAACTACACACGGATACATGGACACACAGATACGGAATCCAAGCACGAACGACAGAGAGCCAAAAAGCTGCCTTGGCTGCCAGCTCCTCCTGGCTGCTCTGCCGGCGCTGTGGCATGTCTTCCCTGTGTGTTGGTGAGTGCCGATTGACGTAGGACGTGACGTATGACTAAAAAGCAGAAAATTAAAGCTCTCTCGCGCACACACACAGCTAAAGTTCACCCCCTAAAACTAATACCAACACACATTATGGCGACGCGACTGAGAAAAGGAAAGTGTTCGGCCCGCAAACAGCTAGAAAACTGCATTGCTCCATGCGGGCGTGGGAGCGAGAAGGCATGGGGAGGCAGCGACTTCTTGCAGCCGCAAATCAAAAATATTAAATTGTCCCCCCACCGGGATATGAGTGTGTGAGGCACACACTCACACCCAGGCCAAGGAGCGGTTCCATTGCTTAATTATGACCAGACCAGACACTGGCTGAGCAAGGGAAAATGGGAATGATATGCGACGATATGGAATGAAAGTAATCAAGGCAAGTGGCACAATTACACCAGTTACGCCTGCTCCCAGCCCTCGTCTTCCATGGGAAGTGCAAATAGCCGGAATTCGCAAATAGTTGGAATTTGCAAATATTCAAAAGGGGGGCAACAAAGCTTAGCTCAGCTCATGGCAGGCATAGCATCGCTGCTGCTATCCCAAAGATTCGCTTAAAATGCTAAGTAAACACAGTCGGAACGGGTACGAGGAGATCGATGATTGCTTCAACAAATGCAAAATACAGTCCAACTTCTAGAAAATGGATTAATATATCCAGTAAAATATATATTTGCAAAGGGATTTAGATAGAAAACTAATACATTTCATATAAACTTCCTTTTAGAACTGATTTTGTATCAGAAATATACAACTTCTTAACAAATAATAATATCTTTTCTTTTTAAAGAAACTTATATAAGTTATTTTCTTAAAATTTTATAATTTAAAATACAGGAAAATGTGAGTTCTAACGCCTTTAAAACCTAGTTTACTATTTGTTTATACATTTTTGGAGTTACTTAAAAACCTATCAAGAAAGCATGGTAGAGAAAATGCAGAGGTCTTAAAATGTCTCCTAAAATGTGTTTAAAATTAGTAATAATTTTTTTTAGAAAGCTTTAACAAGTTACCATTATTATCATAGACTTTTAAATTAATATTGCTTATAAATAAAAAAAGCAAACCAAGATATCAACAGATCTACCACAAAAAGATTGAAAATGAATTTAAGGATTAGAAAATGTAATTCTTTACTATTTCAATGATGTAATTTCTTATTAAATTAATCAACAAATATAAAAATATTCTAGCAGACATGGCTAGATCTAGAATATATATTTCAAATCATCAAAAATCTCGCCTTTACTGTTTCAAACTCCTGCTGACTTCAATTATACTGCCTTCCAAGGGTATAATAAAGATAAAAATTCAACAAATACAAGTTCAATTTGTAGAATTTCTCCCGTAGGTAATACAAATCATCACCTATATAATATATACACACCTTCTATAAGAAAAGTTCTGTTGTTTTTGGCCTCAACTTAAAGCAAACAAAACGTCGCCGTCATAAATTTTGGCACTAATACCGCTGTATATGAAATGAAAAATGTTGTGCTAAAATGTAAAAGATTTAGGGAAAATTGGGGGAGCTACGATAAATAATTGCGATGTGCCAACTAAAACGTATTACATAGTTTTTGTTATGCCACACCTAGTTTCTACCGCTCCCCCACATATTTAATCAAATAAACACATTAAAAATAATCGCTTACACGACCTCTAACAAAAGTCTTGAACTTGATTTTGAATTTTTAAGGCACAAACAACAATCCAAATCTTTTGGGCAACGGCCGGCCACCCATCCCAGAAAAGCAGGAGGCGGCCCATATGTTGTATCATCGAAACGAACATATTCATTTGTTACTACTAGATGAAAACCGACGGAAAAATATTTGAACAGTTGCCAACGAAATTTATGCAACGCGCAGCAAACATCGGAAGATATATACGATACCTATACCCAACCCAACCTATATCTATCCATCTATCTACGTGTGTTGTTTTCGAAAAAAGAGACTCAAAGAACTTTTGCTTTTCAAACGGCACACGAATTTTCCACGGGCGACGACCATTAAAAATACATATCAAACGGCCATTCCAACAATCAAATTAGATACGAAATGCTGCAGATTAATTTTTGATACATATTTTAAACGAATGCCAGGCAGCAGGATGCTTATATAATCCAGGGAAATGTCGCCGCACAAAATCCCTTTCCATTGGCAGAAAGTTTTTCGCATTTTCAATTTACTTTTGCTGGCTGTCACTTCAGCCCCGCCTGTTTTCGTTTTCATTTTCATTTTCAATTGCTGACGACGTCGAGTGGCGCCGAGATTACGTAAATGCGCCCAGCAGCTCTGCCAGTGAGCCATCCATACATCCATCCCAACGCGACTTCTAACCACTAACCCCACCAGCCAGCTAACCAACCAGCTGGCAGCCTGACAGCCTTTGGGGGCTGGTTCGGTCCGTGTAGGATTTCGCATAGAACAATAGAGCCCCGGACCCACCTAACAAGTGAAACAAGGGGGGCAAAAAGCGAAATGGCATATACTGTGGCGGGTTGACCTTGAAAAGCTTGCGAAACAAGCGAACGGATATGTAGATACTCGCACAATAGCAGCCACTGGCGATTTCGTTACTGTTGACACACAGTTGAGAAAGCACTTAGCATCTAGGGGGTATAGAACATACAGCAGAGCTCAAAATAATAGGGCCAATAATGATGGTGAAGAGATTTTCCTGGAATTTAAACAATAACAAAGATTATTATGAGAATTATGAGGGTATACGTAGTATTAGTTAGCTTTAACTCTTGATATTCATAGGAAATATTACCAAAAGATACTAAACTTTTATATTTTTTTCAAGAACTGTAAGAGGAAAAGAAACAATAACTTAGTAAAGCCTCAAAACTCAAATATAAAAGCAGCTATTACATGAATCAATCTTGTTTCTAAACAAACAATCAACTATTTCCCTTAAACCTTTAAAAATATGAAATATTCAGTCTTCCCACAGCTATTATTTCGACAACAAACGTAAGAATATATCCATGAGAGGTGACTGTTGCCTGGAGAGATGCATGTGACAAGCCTAGAATGAGCTAAGCCCCCGCCTTGTGGTGGCTTACAATCTTCTATCTACACAATCTTCTATCTTTATCAGCACATCTGACGAATCGGGAAAAACTTGCATAACATTTCCAAACATGCTAAATATAAGGAGAATGGGAGGGTGATGTTTATAAAAGCATTTAGTCATTGACTGATTGCGGCCCCTGGAGGCCAGCGATCGCTGGCTGCAAAAAGAAAAAAAAACGAAAGCCGAAAACATGAGTAAACCATTTGAAATATGTGTTATTAATTAGTTCAATTTGCGGGCAGCGAAGCACGAGCCCAACTTAATGCCCAACAGTGGCCGCTATCCGGGCAATTAGCTGTGAAATTACTGTCATAATTGAAACGCCAGTCGGCGGCGGAGGCTGCGGAGGAGGAACCCTCTAACATTAACAGTTTCTAGTGGGTAGTGGCTAGTGTCTAATTATCCGTGGATTGCAACAGATCATGCCGGTAGAACGAACTACATTTATCGAAATATATACTATATGCTAAAAGCTCTGCCCGTGTTGTCAACTTTCCATCTGTGTTGCGGCTCTCGCCTTTTGTTTGCTAAACAATATTTTGGCAGCACATCAAAAGCGACGCTTGCCAAAAGCAATTTTTTGCACAGACGCGAGCCAAGTGCTTAAAATATATATCCGTACATATGTACTATATCTGCTTGGGTATATACTCTTTCGTTTGTCTGTATGTACAGCGTACATCAAACAAGACACCCAAATGAAGACCTCTGTCCATCAGTAGGGATCAGATATGAGGCATGACGCCGCCTTGCTAAGCTAAAATGGGATTTCTCCTCGGCAGGAGGCTGATTTCGGTTGCAACTGCAGAGCTAATTTGCTGCATATGAACAATGAAAAATGTACACAGGCACTGGCTGCGGCTGCGTCTCCAAATGTATTAATAAACTTTGCATGGGGGGAGATCATGTGACCCGCCCGACTGCTGTTCCGTCAGCGAACGCGCGCGGTGAGTTGCGACAGGTCTCATAATGGCCCGACAAATGCTGCTCATCATCATCATCATTTCCATTTCCATTTCACTATGGCAGCGAGCCAAAAACTAATAAACCAACCTGCCCCCAGGCGGAGCCCTACTATCCTTGAGCACCTGGGCAAGGACAAGTCGCCTGAGGCTACCGAAGCTTGCGTGCACCAAGGCTTTGCCCGATTAATATTAATGGGAAATCAATTGTGCGCAATTATAGGAAGTGGAGAACCCGACACATGGCCAATACGGCTTCATAAATAAACCCTAAACTGCACATGCAGCAGCAGGCGACGCCGTGTGAGCCGAACCAAGCTGAGCTGTCCGCCCAAGCACAGAACATGAGACAAAAATAACAGCAAAATTGTGGCCGTCGCCGCCGCCACATGATGATCATCATCATCATCGTTCAACGAATTCGCTGATGCTGCACCGTTGTCGCCAAGCGGCAGCGCCTCATGGCAACTATTTTCGCCCGCCCGAACAGAAGTCACCCGAGGCCATTGAACCCGCCACAGCCACACCATGTGGAGATGCGGAAATGGTGCACAAAAATATCAAATTTAAAAATTGAGACAAAAAAAAAGAAAACTCAAAAGTTACAGAAATAATGCGGATTATAAAAGGGGGAAAGGGGGGTAAATGCACGCTTACCGCTCGCCCAGCTGCTGGGCCTCCTTGATCGACTGGATGAAGGCGTTGGTCTCGCCCTTGATGAAATCATTGCTGGCCTCCTTGGCCGCCGGCAGCACCTTCTCCTGCGGCTGGCCACCGAACACGCGCTCATCGATTTCATTGTGGACATTGCCATTGGTATCCTGGCCATTGGTATTGGCTGGGGTTAGGGATTTGGGCAGCGGAATCGGCATCTTGTCGGCTGTCTTTGGTGGACTGCTGGGTTTGGGCGGTGTGGTTGGCTTCTGCGGAGCAACCACTGGTACTGGTGCAGGTGCGGGTTCTGTCTTTGGCTTGGTGGCAAGAGCTTCCTGCTTCGGGGGAACGGGTGCGGGAGCTGGTGCAACAACTGGCGCTGGTTTCGGTGGCTCTGGCTTTGGAGCAGGTGCTGCCGCGGCGGGTTTTGGAGCGGGTGCCGGCGGAGAATCCTTGGCGGGAGCGGGTGTGGGTGCTGGAACCTTCGCTGGCGCGGGATTCGCTGGCTTGTCGTCTAGCGCTGGCGCTGCAGGCTTGTTAGAACTAAATAACCAAGCTAAACGTTTGCTACAAAAACAAAAGGGGAGAACACAGAAAACGGAAAAGTAAATAAAAATCAAATCAAATCAAAGAAAAGCTAATAAAGTGCAATACAAATAAGGTAAAAAAGTGCATGTGTTCGTGTGAATGTGTACTGCTTTCTGATGAAACGACAACGCACGCCGCACCACTTTTTTCTTTACAAACTTTAGCCGATAACTTGGAAATAAACACATGAATCATTAAAATCTTTGTAATTATGTGGACTGAACTGATTGTGCACTACATTTACTCATGTATTATGGAAATCACATTTTGCATAAACGCAACTGTAGCATTTTTTTCACATGGGAATTTTCTAGAAACTTCCAATGATCAAGCAACGAAGAAATTGCACTTTATTCTCAATTTGCAACCATTATTTGACCCACCTTCAAGTCTAGGCACAGCCCACAAATGCAATGCATCAACTAATAACCTTTTCTTTAAGCAAACGGACTGTTTTTTGTTAAATAAACAATTTTAATTGCAATCTACGCTTCCTTATTGGCCAAGTTAAAAAATTGAAGAAAAAAAGTGACCAGAAAGTTAAAAAAGGGAGTTTAAAAAAAAGGAAGAAAAGAGTGACCAGGAAGCAAAAATTAAAAAAAGGAAAAAAAAGAGTGAATTATTTTAACCCCCCTCTGCTATTACTGGCCCCCCTCTACTCCTTGTGCATGAATTGCCAATCGGTTATTAAGGGGTATTCTTGTATGGGGCATGAATTGCCGATCGGTTATTGAGGGGTATCCTTGCATAGGAAGAAATTGGGCATGAATTCCTAATCGGTAATTGAGTGTCACCACACCTTAATTAGCAGGATCTAAATAAGCAGGATCTAAATTTGCGAAACAGAGCCTTTGGCAGATATGGCAGCCCTTTTTAAGTTTTAATTTAAATTATTTAGTTTAAAGTTAAGGACAACTTTTGGCAGAGGCTTTAAGAGATTCCGCTGATTCCACCCCAGATAAAACCCTTATTCAACTTATTTATATTCCCCTAAAAATGCCCTTAACTAATGTCGTAACAAGTAAAACAAAAGTAATTTTCCCATAACAGGCAACGTAATATGCCAATTATTTATTTCGCTCGCTTTGTAGGCGCTGCTTCTCCCGATAAGAAGGCGTGGCATTGAAATATGAACATTGTTGTGGGCGGGTTTAGTGCCCCAATGTGTCGTTATTTAGCATCGTAACCGCTATACAACCCTTACGTAACTACTTTCTCCACTCCCCCAAAACTATATATGTACTATGAAGGGCGCACAGGCATTGGCATTTCTCTTGTCACGTAGGCCAAAATGGGCAATAGACTGGCGAAAAACTCGTGCGGCAAATAGATAAGCAAACAAACGAGCTTCGCTGGCCAGAATTACCAACAAAACCCGGCCGAAACGCCGGCTGTTCGGATGAGAGGCCGCTCCAAACTTGCAATTATCACTTTCATTATTACGCTAATTGCCGGCAGATAACAACTGGGCGCTCTTGTTTCGTTTCTGTTGCCAAAATTGCGAATTCGCTTTGGCCAAATATGGGTGCTGGTGTATGGTGTGTGTGTGTGCTGATTGCACTTATCACGAATGAGAGTTAGAGCCGCGAAAGCCGGTTGCTGCCGGGAGAATCAATCATGTGACAGCGTTCGCTGACTAACATTGTTGCCAAATGCAAGGCCAAGTGACATTTAGCACCTTCCTCAAGTCGAAATACGATCGATTGTGGGATCGTGTGCGGTGAAAGAGCAAAAGATTGGCCTAATTCCGATTAGATAATGGCTTTGGCAAGCTAAATTGCTACAATACTTATCTGAAAGATTTATTAAATGCAAGAGTTGTGCAAGAGAGGAAGTAATATAATGGGTATTGGTTCTGGGAAGTTTTCTAAATTGATATAAGACTATGTTTTGCTAAAAGATTACAAGATAAGTTAACTACAATACAAAATCTGCTTTTACTACCAACATTTGGTTTTAAAACAATTTATTTAAAGTATTTCCTATTGTACAAAAGGTACAGAGGGCTTAGTAGGTAAATTTAGGATCTTCCAAGATAATAAATTAAAAAATATATATTGCATTTCGAATTATGTCTGATAAAAATAATTAAATTCATCCTTTTTTACCAGAATTTTTAAAGCAACACTTAAGAGCTACCTAATAAATGTATTAGATTTAAAAACTTGTAAATACTTTCTTATAAATCACAAATTATTCCCATTTTATTCTTTTTTTCAATATTAAGTTGAATAAAATCCATAATTGCTTAAATAAATCCCATTTAAAACAGAGAACTTTTAAATTTATAAGAATTATTAAAGCAAAGGACCTCTTATTACGCCCCCAAAAATATAAGAAAACCTCCCCTCACTCGGAACTCTACAAAAAGACCACCCCACACACACAGCCAGAAAGTATGCTACAACATATCACTCATCCGCCCTGTTAGCCGATCAGTTTCGGCAAAACTGTGAGGCAAACAAATTTTCCCCGCACACTCACCGTATTTCATCGACGGCAAAAGTCAAGTACCACAAGGCGAACATTTTGTATTAGCTGCAAATAATAGAAAATCGATTTAGTAAGCCGTTCATTGAATATTTATAAGGTGCGGCGGCTTAACTTATTTACTATTGAATTGTTTTGCGCTCTCCAAAAGGCAATTTCCACTGCACACAACACAGACAGACATGCACTTGCTCTGAGTCACTGAGACCTTCGAAAAGCGCAACATATGAATTGCAAAAAAACTTTACTTAACGTGCCGCTCATCATCATCGCCAGTCAATTCTCATTTCCAGAGAGTCAGAGCTCAATTAATGCTCGAGACAGAGAGATAAAAAAAAACGCTGAGCCCACAAGACAGCAGTGAAAATATGCCGGCATTATTCAAGGTTTATTTATAAACAAAGCGAGCATCGGATGTGCGCTGCAAAATGCAAAATTCAGAGAGCGCTGGGGCACGTGAACGTCGCGACTTGTGGGCATTTGGCCAAATATTGGTCATGGCACAGGGAAAAATTTCGATTTCTAATTGATAAATGAATATATACATAATAATTAATAAACTGTATTCTCAAGAAACATTTATTTAAAGATTTTTCATGTCCTAAAGTGTGCTGTTGAATTTTAATTTAAAGGAGGAAGGGATGAAATGTTAGGTTGGTTAGCAATAAATTAAATAATCATAATAATAATAATATTATCCTTTTTAATTTGTTTTAAAGGAAATCGAAATTTTTTTAGGAAGTAAGCTATTTAAGCTCAGAATTTCCATACTCCCTTTTTCCATTTTTTCTTGACAAAAATAGCCGCAGCTCTTAAAGAAAATTTAAATTGTTGGCTCTTTTTCGTTTGCAATTTTATTTTAAAAAAATCCGTTGCCTTTAAATCTCTTTAAAGTTTTTAAAATAAAATTAAATCTCATCGATTTAAAAGTTTTAAACAAGTTAAACGATTGTATTATTCATTTAAAAAGGTTGAAACTTTCTGTACAAAATTTAAACTTCACAAGTGATCACAATTTTTTCCTGCGCACTGCAGATCGATTTGGGATACGGGGATCTTTTTTTGCACCGGCTGGCGCCCATCGGTCGAAAGGGATCTAAAATTAGATCATTTCGCCATCGATCAATTAAAATTGTTTCTTTTTTGCGCGCAGTGTTTCCGAACCCCTGAGCTTTGTTTATCCCATGGATTTTGTGCAAAAATTCGCCATGGAGAGAGCGCTCTGTGTCTTGGTTTGTTTTCCTTAGCACACGCGGCGTATGAGCAATCTGAGAGGCACACAAACACACACACACACACCGAAAGTTACATCACAGCGAGCGGATGAGTGGGTGGTGACTCTGCATGATGGATTATTCCCACCTAGTAGAGGTGACTGTTGCAGCATGCCACACTCCCACACACAGTAAACAACACGGACGAGGGTGCACTGGTGACCCCTTCTGCGTGCACTCACCTTTCGGGCCTCCGGTTGGGTAATAAATCAGCTAGAAAAGGTTTGCAAATGCTTCTCGGAGGTCTTTCTGCTCTGTTTCGTTCGAGAACCAAAAGGTTTGTTTCGTTTTAAATGCTTCTCACACAGCTGGGCAAACGGTTCGACCGCCTTCGATTGTACGTTGTTTGATTTTGAGTAAAAGTAGAAAAAAATGTATTTATCTCTCGACTGGCTCTTGCTGCTGCTTTGCTGTTGAATGCCTATTTCCAATTTCTTTTTTTTTTTCGACTGTGGTGCTCCGTGCGAAAATCGACTGCTCAACTGGCGGCAAAAGCGACGAGACTACGGCTACGACGAAGCCCGAGAGCGATGGCCGGTGAGAGTACGGAATACATAGAGCGCCGACGCCAATGTTTCCTAGCTGCACTTGCGACAAAGCTTTTCTCACGAGATTCGTCCCCTTTAATCATTCCACCAAGATTTGGTGGTAGTTGCACGGGGAGAAAATAGTTGACAATACTTTTTGGACTCCTAGGAGAAAGCCTTGACACTTTCCTAACGAAATGTAATATTTGATGTTGAATTAAAGACATATTCCTATTAAAATTGCTTAGTGAGAACCCATGCATATCTTTGCCTCTAAATAAACCCAAAATATATATTTAATTCTTCTAAATAACCCAGTTTTTTTCTTTGTGTATTTTGGATATTTATTTGCGTGTACTCACCGCAGCGAGTTTGTTACTCATTCGCTTACGCTATGCCGCGGCCGCTGTGTGTCAATAATGGAGCTAAACCTGGCCAAAAGGCTGCCTAATCAATAAATAAAACATTTTTAAATAGAATTTATATGTGGGGGCTGTTTGACAGTCACTGGAGCTGGCGTAATCACTTTTCCTGTTTACTATTTCCAAGGGCCAACTGCAACCTTGGCTAAAACTATCTCACTTACCCAGAAACGTCGTTGGTCTGCTGACCGAATGACGCCTTTCGCCGGTTGTCTGTCTAGGGCAAACATGGCCAGATAAGAGTCCAGTCATTCATTCAACGCGCCTTGTTATCTGCTACCTGCAAAGCCCGCTTAATTGGGGCCTTATCCGGCTATCACTGGGGCCCAGTTTGGCAGTCATTGCAGTCCCCAGGAAGATGCAACATCCGTGCACAGGTTGCATAACAAGGCGGAGGCGTGTGGCAGCTGCTTACATAACCATGAACGAGCAGCGGCAGCAGCGAGATAAACGCACAGAAACAAGGTCAAAAGTTCAAGGACTGAGAAAAGCTCGCAGCATCCCGAAGCGCTTGCGTTGCTCAGCGGAAGTTACCTCCTCCTTTGCCCCCTCCTGCAGCTGCTGCTGCAAGGATGTTGCTCTGTTTTGTTTTTATTATTTTAAATTATATACTTTTAATCGGCGCTCCCCAAGGGGGGGGCCTTCAATAAACGTCGCTTGTGTAACGCCACCCACGAAGTAGGCTATAAAAATGGAAACCCGGGGAGGATTTACCATAAATAATGCCGCATCTGCTGGGGAAATATCATTTATATTAAATCCAAAGAGCACTTTTAAATTTCAAACGCTTTTATTTGTTTTTCAATTGAATGCATTTCTTTGCTTGCTACTCTTTATAATTCGGTTTACATAATTCTTGTGTTTGTTTCTCTTAAACTTTAATGATATTGCCTATATGCCACACAAACGGTCGTTGGCCTCTGTTTTTATTTTGTTTTGTATTCATTTTTAAGCTTTAAAATCTTGCACAAATCATAAAACATGGCAAATCAAATGGAAATTGACTTTAAATCAAACTGTGGCTTTCGCTTGAAGCTTCTATATAGTTATGTGCACTCTTTATGTGTGTGATCAATCTACTACATATATCAGATATATATATATAATATAACATTTGATTTATCTCTAATATTCTGCGTGTTGTTTCACTTGAAGCCCTCAAGCTTTGGTACCCGTACCCTTCGGCCCTTTCGGCTCCTGCCAAGCTAGCTAGCTACTACTGGTTCCTGGTTAGGATCTCCTAGAACTTGCCCATCATCAGTCTTAGTCACCTTCTAAGTTTTGGAAAGTTGTTAACATTTCATTTGTTGGTCGCACATGTTTCGAGTTGGCTTTTGTCTTTTGTTTTTGTAGTTGTTCTCTCTTGTTCTCTGGTTGTCTAAAGTGTTGTGGTGTTATCTTTGTGTGTTGTTGTTGTTATTTGCCTTTTTTTGTTGGATTTGTTATATCACAGCTTTCTTCACTTTTGCTCTTATAACTTGTAAGCATAACTTGCATATACATTTACATATAAACATTGTTGTTAATGCACGGCTGTATTTCATTATCTTCCTCCCTTTGCCCCGAAAGTCGACAATATCGGGGCTATACTCTTACATATATAACATATATAGTAACACGCAGGCTTCTGTTTTGGTGTTTTTTCGCTCAACACTTATCATAAACTCGGATGTTCTCTATCCCCCTTTCTCCGCAGTGTCTCGCTACTCGGATCGTTAGCATAAATTGCAATTTATTTGTGGAATGGTTTACAAAATCGGTTTCTGTCCCTTTGAATTTAAATACAATAAATGGCATATAAAATATATATATATATTATTTTGTTGGTGTTGTTGTTGTAGTAAGTATACAAAAAGAACGTTACTCATAGGACAGCAGCGTTGGAAGTGACTCGAGTTTAACAGAAAAACTTAATACTCTTTTCGTTTACGTTGATTGTAATTGAATGAAATCATTGATTAAGGGTTGATCTTATAACTGGTACTTCCTATAGCTAAAAGACATCGTTTTGTAAGGTTTATTTATAAACAATGCAAAAACAGTGCGAAATTAAAGCTTAATAGAATGTTTCATATATTCCTTTTGTTCAATTTAAACTTAATCTCTTAATAATACTTGTAAAATTAATATTTAATTTGTATTTTCTCAAAAAAAAATTGGCTTGTATCTCAGAACATTAAAAACATAAAGAAATTTGATTAAAATATGGAAGAAAAATGTTTCAGATTATAGCTTTTTGTATAAAAAACGAATATTATAATACCAATATTACATTCAAAGTCAGGATTTAATACTACACCTATTCTTCAGATGTCTTGTAGCTATAGAAAGTCGGAATCCCTAAGGCCCTGCCATTCCAATGCTCACAATACTTTCTATCTTTTTGCATCTATAGTGCGCTGTCTTAGATTGTGTTTGTTCTTTCACAAAGTTGTCGGTTGTCCTTGGAAGCAGCATGACACTTTTATCACATTTGTTGTTGTTGTTGTTATTGGTGTTGTTGGTTGTTGTGTTGGTACGTACTAGACTTAAATTAATTGCCCCGGTCACAGGTTAAACAAGGGCTCGGCTGAACTCGATTCGAAAGCCCACACTATACGTTTCCTGTGACTCCCCGGCATTACAGTTGCTCTTTTTAGCTGCACGACATACATACATTCATAGATTGCTTCGCTTTACACATGATTTGCACTCGTTTTACTTTTACAAATTAATATTCGCTATTGCAGTTCATAACAAAAATTATTACATGCATCGATTGATTAGATTATTACAAATATATAAGAGATGGTCGATTGGATAGTTGCAAGAGTTGTTTTATCATTGAGATCGCATTCTGCTTTTTCTTTGAACCCAGAGCACAATGCACAGTGCCTCCGCCGCTTTGCTCTGACAACCGATCGTTCGGTTCAGTCTTCTGTTTCAGTAGATTTTTTTGTATTTTTCTTTCGATTGTTTTTGTTAGATTTGAGCAAGTACTTTGTGGTTGTTGTTCCTTCTTCTGTTCTTAAATGCTCAGCATGATCTTCAGGTACCATTGTTGTTGTGGTTGTTGTTGTTGTTGTTGTGTCGGTTGTACTTGTTGGTCGGCGGCTAGCAACTCTGGGAGGACGAGCAGCGGCGGTGAGCTTAGTGCTGATGCTGCTTCTTGTTTGTGCAAACATAGGTTAAATATATATATATATAGTACATAGTTGTATAAATTAATGCCTGTGCTACGAAATACTTAAAACTTGGTGTTGGGTTCACATTTCCCTGCCTCTGCCCCTATTTCTTCTGGCCAACGCATGTACCACAAACACACGCACACGTACAGCAGCCACTATATAGCTTATTCCTTAAAGATACGTATATATCTCTGCTCTGCTGCTGCTGCTGCTGCTGCTTTGCTGGTAATATCACTTTAAACTACACAAATGGCGGCGCTTAGCGAACGAGGATCGAGCTCTCGTTGGTTGTTACATTTGCTTTTGGTGTTGTTTGTTGTTTTATCACAATTAGGCGCCCGCTTTCGTACTTATTCAAACTACTACAAAGGCTTTAACAATTTGTGCCAATTGAGTTTTTGAGCAAACAATTTGACATTGGTCGTAGTTTTGGTTTTACAAACATCTTTCAACACTCTTCCTTCTGCTCCATCTTTTGTTACTTTTAAACTTAGCTAACTAGACAATTCGCTTAACATTTTGTTGGTTTGTCGTTTTTGTTTTTGTATGAGAGTTGGTTGTCGCAATGCTACCCCCACTGGCTGCACTCGCTCTTGCCTGAATCACAGTTGTTGTTGCTTATAAAATGATGTTTCTCTAGCAGATTTCAACAAACTTATCTTGTCGTCGCCCCTTTACATAATATTACATAGACTTGTGGAGTGCTCAGGGAGTGCTCCTTGTCGCTACTGCTCGCTTTGGCCTAACAGATTTTCAATTTTGATTACGGGGAGAATAAAAACTTAAGAAACGTTTGCTTTACATATAAAAATTTTGATAACTTAGTGTATATAACGGATGCATTGTCGTTTTTGCTTACATATTTTTGTTTTGGGTTTCGTTTTAGCTACGTAATTAGGTTTTGCAATTTATAAATTAATTTCTATGCGCTCGACTTGATCACGTGTCATGTTTTTTTTGATTTTCCCTTTACTCCTTCACTTTCCTCCCTCACATCCACTTGACGACTTGCTTAAAATTTGTATTTTGGTTAATTTCCCAACCACTTACGAATGGCTTAGATCCTGGCGCAGCATCTCGTACACGAACTGGTCGCGTACCTCATGATCGAAGGCTAGCGATGGCGGCAGCCCTTCGGGCCCGATCGGCGACCATTGTTGTCCCAGCAAGGTGCTTATTTCCTGCAAAGGGATTTCTTAGATTGCAAAGGAATCACTTGACGACTGTCACTCACCTCATTGAAGGCATTTAGCGAAGCGGCGCTGGTCCATTCGATCAGGGAGACCTCGAGGCGCTTCAGCTGCCGGCCGCGTAGCCGGGCAATGCCCACCAAGTTGTGCGGATCCATCATGTAGCCGTGCACGACAATCTCCTCGAGGCGCTTGCATCGCCAGGCCATCATGACGAAGGGATCCTGTCGCATGTAGCCGTGGCGGGTGTAGTCGACGCAGCCGTTATTCTTGTACGCCGAGTCCACGTATTGGATGCTGCGCAGCGTTTCGCTGTGGTGTATAGACATCCAGTCAAGGGCCTCGGCGTTCATTAGCTCGCAGAAGAGCAGCCGGACGTGGGTTATCGGCATGTTACGACGTAGGACGCGATGCTGCAGCAATTCGATGGCCTCGTAGGCATACACCAAGGTCAGAACCAGCTCAATGTTCGCAAAGTGGGCGCTAAAATGGGCCCAGGCAGACTCCGATACGTCCGGCTGCTCCTCGCTGTCCAGGCCGTGCACCGCGATGAGAAGCTTGCGCAGCGGCAGCACCTGAATCGTGTGTAGAAGCTCGTCGGAGAGCGTGTCATAGTCGAGGGACAGTACCTGGAGTGCGGCGCACTTCTGCAGTAGCGTTGTGTCGATTGAGAGGATGGGATAGTGACTAGGATCGTACTTGATGCTGGCAAGCGTCAGCTGCAACAGTTCCTGGGGCTTGCCCATGGCCTTTAGAAAGTCGTGGCCATAGTAGGTGAGCGCTTCGATAGCGCCAAGGTCCAGCAGCTGGCATGACTGACGCTTGCGGTTAAGCAGCAGCTTCAGCGGCTCCACAAAGCATCTGTGGCGGTTAATTTTTGAGTTAAACTACTAAATAAAAAAGGGAGTTGGCACAATACTCACTGTTCTATGGCCGCCAAGTGTTCGCTGTGCATATTCCCAATGGCAACAAGGCCCACATTGTGGGTTTGGAAACGCAATCCCCTGATGTTATCACAGCGTGCCACTCTGCGGAAAATAGAGATATTAGCCAAGGATATCAAAGTGTATTTTAAAAAGAGAAGAGCTTACTTGTACAGGATTCGTCGCATCTTCTGGATGTGAAATGCATTGTGAAAGTCAAAGACCACTATCAGTTCCTTCGCCAAATTGGCTATGGAGCGATGAAAGAAGGCCAATTGATCATCGCACGCCACATCCAACTTAAAGCGAAAGTTTCTAAAATAGCTAAGGGGGAAAAGAGTGAAATTCTTTATTAGTATTAAGAATAAATAAATACAAAGGTTAAAAGTAGCAATAAAAACCCTCTTCACCTTAGCGAGTGTTCACTAGAAAACCACAATACTGCCTTTAATGCCCCCGTAACAATTGCCATTAAAGGCTACGTGCTGATTGATCAACAAATTAATTAATTGCAATTGCGAACCAAGGGGATTTCCTCTTATCTTGGACTTTCCCCTTTTTCCAACACTAACATAAACAAACGGTCGTCCGTGTTGTTGTTATTTGCTCGCACACACACACACATTGAAGCGTTGCCAAATGCGACGCCCGCATCAACAACGTCCATATACATTATGTGGCACTTTCGATTGCTCATGCCTTCACAGATGTTTTTCTGTTTGTTTTATTTACCAACTGCTATATTATATATGGGCAGAAAACAAAGAAACGGTTTGAAACATTTCAGCTATAGCGCACACACACACGTACACCTGGATCAGCAAAACACTCACACACACATACACACCCACAGCGAACTAACCGTTTCTGAAAGAAGGAAAGTCTCCAGGAATAGCAAACACTGGCCGCCGCCCGTCGATCCTGGGGCTGCAGATAGTCGAAGATTTGATTTAGTGCCACTGCTGGAATTGTGTGCCATTCTGGTTGGCGTTGGCTAAAATTCATTACTCGTATTAAATATTGCGTTTCAAATGGAAAAAGTTGCAAGTGCAGAGTTGGGGATGTGAAAATATATCAAAATATCAATATATCGATATTTTTGTGTATAAAAAAAGAAAATATTTATATCGTGAAACGATTTGGGCCGAACAAATGAATTTGAATAAAATTTATAAATTATTTCAAATTGCCTACTTGTAGGCCAATTTTGTGTATCAAAAATCTTATAAAGAAGCCATAAACAAGAATGTTTTCAAAAAGGAAAAGTGTGATTTTCCTGCTCAGTCTGGCAACTCCAATTGACTTATTGTTTTGAAGTGCGGTAACATTGCGGGTTTGGTCAGCTGTTGTCTGTTATGCATTTTCCATTGTTTATCTCGCGATTTATTCGAATTTCCTGATTAAAAAATGGCAGCACTGCTGCTTTACCGCGCCTGCAAAAGGCCAATACTTGGTGGCACCTATAAGTACTCATATGCCGGAGCTACATTCCCAAATAACACGCACAATCACCGGCCGGCATCCACGGAAGCGGCGGTGACTGCGGCGACCAGTGTCCAACTGGCGAATGCCAGCGGCATGGTGGGATTCTGGCAGACTTTGTCGAACAGCACTCCAGTGGCTTATATGCAGGATGCCCTCATCCAGATACACGACTACAGCGGCCTGCCCTGGTGGGCCTCCATTGTGCTGTCCACGTTTCTGTTCCGCAGCGTTGTCACCCTGCCGCTGACCGTTTACCAGCACAAGATTACGGCCAGAATCGAGCAGATAGCTCTGGAAATGCCCGCCATTGTGGAGGAGCTGAAACGAGAGGCGGCGATGGCCAAGCACAAGTTCAAGTGGACTGACAAGCAAACGCAGGTCGTCTACCAACGATCGGTTTGTACAATTAAACATTAAATGTTTCCGAGCAATACTAATACTCTCCATCCATCAGATAAAAAAGCAGTGGCAGAAGCTTATAATCCGCGACAATTGTCACCCCATGAAAACCCTCATCGTGCTGTGGGGCCAGGTGCCGCTGTGGATCTTCCAGTCGGTGGCTCTGCGCAATCTTGTCTACTTGCTGCCCGATCCCACGAGTATACAGGCCCAGATTGTGGCCACCGAGATGACAATCGGGGGATTTGGTTGGATACCCAACCTCACGGTGGTTGATAGCTCCTACATCCTGCCGGTGGCCCTTGGCCTCATCAATTTGGCCATCATTGAGGTGCAGTCCATGGCCCGTACACGTCCTGCCACTCGACTGCAAAATGCGATGAATAATGTGTTCCGAGGCCTGAGCGTCGTGATGGTGCCCGTGGCCTGCACCGTGCCGTCGGCGCTATGTGTTTACTGGGTAGCCTCCAGCAGCTTTGGCCTCGCCCAGAATCTGTTGCTCCTCTCGCCGGAAGTGCGACGATCTGTGGGAATTCCCAAGACCCAAACGGAACTCGATCAGCCGTACGATCAGCTCTGGCTGAAGATTCAGCAGCGGCTGCGGCTGGTGGAGCAGTCTGCACCTGCTGATAAGCCACAGCCGCCGGCGACTAAATGAATTAGTCTAGTTTTATTTTTAGGTAAGACGTTGAGTTTGTTTTAATGCGTTGGCAGTTATGTAAATATAGACAACCCTTAAATATGACTGTAAATCATCACCAGTAGCATAGGGGCTGCATCATCTCGATTTCCTCAAAAGCAAATAAACGAGTGAAAAACCCCCCGAAAGAAAAGGCAAACAAAGACAAGGAGATAAGGCGAGAAAGGTCTTGAGATTACTAGCGAAGATAGTGATACGTCCACTCAATTGGCTCGGCGACATCCGAGAGCATCTCTATCAGCGGCAGCGGTGGGGATACAGAATCATCCCGAGCCCCAATTGAAATGCGATCTCGAGCTCTGAATCAGTCGAGCCTGGCACTTGGACGGCAACACAACGAACAAATTTGATATTCTTGCGCGTTTTCGAAGATAGTTTGCTATCAGCATCGGTGCTAAAAAGGAAATACTTTTATATAAAAAGTGTATAAAGCGAAATACGAATAAAATGGCCAAGTGGGCCATCCTAGGCCTAAGCCTGGCGATCCTGCTAGTGGATGTTAGTATTCTATCGTCAAATAATAAGTTACTCCAAGGATCAAGTAAAATTAGTGATAAATTCGGGTTTTTAAATAGAGTTTTAAACAAAAAATATAATAAAAACTAAGTTTTGTATATATAAATTATGTTTTATACAAATTTTAATTTAAATATTCTCCTAAACCGCAAGAAAATATTCCAAACTCAAAAACTGATCCTAATTATAAGCTATTAGCACTAAATATCACTCTTAATTGCTTCCAATTTTGCAATAATATTTCATAATTGTGCCTGCGCAGCGACCCGGGGTTATAGCTTATCGATCCGGAGGCAGCGGTTACCGGAGCGGCAGTGAGCAGTCGGCACAAGCGGGGTTATCAGCAGCAGCATACTCAGGGCATTCGGCATATGGTGGAGAGCAGCAGCAGCAGCAGCCCATTTACCAGCGGGAATCGGCTTGTCCGCCGAATTTCCAGGGTCTGGTGCCTTATCCCCACGACTGCCATCGTTTTGTGAACTGCAACGGTGGCAGCCCCACCATCCAGACCTGTTCACCGGGAACGCTATTCAATCCCAAGACTTTGGTGTGTGATCATCCCACCAACGTGGATTGCTCGTCGGCCGGAGGAGGAGCCGTGGCGCCAGCGGAAACTACTCGTTTAGGGCGTTTAAGGCAGCTGGACAGCGATCCCAAATGTCCGAATGGAGTCAACGGATTGCATCCACATCCAACGGATTGTACCAAGTTCCTTAACTGTGCCAATGGGCAGGCTTTTGTTCAAGATTGTGGACCAGGAACGGCTTTCAATCCATCGCTGCTCGTCTGCGTTCACAAGGGCACCGTCAACTGTGGTGTCGGAGCTGCAGGATCAGGATCATCGGGCCACGGTATGTATTAGGAAAGCTTTTTTATGAACACCTAACTAACACTCGACTCAGCCTATTCGGCGGTGTCCTCGGAGCAGCTGGGCTGTCCGCCCGGCACACGGGGCCTCCGTCCGCATCCCCATGACCCGCACAAATATCTGCGTTGCGGCATCGGTGTTCAGCCACAGGTGGAGCAGTGTCCGCAGGGTCAGATCTTTGATGGCTTCAGATTGGTATGTTTTTACTCAGGCTCCGCTCAGACCTCCTGTAAGTTCCATTTCATTCCTAATCCTGCCTGTCTGCCTGCCTTTGCTTTGCTTGGTTCATTCTGCTTATCCATTTTGGGTTTATTTCTCATCCTCTGCTTTGGGTTCATGCTTTGCTACTCTGCTTTATCTACTCTACTCTATTCTTTATGTATATTTTGTGATCCTAATCCTTCTGCTTTGTACCAGCTTCCGCTTTTACCTCTGCCGCGCTTCAGGCTAACAATCTCCAGTGTCCCGCGGGAGCTGTGGGTTTGTTTGCCCATCCCTTCGATCAGACCAAGTTCATAAACTGTAAGGTTAACATGGTGCAGAGCTGTCAGCCTGGCTATGTGTTTAGCATCTCTAAGGGATACTGTCACCTCAAATCCCAGTTAATGGTCACCGATTATGTCACCTTAATTGTGTCTCTGATCAGCCTTGAGTATTGTAAGTCAGATTGAAATGTCCTTTAAAAAAACCCCACTGCATTAAGAAATTCTATTAGCTTTTATCCTAACTGCCTGTCCTGGCAACATTGAGGGGTATCATCTGTATCCCTACGATGCCGGCAGATACGTTCAGTGCTCGGCTGGCGGCAGGATGTCCATCTTGAGCTGTGATCCCCACAAGGCCTTCAGTTTGTCCCAAAGAGTTTGTCTGCCACGTCATCAAGTCAACCAGGCAGATCGGGTCAGGTATTGGGAGGAGATTCAGGTTCAGACTACGACTACGTACTATCAGGATAGCCAGGGTCGGTCACAGAGCCAGCTATCCTCACTCAAATCGTGTCCGTCGAATCTCCGCAAGAATTATGCCTATCCCTTCCATGCTGGCCACTATATAAAGTGCCAGAATGGAGCCCTGGAGATTGTGTGTTGTCCCACGGGAACACTGTTCAGTCTGTCGCAGCACGAGTGTGTGGCCCGTCACCTTCTCGCGGCCCATGACTACCTGGATTACGCCTATATCAGTGTCCAGTTTTCCAGTAAGATTTCAGAGAATTGACTTTAACCATCAGATTGACTTTAATTAAAAAACAACAACAACTCTACCTTCGCAGCTGAATTTATGGTGGATTTATCGACGGTGATCTGTCCTCCCCAAACCGAGGGTTCCTATCTGCATCCCTTCGATTGCACCAAATACATTAAGTGCTTGAATCAACAGACCTACATCGAAAGCTGTCAGCAGGGAGAAGTCTTTAGCATTCCACAGCAAAGTTGCCTGCCCAAGGATGAGGTCAAGAAGCCCAACGATCGCGTGGAATATCTGATTGAGACAACGGTGACCACAACTCATCATATGACAGCACCCATTCAGAAGCAAGAAAGCAGCTTGGACTACAGCGGGAATATTAACTGTCCGCCAGGTGTTTCTGGCCTACATGCCCATCCATTTGATTGCTCCAAATTCCTGGAATGTGCCAATGGACAGACTTATGTCAAGGACTGTGGACCAGGAACTGCCTTTAGCACAGTTAGTGGCACCTGTGACTTTGCCAATAAGGTGGATTGCAATGGCAGAAGCTCATCGGCGGGTCTGAATCAACTTAACCATGCCAATCCAAGTCCAGGCTATCCAACTGCTCCCGCCCAGACTTACTCACCACCACAGACAGCCAGTAAGTCGTGCTCTTTAAGGAAATTACTAGCTTTATTCACCGGCTTCTGCATTTCGGGTTTGGTTCTCCATATTGCCTCCATACTTTGCTTGCTTGGTTAGCTTAAGTTGTAACGCCTGTGTTCCTTCCTAGACAATCCCTCGCCAACCGCCGAACACCTGTCAGACCTTCTGTGTCCACATGGGGCAGACGGTAAATTCGTGCATCCCTTCGACCAAACCAAGTTCCTGCTCTGCAAGGCTGCCAAACTGGCAGTGCAGAGCTGTGAACCAGGTCATGTGTTCAGCATATCCCGGGGAAGTTGTCAGCCCAAAACGCAGCTGGTCTACACTGATTATGTGTCCTATGTGGTCTCCGAGATTAGCTATGAGTTGTGTAAGTCCTGCGTTTGGCTATCGATTATATGTACTTCAACGTTTCGATCTGCCAGCCATGATCCTCTCCGCTTGTCCTGGTGGCACCGATGGCCTCCATTTGTATCCCTATGATGCCGGCAAATATGTGCGTTGTTCCGACGGCGGCAAGATTTCCATTCTCAGCTGTGGTCCGCAAATGGCTTTCAGTTTGTCGCAGCGAGCTTGTCGTCCAAGCCGACAAGTAACAAATGGCGACCGTGTAAAGTTTTGGGAGGAGCTGCAAACAACGACAACCACTTACAGCTATCAGGACACTCAGGTCCACCAGTCGCCCCTCAGAGGATGTCCGCTTAGCCTGCAGGGCAACTATCCTTACCCCTTCCATGCCGGTCACTTTGTGAAGTGCCAGAATGGCCTCCTCCAGGTCGTCTGTTGTCCCTCGGGCTCTCTCTACAGTCTGTCCAATCGCGAGTGCGTGGCGAGACATCTGCTCTCTGCCCACGACTATCTGGATCATGCCTACATCAGTGTCCAGTTCTCAAGTAAGCTCTTCTCCTAATGATCTTCGCAATGGATTCTAGGTGATATTTCCATCCGCAGCGGACTTTATGCAGGATCTTACAACGCTGACATGTCCTCCCCAAGCTCAGGGCTACTATCTGCATCCCTTCGACTGCACCAAGTACCTTATATGCTGGGACCAGCAGACCTCCATCGGAAGCTGCGACCAGGGCGAGGTATTCAGCATCTCCCAGCAGAAATGCGTGCTCAGGGATAAGGTGACCGATGCCTTTGATCGCGTGGAGTACTTGAGCGAGACGCAGCACGAATTAAGCCAGGAGGCGGATGAGGAAGACGAGCAGGGCAGAAGCGGAGGATATTCGTCAAATGGACCCATACGGCTAACTGGACGTTACCATCGACCTGATCCAATTATTGGAGATTACCAGTCACCGCCTTACTCTCACGGTGTAATTCCACAACCTTCTCCATCGATTGGAGCTGGCCAGCCGCCTGCTAAGCTAACTGGAGATTATCAGCCGCCAGTCCATGCGTCGCCGGGATACCAACCTTTGCCTCCAGTCAGTGGAGGATACCAACAACCTCAATATGCCGGTGGTTATCAACAACCTCAATATTCTGGTGGCTACCAACAAAATACTCAAACTTCTGGAGGCTATCAACAACCTTCGCAGCCATCTGGAGGCTACCAACAGCCTGCTCATTTCACTGGAGGCTATCAACAAGCTCATCAATCCTCTGGAGGCTACCAGCAACCTACCCAATCTACTGGAGGATATCCATCATATTCCCAAAATAATAATGGGCAAAATCAATGGTCTTCTCATGCGCAAGGAGGAGCTAATGGCGCTTCTGTAATCAATGGCGGATACCAATCCACAAATCAATTAACTGGAGGCTATCAATCAGGTGGCGGACCCTCATACTATCCAGGAGGAGTACCGCCATCAGCTCCTCCGGCTCCTCTGATGTGTCCGCCAAGGGTCAGTGGCTTGTTCCCAAATCCCTTCGATGCCATGGGTTATCTGACCTGCATTGAGGGTCACACGCTGGCCAGGCAGTGTGTGCCCCCCGATGTGTTTAGCATTTCGCGTGGCTATTGTCTGCCCGAGGAGCTGGTGGCCGCCACAGACCGCATACCGTTCGTTAAGAAGCAATCCGAGCAGGAGGATCGTGAGTGAAGGAGAAACAACTTGGCTAATAACAGCTCCTGATCCATCTTCCCTTGCAGTTTTGGGCTGTCCCCGCGGCGCCATTGGTTTCTATGTGTATCCTTTTGACTGCTCTCAGTACTTGAGCTGCGGTCCCAGTGGCATGACTCTGCTGAGTTGCCCGGAGGAGCAGCATTTCAGTGTGTCCCATGGCATTTGCAAGCCCCAGGCTCAGGTGCTGCGCAAGGATCGCCTGTACACGCTCAGTGAGCTGCACATCATCTACGATTGGACTCAAAAGATGATGGCTGAAGGCGCTGTGCCCACCTGTCCCGAGGGCATCACTGGCTCCCTGCCACATCCTCGGGTGTCCAATAAATATCTACGCTGCGAGCCTGGACACGCTGAGATCTATGATTGTCCCAGCCAACAGATTTTCAGCGTCTCGCGCAGATTGTGTGTGCTGGACGAGAAGCTGCCGAGCCACGATCGTTCCGATTATCTAGTTCGGGGATTCGAGGGCTCTGCCGGTGGCTGGATAGCTCCCTCTAATGGTTACTAACACTTGGGACCAAGTCTTGCTCTTTTTAAGTTTCTTTCTCTGCTTTCAGACAATCGCCAATCGAAATCCTACGAGACCTCTGGCCGAGATCAGTGGGGCAATCGCTATACAACCAAAACGACGACCACAACTCGCGTGATCAGCGATGGAGACCGCTGGAGGGACATGAATATGCAGCGGCCAGCGGGCATTGGATTGGAGCAGAACCCTCATCACCAGCCCGGATCCTGGTCTGGCCAGGAGAGCTCCTATGTACAGCGTGGCCCCTCTCAAAACGTTTTATATGTGGAGGGATCGCTGCAGCCGAACCGTAATTATCATAATACCTATAAGACACCGCTGGCCCCCATGGCGCCCATAGCAACCAGCAATCCCGACAAGGTTTACTACGCCCAACCAGTTCTGGAGGAGGACGAAAAGTCAGTGCCATCGCGTCAAGGGTATAGCCGCAGAATTGAACACGGCTCGCCTGGAAACGGCTGGCAGCCCATGCCACCGCTGGCTCCTCTGGGTGGACAGCGCCCCATAAATTCCGCCCCTCCTAGTGCTAACAGAGAATCCGCACCCTATAATCCTCCTATGCCCGGACAGAGGCCCCTTGACTTGGACTATGATGACCAACAGAAACCCCAAGATCCCTATGACGGTCTTCAGCCCTATCAGGGATCGCCACCTTTGCCGGGATCACCGCCCCGCTTTTATCCAGATCAGTTGCCCAGTGGCTCCGCTCCAAGTGGGAGACGTTCTCAGCCTGGTCAGGCAGCAGTTTCTTCTAACTATGATCCCAGGAGCCCTTCAGATCAGCAAAGACCAAAGGATCCCCAGAGATCCCGTGCTCAGCCCAACTCTGAGCTGCCCTTGGCAAATGAATCTAATTTATACGGTGGCCTCTTGCCTCCTAGAGCAGATCCTCCTTCAAAACCTACTCCTCTTCCCACTCCGGCACCTATTCCCACAACAACTTCGCAAACTCCCTTGCCGCAGTTGGGAAGCAGACTGTATACCTTTCCCATTTATCCTCCCCTTGGAAATGGAACCGCTCCTCCGCGGAATCCCAGTAATCCCCATTACAGTCCCTCCTATGCAGGGATTTCGCATTCACGTAATGCTTCCTGGGCCAAAGTGCCAGCTGTGGTGAGCACAACGCCGGCTCATGAGCTGGATCCCTTTAATCCCGAGGAGGAGGAGGAGCCCTTCTATGACGACGATGATTTTACAACCACAACACAGCGTAGGGCTCTGGTGCCACCTCCCTTCGACCACAAGTTCTATAGTCCCAACTCTAGGCAATCTCCTGCGGGCACTGATCCCAACTCAGAATTGGCCATGAAGGAGGCTCTCAAGCTTATGCTGCGTCCCTATTTCAATCACAGTGGCAATGCCCAAGAGAAGCTGGCCAAGCAGGCTGAATCCGCCATTGTTTCGGTGATAAGCAAACCACCAACAACCCCAACCAGCATCCCAACAACTACCCAAAGAACCACATCTACCACTACCAGGAGCACCACTCCAATTCCTCCCGCCAAACCAGACTTAGACTATGACGCCGAACTGATCAAAGCCGGGGAACAGGAGAGCCTGGACTCCGTTGACGACGACTATGTTTTTCCAGATGCCAGGGAGACGGCCCGAACCGAGCAGACCCTAGATCCCAGTACCACGTACGCCTCGACAGAATTTCAGCGGAGCACCCGCCGGGCCAGGATTGACACGAACCCAATTACAACAACGACGACGACTACGGAAACAAATAATTGGCATGCGTCCGGTCACAGTCGTGACTACCACCGGCGCCATCCAAATCTACCCGATCCGTTCTCGAAGCACTATCCCAACCACAATCACTATCCCTCGCCCCACCACCACCACCACCAGCACCATCCCCATCATGAGCACAGTGCCGATTTCCATCGTCGCCATCCAGAGCTGCCCAAACCGTTCCCCAAACCCGATGAGACTTATCCAAGCGAAAAGCAGCAGCCGGAGGAGCAGCAACAGGAGGAGGATTGGGAACCCAATCCCAATGCCGAGGAAGTGACTCCCAAAATTGGTGTGCGCTCGAGTTTCGCTGATGACTGCGAGTTTGATTGTGGAAATGGCAAATGCCTGAAAAAGGAGCAGGTCTGCAATGGTCAAAAAAACTGCGACAATGGCAAGGACGAGCTCAACTGCCCGCCCAGGGACTACGAGGTGCGCTTGACGGGCGGAGAAAAACCTCACATGGGTCGCATTGAAGTCAAGGGTGAGTTGTTTTTCTGATTTTATCTTTGAAACTCTACTGAATCTTTTGAATCCTTTTCCAGCAAACGGCCAATGGGGCTATGTGTGCGATGACAAGTTTGGCCTTAAGGACGCCGATGTTGTGTGCCGGGAATTGGGTTTCTCGATGGGCGCCCAGGAGGTGCGCGGTAACTCTTTCTATACTCCGCCAAATCAGGACTTTAACTATGTGATGGATGAGGTCGAGTGCCGCGGCAACGAAACGAAGCTCAGCGAGTGCCCCTTCAAGGGGTGGGGCGTTCATAACTGCGGAGTCGACGAGGTGGCGGGCGTCATCTGCAAGGTGCCAGTGATGAAGTGTCCCAACAACTACTGGCTGTGCCACACCTCCAAGGAGTGCATACCGCCGGCCTTTGTTTGCGACAACACCGAGGATTGTGCGGATAAGTCAGACGAATGTGCTGCCGTCTGTCAGGTGGGTTTTCCATGGGCGGAAACTACGAGTAATAATTCTTTGAGACTGTGCAAGAAATATGAGTGAGAATATGAAAGATATATGAAAACTAGTTAGACGGAAATAATTTAAATTCAATGTTTATCGTATATATTTTATTTATTTAATTTTTCTTCCACTTGTAACTTTTCTTAACCTTCTCCTTAAAGGCACCCATTCAATATCGTCTGGAGGGCGGACGCAGCCCCACCGAGGGCCGTCTGGAGGTCAAGTACCATGGCGTTTGGGGCAGTGTTTGCGATGATGACTTTAACCAAAAGTCCGCCCAAGTGGCCTGCAACTCCATGGGCTTTTATGGACCAGCGGTAAGAATTTTAAAGTCTATTCTAGAAGCCCAAGGAATATTAATCCTTTTTTTTAATAAACCTTTCCCCAGACCACCGAGAAAAACATTTTTGGCAATGGCAACGGACCCATTTGGCTGGACCAGGTGATGTGCTTCGGCAACGAGACGGGCATTGACAAGTGCAGCCACTGGAACTGGGGCGAGAACAATTGCAATCACACCGAGGATGTGGCCTTGCATTGCACCGCTGGTCCGCCACCACGCAGCCAAAAGCTATCACAAAATCCCATCAAAGGCGGCCGGCAGGAGAGTGCTGCGAAATCCTACAATCAAATCGGGTTGTGGGAACGTTCCAGCAAGGCTCTGCGCACACCCCGACGCTGTGGAATCTTCAAGGATGACCTGATCGATGAGTATGCCCATCACGAAGAGCGCGTGGTTCGGGGAAATGTGGCACAGCGCGGTCGTCATCCATGGCAGGCCACCATCAGAACTCGGGGACGCGGTCACATCTCTAGCCATTGGTGTGGTGCTGTGGTGATTTCCAAGCGGCATCTCCTCACCGCTGCCCACTGTGTGTATGGCACGCAAAAGGGAGCGTATTTTGTGCGCGTGGGTGATCACTATGCCAACATAGCAGAGTCCTCCGAGGTGGATACATTTATTGAGACCTGGTACATACACGAGGAGTTCCGCAAGGGAACGCATATGAACAATGATATAGCTTTGGTTGTGCTCAAGTCACCTCTAAAGTTCAGTGATTATGTGCAGCCGATTTGTCTGCCGGAAAAGAATTCAGAGCTGGTGGAAAACCGGAACTGCACTATTTCTGGCTGGGGTTCCATTAAGGCTGGAGTCTCTAGTAAGGAAGTTTTTGAATATTTAAAGGGTCCTTTAATTAATCTAATTTATATTTCTTACCCTGCAGCTCCCGCCCAAGTGCTGGGTTCCGCTGAGCTGCCCATTCTGCCGGATCATGTCTGCAAACAATCAAATGTGTACGGCTCTGCCATGTCGGAAGGTGTGTGGAAATTAAACTTTTATGGTTACTGAACCGTTTAATGATAGAGAATCGCATTGAGCGCGTGAAACCAGTTTGTTCAGGAATTAATCCCCCACTTCTCCACTCGATTTCAGGCATGTTCTGTGCTGGCTCCATGGACGAGAGTGTGGACGCCTGCGAAGGTGACTCTGGCGGTCCGCTGGTCTGCTCTGATGATGGTATTGTTTTCTTATATATTTGGATGATCTTGAGCTTACTTTTCCATATTTATTCACAGATGGCGAGACCTTGTACGGCCTGATATCATGGGGTCAGCACTGCGGCTACAAGAACAGGCCAGGCGTCTATGTTCGGGTCAATCATTATATCAATTGGATTTATGAGAAAATCAATGAAAGCTTGCAGCGTTTCTAAAGGATTTTACTTTACTATTTTCCTTCTTTTAACATGACTAATATTTTATAAGAATTTTGTAGAGGAATTTGAAAAATAAATCAGAAGTTTATAAAAATAATTTAAATAAATTTGTTGTTATCAAATTGATAATAAAAATGCCTGAATAAAGCACTATCAGGCATTTTTATTATCAATTTGTATGCTGTTTTGTTTTACTGGCGGAACTAATTTGGTGTTAATAATAATAAATAAGTTATTAGGTTTTTTATGTCTTTATGGGTAATTAAACAAATTATTGACTGAAATAGAGAAATAGAGAAAGAGAAAGTGCGAATTCAAGATAGAGAGTGAACGAGATACATACATAAAGGATGAGAAATTGATGGTGAAAAAGTTTGAGGACGAGAGAAATCTATAGAAAAAGGCATCGAGAAAGAGAAAGTGTGAGAGAAAAAGACTGGCTTTAAGGAATAAAAACCAGAAAATCCTATCTTTCGGTGCAGCTTAATTCATAATTAATAATTCATTAACACAGATATGAACGGAGCCCAACAATCTTATATCTAAATATCAGTGTTTGTCTGAACAATATTTAAAGTTATAATTTAAATTGAATATAAATAATTTATGCTTACAATTTAAAATGCAAAAATAATCAAAAATAAATGACAAGTCAAACAGCGTCCTCTTAATTACATAAATTTACAACCAGCCATTAGTGACTGCCAGCCGGCACTCCACATTTATTTGCTTACACGAAAAGAGTGAATTAAATCCATAATCAATGCTAATAAAACGCACAACAACAATGAGAGCTTTGGCCTGGAGAACTCACAACAAACAACAACTTGGAACGACAATGATTTAATTCACAAGTCTGCAGTTGCTCCGCCAGCTATGTGCTACTCATCCCATTCAGAGAGCTGGGAATCCGACTCACTCGGTTCTCACCGAGCTGCCTTGTTCTGCTTTTTGGGCCATCATCAATTGCTGGTCACTCAATTGACACCGGACACCAGCGGGGTCAAAGGGGAGCAGCTACTGGGCTGCAAAAGGGGGCTGTTTACGTTTTACTCGCATTCTCGTGTGTATTGTGCGGGCGTTGCACGCGCGATTGGATGATCAGCAGATGGAAAGCGCTACAATTAACTTAATTAATACAACAATTTGCCACGAAATGCACTGGGGAAAATTGGTATAAATATTTTGAAATTTTATGTAAATTTTAAGAGAAATTTAAAAGGAATATAACGGTGGAAATGGGGGATTGTTGGGGGAATAAACTTATTTTCTATTAAAAATTGCATAGAAGTACGTAAATATTTTGGCTTTTTTTACTTATACAAATAAGAGTTTATTCAAAAAAAAAAAACTATAAATTGTCAACATTTTTGTTAAAAAATAAAATCACAAATAATCAAGTGTTGATCACTTTAAAATCATTTATTAAAAGTTTTTATTTAAAACGATTAACATTCTTAACAAAGCTTGAGTAATTCTTAAAATGAAAATCTTTTTAGTGTTTGATTAAAAATGGAATGAAAGACTTATTATTTAAAAGCAGAAATTATGGCGATCATATTTAAATAATATATCAGTATTAAGTCTGTTAAATTGTTCAAAATTAATAAATGTAATGCTGCGAATATAGAATATATTTTTCATGACAACTTTTAGATACATGCAGCTAGAATTAGTTTTTGTTTATTTCATTTCACGATGACCAAACGGTCTAAATATAAATATTATATCACAAACTCGAATTGTTTAAACAAATACAGGTTTTAGGATTCTTTATTTATTAAATGCAAACAACGCTAAAATATAATAGTTTGAGTAATTCTTAAAAAGGTTACAAATTTGTAATATTCTAAAACAAATAACTTATTACTTTTTTGTGTTTCTTTCTTGTGTTTAAATGCTAAAATGCTGCTGCTTATTTGCCACTATCCTTTTCTCCCTGTGTGCCTTGAGCATGCGTTTCTTAGTGGCTCTCTGTTCATTTTTATTTTTTTTGTATATTTTTTACTTTGGCATTTTATGAGCGAAAGAGTAAGCTCGGGCGGTTCCTCGCCTATCTCGCTCCTCATATCATCTCGCCGAGTGCGATGGCGGGACTGAGTTAAGCGCGGAACGTTGGGATTCGTTGTTAGTTGATCGTGAGATTTCATCCGGAACAGATCGCTTGTCAGTGCCAAAAACAAAAAAAAAGAAATAGAATCTCCCGCAATGTGCAGCAAGTCCTTGGCCATCTTTGCCCTATTTTGGGGCCTCATTGCCGGCACGGCAGTGGAGCAATATGGAAACTACGGAAATCCCTCATCGATGTCCACCACTCAGAGAAGCAACTCGGAGCTGCGTTGCATGAATATCAATCCACAGAAAACCGTAGATCTAGATCAGGTGAGAGATCAGTTCAGATGGAATGGGAGATGATATACCAGAGTCAAGGTTTATCAGTTTCCTGCTGGAAAATATTTCAAAAACTAGTTTAAATTCAAAGGAGAGGCTAATGCAATTAGGGCTGATATGTTCTAATTAACCCTTTGCGCCCAGAGTGCGCCCAATGTCAATGCTGTAAACGACAGTCACCCAGCCCTGCTGTGTCTCTTTATTATTATTTTTTTCCATTTAATTGAACTCACAGCGAGTGGCATGCAAATCGCACAAATGACCCCCATTCGCATCTACATATGAGTGTGTAATAATGACCAGCCTCCTATCCTCCTCCATCCATCCAACCATCCACTCATTCATCCATTCGTATAGATGATGGGCCTCTGGTACGGCAGCGAGATTATTGTGCACAGCCAAGACTTTCCTGGGATCTACGAGTACGATTCCTGTGTGATTATTCATCTGGCCGATGTTACCGAACAGGTGAGTTCAGGAAGTTTCCGGAAATCCTTTGAAATCCCTGAAAATCCTTTAACTCTAAACTTCAATTTATAGATTCGCCTCACACAAGCCACCCGCGGCTATGGCGGCTATGGCGGAAATCAGGATTACAACCGGAACCAAAACAACTATGGACGCACCACCACCACACATTCGCCCTTGTATTCGGACGAGGACTATCAGAACAGATATAACCAGGGAGAGCAGAAGTTCCTGCGTTTGGTGTGGAGCGAACGGGACAACAATCTGGAGTACACCTTCAACTACACAACAAACTCACCCGGACAGTGGTCCAACATTGGTGACCAGCGGGGCTCTCTGGTCGCCCTGAACTCCTACACCCAGTTCACTGGCACCGTTCAAGTGGTCAAGGCCGTCAACGATCATCTCGTCCTCACCTTCTGCGGCAACGATGTGAAGAGCTCTATATATACGGTGGTGCTGACCCGCAATCGCCTAGGACTCAGTTCAGATGTGAGTAGTTTTGGTTATTTATAAATACTTTAAGGAATTTCGACATATAGGAAATTAGAAATATTGTTTTGCTTTTAACCACAAGCGGTAAAAAAGTCATCTCTAATTTATTTTAAAAAGTATTCATTTGCTTCTCTCTAATTAAATTAAATAAAATAGTTTTCGATTTTGTTACTTTCAGCTTTCTGCCTTAACTTATTGTAGAAATCAACATTTTATAGAACTTGAGTTAATAATAACATTTAATTATTAATTTCTGTCTTGTGTGAGAAAGATTCTTATCCAATGAAATAGACAGCATTGTCTGTTGTATTTTTATAGATTTTTGTGTTGTCAGAAAGCTAATTGGAAGTTTATTATATATACCCACAAAAGGAAATAGTTAAACATCCAGACAGAATTTTATATAAATGTTTAGAAAAAGTATGTAATGTAAATTTATTAACACAAAGAGAGCATTTATGTCAGGCAACTATATTTTCCTAGAATTCCTAATCAGTAGGATGTTATTTATTATTTATTGGTTATTGAAAATGCATTCACAAAAGGGGAAATTCTAATCTGAATATGAATGTGCTGAGTATTACATTACAAATATGTTATTTACTTAGTTTTGTTGGTCCAGATTTTATTTTTAAATTGGTTGTTTATTTTATTTCATTCAAATAATTCATTTATTAGAGAAATCATTTAATTAAATATTAAATTGAATCATTAAAAGAAACTTCAATATTTTCCCTGAAAGCATTAGAATAAGAAGAAGTTATATCTTATATCTTTCCGTTATATTAAAAACAGTTTTGAAAAGCTTATAATGATTTATTGACAAATAACACTTTAAACTATGAGATTCCCTGCGTCATTTACAAGTTATTATATTAATTTGTTTGTAAATACAAGGTCACAAGAGGTGGCTGAGCCGTCAGTTAATAACAAAATGGCACGCAAATCGTAGCATTTATATAGCATTTTTATTGTCACACCATTTTTGTGAAAATAATAAATTTGTTTACGCTTTTCTTCATATATTTTTCTGTCCTTTTCCAGGAGCTGCGCAGCATCAGGAATCTGCTTTCCCGCCGCGGCCTCTACACGGAGACCATTCGCAAGGTCTGCAACGGATGTGGGCGGCTGGGCGGCAGCCTCGTTGCCCTCTTTGGCCTGCTGCTGGCTGGACGCTTCTTCTGGGGGCGTGGCCAGTGATCGAAGATCTCTCTACAGACAGGCAGCAGCGGTTTTAATGAGTCCAGCCATATTACGTTAATTTATATGTAAATTACTTAAACAATACAGAGAAACAGAGAGAGAAAAAGGCGAGATGCACTCACCAAAAAAAAAACCTAACTCGCAGTACTTCCGCTTTTAATTGCTTGTCTTTTCAATTAAACCCAATTACCGAGGAGACGGGGTTGAGACTTAAGTGGGCATTAGCCGGTTGTCTAGTTGTAGGCGTTAAGTGTTTAATTAATTCTTAATTCAATTAGTGGGGATCTCAACCCGGCGTCTAGAATTTTTGGTTTTACTAATTCACCGGAACTAATTCTGGGGAACTTTTATATTTTCTATTTTCCACCCTCAGTTAGAAACCCCAAAAGTAGGCAACGTCAGGAGATTGCCAAAAAATGAAAACATACATATTGCTCATACGCCGCGTTGACACAGTCACACACTAAAACCATTGCCAATGTCGCTGATTACGTTGTTAACATTTCTGGTTTTTTTTTTATTTACACTATCAAGCAGATGTTCCTTATCAGGCCTAGGCAACTGCTCTCAGAGTTGTCAAGGGATTATAGCCGTGTTGGGGCGACCCCCTGGCCAGCATGTGGCTATCATAAACAGTCAATAGCCTTATATTTTTTTGTTCCAAATTCACGCGATATTACCTCTCAAAGTTCACAAGTCTGGCGAGTGCTCTGTTTTGGCTTTTAAATCGTTCCTCTTTGTTGATAAGCTATCAGCTTTGAGAAAGCCTAAGCAGTCTACAGTCTACTCGTAAAAGAAAAGAAAATAAACAATCTCTCTTTAAACTCTGTGTTTGTGGAAAAGTTTTGGGCAACAAAATTATTCCCAATGATTCTGATGATTAATGGCCCTTTGCATTCAAGCACCAGCACCAGACAACGTGCCAGGTAAGAGATAAGGCTCTATATATAATACTATATAGGTTCGATCATTCCGATAGCTTATGCATCTTGCCCCCTCTGAGTCTGACTTGCACTTGAACTTGAAGTGCGGTCATCATCATCATCGATCCTTTATTGTTGTTATTGTTGACTTTTTCGATTTTTCGCCCGCACACTTTTTTGCCGGATTTTACAACGCCTGATTGCAGTCATAGAGAAGACTGAATGTTTTTGTTATGAAAATAAAAATAATAATAATTCACCAGCCGCACGCCGCCTTGCTGCCTGATAAGAGGAAAGCACACGTAGAGTGCTCATGATAGTAAATATTACAAAAGAACGTAGCATATATACACATATCTTAGAGTCCCGGGTCCAATTCAATATGCACAATCAGCTGGCGGGCAGGATGTGTGTCTAAATAAGCTGATCTGACCTCTGCCGATGCCATGAGCCAGCGGAATTCGTCACGAAAATGTGTCAATTACAGTCGAACATCTCTAAGCCGAACATGACCTACAACAAGCGAGTTTCGTATTTGCCTTGGAGGGTGATATTCTCAGACAAAAAGCAAACACTTGTCAGGATTGTCTATCTTAAGTTTATTATCTTGTATGACTACGGTTAGCCATGGTTACGGAACCCAAGTGCAGGTTTACATAAGTTGAATTTGATTATTTTAGTTTTGTTTAACCAAGCCTTAAGTTTTAATTATTTTTTACTAGAGAGGAGTCTTCAAGTTTAGACATTTTTATAAATATTAAAAAAATATATATAAATTGGTGAAAGTTCAACCACAATTTGATTTTATTAAATGAAATATCTTAAATAAATATCTTAAGTTTATTATCTTGTATGACTACGGTTAGCCATGGTTACGGAACCCAAGTGCAGGTTTACATAAGTTGAATTTGATTATTTTAGTTTTGTTTAACCAAGCCTTAAGTTTTAATTATTTTTTACTAGAGAGGAGTCTTCAAGTTTAGACATTTTTATAAATATTAAAAAAATATATATAAATTGGTGAAAGTTCAACCACAATTTGATTTTATTAAATGATTCTTGAGGCTTAACATTTGATTACAACTTTTAAATGTAAAAAAATAGTTTAAAATCTTTTTTAAAAGAGTTTTAAATTGGTCTTAGCTTTCAATAAATTTTAAAAATGTATAAAAATTGTCAATATTAATAGTTAAATGAATTATACATTTTTAAAGGATTTCTGAATTATAAATATATAAACACTATTCTAGTTAATATTTTAACCTTGCATGGAGTCTATTTTATGATTAAACTAAAAAAAATATAAAAGAAAATATTAAATAAAATTTTGTTGTGTCTTCAAACTATTTAATTTTTTTATTCTTCAAAATATGCATAATTTATTAATAATATTAGGTATTTATTACCCCCAAGTTTCCCCTGATAACCCAAGCTTAGTTGCTGTTCCAGTAAATAGGTTGAAGTGGCATAATTAGGTCAGTTCGAGTCGCAGATGCTCGACTGTACATACTTTTTAATGATGATTTACGTCATTGGCTGGAGGGGTATTTGTACAATTGTGCAATATTCACACAGCTGTGGAGATCAGCCTTTGGACTTTGGCCAGCACATCGGAAGTGCATTTCTCCTACTTTTTTTCTGTTACGGATATCCCTCTTGGAGTCCAGACTCCAAGCTGTAAACAAGTCCGTTTGCCAAATGCCAACAAACTTTGTGCGGAAAATGCGACGCATTTCTCTTCGTTGCAATTGCATTGCCTGAAAAAAATAACAATAATAATAACCTGGTCATAAGCTAATCAATTAGCAACCCTTTGAGCACCGCCAACCATCATCCGTGTGCCTGATAAGCCACGAACTACTACTCAAAAGATAGTGTCGTGTCCAGTGATAAGGCATCGCCATGTCGCCATGCGCCGTCGGCTATAAATGCCGGATCCAAAGCTAGCTGGAGCCACAGAAACGAATTGTGCGCGCCCATGAGTTGAACCAGCGAGACATCGGACCGAACCACTCCACAAATCCCAGCCCCAGAGCAACCCAACTGTGATAAATAAAAGCAAGAAAAAAAAACCCAAATAAAACTCTCAAGATGTCTGCTGCCAATAAAGTGAACCACTTGGTCGGAGCCACCTCCCGCTACATTGCCGGCAGGAATGCTGTGCAGACAGTGTACTGGAGGACCTCCGCTGGACCCAATCCCCGGATGGTGAAGACCAACAAATTCTGCGAGTTCGATCGCAGCCAGAAGGCGCCCCAAAGTGTCCGGCTGCAGAAGTATAACCGCAGCTTCCTCCGGGATTGAGCAGAGATCCAGAGGACTCCAGTTCCGCCCTAATGACATGTTCCTAATGTAGTTCTTCTCTTTATATATTTTTTTTCGCGTGCACTTTTTGTATTTATTGTGTATAGTATTTTTTAAGGCGATATATGTAGGGTTAGTCGAATCCAAAACGAAGCCAGCGCTACGATCTGTCTAGTACCTTGGCATTAAAAATAATAACAAAGATTAAGAAAAATAAATACAAATGCTTTCTAGCGCGTAGTATTTACACGAATATATTGCGTCGTTTTTCTGCGTCATTAAGTCATTAAATCAAATGGGCAATGACATCAATCGATCAGCAATCAATGCAAAAAAAAAACATCAGACCTTTGTAATATTCGGTTTATTCCTTTTTTTAATATTTTATTTATTTAGTTTTATATTTTTATTACATACATTGAGTTCTCGTATATATATAATTTCTTGGGTTTTATGTTTATGTTTTACTTCCTTTTGTATGTAATTATTTTATATATAATTTTTCATTTAGTTTTATAATTTCGTTTCTTTAGATATCGTTCTTACTTATTTGTTATAGTATATTCTCGCGTTTTTTGTGTTTTTTGTTTTGTTTTATTTTTAGTTTAATTTAATTTAATTTGCTTTGTGGGTGAAATATGTTGACGTTAAATTTTTGGTTTTCTTTTCGCTTTTTTTTTTGTGTTGTTTAATTTTTATTTTTCTTTATTTTTCGTTATGTTTATCGGGTTGTTCTTTACTTAAAATTACAGCCTTTATAAATAATTATTTTTTTATGCTAATTATCGGTTTTTCCATTTTCTCGAATTTTGTGTTCTCTTATATGTTTTGCTTTATACTTTTTATTTCGCTTGCCGTTGTACTACGTATTCATTTTTCTTTCGTTATAATTTTACTAAATATATATATATATATATAGAGACTTTTCCGCATCGTACTTTGATGGATCTGAATAATTTGCACACATGTATGTATATAATATATATATATATATATGTATATATATAATATAATTGTTATCTAAATATATACTCATATAGACCTCATATATATATTTATTCATATTTGACAATTTCAGTTGGGCTTAGTGTCTGGCTTTGCTCTTGTAGTGTAGTGTAGTTCTGGTTTTCGATTTTTTTGTTTTATATTTTTTGCACACGGAAGATTTACACACATGAATAAAAACCGAAAAAATACACACAAAACTTTGTGCATTTCCTTAGCTAGCTTTGGTTTCCGTTTTGATACTTTCTTTTGGAATATGTTGTGTTATTTTGTTTATTTATATGACCTCTGGGTTTTATTTGTTTGGTTTTTGCCTAACTCAATTCACATCAAAACAGTTTTCGTTTGGTTTATCTCAAAAGAGAAAAATATATATTAATTATTATCTTTTGTATTTTACCATTGTTTTTATTACTCTTATTTTTTTCATGTGGTATTTGTTTTTGATTAAAAAATATTGCAGCTCAAAATTGTAATACTTCGGTTTTCCAAGTTGAATTAAATTACTTTACTTATGTCCTCTCTAAAGCATAGAAGAACACAGTAGAGATCAGTTGGGTTATTCTCTATAATCGTCCCCCTGCTACCGCTACTACGCCTATGTCTATCTCTTGATCTAATTTCTCCCTCTTGTTTTATATTCATGGCGCCCTCTCTCCAATCTCCTAACTCCTAACTCCTATAGCTTCTAGCTCCTTGCTGATATCATTTCTTTAGTGGGCTGTAATTCCTTCGTTTCCGGTTGCGGATACCAGTTCCGCTTCCGTTTCCGGTTCTCTGTGTCTGTGTGTTTTTTTTGTGTCGTCCGCATTACGTATTTCCTTGACTCTACTTTTATGCTGCTCAGTATATAGTTTATATGTATATATAGACTCTTATGTATGGTAAATTGTTTTTTACTAGAAATGTTGTTTTCTTTTACGGAAGAATTTGGATACATTTTCTTAGTTCTCTTTCGTTTTTTTTTTAGTTGTTTTTTATTTCCACTTGAGTTTAGCTAAAAGTATAATTTGTCTAGTAATTTACTCATCAGCTAATTTTGCTATATATTTTTCTCTTGCTGCTTTGTAGCACATTCATTTTGGGCGCTTTAATTGGCTTAACATAGGTGTATCGGTGATCGGTATCGGAAATCGGTATCGGTATCGGTATCGTTATTCGGTATGTGTTCAGATCGCGGCCTTACTATCCTCTCCTCTATTTATGCATTATCCTGCTTCCTTAACTCGGCTTCAGCACAGTTTCTCACAATGTGCAGCTTGCACTTCAATTTAATTATTTATTATTATTATTCAGATTTATCCTACACATGTACAAATGTGTGTGTATATATTTTTTTTTCTTGCAACAGAATTTCGGCTTTTCTGGGGGCATGGGTTATGGGGTAATGGGTAATGGGCAATGGGTTTTCCTGTCAACTCAAAGGGAATATAGAATGGGGCTTAATGGAAAGTTTTGTCAGCAGAAGGCAGAAGTAAACGAAATTCTGTGCAAATATCTGACGAAACAAGGTCGACGTTTGAATCGAAAATTAAACCAAGAAAATTGCATTTAAAATTTCACAATTTCCTTGTAGTTTCCTTTTAGTAAATTCTTCAGTTTTATCTGTGTGTGTGTGGGAGTGTGTGTACTCTTGACTAAAAATACTCAACAATTTCGTTTACATGAAACCATTTTAGCTACAATTTATATATGGTTGTATATATGGTTAAATATTTCCTACACATTTCGCTTTCAACATTTTTAGAAAAACCTTCTTGTTTTTAGTTCGTTTTTAGTTGTTGTTTTGCTTTTCACCATTTGCCATGTTTTTATTAGCCTCTCGCTCTAGAAATTGCTCTGTATATATCGCTATATATCGTAATTTTAGAAATCGTTAATCAAAAAAGATACTTTTGCTGACAACAATGATCCGAAAACAGATTTGGTGGCGGGTTAATGGTGACCTCGACCGAACTAAGGACCTAAAAATGGATCGCTAAGGGACAGCAGCGGCACCTAGGTGTGTTTGGGGGTGTGTTTGGGTTTGTGTGTGTGTCTCTCAGGGCTGCCCCTCGATCTAATCTAAAAGAGTTCGTTGCACGTTTATTGTATTCTTAGGCTCGTCCTGCTCCAAGCTCCTTCCTGCTATTGCCTTCCGAAATAAGGATCTCTTTATAATTAATACCTGGCTGAATCGATCCCAAAACGCATTTACTGAAGGATACCATGGGGACTTTTCAATCTTCGCTATACAATTATTCATCACATTTTCATCTTGTGGGGTATTTTTTTTCTGCCTAGTTCTGGTTGCTAATTAATTAATTTATATTATTGCTGCGCCGTTTTATATTCGTTTAGTTACTAATGTAAGTACAATATCATAAAAATAAAAATAACACTGTATATTTTGTTATTTACCATTATTAATTTCATTTCGCTCCGTTTTAATTATTCATAAATTATGACTTTGTATTTTCGGTTTAGTTTTACGCTTGGGTTTATTTTTTCTTTCGTTTTTTTTTTTTGCTTTTTATTGTAAATATAAATATATATAATATATATCTCAGGTTTTCCGTTTATTAAGTACAATATAATATAACCATATACAAAGCGGCGCCCCTTCAAACAGTTTCCTCTTCAAATCCAAGGTTTCGAATCCTGCAAGTCCTTGCCTAGGCCTTCGACCCGCCCGCGTGTGCGTGTGTGGCATTTTGAAAAATTCGTAAACGGTTAGTACACTTTTAATATTCTTAGTTATTTTTTTAGCGTCAGTCTTGTGTAAATTAAATTTTACTTCAAAAAACGTTTTAACGCTCACACACACACACAGTGGGCCTTACGCATGCGCAGTGCGCACAGTGGGCCTCCTCCTGCTGGCTGGCTGGCTGCTCTCCTGCTTCACCGCTGCTCTCTCGGGCCGCTTCTTGTTATAAAAAATTGCTGCTCGGCTTTGCATATACATATATATATATTTATATATATATATATATGTTTAATAAAATGTATATATAATATATATGCGTGTATACACATATAAGGTTTATTCAATTCACACGTAGACGTTTGTTAAAAAATGCATTTTCCTTATGTAAAAATGTTCTGCCATTCCAATTACTTTACCTTTAAATCCCTTCCCTCGTAAATATTATAATTTTTGGTATCTGATTACGGATTTCCTTTGTGTTGCTGTTTGAGACGCCATCGAGAGATATATTGTTCTTGTACATTTTTTTATATATATATATATGTATGTATATGTCTGTCTGCTTATCAGATCATCTAAGTGTATGTATGCCTCTGTTTTTGTTTTAAGATTATAATTAGTTGGGAAGATTAAGTTTACACACGGTAGTGAGTTAGAGAGAGAGAGAGTTAGGAGCGAGCTTAGCAAATCATTTTGTAATTGAACTACATTTAGAGTTTAGACAAGTTTAGTCCTAATAAATTGCTGCGCTTTTTGTCATCGATTAGAGCTAATTTGACACAACCGTTTAATTCAACTATTTTATTCATATCTTAACGATTTGCGCTTATTTTTTTTTGTTTGCTACTTGATTTTAGCCTTCTTAGTCGCCATTTGCTACTGAAAGATTCGTTGCTTTTCGTATTTCGCAGCACCTGGAAAGTATGCTACATTTTGTTGATTTGTCAGGAAGAACTGAAAAAAAGGAAGTTAAAGTTAAACCGAAAAATTAATAAACAAGGGTTCCATCTTTGTTTCGGGCTCTGTTTTCTTTTTATTAGCTTGCAAGGCTGGACATGAACATGGTAGATTTGGAAAAAAATGGAACATATCACAGATTTGGCAAAACGAGATTCGAAAATCGCGAACTAACACACAGATACCAAAATGGAAAGCGCAAATAATTTAGAAAAATCAAGGTTCGATTGGACAGCGATCAACGATCAACGTTTAACGATCAACAATCTGCAATTAACGATCACAGATCAAGGATTAACCATCAATGATAAAGGACCAAAGATCAACAATCAACGATCGATGATCAACAATCAACAAAGATCAGAGACCAGGGATCAACAATGAAGGATCATTGGTCAACGATCAAATCGGAGCTCCTCTCCCTCGTCAAGTGGTAAGAGTTGAACCCGAAACGAATGCTAATGTTATCGCTGGGAGGTTGTTGTGTCTTCGCATCGAGGGCCAGGCGCATATCCAGATCGGGTGACAGCAAGGACACTATATTCGGGTCTTTGGTGGTGGTGTGATCACAATGGTAATTTTGAAGAAGTTGGGATATGCTTCGGTTGCTTCGAATTGAACTCGGGATGGTATTCGTTATGTGGTCACATATTTCTATATAGATTCTCTGTGCGGGGGGAAACGAAGTTGTTGAGATTGGAGTTTTTGTGCCCGCTACATCTTTTGATCCTGAGTCCTGTGCCCCCATCTGGCCTGGCCTAGCCTGGCCGCTCCTCCCATCCTCCTCCTCCTGCCGTCGTCGCACGCACCCTTCGCTGTCCAAAAATGTAGTACCAGTAATAGTAGTAGTAGTAGTAGTAGTAGTAGTAACTTGCGAAAATAACGAAAACATAAACGAGAACAAGCAACAAATGGAACAATTTAAACGCAGAAACACAAGTAACCGAAGATTCCCCGCTGGGGTCCTGAGCTTTCGTTTTGGTAGGTGGTCATGATGGTGGTGTCTTGATGAAAAGGAAAATGTCAATAAAAAAAAAACAATCAACAACACAAAACTATTAACAAAGGAGTAGTATAGTGTGTGGCATCGCCAGCGTCCACGTTCTATCGATGATGATATGGGAGCTCTTCTTGTTCGTATACAACACTTCTCTATCTATCTATCTATCCATCCATCCATCCAATACTAATTCTGATCCTACTAAATGTGGCTTGACAACCTCTCTGTTCTACTATTCTGTTCTTGATCTCCCCACTCCCCCCCAGTGCGGCTGCTTCTGCTCCATGCATAGCTTAGCCAGGAATTATTATTGGTTATAGTCGGGGCAGACTGCCATTCGCATCCTCGTACTCCGTCCAGGAATTCGTTGGCGACTGGTGTGAGTTCGTCGAAGGCAAGTGATGGTGATGCAACATTGGCGAGTGGTTTTCTATACAAAAAAAATAAATTAAATTAAAAATAAGGGGGAAAAGGAAGGATCCACAAAATATAACCAACTTAAAAAGAAAATCAAATAAAAGCGAAACCAAGGCATATTTTGTTTTTACTTTTGCATCTTTGTTTTTTTTTTGTGTTTTGCATTTTGCTAAAATTATTAAGTAGCTGTTGCTTTATTGTTATTGCTATTTATGCGTTCTTTTCTGCTTTCTCATTTCTCATCTCTATATATATTTATTTATAGGTAGTATATAGTGTATGTGTGGGGTGTACGTGTACATGGTTAAATATGTTTCGTTTTTGTTTACTTCTTGTGATGATCATGGGATATTATCTTCATAATATGCATGTATATATATATATATATGTAATTTTACACAACGCAAGAAGGCGATTTCTCTCTTCCCCTCTCGCCCATCTCTTGTATATATATTTTTATGTAATTGCTGAATTCATTTAGGTAGGTAGGTACTTAGTCTAAAAACATTTGTGCTCGTAGTTGAGCTGCACTTAATCAGTTGATGTTCCTTCATTAAAATATATATTATTCTTTGCGCTATGATATATATGTATTGTATATATATATAATTTTCACTTCACTTTCGCCTCTTCGCTCGTTTACCTTCATCTAATTGCTATTTCATTTTGTTGATTTGTTTTTTGTTTTTTTTTTGTTACTTGCCATTTGTTCATTTAATATATATATATATATATATGTATATATAATATAAATATTCACTATATATAAACTAAATAGATTTTTACGATGGGACAATCTGCTCTCTGCTCTCTCTGCTGTTCAGTAAAAACTTAAGAACTCCGCGCTTTCTCGGTCGTACAATAAATTGAGTTTACAAACATTTTACACTCGTTTCGTTTCTCGTTTGTTTTTGTTTGTTTTGTCAGCAAAAATGTTCATTCATTCTTTAATTAATTAATCGTTATGGTTTTAATTATGCCTTGGCATTATCATTATAATGTATATATATGTATATATCTGTATAATATATATATTTAATATTGTTTTAAACCTAAACAATTTATTTATGAATTTTCGCATTTTCAAAATATCACGTATATACTTAAGTTACGCCTTGGATTTATTAGTTTATGATCTGATCTTTGTGTGGATTAGTCTGCGGAAGAATTAAATTGCTGGGATGGCTGGAGAGATGGATCGCTGGATATATACTGGATATATGCATGTAAAAGAGTGATGAATCGAACTCAAATGAATATCAAAAAATTCCTCTATCTTCTCTCCCAGCAATTTTCGGACTCTCCATCGAGTCCGTGTGCCTTTCAAAACTAAATAAAATCCCTATTTGACTGACATACATGTATAGTAAGTACTCTCTCTTTTGGTTGGTGGTTTCTATGTTGCTTCTTCGACTTGATTTCAGTTTTCTTCAGTTTTTTTTTAGTTTTTAACTAGAGCATGCCTTATTGAATTATTGCTTTTCATTTCATTACATTTTGTGTTGCTTCGTTTCAACAAAGAGTGATTACTAATTATTGTTACAATTCGATTTAAAAATGTATGATTTTTTCTTTAGTATTTTAACTATTTAACAATTTAGTAAAAATTTGTCAACAAGTTTTACCCCGAAAAAAGAAAAACACATTTGCGGTGGCAGCATGCAGCGCCTCTCTTATTTCTCGGCCATTTCCGGTTGACCGGCGGCGACATCTGTTTTAGCAGGTATTTCTGAAACCTCTGGGTTGGTTTTTATTACGATCGACATCGATGGCGAAATCTTCGCGAAAACAGTGGGCAAAATAATTTCGTTTTACTCGTTCAATAAGGCAATATACGTTAATATATATATAAATATTTATTTCGAATTTTTCCGCTAAGGTATTTCATTCAGCCAAATTATGCACCAATTATATATTATTCTTCTCGTTTTTGAATGGAATTCGCTCGCAGGTCCGCCGACTCTAAAGAGCGCACTCTGCCCCCGCAAATGTATCTTTAAATAATTTTTGGTTAACACATCTTTCACATCGCCTTTGTTTTTCTTTTCTTTTAGTTTTTCTTTCTTTTTTTTTTTTTTGATTAGTTTGATGCCATCATCATAACAATAGATACAACAGAATTTTAAGTATGTGTAGAGACAAAACAAAAATGATAAATCAACATTTTTGCAGAGCTCGCATTTGCTTGGTTTTTCTCATTTCACTTGTACATTAGTTTATTATTAAATTGTTATATTATTTTCTTAGTACATATATACTATATGTATATATTTTTAACTATATTCTTGTGTAACACACACCTATGAGTGTCTATGTATTGCTTGAGTTTATCTATTTTCCTTTTCGCTAGAGCTTTGAGTTTAGCTTTCCTTTAATAGTCTCTCTAATATAATGTGTGTGTATGTTTTTTCGCATTTGTTTTATTTTTTTTAGCTAGCATATTTTGAATATCTTTATTGTAGTTTTTTTTTGTATTTTCTCTTTTTAATTTTTTAATGCTTAGTTCACTTTTTGCTTGGCTTATGTGGCTACCTTTTCTTTTTTGTTGCTTTTAGTGTAAGTATTCTCGTTTAGACTAAAATTTCGTTTCAGTTTTCTTTTGCTTGGCTTACAAGTTAAATTTTTGTTGTTGCCCAGCGAGCTCGGTTCGGAGAGTCAAGGATTAATACCAAATAAATTATATCCTTCACTTGCCGCTCGGGGCTCGTGGGTGTGCGTAGGTGTGGTGTGTGTTGTGTGTTGTTTGACTTTGTCGTCTCCTTATTTTTGTAGCTTTGTATCGCTGTATGTGTGTGTCAGAGTTACGAGTTACATTTACTTTATATTGTATTGTATATATGTATATAAATTAATTTACGCATAATATTATGTCTTTAATTTTCGATCGCTGCCCCATGTACATAGTGTATGCAGTGAGTGTGCGTGTGTGTGTGTCTCAGTTATTTTCTATAGTATATTTAAGTATATTTTGCTGCTGCTGCACGGTGTGTGTATTATTTCTTTATAGTTTAAATACGGTTTTAAGTTCTGCCTTCTGTCATAAATATCAGCTGCTTTTCTGACTTTCCCTCTACCCGGCACACACACACACTCTCTGCATCCCCCTCTCTGTGCAGTGTTATGGTTATAGCTCCCACTTCCCCCTGATTCTACCCCTGCTGCTGCTGCTGCTGCTGCTGCTGCTGCTGCTGCTGCTCCTGCACCTCCGCTAATTGCACATCATAAATGTTTCCTCGACCAAATGTTATCCCCGTCACTCACACAGAACACACAGCAGCCAGGATGGTTCCATCTTTAATAACATAAGCTGCTTACTTTACAGCAATGGCTTTTAATGTGCCTGTGTGAGTGTCCTTCCTCTAGAGCTTTCCCCTACGATTTCCTTTGACTAAACATTTCCGAAATTGCAGCTGTTCGTGTGTGTTTTTCGTGGTTGTGTAGTACGTGTACGTTTATATATAAATTCTATTTATGCTTTAGTTTACTTTTGTTGTAGCTGTTTTGTTGTTGTTGTTGTTGTGGCTTTTGTTGTTCTGGTTGTGGTTGTTGTAGTAGTAGTAGTAGGTAGCATCACTATTGTTGCTGTTGCTGCTGCATCCTCAAAGTTAACATGGATAAATTCCTACAAAATAATCGAAAAAATCGTTGGACACATATATATATTTAAATTGTAGGTATTGTTCATATTTAAGCATATATATATACGCTTTTGTGCCATCTACTACTACTTTTTACAATCATTCTCTGCTATTTTTACAGCAAGCAAAACCGAATAGAAAATCGAAAGGAATCGAAGGATAACAAAAATATAGATGTATAATTTCCCTCATGGCATTCAACTAATTTACATTACATATGTATATATATATTTTTTGTTTTGCTCTACATATATCATAGTTATATATATGCGATGTGTGGCCAAAAACTAAAGCTCCAAACTTAGCATAAATTAAATTAAAACATAGGCATTAACATAATCGTAATAAACTAAAATTATAAGCTAGGAGAGTGCGGCTGCTGCTGCAGTTGTAGTAGTTTCGATCAGAGTTGGAGGGATATATATATATAAAATAGCGTTTTGTAGTTGTTGTTCTCGGCATCTGCATCTGTCAGATGGCTGTTTGTAGTTGTAGTTACAGTTGTTTTTGTAGTTGTTGATGTTGTTTTTATGGTTTATTATTATTCAGGGCAGCTCTCAACGAAAAATTGGCGACTACGAAAATTTGTTTACTTTATGTTTTTGATTTTTGTTTTTTTTTGATTTAACCTATTTTGTGATGGTTGATTATTATTATTGTTGTTGTATTTGGTGGTTGGTTGGTTGGTTGGTGGTGCGCCAAGAATAAAATGAAAGAAAAGAAAGCAAATATTGATAATGTGTAGGCTTCTCTACGACAAACGACAAAAATTACCAGCGAGAGATACTAAATACTTTGAGAAGCTGGCTTAGCACAACTCACCTTGGTAATTCTGAGGCCAAATGGTGGGTACATTCTGCAAAAATCAAGGGAATATTTTGAAATTAATATTTATTGAAATTCAAAAAAAAGTGCATCTGTCAAAATAATAGCACTGTGAAATCTCATTCAAAAGCAATGTGTTACTTAGAAATTCCAACAATTGCATGGAAATATATATATAAATAAATCCTTTAGTGCTATTAATTTTAACTGCTTTTTAAATTATATTTTCAAACTCACCATTGGCACACTGTAGTACTGATAGAATGGCTGATATTGCATGGCTGATGGTGGGTAGATGGTGGGAACTCCAGCGGCTGTAAAGTCAGTAACTAGGTTTGGTTAATTGTTTCCCAATTGATGTGTGTTGTTGTTGTTGTTGTTGTTGTTGGTGGTGGTGTTGTTGGTGTTTTTTAGGTGTTGATGAAGTATACATATTGTTTTTTTTTTGTTCGAATAGAAAGAGAGTAATGAAATACAAAGAAAAGAAAAACAAATGTCAATAAAACCAAGTGAAACTCAGATAAACGATGAAGACCCCATCAGCGCCAAGAGAGATATAAGTAGTATATATACTATATATATATATATATTTATATATTGAAAGCGACTGCCTCACCTGGCGGATAAACGGCGGCAGCGAACTGATCCATCGGTATGTTGCTAATCGGTGCCGGCGGCGTGGTGGTATAGTAGACGGCTCCGTTTGTGGCCACAATCGATTGCAGAGGATTGGGCTATAAGGATAAAAGGATTTATTAAATTTTATTGCAAAATAAATAAGTACATTATTTGTAGATAGACAATTCTTGCAAAAGAATAAGGATACAATTTATATATTAATAAATGTCAGGATAATAATTATCAAAATATTGATAAATTATATTTTTAAGGTAGCTTTGACATCATAATTAAAGTAAAATAAATATGCTAGCATATTTTTTGAATAATACTCAAATTATCCTTATTCAATTGCAAAGTTTTACCAGCTGAAAGAGGTACAGCATATATCTCACTTACCTGTTTTTTAATGGCCGGTGCAATGTTCAGTTTGCGATCGCGTAGTACCACGCACTCGCCCTATTTTCAATGTCCAACGATGACAGCAAATGAAAGATATATAGATAGAGGGAGAAAGCATAAATAGGGGAGCATTAATATTAATATATTGCATTATCAACACACAAGCCGAACGAAGAAATTCAAATTCAAATCGAACGCAGCAGCATCAAAAATTCTCAAAAAATAGTTAAAAATTAATGCGCAACGCTTTTGGTTTTATTTTGTGTCTTAAATTTTTTTATTTTTATATATATATCATCTGTTCAGTATCATTTTTTTTATTTTTTGCTTTTTATGGCACGGCCATGGCTAAGAGAGAGAGAAACACGTGCCAAGGCAAAATACCATTACCAAAGTTATATGTTTATATATATTATATATATATATAGGTGTATGTATATATTGAGGTGTGTGTGTGTGTTTAAATTAAGTAAGGTTTATTACAAAATGTCATGTACATATGTTGCATAAAAAGAGATCTGCTGTTTTTGCTGTGGGTTTTAATTTGGCCTCAAAAAGCAATTTCAATCGCCAAACAATTGTTTCTCTTTTTTATGTTTTTCTTTTTTATTTTCCATTTGCGCGGCACAAAAATCAACAACATGTTTATTTTAATCAACAAACAATAACACATAAAAATTCATTAACCAGAATAATAAACTCATTTAAATAAGTTTGATATAAAAGAAATTAACTGAAATGGCACAAAAGCATTTAAAGAACAAATTGAATTTGGAAAGAATAAAGCTCGCTTTGTTATGTCGTTTCTTCTATCGTCTCGTGTGATGACAATAAAATTAAATAAAAACAAATATTTGTAAATGTAAAACCAATTAAAATAAAACTGTAAAATGTAACACCAACACCAAAGTAAATATATATTAAAATAATACTTGATCACGAAAGGTAGTATAAACAGGATATTGTCAGCGAGAAGGAATGGAAAAGAGATTAACCCCTTGAAAAGTAGATTTCCTTTTAGGTAATCGCATTCTTTTTGTATATTTTTGTACCCATTAAAAATGCATTTAGCATCTCTTTCCTCGACCCTATAAATCAGCCAATTTACATTTAATACCATATACCGGCCAAAAAGGAACTACTACTGAGACCCGCCTGCCTGTGCCAGTTCATCTTTAATTGCCAATTAGTCCCCGCCTGATACCCTTGTGATTTGCGCTTGAAATGCTTGAAAAGGACACGGCTCCACAAAGAGATAAGCCGGCGACGACTCCTTGCAGGCAGGAGGCTTTGGGATTGGGTACTAGGAACAGCGGGGTGACCTCTCTCTCGCTCTCACTTGGCAACGGTAATAACCATTAACCTAAGCAAATGTTTGCGGGCCAAGGAGACGCTACTTTGTCGTTATAAAAAAAGAACTAACTGAAGGCAGGGAGAAGGGCAACAGAAAAAAATTGTGGAAAATGAAAATGAAAGAAAAAGCTTGGAGGCTCGAAGGCTTGGAAAACCTGAGCCGTCGCCGTCGCCGTTGCTGCTGTCGCCTTTGCCGCGCGTATCCTTTTCTGACCGCCGCTGGGCAAACATTCTTTTCATTTATGTTCGAGTTGGCCGCCCTCGAGCCATCGTCCTCGGCTAGCGACATAAGGATAAGGGCCATAACAAAGGGCCAACGGTTGAGAAAGTAAACTAAAGATGAAACGTATGGCAGGGAGGCAGGCAAGGAACCCCTCCTCGTCCTTAACCACCACTCTTCTTGTCTTGACTGAATTTAATTAAGAATCCTTTTGGTGGCTGGCTTTTACGGGTGGCCTTTTGTTTCAGCCTCCTTCCCACCCCACCCCGCACAAAAAGGACAACAACTCTGCTGCCGGGTCCACTCTAAAATGATTTAAAATTGAATGAGAATGAGAATGAGCCTGCTGCTTTCCTTTCCTCCTGGAGAGAGAGAGGCGCAGGGAGTAGGCAAATCTCATACATTCGAAATGTGCGTTTTCCAGTTTATTTTCGGGCACCAAATTTGCTTTAATCCAGATGTATTTTTATTTGTGTTGCGTAATTATGCATGGATGAGGTGACGATGGGTATGGGGAATGGAATTGATATTGGTTTTTGGGGGATTGGGATTAGTTTTTGCCATCATAAAACATATACACAGAGATTAGTATACGCAGGGGGACTGATGTGGTATATATATATAAATGTGTGGCTGCTGCGGCTTTTGATGAGTTTGTGTGGTCGAAAAAAAAAGTCCCCGAAAACTAAATACGAAACTTTTCTAAATGAAATTTAATTAGTGTAATGTGCGTCTCCTTTTGGTCCTTTTTGATATGCCTATATGTGTGTGTGTGTAAATTAAAACTTGGTTAAACGTTGCCAGGACTTGTCATTGTTATATTGTTGTTGATGCTGTGCCCATTTCAGCTTTTGCCTTTTGCATAGAGTGTGGTCGTTGTTATCCTTGTTCTGCCGCCGGGCATTATACTTGCTCGTCGCTGCTACTGCTGTTCTCCCTTTGCATTTCACAAGGACACTCGTGGCCCAGACTCGGCGAGCAAGTAGTGGAACAACAACGAGCAACGAGAACGACAACAATGCATATTAATGACGAGCGGCAAAAGTTTTTCACTTAATATGCCACCGAGCACAGGGGGCGGATGCTTCACAGAATACGTCTATATATATATATATATAGAGGGTATATATAGAGGGTAAAAAGTAAACGAGAATTTTCCCCTGAAATGGGTAAAAGTTGCATCACTTGACGGCTGTGGCTATCCCGGCTTCTAGTGGTTATGCAATAATTATAATCAATTAGTATGCCAAAACGAAATATGGCAGACAAGTTCATTTTGTAATGAGCCACCTTGGAGGCTAAGCTGTTTATGGAGCGAACAGAGCACCTAGCCCAGATCTTGACCCTATATAGTTGGGTTACAAGCTGCTATAATTACACAAGGAAAATGGGTAATAGAAGCTGAGATGGGTCTATTGGTTTTTAGAATATATTTTTCCACTAATTCTAGTTGTTTCTTATATAAAATTAATTTTAAAGCTTATTAAATCATTTCTAAAAATGAATAAAATAGTTGGCAACCTCTAACCAAAATTTGGAAATATTAAAATGCAGAAAAATAATAATTTTCCACTTCAGACTTTATAATTATCCACTGATTGCTAGTTGCTCGTTCTGGAAAATATGTTTTGAAGGCTACACATTAATTCAGTAACTTTGCATATGGTAGCATAATGTGGAATCATAAAAATTGCACTTCTGATGATATAAATTCTGGATACTCTTGGAAAGGAAACCAATTTATATTGCCTCTACTGTGAACAGGATACTCACATTTAAGGAAAATATTTAGCAAATGGAAATTCGCACGTAAATAATAATTTTTTCCCTATTAATCAAAATAATTCTCAATTGTTTCTAATTATTCTTTGGGAAATGCTTTTACCCAATTTGGAAAAGTATTTACTACCATACTAATTATTTCTTTCAAGAAATAAATAATCTTAGCTATTTTCCTATTTGAATTATACTTTTCTAAGAGAAATCCCCTATTTTTTTCTCTGGATACCTTTTTTCTCGAGTCAAAAGTGCGTGGGTTGCTCTGGGCAGCAGGTGATTGGACTGCCAACTTTGGATTTTAGACAGAGAGAACGAGACATATTCCCCAGGAACACTTACATTACTTGCTGGGATGGTTTTACTTTATGAATTATTGCAATTTTAATTGGATTATTATTTATTACTGCTGCTGCTGCTGCGCTGCTTCGTTAATTATATTCCGCAAATCGGGAAAAAAATGTGCAATACACAATCGATTCGTTGGAAAAATCAGCAAATTAGGCGAAACGTAAAAGATGTGCCAACAATGCAACTCTTACACGAAAATGGAAATCAAAATGGAACTCAAGACTGGATCAAACGAATTAAGGCAACAAGGCAACGCACTAAGGTATTGTCTATATATATATATATATAGTCACTAGTCTATATAAAGTCTATGGAGACCGTGCTCCAAAAACGGAGCCAAAAGAGCAAAGACGCTAATTGTTTAATTGATTGCATAAAATGAGCATTAAAAACGGTGCAACGAACTCAACATTGTTTGCATTTGCATTTGATTTTGGTTTTTTATTTATATTTTTTTGCTTAACGGGCATACTTCGATATATGTATCAATAGGTTGTGTGTTTAGTGTGTGTGGTGTGTGGGTGGGATCAAAGAAATATGGAAAGTAAGGCTGCCTACGCTGGGGATATACATAGTTTAATGTGTGATGTGTGTAAGGTGTGTGTTTAAATGAGTGTAGTGTGTCTAGTTGGGTTGTGTGGCAATGAAACGATATAAGGAACGCAACGGAATCGAATGTAACGTAACGTAATGGCAACGCAACGGAAATGTAACGTAACTCGGAAACGTAAACTCAACAAAAACGCAATAAGAAGAAATTTATAAAAGAACAAAGTGCCGTCCGTACCTAAGGCGGTACATCTGATCATCTTATATATCATTATATATATATCATATATTATAGCGCTTAAAAGGCGTCTATAAATCGTATGAGGTATATTCCCCCCCGCGGGGGAGTGGTGTTGGTAGTAGAAGTAGTACTTAGTAGTAGTATCAGTAGTAGTAGGAGGAACCGACGTCTCATAGTAGGTTGTACTTTGTGTGTGATGGGTCAGGTAATGCCCTAAAAGATCGGAGCACAATTTATAGATGTGTGTTGGATATTACATATTTGCTGCTAGCAGTGCACTCTCCCGATAAGAGGCATATATTATTTATAAATTTAGGTTTTGTTCGTTGTTTGGCTGGCTTCATTATACTAACGCGGTTTTTCTTAATTTTTTTTGTTTGTTTAACGTTCAACAGGCGACATTAGCAACAGGTCAAAGGACTGGTACTTACATCTGCCTGCAGTCTTTGCGCCTCCTGCTCCGTTTCGAATGTGACGAACCCATAACCCTTGCTAACGCCAGCACGATCCACAATGATTTTGGTGCTCTTGACCGTGCCATAGGCGCTGAAAACGCGGGTCAAGTCTGCCTCGGTGGTATCGCCACTAAAAAGGGGGGAGAAGAAGAGCAATTAGTTATATAATAAATAAACGAAAAATTGCCTTTGTTATTTAAGAGCTTCTTTTGAAATACTTAAAACCCTGAAGTGCCCTAAAATAATTACACATTGACCTTTATTGGGAAATCAACTATCTAGGAAAGAGTATTTCTATGAATTCTGGGCTTTATAGAAGTATAAATTCCAGCAGGACATACAACTTCTGCTTAAACAATGCCTGAAATCCTTGAAAATATATCTGCAATTTCCTGTCAGAACTATTTCTATGAATCCTACAGCTGCTTTTAGCCAAAAACGGTATTTAAACATCACATTTGAAGTTTGTATCTACTTTAATTCCATTAAATTACTGATAAAGTAGCATTTATACTATTAATCCTTTCACTGCTATTAGCTAAAAACACTGGAAATTCAAATTACTTTTCCATTGTCCCCATTTAAGAAATTACTCTTGAATCAAAGGCAATTTCCATGAATTAATTTTCATTTTCCTGGATAAGCAACACCCAACAAAAACAGGAGCTGTTTTCCCACCCACTCACCTGATGCCGCCCACAAATATACGGTTGGGGATAAGTGTGCCGTATTTGGGCGCCGCCAGTGGCGCTTCCAACGCTCCAGCTGGTTGTGCCGCTGGAGGCGGCGCTGCCGCAATCTTATGCATCTCTGCGGGTGTCGTCTCCAGACGAAAGTTGGCGGCTCCGAAGGGAAGAATCTTGAGGCTGTTACCGAAGACGGGGGTGCGCGCTGGCCAAAAAATGATGTTTGCTATTCGCTGATAGCCAATCGCTTCTCTTGGCGGCTTAGTATTACTTCTTTTTTGCGGGATCGGTTACTGCGGCTTATCGGTTCTGGATCGGAACGGATCGGATGGCTGACTATTAGGCGGCTGAGGTTATAGAATTGGTTTCCACTGTTTTAATTGTGGCACGCATTTATACAGTTGGATATCTGCGCTCCTGGCTCGAGATCTGAAAGATGCGATTTAGTTGAAATAGGAAATTAGTTGAGCTCATTAATAAACCATTAAAATAATCAGCCACATGGCCAGCAAAACAAGAGACGACGACGACGACGACGAAGAAGACGAACGTTTGAATCTCGGAGAAGGAAAATAAAGAGAAAAAAAATAAAGAATTGCCCCCTACATTTCGAAACGAATCTATTTCTGGCACAGCCGACATATGTCACACGAGGAAAACTCGACGCATACACACAGAAAACTAGCAGAGGTAGTCGGGCACCATGTGTGCACCATAAATTCACCTTCAGAAGCGGCGGCGAGACAACTAAATAGCACAGAGAGTTTAATTTTAAAAGCAGCAGCACAGCAGCAGCACAGCAGCAGCAGTAGCTGTAGCAGCAATAGCACAGCCGCAGCAGCAGCAGCAGCAGCAGCAATAAACTTGCCTTGTCAACAAGGCGGTTTGAAAAAGTTTTTTTTTGGGCCACACTAGGGGCAAGATGCACAGGCACAAGAAAAAATTAATTAACTATAGCGATTTTTTTCCTATTATTAATATAGGTTTCTTTTGCCCATATGAATATTTTTGTGAAAATTGCATTTAAATTAATTAAAATCGTGCTTTTTTGCTTAGTATGTGGATGTATCCTACCCTTGTTATGCCAATTAATTTTAATAAAATTGCATTCTTTAAGGGAAACATATTTATTTAAAGCATTTTAGTTTTAGGGGGTTTGGTAGTCGCTTAGAAATATTTTTAATGAATTAAAAAGCTATGATTTTATTTTTTTATTTACAAATAAAAATGATATGAAAACCTAAAAAAACGAACTGCTAGCTCATAGAATTTTTAACGGGATTTATAAAAATAAATGAAGTATCATATTAACCATAAAATGATTTACATATCCTCGGTTTTAATTAAGGTGGCATTTGGCCAATAAATAATGAAAGATATTAATTCTTATAGTTTTATATAGACTAATAAATATGAGTGATTTTATTAAGTCTTATATTAAGTCTTAATTTGATTAATCTTTTATATATTTTTTATTATATTATTTCCTCAATTTTGTTTCAAATTCTAGAGCAGAATTAAGTTATAGATACTAGGGGCTCCTTTGTTAAATTAACGCTTTTGTTTCAATTAACATTTTTAAAGAAGTGAAATTTAAACTAACGATATCTACGCTAAAATTTGGTACTGATTAAAGCCCTGGAAAAATTAATAACACTTATTTTAAGAAGCCAAATCGAAAACTCCCCAGAAATTTGTTTTAACACATCTCCACCTGAATTATTCCCATTCTTTTACTTATTAATTTAAATATTATCCTAGACAAGGAACCTTTTTTAAAATATTTTCTATGATTTTAGAACTAGGACATTCCCATGAGCCTTTTAGAGTATTTTATATTTCACTTTCTACTTATTAATATAGATTAACATTACCTCTTTTAAACAATATACTAAACGATTTTGACTTGCTTTGATTTATTTGTTTAAATTTAAATCAGATAAAGGCATTTTGTCTGGCAAAGGATAGAGATTCTAAGCCCCCCTAGATTTTTCTCCCCTAATTTCTTTCTGTGTTTTTCCCAAATATAAACTTGTTTCTAAGCCCCATTATTATCCCAAATCCAAGGAAACTTCAACATGCACTAATTTGAGTTTGAATCAGAAATACATTCGCAGCCTTCGTCAAACATTTTGATGTATGTGAAGGAGAGATGTGTTTGTGTGTTGTGTTAGATGATGTTTGCATGTTCTGGGCGTCGCATGTTTGCTGCTGCTGGCCACCGCCGGCACTTAACGATCCCCCACACACAATATATACATATATATATATATATTGGTATGCCGGCGGCATGGAGGTGTTTGTATTTGTACATACATATATCCCCATCCCTATCCGAATCCGTATCTGAATCCGTATCATCGATGATGGGGCGACGCGCTCCATTGCCCGCTGCTGGTTGCTTATCATTTAACATTTATCTGGGCCTGCCTCCACTCTCCCCGCCCTGTTGCCAGCCTTTTGAAAAGACGACAACTGTCCGGCAATGGACATGGTCGTGGTCGTGGGGACATGTACGTGTGCAATTGGCTCACATAGCAATGGAAACATAATTAAATTTTCATTAACAATGAAAATGTCAAAATTGTTTGCGTTCCTCCACTGAAGTTGTGCTATGCGAGGCATTTCAATTGTACCAAGCGACCTGATCGATTTAAACAGATATATGTGTATATATATACATATATATTTGGTCGTTTGGAGGGACGTGGGTATGGCGGATGCATGTATGAGATATCTATTTAATGGACGGTGTGGGAAAGTTGTTGCCAACACGTGATTATGGCTTCATTTCGACCCATTTTCCGGTATCTCGTACAAATAAATTAACCGAATTTAAGTGCTTGGTATAAATCAGGGCAATAAATTCACTCTTTGGACCAAAAAATTATAAATAGGCCAAAATCTAGCCAAAAAAAATAACAGATATATCTTCCGCTCATTAAAACGCGTCACAATTTTCCAAAATACAAAATAAATTGAAATATTTTTAGATGCGAGAAAAACACAAAATCGTTTTCTTCATTTACTCAAATGACGTTGGCATTAAAACAGAATATAAATACATCGAAAATCCGGCAGATTTTCTCTATTTGCTGTATATATAAATGTGTTTTTCTTTTTGCTTAAAAGAAAATTGTGAAAAACTAAAAGCTTTGCCATCATAGATTTTCTGGGCTCTCGAACGGATGTGGCCAGCCAGCCAGCAGCATAAGTGGGTGAGGCTAAAGCTGATTTGCCGATGGGCTATAAGTGCCCCTGACATGAATCATAAAGAGCCAAGATGGGAGCCAAGGAGCGGGGCTATATAGTGGAAAATGAGTGCTCATGATTTATGTTTGCCTCTTAATTATTTACAATATTATGAAATTATTTTTGAGAACTTTATTCCTGGGCATTAGCAAAATTGATGATGCCAAACAGAGGAGGCCAACTTGTAGTAAAATGGCGACAAAGAGAGAATACCGAGCAGGTCGAGATGAATTATTAAAATGTTCATTACTTGGCCCTGGCAACTTGGCAGAGAGCAGAGTAAGGGAAATACGGAAAAGCCACGGCAACACAAAACAGAGGTCAGCCGGAAAATCACAGAGTCAGCGCCAGAGTAAAGCTAGTGTTCCGGGGGCAATATCAATGGAATTTAATCAACAGCAGCAGCCAGCTCAAAAACTCCCACACACACACACAATAACCCAGCATTACACACCCTTGACACCACCACCAGCACCCCCCTGAAAACACCCACAGCAACTGTCAGTCAGTCATTCCGTCACTTAGCCATTTTTTGAGGTGCTCGTCGTCGTTCTCTCGTACTCAACAATATTGCAAAATTCCACGTGCGAAAATTGCGCGAGTAATTCCAATGGAAACGCGAGAGAACTGCCAGGGAATTTTATATTCGTCAAAAAAAAAGAGGGTAAAACTAAAGAGTTTATGCCAGAGTTACGACTAAGCAATGGCTCCTGACGACTGCTACTAAAACTCGGTATCTGTATCTAGGGGAAACGGCAAACAATGAAACATCCAAAGAATTTAATATCCCTGCGAAAGGATGCGTGTATAATTGTAAATTGTTTTAGCAAAATAAACCACAAATATCATAGTGAATTGTCCAGTAAAAGGATATCAATGTTAAAGCATATATTAAAGGGAATAAATTCTATCGAAATTAAGAGCAAGAAAATTAAATTGAATCTACAAAATATAGTTTCTTATTTATTTTAAGTAAAACTTTATTATATATATATATATAATATATATATAATAATAAACAGGAAATATTTATTAATACAAAATAAATAAATACCTAATTATATTTATAGAAAGATAAACCCAGCAAAAATTCCCACAATCATATAGTAAATGATTCATTGCTAAATTGATAAATAATCCCTCAATTCGTTTACAATTTGCAGTTCTCCATATATATATACACATATATCCGATATCGTTGGCATTAAAAAAACATTCGGGATTTTTTCACTTTCATGTCCATTTTTGGCACATTTCGAGCGTAACTTGGGCAATTAGGGCAATGCAATTAGTGAGCGGCAAACTATTGAATAACCAGACGCTTCAGAAGAGTCGGGAAAAGTCCGTAAAAAACTGGCAAGGGGGAGGGAGTGAAAAGAAGGCAGTTGGTAGAGTGGGCGGTCTTTTGCTGAAGAGAGTGCAAGTTTGACCTATAAAATGGCAACGTGGGCGCGCTTCACTTGGCACAGATACCAGGAAAACCAGTGGCAGAAAAATGTAAAATAAAAAAAAGGAAATGAAGCCAACGCACAGCTGTGGCGGCCAAGGAAAGTGCTGAAAAATAGTTAGGGAAAGGGGCAAGGAAAAACCCGAAACAGGAACCCCCAAGCCGGAAGGGCGGAAGGAAGCAGCGTGGGCCAAAGGACCTCCCAAAGGCGTAAGCACTATTTTAAAACTAAACTGCCGTCACGAGACACAAGAAACCGGAGACTACGAAACCCCCGAGAAGGAGAAAAGGTAGCTGGATTCTCCTAGAGGGAATTCACTGTATCTATTTTTGTTCTTGCCTGCACACACCTGCATCCTGGTGTGTGTCCTTGCCAAAAAACAATAAAGAGCACACCCAAGGCGAGCGATAAACGCTGACACACACAGAAGGCGAAGCAGAGAAGCCATGAGGCAGCAGGACGATATGCGCCTGGCTATATGCTATACAAAATATAGAGCAGACACAGAGGGAAATATTGGAAAGAAAAAGATTTAGGAAATTTTATAAAAATATCAAAATTCAGCTATGAAAATCATACACAAAGAAAGCATTTAAAATAGCTTTTTTGGGATATTTTCACTATACTTTTTATATATCATAAAATAGCCAAAAAATATTCCAAATAGGACACCTTTCTTCCTGTGTAGCCAACGAGAGATGACAGACTAGAATTGCAGGAATTGGCTCACCAGGTGCAGAGACGAGCTCCCGTATCCTCAGTTGGCCAGATAACCGTATCCAAGTCACATAAGGACAATTAGCCAGCGCAGGCTCAAAGAGTTTAAGAGGGCATAACTGTCAGCCATGAGAGGGGGAAGGATTTTGCCACAGAGTGTGGGGTAGGAAAACGTTGGAAAAAGGAAAAAAAAGAAGGGAGAGAGAGGAAATCATGTTGATGGCTGAGGCATGACGATGACGTTAAAGCGTACGTGTTGGTGAATAACTTAAAACGAAAGAAAGTCAGTGGGTAAAGATGAACTGGCAGAGAGGGGAGAGGCAGGAGCAGCGATGGGCGCCTCTGTGGGTGGGCCAAAGCAAAGGTCAATTGGAGTTGCGGTGCTCGAAAACTTTCGAAGAGGAGGAGGAGGAGGAGGAGGAGCAGGAGGCAGTGGTGGCGGCGTCGAAAGAGCAAGAGTCAGGGGCCGGGGCCAAGTCAAGTGTAAAGCGAGAAAGCGCAAAAATGGCACAACCAAACATACACACACACATACACATACTGAGCGGTGGATGCACTGACTGACTGACTGACTGACTGACAGTGCGCCGGAAGTGGAAGTGCACACCCCCGCTGCGCCAACCCCCTCACCTGAAATCTGAGAAGCAAAGCGCAAGGAGAAAAAAAAAACTGCGCTGCTGCCTGCCTGCCTGCCTGCCTTTCGCCTACATGTTATACAATCCTTGAGTGAGGCGAGGACGAAGCTTTTGGGTGTCAGTCAAGTGAAAGGAAATTGTAGCACATCAGGGCGAGAGAGGCATAAGGAATGAGGAGCAGGACTCGCCGAGGATGGGCCAGACAAACCAACAGACAAACATCATCATCGTCATCATCATGGCAGAGGCTCGGAGGTGGCAGTGACGGTGGCGGCCTCAGCAGCTAAATTGATGGCCTGCCATCAGGGTATCCATCCACATCCCTTATCGCCCCATCCTTCTTCTTCTCCTACATATGTATATGTATGTATGTGGCACACACAAAAATCCATAATCCTCACCAGAAGCTGAAGGAGCAAAAGGGAAACGCCAAAGCCAAACTACAAAAGCGCGAGCACAAATTGCCACAGTGTCAGTAAATCCACTCGCACACACATATGTATATTTCCCACCACCCCCAAACAGAATATATATAGTATATAGTATATATTTATATATATATATTTGCAAAGCCAAAAACTTGTGTGAGAAACAATGAAACTTTTCTGCAACTTCTTGTATTTGTATTGGTTTTATTTTTCTGGCCCCTGTCCAATATTTGGCCATGAGTCGCAGTAACTTTAAGTCGCTCGGAATTAATTTCAAGCAAATATATACATAAAATCCATCTAACTCATCGTCCCCGGATCCATGTGTGGTGTGGAAAAAGTTTCCGTTTGAAGCATTTCGGTCGGTTGGATGATTTATTGCCACTTCAGCAAGGGGGGACAACGCTGCGTATGAGCGATGACTGATCCCCTCGAAACCCCCTCCTCCTTTCTGCGTTGCGGATTATTGTCTATGCTGACAAAGGATTTAAACGGAATTTGATACAGCAAGGACACCAAGCTAAAGCCGAAGCCCATCCATTAAATTGCTATGGCAAATTAAGTCATTAAAAAACAATTTTTGAACCAGTCAGTTGGGAGCTTCGCTTCGAGGGGTTATCCCGGGGCGTATACGCAATCTAGTACTGAAGACGAGAAGCAGGTGGAACTGCCAAAAAATAAATATGCAAATTCGACGCTTTCCAACTGGAGACGACCATAAAAATGCAATCACACAAAAAGCAAAAAAAAAAAAAGAAGTAAAAGAAAAGCCCAAGGAAACGTAAAAGCCAAAGGCGGCCAAAAAATACAAACAAAAAAAAAAGTGAAAAGAAATGACGTAAAAGTGTGACTCAAAAGAAGGGGGAAAAGGGGGATTTTATGGGGGTTGGGTGGGTGTTCTCTGACTTTGTGTGTGTGCATAGTTGGGGGCGTGAAGAGGCTGCCAACTATTTCTGTAGACGCAGCTGCCTGAGCGACTGCTGCTGCTGCTGCTACTGCTGCCTTTGTTGCCATCTTTTGCCTAGGCCAAAAGCATAAAATTAAAATGCGAAAATGCAGACAATGGGTCGACTGAGAGAGATGGCAAATAGGGTATAGCAAAGAGACACTGAAACTATATGGAAAAGAATTATAAAAAAAATTGGCAAAGGTTTATACCTTGATTAAAATTATTAAGAAATAAATTGAGAAAGTTTAAGCTTTAAGAATCTTATTTAAAATGCAAGTTAATCCAGCTTTCCCCTCATTTTTCTATCTGCATTTCAACAAAATGTGTACGCGTATCTATGAGTTGTGCTTGCGCCTCTGTATTTCTGTGTAAAACGTGAAAAAAGCGCAGCTGAGCTCATGTCAAAGGCGGCTAGGTTCCACCTCCTGCAGGCTGCAGGCTTCTGTTTTTTGTTTTGGTCTCTCTTGCCTTCACTTCAATCATTCCGTTTGAGAACATCCATCCATATGCATGTGCATCTGCATACTCGTACTCTCGTACCTGAATCTAAATGTATCTGTATCTCGTGGCTTTTGTATCTGTCACTGTATCTGTATCTGCATGTGCAGCTGTCGCTGCTTGAAAAATGCGCGACCAACATTTTTGCTTTTGTCTTTAATTTTTGGCAACGTTTTTGGCCCAAATTGCGTCTTAAATTCGTTTCGGTCTCTCTCTCGACCCAGTTAAGGGAAAAGCAGCAAGCAACAAAAGATGGTTTAAGCTAATTTGCTTTTGAGTTATGCAAATGAGATACAGCTTAGAGATATAAATATGAGAGGGAATACCTAAAATATCTGAGGGATGCAATGCACGCACAATGCATTGGCATTTGCACCCAAACACACAGAAATGTGCATTTCCTCTCAAGTTAATGAAATATTTCAAGTTGCCAAGTTGTGTGTGTTGCCTTGCTCTTATTATGATCATTATTGTTAAGATATTTTTGGCCTTAACTACACACAATGACAAGCAATAAGATTTTCCCTCAAGAGGAAATTAACAATCAAAATTTTGAACAGCGTGAAATGAACTCAATTAGCAGCTGCCTAATATCATTCAAGTTGTTAACAAAACAGGCAAGAGACGGCACCCAATTAGCCAGGAAATCCATTCAAATGAAGAGTTTAGGTAAACAAATAATATCTTTAATCACTTTCCCCCACTTAAGAATGCTTCCACTAACCAAAATTATTATTATTTGATGGGTTCTATAATCGATAAATAAGCGTTCTGCCAAAAGTGTAAAGTTTGTCATTGCCCATGGGCTTTTTTGGCCAAGTTTCTCACATTAGCCAAGTGGAAACTTTTGTCAGGTGCTGGCAAACTCAATTTCCATATGCACTATGCATCTGTATCTCTGTAACTCGGTATCTGTATCTGGCTATCTCCATATCTGTGTGCATATCCGCTGGCAGTGGGCAGCGACAAACGATTTGAGAACCGTGAAAATATGCAGATAACTAATATTAACTTTTTTTGTTTGGTATGAATGCATCATGAATGAAGCGTGGAAACGGAATAGTTGTAAAAAAAAAAACTGAGGGAAAACGAAGCTCGTTAGATGAGTAAATGAATGAATGAATGAATGAAATGAATGGGGAGAGAACTCAACTTCGACTCGCTTCAATGCAGCTAAAAAGCTAGCTTCGAGTTTCGACTCCAAGCCATATGCAAAAAGCTGAAATAATTGCCCCAAAAGAGAGGGAAACACAGAGAGAGAGTGATAGAGTGGAGGGGGAAAAATCGGTGGAAAATTGGGAGCAGTGCGTGCAGCAGTCCGGTTCTATTTATGGCCACACTTTTCAAAATCCCAAAACGAATGGCGGCCATAAAAGCCGCACGCAGTTGACCCACACGGCGGCGACGGGGCCTCGGCCCTCTTAGCATATGGATTATTCAGGTGGGTGTGTCGTCGTCGTCGTCGTCCGTCTGTGGCTCAGCTCTCGCATCTGTATCCATATATCTATATATCTATGTATCTAGTGGTAGCTGTACTATACACTCTGTGTTCTGGGGTTTTGTTGCGGTCCAAATGGCCAGCGCCACGCTAGAGTGCAAGTTTGGTTACCGTTTGGTGACCATTTTGCATGTGGGCAAAGCAACGCATCGAACCCAGACCTAAGCTTGAACCCTAAAAAACCCCCCAAGCCTAAAAAAAACCCCCTGAAAGCGTTACTTTTACACAAAGAGAAATGGGTTTTACAGGATGGGAATAGGTAGGAGTAAAAATTATAAAGTATTTGGATTGTAGATTGATTTTGAAAGCTGTATCTTATAAATAATATATTTAAAAAGATAATAATAAGATTTATTATCGGTGTTTCGAATATATTATATATTTTAAGGTTATTATAATAAAGTTAAAGGGTAGAAGTTGAAGTTCGAGTCTCAAAAATAATATTTAAATAAACTCAAGTTTATTTTTCACTTAAATGACAATAATCCATAGCTCTTGGGACTTGAAAATAATGAAGAATATCCTGCAGGATCTACCTTTAGTTAGAACTATCAGATTTTATGCCTCCTAAAGCTTTATATCTTTGTTCTATGTGTAATCTAGGCTGAGGTTTCACGCATATAGCAGGGGTTTAAGTTTGATTCGTGAAAAGTCAAAGCTTAAAGGCATTTCCTCGCCTTGTTTCCTTTTGACACAGATTTTCTTTATGGCCTTAACCCACCCTTGGCCCCTTCCCCAATACCCCCAAAAACGCACACACGAGCCCCTTGCCTTTCCACCTCCCTCTCCCTCTTCCTCTAGCTCCCCCTCTTTTCTCTTTTCCGATTTAGACTTGAACTTTGACTGGGTTTACGAGTTTCTTGGCAGCCAGACACAGTCAGTCATAGGCTATAGCCGATGCTGAATCTGCTGCTGTGGCTATATAGCCAGCGAATTGTTTCGATAACAGAGAGGGTGAGAGGCAGAGAGAGAGCAGAGCCTGGCGGGCATTATATCTTTTTATTGCCAACGGCAGCCGCCGTCATATGGGGGCGTGTTCCCGCCCCTATGGAAAATTCAACACCCGCTGGCCCTTCCCACCCCGAAAACAGCTGTCGCCAACGTTTCGTTTCGTTTTCGCCATTTTTGTATCTTTAGCGAGAAAATTAAATGAAAACATACTACATATATATAGTATATATATATATAAGCAAAGTACTTTAGCTCTTTTGGCATGCGTGCGTTGTCGCTTATAAAGAAAAATCTCTCGAGAAACGAGAAGCAGAGCAGCAGAGGATTCACTTGTAGCCTAGGCGACACACAAAAAGTACAGAAACGAGAGCAAAAAAGGCACGGGAAATGAATATTGAAGAGCGGCGCGCATTATAATTTTAGATTTATGTACAGGGTGTCCCTCTGCACAGGCACACACAACAGGCTGGGAGGATATGAAAGTCAGGAGTGGCCCCGCCGTAGGGAATACTTATTTATATTTATGTAAGCCAAAAAGGCAGCGGGGCTGCTGCCAAAATAAGAATTACGGCATTGAAAGCTTAAAGCAGTGCTCGAGGGCAGGAAGCTGGATCAAGGACCAAACCGACTCCCCCGCGACCTTTGATGACGGCTCGCTGCTATTCGAAAAATGTCTACGAGCGGAATATTTTATTTGAAAAATCTACACAGCGGGAAAAGCGGAATTTACAAGTGTCAGAAAAGGATTTTGCATATCATCAGCAAAGGCTTGATGATATTGTTGCCAGGGCGATATTTAAGCAATAATAATTAAGCAAAGGTTTAAAATTTCTGGTTAAAGGGTCATAAAAACTCTGCTTCTACCAAAAAAGGTGTCGTAATCATTACAAACAGACACATATTTAATTTTTTATATTGCTTTTTAAATATTTATAATGATTTACGAGCTTGTAACATACAAAAGAGAATATTAAAATTTACAAGTCTAGGTTTTAATTTTCCCTAAAAATAAAAATATAGCTCGCTATATATTTCCCTGTAACTGATTAATTTGGGGGGTCACCCTCTAAGCTAAATGTGTGAGGAAAAGTCTCTATCCCCAGGCGACACTTCCCATTGGTTCGAGTTTTCTTTGTCGCCTGGTTTTATTTTATTTTGGTTTTATTTTTTCCTGTTTTGCCTCAGCAACTTATTAGATTTGTCTAAAGAGATACAACTCGTCGCCGCCGACGCCGTCGCGTGGGTTATTTCGAAACCGAATGGCTGGCATTTTTCACAGTTCTTTATGCGACTTTTTGATTCCCGAACATTTCATCAACCAAAATGCAACTAAAAATACATTAAGTATATACTTATATATAGGAAAAGCGAACTGAACTGTTACCTTTTCTTTGTATTTTCCGTACAGAAAACAAATCAAGTTTAAAACTTTCCGCCCGTTGTGGTTTTCCTTCGGATTCACTTTTATTTTGTGGCTGCTTTTATTTATTTTATTTTTTCTTTTTTTTTTATGTTCAAACTTAACAATTGGCTAAACGATTAGCCGCGTTTAAAGATATATTAGCACCTGCGCTCTATAATATTTGATTTATTTAGCATAATTTAATATTTGTGGCACTTCCTATTACTGTCTCTCTCTCTATCTCTCTGTGGGTTTTTAGGTAGGAGTTTTCAATTAGAGCAACCTGAGTGCAAGGTCTTTTATTTTCTAGGTTTTTGTTTGTTTGGTCCATCAAATGGCAGTCAAAAAGGCAAAAAAAAGAGAACAGAAAACCAGGAAAAATTTGAATAAACAAATTTCCCTAGCTTTCCTCTTCACATGTGTGTGTGAATGGTGGTTATCTCTAGAGAGGGGGTAAAGGGGGTTGGTAATGGACGAAGGGTTGGTTGGTTGGTTGGTTGGAACTATGCTAGTGCGGCTGCTGGCTCCTGTTTTTGTTGTTGTTTATGGCCATTACGTATACGCAACGTGTGCGAAAAAGGCTACACGAGGTCTGGTGGGGGTTGGAAAACGACAGCGGAAGCTAGGTGGGGGTGTAAATAAGAGCGAGAGAGAGAGATTCGGTGAAAGGTGGAAAGGGAGCAGAGAGTTAAGCAAAACAGGGGCGTAGAGAAACAGAAAAACACAGTCAAAAGGGGGGGCTTACAACAAAATAAAAGGAGGCAAGGAATTCAAAGGGATCCCCGTGGGTTGTGTGGGCGGTTTATGCCTTGGTATATACACAAAAATACGGCCAAAAATTCCAACCCCCCCTCGTAATAAAAACAACAACAAAACAACGCTTGTATGTCACGCATAAAAAAAAGAAGAAACACATTCTTCTCGGCCTCCTTTTGGCCATAATAATAATTTGTTTTTCTGGCGAAAAACAAGAAGGGGGGGACCTGTGTGTGAGCCCAAAATCAAGTACGTTCTCACACACGATTTTCCCTGCACAGATACATATATATACGTGGTATATATAGAGTTGTATTATAACTTTTATTGTGAGTCCACTTATGCTGGCTTGCTTTCGGCCCCAAATAATAGTTGTTCGTTGACTTTTGTCCGTGGACGGCACTTAAAAATTGTATCTTGTTTTGTTTTTTTTGTGTGTTTTTTTATGGCTTTTTTGGCGAAAAAAACGCAGTTTAAAAATATAGCCTAAGAGAAAGAGAGAGAGACAGAGAGGGAGAGGGAGAGCAGGCGATGTGGTAACTGTTAATTGTTGTTGCAAGTAGAACGCATGAAAAACTGGCACACACACACACACATATACACAGAAAGAGACACATACAAACACAGCTCGCTGACTGCGACGCGTTATAAAATGTAGAACCTTTTTTTCCGCTTATTTTTTTATTTATTTATTTTTTTTTTTTTGTTGGTTAGTTTAGTTAACGCGACGAACCCGAGAGTTGTGTGTTTTGGCCGAAAAGCGTTGAGAGCGGTTTTCTGAAAACGAAATTGAATTCGAGGCAATCTCAGCGACGGTAGAACAACGACTCAGCGCCAATCGACGAACGTTTCCCCATTTGGGGCCCCCAACTGCGCAGCCAGCGCCGGCAGAGGCAGCGCGACTGGGGCAGCAATAGAGGGAGATAGAGCATATCTAAGAGAGTCGCATTCTCTTTAAACGGTGGATCTCCCTCTCTCTCTTCCCTCTCTCTCTCTTTGGAACGCAATCCGAGGGATGCAATAATGATGCACGTGCGTTGTGTTACGTGGGTGCATGTGTGTGTGTTTGTGCGAGTGTGTGTGTGTTTGGAAAAAGATTACAATAAACACATTTTAGCAATATTACATATTTGGCCTATTTATTAAACCCCACACACACACACACACATGCAGCGCGGTTTGTTTCTGCCCCTCGCATTATCATGCCCCACCTCCCCCCCACTCTTCATAGATTAGAGTTGTTGACAGCGACTGCGACGCAGCCTGTACAGTGATCTAATAATGGTTAAGGTTGCGATTATCTGATTGGATTCCATCGTTCGGCTTGCAAATGCCAATTCAATATGCGAAGAGAATGGAAAACTATGTGGGAAGCAACAAAGCAGCAGCAGCAGCAGCATAACATGTGTATGTATTTAACATTTGTAACTATAAGAAAGTTCTCTTTTATTGATTTCAATTCCTAATCACTTCTATATATTAAGATTTAGCTTGGTATTTGAAAGATACAATAAGTAACAACAGTATTTTTTGATTATTTATATACTGTATTTTAAATAAATTTAGAGAACATTTCTGTATTTATTTAAAAATCTCTGCTAAAGGTATACATATTTTAAAAATGTTAATGTAAATTTACAGAACATTTCTGTAATTATGTAAAGATCTATGCTAAATGTATCAAGGTATATAAAAATGTTAATGTAAATTTACAGAACATTTCTGTAATTGATTTCAATTCCTAATCTTCTATATTTATTTATTAAGATTTAGCTTGGTACCTGAAAGATACAATTTAGCAACAACAGTATCTTTTAAATATATTTACTATATTTTAAATAAATTTAGAGAACATTTCTGTATTTATTTAAAAATCTCTGCTAAAGGTATACATATTTTAAAAATGTAAATGTACATTTACAGAACATTTCTGTAATTATGTAAAGATCTATGCTAAAGGTAAATTTTTAAAATTTATTAAAGATCTCTGCTAAAGGTATATTTTAAATTGTATTAATTAATAAATAATAATTTATAAATTATTAGCTTGACTTTATAAATGAATCACCTTCTGTGGGTTTTGATAAATCTAAAATTAAAGAAAATATCGCAAAACCCTCAAAAAATAGCTTTAATTAGGGAAATTATAATTTCCCTGAATCTTTATAGTGGTTATAAATCCATTGACTCCGATTTGGAAGCAATTTAGAAACTACTATGGGCCAAAAACCGCCGCAAAACCAGTGAGGCGTGCTCGGTGACACCTAGTTCTTGGGCATTTGGGACTAATTAACCGTATTCTCCACCCAAAACTAACCCCATTGTCATTCATATGAGTTGAAAGGCAGTGTGCTGCTAGCAGAGGCAGCAACGCTGGCGTTTTGGCTGGGCAAGCAAACACAGTTATGTTTCGTTACGTTTCGTATACGGGGGCCTGTTTTTGTTGTTGTTCTTGTTGTTGTTTTTATACCGATTCTTTACTTATTGTGCAATGATCCGTGGCAACTTAATTGCTTTTCGTTTGGGTTTTTGGCTACAGCAAAACGCGTGCGTTCTGCTTCCAACTTTTCTGCTTTTCAGTTTTCAGTTTTCAGCTCTCTTTGCGCTACGCTGCACTTCAAATGCTCGATTGTTGTCTATCAAAAACAGTAGAGAACCTCCCGTTCCACCGTTCCCGTTCCCCTCTCTCTCTACCTACCAAGTACTCGGTGCTCGGCACTCAGCCCACTTTGTCATTGTGGGAGGACGCATAAATAACGCCGCTGATAAAAAATGGGCGAAGGGCGAATCTAAAGCACGTAATTATGACCAGTCAGCCAGCCAGCCAGCTAGCTAGCTTGCTTTTTTCGTTTTTCTTTACTTTTTTTTATCAGCTCTCACTTACATAAGAGAAATCAAAAGGAAAAGACAGAAAGCGGGAAAAACACGTTGTTGGAAAATTGGCCTGGGAGCCAGCCATCATCCCCCCGCGCTTTGCTTCTGTTTGTGAAGTTGGAAAATTTGAATTTCATCAGCAAAGACAGCGAGCAAAACAATCACGATAATTAAATTGAGTTCACTGATGCGTATACTTAACATTAAATGCAAAGCCAAAATCCAAAGGCAGTCAAAACCAAACGCAAACTCATCTCAAAGCAAAAACCATAAAAAAAAACAATGGAAAAAAGGAAATCGGCAACAAAACTGCTTTAAAATGTACGAAAAAGCAAAGAACCTTCAACTGCCAGGGGTTTCTCTATATATATATATTTTTTGGTTTGGTTTGGGAGGATGTGCTTGTTGTTAGAAGCGGAACAGAAAGAAAAAAAATATAGGTTAGCGCGCGCTAGCCTTCGCATCCCTAAATCCCAATTGGAACTCGGGCTACATACACGGCTTCCAGAGAGCCGAAAGAGCGAGTGAAGAGAGATTGAAGGGAAGAGAGATTGAAGGGAAGAGAGAGAGAAAGCGCCAAGCATGCAAATATGTGGGACGCCCACTCAGACCACCCACCTTGCCACACGCTTTTGCCACCCACTTTTTAAACCAACAACAATGTCAGCTAAGAGAATTAAATATATTTTTGAGTGGCACAAATAATACACTAAGAAAAATCAAAATTTATACAAGAAATTTAAGGTTCAATTTTAGGTACAAAAATATTAATTAAAAATCGAAAAATAAAATTAAATAAACAACAAATTCGTTCATTTTAAGGAGGAAAATATTAATCAAATATTTTAATATAATTATTTTTAAATTATAAATTTAAGCTTAATTATTTCCCATTATTTAAAGGTTTTTGATTCAATTTTAGGTACAAAAAAATTAATTAAAAATCTAAAAATACAATTAAAATAACGAATTCGTTCATTTTTAGGTAGGAAAATATTAATTAAATATTTTAATATAATCTTTTTAAATTATAAATTAAAGCTTAATTATTTTCCATTATTTAAAGGTTTTTGATTCAATTTTAGGTACAAAAATATTTTAATATAAAAAAACAACGAATTTAAGATTCATTTTTAGGTAGAAAAATAAATATTTTAATACTTTATGATGATAAATTAAAGCTTAATTAGTTTTCATTATTTAAAGGGTATAATTTCAGATTTTATTGTGTCTTTGGAAATATTTTTATCAACTTATTTTTGAATTCAGAACTCAAATATTTCCTTTTAAGCAACATTCTCATCCACTTCACAAAAGATAACAAACCCCTAGGAAGATATAATTAAATTAAATCCCAGGCAAAAATATAACTATTCATAAAAGTAATATCTAATCATAAAAAATGATGATAGGGAGGAGGGAAGCTCTACAGAAATTTGCCTTCGTTTGGCTTTTGTGTCCGAGGGAAAATCAAATTAAATTACCTATACTTAACGTTATCAATTTAATGGGCCAAGTTTTCGGGAATTCCCTCTTTGGGGGTTGGTCAAATCGGCCGACAAAGTTGGCATGCCCCGCCGAGAACCCGAAACACCCCCCCCAACACCCCACAAAGGAAGGCCAAAAAATCAAAGCCACTTTTTTCGCTCTTAAGTGCAAAAATCAAACAACCCCCCAAAGTTCCTCTCTGCTCTCTCTCTCGACTCTCACGCGCGCGAATCGTGTTAGAAATCTCTCTGAAATCTCTTCCCCAATCACATCTCTCAACACGCCGCTCTTCGTGTGCATTATTTATTGCTCTTATACAGGCCTGCCGAATGCTGACGATGACGAAGGTGCTGCTGCTCCACTGTCAGTGTCACCGGCCCATCACCCACCACCCACCACCCACTGTTTCCTCTCGGTTCTCTCGCTCTTGCACCCGCCGTGTGCTCCTATCTACCTCTCTCTTGTTCGCTCACTGCCCCGTTTCGGGCCCAGTTAACTAGTAAACCAGCAACCTATAATGGAGCCTCTTCCGCGTTGTTATCCCTAAACCCAATTTTCCCCCAAAAATAAACACGCAGAGAAAATGGAAGCTAAAATGAATTTTTTTTGGTTGGAATTTCTTGGAATTGTTCACCAATCGGAGAAAATGGAAGCTAAAATGAATTTTTTGGTTGGAATTTCGTAGAATTTTTCACCAATCGGAGAAAATTGAAGCTAAAATGATTTTTTTGCTTGGAATTTCGTAGAATTTTTTCCCAATCAAAAATGTAACTTAAATATTTGGTTTAATATTTAATAATTAAGTTAAAATATTTAACAATGACCAAATAATATTTTAAAATTTAATTTATAGAAATTTATATCCCCTTTATTTTCTCTATATGCCTTTCCTAGTTTTACCCATTTGTCCTTTCGCCCCCCATTTTCGCATCCTGGAAAATGAACACCAGCTGGCGGCTGACACTCTGCCTCCTTCGCTTTGTTGTTTATTTCTTTGTGTGTGTGTGTGGAGTTTGTGCCTCGTGTGCCGTGGCTGGTTGTATAATAAATAACTTTGAAATAAATCAAATCCGGATCCTGGCGCGATGGACACATGTTAAATGGACCGGGAAATGTAAGCGGGAGCATCGGAATCAGTCATTTCGGTTTTTATTGGGTCAAAATCAACAAGAGCAGCGGCGACCTTAAAACGCATTAGCAGCCGCTGTCGGCCAGAGTCGTAATAATTTTATTAGCAAACATCAGAAATACATGGCTTAGCAGAGGCAAAAAGCTAAAAAGACGAAAGAGGCAAGAAGCTAAACAACAAAAAATAAAATAAAATAAAAGCGACTACGATTTCGAAAGGTGTTGGCTTTTTCAGAAGTTCAGATGTATGCATGAGCTGGGGGAAAGGGGCTTCCAGGGGGTTTGGGGGGTTGCGTCAAGTGCAGGCGGGCTCAAGGTAAAAGCACCGCAGCCGCAACCGCTGTCGACGTAGCAGCCAGCGTCGCTGCAACGCTTACGTTTTCCCCGAGTGCAAGATCAAGTGAAGCGAGTGGCCGAAAAAACAAAAAGCACCAAGAGAGCGGGGTTTAGAAATCAAAAGAGCGCGAGAGAGGCAATGTGGCAAGGTTGCTTTGATCAACTTGGAGTTACCTAGTATAGGTTGATTATTAAAAATAAAATACTGAAATTATCTAAGAAAAAGAAAGGAAGCTAACTTAGGCTCACCGAAATTTATATACCCTTGCAGAATCAAATAGAAAATTAATACGGAAATTCTGGAATAATAATTAGTTGCCAAATCTCAATTTTGATGAAAATATGTTGAAAACTGACAAAGTTATGGTTTTTTCTTTTATTTTTCTAATTGTTCCTATGGAAGCTATAGGATATAGTTAGCCGATTTTCATAAAAATAAAACCAAAATTCAGGAATAAAAAAAAGTTGCTAAATCTCAACTTTGATGAAAATATGTTGAAAACTGACAAAGTTACTAAAAATTTTCCGATTGTTCCTATGGCAGCTATATGATATAGTCGTCCGATCCGGCTCGTTCCAACATATGTACGAGTGAGAGTATATAGAAGACTAACTACAAAGATTCATTCAGATAGCTTTAAAACTGAGGGACTAGTTTGCGTAGAAACGGACAGACAGACGGACAGACGGATATACCTTGCAAGGGTATAAATATGGATACAAATTTGGCTTAAAAATAAATAAAGAACAAAAGCATTAAATTATTAAAATTTTTACTCATTATTTATTATAATTTCCATTATTACCCATTATCTCCTATCTGCGCTTCTTCCATAAAACTCCACCTATTACAGGGTATTTAAGCTAGCTGCGCGCGGGTGACACACTATCCTTCTCTTTCCAACACTCTGTGCCACACAACACAACACCTTTCTCCCTCTCTCGCCACCTCGCATGCAGTTTGCGGCTAATTTTGTTTTTAGGCATTTCTGGAGGCGATGCTGTTTAGGCCGCTTTAGCCAAGTGGTGACAGCAGCGACGGCAGCGAATAGCGACTGCGACAGAGGCAGAGGCTGAGGCAGACACTAGACTAGCTGCGACTAGTTAAAAAGAACAAATTGACTAAGCATGAAACAAGTTTTAGACAGAGAGAGGTTTTAGCCAGGCTAGCGCTGAGCTCGGATCGGAATTGGAATCGTAATCGGAATAGGGGAGTTGGTGTTGGCTAGAGCGGGATGGCGAATGACATACTGACCCAATTTCGTGTTTCGATTTTCTGGTTTTTCTTAAGAATACACGTTTTCCGCTGAACAGGGACAGAGAGGGAGAGCAAGAAAGAGAGAGAGAGAGAGAGGGAGAGCAAACACACACACACACGTGTTCGAGGCGAGTTGCAACGGCCAAGAATTTTCGCCTGGCATTTTTCAATTTCCCTGCGAGTGACATTTCCCGCCCTCGCCCCCCGCTCTCACTCTAGCTGGCTCGTTCTTTTTGTGATAAACTCACCGTTAGCTGATGTCCTCTTCGGAGACTTTTCCGATTGGCCGCTGTTGTGATTGTTGTTCCTGCTGCTGCTGCTGCTCCTTTGGACGCTTACGTTACGTTTGCCGCTTGCTTACGTTTTTAGATGCCGTCGTTTACAATAATTGTTGTTGGTATTGCAATGCCGAATTTACCGATTACGTGAGATATGGGGAGCAAGCATATAATATATTATATTTACTCAACAAGAAGAACAAGAACTAGGTTGGCCAAAGACGAATGGGACTACGACTGCGGTTGGATTTTGGTTTGAAACACGATAGAGAGATACTATATCTTTAGTTGTTTACTATAGCTTTAATATGCTTCTATATTTGAACGATTTTTTGGATGCTCCTTGATATTTTGGTGGTGTTTTTCCTTGTTGGTTTTATTGTTGTGTTCCGATTTATTTTTATGAGAATTTGACTTATTTTACACTAGAGAACTTACTTCCTACGAATCACAATTAGAAATGAGTGTTGGGCGGTGACCGTTGGGAAAGTTCACTTTTGAAGTGAAAAACTATGCGTCGTCTACTACGGGGCACCGAAAAATACACCGAATAACACAAAAATAACTCTTGTGTTTTAGCCAAGCGGGAAAACTCCTGCGGAAAAGCGCAATCTTTCTCTCTAAACCCTGCCAAATGGGAGCTCGTGATGTAACGGCGACGGCGGCTGAGTGTGGAAAACGCGACAGCAGCTGAGTGTGTGGAAAACGCGTAACCTTCTTCTTCTTGTCTCGTGGAAATGCGGCGCATTTGAATTTGCCCCACTGTTAAAATGATTTGTTGTTGTTGTTGAACGGCCGAATGTTGAGTGAATGAGGAATTGACAAAATGACAAATTGACGAAACATTGACGAAATCTTCTCTGTTGCGTTCATGTTAGAATCCATGGCAGAGGAGCGTAACAGCAAAAAATCTAGTGGAATATAGCCAGAAATCCTCTCTTCTGTTAGATTTTATAAGCCAAAACGCTGTTAACCAGCCAAATTTACAGATGAGAAAAAACTGTCAACGTATTTCACGCATTTCAAACAGCTGTTACATTTTCTGGTATGTACCATACAAAAAATACCGAAATAACGCGTTCTGGCGGAGAAGTGGGACCCTGGTCTGGGGATTTGGTTTATTTATCGATTTTCCACTTGTTGCTGCCGCCTGTCATGGAAAAGCTATTTCGTGAAGCTTAAGCTCAAAACCCGACTTACAAAATTTATTCTCCGAGTATTACCGGTAGAACTGGTCTCCCCGCCGCGGCTAAAAACCCCCCCAGCTGCGTTCAAAGCTCCCGCTTTTGACTCACCGCCGAATTGGAATTTCTCGTGTTTTTTCCCAAATCAGTTTTATTTGAGCCGCAAAACTGGCAGCAGCAGCAGCACGCATCATGTCCGCAGGTCGAGTAGTAATCTATGGCGGTAAGGGAGCCTTGGGCTCCGCCTGTGTCGATCATTTCAAAGCCAACAATTATGTGAGTAACCTTTCACTTTCACACAGAATAAGTCCCTCAGCATTAACCATTGTTTTCCACCTTTAGTGGGTCGGCAGCATTGACTTGACGGAGAACGAGAAGGCCGATGTCAGCATTGTGGTGCCACGCGATGCTTCGTGGTCGGAGCAGGAGGATGCGGTGGTCTGCAAGGTGGGGGAATCGCTGTCGGGCGAGAAGCTGGATGCCGTCATCTGTGTGGCCGGCGGCTGGGCCGGTGGCAATGCCAAGAAGGACCTGGCCAAGAACGCCGATCTCATGTGGAAGCAGAGCGTCTGGACCTCGTCCATATCCGCTGCTGTGGCGGCTCAGTACCTCAAGGAGGGCGGATTACTGGCTTTGACAGGAGCCAAGCCCGCTCTGGAGGGCACTCCCGGCATGATTGGCTACGGCATGGCCAAGGCAGCCGTCCACCAGCTCACCCAGTCGCTGGGTGCCGAGAAATCCGGCCTACCCGCGGGATCTTTGGCAGTGTCCATCCTTCCCGTGACCCTGGATACGCCCATGAACCGCAAATGGATGCCTGATGCGGACTTTGGCACCTGGACACCGCTCACCGAGGTGGCTGGACTCTTCCAAAAGTGGACCCAGGGACAGGAGCGTCCCAAGACCGGATCTCTGCTGCAGCTGATCACCAAAAACGGAGTCACAGAGCTCGTGGCAGCTGAGTAGGACGAAAGATATCGAATACAGGATACAATAATGCTCAAAGACATAAGAATAATCTACCAAATGCTTGGCGCTTGTACATAAACTATTCATAAATAAATCGCTCGGCGGCTTTCGAACGTTTAATGTGGATCTGTTTACACGATTTGGGGGGCTCTGAGGATAACCTATTGAACTTGGCAGCGAAAAGACTGCGTTTAATGTATAATCTTTAGTTTGATTCGTTTGGAGTCGGTTCCTACGCCTTCTTCTTCTTCATGATCTTCATAAACAGCACCATGCCTGAAAATGGAAAGGGGAATAAACTCATTAGAGTGATTAACCTGCAGGTGAACTTCAATAAATCGATCCAATTTAAGTAATTAAGCCTCAGGTTGAGTCACAGAAAACTTGTTTGTGCTGAAATTACCTGATTTGCGAGTTTTGCATTACAGTAAACAAATATTTTAACTGGTTTAATGGGTTTTAAGCATAAGTTCAAAGGCTTTCTTAGGACATGTTCTAATTTAGTTACTTTAAATTCATAAAAGTATTAAATTATGAAGCCTATACTTCTTTTTGATTATACAAATGTTTTGCAATCAATATAATTACTTTTAAATAAAGAGAAATCTAACCTTCATTGAAACCTAGACACGAATTTACAGCGATTTACAGAATTTATAATACAGGCTTTGATTTAATTATGACTCACCTATAAAAGTAACAATAACAAAGACAATCATTAGCCAAAGCCAGCACTTGTAGGCATTTTTTGAATGCTGCTCTAGCTTCTCAGCCTCTTTTCCCAGCGAATTTATATTGCGATCCGCCATTCCTGCGGACCGTGACACCACCTCGGTATCCCTGCGAATGATCCTGTTGGCCGTCTCTGTCTGCTCCTTCAGATTTCGCGTCAGTGAGAGCATATGATCGGTGATCTTCTCCTGGGCGTTCGTGTAATACTTGGCAGCCTCGTTCATATTGTCGGCAGAAGTTGTTTGGCTGCTTCCGCCACCGGGACTGGACTCCTCAGCACCTCCTCGACGTCGTCGTAGAGCGGCATCGCCATCTGAAAGGGGTTTAAACTTTAATGTAAGTTTCTAGAGGTATATTTTGTAGGGTTTTTAGATATATTTCAGGTTTGGGCTATTATTTAAATCAAACTTCTAGTATGTAAATGCGAATTAGAGCGGGTAATACGGGTTACCTGGAATATTCAGTAGTTTCTCTGTGATTTTATATGTTTTTATTAACTTTTTAGATTTGTAAACTGGCTATAGACCAAAAGACCAAGCCTCTGTGTGAAACAATTAAAATAAGACTGGATTTCACAATAGCTGTAGAAACATAATAACAAAACTTTCTCTAAACATTTATAAAATCTTTGGAAAGTCTTCAAAAACTAAAATAAATATTTAAAATATAAATATATAGTTTAAGGATCTTCCCCTTCCTTCGAATCCCTAGAAATTCACCCTCTAGCAGCTCCTTTCGCAGTTCGTTGTGTTGCTTTGTGTTCTGCAGCTGTCGCATTTCTTTCAGTGCATTCTCCCCGGCTTCGCTGATCGATGAGGTGGATTGCAATGAGTGATGTGTTGATGTGGAGCTGGCGGCCACTTCTGTGAAGCCCGTGGCGATCTTCAACGCCTTCAGTCGCTCCTTGTAGCCCGCGATTCGGGTGGCACTCTGTGGATCGTCCATATCCTCCAGTTCGGCGAGCATCGTGTCCAGCGACTTGATGAACTTCTGCAGCCGCCAGAAGTTCTGCTCGCTCTTGGCCAAGTCCTCGCAGTTGGACAACAGCGTACGGATATTTACATTTAGCTTCGTGGCCATTTCGGAGGGGAAAACATGAAAAACAACAAAGTACAAGCTGATGGACCCTGGAGGAGATGAGCCCTGGGCGATAATTTGCTATCGATAATCAGTAGTAAAAAAAATTAATTAAATTAATTAAATAATATAAAGATCACAAATAAATAGATGCAATACACAAATAAAGGCAAATATAAAGACAAAAATAACAATAATAAGGTTGTTCTTATTTAGCAATTTTTGAAATTTGGCTTGCGGTATATTTCAGCAAATGCACTAAAAAACACCACAGTCGCTACAGCATAGTTTCTGCTGACGCCTACTTCTGGGCGCGAATCCGGAAATCTTATCAAAAGTCTCAATATCAGAAGTTATCAATTAAACCTGATAGTTGGCCAGCATATGTGTATTACCATGCAAGCGCGTATTTTTGGTAACAGTTGGCGCACGCAAGGTGTCAACATCAAACAGTCGCTTCTTAGGTAATATGCTCTTATTTTTTTAATCGCCGCGAAGTGTCGTTACACTTGACGAGGTGTTATCAAGCAGCAGCTGACGCGGCAAAAACAAAATATTAAAACAAAAAAAAACATCCCTTTGGGGGCGCATGTGCTTGTTACCATTATTTTGACCGCTATGAATGAAACGTCGTTGCTCTCTCTCTCTCTCTGTATTTTCTACTTTCTCTGGCTCTCACACTCCTGCGCAGCGCAGCAGCAGTTAACGCTGCATGTGAAAAAGTCCCCGTCGCCAAACGACGTGAAAATCGAAATCGATAAGTAAGCAACGGATTTCAGGAAGCGAGAAAAGTGCTTGAATTTTGTGTAAAAAACCCACAGATAACTCCAAATCAACCTAAATAAATCAACAACCCAACCTGGCCATGTCCAAGAAGAGTGTTAGCCAAGTGTTCTTTGATAAACCGTAGTTTAAAGAAAAGCTAAGCTAGTCCGGGGGCCCAAGAAATCGATACGAATATAGCCGAAAAACGGGGGGCTGCTGTGTGGGCTGTGGGCTGCTCCAGTGAAAAATTCCAATGAAAAGTGTTCTAAATTAAGCTTTGAGCAAAGGCTCGTTTTAATCCTTATTTTCCTGCCAGTTTCCATTGCATTTTGAGTTACATAAGTTACGAGAACCATGGCTGCGTAGCGAAACCATTAACGGCTTGAGAAAACCACCAAACCACCCACACCCATTCACACGGAAAGAAAAGAAATAAAATAAATTGAAAATAAACATAAATGGTTTATTTTTTATATTACTTTTCCAATTATATTGAAAGAAATATTTGATTTCTGTTCTATGAATAAAAGGAAAGCAAAAGATATGTTGGTTTAATCAATCAATTAAAATCAAAATTAGAATATTAAATACTTTAGAGAAAAATACTTTTCCTATGAAATGAATTTAAAAATAAGCTTCCAAAATATTTTATGACTTAAAAAAATAAATGAAAAGTGTCTAAAAATATCTAAAACATTTTAAAAATAGGTAATAAATGCTTTAAAATTTACTAAAAAAATTAATTTTCAAATATATATTTCAAAATGTCTAAAATATATTTGAAATATTATTGTTTGAAGCACTCTTGAAGGTTTTTTTTTTGAGAAGAATACTAAACTTTAATAAACTTTCAAGTTTAAAACTAACAAAGCAATATTCATATTTTCTACTGCAAGAAATTATGTTGAAAAGCCTAGGAAAAGCCTGTTTCTATTGAAAAAAATACCTATTAATATTAAAACCAAATAAATAAATGTAATATTAAATCTTTTCAAGCTACTCCATTTCATATCGTATCATAACTTCCCTTTTGCAGTTGCTAGAGGTAATGTAACGTCATTTGATCGGAACTCAAACAGAAAAGAAAAACCGTAGAAAGACCTGATTAAAGTAGACAAAGCCCCAAGATGCAGCCGCCGCCGCGTAAGGTAAAGCTACAAAAATCTTCCAAAAACATATAAAGTATCATTCTAGTTAACCATTTTTAATATATATTCCACAGGGAAACTATGTGAAGTTCCTCAAGAACTTGCACACGGAGCAGGTGGCCAAGCTGCAGCTGAAGAATCAGCATGAGTGCGACCTGTTGGAGGACATTCGCCAGTTCACCATCAAGCGCTCGGCCATTGAGAAGTCGTACAGTGAGGCCTTGCTAAAGATTTCATCGCAGTATCTGAACAAGAAGATACCCAATATACCGGATATTAAAATGGATGGGATTGAGGAGCGTTGGTGGGTTACTCAAGGAAATATATACAAAAAATCGAATATCAAGCTGAAAATTATAATATTAATCTTCATTTACTAATTTCTGATTTTATCTTCATCAGGAACATGTGGAGCGTTTGGCGCACTGTGCTCGAGGAGAATGAGAAGCTGGCCCGAGCCCGTTTGGCCGCCATCGAGGTGTTCCAACAGCAAATCGCCGATGAGGCCAAGGTCCTCAGAGATTATAAGTTGGCCATAGCAAAACGTTCCCTTTCCGGCATTGTCAATGTGCAGAAGGAACTCCACTTGAGCGTTGGCGATGTGGACAAAACCAAGAAATCGTACTTCGACGAAGAGCATTGTGCCCATGACGTCCGCGACAAGGCTCGGGATATTGAGGAGAAGCTAAAGAAGAAGAAGGGTTCATTCTTCCAGTCCATCACCTCGTTGCAGAAGAACAGCGCTCGGGTCACATCCCGCAAGGAGTTGCTTGAGGAGAAGTCTTCTGGAGCCAGAAACGACTATGTGCTTAGTCTGGCAGCGGCCAATGCTCATCAGAATCGCTATTTTACGGTGGATTTGCAGACCACGATGACGACAATGGAAAACTATGTTTTCGAGAGGGTCGCCGAGTACCTGATGCTAATGGGGTGAGTTGGGGGTATTGTTTAAGGATAATATAAGTATTTATAAGTAATATTTAGGGAATTTGTGGTGGGAAAACAAGTGTGATTGGTAGTCTTAGAATTTCTTCCTCTCAAATACTTTAAACCCCTAAAAACTGATTAAAATAAGTAGCTTTCCTATCTCAATTTTCCCAAAATGAAAGTAATTGAAATTTTCGTATAATTTATTTAAAACTTTGAAGTATATTTTTGTTAATTTCTTACAATTAATTTACAACTTTAAAGTTTTAAGACTTGGTAGTAAAAATGTCTTATTCTCAATGGAAACCTAGTCTGATAAAGTTCTCAGAATGATTCATGGTTTATAAGAATGTGTAACGGCGCCCCATTTTATCGATTTCATTGCCTAGGCTTTAGCTGGATTAGATTGGGTGGAAAATGAAAATCGTTATCAGTTGCGAATGCCATTAATGGGAAATGGAAAGCTTATGGGTAAATTTTTTAAACTTTATGATCTGATTTACCATTGTGATAAAGTTTTATGTACAAGCTTATATATTTTTGTAGAGTTTAAATGTATTTTTAGAATCTTTATTTAATATATCCCTAAATACTCAACCTTACTTCCCTTCTTTACTCCATTTTATTGACTTATTTCCCCTTAATTTCCAGACGCACAGAGCTGCTGACCTGCTCGGCCACCCAAAACAGCTTCGGCAAGATCCGCGACCAGGCTCAACAGCTCACCCGGGAGTACAATCTGCAATGCTGCTATCTGTTCTATCCAGTGCTGAAGCAGCACATCCAGTACGACTTCGAGGCTTGCGACAATGATCCGGTGCGCAAGGTGACCGCCGAGCATGAGTCCGCTGCCGAGACACTGACCAAGGAGGCCAAGAATCTGGCCGGCAGGGTGGTGAAGGAGAATGCCTCGATCCGGGAGAATGCCAAGAAGCTGGCCCTGTGCCAGTCGCTGCGAGACTCTGGGCAACGCAGCGATCCCAATGATCCGAATGGTCCAGACTTGGACACAAAGATCGAAGAGTTCCGCGATCAGATCCGGCGTTCGGAGACGGAGAAGGCCAAGGCGGAGGCTTGCCTGCAGTGCCTGCGTGATGGTGGCATCAATGTGGACGAGTGGGTGCAGGAGGCAGAGATTATGGGTGTGCAGGAGCTGACCCGTTCGGCCAGTTCAATTTCAATGCGCACCGATGCCTCTGGGCAGGGCGAGAATCCCAGCTCGGATTCTTTCTATGACAGCGACAAGGAGGAGACTCAGGCCCAGGCCTCGGCCCAGGCCAAGCCCAAGGCAGAGCAGCAGCTGTCCCGGGATCGCACCTTTAGCGATAGTGACGACGAGCCCGACGAGCGTCCATCGGCATCGGCGGCGGCAGCAGCTTCTTCCAGTTCGGCAGCTGCAGCGGCTGCCTCATCAGCGGCAATGGCCACCGGAGGCGGAGGCTGGGACGATCCCACCGAGGTTAACTGGGGGGCCGAAGAGGAGGAGGACAAGGACGAACCGATTGTACCCGAGCCCAAGGAGGCCATATTTAAGTGCACTGCGCTATACAGCTATACGGTAAGGGGTGACCTTTTCGAATCTTAGTTTCCTTTGAAAACTTGTATCCTTGCAGGCCCAAAATCCCGATGAGCTCACCATTGTTGAAAACGAACAGCTCGAGGTGGTCGGCGAGGGCGATGGCGACGGCTGGCTGAGGGCCCGCAACTACCGCGGCGAGGAGGGCTACGTGCCGCACAACTATCTGGACATTGACCAGGAGACAGCGGGCAGCGCCTTTAATGGTACTTCCGGCAATCAATTGCGCTCTCAAATCTCATTCTCATCTGTCGATTATACTGTTGACAATGAAGATCAGACGGTGGACTCGATGCAATCGCCCGACCAGGTATCGGTCATCATGGCGCCCCAGAAGCGTGTCAAATCGGATGTGGAATGGTGCATTGCGCTCTACGACTACGATGCCACTGCCGAGGATGAGCTGACCTTCGAGGAGGGCGACAAGATCAAGATTGTCACGAAGACCGCTCACGGTGTGGACGATGGCTGGTGGGAGGGAGAGCTGGATGGCAAATTTGGCAACTTCCCATCGCTGGTCGTTGAGGAGTGCGATGAGATGGGCGAGCCACTTAGCGAGGGCTGCGATGAGTCACCACCGCCCACAGCGGCGCCCAGTTTTGCACTGCCACCGGCACCGGCACTGCCGCCAGAGTATGCCCATGAGCTGGAGCTGGAGCTAACGGAGGATATGTTTGGCTCACAGGATACGGCAGGTGAGAGGGAAAGGAATATTGAATTATTTACTGAGAAATGACAATTTCTTTGCCATTTTCTGTAGATGAGGATAGCGGCTATATACCAAACGGCGCTGCAGCACCGAGCATGCCTCCGCCAGGTAAATGCCCCCGCCCTTGACACCACCCCTTAGCACCTGGTCTTTTGTTACCCTTTCTATATATTTATACCTTTATCCTATACAATTTGTATCTGTCACTCAATATCGATTCCTCTAGTACCAAACATTTGTATAATTTCTAACTTTCCACTAAAAAAAAAAACAAAAAAAAAACAAAACAAAAACCAAACCGATTTCGATCCAAAAGTACTGTTTTTTACCTGCTTCTGTATTCTCTAGAGGTAAACCTAAACTCCAAAAAAGCAGCTCGTCTAACTACTAACCACTAGTACCACCACTACCACTAAACCACCACTAAAAACCACCACAAATTTACCAAAGAATATATATAATCCACCATGTCACTGTAACTACTCTCCGTTAATGTGCTATTTTGTCTCTCGCCTTCAAAAGTCTTCGCAAGTCTCCGCAGCCGAGACGAGATCGATCCACCGATGATATTGATATGCCCTACGATTTCTTACAGTGTTTATCCTTAGGTGTCGTGTCGGTGTCGTGTTACCTTTAACTCTCCATCTTCGATTTGTTTCTTTTGCAGCTTCTCTTTATCTTTACATTAATCAAGAATATGAACAATAACTGAGTGTGTGTGTGTGGCACTGAAATTTCAATTTAATTGCATTTAAAAGCTTTGATTGGTTATTGATTTTCTTTTCGAAATATATCACATTTCTTTCTTGCATTGTTTGTGTTTTTTGCTCTCAGTGTAACTGTCTATTTGTGTCATTTAAGGCCAGAACCAAAGCCAAACCACTGCCAAGAAGGGTAATTTTATAAAATATGCTCTAACTCACCCTAAAAATACTTAAATATATATAACTTTTACTTGATTCAGTAACTTTAGTGTAGGGAAATCTGTTCCATTTCCATTTATTTGAGAGCATGACCAAAGAATCCTCTTTTTAATATTCTTCTTGGTATTAAAGTTATATATAATATATTCTCTGTGATGTCCCCTTTGAGGTTTTTCTATGAAATCTTTATTACTATAACTACCAATATCTTGAAAGTTAAAACCCGTTCTTTGTATATAACCATTTATAAACCATATATCGGTTTCCCTTATGTAGTTCAGCAATAATCAGACTGAAATTGGAAACCGAAGCTGTTCAGCACTGTGAAAACCCCCTAGTTTTCGGCCCCCTTCTCCCCTGCATGCTTGTCCCCCTCAGATCCGTATAAATGTATCTTAAAGTTTTTAATATTATTTAATTAATGCTTACCATTTGCTTCTTTTGAGTTTCCACTTGCCAAAACCTTTTCGTGTTCCTTTAGATAGTTTCTTGTTTCAAGGCTGCCTTGACTTGAACCAGAGATCATTTTTAGTTCCTACCTCACCGCTCTAAAGCCTTTTGATCGATAATGTTTTAAGTAATAAGTAATAGCTTAAAGATTACCAAATATTGTTAACTAAGCAAACGAATATTTTCTCATCTATTTTTAATGCATACTCAGTACTCATCCAAGAGCCTGGCATGGAGGTAAAATATTTTATTACAAAGGAAATATAAACTAAAATACTTTTGGGTTTAATTTTTAGGAATTTATTTTTAAAAGAATAGATAACATAAGATTAATTTAATTTAACCAAAGAAGAGGAAAAATACGACCTTTAAGGGGGCCTTAAAAATTTCTAAAGATTTTTAATTCAATTAAAAATGGCACCCAAAGTATATGATTTTTGTTTCGATTTGAAATCTTCAATTATTTGGGATAGTAATAAAATTTGAACTTATGATCCTATTATTTTTAGGAGAAATTATATTTTTTCTTCAAATGAGAAATATTTGCTATATATTTTTTTATATATAAAATATACTCATTTAATAATAATATTAAAAACTTTATTTGCTTATCTAACACTTCAAACTTTATAAATTTAATTAGTTTCTTTATTAATTAAATTTTCTTCCCTTTTCCAGGACGACCTCAGTGACGATGGGCAACCGCCACCATCGTTGCCGCCGCCCCAATTGCCAAAAGCGGGCGGACCCGGACCGGGATCGGGTGAGAAGGGCGCTAAAGGGGCGGCGGCCAGCGCCAACACGCTGAACTTAGGTATGGCACAAATAATTGTTACCGCTGCAACCCCCATGGTTGAAGACGGTGCCGATAAATCTTTCCCACCAGTAGGAGAGAGCGATGCTGCTCAGCCGGATCAGCCGTCCAACAGCAAGGATGAGTCACAGTCCCAGTCGCAGTCGGAGGCGGCCAAGAAGCCAGATATTGCGCCCAAGCCGCAGGCCAAGGCACCAGCGGCTCCTGCTGCTGCGGCCAAAGAAGGTAATCCGGCTGTGGGTAGGCCTGTGGTGAGCATAACACTGACCGAGTATCCATCCTGTGATGCAGAGGACCAACAGTCCTACTCGGAGGGCACGGACTCAGCCTCGGCTGCCGATGTACCAGCGTTGCAGGAGGTCGAGGATCCGTTCAACGAGAAGGCCAAGGGTGATTCCGGCGGCGGCGGCGGCGGCGGTGATGGATTTGAGGCCAACTTTGAGGCCAATTTTGATGCCAACTTTGATGATGCCTTTGCTGGCAGCGGAGCAGGATCAGGAGGCGGCGGCGGCGGAGGCGGTGGGGGTGGTAGATCAGGCGGCGAGCAGTCGAGCGATCTGGACGTGAATGGAGAGGCGGCCGGTGAATCGAGATCCGGTGACGGCGATGAGGATATTGAGGCACCCAAGCAGGTGGTCGGTGGGCGAGCTAGCATACCCGAGGAATTGGACTCAAATCAATTGGCACGTTTGCAAAATCTGAAGGAGTCGAACGCTTAGATTCGGTGCTCCGGTCTCTTCCTCTTGGTCGGCTACTTCAATGTTGTTTCTTTTGTTCTTTTAGGCACACGACCCTGAGCATGATATATACTCGTACTATATAGACTATAGCCACGGACAGTAGTAGAGCGGATCAGCGGAACACCACAGCCACCACCACGAACCAAATCACAATCCTACAACAACACCTTGAAAGAATATTGATCTCAAAACTCCAAACACACACAAACACACCTCTCTCCAAGCAATCCTACACTACCCTGCAGTACCAGTCATCAACGTTTAATCAACAATTCATCAACAGCCGAAGGGGTGTTGTTGATGAATCATCGATGAATTGCCATACAAATTGTTGATGAATTTAACATGGGCATGTCCTAGGCTGTCATCAACAACATTTCATCAACAATTAATCGGTGAATTGTTGATGAAAAGTTGATGAAAAGTTGATGACATGTTGATGAAAAGTTGATGATGATATATATCCAAGACATGCGAAGATCGGTTGAATGTCTCCAGCTTGCAGAGCAGGGCTGCCAAGGAGCAGAGAGCAGGGGTGCCCAGAAAGCGATCTCTAAAATAGAAGGCATTAATTCCCATAGCTGAAAGTTTGTAATAGTTGGGAAGTTCGACTGTTTAGCAGCTATAGCCTGACACAGACGGACTTAAATCGGGCTGCGATAATAAATATTGATACATTTTCACACCCAGATTTTTTGTCATTAGTAAAAGTAAAGTAAATTCTATTAGCGCTGCCCGAAGACACATACAACGACACAATAGCAGGTCAAGATAAATCAATAGAGTATACATGTAACTTATATATTATAATCAGGTCGAGATCCAGTCCTCTCCCAAAATTCACGTACAGCGCTCAAATTGTGTACATCCATTTGAATACTTCTTCTGACTGCCTCTGGGGCTATAGTTAGACATCAACTGGGCCTTCATAAACAAAACCACCATACGATATATATATATATATATATACTATATTTAAATATATATACATAATTATGTTAGTTTGTAATGTGTTATACCCTCAGACGACGACTCACGTATGGAATATATACACTGATGATGATATATATATATTATAATTGAAATATTGTAACGTTTTGAAAGGCAATTATGTACTTGTAGCACTCAGACACGGGTCTTCGAATATCAGCAGCATCCGCAAAACTAATCGAGCAATAATAAATATGTATATAAATCTAAGAAAAACTAGAGAGAGATATTAAGTTCGCTTGATCTAACCAAATGCATATTATTATTATTATTATTATTATAACCAACAGCAGCCAATCAATGAAGTTTTAAAAGTCAATTCAGTTGGTTTTTGTTTTGGATTTGGCCCCCTACTTAGTCCCTAGGATCCCAGCACATTATATAGTAAATATTAATCGAAAAATATGTATTCGGGTGGAGAGAATGTCATGTATTGTTGTAATTGTGTAATGCAAAAACACTAGCCTAATTAGTTAAATGTTTTTCGTGTCTAGTAAAAAATGATCTAAGTTAATGTTGGATGCCAGAAAGAAGATATTTGAAATTAGTAAAAAGGCCTAACACGAGACTTTGTTTGCGATACTCGAATAATATATAATAAAGTTTATAGCTCACCACAATCGGATGATAAACTCTTCATATTCACATAACCGATATATTATACAGTGCATTAATATAGAAATGAGGCAAAACGAAACTAATTAAGTCGCAAACTGAATTGTAATTGTAATTTTTGCCCCCACCCCCCAACCAGTGAGTTAATCAATGTTTTATGTCCAAAAACCAAAAGAAAAAACAACCTTTTGTTCGAACAACAACAACTAACAAATAAAATTTCCACTTTAAAGCAAGAGAAGCCCAAACGAGTTTTCTTTGGAATAATAAATCAATTAAAAACACATTTGTAATTGTAATTTTTTTACATATCTTTATTTATATTCACTTCATTGCAATATTATAATATTTTTCCTTCTTGGTTTGCATTTTTCCTTCTTGGATGTTTTTGTTTTTTAGTTTTAGTATTTAACTTAATAATATAGGTTCCTTTTTTGGGTTTTATCATTTACGTTTCTTGTAACATTCATCTCTCTTATTATTTCCCTCGTTTTTTAATTATTTTGTTATGTGTGTGTGTTTATTCTTTATATGCTATAGATAATTATTCTCATTTTGTATTTATTTATTTATTTTTTTTTTTTTTGGTATTTTCAATTTGGTTTTTTTCATTTTATATAACGAAATTAACACAGTCAAAATTTGTGATCAGTGATCAATCATTACATACGCATTACGTTTTTAAATTATTTCTCATGGTTTCTCCTCAAACATATTCTGGCTTATATACTTATGTGGGGTTTCCTTTTCTTCTTTTGTTTGGTTTTTGTTAGGATCCTTAAGAGGCTGATGGAGGAGGTTGGGGCAACCGAAATTCTGGGGCTGGCTGGAAATAATCGTCTGAGAGGGTAGAGGGGAACCAATAATTGACAGCAGACCAATGTGTGAGAGCTGGGATTTAGTTGGAATTTCGGGATTAACGGGCTGCCTGGCTTTTGGTAATCATAAAAAATGTTCATTTATTGCATTTAGGAACTCTTTTTGATGGACGGATAAACCAAAAATTATATAGACACTCGTGCACTCCTGCCTCCTGCTGCCTGCTGGCTCCTCCCTGTTTGTAGCTGATAATATGAGACTTGAATCTGGTAATTTGATATATCATATATATATATGTATCTGAGACAAATCATACACATGTTAGCCAGGGCCCGCGGGAATGGATTTTCAGAGGGTGAGGTCGGGATTACTTGCAGGTGCTGGAGGTCCCTAATCTTAAAATGTAATAACAAATTTTCTTACGCATTTTTCTCCTTGCTTGAGCAAAAGGTGTGGGGGGAATGGTGATTTTGGGGGGTCCAGGAATCGCTCTAAAATTAATGCTTCGTAATTAATATTTCATAATTAATAATTAATAATGACGCAACAAACTAAAAGTATGCAACGTACAACCATAAGTGTGTGTCTGTGTTTCTGTGTCGATTAGTGTTTAACTTCATTCTAACAATTCATGGTTCAATCTCTCGTCTGGCTGCCTAGGGGTTATAGACTATTTCTCAATAATAATATTTTCACTTGCATTTTCAACTTTGAATTCATTTTAAAAATGTCTTTATTATTTACGTGTTCTTTTTTTGTTGCGGTGCAATCTGCTTGAACGGGGAGCCGGTTTTTGTCAGTGTAACTGTCTCTGTGTGTGTGTGTGTGTGTGGATTCAACTTAATCGCTAAGGTTCTCAACTTGTTGGTTTGCTTATCTAAATACTTTAGAATTTCCCTTTTTGGTTTTTGCTTGTTCTTGAGACCACCGTACATACATATATAATATATAATTAAATATACATCATATACGTAATTATTACATCGCGATATATATATATATACCCGATCCTCTCTCTCATATAATTTTTACTTATTTATTTTCTCCTTTCGGTTGCTTTATAAAACGTTGGTGTTGGTGTCGCCGTCTAAACAGCAACACCAAAAATGCTTCAAACATTTCATTGTGTGTATAATTTAACATTTTACATATTTTATTTTCATTTTCATTTTCATTTTTATGGTTTTGTTTCTTAATTTTCCTCCTTTACTTTATTTGGTTTTTGTTTTGTTTTTTGTTGTTGTCCTAAATGCTCTCCCGCATACGCACACGGTACGTATGCGCAATTTTTCGTCTTGCCTCGTTAATTTGTTTATAAAAAAGTTACCTCTCACTATGGCCAACTAAATTGTTTGTTTGGTTTTCTTCTTTCACACAAACGAAATTATAAACTAGATTCGGTAGAGTAAAAAATTCCATATGAAATTATTAAACGCATCAACTTCTGTGTGTGTCTTAAAATGTTGTCAAACTCTATTCTGCTGTTTTTTTTTCGTTTACTAAACTAAAATTTCATTTCTTTTGTTTTCATTAAATTACGTTCTTTGGAAATACGCTCCGAAACCGTTGAGCAGCTATTTGTTGTTGTTCTTTCTTTTCAAAAATGTACTTTGACTTTCATATAGGGGATTAGACTTCAATATATAGCATTTATTTTTTTACAAATGACTTTCATTCGCCACCTCTTTCCTTTTATAAACATTTTGATTTCTGTCTTCTCGGTAACATAATTGATTTCTGCCACTTTGTATAGCTACAAAATATATATAGGTGTATATATATATATATATGTGTGTGTGTTTGTGTGTATGTTTATAATTTAAGCAGATATATATATTATTTATGTTCATTTATCACCGATTTTACTCTCGAGCTATAACTATTTTCTTTGGGAATTTTCTTCTGTGTTTGCTTGGTAGATCAATTGCTGTTGGCTTCAAATCCGTTTCACTTGGCTCACAAAACAAAATTAATAATAAAAAATAATAATAATAATTAATTAATTTCTGGTAAACCTTATATTGCTTTCTTTCCACTCAGAATCCTAATTTTGCGATACCCTTTAGCCAGCACGAAAAGGTAATAAAGTTTAAAGTTTGACAAAGCAGACAACAGACAAAAAGTTAAGGCCTGGCTAAAGGGTATCAAACGGTCGACTCCTCGACCTGTCTCATATTTTCTTTAAAGTTTTTTTTTACTTTTATTTAAACCTTTGCTTGCGTGTAAGTGTGTGTATGTGTTTTGTGTCTCTGTCTAGATCGTTAATAAAGTAATTTTCCTTGGGGTCTCTTCTGTAGTCGTTCGGCTGAATTGGTTAGGTTGAGTCCTTAGAGAAGGGTATAGTATATCTAGGGTTCCATAGCTGATCCACTCCTTACACTGCCAGTGTTCCATTCATAAGTACTTTTCGTATATACAGTAATTGTTTTTTGGTTTTTTGGTTTTTTTGGATTAGGGCAATTTGGTTTACATATAAAAAACTCGTGCTACATATACGTAGGTGCCTAAATACGTTATATATGAATATATATCATATATATACTTGTGTTCACTTAGCGCATAGTCTATTTACATACAAGTGTGTGTTTGTGTGTCAAGTGTGGCTATGGCCATATTATGGCTCTTAACTAAATCCTAGCTTTAACTTTAGCTAACTGTACAAAATTCTTTAGCCTTACGATCTGCCCTTGCACTAATCATAAACACTAAATTAAAATTCATTGATGATATTTTGGTATGGTTTGCTTAGTTTTATCTCCATTGTGCTAAATTGTATGCTTTTATTTCTTTATTTTACGTTTAAAGTTAAACTCACTTGCCTTTAATTATGTGTTCAATTAACTTAACCATTTTTTGTTTTGTTTTTTAACTTCATTTGTTGTGTGTGTGTGTATTTGTGATTCATCGAGGAACTTGAGCGAAAATTCAAATATATATATATATATACGTCTGTCTGTGTGTCGGTGCAAGGATATTAAAAGGAATAAACAAATTGAGAATTTCTGTGAATAATTAAATTGTCTTTTCGTGAGACAAGAATTTATATTGCTAAACAAAAAGTGAGTGTGTTTAATCCTTATATTATCTTTGCTCCGACTTTGTGTGTCCTGTGTATCTTTAGGCTAACTTAAGACGGTGCTTCTTTAAGTATCTCTTGTATGTTTATCGCTTTATTGACTGCTTGAACGTTTCTGAGTTAATCGCTTAACTAGATTCAATTAATTTAACTAAGTTTAATTGCGAAGTTTTGCTCCTACTTTGCTTTGAGAATGTTCCGAGTTTCGAGTGTGTTGCTGTCTTATGTACAAATTGAAAATCAATTATCATCCATGGCCCATTCTTCTGGTTTTTTTTTTTTTAGCAACTATTTGTTTAGACTTAAACGCTATTTTCTTAGGCAGTTTCATTCATACTTGTGTGTACGCATACATATTTCTATGCCTGCTTCTATTTGCTATTTTGTATTTCGTTTTTTTTTTTGTAAGTTTTATTGGTATTTTATTGGGCTTACGTTGTTGTGTTTTTGAAAATGTTTCACTTAGACTTTAGATTGATTTCTTACGGTGCCGCAAAGTTGTCTTCGAAAATTGTTTTTTTTTTTAGTTTGATTCGATTCGTGAGCTGAGTGTGTGATTGAGTGCAGTTTTTGAATAATTTGTTTAGTTGTCGTTAAAGTTGATATAAAAATTTGGTGTAACTAAAATGAAACGTTAACCGTTCATGTTGTTGTTATTATTATTATTTCGCTATGTCAATTGCACTAACTATTTGTATGCCTTATCCTCCGATGCTTGCTTATAAAAGGTGCGCTCCAAAGTAATTCAAAATATCATCTTTTCGTCGTTTTATTGAGTGAGTGTGTGGGTGTGCAAAATGATTAAAAAAACCGCTCGTTACCTTGTCCGGGTTTTCTTTATAGTAAAGTTAACTTAAGGAAATCATTCGCTATACCGATTCTCAATTGTCGAAATTTATTCCTTTGCACTACGTTTTGATTTCTAATAAATTTGGCCATTTCACTTGGAAGCGCTAAGTCAGTTCTGAATAAACAAATCAACCAACTGAATGGATCAACATTGTGGGTTAGGATTTGGTTCTAGATTTGCTTTTGCTTCTGAGTTCTGAGGGCGTGCAGCTGAAGAGGGGGCGATTTTTCGAAGGGAGAACGCACTTAAATTAAAGGAAGACTCTCCGGGTGTTTTGCTTTTGCGTTTTTCTTTTTTGTTTTTTTTTTGAAGTGGGAAGCAAAGGTCATTCGTTAATCTTAAAAATCTTGAACTCAAAACGCCGCAAAGATATTGGAAATCATCATTATTGAAATGTTCTTGGACACTCTCTGGTTATTACTTGTATTTTTGTTATGTTTTTTTTTTTGGTTTTTGAAATCAACTTTTTTTCGACTGCGCTTTTTCGAGGGTTTTCCTTCGAGTTTTTCTTTGGTTTTATTTTAATGCCTATGTTGCGTATGATTTTTGTTATCGGTATATTTGTGTTTGTTAATGGTTTCCTCAACATTTTCACTTATGCCTTTCGTTATATAATTTTCACTACAATTTGCTAATCTGTTGCTTTTGATTATTCTTCATTCATTTATACTCTTTGGGTTTTCTTTAATTCTAATTTATTTTCTGTGTAAATCTATTTAACAATATTCTTTGCTTTCGACCTGGTAATATGTCTTTGTGTGTGTCCTTTTCCACTCGCTTGTTGGTATTAAACAATAATTTCTTGCCTTTGCATTCTCATATCGCTAGTTAAAATTAGTTTTGTTTCCGCTTACAATTTTTTGTTTACTTTTTTGTGTATTTTTTTTTTTTGTTTTTGTTGAGGACCTTTTTTGGGGGTTCCTGCATTATTTATTTTGTGTGGTTTTTCAGCGCCCTGCACAGTTTGACTCTCTCGTGCGCTGTTCACTCCTGTGTCCTTGGGGCCAGGCCCGCCGTCGTTTCGGGGACGCGTCGCCCCCAGCTTACTCCTCGCCCAGGAGCACCAGATCATCGGCGACCACGTCGCTGACATGCAGGTAGATGATCCAGTACATCAGGTTGAAGCACACGAAGCACACGGGGAAAACGATGCGCGAGTACTTGTCGATGTCCGAGGGCGTGATGCCCAGCAGTTTGTTGATGTCCTATTTTGGGTTGGATAGGGGGTTTAAGGATTAGAAAGAAAAAGGGAAAATTAGTAAATAATTTAAAGATAACCAACCAATTTATATTTGATATGAAATGTTATAAAAAGTGGCTTGGTAATTTTAAAAAATTAACTCTGCTAAAGTAAGCTGCTTAGCTTTGGAAAACAATTGTTAATTTAGGTTTTATTTTTATTTTTAAATAATAAATTAAATATTTGCGTTAACAAACTCAATATAATATTCTTGTTTTCTTTAAATTAAATGTTTTTAAAGCAATTTAATATCCAAACATAGTTTTCTAATATATTTTCTATCAACCTAAATAATGAAATGATCACAAAAGATAACCCCCAAAGGTATGCAACGATTTTTCTAACCTAAATCGCATATTAACGATCTTTACCTTTACCTTTTTTACTTTCCCCGGATGCAGTAGATGGGCTGGGACCGCTGCTTCCGGATCGCCGCCACCTTCTGGCGGTCCGCCACCTCCTCCGCCGCCGCCACCACCACCACCGCCGCCGCCGGGACCACCGCCCTGCCCTGGACCCGGTCCATGGGATTGGGGGCCACCGCGGCCGCCATTCACCGTATTCTCCAGGGTGCCTCCCTTGGAGTGGGCCTTCGGGTCGTGGACCTTGAATCTCACCTCCTGGAACAAGGGTCCCACTATCGAGCAACCGCGCGTACCAACGTTTTGTTGGATATTGGAAAAGCCGATTGGGCGGTTACTCACTGTTTGCTTGGGCGCATGCGGATGCCCGTGGCTGTGGGCGTGATGGCCATGCCCGTGGCCATGCTCGGGACCCATGCCCATGCCCACGCCCACGTTCATGCCGCCGCCGCCGCCGCTGCCGGGTCCGCCCGGTCCGCCAGGACCCATGCCGGGACCGATGCCACCTCCGCCTCCGACGCCACCACCGCCGCCACCGCCCATGGTGGCATTGGGATTCGGATTGGCCTGCTGCTGGTTCGCACCGTCGAGCTGTTGCTTTTTCTGCTCGGCTATCTTTTGGATCGCCATAAATCTTTGTTTTCGCATTTGAATTCGTTTTGCCATGTAGCCGACGGTGGCGTATTCTATTGATTGCGATATACGATATACGATTTGATTTGATTTTGATCGATTTTGGGTTTTTTGATGATTGATTTTCAAGTTTTGATATGGCAAATTTCGTTTCGAAAGGGGCGGTTTTTTGTTTTTTTTTAATTTTGTTATTTTTTTTGAAGAGATTGATTTTTGATTTTTGATTTTTGAGACGATGATGGACGGTTTGGCATACGGTTGGGTGGTAGGGTTTTTTTTTAGTAGAAGAAGTAAAAGGTTGATTTGATTTGATTTTAATGCAGATGCAGTTCATAATTTAGAGTCGAGGTCGAGTTCCACATGAAGTACGGATGATTTTGGTTGTAGTTGATATATAGTCAGATATATAGTTGTTGGCAGTAGTAGTTGGTAGTATACATTGTATATATATATAGATATATAATTTGGTGCGGGTTGTTTTTTTTTATCGGTTACAAAGAAAGATAGAAAAACAAAAGAAATTTAGTTTCCATGAAGAATTTAGCAATCAATTTGTTCTGTTCATTTTGGCACAACGTCTAAAAGAGGTGAGAGCGGGGGCGGAGGAATATGTCGAGGGTATGGGGTGTATTTGGGGCATTAAAGGGTTAATGGATTAAAAGGGATTATGGGCAGGGTAACTATAAATAACATTTAGAGACATTTTGAAGCAAATATTGTAGATTGTTTCAGTGTTTTTGTTTTAGTTTCTTCTTTTTTTCTGGGGGTTTTTTTTTCGGGGTAAATAAAATAAAAAATTAAAGTGAATTTATTTTCATATTTCCATTTTTAGCCAGGCAAAGGAAAATTCGAATAAAGCAAGTCTCGTGTGAGTGTGTGTATGTAGTAAGTGAGTTAGCAATATACTAGAAAAAAAAGGACAGACAGAGCAATTGGAGTGTGTGTGGGTGAGAGTGAGTGTTCGTGTTGACGGTTGTTGTAGTTGTTCTTGTTGTTATTGTTGTTGCTGTTGGTATTGTTTTTGTGAAATGAGTGGAAAAAGTCATTTGTAAGCCAAACGATTTATGTACACATTTATTTCTGCAGTTGAGACCATCATTCAAGGAAAATGTTCGTGTGCGTGCCTTAAATGCAAATTCATTGAACAGAGAATCGCCCGTTATAAAGGACACGAAAATTTCCATCATTTTGTTGTTGCTGTTGTTGTTGTTGTTGTTTTTGTTGAGCCTTACAGCTTTTGTTCCTGGCTTTCAGCCTCTCTTCTTCTCTTCACATCGGTTGTCATTATCCTTGGGAATGTTACGAATTCAGATTTCAATGGAGCGCACTGATTGAGAGGTGCTTATTTTGTTCTATTTTTTTTTTAAGGGGAGGGTACTATTTTTTCTTTAAGTGTTACTGGGAAAGTCTAACCGATTCACATACTCGCCGATGAATGTGTTTGAGAGAGAGCGGGGGAGGGGAGGAAACTAAGTCCGATATGATATATCCAGAGAAAATATCAATCGCCTTGAAGGGCATATCGAAAATAAGGAATTGCAATAAATATCTATTGAAAATATTGCTGGCATTATTTGTTACGATATTTAAAAAAAAAATTTTAAGAAAAATTATAATTTTTAATGTTTATTTAAACAGAAATCGGACAAATATAAATTTGTTTAACCATAAAAATGGCCTTTTGATATATAAAACATTTAATTTATAATATATCAATTAAATTAAATTAATTAACTAATTAATTAACCCAATTTAATTAATTTATCTATTCAAATATTTAATTGATATTTGTTGCCATCCCCGAAGGTGTTTTTGAAGAATTGTAGGGGAAGTAACAAGGAACGAATAACTAGTAACGAGCGTACTTACCAAGGACCAATGGGGGGGAGTGGGTCAACCAATCGCTGCAAAAAGCCATAAAACAAAACAGAAAGCAGACTACGAATCATATCTTACCTAACCTCTGAGGGGTTACTAAATGGTGCAAGTTGTTTATACAAAATCGTCGTGGTGCCATTTGGCAGCCTTCATGTCTGGGACCCCCCTTTAAAGGACCCAAACTTGATGGCTCCAAATCGCTGAAACTTGTATCTTTCAGATACTTTTTTCATATCTGTTAACTGGGCGCACTTTCTACGTTATATTTTTGGTTATTTTTTTTTGATTGGGCTCTGTTGTCTTGAAGAGTCTTCGGTGGCTGCGTCTTCTGGCTGTTGATCGACGACTTGTTGAACCATATTTACAGTGTTTTGTGTCTGTTCTTATATTTTTTGTATTTGTTTTTTTGATTCAATTCAATCGCGAGTCAAGCCAGGTGTGGCGCAGGGCATGCTGGTTTCGTTTTTTGTATTTGATATTTTTTTTGATTGCGCTCTCCCTTCTCAGTAATTGTTACAGGTAGGTTTGATTGATCGATCTACTCGTACCCTGGGCTCTGAATTGGTTTTGATTTTTTGATTTAGGTGCGTTGTTTTGGTTTGTACATTTTTTTCTTTTCGGTTTGCGATTTAATTTTTTTTTTGGTTTTGCAATTTGCAGCTTGCGGTTTTGCATTTGGCGGAAGCTGGGCGTATATTGATATCTGGGTACCATTTCAGGTTGAAGTGTGTTCGCTCAAGTGTGTGAGATTTGCTCGTCTGGGGTGCTCTTGAACACAAGCTCAACCTGAGTCGGCTTATATAGATAGGCTATATATATATGTATATAAATGGGCATATATACGGGCGTATATATGAAGAGAGGCTAATGTGGCTTGGATATTGGTTTTTTGTTGTCTTTTGAGGCTGAAGCATGCTTCGATTCTAGGTGCGATGTGCAAAACGGTTATGGGTTTTCCCTTTCCTTATTGGTTTTGTATTTTTTTTTTGGGTGGGACGTTTGGGGGGAAATTTTCGTGCCTTTACGCTCGGTTCGCAGGCGCGTATCTATGAATTTGCATACATTTTCTTTGGATGACAGTTTTTCTTTGTATTGAAAAATTAACAAGAACATACAAATACGAAAAAAGAGATTTGTTTTCTTTCTGGGTTTCTTTGCAGTTTCTTTTCTTTAGCTTTAGCTTGTTTCTTATTCTTTTGCTGTTGTTGTTGCTGTTTGGTTGGAGTTGTTGTTGTAGTTGTGGGTGTAAGTTGTTGCTTGAGAATTGTTTTAGTTGTTAGATAGTTAGAGAGAAAGTTAAAGTTAGCATTTCGACCGGGTGTGCGGCAGCAGAGCTTGAGATATTTGAGAGAAAATTTTCAACAAATTTCGCAATTTATATATATTTATCGAATTGGGCTTTGAATCGAATTGTAAATATATATATATTTCAAGCTGGCCAGACCCATTTACAGTGCCTCAGGTGCAGTGCATTTCAGTATCCTTATAGATAGACGCTCAGGGTCTGTTGGCTCCATAAGAAATGTGAAATCTTTGAAGATTTAAGAGTTTTTTAAAGTTAAAGATTAAACTACAGTGAAGGGGCAAAACTGGGCTGCGAGTTTCGAATGGGTTTTACATTTTATTTAGAAATTTATCTGAATGCTGCCGCAGTTTTGCCTGGAAAACTAGAGTGTGTAAATGTATCTGCAAGATTGTTTTCTTCTGTGACGCTAAGCGTGGCACGGGAAGCTGGCAAAGGTGTGTGTGTGTGTGTTTTCTTTTACTTTCTGTTAACGAAAATTCAAAGCTTGAAGAAGCTGACATTTTTTTCAATTTGAAAGTTGGACCCATCATTTTCCCACGTCCAGTCATAAAAATATCGAGTGATGTAAATTTTACATCATTTTTCGAAAATCAAAACGTTGACCACCTCTTAAAAATAAAAAATAAGAATTGCCCACCCTTGTTAACCGAAAAATGTTAAGAAATAACTATTGCCCACCTCTTGAAACTACATAGAAAAAAATAAAATTAAAGTTCATTATATAAATATATAAATTTATTTTTATTTATGTTAAAAATAATTCTCAAGCACCTTCTTAAACTAAATAAAAAAGTAATAATTTATTAGCTTCTTAAACTAAATAAAACACAATATCAATTAAGTTTTTTTATTCGATTTTAGTTTATTTTAACACACAACTTCTTAATAAATGGTTCACAACAAATAAAATATAATAAACAAAGAATTTGGTTGCAGAAGCATTAAAGGGTCGTACGAACGAAAACGCCATCAAGCGGCCGCAGTTGGAACTACAGCTTGTGGGCAAGGGGAAAGAGAGGGAAAGAACTCGATGGAATTGCTTGTTCTATGCTCTTTCCATCTCTTTCTTTTTGCAAGCAAGCTGTAGTTCAAACTATGACCGCTTGAGGGCGCTTTCGTCAAGCTGTTAATTAATGTTTATGTTAATGTTCTGCAGTCAAGTTTGTTGCCTAAGTCATTTGTTTGGTATTTTTTATTTCTTTCGAACCATTTATTGAGACGTTTTAAGTTAAAAAAACTTAAATTAAATAAAAAAAAAACTTAATTGGTAATGTGCTTTATTTATTATAATAAGCTAATTTTTAACATAAATAAAAATAGCTTTATAAATACAAAGGGACTTAATTTGTATAATTTTTTATTTAGTTTGAGAAAGTGCTTATAAATTATTTTTAAGATAAATAAAAAATAAATTTATAAATGCAAAGGACTTAATTTGTCTAGTTTTATTTAGTTTAAGAAGGTTATTGTGAATTATTTTTAACACAAATAAAAAGAAATTTATATATGTAAAGAACTTTAATTTGATTGTTTTTTATTTAGTTTCAAGAGGTGGGCAAATGTAAATTCTAAAAATTGTTTAGTTAAAAAGGGTGAGCAATTCTTAATTTTTATTTTTAAAAAGTGGGTTTCGTGGACATTTTTAGAAGTAGAGGGTGGGAAAACGTTGGTTCTTAAAACTTCTTGTGAACTTTAAAAATTCCATATATTTTTAAGTTGTAATTTTTTATGTTGTTATTACGATTGCCAAAAATATATTTGGAAAAAATCAACCAAACGATAGGCAAACGTTTCCAACTTCCAATTAAAAAAATGCTCGAATACAACTTCTTCAAACTAAAACTCAAAGATGGCGCGCCCTCTGTCGACTTTTAGGCGCGCCCCGGCAAAATGGTTGAAATCAAAACGGAAACGGAAATGAGGCGCGAAACAAAGAGAACAATTTTTTCGGAATTCACAGAGCTCACAGAGACATCTGCCTTTGTGTGTGTGTGTGAGAGAGAGACAGAGAGTGTTTGTGTGGGTTGTTGTGTGTGTGAGAGATTTATGGGGTTAAATTCGTTTTGCTACTGGTTTTTGGTTCTTGGTTTTGGAATCGGAATCGGTTTTCGGGGGTTAAGTGGTAGTAGTACTAGTTTTTGTTTGGTAGTTTGATTTGTTTACCCAGTAGACTGGCAAAGACCATAACGAAGCATGTTCCCAGATAGACGTCAATCGACTTGACGTACGAAATCTTTGGCAGCGCTGCATTTGTTGACGACATCAAAGTGGTCATTGTCAACACGGTTGTCACACCGAGCGCCACACGCGCCGGCGTTGCATTGCGATTGAGCCAAAATGATACCCATGATATAATAACGATCAGTCCAGAGGGTATGTAGATTTGTATAAGGTAGTAGCCCATCGAACGCACGAACTGAATTTCGCAGGCTAATCGCGAATAGTTGCCTGCCCTCGCCAATTGTTGAATTTGTATTTTATGTTTATTATTTATTGTTTTGTTTTTTGTTCGCATTTCGATTTTTAATTTATCATTTCATTCAGCGTGTTTGAAAAGAGCGGGGAGAGAGAGAGAGAGAGAAAGAGTAGAGAAATATAAAAATATTATTAGTATTTTGCTCGCTGAAATCAATTTCATTTGCAATTATTTACAAACAATATTAGTAGGTATTCTTCACCAACAAATAAGGCATAAATCCATATAAAAAAAATAAATTCCAAAACAACCAAACTGAAACTCTAAAAAGAGAGTATAAAACAAACTTAAGTATATGAGCGCATTTTTATGTGAAATTATGAATGGCTGGCGGCACTGTGGCACCTTCCTGGAAATATTTGTTAGTCTCGATCTAAGCGACGCTTCATTATCAGGCAGGCATTACTTCAATAAACAGATTTAAGTACTTAAATATTGGGCTAGAAACGAAATTGGCAAATTGTCAAGTCAAAGCTAGGGTCAAGAACTAAACTTTAAGAAATATTCTAGGCATTCCATGGAGGGGTTTTTGCAGAAAATAATATTTATATAAAAATAATTATTTCATTTCAATTTCATTAAAAATATACAATTTCTGTTTTATTTTATTATTAATTTTATTTTTAGTATTTCTGCAAGAACCCCCTCTAAACTTCGACTAAACCGAAGCAAATAATTGTTGTTAGGGGAAAAAAATACTTGATTAGTTTGGTTAGTCACGAAATACTTGAGAAATAGAAGTGGCTTGCATTATAGGGTAACTAAAACTGACTGCAAATCTCAATAAAAGTAAGGTAAATAAAACAATAAGTAAATATGAGTAGAGGCAGCTAGTCTAAGACCTAATAAGGAGCATTGAATTGCCTGCAATTTTTGTTGCTGTTTGTCTATAGTTATATATTTATTTTGTTAGAGGGGTTTTTTTTTTGTAAAAGAAACTTTATAAGATGAGAGCATGCTTGGGAGGGCGTTTTTTTTGTTTTCTCGAAATATATATATATTTTTGGGGTATTTTTTTTTGAATTTGTTTTATAAATATATATATAGTATGTATATAAGTGATTTTGAACTTCTTATTCATTTGTTAATTTTGCATCTTTAATTGGTTCTTATATTTTCTTTGTAAAAAAAAGGTTTGAATTCTTTTTGCATTTGGGATTTGAGTAGAATTTTAATAGATGTTTCATTACTTTTGTTCGATTTGGGATTCTAATATTAATTAATGCTTTGTTTTTGTAGTTGTTGTTGATTTACAATACAGAATGTTTGGTGTTGTTGTTGTTCGATTATGCTAATGAGTTTCGATAGCGTTACTGGTTTAGATACTTTTGTAGATAGCTGTTGTTGTTATATTTGGTAGTAAAAACTAATTTCTGTGACTAGTTAATAAAATATATATATATATATATATGTGTGTGTGTGTGTGTGAGTATGAGTGTTTTGGCAGCTTAAAAATTTGAATAGATTATGTTGTTGTAATAATGCCAGGCATAAATCAAAAGCATGATTTCCTAAGGAAAAGCCATATTCAATTAAGCTTTGCTATAATCGATTACTTGATGTTCTCGTTTTTTGCATAAAATCATTTTCATTGTTGCTTATTTTTGTTGGTTTCTATGATACAAAGGTCGCTAAGTGAATTGTTTTTCAATTTCATATTGATTCGCTTTGATTTTTTTTCCATTTCAAGGTTCTGTTTTTTTTTTTGTATTGTTTTTGGCATCGCCAATGATTTTTATTACTATTTTTTGTATGGGATTTCTGTTCTTGTCATGAACTTATGAGCGTTGAAATTAAGGCGAAATTAACTGAGAGTCGAAAGGATAAAAGAAAGCGGAAAGGAAAATCAATTTGATGAACGAACTAAATCGGAATATTGTTGCTAGCTTGTAACATGCGTTGATTTTGCGTTTAAAGATATATATATGAACAGTATCCGGTAGGTACAAGTACGAGTAAAAGTGGGAGAAGCTCTAAGACGCGTCTTAGTCTATCAGGCCGTCTAGACTCTAGACTATGAAGTGGGCTAATGCTAAATGCACTTGTTAATGTTATTAATATTATTTAATTGTTAACGTTATTGCTTGGTATTTTGGTATGCTATGGAATAGATTAGTTGATGAAACAAACGCTAGCTAAATGGAAAAAGAAATTATGTAAAAATCGTTGGATGCTTAACATGCTTTTTTTTCTGGAATCGCCCTGCTTCAAGCACTTTCACTCTTCCTGATTGAATCAATCAGCAATTGGTGCTTGAAGCAGGCTTCCATTCACCCGAAAATTAGCCCAAGTTATTTGGCAAGCCTGTTTTTGGTTTTTTTGTTATTGAATTTGGAGAACATTGTACAAAATGCTGTTTGAAAATTAGTTCGAATCGATAAATTAAAAACTGAGAGAAAAAAAAAACGAAAGTAAAAGCCTCAAGAGTAGAATTGAATTGAAAACGCAAAATCAAATTGATATAGTTATATGGCAGGGATGCTACACAGAAGTCTCTAGTGATTTGGATTCACTTAAAGTATGCAGAGTAAAACTCTTAAATGAATTTCATTGAATTATGAAGCAAACTATATCTTTGCATACTCTTGGAAACCTTCTCGTGTATTAATTTGATGTCACTAGAAAGTAATTCCAAAAGTAAGCAGTCACAAATATTTGATTTCCTTATTTTAAGTTTGTTTTTTTTCATTAGCTGCATACTCTTAGATACTTCTTCAAAGTGACTTCAAATTACCAGCGATTAATATTGTGGCATCCCCCTCCATATAGTATATTGAATATAATAGATATATATTTATATATATATAAGATAAGTCATCATTGGTAGTTATTCGTAAATATATATATATATAGGTAAAAGTAAAGTTTGAAAGAAAATCGGTAACCGTCTACAGGTACCTGTGGTAAGACTGATTTCCATAGCTCTTTGGCGATGACCCAAGACCTTAAATTGGGGCAGCGAAACCTCACTCGAGACACCGACCGAGTTGGGGCCTTCGTTCCATTTATAGCGTATGTCACGCATCGTGTAGCCGACTATATATGGTGTATATAGTTTGGTTGTTATTGTTATTGTTATTGTTGTTTCGTTGTTGCGTTGTAATTGTTGTTATGTTTGCAAATTGCATTTTGTACAGTTTGGTGTTTGGTTTTGTTTAGGTTTTTTTTTTTTGGATTTTGTTGTAGTTGTTGGGCGAGTTTATTATACAGTTGTTGTTGTTGTAGTTGTTGTTGTTGTTGTTGTTGTAGGCACAGTTCGTTGGTGAGGTTGTCGTTGTTGTTGACGAAAAATATGCATAAAACAAAAAATACATTTCGTGAGACTATTAATAAGTTCTATTCTATTATTTAGAAAAAATTCCATAACAATTCAAATACAATTCGTTTCGTTCGCAGTGTGTATTGTTTTTGTTAATAAATATATTTTCTTTTGATTTTTTTTTATTATATTTCAACATTTTCGATTCGGTTTTTTTTTGTGTTAATTTTTATTTTCTTTCGATTAATAGTCTCATTCAGAACTTGTCGCTTTAAGTGTTGTTCAAAAATATATTTTTTGATTTATTCCATCGAGAGAAGAAACTCTAAGATTATGATTAATTGTTCATATATTACAATTGCGCTAAGAATGCATTATAATTGTTTTTGATATCCATTGGCAAAGCATAACTAGGATTAAGGATGAGGCTGAGCATTTTAGTAGGCACGCTCTGGTTGACTTACAGCTACTGTTTGTTCTTATTGGCAGTAGTAGGGTTTTTGGCTTATAACTATTAAATTCTTACACTTATGGCTAGGTGTCAGAAATGGGTGCTCTTGTGTCTTCTGTTTATTGTTATATATATATATAGCTATAGGCTTTTACAATGTCTTTGGGCCTTTACTTAAGTAGTTTCATAGTTTTCGTAAGCGTTTTTAGTTGCTTTTGCCTACCCAAGCAAACGAATCTGGACTCTCTTGCGACTCTGGAGGAACATGAACCAAAAATGTTAAACTGAAACGGAAACGGAAATGGGGAATTGATAAATGATAATCGCTGGGCCTAACTAACGCTCACTACGCCACTAACTGCTGCTTTACTGATCGGTTAAACGTTTTGGAACTCCACAGAAAAATGATAACCAAAGGAATAGAAGAATAGAGAATTAAGATGAAATCAACGAGTAGTAGTAGTCACAACAGAGGTTAGTAGAGGACACTTCAAACACAATATATATATATGTATGTTAAGATGGGGGGATTGGTTCGATTTCTGGTTAGTAGCACAAGTTACGGTTAGCACTCGATAAAGTTATATTGATAAATATATATATTGGTGAAGAAGGAGTAGAAGTAGAAGTAGTAGACGGAAAAGAACACAAAACTTTGCTGGGTTAAAGGTGCGACGGATATGCGCTAACCCTTGGTTTTTTTTTATTTAAATATATATATTTTTATTTTGGAAACACACAAAATGAAAATACGATTACGAAATTCATTACGACAAACGGAAAATGGTTAAAAGTTCAGTTTGGTAAAAATGCTTGTTTTAAAAATAAAAAAAGACAAACAAAGAATATGATAATGTGATTATATTGATGTTATAAATTTTGTTTATTTTTTTTTTTTGCATATATATATTTTTGTTTTATTTGGTTTTATGATTTTGTAATGTATGGGGGTACCTGTGGTTAGGTTTATTTCGGTCGCCCTCTGCCTGTGTCCCAAAACTCGGAACTGCGGTAGTTCGACCTCACTGCTCATGCCAACACTACTCAGTCCATCTCTCCAGAAATATCGGATATCTCGCATCGTGTAACCGACTTCATGTTGTTGTTGTTGATTGTTGATTGTTCAAACTTGTTGTTGTTGTTGTTGTTGCAAAAAGGGGGGCAGTAGTTAATTAATTGATGTTATTTGTTTTGTTATGTTTTGGGTTTTTGTTGGTGTGTGTTTTGGAGTTTTGCTTGTTTGGGGGACTTTTTACACACAAAATACTTAACTCACGCACTCGATGTGGGTTCGGAATGAATTATACAGTCTTAATAGCTAGGGTTCTGTTTATTATAGAGTGTGTTATAGGGCGCAAAGGGTTGTATATCGGAATGAAAAGCTGTACCGCAATTAATAATCGAATTAAATAAAAAACTTTGCTTTGCTGAATCGATACAATTTTAAATTTAAATTATTGAGATTACAAATTCTACATTGAATGAATATACATATAGAAATTGGCAATATCCCTGGCACTACCTAGTGACAAGTTGTGACACAGGAATTCAGGGACATATGTAAATGATATGCATACTGAACGTATATACAATATAGTTAAATCTTAAGCAAAAGCGTGCTGTGTATGGGGTCTGACTTACACTAATGTTTTATAATAATAATACTAGACTTAGGCTAACAGGGGGCGTGAGAGGGGGGCAATAGGTCAAAGGTTACGCATATTCATAAGATCTGGGTGGCAGACCATCAATCAGTATTCAGGGTATTTGGGTGTTGGAGCCTTCTGCGGTTGCTGAAATTGAGAAGGCGACCGAAAACCAACCAATTTTCTTCATGAATTCAGCGCCATGATATTGTGAACTGTTTGTTGATCGTGATATAGATATATAGATACTGATAACTGGTTGATTGCTGTTGGGTAAATACATTTGGGTTGATTCTGATATAAAAAATGCACATGAACTGGGTTTACTTTTCAGTGACTCTGGTTGAACTTTTTATTATTATTTTTTTGTGGGTTCAAAAAATCAAATATATAAATGATTTGGTCAAGGGTGGAAGGGGGGGCGCGGGACTGGAACTAGTTGAATGAGAGTTGGTTGTGGTTTCATTTGATTTTGGTTTTTGGTTGGGCGAGGGGACAATTTTTGGTTGAACAAAATATGCACAACAAACTGAAAACAGACATATTTCAAATAAAAAATCAAATCTGCCGAGAGAGAGAGAGAGACAAAGAGCTAAGCCCGAAATTAATTCCACTGACCGCAAAGGAAAACCGAAATTAAATTCTTTACCACCTAGTAAGCTCTGCCTAAAGACAATTCAATTGTATTCAATTCGATTTCCTGCCATCCATTTGTTGCAACATAATTGCTCTGTTCACAATTGACATCAAAGGCGTCTTAATTGCTTTTCCTCAATCGAATCGAGGTTGTGTGTGTGTTCGGGTTGTGTGTGTGTATCTCTGTATCTGTGGCACTTAAAATTTACTTGCTTGCATTTTAATTGTTTCGGTTTCGGTTTCGGTTTCTTTCACATAAACTTGTTTTCTAATCGATTTTCTGCCCACACCGAACAAACAGCGCACGGCCTTTGCTTGAGAATTGTTCTAAACTTGATTTTGGCTTTCTGGAGTGGCCAAAACGGAGTGCACATGGGTGGCTAAAAGGTGCAAGAGAAATGGTTGAAAGGCAAAAGCAATTGACAGCACTGGAAAGTAATAATTATTTTTTGGGCCAACAACAAAAAAAAACACCCTATTTTGGCCACTCCCCAGCCGACATTCTGAATGAGTTGTTGTTCACACATCTTGCTTTGTTCACATGGTTTCATTCTTCGTTTTTCTTCTTTTATATTTCATTTTGACAATTTTCATTATTGCTATTATTATGATTATTGTTTTCCTTCCTTGTCATTATCATTATCATTACTTGGCTAGAAATAAGTGGCAATTCAGATCAAAGTACTTACAGCTTTCGATTTCAATGTGGCACAGCTGGCGATCCATTGGGAAATATTGTAGATTCATCGGACACGATGCGGTGATGGTCAATCTAAAGGAATTAAATGCAGATTTTTTTTTTTTTGGTTTGGGAAAGAGAGATTATTCGATTAGTAAGGGGTTCATTGGTATCCAGGTGAACATCAACAAACAAACGAGCAGAGGGTTCAAAAAAATGGCAATCTATTAAGTTATTTACACACAACATTTACGGGTTCTTGGGGGTATTTCAAGTCATTACATACAGAGCGAGTTCAATTGGATATGAGCTATATTCGATATATGTATATAAAATATAATTTTGCTGCTTTGTTTTTATTTTTATTTTTTTTTTTTTGGTAAGTGAGAGATACTTTGAGTGGCAGTTTAGTTGTAGATAGTGAGGCGATATTGGCTCTTACGCAGGGTATTTAATACATTATCATATGGTAGGCTTTGTCTTACTTATTAGTTCGTTGAGTTAGGTAATTGCGGCTTTTTGGGGCTACTATAAACAAAACGCTAATCATACTTATTTTCTTGCTTTTGGCTACGGCTGTTTGCTTGGTCATTAGGTGGCACCTGGGGTTTTGTTGTTGTTACTGCGATTTTGGACAGATTCTTGTTTAAAGGTAGTAGAAAATAGAGCGCCCAGTACCCAAACCTTTTTGCGGTGTCAGATACTTAGTCATGCGATACCCGATATGCGATGGATTCTCTATTACTGATTGCTGATTCTTGTGGTCTGTTGTGAGGGATATATATGCATTTGTATACTTCATGAGCCACTCAGTTGGGGATGTGAGGGACAGAACACTTCCATCCTAGCGATGGCATGGAATGAGTTATGGTTTCACCAGCCAATCAAGTGAATATTTATATAAAATTTACAATATCTATCCGCTGATATAGTCTAGTGATAAATTTAACTCAAAATGATGTTTTAGTTAGTGCAATTGATATCCCGGATATCTTTCAATTTCTAACCGACAGATTTTCAAAGACAATCGCTCGAAATTTGCCAACTTTCTTTCACTTTCACTTGCCAATTGAACTCACTTCATTAGTTTTAAATCGCTTGGAAGAAAACTCTGGTTTCGTTCTGTAGAAATTTTCCATTTTCATTTTAGAGTTAGTAAATTACAACATCGATTTATACACACACAGAAAAAATGTTAGTTGCAAAAAGGGCAGAAATGATAATTTTTGTAACGAAATCTTTAGTAGGTAGAGTAGAATGTTGGAAGTATTTGCTGTTTAAATTGTTTTGGTTTTTTTGTTTAAGGTTTTAGGTTGTTTCTTTTTTTTTTGGTTGTAGGGTTTTGATTGTAGGGTTAGTTTGTAAAAATATTTAAATACACATACACATATACAGACAATTAAAAATGTTTATGTTTTCGCTTTCATTGAGAGCTTTGAGTTTGGGAGTTGCAGTAGTTGAGTTGGTTTTTACCTAATACTTCTTGTTATCGATCCAGAATGATGCACACGTATGAATTCATTACTGGTTGTTGCAATGTGAAAATATGATTGTTTTTCATTTACAAAAAAGGTGTCAGGTACCCAAATATTCTTAATGAACTCTGATCCAACCGATAGTGTTTCTACACCAGGTCGTTTTCTATACGCTAAACGAGGATCGGTCCAAAATTGACGAAAGTAAAAATCCAATGTGAAGTCCTATTTAATTCACACAATTCGATTCGACACGATTCGATATCGATTTCGATTTCGTTTAAGAGGGGGAAAGGTAGCAAAAAGAGATTGAGAGGATATATATATCAGATTAGTAAACGTTGGCAGTGATCACTTATAGTTCTAGGTAACTAAACGGCTATTAACTAAAAGTATTGTGTGTTTTAATTTATTTTGATCAACTAAAAAAAATTCATAGATAGGAAATGGGTAGAGAAAATTCGTGGAAACTAGAAGGAAATTTGTTCTTATTTTATTATTATTTCTTTTTTTCTTGGGCACAACAGATACACTTAACGAACATACAAGGAAAAGAACTTGCGGCAAATGGAAACCAAAGAAAATTCATAACGTGCAACAATTTTATTTTTGTATAATTTTTATACAGGAAGACAATTGGGGGGGATATAGGGCATGCAAAACATCGAATTGAAACTTTTTACAGGACTGGGCGGGGGGCGGTATGGTATTGAGATCCTTAAAAGTCATAATAAAGGACCAAAGGAATAGTAACGAAAGAAAATCAAATGAAATTAAAGCTTATTTACAGTAGCAATTTGGGTTGGAGGCTGGGGATCGTTGGGGTAAGCATAATATAAGTAGTACGGAAACCTCTCACAAATATTCGTATGGATTCGTTGCTGTGATTGTGAAGTAGCTTGGCTTTTCTGGCTACCAAAAAGGGGCTTTGGATTATTATTACTAGACTACTAATGGCATCTATGGCAACAGGCTGGCAGGTAGTAGTTATTGGTACGCTTTATATACAGTATACAGTATCGTTGGCTGTTGGCTTGGCTCTTTATTTTTATTTTGGTTTTGTGCCTCGAAGCTAAGCGTTCTGGGATTGGTTTAGTTTGGAATCGGATTCGATTGGGGGTTTGGTTTGGATTTCAATTGTAAAACGACAAACAATTTGGTTGTGTTTCAGGCTCTGTTTGTATTTAGTTCTGTGTATGTGTGTGGGTGGTTGGGTGGTTGGGTGGCTGGGTGGTGTTGTGTGTATCTGAATATGGGTATTGTCAGGGGCGGATAAAGACAACTACTCGAGTTGTTTCTCTCAGTCTTGCATATCATTATCTTCAAGCGCGTCACGTGGCCGACAAGGAACCAAAAATTAAACGGAAAAGCATGTTAAAGGTAAATGTAAATGTAAATGTTAAAAGGTAAATGCAAATGCAAATGTAATAATAATAGTAGTTGTAGCTGTAGCTGTAGCTGTTTGTAGCAGGTAATAACATTTGTAAGTAGTTATAAATATTTATAGAGAAGGAGCGCACACACTGCTTGCTTTTTGGGTACTTTTGCCGAGTACTTTAACGCACGCTGAATGTGCCTACATGGCGTATACGTATTTTCTATATATGGCTACGTGTATTATTTATGCTGCGAAAATTGCACACGGCTCTCGTGGGTTGCTTGCAATCTTTGTTTTTTTTTCCTTCATATAATCGGAATATAAGTATATATATATATATTGTATATATATTTTGCAACTAGCAGATTTGGTTTCCACTCGGTTCTTGGCACGCCCAAAACAAAAAACTCAAACACAAGAATGTTAACGAGAACGAAACTCAAAACTCAAGCGCAATTGAAAACGGAAATTAAATTTTATTTTGTGGATTATGCAATTTTCATAACTCTGTTGGTTTGGTTTCCCATTTTGTTTTTGTGTTTTTGCCAAAGAAAAGGGTTCTGTTTGGAGGGCGGGGGGCTCAACCTGGATTTCTATTCTTATTTTTATATTCTTGGCACACACACAAAATCAACTCTAAATACGGATACTTATGTGCATGGCGGTTTATATATACATTTGGTATATATATAGATGGTTCACAATTAAACCCCAAACGTGAGCGGGTCTATCGAGTTGTTTGTTTTATTTTTATATATCTCGTTATACCATTTACAATTTACATACATATTTATATCAGTTTGTGTGTGTGACTGTGACGATTGGGTGTGTGTTGTGTGTATTTGCTCCTTGTTACAGTATTTTTTTTATCTTTTTTTTCCTGCTGGTTTTTGGATGTAACCTCATGTCATGTTGATTTTAACTGCCTCGCTGCTCGCCTGAATTTGGATTGGATTGGATGGGTTGTCTTATGTAAATTTGTCACTGTGTCACATGGAGAGAAAAAAGTCCTAGAAACAGGAGTTTTTTTTATTTAAGAATTAGGATTTAGGAAAACTCTTAAAGGACTGTCAAAAAGTAGATCTTTTATTCAGGTTTGAAAGATTATTTAAATATTTTTGTAACCTTAAATTAATAGTTTCCCTCAGTGTATCTGTTTCTGTATCAGTGTCTTTGTGTCTTTGTGTGTGTGTGTGTACGCGGGCTGTTGTTCTTGTTTCGGTTTGGCATTGGCTCAGTTTATTTTTGAATTATTTTCATTAGCAGCGTAGCAATTCTGTTTTCGTTGCCGGGACCCAAAATGTGGAAATGAAAAATTGTCATGTGAGGAGAAATGATCGGGGGCTGAAAATGAACATGTTATTGTTGCTGTTGTTGTTCTTGGTGTGGTTCTTTGCTGTTGTTATCCTTGTTAATGTGTTTTCTTTAGTGGATTGTATATAGTGGCTGTGGCTGTGGCAGTGGCAGTGTGTTCGTGTTTACGTTCGTGTTGGGCATGTTATTTTCGCATAAATTGATTGCCAAAGCCAAAAAACGGTGCAGGTGTTGGTTCATACGAACATTTCCTTAAGGTAAAATGGTGATGATTTCAGAATGGCCATAGAAATATTTGGTTATTTCAAATCTCTAAAAAATCTGTCAAAATGTATAATTTATCCTGGTGCATAGTGAAGGAGCCAAAGTACCAAATGTGTACTTTATAGCTAACTCTTTGGCATATTTTAAAGAGACATCAAAATGCCATTTATTTCCATGGTGCCTCTGAAATGTGAGTGAATGTGTGTGTCGTTGCGCCTTAGTGTATGCAGCAGAAGTGCAGCAAAATCAGTGTAGTTTTATGTGTCTTTAATGAGTTCCTCTTAGGTGCAATCTTGCAACTTTCTCAACGAATCATTTGGAGTATCTTTGAGTTTTCGTGTCTGCCAATTGGGGTGAATTTTTGGAATATTTTTAGATTCTCTCTTTTTGTCACACTCATTTTGGTTTCTAGAGTTTTACGATATTAAGTCAATAGGTAGTTAGAGTTCCAGTGATGGAAAGATCAATGAAAAGATTAAACAAAACAAATGAGTGTCTCCTAGAGTCCTAAAATTTGAAAATTGATGACCCCACAGGTTGTTTCAATCGCATATACTTTAGTTTTAATTAAAATTAATTTGAAAAAGCTTGAAAAAGTTTGAAATACTGGAAAAAAACACTAAACCAATAATAACGTGCGACGTACACAAAATAATTCATAATTTTCATAAAGTCGTAGAGTAAATTTCATAAAATAATTAAGAGATCCAATATTATTTTATAGTATATGAAATTGAGGCTCAGAAAGTATAGTTTATTTTTTTGGCCATTTCCCGCTAAAGAAAATATAGGAAAAAAATACACAGAAACAGGCATAAATGAGTAGTTTTAGTCCCTTGTAACATGTATGTATGTCAAGTCCATATATCGTTTGACGAACACATCGACACCGAGCTTGATTATATGCTATATAGTAGTATATGCTGTGTGGATATTGATATTCATTCATATTCATCTTGTTTTAACAAATACGCATGCGCGCAGCCTCTGTCAATGGGACTGCTGTGAATAATTTGAATTTAGTACTTTTGCATTTGACCAGATCACAACAAACAGAATGACGGTTAATATGAGAGTATAGATATATATTAGATATATGAATATGGCATAAATATCTCTCGTTTCTCTGGGGTGGGGTGGGGCGGTGTGGTTGGGGGCCCAACATTGTGTCAGTGTATATGTTGGTGTGGCATGTACTCGATGAAGCTTAAGGGCGTGATTATGATTATATCAGGGAAATATTGATAATGTTGATGTAATATTTGAAAAGATATAAATATGATTTTAAATTTTGCAATGTCTTGGCTGATGTTTTGATATATTTGTTGAATTATTTGCCATCTCTTAGTTCGATTGATTGTTTCAATATAACTGCTGTCTGAGATGGGGATGCAATAAAGGCAAAAAGTAAATAAACAAATGGAAATGGCATTTCAAAGCGACAGTTTAGAAATCGCAGATAGAGAGTGAGATAGACAGAGTGTGGTAGAAAGAGAGAGAGAGCGAGCAGCACAAAGGACTCGCCTCTAAGTTAAACACCAAAATGTGTGGATTTCTGTTTTTGGGGTAATTTCAATGTAAATTTTGGAACGTTGTATTTTTCGGTTTGCATTGTTCTGACTGAGAAGCATTGGATTTCACAATTTCAATAATGAAACAACAAACAATATGCGAACACCATGGCCTATTGATATCAAAACATTGAAACAATAAACACAAAACGAATATATGCAACACGGGATTTTCATATTTGGCAATGAGGCAAGTCGACTGCATTGCAATAACAATTCGTTTCACACAACATTTAATTTGCAGAACTTTGTATATATTTATATTGGTATTTATGTATATAGATATAATGTATTTATATACTGCATATATATAATTGTTTTTCTTTTGTTTTGTTCGAAACAAACAGAATCGTAAGTGAATCAAAGTAATGAATTTGTATGTCTTTTTTTCTTTGCCAATTTTTGAGGAAATCAAAAGGATAACAAATATGCTAGGACACAAAATGAGCTTTAAGCAACAGAGACAGACATAGAGAGAGAAACATATAGTGGGAGAGAGACAGAGATATGTATTTATAGAGTCATAGAGAGAGACAGAGACAGAGAGAGAGAGAGAGAGATAGCGAGAGATAGTTACAGGTAAGAGGTAGAGAGACTGAGAGAAATTAAGAAGTATACGAGTAGATTTATGAATTTTTTTTTGTTTGCTTTTACGAAACAAAATTAAGGAACATTTTTTGTTTGTATCTGTTGTTAATTTTAATTTAATTATTTTTTTTGTTGTTGTTTTGTAGTTTTGTTTTTAATATTTTTGTATTTGGTATATATTTTTACGTATGTACCATGAGAACTTCCGAAACCGAACTGATACTGAGGACATACATTGTGACGCCAACCTCCACAGGGGGACCTGCAACATATACACACACACGGATTGATGGAGATTTTCATTTTGCGTTTGGTATTGGTATTGGTATGGTTGTTCTAATTGTAGTCGTTGTTTGTTAATTGTTATTCTGTTGTTGTAGTGGCAGTGGATGTGTCTAAAACCCAAAATATATATTATATATGAGAACGGAAACACACACACAGCGGTACGGTTGGGGAACAATGGACGTGGTAGTATTGAACGCAGGACATTCTGTTGACACTTTTCGTTGCCTACTTTCGAGCGCCCTTCCCTGGGCTCGACATCGACATCGACACAGTCGGAGTGCTGTTTAATTTCCATTAGCAAAATTAAATATATAATGTACGATTAACACTTAAACTGGCAAGCGGTGCTTTTGCTATTGCTCTGTATTTTAATTCTTTAGTATAATTGTTTTTCTGTTTTTCTGTTTTTTTTTTGTGGCTCTACTAAATTTGTGTTTGGAGGCTTTTGCTTCAGTTGATTGCACGCGCCGAATGAAAACCAAATCAGTAACTACTCTAGTTTGCTTTTTTGTTGTACATATATGTTGTATATATATATTTTCATTAGCTCAGCTATACGAAAGAGTTGCGCCTAGCAAATAAATATCTATTTTAGCTAAATGTTAATTGAAGTGAATTAGCGGATTTCACACACCATTTTTCAGTTTGCATTATTTTGATTGAGAGATTTGTTTATATATATATTATATGTTTTTTTTAATATTTTTTTTTGGGAATTGCGTTTTGATATCTTGAAGCTTTGAATGAGTTATGTGGGCCTATAAAAAGAAGAAGACAAAAAACAATACGCATGAAGTGAGAGGCACGAGTTTCGCTAGGATTTAGTTTATGGTTTTTCCGGAAGGGTTGAAATGTTTGGTGTTTCTTTTATTTATATTTTATGTTGTTGGGACTGGCGAGAGTGTGTGTGTGTGTGTTTGATGTGTGTGTTTTGGGTAATTTCAATGTGCTTGGCCAATTAGACATACACAAACACACACAGAGGTTAAAGTGAACTGTAGTGAGCACAGAAGGAAGTCATTTCGTAGAGTTTAAGGAACATAAAAAGCTTTTGCCAATCGTTGGTTTCGATGGAGAGAGAGAGAGAGAGAGTAGGAGTTGACATTTAGTTTACAAAGTGTTTACGATGCTGAAGAAGGGGGGAGAATTCGAGGCTTTGGGGGAGGGTATCGTAACATTTTGCCCTACTAATTCTGTATCCTCGTATCGAGTCAGCGCTGCTCCTAACACACACAGACCTTGGACTCAAGTATTCATTTCGGAAATGAAATCAAATTCAACAACACAAAAAAAAAGAAAAGAAAAGAAAGAGGAACAACACACACTTAAACACAGCGGCTATAAAACGAACTAAACATTCGGAAGAGTTAGAGCTTGAGAGATTTGGTACCAAAAGGATAACTGATAAGGAAACAATACGGTTTGTGAGCGGAAGGAACGATATTATAGGGTGTGGATAAGATTCGCAAATAACACTTTCAACTGGTGTACTTTGGTCAACGGTTAGAAATAATATTGATCGATCTATCTAGGGATAAGTGGGGGGGAGGATAAGTGTTTTGCAGATCAGGAGAGAGAGATAGAGATCATACAAAGCAAAACCGGAAATGAGAAAATCAAGGAAATCAAGAGGTGTCTAGGTGAGAGTGAGAGCAACAAACTAATGCGTTTAGTGGTAAGGAAAACCAAAAAACTTGTTAAATCAAAATGTAACTCCAACAACAAAGACCAAAGACAGAGAGATAGAGTTAGGAGTTAGATAGTTAAGATAATTAGAGATAGAATGCGAGAGAGAGAGAGAGCGCTTAGACGGTAATAGAAAGGTACAAAGTTCAATTAGTTTGTACCATTTTCACTTCTGAGAGCGAGCTGATCGATAGCACATACATGGTGACTCCGACTTCGACAGGAGGTCCTGCAAACACGTATGTTATAGTAGGTGTTACATAGCTGGGTTATGTGTGGATAAAGGTTAGAGTCTATATTGTATATTTTTTGTTCTTATAATGCCCGCTGCGCCTCAACCGCCCCTATATAGTTCACTTCGATATCCCTCGATATATTGCAGATATTTATTTATTTTATCAACCATTTGCGTTTCGTTCAGGTCGCGTTGCGTTTTTTTTTTGGGTAAGTGTGACTGGGAATAGCTACCATACATATATGTATGTATATATATAGAGAGATGGGGTGTCCGGAGATTGGTCTACTTACCACCATAATTGGGTCTTACTCTTTTGTCGTAACTAACACTAAAGGAGTCGAGTATAGCGGATATGTTTACGTCACCCAGCATGCTGCCACCGCCAGTTCTGTGAAGAGAAAGGGGAAAAGAAAGGAATCGAGGTTTCATTTCATTAGTGCGTCCCTTTGTTTTCCGATTTAACAATAAACAATGTAAGCCATTTGTCAGGCCGCTTAAATGGAGTGTGAAACTATAACGGATGCAAGGATGTTCGCATCGTAACTCTTTCGATGTGGAAAAGGGGACCCTACCTTTTAGTATTTGTTTTATATTTATATTGGTCATTTGGAAAAATTAATGATTAATGCATTTTTTTAAGAATGTTGTGTTTTTATGTTTAAAAAGTATATATTATTTATAAAAGAAATCGTTTGTTTTATATTAAACAATTGTAATTTAAAAGATATAATATATCGTATGATATTGTTTTGTTGTCCCCCAACTTGTAGATGAATTCGTAATTTGTTCATCATCGTTCAATGTTTTAAAGGTTTCTTCTAGATTAATACTAGCTCTACGATTTTTAAAATCTTTAGTTGTTTAATAATATATTTAATTACGGGTCTACAAATTTTATTAAACGACATCCATAAGTTCACCATAATTTATAGATCATTAAAGAAAACAATATCAATAAAACCTGTATGCACACTTAAATATATCAAAAATCTAGTTTAAAAATATGTTTATTTGTCTATATATTTGATCAAAGATATATATTTGAAATTAGAAAAAAATTATCCCTATATAGAAGCCCCCCTTTACCCTGCCTGTTTATTTGCATCATTTCCATATGGCATGGCGTTTACTATGTGTGCGAGGCAGGGACTTTCAGCGCTTCCTGGAAAACCAACTCAACTGACAGTCGACACAGACATTGCGCTGGGCGGACGGTGGGTGGGTCGGTCGGTCGGTCGTTGCAGGTTAAGTGCTCATATGGTGCCGTGTCTGTGTGTGCTACTTTCGCTTTATGCGGCATCAAGTGCGCCCCCGACACGAGCGTTTGTATGTAATATTTATTGCATGTGCCTGGCAATGAAGGCACAGGCACAGACCTACACATACATTCGCCAGTTGCCAGTTGCCAGTGGCCCGTTGCCAGTCGCCAGGCACTTCAATGCCTGTTTATTTGCGTCTATTCTACGCTAAACTGTGCTATTAAAGCGCGTTTGTTGTTATTCCAACTCTGCGAAAGCCATTGGATACACAGCGCTCGGCGCAGGACTCAGGAGGTCTCGGGACACAGGACTCAGACCCAGGACTCAGGGCGGCGGTGTGTGTAGGTGTGTGTGCTGGTGAGCAAAATCACAATTTAATAAAAGTTGCGCCTGCAAATAAACAGAAATCCCGACTTTGTCTCTTGGCGTGCGCCTGCGCATTTTCCGGCAATGAGTGCTGTCTCTTCCCATGCCTGCTTTCCTTTCCTTTATTTTTTCTTTGTTGCTTTCTGGCTGGCATGTGTCCTGTTTGCCTTTCATTTGTATCGGGGATATATTTATGTGTTCTTTTCTTTATTTTATTTTTTTTTTTTGCCCAATTTGCACATTCGCAAGTCAATTGTTGTGGCTGATTTGCTGATTTGATGCGATTTTAATTTTGCAACTCACAAAAGTCGGCCATCATTTTTGTAATCAAGGCTGGGCGTGCCGCAGCCCACTCTGCACACACACTCTCTCTCCTCTCCGCGGGGCTCCGCTCTCCTCTGATTTTCCTCTCAGCGGCTTCGCTTGAGCTTTAACCCAAGTCGATTGCGGCCCATTGTGTATACGCAGTGTGGGCATCAAAGCGAAAGCCGACGGCAAAAATGGCAGCCTATTTATAAATGTGTGTATGAAAATACCACCGCATAGAGTGCGGTTTTATTTTTTTGCGGGCCCTCTTGTCTGATGTTGATAATGAAAAAGTTTTGATTGCTATTTGATTTGAGTTTTTTGATTGGGGGGGGGGGGAGGGGTTGTGTGTACAATGCTGCGTATGCGCAATATTCATTGTTACGGGTTACGGTTACGGCTTTCCAACACTTTCCGCTCTAGCCATTAAAGTTTAATTTATGCCCTGCTGCTACTTTGGCTGGCAGGTGCTGTCAATAAGTTTTTGACAGCCTGCAATAAAAATTACTTGAAGGCCACGCCAAAAACTTTGCGATTGCCGCTCCGCTTCGCTTTTTGGCCGCTTATGCCGCTCATGGCGTTCATGGCGTTCATGCCGTTCCCAAGGCGTAACGTGGCGTATACGTAATATGCAAATGTGCCAGGGGCTAAGTGAAACTAATATTATGCCCGACGTATTGTCAAATAATTTATGCAGCCCCACACACACACACATATAAACTTATGGCCAAATATATACCAACACACATGTGCTTGTCGTTAAGTGCACTAGAAAATGTCAATAGGTCGTACTTGAGGCGTCAAATATTTGCCTATTGATCGAGGGCAGCTAAAGAGCTAGAAAAAAATATGTAAGGAGAAAAGCTTTAGGCTGGAATTGCCTTTTGGCCGAAGGAGTGCGGCAAATATGACTAAACTGATGGAAATAATAAGGAAATCTATTATAAATTTATCTTTAAAACCTAATCTTTGATATATTTTGAAGTTAAATATTAAATATAGAAATCCTTTTGGGTAATTTAACTGGAATTTAGTTTTAAGCTGGGGTATATTATTGTAGTTTTATTATTTTATATTATATATATATTTTATATTATATTATATAATATATTATATTATATTATTATCAATATATATATATATATATATATATAAACTCTTAACTATTTATAACTTTCGAGTACTAAATATTTATTGGAAATATTTGTTTACATATAGAGTTATAAAATAATGGTTAAATAAAATATTAAAAAATTTTTTGCAGCGAAAACAATATATAATTTTATGATAATCAAAAGTTAGGTATAAGTGCAACCCCAAGCACAATAAATATATTTTTTACTGTCACATTTTATATTTTAAACATTTATTATTATTAGTTAAATTCTTATCGAGGCCAAAGATTTGTTTTTAGAATATAATTCAGACTAATTTCCAATAATTTGGGTAAAAACTCAAGTCAAAATTACTGTAAATCTTTTAAACAACACTTTTGGAAAAAGCTACAAAGAAAATGAATTACAAACCCAACCTTTAGATTCTTAGATTTCCAAAAACCTTCAAGTGCCCAGAAATGAATTCCGAAGTTATTATTAAATTACCCAATCAGGTGTATATTTTTGCCCCGTGTAAGTATACATTTGTGCAGCTTGCAATTAGCTGCTTGCACGTAAGTAGGCAACAATTTTCGTTTTTCCAGCGCTCTCAAAACTCAAACAACCAAGGCGGCGGCCATAAAGGAGCAACAACTACGTGGCTGGCAGCTGTGGCAGGAGCTGGGGAAAAAAGGTCCTGAAGCTGAAGCAGAAGAAGAAAACTGAACTGGAAAACCAGAACCGTAACTGTAACAAAACCAAAATGCAAAGTCATGCGCACGACAGCCAAGCCCAAAACGTGTCGCCTCAAGTGCCACGCCATCTTATCGCTGCCCACAGTTTGTTGCCTTATCTTGAGGCACTGCACGTTTGTTGTGCGTGGTGTATAAGTGTGTGTGTGTGTGTGTGTGGCTGGGTGGGTGTGGCTGACTGGCTGGTCAGTGTGCCAGTGCCAGTGGCAGTGCCATTGCGAGAGCAGTGCTGTAAGAAATATTGTCGTTATTGTTTGTTGTCGTTCTCGCTGTCGCTGTCGTTTTTAGTGGCACTTTGAGTGCCAGCCATTACGTATACGCTGCGTTGGACACGCGCCATTGCATAAATTCAAGTGAAACGTTAAAACAAAGCGGAAATGCGAAAACTACTAGCAAATATTATCTTTCTTTTAGCGTTTTCGTATTCTTTGTCTTCATCTCCGTCGCTGTCTCCGTTTCCTCCATTTGGAAAGTCTTGGCAAACGCCAACGCAGAGATAAGCAAAAGTTGGTTTAGGCCTTTCTGCTGCGCAGTAAAACACTGGCTCTGTGGGTGGCCCAGCCTCCTATTTTTCCATTTTTTCTTCTTTTTTTTTATCTCCGGGGCGAGTGTGAGTAAGCGTTTTTTAATAAAGTGATAACTTGATGCCTGACAGCCGCCTGACAGTAGCTAAAAATAAACACATCCGCTTAATAAGCCAGCAGAGCAGCCAGCAGCTCCCAGGATACACAGGAAAGCCGCTTGGACATGGAAACATTAACTATTATGAGCTAGCCGAGCGAGAAGTTAAGCAAGCTGAGCCACGCCCCAGTTTATGGACTTGTTAAAGCCAATATCTGGCGGACTGGGAATAGAATAAAAATGTCAGCGCAAGGGGACATAGTTCTGGCTCATATCCTGGTTTTATTAAGTCAAAAATATAATATAAATATAGTGCAAAAGTGGGTTAGTAAAATCATCAGGGAATATAAAATATATTGAAAGTTTTTAAATAAGTTTAAAAGCTTTAAAAAACTTTATTTTCTAGAGAAAAGTTTAGCAGTTTTCTTCTGAAATGTATAAGGATATCGTAAATATCGTAGAAGGAAGTTTCTGCTTAGCTAGAAATCTGTCTTAGTTTTGGTTTTCTCCTTCGATTTGCTTTTAGATTTATCCTGGGAATCGCTTGGCCTTTTGATTAAATTAAGCTCAATCCCATTCCGGATTCAAGCTTATGCACCGGCTGAGCGGACCAGTTCGAGGTAAATGCATAAAAAATTGAATTGCATTGGCATTGGTCCTTGACATTTTGCAAAATGAACAGCGGACTGGCGGGCGGGCTAAGACGCGGATATCTCTCGCCTCCAGGCGGGCCAATAAAAATAGTTTCCCCGCTCGAATTGTATTTTCCGGGGCGAATGTGAAAAAAATTAGACTTGCCTTGTCCGGGGCTTTATTAAATATTTGAAAAGCAGATGGAATGGCGATTGGCAAAGGGCAAAGGCGGCGGCTGGAAAAACACAAGGAGGCTGACTGGCTGGCTGCCTGCCTGCTTGCCTGCCGTTTGTAGATATTTTCAATCATACTCAAAATGTGAAGGAACAACAATTTACGCTCAATGACACTCGACGGCGAGCTGTTGACGCTGCCTGGCCCGAGTGATGCAGCTACCCAGACACACAAACACACAGGCCGCAGGACGAACGAACTGACAAGAGACGGACGAGAAGGAATAGTGAGGCCGAACGATAGGTGCACAGGAAGAAAAGTTGATATTTAATATGGAGGAAATATATCTTGGGGATATTTTTATATTCAAATAACATTTAAAACATTTAACAATTTTAATTAATGTTTATTTAAGCTGGTTTAAAAACGAATTGATTTGATTATTGATAATATTGTTAGTAGTTTTTGAATTTACAGTATTATTTATTAATTTTGTTAATCTTTTGCGCTTAAAGTTAAAATAGTAATTGATATTGATGTAAATTTTCAACAATTTCATATTTTTTAAATCCTTAAACCCACATAAATTCGATAATACATTTTTATAGTAAAAGCAAGAGCAGCTCTAATAAAATAAATCCCCAATCTGATTGAAGACAAAAGTACTTGGCTTTTTGTAAACTATCTTCATTCAAGGTAAGAAATTTCTTTGAAAACTTTGTACAAACTTTCTTGAGCGTCCTGGTTTTTTTGGTTCTGTGTAAAATCTCCTTGTTGGACGCGAACCCGGGCGGTCTTTGCTTTTGTCGCTGCCACTTTGGCATTATCTGCTATCAATAAATTCCCAGTGAAGTGGGCACTTGTGTGGCAAGTGGAGCACAACGGGACGCCCAGCAGGGGTCGATGTTGGGGCGTGGCAGGAGCAGGAGCAAGAGCCGGAGCCGGAGCAAGCCAAGCAGGCCCAGCAGCCTTTGCCGCACAGGAAGTGGCAGCGTGTAAAGTGAGCAAACTGTGTCGCTCTGGCCTTTAACCTTTTTCCAGAGAACTGGAGCCCAAGGAGGAGGTGGAGGAGCAGCTGGGGGGAAAATGTGAATGGGATTGGGGCTGGGGCCCAGGGACTTTGACTCGGCAAGGCTGTCATTTTGTGTTGCATACTTTGTGGCGGCGCCTGTGCAATGTTGCATGAAAAAGTAGCGTAAACTTTGCTCTGGCTTTGCCTTTTTGGCCCAAATAAACGGCACAGCTGCGTCTGTGTGCGCTGCCTTGAAGCCAGAGTCGCTTGACTTTTGCCACGACATTTTCGATTTTGGACTTCTTGTTACGCTATATAGTATGTACCATATAGCTTATACTCTATATAGCCCTAAGCCGTGCTCTGGCAACCGTAAGCCACATCATGCCACGTCGCGTGTATCTCCGTGTCCTCGTCTGCGTTCCCAGCACGCGATCTTGTAATCCCATAAACGTGCATTTGTAGCTCGAGTAGTCGTAGCTCCCGATGTCGTTGTCGTTGTCGCATTCGGACTAGGATTTGGGCTTCAGATTCAGGTTTAGAAATGTTATATGTATGCCCCCCTTATATTTGATTTGCCTAATTTGCCAGGTTGCCATGTTATGCAAATGTTTGTGGCTCTCTGTGTAGCGCCTAAATATTTACTAATGAGCGCTAACCCCCAAAAAAAAAGGCAAAGAAAAAAGAGCACAGTAACAACAGTAACAGTGGCAGTCCTGGCTCTGCATAATTTGTGTGATTAAGTTGACAGAATGCCACAGTAGCTGACAACTAATGCCACAATTGTGGCAATTTCTTTGCGTTGTCCGAATGTGTTGTCCGCGGTTGCGGTTTCGCTGGCAGCCCCCATGGGCTGGATGGTGGCTCCCTAGGGTAATAACGGGCATATTGGTTTAACGGCTGGCACGTTGGCGCTGACAGCTGACAACTGTCAATTTGAGCGGGCAAGGACTCACTCGCTCTCCTGGCGGACACACATACGGGGTTTCCAAAAGCAAACATAAACATCGTCATCGGGTGAGTAATTACAAAGACCATCGAGTGGCAGTTGTCATTTTTCAGTCAGTCGCCGTCGCTCTGGCCATTTTAATGACTGCCACATGCAAATGCGACAATGACGATGTAGATATGGCCTAATAAATGGCCTGCACTTACTCAAACTGTCCCGGCAGTCGGACAACATTTATTCACAGCCGCCCAGGTCAAGCAGGCTGTCATTCTGCCTAATTAGCGACCGAGTCGAGCTACCGAAAAAAAAACTTTTGAGCGCATTTTGCAGCAAAATGATTTGAATAATCATAAATTACCATGAATTATGGCCGCCAAGCACAACAAAAACAAAAAAAAAACACATATAGCACGCACCTGTCGCCCATTGGGGGCTGGTGTTGGGCTGGTCTGGGTCTGGTCACTGCAGCAAAGTGTCAGGACGAAAACAAATTTATTGTTATAATAACTGGCCAACTGTAGTTGTAGCTTTTCCTCGTTTTTCCGTTTTTTTTTTGTACCGAAAGTTTCCCCAAAGTTCGAAGGGGTGGTACCATGTGGGCTTCCATGCTAACCATTATTTGGCCATAATTTAATGCGAATTAGAGGCCAGCTCGGCCCACTATGATGTTATTAGCCTAATTGATAGTTGTAAATGTCACTAATTGAGTAAATGCCCATTGAATGGCCACCATGATGAGCTTGCATAATTATAGAGTGTGTTATAGACTGCAGGGCAGCTTATTTGGATGGGATATTATCTATTGTCCAATGATATGCGTTAGATTCTGGATTGGGAAATCAGAAAAGGCCACTTTGATCGATTGTGGTGCTAATAGTTAGCCTTCCATTAGATTATTTAAATTTTTTTAAGGGGTTGTTGCAGCTTTCATTAATTGGGTTAATATTTCTTTGATAAATCGGTTTTATGGTTGTTGAAGTAAGACAAACATTTGGCTTTTTAAATGATAATAAAAAAGTTATAGGAATTTGTGACCTCTTTAGTAAAATAAATTATATAAAAATATTATAGAGAAAAAATGCTACACCAAAAATAAATACAACAATTTCCTTGAATTTTAGTAGTTTATTTTATTATTGTCATTAATTTTTGGTCAATGATTTTTAAAAAAAATACTTTAAAAAGTATAGCCATTATGTATACTCATTATTTATTACAGAAAAGCAATAAATGAAACCTGAATTAAGAAAAAAATGTCTTGCCATGTTCTCTTTATTAAAAAAATTTTAATTAAATCAAAATAAAACCACAAAGCAGTGTCACAAAACCCAAATGAATTATAGTTATAATTTTACTTATATTTTATAATAGTTTGTAATTTCCCTTTTATTTTATAATACAAAATTATTTTTAAAGGCACCCTAAGTCTTGTTTATTATTTTTGTAACCCATCCAAATCATAAGTATTTAATTTTTAAGCTGTGAAATCTAATAAAAAATGAATATTAAATACTTACGCCGCTTGCACTGTGTGGATCCTTTTCTGGCCCGTCTCCTGGGCGATCAGGGCCATGTTAATGGCCAGCCAGATGGTCAGCAGGGGGGTACGGGGCAGGTTCGCCATCCTGGCCAACTTGTCTTGCATTCTTGAATCACTCATGGTGGTGCTGTGTGTTTTTTGTGTGTGTCCTTGGTGTTGGAAGTTAAAGTTGAAGTTGAAATTTGAGGAGGGTGCAAGAGTTGCTTATTTAAAATGGCTGTCGTGGCTTTTCGTAGTTTTGCATTAAAAATTTGAAGTTTTTCGTTTGTTTTAGTTGGTTTTTTCTTTAGGTTTTTTTTTCTTCTTGTTTTGCTTTTGTTTTATTTTATTTTGTTTTTTTTTTTGTTAAGTTGCGTATAAAGTAAGTTGTAGTTTTTTTGTTGTTCTTGTTTGTTGCTGTTTGCTGTTGTTGCAGTTATTAGTCAAGGTTGCTCCTTTAGTTTGTTAGTTAGCTAGCTGGTTTCCCCTACACGGCTATTCGGGCTTCTAGTCAGGGCTCTTCTCCTTCGTACTTCTCCGCTTGTTGAAGTCTCTCAGTCAGTGAGTTAGTTGGTTGTTTAGGCAGCGAGGCATTCAGTCAGTACTTCAGTGCATGTGTATGGGTGATTGGGTGCTTCTTAGAGTGTGGTTCCCTTTTTTGTGATTCCGATTCCGATTCCAATTGCGATTGCGATTCCTTAACCTTCCTCCTACACTCCCACTCTGTGTGTGGCAGTCTCCTGTTGTTGTCGTCGTTGCCGCGGGTCGATCTCGGTCCTGTGGCAAATCCTGATGCGCTTCCTCTTCTGCTCCCTTTCTCCTCCACCAGCGGCATTAATTGCTGCTGCTGCGGCTGCTGCTGGTGCTCTGCCCGTAATCAGGTTACTTCCTGTCGCTTTTAGGGACGTTTTTTTTCGGTTTCCTCTTGCCTCCTTTATTTACTTTTAATTACTTCTATCCTGACGAGATGTGTTGCCGTTGCTGATGAGTTGCTGCTGCTGCTGCTGCTGCTGCTATTGTGTGTGTGAGAGAGTGAGTATGTTTGAGTGGGCGCTTTGCAAATTCCTTGAAATTGAGCCTTTCGTTGCCTTTCGTCCTGTGGGGAATCGCTGGAGTGAGCCTCTGTGAGTCTGTGTGTGTGTATGAGAGTGTGTTGTGTTGTGTTTCAGTATGTTAGTCGGAGCCCCAGCAGAGTGTACATCGTGATATCCCGCTACGAATCGCTCTGTTCTGCGCCGCTTCACCCGCTCACTCTGCCCGCTCACTCTATGCGCTGCTCATTAATAATTACAAAATATCCGCACTGTTCATGACTGCCTCTGCCTGTGCTTTTTTGGGTTTTTTTTTTTTTGGTTTCGGTTATGGTTTTTGGTTTCTCCTATCCGGATACGGATTTTTCTATTTTCGCCGAGTTCCGCTGTGGTCTCAGTTTCAGTTTCAGTTTCAGTTTCAGTTGCAGCTCCCTATCTGAGTTTCTGAGTTCGTCATCCAATCGGACGCTCCATCTCATCGCTCGTTCAGTATCGTTGTGGTCGATGTTGTTATCCTTTGAGTGCCTGCAACCTGGTCGATGCCTATGCTGCTGTTGCTGCTGCTGCTGATGCTGCTGCTGATGTTGATGGTGTTGGTGTTGCAGGCCACTGAGCTCATTTTATTGGTTTCGATTGCTTGAGCTACGTCCTTTCGCCTTAACCTTTGGCATTGTTTGTTAAATAATTGTCACAGCGGCTGCTACGCTTTTGGGGGAACTATGGGACATATTTGCTAAATCTGAAAGTCTTATCTTAGTTCTTTGAGTTCAACACTGAAAGGTGATAAGAAAAGTAAGAGGAAATATACATTTGTTAATTTGAAGTTTTGAATTTGGTAATTTGTTTTGTTTAATTTCGAGTTATTTGGAATTGTTTTATGTAATTTTTGTAATATATATATTTTGTTTATAAATGTTTGTTTTGTAAATGTATAAGTTTAAGGGTATTATTTTCTTTTTGAAGTTTTTATTTAAATTTGTTTTTCAACTGGCATTGAAATTGGAATTTTTGAAATTGTTTTTCCATAAATTGCAAGTTTAAGGTATTTGTTTTATAAATTATTAATTTATTTGGTATAAAATTATATTTTGGATTGTATTAAATTAGTTCTTCTGGGTATTCATTTTAGATTTCAAGTTATTTGTTAGTCCAGAACGGTTAAGATTTATTTTTATTTATTTTCCTTTGCAAAATTAATTTAGTTTTCATTGTTCTTTTGATTTTAGAATATTTAAGAGTTTTTGTTTTTAATTTTCACTACATATTTGTATATATCTTTCACAGTTTCTATTTTGTCATTGCGATTTGTGCATTTAATTATTTAATTCAAATTTTTAATACGATTTTTAATACAATTTTTATATATATTTTCTTATTTATTTTTCCAATTTAAGATAAAATTTAGATTGTATTTTTTTGGCTTGCAGTTAAATGCAAAAAAAAAACTGAATTAGGGCGCGTCGCTCGCGTTTTGCTTGAAAATTTCACGCTATTGCTAAAGAACATCCTTACACTCGCTCATTCGCACTCACACAGAGACGCAGGCACACTCAAACTAATTTATACACGCATACATGAACAGGAGTCAGTCACACACAGGACAGGATACACGCACATGTACACAGACGGGGCAGACACTTTTGTATAGATTTTGTCGAGTTGCCGTTTCTTGGGGAGTCCTTTTCTCTGGTTCTCCTGTACCGTTACCGTACCGTCTGTGGGTCTTGCCAGTCGCGTTCGTCCGTTACATTTTCTCAGCTGAGCGTTTGAAAACCGTTTGGCAGGACAACGCGTTGGCTAGCAGTCAGTTGGCCAGCTAGGAGCCGAGGAGCCAAGCAGCCAAGCAGCCGAGCAGGCGAGAATCCTGTGCAGCTGAGAGAGGCGCCACAGAGAAAAAGAGAGAGAGAGAGAGTTGGCCAAAAATAGCCCGAGCCTTTGAGCCGGAGCCCAAGCCCAAGAAAGTATGCTACGTTTTCTGCAAAGAGCCAGAGAGCCACTCCATCTCTCTCTCTCGCTAGCAGGACCTCCTGACTGTGTGTGTGTGTGTGTGCCTCTGGTCGTGTGCACCTTTTGTGTGCTCTGGTGTTGCCTTGTTGTTATCCTTTCTGGCTTTTTGCAGAAATGTCACCGTGCACTCTCAGCTTTGGCAACCCCGGCAGTTACACTCTGTTTAGCATAAACGCTTGCTACTTGGCTCCAAAGTCGTCCTTTTCCTACGACCCCCTCCGCCCCATCCCCTCTCTCTCAGCCATGCCTATCCTCTAGCTGTGTGTGCCTGTGTATTGGTTTTTGTTTTTATAAATTTTTCGCATGTGCTTTTTCCCTAAGCACATTTGATTTGTATGCCACTTTTTGTGCGGGGCCGTCGCTCCTTTCGGTTTTTGTCCTTTTGCTAAATTTCTCGCGCTTTCCTGCACATTCGCACATATCTCGTTAATTGGTAAGCATGCGTTTTCCTTCTCTGAATTTTCTTGTGCCTTGTGCCGTGATTGCTTTTTGCGGTATGCCAAGGAAAAGAAAAAGGATTTGTCAAGGCAACAACAGGGACAGGGAAGTGGGACAGGGGAGCTGGGGCCTCGAGCATTGTTTCATTCAGCCCGTTCAACTTGACAAAGAAAAGCGAGCGCTGGTATGTAAATTCCATATGCATATGTGCGCTCCGCTTTTCCTCCTTTTCCACCATATTTTCCCCGTGCCTCTGTGTGTCTCTGTATGTGCATATTTTATATTCAATGATAAGAGTTTGACATTAATTAAAATGGCAAGAGTTGCGTGTGTGCGCTCTCACATTCGACATTTTACATTTCACTTGCAACGAGAAGGGATATTTATGCCGTGCCCCCGTCGATGTTTTTTGTGAAGAAAAAAAAAAAACAACGGCTTTTGTTTGGCTTGCATAAATACTTTCACATTGTATATACGAAACGACGACAGTTATTAATGAGTTTTGGCCCCCGTCCCCGCTACACTTTCCCCCTTTTCGCTTCAGCCTTCTCTGCTACATATTTGATGGCCCCACAACACGGGTCCTTTGCTCTTAAATATGCAGTCCCCAACTTGAACTTGCATACTTAATGCGCCCGGCAACTTTCTAATTACTTAATCCGACTTTACAGGCCTCCCCCCAACGTTTTCATGGGCAATCTGCTGGCCCTGTCCCTACCAGGATTGTGAGGGAAGCCTTTGCCCAAAAACCTGATTAAGTATCCGCCAATAAAACTAGAGTCCTGCTCCGTTCGTTAACCCAAACGGCTCAATAAATGTAAAATTTTGGCGTTCATCAGAAATGGAAATTATGGATCCTTGAGTGCTCCCAAAACAGTGCTCAACTATTCATAAAACTAGAAACCAATTGAGGGGAGTGTGCACCGCGGAAAAATAATCAATAATTACATATGTATTTATGTTTTATTTAAATATAATGTTATTGATATTCTTAACAGAAACAATAAGCAATAAATTCTATTCAAAATTGAGTTGATTATATTTTGTTGGATTTTTTTATGACCATTTTATAAGAGTTTTCTAAGATTCAGTTTGGATGCCTTAAAAATGAGCTAAAACATAAGTTTTTAGTTTGTTTGCATTGTTTAAAATTAGTTTATATTTTGTTTAACTTTTAAATGTAGAATTGGACTAAAGAGAAAGAGTTATGTGCATAAATCAATGTTTAACTCGTAATTTATCTAGCCAATATTTTGTTATTAAAAAATTCTAGACTCTCTAACATTAAATCAACATTTTTTACAGTTTAAAAATTTAATCGAATTTTAAACATAATTGTTTTTAAGAAATTAAAGTTATGTTTAAAAAAAATCTCCGAAAAATTGAAATTACAAAGATTACTTCCAAAATTGCAAATAAAGTTGTTTATTTTTAAACAAATTCTTAAATAAAATACATTTATTCACCCCTTTTAAATTTTTTATGAATTATTTACAGCCCTATTTATGTTTTTCTTCCCATAAACCTTAATTTTTTCTCTGTGTCCTTGCTTTTTTTTTTGTTAGGACAAGACGACGAGTGGCAGATTTCATAGTCAACTGGCATTCAAATATTCATGTGCAGGGCTGGAATCGGCTAAGACTTTAAGCCATTAACCTCGTGGCCGCTGTCATCATCAGAAGCGGAGCGACAGCCTCTCTCCTTCGCACTCTCCTCCCCCTACCTCTCTCTCTCCCTGACTCTCTCTCTTTGTATTTTGGGGGCGGTGGGGGCACCAGCTCACTCTGTCGCCCTGTTGATGTGTGGCTGGGCACGTTTTTGGCAATTAAAAGCATATGCGGGCTAGGCCGCCGCCTCCTTGGGGCTAATCAACGAGGCCGCCCCAACAATTTGCTTGAAAATTAAACAAAGCAAAGGGCAAGGAGGGGGGAAGGGGGTGGCAGGAGCAGGCGGAGGAGCAGCTGCCAAGCCAAGACGATGGAGACCACGAAGACGAAGAGGGCAGAGTGCCTACCACAAGCAAACAAACGAATACACACACAGACGCGTCTGCGAAATTCGCTCACCCACACATGCTCACTGGCACACACCCATACATACCCCAAACACACACACACACACTGCAGGAGCAGCAGCAGCGGCAGCGCCAGGAGCAGGAGCTGAAGGAACAGACTCCTTTTTGGCCACTTCCTTTGCTATATTTATTGTTTTTGCTTTATTAAAATTTTTAAATATTCCGTTTTATATTTTTTATAATTAATCTGCACAAATCGCAATCGGTTTGTTGGATTTCCTCAGCGTTTTCTCTGGCTTTTCCGTGATTTTCCACGCACTCTCACACACACTCGCGGTCACTCGCTCTCTATATATGCATATAAATATACTAATATATATATATATACATTTGTGTATTTAGTACACCCAGAAATGTGCACAGTCCTGGAAGAGTTACCAAAAAAATTGGCTTTTTGATTTTAATTTCGCATTGAGGTCACTTTGATTGTAGAATATTTTTTTAAGGATTTTTTTGTTCCGGCTTTACCAAAATTAGAGAGGTGGAAAATGTATCTATGCCTGGGCTCTGAACAAAATTGTATCCGCTCGGCGTTAACGACTCGACTCGACTCAACTCAACTCGCTCACGGACTCAGCTCGGGCGTGTTTGATTTTTTTGCGGAGACCGAGACCGAGACCGACTGGCACAGTGGCACTTACATCACGAAGCCGCGAAAATTCTGGGTGCGACCGGACCGGGCCGAGCCGAGCGCTGCCGACAGGATATTTGCGAGCAGGAATCGCGCTCTCGTTCGGCTTCGGGTTTTTGTGATTCGTTATTCGGCTTTTTTCGCCTGTTGTTGGCACTGCTGGCACAGTTGTTGTAGGTCTCAGTTGGTTGCCCTGCTCCTGCAGCCATATCCTTTATACACACACATAGACCCCGGATTGTTGTTGGTGCAGGCTTTAAGCACACGCAACTGTTTCGCAGATGGTGTGTGTGTGTGCTGTTCGCTTTGTGTACAACCGGGAATCGTTTTGCCTCCCACTGCCAACTTACTCGCACACAAATCAACATAAATCAGCTAAATCGTCAGGATACAAGTACACACAGACACACACACACAGTACACCCTCGCTGGCAAAGCACTGTATTAGTAGTAACATACGAGGGCTGAGCTGCTGGCCAGGCAGGGCTGGTTTGCATAGAGTGCACCGAGGACTAGCGGCTGGATCTCATGGCGTATGCGTAATGCAGTTGATGGGCAAATCTGTTTACCCATGACTGAGCAAATTTTGACTGGGCAAACTTCATTTTAGCCAGCTGGCGCTCATCACTGCAATTGAACTTGATGTTTGGCATGTGTAATCCAGCCTTATTGAAATATTAAAACATAATCTCACCAGAGCCAGCTCAGCGTTAATTAAATAGTGCGGTAATTGCTGATGCATTTAACCCCTTTTCATTTGGTCATTTAAGCAGTTAAGCTTCATTGCATAGCAAACAAATATTGAAACTTTGTATTAATAATTTTTTAATAATTATTTTGAGTTATTAGTCATAAAATAAATATATATTCAATATAAATTGAGAGTTTTGGTTATTAGTTTCTTGAGAAATATTTGTTTATTGGGAAATAGATTGGATTTGATTTTATATTTTAATGATTTAAATATAAAGAGACATATAAAGAGACAGAGGAATTTTATTAAAGGTTTATTTAATTCATTTTCTTGGTTTTATTTGTTTTTTAAGATAATCTTAAATATCATTTGAACAAAACAAAATATAAAAGGCACTTCCTTGACTTATTTTACATATTATATATTTTTGTAGTGAATCCAAACCTTTATAGTCTCCATTCTTAACCGCAAAATCAACCATTTTGATATCGCCACATGAAAGGGTTAACGCATTTGGTTTGTCGCAGGCCAATTAATGATTAAAGCCCGTCCGAAACGACGAATCGAAAAAGATTTAAATGTCGCGCTATCTGCAATCTCAATGTATCTCCCGCTGTCATATGCAGTAATGGCTTTTAAAATATATATCGCCAGCCATTAAATACAATTCCGTTCAGGGACCGTCGAGATATATATACACACATACACGATGCATATATACACAGAGTTAGCACACAAAACCGGTTGGCAAATGGACATCCAGGCGGCCATTTTGTGGCCACAGGACAACGATGTAGGGATGTGGGAAGCTGCTGCGAGTCCTTTGCCAGCGATGTCAACCAAGTTGACTTTTCGATGCGCACTGCTGATTTTTTTTAATAAGCATAAATTTTGGCACGTAAAGCAATATGGGTGAGCCGCAGACAAACACACATTCGCCCAGATCCTTCTACAGTAAGAAAATAAAGCGATTTTTTAAAGGAAACAAAATTAAATAAAAAACTTTAAGACTCGGAAAAAGTTTCATTAATTTGTAGAGAGCCTGAAAAAGCTGTAGTTCCCTTAAATATTTAACAAACAATTATAAATACAGTATTTATTTACCTTAAAATTACAGATTCTGGGAATTTCGAAATAGTTTTTGGCATTTTAAAGATTTTACTCAATGAAATGAAGTATTATTTCTGATGATCCTTTAGCTATGATTATTGTAGAGATTTCTAAAACCCCTTTCCTTTGAAGCAACTTAACCTGAAGTTGCCATAAAATGTACTACGTTCTTCCAGAGATTTTTTATATATTTATTTTTCTCCGTGTAGAGGCTCAGTTATAACCGTACTAACGCCTCTGAACTCTCGCCTCCTCCCTCCCCCCTAGCTTCGAGCGGCGCAAATTGATTGAGTCTGCCGTTGTCATTTGTCGCTGTGGCGGTCCCAAAATTTATGAAAATGAAATGCCACGCAGCGCTTTTCCGCTCTTCCGCTTTTCCGCTTTTCTGGCACGTGTGTGTATGTGGAATCTGTGGGCCTTAATGTTAATATGTGTTTGTGTGTGAGCCTGAGAGCCGTCTCAGGCAGCGTCAAATTAATGAAACACATGCAGAGCCGCGTAATTTGTCATTTCGACAAATTTTTGAATTATTTAAACGGAAATCTTAACGTCAGGCAGCCGCGATTTATGCGACTTTCGGCGGTTCGTTGAATGTGATTCCGAATGCGGGCGTAACTGTGACTGTGAATGTGATTGTGAATGTGACTGTGCGATGGGATTGGATGGCGTTTTAAAGACGCCGCATAAAATTGCCAACCGAAAAATGCCAGCCAAGGCTCACAATTTCCATTTACGCGGCAGCAGCAGAGTGTGTGTATAGAGTGTGTGGTGTGTGTGTGTGTGTGGGAGCTCTGTTATTCCTTTCTCGTCTGGTAGAAGCTGTATGCATTATGCACACCCTGCAATCAAAGGGGGGAAGGGGGATATTGGTCAAGGATTAAAGGAGTATGTGGATTTTCTTATGATTAGAATTTATTTTAAATAATTTAGAAAAGAATCATCTCTTCTTTTTATAAATTTTCCAATTGCCTTTAACCAAAATGTAATATTATTAGTTAAAAAATTGCATAACTATTTTATAAATATTTTACAAAGTTTAAAATCCAGAACTTACCTCTTTTTCCACCCTTCTGTGTGACCCAAGATCGGCAGCTCATCTCGTTTTCTCTTAACGTTGTGGCCTCAGGCTGGGTCCTGTGGCACTGGATATCCCCCAGGTTCGGCACTTTGGCAGTTTGGTGGCATTGTTGCTTGTTTCCATTTGCTTTTATGCGCCCCAAAAATGTTGGCTTTTGGACAAGGACGACAGTGAGAGCGAGAAGTGAGCCAGGATTTGCGAGGCGGAAGGGTAGGGAGTGAGTGGCAGTGGGATGTGAATGTTGCTTGGCTTAATAGAAACGTAACTGCGTACAATTGCTGGCTGCCGTCTAATGGGGCACGCACACAGCCAGAGCCCAGCCACATACACACACGCACACTCCCCCACTCACACACATGAACTCATGCATGCTGCTGCCACTGCCAAAAAAATGCTGCCTTATCTCATTTGAATGCGCCTCGAATACAGCGCGTTAGTTGCTCTGCTTTCCTCGTTTCCTTATTTATTTTGCCTTACTTTATTTTTTTTATACATTTTCTTTTTCCCTTAGCCGCTGTGCGATTTCGTTTTGGCATTTGTTTTCATTCGCAACGATATTTGGTGCTGCTTTGCATATTTTCGCCATAATCTGTATTATCGACGATTGCGACGCAGCAGAAGCTAAATTATGGCCAACTTTGGCGGGGAAATTGTTTCCTTCTGCCGAGATATTGTTTATGCAAGACGAGGAGCTCCTGGCAAGGAAGCCCCCATATGGCATACTAATTGGGGCCGGGCGGAGATAAAGACCTATTGCCGCTAACAAATATTAAATATTTCCGCAGCCGCCTGCAAAATGTCACTCTTAATTGGGTAACTTTACATATATATATATGTAGGCCTGTGTATATCTTGGGGAATACTTTAGATGGAGGGGGGAGAGAGAGGCCTCCAAAAAGAAAATTCATTCCGCTTTTCCTTCCATTTTCGTTTTTTTATATATTTTATTTGACTTTCTCCACTCGGATTCTCTTCGTTTCGTTTCTGTTCTGCTCTTTTTTCGGGTCACTTATGCAAACAAAGTTATTAATTACACTTGCTGCTAGTTGGGGCGGCTGCTGCTGCTGCTGTTACTGCGGCGGCCCAAGGACAAATTAAGTGGTCACCAGTGCAGGAGCGACAGGGAAAAGTTGAAAACGCTGAAAAACTGGCTGGCCGAAAAATGACCGCGACCGTAGCCATTGGCCATCGACAAATAAAACGTAATGCCAGCTACAAATTTGACCTAAAAAGATAAATACTTTTGCAAAAGTTTCGCTTTTGGCCAGGGCTTTTGCCTGTTTGTTCGCCTTCGTTGTTCATTTTTACGTGGCACGCGGCACACGTTGCGTATACGTCATGGCCGATTGCCTGCGTTCACGTTACGTATACGCCTAGTTCGCCCTCAGTTCAGCTTCAGCTCAGTTCAGTTCAGTCTGTTGTTTTCGCTGCCATTTCTCCCCTTGCTGTTTTTATTCCAGTTCCTTTTTTAAATTTATGTATCTAAATTGCTGTGGCACACAGAGCAGAGCATTTTGCATGGCCATAAATCGCTGGCAAGCCATGGTACAACAAAAAAAAAGCCAACGGCAGCCGCACCGAGTGCGCTAAAAATAAATTGTGAATAAATAATTTGCACTGCGTCATGTCAGAAATTTTAAACACATAATTAACCGCTTATTTAACCCTTCTGTTGGCCCCGTTCTTGCGCCAGATTACTCTGAGGTTGGATGCCACTGGGGGAATGGAGATTGGGGAACTAAGAGACTGGGTCGGGGTTACTTTCCGAGGTTGGATGCTGCTGGGAGGCCACATGAGAAGCGCTGGAAATTCATTAAAGTTGTCTATGCCCGGGGCGTTCGCAGGACGACAATCGGGGCCAGTCCCGCAACAATGCCTTTTCTGGGACTGGGCCAGTAGGGGCAATGACGACAACGACAACGACAACGGCAACGGCAACGACAATGTTCGAAACAAAAGCGAAACAAAAACACCAACAGCTACAGCAACAGTGCTGGCAAAACGGAGGCGGGGTCCTGCCATATTTCCATTTGTAAAACAGCAGGAGCCAGCGCAGCGACACAGGACACAGTTAGCCCCGAAACAGTGGACCGCTGATCGGAATACAAATTTCGCCGCCACTATGCCATAATGGAGATAATTTATTTAACTCAAAATGAAGCGAGTTGATTAGCCGAATATTTGGCCAGAGCCAAAGCAAGGATTTCATTTACATGCCAATGAGGCTTTAAATTAACTTGAAGATAGCTAAGAGAAGATATAAATTCATTTAAATAATACGTTTTTTGAGTGTAAATCTTTGAATTATTTTCTTTTAGGAATTTAATTATGAAGCAAAGGTTTATCTATTATATGTTTGTAATAAATAGCACTTTGCAGGACCTACAAAAATAATTTTCTTTATTTTAATTTACAATTTTGTAGAGTTTACATTTTGGTTAATAGTTTTATAGAGTTTATTGAAACTCCCTACATTATTTACCTAGTAAAAAAATGATTATTCAGATGGAAAATATATTCTGTATTCTGTACTTATTCTGTAGTAGAAGTTCTTGCTTTAGAATTAATCACATAAAATACAACCTCAATTAAACTGCAAAAACCTTTAGCTTTTTTCACCCTTTAAAAAATTTGCTAAGAAGTTTTTTAATTGTTTCAAAGAAAACCCTCTTAATTTTCACAGTTTCTTTAAGAAAACTCGGTTAACCTTTCCTTACTAAAGACCACTGTGCAGCATAAGCAATAAATGTGTCTCTATGTCCATGTGAGTGCCAACTCTCTGCATGGGATAGGAAGGCGTTGAGAGGATGTTTTTTTCCACTTTTCCTTCCTATCGTTCCCCCCACTCCCCCACCACACCCACCATGTCCTGCGATGATTCCCCTCTACCTAGATATCCCAACATGTGCTGGCTGCCGGTTCTGTGCTGTGCTGTGCCATCTTTTAATGTGCCATACACCTAACTCCGACATGGCCCGTTTCATCGCCACATTCCCATTCCAAGCCCAAATCCCACTCCCCTTATGGTCATCATGATCATCATCAGCGGGATTGCCAGCGCCAGCTGCCGCCTCTTGATGGGTGGGCGTGGCAAGGACATGAACGCCTTTGCGCGCACTTAGCAGCTGGACATAGTGAAAAATGCATGTGCACAGCACAAAAAGCTCGAGGAAGAAGCGCACAAAAAAAAAGGAAAATAGAAAATATAGAATAGCACACGAAATGTAGGCGACAACAACAACATCATTTTTTTTTTAGCTTTGTCAATGAAGCAAAAGATGGCACACAACAAAAAGAAATAATAAAAATAAAGCTAGGAAGAGAGAAAAAAAAAAGGAAAACAAGCATGGAGAGCAAAACAAAATGGTTGAAAAAATATCATTTTAGTTGGCACATTTTGTGTTGCTCCTGCTGACCCGCCCAGCAATATTCAATGCTGTAAAAAGAGCAGGAAGTGCAAATGTTTCTTTCACTTTTCGCATGTTTCGTCCTTTTTGCCTCTTACTAAATTATTAGTGTGCAAGGGACCCAGCCAGAGAAACACAAACAGCCAACTTTTCGCTAGTTTCGCTTTCTGGCATTTTGCATTTTTAAAGTGCCGCCAGATCCCGGATTCCAGTTCCCAGATCCCAAAAGCCAGCAAGCCCGAAGTTTGCTGCCGTTTGCCATTGCTGAGTTCTTGGCTCAGATCCCCAAGTAAATCGCGTAATGGGCGCGGCCCATGCTGCCTGCTGCCTGCTGCCTGCTGGTGCTGTTGTTGTTATTTTTGTTGGACAGCTGACGAGCCATTAGCGTGAAAATTGGCTCTAGCCCTGCCGAAAAACTTTCAACGACAACTACAACAACACCAAGAATAACAAGCAGGACTTGCTGCCCCATGCATGGGCATGGGCAAGGGGTCGTATACATAATTTCGTCTGTGCTGCATGAATTTTTAAACCACAAAGCTCAGCTCAGGTAGCTGGAAAAAGAAACAAAAATACAGCCAGCAAGTAAGGAAAAAAAGTAAAAAATCCAAGTGGCAAAAAGTAAAACAGAAAATGGCAACACTTATTAATGTTTGAAAAGGCAAAATCAAAAGCAACAAGAAAAATATGTAGGAGCTTACGGCGCAAGCGTTTGCCCGGGAATTTTCTGAAAATCAGAGAGAGAGAGAGAGCAGCCAGGATGCTGCAGAGTTTTCCTGAGTCTCTCTCTCTTTGGGTTTTCCTCTCTCTCTGTCGCTCTGTGTGTGTTGTGCCTTTGGCGCTTTTGTGTCTGCCCGAAATCGTCCTCTGTTTGCTTTGTAGATTTCCATCTCTTTGTTTGTTTGTGTGCATTTTCCTTACACCTTACGACCAAACAATTTCCCACGCACCACGCACTCAACTTAATTTTTGTTGCAACATTATATTTTGGCAGCACCTCCCCCCTGGAAAGCACCACCCCCCCAAAAACCACCCAACTCCCCCCCATGCTGCGTATGCTTTGCGCTTAATCTGAGGTTAAATACATGTGTTAGTTGGGCGCCTGGGGCTGAGAGGGGCTGAGGGGTAGGTGGAAAATGGGGAAGGCAGGTTGTTGTTTCTTGTTTTTGTTGTTGTGGTTGCCATTTTTATTTTTACTGTTATTGTGCGAGTATGCGTGTCCTGTGTCCTGTGTTGTGTGTGTGTATGCGCCATTTTCATTTTATATGCTGCTTAGCTTTCAGTGCGTGACCTTTTCTTTCATTTTTACATTCACTTGCCATCAGCATTGTTGTTTCTCTTGTTTTGTATTCTCTTCTTTTGTTGTTGTTATATTTTACTTTTTTTTTTTTTTTGGCTGCGTGTGTATGTGTGTGTGAGCATAATATTTTCCTTTTTTGCGCCTCATTGCAGGCGAACCACAAAATCTGCTTTTGTATATCTCTGGCGTCGTCTTTGAAGCAGCAGCAGCAAAGATCTTATACAAATTAGCATAATGGATTTTTTTGTCAAAGCGGCGTCGTCGCCTTGGCTTTTGTAAAATCAACACACCGGCCTCCTTCGACCCTGCCCGTTCCCTTTTCCATGTAATTTGCGGTTTTTGGCGTCCCTAATCACGATATGCATTCACATTTGCCTAATCATTTGGCTTAATTAATTGGCCAGGTGAGTTGGGGCCGCAGGATGTGCCGCCGCAAACGGTTTTATTTCCTTTTTTCCGGTGGTGCAGAAGAGGGAGGGGAGGAGCAGGAGCAGGAGCAGGAGCAGGAGGAGGTCACATTTTAATTTATTAAAATCAAAATGTTTGAGCTTTGATTTGCGATTGAGTCGACCGCCGTTCAATTAGTCTAATGCGGTCTCTTTTGGTTCAATGCGAATAAATGCTTATCGTCGAGTTGATTTTCGAAATTAAAAAGGTTAAAATAAAGTTCAATTGAAGTGGAAAGCAAATAAGTTGAGGAGGGGTGAATATCTTTAATTTTGATTTAAATATTTTTCCTACAATTATTTATGGAGTTCAGTGCATGGAAATTATAATTTTTCAGGATATTTCGCTAAAATATATAAAATAAAAAATATTAAAATATATTTAGTAATGATTTTCTTATAGGCTTAGCAAATACTTGTCTCAGTTGGTTTCTTATGTTTGGTTTTAACTAATAAATATACTACTAAACGTTTTCCTAATTTACTTACTTATCAATTTCAATATATCAATATATTCCAGACAAATAAAAAGAGTTTGCTTTAATTTAAATAAATAAATACTTAATAAATAAATAATGTTAATAGCTCTAAATAAACTGCTTACTTTTATTGATTAATACTTTCTATAGGGAATGTTTCACCGCATATAACTAATCTTTCATGATTTTTAATTCATAATTGATCATATTCAATTCTATTTAAACTTCCAAGGTTTTCAATATTTCTACCATTTAAATCTTAAACTAAATTCTCTCCTTAAATTAAATCCCATTATTGAGGCCAAAGCCATTACTACTGGCAGCGGCGTTGCATGAAACGTTTATATTCAAAATGGAAACATAAAACATATAAACCTAATTCCCATTTATCTTATCTTGCTCCGGCTAGGGAAACTACTATATAAGCCAGCCAGACGTTGCCTATATCCCAGGGCAGCAGCAGCAGCATCATAATTCTTTTGCCCCTAAAATTCATACTATAAATATGCAAAGGCAGCGCTGCTTGGCTTTCATTAGATGCATCCGACCTTTTCCCGCCCGTGTCGGCTATAAATTCTCATTAATAAATCAAGTGAAAAATCAAAAGTGTCTCATAATAAAAACTAATATATGGCTGTGTAAACAAACGAACGTATGTACGTACATACGTATATATAAGCAAGATATCAAGCATACGCATTGTTGTACAGGTGCGAAAAGTGGGAGCATCAAAAGGATGCCTTCAGAGAGAGAGAGTGAGAGAGTAATCTCTCTGTGTCTCTCTGAGAGATAATCAGATTGGAGCTTTGTGAAACTGATAGCTGCAAACAGGAGAAAACAGAGAGAAAAACCACCGAGAGAGGGAGAGAGAGAGCAGAGCAGGACTTCTCTTTTTGGGCCAGGTTAGCGGCCCTTGCAAGCCATGTTGTGTGTTGAGTTATGACGTCATTAAAACGCACAGCCTCACCTTGTTCAAATATGAAATAGCAAGCAGCCACGGCCGAAATGGAAACCTCGGAAGCCTAGCCTCCTTGCAGGCATCTGTGAGATGTCGCCATCGCCATCGCCATCGCCATCGCCACCGCCATGTTTTTTGTTTGTTTGTTTGCCCGCCTCTAAGCGCGCACTATGCCATATAGGTAAACCCATATAGCATATAGAGGATACACTCGCCTATGTGTGTGTGTGTCTGTGTGTTTGCCTGAATTATTTGCGCGTTTTTACTCATATTTCCTGGCATTTTATCACTTTGCCAGCACAAAAACCCAAGCATACTTTTTTGGGCTATGCGTGCCTGGGACCGTTTGTCATGCATTTTTCATAGAGCACACAAAATGTCAACGTCGCCACTTGAACAACAATAACAGCCGAACCACCATTCAAATATTTCTTAGCTCCCTACACTTCAGCAACCCGAGCATCCTCTCCTGCATCCTGTAAACGTATCTGTATCTGTAGCTGTAGCTGTAGCTGTATCTGTATCTGTGGCAGTGTCGTTTTGACATTTGTTTACATATTTATGTCAGTCAGTTGGTCGCTAGGTTGCCTAGCTTCAACCAGAGCCCCTGCATCCCTCTCTCCCTCTATACCTCTGTTCATCTCACATTCCACATCCCCTTAGCCAGACCCTCTCTCGGTGGCTTTGGCTTTGGCTTCAGTTCACTTCATTTCACATCTCGCAGTCGCCGCTTTTCCTTTTCAGTGTTTGCCTGCCATTCACTCTCGCCCGTCGGCTGTCTTCACTGGGTCCTGGCGATGCTCCTGCTGCTGCTCCTTCTTCCTATTCCAATGCCCTACAGCTGGTGTTGGTCCTGTGTCCTTTGTGTTTGCGCTACACAAGGGGAAAAGGTATAGAAATTATGGAGTAACTTAAGGGTAATTTTGCATTAAGAAAGAAAGAAGAAAAATAACTAATTAAAGAATAAATGTGATTTTTTTTCAATTTAAAATAATTTCTTATAAAGATAATATTGGAAGAAGTTTTAGTCATAATTTTAAGGCAGCTCAAATATTCTTAAATTTATCAAATAAATTTCAAACCCCCTTTTCAGTAGTAGCTTTATTTCATAGGCTCTTGTCCTTTCCTTGAGTATTAACCTTTTTCTTTCAGTGCAGTTTCATCATGATGAACATCTCACACCGCGTCTGGCAGCTTTATTTTGCAGCCTGCACTTCAGCCTTCAGTCAGGCAGCGTTAGGTGTGGGCGTTGTCTGATCTTTCATCATCGTCAGCGTCACATTCAGATTCAGGAGCAGGAGCAGGAGCAGGCGTGGCAGCAGGAGGAGCAGGTCTCTGGTTTAGCGTCCGAGCAATGGACAGTTTTATGGGCGACTCACACACTGACACACTTGGAGAAGACACCACGTGAGTGTACATATGCCCATTAAGGACGTGCATTATATAGGCCCGCATGTGCGCTCTTAAAACTTTATTATGTACCTGGACCCCCCCTCCCACCACTTCCAGTCAGAGACTTCTGACTTTGTCTCTAATAAAACTGATTTCTGCACGCCGCCACCGCTCTCGGCTTTATTATACACGAGCGTCACTTCCGGCTTCATTACGCCACACGGAGCAGTTGCCAGTTGTCAAAACTCATTTCCAGCAGGAGTGAAAGCCCCGAAAATAGTTTAGGGGGGCGGGGTGGCATGGCGGCGGAATAGCTCAACGACCAGCAGCTATTAATAAACCTGTGTCAAACTTTTATGAACTCAACTCAAAAACGCAACTTTTGCGGGCACTCTCTCTCTCTCCCTTCGCTTTGCATTAAAAATCAAGTAGCCGCACTGTGGTACCTCTCAGCTTGGCGTCCATTAACCCAGCATGTAACGAAAGCGGGAAATAAAATGGAAATAAACAAATTGGTTAACGAGTGGGTGCACAGAGGAAAAGTAATTAATTACTTGATAATATTTTGATATGAAAAATGATTAAATAAATAATTTAAAATCACTTATTTTAGGTCTCGTAGTAAAGTTAATTTCCCTTGAATTAAAAATCTTTCAATGAATATATTTTATTCTCTCTGTGTGCAATGCAAAGTTAACATTTTTGTGGTTTTCAACAAAAATTTTACAAGTTTTTATTTGAGAGCCACAATAAATAAGTCTATAGCTTTGATGGGTTAATTTACAGAGTGCCACTGTTTCGCTGCCCCTTGTCCCTGGTCCCTTGGTCCTCCCCTACTGGTTTTTCTCTGACTTTGATTAACCCTTTTCCCAAAGCTGCTTAAAACTGCAACAAAAGCAACAACGAATCCCCAAAGCAAGAGCCAGTAACAAGATTGTACTCCACAAAGCCGAGTAAAGTTATGTGCTTAAAATAAATAAAATTCATAAACGCCAGCATCGAGTGATGGGGTCGACCAGGAGGCAATGAAAGGCAGCCTGGGGTTAAGAGCAGGGGGAGGGCGGTGATGTCGGGGGTTAGAAGGGCGACGAGTCGAGGGCCGCATGCGTTAACCTTTGGCATTTTTAATTAAACGAACAGGGCATAAAATATCGACACTTAATTTGCGCAAAAAAAGATGGCAGGCAGAAAATTAAGCAGCCAGTAGCAAAAACAAACCAAGGGCGTAGAAGGGGGATGGGGGAAATTAAATGGGATATGGAGGAAATCACTCTGAAAATATATGGTACTTTATATGCTTTTATAATATGAGTTGTATATTAATAATATAAAATATTATTAGTTGTATATTATTTTAACAGAAATAATGTCAAAATGAAACACATACAAATGAAGTATGTAAATAATTTTGCAATAGAAATTTAATATTTTAAGCTTGTTTTGCAATTTCAAAAGATTATTCTACCTAACGAACGAGTGTTTTTAATTATTATATTTTTGGATGTACTACAAAATTATTATTTATATATTTGTAAGTATTTAAACTTTGTCTTCATTTAAATATAAGCTTCAACAGTTTAGTTGCCTAATTGTAAGCATATATTTTTTTAGTTCTTTTATAAAAATGTTTTATAAAATATAACGCTTATTTAAATACCACCAAAAGTATAGAATTATATAGAGGAGAGGATAAATGATTGTAAATAACATTTGATCCAACACAAAATCAATTAAATGAACCCTTGGAAATCGGCCTTTTGAAGTTTATTTGTTTTGGCCATTTTAGTTTTAGTTATTGACCAATACAATACCTTTTATATGTTGGCTTAAGCCCTTCGACTACGCCTTTGTTTTTTTGGCAACAACAAGAACAACACCATCCATAAAGCAGCTGGCAGCAGCAGCAGCAGCAACAAGAACAACAACACCAGCCGAGGCGATTTAACGAACCGCACCGAGCGCAGCCGAGTGTGTTGTATTGCATTAAAGGTGAGGTGAGGTCCTGGCCAAAACGACAAGGATGAGGTGCCGGGAGGAGGGCGGTAGAGGCACAGCAGTAGGAAGGGGCAAATGAACGAGCCTATTAACGGCAACAAGGACGACAGCAAATGATTACAGCAACAGCAACAACCACAACAGGAACATCAGCAGCAGCAGCAGCAGCAGCAGCAGCATAAGCAGCAGCAGCAGCAACACCGACAGCAGCAGCCAACATCACGGCAATGGAGGGGGGGCCAAAGCTGCGTCGAGCTCTTAATTAAGAACTCATGTTAATTGTAATTATTTGGCACATGAAATTTTTATTAATTTATGCCGCTCGCAGCAGAGGCAACAAAGGTGTAAGGTGTGTAAGCCAGGCAGCCACAGGGAAAGCTCCATCGTCAGCTACATAGTTTGAGCCGATGTCGCCGGCGATGGCGTAGTGTTAATGATGATGCGGCTGCTTAGTATGCCGGTGGAGGCGTGTGTGTAACGCCGTAATGCCGCTGCCGTAGTGCCGTAATGGGCCTTGCCCCGGGAACAGTCAGTCCCAAGTCCCGACCTGGCGTTGAAATATAAAACGAGCAAATGATGAGGCCGCCGCATCGTGAGTGTGCCGCACACACACGCTATACACTCAGGCTAAGGTTTCGTAGTGTTGCTCTCTGCAGATTATGGACGTTGACAGAGTTGCCAGATGGCGGTCCAGAAGGTCCTTCAAGTTTTCTAGCCTTACCTCTCACCAAGAAGGAGATTTCCCTCAGCTTCAAAGAAACTAAGAAATAATTTACAAATCACATTGTAATTGTAATTAACTTGAGAAATAATTAGCTTTGAATGCAGGAGATTTAATATTCATTTAAATTTTAAGCAATTAAATTGATAAATAAAATAAAATGCATAAATATTCCATATATCCTGCCTGATATTTGTAACTCTAATGTTTCCATTAAATTTTTAATGCTTACAACACGAATTACACAATCTTAAGTACACATTAGGACTAATAACAAAGGTGAAAAATACATGAAAACTAAATCTGCGAGAAGTAAAAAAAGACAAAACACATGAAAACTAAATCAGTGAAAAGTAAATTTTCAAGTCTACCCCAATCTTTCAGGTGGAATAAAAAAGTTCCCCAAGGACAGCACAAACCTTCATCTAAACTAAAAGCTTTTTCAAATCACCGAGATAAATAAAAAAAACCATTCCAGCAATAATTTTCCGTAATGCACAGCACAGCTCTAATGGGATACATTTGCATTTAATCACTTTCAATTAAGCGGAGACTGACGTTCGTTCAGTGCGCTGCAAACTGACACATAGCTGGGAAATGGGAAATGGGAACTGTGAGCTGTGAGCTGGGATATTAAAAATAGACGAGAACCGACATCCGATATCGGCGGACACCTAATACAAAGGCTGGTGTAATAACAAGGAACAGCGGTCAGGTTGGCCTTAACCAAACAAAAACATGGGGCATGAGATACTGGCGAGGGAAAGCCTGGAAAAGCGAGCGAAATAAAAGGGAAAAGGACTGGTGTGGGTGGCAAAAAAAAAAAAAGAAGAAAGGAAAGGAAAAGCGAAAAAGAAGGGACCCCAAGCGGGTCCAAGCGGCAAACCCGGCTCAACCCCTAGTGAGTTGTTATATCGTGGGCTACGTTTGAAGAATTTATAAATATTTTATTAAACTGTGCGCGCTGCTTTGGCAAGTTTTTGTGAGCGTGCGGGGATTTGCCTATGCGGGATGATGATGAGGCTTGAGCTGGCCTCCCCTTCCTCCTACCAGACCCCCTACAGGACCCCAAGCCCACATCCCATCCCTGCTTCTCCACCACACCCGACCGATGATAATAAAAGCAAGCTGCGAACGAGAAAAGGCGAAAAGGGAGCCAGGCGCGCGCTTTGATTGATTGATGGCTGAATGAGTTTCTGGTTGGCCTCATTTCATTGCGTAGTCATCATAAACTCACGAGGCCACACTCACATCCTCCGTATATGTATATTTGTGATTGTTATTGTTATTTTTTAGCGCAGCTTAGCTTTGTTAATTGCGGATAGCTGGTTGAGGGGGCGGGGAAATGTGGCAACCGGAAATGGAATTTTGCAGTCACACGCACACGTTTCCGCTGGCTGTCTCTGCTCATTTTCACTGATTAAACCAGGCAGCACATCGCACAGCTCGAATGCCCCTAACTGGATTAGTATTTCACAAGCAAATTGAGTGACAAAGGTTGACAGTTGCTGCAAACACAGCTATATATTATATTTTATTATATACACTTATATAAACCCTAGAAGAGCTACGATACACACCAAGCCAGGCAGCTGCCTTTTTCCATTTGCCGGCGTTGTATTTAAATTTCATGCTCTTTGCATTTTCACAGGATATTGCTCAAGCATATACAAATATTTGACGATTATAATGATAGCACTCACACAGCGTATAAGTCCTGTGTGTATGTACTATGCGAAATAGAGTGCCATGGGTGATAATGATGATGATGTGTAACTCGGGTGCGGATAATTTATGACACTGGAAACCAACCAACCAGAAGCTAAAAATGAAATCAAATTATTTGCAGCCATCGATGGGTTGTGTCAATATGGAAATGAAATGGATATTCAGTTGCATTTTCCCAACCGAGAATCAGAGATACAGAAATCAAGGCTATATCGTATGCATAGCTCCTGGCTCTGACTATTTTTGCCTTTCACTCGCTTAAATTTTAGATGACATTTCTAAGCGAACCCCTCATCATCCATTCACATTCGCATCCCATTCATCTATTATTTTGCTGGCACTCGTCATCGCTGTTTGCCGTTGCAGTTTCGAATTTCATTACAATTTTTCTTTTGTCTCTTTGCGTCGAAAGGAAATTGCAAAGCGCCCCTCGCATGGCATCTTCACCGCGTCCCTCCCTTTGGCATCGCAACGAAAAAAACAAACCAAAAAGCGAGAAAATAGTAAATGAAACTGCTAACTGCTAAACGAAGGGAAAACTCGAGGAAAACTCGCGCTGCGGCTAAATTCGGAGGAGTTGCTTCAGTTTTTGTTCCAGGGGGTCTCTGACTGGCAAATGCAGCAGAAGGCAGACTGCACTGTACAGTGGGCACACAGTGGGAGGAACTGCCATTGCGGCTTTGGCATCAATGGCAGCTTGATAAATGAAGCATTTCAATTAGTGGCAAAAACAACACCAAAGAACACCAAAACGGTGGCGAAAAAAGGAAAAACCAAATGCCAGTCGCGTCTAATGATTTTCCAGCGCATTTTCCTCTGCATTGAGAGTCTCGCCTTGGGCTGTCAGTCATTTTTGCCCCAGGGGTGGCCTCCTAAATGCCCTTTAAATATGCAAAGTTTTATTACTTAAAAACGGCAAGTAATGTGCATAGAGTTGATGGTAAATTTATTTTATTAAATATTTTAGGATAAAGTCCCTAAAATTATATGTGTCTTTAATAAGATGCATAGAGTTTATGTTAAGATTTTGATTTCCTAATTTTTATTGTATAATTTTCCATAGAATTGAAAATGTTTTCTATGTCTATTTCGCTTGGAAAAACAATTTAAATGCAAATTTTTATTTATTTTATTCTCAAATTAATTTAGCGTTTTCTGAAAGGACATCTATCAAATGATTTTCTTAAATATATAAATTTTAGTTCTATAATTGTCCTCATATAACTGAGTCGCTCAAGGATACTTTACTTTACACAACAGGACTCTTACATTTTCTGTAAAACCCAAAAAGGATACGTTTGGGTAACTTTACATTGTCTCTACAATAAGTTAAGGTTTTCAGCATTGACTAACTGAAAAAAGAAAGCTTATTTAGGTAGAGTTTAGTGGTAAATATTTCCAGTAACTCCTTGATTAATTAATTTAATTTTTTTAGATTTTAGATCATTTATTTTTATGTACTAACCATTTATAAATTTTTTAGAAACTATTTTGTAAAATAAACTTCCTCCTTACTTTACTCAAAGAAGCCCAGAGGCTTTACTCTTTATTCCTTGTGGAATTATTTTATGGAGATTTTATTTTTAATGAAAATCTTTTTAGAATCCTTTAACATATCTAAAAAAGGCGCATGAAATGCTCAGCTAAGCTAAATGATATCCTGAAGCTTCGGATAAAAGCTTTGCGTTTTATATCTTTCAAGGATAACACAGGCTGTCCTGGAAAATGTGTTGAGGCATTTGCTAAGGGTAGCAGTTCGAGCTTTAAAAGTTTTTATTGTGAGAAATATGCAGTATTTGTAACAAAAAAGGGACGAATTTTATTTAAATAATGTTAACATGTTTAATTCAAATTACTATAAATTATTTTCAAAAGCCAAATAAAACAATAATTTCCTTAGAATATTTACAATATCTAGTTTACGTTTTTATATTAATTTAAAAATCTTGTTAGTAACATCCCACTATTATAACCTTTGTTTTTATATACTCTCGACCTTTAAGTTATCTTGACCTAACCTTAAGCCCTTGCTTGAGTTCGACTGCAGTTTGTTTTTATGGAATTAAAACTTTTACAGCTGAAATCTTCGACCACGCAGCCCCAGCCGGAGAGCTGCTGAAACGTGTTTTATCTGCAACAATTGCTTGTTGATTTGACCCCAGGATGCTCGTTCCCCGTTCCCCGATCTCCGTTTCCCCTCGACCACCCGCATTTTCCAACGTCTTTTGGCCACCAAAAACTTTTGGCATAGACCGAGACTAAAACTGAGACTGACCCCGGCCAAGGGAAAAGCAGTAGACAGCCCGCCTGCCAAAGACAATTTACGGCCACGACGACAGGCTTCTACAAATTATCGTGTGACAAAAAAAGGAAAAGCATCGCCTGGCAAAGGAACTGCAGATGGATGGGTGGTGGGGAACGAAAGTGCAGACAAAAAACTTTTGCGGCCAGTTCGGTTTGATAAGAAATAATTTATTTGCGGTCAGCTATAGGTGCGAGGTAGGATTTAAAAAATATAATATGATCGGCAGTGGACAGCAAATTGAATGGAGCATAATTTAAGGTAAGAGTTTGAGATATTAAAGAGACTCCTTTAGCAGTTGCTTTATAAATATTTAAATAGATTTTAAATAACAAGAAAACCACCCGCAATAAAGTAAAATTTAACCCAAAGTCCCCTTCCCAACTTAAATATACAATTAAGGCCAAACGTTAAATGGAAAATTAAGCTACAAAGAGAACGCTTTAAGAGCCCGCAACAGTTTTGGCCACAACGCATATTATTTTAATTTTTTATCACTGGCCTCGTGCTGCCCGGCAGCAAGTTTAAATTACATTTCTGATTTAAAAAACAGTAAAGAGCATTTGCATGGCAAGCGGGGGGGAGAGTGGCAGCGACGAGCGACGAGAGTTGGGAAATAGACTAAGGGCAAGCACATTTTCGCATTGCATTTCACATTTCAACTTTTTCATTTATCAGCCTTTTGGCTTTTAAATGTCCCCGACGTTCCTGTCACTGACTGACTTTTGACTGTCCGGTTTTCGTTTTCAGCTTGGCTTTATTTCTTTTCTATACTCTCTGTGTGTGTACAGCATTTTTCTTTATTGTTGTTGTTGTTGTCCGTTGGATTTGGGGCACGCCCCCCTCGTGTACTTACCGGACCAAGAGAAGGAGCAACAGGCAGGCGGAGAATCGGAGCTGGAACTGGACTTACTCTCTCTTTATATATCTTTCTGTCTACTTTTGGCCCGCACCTCGCCGGCATGTGTGTGCCATGTCAAATGAAAGCCACAAGGTTGTATGCCAGTCGACAGTCGCCATGACATTTCAAATTTACGGGCTATGACAAAGTGAGTTAAATGCATTTTGAGAAGTACTCTCCGTAGCATCCTAAGCATGAAAGGAAAATCCCCAACCAAAAAAAAAGGAGAGAGGAAAAAAACTAGAGAAAAACCCCGAGGAGCAGCTGCATTTGCAGCAGCAATCTGCCCTTTTGATGTTGCCACAGAACCCAGACCTCTACATATATTTAAAGATCATGTACTTACTTAAATTACAACGCACACCCACACCCACATCCACAGACACCCTCCAGCTCACTCACACACAGCGACAAGTGTTTATGCACTTCGATTGCTTGTCTGTGGGCGCTCCGTAGCTCCAATAACCGAGTTTTCAGCCCCCCACTGCTGCCTGAGCCTGCTGCTGCTGCTGCTGCTGCTGGAGTTGTTGTTATTTGCAAAAGTTATTCATACGCCACGTTGACAATAGTAGAAAATGCAATTTATGTTGGAAAAACATTGCGTAAGTGCATCTGAGGCGAAATTCAAGTAGCTGCTGCTGCCAGCACCCTGCAGCAAAGGCAGCTGAAGACAATGGCGGAAAAAGCAGAAGCAACAGGCAGTGAGGGGTATAACCCAAGGGTTTTTCTAGGAATACAAATTATAAATAATTGTATAATAAAAATATGTTTAAATATAAGCTAAGAAATATATAAAAATTAAATATATATACGGAAATGATTATTATGTTTGATATATTTGATATAAAATATCCTTTCAGTATCCCCCTGTTCTATGCCACTGCCACAACCGGGGCACACATGCCGAGGCTCAGGCTGAGGCTCAGGCGGTGGCAGGCAGTCATGTAAGAGCGTTGCCATATAAAACATCTAGAAATTCCAATAAAATTTTCATGCAATTTTCCTCACACCGCTTTTACACACATGCAGAGTATAAGCTTTGCTTCTGTACATCTGCCTTCCCTCTGCTCCTGGCCAGCTCATGGCTTATGCCGCCTCCTCGGGGAAGGACGAACCCCAAGAACAAATGGTAGAATGTGTGTGTGCTTGTGGCAAATGCATATCTTAGACACTCAATAAGTAAAATAAACAATGCCAAGAAAGTGCCAAAATCAATTGGCTTTCTAAATGTCAGCCAATGCAAGGGAAGAGCACTCATCTTTCTTTGTCTCTCTCTCTCTTGTCCTTTCCCTTAAGGATATCAACTGGGCCAAGGCCACAAGTAAATATGGAGGTAAGTAAATATTCCAGGACAACTCTTTGGCATAAACAACAAATTAATTGTGGCTTACCTAACCTTTGAACTCCCCCCCCCCCCCCGAAATCGATGCAAACTCTACCGAATTTCCATCGAGGCTTATGCAGATTGATGAAACATCAAATAAATTTTAATTTATTCAGCTATCTGTTATGTTACTTTTTTATGCGAGTCGAGGCCGACCTTTTGATGTTCCGAACATATTAAGATTTGGCTATAAAGTTGATTGAAGCGGCAGTGTTTCGTTTTTTTTCCATTCATCCTGTTGCTGTGCGAGGCTGGGGAGGCTCTGGTGGTCTGGCCAATTTAGCAGAGCTTAACCACAGAACGCTGGACTTACTCCCCCTGAGTGGGACAAATTTCATTGGACGTGGCGAAAAATTTCATTTAAAATATATATTTTGCACACATCACAAGTGCGGCCAGCTGCAAGTGTAATTTATGCGTCTTCACACACAGACACGGCCAGGGCTAGTGAAAATGTGTAATGTTGACCCGATGCCAGGGCTGTCCTGCTCCTAGCCAGGGCCCTAGGAGCGGACATGGACGTCCTGCCAGCCATTGCTCGACGCTTTTCATTTTTCTGTTTTGGGCTAAAATACCAAATTACGACATAAATAATGCATAGATAACGAAATTTATTACATTTCATGTATCAGGCAGGCAGGCTGGCAGCCTGGCAGCCCGTCGGACAGTCCGACAGTCCGACAGTCGGGGCGAAAGTCCGGACACAAGTCCAAGCTAGGGGCCACGGGGCCAGGGGCGGCGAGAACAGGCTGCTGGCCACGTCCGGATTTTCGGCCCGCACCAGTAAAACTTTCACATCAAACGACCACGAATGCTGCCTCTGCTGGAAATGTCGCCTTCTTAATTTATGGCTCGTGTTAGTTTCTCTGATTTCCCAGTAAAACTTTATCGAAGCATTCTATAAAGCATCCTTGCAGAATGCAACTTAAAGTGTAAGTGATAGAGAAATTTCTGGGAGGTATGTGGGATTATTAATATTTTATAATTGAATTATAGTATATAGTTTAAGAAGTAGTGGAGGTATTCCTTGTGAAAAGCACAGAGAAACCTATGCGGGAAACCAGTAATTTCGATAAGATCCTTTCCAGGAACTGTCTCATCAATTTTATCCTCTCAATATACACACAAAGAAGCCGGGGATTAATCGACTTCGCCATAGCAACAATGCAAATTTATATATTCAAATTTCAATCAAATTACATTCGAGCAGTTTTTGCCCAGCTCCTTGTTTATGCTATGAAAATTAAGTTAACTGAAAAATGCGCCAAACAAAAAATGCAAAACTTTTTGCGGTTTTTTTGTTTGCGCTTGGCTTCAGCTTCAACTTGAGTTCCAGTTGCCAGCTCCCAGCTCCAGCGTCCGCACTGGCATCCACATCAAGCTGAAGCTGACGCGAATGCGGATCCGGATGCGGATGTCTTGCTCATATCGCAGCCAGTTGCTTATAATTGCATTTGCATATTATTTCCCTTTTATTGCACATGTCGCCCGGCTTGACATGCCATCACTTTGGGGGTGCCAGCGGAAACCCTTAAACCATTTATTTTTCCTCCGCTCCCCCAGCGCACTTCTCTCTCTCCCAGCTTGGCTGCTTCTTCCGCTGCTTGGACTGCCATTTTTATTTCACTGAAATGTTTATAAAATGGCGGCACGCTTCCGGCGGCAAAAAGAAACAGCAACAAGAAGAATAAATGCGAGGGGGTGGCAGGAGCAGCATCACCAAAAGAGTTAAAAGTTAAGCGTCGTCTCTGGTGGGGGAAAAAATTCTACCAAAATAATTTGCATATAAATTATGATTGAAGGCGCCGGGGCCAAAGGTGTCAAGCGTGTTGACTGAAGGCTCACCATTTGGGGCGTTGGGGTCTTAACCCAACGCTTCCCGGATCCCAATAAATTGTGATAGCTGCCCATCTGGAGGTCAGTGAACCGCTGTGTGAGCTAAGCAATAAATATCTTGACAACTTCCTTTGCAGAGTGTCGCTTAGCTGCCGTTTCAAAGGTGCAAAAGTCACAGAAAGAGGAAAATGATATTGAAATATTATTGAATTAAAAATCGTGTTTTTATAGCAGTTTTAATAGTCTAACAATTATTAAGTGATTAAGAATCAATATAAACAAAGCTTCATATATTTTATAATATTTAAACTGCATTTATTTTGCAAAGTGTTAAGTCAGGAAGCTTCCTCAGCAATATCCTGCACGCTTGTCAGCGGCTTAGCCTTCCATTTCGTTGGCAATCCTCGTCCGCAGGTAAACAATGCTAATGCATATGCTCTGGCTTTCGACTCGGCACTTTTCGTATACATATATAGTTCCAGTATTCAGAGAGACAGAGAGACAGGTTGGGGTCTGCACTTCCGGCACGCATGAGATGGCGGACTTACGTCACAGATCGTCAGCATCAAGCATCCCAGAGATACATGTATCTCGGGTTGAGGGAGATAAACGGTGCACGTGTTTCCCTTTTTCCAGGAGTCCCGAAAATCAAATCTGAAATGAATTTACCTTTGTTGATTTGCGACGGCTTTTGCATTTCGGCTTATTACATACACCCGCACCCGAGTAACCGACGTGGCTTGTTGATTTGCTGGCAAACCCCCAGCGATTGCTTGGCTTGGATTGCGAAATGAGCTCAAGACAAATGTAAATATTTTTTAGTGTTCACCGGGAAAAGGAAAGGGACAGAGACAGAGTTGGGTTTGGGTCTTATGATGAATGATTGTGTGCTTCCTGTAGATTTGTAGTCGCCGATAAACTCAATTTGTTTGCGCTTTAGTGGAATGAAGTAGAGCGGAGCGGAGCGGAGGGAGGCGGAAAACGAGGCGTGCTTACAGGGTCTCGCATTACGCATACGCCGTGTGTGATTGTCAAAGTTTTTAAAGCCGATACTTTGCGCTATTGCACACCCCGTGTAAGGACTTGTCGTTTGGGAATTTATTTTCAATTTGATGAGAACTTCGCCTTTTGTCGTCCATTTCCACTTTTCATGGCCTTTCTATTGCGATTGCATGCGTATTTTGTCTTATTTTCTTTAGTTTTATTAAGTCATCCTCGAGAGCTCCTCTTACGACTCTGGCAGACAAGAAGCTATGCTATTTTTTACTTATTCCTAAATTATTGTTTATATACCTATTGTCGTTTGCCTTCTTAAGCTAAGAAAGAAGATTTAATTGCTTCATTCGCACTATAAACCTGAGCACAGCTCAAGGAAAATTATTAAATGCTATTTATCACTCTGGCGACAACGGAAATGTGTATCTGACACCTACAAGAATGCCAAAGGGAGCGGTGAGGCGGTGATGGGGGGGTGGCATGTGCAGCTGCTGAGGAGGAAATTGGCAGCATCTGGGAAAAAAAATGCACTTGAGGAAATTAAAAGTTGCATTTGAATGCCACGCACGAGCGTAAAAACTAATATCCGCCCTTCAGCTCTTTGTCTTGTGAGTAAAAAGTATTTTTAAATGGCCAAGACATGACAAAGGGGTCACTTAATATGTAATAAAACAATGCTACATGCCTAAAATTTTATAATACATTTTTTTCCCAGCTAAAAAAAATATATTTCCATTAAATAAAAGCATTTACAATTTCCAAATTTTTATTGTTAACTTCCATAAGAAAATGTATAAGTTCTTTATTATAACACATCGACCTTAAAGTATGCCACAACATTATGAGTGCAGTCGCAGATACTGCCAGAAAGCAGGCAAAGATACAAAAGCTAACTAAGTATTACGCTACTCAAAATTCATGTTCGATATCGGTGTATTAATCAATCTCTTTAGACATATAGCACAAACATGGCCGAAATGGCCGCCAGGAAGGAGAGGAAGGTGGAGGCGTACAGCACGGCACAGGTGGTGTCCATCCAGGAGACGAGTGGTCCCACGGAGAGCGACACAATCAGCTGGGCAATAAAGACCATGCTGCTGATAATGGCCACATCGGTGCCTAGACCCCGGGCCTGTTTCAGTGGCACCGTCTCGCCATTTTTCACACAGAACTGCGGGCACGCAGAAAATACAAACAACAAAAATATGTCAGATATCAGAAATCACAAATGGTTTTTGGTTCGAATTTTGTACTTACACAATTTTTGGCATGGTAGTTGGCCACCAAAATAAAAGGCACCGTAAATATGGTTCCATAGAGAATTCCCGCCGAGGTACTGAACACCAAGACACCCCATTTTGTGGGCCACAAGCCCAGGACCAGCATTCCAATGCCATAATAGATCATGCCACTTATATACACAGCTTTCGTTCTGAAATATTTGGAAATTTATGGGTATTAATAAATAATTATTTACTAAGATCCCTTGATAATTGTCAGTAAAATAAATAATAACTAAATAAAGATTAAATTTCTACAATCTGGTCATTATAGGTTGATTTGAAGTGTTGTCTTATTTCTTTATAAAATTCTAAATAAATATTGTAACTAAATAATTAAAAAATGTGAATAATAATATATAAAAAATTATTTAAAGAACTTTTATTATTAATTTATATTCTTAATATCAAATATAAAAGACTTGTCAGCGTTGAGCATTCATTAAAAGCATTATATATATTATATCCGCCTTTTAAAGAATATTACCTTGGAATTTAGTAAATTAAAGTAAACATCTTCAATGCTATAAAAACCTGCCTAAGCTAGTTCGACATTTAAATAATTTAAATTTTTTAAGCAGAAACCACAAGTCATTCTGTATAAATTATTGTCATTACGAGACCTTACTTAGTTAAAAAATACTATATAAATAATCAAAGTCTGCTAAAGAATGAAATTCAGAAGCCTAAGCCCCTAAAACTTGTTGTATAAATTTATAAGAATTGTATTACTAATTAAAAGGAGTTTTTAAATATAAAATTTTTAAAGAATAATAAATTTAAATCTTACCCAAACCACTTCATCAGCTTGGTCACAGACAGCGAATATATAGAGCAGGAGAAGGCATATATGGCCATACCCCAGCAACCAAAGCGGACGCCCTCCTCGTAATTCTGGGCAAGCTCCGAATTGGGAGGAGCTGTTGGGTCCCCATGGAACACTGCCTCGCCCACAAAGTCCGTGAAGTACAGGCAGTAGGTGACGTGGCCCATCCAGCAAAAGAGATTGGTGAGGGCCAGCATTCGCATCGAGTAGGGCATGATGAAGATGCTCTTCAGGTAGGACTTCAGGGAGACTGGTGGCTCTGCACTGGACTGTAACTCCACATCCTGGGCTTGGCTCTGCTTGGCCAAAGCCGGCGAGTAGCCATTCTGGTAGCTTCCCTGCAGGGCCTCCATTCGCTTGGGATCATCCGCCGCCATCTGGAGCTCCAGCTGAGTGGTCTCCTGGATGTAGTAGATAGCATTGTTGTTCTTCTTCATCTCTCGCTTGATGGCCCCCTCGGAGAGCGGTCGCAGCAGCTCATCCTGCTCGATAAGGGGTAGGGGAATCTCCCGGAAAGTGGTCACCGTGATCAGGTAGCAAATCACAAAAATAATGGTCACCAAGGTGAATACAGTTGGTATATTTCCTCCCATAAAGGTGCCAATATGCGTTGTCTCCCAGTCAACGCCTCCGATGGCATAGCCAATGGTTCCTCCGAATCCAGCAAAGAGCGCAAACATGGTCATCGCCTTTGGCTGCTCCTCGGGCACACACATATCCAGCAGATAGGTGCGTGCCGGTGTCTGGCAGGTGTCCGCATCGAAGTCCAGCAGGACCATTCCCAGAATCGTAAGGATCACCGCAAACTTAAAGTCGGAGGCCGATGGTCCAGGGTCGGTTTTGCCCGCCACCAAGGCAGCTACTGCCCCGTCGCTAAAGCTGTTGGTGATATTCAGGGCTGTATCCGAGTAATTGTACCCCACATCGCCCAGCAGCACACCTAGATCCTTGCCATATGGCACCAGGATGAGGCCGCAGAGGATTCCAAAGGACAATATCGAAATAATCGGTCGTCGACGGCCCCACCGAAGCTTGCACCGATCGCTAATACTTCCCAGTAATGGGGACACAAAGAATCCGATCAGGGGAGACAGTCCCCAGGTCATGGACATATGCTTGTGATCCACACCGATCTGGAGGAGGATCGGGGACACGAAGCTCGTCTCCGCCGCATAGGCAAACTCAATAGCCATGGCAATGGCGGATAGCCGGAACATCTCGAACCGCGTCTTCCGGCGGAAGACGTGCGAGTAGTCCTCATCCTGCTCCCGAGCATGGTTTTCCCGGGTCTTGAGCATGTACTTGATCATGGGATTCTTTGCCGAGGAGAGCTGATTCGCCTGCGAGGCGTCTGCCGCAACTCCAACCATTTTGATCTGCGGTTAATTGAATCTGTGGGGGAAATTTAAAAGAGTAATAAATATAGTAAGTAAATTAAATTGTTAATTAATGAATTATTCATTATAAATAATATATTTAAAAATATTTAAATTATATAATTTTAGGTAAAAAGTTTATGAAATTTCCTATCTAAGCCGTGGGTTTCCTGCATTTGTAAGAAAATTTGTGAACTAAGTATTACCTGGTATAAATAAGTTTAACTGAGTTAATTTATGAAGTAATAAAAAATATAATATTTAACAAAATCCAACATAAACCTAAAAATCTAGATAAACTAATATTTTCAAGTTTTTTGTTAAGCAAACATAAAAACCTTAAATAATGTTTAAGCAATTTTGCAGGGAAGTATGTATTCACATAAATAAATATTGCAATTTTCAAATCATATTTTTCATCTACTAATAAGGAATTTAATGAAAAGATTTCTGGCTTATTAACAAAAACTTAAAATAATAAATTTCACAAATGCCTCGAAAGAAAAAGAATGCAGTTAATTTATTAAAAAATTAACTACAAACAATGCGACCTGAAGTCGACTGCTGGTTGTCTCCGACATCATCGAAAATCTAACAATTCACATCTGGGCTTAAATGGCTTATGGCAATCTTTAATTACCAAACGAGAATCGTGATGTTTTCCCATCTCAGCCCAGAGCCCAGAGACCGGAACGCAAAGACATTGAACCGATTATTTAAACTAGAAACATCTGGTGGGGCACGTCGAAGAAGCGTCAAAGATCTCTGATTAATTGAGCTGCGCGGCCACAGTGCATTGGCAGTGGCGAAATATGAATTTCAATTTACAATTCCAATTCAATTGCAGCGAGGCCCTCGATTTGTGTCACTCTGCGGACTCGAACCCTGAACGGCGCTATTTGTTTACAAACAAATTCAATCACAGCGAAGGAAAATCGAGAGTGAATTCTGATTCGAGCGGCGCTTATCGGGAATAGCGAAATCTGAATCGAAGCAAAGCTCAGCGTACATATTAATTCCCGAAATGGGTTCACAAACCTAATTAAAATCGGAAAGTAAATATACACACATGTCGGAGTCCGAACATTGATAGCTTTCTTTGGAATAAAATTTAGATACTTAGTTGGATAATGAGATACACATTGTTTCTTGAAATTGCAATTGAAGTTCTGAGCGGAAATTGCTTATAAATAAGCAAAGGAATGAGGGGAAAGTTAAGTTTTACTATGTAATTTTCCATCATAAAATAAATATTTATATAGCCGGAAGAAGGGAATAAAATGTTTCTTAGAAATTATTAGATATAATTATATTTATATAAAAATATTCATCACTGAATGATAGCATTGCAAAGTTTAATATAATTTATTTTAAAATATAGCTAGATAATAAATACAATTTTTTGAACGCTATAGTTTTAATTTTTGTGAGATAAATATATAAACTTAAAGTAGCAATTCACCAAATTAATTTGATATAATTAATTAAAATCATTTCATGGCATAAAACTATAAATAGCGAGCCAAATACTTTATCAACTTACTTTAATTTCTAAATATTTAAATATCACACTTGTTATCTATATTTTTAATCACTTTGCTTGCTTTGTTACTTATAAAATATCACAATTTCAATTGATTTAACCACTAGTCTTCGATCGGTCAGTTTCTCTTTTGTTTGAACTTGACAATCAGCCGCATTTTCGAATTGTGGCAAGCGGACACTTTTGCAAATTGACGGTTCAGCGGCTTATATTGGGATCAATTGTATCTTTGGGGGCGATCAGCATTAATGATCAACGGCACGACAGAAACTTTCCTACAACCAAATCGTCGCGTGTCCAAATAGCAACTGAGTCTGGGTCTTCGAATCCACGAATCTGCGAGTCTCCGGCCTGAGCCATTGACCAAACTTATCTGTTCCATACGTGTGAGGAGCACTAACAACAACCACATCAACAACAAGAATAATAAAATACAATAATAATAAAAGCTCGAATAAATTTGAAATACAAAACATCTAATTTAAACGCCGGCAGCCCATCGTCTGTCGTTCACATTGTCGCACATCCGTGGTAATTGAGACAAGTTGCAGGTCATCTGGGGGCTGGGATCCACAAATAATATACAACACATAATGGGCTTCAGGTTTAAATCCATTTCTCTGGAAATCTCAGAAATCTCCTCAGGTTAGATGACCGGCAGTTTTGGGTTGAATATGCATGAATCTATATATTTATATTCGCAGAAACCACGCTTCGTAATCAAATCGCCACAGACTAGGTCAATAAATGTTTAAATAAACACGGCGGGCAACAAAAAATAAACCAACAGATGAACATTTCAAATTAATTAAGACGCCGCTGGCATTAATTGCCTGTTACTATTAGGAAGTCACTTGATAAGCATTCCGCAGTTGACAACTTCTCGCGTGAATCACTCTTCCTAATGAGGTCAAGGTTATTTTGGGGGGGGTATTTTCTTTAGGCCTTTTTTGAGGAAATAAGAAAATAGTTTTCATTCTTCTATAAGCATGTTATTTGAGAGTAAATGATGCGAGTTTCACACGTCTGCATCAGTTGCATTCCATTGTGGCTGCTTTTGTTTTTATTTTTCATTTTGTTTGTTTGGCTTTGTGGCGATTAAACCGTTTTGCAATTAACATGATTATTAAACTGCTGCTTAAAATGCATATTACTTTATTGTGGGCGTGCGAACCGGCTGCCCCAAACATATAGGCAGTTTAATTAACCGCCAATTGAGGCGTAATTGATCTTCTTATTGTGAGCAGGCATGAAGCGTGTTATTACTGAATTATGGGGCTCCTTTAATTATGGGAGAAAATTCGACAGAGATTTTGTATTTTTGCATTAACTAAAGTGAGCGAACAAAGAAAGCAAGCTGTCGTATATTGAGTATATAGCTAATTAATAAGCTGTATATTATCTTAAAATAGAAATTATGGCTAATGGGGGGAAGCAGCATAAAAAGCCTATTAAAAAACTGTGTGTTTCGATTTATGTAGATTTGTTAAATTAAATTAATAAGTTCCTTGTTGTAGAATTAATAATATATTAAATTTAATTTTATCATCTCCGCAGAGTTCTTAAAAATTAATGGTTTAAAGACATGTGATTTCCTTACAAAACACATCAACTTGTTTTATTTTTTACTAATTTACTTATAGGTAAAATATAGAACAGCATAAAGTTAAAAATAAATAAGTATTTTAGAGGATTAGGTCAGTGTTTTTCAAATTACCTGATAAATATCTTTAAAAAAACGCTGTAAAAGGGGGCCTAACATGACATTAACAACATTCAACTGAATGTGCTGTAAGTATATAATTATAATTATAATTATAATTATATTTATCACTTCAAGTTATACTACATTTTTATTATCTACAAGTAAAGTATCATTATGTTTAGGCATAGCTCACCTCTATTCCTAGTTATCCCTGCTCCGCTGATTGCCCACGCTCCGCTGCTAAAAATCTCTAATTAAAAGTCAAGTATTTCCGGTGCTATCTACGGGTATGTGCTTAGTTTTAACCGAAATTCACTTAATATTTTTATACAAAAATTGATATATATTAACGCTTTACAATCACTGTCACTCTGTGCTTGCGGTAATTCACTCACTTTCCGGGCTTCGGTTTAGTGTCAATAAATTATACTCCGTTAAAGTTTTTCTTTTGCACAAATTGCTGAACATAAAATAGATTTCGATTTTCTTCAATTTCAATTGTTTTTCCCTATGCTGCTGTTGTTGCTTGGAGCGGGCGTGGGCGTGGCAGTTGTGGACGGGCGGCGGTAACGAATTCACTCTCATAACTTTACCCATGCAGTTGGTGCTGGCAAAAGGCTAAGGAAATCAATTTTTTCAAGTTTTTGTTTGCCTCCGGAAAGTTGTTCCCACTCCCGAATGACTCTCTGCGATGAGTTATTAATTTTTTTTTTCTGTTTTTTATTTTCTTCCCGATATTTTTACTATCCGCTGGATTTGTGTGTGAGTGTTGTTTTTTTTCGTTATCGTTGCGTTAAAGTGCTGACATCGCCGCTTGGCGAGTGCGGCAGCAGCAGCTGTTTACGTCGTTGGCCTGAACGCAGCTAAGATTTTGGCAAGACATGAAAGATGTTTTGGCCTGACAATTTTCCTAACAGGCAACCACGCAGCTTCCACTTGACACTGAATCGATACGCTGGCAGATGGAAATGTATTTTCTATTTTTTGCAGATTTTTTTTCTTTGATTTTATTTGACGGTGCGATGACTTTGGTTTATTTTTGGCCTGCGGAAAAGCAAGGGGGCGGCGACGCTCGAGATGATCGTAGTTGTGGTCGTGGTCTGGTCTGGTGCGACTCGCTGCGACTGAGTCTGCGTGTATCTGGACGCCCCAATTTATAGACCGGCAGCATATGTGACGCGGGATCGCCGATCCCAGACGACGCAAAGCTCTCTCGGGTGGTTTGTGCCTCTCCGATCGGCGTCTTATCGGGTCCGGTCGGGCCTTTCCTTTCTTTGTCTTAGGAGTAGCCGCCACACGGCAAGAAAATACATAGAAAATGGAAATTTCAACAATTTATTATCTTATCTATAGCAGTATTTGTATCTGGTTTATATAGATTATTTCTGGGAAAAGATAAAATATAAATTATAAAATTCAAGAACTTTATGAGTTGCTAATTCTTCTAATTAAAATATTGAAAATTATTTAAAGTTTAACTATATATTAAATATCAATTAACTTCTATTTTTTTAAATATTTAAACAAGATATAAAATAGGTGTTTATTTATTTTAAATATTATTTGCTTAGGTTGTGACTTTATAAATAATATAACATTTATCTGAAAGAACACCTTAAGTATTGTAGAAAATATTCTGGATAGATTTTTCCCTTTTCAAAGAAAAATGCATTAAAATTTCAGCTATTTCTTAGATGTTTTTTTCATTTTCAATCTTGATTAAATCAGTACGAATTTTTATGCTTTTTAAAAAAATTAATTCAAAGGTTCTGACTCCCAATCAAGCCACTAAAACCATAAGAATTTATTTAGTATATGAAGCTGCAATTAGTTTATTTAATTTATTTTAATTAATTCAGTAATTAAATGGTAAAAAATTCCAGCTGCTTAATTTTTTTTCTCTGCACACAAATCTTGACATAAATATTGATGTTGATATTAGTTATTTTCTTTTTACCTTGCCTCGGCTCATTGGCAATGCAATTTTTCTGACGACATAGCAATCTATGTGTAATTATGTTAATTATTAATTAGCATTAGCACAGTTCCTGGTTCTTGGGCCAATCTTTCACAGAGTCTGCCTCAGGTGCCACCAGAGGCGGTTCACCTGGATTCCAGGCAGATAAACGGGGAGCCTCGGGAGCCCAGGGGAGCGCACACACACCTGAAACTAGTTTCGCAGGCGACTACTGGTTTCGGTGGCAGTATGTAGTAATAGTGGACATGCACAGTGATTCTCGAGTGATTTTCCGAGGTGGAAGCAAATCCTAGATTACATACTCTGGGATATTCCACTTGATGTCGAGTGTTGGCTCTTCAGCGTATTTATTTAGCCATTTACCTTATCACAATTTCGGGGTGTGGTTCGCCTCAGTTATCAAATCTCAGCAAAGCAAGGCACTTGACGAGGCGAATTAGTCGAGAGACTATAAATAATTGCCACTGAAAACTCAATAATCATATATCGATAACGCCAGTCTGGCATTGAATCTGCGTTCTGATGCAGAATTGGTCTGTAATTACCTTCAAGGTGGTAGCAAACCAGGTAATTGCAGATGCAAAAAGGAAACTATGACTTCAAGGTACTAGGAACTAACACATCTAAAGGGGTAACACTTCAAACTTCATCTTACCTCAGTCCAGATAATATTTAATCTAGCATTTAGTTTCCATTAACTATTCAAGTTTCTGACAAAACACACACACACATGGCACTTGGCTCTAAAATTAAAATCTAACACGAGTTATATTTGTTCTTGCCTAGACTCCAGTTTCAAACTTTCCATCTCGTTTCAGGCTCATAAAGATGCTAAAATATTCCCCCCCAAGAATGACACCCAATTGCTTGTCTGTCTGCTTATATATTATATATATGCCAGCTGGATTTCTCGAATATAGGTTTGCTGTTGGGTTCTCATATTTTGAGGGTTGTGTTTGCATTAGCCCGCTATGTGCTTAGTGACTCGTTGACATGAACTATTAGCGCAAATCTGCGATTTTTGCCAACGACAAGATCTTCAATTGAAGCGTGTTGTGATTGTGGCATCAAATAATCAAAGCCCGGCGAATTATGTAAAAAATAGTGGTTAGGCCGAGTTGGTGGTGATGTGGTTATCAAATCCACAGACTGGTGACACAGCGGTTTCGGGTCATTGACTCATCAAGCTCCTAGTCTCATTAGGTGCAGAGAAAGAAAATAATATAGAGACTAAATATATAAATTATATAAAATATAATAAATATCAACTTTACATTCTTTCAATCTGCAAAATAATTTATTATGTTTTTTAAAACACAGGCAAAAACTCATGATGATAAGTACGCTTGTTTTTAATTGCAATATTTCATATAATACTCGTTCCATTTTGATATAGAAAAGTTGCAAAAAAGTCATGCCGTTTTTTGTTTGCAAGGTTATCATTGCGACTGGGATCTTCGATAAGCGTTAGCAAAACTTCTCTTATCTCCATAAATCTTCTTGTTTGGCTTATATTTAACGTAAGGAAAGTACACAGCAACGGATGCGCATAAATAAAAGTTGATATGCGTTTGATAAGCTCTGGAATAAACCAATTCAAGTGTTTGTTGGAGGGAGTAAATAATTTAATGGCGATTAAATCCGAAAATATGCGTTATAAAGATTTAAATTTCGGTTAGATCGGGTGATCATACAGCTCATTGCTATATTATATGATAATGAAGTTAAGGGTGTTATGTCAATCAACTTTTGTGTGTGAGTTACTATATAGCAATGAGATTATTGAATGGGGTTTCTTCATAGGGAAAATGCCGAAAAGATTGTCATTTATTTTTAGTTAAATGATCAATTAGGAGTATAAATTATATAATATAAAACAAAATTCAAATTGTTTAATAAAATATACAATATTATTTGTTATTCCTGAACCTTTTTTATAAGAAAACTTTCTATTTTAATTAATAAAGGAAGTCTGCCATTTTCCTTCTTGAATTGATCTGCCTAAAAGTAGGCAAAATTTTGTAATATTAATTATACCTACTGAAGACATTAATATGTCTATAAACAATCATAACATAAACTATTCTTAATCTTTTTTTTTAGATTTATATTTTCCTATTAAAACAACGACCATGAACTTTGCCCTTAGGTAGCTTTCCAGCCATCAATATATCAATGGAATAGTTCCCTTCAGAGCAAACATTGCCAAATATTAATTTTAATTAATAATCAAAGCGTCGCGACCGCCCAAATCCGCTTCGGCCATCAATCAGCTAAATTGAATGTCTGATTGAAGATTCTCCAGCAACTCTCTATATATATCTCTCTCTGTGTTGAGTGACTTTTTCCGATTTCTGCGAGTGAGCAGGTTCTATATAAAGGGCGCTCGATGTTTCCCGATTCATTGCAATCGCATTTGTCCCACGGAACAAAACGGATAGCTGCCTAAAGAGAAATAAGTCCAGATAAACACAGGGATCATAAGGGAATGTGAAAGGAACTGTTACTGATCGGCTAATCTCTGATTCCCAAAGTTCACACAAAAACAGTGAACAACTTAAAGACTTCTCCCATATTAATTGTTTTATTTTAAAGTGTTTGTTTTTTTGAGTGCGTTGTTTCCGAGTGATTTTGTGTACATGGTGCCGGTTGTAAAAATTCTGGAATATCACGTCTGTCTTGGCCAGGCCAAAAAGTACTTAAAAGGTATTCAAACTTTTCATTTAAAAAATATTAAAAAATGTAGAAAAGGTCAGTGTTTTGACCCCCCCAATTGAGGTCTTTGGATATCAAAAAATAAATAAAAAAGAGTCGCGTGCAGAAATCGTTATGTGCGATTGCATCAGCCTGCAATTTAACGCAGTACAGGCAGACTTAACTAGGTGGTAAATAATATAATAATTTTTAAAATTAGAAATCTGAATATATGAAAACAATATCCATGACTTATTTATATATTTATAATATATAAATATTTCTTTTCCAAGTCTTCTTAAAATTTTAATATATACCAATAATTTCTTTCAACCTAAAATGATTTCTTGATATGCCTTCTACTCGGCCAAGCTCCACTGGCTTCCCATTGTAAATCATTTTGGCTCGTGGCATGTCAACATGCACTTCTCTTCAGTTCACGGCGCCAATTTGAATTTCGAACTCGAGAGGCGTCTGAGAATGTTTGCCACTCGTCTCTAATTTTTGTCGTCGCTTCTATTTCTCTTCCCCAGCAAAGCGCCACAATGAAAGATTTGAAAGCGGAGATTCCAGTGGGCGAAGAGCCGTCGAAACCGGAGACCAGCGGCGTAAGTGCAAGCGAAGCTATTTTTCTACATTTCTCACAACTTTATTCGATTTTGATTATTGTTTTACTGAGAGCTACTGTCATTATCAAATCTTGGTTAACTTATTGGAAAAGTATTTCAAGTCTTAAGTCTTAAGAAAGGCTTTGGTTTCCTTTCGTAACGGAACGGGCTTAGAGTTTTCTATTAAATAAAACTTTGTTAAGAAAACGAATCGCTGAAATAATTATGATTATTTCTATAAATTCATTTAGATTGAATCGAATGTATATTTATTGAATTTTGAAAAGTAACTGAAAGAATCATTATAAAAATTAATTATTATGTTTCTTTTCCAATCACTTTTAATATCAAAATCGTTGCAAATATTAATTAATTTGTTTTTATCTAATCAGAAAATATTGATTAAATTTACATAATACTTGAACATTGTGGGGAAATATAATGCAAGCAAAAAATAATCCATTGTTATCAGTTTATGATAAAAATATTATGAAATTATTAAAAAATTAACGTTTTAATTCATAGCTTTTTTATTAAATGAACTTTTATTTTATAAAAATAAATTAGAACAATTTTAGGAAATTTTAAAATATTGAAATTAAATATTTTATTTATATCATATTTTTATCTAGAGCGTGGAGCCTTTGATCAGACCATTACCGCTTCCGATGGCATTGGAATCGTCTGAAATGCTGCCGGATCAGAAGCAGCGCGATAATTGGGGAAGCTCCTTGGAGTTTCTCATGTCCTGCATTGCCCTGAGCGTTGGCTTGGGAAATGTCTGGCGGTTTCCCTTTACGGCTCTGGAAAATGGAGGAGGGGCCTTTCTGATTCCCTACCTCACAGTCCTGTTTCTGGTGGGAAAGCCAATCTACTACATGGAAATGCTGCTGGGCCAGTTTTCCAGTCGAGGAATTGTGCAGGTCTTTGATTTTGCGCCCATGATGAGAGGTGAGCTTATGATTCTATAAAAATAAATATATATTTAAAATATTTAAACTTCTAAAAATAATAATTTAATAATAATAAATATATTTAAATTATTTCGAGTTCTTAAAATAATATTTGTAATAATATTAAATTACATTTCAGGCGTGGGCTATGCTCAGCTGCTGGCTCTGGGCGTCTTGGCCACGTACTATGCCTCTGTGATGGCCTTGACCCTGCGTTATTTCTTCGATTCCTTTGCATCGGAACTGCCGTGGAGCTACTGCCGTGAGGAGTGGGGTCCAGGATGTGTAAATGCCACAGGAGAGGCTGTAGTTATTAATCCAGCTGACCTCTCGCCGGACATCACAATCAGTTCTTCCACACAGCTTTATCTGGAGCGCATTGTGCAGAGGAAGACAGACACTCTAGAAGATGGAATTGGTTATCCCAGCGGCAGTCTGGCCCTGATGCTGGGCCTCTCCTGGCTGACAGTAACCCTGGTTATCATTCGAGGCGTAAAGAGTTCCGGCAAGGCGGCCTATGTCCTGGCCCTGTTCCCGTACGTCGTCATGTTTATCCTGCTGGTGAGGGCCCTCACCCTGCCGGGTGCCTACGAGGGTGTGATGTACTTCCTCACGCCGCAGTGGCACAAGCTCCTGGAGCCAATGGTTTGGTACAATGCCGTCACCCAGGTGTTCTTCTCGCTGGCCGTCTGCTTCGGCGTGATCATCATGTACTCCTCGTACAATCGCTTCGGGCACAATGTCTACCGGGATGCCAATATTGTGACAACGCTGGACACCTTCACATCGCTGCTGTCGGGTGTTATTATATTTGGTATCCTTGGCAATCTGGCACACGAATCGAACACCAAGGACATTGCCAGCGTGGTTAAGGCTGGTCCTGGTTTGGCCTTTATCTCTTATCCGGATGCCATTTCCAAGCTCACCGTCTGCCCGCAGTTCTTCTCGCTGCTGTTTTTCGCTATGCTTTTCATGCTGGGAGTTGGTAGCAATGTGGGCATGGTTAGCTGCATCATGACCGTGATCAAGGATCGGTTTGTGAATCTCAAGATTTGGATAATTGTGGTGGTTCTATCGACGATTGGATTTCTGGTGGGTTTGATTTACATCACTCCAGGTGGCGAGCACTTTATCACGTTGCTGGATTACCATGGCGTGACCTTTGTCTCCCTGGTTTCGGCCATCTTTGAGCTGATTGCCGTAGGCTGGATCTATGGTAAGATATTGTAACTATAATTTAACAACTCTTTTTCTTACTTTATTTATACCCCAAAAAGGCACCAAAAGGCTTTGCCAGGATGCGGAATACATGCTAAACATCAAGACATCGGTATATTATAGGATATGCTGGTCCATAGTCACCCCTTTGGCCATGACTATCATCCTTGTCTACACTTTGCTTACAATGAAACCGCTTACCTACAACGATCGTGAGTTTCCATTAGGATTTCGAGGTAGGAAGATATTTTAATTTGATTTAAGAACATTTCTAAGAAACTATTCTGTTCTTTACAGTTTTTGGCTGGGCTCTGACTGCCTTTATACTTGGCCAACTCATCTACTGGGCTTTGTATGCCAATTGCAAACAGCCCAAGGGCTCGCTGAAGAGCAGGATTTCCAATTCCCTGAAACCGCACTCCGATTGGGGACCTCTGGACTCCAAGACGCTGATGGACTACCAGATGTTCCTGCGCAATAGGGAGGAACTGGAGGCCACAGGCACCTCACGTCGCTGCCTTTGCTACAGAGTTTACGATAGAATTTTCGGCTAGGCCAGCAGTGTTTTATATAATTTTATATATCGTTTTCTATATGTATGTAAGTCATAGTTCCTTTTTTGGTAGTATACGAGTACTTAATACATTTTTATTTAAGCATTTATTTATTTAAATTGAAATCAAACCAAATTCAATTTCTCGAAATATTGCTTTTAAGCCTGTTCCGGTTAGTTTTCTATATATCCTTTTGTATTGTAGTCCTTCTGTATTGTAAAATGTATTCCTAATTGGAAATTTTGTATGCAGCCAGCGTGCGGCAGCATAATTGTTCCTAATATATTTTGTACACACTTTTATTTATTCAAAATGAAATCAAACAAAAATCAATTATCTCGAAAGTTTACTCGTAAGCAATTCCAATTGCTGTCAGTTAAGAGTTTCAATTTTTCATTTCCAGCACTGGCTCTTTTGTTTTTCGACAGCAAAAAAGGTGAGACAACTTTATCTGAGCCATTTTCAATATTTAAAACTAACAATTAGCAAGGCTGCCCTGCCCTGCTCTCTCTCTGGCATTTCACAGCAGCACAGACATGGACATTTATTTGAGTTTCAATTTGTTTTGCAAGTTTCGCACACTTTGCATGTAGTTTTGTCCTTATTGTTGCTCCTGCAGCTGAAGGATGCTGCTGCTTCTGCTGTGGCCTGTGGCTGATGCTGCCTGTTGCCTGTTGCCGCTGTCCATCTAGCCATCTTCATTCGCAGTTGAAAATTAATATGTCGGTTCTCTGGACCTGCAAAATGTCTTAATTAAAAGTTATTTTGGCTATTCGCTTTTTCTCCTCTCCGTTGAGCGGACGAGCAACGAATTGCGTTTTGGCAAATGCACATAAAGCTGTCAAGGACAGTCGCTCGCTTGGCTTGACATTTGTCCTCATCGCTGACAGCCGCATTACGTATACGTCGCATTAAGTATACGCAGCGTTGACTGCAGAGAGCGAGAGGCAGAGAGAGAGAAAGAAAGTGGGGAAAGTGGGGATTCCAACTGAAGCTTTGCTGCACAGAGACAACGGCGAGGAAATTAAAAAAGTTACCCTCCAAATGGCTCACGCTCTGATTTCACAGCAAAAGGTGCAAGAAACAATATCAACAAGGAAAAACTTGCCAACAACTAACAAGCATTGAAGTTTAATAAAATCCTCCTTTAAGCAGTCATCCCCGCCCCGCACCCGTCCAAAACCGTACTCCGTGTGTTTTTCCTCGGCTGCAGCTAATGAAATAACTTTGTGGCAACTTTTGCCTTTGCCGGAATTTGCTTAAAGCGCAAATAAATTGCCGAGATTGCAGCTACTCGCAATCAAAGGCCTTCGAAATGCTTAAATAAAGTTTGCCTTAAAGTCCGCCGCAAATCATTTACAATAAGCGGAAATAATTTGCCGAAAATCCAGTGAGTCGCGGCGGGTGGTTGGGTGGTGTTGGTCGGTGCCTTGTGGATGCGATGCAGTGATGCACGTAACCCAAAGAGAGGAAACAATTGGGGGCAATTTATTAAACGGCTGCCCGCCTTGCAGCGGACAGTCGGTGGGGGGAGGGCCATCAAAACGAGAACGGAAAAAATCCAAACAAAAGGGAACATAAAAACCAGGAATATAGAGCAATTGCGGAATGCTTTAAACTTTTATTTTCAAGGGATATCAATTATGAATCATTTAATACAATTTAATAAAATACGTTGGAATGTCTGGTCTTTAAATTTTAAGTTGAAATTAGGTAGAAAGTTGTACAAACTTTCAAGTTTGAGATTGCATTTAATGAAGTTATAAATATTTGGTTATTATCTATGATATAAGCCTGAAGTTGAGGTAATTTAGTAACTTAAAATACAAATTAAAAGTCTACTTAATTAATATTTATATTTTATTTAAAGCTCTCGTCTTTATAATTACCAAAAAATATATATTTCAAGATGAAAATTGAATAAAAACCATAAGTTTATACAACGTTTCAAGTTCTTCCTTTAAAGCTGCAGTCCTTGATTAAAGGCTTCCTGTTTTTTTCAGGAAGGTGAATGTTTTCTGCTTCCTTTTCTGTTGCTTTCATATTTTTTTGTGAAGGTGAGGAGATGCAGTCAGCATCCAAGAGTGCGAAAGCTGCTCGTCATGCGTGCTGGCAGCGGGAATCGTTCTGTGACGTTTTCAGCGTTTTTGTTTTGTACTCTGCCACCGCTTCCATCACCGTCACACACACACACCATGGCCTGGGCCTGTGCAGACAGCGTCTACCTGGGCTACGTGAGCCGCTTGAGTGATTCACCTGCTCGCCGGCATTTGCATTTTGCATGCTGGAGCGACTCCTGCTCCTGATGGCTGAGGTCCTGGCTCCCGACTGTTTCTGCCTGGTGCCGCGTGGCTCCTGCATCCTGCATCCTGACTCCTGCCTCCCGCCTCCTGTTGGCTGTTAGCTGCTGGTAATGGCTGTGACAAGCATTAGGGAATTATTTTAGAGACCTCGCATGTGGCGGCCATTAAAGGACCTGCTGAAGGTGAAGCCTTTTGCTGACGATTTGATTTGTAGGCCAACACACACACACACACTGCAAAAAAAGGCAAGCAGGTGGCAGGATGCAAAGACAATAGTGTGTGCCAGCAGAAACTATACAAAAACATAGCCAATGCCAAAATGGTAAATGCGAAAGGCAAAGCCAAAGCCGTCAAATGCAAAAAAGCTATGCTACACGGAGAGGATTTTAAGATTCTAAGGAAACACAGATAGTTTCTGTGATATTTGATATTAACTATATTATTTTTATTTAACAATGCAAAGGGAATTAAACAAGAAATAAGTTTGCAAAATAAATAAAAATACATCATGGGCTTTGACTTTAAATATAGCAAAAAATACTGGGTTTTAAACTATTCAATAAATTCCTTTTAAGCAACAAAATTTTAAGAAAACCCTAAGAAAGCATCAACAAATGATTCAAGTTGCACTTTTCACTGTGCAGCTTTTATTGTAATCTGCATTTAAGTGGCTTTCTTTTGTGCTCCTTTCGGGTATGGGGAATTTACCATTTCTTTTTTTTCTTTCAGATCTTTTTGCATCTTCACACCTTCCAATTTGGCGCACTTTTCTTGGCGACCATTGGCAGCAATTTTTCGGCTAACTGGCGCTCGTTTGAAATGCTAATATGCAACTTTGACGCGATTGCCGTTGGTAGTTCGCCGTTTGCCATTCGACCATCGCCGGCAATTGCCAGACAATTTTATTTTCGCTACGCTTATGGGCAAGATAAGGGCCGGATGCAATTTTCCACCACCAGGGACTTCAAAGGAAGGCCGGTAGAGACTGGCCTTAAAACTTAACCCAGTTGTGGTGGCTTTAAGAACAGCTTTTTTTGTTGTGTGTTTGTGTGTGTATGTGGGTCCGTTTCACAGTGCTCGTCAAACTGTAATTCTGAATTTTCCGACTGCATGCGAATTACTTTCGGCATCCGGCAAATTGATTGCCATCAGAGGGCCGCTCCGCCACCCGCCTGCCGTTGCAATTTTTGCCACAATGTGCTCCGCCTTTTGGCCCCGAAAGCTAGCGACCGGCTCTTGTATCCTTTTTTCCTTATTTTTCAGTGCCTTGCCAGTGTAGAGCATGCAAATATACGTGAGCGTAAAAATTTCCATATAAACTGCTGCTGCTGCTGCTGCTGCTGCTGCTGTTGCTGCTACTGCTGCTGTTGCTGCTACTGCTGATGCTCCTGCAGTTGCCATTCGCTCGCTCTTCCCCGGCAATTCAAGTGCAAATATGTTGGCATGCCGCACTTGAGTGTCAAGTTCCCGGCACATGAAACGCAATTGTAATGAATTGGCCCAGTCACGCCCATTCACCGTCCACCGCCCTCAACAAACACGCATATATATAGTATGTCTGTATGTTTATATGCATTGTGTGTGCACACACATAAGAAGGTGTGAGGCCTCACCCCCTCCCCCATGTATGCAAATGCAAATGGATAGATCAAACAGACGTCATCACAACTGAATGCTGATTGTTTGCCGGCATTTAAAAGCAAGTGCCGAAATTTATTTTCACTGTCCCCGAAAAATAAATTGAGTGCCTGGACCGGCAATCCTGTGGAAATACGAAGCTCCCACCGGTGACAATTTATTTTAAGAATGCTGTTTACGGCATAGAGAAGTGAGATATTTACAATTTAAGTGCTTAAAATACCTTAAAAATGGTGAGAGATGATTAGTTTAGGAATAAGCTTTGTGGCAGATAAATTTTAACAATTTTCAGAGCTGATTTTGAGTTTAAAAATATGAGAATCATTTGTAAGGACCTCTATTTATTTATTTATTATTAAAACTATGCATTTCTAGCTAAAACTGTACAGCAAAAAGGCTTTCCTGCCGCTCGATTCTTCCAATTTGTCATGTTAAAGCCCGATTTAAGCCTGTCAACATATGGGCCACATCAATCGCTTAATGTCCGGCCATCTCACAGAGTCTTAGGACATTCGATCTTCGGCCAGCCGGCCACTTGTTTACTCCTTTTCCACATGCTTTGTTTCCACCTCTGTGCTGTTATTGTTTGTGACACCAAGTCGGGTCTCCAGCTCCAGTCTCAGTCTCAGGGGCTAAGCCCGGGCTGCTGGACAACAAGTGCAGCTGTCAGAAGGAAGTTTACGGGCCAAACGCACCGAAATAACAAATGCGAAAGCAGGAGGGAAGAGTAGTTTTTCAGGGCAAAGCTCTGGGAAAAGCGCTGGGACAGCTGCAACAGCTGGTTCTGGTTATGTTCTGCTGCTCCTGCTGCTGCTGCTGCTACTGCCGGTTGTGTGTGATCCTGGCCACAGGAACGTTGATTGGCCAGCGCCGGAAAAAGAAGTTATAACCATCAAGGCGGAAACGGATGTGGCACAGACGTTTCCGTTTTTTTTCCCCCCCCACCAGTCAGTTGCACTCACTCACACACACACATATACTCTCAGTCGTACACGAAACTATATTTTAACCCCTTCGCTGGCAGTTTGCACTCGGAAAATGCTGCATACATTTGGGCGGCCTCCATCAGCATCCCTTTTGCCATCCTGCGGCAACACCGCACAATGCCTGTCAAATAAAATCATTTTGCATTGCAGAAAATACAAATAGAAAAAATAAAAACTAGGAAGTGGAAAGTAGAAAGTAGAAAGGAGCAGGGAGCAAGGAGTAAAGAGCAAAGGAGCAAAGGCAACTCGACTGCGTTTAGCGGCTAACCGCAAGCACTTCTAATCAAAATATTAAAGAATTTCCTTATGGCTGCGTCTGCGGTTTCTCTGTGCTGAAAATATTTAAATTCTGCAGCTGCCGAGCTGCCTTCTAATTGAATGAGCCGTCGTTGCTCTTGGACTTTGTTGTGGCTTTTCTTCCCCCCTTCCACATGCCACATCGTTCACTTTCCCAGGCGGCGGATTTGGGGTGAGCCATAAAAATGGCAACACGTGCTCATAAAACTAACATTACATGCCGCTAGTTGGGCATTTCCTTTTGGGCCCCGAGCGCTTCAATAAACAACTTCCTTTGATTATTTGCGGAGGGAGGGGCCGCGGCGAAGAGTGTTCGCAGCTGCTAAATGGTCCAGAAAGTTCACAGGGTTAGCCCTGGTTATTTTTCTCTGTTTGTTTTTTCTTTTTTCTTTGTATTATTTCACCAGCTCATACGTTAGGTTATTGCGTGCATTCCGTTTGTTTCCGTGTAACACTGCGTATGCGCAATATTTTGTTCCTTGTCTCAAGCAAAGACAACGCTTGGAAAGTTTCAAAAGTCACAAAAATCCTTTTAAATCGTTTATGAACTTTCATTTAAATTAAGTAATTAACAATTTTGAAAAATTTGAAAATCTGTAGCTTATGTAAGCCCGATTTCAGAGCGAGCAAACTTAACAACAGCCAAAAATAATTGCTGAACGACAGCCCATAACCGATCCATGGCTTCGCTCTATGGGCTATGGGAAAAGTTTTCGATTGCACCCTTAAAGCCACCCCCAACCCCCTCTTGGGCGCCCTGCACTAATTATTTGCATGCAAAATTAAACCGTTAAACAGCTCTGCCATGGAGTGTATTTTCCATCGGAAAACTCACGTTTGGCGGGGAGGCAAATTTGCATCTTTTGTTGCAAAAGTTTCATGGGCCCAAAGTTACATGTTTTGCATTTGACTTGCGCATGGTTGACACGGTCGCTGTTCGCCCCCAAGGGGGGTGGTGAATGGGCGGGAAAAGCGTGGGCGGGGCGGGGCGGAGTTGGAAAAACTTTTGTACCTTTGCCGACGGGCGGCAGCAGCAGCAGCGAACGTATCGCGTATGAAAACTAATAAAGTGTGCAACGTGCAATGGAAAATGGCGGCGTGCTCATTTGCAAACATGGCCAAAAGGGGCGTCTGCCTCACAGCCACTCCCTCCCCCCCGCTGCAATGAGCTTTAATATGCTATTTTCCCTGAAAATGTGGCAGCTAGAGAGACTCACTTTAAACTGCATTCGCTGCCAGACAAATTAGATCAAAGTCGAGTTGCAATCTCGCTTTTTCCCCGCCTCCCCCCTTTTTGGATTTTTCTACCATTTTCCCCCCCCGTTCTGTTGGCAAGGCGCTTTGACAATTTATGGGGCCGGCAAGCGTTGCCAAAAACGGGACAGTTATGCCGTTTGAGATAATTGCATTTTATTGCCTTTTATGCACTATCCCAGCCCCGGCTGCACTTAATGTTGGATGTCGGCTAGCGAAAAGGAATTCTTAAAGTTGGCCCTGTGTATCCTTCGCTGGCGCTGCACTTTTATGGCGTGAAATTGTTTAAAGTGAAGTTTTCCGCAAAAGTTTTTCCAGTGCCACGTTGTGCTGAAAGCGTCGTTCCACTGATCGTGGCACAAAGTTGCCACCATTGCCACCGTTTCTTCCCCTATTCCCGATTCCTATCGTGGTGGGCATGGCCCAGGCGTTTGGCAAATTGTCGCCATAAATAATAAATATTAACAAAAGCCGGAACGATATGATTGTGCCAAATTGTTCTCTCCTCTTCCGTTTTGATTACATTTTTTCCACTTCCTCGTAATTACGGGTAATAGATTGGATTAGCTTTGTGCGGCGGGGGTTTAGTTTTTGAATCTGATTTCTCAGGCATTAAACTAATTTGCGAGGACATGATGTAAGCCGCGTTATCTGCACTATGAAAATTAGCGGGCATAAGCACTTCGACTTGTGCCGAGTTGTGCCAAATCCTGGCACAAGTCCTGGCGTCACGTAAGCGCCGCAAGGATTGCAACTGCAGCTAATTGGAGTCGCTGCTACTGCTGATGCTGGCTCAAAGGAAAAAATGTTATGGCACCTCCAGCACGTGCGGAAGGAACTCATTAGCTGGTTACTCCAGCTCCGATTTAGATGGGGATTTGTTTGAGTATAACTTTAATTGTCATTATTAAATGCCGCATATCAATAAATTAGATTTTGGTATGCCAGTATGAATATCTTTGTCTGGGCACTCAATCAAATTGAAATCCAAATGTCCTGATTAGTGGGCGGTGAACTCGTGAATAATTAAGCCCGAGAAAGACAATATTTGTCTGGCAGCTGCAAGGCAGCCAGGCTAATAAGAAGCCAAGCCCCCAGACAGACTCTAGACAGTGGGACGGCCAGGACCAGTCAATAAGGCTAATACGACAATACACTACTGGCTGTCGTCTGTCGAGATTCGACTCCTTCCCATAGCTTTTCCCAGCAACTTGAGTGCATTTGCACAAATTGAAAGCTGTCTTACGAACCTGTCTCTGCCTCTGCCGAAATAACTCAAGATTGTTGCGATGTCCTGGCGCCTTTTGTGGCTAATTATGTCACTTATTCGGAAGCTATGTCAATGGGAACGACAGGGCTCTAGAGTCTGGCATATGTTGTGGCAAATTTCTGACATTTGTGTCAACTATCTGGGCTACGCAGAGCCAGGTGATTACTGGAAACTAAAATCAAATATTCATTACAATATCCAGCTATCAATCAACCGAAAGTAACTTTGCTCCAAAGGCAAAAAAGTCGCGTAACTTTGCTGGCATCTAAATATGCAATGAGACAGAGGCCTGTACATATGTTTAACCTAATGAATTTGCATGCGAGAGCGCCGTTCCCACGGGAATTGCAGATCAAAAGCGGAGTTTTCCCACACACATGTGCCCGATTGGCATGGCGACACATTCATTAACTGTCAGACGGATTTCCACCCATACCCCGAAAAGAGGACAACGCAGGCGACAAATTGGATCCCTAAGAAGTGTAGCACATTTTCGAGGGTATTTGTTTCAGTTGGCTGAGATTTCAGGGAGATTAAAGAACGTTTAGGTGTTGACGCTGAAGCTGAACTCTCTTGTCAGACAAAGGTCCTTTGTGTTCAGTTCTATTTTTTATACCGAGTAACAGAGAGAGAGAGCATTTCGCATTCTGTGCGATAATTATCAAACAATAAAAACAATAAACTGCCACGACACCGGGCGAAACAACAAATGAAAAAATGAAAACTCAAAGTAAATGTCCCAGCCAAGGTGCGCAAAAGTTTTATCTTGCCCGGCGTTCTTCTCCCTCGTAAACTGTGACCAGCACCAGGGAGAACATCAAAAGGAGCTGGCAGGCAGGCAGGCAGGGAGGGAGGGAGGTAGAAGGACCTCCTTAGGCGGACAAAAGCGCCGCCAAGTGCACTTTGTAAGGAGAGCAGTAAAACGGGCGGCATAAAAGAAAGTGCAGAAAGGGTTTGTCAGGGCGATAAGCAGAATTTATTTGTCTGCGGGTATTGACAAGCGACAAGTGGGGTCGAGTGAAATGTCTGACAAAGTGGAGTTGGAGCAGGAGAAGGAGCTGAAGCCAGAGAACCTTATATACTCCTGACATCTCCGACTGACTTTTGGAGAACTCATCTCCTGGCTGGCCGCTGATTAGCGCCTGGGCAGGGACGCCACTTAAAATTCCTAGCGGCGCATCGATAATTTATTATGCAACTCTGTTTGGCGGACCTTTTGCCTAGGCATTTCGTGCCAATAAAAGATTTACGCCGCCTGAATTTTAAATGCCCCGAAACTCAGACAGGAATCCGAAACCAAAAGCGAGGCCATAGCCTGAGCCTGAACCTGAACCTGAACCCGAACCGAGACTCCTATACACCTGGGAATTTTGTTAATTACGCTGAATAAATGCAGGAAATGCCGAATAGTCCGATTCGAGACAGAGACTTGAAGGGAGAGAGAGACAGAAGAGGCGAACGGAAGGGAGTGGGTGCCAGCCAGGTTCGTTGGCTCATAACTCAAAATTTGAAAAGTAATCGAGAGGCAGGCTGAATGCGAAATATCTGAAAATATTTTATATAATTGCTGCAGACGTGTGGATTTATTTATTTCGCATTATTTCGCTTATGTTTTCGCCAGAGCCTCTTCCTGCTTTGCTCTCTGGTTTAAAATACCCACTCATAGACCCATATAAAAATTCCTTTTGAGCCTTATTAAAAAATTCCAGCTCTTCTGGGGGGCTGTCAGCAGCAGCAGTAGCAGCAGCGGCGGCGTGTCCTTTGCCCTCGGCCCTGGCTTTATACCCCAGCCCGGATCTCTCATTCCTTAGGGGCCAGGCTATGGCTACGCATAAAGAAATCAATCAGGCGGCACAATGCAGGCGAGCTACGGAGCGATAAGTCGCTCAAAATGACTCGACGAACTCGGGGTTTAATGGTCCGTGAAACGTGAAACACTTTTAGCTATCTGCCAGAGTCAGGGGTTGGCGGGGATTTCCTTAGGAATTCTTTTTCTTTCTCAAAACTCACATGTAAATGGCGCTAATGCCCGGCTAAGCGCTTGGCCCGCCTCCACCCAAAGTTCGAGGCATTGAATTATGCATTTTAATTTTGGGCCCGGGACGTCAAAGGCAACGGCATGGAACATTTATTACACTCGGCTTTTTGGCTATTTTCAACACTTTAATTTAACTTTCGGGCACTGCATTTCCTTCTTGGCCATTTCTTTACCCCCAATCACAGGGCCAGGCCCCAAGATACCCCCAAGGCCATGAGGGAGGGAGGGATGGTTGGCTGTGTGGGTGGATGTCCGGGCGTTTGCCTTTGTAATGGACATGTTAGACGTTGGCAAAAATGATATATGACTTTTTCATTTCCTTAATGAAATTAACTTTGCCGTTCGGCTCCGTCTTCTCTGACTTTGCTCTCGCCTTGCCTTTGCCTTTGAGCCTGCTGCCACGTTCTGGTCTTTACATAATGCCAGCCAAATTGCGTTGATTTTTGATGTGGCAACAATTCATTTTGGCTCATTAGTCCGGCCAGCATGCTGCTGTCCATATATCATTATCTCATTCGCAATCTGGGCATATGCAGTCGGGCTTGGGGCTTTAATGGAGCGCGCTAAAAGCATTTCATCCTGCCACAGCCACACATCCTACAGTAGCACCCCCCCAGCCACTTCCATTTCGACCATCGCATCCCCAATTAAACTGAGCCAACTGCCCGGTGAAGGGCTTAAGCCGATGTACAATAATTTTAACTTAGCAGCCAGGAGCGTTCGCCCAGGTTTAAGCTTACTGCTGATGCTGCTGCTGCTGTCTGCCAGGATGCTGCTCTTCAGCCCGCATCCCGCTCCTTGCTGGACTCGATTTCATAGATTATGCGGCTTATGACTGGCCCCGGTAAATGGCCAACTCATGTAAGTTCCTGTTGGCCATCTCCCTCTGAGTGGATGTGTGTGTGAAGGAGCAGCATCTGTGTGTGGGTGTGGGTGTGACGGTGAGCAATGGCTTTTCTTATGCCATAACTCTGCGTTAAGAGGCAACTGCACTTTAATTATTTGTATTTGGCAGAGCATAACCTTAAGCCAAGCCGAGGCTGAGAACCAATTAAACCCTAACTGGAGCCCAGTTTTAATTGAGTCTCAACTAAGTGAGCCTGCATAAAAATGTACAAACATTCCAGCTGCAAAATTGTTTCATAATGATAACTTTTATGCCAGGCAAGAACTATGGAAGAGATCGAAACGCAGTCTAGTTAGTTTTTCATTTCAATCTAAATCATTTTTTTTAGTTAAACATTACAAGTTTCGTGTAAAAATAGTTTGTAAAAGTCATAAAATATGTATGGGTAGCCACTTAATCTCCATTGTGGTTGCCCAATTAAGGCGCAGTTTGAAGTGTTTTGTCCCATTGTGCGTCTGGCGTAAAAAACGAGCCATTTATTTAATTGAAAATTGTCTCCGCTGTCAGCAGCAGCGGCTGCCAGAAGGAGAAAAGCGAGAAATGTGGGGAAACAGCAAAAGGGTCTGGGTCTGGGTCTGGGCCTGAGTCTGAGTCTTTCCGGGAGCAGACTTGTGAAGAGAGAGAGTAGAACCAGTGCATGGCCCGGGGCCACTTGAGAAGCCATTGCAGATGCAGTTTTTCATCGCGACCCCAGAAAACGAAGTGGAGTGCCAGCTCCTGAGTGGACTCACAGCTTTTAGTTGTTTAGACGCGTCTGGCGGGGACACAGTAACCCGTAGGGACGATCCAAATGGAATCGGAAAGGGATGAGTTGCTCGCACGTGGCTGCTTCATTATACCCGGAAGTAATCATAAATTCCGCACGCATCCAGCAGCCGGACAAAACGGAATAATATTTCGCCCAGTGTGTCAGTCAGTCAGTCAGTCAGTCAGCCAGTTAGTCAGCCAGTCCGTAAGCCACTTGGAGTCGGTTAGGAAATATGGCTACCTTTCAGCCCAGAGTCAGAGCATGAGCCATAGCCAGAGCCAGAGTCCTTGGGATCCCTCCTCCTGCGAGGGTGTGGATGGAAGTCGCTCTAGCGCCATTGGGCGCATCGTGTTGCTAATTTATGGCCGAGGAAATGAAAGTGATAGAGCTGAAAGCAGCAGCCACCGGTCGAGTGAGTGCCTCTGGGCCATGAGTGGGAGCACGGGGCAAAGCAAAGAGCTGGCGGTTTGCGAATGGCGGATGGAGATGTCCTGGCAAGCACCTCCTCGGTGCGATCCATCCGCCGCCGGCCAGTCAAAGGTGGGGCAGTCGGTGGGTAAGTGTGCCGCTTGACAACTGAAGACAGTGACAAATTAGCTTGGCGCGTGGTCGGTGCACAATTTGCATAATGAGCCTTTGACAAAGATGTGTGGCCACAGTCGCCTGGCGCTCTATTTATGACTCTGCTCCGATTTCAGTCATCGCAATAAAACTCCAAAGACACGCGCTCCAAATGAAAGTGTCACCCCAACCAAACGCACTTTGACACCTTTTTGGAAGCGTCACACTGTCAAAGAGAAGAGAGTAATCCACACGGAGAATCTATATTAGAAGGTTAAAAGCTGGACTACATATTTCTAAGGCGACTTAACTTAAGGAATATGTCCTGAAATTTAACACATAAGGCTTAGGTGAAAAGGTAACAACTTTTGATGAGGATACATATAAGATAATTGTTGGAAAATTATATTATTTGATTGTAAATTGTAATTAATATAGGAAAAATATTTTATTTATTTATGTAAATCGATAGTAACTACACTAAGTAATATTTATTTTATGATTTGCCATCAATTTTTGCCAAAGAATGACCTCAAAGTCTATATATTTTTGGATTTATTTCCTTTATCAATAATCTCTTATTTTATTTTATTTTACACACAAATATATCGAATCTTTCGTTTTTAAATTTTTACTGGCTAAAAAGCCTTTTCATGTTAAACAAAAGAAAAATGGAAAAGCAGCGACACAAACTCTCAGATTGCAGCTCTCAGCTTCTTAAGCTAGGCCCGTTTCCCTCGTTTTTCCTTTTTTGTATTTTGCAGTTTTGAATGCCAAGTGGCAGGAAACGAGTGTCGAAATGTGCTACGGCCTAGAAATTTTTATTGAATGCCTCTGCAGGTTTTATTGATGTCGTTTAAAGTCGCTCAAGTTGCGTTCGGGCTCGTAAAGACGTCAGCCGAAATTGTGTAGTCAAAAAGTGTTGCAAAAGCCAAAGCCTTAACTATTTCAGAGACCAACGAAATAAAACCGAAACGTAACTCTTTTGCCAGTTATCGGAGCCAGGAGAGCTTGCCAAAGCCAACTTATCTCATTCGCATTCCCCTTTTTATGTCCCGCCAGGACCTCGCCTGCATTTAGGACTGAAACTGCTCGACAATGATTGAAAAGTAGTTGCCATAAAGTCCTGCTATTCGGATCTACTGATTTCGCAATCATTTTCCTTGAACCGGCCAGCCCAAAGGTATGCAAACAATTTGCTTCGGACGATTGCGAACTTCATTAGTTTGCGGTGGTCCCACGGGGCGGATGGGTAACGCAATGAGCAAAAGTCAGAGGAGGCCGAGGCATTTATCAAAAATTTTACTGTTGCACAGAAAAAGGTAGAGAGGCCCCAAAACATAATTACACACAGCAATTTACAGACTCTAGAGCGAAGATTAAGATTTCTTTCGGGCTCTCCAACTGGCTGTGAGCCTTTTGGCTGGTCAATTTTCGAATGCGGTTTCGGCCAGGTTCTGGCCAACAGCCAGAGAGAAGCTGTGTTGGTCCGTGTGATTCGTGTAATCATTTGGCAATCACAATCAACTTGTTTGCTATCGAAAAAAACCAATTATTGACCCGGCTACATGACCACGTAACGTGCAAACAATTGCGGCCATGTTCGAACTTGGCCAGAAGACAGAATGTAGAGGCTTTCCCTGCCCGGATTCCCTCGGCTTTTTTGCCGCTCTCGGCTGCTGGCAGCTGCCAGGGAAATGTGTTACCCATGTCGGGAATTATTTATTTATAGGCAGTGTGGGCGGTTGGGTCCTTGAGCAGTAAACTTGGCAGATTTTTCCTCATTTTACTCATTTGGTTTGTCAACATTTCGTACATAGTTCTGGGCGGTCGCAAATCTTTTGCCATAAATTTTACACGCTGCCAAAAAGTTTTGACACATTTGTTGCTATCCCAGCGGCTGGAATTCATTTAATACATTTTAAATATGTGTTTCTCCACCTTAAATTGTAAAGTTTTTAATGCTCAGCCAATCCGCCTGACAAGTTGTATGTGTCAACCGATACGGCCAGGTTATTTCTCTGTGGCCTTTGGTTACAACTAACTTGTATAATCCGTTGAGCAGTGTTTGGGGGTGTCATGATTGACTGGCCAGAAATTAACTTGGCTCGCATTATCGACTCGACCGAATTTCTCGAAAGTAATTGCAGTGATTGACCTCACAACCGCATCTGCGGCTGAGACTGCTTTTCCAAGCTTTTCCCCGGTTTCTTCTTGGCCACAAGCCGCAGTCAAATCAGCGTCTGAATGCCATGGCATTTACCCCTAGTCTTTTCCTTGATATTCTCAGTCATTCACTTCAGTTCAGTTGAGACTGAGTCCCCTTTTTTCAATAGCGAAAACCACAAATTGGCATTGGGGCGCCTTTAAGTCTTAAATGATTCGGAATAAAGGCCATAAAAGAGTCTGTTGTAAGCTTTATTTAAAGTATTTAACAAGAAAGAAAAGGGGTTTACTTGGAATGTCAATTATTTATTTAATGGAAAATCGTGCATTTCTAATTAGTAGTCGTAGGAATAACAATAATACGTACTGAGAGGGGTAAAGTCAAGCATAAAGCACCGCCCCCCTTTGTTAACCAAATTTTAGACCTCATAATAAGCCCCGCGGCAAACACCTCGAACTCCCTCATAAACCACACATCAAACGCAATGAGCTTATGATAATTCGCTTCCAGGCCATAACCCTTAAATACTTTTGGGGCCTATCATCATTCGTCGCTTAGCAGCATCATGCATGACAGTCGCGTTAATTATATGCAAACACAAACCCAAACACAAGCACAAGCAGCGAGCAGCAAGCGGCCAAATCCAAATCCTCTGATGGTTATCACAAGGCAAGTCGACAAATTAGCCGGGCCAGATGCCGCGGCTCCCGATGGCGGTGATGAACTCGGTGTTGGGTCCTCTTCTCCTGAGCGACAGTCGGCTCAGCTCATATTTTTCTTGGCTGGGCTTATTAATTTATTAAGTCGCGCAAACTTTGCTTGATGAGAGGGGGGAACAAGCAGACTGGTTGGTGGCTTAAGTTTTCAGCCAACAAACAAACAAAACTACAAAAACAATTGGCCAAAAGTTGGCAAGAAGCCGGGGGAATAAAAACAAAAACCAAAAAAATGGAGAAAGGGAAAAGGGAAATTGTTGGAAAGCCTCTTTGCCAGCGGCGTTTGTCGCTTCAATGTCGCTTAATGTCACCAAACTGCGGGGCTTAATTATGCAGTATCACACACACACACACACACTCACTCACTCGTACACTCGATTTTTCTTCTCCATTTTTTTTTATTTTTTTATTTTTGCTTAGCCAGTTTATGGTTACTTGAAAATTCAAAAGTTTTGCAGGAAATGAAAGTTGGCGCAATCGTGCAGAAAAGTTCAGAGTGGGCAAAACAAAGAATCTAAAAATGAAAAAAATAAAATAAGTGAACGGAAAAGGAAGAAACCAGGAAAAAATAGCTGGCTAAAAAGTTGGAGAACGTTTCGCTGGGACTGGGGATAAATGCATTAACTTTTTTGTGTGTAAGCTGCCTGCACTTTAATCTCATTAAGGGGAGAACAAATTATTGATTATGTCGTTAATAAATATTGACTCGCCACTCCGTTCGGGCTATTAAATGCAATTTAATGAAAGCCGCCCATGCGGCGCATCCGTAATTCGATAGAGCAGTTAATTTAATCGATTGCTGCACTGTTTTCAATCAAATTGAAATGGAGTCCAGGATCCTGAAAGGATTCAGCACCCACAGCAATCTCATAAATATTTATGGCCACTGTTATGGCGATTATTATTTATTTTTTAGCCTGAGTGCCGGCAACTAATTAACCGAGGAAGGCCGATGCTTTTAGCTTAATGTGCAGCTTAATGACATAACCTTCTAGGTAACCTGACCGAAAGGACTTAGTTCCCAGCCGTATCCTAGCACTAAATAGCTTCGTGTGTGTGACCTGTCGCCGGCAATCAATGTCCTTTGTTTGGGTTAAGCTTCTGCTCGTGGGCAAAATTGAGTTAGTCACACATGGAATCTGGTAAATTTTAATGCTAATTTCGTTAGGCTGACACATTAACGCAACTGCGAGCGTCTAAGCCAATAATAGCAGACTCGACTCCATCTAGAAGCCATTAATGCTGCATGATCCAGACAACCAACCAAATGCAGTGCCTAAGTGGCAGCTGCATTAAAACCTGATTTCGCATACAAAATCAAAGCGGCGACATTAATCACGAATTTATGAGACATTCAGAGACATGGCCCAAGCGTCACTACCTCTCTGCTCAAACAGTATTTGCATATTTAGACATAAACCTTGACACACACCCGCCACAGAGGGTCCTTGGTGCTGCCGGGATGCTGCGACAATTTGAGTGCGCGACTGCCGCAGGATTTGCCTTGAGCCTGAGTGACGATGGTTGTTGCCACATGCATCAAACATGACTCACAAATGCAGTGTCGCCTGGCAAAACCATTAAATTGTAGGCACTTAAAGCCTTGGCAATAACATATTAAGGGGAAACAGGACATAACTACTTGAAATTTGCAATAAGAAAAGAAGCATATATGCGGGGAAAATATAATATAATTATAGAGGATTATTAAGAGAACGGAATTTTTATTATAACACTTAATACTAAAAGGAATTAATAGTACAATATTTGCTTGATTTCTTATACAAATAAAATAATAATAAAATTAAGTACAGAAGCTTAAAGACTTTTAAAGAATTGAACTATTATTTAACTCACGCAGAAACCCTAGAAATAGAAAAAAATAAAAGGCAGCAAGTTCACATTTCACATTCAAAAGAAACCCCAACAAAAACTTGCCTCTCAATTAACTGAAAACTTTAAATGCAAACCCGCTTTTGATTGAGGATTCCAGTTGTGCAGCCTGAGTCCTTTCTTAGGTGCCACTGTTTGATTAGGAGCCGGGTAACAGAAACTAAGCAAAAACCCATCAGTTCAGTTGCCAAAAGTTTTGTCAATTAAAATATGAAAAATACGCCCCCGTCCGTCCGAAGATGAAGCTGGGAGCTGGACAAACAGTCCACTGAGCTGCCCACTGCCAGTGCCAACTAATAAAAAGTTTTGCTGGCAAGTCGCAAAATGACATTGCAAGTAATATTTTGGATATATTTGGCCGAACTTTCACTTGCAACTGTTGCCGAAAGAGGCGGCAAGAGAGAGAGAGAGAGAGAGAAAAAGTGGATTTTGCATGCGCCCAAGAGTGCCAGAAACTTTTATAATTAATAAATTATTTATGAAGCACGAAATGAAAAGGAGAGGCAACCAAGAACAACCGACTGCAATTCACTTCATTTTAAATAATGAAAAATTACTTTGCCTCTGCTCCTTGGCCAGTGTCATAAATAAAAGAGGAGCAGCAGCAGCAGCTCTTCGAGGAGCTGGCACAAAGCGCAGGAGCCGCATTCAACACGGTCGTCTCATTCAATGATCCACAACAGATCAGGGCCATCGTCAGTGGTGCAGAAATGCCTGGAGGAGCGCCAGTCCAAGCGGAATCGCAAATCGCCCCAGGCCCAAATTAATAACAAAAATGCCCAGTCAAAGGTCCCTCCCCCGAAGAGGTGCATCGAAAATCGAAAATCGTACAATTTGTTAGACGTTTGGCATTTGAATTGATTGAAAGCCCGGACGAACGAGCGTTGCGAGGCGATGCGAAGCGAAGCGAGCCGGAGAATGAATGGAAATCGGGGGGCATTCAATATCAATTCCGCGAATTTATAGCACACTAGAAAGCGAGTGCAGTAAATTGAAGTTGGAAATGCGACTAGCAACTCCAGCTCGGCGCCTTTGATCATTTTACATTTTTACAACTTTCTGATTGGATTGCGATTGCCATCAACGGGTTTTAAACCTAAGCAGCTGGCTTACATCACCCATCTAAGCCATGCGAAGAGTTCTAGGATTATGTTGTAAATTTTAGAGTGATGTCAGAGCTAAGTTTGTGTAAGCATCGTAAAGAAATAAGAAATAAATAAAACAAAAAATCATTTGAAATCTGTTGCTTTGTTTTTTAGTTTTGTTTTGTTCCTGGAGAGGAATACCTATCCTTTACATAGTCTGCAAACTCATTTCTTTCCTCTTTTGTTTATTTCTTTCTCTTTTTTCTTAATCAAGGTCCACTCTTGCAGCCTGCGGCATGTGCCTGTGGTCCTTGTCTCGTCTTTGTCCGCTGTGCTTTTAACCACTTTGGCACTCTGGCTGCTACCGATATGGGGTAAGTGCTTCCTGCCTATGCAATTGCTGCATCTGGCTCTAATGACGCCATAATTGCCTTTGTTCTGCTTGCCAGACTGTAAGTGATACGAGCCTTTTCCCACCTGCTCGTCTTGTCCTGTGCCATGCTGTCATTGTCGAGTCGTCATAGTGCACATAATTGCCAAGCGGACAAAGCGAAATGTCCTTAAAGCGTTTCCAGATCGCTTCCAGCTAAAGCCGGCTTCCAAGCCGAGGGCCGAGGGTATCAACTTCCAATCACGACAGCTTCCTAAATAGCCGCAGTGGCGCTGAGGGGGCGGCAGGGAGCAGCAGGGAGGGCGTAACGACCAAGGAGGAGTGCGGACTGGGAGGAGACGCCTCAAAATAAAAGTCAAAAGTGTTGCCAAAGCATAAAATGGACGACAGTCCGTGAAATTAAATGCCAGCAGGACATTGAAAGCAAGCCGAGTCCTGCCACTCGAAGCCGAGACGCCTTCATCTTCCTTTTTTTTTGTTGTTGTCGGGGAGATCCAGAAAAGCGATTTGTGTGGTGGCAGCGAAAAAATTCACGCACAATTATTTTGCAACGACAAAAGTCATTAAAGTTCGCCTTTGTTATGTGGCAAATGTTTATGTAAAATTTATTTTGTTTCCGCTTTATAAAAGCCCCGGCTTTCCAAAATGGAAAACAAGGAAAACTAGCTGCGAAAACGGGGCAGAAAGTTGCATTGTTTATGTTTATGGCTGTTGGCACATGCTTTATTTTTACGCAGATTTATTTATGGCTATTTTTACTGCATACTTTTCAGCTGCTGCTCCTCGGATGAGGATGTGGCTCCAACTGTGGATGTTGTAGTTGTGGATACTGCTGCTGTAACCTCAATTCCCCAGACAGACCAGAGAGTCCTGCAAAAAAAAAAAGGAAATCCTTTTTTCTATTGATTTTCCACTGGCCAGAAGCGATTATTTGTTTTGCATTTTCCACGCCGTCACCCAAATGACCCCAAACACAACGCAGCAACACAACCGGGCCCGGGGGTATCGGGATCAGGTTTTGGATTAGGTCGGCTCCCAATAGCCAGAGATAGCTGGCACATCTCCGGTCAGGAGGGCCACCAGGCAGCTGTCTAACCCGGTCCATTTCACGCTCCCATGCGCCCCAACGCTTCGTGCTAATATTTATTGACTCGTGCCCACTTTTGCATTGAATTATCATACAGCCTGTCATATGAGAGGGGATCAGCTCGACCCGCCCCCCTTTTTGAGCCAATTCCCAGCGCCTATTAACTCATGACAACGACAACTGATTTCCCAGCGGCATATTTCCTACAACTTACACACAAATTCAAATTGCATTTATCTAATTTTGAGCTAAACACGCCGTCGCAGCCTTGGACTTCAAACATGGAAGCTAAGGATTTCCCCCCGGGCTCAGGGCATTGTTTGCTTGTCGCCTGATCCTGTTACAATGCTGCTTCTCCTCCGCTCCCTTGCTTGGAACAAGGAGTGATGATTGCTGTAAGTGATTACTCAATGCAATGCCATTTGCATTAGCCAGTTGGGGTATTCATTTCACTTTAAAGGGGAAAGGGGGATGGAGAGCCCATTGATCAGACTCTGGCTTTCAGTTTAATTGATGCCCGATGCTAATGATTCAGCAGTGGAATGCATTCAGGTTGACGCCTACTCCCCTCCAGCTTTGCAGGATATTTGTCCTTTTTTTCAGGGTATATATGTGAGAGATGCTTGAGATTCAATGTAAACTCCTTCAATTTATTAGGTTTTTATACCTTTTGACTAGTATAAATTATTTCTAAAATAATAAATATCATAATCAATAATAATAAATGTAAGTAAAAATATGTTAAAGTGATTTTAATAACTAAATTCGAAATGATTTCAATTTTAAAAATTGAATATTGTTAAGGATTTACTCTCTCTTCAAAGCGATTGAATTGTTTTTTTGTGTAAATGCCTTGTTTTGTCGTGTTATTCCTAGTCCTTGTTGGTTTTTGTAAAAGGATATTGGCAGCAGCCACCTACAGGAGCACAGATACGCAGGGTTATAGGATATAGGAGCCGTATTGATTTCCATGGCCATGTTTATACTACAATGGCAAATCCGCGACTCAGCTCAACTTTTGCAGGTCGTGCATTTCAATTGATTCCCGAGTTGGCTTTCAATACCGTTCAGTCGTCCTTGTTGCAGTTGGTTTTTTATGTCCTGTGAGTGTGTGGGGCGCGTGTGTTCCTGTTTCCTGTCACGGATACCTAACTGCAACACACAAAAAAAAAAGGAAAACAGAAAGCGAAAAAACAATGGAGCTTTGCAAATTACTTGCCGGCAGATGCACACACAGCCATGGCCATATTGAAGATACTTTCCAACTGGTTAAGAGCAGCTGCTGCTGCTGCCGCCAGTTTAAGGCCAATGTACCGTGAAATCGCGTCGGCAACTCAATTATTATACATAGAGCAGCACTCTATATAGACTGCATCAGCCGATCGGGCAGCATTTAAATACCGACATTAACATCCACATTTGGCTTGCTGCCGCGGCAAAAGTATTTATTTATTTATTAATGCATTATTGAAAAGTATTAAGCATTTCGCGCTAAGAGATTAATGCCGCGGTTCACCAAAGCAATTTCATTGCGGCAACTGGATATGGGGGAATTCTCTGTGGTCCAGGTCGCCGAAAGGAATGCCCTTTAAAGGGCTCGTTTTCGTGTGCCATCTTTCCAGGGGCTCTCTCCAGGGCTAAGAGGCTCCTCTTTGGCTCCTCCGAAATCATATTCTTTGGGATTTTCCTGCCACGGAGGTTTCTCTTCATTCAGATTTGCACAATTCTCATTCTCGATGAGATCCAACGTTCGTTTAAAATTAGTATCGATTTCTTGAACCATTTCTTCATCTTCATTTTGAACGTCTCCGCCTGCCATGGTAGCCTCTGTTTTATTTTTGAGTTTCCCCTTTGACTTATCATGAACAGTGAAGGTTTCGCCACCAACCACTTGGTTCTCCTCCGCATCAGAGTCCTCGTCCAGCATCATGACACTTCCCCTGGGAAACCAGCCTCGCATGGCACCTTTACGCCGTTTTCCCTCAATCCTCTCCTCCTCCGTGAGCACTCTCTCGCCGTACAACCAGAATTGATGAGAGCGAGTCACCCGGACGAGATCACCTTGATGCAGGACAATGCGAGGATCATCGTTACAGGGTATAGTCATGCATACCCAGATGCCATGGGTTATAAGCGGAAAGCAGTAACCGGTGGCCGGACGAGTGCACTTGAAAGTGTGAGTGCGCGCCCGCTTTTCCTTCTTCTGTTCCAATTGCTCCACCGTCAGGGTGAACTGGTTGCAGCCGTCCCGAACTGGCCAGCGGTAGCCATCGCCGGAGGGCATAAACACCTCCAGATAGTTGAGCCGCCAGCCGAGATCGTACGGGTACACAAAGGGCTTTATTCGTTTCCCAGGATGCACGTCACGACGAAAGTTCGCCTTCGTTATGATCCAGCGTTCGATCTCCGTTTTGTTCGAGAAGATCAGCTTCAGTTGCATATGCATCAGCTTGATGCTGGCGAATCCCATGCCCAAGTATATGCCCAGGGTCACAATGCAGGCCAAGGCGCTAAGCTTGGTCAAGGTAACGGTGGCCAGGTGCTCCATTTGGTTGAGCATGAAGTACCGCTTGAAGATGCCACGAAACAGAGCGGGGCCATTAATGGTGACCCCCTGAATGCTGGCTGATAGAAAGAACATAAGGAAGTACACGAAGCTGGCCTGATTCCACCAGCCCACACAGTTGTTGACCCAGGGGCAATGGTGATCCATCTTGATCACACAGCGATCGCAGCGGCGGCAGTGATGCGCCCGCGGTGGCTTGAATCCTTCGCAGCGCTGGCAATACTGCAGGAACATCTCGTCCTTGGGCTTCTTTGGCTTCCACTTCTTCGGAACAAAGCCCGGTCCCACCATCAGGGTCCTCAGAAAGTTGTACATTACGGAGAAAGAGTGCACCCAGATAAGGCAATAATTCACCCAAGATCCCCAGCCCTTGCCCGGTGGCCACCACATGTGGTTCATGTGGAGGGTGGTGTAGGTGACGATAACGATGAGGCTAAAAATGATGATTGGTCCCCAGTGCAGGAAGCGTCGGAATTCGTTGATATTGCCCATGATTGGAGTGAAAATTTGTAACTTGTTATGGATGAAAATAGATAACCTTTTATGGAGTAATGTGCTAGGGCACTGAATATATCGATCTGATTTGTAGAACCTGGTGAACTGCGTTTGACATTGCGGAGGGGTTTCTTATAGATTGTCTAAAGAGTATTACGATAGTAGGCTTTGTATATTATTTTACATTATTTTACAAATTAAATCGTGTATAAAATATAACAAATAATAATTAATATAATATAATTTAACATATTTTTAAACAGAAAACACAGAGTGTCTTATTATTTATTACTTACAAAAAGTAAGTATTTTCTTTCATTTTAATAATTTATTTTAAATAAATTAATTGAGTTATATATTATTTATATGTTTACAAAAAATTATACAAAATATTTAAAAACAAATTAATCAAGGATCTGGATTTTAGGCCACCATATTACCCACTTTCTTAATTTGTGTCGCAAATTTAGTGTAATTACCAAAGCCCAGTTTGTCGGCCTGCCCAGTCGACCTGGCCCAAATCGAGCACTGCCTTTCTGGGCCCCCTTGATGGCGGATTAATTAAAAGAGCCGGCCACATGTTGTTGCGCCCGCATAATGCCCGCGGCGTTTGCGTGTAATTAAATAAAGCACAACTATTTAAAATTGCCGGACCCGGCCACCCCCCTCCGCTCTGCCATTCCGGGATAATTTATAAAACTTATTTAAGGTATTGGCAACAGGCGGGCAGAGTCCGAGTATAAATTTGCTCTTAAGCCGCAAATGAAAAATATTTTAATCATAAAAAAATGCAAATAAATTTTAAAACAATAAAAGTGCGAAAGTGCTGGCCATAAATAAAATGCAGCCTTAGTGGCATCGTCCTGGCCATGCCAGGCAGTCGTCATCGGCCATTGCTATTATTATTATTATTATTAAGAATTAATAGCAATATTTGCTGATGCTCTGTGGCTTAAAAAACGAAATATACAACCAGATAAATCGAGGGGGCGGATGCTGGGCTGGTACTATGTGTATATGTTCCATAACAAAGCAACGCATGAATTCAATTGAATTTAAAATGTGCCATAAATTCATTGCATTCAATATGCGAATCGGTCCTACATATATTCGATGGGTGTGCGTGCACAAAGAACGGTATTTGGTATTATTTATGGCGCTGCATATATAACAAAAATATTTTGGTAGCCGGAATTCTTTGCCAAACATTTACTAATGCCATTAATTGATGATAAATGTTTCGCCGCACGCAGACAAAATGCAATCGATGCTGGGCACAAGGATGCACTGCAAGGATACACAAAAGTACAAAAGAAATAGATTACAGAAATATTGATTAAATATATTTTATTTATTTAATTGCAGAAACAAATATTGTGGCCTTTTGATCTTTTTAGGTTTTTAATTCTACTCAAAATTCAATTAAATTGAAAGAAGTTATGATAAAGCTAGAAATTATATGAGGATTTGACCATACAAATGCTATAACATTTATTTAAACAATTTAATAAAAGTTACATTAAATAGAAAACATAATTTCACAACTTGTATCTATTTTATATTGATTGAAATAAATATTTTCCGGTGTTGCGAAAAATAAAATCAAGCCCCAAAAACGCGGAATTTGGTTAGCAGGCTTTTGCCAGGCCAGAATATTGTGGACCTCCAGCTGGTGCTCTCTGATGTTGTTTATGAAATTGTTGCGTGGCCAGTTTGGGCCAATTACCCGATTGCAGTGGGTCATCCTTACATATCCCGCAACAGCACCCCTGACACCCCTTTGTTTTCCCGGCTGAGTGCACACATGGCAGCGTGTAGGTAATGGGCCTCCGGACGGGGATTTGTGTGACTTGCAAGTCTCGTTAACTCGGCTAACAAGCGACACCATTTACCACAATGCGACGCTTGGGCCTAACAAGCTGAGGTGACAATTGCCCGAGACCAGAAGGGCAAAGGTGACAAGGAGCCAGTGCGTAACTAAGGCTTCCCTAATACGAATTTAAAATATACACCTGAGGGCAAGGATAAGGATATAGATATATCTATATAGCTTAATAGAAAGAATGAATATTTAAGGCAATATTTCCTGCAAAACATATAATATTTTCAAAATATATTAATTTTTATAGAAGCACCTCAAATGGACTTACGTTTGTAAATAAAAACTGGTACACATATCAATGACAGCCTACAAGGAGTTGCTAGCAGCTTTGATTCTTCTTTATATCCTTTACGTTCTCGACAAAAAGCAATCTATTTTGCTCCACAGATGAGATGACAATAAAATTGATTGAAATATAATTGCAAATTGATACAATAGCCAAGGAAAATTGCCCGGAAATGCCAAGAGCCATTCGTGCCGGGGCCAAAAGCAATCTATAATCGTAACGAAAATTACTTCAAAGCGATTTCAGAGTCCCAGAATCGTGAATCGTATCGGCCATTATGTGCAGTTAGATGAGCAGCTGAGAGCACACTTTATTGCGATGGCTCAAATGAAACTCGAGGCTGGTCTTCAAGTGAAAGGGTTACCAGGGAACAGACTGAAGAGAAATGGCTACAGTTGAACAAAAAGAAATGTGATTATTTCCGGTTTTTTATATGGATACGGATTTTATTATAAAATCGTACATATTTACAATTTTAATGCATCCATATTTGTATATTCTAAAGCCTTTTCTTTAACTTTAAAAGTCCTTTTTGTCTGTGTATCCTGTGCATGCGAATTACTTATCCCAGAGAGCGCTTCATTTACGCTCCAAGTGGTCCGAATGCCATTAAGCAAGAGCTTCTTACGGCTTACCATATAATTTTTTGTCAATGCCAAGAGTTTATTACGGCTGCTGTGCAACTGCAACTCGCGAAGTGAACAGCCAGCGGCGGCTTTTGTGAGCGACTCAAGATGGCGATGTTCGCTGCGCCGGATCCCCAGAAACTTTTTACGCAAACTTATTTACTTAATTTGAAAATTAAATTCCGGCATTAAAACGCATAAATGACACTTGAGCCGGGCTGAGGGAGAGTCAGTGTGAATATGTGTGTGTGTATGTTTGTTTTTCTTATCAAAATGCCTGCGGCAGAGTGCTGGCACACACACCCTCCCATACCCACCGAGGGGAATATATATCCCTTAAGACAAACAACGCGCACAAAATGGTGGCTGTCGCGGAGAAGCTGAATCCGGCTGAAACCGAGGCTCCGAGCCTGGCCAAGTGCACGCTCAGAAGTCAAAAGTGCAGAAAAATGCACGGCACACAGCGAAAGGCTAAGGACGAACGGCTGAGGGAAAGACGATGCCGGCGCTGCCAAGACAAACAAGGCAGTGAAGAAGGCATATAAATTGCGTTACTTGTGCGGGCGGCCAAAAGGGGGGAGCTTTTGGCCAAACAGGGGCGGCAGTCAGCGGGGGGGTGTAAACGTTTTTGGTGTTTGACATACGACGTGCATTAGCAGCAAAGTCAAGGATTAGCGCCACTTGTCTTGAGAGCCGAGCCTGCAGCACCATCTCTCTGTATCCTTCGCCAGCGCCGCATGAAATTTAAATACATTCCCGGCCATGAAAGCCACTGCGAATCAATTTGGCCCAAAAACAAAAGAATATCATACATCAGTGCAAGTCAAAAAGAATGTATTTCAATATATTCTAGAATAAAGAAAGATACAGTAAATATTCAATATAAAATATAACAATTTATTACTGATTTTATGTCCTGAAATCTATACAGTTTTCATGCCGTAAAATCCTTGCAGTTTCCATGTCCTAAAATCTGTTTAAATTTTATGGAAAAAATCAAGACACCATTTCTTTCATTGTTCCCGTCAGATTTTCCCAAGCAAAGACATTATTTTTCCTACCACTTAATATCATTTAATAACTGAACAATCTGTCCGAAAAACATATAAATTGCCAGCACTGGCATCCACACTGGCCCAATGGGGCGCGAGCGCTTAATGCGGCCAATTCAATTTGGCCAGGACACGGGAGTCCCATAAAAGCCAGCCCGCACATTGGACACAATTCGGCATTTAAAGCGTTTCGGCTTTAATGGGCTCAACTTTTCCAAAGGCCAAATAGATAGAGCTCTCTTGCACAAAAAACAAAAAAATAAACGAAGGAAGTAAACGGATAGGAAAAAAATGGGAGAAAAGCGGAAAAAACGGAAAGACGTCAAGGAAATGCCAAAGCTATCGCAAACGCGTTTCGCAATTTTTGAAGGATGTGTTAAGTCAAAAAATATGCAAATTTCACGCACACATCCTCCACCCCGATTCGGCCGGGTAGAGTTAATACGGCCCAAAGACAGCCCCAGGACTTGGCATCCTCGAAACCATCCTCGAACCCCTCACAGGATACATACATACATATATATGGGCGGCTGTGCGGGCGCCGTACGTGTAATGCATACGAAAGTAGTGAAAATATCATCAATGGCAAAATATGAATATCTAAAAAGGATAACGAAAAATGGAGTCAAAACGAATGGCAAAAAAAGAACAGGGTTGCAAAAAAAAAATGTGGAGGAAGTGAGACGAGCGCCAAGAACAGAAGGCCTCGCCTCCTGCGTGTTCCTGGGAAAAAGTGCAAATGTCAGTTTCCACGACACCGGAGAGGGGCGAATGGGGGAACTGAACTCGGGCACCCGGTTCATGACATTTGACAGAAAACTAGACAATATCCCACGGTTGTGTCTACGGCGCTGACATGTCCGGGTAATCAGTTTCCGCCGTAATTGCATCAAGCCTCTCGAAACTCCGCGAAACACGTCGGTGGGTATTCAGCCAGATATTATCTTATTAATGGCGAATTCATGTGCCGCACAACTTTATTTCGACAAAGCAGCTCTTAAAAAGCGCTCAGACAGAGTCCTACGATTTCGGCTGAGCCGCAGATTCGAGACTCACAGATCCTGTGCGGCCACGGCCCGCATAAATTTGGCGAGAGTCTGTTGTAAATTACATTTGAAGTAGCAACTTGCACATAAATCTTTAGAAGCCAGACCAGGGCCAGTGAGAAAATAATGTAAATACAAATAAAAACAGTGATGAGGATGGTTTATAAGGGAACTGGAATTTAAAATACCTAAAAGTAAAGAGAGATGATAATAGGAATTGAATATTATTTAAATATAACTCTTCATTTCAGTTTGTTAAATATAAAATTCCAATTCTTTACCTTCTTGTTAATTTGTTTCATATTTTATAATACTTTTTGTACAATATATTAAATAAGAAACTTACTTTTATTTCCTTTCACATAATTCCTCAAATATATTTAAAGTATATATAAAAAATCATCCAATAAAAAACACATAGCTTAAAGGATATTTTTTTTAAATAAAAAACGAACTTTAAATGTTATTAAATCCTAAATACCCCCACGAAACCTTCCAATGCCGGGTATTAAAACAGGAAAAGTACACAAATTCCCCGCCATGCAAAACCCTGAGCGACAAAACTGTGTCATTCCCAATTGTCGCCCTGCGTCTGTCTGTGTTCAGTTGCAACTGTGTGTGTTTGTGTGTCCTTTCGCATCCTGGCGGATAAGAGGATGGCGTCCGAGGAGGAGCCACTTGAATTACGTACGCCGCAAGTGAAGTAATGAGCACACAGCTGCAGCCTTGAAGGGACTTGGCAGCACAGAGAGCGAACCGGAAGCGGAAATAAATATTAAAGCTGCAAGCGGGGCAGCCACAATAAATACAATATAAATATGCGATATTTTCAAAAGTCCAACTAATAAATAAGCGCTGCCAAGTGCTCGCCCATAAAGCAAGGAGCCCGTCCTGGCAGACCAGGACTCGTAGTATTTTTCTATGGCGCAGCCAATTGGATCGCGAGTGCTTGGACATTGCCTGATAAACGATGCTAAGCAAATAATATAAATGCGAGGCAATTTATGTGGTGTAAAAGTTTGTATTTACCCGCGACTCCATATCGATAAAAAGCAGCGAAATAAAAGCTTGAATAATACAAGATGTTTTATTGAGTTATGAGTATGATGAGTTTGTCATAAAGTGGAATATTTGTTTATTTTCTATTCTGCTTCCATCAAAAGTTCATTATCTTCAAATGGATTTAGAACTCATTTCATATTTTTAGGACTCTTTCGAAATGGAAGACAACTTAAACATAAGAAGATGAATAGTACTTTAAGTTTTTTATGCAGAAAGCCAAAAGAAGATGAGTTTTTGACACTGAAAATATAAACTAAACAATGAAAAGAATTCTTATTGTGAAATATAATATGCACAAATTTAAAGTAAATATAATCTATAAGAAATTTTTTATAAATTCAAATTGAAATACAGGAAGTAATTTTTTATGACTCTCACAATTTCTGAAAGCATTTTTCTCTAGGTACATGTGCCATTTCTAGCACTCTTCTAAATTTTGGCAACCTCACGCACCTGGTCCTTGCAATTTTGGCCAAAGCCAAATAAAATCATAAGCAGACCGAGACAAAATTCACAGCCATAAGTTTGCCAGCTCATTTTATGGCTTTGTTTCATTTCGGTAACTGCTTGCCTTCCCCCTCCGTTTATGGTTTGAATTATTGAAATTGACTGGCAACTGGCAACACGTTGCCGCCTAAGGGAAAACTGGGCTAACTGGGAAAAGGAGCAGCAGCAGCAGGAGGAACTCATCTGAGGCGGGACAGGTGCACCAGGTGCGTTTCATTTGCCATGCAAAGCTAAATGAATTGCAAGTCAAAGTAGTTAAAAGCTGCCAGACAGATGGATAGACAACTTGGCTAACAGCAGACAACAAAGACAAAATGCAAACTCATTTAAATAGCTTAAGGACAAGGCAAATCAAATTGGAAGACGGCCACAAAAGGACAAGCAGCTACAACATAGTTACAGCCAGCCACATGCTTAAGTAACTGTCAGGGTATATATATTATATATAAGAGAACCTCTGCAATATTTGTATGAAGACAAAAGAAAGTAATATGATTAATTACAAATAACCATCAAAGAATAAAAATACTCATTAAATATATGCAAAGAATATTATCAGTTTCCTCTCAAATAAGGACCCTGCAATGCCATTTTATACCCTATATATTTTTCTTTCCCTGTAATAGCCGCATCTTGCCACATCTTAACTGTAGGTGGGGACCAACACACACACACTCTCTTGCCTCGCATGTTGCATGTTGCCAGCGGCGACGACATTGCAGCTTTGGCCAACGGAGCAACACCAATCTGCAGCCCCCAATCCCATCAACAACAAGGCTACAAGGCTACATCCCTCCCATTCCTATCATCGGCATCATCATCATCATCCTCGCCAGGAACGTCTGCATTGTCGTCATCTTTTCAGAGTGCTTAAGGGCTGCATAAAAGCATTTATTATTAGATTTGATTCAATTTTCTATTCACTTACGTTATGAAAATGTGGCTCGCCGTGTTTTCCACCCATTTTCCCCTCACTCTGGCCTTTGTTGCTCGCTGCACTTAATTCCGAGCGGTAAATAAAAATCAATGTTTTGCTTTTACTCGAACTGCGACTCGAAAGGGAACGAGAACGGGAACCAGATACAAAATGGGAGCAATCGCGTAATTTCATTTGCATAAAAGTCAATTGGATTTTGTGCCATGGAGAACAATTTCAATAATTGCAAACGCCTGCCATACATTTTCGGAGCCACTAAGCCAGTGTATATACATACATAGGCTCCTAGTCCAGGTCCTGGCTGTGGTCCTGGGCCAGTGTCGCCATTGTGTCGCCACAGCACCCCCGAAAAGCCAGCCCACATTTTCCGGCGCAACTGAAGTTTTTGGCCGGCACACAGACACATGGAGACCGAAAAGCTAAAGGCGACATCCATAAACTGTAATCAAAAGCTATTATCTCTGCTGGGCCCCCAATCTTCCCGCTGGCCAAAGACCGCCAACTGCCAACCGCCGCCCGGCGACCACCACCCACCATTCCGGTCTAGTTTTTGGCAACATTTTTCTAAACCATAAATTTCGAAAGCAAATTCAATGGAATTTGCTTGCCAAAAATCAGAGGCTTCCGCTATTTTCCGTTCTCTCTTTCGGCCACGTTCAAAATTTAAAGAATTGGCCAGGATTTTAGATGATAAACATTGAATAGTTTGTTCAATTTTTTTTGTTGAAATGAATTATTGAAGGACGCAGCATATTAAAATTAAAATGTTGCACGACGTAAGCTGATTGCCGGCTGTCTATATTTATTTATTTAATTATTCTTTTTTGTTCTGTTGCCTCTTTTTTTTGTTGGTCTTTTGTGAGGCTATCGGCAAATCCCCTGAGTGAAATTGTAAATTAATTTGCGCGCAACAATTTCGATTTTAATAACTAGAAACATTGTCACTTAGTTTGCATATTTAATTAAGCATTTTTTTGTGATGTATTTATATTACTTTTGGGAGCTTTGTGATTTTTTCGCATTTTATTTGGTTTGGCTTAGGTTGGGCCTGCAGCTTAAAAAGCAAAAACCTATTAAATTTTGACACAAAAGCAATTACTATTAGGATAACTTAAAGCCAGATTCGAGGTCATTGAGTCATTGGCCAGAAACTAATTTCGATTCAGAAGGCACATAATTACATTTAACTAATGCCAATGCATGCAACAATAAATTGTCATGGGCCAGGCCTAAATAATTCATTACGCATTCTGCACGAGCAACAACGAGATGACAAAAGCAGGATATAGCCATACGTACGGCCAGGACCTTTGAGATGTTAAGAAATATTACTTAGATTTTTGGGGCCAGCCGTGTGTGCATATATTAAGACATAAATATCAACTACAGTCCGGTGGCCATAATGTGAAGGGAGAGTCCCCATGTCCATGTTGCATATGACGAGCACAAGGAGGAAAGCCACAAGCATGAAGGAGTAGGGCGAGGAGGGATGTGCACATTTGCCAAAAATTACAGTTATTACTGCAGACAGTCGTCCTTGGTCCTCGCAGGCCCCCAAGGAACGCGACTGCGGCTGCATTGGAAAATTAAATTCAATTGCCAGGCGGCTGGCACATAAATCCTGCACTTTATTGCATCCGCAATACGAAATGTTCACGCACTACACAGCAGCCGCAAGGCGGTGGCAGCACTTTTGGCAGGACTGCCATTTTAATGAGCTAACGGAAATTTGGTTTATTAGATAAATGAGAAAAGAGTGCCACAGATTGAGATATATATACATGCATATGTATGTGCAGGATCCTATAATAAATCTGTAATTTCATGCAAACTGTTGCTTTATTTTTAGCTTGTTGAAGTTATTTCTGGGCTTAGAGTTTGAGAAATGTGTAAGTATATCGTCCATAAGCCAAGCTTACCTATTGGAAATTAAATATAAATTCGAATATAAATCTCTGTTTCATATTAACTCAAAACTGATGTACATTCTTTGCATTTAATATCAAAAAAACATAGTTTTAAGAGTAGTTTATTATCTATAAACCATAGTTTTTCCATTAAAATAAGCCTAGTTCGAAGGGCCTTTATTTCCCGCTGACCATTGAAATGGGCCATCAATTTTTATGTTTTTCTTTGCCAGCAAATCAGGGCAGCGACCAGCAAGTAATAACAGTAAACAGAGCAACCGGAAGTGAAGCACTTTAGCGACATCCGGCGGCCATTTGTTGCCTTGGCCATCAACTGGGCCACTTCCTACTCCCGATATTTGCGTGCAACTTTTGAGTTAATTCCCCTGTACTATTTGCCTTGTGATTTCCTTATTACAATTTCCGTGCTCCTGGCTGCTCGTCCAGGATCACCGCTTTAAAAGAAATCCCCCAGCTGGCAGATGAAAGGGGCTTAAACTGAGGCGCTTAGCCTAAGCCCCGCGAGTTTGGAGCTGAAGCCGAAGCTGAAGTCCAAAACGAACCAAACTATCATATCGCACACAATGCAGCCTCGCAATTAGACTTAAATGCATGCAGCCGTGCAAGGAGCAGGCACCAGGATCCAGCAGCGACCCATCCGGGTACCCTCAACGCCCCCTCTCACCCCGCTTTTAGACAAACAATCCCGGCCAGACCGAAAAAAATATATGAGAAATGCGCCAACTGAACGTCGCGGCGGGGTAATTGAAAAGGAAAATGAAAAACATGCCGCGAGCCAGAGGCACTGAAACAAGAAATGAAAAGGTGGAAACCGGAAAACGCCGGGCGACGAAGACGGCAATACCCTGTCCGCTGAGGCCTCGAAAGACAATGCTGGGAATGGCCCGCGAAAGGGCATCATTTTTTAAGTGACCCCCGCGACCCACTGGAAGGGGAGGGTAGGCACATCTTTCGGAGATTCGCCTTCGTCTTTTGGGAGCCCATCAAGCCCCGAGTCACTCAGTTAATAAAAGGTAATAACGACAAAGTTGCCTCTTGTTTGTTTTGCCTGCCTTTCAGCCATCTCTTCCGCCTGTTTCCCGAATCCGGCCAGCCACTTGCCGCCTGTGCTGTGCTGTGCCGTGTATCTTGGCCCGAATGCAGGTCATTTGGCAATTAGGTCGCCGTAAAGCCGCCGGCACTTCCTTTTAACTTGGCCCAGCAAAACCCTCCTTCCCCCAAAATGTGACTGTCATTTGATTTATGCATTAAATTCGCAACCGCCCCCGATTGCTAATTAAATTCTACTCAAATAATCAAACAGACAATCTGCAGACGTCGCAACTTCCCGGCCACTCCAGCCGTCGTCGAGGGCCACAACAATAACCCAGGAATGCAATGTGGCTGCAACAGCAGCTGTGCCATCTGCGGAGGCATCTGCAGCATTTCTATTTACCACTTTTATCTGGCAAAAGACTGTCAGCCTCCAGGACACTCTAAAAAAGTGGGAAGCAAGGCCTTTGTGAACTTGGAAAAATAAACAAGAAATTTATTAAGAGAATTCTTGCAAGAAATTACTTATTTTTTGAGAAAAAGCTAAGGATTTTCTTACCTTACTATTGTTTATTAGAGAGAACAATTCATTATATATTTGTAAATGGAAAATAAAGTTTACAGCTTAAAATTTATTTAATAATTATTATTATTAATTCTTTAAAACAAAATTATTCGCTGAGAAATTATATTATATTTATTGAGAATTATTTAGTTAAATCCAAAATTTCCTTTTAATATTTATAAATTAAAAACCCCTTACCTTTCGGTAATTATTTAGAGTGCACGGAGTCCTATGGTTTCCACTTTTTCACACTGCTCAAGTGGCCAGTGGCGGAGAGCGGCATCCTTGAGCATAATGAACACTTGACTCCTTTGGCTTTTGGCCGTCCTGCGGATGACAATGCCCGGCGCAAACATTTCACCGCAGGCTAAGACAAAGGACTGACAAAATGAAGCGAGTGCTTCGCGAGTCGCCTGGTCTGGGGCCGGGTCCTCGAGTCCTTGAGGTTTCAAGTGTTCTTTTGAGGCGCAAAATGGGCAGAGCCGGGGTTATACCATAAAGTTCCAATGCGATGCGATGCGATGCTTGCCAATTGACCCAAATAAGGAATGCAGCTATAGGAGCGTGGAGTTGAATTCTTTATGCCCGATCCTGATACGAAAATATTCGAGCGATGCTTACCTGTGTTTTTGAAGTCGTCGTAGCCGCCGAGGAGCTATCAACATAAGTTAATACAACTAAAAGCCCCCGGAGGGTTCTGCACGTTCCGCCGGCATTCATTTGCCTATGTAAATTGGTAGAGGGTCCTGCATAAATTACAAAATTAGTCGGAACACACGAATTTCGTGTCGTCATCCACGGATGTGTGGGTGTGTGTGTGTGTGTGTCTGGCGCAAAAACTATTTCAATTTAAATTCTTATCGTATCGCAAACTAGGCGAATGAGAAATCCCCGCTGGCAATCTTTAAGGTTGCCTCGGTCTCGTTCACTACCTTGTTCTCAATGCGATTCTATGTCCTTGTTGCCATTGCCATTGGCCGGGGCCCATAAGCCGCTTAGCTTTTACTATTGCCAGGCCTAACTTTTAACGTTTCGACGCCTTAAAGATCCTTTGCGACTCGGCCCCAGGCTGGGCTAGGCTGGGCTGTGCGGCTCCTTCAAGTATCCCCTGTATGGGTGTATCCTGTATCCCTGCTTACCCATCACCATCGCGTCCTGGTATCACATATCTTACTTAACGTGCCTGCGAGACTTTTTTCATTAGGATAAGTCTATTTTATGCCAAACATCCGCCCCACAAAGTACACACACAACCGAGCACACATGGCGGCAAGGAGCTTGGCTTGCCTTGGCTTGGCTTGGCAAGTTTCGGATTCGTCCTGGTTTCGGGATTGTAGAGATTCCCCGCTCCTGGATATCGACTCTGCCCCGTTGCCAAAATGTTTATTTGGTTTCTCATGTTATTTATTTTATGGCACCTCTTGCCATACTTTATTTTTCTGCTATTTGGCTGCTGCTGCTGCTCTTCGGCTCCAGCTCCAGCTACAGCTGCGACTGTGACGCCTGCTCCTCGATGGCTGCTCATCGATATAACAATATCCTTTTGATGTAATTTCCGCTTATGGCTTATTTTCACAATGGCAGGTGTAAAGGTAATCGTTGATTGTAAGTGCCTGCCAAGCCAGCCGACAGGATTTTATAAGCTAGATGGTGTCGTGTGTGTGGCTTGATTGTGTGTATGTGAGTATGTTTGTTTGGCTTTTATGTCAATTCTCAATTATATTTCAATCATTTTTATTACATCTCCTAATGCCCAAAGAAGATTACTTGCCATCATAAATAAGTTATAAATTTAATTGGAAAAGCTATCTCTCTGTCTCTCTGTGTGCGTGTGTGCGCCATTTTGGATCGCATCTCTATGTGTTGAGTGGGGGTAAAAATCTCTGTCCATGTCTGTATTCCGTATCCTGTATCTGTGTCTGACTCTGTCTCTCTGTGTATCTCTGTATTATTGCTCCTCATTTCCGTCGCTTAATTAGTTGCTAAATTATTACCACTCCGGGCTGACACGGCCTCTTCTCAAGTGACAGCCAATCGATACGATGCTGTGACCTGCGTCGCTCTTTATTGTTGCATATTTGATTTCAATTGATCGAAGCGGCCCGTGCCCCTCGTGACATGCGTGACACGCGACGAAAACAATGCCAATCATGGCGGGCAATTCACGTTAATTTCCACATGGAATAAGGCCGCATAATTGCGGCACTCGTTACGCTGAAAATTGGCTTAGCTGACATTGCGTATACGCCATGTGGTTACACTGAAGGTTTTTGATTTCGGCTTGTCAGTGGGGTGTCGATGGGAGTGGGTGTGTGGGGAGTGTGTATAAACTTAAAACCATTCCACGCATTCGAGAAATTGGTCAGGCAATGCGACAATTTATCGTTTACTGAATTTAAGCCCAATAAAAGTACTTCTTCAGAAAAATACTTGCACAGGAAAATATATTTAAAATCTTTATTAATCTGATTTGGTGAATATTTATTTATAAAAGAATTGTATATATATTTAAATACTTTAAATTATATGCAAACCACTACTTAATTTTAAATATATCTGTTAACTCATCGCACTTTCTCTATTAATTTACATATATAAACAACTTCAAAATCAACTTAATTCTTATGTTTTTCTCCACTTTTTCCTGTGTATTTAAGACATTATAATTAAGAATACTTAATTAGCATATAAATTGCAGAGAGACTACCATTTAACACTAGAACACCTGCCAAAAAGAGTTGAAAGACAAGCTTAAATGCATTGGCGGGACACCTCATTATTTACCAATAAATTTAAATCCCTTCGCCTGAGCTACAGAGTTCTCCGTGCCCACCGAGTCCTTCGTCAGTCCGGCAGTTGCGGGTTAAGATATACGACAGCACGCACCGTGAGTTACGGGCTGCTTTATAAATAAATACGTCCGTGAAAGCGCTCTTTTTGGCCCAGCTGCTCGTTGCCAAGGTGCTGATTGCAATTACTTGTGTGTGACGACGGCGCCGTTACTGTCGAGTATGGAATGCGGCATGGAGTACGGAATCCAGAATACGGAATATGGACCACGGGCTGTGGACTCCGACGGAGACTCGCACCCACATGTTTACGGCCGACCACATCAGCTGTGGTGGCGCAGTGCCACTGGCAAGAGCAACAGGCAATAATGCCATTGCCTGCCTCCCCCTTGAACTCAGCCAGCTTGGACCCAGCACCCGCTGGATCCGGATCCGGATCTGCACCCGATGAATTGCGTGACTGTGCAAGTGAAGCTGTGGATATAATAAAAGTAATTAACAAGTGTTTGCGCTGCATGATGCGGCATTTCAGGCGCGGATAAGCGAGCAGACGTGTGCCATATGGAGTACGGCGTAGGTGCGTACGGAATAACCAATCTGGAGTGCACAAAAAAAGACAAAAAAATAAATAAAGATGTAGAATTATAAATTAAATATCGATTGTAGAATATGTAACATCAAATCCAGCAGGAAAATGCTCAAATAAATGTATGAAAAATGTTATACAAAACGTATAGCTTTATTGTTAACTAAAGAGGCGGTTCTTAACGCAATATATATTTATTTAAGCTTAAGCCAGCATTCAAGAATTAAATGTGTTAATTACTATTTAATATTTGTACATTTTTCCTTTAATATCCTTTTATTTTTCAAGGCAATTTAAATGAGAAATTATTTTCTGTGCATGGAATACGGAACTGGAATTGCTTTAAGTGGCGTACAAAAAGTCTAATAAGCGACCCGGAGATAAAAGGACCAGTGATCGGAGAAGCTTCAGTTGGAGCTGGAGCCTGGAGCTCGGAATCGGAGCCCTTCGTTTCCCATCACCGAAATGTAGCCGAAAATCTCTCGACAAATACTTTTGACAGCTCGGGATATTTGATGCTAAAAAACAACAGAACGTAAATTGAAAAGTTTTACCCTTAATGCAGGTGTGAGTTCGATTGTTCGAGGGTGTGTGTGTGTGTGTGGGGAGGGGAGCAGCTGTGTGTGGGGTGTGCCGAGTTCTGTAACACCGCTTGAAGGCCCCGAAGCTGGAAATCAATTTGTGTGCATTTATTGAAAATTGAATTTCGAATGAGCAGCGACGCGTGCACACATGTTGCTCCTGCAGGATGGAGCTTCATCCTTGAATTGACTGCTGAAATGGGTCTAGTCCTACACGAATTCCCAACCAGTTAGGAGGGGTCAGGGCAGGGTGTTCTTGTTCCTGCATAATTGCCATGTAAAATGGTTTGTTCTGCTGCCGCTTATTTAATCCCTTCAATGCTGCTCCACTGCGAACCATGCCACATTCTGGGGCAATCAAAATTCTGTGCAGAACAACAGAATATCAGTTTCAAATTGATATTCACAGCGAACTGTGAATATTGTTGCTTTGCTCCATGAAAATAACATATTTTGCTTCACCAAATTGTTGCGAAGGTATAACCAAAAAATGGGTATCCTTGTACTGAGAGAAATATATATGTTCCATGTTAGTTAAAAGTATGCAATTGTAAACATAAACTAAACATAACTATTGAAAGTTAAATTTAAAGTCATATTATACCTTCTCTTATAAATAAATAAATACTCCCGAAAACCTTTAATTTATTTCAGCAGCTTTGGAAATCTTTGAATTCTGTTTACTAATATTTCTTTAGATTCTTTAAAGTTTTAATTTAATTTTAAAGGTTTTATTGCTAATCATTTCTGATATTTAATTCTCTAACAATTCCCAGTTTATCATTGCTTAATCTCCTTTCAGACTGAAAATTGCTTCACATTTTTGAAGCCTTCTCTGAGCTGTTTACCTAACTGTCGGCCATTACCGGAGATTTGGCTTAATCGCTTTAATTGATTTCAGCCGCTCAATCGTTGTTATGGATTTCGACCAACACTCGGCTTTGGCTTAACAACTAACCAAATGCGAATGCGACTGGCAACACAATTGCAGATTTTGTACTGCACTCACGAGATGGCCATAAAAAGGCCAGCCAGCCGACGACAAGTTGTGCTATACCCTGTGTTGTTATTGTTGCTGTTGTTCTTCTGGCAAGGAGTAAACTTGAATAGCAGAAAAAAAAGGATAACGGTTAGTAGGTCAGTAACACTGCCAGAAACACACGTCTGCCTGTGGGCTCTCTTTCGCTCTCCTCCTTCGGGCTTTGCAGACAAATGCGTGTGCGCTCGCTCTCTGCGGCCGAAGCCGCCCTTTTTAGTACAAAGAGCACAGCCTCCGAGTTTTCCGACTTTTCCGACCTTGCCGAATCAAGCCGAGAGCGGGGGTACATTTTGTAGCTTTGTCGCTTTGAAGGATGCTGAAGCGGCTGCCGGGTATCCTCGCACTCAGTACTTAGTCGTGCGCGCGTCAAACAGGACGATTACGGCGGACGTCAAAGGATGCTGGCTCTGTAGCGGTCCACGGAATTCGGAAAATCGGCAAAAGGACCTTCTTACGAACTCCTTAGCGAATCGTGTTCAAAACCGAGTGTTACAAGAAACCGCAAACAACAAGAAAAATAAAGATAAATAAGAAAAGAAAAGCAGAAAAAGGAAAAGCAAAGGAAAAAGAAACCCGCGCATTAAGTGATAATAAAGTAGCGGCAATCAGTTTTAAAATTGTGTGCCAGCTTATGCAAATGTAAAAGTCGCTTAAGAGCCAATTCCCCAAAATATTTCTCAAGGCAACCAAAAAAAAAAAGTTAAGCAAGAAAAAGCCGCCATTTAAGTGTGCTGTGTGTGAGCAACAAAAGCAACAACCGCCTACTCTTACAAGAAAGAAAGAAATATATGTAAGGAAAATCTCAAGGAGTGCCAGCAACTGTAAGCCACAAATGAACAGCGACAAATGCTTGGCCCGTTTTTTTGTAAGTTGCCAAATTTGTGGAGACCCCGCGACCCCAACACACAGTTCATTGGCCCACTGACTGAGTGACTGACTGAGGGAATGACTTAGTGACTCCCTGAGTGGCCCCGACTTTCGGGTATTGACGAGCATTAATATAAACAGCGGAATTTGTGCTCATTATTTGTGACTTTGGTGCTCCGGTTGGCATGGGAAATTGTCAGATTCAGATTCGGAAGGCACAAAAAAATAAATTATCAATTATCGAGGCACTTGTCTTTGATTGCCACGAGTCCTTCAAATCCTGTTGAGACTTAAGCTAATTATTGTGAGAGTGGTGGGGGTATATTTATTGAAATCGAATCAAAACAAATACAGGAATGCCTGAGAAGATTTGGCAATTATTTGAAATGCAAACAAAAATTGGATTAGGACTTATTTATGTTTACTTTAAGGCATAGGAAATTTTTAAAGAGTCCTTTGTGGGCTCAGATAAATTTGTAAAATATAAAAGTCAAGCTGGTAGCATTTGAAAAGAAAATAATGAAGAGTAAGGTGTATTATATTAGAAGATTCTATAAAATATACTAGCTCTTCTCTTAGAAGAAAGATATCTTTAAATCTTATCACACATTGGAAATGTAAAGATCCTTTTTAGTATACAAAAGTCTCTACAAAAATATTAAGAGGTATATATATTGGTCTATATTTTATTTAAAAATAATCGCACATTATAAAATATATAATAACCTTCACCTTATATGCAATAAATTCTTTAGAAAATCGAAAAATTTGAATGCCACCCACCATAAGCACCTTCCAATTATTGAAACAAAAATATACATTCCATATACTTTATATTCTTGTTATATTTTTGATGTCAGCATGACATTGGCATACTAATCACCTCATTGAAATGCAAATGAGCTGCCTTATATTATGGATTTTATCTGCGGCCTAATAATTTTCCTGTTACATTTTTATCTCGCCGGATTCGCTAAATACCTGGCCATAGCTTTTTGTTCTACCCGTCAGGGTCGCACGTGCCCCGTCGACAAAGGAGCCGAAAAAAATGAGAGAACATTGTTCTTTTGAAAGGCAAATTTTGTTGGGGGCTTTGGACTTCTCAGCGATGCCTATCAGCCCAGCAGCTGGCTGGTGAATTACTGGGGAACTCGCAAAGGTCAGTCCCGGATCCGGATTCCGGCTTCGAGTCAGTATCTTTAGCGGCGTGTTAAGTTGCGAATGAATGGAGGCGAGAGTGAAGCAAAAAGTAATCAGCGAGTGGCTACAAAATAATTATTTAATTAACGGAAGTGCTTCTGCAGGACAGCGATGCAGCAATGCCCATTCATTCGTTTCACTTATCTGAAGCGGCCTGTGCCACCAGCCGGGTTTTTGTTTCGGCCACGGCCCACTGTAAATAAGCCAAGTCTCTCTGTATCTCTCTTAACCCGGGCACAGGAGCCACTTAAACGTCCGTGACGTTCAACTTTAGGCTCCTAATTTAAATTTAATTAAGTGGGATCATTCGTTTAATGGAAAGCTGGCCCCGGCCAGGTCTTGGGCGTTAGTTTCGCCATCGTCATTATAACGAATAAAGTTCCGAGTGCTCCACCAAGTGCCAACCAGCAGCCCCTGGGCCACGGCTATATGAATATTAAGCGTCTGTTAACCTATTTTCTAAATGCGCTAAATAATCCCGTTCGCGCCGATGCCGAGAGCCTGATGATGAGTAAGCCCATTCCCTGGGCTCTACAGGCTCTCCTTCGGACTCTCTGTCCTGTGTCCTGAGCTCTGGTTTTTATGGAGCAGACTGCAACTTTTCACTCAAGTGGTTTTATGTAGATTGCCTCGGTCAATGTTTGCCTAATGAATGAATGGGCCGGGGCCCAGTTGCCAGGAAAGGGTTCTCTCGCCCTATCTTTGGGTTGTGCCGCCCCAGGGATTAGTTACTGTAACTGATATGATTAAAGAGTGGTTAAGCAGCAAAACAAACTTCAAAGGAGGGACTTGGGAATCTGTGGGGGATGGATTTACAGTCGCCATTACCCTTAGATTTAGTTGCTTGGAGTAGGTCAATGGTTGAGAAAATAATGGAATAATGTCTAGTAAAGTTGGGTAACTTTTCAACTTATTCATTTGCAAATAAAAACTATATTTAGTTATAAACAAAAACCTTAGATTGAGTTGTTGCTAGTAATATTTATTGCAGAAATTCTCGTTTGATTTGTTTGCTATAAAATTGAATCATTGTGAATATGAACCTTTGAATATGTTGCCCAATCTCTTTATTTCTTCTGCAATCTGCAATAACATCAAACAAGAAATAAATGTTTACAAAATCAAAGAAAAAAGTAAGCAAATATCAATATATTTCCACACAAAAATCAAGCAAGAAAGCCTGTGTCCAAAGTTATGAATATTTATCTACGGGAAATATTAATATCGATTTTCTGGAACCAAAAACCAACCGCAAAAATTTACGTGAATTAACGAATCCTCGAAACTCATACAAATAGCCAGCTTTGTGTGTAACTGTGGGTGTGTGTGTGTGTGTGTGCGGCATACCTCAAATAAGCCGATTTAAAAACAATTTCAAAAATTAAACCATTCTTAAAGCCCACGGGAAATGCAAACGTAAAATGTCGAAATTCCATTCCCTCAAAATAAAACGGCGATCCCAAAAATAAAATTCCAATAAGCGAGCCAGTTGGAAGGGAAAACGGCTGGGAAAACAACGAGAAAAACGGTACAAAAATGGCCAAAAGGGATGTGAGTGTGTGTTTGTGTGTGCGAGTCGAGTCACTCAGTCAGCCTGTGCTGTGCAATTTTAAATAATTAACAATAAAAAGGCATAAAACAAAAACGTAAACAAAAATAAAGCAGCTGCAAAGGGAGGAGCAGCACAAAAGACATTTAAAATAAGCGCAAAATCAGCACAAAAACAGTCAGCGAACCGAAAGGATAACGACTGGGGGATATGCGACTGCCGTGGGGGGGTGGGTTGGAGGAAACTGGGTAGGTAAAGGTGGATCAGGGGGCGGACGACACACGCATGCAGGAACAACAATAAAGGCACAAGCTGCTGGCACAGTGACACACTGACAACGCGCAAAAACAACACCATGGCAAAGGAGGCAAAGAGACACTCCCCCACTCACACCCACACACACACACCTGAGAACTCGCCGCACACCTGCATATAGACCAGGTGTACATATTTGCATACAGTTCACTGAGCACACACACACACACATCCTCGCAGGCTCGCATCCTTGCCCGCACTCATCCTGGCGCCCACACAAATGCGAGTCTCAGCGGAAAGTGAATGGAACGCGACAGTTGCCAAGTCGGCCGCCATTGTGCCAGGTGCCAGTTGCCAGTTATCTTTTGCCCGTGTTACCTGTTTACCTGTTGCTACAGAGCGACAAAAAATATGGCCCAAAAATTTGTCATCAATTTGGTTTTACATTCGTTAACGAAAGTGGGTCTTGTTTGAGGCATAGCTACATGGGATTATTAATAAAGAAATTTGTTATTTATGAGCTTTATTTAAAGGTTGAGTTAAATTAAAAATTTAAATAATTTATATCAAACTATGGATTTTGTACGATTACTAGAATATAATTTAATTAAACAAACTATTTTTGCTGATTTTATAATATTAGAAGAATGCAATAAAAACTTCAATTGTATTTAATACGAAATAAATACTGTTTTTAATATGGTATTGCATATCATAAAGAAATTTAAATGATTATTATTGAATTATTATTATTTTTGTATATTTAAAAAGACTAAAAAATTTGAAGGACTTACTAGCTTTAGCTTCCCAAAGTTAGCTTCCTTTATTTTCCAAGTATTTACAAAAGTAAAGAGATAATAGAAAAGGTTACATCAAATTCATAAATAAATAATTAAATAAAATTTAAAGCCTTGTGCAATTTTGTAAATTTATTAATTACAATTTCTATAAAATACCGACTTTATATGCCACAGTTAGAGCTTCTTATAGAAACGACTAGTCCTTATCTTTAAGCAACTCAGTTGTTAAAACTCTACTATATTTTTTGCCAGTGCATCTACCAGTTAGCCAGGTGGCAGAGACACGTGCAGGCCAACGCGTGCCGGGGCCAAAGGCGCCTTTGGGGGGTATCCTGAAAGGGCGGGCTTAAAAAATATATAAACACTAATTTGCCCCAATAAGCAGGCAACGTTTAATTAAGCGCACAAAGCTGAAAATTAAAGGGACTTACACGGACGCCATTTGCATGATGACACCGAACAAGAAATCTTCCAAAAATCCACAGATATACAAATATATATATTTACCATTATTCTTGCTTCCACTTCTAAACCAAAAAATATATATGCAGGCAGGACAAATTATGCAAATGCTGCGCTAAGTGCAGCAAAATGCTCGCAATGCCAGCGACGACAAGCAACAACTGCAGACAGTGCACGAAATAAGCGGAATAGCGGAATTAGCAGCGGCAACAAGAGGAGTCCTGTTCCGCAGGAATAGCAAGGATATAATAATAACAACAAGGCAGCTGCAGCTACAGCGGCAGCAGCAATATCAACGGGCTGCAAAATGCGCTTTGGCTTAAAGTTGAGCTGCCTTTGGCCAAGCTTTTTATTATGGCTGACATGGAGCAGCGATGGCGGCGGAGGACCAGCAGGGGGAGGAGGAGGAGGAGGTCAGCGCACAGCCATCATTAACCGAGAAAATCCCATTAGGTGAGTAACCGTAACCGTAAGCCCAATGCATCTGACAGGAACTCGAGCTGCTCCTTGCTGCATTTTCCCTGGCCGCCTTTGTCCTGGCACTTAGTTTTATTTTATAACCGCTCAGCTGCACAAGACCCAGCTGCAAAGAGGCTACAAACGCCCCCGAATTTCCCTCAATTTTCACTAATTCCCCCTCCACTGAGAAAGCAAGCATTCTAGAGAAATTATTTTCCTGGAAAATTATTAAACTATGCTGAGTCTAAGACTTTATTACATGTTTTAAATGGTTTAAATAACTTTTATTAATAATGAAAATATGCTTAAATATTCGCTTTCAAATCGAAATTAAGTCAAAAATGTATATTAATAAAATCTATCTAAGAAAGTTAGTAAAAAGTATTTCTAAAATATTTTCTATTACAATTACCCTTTGAGTTTTTAGCCAGAAAAAGTCTTTAAGGTTTATGATATGCTTCAAACAAACCCTTTTCCTATTTCCTAATTCCTTGTCTTTTCTGTAAACATTTTGCTTCAACTGCTTTTGCCATGTGGCTTCTTTAGGTCTTAAAAAAGAAAGAAAATTCACACAATTTCCAAAGCATCGGACAAATGAAGTTGCCACGAGTCAGTTTCATTTCATTTTTTTTATTCCTCAATTTTTTGTTGGCCACTTTGAAAACTGAAACGCCACGCTTATTAGCTTGCAGCAAACGCCACTTAAAAATTGGCTCGAATTGCCCACCACAACAACAACAACACCAGCAGCAAAAGCAACAAACACAAAGTTCCCCCCTAAAAAAAATATAAGAAAAAAAAGAGAAGAAAAAATTACAAGAGCAACAACACAAATAAAATTCGAGCGCAAAAGCAATTACAAAGTTTAAAGTGCCTTTGCTTTGAACTTAATTGACAATTTCGATGGAAGAGCAGCAGCAGCAGCAGCTTCCCAAAAAAGCGAGAAACGAGAACCGAAACTTTTCCCCCAGCCAAAAAGCACACTAATAACAATTTTACACATCTTTGCATATTGCCTGGACCTGCCTGGATCGACCTGAAACTTGAACCGCATCCGGACCAGGTGCCATCTTCGAGCAAGGAACCGACGAGGTGCAGTCGGCCTTTAAGTATGCGATGCTCAATCACAACCTGAACGTCTCCTCTCGGCGGTTCGAGCTGCAGGCCTATGTGGACGTGATCAATACGGCGGATGCCTTCAAGCTCTCCAGATTGAGTGAGATATTTATTAAAATATTCCCTAGTTTATGGTTAACAATAAGCGATAATTATCCGGGCTCTTGATTTGGTATTCAATCATTCCCAGACTCAATTCATGCCAAGATGCACTTGGCTTTCAATGAAATGCACAGGATATCTCGTTACGCAGGAAAATCTATTAATTATTTCCATTTTTGTCAGTCTTCCATTATATTTTTGTTTTTTTCCCTACACTTTTGAATTTTGATTTAATGGCAGAGGGAGAAGAATTGTATAAATTTGTTTATTGATTTGATAGTTTAATTAAAGTTACCTTAAGACCTTTAAGTAATATTAAAATTCTAATAAAATTCTAATAAATATATAATAAAAATATAATAAAAATATAATAAAAATATAAGCAAAAGAAAAACTTTCCTTAAACTAATCCTTTTCAACAAAACTCTTTTTTTCCTGCAGTTTGCAATCAGTTCTCACGTGGCGTATACTCCATGCTGGGTGCCGTTTCACCCGACTCCTTCGATACCCTGCACTCCTATTCAAATACTTTCCAGATGCCCTTCGTGACACCCTGGTTTCCCGAAAAGGTGAGCGCATTAAGACATTAATAAATATTAAAGTGCCAAGGTCGTTTTCCTATTTAAATATGAAATATTAATCATACGCACTGTTGGCTCTCAAAATAAATTGCTAACCTTGAAAAGCACACCACCACCGCCCCTCAACAAAAAGCAAAGTAAAAAGAGAAAAAAAAAACAAGGCACACCCACACACACAGCTGCTGCTGCTGGTCCAATTGTGGCGAATATTTATAAGCCGCCCAGGTACAAATCATTATAAATACTAGTGAGCTGGGACCGTAGACCGTAGGCCACTTGTTCCTAATGATGTCCTGCCCCGACTGCCGTGTGCGTGCGCTTTAAAAATTTATAACACACTTTTGGCCTCGTTTAGGCCGGGCTGCCTATAAATCAGCCAGGCAAATGCCCGAAACGAGCCCCAAAAACAGGGCCCAACAACAATGAGCACTCAATAATGATTCATGTTTACTAACTCGCCATGTCCTTGCTCTCTTTCTCTCCTTCTCCTTTCGACTGACTGTTTTCCATAATTTTCGCGTTTTAGGTGCTTACGCCATCGTCTGGCTTCCTCGACTTTGCCCTCAGCATGCGCCCGGATTATCATCAGGCCATCATTGATACAATACAATTTTATGGCTGGCGCAAAATAATTTATCTCTACGATTCCCACGATGGTGAGTACGACCAGCATGCATACTAATATATGGACGTAGCTTGGGCTTCGGCTTAGCCTAGCCAAGGACTTGGGGAATCCTGTGGGAGAGCGGCAGCGAGAATGCGGAATCGAAAGGAGCAGAGTCAATAAGCATTTTTCCGCTTCGCTTTCGCTTCTCGCAACCTCATCTATGCAAACTATTGTGAAAGCATCTCAATATTATGTGTGCACTGAAGGAAAAGGATAAAGGACTTAAGAAATTCAACACTTAATAAAATATTATTAAAATAATAATAATTTATACATTTTAGAGTTCAATAATATATGATTTTAGGAAAACTTTTCCTTCCATCCCCTTGATTTTCCATAAGAACTCTTTTAAAACAAATGACTAGTTTCCTTTCATTTCAAAATTAAATTTCTAAACCTATAACCTGTTTAAAAATATTTAATTTATATTTTTTAAATGGGAAAATGTGTTGGTATGGTGAAAAAGAAATATATTAAAATATATACAACTTTTAAATACTTGGAATAAATAAGAGCAACTATGGTTCTTATATTCTCTGAATATTAATATTTCTATTTTCTTATATTTAGATTTATAAACAATTTCAAAATCCAATTAAATACTCTAGAGAATTTCCTAGAATAATTTTCCTCAAGTGCACATTTGAGTCCCCATTTTCACTGCAGCGTAAATTTGCTTTGTTATAAGTTTCTGCAAGCATTTTCCATTTACCCCACACTGCATAAATAAAGTTTAATGACACAGCCGTCTGCAGTGAGTTTTTTTTTCTACGCTTTTCCCCTTTTGCGCGCTGACATTTTATGCCATTGGCAGTGGGACAATTGGTTTATGTGGCCACCAATGGACTGACTGAAGGATAAATGGAGGGAATAACGGAGAGACTGATAGACAGACAGACAGACGAAGTCTAGTGTCTGGCCCTGCATTATTATTATTAATGAATGCCACGTGAAAATCTCTTTGCGGTGGCCAAAAGCACTCAATCAATGCGAGGCAGGTTGAGTTCATGAACCCCTCTTTAGTGTTTGCGTTTAATCTCCCTTGATCCTCTTCTCATAGATATATATAAGATATATATGTATGTATTTATATCTCCTGAGCAGGGGTTGTATTTTAAGCCATCAAGCACTCAATCAATTCAAGGGAAAACTAATAAGTCTGTGGCCTCTTGTTGGCAGCTTAATGGCCACACGCAAATCAATTTTGATTTGCCAAATATGGCGAGAGTCATTGCCAGATATTGCCAATTAATAGATATGGCCAGTGAATTTGCTTTCTCAAAATTGCCAGGCAGTTTTTCATTTTTTCATCCCAAAACCCACTTTCGCCTGGGCTTGGTTTATGGCCATGTTTACAAGCCAACTTCTGGCACGTAGCGCCCACGCCTTCGCCTTTGCTTTTGCCTTTGCCAGTTAACGGCCTTTGTTTTTGGCAGGGGACTCGGACTCGGCAACTGTTTTGTCGTGGAATGGTTTCCTCTTTTGTTTATTCGACGCGCCAACGAGTTTATTACAAAGAAATAGGAAAAACATTTTGGCCAAGAAAACGAAACAGAAAAAAAAAATACACAGAGAGCCCTGAAAAAAAGGAGAGAAAAAATAACTATTTATGGGCAATGGCCGGCTTCAGATACGATTTTTCGAGTGGCGTGTAGAACAATCAGAACAGAAATAACAAAAACAACAAACAATATTTCGTTATGGCCTTCCGCCCTGCCCCTAGATCCTGCCAGATCCTGGGAATCTAATTCATGCCGGAGTGGGCCAGCGGCTTATAAGTTTATTCCCGCTTCTATTTACGACTTGGCCAAGAAATTGGCTTACACACATTTTCCCTTTAGCCGTGAAATTATTGTATTTGGCCGAGAACGAGAATTCCGCTACGTGCCAGACCCCCCGGCAATGCTACATTATATTATATTTATACACTCTACAGCGAGTATGTGGTGTGTGTGTGTGTTTAGCGAGTGTGCGAGATTGTTCACTAAAAAACACTTGTGCCGCCGCCGGCTATGGGATTTTCCAGACGAGATAGAAATGCGGGCGGGGCCATCCACAGGTCATCAAAGAAAAATCCAAGCTTAGAATTTGCAGCTTAAGTTTTTTTTGGGTGTTACCAATACTATATATATGTGGGATATTGGTACTGAAACCTTATAGGGCAAGGATTTACCACACTTTATTGATAGATAGAATCTTTAAAGTCTTAGCTTCTCTCTTAAGCCTGCAAGGATTTATTGAAGAAGAAGTGAAGCTTTCACTCTCGAAGGATTTAAATTTTTTTAATAGTAACTCATCAGGTTCCTCATTTATGAACTAATTATAATAAAAATGTCAGCTTTCCATCTTTACAATTTGAAATTACAAAGGCAACTCACAAAAGTGTAGCAAACCGAGTTGAAATAACTTCATTTGATCCTTCTCCACACGCTGGGGCCAGCAGCTTGACATGCTAACTGCTCCGAGCAGCTGTCCCGCTTCCAGTCATCGCCGATGGAGAGTGACTTTGACTCCGACTGCCATTCCGTTGCCAGCCTTGTCAAATGAGCCGTATAAGCAAATTTCCCTCAGACAACCAATGCCAATGAATTGCAAAGTATTTGCACGTACGAGACACGGGAACAAATGACATGTACATGAAAAAGTGACAGGTGGCGATGCCAAGTTGAATGATTTTCAGCTAGATTTTGGAAAAACTTGGGTGGAAGAAAAAAAATATACTTCAAAATAGAAAATAAAATTAAAAATTGCAATTTTTTAAACAAAAATACGTTATAAAATATTAATTATAAATTCTGTTTATACAAAGTCTACAAAAGCTATATATATTTTTCTTCAATTAAATCCATGCTTTACTATATATTATATGCCTTAGAAAAATCGTTATATTTATTCTCTTATGCATCGATTCAGTGTAATTCAAGATGATTTTCGTAAATAGTAAACCCGTTTACCATAACCCCAAGATTTTGCCAGGCTGCCATCGATATTTTGGCCTACAATCAACAGTCTGCAATGAAAGTAAATGTCTTACTTACACGTATGTACAGATATTCCCAAATATATATATATACAGATATATATGTGAACCATGTGTGTCCTCCTGGCAGCTGCCGAAAATGAAGAAGAAATCTGAAGAAGAATAAAGAAGAAAAAGCGGCCCTGCCCATTGCCGTGTTAACAGCACATTGACTTGCCGTGAAATGAAATTTATTAAGGGGGAGGCCAGGGTGAGAAAAACGGAATAAACATTCCAGGCCAGAGACACAGATACGAGGAGACAGATCCGCAGATACACAGATACTGGGGGGCAGCTGCGGCTACGTGAGATGGGTGAAGTCCTTTAAGAACGTGTGAAAATCTGCTTGCTCATGCTGCAATGAATACGTCAGCAGTTCACTCGAGTGACCGAAAATGCCAGTAGTTCTACCCTACCTCCCTCCCGCCCCACATACACAGAAAGAATCGTTTATTAAAGACACTGGCATTTGGCATTAAAGACCTAAACCCACCGACGGCTAATCAATGCGACCCGAGAGTTTCCTAACTGCAGAATTATGTAAATGGTTTTTGTTTATAGATGAAAGACTTGATTGTCTTTGGTATCGAACCGAAGCCCATCCTAAATCGAGACAATCAAATATGTATCGATATGAGTGCTTTGTGTGTGTGGGCATAAAAATCTGAAACGAATCTGGGATAGACTGAGCACATCATGAATAATAAGCGAGCGCTGATTGTTGCCACCGTAGTAGATGGGGCGAAAATGTTACATAATTTAAATCACAGAAGAATTTGCATAAACTGCGTCAAATGGCAGCGCAAATTGCGTTAAGACACCAAGCGAGTCCTTGGCCTGCTCCACCCACCCCACCCACTCCCTTCCTCTGCTCCCTTCGATGATGTTCCGGCTGGCTGCCATTAATTTAACCATTATGGGGTTTACTGCGCTTTCACTTTCATGTTATTTGATACTTTTAATGCCCGTAGTCCCCTTCCTTGCCGAGGCCATTGAAAACATATGCGCAAAGCCTTTGAGCTTGTCAGCATAATTTTCCCGAGTTGCCTGTAACCGAGCCGAGGACGTCGACGTCCTCGCAGTTTGTAAGTAATTAAAGCGGCAAAGTTTTTGATAGCACAACAGGCAGGAAAACAGGACGAGCTGGCAAAAAACGCATAACAAGCTGCTAAATTGGGGCGTGGCCCTCAAAGACGACTCCTCTGTATCCTAATTACGCGGCCACTAAGTCAAGTCGAGCCCACTGCATAAATTATGGAATATATATTTTTGGATTTGCATTCGAATTGGGAAATGAAAAGCAGCCGCGTCAACAGGATAGGGATTTCCCATTTCTCCCTTTCCAGGGAGCCTTTGCAGAGATAGAAAGTTTCTTCATAATAATTACATTTGTTTATCTGCTATTCAAACACCGCTCGGCCACGTCAACTTTCTCCATAAAATATGTTAGGAAATGTCTTACTTGCTGGCCATGTGCGATGCCTGATGTGCTGTGTCCACAATCCGTATCCGTATCCTTATCCCTTTAACCAAAGGCAGTGAGAGAAAATACAGGCAATAAAAAGCCAAATTTGAGCTTAAAATGTTTGTTTTGCTTTATTAATTAATTTAATTTAATTTAAATCATATTAATAGCTTTATTTTCTTGTTTATTTTTGTTACTCATCTCTCCTTTTTCTCTCTGTGCTTTCGTATCTGTGTATCCTTGCATCTATTTATGCACATGTTGGTGTTTGTGATCTGGTGTCGCTACCGAAGGCAGGAAAACTTCATTTCCGCAAAACTAACTTTTGTTTAACATAACAAATTGTCTTGTTTACTTTTCGCATCTAAAGTGAAAGTTCTGGGCTAAATCTATAGGTGGCAATGACGGGTTTTGTGGGCGTGGCTGTGAAAATACATTTACATATGGCCAGAGATAATGGCCAGTTTGAGTGACTGCAATCTTTTTCCATTTAATACCAATTCGCTTTTCTATTTCAAGTTTTCCTCTAAATCAAATTAAATTTTCTGTGGGGAAAAATAAAACAAGGCAAGAGGAAAAAAATAAATATAATTGTGAATTAAATTCGTTACATAAACGAAAATGAAAGAGCCCCAACCGCAGCTCGAAATGAAACAATAAAAATCAGCGGAAATGCTTCAAACCCACAGAGAGAGAGAGATACGAGAGGGGATTCCCATTCGAATTCTGCCAATTTCAAGCCATAAAGTCGGCAAAGGGAGGCCGCGGGTTCATGTGGGGTGAGCCGCAAAAATGTTTTGATATCAAAAATGAAATAAAACAAAATCCTCGGCCGCAACAGCATGCTCTTCAATTACACTTTCGATTTTCCGATTCACACACGCACACTCGCACACACACACCCCAAATCCGAGCGGCAAATCGCAAATCGCAAATCGAAAAAAAACCCAAAAATCAAATCCAAACACAAGCCAAGCGAATGGAAGCTGAAATAGAGAGGGGGCATCCAGAGGAAGTGCCAGCAAATGAAATTGTATAAAAGGCAAGGCAGAAAATTTATTGCACAACGAGCAGAGCGCACAAAAAATGGCCGCTCACTCGTCCACACGCACACACTGACACAGAGTCCTGCCAAAAAGCGTCTTTGTGTTATTCGGGACAATTGATACCCCCGGAAAAAAATAAAGATTCTAATTCACACAGCTGGGGGATTACTGCGGAGACTTCAAAGTGTTTGATTTTAGCTCAATTCAAAGACAGCTTTCCAATCAATAATTTAGTCTTTAGTCTGAAAGGAGGAGAAGTCAGGAAGGATTTTATTTGTTTATCTTATTTATTATTTATTTAATTTATGCTTTCAAAACTTGCTAATATTTAAAGTAAATTAAGGAAAGAAAATGTACTACAAATACATTTTAATAAATGTTAATCAAGAAAGCAGTCAAAATGAGACCTTGTTTTGTAGAGAAATAATATTTATTTTAAATATGATCAAATGGAATTTATTTATTACTTATTTCAAAGTTCTTTTATTAGTATTTGAATCTCTAAATTCTCTTTAAATAAAGAACATTATATACAATCTAATATACCCCCAAATACCCTGCTAGATATCTATCTATATATATAGTATATAGTCCCCTCGCATAGTGCAAATCAAAGCAACAACAAATTGGAAATGTATTGAGTACGCTGCTCCGCCCGTGCGTAGCTTGGGGGCGTGGCAATGTCCATGGAAGTGGTATAGCAACAACAATGTCTAAATCAAAATCCAGCAGAAGCCAGAAGCAAAAAGCAAATCCCATTTTATCCGCAAACATAAATTGAAGGCGCATTGAAGTTGCACCGCCATGTCTCATGCGACATCCACCGAGAGCCAGTTGAGATTTTTCCAACCATCCTTGCTGGCTTTCCCTTTGGTTATCCCTAGCACTATAAGAAAAACTCAAAGAACTTTTATAGTTAATGAAGCTTTAACATATAAGATTTAAATATATAGATATGCATTTAAAGATTGTTTTCTTAACAAAATATAAATCTTTAACAAATTTTCTGCTTTTAAAATCATTTATAAACCATGTATTTTTTTTTTCAACTTAAATTCCCTTCCCAGTTTACGAAAGACTTTTCTCCCAGTGCCGGCTTTCCACAGCTCCTTCATTTTTCCTTCGCCTTTCTTTGTTTGCTGCGTAGCTGTAATACAAATCATCTGTCCGTCTGTCTCTCGGGCTGTCTGTTTGTACGTATTCCCCTGTCCCGGGCGCATTGAATCGTTGAGTTTTGACTCGTAAAGTTGAGGCGAGTCCTCCGGGACGAAGGATGCGAAAGAAAGCTACAAGAAAAAAAAAACGTGAAAGACAGGCCGAGAAAGCCAGGGGCCCAGAGCTCGCTTTAAGTGCGAATGAAAGCAGTTAGTTGCAGCCATAACTCAATAAGCACAAATGCAAATTGCGCTGGCCAAGAATTCTCGGAGCGCAGCAGGCCCAGGATAATTCCATACTCGCTCCGAAAGGATAACGATGGTCCTGCCAAGTGGTCCAAAACATGGCCTTGCCTCGGGACACTGGCTGGCTTGGCCAACACATGTGGCAGTTGGCCTAAATACTAGGGCCGCATCGCCACCCACTCGGGAGTATCTGCTAGATACGCAGTGGCATATACGCATCCTTGTATCCGTTTTCGGTAAATTTCAAATTGAAACTGATTTTGCTCCTTTGGCTTTTGTTTGTGCGAGGTTATGGGTGGGAATCGGGTGGCAGTAGGCGGCCTATTTTCATACAAAGCAAATGTCAAGGCGCAGGCGACAAAGAAAACTGGAAAATTGTAAAGGAAGGATTTTAGGGATTTAAAATTTAAACAGAAAAAGTATTTGCAATATTTAAACGTAAGGTTAAAAATGTATTTAAATGGCAGGATAATCACTGGAAATATATTTAAGGCTTACCGGTTTTTAAATCCTTTGTCATGTTATATAATGTAAGGTTTTATTCACCAAATTATAACAGGAATAAATCAATATTAAACATCCCGGCAATTGCCTTAAAGTCTTTTCTATTTTTAAAAATGTGTATTTAATAAATAGAAACCATATTCGGCATACACTTATTTTTAAGGCTTTTCGTGGGCTTTTCTTTGGCTATTCATATTTTTCTCCATAAACAATGAGAGTGGGCGGGCTTTATACATTTGAAAAGCTCATAGAATTTACCGAAGGACACTCCTGAGACTCTTATCAAAGTGTTGGGGAAGTTCACTGGAAAATCGAGATAAACCCCAATGATTCCATCAGCTGATTTTTAGACTTTTCAATCAAATAAGTCGATTATATAACTCGTACTTTTCAAATATCATTCATTTTACTTTAGCCGAGCTTTGTGCATAAGCAGATTTAGGCGTGAATTTGATTTTTGGTCGGGTGGATGAGGCCGTAACCCCTTGACTCGTCCCCCTGCTTGACGCACCACCCCAAAAAGACCACCCCTTTCCCCCGGTTTCCTGTACGCTACTGCAAATGCTCATCTTGTTGATAAGGGATTGGGATTGGGTTGCCCAAGGGCCCGGGGCTTATTCCTTTTCAGTGGCTAACGACTCGCAAAACTGTTGATGGCTGTAATTTGTGTGTGGCCCTGCTAATGCATCCCTACGCAGTCTACATATGTATGTACTTACATATGTACATATGTGGGCCACCAAGCCCCTTCATTCTCCACGCATGAGAATGTGTGTAAACTCAGTTAATTAACAGGATCACACCCTTTTGCATTCTGCTTACCACAGGTCTGCTGCGCCTACAGCAAATATACCAGGGCCTGAAGCCCGGCAACGAGTCCTTCCAAGTGGAGCTGGTCAAGCGCATCTCGAACGTGAGCATGGCCATCGAGTTCCTGCACACTTTGGAGCAGATCGGCCGCTTCGAGAGCAAGCATATCGTCCTGGACTGCCCCACGGAGATGGCCAAGCAAATACTCATCCAACATGTGCGCGACCTGCGCCTGGGCCGCCGCACCTATCACTATTTGCTGAGTGGTCTGGTAAGTGTCGTCCTCCAGCATATCCCCTCAATCATGGCCTAAACCAGACCGTAACCGAAACCGACCAGGCCCACACAAAGTCGAGAACCAAATCGGACTCGATTTCTATTTCAAAGCAAGGACAGTGGTGTTAACTCAATGTAAATTAGTTAAAGGAGTAAAGAATGCTTGTCTTAATGTTATTTATTTGAAATATATTTTAACTAAGATTGCCTCAACTTTTTAATTAAATTTTTATATATTTTAAAACTATTATTGGTCTATTATTTAATTCTTGTAATATCATAAAATATTTCTATTTAAATTTTTAATGTTTAAAAATATATTTTAGAAATGTATTCCAGCCTGATTATCCACATTTTCCCCCACAGTTCCTGTCCAACCAATTTCAATTCCATTGTCCATCATTTTAGGTCATGGACGATCGCTGGGAGAGCGAGATAATCGAATTTGGTGCCATTAACATCACGGGCTTTCGCATCGTGGATACGAACCGGCGGCTGGTGCGCGAGTTCTACGACAGCTGGAAGCGGCTGGACCCGCAGATGAGTGTGGGCGCTGGCCGTGAATCGATTTCGGTGAGTGAGTGAGTGGCCCCCAAAACGAGGCCATCGCCTGTACTATAGTATGTAGCACTGGGTCTTGGGCCACTCGTTTGGCAGTTAAATATTTGCGGGGATTTAATGTTGACCGGAGGGGCGAGAGACAGGACATGAGACAGCATAGCATAGAATTCTGTAGCATAGTTTGCGGCGCTTTGCCGCTGCTCAGCTCTCTGTTTGCACTAGTGTTTGTGCTTGTGTCCGTGTTTGTGTTGCGTGTAGTCAAATACTCGAGCTCTTATTCCACTTCCACTCTACTAGTGTTCGCATCCGTACATCTAGTGTACTATAGTATTCCAGCGACGGATTTCAGATTTCACTTTTAGGAGGGACAGATAGCCATCGCACAACTTGCAGTCAAAGGCACATGTGTCCTTGCTGAAGCTCCTGCTGCTGTTGCTGCTGCTGCTGCGGCTGCTTCGTTGTCCTTGTCAATGGGGCAAAGACTCAGACGGGTACACTAACCAGAAAAAACTAATGTTAGTTCTAGGAAATGTATCAAAGATGGCTGTCTAAATAATTTATTAATAATAAATAAATAGATTTGAGAGAAAGTATATCCTTTATTTCTTATTTTTAGCTTTTTTAAATATTTATTTAAGCCAAATTTAGTCCAGTTTTTGGATTGATAAACATTAAGTGTATTTATATTTAATTTAAAGTCCACATTTCAATATTGATACAATTTGTTTGTAGAAAACTTATGGTAAATAGAAACATCTTTTATAAGTTAAGGAAAATTTAAAATCGGAGATATAGCAATACAAATTTAGGGGCTCCTATAGTTAATGATATTTTAAATACATTTTTCTTAAAGTGCATTAAAAGGCATCCCTGCGACAGCATCAAGTTTGGTTTAGTTTGCGCTTGCTGGCTGTTTATATTTGTATTTCCTTGGCATTATCCTTGTTGACAAAGATTTCACTTTGTGGCGCTTAAACGTTAGTTGAATTCAGCTGCAGGCCAGTCCAGTCTCTCTCCGGTCCGGCCCGGCTCTGTAACGTTCTGTTTAGTCCAATGTCCAGTGTCCTTGGTCCTTGGACCGTTGTCCGTTCTATTCGGTCCGTTCCGGTCTAGATCCTGGACCGTTGCTGCTCTCTTTACCAGCGCTTGTTTGTTTATTTGACTTGCGTGTGTGTATGTGGGGGGAAATTCACATTAAAGTCTTTGTGTGGCATTCCGTTTCGCTCATTTCGTGTTTGCCCAACAACTGGCAGGCAGTGGGCCAGTTTAAGGACTCGTTCAGCCGGCGGTTAAATATTAAATCAAAGTTTCGCCACTCCTTTGTGCGGGTTAATGTGCGACACGTTCCCAGAACCGAGTCTCCACGGGGTTCAGAGCTAGCTTAGAGGTTAACCCCCTCTTCATCACCGACACCTGGATAAAGGACGAAAAATCCCTGCCCCCGGAGGGCAATGGCTGGCAAAATTGTGAATAACAGCGTGTAATGCACTCATTAAATGCCAGCAAGTAACCACCTCACCAGCGGCGAATCCATGGGGGGTTTATTGATCAACATCCAGTATCCGAAAATGCTTTTCTTTATGATTTATAGACAGGCTAAATTTTAGCTAAATGGTAATGGAAATAAGGAAAGTTTCAGGCCAAAAATATATAAATAGAAAATATTAAATTCCAAATTAAATTTACAAAATGAACTTAAAGCTTAACTGAAAATCCCTTCCTTTTTTTAGGCCCAGGCAGCGCTCATGTACGATGCGGTCTTCGTCCTGGTGGAGGCCTTTAACAAAATCCTGCGCAAGAAGCCCGACCAGTTCCGGAACAATGTCCAGCGTCGCAGCCAGACGCTGATGGTGGCCCAGGCCGCCGCCTCGACCTCCATGGATGGCTATAACTACACCGGCGGTGGCTCAAATGGTGCAGGTGGCGGTGGTGGCGGCGGCGGCGGTGGCTATGCCGGCAACGATTCCGGCGGTTCATCGCGAGCACTGGACTGTAACACGGCCAAGGGTTGGGTGAATGCCTGGGAGCATGGCGATAAAATATCGCGTTATTTGAGAAAGGTGAGTTTAGAGAGCACGAAAAGCACTCATGTTCGGCGTGTATCGCGATGATGATGAGGTGGACACAGTGTAGCGACATCGATACACCTGCCAGCCAGCCAGGCAGCCATCCAGCCGGGCAAACTGACAAAGCAATTAAGCACACCCCACACCCACACACCCCACACCCACATAGAAAGTTCCTGTTTTATCACCCACTCCGGATCCGTATCTGTGTAGCCTCTGTAACCCTCAGCTTCGGCATCTCTGCTCTTCCTATCCGCAGGTGGAAATCGAGGGCCTAACCGGGGACATCAAATTCAACGATGACGGCAGACGCGTCAATTACACGCTGCACGTCGTCGAGATGACAGTAAACAGTGCCATGGTATGTGTTTTACAGGATGCCAGGATACCAGTTTCCCCCAGTTACCCAGCTCCTAGTTTCCCTATCTTCCCAGCTCTGTTAGTGTTTTGTGTAATGGTCCGGACAGCATTAAGCCAGTTGGCACAAAAAAGTTAAAGCACAATGAAAGTTTTTGGCACTTTTTTGAGAAGTTTTCAGGTAGTTTTTAGAATAAGAATAGTTTAGTTTGAAATGAATTAAAGTGCTCAACGTTGAGGAATATAAACAGATAATTAAACTAGCAACGCTTAATTTTATTTTAGATAATTTAATATCCTTTTTTTTAGGTTCCTCTATACAATCTTTACCAAATTAGAGATAGTTTACAAACTTCTAGAGACCTTTAACATATATTTTAGCTAGCAAACATTGAGTTATCCTATTTCAAAAAGTAGGTTTATCCAACCCCCTAAACATTCCCACCACTTTTGGCCTTGTAAAAACCCTCTAAGCTGAGGAAAATTAAATTGGCCCAGCTGTCCGGACTTGGAAATAGCAAATAATGCAGACTTAGGCAAATATCGATTTGGCTTGCTCTCCTCTTGGGAGCAAGGTGTCGATGGCTGCATTATTTATGGCCTGCCCAGACCGCCTCAGTAATTTGTAATCTTTTGGGTAATTCTTCTTCTATTTTTCTCTGACCTCGCAGGTCAAGGTGGCCGAGTGGAATGATGATGCTGGACTACAGCCGCTGAATGCCAAGTATGTCCGTCTGCGTCCGCATGTGGAGTTTGAGAAGAACCGGACGTATATAGTGACCACTGTTCTGGAGGAACCCTACATAATGCTCAAGAAGGCAACGCACGGGGAGAAGCTGCTGGGCAACGAACGCTTCGAGGGATATTGCAAGGATCTGGCTGACTTGGTGGCCAAGGAGCTGGGCATTAACTGTGAGTGAATGCGTGATGTCTGAAGTGCTGGTTAATCGGGCGGAAAAGTCACCGATTCGGAGCACTTGGAGAAATATTAGCTTATAATTTGATTGAGTATTTAATCAATTTGGAAGTTATTATTGTACATTTTCCTTTATTCATTATTTCCATATTTATTTACTACCAAATTCTCATATATTTAATTAAGAAATACAACTTTTTCTCCCTGTGCATCAATTGCAGATGAACTGCGCTTGGTCAAGGATGGCAATTACGGCTCCGAGAAGTCAACAGCCCACGGCGGCTGGGATGGCATGGTGGGGGAGCTGGTGCGCAAGGTGAGTCCTGTCCTCCAATCTCCTATCCCCTGAACCCTACTGAACCCGAAACTCCTTCGCCTGCAGGAAGCGGATATTGCGATTGCCGCCATGACGATTACCGCCGAACGCGAACGTGTCATCGACTTCAGCAAGCCGTTCATGTCGCTGGGCATCTCCATCATGATTAAGAAGCCAGTGAAGCAGACGCCCGGCGTGTTCAGCTTCATGAATCCTTTATCACAGGAAATTTGGGTGCGTATATGTGTGTCTCTGTGAGTGTGTATTAAGCGGGGGAACAGGATAAGGCTAGGACCCCGGGGCTTCTCGGGGATTCCCCTTTACCTTTGGCGGCCACCTGCCTGCACTTTGCTTCATTGGCGCTCATCGAAGCGATGCACCAGCATCCTAGCAGATCCTATAGGACATTCTCCCTCCACTGCCAACACATTTTAATCAAGTCGCAGCCGGGACTTTTGATATTGCCAGCCGGCACTTGGCATTGCCGCCAAAATTTCTAATTATTTCCCGTCACAAACGGCGTCTCGGACTGTGACTTAAAACACACACAGCGAGCGCAATGTGTTTATTTTCACTTTGGTAACGAGTCAAAATGTTGCTAAAATTGCGCTGCATACAAATGAGTAAAGTTTTTAAACAATTTCTTCATTTCTGTTTCTTGTTTTTTTTTTAGCTCCATTTTTATTATATTTCTGGGCGGCGGCTCATTCTCCACAATTTTTTTTTTTGTGTTACCCGCTTCTCGGGCAAAAGTTTGCGGCAAAGTTTCGACTTGTATATTTATTTCTTCTGGTTTCGGCTTCAACTTGGCACCACGTAAGCTCCCAAAGTTTAATAGAGTAAACGACAAAGTTTTTGTGCTTCTGCCACTGTTTGCCTTTTTTTCACATTACTCGCATAAACAGCAGTGGAGTGCCTAGAACCGGGCAGCGGGAGTTTTCCAGGAAAACGGCGGCCGCGGCGGCGGCGGTGCCTCCCCCGAAATTACGTGGCCGTCAAGTTTTAAATTTTACGCTAGTCTCAGGGTCCGAAGTTTGGCGCTCGAGGCTTGTTTAAATAATGGCAACCCATCAAATTTGTATGAGCGTTTAGTTGATGTTTATGTTGCACCCCGGGTAACCGTAACCCCTTTCCCCCTGATATATAATATATATATATATATATAGTTACTGGCAGTAGGGGTAGCTGGGTAGACAATTAAACAAATTAGATGGGTCCCAAAACAGACACAGGCAGAGGCAGCGGCAGAGCCAAAGGGCCGGGCTAATGCGCTGTAAATGTGCAAAATTATGACGACACTGCCTGTTAAATTTACGCACAATAAAAAATTCATAAAAAAAAGGGGCACAGGACTCAAATCCGAATCTCAAAAGTCAAAGAGTGTTGACGACAGCGCGACAAACGCGAAATTAAATGCTAATAAAAGTCGGAGAACAGCGCGCCAAAGTGAAAGCTAATGCGTAATTTGACATGAGCTAAAAAATTACAAATGCAAATTAGTTTCCAGGGGTCGGGCTTGAGTTCTTTCCAGGCTGTCAACGCTTCCTCCAAGGGGTTGAGCGGGAGTGAAAGTGTACAAGGCAAAGGGCGATGGCAAAAGCCAAGGCGCAAAGTTAACAAGCTAATAAAAAAGTCTTTTACAAAAAATTTATCATAAATTAAATGAAGCATTTTAGCTGCACCCACACACACACGCACACACTCGCTGAACACAAGCTGAAAAGCAGCAACAAAGCAGGACAATCCTACTTAGGAGCGAGCGAGCGAGTGTGTGGCGAAGCCATTCAGGCATATGAAAGCAGTGGCGACAAGGACACACCTTTCCTTGCCTTTAGATACGCCGGCGAGCACAAAGACGCGTTTCATGGCAGCCATTCAGGTGCTGACAGCTTCGGAGCCACACACACACTTTGCGAAAAAATCACAAATTTAAAATTGTATTTAAATATCAACTAATCTAGAAGTTGGCTCTTTGAAGTCCTGGCCCATGCAGTGTGATCCTTTTATCATCAAAAGAGTGCATAAGCCAGCTTAACAGTCTTAAAAAACTATAAACATTGCAAAATTATAACCATCAATTATGTTAATTTGCTGAAAATTAACTCAAAATTAGTTTTGTGATGATAAAAAACATTTTAATGCAAAATTAATTGAATCTTCATTTCGCTTATTATAATATTTAATCTTTTTTTTTTGTCTGTGCAAGAGAAACAGCAACAACGGTTGCCTGGCGACAGCCGCACAGCTGCTATGCTGCTCCTGTCGATGTCCTTGGCTGCCATTGTCTTGCCCTTCGCTCCTCCGCGCCCTCCCACCATTAGGTTAATGTTTCGTTATTTTCTAGGAAGCCCCAGCCGCTTCCGCTTCAATTAGTTAAGAAAAAATTAATGAAAAAAAGCAGCTACAGGCGGGAAATTCACAGTGGCTGCTGCTGGCGCTGCTGGTGGCACAGGTGCCAGGTCTCATGTTTACTGACTCTTCTCTTTCCCACCTCTCTTTCTCCTGCCAACAGGTGAGCGTCATCTTCAGCTACATCGGTGTGAGCATTGTGCTGTTCTTTGTGTCGCGCTTCTCACCACATGAATGGCGGCTCGTGCAACAGCCGCAGCAGCAATCACAATCGCCAGGTAAGTGTTCAACCCCACTCGCCTGTTATTGCCTAGAGCCAGCTCCAACCACGAGGTCCTGGTTTGGTGTTTAAATATTGTATATATTTAAATAATGTATTAAATTAAACGCTGCTGATGGGGTCCATAATAAAATAGGAATGTCGGTGTTTTAATAGCGGAAAGGAGCTCTCATAATCACTGAAAGATCTAAAAGAGATAGATCTAAATGAATTCTTAACATTTGGATTATTTATAAAGCTCTGATAAATCTACCATATTTATTTGTAAATAATAAACCTTTTAACTTAAAATAAATACAATTTAAACCTAAAAAAGGGCTTTGAATCTTCTAAGAACGAATCCTTAGGATTTAAAAGCACACAAAAATTTGTATTACATTGTTCAGTTCTAAATTTAAATTGAATTAAATATTAAATATATTAATTATTTTTGCCATATAAACATTCAAGTATTTATAAAAAATACAATTGTTAATCATAAAATAACAGGCTTAAAAAGTTCTAAGTAAAAACACTATTATTCATGTCATAATTATAGGCATGCGACTTAAAATAACAATTTTGCAATAAAATTATACAAATTAGAATTGCTCTTACAAACGACCAAGGTTTTTTTCTCAGTGCAGTTCTTCTGAAAATCCCTGCGTTAGCCAAAAAAATAAAGGCTAAAACGGAAATTCCCGAAAATGTCGTAATTGTATGCATCTGCTACAACTTTTGACTTGTTTTGCATTCGATTTCATTTGATTTCATGGAAATTCAATTATTTCAATTCAATTTTCCGTTGCTGCCGTTGCTATTGCTCTCCAGCTCCGTTGTTATTGTCGGAATTCTGATGACAATCAGACCGGGGAGTCATCGCATATGAACTGGCAGTTTGCAAGGGCGTGTGAGTGCGCTGTGGAGTGGCTGTTCATAACAATCTATTGACATCCTGCAAAACATCCTTAATGTAATTTTAGCGGAAAGTAAACAAAATTGTGTATGCAGGCGGCGTTTACAGGCAGTGTAAAAACGGAGATAGACAAACAGAGACGCTGCCATAGAGCGATAGAAGAGACTCCGAGGGAGAGGTTAGGGGGAAGGCAGAGTGCAAAATAAAACCTGGCATTGAGAGTGCAGGGCAAAAATCGAAAGGACATGCCAGGTCCTCGACAGAGTCAGAATCAGCATCCACATCAGCATCACGAGCAGCAGTAGCTCCTCCGTGTGGAATAGAGGAGGTAGGTGGGGGGCGGGTCGGTTGGGTCGGAGGAGCAGCAATGTCATCACATCACATCTCCGAGCGGCAGTCAATGGCTTTGCAATTGAAGCAAATGGGGAACAGAGACTTGGCTATGGGTTTGATTGCATATCAATTAGAGCAGGCGCAAAAAGCCAAGCCAAACGAAATGATTGAAACTTGGACAGTCGACATGGGCACGTACATACCGACAACTCACAGCCGACCTTTTTTTTGTATTCTAGAGACACAGAGAGAATTAATGGGGATAAATTTGATTAGGCAAAGGATTTTTAAAGATGCTTCCATGAAAAATATATATCTGAAAAGGCCTTAACTTGAAGGAACTATTCTATATTTTACGTAATAAATATAGGAACTTAATCAATTAAATTTTAAACAATTTTAGTAATGCTTGAAAATGTAGAACATGTATTAAAATTAGAATTTAATATATTAAGTTCCAGATTAAGTAACAAGCTGCAAGAAATCCATTTTAAATAAATTTCGAAGCCCCAGAAAACCCCTTTTCATTCAAAGAAAATCCCCACTTATAAAGCCGTTTTTCTCGCAGTGCTTTAGCAGACTGCGTTTGCTGTCTGCGGTTTCGCTTTGTGGCCAACTCACAGGACCCGCTGTTCACACTCTTCTCCTCCTTGCTCTTTCAGATCCGCATGCACATCACGAACAGCTTGCCAATCAGCAGCCGCCTGGCATCATCGGAGGTGCTCCTATGGCCGTGCCCGCTCCACCCGGTCCGCCCACTCCGGGTGCCCAATCGGCAGCCGGAGCTGCTGCATTGCAGGCCGCCTTGTCGGCTGCCGGTAATCCAGGATCCAGTGGCTCCTCGTCCGCGGCGGTGAATGAGTTTAGTGTATGGAACTCGTTTTGGTTTTCACTGGCGGCCTTCATGCAGCAAGGATGCGACATTTCACCGCGTTCGGTGTCTGGACGGATTGCTGCTGCCTCGTGGTTCTTCTTCACATTGATATTGATCTCCTCGTACACGGCCAACCTGGCTGCTTTTCTCACAGTGGAGAGAATGGTGACGCCGATCAACTCGCCAGAGGATTTGGCCATGCAAACGGAGGTGCAGTATGGAACACTGCTGCATGGCTCCACCTGGGACTTCTTTCGGGTGAGTTGAGAAATCGATAACCAGATAAAATTGTATTAGAAAACTTGTATAAATTCAAATCAAATTCAAATTGAAACGAATTAAAGACAAAGATTTCCTACTACATCTTGAAACCTTTTCCTGGCGACTTCAAGCATTTGTTTTCACTGCAAAGACCACATTCCTTGTTGGCCGGAATTTGTTTGGAGTTATGTGTCCCGATTGCCTGGCAGGCAAATTAATTTCGGGTTCTCATGTCACACTCATTTGACAACCGCACAATGGCCAAATCAAAGACAATAAAAGCCAACAGTCGAGAGGCAGAAAACCATTAGAATTTGCGAGCTGAGCCTTTTGAGACGTCAAAATTGAGAGGGGCCCCAGCCGGGCCAAGGATTAATTTGTGTTAGACGAGAAATAAAAAGCAATTTGCCGCTCATCCCGCCCCCCCCTATTTTTTTGGCTGTTCCAGCCCTCCGATTTCCCCCGATTTCCCTCGATTTCCCTTCGAATTCCCTGCCATTCGGGGCCAAAAATGCAAAAGAAATGAGACGCAATTCTATTTTTTATGGCTACATTTATTTGAGATGCTTTTAAGCACACTTACGCTCCGCTGCCTCGCCATGTGAGCAGATCTATATGTACATATATATGGGGCATGTATATATTATATATATATACATATATGAACAGTCGATGGAAAGAGACTAGGAACCCGATGCCAGCATTACGCTGATGAATGTCCTGGGCGAACTGGTGTCCCTATCCGGCGACATTCGACTGTCCCGAGATGCCAGCGCGTATCTGCCACATATATCCCTGCTTTACTTTATATTTCCTCTCGTTTCGTTTCGTTTCGTCCTTTTTGCCATCACTTTTGGGCCGTGCCCGCAGCGCTCCCAAATCGGACTCCACAACAAGATGTGGGAGTATATGAATGCGAGGAAGAGCGTCTTCGTGAATACCTACGACGAGGGTATCAAACGCGTGCGCACCTCCAAGGGCAAGTACGCCCTGCTGGTGGAGTCGCCCAAGAACGAGTATGTGAACGCCCGCGAGCCCTGCGACACAATGAAAGTGGGCCGCAATCTGGATACAAAGGGATTTGGCATTGCCACGCCGCTTGGTTCGGCGCTAAAGTGAGTACACAAAGAGAAAATAGGGCTACTTTAACTCTGTTATTTGGATCTTTAAATGAATTCTTTTAATTTGTCAACAAAAAGCTATTTTTCGGGGTATTTTTCTGTATTTTATTTGAGTAATTATCGTATTTTTAAGGGTTTTCATCTTTAGTTATGTTATTATTTAATTTTTATTTAAAAAAAGAGCTGAGTTCATAAAAACTATACCCTTACGAGAGTGTATAACAAGGAACACAGAAACCCAAATAGAAAAGGAGCCAGAAATTGATGCCTTTTTGGGTGTTTGAAATGGGAGGTTCTACAAACCCAGATGAAAGCTAACCCACATACTTAACAAAAGGAACCTCCACTTCAATGCCACTCTTCATCCTCTCTCTCTCTCTCTCTCTTCATCCTTCCTCCCCTCCATTCAACAGGGACCCCATCAATCTGGCCGTACTGAAGCTGACGGAGAACGCCGAGCTGATCAAGTTGCACCAGAAATGGTGGTACGACAAAACGGAGTGCAGCATCCACAAGGAGGCCTCCGCACACAACGAGCTCTCGCTCAGCAATGTGGCCGGCATATTCTACATCCTGATTGGCGGCCTCCTTGTCAGCGTGTTCGTGGCCATCCTGGAGTTCTGCTTCCGCAGCAAGGACTCGCGTTCCGCTTCCAGCGGTTCCGGCATGTCCATGTCAATGGGCATGGGACGTGGCATGGGCATGGGCATGGGTCTGGGCCATGGCGCGGGCAGCGGCAGCCTGGGCAAGGCCAACGGCTCCATGATGCTGGGACCCTCGAGCGCCGTTCCCTCGACGCACACACATCAAAGGAGCGGGCTGACGGACACCATGCACGCCAAGGCGAAATTGACCATTCAAGCGAGTCGCGACTACGACAATGGACGCGTCGGGGTGAGTGTTTTGCACTGCGAAAAAAATATGGTAGTTACTTAAATTATAGATTTATTTTATATATTTATATTAATTACCATAACTTTTATTAAGGATTTTTTGTTAAATAATAATTTGGATTGTTGAAATAACAAAGTTATCCATCGAATTTTCTAAGATAGGTTTCGAAACCTATTCAAAAATCAGTTTAAAAAATTATCAAATCTAAACGGAATCTTAATTATTTAATAAAATAATAGCAATAACTCTTCTAACATATTTATAAGCCCCTTAAAAAAAATTCTACAACATTTTGAATAAATAATCGCAATTGCAAACTAATAGAAACATTTTAAAGAGTTTTAAAAGGTATTCCTTTGGAAATTATGGAATTGAATTGATAGAAATTATAGCTAATAAAGCTTTATATATTTTTCTAAATCTAAATTTCAAATACTATGAAATATGCAAACTTGTAGCCCCTTGTTTTTATCTCTGTTTATGGAAACATTTCGAAATTGCTTCGCGTTCGTCCTATTTTTAACGCACTTTCGATGTGTATCCGGACAGTGGTTCTGATTCTGATTCTAATCCACGCACAGTATCTCAATTGCGCCTCGTTGCAGTACTATCCGCCCGCCCAGCTCTCGGCCACGCCCCCCGATGCCGGGGACGCGCTGCACATGAATGCCCACGGGCAGGTCTGACATGAGCACGCGCAGGAGTCGCGCCTATGACGCACACCCTGCGCCCCCACAATCCGCCGGATAATGGCCAACAGCCGCCAGGAGACGGAGAAAATTATGGGCAGTGGTGCCGCCTCCGTGCCGGCCACCTGCTCGAGCAGCATGAACGGCAGCCACGAGGGCAGCCTAACTCTATCGCCGGGCAGCGGTAGCGCCACGCTGATGCGCCACTCGCCGGACATCAACCAGCATCCGTATGGCAAGTAATTGCCAGGAGGAGTATGCAAAGATGAGGATTAGCCATAAGGACTCTTAGTTGTAAGTGCCACAAAACAGACAATTGTCGCCAAAAAGACACTCACCGGCCGTTACACAAAGTCAAGGACTCGCATAAACTGTTGCATACTTTGAAGGGCATCGCAAGGGATTGAGAGTATCTTTGAATATCTTTATAAATATGTTTAATGATATATTGAATGCTTTATTTAAATATTTTAATGTAATATTATATTTCTTTATTTCATTTTAATTGTAAAATAATAACATGTAGAGTAACTTTATGTTTTTAGCTAGCTTAAAATTTTGATACTACAAATCTTTAAGAAATATATGATTTAATTTTATAAATTGTTCTTGCTTTGCTATATTAGTGTGCTTTTAATTTAGCAACTCGGAAATCAAACGTTTTTATATCTCTATTAATATTTTATTTATTGTATATATTTCTACTTAACATAATCAGATTATAGATGTTGCAGAATACTTCATTCAATGATTATTATGATTTTTGCGACTGAGCAGTGAAAAGTCACAGCCTTAACTGAGGCCACTTTGGATCAATTGAAGTCCATATTTATGGTTATTAAAATTGCAATAAGTGGCACAAGAATTTCACAATAAATCTCAACACTTTGGCGGGCGGTACAACAAAGTATGCAGCTATTATTAATGCAGCCACATTTAAACAATTGCGCTGTGCAATCAGTTGGCAAATTTTTTATTTATTTAATTATTTTTTGGTTAGCCTGTCAGCAATGCAATCCAAATTGAACGGGATAAATTATTGCATTACTGTTAACAGTCAGCTGAGCTGGAGGATCATTTCCGAAAGTAAGGGAGGTGCCAGGATAAACACGGAAATGACAACAAACAAGGCGCATAAAGGACTACACACATGGAAAACACGAAATAAACATAGAGCTGCATACACGCATATAAACACTGCAATTCATTGCATTTAAATGACTGATTAATATTTTTAATAAACAACAACAACAACAACAACAACAGCAAATATGTCGCAACTCAATAGCTAAGAGAGAAGAATAGTAAAAAATACAAACATGGGATAAGTGTTCATAGCAGCATTTCCAGTATTTTTTCCCTCAATTATCATTGCGGGATTTGTTGTCGCGTATTTGTTTATAATTAAATTACAGAAAACACTGGCAAAAAAGAAACGCTAATGAATACAAAAGCGGACTAGTGACGGTAGGGATGGGGACGTAGGACCCAATGCAAATATTGTAATAAATTAATTAGCGATAAATAAAGAAAATAGTTTATCCATAGTTCGACTCATGAATGCAAAATAAACACAGAAAAAAAGAACGAGGCTCGAGTGGCCAGCAAGCAGAATTTTAATTAAATTTATTTTAATTGAAATTGTTTTGATTTGATTTTTTCCAACTGACTGAGCTATGCGAAAAGTGGCTAGTATTTCCAGCAACTTTAATCGCAGCTTATGGATTTTGGCTTCCCCTTTTTTTTAACATCAATATTTTTGTAGGTAGAAATTCATTTACCTTGACACTTCCCCCCCATTGAATAGTTACTAACTATTAGGATAGGTTAGGATATAATGTTTGAATTGTAAGGCAAATCAAGCAACAACAAGAGTCGCAAACTTCCGCATTGAATTTGAAACCAAACAAAACCAGGATGTAGCTGTAAGGAATAAATGTATAAAATGGAAAACATAAACCTAATTGTAGTTAAATTTTTAGTATACTTTGCTGTGGCATGGGTCAAGTTCTTTATTGTACATAAAACACGAGACAAGCAGTAGTTGATAATAATAATAAATGAAAGAAATTAAATAAAAAAAATACCATAAAAAATGATCAAGTCATATCAAAAGACATTAAAAATGGTACTAAGATTATCAAAACTAACATAAATCATTTAATACAAATAATACGAAAAACTATTGTAAAATATTTATAAATTTATATTGTTGTTAGCTGAAATTTATGTGTGTTTGTGCATAAGATCAGAGGATTTGTTTTTAAAATTGGATATATCCGAGCTTATGTTTCCCATTTCTCGTGCATAAATGTTTTATAAGCCCGGTGTGGACTCTAAACAATAACTGTTTGCAGGTGAATTGCATTTAAACTCCATTTTTGTTATTTAATCTATGACAAAATCAAAACTCAAATCAAACAAAGCCGCTAAAGTGCATAAATAAATTTAATATCAATAGTAAACAAGGTGAGCGCTCAAATGAAACTACAGAGAAATATGTATGTATGTGCAGGAGTAAATACCTATAAATATAAATGGTAAACTGTCTAAGCAAATAGTATTAATGCATATATGGTATATATATATCTACAAATATGTAAACATGCGAACAAACTAGATATGTGTTTTGCCAGAACGGACTACGAATCAAATCAGATAATAAAATCCAGAGACAGCCACAGTCGAAACCGAATTAAAAAACTCAATTGACACAGCAGCAGCCAGCGGCAACATGACTACAATATTAAAATATTGAATAGATCAATAAACCATTAGGATTAAAAAACGTTAGCCGTAAGTAAGAATCAAAATGTAATTTTATCCGGTGACCATTTGATTTTACTTTATGTTTTACTTGATATATTTATATACCCAAACAACACTCACATATAGCCGTGTACAAATTTCAATTTATTTGTAAAATATTACCAAGGTAAATACATGGAAATGAGCAGCATTTGATATATTTATTAATATTTAGCAAACATATTGTTATCGAATTGCATTTAAACTGCCAAAAATACACAGAGGCGAGAACCCGAAACCCAATTGAAGGCATAATGAAAGCAAACACAGAGATGGTAAATAAAACTAGCATAATAATAAACATTTTAAAAGCTTGGCATTTTCACTGGAGGGGAAAATCTGATGATGGATCGCCTGCGCAACAAATGAATTATTCATCTTCTCCGTTTTGCCATTCTTCCAGCTCCTCGTTAATCCAAATGAATTAAGACAAATTTGGCTGAGCAAATAAACCCGGTCACCCGGGTAGCCGCTCGAAGTTGGCTTCTTTAGGTAACAGAGTGGCTAAGAGCATTTGCACAAATTGACGGTCTACCGCACTTGCCACATGCGGCAGCTGAGAAATGCCGTTCCAAGTGCGGAGACTTCGCACACAAACAGTGAACAGTGGGTGTGCGAGCTGTGGGCGAGGATGTGGATGTGGATGCCTTTATTATGAGGTCGCCGTGTGCATTGCAGTGTCATGAAGTACCCAACCGCCCAAATATTCTATCCACTCACCCAACTTTCATCCACAGCAACAGTGATGAGAACGGTTTAAAATCGAGAAAATAAATATATATAAAATGAATATAAACCAAACAAAAATATTTATAAATAGAAAAGAATTTTTGATATCAGTAGGAGCTACTAAAATGAAGGTTTTTAATTGTTTTAATAATATATATTAAGTATTCCTTTTTTGCAGCTAAGAAAAGACCAGAAACCTATTTGTTTTATTGTTTATTTTATTAAATATTAAAAAAATATAAAGGTAACTAAATTATAAATATCACATTTTTTTTATAAAAGTTACTCAAGGTAAAAGCTAAAATTTAAGCATAAATATAATCATATTATCCTCCTCTTTCTTTCTAACTCCCTATAACCCAGAATAACTATTCCTAATTCTATCATCAGAAATTTAATAACAAAAACTATATACCTTATAGAAAATATAAGATTCTTTATATATTAATTAATATAAATTGTTTAGATTTTCATTTATAAAAGTTATTTAAATTATCAAAAAGAATTCTTTAAAATACCGCCCATCACTGTGCTATCCTGGGTTGGCTAGGCTTGCTCCTGATGATTTTGGTGAACTATTTGCAGGATTCTCGGGCTATGTGTGCGTGTGCACAACATGAACTAAATGCGTTTGCGGTTGAATTGTTGCCTTGCCGCTTGTTTTGTTGCCACCAACTTCAGTGCAACATAATTAGAAAGCGGAATGGCGGCGGGATGTGAAAGGCTGACTGGCTCGGTGGCAAGTCGGAAGTCATGATTCACGAGTGCCGCACACGCCGCAGTAATTAACACACAAACGAACGGCCAAGTCGGTGGAGTCCGACTGCCAACTGAAGGCCCAAGGATGCCTCACACGCCTGTTTGCTTAAAGGCCACTGCAAACCTCAAAAGATCTGAGCCGCACACACACACATACACAAAAACTCTCCAACTCCACATTAGCATAAAAACCACTGGGCCAAAGCGAGTGGGTTTGGAGCCAAGGAGCCTTCGTCCTGCATTAGCCTTCCTCCCCCCCCAAAAGCCTCTCCTCCAAGTAGCCCTTGGGGTATGAAATTTTCCATTTGACAAGTGCCAAACTTGGGCCGTCATAAAATTAGCGCCGTTTTTAACTTTGCCCAGCGCACAAAAGGGCGTTGGATGGAAATGGCAATGGGAATGGGCTTCGGTATGGTTAGGTCACATAGCCTTAGAGATCCTTTACCTCGCCCCCAAATCTAACCCAGCAACTACCCCATCCCCACATACAAGCACACAACGCCAAGCAAATAAAGAAAAGGCCAGCGAGAAGTGGAATCATAAAAAGTAAACATTTGGAATATTTCAGCTCTGGCGATGAGCTCGTGAGCGGATATTGTAGAATATTTTCCCAAAGAAAAATTTAATAAATTAACATGAATATTTTATATACTCTTGCAATGTATTATAATTTTAATCAAAAAAATTGCTGATATGCTGATTTATAAACCCAATAAAAACAAACAGAGAAACCTTTCAGAATTGAAATTAATACTTGTAGTCTTTTTTGATTTTAAATTTGTGTACTGATTCAAATGCAAACTTTAAGGGTATACTAACTTTGGCTTTTCGAAATTAGCTTATTTTCTTATTTATATATTTATTCTAGATTGTTATCAGCTTAGCATTGCCAAGACAAGGCCGATGTTTGAAACCGAAAAGAGTACTATAATGATTATCTATTAAAATAAAAACATAAGTAAACAAATTCTAAACAAAAAAGGGCTTGCTTTTCTTTTATTATCATTATTTTTGTATATATAAAATTTTTACTTTGAGTTCTGCATTAAAAATCCCCAAGCTTTAGCAAACAATTCTCATTAAATATATGAAACGGAATGTTAAAATATTTTAGTATAGATTTTTTCTGAAAGCGTAGACAATGTTAAACTCTTAATTTAAATTATTTATTAAAATTATTCAGTATATATACATATAATGTATTTATTTATTAAAATGATTTATATATACATATATATATATTATGTAGATTTAATCTCCCACGTGCTGCTTTAAAAACTATAGTCAACTCGCTTGGTGGTGATTCAAAATTGTGCCGAAAAACAGGCAGGCTGATCTATGACACTTGTCCTTATCAGTATCAGCAGACTCTGGCAGACTATTCTCAAAAACCTATCTCTCTGTGAGACACCTTCACCAATAAATACTGCTGATCTTGCTTCGGATTCTTTAGTTGTTCAGCTAAGATGGAGGGAATTACTCGGTTTTTGTGTCTTCTGTTGTTAATTGGCTTCACTCGTTCCCGGCATCCCAGCCCGGATAAGGCTGCCCTGGATTTCTTATATAAAAACCTGGATGACAGCGCCGATCCGTGCGAAAATTTCCAAACTTTCTCCAGTGGAAAGTTTGAAAGTCTTCATGCAAAGGACCAGCTCATAGATCTCGACGACTCAATACGTCACGCGTCTGATGTCAAGCTGCAGATAGTGTTGGAAGAGCTGAAAAATCGGGTCTTCATCGATGAGTCCAGTGTGGAGGGGAAGGCATTGCGATTCTACGAGGCTTGCCTCACTCCTTCCGATGCGACTCAGCGTTTACTTACCTACCTCGAAATTATGTCACCAGCGGAGGATGTCCCCTGGCCAACGTCGAATTTCCCAGACAGTTGGTGGCCGAGGGCGAAGTTCCAGTGGCTGGAAGCTTTGGCTAGGCTCCGGCGATTTGGCATCGAGAATCTTCTGTTCCGGATGAATGTGATCCAAGACTGGTACGACCCGAAAAAATTTGTTGTGTACCTTAAAAGACCAACATATCCGACTATCCCGGAGGAAAGAGATATTCGTAACGTTCTAGCAGCCATTGGAGTCCCGAAACGCTATCCATCTATCAATAGCTTAATAGCTGGCATTAACGATTTAGACGTCGATCTGCAGAACCTACCGCCGGAAGAGGACATATCCTACACACTGAGCATTGAAAAGTTTGAGGATCAGACGGGAATCCAGCTATCCAAGTACCTTGAAATCAGTTTTGGCCGCCCATTCGATGCCAGCTTGGAGGTGAAGATCGTGGGTATGGGTTACTTGGAGGGTCTGAAGGCGGTGATGGAGAATTACAAGAATGAAGTGGTTGCTACCTACATGATTATGGGCATAGTCCGCTCGTTCATTCAACTGAAAGTCGTTCAGAAGGGCGGAAGTAATAATCCGGAAAAGTGCGCGGGTGCAGTGCGTCAACACATGGAACTGGCGAGCGAGCTGCTGTATAAGGATTACTACTTTCGGCAGGGAAGGAAGCAGCGCTACAATCAAGATGTGCAGCAGATATTCGAGGTGTTTCGAGGGGCCTTTCTGGAGAGGATCGAGAGAAACCGCCTGAACCTTACCGCCGAGGAGCAATCGTTTGTCAAGCAGAAGCTCCTCGCCTTTAAAGTCCAGCTGGGATCCCTGCCCAATGTTCCCGATCAGCGTCGTTTTGTCAACGATTTTTATTCGGATCTGGAGTTGGACGAATCTGGGACAAACATGGCCAGAACTCAGCTGAAAATTCTGGAGCATTTCACTCGACACACGCTGAAGCAGCTCGATCGACCCACACCCAATGGCAACCACTTTTTCCTGCTTGAGGAATTTGACTATTCCCTGAATGTCCAACCACATTACAAGACGAGCAACTTAGTCGTTGTGCCCTATGATATCCTACAGGAACCCTACTTCTCACCGGATCAGCATGACGTCTTCAAGGTGAGTCTGCTCGGGTTCTCGATAATCCGCGCCGCCTTGGTGAACTTCAAGCCATATTTTATGCGCTTCGACAACGAGTCCAATTATAGCGAAATGATGGAAAATTTTAAAGAGAATTCAGCCTACGTAGAGGCAACCACCTGCCTAAGTCGCTACGAAAATGCCGAAGATCTTGATGATCATGCAATCCATGTGGTGGCTCTGCAGCTGGTCTACGATCTGTACTTTGGGGAGGACTCCAAGTTCAGCCAGGAACAGCCGAACTTTACCAAGTTGCCGCTAAAGCAGTTATTTCTGCTCAACTTTGCCCAGAACTTGATGAGCGAATGGAGGGCAGGGCGCCTCCACCAGGCTGTGCGCAATCTTAAGGACTTTGGTGAGATCTTCAACTGTCCCGCTGACTCTATTCTAAATGTCAAAACTATATGCGAAATATGGTAGGGAATTTTTAATATAAAGATTTTAAATAAAGCTACTTTATATAGCTGTTGAAATATTTAAATATTATTGAATACATTTAATTTCAAGTGCTTTTATTATGTATTCTTTATTAAGCCATAATTTTAGATGGTTTGTATATTTAAAAATGTCTGGAAATTCTCTAAATAAATAAAAAATTCCTTTGTTTAAAATTTTCATCTCTCTCACGCCAGCAAATTGCCATCTCTAGATTTGGCCTTCACATTTTTGACCACCTTGGGATTGACGAATACCCTACCCCCTGTCTCTCGCTCGCCCTCGACTGCGGCATAAAAACAAATGAGGCCCCAAACGTGCACTGGCACTTTGCTCGGCGGGTGGCCGGGGTGGCCCAGTGGAGCGTTCCTTGATGAAATGGCACACATTTCGACCGGGGCCCAGGCCATTTCTCATAGCGAAAGTAAATAGGCAACCGGGCCAAAGGGCGCTGCTTTGATGGCCCTAATCGATCAAAGGCAAACGCCAAATCAATTGCCCGCCGCCGCCGCCGCCTTCTGCAAATTCCGGGTTTCCCAAGCTCACAGAATCCGGTAAAGGCAAAGGCATAGGCGATGGCAGCGAATCACTTACCATAATGAGGGCCTAGATTGTCCAGACCGCCAGGCATACGTGCTAATAAATCTGCCCGAATGTGTTTATTTATTTGGTTGCCGTGGTCGTAGCCGTGGCCGTGTCCATTGCCATTGCCATTTCCATTTCCATTTCAATTTCCATTGCGATTGAGCCTGTCACGGCGGTCCTTACAATTTTCATTGATTTATGCCGACCGCGTTTGTCGTTTTAAATATTTATCGAAATGATTGGCGTCCACTTGCCTTACATCTTAATTATCGGGCCGCAGTGGAATGGAAATGCATGAGGGCGGGCCTAAAGCGCCTCAATTTACATGGCCATGGAGTACCGAATGCCCAGTGGATTACACTGACCAGCAGGTTTTACAGTTCAAGTGGGATTAACGAAGCAGAAAATATGTATATGTATGTATTCTGTTAATAAATCGAATGTTACAAGTATGTATATACCTGGTAGTGAATCCTTTTATGTTTTTAATATCGTATTTTATTAAATATTTTATTTCATACTTTATTCAGTTTTTAATTGTTTTTAAATGGGCTTTTAATTTAGTTATGAATTTTTGTATTTATTAAAATTCATCCAAGAGGAAAACAATGAAAATACTTGGAAAAAGTATAACAAGTTGCTTAAATAAATACAAGAAATATAATAATACCTAAAGAAACAAATTAAAAGACTCCCAAATGTGTATCCTTAGTCCTGTTGCCCAGTGTATTCCAATTAGGACGTGGCATGCGTGCTTCGAGTGCAGCTCCGTTTATTCCACTGTTCCGACGGCCTTAATGAGCGGTCATCTTCAATTAATGTGCAAAATATGCATTCACCATTTTTAATTTATTTTAACCATTCCACTGGCTGCCTGGTTGAGCCATGAAACGGGACCGGAGGAAGCTGCCCGCCCTGCCCAGTCCTGCCGGCTGCCATATCACTTACCTTTGCATATTTTATTGAAATTCAACGCCCGCATATATATAAGTTCTGCGTTACGTCGCTGACGCTGGCCAGCGTCCACGTAAATTGGCAAATTACGTTGCCAGCATTTCAAATGCGTCCCGGAAACCCTGGAGGAACGAACGGTAACCGGAGTGGGTTGCCGCCTCGTCCTATGACGTCCTGTCTGTGTACGCCTTAATTACCAGTTATATTAGAACCGATGCCGCACACTGCTCCGCTCCTCCCCCCAGAAGGCTCGTATTTTTCGGTCCTATAATTGATATTTTGGGAATTGCGGGTCTGTCTTCAGCGAACGTTTCATGTTGCGCAACGAACACAACGCTTCACGAATATTAAATGGGAGTCCAAGGGGCGGGGATGGCTCGGTTTCGAGGACTTGCCTAAGGATGTGTCTCAATTCATAAAATAATATTTGTGCAGCAAGTAGATTTGTAAAACTAACCAGGGATAAGTAGAATTAAAGTCAATTGTTTGTAGTTCTTATAAGTGTTTAGATAATACCTATTTAATTTCAAGAAAATAAATAAGAAATTAAGTAATCAATATGTAAATGTGTAGGAATATGTAGGATATATGATATATACATTTTTTTAAAATTATTAATAACCTCATTTCATAATTTTATAATCAAAAGTTTTGAGAAACCAAAATGGCTAATAAAAAACCATCAAAAAGGATATAAATCGTTGAATATATTATTAAGTACAAAGAACGTATTTTCTGGAAAATTCTCCTCACCAATTTTCCATATTTTCTCTCTTTTATTTAATTTTCTAAATTTCAACCTAGTTTCTTGTATATTTCTATTATAATTCAATCAAAGCATTTTATAATTTCCCCTAAAATATGTTGCAAAAGGTCATTACACACACATTTTATGATGCATTATCCTGATTTTGCAACCCCTGTGCCGTTGCCCGTTTGGTCTGTCCATTATTAAAAGGTTTTGCGGTTTTTCTGTTAACCAATTTGCTTGTTTCCCGTTTACATGTGCATGCCAATTTGGACATTGAACGGCCGTCTCGTCCCGTCACTTGTCGCTGCTGCTGCCGCTGAAATATTGAAAACTTTTGTGCGGTCGGCAGCTGGATTTTTATCCCAGTATCCCTGCATTTCCGCAATTGTCAATTAAAAGTATTACAAACGGGTAGTGCAGGGAGTGAAGGAGGAAGGACGACGAGTATTGCCCACAAAGCGGCATGTAAAAATCAATCAGAGGACATCGGCGACATCGACCGCATTAGCCGGCCAACTAGGCGGATGGATGATGAAGGATGGACGAAGGACTTGGAAGGAGGAGAGAAACCGCAGTCAACTTGCTGATTGCGCTTTGTCCTGTGGCCATAATCCCAGGACCCAGTCGAAGTCCTGCTCCTTGTAGCTGTGCTTCTCCCCACCTCCTGCTCGTGCTGTGGCTTCTGTGGCCTCCTTTGTGCTCGATTTAGTTTCGGGACGAAAAACTTTTGCCGTCTGCCAATACAAGAGTAATTATCGGAAATGCGGTCTAGACGTAATCCCGGCTAATGAGCAGTTACGACTCCTTCAAGTGTCGCCTTCGACGACAAATTGAAATATGCCGGGGAATGTGCCAGCTTGATATGTCAAAATATGAACTGTGGTGGCATTAATACAGCATATAGCGACTGCATCTGACAGACGAACGACTATGACGATGGCGGCGACAGCAATGTCTGCCAAAACTTTAGTTTCCATTTTTTTTTCTCTCTCGAGCCGAAGGATAGACGAAGCGCACTCCTGACAGCTGATTGATGCATTTTGCAATTATTTTTGACGCTGCCGGCGAGCTGAGATTGAAAACTTGTCAGTTGCATTGACAGAAAGTGCGGAGAAATGTTTGAAAATGCACATGAATGATACGACAACGATATGGGGTTTGTTAACACAATTTAGCAGGACGAAAAACCACCAAATATTGTATTATTTATTTATAGGTTTATTTATTATTTTACTATTATTTTGTATACAAGTAATCAAAGCAACTCCCCCACTCTAAACATTTGTATATCATTTATTTTACTATCTCTTTTGAGATAAATACATCCTCTTTGTTCGGAAACACCTTTTTGTGCTAATAAAAAGCACAAGTAGTTTTAATAAAACAGTTGTTTAACTTTTCACTCCCCCCCTTCTCTCTTTCTCTGTGCCAAAATTGTCCTTAAAAGACCAAGGGGAGTTCCAGCACACGCCTGAACAATTTTTATTTGCCACATTTTTATCTACATCGAAACTTTGGCGTAACAAAAGATTAGCAAAGTTATGCCAAAAGAGCGAAACTTGTTCTGCTTCTGCTTTCCCAGGTGATTCTTTTTATATTTTCTTTGGCCCGCGTTTTACCTTTAGCAGGTTACAATTTTTCCTTGGCCAATCCCCCGGCATGCCGAAGCTCTGGAAAATGCATAGAATTCAACTAATTAAGACGCAGGGCGAGGAAAAACTGAGGGGACACCGAAGCGTGCGATGCGAGAGATCTTATCGCCGGTGCTGAGGTGCTGAAAAATATTAGAAACTTTTAGTGCCGCGAAGCTTCCTCAGAGGAAACTTTTGCCTTTGACCAGCAGCAGCAGAAATATGGGAAATATATGTATAGAAAGGTAAGTGCATATATATAAGAAGCAGGTACGCAAGTGACAGAAAATCCTCATGGCGAAAGGGAAGCGCATTGCAATTTTCTGCATAAAAATAAATTGGCTTGGGATCAAACTCAAAGTTAAGGATGAGACAGTCAGTGAAGAGGAGAGCTCGATGCAAATTGCTTAGTTTTATGGCTTTGGCTGTCAACTAATCGAAGAGAAGCCAATGAAAGGTAATAGGAGTTCTCCGAGTCGGAAATAAATTGCTTATGATGCTGGTCCTGTCACATACTTGATTTTATTCGCCCCTCGACAAATCCCAGACAGGATAACCGAGTGCTGAACAAGTGTGGCTTCATTGTATTTATGATATATTTCGCACATTTCTCCTAGCTCTAGATTTGATTTGCCAAGGGCAGTCCTTCTTAAAGTGTTGATAAACTCGAGTTTAAATCGTCTCTCTCCTTCCCCCCCTTGATGATTGCACAAAATGTAAGCCGCTTGTAAGCCGAGCAAGAAATGCTCCATCCTTTTTTGGTATAATTAAGTATTTACTTTCACTTCGGTGTCTCTGCTGGCAAGCACTGGATGTGTAGAAGAAAAGCACTGTGAGAAATAAATATTAAAGGATATACATAAGTTTGAAAGGAGATAAACACAAAGAATCTCATAAAGCTTGAGCAAAAATAATTATTACTTAAAAATGTACTACAAAAATATCAAAGAAAAGGTTATGAAAAACACATAATTTACATTTGTAATGTCTTAAAATATTTTAGAAAACTTGTATAATTTCAGTGTACATGTTGCCGGGGCAGGAAGCGGAAATGCGATGCGATGCGATGCGGCAGGGAAATCAAGAAGTAGAAGCCAGCTGAGCACCGACATGAAAACTAAGCGAAAAAGCAATTAGAGCTAAACAATAGGAGCCGAGAGGGACGAGAAGGACAAGGCAGTCAGGGTGGAAGGGGGGTGTGTAACGGAAAAGCCAGAGTAAAGGATGCTGTCTCTGCAAACTTGATATTATGGGGCTGCCATGTGTAAAATGCAGGCTAGCACAAAAATCGCAGCGAACTGCTGCCGGAGGGGAGTTGGCAATAAAACTGGCGTGTGCATATTTCAGGCAAAAATGCAACATAAAAACATTAAACAAATGCCAGACGATGACGACGACGAGGAGGAGGAAGGAGAAGACAGTGGCAGTTGCATGTATGTAAATGCTGGCAGCGACACATAACGTATACGTCCCGTTTGCCGCTGCGATAAGTGCGACAAACTGATGTTCCTCCAGACATCCAAGTTGTTCTAGACACGTAATTTGATATAAATTTGTAATTTACACTGACAATTTTCCAGCCTTACAAAAACACAGACAGCAATGTTTGCCTTTTGCGTGCAACGTTGCGTATGCGTAATTTTCGCTGCTGCAGCTACATCAAAGCTAAGCGGCCCCCAGGTGCAACGAACTTTGATTAACCCATTGCCAGCAGGGAGGGGCGAAAAAATAAGGCAAAAGGGCACCGAAACCAGAGACTCCACTAAACTGGAACCCTCTCTATGGCCAAGGATCGGGATCGCGCGCTTTCGGTGGCTTTCCTATCAAAGACTAATTAAAAACTTTCGCCAAAAAAAAGGGAAGCAGGAGAAACCCTTGCCATGTGCAAAGTTTTGTCATTTGAAAATTTAAACAAAAAGCTGAGGCAGCCAGAGGCGGCAACAACAAAGACAACAAGTGCAACTACTTCCTTTTGCCGTTGCCACAGTGGCAACTTTGAAATTAATAAATTATTCATGATAAATGAAAGTTGCGCGAGTTTCGCTTGCCGAATTTCCCCAGCACGAACGATATAAAGGAGGGTACTTTTTGGGTAAATAATAGTAACTAAAATCAATGCTCGGGCATTGCAGTTAAAATCAATATAGCAGGGAAGTGGCAAGAGTACATCAAATACCATATATATGTATGTTTATTCAAGAGCGTAGGAAGTAGGTCACTGTAAAGTTAATCTTTACTCTGAGTAAAATTTAAGGCAAAATATTTTTTTTTATTTTGGGACACTCTCCTGACAATTGCCTTATATATAGAGATATATATTTGGTCACTGGCCTTGCTGACATGAATTCAAGAATGGATATGTCAATCAGAACGCCCAGTTAAGCAGCATAATCAAGCTGGCAAAAGGTTTTTACCCATTTACTTTTCCCCACTTTGCCATCTCTTTTTCATGAGTTTCAACAGAGCCAATTCAACATTTTTTTGGTGCAGTTTAAAGGGTATTAAAATGGTATTGAAAGGGTGTTTAAGCAACAGCATAACAAAATAATGAAGTAAAAATTATTGCAAGTACAAATTATTTTTCTTTTATTATTTATACTATTAATACGCTCTTTAGACTCTTTGAAAAAATTTCATAAAAGTTCAAATTGTATTTACAAAGTCAAGAAGGACGATTCCTTTAGTATTTGAAAAATTTTCAATAGCTCAAAAGATATAAAAACCTGTTAATTTCCATTTTCTATTGAGTAACTTACCTTACTCACTGGGTATTTTACTCATCCTTTTCGAAAAAAACATATTGTTTTTGCCAGGTACTGGTGCCTTTCGAAACGTTGACATGAATAAATATAATAAATGCAGTTTACCACTTTAACAATTTGTCTGATGCCCGTGTCCCTGTACTTTTTTGTGCCAGGCACCTTTGCCAATGAATCGTTTCTTTATTTTTAATCTTTATTTTCTGCATATTTTTTTTTTTTTTGCAAAGCGTGCTTCCATGAATTGCCAGTGAAAAATGCATGTGGCACAAATGGCAATCAGCGACATTAATAAATAAAATCGTTGGTCTTTTGCCAACCGACAGTAATAACATGCAGAGGACAAACAACAGAAATCAACAAACAAAATGCGATTTGCGCAGAGCGAATAAAAAAACCGTGAACAAATTCGTTTTTTGATGTTTGTTATTTGTGTTTTTTGCTGTTGTTGTGCTTGCTGTTTGCTGGCAAACACAACTATGTCCGAATTTTTCATTATGTGGCAAAAGGAAAGGGAAATTGTTGTGTTGGCATCCATTTTTTTGCAAAAGAAAAGTCGGTCGGTCACTTGAGTGGTCATTGAAATGTAATTACAGTCCCCAGATGACATATTTTAATTAAATTCAACAAAATCAATGGGAAAAGCAATGCAAATTTCACACAGGACTTTCAGTTTGTCCCCGAGTCCTCGTGCACGAAAAGTACAAAAGTTTCGTGAGCGGCTTATGTGGCGTATGCGCAACGCAAAGCCAAACAATTTAAATTGCACAAAAAGTGCCAGCACGTTGCTTTCTAATTTTAATTGTGGTAATGCGGTTTGCCGGCTTAAGCCCAAGCCAAAGCAGTTTTTCAACCCATTTCTCTCCTGGAAAACTGGAAAAACGTCTCCGCCCCTCCCGTTTTAGCTTTTAGCAAGTGAAGTGAAAAGTGGAGAATGGCAGGGGGGCTACGGTTCCCTTACGAACGGTAACCGCGCTGTTTGTCAAACAAATTAGCAAGCTGCCTAAGAACTTGCAGCCGTAGTTTTGCAACTTTGCTACTTTGTTATTGCAGGGCAAACAATTTTGTGAAAATTTAATTAAACTTTCGCCGAGTGGCGCCACTTTAAAGGACACTTCCCAGGAATACAGGCACCAAAAACAACAAAAAAAAAAACAGTTGGAGGACAGAAAAGCAGCCAAATGAAGACTGTGACGAAAATATGTCAAAATCAAGGCGAAATTTTCCCTGGCATCGCGCAAGTTGATCGATTGACTCGTTGCCCGGACCCATTTCATTTCGGACCAAATTGTTGGCAACATTTTTTAACTTTTATTGCGGCTGTCAGTGGCAGCCGAAGATGAAGCCGGCACAGAAGACTACGTGTCTTTTCCACGCTCGCCGCTCATCAATTTCCCGGGGAAAAGCGGGGGGGAGGCAGGGCGGGAAAATGGACTTCGAAAAGGAAGGGAAGGGAAACAAAAGCGCTTGCCCGCTTGGTCGTCCAAAAATTATGCTAGCCCATTTGCAAACAAGCCACTCGACTGCTGCAATTTCGGTTTATAGCCCTCTGCTTCAGCTTCCGCTTCTGGTTCAGCTCCTGCTCCACCTCTGGGTTCAGCTCCTGCTCTTCCTTTTGATCCTACTCCTGTTCCTGACTCTGATTCTGTCCTTCTGCTGGACGAGTGCATTTGCAGCTTAAACTCAATCAGCTGTAATTTGCACAATGCGGCACAGCAAAAGGGGCTTACAGTCATCGCAACGAAACGAGCTGCAACCTAGCAGTGCGAGTTTCACTAGAGATGACCAGAAAAAGGGAGGATATATATCTTATATTATATATTATATCTTATCAATTTAAAAACATTGAAGAGAAAATAAAAATCTCTGTATAAACCCCAGAAAAATTATTATCTATGTTTTGTGTCATCTCAAGTAAAAATAATTAAATCAACATAAAATATTCTTTGAATTAAAAAGAAATATACTTTTTGCAAAAAGTATCTTTATGTTATTTTTTTTATAAATATATATTTCTTTGATACATCCCTAACACCCCACAGCATTAATCGAAAACGAGAAACGAAGCACCACACAGGCAACATCCTAGTTGCCATCATCCTTGGTCCGATGGCGCAGTTTGATGGTCGCCGCAGATATTCTCCTGCAGCCACTCAAATAGATAAACCCACACACAGTTATCCGCTTGGAAGTTAATGATTATGCCAGATTTTCGGTTGCACTATGCACCGGCTCGCAGGGAATTATTTTAATGCCGATTATATCCGACTAAATACAGCATTTACCGGCGGAGCTTGAAAGCAATTGAAAAATGGCTATATAAATGAGTGAAATCAAGCCACTTACACACATGACCACCAAGCGATTGTGGTACGATAAGCAGTAGTCATTGTTCAAAGTGCACAGGGGGAAAATAATATATTTTTAGATAATTTAGAAGGAATTTTTTATTGTGATTTTGCTAGCCTCAAAAAGTAGTTTCATATTTATTTATTAAATTTTTTACTTAGTGGAAAACAGTTTAGTTTGAAAGTAAATTCTTTATAAATAATTCAATAAAATAATAAACCCACGCGAAGAAAAAACAAAATAAAATAAAATAATAATATATTAAATTACAATTTATTTACATTGAAAATAAGTTGGTAATTTTATTTATTTATCAATCTGAAATATATTTTATCCATTTCCTGTAAATTAAAAGCTTTTCATGTAAATTTTTAAGGACTTACCTTTAGATTTTTGAGTGTGCCGACACGTGTGTGTATGGCAAACGAAGGATTTAAAATTTGCAAATGGACACGAAAGCGATTTCCAGCTTATTGGTTTGGCATTAATAATTTAATGGGCCCTGCTTTTGGCCGACGCCAGCAGTTGCTTAGTTTCGTTATCGTTTTCAGAGTCCTTGTAGTCCTTGTTGATTTGGTTTCGGTTTCTTACAAGCTGTCCACACACCGCACACCAATATCGCATATGCTGCAGATCCGGCAAACGAGTTGAGTTGAGTTGCGTTTGAGGACCGGAAATGCCCATTTTCTGGCCGTTTTTCCGCCTCTACCATTGTCACCTTTTTTCTTATACTTTTTTGTTTGCCCAAAGGGAAAAGTGGGAGGGAAAAGCTGGGCAAAAACAACTGTCAGTGGCTTGTTGCCTTTTTATTGCGTTTGCTTTCTCTTTTCCTTTTTTTTTGTGTGTGTTGATTTCCTTGCGTGTGTGAAGAGGGTAGCTTTTTATGCGTTCTGTCAACGCAGCAGTTTCTTTGGTCTAGATCCTGTGCCTTTCCTTGGGTCCTCCAAATCCCGACCGGCTCGGCTGCCGGCTGACAGCTGGCTGTTGGCAGTTGCCAGTTGGTAGTTGGCAGTTCCTGTTTCCGCTCCCAGCCCTCGTTTCTGGCCCACTTCCTGTTGCACCTAATCGCATAAATGTGCTGCCAATGAGTGGGGCTGCTGCATATTTCATAAGCAATCCGGTTTCTGAGCTTCAGGTTCCAGGTTCTCCTGACTGAGAGCCGGGAGCCAAGAGCTGGAATCACAGAAGCTGGACGGCATTGCGGGGCAGTCGAGGCAAAAGTTAACAGGATCAACAGGACGAGCGCACACAAAGATACAATATCTGCAGCAGTACGGCTGCAGATTTAAAGTTTTTAAGTTGCCATCATTTGTAAGTGCAGAGAGGGAAAAAGGCTTAAATTATATTCAATTATATTTAAGAAAGGCAATAAAGGATTTAGGCTTTATTTTAAGATTTGGACTTTATAAAAGGTTTTTAAAATCTACCTAAATATTATATTTAAAAGGTATCTATTATAATTACAATTTCCTCAGTGTCTCCATCATTGATGGTCTTGGCCAGCTTACCTGACCCAACGGCAACATCAAACAAAAGCGCCTTAGAAGTGTTGCAAAAAAAAGGAGCAAAAAATATAAAGGTAGAAAAGCTTTCACTGCGAGGGAAATGCGACAGGCGAAGGCAACTTATTTGGCAAAGGATTTGGCCTGGCTTAATGATAGTTTCAATTATCGCCCATGTCCCAGCCATGAGCCCCATTGCACATGGGCCAGACCTCAGATTTCAGATTTCCGACCTCATGGCAAACAGGAGCCCCGCTCGTCCTCGCCCTCTGCTTGCTTATCATTTGGCCAGAGTCAGGGCCATCCTGCTGCATCCGACTTGAATGAGGCTGTGGGTTTTGCTCATTATGGCCGAAAGCCAGTTGGCCGCGTTCCGCTCTCTTCCAAGTCTGGTATCTGGTTATGTGACAAAAGCAAATTATGGCTCCGCCGGAGCATGGTGCAAGTTTAAAGCTCATTCGGGATTTACTGGCTTGGCCCTTAAATCACTTCGATCCTAGTTCAAGCTATATATATGATATATATATACTCCGCTGTTTCCGCTTTCCGATCATTTATTTAAGTTGCACTCAACACAAAGTAAAATCGGCAACATTTGATTGCCGAGTTGCCCGGGCTTTACTGGCCTTTGGCCTTTGCCCATTGGCCTGGGCCAACTCGCAACTTTCGCTCAGTTTGGTTTGGTTTCGTTTCGTTTCGGCGTTTCGTGCCCGGCGAAAGTTAGTCAATGCGCGCAATTTGCTAAAAATAAACAGAGTGGAAAAAAAGCGTCAGGATGGGTGGCGAATAGTTCGAAGAAAGTGGAATAGCGAATGCCCTCAGGTATCGCAATCAGCGGGTTAAAGAAACATTTACATTTCACTATTTTTTAGAGCTTGAAAAATTGTTGAAAAATAAATTGATGATTGAGTTTGTTTAGCTTTCTTGTATGAAAACGGATTTTTAATTTAAAAAATACAGGTAAATAATGTGATGTAATATTTATTTAAGGTTTTAGGAAAGCTGAATAGCCAAAGTACATAAATATAAAATTGTATAAATTGTATAAAAATCAATTGGCTTATTACTTAAATAATAAATATACCTTTTAGTTTAGTTTCATGAGTTATCTTTATTTATGAAACTATAAATATTTGAATAATATTTCTTATGAGTTTTATATATGATATTTAACAAATTAACTTACCAAATTAGTTAAGTGTTTTTAGTGCCTTCTTCCCGTCAAAATACACCTCAAATTTCAGGGTAAAATGAGAGCCATTGGTAACTTGAGTCTTTGCTACAAAGTGTTCTTCATTGCCCCCTCTCTCTCGTCCTTTTTTTTCTCTTCACCCCTCTTTATTTTCTGTTTGTGCTGCGCTTTTGGCGGCAATACAGAATCCCAGGAATCAAGGACCAAGAATCAGAAAAATCGAAGGCGGTATGGGTTGGAAAAGTTCTTTCTTATTGCCAGTCGACTTCTGGCTGTTTGAGTTTTCATTTTTATGATATTGTAATATATTTGCTTTCAGCTCGTAATTGACATGGGTCGTTTGTTTGGCCAGCAGCTTGCACTGAATTTTGCACAATTTTTTTCCCTGCTGCTAGCCTTCAAAATTGATTCTTCGCCGACTTTATTTTTTTGTGTTTTGTTTGGCATGCAAAGGGGCTTCAGCTTTGCTTTTTTTTTTGAGGCAACAAATTGGCCGCGCTCCGGTTACCTCAAAAGGTTGACTTGGCCACTCCGATTTGTTTTTTTTTTGGACCTAGTCGCTGTTTGTTCAGCTGCCAGTTCATTGGCAGGTTCTGCCTGTGGAAGCTTATTAAATTTCTTTGCCAACTTTCTAATGGCTTCATTTGAGCCGCTCCCAGCTTTATGTTTTTCTTCCCTGTTATTTTCACAGCATTTTCTGCAGAATTCTGGATGCTTTGTTAGGGCCAAGAAGCATTTGCATGCGAAAAAGTCAGAACATCAAATCTGCGCTCACAATTCATAATCACGCCCCAAGGTGGCATCAACCGAAATGAGTGTCGCATTTATGTGATTTTCCTTCGGGTTCTACGAGGGGGGAGAAGCAGAAAGGTTGCTGAGGAAAATCCACTTTTCCGGGGATGGGGTGCCAAATTGATAATCATTTGCTGGAAAAGCTCAAGCCTCTGAGCTCGAGGAATTTGACAAAATATTAAGTTGTGGCCCGGACATAAATTCAAATGCGGGCAAAGCCGCAAAAACTTACGATGGCATAAAAAAGTTGCCCCGACAAATTAAAATACTTTCGGCTAAATACTTGGGAGAACAACTAACCCACAAAGTATGCACATTAGTGTAAGTCTCTGGCCGAGTGTGGGTGTGTGCACTAAAGGAAAATTTATACATGATTAAGAATTTTAAATATTAAAAACAAAAACAGGAACAAAATGTATAGTTGTTACAATTTTTAAAGAGTCCTTTGAGGTTTTTAGTTTATATTTAGCAGTGTTTAAAAGGCAAAATATAGTAAACTACAATTTCTAAATACATTTTATAATTTAAATAAAATTTTGTATTACTAAAAACCACAACAACTGAAATTCTAGCTTAATAATTTGATTATTTTATTATATAAATTTTATAAATAAGAATTTAGCATATAAAATGATATTTAAATAATTTCTTTTCTCATAAATCAATTAAATAATGCTATAAAATATAAAGTGAATATTTATTTTCAAGTGTAAGTCCTTATATCTCTGTGTGTGTGAATATAAGTGTGTAGTAACTGTGTAAGTCTCCGCCTTTTAGAAGTTTTTGAGCGATTTTCAGTGGCTCAATGCGCTCACATTGGCCCATTTCTACGCAACTTGCCAAACAAATATAAAAATAAATTGTTGTAATAAAGCGCCAAGCCCTAGCACACACATACACATAGTAAAGGGCCAAGAAGCGGCAGCAACTCGGCTCAGACTTTGGCTGTATCTTTTCTATTGCCACGTTGTTGAAATCTATTAGCCACATTTAGTGTGGCTCATAAAATTCTATTGCATCATTTGTTTCTGGTAACTGGGCGGGTCGAAACTGGTTCCGGTCCTGCTGCTGCTGCTTCCTGGATCCTGGTCTGTATCCTTTTCTGGTTTTTCGGCAGCAAAGTATTTCAAAACAAGTTTTCTGGCTGGCGAAACAATTTGCCGCGCTTTCGCACATTGCTTCCTTGCTGCTGATAAGCAAATGAGTTTATGGACATAGCCAGGGGATTGTATATATAGTATACCATATATATGTCTAACGGGCGACCCCAGTGAACCCTTAAGTGCTATGAGTTACAAGCCTTGTATCCTGACCTCCACTTTGTCTGGAGCAACAGCCACCACAGCCAGCGATGGCAACTAATTTCGGTCCAACTTGAGGAGCTTTTGGCCTAATGCGTTTCAAACTATGCAGCAGCACGCAAAACAATTTCAACTCGGCCACCACCAGCAATTTCGAATGATTCGCAATAAGTTTGGCATTAAAGCGAGCCATGGACGAGGGAATAAAAGGACAATTGAGGTTGAAATTATATGATTTTTAATTTTAAATATATTCGAAATATTATATATCAGGGAAGTGTATGGTTTTATGTTTATGAAACAAAATCCTCTGTAGTCTGTCCTTAAAAATCTGTACTTAAGCTAAAAATAAAACAATATGAATATTTCTATCCTAAAAAGGATTGTAATTAAAGGTATAAATGTATGACTTTTATTTTACAACAAGGAAAAATGGTTTTTGAATATTTTCTTTGTGCATTACCTTCATTTGAAATACTTCTTCTATATCAGGGTTTTGAAAGTATATAAAACTAAATTTAAATAGAATTATTCTTTGCCTAAAAATATATTTAATTATACAATGAAAAATCACAACACACTTTTACCTATATTTTAGGAAAGAAGGCAAGGTAATTATCTGAACAAAAGAATACCAAATGAAGAATTACTCATAGCCATAATGCCCAAATTTTCAATTTTTAAACTATTAAAAATTCAACAATCTTAAGGAAGAAAATACCTAATTTCTTGACCCTCTCTGTGGCTACCCATACCAAAAGGAAGAATACCATCGATGGATTCTCGCTCTGCTCATTGGCATTTCCATAGTCGTGACCATTTCCATAGCCATGACCATTCCCTGGCCCACACTATGTGCCAAATGTCAATCACTTTGAAAATGTAGTCAAATCAACTGTCAAATAAGCGTTGCATTGCCATTGCCCCCACACCCCCTCTATGCGTCGTGTGTGTGTGTGTGCCAGTGAGTGTGCACAGCACTCAACGGCAATTCAATTGAAATCAAATATGCAACAGCAATCGAGTTACACAACGAGACGGGTTCCTGAAACACCCCCTTGAACCTCCTATGAAACCAACTCAAACCCTAGGAAAACTCCCTCATGAAACCCCCTTAAACCCCTGCCAAAACCCCTATGAAACCTCCTTTTAACCACCGCCCCCATATCACACGGCTTGGGGACTGCTATAAATGTTGCTTGGCGTGTTATGTAGGTGTTTGCAAGTATGTCACCATCATCGTCATCTAGGAGCAGGGCCCAGGGAGGAGGCAGCCACGAAGAGGCAGTAGCCACAGCAGTGTGCAAACAAACATTGTTGTAATTGCTGAAAGTGTGTCAAAATGACAGACAACGTGCGTGTGTGTATGGGTGTGTGTTTGGAGATGTTTGTCACAAGAGTCGAACGAACAACCTGCAACTTCCTCGAAACAGCCAACAGTTGTTGGTCCAATAGGTTGTTTGATTTTCCTGTTGTTATTCCCCAAAAAGCAACCCCCTAAACCCACTGGTAACTCCAATCGAATGGTCGCCCCCTCTCGAAATGACCAATTAATTAAACTATTCAATAAACAGAACTCTAACTTAAGTTTGTCGAAGTCTAAGGTCCTTTCAGCAGAAAGTAAACACAAGGAAACATACATAAACGTTATTATAAGTATAACTTTTTATTGAGTTGCTTGATTTTTTGTATATTTATGGGGTTAATTTAGGGCTTTAATAAATATAATTTATATTTACAATAATTATGTATTGACAATCAAAGAAAAATTTAATTTAAAGGCAATTATGTGAAGGGTATTTCTAATAATTTATTTAATAACTTTACAGAGGGTAAAACTTCATGACCTCTTCCATTGCTCTTTGAAAATTATATATGTCATATAAAACATAGTAAAACATGAGTAAATATATTTAAATATTTTTTATTTTGTCAATAAAAGCCTTGTTAATATTACGCAAAATCAGAAATATATACCATATATATAACATCCTCTAAGAACCTCATTTGTTCTCATTTGACCTGTTGAAATGGGCGCCCGGTGACCCCCAAACTTTTAAGTTCATCAGATAATCTTACCTCACCAGCCAGCTTTTCAAACTTTTATTTCCCTTCGCACATACTTTAAGAAGGAAGAAGGACAACCTTTTTCCCACAGCAAATCAATTGCCATAGTCACGACTTTGCCAGGGGCCCCAAGGATAACTTAACTTAATTTCAGTGTGAGACGACTGCCGCCGATAAAGCCGCCGTCGCAGCCGCCGTAGATCCTTGGAAAATGGCGGACACAACACCTATAACTTTACTGCTGCTTTTACAGGGATATATAGCCCACACAGACACGAGCACAGCCACAGACATGGGCGCGGCTACCGACAGACAGATCATTAGCAGGCAAGCGTAAAAAACGCTGATTAACGAGTCCTCGGGGAAAAGGACAATGCCGAGTCTGAGTCCGAGGCAGAGGCCGAGGCGCACTAAACCGACTTCCGGTCAAACTGTCGGCAACCTTGTTCCTCGGGCGTCGATTACAAACATAAATTTAAATTATGTTAAATAATCCCGCCCGATTCAAGGACATTGGCAATGACATTTATTGTATAATTTATAGGTCCTTTATGGCCGCCGAATGGCATTGGGGTCCTCTCTATAATATTGATTGCCAAATAATTGAGATTTTTCCTTGCGCATAAAATTTGTTGCCATATTTTATGGTCATACTAGGAAATTACGCAGCCGCCCACTTTTACATTTATTTCTATACATATATATATGTAGATATATATGGGTTTATGTACATATATCTGTAGTGGGGGGCGTGGCAAAATAGGCAAGGAAAAAATATGTATAAAAACAAGCAGAAATGGCAAAAGAAATACATAACTACGCTCAAAAGCTCGTTTGGCCGTTTATGATCTGGGACCGAAAGCAGAGCAATGTCCTCGGGCGTCAAAGTCATAGTAATAATCACAGGAAAAGGTTGGGCCCCCAGTCAGGGGGCGTGGCAAAGGGCCTCAATAAAATGCCGAATGCCGAAATAAAATCGAAATAAAAATCAGCAAAAGGTGCGAGGATATTGTCAAGGAAGCCCACAAAAAAAAACCCCCCTCGAAATGGGAACATAAAAGTTAAGGGCGACGACTATGTAATACCTGATGAGCAGTTAGATGGAGTAAAGTTTATGTTTCATATTCTAAAGAGGTGTTTAAAACTAAAATTTTCTGAAAATTTATGAAAATCTTAAAGAAAATTATAGAATAAAGTCTAGCTGATACTTTCATGCTTTAAAATCTGGCTTAAATATTCAGGTAGTTTATTTATAATTAAAAAAAAACTGTTTCCCACAATTTCAATAATAAATATTTATCAGTTTTTAATTCTTTAAATATTTGTATATTAATTTGAACTCATATTTTGAGATTTATAGACTCAATTCAAAGTTTCCCTTAGTTTCTAAAAAAATACTAGGTATCAAATGAATCGACTGCAGGTGGGGATTGCTCGCTTAGCCAAAATGGCCAGCCGAATGGCCCTAACGAAAGGTGCAGGTGTGCTGGCCAAAAAAGATTTCCACCGAAATGTTTTTCTCTCTTCGGGGTGTTGATTTGCCAAAGATTAGGAGCGGTCGGTCGACCGCTCGCCTAATCCCCAAAAAGGAGACTCCAGACTCCGGAATCCTCGCTCACCAGAAAAAAACAGAAAATGTATATAAGAAGAAAAAAACACACTCAGCCCAGGATCAACTGACGAATGGATGGATGATGGGGCGGTGAGGGATGCTTAAAAGTTCAGCTGGAAAGTAGGCAATATATTTTTTATATTTTTTTAACAAAAGCTGCAATAGCCAGCCGGCCCGGAACAATGTTTATGGCTCTATGGCTATATAAACACCTACAGCAGTCATATAATTTACCGTTTTTTGCCGAGTTAATAAAGCTACGTTTCATGGCCAAAAAAGCCAGAGATTTTGGAATGGTGATTCAGCCAAGAGTAGGCAACAAAATTTTAATTATCAAATGGACAACAATGTGAAAGAGTTCCTTATTCGGGGGGTTTATTTCCTTTTTTTCTTCTATAATTTGAAACAAAACAAATGGTTTCTTTGGAGGGTTGATTTCAGTTGTAAGTTCTTGCCAGATTATTAAGATTTCCGAATTTTTACGAATATTTCCTTTATTGTTAAGAAAGTGTAATTTGTCATTCTTGAAAAAAGAGAATAGTAGACTTATTCTAAAGAGAATTTTTACCCAAACATTTACTAAGAAAATTTATTGTGCTTACTTAATTTCTTATCATTATATATTATTATATATATATATATATATATATATATATAACTAAAATAGAGAACATAAGTTGAGAAAAACCTTGTTCTCTATAGATATTTTATTCAATTCAAAAAGTTTATAAAAATTGTGTATTAAATGTAAAAAAATGCCTAAATGTAATAAATAAATTAGATTTCGAAAAAGAAAACATATATTAGTTGAAAATATATTCGAACAGATATATACCGAAAAAGATAGTTTATTATTTCTTTATGGAGTTTTTTCAACAACAAAAAAGAGCTTCAAACTAAGAAAGGATAAGCACCCACCAGTTCTGCCAAAACTTTCACTTATTATTAACCCCACAAAGCCGCAACACAGCAGCAGTGGCAGCGGCAGTGTTTTTCTGCCTTCCAGGCAAAATGCCACTTGCTTATCTCATTTCATGCAAATCCCAAGCCCAAAACGCGCCCAACTTTCGGCGCAAATAAATTTACATTAGCGACAATCGAGTTTCACCCGAACGGGAAGGGGGCTCTAGAAAACGGTTAGCGTTTTTCGCCAAAATATAAAGTTGCAGAGTCAAAAGTGAACATCGCATCGTCAACGGGAACGCACTTGCTGGGGATTAGCGCAAGGATTGACTTTAAGACGTCAGGCACCCAGGATACTTGAGCACTCGGCCCGGCAATAAAGAAAAAAAAAGAAGAAGGAACCACCACCACCAGCACCACCGTTGAGCAGAAAGAGCTAGCTTAGTCCTGGCAAAAAATCAGCAAAGGATCCGGGTGGGACAGGATGTCTGCTACTGCTGCGCCTGTGCCGACGAAATGGCATAAATTTCAAAGTTTATTGCATAAATTGTCGTATTTTGAAAATCTTATTGCCTTTATAATGCCCCGGCCAGGCACTGGGCCCACCTGTCTGCCCTGTGAGAGAGTTCTGCATCCTGGCAGGCAGTCAGGATTGCGACTAGGGCGTATCATTTACTTGTTTGCGGCAAAGGCACAGCGCCTAGGCGCCTGTTGGCTGAAGCTTCCGAGTTTTTATTGCGATAATAATCATAAAACATGCACTTAACAAGCAGCTTGAAATATGAGACCCAACCGTATAGCTCTGGCAACTTAAATTTCTGCACATTTCTATTGGGTCTGATTTATTTACCCGCGTCTAGAGAGAGAGAGAGTAACCCAGAGTTGGGGAATCAGAAAGTCCTCGCCACCGAATTGAGACTGCAAGTTGGGAATCAGCAGCGACTTAATTGATGCCGAGCCGGGAATGTTGGCTAATTCGTTTGTAGGCACAAACAAATTTGTTAACAAATTTGCGTTAATGCCATAAGAAATATTTACACAGTTTTGCCCTTGCCCCCAACATGTACATGTGCTGCCATAAATTCAATTGCGGGGAGTGTATCTGGGAGTAAGCCTTTCGACCTTCAATGAGGCATGTGCCGGCAGCAACTCATTAAGCCGTTGGATACGATGGCAGCACCATGTCCTTCGGGGCGAGGCGTGGATAAGGAGGGCATAAAGATGGCGGGGGAAAAATACCAGACCAAGGCAAGCCAAGCCAAGCCAAGCCAAGGGGTTGGATGGGTGAAGCCTTGCTGCTGCTGCGGTTTATTTTCGGCTGTTATTATTTGTTTAATGAAATAAACGCACGACTTTCATCTTCATAAAACGGCATTATGGCATTAGCGCCGCAAATTTATGAGGTTCACCCCGCTTCTACAACTTCACACCCTTCCGGCCACGCCTCCGTCACGCAAAAATTGGAGAAAACAGATGGGAAAAGCTAAACGAGGGTAGGGGAATATGGAATACTCTTTAGTTCGAAATTTATATAAACATTCATATGTAATAAATACTTGTTTCTAGGTGAAAATACAAAATATTTTTATTTATTATTTATTATTTTTGAATGCATTTTTTAAAGTAATATGAGACCATTTTAAAAATTACTATAATAAGCTTAGATCTATGTAATTCTTCCCCGCCTAAATCATACATTTGTTGTCTTTACTTGACTCTATTAAAATTAATGTTTGTATATAAATAAATATACTATTTTTATAAGTTCGATATGTATGTAAAACTTATATTTAAAATAATATTTTATAAGTTAAACTATAATCAATTATATTCAAGCTTTCATTGATACCTGCATATTACATCCCCTTTAAATAATCAATTATTCCTTATAACTCTCCATAAACAATTTCCATGTAAGTAAATAAATTAAGTAATAATTTCTTATGATATTATTTACTTAGTTAGTTCCTTTTTAATATTTTTCCCACTAATTACTCAAATAATCATACCCAAAAATATGAAATGTGGCAATTATAACCCCCCCTTGTAATTACTCGGCGTGAGCCTCATGAGGAGTGCATAATTCCCGTTTATTCCATTTAGTTGTGTTTTTGGTTTGGGTTGATTTTTATGAACTGCGCTGAGCTTTAAACTTTCTGTGGCACACTTTCCGGAGTGCGTGGGGTCACAGGCGCTACGTGGGGTCAGGAATCGTTATGCTGCGAGTGCGATAACCGAGTGTGGGATGCTAAATGTGTCGCTGCTACTGCTGCAGATGCTTAGTGTTACACAAGAAAAAGTATTATTAAAAACTATAATATATTATATATGTATAAAAGTATATGAGCAATAATTATAGCTACAAATAACAAGAATAGATAGAGCAGCGACATAAACCGCTTTTTAGATACTTTTACAAACTAAAATCAACCTTTTCTTCTAGAATTCCCTCTCCAGCAAGTAAAGAGAATATAAACTATGAATTTAAAAATATAAACTTATATTTCTTAGATAGAAAAACTCCATAGAATTTCATCCTTTTCAGAACAAAACTTTATTTTATTTGCTCTCTCAAATATTTCCTGACTCTAAAAAGTAGGCAATGCTCTCTGTAGACTGTAAGCCGGATGCGCTTCCTGTTTGCTTTTCTTTCCCTTTTTTTCTCTGTGCATTTTAGCCACTGCAACTGCTAACCCAATTCCCCGGGGAAATGTCATGGCCAAAACGCTCCGTCATGCTGGCCCGTTTGCGCAATCATTGGGCGCAATCAGCGCACACGCTTTGCATGCACCATTTGCAGGGCTCACTTGCCCCGAAAGCAGCCACAAACCATAGGGCCCCCCTTCCGGATACCCGGATCCCCGACGCCTCTGACCTACCTCCCCAACAAACCCACCCTCCCCCCTGGGTAACATATAGAAAATGTAATTTTCATATTTCTTGCCAAAAGTTCTGGCAAGCCAACGACAGTGGCGGAAAGAAAGTTTTGCCCGTGATGCATGGCTGGCCTCTTACCAAGTTCACAAGGCGCTGAAATGTCTACTATAAAGAATGGAGCAGCACTTCGACTTGGTGGATGGAAAAATCCCGAACGCCAGAGCAGATACATCCACATGGCATTAACAATTGATCAGCAGGGCTAAAAATGAAAAAAGCAAGGAAAAAAGTGTTATCAAGTATATGTACAAGTAGACAACAACGGAAAATTGAAAAGAAATAATAGCAGGTGCCGAATTACATGAAAAATCACTTAGGAAAATTAAATTTCACATATTTTTCACTTCAACACCGAGACACGCGGCCATGTCTTTGAAGTGTAACCTTGCTTCCACCCGCTTTTCCATCGCTTTTCCTGCCAGCTATATGTGTGAGTGTGTGTGTGTGTTTTTCTTCATTCTTTTTGCCACCACAAAACATGAGTAATGCGTTGTTCGCTGCTGCTGCTGCTGCTGCTGCTGCTAGAAAACCAGGTGCTCACTCGGCTTCAAAATTCCACTTAATGCATTGTCTCAAAATAGAAAAGTTTTGCGCAAAAATTCATTTAAAGTCATCTAAATCAATTACATTATTCAGCACTCCGCTGTCAAAGGCAAAACTCAACTCTGATAAGAGGAATACAGGAGAAAAAACTACCGAAAAGCTAAACAAATCAAAATGTAAATCCAACAGAAGTGGAAACAGATGTACGGGGGCTAAGGGGCTCTGAATCCTTCTCAACCGAAATGCTTCCAGAATTGCACAAATAAAATATAAATACGCACACAGACCATAGAATTTGAAAATCGTTTTTGTCGTTGTGCAGATTAGCAAATAATGCAGGAGACGCAGACAGAAATAGAAATAGAAATACGAATCGGGACATTCAGCCTGGGATATATACGCACACACTCCTTGCGGCTGCAGCAGCTTCTCCTATCATTTTGATCCTTTTTTTAGATTTTACAGAGGGAGAAATAACTGGGAAAATATATTGCAATAATACTGAGAGTCTATGAGATAATTATAAAAATTAAATATTGAAAACTATGACATTTCTGTGAGCTTCATATAAAACCAAGAGAATATTTGCTATGATTTTTTCTTGTAGTGCTCCTTTCTCTCTCTCCCTCTTCATATCCATCTGCTGGCTGTGGCCAATGATGCTTGACGTTTGGCACTGCCAAGTCTTCTTCAACGTCGTCATCTTTGGCGTCCCTCGGCACCTACTCACTGAATGGTGGGTGAGGATATCCAGCCAGCCAAGACAAAGACGAAAAACAAACAAACAGACAAATAAAAACACTCAAATCCGTTGGCCAAAGCCAAACAGGAGTCATCGTTGTCGGGCTCGTTGAGAGTTTCCACTCGACTGCGTTTGAAACGCATTTTCCGTAGCCAAAATCTGGCAGGGAAATTTTTACAGAGCACGGGATGGACTTAAGCTTCAGCCACACGCACATCAATCAATCCGCAGCCCACCAGGAAGCGCCAAGGAAACCCCCCAAAAAACACCCCAAAAACGGGGGCCAACTTAATTTCTCATGTTACCTGCCCACAAAACTTAAGCAACATTTGATTGAAATCATTTTCAACAAGTCAAGTGATTGATGGGCCACCAGCATGTCGGGGGATTAGAATAATGACGATGGGAATCGACATTTGATTTTCCTCAGCCGCAAACATTTGCTTAGCTTCTAATTGTTGGCCATGAATCTCAGCATAAATATATTATTATTTTCCCTTACTTTTCACTTGAATTAATCTTTTTGTGGCAAGTTGCAACTTCATTTTCTGCGCGAAAGCTTTGCTGCTTTTTAACATAAATTTCTTTTGCGAAAAAGTTTTTTTTTCCCAGCAGAAACTTCTGGGCCAAGTTTTATTAGTGCTGTAAAAGTTTATTAAAAAACCGCTGCAAACAAAATATTATTCAAAAAAATGTAAAAGTACTTTTTTGGGTTGGAAACAGTTACAATAATCTGTGTGGGCTGACCTTTTGAACTGTTGTGCTTAGCTCTTTGTATTTAGTTTAATATTTCAAGGTCGCATAGCACATTGTTATATATATATATTTATTCCATCTATATGTTGATGTAACGCAATCTGTTACGGGGTCCAATTAAACGAGACACACACATAGGCCAGAGTGAAAATTGAATTTTAATGAATCAACGTTTGCACAGTCAGATAGAGAGAGAGAGAGAAATAGGCAGAGAGAGAGAGAGGGAGAGACAGGGACATCGAGAGGCCATCGCACATGTCAACAAATGGCGGCCATTTATTTTGCAACACAAAAAATAAATAAAATTGAAAAATAATTTGTACAAAAAGAGGAAAAATACGAAATACGAATTGTCTGTCCTCCATTTTTAACGCCAGAGATTTGCCAATCGACATTGATTGATGAAAATTGATAAATTGTGAGCCCTGCGGCGACCACACGGCGTATGAGCAACCAAACTAATTGGTCGAGTATTGCGTATACGCCATGTGCACACTTTACTTAAAGTTGTGGCATTTCTTTAGCAAAGCAACAAAAAATGTCAGCCAGAGTTTGTGGCACATAAATCTAGAGTTTTTTGCGCCAACACAATACACCTGTTCCTTTCCCCGTTTTTTCTGTGCAGTTTCACAAAATGCGTGACGCATTTTTACGAGTATTTTTTGTGTTATTTTTTTTTTCGGTGGGTCAACATGAAAAGCAAACATTTTGCACAGCATACCGCCTTAAAGCATCCACAATGTCTGGCCAAATAACTTTTTGATATCAAAATATAAAATACTTACAGCAATACAGCAAAGTTTTCGTCCTTCTTTTTGCCCAGAGCCCCGAATAAAAGTTGAAGTTCAGTTTGAAGGTGAAGCTGAATTTGATGGAGAATTTAATACCTCACCCCGCAAAATGATTGCAATAATTTCTTATTAAATTTTCCAACGAAAAATGGCCTGCGGGTTCGATTGAAAATTCATGAAACTTGGCCAAGAAAATATTTATTTTTTCATTTTGTTTTTATTTTCGATGTGCCGCCCACTCCTCCAGTTTTCCTTTGTCCAGGAGTAATTTGCACGGCAAAGGAAAACAAGCAGAGGGCCAAAACAAACAATTTGAGATCGTGAAATATTTTTGATTGATTTCAGGTAATTGGCCAGGCTCTGCCAGCTCTTGTTAGCCAAAAAATGCAAATGCAAAAACGAGCTGCAGCGCTTAAGTGGCCAGCCAGGACGGCCGTCCAACCATCCAATTTCATATTATAAGTCAGCCGCGTTTTTGCTTTATTATTATGCAAATTTCTCGCAGCCACCGAACTAACAATGTCATTTCCGCATAAAAACGCCATGAACGCGCCACATTTCCGTCGCAATTGCCGCCATTTATAAAGCCGTCCGTAATTTGGACAACAACACCGGGGGACAAGGGACTATGGACTGAGGGCTGTGGACGGCAGGCTTTCGGCATGAGCCAGCAAATTGTTTGCGTTAGTTTTTGCAATTGACAATGGTCCCCGAATGAAGCTGCCTGCCACCTAATTGACCAGCTAAGTAATGGACGTGCGACAAATTACAGGCGAGGGGGAAAGCAGAGTGAGTTATAAGGGAAGAAAGCCAAAGGAAAACATGGTAGTGTCCCCTTGATTGGATCTATTTATTAGCACGAAGTCGATAAAAATGAGGGGAAAAATTTTAGAAAAGTATCCACACTATTTTTATTTAGAACATGAATTGAATATGAAAAATATTCATATAAAAAAATAATTATTTAACTACAAATTAAGTATTAAAGCCCGCAATAATGGAAAACTTAGACATACAAAATATATAAATAAATATGGCTTGGATAACAATAAGAATCTGTTCTAAACCTGACTTAAACGAACTATTCCTTGGCCTAAAAATTAACAGGATTAATAAAAGACGAAAGTTGTAAACTCTTAAATTGAAAAATACTTAAATATCATTACAATTAAACAGAAATTAATTGTAAAATATACATAAACTTGTATCGTAAACCATAAAATATAGTTTAAAAGAATACTAAAATACCTAAACCTTACCTAATCTCTGCCATATTTTCTCATCTGTTTTAAAGAAAGCATAATAATTAATTCTTTAGTTTTTCCTCCCCTCCACACTAACCAGACAAATGAAAAGAGAAAAAGCAACAAGAACAATTTTTGACAAATTCGACAAACGGTCGTAAATCATTGGCACCTTTTTGGGCACTCTGGCCATCGACCACTCTGACTGGCATTCCATTTCCCACGAGGACGAGGCTTCGTCGGGATTCAAGTGGGGCTGTGGATGGGAAGCCTTTGTTGCTGCCCGTTTGCCAAATGCCAGTCGTCGATGTTGCCGTTGTTGCTGCTACTCCTGTTGCCGGATTGCAGCCGTGCTAATTGTTACGCTTGACAGGTGCGTTTGACAGTTGAATTTGACAAGTTTATACACAAGCCCAGCCAGCGGAGCCTGGCGAAAACCAGCCAAAACTCTTGGGGCTTAGAACCTGCAGAAAGGGAAAATCACGAGCACGCAAGCTGGGGAAAACCTACAGAAGAAAAATACAAAAAAAAGAAGAGGGAAAAATTATGCGAACAACTTTTGCAAAGATTTTTGGCATATATGTACTCATATGGTAAGTTATGGAAAAGGAAAAAAGGAAATATATAGATCGATAATTAGAGGTTTTTAAAACCTAAAGATGTTTAGGAATTCAGAGATTTTTTGGGCTAAAAAATTATTTAAAAATATATATATTTAATAAAACAGATTTAATAGAAATAGTTTCATTTATTTATTAAAACTTAAATTAAAACTCAATTAGTTAAAGCCAGAATTTAAATTTAAATCAAATTGAGCGGTTTTTTATGACATTTTTTAAGAAAATTTGAAAACTCAGCTTAAAAAAAAAAACAAAACCTAAATCCAGCGATTTTTTAGAGCTTTAAGAAGCTGGGCTTGCAATTTTTTTTTGTCCTTTTACTTTTTTATCGTAAAGTTAATAAATGGTTCACAACAAATAAAAATATCAAACAAAAGACTTAGGCAACGAACTTGCCGCAGGACCATTAGCTAACAGCATTGCCTGTTTTTTTTTAACTAACCTAACCTAATTAAAAATTTAATTTTTTTAAGTTTTAGCATTTAAAAAAAATTACGAAAAAATGTTTCTCCAGAACATGGCTTACACTTATAAAATAAAATATAAAATTAAAAAAAAAGAGTTTTAACTTTTCTAAAAAACAAGCAATTAAGTTAAAATACAGTAACATCAGATTGAGCCATATGTAAAATATATATTCATTCATTATCTAAGACAATTAAGAAATAGAAGCACAAAATGTTAAAAGCCACATACTCTGTTAATATTATATTATAATAAAAGTAAAGTCGAAAGCCACAACAGTGTCGGTTATATTTGTCCTGTAGCTTAGTTTGTAATAAACCTTACAGAGTACAAAATAAATAACTAAATCTAACTTGTACTAAGAAAACTTCTTCAAAAATATATTTTATGCTAAATGCCAAGTTCTATAGATTTATTATAATATATTCATGCACACGATAACCACTCATTAAACAAATTCTTTTCAAACAAAAATATTCAAATAATTTTCTCACAATAATAGTACATTATTATTATTTTTGGCTTCCCCCTAAAAATGTTTGCATTTTAAAAATGACCAAATTAGCTAAATGCCCGCGATATGTACTCATTCATAATCAATAGAGCAAATGCTCAGCCTGAAATAAATCCCCCAAATATCTCACAGCAACTGCACATATTTCGATTGATTCCCCTATTTTTGGTGGAGAGGGGGAAACTGGTATGCAATCCTCTCCAGAGTGCAGTCAATGAATTCCCGAAAACCAAAACCCTCTCCAGCGGAAACAAAATTTCACTAATTAGAGCTGAAACTCGCTTTTGTGCAGCGGGTGCGATAATTAAATTGAAAGCGGCGCCGCAAGTATGCAGCTTTTAATTATAATTTTGGGTAGAAACCCCCTACTTGGCATCGTGGGAAATATCGTAGGGAAATCAGGAAAATGGCAATCAAATACTCGGCCTCAAATGGGGCACAGGCACACCAAAAATCGCAGCCGAACCATAATCCACATGATCAGCATCAGACTCACGTTTGCAACGCGTAAATTTGTGTTTTTTTTTTTGCAGAGGGTTAAAAGAGTGGGCGAGATTTTCCGGCAACTTGTTTATGCAAATTGCGTGACTCTCTGTTGGCTTCGGGGAATCCCAGCTTCCATTTCCATCCCCCCGTCTGTGGCAGCCATAAAAATTATACAACATTTTAGGGGACGCTTTCCTCCTAAATGAAATGTAAGTTTACCATTAATATCAGTTAGCATTTATTAGAGCCCGATTAAAGTTGGCGCAAGTATGTATGCTTTTGGGGGGCAGGGGTGTGTTTTGGCTGCAAACTTTATCAAATTGTTTGCATGTTTACTCCCCCATCTCTCTCTGTGTGTCTGCCGTTTATCAGCAAACAAACACCCCCAAACAGAGTGACACCCCACAGGACACTCACTCTGTCTCTCTATCAGTCTCTCTCTAGCCGCAGAAGAGTGATAAAAATGTAAGCCACAAAAGCGTGGCCCAAACACACACGCACATACACACTCGCACATATTTTGGCCCTCTGAGTTTTTTTTTTGGCTCGTTTGACTAACAAGCAAAAGACAGTGACAAATTAGTTTTGGTGAGCTGCTTATGTGAGTTTTCATGCAATTTGCATAATGAGCACTGCCCCCTGCATGTGTGCTTATTAGTGATGGCGCTTAATGTTTTTTTCATTTTTAAGATATAATTAGTTTTTTGATACTAAAAATTAAATATTTTCTTTACAGATAAATTTTAAATGCTGAGGTTTCTTTGAACTTTGAATTTTAGAAACGATTTCAAACTATTTTTATATTTAAATACAAATATTTTTTTTTAGTTTTCCCTTTGATTTATATTTTACAATAATTTTAAATGAAATTCTTAAGATCAATACTTCATTTTAAATTTTGATATCAAGATTAAAATATTATGATTATTAAATTGAAAAATATTAACTAAACAAAATAAAATAAATAACCAAATTAAAATGATATTTTTATGAATTCTCTTACTCTTTGTAAATTTTGATTTCAAACATAAATTCTATGTCAGTTTTATCCATTTCCCGAAACATCTCTATTATTTTAGCATCTCTTTTGTTGTCTATATGCGTTTTTGGTGACATAAAAATGGAATAAAATTAAATCATTGCTGACACTTTTTGAGTAGTGCCCGCCACTCTGGCATATATATATTATATACTACATGAAAGAACCCAGCTTGGGGTTCCTTTATTTTTATTTTCAGCTTTTCTTGGCAACTTGATGAATTACTGGTTGGCTGGATAGAAGCGAGTGCCTAAGCAGCCATGAAATTCCCACCCGAACTCGATTATTTATTACTTTGACGGCGGACAGACATCCTTTCGGAATGGTAAGGTGAAATCAAGCCGGCAGATAATGATTTGAGGAACTGAGGCTCGTTTAATAGGTCCCATCGTTGGTGTTGCCTGTTCCTGTTGTTGCTTTCGGGCTGCTAATTTAAATTTTATTTCTGGCAATTTGCCAAATTTGTTGCCATTTGTGATGACACGCTCGTTTTATGACAATGATACGGCCGGAATGCCATTGCCCTTCGGCGGAATGCTATGTCCTGGCGGAATGGAATGGATGAATGGCGTCGGGCTGCGGGGAAAAGTGTTCGTTTGTTTGGTTGACATTCATTGAAATTCATGTCGCGTAGCCGTTCAATAATAAAACGCAAATACATAAATAAAAAATAAAGGTAAATAAACGCAAAAGGGTTTGCTAATGGCCAGCCAGCCGAAAAAGACAAAAAAAAAAGAAATGGGGCGCAGACATCCTTCAGAAATGAGGTCGTAAAATGCTGTCTTGATGGGTGTGACGTGTCGAAGGACTGGAAAAAAAAACTTGAAAATGGAATAGGGAGAAATTTAATCAATTATAAATTAAGTTTTGGTAAAATTAAAAGGTTAACATTTGAAACCAAAGATAATATAGGGAGGGAATGGGGTTTATTTTATAAGTTTATAAATTGCTTTTTTATGTCATATAATGAGTTACGCATATTATTTATTTTAAATCATTTTTACAAGTTATTCAAATAAAAAAAAGAATAAAAAACAAAGATTTATGCTCCATTTTTATAAAATGTTTGGTAAAATCATTTAAAATCAAAAAAATGCATTTAAAGTGATTTATAATATATTAAATATTTATTTTTAAATGATTTTCCAGAACAATTAGTTTCAAAAAAACATTGTTAAATATTAATATTTAAACCCATCTTGAACTCTTTTCAAACAAATATTTATCAGTGTATCGAAGCATTAAAGATACGCTTTAAAGCAGAAGTCAAACGGAACATAGGTACATATTCCTCGGCTACGTCCTCCCGCCTGCATGCATTTCAATTAGACGAGGCAGCCGGCAAAATGTGCAACAAAATTAAAATGCGCATTTATGCAGATTTGCACATTGAAACTGTCACGGCAACGAACTGCCAGTGACAGGCCAGGAGCGGTGTTAGGAGCAGAAACGGGAGCAGGAGCCAGTGGAGAAGCCGGAGCAGGAGCAATGCCGTAGTAGCTGGTAAACAATACCCCGGACTCGCATTTTCCCCGCACCAAATTTTCACCCGACCCTAGCCCCTTTTGTGTCCCCGAGTCCTGGGCACAATGCGTGCCCACCTGGCAGGCTCTAATTATTTTTCTGCCGCTGCTGCTGCTGCTGCGACTCAACTGGATCCTGCACCCCTTGCTGCTCTGACTCCGGCCGCCGTTCCTGCCCCTCATATCCCGACGCTTTGTGCTCCTGTCTGCCTTCTGCCAGTGCACAATAAACAGGCAAAACTAAGAGAGAGCGGCATAAAGCAGGATCCTGCCGCCAGGATCCACCAACGAACCAAGTTTCATGTTGCATTTGCATAATGAACTGTTTGCTTATGTTTCGCATCATGGACAGGGGACACGGAGCCTGGGCCTAACATTTTAACCAAATTGTGTGCGCTCTATTATGCAATCCCAGCAGCTCCGTTCCAGGCGAACTAATTTTAAAATGATTCGCCAAAGCCATTGGCATGTAAGTGAGCTCAATTCGCACTTGAATCGAATGGTTTGGGGAGTTGGGAGAGAATTTGCAAGAAGGGTTTCAATGGAACTGAATAGCATTCAAAAGAGGTTGAATTTTTGGGAAGGAAGAAAATGTATTCTAATATATATCGAGGATGAAAATAATATATCTAAAAGTAGTGTAAAATGTTGTTAAGGAACTAAACTAAGCTTAAATCTATAATAACTACAGGGATATATATGCATAAATATCTTAATTTGCCATAAAGAAACCCTTTATTCTTAATGCTTTTGTAACTGAAATATTTATATTAATTTTATTACAATTATTTTTCTCAAAAAAATTCTATAATTGCCGACAGGTGTAATTGAAAACTAAAAACGAAAAAATGTACTCAAATCATGCATAATGGAAATGTCTTTCCATTTCACGAGATTCTCAACTCAGGCACACGTAATATATTAAAATATCTCGCTGACATGCGACCCCAAACTCATTTGCAACTTTTGCACTCTCGCAGAGCCAAAACTAACAGCCTGACAATAATATGGCAAACTATATAGATGGATATTATGGAGGAGAGCGCGAGATCAAGCTGCCATTGTGTGCAATTCCCATTTGCCATTTTCAATATTTATTCTCGCCATTACAAAAAAAAAAGGAAAACAGGAATCGAGTTTGTAAAAAATGGGAACAAGTTGTTTTATGAACTATGAAAGTACCTAGAAATCAAGAAATTTTATTGCATATAATTTTCAAGAAAATAAAGGATAAGCTCATTAACAAGTAAAATAAAAAGACCATTGTAAAATGTCCAAATATTCTCTCCTTTTAATGTTATTTTCTAAACTAATCCTTCTTCCTAGACTTAATACTTTCCAGTTATAGAATTTGAACCTTTTCAGTCATATACTTATACCAATCATTTGTGAATCCTATATACCCTTTGGCCCAGCCTCCTCTGGCAACGCAGATGAGAAAGACACAGCAAGGCAGCTACAACATATAATAAAAGTAATATGCTCGGCACCAATGCATTTGCTGCCAAGAATATCAATTTCAATAAAATACAAGAGACTTTCCCACACACACACACCGGTAGAGTTTTTCTGTTTTTCCAGCAATTTCGAAAGTGCCGCTCATATCGTTTTCCTCTTCCTTTGCTTTACACTCTCGACATCCTTCTGTGCCATTCCTCTCTCCAACATTTTCGCCATAGTTTTTTGTCGAAACTGTCAATGGTGCCAAGGGACCTCCAGAAAGAGAAAGAGACTGGTAAGTTGTCCAAGAAAGAGAGAGGGGTAGAGATGAGGCTGCATCCCGCTGCGCTTTTGGGACCCATCGTCGTCTTATGCAATATTTGCTTTGTATTTTTAAGAAATTATAAAAACGATTCCCAGGCAAGAGTACATGAAAAAAATATCCCAAAGCAATCAGGACGAAAGGAAACCAATGCAAAACCAAAGCAAGCCAAACCTAAGCCCAATCGATGAATCGAATTCGAATCGCTTTTGGTAATGATATCCTAGTGAGTTTCCCGCCAAAGGAGAAATAGAACTCCCCTCCCATAGTGGGCGTGGCCATAGTCCATGGTGCAACTCAAGTGTCGCCGGCACACAGCCTTCAATCTGTTGAAGCAAACAGAATTTTCGGACAGAGTCCAACTTCCTTGCGATATTGATAACGGAAAAGCGGAGAAGGAGTCGAATCCTTAATGCTCTGGCTGTAGCAAAATAAATACAGTCATTTTTAAGTTACTTTAATTGATTCTTTAATAAATTTATAACAATTTATTTTTGGCATTTTCCCATATATCCTTTAACCCCAATAAATCATTCGCTCAGATTGTTCGAAATTGATATCGAAAATTCTCAGTCGTCCTGCAAAAATTGAAGGCATCCCAAGGGAGGGAATATTTAATAGAGAATTCTAGAGATTGTTTGTCGCCAGCATCGTTTGTCTTTTCCAGGAACTGCAGTTGTCCTGTTGATATTCCTTTTGGTTCCTCTTGCACCGTATTTTCAATCCTGTCCCCTGCTGCGTTTTATTGCAAATAGAAATTGAATTTCCATTGCTGTTCCTTTACTTTTTCGTCAGGTGCACTGCTTAGCAGGCGGCATAATGTGCAGGAGGTGGCTATCGAAGGACTGTTGATTGCATTTGATTTATGTGGCACAGGGACATGCCGCAAATCATAAACGCATTCCCAGGTACCCCGCAAAAGCACCTGCCGTTGCCATCGTATTTGTTATAAATGTAAGCTGCGGCCGGCCAAAGGAGCAGGTGAAAATTGCCAACATGAGTTGACAACAGCATACGAGACACGACAGGACAGCCACCCTCAAAGGGGCATCCGGTGGGGATCAGAGGTCAGAGGATCAGAAAATGAGCAGCCAGGACAGCAGCAGGTATAAAAACTATTTTCTCTGTCATCCTGCCAGCCAGAGCGAGGCACTTGTGAGTCCTGACGCTGCGCTTGAAATTTTTACTACCCAGAGTCACGTCCTGTGGCAACAACAATATGATTTTATACAGGCACTGGGGGAAATAAATGGATTATTTTTAATAAAATAGCAAGAAATTTAGATAAGATTCCGTGTAAATTTATAAATTTTAATTTAATTATTATACCTATTTTTAAGCTATTAACAATATTTTATCAAGGTTCAGAACATGATTTAATATATTTTAATCTAATAATTAAAAATAAAATTCTATTTTTTACATTTAAATTATATATATTATTTAGTATTTTCATATTTTCTGCTAAGAATTTAATACAAAAATTAAAGCTATTACTTTCAAGAGATCTTTTCATAGCTCATGTTTTTTCAGAATCTCAAGCTTTGCTTTCACAGAGTTTCTCTCACTGTTTTACTATACCTTTACTATATAGTTTATATATAGAATTTATTTTCGTGTGTTTCAGCATGATAGCCACAAATATGACAACTAAAAACGGACAACAACGAGGTGTGCCAAGTGGGTTTGAGCCACTTTATTATTATGGCCAAATCGAGTGCTAAAGCTTGTGGCTATAAAATTATGCCGCCCACATTAGCATTCCTGTGTGTGTTTCATTGGCAAAGAAAGCAATTTGTCATGTCATGATATATTTTTCGGTTTTGCCCGGTGAACAGAATTATACATACATATATAGTCGATTGGGGCAAGCGATAAACTTAATTAGCGTTAATTAACTCTTTATATAATACCCCATAAAGTGGCACCCACACGAACGACACCCGCGCTCCTCGCTGGAATTTAAATACGATACAATGGTAATTAATCAAGCGAACGCCTAAAGTCAATTTCGACAAATTGATTCAAATTTGTTGGGCAAACGCGCAGCTTAAACGGCCCAAAGAGTCAAACAGTCAGCAGGACGTTGTGTAAGCCTGCTATTTGAGTTTGGCAACACGCAAAAGGTTGCCGCAGTTGGCAACACGTACACTCGCACAACCATACACACATATTCGTAGAGTCCTGCACACACGGTCGCATACGAGGGCAAACATTTATTGCATCAATTAAGTTGGACATGTTAATTGCGTTAAGTTGAAACATCACGCACAGGCAACGCTACCTGTACCAGGTAGCTGTACACTTGAAGAAAAATTGATAAATATATATAATTTAATATCAAAAGTGAAGAAATGTATGAAGTTTCTTGGGAGTATAAGACTATGCTTATAATTCATGTTCTTAATCAAACATTTCATACATTTCAGTGCATTTTTCAATCAACCGAAGTTTATATATTTAAGGAGTAATTGCCAGGAGTCAATCAATATTATAAATACTTAAAAAATACTAAAGAAATTCTTAAATAAATAAAATTATCAATTAATAAAAAAATTACAACAAAAAATGAAATAGGAATTAATTATTTTGAAATATAATTTAAAGTTAAGCAAAGATATATCATTAACTAAACTATGCCCAAAGATATTATTTTAAAATTAATTTTCCCCAATTTGCCATGATGCCAATAAATAATTTTACCCAGAATTTTAGTTCTCTGCTCAATTTTCCCCCTGTGCACTCTCAGGCAGGTGTTTTCCCGGCCATATCGGCTTCCTGCTGGGCATGTGAGTGTGTTACATTGACAATGGAGGCGGATTCCAAAGCTTTTGGCCAAAAGCGTAAGCGTCAAAGGCACCAATGCTATTTACGCATTGCGTGCTAATTAGAAATTTGGTTTGGGTCCGTTCCCAGGCCTCCAGGCACCGGGCATTGGCGCTGCCACTACTTACCGCTGCGTGCATTTGAAATGTGACTTAAATTCAATTAAATTGCTAATTATAAGCAAGGCAAAGCAAAAAAAAAGAAAAAATTAGAGCAGGCAAAACTTTGATTAATTACCAAGTGCGAACTGCGAGTGCTATTGAATGGCTGCCCTGAAAAGTATGCTATTAAATGGCGAAACCTAGTTGGAAATGCAAATGTCATTACTGAGAAAGGAATCCAAAGGACTGCATCTAGGACTGGGACTGCATGCATCAACAGTTGTCGGCAAACTGCCTTAACCCATCGCAACTTTTGGCCACCTTATTATAAACTCACTGGTTCCGCTTTTCCACGGGTCCGGCTGCCCACTTGGAGTTACATAAATCACCCGCGGAAAACCGAAACGTGAAAAACTTTCTTGCTCAAAATGTCTGCGCCAAATGTTACATTTTCGTTAAACAGCAAAACGACGAAAATTTATGGCAACCTCTGGCCAACCTGAAAAGAAAAAAAATACAAAAATGAAAAGTAAATACAGCCGCACAACACGAAAAAAAGTTCAAATTAAAGCGAGACTTTATAGAGTTTTTTCTTTGTTATGTTTGTTAGTTAAAAGCAGCAGTTTATGCAGCTTTCAAACTAAAATCACTTAAAAAGAATTTAAATTTGGGAAACACTTTATGCAGCTGTTAATCTAAATTAATTTGAGCAGAGTTAAAAATTAAGCGACATTTTATAATGCTTTTAATCTAAAATAGTTTGAAATAATGTTGAAATTATACCAACACTCAATGCTGCTTTTAATCTAAAATTATATGCAGAGTTAAAATTTAAGTGACAATTTATGAGGTCGTTTTTGGGGTTTTGACCAAAAATATCGATGCATTCAAAATTGCCATAATTTTTGCCGCACAATTGAGTCCATGAATATTGTCTCAATATCCGCAAATTAATTCATTGCTTGTGAATGAAATAAAACAAGCATAAATTGGGCAACAATGAGGTCTATTTATATATTTTTTAAACTAAAAATTTTATTATATGCAATTCGCTTCAAAGGCACCACAAAATTGCATTGGCTTTTGGAATGATATTAATTAATTTTCAATAAGCGCCGAGACTTGGCTAATATTCATCATCATAATCAACCGATTGCGACCCGTTGGCATTTTTAGTTGGCGGTTTTGTTTGCACCTGTCTGCCAGGGAATGGAGTGTGTTTTTCTACATCGTGTTTATCTGTAAATATAGTCAAAACATATACTATATCATATATGCGGTTATTTATGGCCGATGTTGAATTTGATGTTGTTCTTGTTGATTGTTATTGCTGACCCCGGGCAATGGTTAAATGAAATTTTGATAAACACAAATGTTTGACATGACTTTGAGATTGCAAACAAAAAGCTTTTCTTTTTTTCCAGCCACTGAACTTAATTAAATTGAGTTAATGCGAGTATGTGTGTGTTAGCCAATAGTTATTTAAATTATAGAAATTACATTATGCTTAATTGTCAATTAAACAAAGCAAAAATGAGTGAACTGCAAAGCGACATTGCCATTGCCTTTGCCCACGTGCCACAGGTTGCACCACCCGGTTACACCTGAACGATTGTGCCGCCTCATCAATCACCTGGCGCGACTCGCTGCCACGCCCTCGGAAAGGGCTGCTAATGATTTATGATCTCCGGCGGAGAGCGGTGAGTGGAGAAAAGAGGTGGGAGTAAGAGGAGCAGAAGGCTAAATGCGAAAATTCAATCATTTAATTAGGGCAACAACACAACAAAAGAAAATTAATTAAACTCTGAACTCGGCGACGGTGAACTTCGCAGCGAATTTAATTCAATTTTGGTCACGCCCTCAAGGGGGTTCACTTGTGGGTAACCTTAGGGGGCTCTGAGGGGTTTTTTTAGGGGTTTATATAGGGGCTAAAAAAAGGAATCAGTGCTGCCTGCAATATTTTTGTAAAAAAGTCAGAATAAAATAATAGAGAAAAAATTAAAGCTTAAACTTAAAAAAAAAACAGGAAATTATTTTTATATGTTTAAAATTTATTTAAATAATTTTTCTATTTAAATAGTTTCATTTTAAGATCATTTATTGAAAGGGAAAAAATCTTAAAATTAAGCTAAGATTACTAGCATAATTTTAAGATTTTTTCCCATTCAATAAATTATTGTTTTAACGAAGGACACCCTTTAAAGGAGATCAACTAAAGATATATTTATTTTATGAACAAATATAATAAACAAATAAAAAATGAATATAACAAATTACCACAAATCAAATTTTTAAATATAAATAAAATAACACTATTTGGCGGCTTAAACCCCAATTTATGCTAAACATTTTACACCAACGGAGAGCGTTTAGAGAAACATACATCGCCAGCACTGCTGGGGGATTATTTAGGGGGGGCTGGGACTATATGTGGCTTTTTCAAAGGAGGTAAAGGAGCCATAAGACAACTGCCCTCGCTTGACATTTGCATTATAAATTGTCCCCAGCTCGATTTCCATGCACGCTGACATTTCGTGATGGGAACACGTAAAAAATTGCACATCCAGCGACTTTGTCAACGGAGTAGATGAAAATTCATGACCCTCCGCCAGCTGCCTGACACTTGGAGCATTAGATGGGCGTTGCCGCGGGGCAGGACATGACTCCCTCCCCCATATTCTTCATCCTGTATCCTGTAACCCATAACCACCTCCTTCGTCAGCTGAATTTTCGTGTGCTCCTCTCGCCCGGCTAACGGAAAAAATCTGCGTTGCGGCGTTTTAAAGCCAAATTTGATTTACATTTCAATGCGCGAAAGTGAATTTTTGGCGTTCCAGTTAGACGACCAGACGCCATTTTGCTTTTGTCACCGTGTGTGTGTGTGTGTGTGTGTATGTTTGTAAATTTGAATTTTTATATATTTCGGTTGACTTTTGCATAACTGCACTAAATTAAATTACTCAGCAAGAAACTAAAACTAAAGTTGCTCTGAAGAAGCGAAGAGCAAATGCTCTTTTATTTGGCAAAAAAAAGTTATACCTAAAATAAATATTTAAAATATATTTAAATATTATTATAAGTGGGTATTTTTAAAAATATATATAAAAAAATGTAATGCTTATTTTCTATACCCAAAAACTAATATTTCCAGAGCAACATTTAATAAAAATAATCTTTCCTTCATGAAAATAATAAGTGCAAGGACTTTTCACTTAGAATTTGCTGTGATATTGTTTTTAAAAGAGTATTTTTTCTTTCATTTAATTATTATAATAATAAGTATATAAAAGTCAAAATAAGAACTACAAAATTATCAAGAACTCATATAATTTATGATTCAAAAATTAAACTCTTCAAAATCAACTTCCTCTCATCCTCCAGAAACCTCACTTTCATTCAGCCAAAAAGAGTACAAACTTTGTCCCATAAAGAAAGCTGCTTCAAAACGCTCACAATTTGTCATAACTTTCACAAAACTGTCGCAGTAAGCTTTGGCCAAAAACAACAATAAAAATAATAATAATAACAACAACCCAAACCCATAACTGACTTGCAATGCAAAAAAAAAGAGTAAAAAAATACATATATTTACTAAAAACGAAAATGAAAACTGCCAAAAATTGCAACCAACTGCACCGAGTGAGAGAGCGAGTACAAAATAAAAAATTTGCATTTTTATTGAATTGCAAAAGTTTTTTTCGGTCACTGCTGTCACTGCTGACTGCCAGAGATCCCAGAAAATAAAGAAAAAAAATTAAAAAATAATAAAAGAAAACACAGCCGAAAGTCCGAGAGTTCGAATTGAAACCGGAACAGAACTCGCGGCATTCGAGCAAGTGGAAAATTGCAATAATATTGAATTTGGCTATTAAGTCGTTACGGCCTGATTGTTGTGAGAGACGGGCCATAAACAAGGCCCGAAATACCCTCAGCCACCTACAATAAATCCAATACGCAGGCTATCAACATATTCTTAGCAAAACTATGCGATAAACCTTTTATTATGACCACCATTGATTATCAAGAACGTGTCCAACGTTTAGGCCAGAAAGGAAATACAACTAGACTAGGCCAGGCTGAGCAAGCGTTAAAATTAAGAGCCTAAGGAGTACCCACACTTCTTTATCAAACAAACTTTTAAGCCATTTAACCGATTTAAGCGATTTGCCGACACTAAAACAAGCAAGGACGACGCATTACCATTAAGCTCGGCGCAAAAATTGATTCATAAAAAAGTGGTCCCAACAAAATAAATTCGATATGTGATGCGATTGTCATTGTTGGTTTTTAAGTGAATTTTAAAAGCCTTTTTACCAGTTTTTCGCATCATTTGCTGTTTTATGTTAGCCAAGCCGCCCCAGACAAAGTCGCAGGATAGAGGGAGGCCTCAACATACTGGATGCAGGGACCGCCGTCTAGTAAATGGTTTTATTTATTGACACATGTTTACTTATCAGCCAGCCTGGCTGGGATAGATGGATGCCGGGATGGGAGATGGAGCTGAAGATGGGTGCGGGGATAAAGGTTGTCATGCTTCATTTAATGCAATCGAAAATCCCCCAGCTCCTTGGCAAACCCAGCAGCACGTGCCCGTCTCATTACGTCTTGGCTGGGAAAGAGAATACAGACTAAAAAAAATTATTTACAGGTCTATGAAAGTTTAAAGTTTGTATTTTACAAGGTCTGAATATTTTTTAAGATAAGAAGAAATATATAAACTTATTATATGTGCTTGAAATCAATTGAAACATATCAGCAGTGGCTTAATTTAAAGACTTTCCCTACTTATATCAAGAATTTTTATTTCAAAATTAGTTAAATAATTATTTTAAAATAAGTTACCAAGTTCAGGATTTCAGGTTAGTAATTATTAAATATATAAATATTTATTTATATCCTGATTACAAACTTTAGCAACACATTGAGGCACTTTATCAATAGATTTAAACGCGTATTTCAAGGACTTCTTTTCTAATATAAAAATTTGTTTTATCAAAATATTTTCCATAAACTTTAAATTTATATTTTATAAGAAGTTACTAAGACCGGGTTTATATTTATTAAATATGTACATATTATTTTATTTATTAATGTAATAGTCAAATATATTCCATTTGCAAATATTACAAACCAATTTAAACACATTTTTAGCCACTTTAAAAACCTATCCCTTCGTTGAAAGACTTCCACAAACAAATTTCCTTACAATTACAATCTCAAAAACATTTTTTCCCCTGTGTACGTATTTGTATCTGAGCTGTGTATCTGAAACATTTGCTGATAGATGCGCTCATTCTGCAGCTTAAATGTGGTAATTTTTAATGCATGAGCTTGCTAGTAGCTCGTCAAAAACAAATGTAATGATTAATTGTGCGAGTCGGCAGGCTGGAATGGATTGCCATCGTTTTTGCGGGGTATATAAAATATTAAAGGAAAGGAAACGAAAGGAATGGAATTTCTTATAGTATTCAGCGAGGTCTTCTTCCATATACTATAATTCCTAGTTAATTTTCTGAAATTATAAATGAGCAATGCGAGTGTACACAGTCAAATGTGAGCTTAGATCAGGTATTACCCACGGCGGAATGCCCAAATACGTAATTACAGTTATGAGGCTTTGGCAACTTGCATCTGTACCTGCATACATAGTACATACATAGCTTGGGCCAGAAATAGCCGACCTAAATGCTTATTATGCCAGCATATTAATGACGATATCTACGCACAAGAGTATTACGCATACATATATGCATTCAACCAGGTAAGCTATTTAATATACATATGCAGCAGGCTAAGTCCGAGTCCAGGAAATAACTGGGAGTGCAGGTAGCTGGGAGCCGGGAAACTTGGCCAAACAAACTTGAGTTTCAATCACAGGGGCTCGGGGCTCTGACATGTTAATTGAACGGTTCCGGAGAAGGTCAAAGGTCCCTTCAACATACACACACAACACACACTCATCTGGGGTAACTTTCTTCATTTACTTTTAATTAAACACACATAAGTTTTCCTTAGATTTCCATCCTCTTGCCTCCTTGAGTTTTAACTTTCAAATTAAAGACACATTTAGCTCGCAAATCACAGTCAAAAGAAGACGAAGAAAAAAAATGGGGAAAAGCAAACGGAAAACAGAGAAAACCGTTCTGCACCATTAATTCTAATGTTAATACCAAGTCCGAGTCCGAGGACCTCCAGGACCAATGTCACAACAAAGACGCATCATCGATTTTATTCGACCTTCGATGGGCCGCCAAGCGAAATAATGACGGGACTCCTTCTTGGTCCAAACTTCAACCCAAAGGAGAAGGGGAAAAATAATGCACGGAAAAAAATAAAAAGGAGTTAAAATAAAGCACATTAAAGAGCGCTTAAAAAGACTTCAGAGATTTTAAAAATGTTTATTGTTTAAGTCTTTGTTCTGCACCTTTCAACAAATATTTATTGGATAGTTTAAGGCCCACAAATTATTGCTTTTAAATCTCTATTTTGTTTCATGAAGCTTTATATGGGATATAGTATATATTTTTATCTTGAACTGCAAGTAACTTTAAACATAAATATAACCTTCAATCTTGATCACTTTTGATTTGAATTTTCCAAAAATTTAAGCAAATATTTATTCATCATAAAAATGAATATATTTTAGGCCATTTTTATGCAATAGATATGCAGATTTAATCAATAAATTGTTTTCCGTGTGTTTCAAAACACCGGACAAAGGGCCAGCGGCACAGACATGAGTTCTTCCGAGTCCGGACACATGTCAATTAAATTTGGGCCACGGCTCGCTGGCTTCCTCGCCTCCTTATCGCCGCGCGACAAGTGCAGAGAGGGGCGTGGCCAGGACAGTGGAACTGCGGTGTCAGCATTTTCGCAACATTAAGAGCATTTTAAATGGCGCATAATTATATTGGACTGGCACATTTAGCGGTCGCCCCGAGGCGAAAAACACACACTGCATTCTGTCTAATAAACTGCACAAAAGCCGGCAACAAATGGCGCTGTGCAAAAACAATGACAGCAGCTGTGGAGAAGGGAGATGGGGAAATGGGTGTCCTGGACCTGGGAACAGGTCCTCGAAACGAGGAGAAGGAGAGCGAAAAGCAAACGAACTTTGGCCGCAGGACATGTAAATGCAATTAAAACGCTGCTCAACTCACAAAGGCTGTTGACTGATGCAGTCAACGTTGCAATCGCAATCGCATCGATTGCGGCCAGTGTACTAATTAACTTAATGGTTATTTTTAGTCCCGTCAGCCGCCGGCAAAGATAATAATTTTCTAGAATTTTCGCAAATATTGTCTTTTTGTTATAGATTTTTTTTGTCCGGGTCCTTCTAAATAGTTGTGGGGCTCAGACACTTGATTTTTATGGCCATTTTCGTTGCCTAATTGAGTTTTCTGTCGGCACTTTGGGCAACGTGGCAACGCTAATAAAGTCAACACTAAAAGCCTCGTTCAATATTCAATTAGACGCACACACACACACCACGCACACCCACTAACTCCCAAACACACCCACACCCACACACAGACATAGACAAAGGCACGCACATTGTGTTTTCACCGACGTTGTCACCATTTTTGAGCTGCCATTGACATTTCCGTTTCCGTCGCGCGCTCTGATTCAATTAGCACAAACCTGCGTTGCTCAGCCCATCCCCCATTTTTTGGGTGGAGCCGGGGTAGGCCATTGTCGCTGTTATGTTGCATGTGGGCCCCCCTAATAGGCGACTCATATGTATACATAGTGTAGCCGAGGGGCCCTTCTCACCCCTTCTCATCACCCTCAGGTGAGCTTGCTGCGAAGTGACACGTGTTTAAGCCGCAATGTCTGCTGGATTTTGCAGCGCCAACAACTTCAAATTAAACAATTATTATTTCACTGAATATGACACAATTTGGGCATTAGAAAGTTATTAAATTTGTGGGAGACGTTGTGGGTTTTATACTATTTAAAGTCAATTACAGTTTGCTAGTGAACTTTAAGCTTTAATAAATGTTATTAAAAAAAGAATGATTTATTTCTTGCTTTAATGAATTGGATATAAAATCCAATAAAAATGTTTTGTGGTTATAATATAAAATATATTTCAGATCTACTAATTTTATAATTTATTATTGTATTATTCTTATTATATTTGTTAAATTTGTTAAATTTGTTGTTTTCGTTAAGATTTTTAAAATGTAAATGAAGGAAATTTATTGACTTCTTGTCTTAGATCAATAAATTTTATATTAAATCGTTATAATTATTGTTCTTTTATTTTAAACAAATTCCATAAAGCTTAATTTCTTTGGTTTTATATATAAAATAATTCCTACATTATTTATAAGCTCTCAAAAAATGTCTTAAAATATTTATTAAAAAATAAAGATGCGTTCATATATATTGTCATTTATTTCAGTAATAAAATGCTTAATGTTTCCAAAAGCAAAAAATATATAAAGCCTTTTTATAAGTATTTATAAAGCATATATAAATGTATGCAAATAAAAGTTATAATTTACATTTATTTAATAGTATTTTTGTCTGCTATAAAACAATGTCTGCAAATAATGCTTATGACTTTTTATATAGCCCAGCTCTTGAGCTATGAAAAAGCAGACTCCACTATCTAAAGGGATTTGAACTTCAAATTAAACAATTAATATTTCATAGACCGTTAAATAATTTCCGCATTATACAGTCATCATATTTCAAGTTGGCAAATAGCTCCCTTAGTTTCTGTTACTCATATCACGGAGCCGCCACGCGTCCAAGTCGTAAAACAATTCGTGCCCAATATAGTTGGTCGGGTGATATATATATAATATATATATATATATATATGGTTCAGTATATCGTGTGGTAGGTGGACCCCTTTGGGGCTGGTCATTTGACAAGTGCCAAAGTTGCCACTCGTAAAGTTGGCGCAATAAAAGGCAACAAAGGCACTCGCTGAGGCGCCAATGCCTGGCCTATCTACCAGGATAGAAAACGGGCCTAAGGACCTGGCCCCTGGTCATAAATATTATGTCCATTGTGGTCATAAAAGCCGAAAGACATTCGGCAGGCGAAAACAAACCCACGAAATAAAACAGCAGGAAAATAGGAAGGAAAAGAAACAACCGAGCCAAGCAGGCAGCAAATTTAATTTATGTAAATTAAACTGGCAAATAATTGGCCCACAGGCCGGGCCTCGAAGAGAACGGAAGCCGGAACAGGGAAGGCTCTGCAATGGCAATTACTTAGACGATAAGACGAAACGAAGATGCCTTGAGAGTAAAGTAAAAATGTTGGATGTGCGCTAGAATTTCCCTAAGAAATCGCTGCAATCAATCAACGTGCAATGGCAACAAGCAAAATCAATTGAAATTGAAAGATGATTTCCCTGCCCTGGTCTCGTGGCCTCGTCCGCCGCTCGTCCAAGATCGTACATTGGGTTGGGGGAATAGCAGGCGGTTGTCTTCAGTTAAACTTGGGGCGGGAAAGCCTGAAAAGAAGGACTCCCATGTAAACGAGCGCCCGCAAGAAAAATCACTTACATTAATGAGTTCAAGTTGTTTTTGCCTTGCGGCTGCTTCTTGCTGCTTGGTAATTTATAATGTCAGCAGCCAAAGGAACCTAACCGAACCGAATCCAACTGGCTCCTATGCACCTGACGAAAAAAATATATAAAAAATACTCTCAAAAGGGCTGAGAGCACTTAACTTTGTTCTTTTCATATTTATATGAATTTTGTTTCATAAAAATGATAATAAAAACTATTTTTAAATCATTTCAGATGGTTTATTACATCTGCAAATTATTTCTCTAACCTTGAGAATGTACCATGAATTCCTTCCTACCTAATTTAAGATCATTTATATTTTTAGACATTTTTTAAAGGCTCCATAAACACCTTCCTAATTTAAGAAAACAATTTATATTTTCAGGTTCCTAAAGGTTCATAAACTCCTTCTCAATTTAAGAAAATAATATATATGCTTAGACATCTTTTTTAAGACTTAAAATCTGGAAATGAGGGAATTTAATTATTTTTAAACAAAATAATTTATGATAAATATAAAATCGAATAATAAATACAAAGTTTTTTTTAAATTATTGTGTTTTACAATAAAAATTGACAGAGAATTAAGGGTTAATAGTGCTTAGACTTTTATTATTTGTGTTATTAAGTATTATTATATTTTTATTAATTTAAAGAACAATCAAATAAATAATTAATATATTAATATGTTAGAACCCTTAAAGTTTTATTAGGTTTTCAAATAAAACAGTCTTCTATCTTAAATAATCCAAAAATATAATTCATATCCAAAATTGAATGATATATTTTTCGCAGTCTACTATTTAGGCCCAATTTTAATTGATTTCAAATCACACAGAGTTTCGGAATACCACGGAAACCCAATAAAAACAATCAACATTTGTCGTTTTTTTCTGGCAAACAAGGGAAAGACCCATTTTTTCATCACTTTTTTTGTGCGGTGTGCAGTTTCCCGAAGCAGAAGTTACATTTCCATGCACAATTTACACCAATCCGCAAGATACAACTACTCACACACACGACGAGCTCACGAGGAGGAAAAATATCGAGGAAAGCAAAGCAAAGCTTGCGGCTGAGCTAATCAATCTCGTGGCATGTCAGCCAGTCAATTTGTGAGCATGTGTGAGTGCATCAGTGCGGCGGTATGTGTGTGGGTGTGTCTCCTATTGTAGCGCTTGTAAGAAGTTAGTCTAATTAAATAAATAAGTGCATGTGATTTATTTGCCAGACGCACAAAAACGAATACGAAAGGCCAAATAACAGATAGAAGACGGCAGCTTATTGATGTTTACATTTTTGCCCAGAACAAACCCACTCTTTCCACTCTCTCCACAGGGGAATGCCCATAAATCTGTCTCTGTCGCTGGCCTAATTGAATGATAGGCTAAAGCCAGATGAAAATGTCATGACAACCCAATTGAAATAGGTTACCATGACGGAAAATATATATATATGTATGTCTCTCTGCAAAAATAATTAGCAAGAGGCATAAGTTATGGTCGTGTTTTCCGATTGTATGCCACTAATTACGAATTGTTGAATCTGTTTTACAATATCAATCAATCTAACCATCTGTCACAATAATATTTTTGTGGCATTCTTCGGTGAGTGTTTTGTTTATGTTTCCATTTCAAATTGTTTATTTTTTCCGTCCTTCTTTTTGAAATTGTATAAAAAATGACTTGTTTTGTGTGCCACTTTAGCCAATTTATATTCATTATTTTACACTTTTAATTAACACAATTAATCGCATTTAATTTAAGCTCTGCTTTCATGGGAAATTTCTCAAGTGCATTAGAGCCATAAGCTTATTGCATTATTCAATCCTGTTTATACATCCTTATGCATTTCTTAAACAAATCGCATTAAATACTTCACAACTATTTTGTGTTCTTAAGTCAGAGTAAATACCTTTGTTTCGAGCTTATTAGGATTACATTTTCCGAGAAATTTCAGTCTATCAAAAACATAATTCAATTAACCTGGTTAATAGGATATTTATTGGGATTTTGTAAGCACAAACTGGCTGATCATCTTTGAGTTTGGTATTTACTTTTTAGAGCTTTAGTCGGATAATTTACTCGTAATTTTGTATAACATTTAAGAAGTTTATTTTAGGCATACAAATTAAAGTCGTATATTGTTATTTTTAATTAATTTTGATAGAGCTTATTTGAGAAGGTTAAATCCCAATTAAAAATCATTGAAAACTGTGCCAAGCTGCAGGCTCATTAAATACCAAAACGGCTTTATCTTTCATATTTTTATTTTATCTTTTATTAAACAGTTTTGTGAATAATTTAAATCCTTTAAATGTACCGTATACGTAATTTTGAGCACTTTAAAAACCTTATTTTAAGCCAACAAATGGCTTAGCTATTTAAACTCTTTTTAAATGCCTTTCAACTTAATTAAAACTCACAGTTAAAACGGAAAGTGGAAATTTAAATTCGACAATGTTAATCCAATTTAAAAACCGTATTACTTTATCGTAGCTGCAGCATTTTGTGCACTTGGTCTCGAATTAAATTTCTTGAACCCAACTGTAATATTAAGGCCAGCAAATGGCTATATTACTTTGCCACTTGGCCCTCCCTTTTGGGGGCATTTAATTTGCCAACCAGGCCACGCCCTCGAGCATACTAAAAAAAAAATAAACAAAAAAATAAAGGGCGCCGGCCACAGGACAGACGGCAGACCAACCCACATGCTGCACAAAGGATTTAATGAATTTTGTAAATTTATTAAAGCCGCACGCATTGCAACCATGGGCAACGGCAACGTTTTCGCTGCTTTTCGCCTTCCAGTCCTTGCGACAGACGGGTGAAAAATTTAATTAATTGCAGTCCGGCAGCAGGAAAATGGCAGGAGCAGCAGCAGTAGCAGCAGGAGCAGTTACAACAGCAGGAACCAGATCCTGGCGGAGCCTGGCAGCTACTGGCATTCCAGCGCAACCTCTTGCCCTCTCGGCAATCAGCGGGTCTGGGGCCAAATCGGCATGGCCTAATGATTTTCCTGTTATCCCAGCTAGAGCCAAAGAAAACATAATGAAGCCCCAGACAGAGTTCGGGGCAGGAGCTGCACAAAATCGGAGAACAAGGATAACGACAGCGACAAGGACTTCATTACCAAATTGAGCGGCGACTGGCGATGCTGCTGTTGCTGCTGCTGCTGCTGCTGCTGATGCTGATGCTGTGCTGTAGACTCCGTCGTTTCCGTTTCCGGAACTGCACTGACTGACCAAGGATGAAAATCGAAGAAGCTGCAGGAGCCGGGCTTCCTTATCCTGCCGATATATAAGGATATATAAACGTGGCCGAAGCAATCAAGCGTCGATGGCGACGATTTCCTTTGGATTTTCACCCTCCTCTGATTTTCTCTTTGCAGCCTCGAGGCCAAAATATCGCGTGGAAAAATCCATCAAAATCTTTCGCCGACTTTTGAGGCCATAAACTTGTGATTGATACTGAATTTAATCAACTCGAGCGCATTTGGCTTGGCTTTTGGACCAACTCCCTTATTCTCATTCTGGGTATTTGGTATGCTTCCTACTTTTTTAAGGTTTTCTTTTTTTTTGCTTGTAGGTTGAAACGCTTTCCTGCCGGCCGTTTCTTATATTTTTAATTTACGCCTCGCAGCACGATTCTGCATGGCTTATCACAGAGATTGGCAAACGGTTCTGCTTCAGTGCACTTCAATTAGTTGGTCCTGGCCAAGAATACGACATGGATCATCCGGCCACGATGTCTATTTTTTGGGGCCATTTCCACGGACATGGTACATATTTATTTCTATGATTACTTGGTTTTACACAAAGAAAAATGTTGATATATATTATATTTAATATATAAAAATTTTACTATTTTATTTGTCTGTTGAAAACATTAAAAAAATGCAGCTAAGTCCTTTTGGAAATTATAAACCAATCCAAGAAGTAAGTTCTACAAGCAGGAGTTTATGCCTTTTTCAAATAGTTTATAAATTTAACAATCTTTTTTTTGCTTAAAGCATTTTTTTTAAAGCTTAAAGTATTTGTTTCTATTATTTTTATGCCCAATACTGTTTTCTGGTTATTAAGATTAATTATAAAAATAATTATAAATTCCGCAGGCCTCTAAGTAATAATAATAATACAAATATTTATTTTCTGTGCACTCCATGTCCTTTTCACTCAGCCCTTGTTGTGGCTTTCATTTTCAATATGCACAGAAAAAGGCGCCGAGAATTCCGGATGTTCATCAGCCAAATGAGGGGCCAAAGCTGGCCAAGAAGAAGACCCAGAATGCCAGTGCGGAAAATGCTTTCACTACCCAACCCCTCCGCTGTGGTGGACGACGGTGGCAGGGCCTGGGGTCAGGGGTCAGGGCTGTGCTTACAAATTTCAATTTGACTAAAATTGGTTGACACACATTGCTGCAACTGCAGTGCACTCGCATCCTGTTTTTGTTTTTGCTGGACTATTTTTTTGCTTTCTCCGAATGTGCGCCCCGCCAAAATATTCATGCAAATGCACTTAAAACATTTTAAAAGCGTTTCTGCGGTTCAATTTGCATAATTCCAGCCACACTCACACTGTAAAAATGCACAACATTTTACCACTAATGGTGCATGCACACACACACGGAAGGATGAGTGTGTGTGTGTGTCTGTGGCACACACACATGTGCATGCATTTAATTATCGAAATGGCAAGCATCGTCCTTGCGCCATCGCTTCCCATCAGTTGCCTCGACTTGGGCCACATTTCAGTGAAATTGACCAGAAGCAGACATTAAATTGCACGTGGCCAGCAAGCGGAGCAGGCGCCTATGTGGTGTCCTGGTGTCCTCGTGTCCTAGTTGCCAGGCTTGCGACAAAGGATGCCGCATCCGAAGATGATAGAATCGGCCAACTTGTTTACAGTTTATGCGAAATTCAATTAGGCATATCACAAAATTATCAAACATTATTCCGAAATGTAAAATCAAATTGAATTAGTTGTCCTGGCAATTGGGTTGGAAATGTTCAATGGGTTGCGGCACAGGATTAACAACAGAAGCCAAAAAGTTCCTTCGAAAATTACAGACTTTTAACATTGGTACAGAAGTTGATTAAATCTTATTAACATTGCTGTAAATGTGGGTTGCTTATAAACTACTCCTACTCCTACACCTACTACTCCTTTACATTGTAGATACTGCTAATGTTACTTTATGTTGGGTATTACATACATTTTGCAAGCATAACATCAGAGTAGGCCTGTTACAAATCATTACATTGCCAGAAACCCCTTTGTATATGTGGAACGAAAGATATCACTTTACATCTCAGCAGCTCAGCTAAGCCTTAATTGTTATGCTGAACATCTGAAAAGCCTTGAAGGATGTCTGTTAAAAACTTAACATTGTCTATAGGTTGCCATAAACTACCCCTCTGTACTTTTGTGGGTCAAAGGATATAACATAACATTTCAGCTGAAAGGCATAATGTTACTGAACCATTTTATTGTCACTGTTTAAATGCCTTAACATTTCCCCTCAGTACTTGTGGATCAAAGGATATAACATAACATCTCAGCAGAAAATAAAAACATAACTGAACACTTTAATCCTTGTTACTTTAGTATTAAAAGTATAACCAAAAACCACCACTGCTAACATTGTAGGTGGTAGAGATTTAATATAACATAACACACCAAACTCTAGTGACTTTTATTGCACTAATCCTTATTACTTTTATGCTTAATGCTACGGAAGTCAAGTAATGAACCAAACAAAACATACCAGCCTGTTAATAATTACATTACTGTTACTGCATCAATCTTCGTTACTTCTATTTTTAAAGCAACCATAACCTACCCCTGCTTTATCCTGTAAATATTATGTTTTTAACCTAACAGAAATTTTTGCGCCTATTCATGGGCTATACATAGCTATGTAGCTCGTAACATCAATGTTACTATATCAATCCTCTTTGTGGATAGAAAGTATGTAACATAACATAACAAAACAACGCCTAATCAGTTACATTGCTGTTATTGTAACATTTCCATAAACATGAAATCCACTTTTAAAACTACGTTCCATATGCATGGCCAAAACTGTTCTCACTGTAATCGCAGGGGTTGTTGAAACTGTTAAAATTAACATAGGAATGCTAGAGCAAAGTGCAAATAATAATAAAAAGTCAGGGAAATATAATAAATATAAAATAAAGATATTTTTAAGAATTTTATTTAAACATTTTTTAGCATGTAAAAATGTTCAAACATTTAAAATCTGATTTTCCTTTAGGTTTTATTCACAGAAATTTCTTGTTATATTTAATGGAAAACCAAACAATTCAAATTTTTATTATTCTTACAACAATCTCTTAACTATTTTTATATCAAAGAACCTTGAAAAACTGCTAACGAATTGCTCAAGAATTAGGAATTAAAAGTTCTCACCCAAAATCATTGGAAGTCATTAAGGAAAATAAGCAGCTAGCTAACCAAAAGTCACGCGCTCAGTCGGCAAGTGCTTGCGATAATTGTAAGAAGGGCTGGCTGGCTTGGCTTTGCTGTAGAAATTTACTTCGGCACGGAGTGCATTTGGAAAACATTTGCTTAAATGCCGCAAACCAAAACTCAGATAGTTGAAGAATAAAATACGCACACACACTAATTCCCTCACTGCTTCTATATCCCTGGAGTGTGTGTGTGCAGCTGGGTTCAGTGCAAGGATATGCCACATGTGTGAGTGGGTGAAAGGGTCCACCGCCCAATGCCACCCACTGGCGCGCTTGAACTCAATGGTGCACCACAAAACGCGCAGCCAATACGCCCGCGGGTCCTTGGCAACTCGGGATCGTTGGGGGTGTTGGGCTGTTGGAATATGGCAAATGTTACAACAGAGAAAAAATTTAACAAAAAGATTTTATAAAAGAGAGTAAAAATAAAATAAAAGATTAAATTAATACTATATTTGGTACTTATGCATAATTTTAAAAACAAATTCTTTTAGGGAAAAAGTTTTCTGCAGCCTCAAAGGCCTTGTAAGTTATACAAAAGAAATTCAACAAATTAAATCACAAAATGTATTTAATAGGCATTAAAATTTAAGTAAAAAAAAAACAAAAGAAAAAACCAAACATGATATTAATTTTTCCTAGATTTTTCCTTGACTTATGCATGATTTTTCTGTATGGGAAAAGGAAATAACCAATTTTATGATAAAACCTAAGGCTTAGCTACAATATTTTGCATTTTTTAATACATTCTTTGTTTGTTTTTGAATTATAAAACTAATTCCACAGCTAATCTTAAACTTTAATGAACTTTAATCTTATTTTTTCACAGTGTTGATACTAGAATGGATGCCAACTAGCACGCGAGATATTGATGTGCACAAAATATGCCAAATATCAGCGAGGAGGCGGCTGTGCCATACATAATACATACATACAGACATAGCTGTACATCGGCATGAGTGTGTGAGAGCTGCCAAATCAAGCGCAAGCCCAAAAGTAGCAACAAATAAAATTTTATGCGCTGTGCGAAAAGTTTTTCCTTTTTGCATAACGCCCAGCAAATCCAGCAATAGCAACAACACCAATGCCAATTTACATGTACAATGCAAAAGTTTCGATTTTATTGTATGGGTTGGGTTTTTCGTTTCGTTTCGTTTCGGTTCGATTTGGTGGTGGGGCGGCATTGGTTGAGATGTCTGATTCTGTTTGTTTTCCCTCTGACAGCCATAGGAGATCGAAATGTTCCCCGCTCAACGTTTCACGATAAACACAAAGGGCAGCAGCAGCAGCAGCAGTAGGAGCGGCAGCATCAGACACAGCAGCAACATCAAGCGATTGCCGCTAGCGGCGATGGCCAAAAAGTCAAAAATAGTTTCGAAACGCCATTTGTTGTACTTATTTTGGGGAATGCCAGTTAAGTGGAGGACGACTTCATTTGCCATTACATGCTGAGCGAACTTTTCGTTTTCAGTTTTAAATTGGTTGCCCAATTTAAACGCAATTTTCGGTGAAACAATTACCACAAATTGGCAGCCATTTAAAGGCATTTTATTTCATTATTTTATGGCCAACAGTCGTAGAGCTAAATGTATAATTTAAAAATAATTATTGGCTCATTCATATTAATTTCAATAAATAAAATGATAATTTATTTAATTAATTAATTTACCATTTATTTTTTATTTACCTTTGAAATATTATATTAAATGTGTTTCGTATATTTCCATTAGATAGTTGGATTTAGCTGTTAAAGTCCTTCCCCTTGAAAGTCTTTGCCATTTCGAAACAAAACACATCGCCATCAACTTATGCACATCCACTCAAGCTGAACAATGGCCAAGATGGATGTACATTGGCCATGCTGCATGCTATATGTGTGCTCTATAATGCAGTTTATAACCACAATTTAACATTGCCAGCAGTGGCAGTTGCAGTTGCAGTTGCATCAGAGTGCCTGGCCATAACTAATTTGCATATTGTCTGGCTTCAATTCCATTACAGCCGCTGCATTCCCGGTCAATCTTAATCAATCGGATTGTAGTGGTTACATCAAGGCAATATATAGTTTATAGTATAGAGTATAGTAGTATAGACAAGTTCCTTGCTTTTTAAGAAACTAAAAGTGTAGAAAAAACTCTTTATTAATCATGTATTAATACTTAAAAAAAAACAATATATATTAATAATTCGATTTATATTTATTGAGAAATCATCAGAGTTTTAAAGTCTTATTTCTATGTTCAAAATGAAAGAAATATTTCCTTTTAATTCGCATTGAAATTCCACGAGTTCCTAGGATTATGTAAAAAACATAATTTTAGACTTTATTAATAAATAAATCCCCGAAATGGCCATATAATTCCTAAAGGAAAATCCCTTTCCCAACTGCAAGATAAATTCAAATAGTTATGGCAACTGATTAGCTGTTCTAATTATTATAACGAAGGAGTGTCACAGGGTCTCCAACGTATTAGGCGTACCCGTGGACAGTTTAAAATTCCACAGAGCTATTATCCTTTTTTCTTTTTTCGCTCTATTTTTTTTTTTTTTGGTCCAGCGTTTTTGTTGCATATTTCAGGGCGCCGCGGCCAGGAAACACAACGAACTGCCAAATGGCTGGCGCAAAGCGGAAGAAAAACTAAAACAAATGTCAGCCGTAGTTGACGCGTTGCCACCGACCACCACCGTCACCACCACCAGAGAGCGGTTCCATAGTTCCCATGGTCCCCCTCCGGATCCCCGAGCAGAGCAGCGAAATGCAAATGTCATTTGCAGTTGACACTTGACTCAGCACTTCGCACTGTCCTAGGGCACTTTGGGGTTTTCACCTGGGCGCGAAGACGCCCGTTTTGCCCGCTAAAACGCCACCCCATTCGCTGCATTTGGTGGCACAATGGCTGCAGAGACACTCGCACTCTCACCCTCTCGCACAGACACCGGCAAATAAAAGAAAGTAAAATAAAACAAAAAGTTGTTGGGCCAGCTAAAAAAAAAAAATATAAAAAATATAGAGCTTGAGTAAGGGGTAAGAGAGAGAGAGATGAGGGGCGGCGACTAATGCCAACTGAACATGAATAAAGTCGTGGCCCTCGGGAAGCTGGTGAAGCTGCCATGTCGCCGCCGTCGTTATTCTCGTGGTCGTCATTAGGAGGGCAGACGTCAAAGTATGCGCTTTGTTTTTGCTGCGTGCCATGCAGCGTGTTAATAGCCAGCCACCAGGCAGCAGAAGACCAGGTTGTACACTGAACAAAAATATATAAAGAGATTGCAAATAAAAATATATAAAACATTAAAAGTCTTTAAAGATTATATAAAAAGAACTGATAACTGTTTCTTATAAAATTATATTTACTTATTATTTATAACTCTCTCTATGTGTAATTTTTTATAGATTTACCCTTAATTTCTCTCTCTGCAGAGCCATGAGCCATGAGTAACCACTCCCCCCGCTTAAAAGCCAGAAGCCCAAGCTGACACAGTCTGAGGGATGGGCAATCCACGTGGACCAGGAGTCAAGTGCTGCATTTGCCGTCGTGTGGCGAAAGTGAAGCTTGCACAGCGTTCAGCGGGTGGCTGACATCTCGTGTGGCTGCTGGTTGAGCGGTGAGCACATTAAATTGAAGCCCCCAAAGCGAATAGCAAAGGAAAAGGTGGCTTAAAGTGAGCAAGTAACTAGAAATAAGGGGAAGAACGCAGTTTTTAAGAAGAAATTATTTGTACTAAATTTTAAATAATTTTTTTTTAATAATTTTTTTTACATGTTATTAACTAAAAATTAAATTTTTGTTATACCTTTTCTAAAAGACATTGACAGCCAATGGTGCGTATGCGTATTATACGTATGAGTAATAAACGCCGCTAGGCAACAGCGGTTGTTTTGCGAACTCTTTCAAAAAGCTCTCTTACATTCCACTAGATGACGCCACCTGATGATTTTCTTTATATTCAAACTAAGGAAAATGTATTGTTTTAAGTGAGATATCTTTAATTAACCCTTTAATCGTTAAAGTCATTTCCCTTATAAGCTAAAAAAACTTCCATAAATATTAGTCTCCAGATAATGCTCTATGCAAATCAAGCTAGTCATGGCCGCGTAATTAAATATTAAAAACTGCATGATTAACAAAATAAATTTCCCCGCTTCAACTGATCTTCACAGGCCCAAAACAATAACAATACAAGTTAGAGAGAAAGAGCGAATATACAATTGTTATTCACTGCACTGGGAGAGGACTCGCACTCCGAATGCTTTATTTATTTTTCAGCTTCATCCACTCCAGCGGGACTGCAACTCAGAGTAGTCATCGTTCGGCTGTGGCACACAAAGCCTCGCACTCCGGAAAAAATCTGGGATTTTTTTGGACTCAATCACTTTAACACTGAGAAAAAAAGTTAGAAAATTGATCAGAGTTTTCTAAAATTTTTTTTTGAAATTTCGTGTTTAATTCAAGACATTTTTTAGTACAATTTTAAATTGTTAAAGATTTAAAAACATATTTTTTGGATATATTCAAAATAACATCTTTCAGCTTTTGATTTTGAAATTTCAAAGAAAAAACAAATTGTTTAAGCCTTTTTGAATATAAAAAAAATAGGAATTGCCTTTTATTTTCTAAGTGTATTTCTCTGAAAAATAAAGAACAATATATGCACAATGCAAAAAGTATCTTGTTATAATTCAAAGCACACAACATTTATTGTTTGAATTTTTGATGTTTTTTTTAATTTTTGCGATTCAAATTCTTGATTTAAATGTTGTAATTATTAGTTATTTTAAACGTTTACGGCTTTTTCAATAATAAAATGTAAAAAATATATTTATTTTATAATTTTTTTAATTTTTAAAGCTCTCTGAAACCCAGCAATGGCCGATGAAACTGACCAACCAACTACCAATAATGCACTGTGGTCCCTGCAGGGCCGCGAGAGGCCGAATCCAGCTCAACGACTGCATAACCTAACCTCGGCCGGTGCTGCCACCACAACCTCCTCATCGTCCATCTTCACTAATCCCGGCATCCCACCATCCAGCGTGATCAACCTGTCGCACTCCACCGATGTGGTCATTGGTCCTATGACCCAGTATCAGGGGCCAGTATCTATATACTATATGGACTACATGGAGGCACACGCCATGCAAACGGCAGCAGGTGAGTCCCCCCGAATTTAGCATCTATCTATGTATGTAGTGGAAAATCAGGCTAAAATAGTTTTCCTTTTAGGTTAGTTTGTACCTTAACCTGTTAGCTTTCGAGATCTTTCGACTAAATTGAATAAAGTTCGAACTTAAAGCTGTGAACGCCTTTATTTATGTTGGCGTTTTTTTGAAATATAATAATATAATATAATTTAAGCTTAGATAATAATTTGCAACAATGAATTTAATGATATACTAGTTGAGTCTTGCTTTTGAAAATAAATATAGCACGGGGATGGGTAAGTGCAAATACCCTAACTTTAGAAAACTCGGAGCAATGATCATGATTTAAAAAAAAATTGTATACTCTTGAAGATATTTAAAAAAACAAAATATTACAAACCTCACAAAATTATTATTAGTCTAAAATAAAATATAAAAAAATATTCGTTTAAAAATCATATTATATAAAAGAGAGTATAGAAGAAACAACAATAATTGAGTCAGTAACTAATTTTCTAAGTCGCCCAAGAATTTATTATTTGAAAGTTTTAAATTAAAAAAAGAAAAAAAAATTATAGGGTTCACTCTCACCCATTGTTGTTATTAATTATAATAAATAAATAAATTAATTAGTGCTGTAATTATTTCTATAACCAGATTCTAAACTTTAGATAAAACATGGGCTCAACCATTTAAGGGGAAAACCGATCAGCTAATAATCCGGGATAATTGCAATGCAAATAGTTCAATGGAAACCCATCTATCTGAGCATATTTATAGTTCTAGATATGATAAGATATAAGATGTACTTGAGCTCAAAGCGAGCGCTTGCTTCGGTGCATTCACAGATACTAATTTGTATGTGTTTGTGGATCAGTATCAGCATTGCGATGCAAGGCACGACACACATTGCTCATACGTCACGTAGTCCCCAAGAAAAAGAGAAAAAAAAGAGAGAGGGTGAGGGAGAGGACAGAAATAAGAGACTAAAGCGAGAGTGTGTAAAATAAGATATGCCACAACAGCAACAAAGGCCGGCACCCTCACACACCCTCCATAACACCTTTTTGAACCAACAAATTAGGGATGTAAGTGGATAAAATACATATATTTAATTAAAATATATATACGATATTTATAGAAATTTGTATGAAGAAATATAAAATCCATAATAATGTTTATAATATATTTTAAAAAGAATTATATGTAGATCTTAAAAATAAATCGGTTTTTGCTCAAAAATTACAATATAGCAACTAACAAAACCCTTTCCGAAATATCAAAGTAAATACTTAATAATCTTGATTTATTTGTTAAAAATTGCTTAGAGATATCGAATTTCTCGTTCAATATCTATAATATATTTACAAAATCTATATCTTCTTTTTCATCCCTAACTTGAAAGCAAAACATGTCAACCAAGGGCAGAGCGAGATGGCTGCTTTCAACATTTGCCTTTTGCTTCCAGCTTTTGCTTTTTGTTTTTTTTTTTATTTTTGTTTTTTGATTTTTGCTTTTGTGCGATTTCTGTTTCTCTTTCTGTTTCTGTTATGCCGACAGCTGCACAGCGTTTCAGTTGTTTCTGTGACGGGTTCAGGTGCGGTGGCGGTACTGGTATCGGTCAAAGCAATTACACATTTCATTTAAAATTATTGTTAAATATCCCAGCCTGCCTTCTGTTTGTTGCGTATATATATTATAATGATAAAGCTGATGATTCAGCGGGGCAATTACTCATAAAGACTAGCCTATAATGCCCAGTTGCGTTGCGAGTGCCACAGAGTTGTGATAAGCGAGGGGAGTGAGTGCCACCTTGGAACGAAGTGCCATGAAACTGCTGCTGAAAGTTCACTCGGAACGCACGGCCCACAGGAGACGGACTCCGGAGCCGAGTGTAACCCCATCCAGAGATTCCTCAAGTACTATATAAATAACCCTTTATTTTCTACCTTCATTTCCGGTTCAAGTTACAAGGAATCGATAGCGATAAGATCAATGGCTTGGAATTTAACTAAAAGGGTTTAGGGGCCTTGCTATTGATTTGGAGTTGAGTTAAGACTTGACAAAAAATTATGGGTTTTCTACAAATAATTTTATTAGTCATTAACTATTATGAACTTAAGTCGGAAGGGCATATAAACCCTGGACAAAAATGATTTTGAACTTTGAATATATAAAAAATAAAAGAAAATTTTATGGAGAATGCATATATCATATACAAGCTCTCATTTTATTCTCTATCACAGCTTTTAAAATTAATAATAAAAAAAGAAAAAGTAGAAAAAGTATTAAATTAAACTCAATTTTATATACAACAGCGTAATTATTATTTAAATTTCTATTTTAAAATATATATTGTGATAGGAAATACATTTTTATTAACTAGATAAATAGATTTTACAAATCTATGAAACTCTTATCCTTAGCTAACTACCTTTACCATATTTTTAGTTAACTAAATCAAACCCATGATGCTTAATGCTTAAATTTGTGCCTACAAATTGTTTACGCAATTTAATATGTTAATTTAAACATTAAAAATTATCATATTGATTCTGTTTTTCTCTGTGCTCTGTGCAAATGCTAATTAACTTTCGCTAATTTAGGAATCAACAGCAGCCATGGAAACGGGAGTGGCAGCACTCATCGTGGACGCGATAAGTCATCATCGGAGCTTCTCACCCGGAACACCATCCTGCTGAGCACACTATTCCTGCTGATTCTGGCCACCGCAGTGGGGGTACTCTATGTGGAGCTCAGTCGTTCGCAGCAGCCCGCCGTTTTACCCAGTAACAAGGCCATATTCTTTGGCAATAACTACGACCACGATACGTGTAAGTGGACCGAGATGAGAGTGTTCTCATAGCCAATTCACCAATTCCACAGTTCCGAATCTAGGAAACGGACACCTGGTCATCGACCGAGTGCAGTGGGGGGCGGCCAAGAACACACCAGCTTTGATTATACCCCTGCAGCGACCCATTCCTTATGTCCTGATCACCCACGTCGGCGTCCAAACGTTGCCCTGCGAGAATATCTACAAGTGCTCCATCAAGATGCGCACCGTCCAGGATTCGGCCATTGCGGAGAAGGGTCTGCCGGATATTCAGTCTAATTTTTATGTAAGTAATACTTAAAGAATATTTTGTATATAATTTTTAATATTTAACAATGCTATTTCAAGCACCTAACTTCTATGCAAATAATTCTTTTAACATTAATATTTTTTAAGTGTAATTTTTTTTTAAGAAATCCCGTCTGTAAATTTGTCTTCTCCGCACGTTTACTTGCCATTTTGGGCTTTTCGCCTTCCGCTTACGCAAATTGACAAATTTTCGAATTTCCGAATTTGTTTCGACCAGGTCTCTGACGAGGGCAACATCTATGTGGGCCGCGGCTGGGACTGGGCCAACACGTATGCGAATCAAACACTGGCAGTTACCTTTATGGGAGATTACGGCCGATTTAGGCCCACAGCCAAGCAGCTGGAAGGTGTCCAATTTCTGTTGGCCCATGCAGTGGCCAACAGCTATCTAGAGGTGGATTACAAGCTGGTGGGGCAAAATCAGGTGGGTAAAAATATGAACTATAACTTGAGATGTTTAAAATTAACCATAAATATATATTAAAATGTATTAAATATTAAAGAAAGCGTAATAATATATATTTTGAATCAACTTCAATTTGCAAAGTAAACAATAGATCTTTTGGTCTTTAAATCAAGTTTTTATTGCCATTATCCTACCTTTTTTCCTATAAATCTATTTAATATTTTCACCTTCTTTTATTTTTCAGACCAAAACAACAAAAAGTCCGGGTGTTTATGTCTACCAGGAGATCCGTAAGTGGCCGCACTTTTACGGCTGCGGCTTGGACGACGAGGCCCCGGCGTGTGGCATCGAGCTGGGAATGAAACCGGAATCGTGGATGGGCAAACAGTAGAGCCAACAGCGTCACAGACTTTTTACCACCTAAGTGTAGCCAAGCACAAATTATATATTTAATACGTATACTAAGGCGAAACGGGCTTTCTTTAAATCGGTTATGCTGGGGACACTGGGGGATTGGGTTTGGAACCCAGAAAACAGGTTGAGAGCGGGCGGTTTTTTCTTTATTTATTTATAGAGCAGAGCAAACCGAGCTCTTTGATTGACGCTGAGAGAGTTGTTTTTTATTTCAACTGTCGCTTAAAAAAGCTGGAAATACCCAAGCCGCTGATGGGAGAGCTATCAGTACCAGTACCGACATATAGACTGGATTTAACACTCATCACTCACAGACAGCAGAGGTGGAAATAATATAACTTGTAAAACCTAAAGAGCTAACTTTTATTTTACAGAACACTTGAGTTATTTATTTATGATTCTTCTTAATAAAAAAATATATTTGTAGAAACTAAAATACTATTTTCTTGACCCTAACTGTGTATTCATATATCTCAATGTCTGTGCGGGCAGTACAACATCATTATCGATGGCTTTACTTCACTTGTATTGTGCTCATTGGAGGGCTGCCTTTGTCTGGTTTGCAAGTTAATTAATATACAATATATATTAATGAAATGATATATAGTTTGAAAGTTAAGTACTTTCCATCACTGGAAATTACCTCGAGATATGTGTTTAGTAACATGATATCATATAAACCCCTACTGTTTGGACCTTTCCCAAACTAAATAATCTATGGTAAAGGTCGTTGGTAATTCCCCTCTTATCATAGTATTAAAATAAAGCAAATAGCCTTTTTAAATTAGTACTCCCATTCATTAATTAAAGAAATAATAAAGAATAAATAATATTTAGTCTGCGGAACGAACTTGGCCAAAACTCAGGCACGTGTAACAAACAAATGCGAATGGAAGTAGAAACCAGGCAAAGTCAAATAATTAATAATAATTAAAGAAAGAAGGAAAATGTGTGTAAAGGTGTATGGCATAAAAATAAACTTAATGATTGATTTTCATAGCTTATGCAAAGATATTTCGTTGGAAATGATTTGCCACAATTAGTAGAGTATTTTTTTCATTAAAAAATGGGTCAATAAAGAATTTATTGCCAGGTTAGCATCATTAAAAGGCACTTAAGCTTGAACTTGAACTTTGGCCATATAATTTATGGCATTTGACATAATGCTGCTTATCAGGATTTAATAAGGTTTCAAAGAACATGTGTTGAGAATTCATAAAATAGGCAAAATGATAATGGAAAAATTATGATTTATTTTCTCTTTAAATTTTTGTAAACTTTCGTTTAATATTTCCTGATTATAAAAAGCTGGCTATCTGGGTAAGCATATCTGGAATTCGTTCCGCCAATTTATTGCTCGTTACAATGCTCCATCAACTAAGGTTTCCCGGTTGTATCTTTTTTGTAGTGAGACTATCACCGATCGTCGAACGCGCTCGGCTATAATTACATTAAATATTTTTTCAACGCAACTACAATGGGTCAAACCGAAGTTTGGAGTTCGGATGATGAAAAAAATACGCATGTAGTACAACAATATAAAATGGCCAAATACCGATTTCTGGCCACAAACAAAACAATTCTCGGAAATGGTAGCGCAATTTAAAATGTTCAACAATTTTTGCCCACACTGCAGCAGCGCCTGTACCGGTATAGAGCGAGAGCCGGAGATTTTTGTGTTGTTTATTGGTTGAACAAATAAAAAAATAATAAGTATACAGATATATATACAACTATGTGTCTGTCGGTGTTGAACGACTAAACAAAAACAAACAGTCATCGTCAGGTGGACCGGAGGCGTATGGCGAGAACCTGAAGCACCTGAGCGGGAGAGAGATATCCAGACGCGGGGTGTGTTAGCTAGGAAGATCATTATTAATTTGACTAATATCTGGAAGATATGTATAAAAAAAACCCGAAATTGAGAACAGGTTCGTTGGGTTAGTGACGCACGGAAAAACCGAAAGGCGCGCTCACCAAATTAATGCAGGTCTGAAAATGCAGGTATCTTTATTGGAATACTTTGATATTCTTGGTAACAGAGTCACCGTTACAAACCGGTTGGAAATAAAGGAAAAGTTGTTCCTTTTAACAAGAAAATAAAGCTTGTGATTAAGGCTTAATTTTAGGAAACTAACAAGCAATTCTATATTCTAGCTACAAATTATTTTGTTTATTTATTTATTACATTTTCAATGAAAAAATTAAATTACTTTGAGTCAAAAATATGATAAAATCAAATTATTCTTTGAAAACTTAATTAATTTTTAAAAGTATTTTTTATGAGCACTTTAATTAATTTATAAAAATATAAATAGATCTTTTATGATGCTGTCAATTTGCATTTAGAACCTATTTTATTGCCTTTGTCTATAAAACGATCACATGATAAATAATGCCATTACAAAAATAATAATGCAAATTTTAATAAATATTAAAATTTATCATTTAAAAATTATTGTTATTTGTAATTGTTTTTTATCAAAAAATAAAAGGTTTCAAGGAGGAAAGCAAGAATATTTATTTAAACTTTCATTATTATTAAAAGAAATTTTCAAACATTCGATGTAATATAAATTTTATTATTTTGTTTAAAATATTATCTGTAAAGTTTACAAAAGCTCTGTGATATTTAAAAAAAATATTTCCTATTTTCTTACATGAATTTTATAATGTTTGTTATATTAAATCATTTCTTTTACATAATATTTCCTAATTTCTAATTAAAAATGTTGTATTATGAAAATATATGACTTTATATTTCTAAAAAATATAAATTTGTTAAAACCTAAAATCTATTTTAAAAATCTATATTTTAATTATATAAAAACTATTTTAAACCAACAATTAGCTATGACTAGCTCTAACTGTTACATTATTTTTTAAACTTTAAGCATGTTTTATTTACATAAATTAACAAAGAATACTATATGGCGAAATTACAATTGAAAACTATTTTAAAATGTAAAGAAAGGCACGTTCCTGATGTTTTAAACTCTGAAATCATAGATATTAATAATAATTATCGCTATAAATCGTTCCAAGTATTGCAAATCTTTATTAAAAGTGATAAGAATGTGATTATTTCACCTGATTTTCGTATCAGATTTGAGGGCAAGGTTTTCCAGCCGCATGATGAAAATCAGTTAATATTTAAATGCAAAATCTAAAACGAGTTCGACTGCAGTTGGATCGATCGGACTCGAATCGGGCAGCTTTGGTTATATATGTAGTAATAAACACCAATCCGCTCGCTGAATGCGCTTCGCTCTTCAATCTTTGTATCTGCCTCTCGAGAGTGTTCCCACATGCCGTCGTTGTATGGAGATACTCCGGGTTTCCAGACCGCTTCAATCTGATCGCCGCTCAGTTGATCAGAGACACTCGAACGCGCCGCTGCTCACCGATTTTGAATTGGCGCGAAAACAGACAGCAAAAAAAATAATAAAAACAATAAAAATTTACAAGTTTCTCACATATAGTATACGGGCTCAAATATTTACGTGCTGCACAACGGCTACGTCGGCATATAGAAGTGCGTAAAAAATAAAACAATAAAGAAAAGTGCTCATAAAATAATGCACACCTTAAAATATCAAAGTGATTTATAAAATAAGCATTTAAACGGGGCTGAATTCATGCTTACAAATGCCTGTTTAAGCTCTGGAATGTTAATTGAAAACGTTACCAATTTGAAAACCTGTTAACCTGTGAAAAATTCTGTGAGGTAAATGGAAATCTAAAAGAAAAATGTATAAATTTCCTGGAAACAAAATCAAAAGGAAACGAAACTTGTTCGGAAATCAATTAATTTGCACATAGGCACATCTCATATTTAATGATAATTTTGAAAACACGTAAAACACAAGACCTGGTTATAATTATCTCTCGCGAAGCTCTGTTAACAAAGAGTGATTCTGGCTCTCTCTCTCTGTGTGTGTGACAATGGCCGCCTTATTTGAGAATGTATTAGTGCGCTCAGCGAACTCCCAGTGCCATTCCCGGTGCCATTCCGTACCTCATTTGTAGCCATTGTCGTTGTTCAGTGTTCGTTCTGGGCTTCCATCTCTGTGTGTGTGTTATCTCAGAGCGGGTGCGCTCTGTGCCAACTCCATCGATAGTACTAAAATATATATATAGAAAGTCGGAACCTCGTACCCCTTAGATATTGTTTTGGGTACACATACTGGGTTTTATCAGGGTTCTGCGAATTCCATGAAAGAGAGTTACTGTCTTTGGCAACCACAGACAAGACGTAATGTTCAAAATAAAGCATTGAGACAAGGTTTGAGATATATAATCATGACTTTAAAGAGTTTTGAAGAGCTCAAAGAGCTCAAAAATTATATAGTTATTGAAATAATGGATTTAAGCTAACAATTTTTAAAAGCCAAAAACATACAAGGCTTGGAACAGGGCTTTCCATCATTTTTAAAAAGCCAAAAACATAAAAATAAAGATTTTTTTAAAACGTTATCTACAAATAAGCCAAGATTTTTAGGTAGTAAAATATAGATGTCAATTTATAGATAATTAAAAATATAGTAATGTACCTGTTATTCACTATCTGTTAAAATTAAATTTAAACTATATAATATTTATTATTATAATGATAAATATAAATTATATTTATTTTATATATTTATATATATAATTATTATAATATTATAATATACATTTTATAATTATAATAATAATTATTATAAAGTTTGAACTTTGAAAGTTTATAATTATAATAAAAGATCATAAGTTACCTGACTCTTCTTTGCATACAATTTTCTTTCTGAGAAACTAACCCAGAAAAAATAAAACCAACACATTATGAGATTTCAATCAATTTACCTCAGTTTATTTTTAAACTAAAAATATAAAATTAATACTCTTCAATTAGTTCACAAATGAATAATTTCCATGTTAACAAGTTTATCAAAAAAATATAAAAAAAGAAACCCCAACCAAATATGATTTGAACTTTCAACTACATAATCAAAAAAAAAAAATAAATAAATACCCTACAACTAGTGGCAAGTGTGTGTATTGTGTTTCTCGGTATCCACTTAAGGCAATTTACTACGTCAATGATTGTGGCTAATTTGCATAAGCCTCGCTTTCGTGAGAGTCTCGCCGCTTATTGACCAACTTTATGAATCGAATTGAGGGGTATACAATATGTGCTGTGCCAAAACCCGTATAGCTAAATTATACGAACGACTCCAGCTCTTTATACGCCTTTGAAAAACTGAACTCTACAGACAAGCCCTCAGCCAATCGAGAGCTGGCTTATCAGGCATCGTGTATACATGAACTAAAAGCGTTGATTATACGAATAAATCACAATGAGACTGGAAAGTCTAATGTACTGTCAGAGCAATAAAACAAAAAAAATATTGAAAACATTTGTAATTAGTAAAGTGATAAAGCAAGTGATAAATAATATAAATTCGGGCCTTTCACGGGTTTATCTTCCAAGTATAATCAGTTAAATAGAGACTTCTGTTCGTCAAACAAATACTTAACATTTCTGAGAAGATTATCCAAGAAAACAAAGACTCACTTATTGTGAACTTAATTATTTGCAGATGTGCTCATGATGTGATATTTGCCAGAGCTGCGACCAGTCAGCCGACCTGCCATATAAAGTGCTTATCCCGGCGAAAATGTTATATCCAACCTGCTAAGTGAGTAGGCCAACACACAAGTCATCTAAGATAACCATTGGGAGATCCAGAGACGGATTCGACATGCATTTGATCGGCAATGAAAAGGAAATGAATCAATATCCCAGCAGTAGAACCATCGATCTGTCTGCCTCCAAAAACTGCAGTACCTCGTCCACGGACTCTGGGGTTGTACTGATTGATAATGTGGCGGCATTCCGGCCAGATAAGAACACCAAAGAGGAGGCTGAGCGGAAGGCGGAAGAGAAGACGGTTGGAAAAGATACGGCGGAAACGACGGAGGCCAAGCGTATCAGCATCGAACATACGGTGAATATAACCAAGGCAGGAAGAAAGTCATCATCTTCGCCAACGGTCTCCATACGGAGCACCACCATATCGGTGGTTTCCATCGATGAGAATGCCATCGACTCCAGTTGTATTGACAGTGATTCGGAGGCCGATCCCGAGGACTTTACGGTCCAGAAGCTGGGTCACCAGGTCACCTACCCGCCCAACAGTTCCCACCTGCGCGACCTCAATCAGGGTCTAACGGTGCTAAGTCGTCAGGTGGCGACACCCAATCAGTCGGAAGTACCACCGCCTGCGGCGGGCGTAGTGGCCAAACAGATTCTCAATGGTAATCTGGCCTTGGCCACGCCCACAACACCGGGCGCTGGTGGAGGAGGAGCCACCCAGGGCATTGGTAGCATCGCTTTGACCAACTCCACGGACGTGACCTTCGGCGACAAGCACTTCTACGAGGGACCCGTCACGATACAGCAGTTCCTCATCGACAACCGGGACAAGTGGAAACCGGGCGAGGGTCCAGGAGGCGGCCAGGATAATCCCGCTTATAACGGGGGAACGACGGCCAATGGCAATGCACCAGGTGAGTGGAATTATTTATTATATCTTATATTGGAGGGGGGTAGGAAATTTGTTAACTTGGTGCTTTATACCTTAATTTTTATAGGACTTTCTATTGAATATATTGATATATAAAGTCAGATTTGTTAAGATCTTTATACTATATAAGAATAGCCAAGAAAAATATGTAAATTGCTTGATCAACTTCGTTTTATCAACCATTAAATTATAGTTCTCGGAAATAAATGATTATACATTCATTGGGATTATAAATTCTCTATGCTTTTCCAAGTTATATATATTATATATATTACTACAAATACTAGCTGGCTATATGTATTATTTCGCTGATATTTCCTGCGGCTTTAGCTTTGTTAATCTCTTGTTTACATTCCTGCACCGTCTTTACCTTGGCTCGATTTTGTTTGCTTTATTGGGCGATTCTGAGCGCGTGAGTCGATTTGTTTACCCAACCCGTTCAGGCACTACCAATCCCAACAGTTGGCCGCTTCTAACGACCGTGCTGTGAATGTTGGATAAGCAGATGGCCCCAAAGCTCTTCAATCTATGAGATACGAACATAGAACAAATACGTATCTAACACTACTATGTGTGGGAATAACAATATAAATGCATTTTAGGGAGGAGAAATGCGAATAAGAATACTTAAAAAGTAGAAAAATAGATAATGCCTTAATAGGTATCATTTGGGTGCATACAACAAATCTAACAGGCTAGATAATAGTTCAGAATTCTCTAAATAATTATAGTATCAGAAATAGATGAGGAAGTTAAGTGAAAGATTATAAAATAATAGAAGTTTAGACCTAAATTTTATGATTTCTCCTAAATAAACTAAATAATCAAGGAATAGGTATTCCAATAGGCTCCATATTTATTTATTTTTATAGTAACAATTTTAGAAAAATTAATTCATTAATAAAAGAATTAAATACATCAGAATTTGGGGAAACCCCCACAGTATCGTATCTACGTGATATTTGCTTCCACGATTATCACAAATAGGTCGACATATTCGCAAGGGGAGCTTTAGCTCCCAAGATGTGGGGTTTTTTTCAGTTTAATGTCATTTTTATTGCACAATAAATACATTTTTCTGCAAAAAATGAAATCTACAACCAGTTCTTTTATGTTAATGCGATTAATTACCATCTTATTGTATATTCTCGACAAGAGAAAAACCAAAAATTTCATTCACGAATAAGAAAATTTGTTCAAGGTTCCTCAGATCGTAAATCAAACTGGTGAAAACTTTGGGTAAATACTAGAGAACAAAAAAAAAAAAGGAAAACAACAGCAGCTGCCTCCGCATGCAATTGTTTACTTGAATAATTTTCACAATTACCATAATTAAAGCTGCAACTAGCGAAATGCGAATCGAATTGGAGTTTAACTAAGTGTAAATTTAGTTACTTGCTGTTAAGTTAGTCGCTGTTATTACATAAACCTCAACCCCAGAAAGGTGCTTCCCCTGAAACCAAACCAAAAAAAATAAAGTCCGCGTGCTACCCAGTGGGTGGTGGGGGGCTTTTTTTCTTTGTGTACTTAATTACTTGCTAAATGAAAACGTTAAACAGGAATGTATATATACGTACATATATATAAGTAGTACGCACTGGTAGGAAAAAGTACCCAATTCACGTATCGCCGATCGGCTTCAGTTGTTCATATAGAGCGATCGCGGAATGTCGAAAAACGCGCTTGAATTTTGCCTAAAATGTCACGATTTAATCGTGGATACCTCATCCCGAATCGAGTGCGATGGCAGCCTTTGTCGTCGTGTTTGCCACCGGAAATGCACGGATTTAAATCAGGATCAGCTTAAAATGCTGGATACAGTGCCAAGTTTGAATTGGAAATGTGAGATTTGCCTGGGAAAGGTTGAAAGTTTCCCTAAAATGAGCCACTGGCTGGAGAAGTGTTTAAGGGAGCACGAAAAGAGATTGGAGGTCTTGGAACAGGGTCTAGAGAAGCGTAAGGGGAAATATTATGCTATTACATCCATTAAATAATAGTTATTTCTCCCGAATAGTCCCCTTTGTTAGATAATTAATATTTTAAGTTTAGAGAGAAGAATTAGCTTTGAAAATATCTTTCAATATTTATTTATTATACAAAAATTCTCATTTTCTTTAAAGCCTTAAAGTCAATAAATTCCATGAGCTCAAAAATAATCCTTTTAGGTTTTTAAAAAATTGTTTAAATATTTTATAATAAAATTTAAATTTAAATTAAATTAAATTAATTTATTATTCCATAATCCCGAAATTATGTTAAGCCTTCAAGCCATTAAATTCCATGGGCTCCAAAAATCGTTTTAAATCTTTAGAAATATAAAATATATTTTAACAAAAAACTCCTAATTAATTCATTTTATTTTCAAGATTTTTTTAAACAAAAGTCTGCAAAACTCGAGCTTACAAATGGTTTTCCATAATAATTTCTAGCTTTCAATGCCTTGTGATAAATTTCTCTATACATTCTTTTGCATAAATAAAAAAACAGAAATAAATTAAACCAAATCTCCATATATTCCAAACGAAAGTAGAAATCAAAACCGGCCCGGAGGAATAATTAAAACTTATTGTTTTGGGATTAAATAAATTATAAGCAAGATATATATTGCATAATATTATAAAATTTCCATTAATCAGTTGCATTTACTAACCGATTTTTTCACACTCAATTTTTCAGGCTCAAAACTTGATGATCCTGCCCAGACGCCACCCTTCTGCCCGTTCCTGCCCAACACGATTGGGCGCAAGGCCTTCACAATAGCGGTGGCATTCGTGATGTTGACCACAATTCTGGTCATTGTGCTGGGCACCACCACAAACCTCTTCGGCAAGACGTTGAACCAAAGTAAGATCAGCGATGTCGACGATTCCAGACAAAATATTCCAATCAATTCAACAATAGGTACAGTTTTGTCCCCCCGCCCTCAGTAGTGTGCCAAAGTGCTTCCGACTAACCACAAATCGAATTGGCAATCGAGCTTTAACACCATCCTTGTCATCACCCGCAAATACTGCATGTATGTAATATGTAACCCATTTATAATCTCATCCTGTATATAACCAATCATATTTTTGTATTTTTTTGTGTTGATACATTCATCATTTGGCTACTCGAATTGCGCGTTTTCGGATCACTGTCGTTCAGTGTATGTGAAGTGAAACATGAATCAAAAGTGTGGCCTAAAGTTCAATTGAATGGAATATGCCAGTGAATCGAACTACATTTGCGTTTCAAATAATGGTAGTGTTAAAATATTTTTAAAAATTTATTAATATTTTTATAATACTCTTAAGAGTTTTAATTTCAAATTATATATATTTTGTGATCTTTGTACTGCTAGAAAGGTATCAGTAGAAATTTAAATTCTGCATTAAAATCCCTTACGTACAAATCCCAAATAATTAAGGTTATTTCTCTTATAAAATCTCTTCAAATATTTTATGGCCTGTATAAAATATTTAAAGAGATTTTATAACAGAAATAACCTTAATTATTCAATCTTTATTTGTTAATTAAATATAAATAGAGTTTGATCAACTTCTTTTGAAATTATTTGTTTGAAAACGTTTAAGAAAACTATACTATTTTTAATACTACCATTGTTTTGAGCGCTTTAACGCTATGCTAACCCCAAAAACTCTTAATGTAGACGAGGATGTCATCAATAATGGCTCCCTGGTCATCGTAAAGGTTGCCCAATGGGGTGGGCGACCAGCCAAGGAAAAGATCGCGCCGCTAGAACTGCCGGCACAACGAGTTATTATCTCACACACGGCTGCCTATGGATGCGATTCACTGGTGAGTGTTGCTCTTTTTCACTCTCAAACGTACATACATCTATAGGGATCACTAAGTTCATAATTACAACAATCAATCTCCCTTCCCCATCTAAGGAAATCTGTTCATCGCGGGCCCAAGTGGTCCAATCGTTTCACATGGACAGCTGGAACTGGAGCCATGTCGGCTACAACTTCATGGTGGGCGGCGACGGGCGTGTGTATGAGGGACGTGGCTGGGACTACCTTGGGGCCCACACCAAGGGCTACAATCACAATAGCATAGGGATCTCCTTTTTGGGAACCTACACTAAAGAGAAGCCTGAGGAACGGCAGCTAAAGGCTTGTCAGCTACTGATCGAGGAGGGTGTGCGGCTCAAGAAGTTGGATCCCAACTATAAGCTCTTCGGCCATCGACAATTGAGCGCCACAGAGAGTCCCGGGGAGATGCTCTACAAGATAATCCAGACGTGGCCGCATTGGTCGCATGAGATTAAATAAGTCATATTGTATTATATTATATATATATATTTGTATATATTGTATTTTAGTAAAGAAAGTTTGTAGAATAATGACCAAGAAATGCACTTTATTCGACTTCATTCTACACTTTACCACATCATTCATATTGCTATCAGTTTTCAAAAAGAAGCAAAAAAGTGTTCCAGATGGTTCCTAGGTTGAGTTGAATGGAATATCAAGCAAATACGCACAAGTATGTATGAATTTAAGAGAAATTTTGAAAAGGAAATGCAAATCAATATACGAAAAAATATATATTTGATTAAGGAATTACTCCTACATTTATTTATTTATTTTTAAAAAATATTTATTTCTGAAATGGTTTGCATTCCCATAATTTTTGTAACTCTCTGAACACTTCTTAATCCAGCTGATGATTCCGATGTCCGTGTCGATGGAAAGCTGGTGATAATTGGTATAAAAAGCTGGGGTGGAATGCCCACCAGAGGCACTCTTACTCCCCTGAAGCTACCAGTTTCCAGGGTTATCATCTCCGATACTCCGCCGGATGTTTGTGAAACGAGGGTGAGTCCTTATCTTCCATACCTCCGCGCACACCCCCCATAGAATCCTACATTCCTATTGCCCAGATCTCCTGTTCGTATTGGGCCCGAGTTACCCAGAGCCGGCACATGGACACCTTCAACTGGCCTCAGGTGGGCTATAATTTCCTGGTGGGCGGCGATGGAAGGATCTACGAGGGTCGGGGATGGAACATCGAGGGCGCCCACACGCGGGACAATAATAATAACAGCATCGGTATTAGTTTCATGGGCAACTTTCGAAGGATTGTGCCATCGGAGAAATCCCTGGAAGCATGCCAACTCCTCATCGAGCAGGGAGTGCGCCTGAAGAAACTGAAGCCGGATTATCAGATCCTTGGGCATCGTCAGCTGACAGGAACCCTAATGCCTGGCGAGGAGCTATACCGCAGCATACAGACATGGCCGCACTGGCATAACTTTACAAGAATAGGACCCAGACTTCACATGACAGAATAAATATTTATAAAAGATTAAATTAAGATTGAATAAAGGTGCCAAAAAATAAAGAAAAGAAAAAAACTGATTGCGGTTTAAATTTTTAATATAATCATACATTTTACTAATCAAAACTTTCTAAATATTTACATTAAAAAATCAAAGGAAGCATAAAAAATCGTTCGGTTATTGGTCTTGACTATTTTCTTAATTTATTAAAAATAATCCTAGTATAAGATAAAGAAATATATGTTTATAGTTGTGCATACTCAAAAAATATAAATAACTAATTTAAAAAAACAAATAACTTAGCAATCCATTGTACTAAACCTTTGCCGCTTTAACCCAGACCTTTATTCGAATTTTAAGAATTATAATTTGTATTTTAAAATCTAAAAATCCTTCTTTATAATCCACAGATCGGGACAATATTGGCGGTGGCTTGGTCTTGCGCTTTGTGGACCGCCAAGTGTGGCTTGCCCAGCCGCCGCAGAAGAAGATTCCGGATCTGGAGCTACCTGTGGGTTTGGTGATTGTGATGCCCACCAATTCGGACAACTGCACCACCCAAGCGGCATGCGTCTTCCGGGTGCGGCTCCGCCAGAGCTTCGACATCGAGTCGGTGCAGGAGGATGACATCGTTTTCAACTTCCTCATTGGCGGTGATGGCAACGTTTATGTGGGCCGTGGCTGGGATCAGGTGGGCGCCCACATGGCTGGCTACAATTCGCGAAGCTTGAGCCTGGCTTTTATTGGATCCTTTCAAAACCGAAAGCCCTCGCCCAAGCAGCTCAGCGTCACCCGTCTCCTGTTGGAGAAGGGCGTGACTCTGGGCAAGATCGCGCCCAATTACCGCCTGACGGCGGCCAGTACCCTGGAACCCACTCTCACCACATACAAAGCGGATGCCCTTTACCAAAGCTTCAGCAACTGGACTCATTGGTCGTGAATAGTTTACGATCTGGATGGATGAGATCGTCTTGATATTTTAACATACATAGATTCTCCTTCTTCTTCCCTTTTAATATGTGGCATATTCGATTTAGCTAGAATTACGATTCGTTTGAAAAAAATGTGATATTAAATAAAGCAAAAAGATGAACTTGATGGATTTCAATCGTGTCAGAGGGTCAGCATCTAACTGATAGCTGAAAGCGGGGATTCCTTTTCATTTTCAGCTGCTTGGAGACCGGAAAAGGTGACTGACTTACACATATGTACATACAAATGAATCTTTTATGGAAGAGAGTGTGATCTTCATTTTCCCACTTCCCAAGTTCTGCCGGTTTGTAAACAATCATTAAGAACCATCGCTTATCTCGGCACTGGTTTTATGAAAATAACAAAAACCAATAAACACTTTTATAACAACTTTCTTGTTTGGACACAAAAAACATTAATAAAAATTATTTATTTTATATTTGTATCTCAAGCGGTTAATTCCTGTTGTTGAAATTTTAATTTTAATTTTAAACATATTATCTAGCCTTAACTTGAAAAGGTTAAATGTTTTATGAAGAAGTAAGAAATGGATTTTATACTTTGTTTATCTATTGTATTTGAAAACTCTTGGGCCTTTCTGTTAATGTCAAACAATTTCATTCCAAAAATTACAATATTCCAAAAATTTAGTATATATAAATAAAAAATGTATAAAAAATATATAAATAAAAAATGATTTGGCGCAAGGAATACACAATAGCGTTGGCAATTTTGTTGACGGGCTCAATTCTGCTCATTATTGTGCTGGGCATCACCACAAACTTCTTCGGCCTGGCGGAGGACCAAAGTGACTCTGGATGTATGTAATATGTAACCCATTTCTAAACTCATCCTGTATATACCCAATCATATTTTTGTATTTCTTGTGTTGATACATTTATAATTTGGCTACTCGAATTTCGCGTTTTCGTATCACTGTCGTTCAGTGTATGTGAAGTGAAACATGAATCAAAAGTGTGGCCTAAAGTTCAATTGAATGGAATATGCCAGTGAATCGAACTACACTTGCGTTTCAAATAATGGTAGTGTTAAAATATTTTTTATTTATAACAGAAATAACCTTAATTATGCAATCTTTATTTGTTCATTAAATATTAATATAGTTTGATCAACTTCTTTGGAAATGATTTTCTTTAAAAACCTTATATATGTATATTCAATACTACCTTTTCTTATGTATATTCAATACTACCATTGTTTTGTGCGCTTTAATGCTATGCTAACCCCAAAAATTCTTTATGTAGACGAAAAAGGCTCCCTGGTCATCGTTAAGGTTGCCCAATGGGGTGGTCGACCAGCCAAGGAAAATATTGAGCCGTTAGAACTGCCGGCACAACGAGTGATTATCTCGCACACCGCTTTCGATAGGTGCGAGTCACTAGTGAGTGTTGCCCGTTTTTTAGTCGTACATCCATTGGGGTCACTAAATTCATAATTACAAAAATCAATTTCCCTTCCCCATCTAAGGTTATCTGTTCATCGCAGGCCCAAGTGGTCCAATCGTTTCACATGGACAGACGGAACTGGAGCCATGTCGGCTACAACTTCATGGTGGGCGGCGACGGGCGTGTGTATGAGGGACGTGGCTGGGACTACCGTGGGGCCCACACCAAGGGCTACAATCACAATAGCATAGGGATCTCCTTTTTGGGAACCTACACTAAAGAGAAGCCTGAGGAACGGCAGCTAAAGGCTTGTCAGCTACTGATCGAGGAGGGTGTGCGGCTCAAGAAGTTGGATCCCAACTATAAGCTCTTCGGCCATCGACAATTCAGCGACACGGAGAGTCCCGGGGAGATGCTCTACAAGATAATCCAGACGTGGCCGCATTGGTCGCATGAGATTAAATAAGTCATATTGTATTATATTATATATATATATTTGTATATATTGTATTCTAGTAAAGAGAGCGTGTTGAATTATGACCAAGAAATGTACTTTATTCGATTTCATTACACTCTTTCCCACATCCTTCATTTTGCGTTCAGTTTTCAAAAAATTTTTTTACAAATTTCCATAATTTTATTAACTCACTCTTCTTGATCCAGCTGATGATAGGACCCAGACTTCACATGATAAATAAAGGTGCCAAAAATTAAAGAAAAGAAAAATATTATTCCCGTTTAAATGTTTAATATAATCATACATTTTACTAATCCAATCTTTCTAAATATTTACATTTAAAAACCAAAGCAAACATTAAAAACCTTTTCCGCTTTAACCCAGACCTTTATTCGAATTTTAAGAATTTTAATTTATTTTTTAAAACCAAAAATCTTCTTTGTAATCCACAGTACGAGAGAATTTTCCCGGTATGGACTTCCACTTCGTGCCCCGCCAAAAGTGGCTTGCCCAGCCGTCGCAGAAGAAGATTCCGACACTGAACCTACCTGTGGATTTGGTAGTTGTGATGCACACCAATTCGGACAGCTGCAACACCAAATCGGAGTGCATCCTCCGGGTGCAACTACGCCAGACTTTCGACATTGAGACCATGCTAAAAGACGACATCGCCTTCAACTTCCTCATTGGCGGTGATGGCAACATTTATGAGGGCCGTGGCTGGGATCAGGAGGGCGCCCACCTGGCTAACTATGATTCCCGGAGCTTGAGCCTGGCTTTTATTGGACACTTTCAAAACCAACAACCCACGCCCAAGCAGCTCAGCGCCACCCGTCTCCTGCTGGAGAACGGCGTGGCTCTGGGCAAGATCGCCCCCAATTACCGCATGACGGCGGCCAGTAGCCTGGATCCCACTCGCACCGCATACAAAGCGGATGCCCTTTTCCAAAGCCTCAGCAGCTTGACTCATTGGTCGGACAAGCTCCTCTTAATGTTTTAACATATGTAGCTTCTCCCTACGATTCGTTTGAAAAAATGTGATATTAAATAAAGCAAAAAGAGGAACTTGATGGATTTCAATCGTGTCAGAGGGTCAGCATCTAACTGATAGCTGGAAGCGGAGATTCCTTTTCATTTTCAGCTGCTTGGAAACCGGAAAAGGTGACCGACATACAAATGAATCTTTATATGGAAGAGAGCGTCTTAGCTAGATTCTGTGATCTTCATTTCTTCTTCGGGAATACAGGGGAAGTCCCACTTCCCAAGTTCTGCCGCTTTGTAAACAATCATAAAAAAAACATTGCCTATCTCGGCACTGGTTTGATGAAAATAACAATAATAAATGAGAACTTTTGTCGTTTAATCTTTGGCAATAAAATTTATAAAAATACAGGCTTCATCGATTAATAAATATTTTTAATTTATTTTTTAACATATTAATTAAGTAATAAAAGTATTTGCATTAAGACAAGCTATCAATTTGGAATCAATGGTTATAAATACATTAGGATATAGAAGGAGAAAATCGGCCTAATATTTTAGCATAGATTCTCTCAATAAATTAAATATTGACGCAAATAAAAGAGAGGAGAAATGCAATATAAAATTAAATAAAATTCAAGATTATAACCATTCGGTGAAAAGTTAAAGCTAAAGTTGTGAAATGTTTTTGGAAAACAGCTACTTATGTTTTTATAAAGCATCAAAGCAATAAGAGAATGTAGTTTATTGACTGAATAAATATATTTAATCCTTTTAAAAATGAATTTATATGAAATGTATGTAAGTTTATGTACGCAGTTATAAAATAATTATATATAAATCGTACTAGTTATATTCACTTACAAATTATATACATAAATGTGATAACAACCTAATTACACAGAAATAAATATACATATTTATGTTCTACTACAATTTGGCGATAAAGAAATCGAAAGCTTTCAGCAGTCAACATTCAGCAGTCGTTCCGAGTAGTTTGCACCTCAAATGGAAAACCAGGGTATGAAGAACCCTAAGGACGAACCGGGAAATAAAAATAAAAAATGGCTCTTCTGTTGGCTAGCAGTGCTTATTATATGGATAATTCTGCCACTTGGATATTCCATATACAAATCGTACAAAATCGTATATCCGGTTTACCCAGAATCGTGAAAATTATAAATCTGCTAAATATATGAAAAAACCTAAATTTGTATTGCGTGCCAGTTGAAATTTTAATTTTCGTTTTAATATAAAACATAAAATTTAGATTTAACTTAAAGAAGTTAAGTGTTTTATGAAGATATAAGAATTTCTTATTTAGAAATATATTTCATTCATTTTAAGCATATTTTTTTTTAACTTTAGCCTTTCTTTTAATGTCAAACCATATTCTCTTTTGTTTAACTGTATTGTCATCATCGCAAAAATTATATTACTCCTGAAAATTATATTATTCTAAAAAGCGAATTTAAAATGATAACGCTAGACCCTCGCAGACTCCAGTGCTCATTCAGCGGTCTTGTTGATAAAGCCGACATAATTGAATACCAAAAAATGCCCATAGACGAGCTGCAAGTGCTTGAAAGTGATCAACAAAAAAAGAAGTTTCCAAGAATATGGCTATACTCTGTAGTTATTCTTGAGATCCTAGTGCTTCTGACAGCGGGCTACCTTATATGTGAGTATTTTGATATTATAATATATATACTTCAGGGATATATATTCATAATATGTTATTACAGATCAAACAACCAAGTTCCGCATGATTAACCGCAAAGAGTGGGGAGCTGTGGAGCCCGTTTACAAGGAACTTCTAGGTCTGCCAATCGAAAAAGTATTTATTGATGAGAATCCTTTTGAATGCAATACAACGGTAATATATATATATTGTTACATTATTTATTTTATATTTATTTAGTATTTATTTTCAACACAGGAAAGTTGCATTTTTTATATGAAAGAACTTCAACGTTATCGCATTGAATCCCACATATTCGCCGACACTGATAGCAATTTTTTCATTGGCGGCGATGGTTTGATCTATGAAGGAACTGGCTGGCATGTGAATCCAATGCCAATGGGAATTGTTTACCATAATGTTTCATATTATGCCATTTGTGTTTTGGGTAAATTCAACAATATGGAGACGGTACTACGGCAATGGGATGCCATTGAACGCCTGATGGCCGAAGGAGTGCGTCTGGAGAACCTTAAACCAGACTATAATATCTATAGTCGTCATCAGATTGATAATTATGGAAGCTCTGGTAGCACAATGTTATACCACCTAATACAGAAATCGAAACATTATTCAACAGATCTTAGTTGGTTCTACCCAAAATTTTAAAAGAACAAAAAGTTGTAAAGTTTAACAAGTTTATTTCTGATTTCAAATTTTAAAAATTAAAGGAGAATTAAATTAGGGAATACCTTATTACCGATAATAAACAAAGATTTGATGTGTTTAATGAGGACTTGCTCCAAAATTGTGCTTAAAAAAATAGTTGAATAAAAAATATCAAAAGAAAAATCTTTAAACCCTTTAAAAACCTTGAAATTCTTTTATTAATACTTTTGGCCATTCCGTAATAAATCTGTTTTGATTTCCTAGTGCCCCTTTCTAACTTTCTATGATGGCCTAAAGAAAGGAAATTGTTTCTGGTTAAAAGAGCGCAACAATAATCGTGTTGATGAGTTTCATTTCTAAAGCCAACGAGGTCAAAACTGTATTTGGGAATTTCGTTTTTTCTAAGGCCGTCGGGAGTTCTGTTTATTAAAAAGCCAACAACCTGACTTGGATCCATCCATCGACTGACATCTGATCATCTTCCAACTCTGAGCTAATCGACTCAAATATAACAAGTATACGCCCCCTTGGCCAGCCAGGGGATTCCCAATTCTTAGGCTCAAAAATTACACTCGAAGATCGCAACAATGACATGGGCAGGGGGCGGCGTTTGAAGATCATACATCCCAATAGCAAAAAAAAGGTAAGACAAGCTTTGAAAGCTTTTTTCGATTCATATATATATATATATATCTGTTTATAGGTATGTCTATATATTCACCTTATCGCAAAAGCTTGCGGAACTGCGCTGCCACTGCGCAGTTCAGAGATCGGGGGATTTTTTTTCCAAGCGCCAACTCAAATAAACAACCGTCAAGTTAAGTTGCTAATGGGACCGGCTCAGTTGGTATTGGGCTTTTGTCTGGAGAGGATTGGCTGGCCCCGTAAGACACATCTCAAGATGCAGAAACCCGCCCAAAGGGCTCTCCCAGTGGACTCCCAGGAGACTAACGTTAAACGTTTTCCCCGGGAACTACTCTATCTTTGCGTTATTCTCCTCATTCTGGTCGCTCTCGTGGCGGGCTATTCCCTATGGGTGATGTGTGAGTTAGCACCGGATCCGGAATCGATTGAGATTTAATTATTTAACCTGGTTTTTTATAGCCCACTCCGCGAGTACGGCTAACAAAGGCCTGCACATACTCGATCGCAGCGAATGGCAGGGGGAACCACCGAGCGAAAAGTACCCGCACCTTCAGCTGCCTGTCTCCAACGTGATTATCCACCATACAGCCACCGAGGGTTGCGACCGGGAGGTGAGTCTAAGTGATTCCAAATTCCAGTACAATAGCGTCAGAATCTTGTTGGGAATTTAGATATTTACAAAGTGAAGAAGACTTACAATTTATCTTATTTATTTAATATTTAATTCCTTTCCAGGAAGTATGCATCTATCGAATGCAAATCATTCAAACGTTTCACATGAAATCCCTTGGCTGGCCCGACATTGGCTACAATTTCCTTGTGGGCGGCGATGGTCAGATCTATGTGGGTCGCGGATGGCACATCCAGGGCCAGCATGTCAAGGGCTATGGTGCCATATCCATAAGTATAGCCTTCATCGGCACCTTTGTCAATATGGAGCCGCCAGCCTGCCAAATTGAGGCTGCCAGGCGTCTAATGGAGGAGGGAGTGCGGCTGCATAAACTACATCCGGACTATCATATCTACGCTCATCGGCAGGTCAGTCCCACCGAGAGTCCTGGCCAGAAACTATATGAAATGATGCAGCATTGGCCGCGCTATACACCGGACATAACGTCATGTAAGTAGAAACCAGAAACATCAATTAAAAATACTTAAATTAATAAATTTTCATATTTCCTTAGTGCGCCGCCTCAGTAATGCCACGCTGAAGTTCGTCACTCGTCCATATTGGCTCGCCCAGCCTCCAAGTCATCCTCTGAATCCCTTAAGGCCACCTGTGCAAACCGTAAGATTCGAAATCACCAAAATACCAGCTTGTACCACCCAGGCCGAGTGTACTTTTCGCGTGCGAATGCTGCAAACGCTTCACATCGAGGCCTCTGGTTATACGGATATCAACTTTAACTTCGTGGTGGCCGGCGATGGCAATATCTATGTGGCCAGGGGCTGGGATCACAGTTGTCAGTCCTTTACACCAGAAGGTACACTCTTCAATGACCTAATCATAGGCTTTGTGGGTCACTCGCCCAGCAATAAAAAATTAGCCTTGGAACTCATACAACAGGGCATAAAACTGGGTCACATAAGCAAAGATTATACTCTGATAGACCCGGAAACAGAGTCTGACTCGGAAAAGTCGTAGACGTGGGGAGGAATTAAGTGCCAATACAAGTGCCATCTCTCAAAGTGATACTAGACTTAAGTATAGCAATAAGATATCGAATTTCTCATCTCAATTTGATTAAGAGATTTATTTAGAGGGAATTATGTATCCAAATAACATTAATTGTCCCTCCTTTGATTACTCTTTTGTATTTATAGAAATAAACATGCCTTTATTGAGTTTTAACAACTTTTTGCTTTCCTTTTTTATATCTCAATCGAACGAGGACTACTGCTAGTATATATTTTTGAAAAACAGATTGCAATGTACGGTGTTTTGATTTCAACTTAACGATATATACAGACTACAGACACACTTTGTGCTTACAACAATTGGCTAAATGAAATTCGTAATTTGGAAATTTTGGAACGCGACTACATAGAACTTAGAAAATTAGACTACGGTTAGTGAGACAATCTTGCAGTTAAAAAAACGACTCAGGATTAGTGATCCAAGATGCGCATATTGCCCGAAACGATCTTGTTCTCCAGAATGGCACCGGCGGGTATATCGATACGATCGCCATGGTTGGCAATGATGATCACAGTGCCCTAAAAGGATGAGTAATGAGTACCAGAAAACACAAATCAATTTAAAGCCAAAACTTACGCGCAGTGAAACGCCGCGTCCGAAAGTCACATCACCGCTCACGGTCAAGTGATCCAGCTCAATGATATCCGGGATGTTGGCAAAGCGTCCCAAGAACTCCTTCACCTTGGAGAAATGATTCTCGCCCAGCTTAACCAGCGGGGTGGTGGGGAACATGCGCTGAGGCGACATCACCAGGCTGCCATTTTTCAACGTATACAGATTGGACATGACCAGCAGCAGATCCGAAGACTTCTTCACGGGCAAGAAACGGGAACGGGGCACGTTGATGCCAATGGCGCCATCAAAGCACTTCATTGCCGCACCCACAGCAGTCTCCAGCTGAATGACACGGGTTCCGTTCTCCAGGGTTTTGTTATTCACAATAATCTCCATGTTCAAAGTGCGCTCTCGCAAAACGCGATCAATGGCTAAGAAGAAAACAGGGAAGCATTTTAGGATTTTAGTTTGTAAAAATAATTTAAAATTAAAGCTATTTACCTGCCAGATTGGCCCAGATATTGTTGGTGTTGAAGAACTTGAAGGTCTTCACAGACTTGAAGTCATCCACATGCTCTGGCGGCACCTGGGCAATTTCCAGCAGTCGCAGCTTGTTCTCCATTTGGATGAGGGTGCCACCCTGCAAGGAGAGGAGAAAATTATTATTTTTTTAAGGACTGGACTTAATATAAAACCTAAAAGTCTGCTATAATCTTTTAAAACTAAGAGAACATGCTGATTTTTAATTAATAATAAACCCACTAAATTTAATTTTATATTTTTAGACAGCTTTTTAAATGATTTCAAGTACTTAGACCAATTTTTTGGTTAAATTTTGTTGTAAAATAATTAATTTATGCCAAAATAAGGTTACAAATTGAATTTTAAATAGAATAAAGCCCAAAGAGAAGTATCTTTTATATATAAACAACAAGTAAAAGGTTCAAAAGTTATACAAAATTCGACTAATATTTAACAAAAATAAGCTGACTGTCATTTTTATAACTTTGTAAACTCTGTAAGAAAATTCCTGCGATAATGGTTATTTATTGCAAAAATGACTTTACCTTAACGTCAGCACGGGTCTTATCAGTGACCTCCATGACAAACTCCACGGGAGTGGTGGCCCTCTCCTCGCCCACCAGCTTGTTAAGTATGTTCAGATCAACGGTGGCGCCCAGGTTATCGATGTTAGACAAGAAGCAATACTCGCGTCCCTCCTCGATGAACTTCTTCAACAGGCCCGAGTTACGGAAGGTGTCGTAGAAGTCACCGTGGCCGGGGGGATACCAACTGAAAACAAAACAAATAAAAGCTGATTCGATAACCAAATATTCATTGCTATATTCAAACTTACGCCTCCATATCCTTCTCGACTTCGCAGTCCTTGGCCACTGGCAGAAAATGTTCGCGACTGATGCGTGGGAAGCAGCTCTGGTTGAAGGTGTGGATCTGCACCCGGAAGCCCTTGTACTTGCGCACAATCTTCTCGGTGTCCTCGTCGGTGTTGAAGGAGTTCATCAGCACCAGCGGCACATTGGCATCGTATGTCTTGTTCAAATGCTCAATTTGCTGCACCGTCAAATCGAGGAAGGTCAAATCCGATCGCACGGGTATAACGCTCTTGGGACCATGGCAACCCATCGAGGTACCCAGACCACCGTTCAGCTTGATGACCACCAACTTGTCCAGCATGTTGCGGATCTAAATGCAAATCAAATCAATTATTACCAGCCCCGGACAATGAAATATCATTAGGATTTAAGGTGTTAGAGAGCAGCGTTTGAGGAGTTGGTTGTTTAGGCTGCAGTTAGGATTTTTAGTACTACAGCAGAGTGTTTAAAAACTAAAGCCAAAAACTAAAAACAACAACACTACGTTCCAAACAATCTAAACAAGAAGCGTCCAAAAGCCCAATTAGTTTAGATTTCTCCAGAGGAAGAGCGACAGAGATATATATGTATTTACAGAGAATAGTTTTAAGCGGTGGTGAGAGAGCCGCGAAGCATAGAAATTTGTTGGTAAGGGAAAAACGCTTTACCTCATTCTAGGTGCGATACACACACGATTATGTATATATAGTATTTATATAGGCAGACATATAGCCATTATTCAGTGTATTCAAATCAAAGAACATGAAAATATGCAAAGTTTGTAAAAAAAATAAACAAAATTAAGATAGTTTTTATATATCATCAATTGGGAGATTGTTGTATCGGTGTCGGTTTCGGGATGATTCTGTGGCAGGATGAAGGGATTATTAACTGATGAACAAGCCCTGTCTGCATTACCTGCTCGTTCTTGGGTGACTTGAGATTCGAGTAGTTCATAACGGCGTTCTCGGGCAGTTTCTGGATTTTATTCCAATCCAAAGCGGGACCCTCTGTAAGAAATAAACGATATATGTTAATTAAATCGTGGAAATATTTAGATATAGGATTTCTTGAACTCACCCTCCTGCAAGAAGCGTCCAAAGAGATCCGCAAAGCGTCCCAACTCCGCCCTGAGCGCTGGCTGGCGGGCTGGTTCCGTGGTCTGCAGCAGGCGATCCACATCGTTCTCCAGCAGACGCAGGGCATCCCGCTTTGTCACCTCATGGAACTCCTTTGAATCGGATGGGGCTCGCTGGTGGCCGCGTACCTACAAATAAAATAACAACAGTGCCATGAGTTACACTTGGCGAAACTTTCGAGCCAGATCGATTAGCGTGGCTAGCAAAGCGCATCTGCAAATGCACTCAAGTGACAAAATTAGTGAAGGAAACGCTGACAAAATTGTTGTTATTGCTGGGAGCTGTTGAATGTTGAAGCTGTTGCTGTCGTAAGCCCAATTACAGGCTTGGTTTGTGCCGCTAAGACGAGGGCGTTGCCAAAGACTTGGCAACTTGGAGACAGTTTTCTTTCAAGCCTGGTAATGACAAGTCGCTGGCTGCTACTGACTCTGCTCCTCTATTTGGGTGCCCAAGAGGGCTCCTCGGGTGTGATGGATAACTTTGGAGATGGCCTCAAGCTGGCCGGCCAAATGTTTGGCATTAATACGGTCTCGGATGTGGCTAATCTGGTGTCTAAGGCCTTTTCGGGTAACTCCCCTTTGCCCGTAGCCAACCTTATGGGCTTCCTGCAGAATGGCTTCCAACCGCCGCAGAAAAACAATGCTAAAGGGGAATCAGAGAGGGAGGAGGAGGAGGAGGAAGAGGTGGACCAATCGGAGCAGCAATCGGAACCAGAAAATGCCCAAGAGGAACCGCCAACGGAAAACAGCACGCGTAGACCACCGCCTCAGCCAGGCTTCGACTCTGGACAAATGTTTACAAATATGCTAAGGATGGTGGGTTTTGACACTCGCAAACTGGGAGCTCTGGCCCTGAATGCCATCATCATGATTGCCCAGGCGGTAGGATTACTTGAGCAGCTCTTTTTTGCTTAGAACTTTCTTTAAAAGATTTTCCCCCCTTTCAGATTGGCAGCACCCTGATGCAGGCCACTCGAGGAGGCGGTGGCACCTCAATTGATGCCCCCGAAGCCCTTTACGAGCCCAGCGAACATCGACCTCGTTCTTTGTCCATGGGTTCACCCATCGATTGGTTCCTCCAGCGACCTGACCGGTATAGCAAGCGACTGCTTAAGGACATAATGGATCGGGATTTGCCGGAGCATATAGTGGACATGATTGAGGCAAAGGAAGAAAAGACAAACGGCCAGAAGGCAGGTTGTTTGAAGCTTTTAATGTGCAAGAGCCAACCCATTATCTGGGGCATGCAGGATTCACTGAAGAAAAGGCTGGCTGGCGAGGCCGAGGAGCAAGAGGAAACTGATAGTTACTTCAACAAGCAAATCTTCTTCAAGTATTTGCCCAAAATTGAGGATTTCAGAGAGCACAGTGCTAGTTGTGAGAAGAAATACGACGAGGAGTGTCCCAAGAATTGTACAAGTGGGCAGTTTTCAAAGGTTTAAATATAAAGTTTAAGATTTAATTATTTAGTTATTAATAGACTCCTGATTTTTATATTACTTTTAAAGCAAATTAATACAAACTTGTTCTACTTTTTCCTTATTAACTTTACAAAATTCTATCTTATTTCAGGTTTTTTATATTTCTAATGAAACCTTCCTTGAAATATCTAAGAAAATTATACATAAACTTTAAAATCAACCTTTTAATTACTAACTAACCTCTAGTACTTGTAGTTATTTAATACAAAATTTAACATTTCATTGATACATCATTTTTGATGGATCATTTTATGGATCTAATCAAAAACTCAAAACTAATCAATGGACAATAAAGTATAAACTATTCTAGGAAGCTTTTTTAATTTGTTTTGCATTTTTTATTACAAAATAAATACATATAAAAACACTTTCCAAGTTTATTTATCTTTTTTTTAATAACTTGGAAATATAGTTGCAAAATAAGGAACATAATTTTAAGTAGAAATTCCTCTAACTGATTTCCTTGCAAAAATCCAAATGATGTTGCAAAAAACATTGCGTAAAAAAACAATTTCGCTAAACACTAATCATAATCTAAGCCTTCAGCAAAGCCTGACTTTTTAAATGTTTAATGATGAGTTCGACATTCCGATTTAGTCAAGGATGATTGCAGAGATAAGTGCCCAGCCATCCGGGATTATAAACCCAAACTAATGTACCATGAAACGACCTCTAAAATACAAAAAATACAAAAATGTGCAACCAAAGGGGCAAATTGTGTAATAATAATATGCAAGATCGCGACTTTTGTCAACTACACCGCCATTATCGCCTGCCTCCGCCGGGGTGATAGCTAATCTCCAGGGAGCATTATAAAACCTCATCGTAGCCTTACTGTTTCCTTATCGCCTAATCTTGGCGTTCCTCTGGTCATGTAGAGTCAATACTTCGACGTCACGTTGAAATATCTGGAAATCGTGGCCTGATAATCAAATTTAAACCATTAAATGCATTAATATTAAACTAATTCTCATTTTGCCCTGACGAAATTCAATTGAATGGAAAACAAATACTAACTTATCATAGCCGGAATTTCGTGCTACGTTCTTGGACCTTTCATAACTTTTTTTTTTTGTAAATTCTTATCGACTTTTATAGCTTAGCCATAATGACTTGTGGCCCTCGTAAAAGAGTCTTTAATTGTTGGGTAAATATTTATAATTTATGTTTGGTATTGACATTCATTCAAGGTTGTCAATCAAATGGCTTTTGAAGATGACAAACTTAGTTTTTTTTGTTGAACTAAAAGGCAAACATAGGGAACAACAGTTGGTGCCTTTAAGCCTTGTCAATCAATGCAGTGCGACGACGTTGTCTTATGCAAAATAATTGCCGTAATCGCTTTTATTTTGCTGTTTACTTTTCGAAATCATTACGCAAAAGGGGCGGCTAGTCACGCCCACGGCGCCTATAGACGATTGCATGCGGGTTATTTATACATTTTTTTGGTTTTTTTTTTTGTTTTAAAGGCAACCGCACTTACTGCCCGACGCCGCCGATGAGCAATCTGAGCGATAAGCCAAAGTCAGAGGGCAGGTGTTTGAACTTCGGCAAGGTCAGCCAGCATGCTGAAGATAATTTGCCAACTTTACTGCTTCATTGATGGGGCTTCAGTGGCTTTGGTGGCGCTTTGTATTAATATTATTTTGATTTTATTTTTGTTTAGAAGATTTAGAAGGCTTTATGCATCATCACAAAAAAGCAAAAAAGCTAGGAATGCAAATATAATTAAATAATCAATTCTTAATGAGCCAAGAACTGAAAAACTCAAGAACTCAACTCAAATTTAGAGGTTTCAAATGTTTATAGAGCTTATATAATTTTAAAACCCTAAAATTATTAATTCAAAGTCATGTATTTTATGATACAATTAAAAAAATGATTTTTAAGACAAATTTGTTATAGTTTTTATTTAGTTTTGGTCTTTAGAATGTGATAAAAATGTCATTCTAAAGACCAAAACTATTTGCTAATTATATAGAAAATTAGTCTTAAAAATTACCCCTTTGCCTGTGTAAAACTCAAGGAAATTTAGAGGTTTCAAAGGTTTATAGAGCTTATATCATTTTAAAACCCTGGTATTATTAATTTAAACTCATATATTTTATGATACAATTAAAAAAATGATTTTTAAGACTAATTTCTTATATAATTGTTATATAATTTGGTATTTAGAATGTTTAGAATATGATAAAAATGTTATTCTAAAGACCAAAACTATTTGCTAATTATATAGAAAATTAGTCTTAAGAAATACCCTTTTTTGGTATTTTTTTGGTCTTTAGAATGTCTTAAAAATATTATTCTAAAGACCAAAACAATTTGCTAATTATATAAAAAATTAGTCTTAAAAATTACCCCTTTGCCTGTGTAAATTTTTACATTTTGCACTGTAAATATATATATATTTAAACTGAACATAGACATTTTATCTTATCGTGTTTAAAAGTACAGATTTCTTGCTCCTTTGAGATACAAATTTCCAAAGAAATGCCCATATCAAACATGTATCTATTTTTTGTGCTACAAACTATACTTATTCTACACTTCTCACTGCCACGCGCCAGATTGGGTAAATTAAAGCAAATTACATGATTTGAACTTCTGTTTTAGTTGTTTTTATCAGAGATAAGATACCAAATGAGGAAGTTACTAGCCGGTGACATTGATAAAAATTGATTTTCTGAGGAAAATGAAACAATTTAAATCGAAATTAGGGTTAAAATTAGGAATTTCTAATAATAATGATTACAATTCAAGAATATTTTAGGTACTTTGACTAAAACTGATAACATAAATACGCTTTATATTATTTTGGTGATAAGCCACCATTATTATTGAAAGAGGTGTGTGCTTGTGCCTCAAAGAATTTGCGTTTCTTTTATAAAAACAATCAAAATATTTAACAATTCATTGAAAGCAACTGTATAATCATTAAAAATAACGCTCTTTTTTAAGAGGAAGCGTGTTTGAGGTACTAAAAAATCACTTTTGTTAATGGAAACTTTTAATATTCTTTTTAAACATTTTTAAACATTAAAGAAACACGCTTAGAAACATTTTCCATATCTGGCCGATTTTGTTTATGGTTTCTAGAAGGTAAAACCCTCCGAACTTGGCCCAAATATCGTATTTCCAAGGCTTTGTGTTATTTATTTATTTATTTTTCTTTTATTTAACTTACGCCGGCACGCTGCAGCAGTACATCTATGGGCCTTATGCCGGAAGTCATTTTATGAAACTACGAAACACAAAAGTATCTCAAAGCGAGAATCTCAACTTTTAGTTGTAAGTTTTTTTTTTGGTGTTGTTTTTGGTTTTTCCTTTGCACTCGCGTGGCCGAGCAAGAGGGCAGATCGCCGAGAAGAAGAAGAAAACAGAACGGAGAACGTTGACGAGAAAACGGAACGGAGGAGAGGCGGCAAGCGAGGCGATGAGAAGTTCGCTGGTCGAGTGTGCAATTGAAAATAAAGCTGGGTTCCCAACGAAATTTGAATTTCAATACGAAATTTTTCCAACACGCGGCGCGACGTCGAAGTTGACGCAGGCAGCGGCGACAAGTGAAGCCAGCCAGCAACAAGTGATAGCGCAAAAAAAAAAGAAATTAAGCGATGCATGTGTGCGGTATGTGTAAGTGTTGAGCAAAACAAAAATTAAGAAAAAAAGAAAGAAGTGGAAAACAACAAGCCGGCACTTGAAGAGCCTAAGGGTTAAGGGGCAAGAGCAGAGGATAGAGGGAGAGAGAGAGAATGGAGCACAGCCGCAGGCGCTCTTATCAGCAAAAGAGAAAAAAAAGAAGCGTAAAACAATTAAACACTACAAATAACAGCCAATCGCACACCCATTCTTTTTGTTACCAATTTTCGGGGGCACGCTTTAACAGATAAGGAAAACAATAATTCTTTAACTGATATTATTCTGTGATTTAATAATCGCCACAAATACCAAGGCAAGTTTTGGTTCCCCCCAAAAACACAGACACACAAACACCCCCTCGGAAACGCACACACACATAAACCCACCGCACTGAAGGCGACGACACATGCCAGTACTTGGAGGTCACTTGAAGGTTAGCGCTACACAATTGCACGAACCATACATAAATACAAAATCTAAAGGAAAAACCAGTCGAAGTCAATAGGGTAATTATAACAGCAGAAATATGGGCCCATAACCAACAGGCCCCAACTGGAACCGGCAAAATTGCAGGCACTGGAATATGCAAGCTGCACTCACACACACACACACATACGCTTGAATAAAGAGAGACTTGGAGCGGGAGAGAAACTTTCTTGGAAACTTTCTTGGCAATTTAATAACAATTTACCTTGGCTTCATGGGGAATATCCAACATTTTGTAGATTTTGTTTTTTATAAATTAATCACTTGAATATTTAGCTCAACTAATAAAGTTGATTTTGCAGCGCAGCAAACACCCACGACAAAACGAAAAGTAGAGAGCGCCAAGCGGTCAGCAAATGTTTGAGATTAAGTTTGTTTTTTCTTTTTCTATTATTGCAAAATTTGTTTTGGCTCTGCCAAGTGGTTCAAAGATGCCAACAACAAGAACTGGCGCTACGATATTAAATTAAATGGGGAAATTCGAAAGATCTCTTGGCGTTCTCGGCTGCTGCTTCTTCTTGGTCTCCACTCCAGAACAGCTGTTGCGCCTAACAGCACACACAGCACACTTAACGGTACGCTGCAAAGCTTAACAGCAGCAGCAACAGCTGTCAAAGCAAAACAAAGGTTGAAAGAGAGGCGAAAAAAAGAAAAAAACTTGCAAAACTTTGAAGAAAAGAAGCCTTATTTTTGTGTTCGGCAATTAAGTAGGCTTTGTTAACATGGGCGCCTGCTTTTCCTGCTGCGGCCAGAGCGCCGAGGAGACAAATCTGATGCCCTCGCCTGTGAGTAGCTCGAAAGAGTGTATACAAAGCTTTGTGAAAACCAAATTAAAAACTATTTTTAAGGAGGAGCGCCGGCAACAACAACTGGATGCGGCGGAGAAGCGTCGCCAGGAGAACGAGCATCGTGGCATCAAGAATCCGGACAGCGTGCGTCGCCAGCAACAGAGGTCGGAGGAGATGCAGAGACGCGAAGAGGAAGCCGAACGGCAGGGTCAGGGCCAGGCCAACCTGAGGGTGATTCACCAAACTTTTGCTGTTCCAAAATTTGTGCACCAATTAACCCCTCTTTTCTTTGCAGTGGCAAACGAGCTAAGATCCAAGGGAGCAGCCTTAAACTCCTCCGTTTTTTGTACTTGACCCTTAACCTGTTGTTGTTTCCGGATCTTTTTGTACTTGTAACTTGTCTTTGTAACGTTCATCCTTGATGCACGGTCTCAGGATTTTTCCGCCAGTGACCAAAAATGTTTAACCAAAAATAAAAACACACCAAATTGTTATCAGTGAATAAAGATTCGTGGCGGGATTAGTCAAACTAATTCCAAGAATCTAAAATCTACATATCTCTTTGTATTCGTTAATTGTGCGTTGTCATTCCTGTTATTTATAAAAATTTTCCTTTATGCTGTAAATAGCAATTAATTTGGTTAATAAAAACAGTTTTTAAATCAAAAACAATTAATATTAATCGTTTTTCTTAATTATAATTATTAAAACATTAATCTAGACTGCTAAGTCTGCTTAATATTTCAAAAATTGACAGCTTGGCAATTTTTTAAATAAAAATGTTTAGAAATTTCCTTGTAGGTTAAAATTTTCAATTTAAAAAGTTTTTAAATTAAAAACAATTAATATTAATTATATAGAATTTAAAATATTATTTGTTTTTCTAAATTAGAATTATTAAAACATTTATCTAGACTGCTAAGTCTGCTTAATATTTCAAAAATTGACAGCTTGGCAATTTTAAAAATAAAAATGTTTATAAATTTCCTTGTAGGTTAAAAATTTCAATTTAAATAGCTTTACCAGGCCCATAACATGTTTTTATTGTTTAAATGTAAGTTTGTGCTAGGAATAGCTTCAATATTTAAACAATTTCAAAGAATTTCAAAATCAAATACAAACTTTTTCAAAAATAATCTGCTTTCTTGCTGCTTTAGCGTTATTTTGTCTTGGCTTTCTGGCCACACTGTTCGGTGGGGGCGGGTGGTTGCTAAAAGGGGGAAGCAAGTGACTGTTGATTGCATTTAATGGCTGTTCAAGGCCTTCAGATTATTTAGACTCACAAATTAAGCGACAATCTCTTATACATAAACAAGGGCTTATAAATCCACAATCCGCTCACTGTTTACACCCGTATTATCAGCCCTTATCAGCTCTCTATTTGAGGCTATTTTTCCCGGTCTCGTCGCTCTGTGATAACATGGTTATCTCTCCGTGTGACTCGTCGTAGGCCCAGCAGGCAGCTTCGTTCGCTCATTGATTGGCGGTCAGTCGTCGCGGTTACTCCAGCAGCTCCTCCAACCAAGCAAAAACGCAGAGAAGATGTCCACTTCAGGTTCCAATTGCAAGCGTGTGCTGTCCATCCAGAGTCATGTGGTCCATGGCTATGTGGGCAACAAGGTGGCCACCTATCCGCTGCAGGTAAGCTGCTAATTTCACATTAAGTTCTTGGTTATCACCATTTTCAATGGCGCTTGCTTTGCCATCCTTCAGTTGCTGGGCTTCGATGTGGACCCGCTCAACTCGGTGCAGTTTTCCAATCACACCGGTTACAAGAGCTTCAAGGGACCCGTTTCCAACGAGCAGGAATTGGGTAAGGTCCAACAAAAGCCTGATAAATACTATTTATAGTAACCTTTCACCCTTTGCAGCCACAATTTTCGAGGGTTTGGAGGAGAACGAACTGCTGCCGCAGTATTCGCACCTGCTGACTGGTTATATCGGTAATCCCCTGTTCCTGCGCCAGGTGGGCATCATTGTGCAGAAGCTGCGCCAGGCTAATCCCAAACTGGTCTATGTCTGCGATCCCGTGATGGGCGACAACGGACAGCTGTATGTGCCGAAAGAGCTGCTGCCCGTGTATCGCGATGAAATTATTCCCCTGGCGGACATCATCACGCCGAACCAGTACGAGGTGGAGCTACTCACCGAGAGGGAGGTACGCAGCGAGGCAGCCGTTTGGGAGGCAATGGATTGGTTCCACAAGCGCGGCATTAAGACGGTGGTCATCTCCAGCAGCGATCTCGGCCAGTCGGGCGTACTGCGCGCCTTCCTTAGCCAGCTGAACGGCCCGCGTCTCGCCATCGATATACCCAAGCAGGGTGGCAAGGATCTGGTCTTCACAGGCACCGGTGACCTCTTCGCCTCGCTCTTCCTGGCCCACAGCCATGAGAGCAGCGATGTGGCCGCCGTCTTTGAGAAGACCATTGCCAGTCTCCAAGCGGTGATTAAGCGCACAGTGGCGGCTCTGCCCAATGGAGGCAACGGTCCAGTGAAGGCCTCCGAAAGGGAACTAAAGCTGGTGCAGTCCAAGGCGGAGATCGAACAGCCGCAAGTGCTGCTCAAAGCGCAGCGACTTGACTAAAAAGGAAGAGCGATTACCTTAATTAAAGTACATATATATTCTGGTTCACGGACAATAATCTTTTGATACCTTAAGACGCAGCATTGTTATAGGAAAATATATATTACCATTATAAATCAATCAAGTCAAATGTAAACATATATCTCACCGTAAGCTTTTTGATACCTTAAGTTCAACGTTTTATACGCATTATTATAAACAATTACTTGTACAAAATATACACAAAATAAATACAAATGGCAAATCAAAGTGTCAACCATTCATTTTGAGTACTTTTCCCCTTTTGAAAAATCCACAGAACTGACAGCAGCCTGTCGTTCGTCGACACGGTTCTTGCCCTTGGCAGCCAGGTGCGTCTGCCTATAAAAAGACCTCCCACAATCCCCCAGAAATAGCAAACAGTTAAGATACTGCCATGTGGCTGCTCGAGGTTATCTTTATGGCCTGTCTGGCGGCCGCCGTAAGTGGATCTGCGGGGGAAGCTAAGCTGGAGGCCTTTGTGCCCCGCTTTACACCCGAAATCAAGCGTCAGGATCTTGATTTACCTGCCTCCCAGCAGAATCAAGAAGAGCAACTTCAGCAGCAGCATCAGCAGCAGCATCAGCGACCTTCTGACAAGAAGCCCTGGCGGCGACGTGTGGATTACGGTTACGATGGTGTTTCTACGGCTGCCGCCTGGTCTGCTGCTGCTCCCTCACCACCGGCCGCCATCCTTTCCATTTTGAACCCCCTGCTGGCGCCTGGACTGCTCCTGCTGGGCGTTAATTTGGGAGCCCTGCTCTATATGCTGTTGGGACTCCTGGGACTGGCGCCGCATCGGGGCAGCAGCCGGGCTGGCAACGAGGAGATCCTCTACAGACACAATCTGGCTGAGGGGGGCAAGGAAACGGCTGTATATTTTTAAATAAAGAGCGTAAAACGCTCAACTTTCTTTCTTTGAACTTATCAGAACCAAAAACTCGAGGAAAAACATACAAAAATAAAATCAAATGATAAGGTTTCAGGTCAAAAATTGAACGAAAAGCGAGAACTGGTGCTTGGGTTCGGTTTGGGGGCTGCTAGTGTACTATCTATATCTATATATGATAATAGCTAATGGTTAATTTAATCTTCTGGATCCTACTTCTTCAGCCGAAACGAGGCTGCTCGATTGAATTTAACCAAGGGCGCCTCCTTACTCGCCGATCCCAGGGGTTTTCGCTGCAGCTTGGAGGTGCCAGCAGCGGCTGTGTAGAAAAGATAGGTTTATAATCGCTAAATTAATCATAAATCTTGGGTATATATCTCACCCTTGGCTACGAGGACTCGTGGACTTTTGCGCACATGATTGGCATTATATTTGACATTCTCCTTGGCCAGGGAAGCCGCTGCCAGTGTACGCTTCAGGCCCTGGGCGGTAAAGTGATTCGAATTAAGGAGAACTGCAAAATAAAATAAATACAGATGTTAATAATACTTTTAAATATATATTTTTCTACCACAAAAGCCTACCCTTTTTGATCTTCTCGCTGTCGCCGCGCACATTCTGGTCCGTCATCATCTCGCAGAACGTCAGCTTTTGGGCATTTCTTGGTTTGGCCACCGTCGCCGTTGGTGGCTTCTTGGTGACTGTGCTGGTGGTGGTGGGGCCCAGGACCTGTGTCTCATTCAGATTGCGCGGCCTCTTGAAGGTCATGTGCAGGTCATCGCCCTCCGACTCCATCAATTGACTATCGACGAACTCCTCCATGCTCAGATGAAGATCATCGTCATCGCTCTGAACGGGCTGCTGCCGCTGTCGCTTCCTGGCGCTCGCTGTCAAGCTGCAGGAGGCCTCATCCTCCTCCTCCTCCTCCGCCGCCGCCTTCGCCGCTAAGCCACTGAGCAGGGAGTCCATCTCTGCCATTTTGGTGTTGGCCTCGGATTCAGCAAAGCGCATTTTGCGCTGCAACCGTTCGTACACCGCTTGGATATCTGGCGTTAGCTTGCTGCCATCCTCCAGGCGGTCGTACATCTGGTTAAGCACCTCGCAGGCGGCACGGAAGGATTTGCGCAGCAGGTCAGAGTTCTCCACCAGCTCCTGGTTAATGGCGGACACGTGGCTGTTGAATTGGTTCTGCTTGGCCAGCTGCAGCTCGAGATCCTTGTATTTGACGTAGACGATGAGGATCTGGTACGCCTTTGATTTGTTTACCTCGCGCTTCAGGCTCTCGAGGTCCTGGTAGGCGCTCTCCATCTTGGACCGCCACACAGGCAGCTCCTCCTTGTACTTGTCGTTCTGGCTGGTGAGATGACTCATGTAGCTGGCAAAGCGACGGAAGTCCTGAAAGAGAATTTGAATTTTTAAAAAATGTTTTCAAATTTTCCAGAAACGCACTTTTGGGATTTAATTTTGCAACGAGTTGGCAGCCCGCTTCGTTAACAGCTGAAGCGCTGCCACAATTAGCCGCATTTAATAAACAAAATAATTAAAAATTAGAATAAATCAAACATAATGCTACGAAATACGTTGCATTTAGCCTCTCTAATTTGTAAAAAATGTTTTACAATTTTCCAGAAAGTTCGCAAAAACAGGCGCTTGTGGGATTTAATTTTGCAATGAGTTGGCAGCCCGCTTCGTTAACAGCTGAAGCGCTGCCACAATTAGCCGCATTTAATAAACAAAAAATAATTAAAAATTAGAATAAATCAAACATAATGCTACGAAGTACGTTGCATTTAGCCTCTCTAATTTGTAAAAAATGTTATAAAATTTTCCAAAAAGTCCGCAAAAAAAAGAGCACTTGTGGGATTTAATTTTGCAACGAGTTGGCAGCCTGCTTCGTTAGCGCTGCCACAATTAGCCGCATTTAATAAACAAAAAATAATTAAAAATAGCATAAATCGAATATAATGCTACGAAATACGTTGCATTTAGCCTCTCTGGCTGTACGCCAGGCCAGAGTGGCCAATTCTCTGCCTGGATTACTCCAAAAGCAGCCCCAGACAGCCGCTGCTGGCCAACAAATAGCGCGCGATTATGCAAAAAGCAAGGACAAAAAGAAGGAAAAGGCTGGCAAAGGCGGAAAGGTGGAAATTAATGAGCAGCAGCTACGCGAAATCCTCAACTTCGATGGCCTCAACTCGCAGATGCAGAAGAATGTCCTGCAAATGAAGGAGGACTTCGTGAAGCACCTGTCCCTGCGCTCCACCAGCGGCGCCATCGATACCCTACGCATCAAGGTCGACGGCCAGGAGCATGAGCTGCAGGAACTGGCACAGATTTCACGGAAAAACCCCAAGACAATCATTGTCAACATGATCGGCTTCCCGCAGACCATACCCGATGTCCTCAGGGCCATCGAGAAGAGCGGCATGAACCTGAATCCGCAGCAGGACGGCACCACACTGTTCATACCCATCCCCAAGGTGACCAAGGAGCATCGCGAGAACCTCTCGAAGAACGCCAAGGCCTTGTTTATCAAGTACCGCGACGCCATACGCGGTGTTCAAAACGATTATATACGCAAGCTGAAGAACAAGCCGGAATTGGGCAAGGACGATGCCTTTGCGGCCCAGGCTCAGGTCACTGCCATTGCGGATCGCTTCATTTCGGAGGCGGACAAGCTGCTGGCCAGCAAGCAGAAGGAGCTAATGGGCGACTAGAACTAAAAACTGAGACTGCACCCTAAATCTTAGTCTAAAATTGTTAATAAATCATGAACAAGGCTCACTTACCTCCTGGCACACTCGCTGATCGAGGGACATTAGCTTTCTCAGCTCCTCCAGCTCCTTCTTGAGCGTCTGCCGGTAGTTGATGTTCTTGATCTTGCTGCGCATGGCCATTACGTGCTCCTGCAGCTGCCGTGATGTCGCATATACAGCGTCTATCTTTCTGTACCACGACTTGAGCTCCTGCGGATCGAAGCCACTGTTGCCGGCACGCTCCAGCTGGTTGGCCTTCGCCTCCAGCGCCTTGTTGCGCTCCTTCAGTCGCTCATTTTCGGCCACCACCTCGTCGATCTTCTTCACATAGAACTCGGTGGGCATCTTCGACTTTAGCACGTTCTGCTTGAGCGTGGTGCGTATCTTCTTGGCCCGACTGGCGTACTTCAGGGTGTTGTAGGTGTCCTCGTAGGTCAGCGAGCTCATCGAGACATTGGCCACCATCAAAGTGCGGCAGTTGCCGCCCAGCGAGTCCTTCAGGATGCGTGTCAGGTTCGAGTCGCGGTAGGGTATATGCTTGAGGCCATCGGCCAGCTTATTGATGCAATTGCCCAGCGACAGGAGGCTTTTGTTGATGCTGGCGCCCTCCTTGAAACGCACACCAATGCCCTTGGTGCTGGCCGCTCGCTCGCTGCCAGCCAGATCGATCATGGACAGCTTGACGGTCCGTTTGGTGTCCGTTTTGCGCTCTGTGATCCGTATGTGCACCTGGAAGATGGCATGCGAGCGGGAGCTCTCCGCATTCGCGTCGGTGGGATGCTGGGTGCGATGTGAATTGCCCAAAGCCAGCATACGCAGCAGCTCCTCGGCACTGTAGATGGGCGTAAGGCAAAGGCCGCTGACCACCACACCGTTGGTGTCCTCGCGCAGCTTCAGAGGCCCGGACTTGGTCAACAAATTCATAACCTGCTCGTTGTATACCTCCAAGTAGGAGACGCCCACATCGAATTTGCGCACGTCGCTCTGCGTCTGGATCTTCTCGAAGAGATCACGCATGGTGAGAAAGGTCAGGCCCGGATGCTCCTCGCTGCCCAGCATGGTGAAAGTCTTGCCGGCGCCAGTGGCGCCATAAACAAACACCGAACAGTTGTAGCTAAGCATTGGGTTTTAGAGAGTTAAATGGAGTTTTAAGGTAAAAACTGATTCGTTTGCTTACCCAGCCAGCACTGAATCGACCAGCGGCGCCGTGCACTCCTCGAAGAGATCCTGATTGGTGTTGTCAATGTCGAAGACGCGATCAAACTCCATGGTGAGCTTCTTGTTCATGCGCTTGGTGATGTCGCGGTATTGCTGCTTGGCGCCCTGGAAGAAGAACTCGTCGTCCTCCTCGTCCGGATCGAAGAGGAGCGCCGATCTGTCCATCACCTTGACAATGCTCCTTTGCTTCTGCTCCAACTCCCGGGCATTGTACGGCCGGACGCGTACCGCCACTTTGATGTTTGTATGCTGTTCCGCCGGCATTTCGCAGTTCACACACTCGCTGACCCTTAAATTTTCCACTTCTTTTTGGTTTGTTTTCGTTGTTTTTTTTTTCCTTGGCGAAATAGTTCGTCGCTTTCGCGGCACATATAATTTTTCGTACAGCCTGAAGTGAACGTTGTTGTTTGAATTGAGGCTATCGGCGCGTGCGCTTTGGGGGCATCTTTATCCAATTCGCTTTTGTGCACTGGTTCCGAACTGTATTTTTCAGGGCTGATATGGTAGATCGATAGTTTGACCAGGGTTGCAAATGCAAGTTGTTGAAATTAACGGAAATATGAAGTTTGTTTCTATGTTTATCAAGCAAATTATAAATGGAAAATGTCTGTCAAATACACTTTTTGGCTTAAACTTTTAATAAAATTATGTTTAAGTATATAAATACAAAAAAAGGCAGTTGCAAATCTTCTTCTCCTAACATTTATCGATACACGCAAGGGCCACCGATTGTCAACCTTTACATTAAAATTATAATTTTATTTTTAAATTAAGCAAAATACAATACATCAGGGCTGATATGGTAGATCGATAGTTTGACCAGGGCTGCAAATGCAAGTTGTTGAAATTAACGGAAATATGAAGTTTGTTTCTATGTTTATCAAGCAAATTATAAATGGAGAATGTCTGTTACCTTTAGATTTTCAAATAAAATACATTTTTTGGCTTAAACTTATGTTTTATGTTTTAATATATAAATACAAAAAAAGGCAGTTGCAAATCTTTTAATCCTAACATTTATCGATACCCACCAGGGCCACCGATTTATAACTTTCACATTAAAATTATAATTTTGTTTTTAAATTAAGCAAAATACAACTTAAATATATATTTTGTAAAGCAAATTGTGTACATTTTGGCATATATAAAAATATTTCTTTAATTCTAATTCTACGTTTTGATCACTTTAGGTTTAAGATTACGTTTTTGATCGATAACGCTTTAGTTTAGCCAAGCATTCAACCCCGTTATCCTGCCCATCAGGGTTGCCTTTTTCAGATTTCTCTTTTGCATTTTTTGGTGTTTTTATCGCCCTCACCACGGTCACACTGAAAAGAACCATTTTATTTAAAGTTTTTTTAAGGACCAGCACAAAAGCCAACAAAACGCGAACACACAAATAACAGACCACAGAATGAGTGCAAAAGTATTATTCGCCTGCTCCAAGTGTTTCTCGCGCCACCCGTACGAGGAGCTCTCCTCCGGCCAGCAGCTATGCAAGGTGAAAAGGCAGCCGCAGCAAGAAAGATGCCAAAGAGAAAAAACCACCGACGACGATTTTGATACTTGACAAACAATAAAAGAATGCCGACAAACAAAATGCAGTGGCTGTTTGTGTGTGTGTTTGTTTGTTTGTACAAAAATATAGCTAAATGACGCGGCGCTGCTTTTGCTGCTGTGCGAAAAACTTGCTGCGCAAATCGGCTGAAAATGCACGGTTGCAAGAAGAAGAAGCAGGGCAAAGGCAGGCGTCGCATCGCATCTTTCGGAACATTTTAAACAAAAACAAACGCACAACAAACAAATTGGGGGGGAAATAAAAAGAAGAAATAAAGCTAATCATGATTTATATCCTTAGGGCTGCCGTGGATCTACCTCAGTTGTTAAATGTACTTACTGCCGCTCGGAGTTCCAACCCGCCACGTAAGTACAAAGCCGAACTTATGGCCTCTCTCTATAAACCGTGTTGTTCCTTCCACTCAGCAACAGCAACAAATCACAGAGTGCCTGCAAGAAGTGCGAACACTATCTGGGGAAGTACGGCAAGCCGAGTCCCTGCGAGTGCTGCAAGATTGTGGCCGCCTTTGGCAGCTCCAAGTGCATGCGGTGAGTTCGAAACCAAGAGAAAGACCATGATGAGTAGAGCCTGTAACTTGAATGCACAATATGCGCAGGAGCTTCTCGAAAAACCTATAAATATTTATGCCCTTTCTTGTATCACCCGTAATTGTGCCTTCAAAGTACCTTTCCCCCCTAAAAACCTAACCGATTTCCAGGAAATCATCAACATCAACAACAACGTCTCTTATGAACGCAAAACATTTTTCTTCTTCTCTTTTTTTGTGCCAAAACCCCGATTACGAATACCCCACAAAATCGCCTTGTCCAACTTGTAGATGCGCCAGCTACGAGGCCAAGTATGGACCGCCGGTGCAGTGCGATGAATGCAAGCTGCGATCGGCCTTTGACAGGCGGGATGAGAACAAAAAGGTCAGCAAAAGAAGACTCCGAAGGACAGCAGACAGAGAGCCACCCTTAAATGTTAAAAAAAAACCCTAAAATTAAGTCAAATTTATGTAGAAACTGGTCAACTGTACCCGCGCGATTCCCAGAATCATGTACTTGCGTTCATAAGAGACCGGATTACCACCTAAGCCACCTTTTTGCTGATTCTACCTTCTTTTTCTCTCTCTCCCCTGAAGGTCAATGGCAAACTGCTCTGCTGGCTGTGTACCTGCGCCTACAAGCGTGCTTTGTTGAAGGCCCAACAGGATGGCCGAATACCCATGTCGAAAAAGCGGCCGCACGAGAAATCCTCGTCTTCGCACAGAGACAACAGCTCGGCGGCCAAGAAGCCCTCACGCAGCGAGCTGGGCAAGAGCGGCGGCGGCGGCGGTGGCGGTGGCAACAGCGGCTCTGCGGTTAGCGGTGCTGGCTTGGATTTGCCCGACAAAATATCACGCGGTAATGGTGGCAACGGCACCATCGCAGCGCCCGCTGCCATTACGGTGGACACCAATTCGTCGGATCATGTGGTGGCCATCACATACCTAAAGGAGCGCATAGCCAGTCTGGAGAAGCGCTTGAATCAAAAAGACAAGGAACTGCTGGAGAAGGACAAGCAGGTGTGTAAAGAATGTTACTCTTTTGGCTATAAATCATTGCAATCTCTCTTTTTTTGTGCTGCCAGCTAACCGAACTCAAGGGCAAGAACTTTGAGAAGGAGAACGATATGCGCAACCGGCTGAAGGAGGTGGAGCGGCTGCATGACATGAAGGTGGATAATCTGAACCGAAAGATCTCCAGTCTGCTCAAGGATCTGGCCACGTTGAAGAAGAGCAGCAAAGGCAAGGGCAGCAAGGCCGAGAAGGAGGCCATCAAGCGAGAGAATCTTTCGCCCAAGGAGGAGCTCCTGTCGGCGGCAGCACCAGTGGCCTCAGAGAAGCAACAGCAGCAGCAGATCAAGCAGTCCCCATCGGAGCCAGCCGATCTGGACAAGGATGAGAAGAGTCGCGATCGGGATGATGAGCGCAGCGAGCCCGAGGATCGGGCCAGTGTGCGTTCGCGTTCCGCCTCCAGCAGCCCCACGCCCTCGTCCAACTGAGAGGCCTAGTTTTTGCGCTAAACAAATTTATATTTTTGTACTTTTGCTTTAAATGTAATATAGTTTTACACGATTGTTTCCATATCACTCTTTTTTATGTCACTCCCAACTCCTCCTCCCTACTTCCAAGTGTAATCAGTTTAGAAAATGTAATTTGATAGGCTCAACTTAACGAATTCTTCTTTTAGTTTAATTCAGCGATGGAGAACAACAACAGAGAAACCAAGAACAAGCATTGTTTATACATCTTAAGGAAAATATATATAAAAGTTGAGAAAGATAAACAACCAAACAGTCGTATATATTTTTTACTATTACTAAAAAAACGTTTGCAACAATAATTAATGACTTTCTGAGCTCGACTAGTGCGGCTTGGGCTTGTGCCCGTCCACATAAAAGTTTCTGGTGGCCTTGGGCAGCTCCAATTCCATGCCCTCCATGCTCTTGTCGAGCATTATCTGGCAGCCGAGGCGGGAATTTTCGCGCAGGAACGGTGCCATGTCCAGCAAATCGTCTTCCTTCTCCTCGGCCTCGTTCAGCTTCTGCAGGAAGTCGTGTTGCACATACACATGGCAGGTGGTGCAGGCCAGGGAGGCCTCGCAGGCGCCCTCCATCTCAATGCCGTGACGATGGGCCAAGTACAAGACATTGTCGCCCACCTTGCCCTGGACCTTGGTGCGTTTGCCATCCTTGTCCACATAAGTGATGTTTACTCTGGATTTTGGAGGGGTTTCTTTAGTTATTTCTTGAGGATTTCTGCTGGTTTTTGCGTAACTCACATTTCCTCAGGGGACTTGGGATCCTGCCACTCGTACTCGCCATGCCGCCGCGCTGTGAATTTCATAATATCAAAGGGGATTTATCATTTAGTGATCAGTGATTCCACCATTCCGCCGGCTCATACTCACGTATGCTGGTGTGCAGCAGGTGTGCATTGATAGCAGGTGTGTTTGGCGCGGGCTTGGCAATCTGTTTACTAATTAATTTGCAGGAATTACGAACTCCGGACCGCCGTAAAAGTAAACAAATCATTTTTTGAGGTTACAGAGTGTCTATCTAGAGATGGTAAACAATTACATATCTGTCACGGGTTATCACTGATTACAAAATAATTACTAAAAAAAACAGAAAAGTATTACCTTTGTAGGGCCATTCTGAAACTATATATTGTTGTTTTTATTTTAAAAGTTTTTTATATGTTATGTTTACGTTTTTTGTTATATTTTTTTATATATTTTATTCTTTACTTTTTTGAAAGCTATCGATAAAATCGATAAAAAAGCTATCGGTAAATAGGCTTTTGGCGGGCTTTAATTTAAAATTCAAGAAGTTTGGGGGTTTTTCCTCTGGGCAAGGGCTGAAGCTAAAGCTCTCTTAAGTATGATTGACATCTGGGGACCCTTTTTAAATATGCACAGCCTGGGATGCCCGCATAATTGAATAAAGGGAAAGCAACAGGATAAAACATATGCCTGGGGAAAGTTTTCAAATAAAATGACTCTGGTTAAGCACAAGCTATAAGTTAAAACCTTTAAATTTAAATTTAATCTTTAATTTAAACTGAAAAGCTTTCTTAAAATCATTTTTTTATTAAATCAAAACCACTCCAAGTTACTGAGACATTCATATATTCCTTTATTAATACTTGATTTCGATTAGTCTTAAAATTGAATTGGACATTAAAATGTTTATTAATTAGGCTAATAAATAAATGAATAAATATATATATATGGAGTACGATGTGTGCGTAATTTCGTGACTTTTCTTTTTAGTGCAACGATAAACGAGAGTCTTGGGGAATCACTTGGCTGCAAAGGCTGCATATTTGGGATGTCTAGGATATTTTTTGATTTTAGATTCACTTATCCTCCGAAGACGTAGCTGAAGCTGAAGCGGCAGCGGAAGCTTCCTTATGCCCATTGCCGTTCTGGAAGAGATCCGAGGGACCCACATGTTTGATGGGTATCAAACGCTCCTTTGGCTCCTCCTTGGCGGCCAGCGGAGGCACCGTTATATTGAGTACTCCATCATCCGTCAGGGTGGAGGCAATGGCATCCGCATCAAACTCCTTGGGCAGCGGATAGCGACGGATAAAGTGACGGGACACATGACCGTGCTCATCCTCCCGCTCCTCATGCTTGCCCTCGACCACAATGAAATCGTTGACCAGCTTCACGGTCAGCTCCTCCGGCTGGAACAGTCCCACATCCAGGTGGACCTCGAAGTTGCCCTGCTTGTCCCGGCCACCGCTGCCGCCCAGAGCGGCCAGCTCGCCGCTTCGCTTCTTGGCCACCAAATGATGGGCATGGGCACCCATCCGGGCAATCAGTCCCAGCGTGTGCAGATCCAGCTCCTGATGCTGCCGCGAATGGAGCCGCCGGTACAGGCGGTTAGGGAACATGTCGTGCCCATAGTACATGGAGTCCGGGGAGTCCAGGTTCAAGACAAACGGAATATCTGGCATTTTTCCTTCTGTATCTGGCGGAAGTTCGATGAACCGACGACCTGCTTTCCTTTTGTAGTCCAGGGGTTGATTTGCCTGCGGGGGGTGTAGGTTTCACTGCCTCAACTGCACTTTCACCTTGACTTTTCCAACTCGAATGTGGAGTTTAACTGGCTGGCTTCATCCTTTTATAGACACTGGCTCCCTTCCGGGCGAGCTTTCCCCCACGAAGGAAGCTTTGCTGGAGCTGCAACTGGGACGGGGTTGAATGGTTGATTCTGGGGGAGGCGACAACTGGGAACCTTCTGGTGGCGAAGCTTTGGAAGATGTGCGCCGCTGGCTAAACCGCAGACAGCATTCGAATTTGATCTGTTTTACGTGGACAGTGGAGACTCTTTACATTCATTTATACAAAATTATATTAAGCCAAGTTCATGTTAGGGTTAGCCACCTGTGGAGCATATAGCAAGCTTTGTCTGGCAATTCTCACATAAAATACAAAGTGAAATCGGATCAGAGGGCCCCCGGCGCCTCATCCAGCCAACAATTAGCGGATTCTCGAGGAAACTGACAAAGCAAACAAGGCGACACCACAAAAATCAGAATGCGATAAGCCGACGTGGAGAGGTGGAGGCGCAAGCAAACAGCCGAAAACCGGAGCCCCATAAATGTATCTACTCCAGCCGGCCGGCAAGTCAGTTGTGATTTGGCTGGCAAACCAGGTGAAGCTATAGAAATCCACAATGGCCACCTACGAGCAGGTTAAGGATGTGCCCAACCATCCGGAGATCTATCTGATTGATGTCCGGCGGCCGGATGAGCTGCAGCAGACGGGCACAATGCCAGCCAGCATGAATATACCCCGTAAATACACATTTATTTATAATTTAATAAATTATTTTAGTTAAATTTTAGCTTTCCTTTGTTTTTAGTGGATGATCTGGAGGGGGCTTTGAACCTGGAGGAAGCTGCCTTCGAAAGCAAATATGGCAGAACTAAGCCGGAAAAGGATGCTCAGATTATATTCTCCTGTCGATCGGGCAACCGGGTTTTGGAGGCCGAGAAAATTGCCAAGGGTCAGGGATTTTCCAAGTGAGTTTTTTTTCTATAAATATATATTAAAATTTATTTTGAATAATTAATTAATTAATAAAAATTCATAGCGTGGTGATCTACAAGGGTTCTTGGAATGAATGGGCCCAAAAGGAGGGTCTCTAAGGATTTTAAACTGAAAAATGTGACAAGTTCAATTTGAAATTATGAATATAATCATAAATATTACCAGTAAAATGGGCTATGGATTAAATAAAAACTTTTTGAAAGTACTTTCTGGCCTCAAATTCTTTTATTTTCAATTTAAACCCTGTTAACCCCCTTCAACCCCTTTCAACTAAGCCCCTGGATCACAAATACAAAGAAACCAGCACACACACATACACCCATAACTCTCCAGCCACTCTAGCTTTCTCCCTCCCCCTCACAAGCTGTCTTATCTAAAGCGCTCCCTTCCTCTTTCTCCCTCCCCCTCACAAGCTTTCCTATCTAAAGCGCTCTCTTCGTCGCCATACAAAAACTGACCTGCCCAAAGGTGCTCAAAAAGAAAGAGAAAACATTGCCAAGCGAGCAAACAAAACAAAAGTAAATAAAAACCCAGCTGAGAGTGCGCGAAACTTCTACCAATTTCTATATATATTCTATAAAAGCCAGATATATGTATAGTAACCCCCTGCAGATATAATGCCAATGCCCGATTTCAGGCAAAGCGGAAAATTGCATCAGCTAAGGGCGAAGAAAGTTCGAGAGAGAGCCAGTAATTTCCCCCTCTCAACGGAACGGTATAAATAGCGGCCAACCAAGCGCCGCTCTCTCAGTTCAAAAAATTCAAAACAGCAGGCAACTTGCTAAAAACAACAAAATTAACTGAAATTTCAACAAAACATAACTGAAATTTCAACAAAATAAACTAAAATTTCAACAAAACAAACTGAAATTTCAACAAAATTAACTGAAATTTCAACAAAATTAACTGAAATTTCAACAAAATCAACTGAAATTTCAACAAAACAAACTGAAATTTCAACAAAATCAACTGAAATTTCAACAAAACAAACTGAAATTTCAACAAAACATAACTGAAATTTAACAACATTAACTGAAATTTCAACAAAACAAACTGAAATTTCAACAAATTGTTAAGAAATTGCAAAGAATAAAAATATTGCAACAAATAATTATAATATTGCCAAGTTAAACCCAGAAAAGGAATATAATATCGAAAGACATTAACAAACAAAGAAGTAAGTTAAAATATAAAAAAAAACAATTTAATAAAGCATTAAATTAAATTAAAATTAAATATTCAACAGAAATAGAAATATCCAAAATCACCATGCGTTCCCTGCCAATGTTTTTCCGCATGGCCGAGGAGATGTCCCGGATGCCTCGCCTCACCTCGCCCTTCCACGCCTTCTTCCACGAGCCGCCCGTCTGGAGCGTGGCCCTGCCACGGAACTGGCAGCAAATTGCCCGCTGGCAGGAGCAGGAGTTCGCCCCGCCGGCCACTGTCACCAAGGAGGGCTACAAGCTCACCCTGGACGTCAAGGACTATGGCGAGCTGAACGTCAAGGTGCTGGACGAGAGTGTGGTTCTGGTGGAGGGCAAGTCGGAGCAGCAAGAGGGCGAACATGGCGGCTACAGCTCCAGGCACTTCCTTCGACGCTTCGTTCTGCCGGAGGGTTACGAGGCTAACAAGGTGACATCCAGCTTGAGCAGCGATGGAGTCCTTACTATTAATGTGCCCAATCCGCCGGCGGTGGAGGAGGCTCTAAGGGAGCGTGTGGTTCCCATTGAGAAGACTGGAGAGCCGGCCAAGAAAAGCGCTGGACAAGCGGAGGAGGCCATTGAGAAGTGAGCTGGAGATGGAGGCTGTGTTTCGACTGAAGTGTAACCATTGCTAGGGAATCCCCTCCCATAGAACTTATGTATTAAAAATTGGAAACATTTTAAATTAAATTTAGATACAAAGTAAATCTCCTTATTCTTAAAAATATCCTTCAGGAAATATTCTTTTTGGAAAGCTCTAAAATTGTAGGATCCCTGATATATTAAATTCAAACTAAAGAATTATTTTCAGATGTTTTCTTTTAAAATAAATTAAAATTTTGCAGAATTTTTAGATATAACAAATGTTAAATATTTACTGCTTCTGAACAGCATATTTCGTTATTTACTGATCTCAGGAGAGCGCCAACTGAAATAACATATAAAATAAATATTTTAAATATCAAATAAAAAGTATTTACAATTATTTATTAAAAATTAAAGTTGAAATTACATATTATCTTACAAGTTCCCTGTCATTGACGAAGGATAATACTATAATCTGTAATTTTTCTACATGCTCAAAGGTTTTGAAATGATTTAATAGCACATTTTATTTTAATTATTTTGTTTTATTTTATTTAGTTTATTTTTACTGCTCCTGAACAGCATATTTCGTTATTTACTGATCTCAGGAAACCCCCAATTGAAATAATCTATGAAATAAATATTTTAAATAAAAAAATAAAAAGTCTTTACAATTATTTATTAAAAATTAAAGTTGAAATTTAATATTTTTTACCAGTTTCCCGTCATTGAGAAAGGATAATATTATAATCCGTATTTGTTTTATATTCTCAAAGGTTTTGAAATGTTTTAATAGCACATTTTATGTTTATTATTTTGTTTTAAATAAATTATAAATAATATGATGAAAATATTGTACATTTTTAATACATAATTCTTCATATATATATATACAATTTTCTAAATAAAGTAAGGAACTTGGTTCTAAAAAATATCAAAGATATAATACATTTTAATACATTTCTGACTGCCTTCTTCATATTAACGTCTTAATAAAATGCACAGATATTGGTATATTCCTCCAATATATTCTTTTAATATCTCTAAAAAAGAATAAGCAATCAATTGTGTACAAAATATAATTACCAAAAATATTAGAAAGTAAAGCAAACAGCTTTCTACTCATAATAAACAAATTAAATATGTACTTTCGTTTTTATTATAAATTTTCTTATGGCACCTTGGCCCCAGCTGCTACCTTTTCCGCTTCCTTCTGTGGTCGGCGTGACGTAGCCACTTGACGCTAGTCCAACTAACCATACAATATCATCGTTGGCCTCGCCTCTGCCACTGCACTTGACCGATCCGTTGATTCGTTTCGATTCCGCCACGATGCACCTCGTCCGGATGAGTCATCCTCGTCGTTGTCTGTGCCGCCGCCGCCATCCGAGGGCAGTTGGTCATCTATAAAAGAGCTGACGGCGGCGGCGACAAATTTTATAAGAATTTCGGACTCGCTAGCAAACGAATCGCAGCCTTAATCCCGGCCAGACATGTCACTAGTGCCCACAACATATCGCGATCTGTCGCGCGAGTTGGACCGTCCACGTCCGCTCTACCAGCCACCGTACGACTTCCAGCTGTATCCCTATCTCTGGGACGATCCACGGGTCTGGTGGCCAGCCAGTCACAGCAGCCGGAGTGACCTGCTTCGGCCATTGGATGAGCTGGTGTCGCGGCGGGTGCGTAATCAGTTGATTCAGTCAACGCCCTACGAGTGGTCCCATCCCATGCGGTGGGACAACTACTACTCCGGCGAGCGGGTGCATGTGGACGAGAAGGGCTTCCGGATCGACATCGATGTGCGTCAGTTCCATCCCCACGAAATTGTGGTCAAGACCAACGATGACTACATCGTTGTCCAGGGCAATCACAATCGAAGGAACGAAGGCTCCAATGGCCTGGTGGAGCGACACTTTGTGAGGAAGTACCTGCTGCCACGCGGCTACAATGCCAACGAGGTAATCTCGGATATATCCAGCGATGGAATCCTTACCATCAAGGCGCCGCCACCGCCACCGGCCAAATACTATAGTCCCGGCGAACGCCTGGTCCGTGTCCATGAGACTGGCAAGCTGGCCCTGCCCTGGAAGTAGATCTCGGGGATCTCCCCGCAAGAAACAGCAGCCCAAGGTTAACACTATTTTCGGACAGCAAGACAAGTGCGGCCGAGCACTTGAATTGGATTCAAACATAAATAAAAATACAAAATGTACGAGTACGAGTACGAGTGTAGGTAAAATATAGTATAAAATGCGCAATAAATATTTGGTATAAACAGGGAGGATCGGTTCGTTGGGTTTCTCTTTGTATGATATATATATCTGATATATCTCGTCGCGCCCAAATGCAGGCGTCAATGCTATAGATGGGGAGGAATATTAACATATTTCCTCATTAGATAAATTATAATTAATGGAACGAAATGGGAAATATTACTATTTGTGGTTCAATAAAGTAAATTTGCTTTTGAAATATAGATTTATCCCCAGATTAATATACCTTTTTAACAATAATATACTCAATTTCTTACATTTTCTAAATAATATTTACGAAATTACCCCTTTAAGGGATTTAATGAAAGCAGAAATAATTCCCTAACTATTAAGGGAAATTTACTTCTATTAACATATTTCCTCATTAGATAAATTATAATTAATGGAACGAAATGGGAAATATCACTATTTGTGGTTCAACAAAGTAAATTTGCTTTTGAAATATAGATTTATCCCCAGATTAATATACCTTTTTAACAACAATATACTCAATTTCTTACATTTTCTGTATAATATTTACGAAAGGGATTTAACGAAAGCAAAAATACTTTCCTATCTATTAACAAGACAATATAATTAGGGAAATTTACTTCTATTAACATATTTCCTCATTAATGGATCGAAATGGGAAATATTACTATTTATGGTTCAATAAAGTAAATTTGTTTTTAAAATATAGTTTATCCCCAGATTAATATCCCTTTTTAACAACAATATACTCAATTTCTTACATTTTCTATATAATATTTACGAAATTACCAAGGGATTTAATGAAAGCAGAAATAATTCCCTAACTATTAAGAAGACAATATAATTAGGGAAATTTACTTCTATTAACTTATTTCCTCATTAGATAAATTATAATTAATGGAACGAAATGGGAAATATTACTATTTATGGTTCAACAAAGTAAACTTGCTTTTGAAATATAGATTTATCCCCAGATTAATATACCTTTTTAACAATAATATACTCAATTTCTTACATTTTCTGTATAATATTTACGAAAGGGATTTAATGAAAGCAGAAATAATTCCCCTAACTATTAACAAGACAATATAATTAGGAACCTTTAGTTCTTTAAGCTAATTTCCCATATTTTCATACACAAAAACCACAAAATTTCAATTACATTTGCCACGCCAGGTGAACAATATATTTAAATAAGTTAAATCTCAAGTCTTTAGCTCATTACAAAATGCCAGGCAATAAATAAGGAACAGTTACAGGTATGATGGGGGGAATGATGGGGTAACTTCAGCAGCTGGGAATACAATATTTTTGTGATGATGATAACAATTTTCGCCTTTTACTTGGCGCTGCCATTGGCCGAGCCATTCGCCTTGCCCTTCTCCTCGGTGGCGTTTGCCTTGACGTTGAGATGAGCCGGTCCCACCTGCTGGATCTGGATGACGCGCTCCTTGGTCTTGTCCTCGATGGCCTGCGGCTTGGGGATGCTGACGGTGAGGACGCCATCCGAAGAGAGCTGCGAGACAACCTGCTCCGGCTTGTAGCCCTCGGGCACCTTGTAGCGGCGCACAAAGTGGCGCATGATGTGGCCATGGTCATCCTGGCGTTCCTCATGCTTGCCCTCGACCAGAATGGAGTTGTCCACCACCTTCACATTGAGCTCACTGGGCTTGAATTGGGCCACGTCCATGCACACCTGGAAGCCGTCCTTGCCCACCTGAGTGGCGGCCGGCCACTGGATGTCGTTGTGCTTGGACATCTCGCGGCGCAGCGCCATCACCTGGCCGGCGGGCGAAGCGGGACAGATGGGCGAGGCGCAGGGACAGCCGTTGATCGAGCGGCGATGAGGAGTCACGCCCGAGTGGGGCTGGAGGAGGCGCGAGTGGGGGTGCATGCCCAGGCCAAACTCGTACATGGGGCTGCGTGGCTCCTGGAGTTCGTCCACCAGCGAAAGGAGTGTCGAAAGCGCCATTTTCTTTAGAAAATTGTTCTTCTTTGTAGGTTAGGTTGAATTGTCTTCTTGTTCTCCTTCTTCTGTTTTCTTCCTTGTTCTCGAGGTTAGGTTGAATGAACTTTGCAGCTTGCGGTTTCACTTCCTGAATGTTTTTTTTTAGGTAACCGACTGGCTAAGTTTAGCTTGGTCGCTTCGTGAAGATGTCAACGCTTTGATTTTTGAAAATTAAATTCGGTGCTCTTCGAAGTTTGCGGCTGCTTTTATACCCGCTGGCAGCTTCTCTAGAAACATCCAGCAAATGCCAGGCGTGCGCAGGAAAGAGAAGTCGTCTGTGTGAGCGAGAGACAAAAACGAATATGTGTGTGAAATGAAGAGAGCGAGAGCGCCGGAATAGAGACCAAAGAGAAAGAGCAAACTTTTTTGCATATATGTGTGTGTGTGTGTGTGTGTGTGAACGCTTGCCGGCAAAACAAAAACAACGCAAGTTTTCTTTATTTTATCCTCTTTATTGTTAAGTACATGTATTTCTGCTTCTGGCTTTAAGTTTTACTGGAATACTTGAAGTTGTTGTCACATATGTTTTTAGGAAATCATACATTTTCGTTATCTCGAAGATCGCTTAGTAATTGAGTTCCTCTTTGCCGCTATTTTCTAGGCTGCATTCGTCTGTGTGTGTGTGTGTGTGTGTGTGAATGATGAAAAATGAAAAACATGAAACATTTATGGAGTAAAACGCACGCATACTCGTGCAGGATATTATTTTCTTATATCATTATTTTCGTTTTTATTTATTTCAGTCTTCACTTGGCCACCTCCTCGACTTTGGCAGTGGCGGCGGCTCCGTTCTCGCCCTGGTTCTTTGCCTGGAGAATAGCCGCATCCACGGCGGCCAGTTCCTCGCCGCCGACGGGGGCTACCTTAACGGTGGTCTTCTCCTCCGTCCCGCCCGTCTCCGTCTTCTCCTCGGCAGCGGGCGCTTCTGGCGGCATCTCTACGTCCTCGGTGGCATCGGCAACGGGTGCTGCTCCATTGCCGTTATTTGAGGCCACGGCCACATCGTTGGCATTAGCGTCCTCGGCCTTCGTTGGCTCCTCGCCGCCGCTGCTGCTCACCACGCCGGCGGGGGTGGGAGTAGGTGCCGGTATCGGTGCCTCCTCCTTGGCGGCCTTCTCTTCCTGCTCCTCCTTTTTGCCGGACACTTCCATGGACTCCGGTTCCTCAACGCCATTGTTGGTAGAGGAATCAGTGCTGGAATTGGAAGTGCTCTCCACTGCAGCAACGGCAGCAGCAGCAGCAGCAGCCTCAGAAGCGAGCGAAGGAGACGGTGCTGCGGTTGCCTCCGCCGATTCAGTCTCCGTCTCTGTCTCCTCCGGACCGTTGCCGTTGCTCTCGGCGAGAGAAGAGACCGAGAGCGAGGGAGTGGATGTGGGAGCTGTGGGAGCACTGGCTGCCCCTGCTGCCTGCTGCATTGGCAACTGCTGCTGCGCATCTCTCTGTTGCTGCTGCTGCTGATGGGAAATCTGCTGGATGTCGACCATGCGCTCTAGCCGCTCCACGCCCGGCCTGGGGACGGGTGGCGGTGGTGGTGGCGCCTTCACCGTTAGGATGCCATCAGTGGACAGCGTGGAGTGGACCTCGGCGGGATCGTAGCCCCGCGGCAGCATGTACTTGCGGATAAAGTGGCGCGAGATGACGCCGTGCCCATCCTCCTTCTCATCGTGCTGGCCCTCCACCACGATGCAGTCATTGATGGTTTTCACGGTCAGCTCACGGGCGGTGAACTGCTTGACGTTCATGCTCACCTGGAAGCCATTGCGGTTCAGCACGGAGTAGGCGGAATTGCTGGGCTTCGGCTGCATGCCGATGCCAACATTCATTCCAACACCACTTCCACTTCCAGTTCCACTTCCAGTTCCAATGGGCTTCTCCGCGAGTTCCTTTTCCAGTTCCAGCAGGGACCGGTTGCAGCATAAAGTCTTGGCTCCGGCCACCCGGTACGGATGGTGGCGCTGCGTCGCCGCCTGATGCTGCTGCTGATGCGTCGCCTGCTGCTGCTGCTGCTGCTGCTGACCCTTGACGGGCACCCACATCATGGCCCCACCCGTAATGCCGCCGACGGCCCCGCCTCGTCGGCTAATATGTGGATGCGGCTGCATGTGTGCCCCCGGCGAACCGTCCATTGGATACACTCCGAAGCCCTCGTCCACGTCCATGGACATGCTGCGATTGAAGTCATGCAGCTCCTCGGCCAAATCGAGTATAAAAGGTATAAGCGACATGATTTCACACTCTTTTCACTTGTTTTTCACTTGGTTTCCTTATTTTTTTTCAGCTGGAACTACTGGGGATTGCGTTTAGTATTTAGTTAAATGTCTGGGAACCGGCGGACGATCCGTTCTGGCCTCCAACTGGACGTCGATTGAGCCCTTACGGCTGAATGCCAACGCTTTTAAGCTGCTGTGCAGCGCTGAATGGAAATCGGATGTCGGCTGGAAGTCGCAGTTTCGCCACCTTCCAGGCGAAGCTCACCGCCTGAAAAAAAAAACGTTAAAATTTGGAAACTCTTCCCCGGAGAGCCCCGGCCAAAGAAGAGGCTGAGGAGGATATTTCCGGATGCGAGGAGTGCCTCCTCCCAGGTAACTACTACTACTTGCTCCTGCTTTTCTTTTCTCGGGGACTCGCTAAAGAACAAAGAAAGTAACTCGTAAACGTATTCGTATTCCAGAAAACCAGACAAACTGCAGGGTAAACCGGCTTGTACATAATCCCCTCCCTCACCGGCAAAGATGGCATCTCCCAGCCGAATATATATGTACATATATGCATCATGGAGTGCCGTATGTAAAGTGGTCGTGTTGCAGCTGAATTCCCATTGCCGGCGAGCGAACAGCTGAGAGTCTCGTGCCGGTTGCCGAGTCGCCGACGCGTAGCAACTACAACAACAGCTGGCTGGCTGGAAGCTAACATCCGATAACTGGAGCCCCATCAAGACACACACACTGCCGGCGTCGCGTAAACATGCGCAGTGTCAGCGTCTGGCCAGGCACACATACATGGCTGTGGCAATGGTTATACATGGGAAGCACTTACATAGGCAGCTGATGGCAGCAGGCAGAGACGGAGTAACCGGCTGAAAAGCTCTCAACAACATCCAGACGAGGGCCAGACAGTGGTGTGGAGTGGCATGGAGACTGGCTTTAATGAGAGCAGAAGCGGCAGCAGAAGAGCCCCTCCCCAACACACTCCTTGCTGCAGTTGCTCAGCAAAACCTCCAGAGATTGCTGCCTGTATGCCTGTATGTAATATGTGCAATTTCTCCCACTGGTAAAGCATATAGCGATACCTAAAGGGAAGAGATCCCATCGAGCAGTCGCCTTGTACATTATGTGTCCACCTTTCTGAATAGACAATTTCCATTGCGTTGGCGTTGGATTGTTTAAACTTAGGGTGCTTTCATACATGAAGAGGGGAGACCAGAAAAAAAAAATAGGGCCATAAATAAAAAGTTGATTATATAAGGGCCAAAGAATCGAGTTCTATAAACAATATACAGTCATTCGAGTTGGAATCATATGTATCTTTTTATAGTAGTAGCATTGAAGAAGTTGTAAACAAGCTTTATGTTTATTTCTTAGCGATAGAAATGTTTTATTTATTATTTCAAGCCATATTGATTTTGTTTTATAAGAATATAAAATGTTTGACTATATGATTTAACACTTATTGTTATCAAAATCTTTATTTTTGTATAAACAAATGTGTTTCCTAAATCCTAATCAGTATTAGGAACATAGTTTATTTATTGACATTTATCAGAATCTTGTAAATAAGCTAATTTAATCCAAAAACTTGTAATTTTTATAGTTTTTATTAGATTTTGCTAGAAAGAACAAGACATTTTCTTATTTTCTTTCCTTTTTACCACCAAAATTGGATTTTAAAAGAAGCTAAACTTTGAGGTTTTGAGCTTTTTTAATGATTTTGCATTTTGTTTAGAGCATTTCATTAACTTGAATATATTAAAGAGTAGCTTATAAACTTAAATACATATTAAATAGCTTTCTAATTAAATACTAAGCTTAAACTCTCAAAGAAAATGCCAGAAAATTCTAGAATTACTCTATTTGCTTTGCCTTTAATCTATAACTTAATCTTTCTTTAGCACTTAGAATTACTCTATTTGCTTTACCTTTAATCTATAACTTAATCTATTATTAGCACTTTCCCGGCATAGACCTTACTTACTTAAATCTTAATTAAAATTAATTCCATTCAATGTCAGGCCGTAAAAAGAGTCCATATAATCATTACTCCCAAATGCCAGAGGCTTCGCGAATGTTCTCCATCCTCCAATGTCTGTCTTCCCTCCCAGATACTCCCCATCTGTCGTATATAAACATCATATTTTTATCATTCCAGCTTCATCAGTTCTTCAGCCCAATCCCCTACAGATTCTGCCCATTTCCCGCTGCCGATACTCTCGCTTTCAATGGTAGGATAATGCGTAATTTCTGCAATTTCGAGAACTTTTCACAAAATATACTTTTCAGCCCCCCGAGAAGTTTCGCGACCCTTCCTGTGGATGTTGCGCGCACTCACAGATCCACCGGCGCAGATACACACAGAGGCAGCTGGCGGTGGTATAAATAGAAGGCACTCCCGTTCAGCCGGCATCAGTTGAATTCGAAAAGTCGAAGCGATAACAGCTACCAAAAGCCAAGAGAAAGTACCAACCAAACAGAAGATTACCAGAATAATCTTTAAAGAGGGAAATTAAACAAAATTAAAGAATATTAAAGTCAAAACATCAACAAGTCCTAAAGAATACTTGAGCTTGAGACTCAGAGACACCTCCCAAAGGAGCATTACCAAATAATCTTCAAAGCAATTCATATTCAACAAAACTATCGGAGATGGCCAACCTACCAATCCTTTTGAGCCTTGCCGACGATCTGGGTCGCATGTCAATGGTGCCCTTCTACGAGCCCTTCTACTGCCAGCGCCAGCGGAATCCCTACTTCAGCCTGGTCGGCCCCATGGAGCAGCAGCTGCGCCAACTGGAGAAACAGGTGGCCTCGTCGTCGGGCGCTCAGGGAGCCGTGTCCAAGATAGGCAAGGATGGATTCCAGGTCTGCATGGATGTGTCGCACTTCAAGCCCAGCGAACTGGTCGTCAAGGTGCAGGATAACTCCGTTTTGGTCGAGGGCAAGCACGAGGAGCGCGAGGATGACCATGGCCATATTACCAGGCACTTTGTCCGACGCTATGCTCTGCCCGAGGGCTACGATGCCGACAAGGTGGCCTCCACTCTGTCCTCGGATGGAGTGCTCACTGTGAGCGTTCCCAAGCCACCGGCTATTGAGGACAAGGGCGCGGAGCGCGTCGTTCAGATCCAGCAAGTGGGTCCAGCTCACCTCAACGTCAAGCACAATCCCAAGGAGCAACTCGAGCAGGACAATGGCAACGAGAAGTAAAGAAATCTCGATAATTATTATGTACTGCATTTAACCATTGTCAACAGTCAAAGTCATTAATCTGTTTTATAAGCTATAGTTAACCGGGGCACTCCATCCACCCATTAGCCATCGGGGAGTGTCCCATCGTAATCTTAACCTTTCGGACTGTATTGCTGTAATTGGATTCTAGAATCTAGAATATCAAAAATGCCAATAAAATATAAATATATATCTTAAAAATATATATTCTATGGTGTTTTAATTAATTTGTGGGGTAATGGCTTATTTATTTCTCAATATTCGGTCGAAAGCGAACATAAATTTACATTTTCTACAGGATATTTGGAAAGGATTGTTTTAATTTCGGAAGTTTTCAACTGAAAACCTTGCTAAATATTGAAAAAAATATTGTATGTATGTTATTTGTTATTTATTTTTTAAAAGAATTAATTATAAATATTAACAAAATCTTAACTTTTATTTATTATGAGTGTTTTTAAAGTATTCCCAATAATTTGCAATAAAAAATAAATAAAATTATAAATAAATTATCCTTATAAAATATAGGGAAAACGCTTTATTTAAAAGATTTAAAAAATAATAATAAGTAAATTCAATTAAGTAATTTATAATTTATAATTTATAAAAAATAATACATAAATAAATTCAATTCAATAATTTATAATAAGGAGATTTCGAAAATGTTCTAGAAAATTATAAATTTTAAAAATAAAGCATAAATGATTTCTTTATTCAGATTTTCTTAATTCTTAGTAGTTTTATTGGTATTTAGTTATGTCTTTTGGATAATTGTACATTTTTTATGGGCATTAATTTATTTTTTAGGAAATTCTTAAAACAAAAAAATCAGTTTAAGAGTTATAGAATCTTTTGGAAAATTCTAGATGAAAAACGAATGCCGTTTTTGGAGTTATAGAATTTTATAGAAATTCCTAGGTCTCTCAAAAAGAGTTTTTGTTAAATTTTACATAGCATAAAACTGGCTGCAAATATGTGTGTACATATTTCGCAAAGCCTTGACTCCGCGAAGCAGCCACAAAAGGGAAACGCAAAAATGTTTGCAGCAAACAAAAGAAGGGCAAACATGAGAAGACGACTGGCGAACGGAAAGTTCAATGCACTTTTTCTTGTCCAATAAAAATATCAGTGACTGCGGCAGGCTTCGCTGCACTCCGAACAGACAACAATTAAACAATTCGATAAGACAGGAACCTGCTTTAAATAAATTTTATGTACAAGGGCATTTACTGTTCCTTATTTATTTATTTTTTATTTTTTTGCAAAAGAGAAAATGCCAGAAAATGCAAGAACTTTCCTCTCTCTTTCGCAAAGCAACGCCGGCTATGAAGGAAAGAGCCAGAAACAACGAGAGAATGCGAGAGAGAACAAAATGCTGTTGCCTTTGTGTTAGTGAGAGACATCTCCAAACATGGGCGTAGCTAGGGGGTTCACAAATTTCAATAAGTTTATAACTATATTATTTATTTAATCCGGAAATATAATTTCAATCTTTCTCAAAGAAAATTTTAATATTTTCTTTCTACTCTTTAGTTAAATTTGATTGAAAAGCAGAGTTAACACCTATCTAAGTTCATTTTTCCCTTAACCCCTTCGAAAAATAAATTAACTGCGCCCTTGAGACCCGGCGTCGGTATAAAAAGCCGGCTCCGACGTCGACCGCTCACATTCGCATACAAAAAAATTGGAATTGAAGGAAGCTTTTGCCGAAGGATACTTCATAAAAGAAAAAGAAAAAGTCTTTATTGTCTAGACAGGAGCATAAATTAAAGAACGCAAGCAAAAATGTCGATTCTGCCACTGCTGAACTTGGCCGCTCGCGAATTGGAGCACGAGTACCGCAACGACTGGGAGCACTTGCTGGAGGATGACTTCGGGTTCGGCGTCCACGCCCACGATCTCTTCCACCGCCCGCGTCTGCAGCATCAGCTGCACGGCTCCCTGGGCCGCCGCCGGTTCTTGCCGTACGAGAAAATCCTCCATGGCCATGGACACCACGGCCTGGGCCACCACCATCAGTTGGTGCCACGTCGCCAGCTGTCCCAAAGCGGAGGACCGAACTCTTTGCTGCCCGCAGTGGGCAAAGATGGCTTCCAGGTGTGCATGGATGTGTCGCAGTTCAAGCCCAACGAGCTGTCCGTCAAGGTGGTCGACAAGACGGTGGTGGTCGAGGGCAGGCATGAGGAGCGCGAGGATGGACACGGCCTGATCCAGCGTCACTTCGTGCGTAAATATACGCTGCCCAAGGACTTTGACCCCAACGATGTGGTGTCCACCGTCTCGTCCGATGGCGTGCTGACCCTCAAGGCCCCGCCGCCGCCCAGCAAGGAGCAGTCCAAGCCCGAGCGCATTGTCCAGATCCAGCAGACAGGTCCGGCCCATCTCAGTGTCAAGGCTCCGGAGGCTGCCGCCCCAGCTGATGGAAAAGCAGCCGATGGAAAAACCGAAAATGGCGCTGGCGAGAAGATGGAGACTGGCAAATAAGAGAAACAAAGAAGAAAAAGAGGAGACCTAACTCGAAATTTCGCTGGCGAAGAGGATGAGGAGAGAGGATGAGGAGAAGAGACTCTGAGGAGTGTTGCTGCGCTGCTCGGAGAGTGCAAGACTAAAAAAACATAATAATATTAACCACACACAAATCAATTCATCACATTTGTAGTCGTAAGCGATTTTTAAACATCAATTATCATAAAAGAATCGAAAAAGAAAAACACTTTAGTCTGTAGAATTAGGCTAACGGAAACAATCAATTTTCCATATAAATAATTATCCAGTTTTTTATTTGTTTGTAACAAGAACAGCCGCAACACTCGAGAGAATTTTGCATTTCATTTTTGTAACTGAATAAAATAAAAAGAAAAAAACATCAGCTGCGTTGAGTCTTTGTTTGGATTCTTCCCCTTTTTTGCTCCTGGATTGCAGGAAAACCGGTCTTCTCTCTGGGTTTTATTCAAGTTTCTGGGGCTATTTTCAGCTGAAGGATTTGATTAAAAATAAATTAAAGAGCACATTTGAATAAAAATAATACATTTTCATGTAATTTTTTAAATTCTTAGATATGAACATTTTAGAAAAATAATTTTAGTTGAATTTATTCATTTTTATACCTTTGCAGGGTATTATAATTTTAGTCAGAAGTTTGCAACGCAGTGAAGGAGACCTCTCCGACCCGATCAACAGCCAAGTCGATCTAGCCATGTCCGTCTGTCCGTCTGTCCGTTTCTACGCAAACTAGTCCCGCAGTTTTAAAGCTATCTGAATGAAACTTTGTAGTTAGTCTTCTATATACTCTCACTCGTACATATGTCGGAACGAGCCGGATCGGACGACTATATCATATAGCTGCCATAGGAACAATCGGAAAATTTTTAGAAAAAAAATGTTAACTATGTCAGTTTTTAAGATATTTTCATCAAAGTTGAGATGTAGCCGTTTTTTATTATCCCTGAATTTCGGTTTTAATTTCATAAAAATCGGTCGACTATATCCTATAGCTTCCATAGGAACAATCAGGAAAATAAAGTTACGTAACTTAGCCGGGTTTCAAACCATTTTCATCAAATTTGAGATTTTGCAACTAATTATTATTCCAGAATTTCCGTTTTAATTTATTTTTTAAATTCTGCAAGGGTATATAAACTTCGGTGAGCCGAAGTTAGCTTCCATTCTTGATTTTTATGTTTATTTAATTTTTTATGTCAATAAAATTCCCCAACCAAACCCCCAAGATTCAAACAATTAAATACATTTTATCATTAAGTTTTGCACATATTTATTTAAATATTTAGTACATATTAAAAAATTTAGTTGTCCTTTTTGAATTTTGCTTTTGTTTCTCATTTGGTTTTTATATTTTATGCTCGTAACTCTGGTAGCGATCATAAGTATTTACTGTTTTTAATCTATGTGTCTATATCTAAAAAAACGGCTTCCATTCATATATTTTATTCAGCTAGAGATTTGTTAAGGAAATAAATCCCTATTTCTCAGCTCCCTGGGGAGCGAAAAGCTTTTAGTGGTTGTCATGTTGCTGTTGTTGGTTTCATCTTCATATCTATATATTGTTATTTAAGTAAAAATTGTTTGTTTCTTTACTACGGCTGCGGCTGACTGTCAATATATATTTATATGTATGTTTATGCTTGCATTTTTATATATATTGTATGCATGTTATGTATGTTTATTCAATGACGCTTAATCACAGATCAATTTTTTAAAATTTCATTTGACTTAGAAGTTAAGAAAACAAAACATAAAATAATTACTGTCTCTGGTTGATTTTTGTAGGCTTTCTTTTGGCTTGGACAACAACTCAGGTGTGGACACATATGGGAGGATAGGATATCGGAGGCTAGATAATGATGCGATTAGCAGATAAATTATACATCAGTTGGTTTAGCGCCTAAATCTAGAGATACACACAATGCTAGCAGCTTGCTTGCTCGATACAATAATCAATACTCCACTCTTGTCAAGTGTTTTGCTTTGTTTTGTTTTTCCTTTCCATTCGTTTAATCATTGCAGTCTCAAAAATGGGTTTATGGGCTCTTTGCTATATGAAAACTCTAAAAAAACAACTAAGAAAACTTAGGGAATTGGGCTGGCCGCTGGCCACGCGATCTGTCTGGCTTTTAAAGCCCCATTGGTGTGGGTGTGCGGTATAAAAAATAGTATTTCCTATGGATGATCTCGGGGATCTCGGGATCTGTCCGTCGACCAGCGGTGAATACTTGAGAGCAGGGAGAGTCACAGGAAAGGGTGGGGTGGGGGAGAGAGCACAGAATGAGCTGGATTCAAATCCGACAATCACTTTTGGATGAGACTCTCGCAGCTGCTGCTGAGATTTGGCAACGACTTAAAACTGAGCCGCGATCGATCCATCTGGGCAGTGTCCGAGGGGCAGTGTCCCTGCCGGCTCCTGTCAACGCCCCTGTCAAAGGAGGAGGAGATAATGAGCTGCGGCGCCGGTGGCTGCTTCTGCTGGCTGCTGCTGGCATAGGCGGCAGGTGGCGATAGCGGTGATGTGGGCAAGTCAATATCTAGCACAGTATCCGCCTCGCCGGGCTTCAGCTTTGGATCGGAATAGCGACGCAGATCCGCCTTCCTGGGCTGCAGTGGATGGCCATCCATGCAATCGGCAGTACAACAGCCCGGATGCCCGATGCCCGAATGACTATAGTCGATCTTTGGCGGCGTACTGTAATCGTATGGCGGATGTACCGCCGTGTCTGGACCAACGCTGGTCTGGTCGCTCAGCACATCGCGGTTCTCCAGGAAAATGGACGAGTTGGAGTAGCGTTTGGTCTGGTGCGGCTTGTATACAAAACCACCGAGTCCATTGGCCACCGCATGCGACACTCCAGAGCTAATCGAGGGCGCCTTGTGCTCACCACTGCCTGGAAGACGAAAAGATGTGGGGGTTAGTCTTCATCATTGGGTAAGAGAAAGTAGGGTAGCTCACCACTAAAACTGCTCAGTTGGAGGGCATGTTCGCGGCCCGTGTCCGTGGATATGCCGCTGGCACTGAGATCTTGCCGAGAACCGGCACAGAGATCCGTGGCCGAGCCGCGACTAGAGCCCTCCGAATGTTCCAGCACATTGTGTATGGAGTCGTGGAAGGGCGTCATGCTGCCCGAGCCCTGCGGACAGGGTCGGAATGAGGAGATCTGTGAGACGACGTCGTCGAGCGCCCAGTCGCGATCATAGTTGTGCTGCGACTGTGAACACTCAATGTTGGCGGCCACCGCCACCTGGCCCAGCTGCTGCTGCTGTCCGTCCTGCTGCATCTGCATTGCATGCATATGGTGCCGCTGATGGCCATGTCCTCCGTCCTCCGTCTGCGTGCAGGCGCTGCTGCTGCTGTGCGCCACCTCCAGTTCAGCGGCCAGCTGGAGCATATGATGTGGCGAGGAGTTGAGCAGTCGCTGCTGTTGCATTTGTTGCTGATGCAGGCCAAGTCCACCACTCAAGCCGTTCTCCAGAGTGGCCGCACAGTTGCCATCATGGGGGGCAGCACCGCTGGCATTAATCTCCACTGCTCCGCCGCTGGTTGAGCCCGCATGAGCCAGCGGCTCGATGAAGTGATGATGATGATGATGGGCAGCCACCGGCGAAGGCGGAGCCAATGGATGGATCTTCTCTGGGGCATTTTGAATAAGCAGGATTCTGTGAGGAAAAAAATGGAAAGTGTTAATAGGTTTATGAAGATATTTGTTTGTATTATTAAAATTTAAAATTTATCTTTTAATTTAAAATTAACTCTAAAATCCCTTTCTAAATTTGTTCAATCAAAAATAAATCACAAAAGTCAAACTATTCAGTAAATATTCCTTAAAAGTTTAGTTTACTTCAAACTTTCATTTAAAAAATCTATTATATTAAACAATTTGTTTAATAAAACCCCCAATATTACCTCACCCACCAAGAAACTATTTGGAAATATAATACTTAAACCCATGACAGCATCAACTTAAATATTTACAAATGACTCAATGTTTATTGATGACCGAACAGTTAATTGTAGGAGAAATCGCATCTTAATTATTATAAACTATCTGATAAACTCAATATCTTATAACACATAATAAACCCGTATCAAAAGTGTCATTAATTATATAATTTTGCCTTTGTTTACAGCTTTCAGACAAGATTGATTTACAACTTTGGCGAATGACAGTATAAATTAAAAGTTTAGAAGGCTAATCTAAATAAACAGTAGATTAAATAAATACGGTAAGCTTAATTGTTTATGTGATTGCAATTAAGCCTTCAGTGACTTCAGTTTTATAGGGTCAGTAATGAAGGTAATAGAAATAGAGTTCAAAACGAATCCCACTTTCAGCTTACAGCTTACTTGCAAGCAATTTAATGTAAAAACTATTACAAACGAAACTTTTGAAACAATGGGCTTCAATTCAATAAAGAATTCCAGATAATAAAATACTGATTTATGAACGTGTGTCTTCCCGTTGAATTGAAATGGGATTTTTCTTTGTTTTGCACAGATAAGAAACTACCTCCGCATGTATGGGATAGTTCTGACTTTAACAATAGGTTATTATTATAATTTAAAGGGATATTGATAAAGAGAGATGCTTATACTTGGTATGTACGGCGATTTACACTAATTAAATCATAAGGGAATTGATATGAACATTTAAAATCTATGGAAAATGTGTCTAAAAGTATAAAATATCAAATAAGTGCATTGTAAATGTTACATTTTCTTTTAAATTATATAATTTTTTAGCATAATTCCCTCGTAAATATACTTAAATCTAATTTACAATCAAATTCCAGAATATATCAGCTTAAAATATAATTTAAAAGTCTCCACAAACTCTCCCCTAAATCCCTATCCTATCCCTCACCTATTGCGTGCCTTCCAGCGATGGCAGAGATGCAAATAGGCCTTGCACTGGATGTACATAAAGACAATGCCGCCGGTAAGGCCCACGGTGACAACCGCCAGCTTCGTCCAGAAGGGCCAGTCTAGAGAATGGCAAGAGAACAGGTTGGGGTTTGGTAATTAGAATCCGTCAAAAGGGAACACGAACAGAGTACAATAATGACAACAGCCGTCCCCCAGTTCAGGCAGGTCAGGTAATTACACAATTACGGATATTTCGCTGTGCAGTTAGTCGACCTGGCCGAACCGTAGGACCGGGTCTCGCACCTATTAGGCCACGTTGGACATCATCAGCGGCCCGCTCGATGAGAACACACAACGACCAGATGACGCACAATGCGGCGGCACAGTGGAACAGTACGGAGCAGCACAGTCGCCGTCTCTCAATGCCGGAGATGTCAAGGCTGCGCCACTGCAATTCCAATCGATTTCAATTCCGTTTCCGCAGAAGCCGCACAATGTAAAGAAAGACAAGATACAATAAATTAGATTGCTGCCTTCGCCCAAAATGGGAATCCAGACGGAGACTTACCTCATTGAAGGGTTTGATCTTGGTGTGCATGATGAAGGGGAATTTGCAGAGCTCGCAGGAGTTGGTCTCGGAGGCGGTGAGCCATTGCTGCAGACAGGCCTGGTGCACATATTTCAGGCTTCCGGAGCAGTAGCAGGGCGTCAGTAGGGGATTTTGGGGATCGCTCTCGCAGTGGCAAATGCGGCAAATGTCGCCGCTGTTCTGCGAGGCTTGGCTGCTGCCGGAACCGAATCTGAAAGGGATATGAATTTGAATTAGTCACTGTTTTGGGTATTATTTAATAAGTAAAGGGTTTTTTAGGTACAAATTATCTAAACCTTTAATACCAGTTTGTAATTCCCCATTCCTATTATTGGCAAATTGCTTTAGGTTCACCCATAAGTCTGTTTTTAATTGCTAAGAGGCAATAAATGATAAAGATAGCTACTTTTCCGGGAAAACCTCATTCGAAATGTGGGTCATTGGGTTTTACCCTCCCTTCAAAGAAAATATGATTCATTTTTAAGCGATTTATTTTTAGCGTTTGAATATAATAGAAAATATTTCAGACTTTTATATAATGTAAGATATTTGTTCTTTAAAAATTAATTTTGTATTTTTATTTGCAAAAACAAAGTAAGTTTATGCATTTCCCCTATCGAAACATGGGAAAATAGATCGAAATATATAATTTGCTGAGAGATCACATCTAACAAACGATTCACTGAATATTTATTAGATTTCCCCTCGTATGAGAAATGCAATCATTTAAAGTATGCCCGCTGTAATTAAAACTTCAATTAAAATATATGTATAATCGAATTAAGCAAGTGATTAAATGTGTGTTAATAGTGTAATTAAGTGGGAATTGCATAGATTAGCTTACGACACTTTTCAGTGCCACATTTTTGTATTTGTCATATACAAATATCGTCTGATGATGCTCATGATATCTCCCTCACTTTTTATTTATTATTAAGCATAAATTTAAATTAATGATGAAGCAACTGCTGCTAAATTGATAAAAAGTCGATGACCCTTGTCTGGTTGACTCGAAACGTGAATGAGTGGGATCTGTGAATGATTCACAACAATTGGTTGTTATCATTATTCTCACAGAAATACAGAATCTCACGTTTTCCCACATAGAGTAAAGTTAATGATTATTTAAATTTATATTAACATAGCAACGTTTCATGCTAATGTTGACATAAGAACCCCGGTGATAATAATAATAATAAATCACAAAGATTATGTTGGAACTTCTTGGAATTTGGAATTTCTTTGAGTATTAAAATTCAAGCTAATTTTTAAATATTAAAAATTTGACCAAAATAGAAATATTCAAGGGTACAAAAATGAAAGTAAATTTCCAATTTGAAAGTCATATTTTTTTAAATATAAAAACAAATGATTTGAAACGAATTTCCCTCTTTCTTAGCATTTCCGAAACTTGTTTTCGTATATTCCGATTTTAAAAACATGACCTAAGGAGATTAACATAATAAAACATTTTGATTTAAAACTGACACTTTCCTAGAAATATAAAATTCCTAGAATACTGAATTTGTAAAATCTGGAATATGACAGCAATATAAATCTTATTAATTGGGTGTTTTATATTCCCAGAAATTTATAAATTATATTGAAAATAATACTGCGTTAAGGCAAAAGGAAAGCTGATTGTATTCCCTCTAAAGCGGTTTAATGCTAAATTTTCCAGATATAACCGAATACAAGTAAATGCATTTTTCTAATGAATTACTTGCGATAAGTTATTAGCGTAAAAGCTTGCCCCTTCTTAACAGCGAGCACAAGGGAGCACTCACATTGGCACCCCATCCCCAGAGAGGGCATTGGTGGTATATGGATGTGCTTCCCTTTGGAACTACATACATATAGCAATCTGGTGCTGGTTTATGGCCCAAGCAATTAGCTCTGTTGGCCGCCCTATCATTATGGCCAGCAAAACGCCCACTCAGCACCTGCCAAGAGCGACTCGGCGGGGACTAGGTGCGAGTGCAGAGCACATACAGGGGGACGAGTGCTAGTATATCTAATCTAACTAACGGCCACGGGTTGGAGAGTTACTTTTACTTTCTAGCTCATGTCACTGCACAGCGCGAAAATGGAGATTTATTTGATTGAAAAAGAGTAAAGAGAAGGTTTTTATTCAGGGAATTTTTTATAGGAATAAAAGTACTACTACTTTTCCTCCTTATTTTCTTCTCAGTGCAACTTTTCCCCATATCTCCCAGTGCCTATGTGTGTTTGTATCCTTTTTAGAGTTCAGGCGGCCAGTGCGTGATTGAGGCGAAGGCCAGGACAGGCGAGTGAAAGCCTCGGCCAGCGCACATTGGTCAGGGACATGGGAACTAGAGCTGGACACAAAGACATCCCTTCGTGCTCATACCTTGGCCAGAAGTTTGCCCTTGGATCGATGGAAAGCGGTGCCTAAAGTGCCGACCAGCCAAACCGCAACTACCAGCCATGTTTTGTCTATCCACAGGATGGATAGTTATCCTTCTTCAGTTGGAGGTTAAGGACATGCGTAAGTCGCATAAGTTTTACGACTTCATCAGACGACTCAACTTGTCTTGGCTTTTGGGGGGGCTCCAGACAGTCGCTACCACAAGACAGAAACCCACTTTCGAGCCACTCAACTGAAGCAGCCTCATGACTTGGCAGTTATTGGCCTCTTTTTTGGGGGGGCGAAAGGGAAACCAAACGGGGTGGCAATTCAAATTGCTTGTTCGACATTGAAACACAACAAATTTCAACTCAATTAGAACGGAAATGTCGATTCAAATCAGTAAACACACACATTTATTGTACAAACATATGTAAATTCCTGTCGATCATACGGAACAAGAAGAACTACTAATCGACAAAAATCAATACAAAAGCAAATATATATATTAAAAGAGCACTTCTCGGAAAGATTTCTCACATTATTGATCGACGCTTTTATATTGTTTTTGTTTGGTTTGCTTGCGTTTGCCTCTCACAATTTGATTAGGCGATATCAAAGGGGTATACTATATATATACACCTGCAAAGTGCTATCGCATTACCAGGTAAGAAATAAAAACAAAAGAGAGACACAGGTGCTTTACAAAAAACAAAAAATAATATAAGCTTTTTTGCTCTCCGGCTTAGGGTTTCAATTGCACCTGCAGTTGAGACTTTTCCGTGCAAAATATTAAATATTCAAAAATTCCTTGAATTTTTATTATATTTTTTGAAATAAAATATAAAGTTTGCAAATGTGGCGAGTCCTAATTGCAGAAATATAAAATAAATTCACTTGGTTCATTGATTAATCTTTAATCTTTAATCATTAATTTTTAAAAAGAAAAGAATTTGAAACGTTGTCATAATACGTGGAAAAATAAAGAATTATTTTGAAATTTAAATATTAAATAAATCATTATGTTCAAATATATTTAATTTATTGTAGATAAATAATTTTTAGCAAAGATAAATGCCAGAAATATAGGAATTAGGCTACAGTTTGTATGATTAAAAGGTTTTTCATATTTATTTGACAAAAAATTATATTACTTTTAATGAATTTCAGTTTCATTTAATTTTATAAACTTTTCATACTTATTTGAAAAAAAATTATATTACTTTTAACGAATTTCGGTTTCATTAAATTTTATAAAAAATATGTACATTGGTTATTTTGATTTGTAAAATTATTTAGATGCTAAAATCAATTTTAAATGTTTTAAAATTAATGTTTTACTAGCTATAGTATTTATTTCATATTTAAATCCATAATATATATTATTTATATTATTTCTGATACATTTAAAATGTATTCATTTATTAAAATAAATATTATTTCGATTTCTAGTGTTAGTTAAAATCAACAAATATAATGTTGAAATCGAAGGAATATATATAAATCAATTTATATAACAACTCTGGAATATTTTATTTTTATTACAAATATATAATTTCGTGTAATTACATTTATTTTTTTATTCAGATAAATATTGTGATAGTTTTTAGTTTGTTTTATAGGCAAAAAACGAGTTTAAACCTATAAAAATTACTGTAAAATTAAAAGAAAATCAATTAAAGCTATCAACCTATTTATTATAAACAAAACTCGTGCTTGCACTTAAATGTATTTTTTTTTTAACTTAAACAAACTGCTGCTTTTAAAAATTAGTTAATAAATGTAAAACGAAAATTATGAATATTAAACATTGTAAAAACCCATATTTATTACAGAACTCGTGTGAGTGTTTAACAAAATAATATATGTAGAAATTTGTGGCATTCGCTACTGATGATGATGATGATGATTCAGAACTATGTATGATTTTTTGACCCATAAAGCAGCTTTATGGCATTATGTATATTTATTAACGGGGTCGGTCGGTGAATCCGCTTTCAAGAGGTTTTATCTCAAGGGTTTGTTTTGCTTACATTTTTAATTACAACTAAATTAGCGAGAGGGCAACGAAACAGGGCACGCCCTTCTCCAACAAGTATTTTCTTCACTGGACGGGGGATCGAGTCCAATTCAACAGATTTTCGCTTTGTTTTCCGCTGCTCCGCTTTTGTTTCAAGCGCTTTGATATTTTTTGCGCATTATTTTTGTTTTGCTGTGTAAACTTATTTTTAAGTCCCACAACTGGTTTAAGTTCGAGGCAACGCCAGGCTGGGTTGGGTAATTAATGCAAAAGTTATACCAATGCGGGGCCAAAAATTAAATAAATGAAAAATTTACATATTCCGCCTTTGTGTTTGGCTCCCACCAACACTGCGGGCGGAAAAGCCGGGTCTTATCAGTAGTTGAGTTCGTTCGTTCCATTTTACATTTTCATCATACTTGGCAAATATTTGATCGTAATTGCCCAGGCCCCCAGGTCTCTTCGTCTCCTAGCAATTGCCAATATTTATTCAACAGCGACACCTGAGACAACAACAACAACACCATCATGATATATATAGTATATATGTACATATATAGCTTTACACACCCCAACGACAGATTAGATTTGCAATGGTCTGGCGATAAGCCACAGACCCAACGACATTCGAGAGGGTGTTGCTCCGTTTTCCTATTAATAAATTAAAAACTCACTCAGGCAGGAGAATATTTATGAACTCGAACTACAGATATTAGAGATAACTTATGGTATCTTCATGTGAAATACTTATGTTTATAAACAGAACGATCGAATAAATAAAATAAGGTAAACAAATGCAGGGTTCCCCTTGGATACAAAGAGATATTGGATATTGTAAAGATATTAGTTCGTTTCGAAATCATTTAAGTTAGCTTTGAAAAAGTATAGATTATCGTAGATATCGATATATTAATATTTATCGATTTATAACTTTCTATCGCTTATTTCTCAAAATTGATAATATATAATTAAAAAATAAAGTATAGATTATTGTAGAGCCTAAATTTATTGATATATTATCAATTAAAATCATATTTTTCAACGAAAGCAACTGAAAATATTGATATTACTTCAGATCTAGCTTATTTTATTCGAAAAACTTTCTTGAATTTTTAATAAACTAAATAATCTATATTTAAAAATTATTTACAACAATAAAATAACAATAAAAGACAAAACGGGAGGTGAAAATAGTTATCATAAACCCTTTATATTTGTAAAAAATAAAGAATAACACCTCCATCTGATCTTTTCCTGTTTTTCTATTCCTTTTAAATACTCGAAACTCGAAAAATATTAATTTTAGCTTATAGACAATCCAGAGAGGTTATCAACCAAACAATCCCACACATTATCTCTGAATGTCGTGGGAATTATGTAAAAAAGAAAAGCAACAAAGGCATTGCCCCGCAAGCAAGCGATTAAATTTCTATAAAATTTATTATAGAATCTCGGGTCAATTAGTTAATTTGTCGACAGATTGCCCCCTGGCGCCTCGTGTCAAGTACGATTTTCACCTCTTTCCAGCATCGTTAATCCGACGATGATTTGCATTTCAAACGATCCGCTTGGAGCAGGTATGGTAAGTAAGTGCAACTTAATCCCATACAATGTTATTACGTTAGCTGTCCCAATGGCTGTCCAATGATTGTCATTAACCGGCGCTAACTGGAGATTAGAGCGATAAAGATCACTATGATTGCAGCGTGCATATAATTTTAAAATTTAAATTAAAAAAAAAACCGAGAAAAGCCATCTTTGGGCCAAAAGATGAATCATTTTCTGCTTAAAAGTGGCTCACTTTGGATTTCATTTGAGGGTTTGTCTTATCTGGTTTTTTATTTATATATTTTTCTGAGCAGAAGGTAAGGATCCGCTGGAACACAATTTAATTTGGCATTTGCAATAAACTAAATTATTCCGATTCCCCCAAATCAAACATTTAAATCATGTCCGTTTCCTGGCTATAAATAAACAATGGACAATGCCAAGAAGAATGTCACCCGCCGCCGCAAAATCCCCTTTCGCCTGACCACAATTTCAATTGCGTGCTTGCACTTATTTTCCTTCCTTTTTTTTTGTTTAATTTTATTTTCTTTGTATGTTGTACTTGAATAATTTACAGTGAACGGTCGGAAAGAAAGCGAATACTTTTGGTTTAAAGTTTCATAAGGTTTCAAAGAAAAGGTCAGGTTCAGGCCCGAAAAGAAAAGCCCAGCAGAATTGGCAAGGAAAACGAAACCCTAGCGAAAGGTGTTTCGCTTTGGAAATATTTTTTTCCTCAGTTTTTTCTCAGAAAGCCAAAAATATAATAAAATATTTTTTGTAATTAATTTTTTATTTGTTTATTCATTAAATTTCCTTTAAATTTAAATTCCCATCACCTTCAAAAATATATATTCCACAAGCGTACATCAATTTAGCAATATTATTATAATCCCTTCAATTATAATCCCTTCAATTAATTTATTCCCCATATCACGTACAGTTTTTCCTCAGAAAGCCAAAAATATAATAAAATATTTTTTGAATTAATTTTTTTTAACTGTTATTATTTGTTTATTCAATAAATATCCCTTAAAAATTTAAATTCCCTTCAAAAATATATATTCCACAAGCGTACATCAATTTAGCAATATTATTATAATCCCTTCAATTATAATCCCTTCAATTAATTTATTCCCCATATCACGTACTCCCCCGTACCTAAAGTTCCTTTACTATTTTTTTTTTCTCGACCCGTGTCAAGGGCACTGTTGTGGGGTTCGCAAGGGGGGAGGAAGGGAGGTGGAACAACAAAAAAAAAAGAGAGTGCGACATGCGAAACTCACCTGACATTTGCATAGTGCTGGCCGGAGTTCCAATCCACATGCTCGATATCCGACGAGGTTTTGGCGTTGTCGCAAGGCATTATTGTTTGATTTTTAGATCCCAGGGTATTGCATAGTCGGAGCTCCTGCACTCCTCCTGGTCCCACCCCAAAAAAATAAAAGGGGATTCGTACAATCCCCCCCGCAGCTTCGCCGCCTTTGTCTTTGTCTTTTATGCTGCTGCTGCTGCTCCTTTGCTCTTTGTTATGATTCTGCTGCGTTGGGGGTTATTTTTATTGGCATTTGTTTATACCCAATTTCGAAAACGGAACCTGTCGTCGCAGTGCCAGCTATTAACTACTTCGATTTTTTGCACAAAACCCCAAACCGTATCTATTGCACTTTTATTTTCTTTTATTTTTTCTCTTTCTCTCGTTTTCCTTTCTACGAACAACGAACTGCTCGCCTGCGCCGCCCGTGCGTTTGTTTGTGTTGGTAGGTCTATTATTATATTTTTTTTTTCTTGCGCGCAAGCAACGGATTGGCCACCGCCGTCGTGTAATTTTTATATTTTGCCCAAAAGGCCAAGCAACTGTGCCATCGCGGGCAGCAGACACACTTTAATATATTAATTTACAACAACAGAACAGCGCGACAAAAACAACACTGAAAGAGACTGTGTTTTGTACAGAGGAAAATACAGAAAGTGTAACCGTAATCTGGGGGGGCCCGGAGCAATAGCGTTGCCAGACTGGTCAAATATCGATATTGGTTTCAAATATTTTTACTGAATATTTGATTTTGTTTATAAAATAAATTAACAAATATTTGAATCTCACCCCTGAAAGATGTGTAAAATAAAATATAACTTAGGTATAACCATAAAATTGTTTTAACCTGCAAGAGTCGGGCTACAAAATTAAATATATTTCAATTCCAAATATGGAAGTTTTGCTATAAGGAAGGCCAACGCCCCATCGCCCCACAAATATGTTGATTAATCTATAAATATAGACGCAGAAGTAAATAAATATGTATTTAGAATAAATCCATAAAGTTTATCCACAGGAATAAAGGAAACCTCACTTCAAAGATATCTCTAAAACGATGATACTTTTCAACTTTTGTTTACGCATTCAAAGTCTTGATATCCGGTCTTGGTGAACTTTTCTTTTATTATTATTATTATTATGATGATATTCCGTTTAATCCATTATCGAAAATGACTACAAAAAAGGCGGATCCATTTTTATAATTGCCGAAATTTTTTTATAACAAATGGTCTCATTTTGGGTTCGGGTTCGGGTTCGGGTAGAGCGGGTCTTAGACACGAGTGCAGAGTTGTTTATAACCATATATATATATAGGAGGCAAAAACACAAAACTAACTAAACTCAGCAGGATCAGTTGGATCAGCCTACAAAGTGTAAATCGATTTGACGTTGGAGCCCAGCTTGACCATCGTGTCCTTGTGCAGCTGATACTGCAGCGAGTTCTGCCGTCCCAGACGCAGGGCATCGCGCAGCTTGTGGCCAATCTCCAAGGCGGCCTCCTCGTTGTTACCGTTGGCAGTCCAAATGGCTGAAAAATAAACAATAAACATTTTACAAATGGAAAGCTTTAATGGCTTTAATGGATTGTCTACTTACAGATCTTGTTGCTCTTGCCGCGAATATTGACAACAGCACCGCAAATCTGATCCGAGTGATCGAAGGCCTCGCCGATCAGGCAAAGCAGCTGCAAGAAAGAGAAACAGATGGGTTTTCATTAGAAAAGATTAAGAAATGTTCAAGAAAATGAATTAAATATCATATTAAAGCCTTGTTTATTTATTTTATGGAACATATGGCTGACCAAATTGAAATTGTAATCGAAATGAGTCATAGGAACTCGGCTATTAATATATAAACAATCAGGGAACAAAGTAATGATTCCTAAATAAACATAAATCATTGCTAAAACGTAGGGGAAACCCTGAATAAAATGTAATTACAGAATACTCTACTCACCACATCTAGCCAGAGGTTATCCAGATCGCTCTTGGAGCTCTTGTTGAGGGTGATCACCCAGCGACCGCCCTGCTTGTTGGCAGCATCCTCCCACATGGGACTGTGAAACAAAACAGATAATTTAGAATACACAAAATTAAAAACAGAATCCAAGACTCACCGAATTCCCTTCTTGAAGAGCGAGTAGTCACTGCCAAGTTTGATCTCTGATGGCGGCTTGATGTGGTTGTACAGACTCCAAAAGTCCTCAACGGTGTCGAAGCTGGTGATTTCGTTTTGCATGTCCTCCCACGACTTGGACCGATCATTCTCCAGATACCATAGGGTCCATGTGTTCTGTAGCGGGTGTTTGAACAGATGCTCGGTGCGCACGGCTTCATCGCCGCCAGCGCTGGTAGCAGTTGGGGCAGCGGCATCGGCGGTTGATGCCGGGGCCTTGGCCTGTTCCTGGTCCTTCTCCTTGGCGGGAGCAGCAGCAGCAGCGGCGGGTGCCTGGGCAGCCGGCGGTGTGGGGTCTGGGCGACCGGGGGCCACCGTGTTGGCCGTCTGCTCGCTGCTGGCAGCACTCGTCTGTGTGTGGAAAGAGTGAGAGAGAGATGGAAAGTAACGATTAGAATGGACGAATTCCAGTGTAGAAAAAAGCGATCGAGTGTTTACTTTGAACATAGACTTGGGATTGGCAAAGTTCTTCATTCTGTGAAAGTCGCTCTGCATGTTGGCGGCCGTGGTGTTTGGAGGATGCGATTTGATGGTTTTTCCGGAGAGATCTTGCTCGATCGTGGCTGAATCACTTGGCGCGCTCTCGGGTTCTCTCTGTGTGTGAGTGAGTGTGTGTGAGAGAGTTGGGTTGAGTTGAGTTGAGTGGTTGAGTGGGTGAGCGCGCGTGTGTGTGTTTGTGTGCGTGTGTGTGCAATACGAGAGCGAAGCTTTTGATTTCGGTTCGTGTGTGCGTGTGTATATGGATTACTTCTTGATTTCTCACTGCAGTCTCTCCTTTTTTCACTTTGAGTATTATTAACCAAAAAATAGTAAAAACGTTAAACTGGTTGTGGTTGAGTGTTAAACTATTACTTTAGACGGGGTAGGACTAGAAAACAAAAAAAAATACATTTATAGGGTTAAAGCAACTACTGTTCCTGACGAACTCCGAATCGAAAGTAGCAATGATTTACAGCACACAGACACACACACACGCGCACGTTTTTGACATAAAAACACAGATTGCCTGTTGGGAGAATTGAGGTTTTATTGAATTAAAGAATTTTCACTTTTCTTTCCAACTGGAACAAAGAGTTGCGGCTAAAATTCGCGACACGACTGGGTGGGTGTGTGCGAGTTCAACAGCGGTTAAACTGAAAAGTACAAAACCGTACATACACATACATATATGTACAAGAAAAAAGGAGTGGAGAGCAGATGTGCAAAAGAAAACTAACGGTTCACTTCAGCCGATGCAAGTCGCGGCGGTCATGGCAGAAAATATTTAACTGTTGTTCATCGCGACCGCTTATTGCAGTAATTTAGTCTTTCTTTTTCGTCTCTCAGCTTCGCCTATTTATGCTGTATATAAATCCGCACACACCAACACGCGGACACACACGCACTCACACAATCGCGTGAGATTTCTTAAAAAAATATTCCAGCAATACGGAGAGAGAGCGAGAGAGAGAGCAGCGGCGAAAAACGTGTGGATGGTATGCAAATGCGAGAGCGTTTGACCGCGAAAGAGAGAGATAGTAGGATAGAGAGAGGGAGAAAGAGAGCAATGACGTTGACAACAGCGTGAAAATAACAAGTAACAATTAGCAGTGGAATATGGTTAATTGTGCGCGAAATTACAAATCTTCGATTGCGGGTGGAGTGCTGATTGGAAACGGTAAGCAATGAGAGAGATGATGCCACGCCACTGTACTGCTGCTGCTGCTTCTGAATCGACGACCTCCCCCTCTTGTGCAACAACCCTGTTCTGTTTTGCCTCTGCTGCCACGGCTCAACCTCAGCCGACGGAATTGAGAGGAGACCGAGAATCCAAAACCATGCGGCGCAGCCTTTTTTCCTCACCTTTTCCGTCTCCGACACTACCATGGTTGTCGCGTTGTCGCGCTGCGTGGGCTGAGGACTTGGTTACGCGCTGGCACTACGCAAGAGGGCCACAATTAATTTAGAATTATTAAATCTTTAAATAATTTTTAGATTTTTTGATGAACACACTTAGTGTGACCGAAGCTAAGGCGATAGTGTGAACCAAAATAAAACCGAAACTGGTGGTGGTAGTTCATGAACTATAACGATATTGCAGGTATCGATAATCCAGACATAGGTGGCTTGGCCTTGCCATTCAGTGGCTGTTTGCTACAAAACGTCGTTGGCCGTTAAATTGAAGAATTTTGAGTTAGGAAAAAATATGTTTTTATTAATAAAGAGAAAGTAATATGTACAGGAAATATATTTATTATGCTAAATAAAATATGGTGTTGTCTTACAAATAAATTTAAATGTTTTGGGCTGAACCAGTAACCAATTTGGCAACATTTTAAAGCTTTTAGTAAGCTTGACTGTGGTTTTAGTGATCTTTCATTCATTTGAAAATAATAAGGAAGTGCCTCTTGGCAATTATGAAGCATTTTGGCAGTAAGTAGCACCTTCTCATTGTTCGCACTCGTGTGGGAACTCTTTGAATAATTTATTTAAAAATCGCGAGGAAGTTAAATCTAGCAAAATCGAAATCTTGGAACGTTTATTAAAAATAAACATTCATGCAAATTTAATTGACATTTCATCTGTTTCCCACAGCAGCGCAGCGCACGATCAAAAACAAGAAAACAACGTCAGCGCATTCATTTATCATACGCAATTATTTTATATATTATAAAGGCCAATATATTATTAATAAATTATCAAAAGCCCAAAATTTTGAGACGGAGAGGCCCAGAAAACCAGCTTTTTGCTGAAAATTAGGTCTTCGTTTTTATTTAGACACTGGCATCATCAATTGGAATTCGGTAACAAAATAACGACATTTAAGAATGAATCAATGAGTTTTCCATAAAATAATACAATTCTACTCGTAGTTTGTTTATTTATTTATAAAGCGGATTCCCGAAATTGCCAGAATAACAAAAAAATAAAGCTGAATGTGTCTGAATGGAACGTCGGGAGTTTAGGCCATGTTGTTGTGGCATAAATCCAAGTCCAACCTGTTGGTGAATCATAAATTAACCCAGAACCTTAGTTGTTAGTTTTTTTAGTTATTTGAAACCAGCTTAGAACACCGAAAGTCTTGGACTTGGCTCGCCTTTGTCTGCCAGCCTGAAACTGAAATAATGATAATAATATGTTTAAAAATAGATAAAAGACCCCAGAAAAAAACAGTGGGAAACACTCGGCAACTGAAGATGATGATGGGGATGATGATGGTGATGAGACCTGCTTTGGGAGTAGGATGATGATGTGGCTGCAACTGTAGAATCGGAATTTGAATCAATGATTGAAGAAGAACGTGAAGCTTGTTTATTATTTAAATAGTTAAGTCATTTTGTGTAATCGAACAACAACTGCGCAGTTTTGCCCTTTTGTAAGCATCGCCTCCTAATAAGCGCCTTTCAAGAGTTTGCACGATAACGAAACCCGAAACCCGAAACTCTTCTCTAAACCTGAGGCCCATTGAGCTCTAATTACACTTGAGCTTCGAGGCTTATTGAACTGACATTTAAAACCCGGCATCTAATTATGCAGCCATCGCCAAGCGGACTTCAAGTGCTTGGCAGCGCAATGTCTAAACACAAAAAACTTCCGCCGATCGGACAGGAAACCCGGAGTTATAGTCAAAGCCCCACCACTACACAAATTTGCATTAATTAAAAGTAAAAAGTGATTGAGAAGCTTAAAAGATGCTTAATTGTAAATAAATCATAGAGCTAGCTGTTAAGTGAAAAATATGGGTAAATATGGTAATGTTGCGACTGGGAAATACCTTTTTTTTGGAATTTATAAAAGTTTCGGAAAGGTAAAAGTAGATTTTTTAATTAATTATTAAAATTTTGAAGAATTTCTGCAGGTTTTGTACATTATTGAGTAAGGAGAAGGGACTTTTTTAAGAATATAAAAACCTCTTTAAGGATCCTGCAAATTTCTACTTCATTTTAAAGAGCTTAAATTTTATTAAATTTCAATTTTAATATTTGTAAATGTTTTAAACCGTCTTTAAAATTAAGTTATATGAAAAATATTTAAAATATTCAATGTTTTTATATCAAATATCGATTTAAAATCAATAAATATCGATAATTTTTAAAATATTCAATGTTTTCATATCAAAAATCGATTTAAAATCAATAAATATCGATAATTTTCCTTAATATGCAGATTATTTGCAAAATTCTAAAGTGAAATAAATAAAAACCGCCTTTGCCATCAAGATAAGCTTAAAGCAAACCAGATTTTAGGCATTCTTGTCTACCCGAAATACCTCTGAAGAAACCACAAGAATCTCGAGTAGCAAAAAAAAGTATCTATAAGCTACTCGAACACTCGACAGGCCATGTGAGCTCCAAATGCCACTTGAAGCCGGGCTCCAAAAGGGTTCTGAAAAGGCAGCCACATTTTATGATGGGTAAGATCTATGAAGCTATTAGATAACTAATTGAGCCAAGCAGCAAACATACAATTAATGATGTCTCCCCAACTCGGTATGTATCTCTGAGAAGTGCGAATTTGAGCGACGCGTCGATAATGAACTTTATATGACCGCCACTGGCTGTACGATGATTCTGTGGCTGAGTAAGAAACCGGACAGCGCACATCTTCATTCAGTTCGTAGTTCGCTGAGAGACGTAAAAAAGCCGAGCTAAGAGTTAGTATAAAAGCCAGGTGGGTCCGAGTTATTCAGTTATTAGTAGCGCGCCAACGAAACAGAACAGTGAACAAAAAACCTAGCGATATACATTTGGATTTATATACAAAAACACAATAAAAACCACAATGAAGTGCTTCATATTGGCTGCTGCCCTGTTGCTGGTAAAGGCCGATACCACTTTGCATAATTAAGCTCAAATTTACGATCACTAAAGATGATCACTCCTGAATAGAGATCTTTTCAATTAAAATCCGGGTTGTGACTCCATAAAATGTCAACTGTGATTGGGTTTGATCTGTGCAAATATACAAAAGTTATACAATGTGAAAAAGTATTGAGCAAACATTACAAGCGACATGCGAAATGCGCGATTTTAATCAATAACTAAAAATGACATCATCGCTCTTTTATTTTCATTTTGTGATCTGATCTTTAGAATATTTTGTGCCTTAATTTTGTTAGCTTGTCTTACCTTTTGGGGCAGAAAACAAACCATTTCACGCTTTGCTTCCTTTTACAGGCCACCCTAGCCAGCGGCGAGAACATCTTCAAGATCAACATAACCCCCGAGGAGGCCCAGCAGTTCCTCAATAGCGCCCAGTTGCGTGGCATCGGTGACATTGAGTATGCCCCCAAAACTGGTGAGAATCCTCTGCCCGAGGCCCGCAATGAGAAGGGGGAATTTGTGTACATGGGCCGTGTGATCGAACACCCAGAGGATTATGTGGAGGAGCATTACGATGCCCATCAGTACCATGGCCAGGATGGTCTCGGTCAGTTCGCCTATGGCTATAGGGACTGGAATCAGGGCAAGAACGAGAAACGTGACGAGACCGGCAAGGTGACCGGTTCCTACAAATATGTGCAGCCACATGGCCGTGACTTTGTGGCCAATTATTATGCCGATAAGACCGGTTTCCATGTGGAGGACAATCGTCCCGCTCATCTGAAGCTGCCGGCCACCAAGACACCGGCCGTGCTTAAGGCCGAGGAGGAGCACTTCAAGCTGTGGGGTGAGCTGGCCGCCGCTGCTGGCCACAATCCGGATCCGTATGCCGCCGAATACCAGACCGCCGAGGGTCGCTATCAGCCCACCGAGCAGGAGCAGCAGCCCTACGTCCACGAGGAGCCTCCATATGTGCCCGGACCCGAGGAGACTGGCGAGCCGAAGGGCTTCTTCTATGCTTTCGATTACAATGTGCCGCTGTTGCGCAACAAGGAGGAGCGCGCCGAGCTGGAGCGCCTGCGTGCCGTCAACAACCATGACGAATGAGGGGATGATCCTGGAGATCTATTGTATAGGTTGTTCTGTAGAAAGTAGCACAAGCACACCCGCATCCTCCCACAGTAATCCACATATTTATTAAATCCTTAAACGAAAAATAAATAGATGATTTATAACAAAGTTTTAATTATGTTTTGATTTTTTTTATTATAAGAGATCTTTGAGGAATCCTGGAGATTTGTTTTATATATTCAAATGTTGGTTTTCTTGCAGGTTATTTAATTTATTATTGTATTTGTTAGTTAAACTTTGGGAAATGGAAGATTAGTTCAATGTTTATTTTAAGAATAATATTTTAATCATAAAAAAGGATATTTCTTTCTCACAGCAAACGCTTTTTTTTATTGGTTTTTAAGATCCTGCATATCCTTGGCTCTAGTTTCTTGTTTATGAAGTGCTTAATCTTAGTTTTAACTTTACTTTTTCTTATTATTACTTACCAATCTTCCCATATCCTGGATATCATTTAAATAGCTTTAAAAAACCTCTTTAAAATTAAGTTACTCAAAAATTTTTTTAAATATTCAATGTTTTCACATCAAAAATCGATTTTAAATCAATAAATATCGATAATTTTTAAAATATTCAATGTTTTCACATCAAAAATCGATTTTAAATCAATAAATATCGATGTTTTTCCCAAATATGCAGATTATTTATATGTATATTTATATTATTATTATTATTATTATTATTATTACTTACCAATCTTCCCATATCCTGGTTATCATTTAAATAGCTTTTATAGAAGTTAAAAAACCATTAAATTCCTCCCCTAAATTAAACATAATTTTACACTTTTGTCAAATACGTTGTTTTTTTATTATTACATACATATACAATATAAAAATGTGAGTTCTTGTGTGTTGGGTTGGGTTTTCTCCCTCGCTAGTGTTGTGTGTTTTTCAGAATTCTTTCGGGCTGTTCCATAAATCTCCAGAATCTTGGATTTATATATATATTTTTTATGCTGTCTAACATACAAAACCCTAATTCCATTGGCATATTAATTTTTTTTAGGGTTAAATTTGATTCTTTTAAATATTATTTCCAAAGATGTTCAAATTTAGGCTTAGAACAAGAATTATTTATTCTTTTTACAAAAAAAACACATAAAATATATAAATTTTAAAACTTGTATGACATTTAAAAAAGGTTTTAAGACAACAAATTATTAACAAAAACAGTGTAGTGCCATAACCCTCCTAAAAAAAATACAAACAATCCTAAAATGTATATAAAAAATATTACAAAAGAACACAAAATCGATGCTTTATGATATTTATAATTAATTGACAATTATATTTCCAGAAACAAATATATTTATAAGCTTAATTTGTTATATGCCAATGGAATCAGGTCAGCACTTAAGCAAATTCACCATTAAATCTGTAGATTTTTTATTTATTTGGGAAACTCATACATATTTCCCAAGGAAACTCCAAAGATTTTAGGGAACAGCACGGATTTTCATTATATAATTTCCTTGCCACGACTTTCCTCTCTTTCTCTTCTCAAGTAAAATTATTGCTTTTTCTTGTTGCTCTTCTCGCTTAAGAAGACCTTGAATCTTAAACTAGTTTTTAATTCGTAATTATATAGTGTGATTCTGTTAATGTTTCATGATGTTTTTGTTTGTTGTTGGGGGCTGGGTGGTGCCATAATTTAATACTAATTTTACACGAGCATTTCTCTCATTTACAACCAGTTTCAAAACTAGCATATACTTTAGGGTTCTTCTCATCCAAACCGTGTGGATCCTTCAAATCGGGGACTCTTAGGTTTAGGCAATCAATTTTGATTAATTTCTCTTACCTAAAACCAAAGAAAACTGAAAACGAAAAACAAACACAAAAACCAAAAAGGGAAATGTGGTTTTTGGTGTTGCGTGTTGGTGTTTTCTTTGTTATACAAAATTATATATTTTATACGAAATTCTGTATACGTTTTGTGTGTGTGTTGTGTTTTTTGAGTTTTGTTTTCGTTGTGGAAATAAAATTAGATTTTCGAATTGAATCACAATTGAAATTTCGTTCGTTTATGGAAATTTGCAATCAATTTTTGCATATATGTGGTAGATGTTAATTTTATATATATTTTTTTATATGGCAGCATTGTTCAGTCCGATATTGCAGTTGAAACTGTTTTTAGTTTTTGTTTTCCCCATTTTTAAGTTTTGGGTTACCGAATTTTGTATTACTCTTTCTAGACTCTATTTTACACTACAATATATGTTTAGTGTTCATTTTATGTTTATGATTTGTGTGAATGGTTTTCGTTTGAAGTTGAGGGTTCTCTCTCGGGGGTGTTAGTTAGCACAAAACAATAAATACCTCAAATATGGGACACAAAAAGCACGCACAGAGAAAATAAATAGGGAAAAACACACTCATTAAAAGTTAAACTTTAAACACAAAGCAAGAAAAACTAGAATAAATAGCGACATGGCGGGATCTGTGTATACGAGTTCTCCTCTGTCGATATTCTGGTATACTTTTAGGTACATAAGTTAGTTGTTGCTACACATCATATCATTTATCATATACTTTTTAGAGCCGTCTCTAAAACCGCGCCCATTCTACAGCCCTCAACTTCAAAGCGTGGAGATCAATCCGATCGAGGAGGGGATCAAGGGATCTGCGAGGATTATTCGTAATACTTTTGTGTGATGATCTGGGATGTGAGATGAGTAGTGCTGGCATATGTTTGGCGCATGAGTTTCTCTTGATTACAACTTGGTTTCATTTGTTAAATATATTCACGTGAATTCTGGCTCTAACTCTTCTTTTAGGGTCTTGTTTTGTATATAAGGCAAACTCTGTGTATGCGAATCTCATACTCATCATATTGTATATTGAACTATGTAAATACTTTACTCATTTTTTTTTTGTAGTTATGTAAATGCCGGGGGGAAGATCCTGGGGAGAAGCGCTGTCTATATATGAGCTGGTGAGCATGGCACAACTGTCTCTGTCTCTGAATGGCTATTCAAAAAATGGGTGTGTGTGTTGTGTTGTGTTGTGTATTTTGTATACATAAATCTTTCTCTCTAGTCACGACTCTAAGCCCTAAGGGGACGCTCGCTCCTAGCTCTCCCACTTACCTACTTGGCCGCCGCTGCCGCTGCTGTGGCATTGCCCGCCGGCGATACTTTCAGCTTGATAAACATGCTATTATTATCGCTATTGCTGCCGCTGTTTAGATCCAGCTTCTGCACCTCACATTCCAGATTATTGATGCAGTTCTTCTCGTATTGCGTGGCGGCGGGGTGCCATTATCCGAGACGGCGGCCGCCTTCTCCACCGGCGGCTGCTCGCTGGGCGCCACCTTCTTATCCTTGCTGCTCTTTTTGAGGGCATTCAGCAGGGTCTTCTCCTTGCTCTTGCCTTCCTTGTGAGTGCTGTCCTTGTCCTTGTGCTTGTTGTTCTTGAAGCGCGGGAAGATGCAGCCATTGGGCAAGAAGCCGCCAAGCTTTTCCTTCTTGACGGGAGCAGCAGCAGCAGCCACAGCCGGTGGTGGTGGTGTTGGTGTTGGTGTGGCAACTGGAGCCGAAGCAGGTGCTGAAACTGGAGCCGGATTGGGTGTGACTGTTGGCGTGGGCGTACTGGCACCATTTGTGGTCACTGAAGCAGCCGTTTTTGCCTCTGTTTCGCTCTCCACACTTGGTTGATTGTCCAGCCCTGTGGTGGCACCATTCAGCGAGCTGCCTGCATCCGTTTGATCCACACAAGCCTCCTCCTGCTGCTCTGCCTGCTGTTGCTGCTCTGCCTGCTCACTGGCCACCTTGTTGTCCAGCTGCTGGGCAAACACAGCCAAGGTGATGCCATTGCCATTGCCATTGCCGTGCTCTGCCGGCAGCAGCGACTCTGGGTGAGCTGGTGGCGAGCCTGCTTCGGCACTGGCCGCTCGCGCTGCATCCGGCGACTTGGGAAACATTTGTTGCGTGGTGATGTTTTGATAATGCTGCTGCTGGCGCTGCTGCATCATTTGCTCCTCCCGTTCGCGATCTCTCTGAGCCTGCACGGCATTCCACACGTCCTTGAGCTCGCCAGAGATGTCGCGATCCTTAAGTATTACGGCGTTTCTGAGAGGGGAAGATGATTATGGGTTAATTTTGCAGATAATCTAAGTTAAGGTTAAGTTTTTACCTGACTAATTTCACGCCTGGATTCATAGCCTCCACAAAGTCACACATCAGCTCCACCATGGCACGCCGCTCCTCGGGGTCCTTGCTGTGGCGTCCCGAGTCCTTGAGCACCTCCGGATTGGCCATGACGGCAAAGACAATGGGAGGACTGCGTGGGCTGCCAGGTGGCACCTAAAATGATGAGTTATATGGCTTTAAATCGACAAATTTTATCATTTATGAATAAAATGAACACTTACACGCATGCCACCGTAAAGGGGAATGGGATCACTGGGCTCCTGCGGTATCACAATGCGTGTCCAGCTTAGAACATTGATGAATAGCTCCTCGCCGGCTTCTGTGGTGGTGCGGATGCACATGTGCGGCTGCGGCGGGTTCTTGAAGTGGCGATAGGCCCGCGAGTGACGGTAGCTGTGCGGCGGCGGGGAGGAATTCATGAGGCCAATTCCCAGACCCGGAATTCCGACGTTGCTGTTGCTGTTGTTACCCTCCAGCTGCATCTGATTGTGATCCAAGTGGCTCATCTGCAGCTGTGTGTCCATGTCGATGTTGTTATTGAAGCTGTTGTTGGGTGTTGTGGATGCATTTTCATCGATGGCAGTGGCGTTGTTGGTTTCTTCGCTGGGTGGCGGTTGTTGTTGTGGCTGCTGCTCTTGGGCGGCAGCTTCCGCCTCAAGTTCCGCCGCAGACATGGCCCTTGGGTTGTATAACTTGGCAGTCTTTAATTAGTTTCAATGGAAATCTTGGAGAATCCTTGTTTTCCTTTCGATTTTTTTATATTTTTTTTTTGTTTTGTACCAATTTGCCGTGCGGCGAATTCGAGGCCAGCCGTGTTTTTCGTCCTCTTTGTTCTACCACGCACTCACACACCTGCACAATAGCTTGCTATCTCTCTCCCTCTTTCGTTCTCTGTAGCTCGCTCTCTCTTTCCCTCGTCGCCTCCTTACAACATTATTATTGCGGGGCTCCTTGGGTCCTAACTTTTGACCTTTCGCGTAATTAATGGACCGTGCCTGCATATTAGGGACGATGGCGTACAAATTATTCCCCCCGGTTGACACCAAATATCCTTCGAAGCGCAGAGTCTTTTATCTGGCACGCACACCAGTGCAAACACAAACACCCCTGCTTCACTGCGCACCCCGCACACGTACAAGTGGGAGTTGGTTGTCGCCGTCTGCTGGTGCGCCGAGGGCGGGGGAGCGGAAGATGAAAGGATGAGGTGAAAACACGTAAATGCGAAAGTTCAAAGCCTTTTCGTTGGCACACTTACACATTTCTCTGCTTTTCATTTATAATAAACACTTTTCCATTGCACCGTGCACAAACACAAACACAACGGCAAACGCAGGCACGGCCGCAGTTAGTTATGTACACACACACAAGATGCGTTTTCCATTCCGCCTCTCCGCATTCACATATTTCCCGAGTCCCGAAGCGTTGGTCGCGCGCTGCGCTGATTTTTATATTTAGCTTTTTAGCAGCTTTTCATGGCACAGCGGACGAACGGGGAAAACAGCCGATTTTTCCGATTTTTCCCAACATAAACAAAAAACACGGAACGGTGGGAAAATGGAAGAATGGAAAATGGGATGTTTCTGTTAGGGTCACACTTTAATCGCGTAAATATCGGCAATAAAACATCGATGTATCGATGTTTTCAGCATCCCTGCATCGAACATCGATGTTTATTTTACCGATGTTTACGCGATTAAAGTGTGACCGCTCAATAACAGATATATCAGATTTTAAAACAGCCCTGGTCCCGGCGTACAATTTTTGTTTAAAAATATCATTGACAAAAGCGTTAAGGAAACGAGCGCAGTAAATGGCTACTGGTTTGGCCTATCTGAATCTTGCGCCACGCATAGGCAGCAAATTTTGAAGCAATTTATAAAAGAATTGCTTAATGAACATTGTGATAAATACAACGATGTTTGGCATAGAACAAAAGCCAAGTCAAGAGCAATTGACAAAGAAATTAAAGATCTGAAATATTATAAGCAAAAAAAACTATTATAAGGTAATAAAGTCTTTAAAAAATGGCACTGCTAAAAATAAAGCAGACAGACAAAAAACGGTGCGGTCTACCATATTTTCTTTGAAAATAAAAGATCGCTGATGAGGGTGAGTGGTGTCACCCGAAACAGTTTTTGTTCTCTTTATCTTTCAGGTTCAAGCCGTTTCTATTATTTGATTTTACGATTATAATTAAATCAATTATTTTCAGTGCAGTGAAAAATTCATTAAAACATCGCTAAAATACATCGAACATCGATATCGAAAAATCTGAAATAATCGATAAAAAAAAACATCCATTGACGAATTTTCGCACAGCATAAAATTAACAAATAAACAGCGTTGCGGATAACAAATTGCCAATAAAATACCAGGAAAACAGCGACCATGGTTAGTATTAGCAAATGCAAATGGAATTGCAGCGGCGGCCAGTGTTTGTGAGCCATTTTCACCATATTTAGTGTGCCACAAAGCGTGTGAAATTTGCGCATTTTTTCGGTGCCTCCGAGTGACGTTGTTGTAATGTGCGGCAGCGGCAGCGGCGTCGGCAGCTGCAGGGGAAAAGTGCGCGAAAGGTTGAGAAAAGGGGGCGGCGCTGGGAGCACCCCATTGTGACCTTGCCGCCGCTTTGAGCGCCGACGTCCATGTTGCAGGCGCCCCAGCGGAGTGTGTGTATCTATCCCGCAGTTAACACCACGCGCTCGCACCTCTGCCGCTGCGTTTATCTGCGAATGGAAAAGTCCGTGTAAAAATTGATGTAACCATATGGCGATGGCTTTACATGGCCATTATCTATTATAAACCTCAGTCAGAGCTATCTCGTATTTACGGGCAGCGGAAAAAAACTGAAGTTGCATGCAAAAGTCGAACATGAAGACCTCATAAATCGTTTCCAAGCTATTCTAGTATCAATTTTATGACATTTTATATATAATTGATTTTTCTCGAGAAGATTTGCTTGCCATCTGCTGGAAAATGTTGAAAATGTTTCTGTGAAATACAAATTTAAAGCAATAAAAAGTATACATACATTCGGGGATATACTTAAGACATTTTGAAAGAAAATCAGTTTATTTGATTTCTGATGGCACTCATAAATTATACAAATTATAAATATTAACCCTAGGTTTTCTCATTTCACAGGGCAGCAACGACAGAGCATCAAGATCGCCGCGTTCGGATGATCAGCGTGAAATCAGCGACATGCCGGCCACCAAGAGATCGCGCTCCGACTCGGGTGAGTTTCCCATCTGTCCGTCTATAAATAACTAAGTATGATGGAATGATAACCGATGAGAGGCGGTCCCAAAAACATCTTCAGTGTGTGGTTAATAGGTTAATAACAATCAACAACAACAACATGTCCCCAAGGAGCCGAGAGGAGCCGGCAATATATGAATATATTGTATTTTTGGTTGTCTCTTTTTGAGCATTAAACATAAGCACATCTTTTATATTTTCTCTCCTACTTGTACTTGTACTCTACTACTACTACTCTACTCTACTCCGTTGCATCTTAAGGGCAGCACCTGACGCCACTAAATAATCGGTTTTTCTTTTTGTTCTGCTTAAGTAATTGCAGACTTCATAAACGCACGATGAACTCTATAACTCAGACTGTGTGAGGTGTGAGGTGAGGTGAGAGTCAAACAAATCGAAACGAAACGAATCGATATCGCTATCGCTATCGAGTTGAGAGTCAGTCTATCGCCGAAATCGAAAAAGGCGCGATATCCCAGTCGATAAGAAACAAGAAACAAACGAAAATATATGCAAATGAGACGCGTAAAAGCCAACGAATCGCCATAAACTAATCAAAAATGCATATATAACTATTATCTCTCTCTTTCTCTTTCTTCTATATCTCTCTTTTTTAGTTCTCGTAAGCGTTTTTTTCTCCTTTTAAGTTTGTTCCGCCTAAGACTAAGTTTTGTCAAGACTCGAAGTCGAGGTCGAGGTCGGTTATTGAGATCGAGAGAGAGATGATGCCCAATTAGATAACTCCACTACTACTCTACTACTACTACCAACTACCAACAAAACAGCCCAACCAACCAAGAACATCGACATTAATCCGCTTCTAACCACCTCGCCATCACGTCGTCGTTCGTGTGCCGCCAGCTAGCTGCTGTTGGGGACTGATCCGGGCTCCAGATTCTGATTCCGGTCCTGTCCTGTGTGGTTGCGCGCATTTACATTAAGTACCAATGAATTTATGTGTTTTGTCATAGCCTAGCCTAGCTTAGCTAGTTAGTTGTTCCGATTAACCAAGCCAAAACTGTCCGATGTCGCCTTATCTGTCTTATAGTCCAAAATGGGAAACGAACCAACTCACTTCTTTAGTCGCAGCACGATCTAAACGATCCCCAAAGATCCGCACTAGAAATTGCACTAGAAATTTCGTCCTTCGGCTGAAGCCCAGCCCGGTTGAGCCCAAGCCCAATCCATAAAGAAGGGATTAACCAAGCGAATAGCGAACAGATCAGACCAGAAGAGAACAGCCTTTATGTGCATAGGTAGGGCGGAGGAGAACCTAACCAACTTAAACATATTGTTGCTCTTATTATCGTTTCAGCGTCTTGTTTTCTTTTTTTTATTTTTCTCTTTTTTATCACTCTGAGCAATGTAAAATGTGTGTGACCCTTCTTCAAGTCAATTACCACGCCCCCAACTCATGGAAATCGAATCGAAAACCGAATACGAATACGAATACGAAAACCGCACCTAAGGTCGCTTATAATTTCTAATTTTTATGAAAACTATACACATACGCCAGAGCTGAGCACACGCACGGACGGAGGGGAATCCAATGGCTCGATCCCCATGCGGTGGACTCTCCTGCTCCATCCTGCTGTGTGCCCAGTTCAATATAACAGCGCCGACGCCCAACCAATCGGATGTATCGGTGGATGTCCTATTTGTCCTATTTACGTATTATATTTACACTGCATCACATTCTACACACTATGTCTTCCAATTAATTGCCTATCGATAAGCGTATATGTTTTAATTTGACGGGAGCTTTCTCTTTTTTTATTCTTGCATTTTCCAGCCTCTCTTGATAAAAAGCCAAAAACATTGACAAAAACTCAAGACCTAAGACCTACTCCTGCCTAGGCGATAAAATCATAGCAACTATCTGACCCTCCTCATCCAAGAAATGTAATGTCTAGCTACTTAAGTATGATATATCGAATGTATATCGGGGCAAAGCCGATGACAGTCATCGAGAGAAACGAGCGCGCTCCTACACACCCATCCGATACCGTCTGATCCGCTAGAAAAATGGAGCCTACACACGCGCCCGCCCCGCCTCGACTCTCTATATTGATTAAAAAAATTTGTTTTCTTATTTTTGTTCTTTTTTGTCTTCATCTTTCTTGCAGGCAGCAGGCAGTTTTTGTCTTTTAAGCGATTAAGATTTCAAAACCCTTTCTTGGACTCACATTTGTCCCACAGTTTTTGGAACCAAAAAAATAATCACAAAATCTAAAAAAAAAAAAGCAAAGTCAAATCCGAAAAAAACCCCCAAAACAGAAACCAATTGCATAGAGCTGATGAACTCAAGCGAACTACTCCGCCGCACCCTTTCCCAGTATGAGATGCACTAATCCCTCTTCCCAATTCTAGGCAAGTCCACGGATTCGAAAATTCCATACCTTTCGCAGCCCCTGTACGACCTCAAGCAGACGGGCGATGTCAAGTTCGGGCCGGGCACACGCTCCGCCCTGCTGGGCCTCCTCGGCGGAGCCCTGCCCAAGCTCTCGTCGGAGCAGCACGACCTCGTCAGCAAGGCCAAGAAGTATGCCATGGAGCAGAGCATTAAGATGGTGCTGATGAAGCAGACCCTCGCCCACCAGCAGCAGCAGCTGGCCACCCAGCGCACCCAGGTGCAGCGCCAGCAGGCACTCGCTTTAATGTGCAGGTAAAGAGACTGTTTCCGTTGGAGCTTGAAGCCTAGAACTGGAGATTCTGATGCAAAACTCTTGAAATGTCTGGCGAAGATTGGTTCCCACGACTGTAGCTCCGCGTTACTGGAGGCAGACGAAGTGGACCCAGTCACTGTGCCCATTTAGCTGATAAGATCTGACTCCAACTTCCCTATTCTCCATGTTTAATGTTGAAAAGTGTAAGCCCAACAAATAACTCTCTCTCTCTTCCTACTCTCCATTCCAGAGTCTACGTGGGCAGTATTTCGTTTGAGCTCAAAGAGGACACAATTCGGGTAGCCTTCACCCCGTTTGGACCCATCAAGTCCATCAATATGTCGTGGGATCCCATCACGCAAAAGCACAAAGGTTTTGCCTTCGTGGAGTACGAAATACCGGAGGGCGCTCAGTTGGCGCTGGAGCAGATGAATGGAGCCCTGATGGGCGGCAGGAATATCAAGGTGGGACGGCCCAGCAATATGCCACAAGCGCAGCAAGTCATTGATGAGGTTCAGGAGGAGGCCAAGAGCTTTAACCGCATTTACGTGGCGTCCATTCATCCGGATCTGTCCGAAGAGGATATTAAGAGCGTATTTGAGGCCTTCGGGCCGATTCTTTACTGCAAGCTCGCACAGGGCACGTCCCTGCACACGCACAAGGGATACGGCTTCATTGAGTATGCCAATAAACAGGCCATGGACGAGGCCATAGCCAGCATGAATCTCTTTGATTTGGGTGGACAGCTGCTGCGGTGAGTTTCGTAATTGAGCTAGCTAAAATATATTCTAAATTTCTATTTATTCTTTCAGAGTTGGTCGCTCCATTACGCCGCCAAACGCCTTGGCCTGTCCCACAACGAACTCCACAATGCCCACAGCCGCTGCAGTGGCTGCCGCAGCGGCGACGGCCAAGATCCAGGCCTTGGATGCGGTGGCCAGCAATGCGGTGCTGGGTCTCTCGCAGAACACACCCGCCTTGGCAGCCGGAGCAGTGGTCACCAAGGTGGGAGCTATGCCGGTAGTTTCGGCCGCCACATCAGCGGCTGCCCTTCATCCCGCTCTCGCTGTGCAGGCAGCACCAGCAGCGGCCCTTCTGCCGCCGGGCATCTTCCAGGCACCTTCCGCCGTGGCACCTAGCTTGCTGGGAGTGCCCGCCGGCCTGCAACCTCTACAAGCGGTGGCACCCACTCTTCCGCCACCCGCTCTGCTTGCCACGCCCACGCTGCCCATGACTGGAGTTGCTGGCGGCGGCGGCGGCGTTGGAGCAGTCGGCATACTACCCACATCGGTGGCCACTTTGACTACCGCCGCGGAGGCCAGCAATGGTGTAGCAGCCGCCGCAGCTCTATCGGCAGCTGCCAACAATGCCGCAGTAACAGCGGCCAATCTGTCGGAGAACATCAAAAAGGCGCACGAAAAGCAGCAGGAGGAGCTGCAGAAGAAGCTGATGGACGAGGGCGATGTGCAGACACTGCAGCAGCAAGAGACCATGTCCATCAAGGGCCAGAGTGCCAGGCAGCTGGTGATGCAGCGTCTGATGCGGCCACAGGACTCGCGGGTGATCATACTGCGGAACATGGTCGGTCCCGAGGATGTGGACGAAACTCTGCAGGAGGAGATCCAAGAGGAGTGCAGCAAATTCGGCACCGTCAGCCGAGTGATTATCTTTAACGAGAAGCAAACGGAGAACGAAGACGACGACGAGGCGGAGATCATTGTGAAGATATTCGTTGAGTTCTCGGCCGGCGCAGAAGCCTTGCGTGGCAAGGAGGCGCTCCACGGCCGCTTCTTTGGCGGCCGAAGGGTGGTGGCCGAGCTCTACGACCAGGCCGTCTTCGATCAGGGCGATCTGTCCGGCTAGATGGAGGGAGGAGGAGATGAAAGGAGTCCCGACCATGGTTCTGTCCTTTTTTACTTAGCACCTAAAACGATGATGATGATGAGATACACGTTTGGATTTATTTATTAACGCCAGTCCGCAAACGAGAAACGAACGTTGGCAGCCAGACTACGATAAAGATTATGTTTACGATGAGATGATGATTATTCTGCAACGCAGTGATTTAGATTTAAAAGTGAGAGAAGATCCCTGGGCTTATTTCGATTTTGTATTATTTCATGCCCACAGACAACAACACAAAACTAATAATACGCAAAGAAAACAAAACACCCAAGCAATGGAAAACTAATTTTATATATTTGATTAATTTCAGCGCTTAACTTACACAATAAAATATAGTTTCCCGGTTAAGAAATTCTGTTGTATATTATTTAGGGTATAAAATGGGTATTATTGAAGTTACTTAAATCCTTGCTTTAAAATTAAGTACCCGCCCAACACTTTAAAATCGATTTGCTTTGGTATATTCTACGGAGATCGAGAAAAAAATAAATAAAACCGAGGATTTTTCTCAAAAAGTATGGCAACATCATAATTCGCAGTGAATTACAAAAAATACGATACCCGATACTTCCGATATTAAAGAATCGATAAAAGTTTGGTCGTCTGCTACTTTAGGAACATCGGCTATCGCAGTCGTACAAAGAAAATAGAAATCAAAATAATAATGAAGTGATTCCTCCACGAAAAAACGCGACAAATTGTATTTGTGGGCGCGTATCGAGTGCCGGGGGCCAACACGGGACAACACGCCGCGCACAGTGCAGTTTGCCGCAGCCCGAAACGCGGATGCTTGCAGGCAAAGACACAAAGACAGCAGCAGCAGCGCAGTGGCAAGAGCAAAAGCAAAAGCAAAGCAAAGGCAGGCAGCAAACACACAGCAAAAGCAAATCAAGCAAACGCATTAAGCAGCAAGGGACTTCTTTTGGAGGCTGCTGCTACCGCTGCCGTTTTTTGGGGCGACATTAAGCAATAAAAGGTACAGAACGCGTGGAGATCGCGGAATGGGATTGATAAAAATACTCGGACAGCTGTTCGCCTCGCCTCTCGCTTCGATTTGTTCAGGCTTTCTCGATATTCATTCATTCCGCCTTGATAAGCCACAGACATAGTGACGCTTTTCGCTTTTTATTGTGTTTTTTTCGTGCTTTTTTTTAACGCACACACACAAACAGCCTCGCACAGAAGCTTGTTTGTTTGTTGGCATTCTCCGTTGTGCTTGTGTGATCCATGGAACTTGAATAACTTACCATTATGGCCAGCGCTTTCCGTATTCGAATGTACATACACACGAGACACGACTTCTTCGGGTTTTGTTTTGGTTCTCCGTATAATCCGTAGTCCCTATCTCGGCTGCCATTATGTAAGGTTTGGCCATCAGACCCCAAGAACATGAATCAGATTAATACCAACGACACGTGCCCAGTGTGGTGGGTAGACGAAGTCTGGCCAAGATTGACCAGTCATCATCTAGGGGAAATTCGCGTTCCAAAAAGGCGTGTTGAGCTGATTTCAATTGGAGGTCAAGCCACTTCTAGCTCTTAAAATGACTTGCAATCCTTAAAAACTTGATTGTTTAAAGTTTGGGAGTAAACAATAAAAGATTTACAGGTTTAATTACATCTTGGAACATACCTTCCCTCCAAAAGAACCTACAAATTAAAGAATTAATAGAGATATCTGCAAGGAGAACTTGATCACTTAATCTTATTTATCTAAAAAGTGTCAGTTTTACAACTTTAAAGCTTTATTTAGTTTAGAAAGTATTAAAAATTGTTCTGTTTATGCAAGTAAAAGGTGAAAAATACTTGACAATTTCAGCTTTTAATTAAATACATGTTTTTTAAGGCCCATTTATCATTAATTTAGAAAAAATCCAGCTACTATAACTATTTTTTATATGATCAAATTATTATCAATTAGAAAGTATTACAAATTTGTGTGTTGAAGCAACTTAATGCAAGTAAAAGGTGAGAAATACTTGACAATTTCAGCTTTGAATTGAATACATATTTTTTAAGGCCCATTTATCATTAATTTAGACAAAAATCCAGCTACCATGACTAGTTTTTATATGATCAAATCATGTTCATAGACTGGGCTTTAGTTTTGAAAAAGTTTACCTACAAAACTAAGTACAAAATCGTTCATCAAATAATTTCGCAAACATTTGAAACAAGAACAAAATGGACAGTAATATGAAAAGTTTGTGAAAACGAAGCAAAGGCCAAAAGCCACTAGGATAAAATTGACGTCTTAATAATTAATAACCGTGGAAATAATGAACACTTGAAGCTTAGATGATTCACTACGCCATTTGCCTCTCTGTATTTTTCAGACACCATCATTGAGCACAGAATTTGTGGCCCCAAGATGAGCTGCAAGGTGCGGCTGATGGAGGATGGGTCACTGGACGAAGAGCCGCTGACCCTCAAGGAGATTGCCTACCAGAAGCTATGCAACAACCTGGACATCATCAGTGGCCTCCGTCCCGATGGCCAGCGCTGCCTCAACTCGGGCATTGTCCTGCCCAACGAGATCTGTGACGGCTTCCTGGAGAACTATCAGCGCTTCAACCGACCGCTGGACGACAGCGTCATCTGTCTCTTCGAGGACACGCAGCGCACATCGCTCAAGATCGTTAATCTGCGCAACAGTACGCTGAGCAGCATTGGTGAGAGGTTTTTTCCTTTTAACATTTGAATTCTAATGAGAAACGATGCCAAACTCCTACATATTCAGATTTGTAAAAGCTGAAAACAAACCCATTAGAAGGGGAATCGATTAAGTGAATCGATCAAGTAAATTTATGTAATCAATCTTTGAATTTGAGGAAAATGTAGGATGGATTTTACAATCACAGATCTGAAATTCAAGGAGTTTAAGTTTGTCTCTTCAATGCCATCATACATACAAGACACTTAATAAGTACGAGAAGGAACCTTATCTAAAATATTCTTAATCTTTGCAGGCCTGGAAACCTTGATGCGCCACAAGCTATTCGCCCTGTCCATGTGGTACTGCGACACGATTACAGTGCGATCTCACCACCTGCTGGCCCACTATGGCGACAGCTTGCGCTCCTTAGAGCTTGGAATCAGCTCCCATCTGCTTCAGTATGCCGAGCCCAACGAGAAGGAGCCCGTGGACTTTCAGCTGACGTGCCCCCATTTGCGTCGTTTGGTTCTCAACGGCGTGGTAATGCACCACCGGCTGCAGTTCGCCCATTTGCACGATCTGGGGCACTTGGACCTCACGTCCTGTGTGCTGGCCAACTTCAGTTTGGAGGCATTGGGTTCGCTGCCCAACTTGCACACGCTCATCCTGTTCAATGTGTGGCCCATTGCCAATCAGCTGCATGCCATCTGCTGCCTGCGGCGCCTGTGCACACTCGACATATCCATCTCCAGTTCCGGCAGTGGGCAGGGCACCTACGACCTGCCCGACCAAACGCTGGAGATGCTAATGGACAACCTGAGGCACCTGACACATCTGGATATCTCGGGAACGAATTTGGCGGGCAATGGCGTGGCCACCAAGGAATCGACGAGTGCCAGTGCCGCCATACAGTCCTCAAGCAGCACAAAGATGGAGCAGCACTTTGCCCTCACCGACATACCGGGCTTGGCATCGCGCACACAGCGTCCATTACAGTTCCTCGGACTCTATCACACCGCCCATTGGGCATGCAAAAGACATGATATTCCGGCTCTGGAGGTGGCCGGCGATGCAAACGAGCAGCAGATCCTAACGGCAGCGCGGTATTATCACGATAGACCAGTGCTTTTGACAAGGGTGAGTGCGGAGATCACCAGCCTGGATTTGGTGTTGTATGTAACGTGTTTGTGTTCTGTCTTTTTTAGGTGCTGAACGATTTGTACCATTTGTTTCGCTTCGAGAACTGCAAGGATATACACACGGCTCTGGATGTGGTACTATCCGCCATGGATCGGCACCTTAAGTTTAAGCATATGCAAATCTCCGGCAGGTGAGTGTAGAGAAAGCTGTGTTTAACCATGAGCATTCTTTGCTCTTGCAAATTACTTAATATCTATGATATGCTTTTGTAATATATCTTATTAAAATCGTCTTCTAGTGCCACATTATTCTACATTGTCAAGGGCAGGGACCGGTCCAAGTTTGGCACTCTGCTGCGGAACCACATCATTCGCACACTGCTCAACGGCATGGAGATGCATCTCACGGACGACACCATGTTAAGGAATGGTTACCTCACTCTCACACAGTTCCACATGCCCGCCGATGTGGTAAGTTATGCCAAAGTTTTTATCCACAAAGATAACTTGAAGAAACCTTTTCCTCAGCTCTTCGAGTACGAGCGCCTCATCAAAATCCTGTTGCACGGCGTCTCTAAGACAGAACAGGAGGGTTTTGTTCAGCGCATTGCCATCTATTTGCTGAACACACTGGCATGCCAGGTGGACGGACGCCAGAAGCTTTTCCTGGGCGAATTGGGAGTTGTTAGCGTGAGTTGAGCGTCTATTGTGTGTCCACGTTTAAAGTATATAATAATTAAATGTTATTTATTCAATTCAAAGACCATGCTGACCCTGATCAAGGATCGCCTGACGCGCTCTGTCTTCGACGATGTGATGGAGGTGGCCTGGTCCACCATGTGGAATGTAACTGATGAGACTGCTATTAATTGTAAGAGATTCCTTGATGGCCGCGGCATGGAGTATTTCCTCAAGTGTTTACATGTGAGTTTTATTCTAATTCAAAGCTAACGCCAGGACGAGGATTGAATGGCTTTTAATTTATCCCCCTTTTGAATCGAAACCAACTTCTTGATTTTCTGTTTTGCAAATATAATCCGTTTTTTTTTTATTTTTCCATCAAACCGCAGACCTTCCCGGACCGCGACGAGCTGCTGCGCAATATGATGGGCCTATTGGGCAACGTGGCCGAGGTGAAGTGGCTCCGGCCCAAGCTGATGACCCAGGAGTTCATTGAGGTGTTCGCCCGCCTGCTGGACTCCCTGAGTGACGGCATCGAGGTGGGTGGATCTGATGCTAGTGCGAGTTTGCTGGCGAGAGTGCGGGAGAGGGAGATGGGCAGTGCTAACCATGCTAACCTGCGCTTCCAGGTCAGCTACAATGCGGCTGGTGTGCTGGCGCACATCGCCTCTGACGGTGCCGATGCCTGGACCATTAAGACACCCAGTCGGGAGCATGTTCTGGAGCGTATGGTGGCCGCCATTCAGCGCTGGAACATCAAGAGCGAGCGCAACATCAACTATCGCAGCTTCGAGCCGATCCTGAGCCTGGTGCGATGCTATGAGACGCCCCAATGCCAGCACTGGGCAGTTTGGGCTCTGGCCAACCTGACGCAAGTAAGTTACTGCCTCTAGAGGAGAAGCATATGCAGCCTACTAACATCCTTTCATTTCCCTTCAGGTTTATCCCGAGAAATATTGCCAATTGGTTGAGCAGGAGAATGGCATCCAGATCCTAAATGAACTCATCGATCACGAGACGCCCTACAGCGAGATCAAGCGCATCGCCCGCCTGGTCATTGAGCAGTGTGACGCCGGAACGGATCGCATGGTCGAGGGCTAGGCACAAGGATTGGATGTAGGATAACCTAGCTGTAGACTTCAAGTTTGTTGTAATGTTTTTTTTTTTTCGTTTTCCATTTTGAAAGGCAAATTTCAGTGTTAAATATCGTTGGAAAAATTGTATCGCAACTTTTATGTTCAGTTTCAGAGAGCAGCTAAGCTAAAATAGGGAGATTATTCAGCAGAAGGGAAATTATTCGATTATATATATATATAAATTATAGAATATACATGTATATGATATATATCCTTAGCTTGTTGTAAGCCAGCGCTCTAATACGATCGCCAGAAGTGTAAATATTGTTAAAACCGGAACCAGAAAGTGAGGAATAAGCAGCGGAAATTGTAGAAGGCTAGCAAGGCAGCTGGAGATTAAAGAAGAATCCCTAAGAATTCAATTCCAACCGCGGATCGAGTGTTTATTCTCTAGATATACGGACATATATATAAACATATTTAGATGAGTGTAAATGAATTGAATTGTTCGATCTGTTCCTAGATTTGTGTTCATTCTTCAAAGACCGCCACCTAGTTTCGCCTTCGTTCGCACCACCATCCACCTTTGCTCCATGGAGATTCGTTCTATATAAAATCTAGCTCCATAAACTAGAAACTAGAACTAGAGCCCTAGACTAGACCGTAAGCAACTGTAAATAATTGCGTTCTCCGCTTGGCAGTAATAATATTTATAGCACTGTAATGTTAACCATTAGTGTTACCTTACATTACGTACATATGTATATTTAATTTGATTCATAAGCGACATCACGCCTGTGTCTTACACAATAATCCCTACCACCACCTTAACCAACAACAACAACAACATCACCCGCTCTAATTCTCCAAGAACCTCTCAGCCCTCTGTTGGATGCCGTTGAAGTTAAAGATTTTTGGTTTGAATTTAAAAAGAAGTATTGTGATTTTGTACAAGCTTAATTTCAATTGTAAACCTCTTTTTTATATACAAATATTTTTAGTTGATATGTAATTATGTGATCTGTAATATTAGGATATTGCCAGCCAACTTTTGGCTTAAATTTGGTTTATAAAAATATCATCAGAGTGCAATCGGCAAACCCTGTAGCAGAGTGTTGAGTGGGGCGCGGAGAAGGGGCATTCTCTTCTTCCCTCGTCTTCATATGTATGTGGTATGTGTAAATTTCAATAAAGCTGCATATATGTAACCGTTCTAAATTGCGGTAGTCGTCGAAGTTCAAGAGGTTGCGCGGGGGTGAACGAGAAAGCGGAGCAAATGCCAACGGGTTGGAAATGCCTTCCAGCCACGGCGCATGTGCGGTGGGTAGTCATCCGGCGGCAACCCTTGCTCGCTTTCACTTGGTTTCGCTCTCTTTTTCCCCGTCGTTGTCACTTTGCCGGCAGGAAACTTCGTTTGTTTGTTGTGTGTTGCGTGGACGTAGTAAATGTGCAATTTATAAATAAATATTAAATATTTGTGGGTGGAAAAATAAATTAAAAAAAGGTAAATGCGTGGAAAATATAAGAAAATCAAGCAAAAGTTATAGCAAACCTAAGGCGGTAGCGAAATCAACAAAGAAGTAAAAAGCAACCCCAAAGCAAAGCAATTTATTTTTCTTTGACTGAAAAGAAAGAAAAAGGAAGAAAAGAAAGCGAATTTCATTCATTCAATGAATGCCAATTGGCAAGTTTTTAATTCAACAAAATCGAAAACAAATATTTCCGGCAATTGACGAGCCGTAAACAAAATGCCAAACAATTGTTTGCCAGACTCTGGATTCTGCGCAGTTTCATTAACCCCTCATCGGCCGGAATAACGTCAACAAGGAAACTAGCCTGGATCAATAACCTTCTTATCAGCGAGCAAAGGGAAGGATGGAAGGGCAGACGCGTTGCCTTGGCAATCAAAACAAAGGATAAAAAAAAGAGGGAAATCTGTATGCCGGGCATGAAATAGACTAAGGTATTGATTACCGGCTTTAGCCTATGATTATCCGGAATATATTCTGGGCCCGCGAAGCAGTGCAGCAATTCCAAAAACGACAAATTGCAACAACTAATTTCCACAGGCCACAAGCAATGATAGAAATATGAAATATATAAATAAAAGTTGGTTCGCCTCGTGTGGGATTCGAACCGCTGACAACGAAATTGGAAAGGCAACGGCGGCAACTCAACGCAGTCGACCAAGCCGGTAGCAGGCGAAGCGGCTGCCAATGTTTAGCTTAACAGAAGAGCTTTTGGAAAAGCTTTTTCGTTCGTAGAGCTTTGCACAGTGGCCACAATTGGGAAATTGCCTAAGCAAAAATTATTGATATTTAAAATTAAAAATTAAATCCTGTTTGTTTCAGCTTCTTGGATAACACAAAATAAACCTGGAGTATAGTCGGTATCAACAGGATGTGGCCCGGCTCCGAGCGTGGAAGCTCGCGGGCATTAGAGTTCCCAACGAGCCAGCAAAATGCCGGCGGTAGTAGCCAGCAGGAGACCCTGGCCGACATCGAACACATATCCACCATAGCCGGATCCTTGGCCTCCATTGGCTCTATTTCGCACACCCAAATGCGTTATGTAAGTTACTTTCTAGATTAAAAAATGATTAAAATTAAATTTTAAATTTTAAATTTCTCCTTTTAGCAATGCACCAATGATGCCGGCTATGACACGGAACACACTTCCCTCAATTCGGATTTTGATGAAGTCGAGCTTCGCAGGGAGTTGCTAAGAGATGTGAGTACAAAGATACAAAGGAGAAGAGATATTCCCTATTAAATTTTTAACTCCTCCTTTTTCCTCCCCTTCAAGAAATGGAAACTTCTTTTTGATATGGTAAGATCACCTCTCTCTGATCATAGAATCTCTAAAAAATTCCCCCCTCAAATTTTACATTTTCAGTTCGATCCGGAGGGTTTCGGTGAAATATCCTTTGAGGAATTTATTCTGGCCTTAAGATCTCCAGAGTTCCTATCCCAAGTGCCTATGAACAAGCGGGAGCTGCTGCTGGAGCGGGCCAAGAAGGCGCAACTGCCCACAGGACCGGGTTACGTGACGTTTCAGGACTTTGTGAATGTGGTGAGTGCAATTACAATGACCAAACTGGCCAAGTTAACCGGGCAGCCATACAGCCCCCCCAGGAGTATATAGGTTTGTCTCGGGCTGCTGCTGCTCATCAACAGCAAACTCGATTTAAGTGCAAACACAGGTGCAAAGTACTTTGGTTCCCGGCCACGACCACGGCCACCATGGCCAGGGAGTGTGTGTAGGTAGGCTCGTGTTCAAACACTCGCAGGACAAGGCTTCTCCTCGTTCGTCCTGGCCGCTCGCTCGTTTGCCTTGTTTGGCAAATGCAAAAAGTGCGCTCGGCAAATAAATGCTACGCTTACAGCTCTGCACAGAGAGAAATTCAAGATTATATTACAAATTTATAACATTTTTAAGGTGGGAAAAGGGAATTTGTATTTTTCTTAAATTATTAAAAATCTAACAATATTTTTCGTTATTTTAAAATGTCTAGAAATTAAAAGTACAAAGTTCTCAATCAGAAAACTTAAAATACGTTTTCTTACAAATTATATAAATATCTATTATATATCTATCTATATAATATCTATTATATATCTATCCGTACATCCTGCACTTTATAGCTTAGAAAACCATCTCTGACATCTTAAAAATCCTTGTAAATATTTTAATTTGCATTTACCTTGATTTAAAGATTAAATCCAATTAGGTCCCAGTTTTTTTCTCCGTGCACAACAACTGCAGCTTCTTCGGGCCATTCCGTAACGCTTCGCTTCGCCGGACATTTGATTGTTTGTCCTGGTTACCTCAAGCTTTGGCTATTTGCCCTGATGTGGTCCGAAAAAGAGAGTGTCCTGGCCACCTAGGGTTTAAGCGTTGCTGCAGCTGCTCCTCCTACAGCTCCAGCTGCTGGACAGAAGTGACTTCTTCGGGAGGGAAAATAAAGCCCTTTTTCTCGGCTTTGCCTTTGATTGGCAATCCTATTGCATTTTGATTGATTCTCCCCAGTTGATTGGCACACACGCACACACAGGCCCAAGCCGACACTCATGCATAATCAATTTGAGAGTGAATATTCCTACGCCTTCGCCTTGGTTGGCTCGTTCGATTGTTTGCCAAAGTGTCCTTAAAGTCATGAATTAGCCAGGTCCTTTCTGCGTTTCTGTTTGCCTTGTCCTTTGTGCCTAACGGTAATTGTGTGTATGAGGCCCAGCCCATTCTTTGCACAATGGATTTCCCATTTCCCAATGACAGTTCCCATTCCCCGGGACATTATTAGGTCCTTGTTTGGCCTGCTAATGCATTTGTTACTCCCAATTGTGGGCTCCGTTTTCCCCTCTCCACTTTCGCGCGCGGAATTCATATCTCCGGCAGCAATCTGGGATCCTTGTTGCCCATCGTAGACAACATATTTCCACTTAATTATAAATTTCAATGATCTGCTGGTCGGGCCAGGACCACGAAGGGATCGGCTGCTGTTGCTGCTGCGGAATGCTGCGAACGATGTCGGTGCTGGCCATGTGCCATGCATTATGCAGAGCCGCCGCATGAAGATCCTCGCCGACTCTTCGGATCCTCAGCCAGCTGCCAATGATTGTTGCCTCTTGCCAACAAAAGCTCGCACGTGACAAATCCTTTTATGGCAGCGCACAGAGCCCGGGGAGGACCTGGCCAAGACCAAGACGATGTCGGCGACGCCACCGAAGGGGCCGGGGCCGAAAAGGCGCTACGTGTTGAACGTTATGACAACTGCAGGCACGAGGCTTGCTGGCGACTGTCGTTTCTCTCTTCCTCCGTCGACGATCTGGCCAGGCTCAGGCTCAGATTCAGGTTCGGGTTCGGGCACAGCAGGCGACGGCAGCCGGTCAAGAATCAATCTGTGTGTGGGTCTCGGACCAAGAACGAACTGGGAATACTCTTCTGCAGTTGCAAAAAATAAATATCTTGTAGATTGCTTACTTTTTGATTCATCTTTTTCCCGATAACATCACAGAGTTTTTAGAATCCTGACTTTTGTCCCAGCTTCAGTTACTCTCCCTTTGAGGGTAGCCACTTTTAATTGCAGTCGGTGGTGGTGGTGGGATCGGCACAAAAAGGTGGAACGCCGCCAAGGAGCATTCTTGCATTAATCAGAAAGTCAACGGAGCTGCCAGGCATTCGATCATTCGAAAGCAATTGCGCACAACTGGCCACAGCCGAGAGCTGGTGTGGTGGTATCCAGTCCGGCTGCCATTATCATAATCAGGAGACGCAGCTGGCAGACGCCGAAGCTCCAGGTTGCGAGACCAGGAACCAAGGCAACCAGCTGAACCTGTGCCAATGCCTGTGCCGAGCACGCACCAAGAAATTCCAGCGGCTTGTCTTGAATGGGCCAGCTGCTGCTCTGGCTCTGGCTGTGGCTATGCCTCCTGCTCCTCCTTCTGCTACTGCATCTAAGATCGAGTTTATTGAATAAACATTGGAGCGGTGCATTCTGAAAAAAAAGGAGTCGCATTAAAAGCCATCGGAATTCTGACCAAATTCATGCACACAACAAAATTAAGGGAATATTTTTATAAATATTATTTAATTAATATGAAAAAAAAGGTTAAAGATCAAGCTTCTTCACCAAGGAATATCCCTAATTCTAAACGTAAAATTTTTAATGCTCTTCATGAAAGACTTCGATTTTTCTTCTACTGTTTCCATCCTCTTCTCACGTCTCCCGGCTCACCCGGCCGCCGGTGGCGTCTGCTGCCGCTGATCTTCAGCTTCGATAGGCGGCGGGAATCAGATCAGATTCGGACTTTGGAGCGGCGACTTGGACTTGGGGCCCTGAAGTAGGTGCAAAATGCCTTGCGCCTTGGACTCGGGGGACGCCTGGCACAACAAAACCTGGAGGCGATTCGCGGCGACGCGGTATTAAATCAATGCCAATCCATAAATGGCCTACGCGGCGCGTAGATTGAATTGGAATCTCTTGGCGATTTCATTATTTTGCAATAATATCGCGTAAATCGAGTGGGGAACGCAATAGCGAGATGAGCAAACATTTTTGGTTAATTATAAGGCGATATCAATAGCGATATATTATGTATAAGATGCGTAACTCATTCCTCGATTGATATTCCTTATTAATTTCTTTACTACTTATTCCTTGCTCCTAATGCAAAAAACAAGAGCATTCCGCCTCATTTGGTTCAAGAGTTGTACCTTGAATTGGAAAATGATGTGGCTATGTTACACCTTACCTTACTCCCACTGATGGTGCTGGTGTGGCCTGGCTCCTCCTGCTCTCCACCTCTTCGTTTTGCTTGCTGACGATGTTTGGTCAATGGTCAATTTGGCAGCCGTTTATTTTGATTGTCGTGCATCCGGGGCAAGGATAACGATGTGCACACGAAATGTACCAGGGCCAGGACCAAGTCGTCTTCCCGTTCCCGTTCCCATTCCCATTTCCCTTCCTTTTTGGTTGCGTTGCAATATTTTTGCCATCGTCACGGAATTCCCCGATAAACGAGTTGCCTGTGCAGCGCATCCTCTGTTTGGCATCCTGCGGCGTCATGTCCCGTTCACATATCTCGCAATGATCATTTTTGCATGTTTTTCCACCTGCAGGTGGTGTTCCCATGTATATATCGTTTATATATGTCCCATAATCCGCGCCACAAAATTTATTTGAAAGCGAGGAAATCGAATTTTTGGGTTCGTGGCTGGCGGAAGAACTGCAGCGTAATCCGGGGACACCACTTACTTCCCCTTAACACTTGTAGTTTGGCACTCGAATTAGATCCGTGGGCACTGTGTCCACAGTTCACCACGCGCATCACAGAGAGAACTAATTACGTTGAATAAATTTAAATGAACACACCTGACATTTACGACGACACCATAAAACCTGAGACCCGAGCCCAAGCCCCTGCCTCTGTCCGTCCCGGGGTCAATGAATCTCCACAACTGTCAACTGCTTCTGCTTGTACTTGGCCTGCAATCCTCCTGCTCGAACTCCTCCTCCTCCGTGGTAGCAGCAGCTCTTCAAGCTCAAGTGCGTCGCATAATTGCGAGCGGAGGCGGAAGCGCAGGCACGGGGGTGCGCATCATTAACCTGTGACCCTCGGTGCGCTAATGAGACGGCCCAGTGTCCAATTTTGATCATTTGCGTACAGAGGGACACGCGTTGCTCGGGTTGGCACCTCCTCGAAGCCATCGCTCTAGCCTCAGCAGCAGCTGATTCCGGATTGCGGCTGCTCAGTGGGTTGGAAAACTCGCTGCGCTGCGCTATTTGATTGTTCCCGAGCGATCCTATATCCGATTTCCATTCAGCACGCCCCTTCGTCGGCTGCTCGAGAAGAGCAAACAATGCGTGCGGCTCAAGTGGAAGTTGCTTTCGGCGGCGGGTCCGCGGGTCCTTGGCTGTTTGGCTCCTCAATGCCTTGTTTTTTTTCTTTTTTTTTGTCGAAAGGCAAAATGGAGGCACAATTTTTGTGCCAAATCCTCAAACAAAGTGAGTCTCGCTGCCGAGTGAGTGCCTCGCGTGTCATTCCATTTCCGCCTTGCCTTAAATCGCAAATCAAATAGCAGCGTGCAGACGGAAGGAGCAGCTGCCGGGCATATCCTTGCCACTCGCTCCTTGTTGCTTTTGCATACACGGAAAGAACAAATAATAATCTTAAATAGTCATTAGAGAAATATATATTTTAAAGAATAAACTCTTAAGGGTAGAAAGCAGGCATTAAGAATTACAAATCTCTAAGGAATCTCTAAGCTATTGGCTTCGATTTTTAAAACTCAATTCTTAAGATTTATACCTTCTTGAGCTCTCTCACTCTCTTCTATATTTTTCCCGCGGTGCATACGCATATCCCTAATCTGTGCCCATATACCCAATCCCATATAGCTTTTGATTCGCAGCTCAAATACAAAAGGCAACGGGCGGGCGGTGGCGGTAACTTTGGCTTCGACTCCGACTGACTGAATTCCATTGGTACAAAAGACGGCGTCAAAGGCCAAGACAAGTCAAGGTACTTTATAGAACACTCAGCACTCGGCAGCAATTCTGATTGCGATTGTGGCTCGCCATATGTGTGTTTATTGTTCTGACAGAGACGGCGACGGCAAATACAGGAAACTGCAGAAAGGTGCAAACGAACTTCCGCTCCAAATCAGTTTTCGATTTGCTTTTTCCCTTTGCGCGCATCGTCGTTGTTCTGCCTGCTTTCCATATCCATTTCAGCTGCTATTTGCACTTTCTTCGCCTCGCCTCCTCTTGGCACGCGCATCTTATGCTTCTGAGGGCAGCTGTGTCACCTGGCATGCAGATGGAATAAGTGTAAAGAAAAGAACTGCTAGATTTAGTGGAAACACTCCACCTAATCAATCATCATCATTCGCCCCGGTCAACGGTAGCCGAGGCGGCTGAAAGCCTGATTACCCCTTAATTAGGCATCAGGATCGACGCAGGTCCTGCAAAAAGGGAAAAGGCAAATGTGAATTTAATGAGTAAAAATGTGATAATTAGCCGAGGACCCCCGAGGAGGAGGCCGACAAAGGCCTAACAAAAAAAGCAATACCCAAGCCGCCACCATCCCGCATCCTTTCTTTCATTCTCGGGACTAATTACACAGAGGCCAAGTCATTTTGGGCCCAGACAAGTGCATCCGTTTTGCTGTAATTGCCGTGTTTGTTTAAGATTCAACCAATGTACCAAGGCTCTGCAAGCGGCTCCACCTGCAGCTCTTCCCAAGCAATGCAAATTGAATTAGGCCTTGCCATAATATTGTCATTCAATTAGAGGATCCTGTGACTGGGCCTGGGCCTTGGCTGGTCAGGCTCCAAGGTGTTTCTCCACAAGCAAACATCAACAAATCCAGTCTTTGCCACCGCCTCCTCGCCTCTGGGCCCGCAAAATATGACATTTAATAAGCTGCCAAAGAAAAACAAAAGCAATTGAGTGGCGACAAAGGTAAATTGTACATTTGTGGTTAATTGAATAATGTTAGAATGACAGTTGTTGGCCTTAAGCAAATGATATATCCTACTTTTAGTAATTAAAACTATTTGTTTAGATAAACATTATGAAATTCCAAAATTTACAGTTTTTAGAGCTCCTACAGAACTACAGGAGTGACTTTTCGCGACTTTAAAGAAGGCTTGATGGTTGATAGCAGAAGATATTGAGATATTACTTGCTAATTGAACCTTGTTGACCTTTTTTGGGGGAGGATTTATTCTTTTGTGTCCGCAGGTTAAGTTTCTCCAACATTCCTGGCAATAAATGTAAATAATAAGTAATGATCTAAATATTTACATATTATAATACCTTAATTAGGTCTCAAAGAATTCCAAATTATTCGCTTGAATTCCTTTCTTCCTTTTCCTAATTGTCCTGATGCCTTGCCATGTCTAAAATTCGCCTTGGTGCTTCCTGTAATGTTAATCAAATAGCACATTTAATAGGCTGCAAGCCACGAGGATGCTTTACACGAAATAAAGCCATTGGCCATGCACTCCTCCTCCTCCTCCTCCGCCTTCTCGCTTGGCAGGCAGTCTATAAATATTGCTCAACTGTTTGGAATAAAAAATGTCAACACGCCGGGCAGAGGCTGTACGCAATGCATAATAGAGAAGGGCGCACACAATGCTGCCACACCTCCGAGCCGAGGCTCCGAACTGGGTGGCGGCGACTGGTCAGTTGCCTAGCCCCGTTATCCTGCCACCGGAGCCACACCGCCGGAGGAGATGTCCTTTTTTGCGCATAGCCACAGGCCGCCATGGAAACACACACTATTTCTGCTGCAACGGACGCAATTCAAAGGAATTTTTTGTGCCGCCAACAAAGTCGTCCTGCGGTCCCTTCCCCCTTCCTTCTCGCCGCTCATGTCTGACCCTGTCCGCTGACCCAATCCCGAGCGTTAAATGTTTTGCGACAATTTGTCGGCCTGCAGAAAAGATGAATGAAGTGAATGGAGCGGCGGCAGTTGAGGTCAGAATAATAGTATCGCCATTTCAGAGGGAGAACCATTCTTCCTAAAAAAAAATCGAAGTATATTTTTGTACATTTTTGTTTAGAATTATTACCAACTTGACCTCTGCTGTAGCGTATGCTTTTAACACTGTTTCGTGCGTGCTTGGCCACCTGGTGACGTCCTGTGGTGCCGGAGCAGGATGCCCTTTGCCCTGCCATCAGGATAATGACATTATCAGCCGCAGCGGCAGCAGCAGCCTTCCCTGGGCAGCTTCGTTGGCAAACAACAAACGATAAGCAATTATTTGTTGCCGTTGTTGTTGTTATTATATTGGCCCTGTTGGCACTTTGTTGTGATCGCTTGATCTCGCCGAAAAGCCGGCCACAATGCGTGTGGGTGTCCTCATTGTTGACAACACAAATTTCCCTCGCTCTTTGTTGCAAAATGTAACAATTTAATACCCAGAAATTGTCCCAAATCGGAAGTAAATCGGATTGTTTACTGTGATCGCGGAAAACGTAAAGAAAGAAAAACGGGACTAGGCGGCGTTAAGTAACACTACATTTTTAGGCTAGCAAGTGGTTAGCTCCAAAAGTGGAAGCACAGGGGAAAAGGCAGAGCAAAAAGTTAAAAGAAAGAAAAAGGCGGCACGCGCTGGCGGGAAGTTAAAAATCAATCGTTGTTCTCAATGTTCAGTGTTAATTGTGATTAATTTAAAACAATAATGGCGATTTATTAAAGAGCATTTAAAATAGAGCTTTTTAAACCGCGTAAGTCTTTAATTGATTACATTTTGGCCTTAAAATTTTGCATTTGCCAGTGAGATCAATGCGTGGGTAACGGGACGGAACTAAATGCTTCCTCCAGTCTCCGAGGCAAATTTTTATCAATTAAGTGAATTTGATAATTGCCGGCATTAAAACAAGCGACTAACGCTGATTAACCCGGGACTGGCGGAAGTAACTATTTTGTGCCCTCCTGGGGTCGTGTCAAGCTTAATTTGTGGCCGTTTTCTTTCGCAATCGTAATCGTGCATTTTAATTGCGTGTAGGCTTCATTTGGATGCCGCCTCCGTCTCCCCTCCCCTTTCCCGCAGCTCTTAATTAAACACAATACACATTTTCCGCAGTTTGCGATTTTAAGTCTGCTTTACTAATGTTTTTGTTGTGTTGGCATCTCTGCCAACATCTTAATTACATAATAAACATAATTTAGTTTCGCCAGTCACACGCATAAAGATTCTGGTCATAATTTTATGGTTCGTTTAGTTTTGGGCTTTTTTTTTGAGATTTATGTCCACCGATTTTCCCGATCTCGTCGCCAGCAGCAAAACAGCAACCACTCCGGCCACGAGGAAAAGAGATGGCAACATTCGCAGCGTGTGGTTACGTCTGTTTGTATGTGTGTGTGTCTTGTATCTATCCTTCCATCAGCAACAGCGGCCCTTCAGAACTATTAACCCTTTAATGGACACCGGGGGTCAAAACTGAACGGTTATAGTGTACGCCTGCTCCGGGCTAACGAGAAACTCATGTTTACGTGTCTTGATCCGCATAAAGCACAGGCGATCCGAGGGATCCAGGTCACGAACACAGCTCTGGGCCAGTCTCAGTAGGCTGGAGTTCAGGTGCTTAATCAGACCCTGGGCGGTTGTCAAATCAAAAGAAGTATGGAGCAGGCTGTCCGTCGAATTCTCAGACACCACATAACCCTGGGCCTGCTCCATAATCCGATTGGTATTGTCCGCATTGCGGGTCACCACCTCCTCCAATGCCTTGTGAAAGTCCTTCGACATGTTTTCAGATTAAATTTGAAAAAAATTTAATATAAATATATGAACAACAATTTTTACAAATATTTATGTATATTTATAAATTATTTTTTTGAAAATTGCGAGTTACTTGAGTTCTGTATTCAGATAGGTTTAGAGTAGGACTGAGGTTTCCCAGTGTTTCCATGTGACAACATTGAGAATTGAGCACAGGAGCCTACTGGGATCTTTGGTTTTGAACTTTAAAGTAAACAATTTTCTCCTCTTCTTCTTTTCCAGATGAGCGGCAAGCGTACCCGAAGCTTCAAATGCGCCGTACATCATCGAGATCGTGAGGTTTGCTCAGAGAACGACTTTCAGCTGGTGCTTAACGAACCGCCACTCTTCCGGAAAATGGTGCATGCCGTTGCCATGGAGATCCTGCCGGAGGAGCGGGATCGCAAGTATTATGCTGATCGCTATACCTGCTGCCCGCCCCCATTCTTCATTATCCTGGTCACTGTGGTGGAGGTAAAGCCTTGAGATTGTCTTCTTACCTTAGTAAACCTTTAAATTAATACCTTCATTTTGTACACAGCTGGGCTTCTTTGTGTATCACGCATTGGTCACGGGTGAAGCGGCGGCACGGGGACCCATTCCCTCGGACTCCATGTTTATCTACCGTCCGGACAAGCGGCACGAGATTTGGCGCTTCCTCTTCTACATGGTACTCCATGCGGGATGGCTGCACCTTGGATTCAATGTGGCTGTGCAGCTGGTCTTCGGTCTGCCCCTGGAAATGGTACACGGTTCCACAAGGATCGCCTGCATCTACTTCTCGGGAGTGCTGGCAGGAAGCTTGGGCACCAGCATCTTTGATCCGGAGGTGTTCCTTGTGGGCGCCAGTGGTGGAGTCTACGCTTTGCTAGCCGCCCATCTGGCAAACGTACTGCTCAACTATCACCAGATGCGCTATGGAGTGATTCGATTGCTTCACATTCTTATTTTCGGTGAGTATTTTGATTTAATTAACGTTGAGCTTAGGCTTAATCCACTTTATTCTTGCAGTTTCCTTTGATTTTGGCTTTGCCATTTATGCCCGCTATGCTGGCGAGGAGCTACAGCTGGGATCATCGAGCGAATTCCAGTCCATAGATCAGACTGAAACAGTGGTGGCTGTTTCGTTCGTGGCCCATTTGGCAGGAGCCATTGCCGGCTTAACCATCGGTTTGCTGGTCCTCAAGAGCTTCGAGCAGAAGCTGCACGAGCAGCTGCTGTGGTGGATCGCCCTGGGAACTTATTCGGCACTGGTCGTCTTTGCCATTGCCTTTAATATACTGAATGGATTCGCCATGTTTAACGTTCGAGTGGAGAAAATACGCGTTACAGAAACGTATTTCAACGATTTTCGGGTGTAGGAGGATCCCAGGAGGATTTCGATGATGAGAACAAGAATATCCATTAACTCATTTTGCTTAAATTTTTGTTCATTGCGTTCCGTTGAAGTTTTTTATTGTTTTCGGACGTCAATTAAGTTATCCCGTTTCCCGTTTCCCGTTTATTGTTTTGTTATTAACACGCTGTATCTGTAGAATAGGATATGGCCGCCCAGCCTCTTTAGAACTAAGTATGCTTGCGTGTATTTTCTGCGTTAATTATTTTGTTTTGATTACTAGTTAAGTGCAAACGATATTGGATTGCAAGAGAATATTTACAACAAATCGAACTGATTAGGTGTGTAACATAATGCTCAAGGAATTCGACATTTATAGATATATATATACACATATATTTAACTGCAAAATCAGAAGACTTTATATAGAAGATAAGGAAAACAAAACTCCACAAGAAGCTATAAATACAAAAAAATATATATACATATGTGCTTAAGGGGCTATATGGAAACCGATATTGGCAATAAGACGTATTTCTTCTAAATTCACAGGCCTTACAACAAATTTAGATAACTACCTCGATATCTGATAAATAATAATTAATCGCTAAATTTTTAAATCGGTTTCTATTTAATATAGCCGAGTGTAAACAAGCACTGCCAGCTTCAGGGGATCAATAAAGCACTAGTAGAAGCAAAGCATAAATTTACATATTTCGTATTTACAGTTTGTTTTTAACTTGTAAATAAACAAAAAATAAAGAGAAAATAAATTTGCTGAATGAAAATATTTGAAACGGCTCTGCCAACTTGATTTGGGCTTTTTTGCACCGATGTCGATCGATTGCCATTTTTATCGAAGGATCCGCAATGGCGCGTCGCATGTGTAAAAGTTCTGTGTTAAAATCGCTATAAATGGGTTCGACCACGAAAGAAATGTGTTTCAACCGATTCCCGTGCTGAAGGATAACCCACGGCCATCCATCCTTATCATTGCCATGAGTTATGACACAATCCGGGGGCAAAAAACTACAATTTCGCTCGACACGCGCACCTGCGACTCTGTGTGTGTGTGTGCAACGTTTTCTTATTTGACATCGTGGCTTTGCGTTGCGTGTTTTTCGGCCAGGACATTGGGAAAACATCGAGACATTTTCCGGCCATGGCAGTGCAGTGCAGTCAACAAATCCCAATCCCGGCGGACAAGGAATTTATGTTTGTTTGAGCACATTTCCACCGGCAAGTCATTCGTCAGTCTTGGCACATCACACACATACTTCCGCACAATTGTCAAAGTATTTGTGTCTGTGAGCGCAAAAGCGCGCGCAAATGAAGAAGCAGAGACGCAAAAAATGATGTGAAAAAAAAGCGGCAAAAATTGTGACAGGAACGCAACTGCGTCCTTTTCGGGTGATCCGGTGGACAGGAGCTCCTCCTCCCTGCTACCCAATTGACGCTGATTAATGTTGGATTTAACTAATTTGATGCCAGCTGGAGGGAAATGTCTACATATTTATGGCCAGTGACTTGCAGGAGTATCGGTGGCCAAGAGGAGTGCCCAGAAATATAGGGAAAATCATGATTTCTTTAATAATTTAATTTAATTACCGAACATATCTAAGCGTCAAATGCATAGAATATATTTTATAATTTTATAATGCCTAAAAATACCTCAATAACCAAATTTTCAAGTCTTGTTTCAGCCACATCCTGGACTCGGCTCACGGTTTGTTTCCCAGAAATCCAGTGCAAGTCGTCGCAAGTGCATAAATCATATCAATCGAATACCTTTGATTCGCTTGGAATGCAACTTCTCCTCTCAGAAGGCAAGCTTCAGTTTTTTTCATGTTTATAAAAAGTACAAGTTAATATTTATGTAATTCTACAGACAGAACCAGACGGCGGAGGAGATCATTACATTGTCAACCTGCGCCCGTGCCTTTGTCTTGGGAGGAAGGGATCCTCACACATCTCCAGTTGTCGTCGCTTTTATGCTCTGCACTCTGGTCTCTGGACAGCGGCCTCCGATCGGAATGCTTATCAGGGGAGCGCACTTGTAGCTGTCATAAGGCCAACTGAAATATTGGCAACCCAAAGAGAGACCGAAACAGCAAGCGTGGGGAGCGCAAAGCCCCCTCCCCGCGACAACGGCTCTTAACTCTTTTTAATAAACTGGACAAAAGAGACCCACTTCAGGTGGAGCCAAGCAAAGGCACTAACAGAACTGCCGCAGGACTTGTCCTCCATCCATTTATCTCACTCGACACCGGCGACGGCAGCCGGCAAACGGCAAATATGGAAATTTGTTGGCCTGGCCGCCCTTTTTTTTGTGTGTGTGTCAGACCAACCGCCACTTAAGGCCGCTTCATTAAACCCTCAGCGAACTGCCTGTCCTGGGCCAAGTGTCCTTATGTCCTGGGTGTAATTAATTTCTGCCACAGTCGAGTCGAGTATTTGAAAAAGCTTAGAAATGCGACCGCCGAGTGGAGTGGGAAACGTTTTCCGTCGTGCCACCAGGAGTAATTATAAAAAGGAGTCGAGTGGCCGGGATAATAGCACAAGAAGTTGCAGAAAATGGAATCTAAGGATTTAGCTTTGGAATTTTCAAGAATGAAACTGCATAAAAAGCTGTTAATAATGCAAGGAATTGCAAAATGAGAACAAAAACAACTAAAAACAGTAATGCGAGTCGTTTAACTAAAGGTAAATGCCATACAACCGAATAACAACCTAAGAAAAATCAATATTAAACTGCCGATTTTGTAGATCAATAAACTTTCGGAACTAATTAATTAAATCAATGGATTGTGAGTGCCCTATAAACACAATAAACAAAATCCAGGAACTCCGCTCACCCAGGGAATGGCCTCCAATCAAAGTGCGGGTAAGCAAGCAAGCTAATCTGATTTACATTTAAGACTTGCCTTAAACCTGTCCATATTGAGTTACCCAAAAAAAAATAGAGGCCCCAAAAAGCTGGTCTGTCCTTTATGGGCCTTTTAGGTTAATTGCTTCTGTTGCATTCCCTCCATTAACCATTGGTCACATGAGGTCATTGCGGCTTCATTCGGGGGGCGGCAACACTTCCTTATCCGGTGGATGTCCGGAAGGAAAGGGAAAGAGGGGGAAGAACGAACGTAATACACGAAATTAGTTTTCATATATGCAAAGCCATGGGTGGAGCCCTGGCTCAGAGCTGTCACCACCACCCCAGCTGGAAGCTCCCAGGCATCCACCTGGCAGCGGACACCTGTGCGTGCTTGCCGGCAATTCCTCGTCCTGGTAGAGACAACAAAGGATTCGCGCTCAGTCAGCTAGATGAGGAGGAGGAGGAGGGGGCGGAACTGTCAAAGTCGAAGTCGTAGCAGACATTTTCATAATTTTCACATGCTCAGCCAGCCCTCTCCCCCTCAATTCTGACTCTGGCGTGCCTCTTAATTGCCCCGACTGGGAGCTGAAAGCAGGGTGAACTGGTAATGCTATTTAGAGCCTGCCACGACGACTGTCACCTGCTGGGATTTGTGCCGAGTGCCGAGTGTCAGTGTGCCTTGTCTCCAAGGTCGCTAGAGGAATTTTCACAACATTTTCACTCTTTTTACAGGGGGTTTTCTTGTAAGTGTTTAGTTCTTAACTTTTATGTTGAATAATGAGTAGGGAAAAACCTGATGTTGGAATCTTTGGCTTCTTTGTCAAAATATTTTCCTTTAACAGCTTTTAAAAGTGAACATTTTTTCTTAGTTGCCTTTCGAAATTGAGTTTACTTTTTGTAAGAAATAAAACACAATCTCCCGCCAGAAATGAGTGTCGATGAGAAGCTTAAAGATGTGTCTTCAGAGCAGAATAAGGTCTCCTCCAGTGAGGTAGATAGTACCGCCTCCGAGCCGTATACCTTCTGTGTCTTCAAGGAGGAGTCCCAGCTGAATGTTATCAAGAGCCTTATCGAGAAGGAGCTGTCCGAACCGTATACCATTTACACATATCGCTACTTCGCCTACAACTGGCCAGATCTCTGTGTTTTCGCTTTGGAGAAAGATCGCTATGTGGGCGTGATTGTGTGCAAGCTGGAAATGATGTTGCCGGGAGTTAAGCAAGGCTACATAGCCATGCTGGCAGTGGATGTGGCATACAGGAAACGGGGAATCGGGAAGGCTCTCGCCACAACGGCCATCGAGATGATGGCCGTCAAGGATGCGGCCATAATTGCCCTGGAAACGGAAATAACCAACAAGGCGGCACTGGCTCTCTACGAAAGTCTAGGCTTCATCCGTGAGCGACGAATGATGAACTATTATATGAACGGCATGGATGCCTTTCGTCTAAAGCTGGAGCTCCACGGAACCCTCAACTTGCGCTCCAGTGAAGATTGAAGAATTGTCAAAACCAGGTTGTTTTTGTTCCCGTTTTGTTGTTGAATGAATGAATGCTATGCGATCTCACACTGTTCTCTGTAAATCTAAACACTGTTCTCTCTCTCTGTTTCAATTAGCCGCCCAGTGCGCTTGCTACTCGAGTAGCCTCGGAGGCCCCTGCAGGACTCCTTAGTATCAGGTAGATGAAACTCCGCCTGCCGCTTAATTGAGCCGCAAAACAGCGGCGACCGGGCGAAGGGATAATGGCTTCTCAGGGTCAAAGTCTCGACACATTAAGGAGCACTCCTCTCGTCGCCTCGATAAAGGTTATGCTTTGATAGGTGGTCCCGCATGCGGAGTTCTGTTTTTAGATTCGTTTTAACTGATGAAGGAAATGCCAAAAATTCTGAAAGGATCTAAGCAGAAGGACGGCTTGTTTTAATTGCGTCCGATTGATTAGGAAAATGGGGTTACGGGTGGCCCTCAGCATGCTGAAATTCTTATTTATATCTTTTAAATCTTTTTAAAAGAGTTTGACGTGTCCCTAAACCCTAAGTTCATTAATACTCATTTAAACTCTTGTTGAATATCCAAAAACTTTGTTTTCTAAGCATGATTTTCTTTTGGAATAATAAAAATATAGTTTCTTGAGGTAAACAAACCTCCTTCGGGTCATCGCTTCCCTTTTTTTCATGGAACATTGAACCCTCTTGCCAGTTCTCGTCGGAGGTCTCTCTGCCGCAGATCGTTGATCTGTGTGATATCCACTCGAAACTTGCTACCAGCTTCCTCAGTTAGTTGAGTTCTGTTCTGGACTCTGAAGCCGATGCTTCATTCCATACACACTTCACCTTTCCGCCAAATGTAAACAAAAACGTTCCAAAGTCAACTTTTGGGCAGGTGGCTATCCCAGTCGCCGCTCCAGATGAGACATGCAACGTTGTGGCAACATTGCAACAAACGGGAGCAGCAGCAGCAACAGCAGGTGGAGCGTGTGGAGCGAAGCGCTGATTGAGTTGCACCTGCCATTCGCAGAAACAAGCTGGCAGAGGATGGAACAACGGCGGGGCAGTTGGAGCGATGCTTTCGTTATTTATGTGGATTTTTCGGCTTGAACAGCAGCAGCAGCAGCAGCAGCTCTGGATTCAGAGTCCGCCGTCTGAGCCTGTCTCTGACCTCGTCCCCGATTGCTGTTGACATTGTGCCTGAATTTCAATTTGATGTCCACGCTTCTCTCTGTCTCCCATAAATCTTGCTCCACCACAACCTGCCTAGACCGAAACGCCTGGCATTTGGTATTGCTCTGAAAGCGTGCCTGTCTGGACTCCACCCCCAAAGTTAGAGACCTTATCTGGGATATCTGGTACTTCCTTGTCCCCGGATAATTGTATAACTTAACTCGAAATTAATTGGCAGGTGCAATCAGGCATCTTTGATTGGACTGTTGCTGCTGATGCTGCTGCTCCTCGGCTTCCTCGATTATGCACAATAATTAATTGCGATTTGGGATATCCTTGGGTTCCTGTTGTTGAATTATTTGGTTACCTAATTTCTGTTAGAAGAGAGACCTGCTCTAAGCTTAAGCTGTTAAAATAAATAATATTTTATTTGGCATCATTTATTTTCCAAATTAATCAGGGATTTTTGATTTAGTAACGCTTCTTTGACTGCACATCATTAATGATTTGGATTTTAGGAGCCACGAAAATTGTCATGAATACCCTGGAATTGTGAAAAAGAGAGTTTACTCGAGGGAGATAAATCAGAATAGGAATATACAGTTAAATATGATTTAGAAATTGGATTTAAAATGGATTGAATTAAATATTTTAATATATTCTTTTGATTTCGCTGCTAAGACTCAATGAAATTAATCTTGTTTGTTGCTAAATTCCACCAGTAACTTGTTATTCCTGCAATGTACTAGCAAAGCAGGAAAGACGGCTGAAAAGCCTACTATAGGGTACTCCTAAGTCGTATAATTACTTGCTATATACCTAATGATTTTAGATGCGACGAAAAGTCCATCAAGCGGAATGCTTATTTCAAAATTCATGGACTTTATTAGTCCTGCTAATCCGGACAGGATTGTAGCTGAGCATTGATGGGGGAGGACGATGGGCGCAATGACAATATAAATTATTACGAAATTCTTCTTCTTTTGCTAGGGCCTTGTTAATATTTCAGGCCGGTGTTTTCGAACTAATATTGTATGTATGTATATGTATAGAGCAAATATCGATTTTGGGGCCCCTCAAAGAAATCACCCAATCACCCGAATGAAGTACTTGAGGGGAGTGTGGGTATTAATTAAGAGAATTTCCTCAAGTTTTAGTTGCAGTTCTTTCCCTGTTAACTCAACTCCAGTTGGCTCACATATATATATATTTATGTGGAGCAAATATTGATTGAGGGGAGTTGCCGGGCCCCCCTTGAGTTATTTATGAAGAAAACGAGAGAATTTCATTTATAATTTAGACATTTATTTTTGTTTTCATTTTTTTTCTTCTCGGTTTATTTATTTATCTATAATTTCTTTGCTATTTCTGTGTGTGGGTATTTGCTGAACGTTTCCGTTTCCTATTTTGGGGGGTGAGTGGGGTTGTGGGGGGCGTGGCATGTCTGTGGTTTTATAATATTGAGAATCAAATATGCCATCATCTTTGGAACTCTGGTTGCTTGTTGCCTCTTGCCCACAAAGGATTCTATTTTGGCTTACGCTTAGCTGGCTTTTATGCCAGATTAGCTATTTTCATTCTGCGATTGCGATTTAGTTTAAATATTTCACTATTTGCATATCTATATATATATGGAATATGTATATATGTTTGTGTGCCAATATGTCAAGTATCTTGGTAATCTTTTTGGCCTTAAAAACTGAAAAAGGAAAACGAGGGGAAACTGAAATGAAAAGTCTGTTGTTGGGTTTTGTGTTTAATATATATTTCTTGTATTTCTTTTATTTCTTGAAATGTTTTTTGATTTTATTCATTCTTTGGCTTTTCGTGTGTGTGTGTTTTTTTTTCATTCATGGGATTTATATTTTTATTTTTTACAAATGAATTAGTTTGCGGTTTGCTGTATTTTTCGTGCTTCTGTTTTTGTGTGAATTTCACTAAATTATTAAATAAATAAATAAATAAATAGTTGGTTTCGCTTGACAAAAATTAATAAACCCTCTCGCGCGCTGCCCTACAATAAATAAATATAATTAGTAATACTTTCGAGTGTGTGTTGTTTGTGTTTTCTTTTTTACAGGGATTACCATAAATATTTGCTCGATTTAAGTGACTTTCGTTTAATTTAATTCGATTTGCTTAATTGTTGTGAAATGAATGGTTCTTTGCTGCGGTTTGCTTGCTTTTTTCTGACTAGTGTGTGTGGGTGTGGTGTGTGCGACTTAATAGTATTTACAATTTGAAAAACAATTTGTTAGGGGCCTAAGTTAATGGTGTACCTACACAGATTATGCTTATCATTATTATATGCTGAGTTTTATACAAACAAAATGTTGATACAGTTCCTCTTCGATTCAGCAGATTCATTCAGTGTTAATTGCGGCCAATAAATAAATACATAATTTAAGAAGAAACAAACAGACGCGGGCGATGGATAATCGGTTAATTTAAATCATAGCGAGAGGCGATCTGTTTTGGAATTTTCCTGCTACTCTCCCGCCCCTCGGATCTCTTGAGTTTTTACTTGGTTTTTACACGCGAAATAAATTCAGTCTTTGGTTCTATCACAACATTTGTTTACACGTTTCGGCGCTTCGGTTTTCTCCTTTTTTCTTATTAGGTTTTCTTTTTTCTCTCAGTGTTTTCAGTATGTTTTGTGAGTTTGCTGAAACTGAAAAACTGTAACGATAAACGGTAATGCTAACCGAAAAGCAAAAGCCAAACGAATCTCTCGAATTTAGTTTTGAACTAAATCGTTGAATGAACTTTTCTTTTCTTTTACACAAACTCCCCGATCTCTCCTAAAGCGAAGATCCCAAAGATACTTAGGATACGCCCAGATCGTGCAGCAGATGCTGGGTTATCACCTCGCCCTGCTCCTCCATCAGTTGGGCGGTCACCGTATTGATCAGATTGAACACAATGGCGAAGACGGTGAAGGCGCAGTAGACTCCCAATGCCAGCCACCAGATGAGCTGCTCGTACTCCCGGTGCCCGAAATTCTTGAGCACCAGGAAGCCAATCGTAAGTCCGGCCAGGGCTCCCGTCAGATGGGCAATGTACGACACCTGGGGACCCTTGACAAAGGCACCGCCATCAAAGTATTGGGTGTACAGAGCATAGCCCAGATCGCAGGACACTGTAAATAAAACAAAATAAAATATTTTCCAGTTAGTTAAGTTATTGAAAAAGAGTCCTTAAAAGGTTCAAGGAATTCCAAAGAAACTGGGAAAGGGTTTTTATATATCAAATGTTTAGCGAAACTCACCAAAAATAACCACTGATCCCAGCTGCGTTGAGGCACTTTTCATGTGCGCATAGTTCAGCGTTATGTTGGCCAAATGGGCAGCCAAAAGGGCGTAAACACCGCCACTGGCGCCCACCAGGAACACCTCCGAGTCGACGACACTGGTGCCAAGGGAGCCAGCAAAGACGCCGGCCATGTAGATGACACCAATCCTGGCTGTGCCGTGCATCACCTCCAGGGGAATGCCAAAGAACAGCTGGATGACAATGTTGAAGCCCAGATGGAACCAATTGGCGTGCAGGAACATATAGCTAAAGAAGCGCCACACCTGCAGCCGGCGATCTGGACGGTAGACCAGCACCGAATCCGAGGGAATCGGAACGGGTAGCCCGAAATTCTGGGCGGGCATTGTGTAGCGGTCGTAGGCGAAGATGGCAATCTAAAATAAGGAATAGAGAATGGTAAAGGGATTTGGGGTTAGTTACATTGATTTATGTTGTTGCTGTCTGGCACGCGACCGACTCGGCGTTCGCGTTCCAAATAAAGTCTTATGAAAATGCTTAGGGCGAGTCCTGCCAACTTGGCAAGGCTTCAAAAAACTAAACTCATACGCCCCGTGGGCAGACCATTTTCTGCGTTCGACTTGATTGTCGTCGCCGTCGTCGTTGTGCTACATTTTCTATTTCCAATTGCAAGTACAGTGTTTACTTGGGTATATATAGGAAAATGGGAAATTATTTACATTTTCTATTATTTTTTCAACTATCTAAATTTATTATTTGCATTTTTTTTTGTGAAGAAAACTTTATTAGTTTTGACATTTTCTAGTTATTTCTTTTGGCATCTTCTGTTGTTCTTCTGTTGTTTTTTGGTATGTCAAAAAAAGTGTTGCCCTTATAAAAAGCTATGCGAGTTTCCCCCCTTTACATTTTCCACACATTTTCCTTAGCCGTGTTTGTTGTTCAACTTGTTTACAATCGATTTTCGGGGGCGCCAGCGAGTCAGACGTGGCAGAAAACGAAACAGAAACAAAAACTGAAACAGGCACAGCAGACTGCGCTGAGACTGAAACTGATGGAAAATGCGCGGGCGGAGGCGGAGAGGGGAAAACTCTGAGAAAACTTCCGCTCTCGGTATCATTTTTATGGCTCTTTGGATTAAAAGTTTGCGCGGCTTCTTTGATTTAACGCTTGGAAAAGGGGGAAAGGGTGTGTGGTTGTGTGCTCACCTCAATGATGGAGATCACCAGGATGAACCAGGGCCAGTGCTTGCGGTGCTCGTACTTGAGTAGCCCCAGATCCTCCGCCTCCGGTAGATGGTGGTGATGGTGTGTGGTGTCTGGAACGGGATCCCTTTGCATGTAGATGTGTTCGCCCTGCCGCGTGCAGCACGTGCTGCTGGCGGTGCTGCAGTCTGTGTCGTAGGACGACGAATGGGAGTTGGTGCTGCAGGGAATGTCAATGATGGTCTCCTTGGAATGCTCCTCTGCGGTGTCTGTGGCTTCTGCTTTCTCTACCTTGGCTGTCTCCTTCTCCAGCTCCATCGCCACCTTGGTCTCGTTTACATTCTGTGTTGTTGGATTCTCCATTCTGACTTTGCTTTGCTTGGCGCCGTCGGAAAGAAATTCTGGAATGACAGCAACAGCAGCACGCATAAAGTGTGTAATTAATTAACTTGAACCGAACAATAAACAAAAATCAATTAAGTGCATAAATTATTCATAAACTGCAGAAGGGCAGGGAAAGCCAAGGCGGGGGGGAAAACAATAAAAGAAAAGCAGGGAGAGTGGAATTTTTGTTTATAGCCTGCGGGACACGGACTCTGTGATTCCTTTCCCTTCATCTTGCTGCTGCTGCTGCAACTTCCTGGCTAAAAACTGGGTCAGTTTAGCTGCGGCTCCATAAAATTGTTTTGATGGGCCAAAGTTTTTCCTTCTTTTCTTCTAAAATTAGATAAAAAGATACAAAAGTATCTCCCATTACATAAACTGCACTTTCAGCCCTGAAATCATCTTCGCTAATGGCCAACTAATCGGCTAATGGCTGTGTTGTTGCTTTGGGGGGGCATTATTGTAATTGGCAGCACAAATAGCTGGAAAGACATTTCCTCACAAATTATGTTAATCGCATTCGATTCAATTACAGTTGCCTTGCCGCACACACAAATCTTCTTAAATTCCTCAAACAATTGTTGAGGAGGCGGCGAAAAAATCAAAGCCAAGTTTTTTTTTTTGATTTTCATTGCCTTGCACAACAAATAAAACAGAAAAATAAAAAAAGCAAGAAACCAAAAACGCGTTTCTCTCACTCCCACTTGTATTTACAAGCCAGAGGCAGAGGCGGACTTGGGCGGAGGGGCTTATAAAAGTTTGTTTTAATAATTGAAAATTTATATAAAAATCTGCCTTAAAGTAATTTGGTTTTATTTATTTTTAAGAAACTCCCTTTTCCTCGGCTGCCCCTGAAGTCTTTCCTTTAGTTGCTGTGGCTGCCCACACTTTGCTTCTCCATCTTTCTTGCTTATTAATTAATTAATTTATTAATTTTAATTGCAGACACTGCACTGAATGTCCAGGCAAGCATGAAAATTACACACACTCATTGCATGTGTCGAAAGTGGGTCCAAATACACAAAAACTTGGATCATAATGAATTAATTTGCGGTCTTCTTTCCCTTCTGTCCATCGCAAGAATAGTTTCACATGACCTGACCCTCGGGGTAATTTGCATGATTTCTGTTTTTGTTGCTGCACCCTTAAAAACCCCAATGTAAAACAGAGAGAGAGTTGAACAAACTCATTAAGTGCACTTTGTTTTTTTTTTGCTGCTGCCTGTGACAATTTCTATTGCAATTTGCCAACTGCAAATGCCTTTTGCTGCCACTTCTTTGCACTCATTAAGGCCGGGGCCTTTGGCTTACCTCTTGGCTGTTTCCTCTGCTTGTCTGGGGATATATTATGGTATCTCCCCGGTATCCAAATAAAAGCGCCTTTTTGTTTAATCCAAATTCAGTTTCAGTTTTCGGCTCTTTGGCTCAGTTTATTGCCATTTCACTTGGCCACTTTGCTCACAATTTGGGTGACTTGCTGTCGCAAAATTCATTTTCAACACAACACACACACCCACACAATCCGGGAATCTTTTCTTGATTTAATATTTTTCTTCGAGAGATATTATATCTCTTTACATACACAAAACGCGCAGCGTACGACAATATATGAATATTTCTTGGTACCGTGACACTAAGTTGTTACTGCTCGTGTTGGTTCGTATTGAATTTTTTGAATTTCTTGTTTCGAACTCTCGGGTCTCGGACTAGGTTGTTGTGCATTGAACAACGGTTATTTCCAGAGTGCTTGTTATGTTATTCCAGAGTGATTTTGTTAACAACTAAGTCACGCATTCTGCCTTTTATACTGGCGAGCCATCGGGTTCGTGTTGCGACCATGTTCGTCTTCTCTTATATCTTATACGAAAACACAACGTGTTTGAGGTTCGAGTTGCCTCGTACTCTTATACGACCACGAACGCAACGTGTTCGAGTTGCCTCGTAGCTTGCTCTCTGTCCTAATCTTAATCTGGGATCACAGCAAGATCCTGGCTGCTGTTAGATTCCCTAAGCAAAATAATTTTAACTTATTCAATAACAGCTAAACAGAGTTTTGTTAGTTTGTTAAAAAATATAAAATAAAATATCAGAAATACCCTATAAACTTGATCCACTCAATGAGTCACTTCGGGTTATTACCAATCGACTGACTAACCCATGCGTTGCGTCTTTAGCGATCTTCTACGTTTGTTGGTTTGTCACCTAAGCTAAGGAATGTGGCGAAATTCCAGCAAGGTTATTACCAGAGGGGGGTGTTTTGGTTATTTATAGACACAAATCTTATTTATATTATTTAGATTCGTCGACAGAAACTGATTCCACATATGACTTGCATAATGTGGTGAAATTGAATCATATAAATATGGATTTGTTTATATATTTTAGGGGCTCAAGATACATATTAATCATTTAATTTGGATTCTTGGGTATATGGTTTGTATTGCAATGAATTTGGGTAATAATGCGTTTTATTGCAATGGATTTAATAAACATTTGATTGAATGGATAAAAATAATGAGTAAAAGAAAGAAATAAATGCATATCCAAAGATACTGGCTACATTATATTATATAATAGTATTTTAAATTATATTTAAATATATTTAAAATTATTTATTGACACTACAACATGATAATAATATTTTAAATTATATTTTAATATATTTTAAATTATTTATTGACACTACAACTTGATCGTGAATGTTTTGTTTAGTTTAAGCCATGAAACAACAGCCAAATATAGCAAGAAATAATTAAACTTCAAAGAGAATTGCTAAAGTCTAACGTTATTTTGGTTTAATTGTTGTTAAAATAGTTGGCATTGATACCAACAGCTGTTTTTTTGGTTCCATTCTTTTAATTTGTAACCCTTTTTCATTTGGAAATCTCACTTTGCTGACTGATTTAATTACATAATTATTTAGGCAGCCCCACAAATTAAACAAAAAAGTATTTTCGCCTTTTTGGTGACTCGAACAATTAAAAGATTTATTTATACATTAAATTCATTCATTTTATTCAAAGAACTCTTTGGTTTTTTGGGGTTTCTGGAACGTGCCGCAGTGGCAGGTGAATTCAAATGCAAATCGATAATGCAGAACATGTCTCCGGGACTCTCGAATTCGATACCAAAACACCAAAAGGAACGAACGGATTCCCCTCTGATTCTCCATAATTCCCGGTAAGGGAATCAGTAGAGATCACGGTCAGAAGGTTTTGAATTTCACACCTTTCCACAGAGATTGAAATCGGTAGCAAAAATAAATATTTATACAAATTATTAGGCATAGAAGCCTAAGCCGCAGTCAGTGGGAGGAGTTCGCGGGAAAGGTCACGACCATGTTGCATGTTGCACAAAAGGAGTAGCATGATGATGATGCTTCCTTGGCCAAAGGATCAGGCTTGCGTTACGTGTTTTGCATGATAAGCTGGGAATTTACACAGATCCGATAGATAGCATAACACACAGATTCACTGTCCTCGCTGCCAGTCATCCTCGTCGCTCCTCCTCGAGGTGGGAAGTTCTCAGGTGAGAGGAGAGAACTCCCGCATGAAAAGTGAAAAGGAAAAGTCCGTCCTCCTTCTGGGCCGAGATTTATGATGACTTTTTAACATGTGCGTGCAACAGGTAAGCAGGCACAGATACAGATACAGATAGAGCTATAGCCACAGATATACGGATATACGGATGCGGGGACACACAAACAGCTAACAGCTAACAGCACAGTTACATGGCCATGACCAGGCACGTCATCAACTTCATCTTTGTCGTAAATCCTTTTTTCCCACGTTCCCTCAGGTGTGTGTGGTGTCTGTTCTCCAGCCATCCATCCATACATCGCTGGCTTTCCATTGTGCCAGACACGCATTGCATTGCATTTCTCCAAGGGGACCCTCAGGCCTCCTTCTCTTATCCCTCTCCTCTCCTCTCTATCCCTTTCTCTATCTTAGTCACTTGGCCAGGGCAAGGTCAGCCGCTTAAACACAGGTAACACGCTGTGGGCTGAGAGGGCGTGGGCGCGGGTACGGGCTTTTCCCACGCAGGACGTTGATTCCTGGTCCGCGGTCCGGGAATTTCCTCCAACATGTGCTCAACATATGCGGAGTTGGTGCTGGAATCAGGAATTTCCGCGCACTTGCTTCCCACACAGCAAGGTGTCCTTTACGAGAGTTTTGTTTCGCGACTTGTTTCCGCAAGTTCCGCCAAATGTTTCGCGATGTGTGTGTGTGTCTGCGTATTTCCCCTGTCTGGGTGTTCACCGTGGTTTTTCTGGATCCTGTCCAAGGATCCCGCCGACTAATAATCGGCCAGGGGCGCGTCGTCTTTCAAGCAGCTTCTTAGAAGGCTGTCTGCAGATGCAGGAAAAGAGAGAAGGACAGAAGAAAAATCTGCTTAAATATTTTTAGGGTAATTCACACAAGGACTCACTCCCAAAGTCCTGTGTTTTTTTTCTGGGTTCTGAAATTTTATTAGTTTTAAAAATTTAAGGAAACAAAGGGAACTGTCTTTGGGAAATATTTAAAATTAAACATAAAAACTAAGACAATAAATCAAATATTAAAAGCCAACCATTTCCTTAAACTAAATAAAACATTTCCTTAAAGCAAACAATAAGAGAACTGCCAGAAGGACTCAAAAGTGTCACAAGATAGCCCCAAGGGAATGCAAATTTGTTATAGAATAGAAAATAAAGATAAAAAAATAAAGGAAAGAGGAAACAGAAGTTGATGGCCGGCAATGGGAATGAAATTGAAAAATTGATTGAGAACGAAGCGAAGGCCAATAATAATGGACGAGTAATGAGATTGTCCGCCACAGCCACAGTGGCGTGGGACTTGAACCAAGGCTTGGCCAGGACATGCTCGAAATTTATCTATTGGATTAAGGTCTCTCTCTCTCTCTCTCTCTTTTTTGTGGACGTCTCATTATAGCCAAAGCCAAAGACAAATTGGAAATTTATTGTTATTGTTGGCCCAGAATACGGAAGGAAGCGGACCAGCAGCGAATATGCATAATAAAAATGTCAATCAATGGACTGCAACGAACCCAAAGGGACTCCTACTATAAGGTCCAGTGCTGTTGGGAGCGATAATTGAACATAAACATTGCATTCAAGTAGTAATTGTTGAAATTATTGTGCATCCTAATCCCGAACGAGGCCAGGACACAGCGCAGGACTGCGGTCAATGCAGCAGCAGGACGAGCACTAAAACCCAATGCGGGTTAAAAAGGACATTTGTATGTATGGCAAGGCATTTTTGGAACAGTTCCCAGGAGATGTCGACACTGCCATTTCTGGCAGCCAAAAAAGGAGCAGTGCAAACAGAGTTGCTGCTGATACAAAAGAAGGCTACAAAAAAATCCAAATTGGCTCTGACTCGGCGGAGTAAGTCATTGGAATGAATAAATAAATAAATAGGGAAACGGAGCTCTTTGGTTAAGAGATAAGAAAACCAGATAACAAAGCCTGGGAAAGTGGTCTTGAGTCAATAGCAAAATTTGATGGAAACAAAAGCGAAATTACTTTAAAATTTATGAGAAGAAATTAAGACCTTAGTTTGGGGAATTGGATAAGTATGAGGGGTTTTATAAGGAGTAAGAAATTTGCAATCTCAAGATCTTATATTATTTTTGTACCCAATGTTCACCTGATATAAAAAGGTTTCTGCAATCGCAATTCCCTAGAATTTCGGATGTGTAAAGATAACTTTATTAAAGATTCCCCCTCAGTTTTGATCTATTAAAAGTTATTGGGGAGGGGAGGGATCAGTAAAGTTGTTGGCAGAAAGTTATCCCATTTAAACTCTTCATATGAATCACACTATGTCCACACTTGAGCTGCATCCCATTTGGATTTAATTTGAGTACTCAGCAGCATCAGCAGCTGGCCCCCCTCGCATCATGGGAAATTGGCAAGCGCCGCAACGCAGCAAAAAAAAGTAAAGAGTGAAAATAAAACCGCATTTTGGGGTTGAACCCTCTACTTCTTTCTGCTTCCGCCGCAATCCTGGCACCCTTGACCACTCGCGAAACTCGCGGCGCTAATCAGTTTAAAGGGCGCTTGTCCACTTTGGCAATGCTTTGGTTTTAATTACGCGGCAAAAGTTGGACCACAGTCGCAGCCCAAACTCTCTCTGAGCTCATCCTCCAAAACTTTATTTTCATTTTTTTTTTGCTGCAGCAGAAGTAGGGAGCCGCAACTGCAACTCAGATTCCCAGTTAGTTAAAGTGCTGGCAACACATTAAAACTGCAATTCATCGGCAGTCGCCGCAGAGGCAGCAACGCACACACATGGCAGAGGAGGAGGAGGAGGAGGAGAGGGCTTGGCATTAGGACTGGGACTAACAACTCAGCGGGAGCTGCTTCCAGCACTAATGAACATTTTATTACAAAAGTTTTCACTCTGAATGAGGAGCGAACGAACTTGCACATCTCTTTTTTATTGCATTTCAGTTGGAGAGCTGCTGCTGTTCCTGGCCAGAACTTGGCCCAATTTGAAATATTATTAAGCGGAAGCCAAGGCCTGAGCTTCTGGGCTTCTCAGCTCCAGAACTCCAGAGCTTCTTAGGGTAGACCCTGGGGGAATGGTATGCACTTGTGCGGCCTCCACCCTTTTTGAGGTGTCGTCTGGCGGGTGTCTGCGACCCGTCTGCACTCGTGTCACCGCTGAAATCCAATCCTTCAGCTTGGATATATTTGCCCAGTGGAACTCCAGTCAGCTCTGTAATTCCGTTTTAATTTGCACGGCCGGCGTGAAGTGACTTTGGCGACCAGTGGAGGAAATGGATACTCAGACGAGTGCCACAACCCCTGACTAAGCCGGGGGCTTCCCTCGGTGACCGCTGACCTTGTTTGCCCACCAAGTGCAGGGCTCTCCCACTTCCATTCCCACTCATAGTGCTTTAATTACGGATTTTAACAAACATTGCATTCGAAAATATTTGGTCAAAAAAGAAGGAAAGAAAGGGGGGAGGAAAGGAAGTGTCTCACTCGAGTGGAGATTGCTTAGGAGAAAGGGTTGCTGGGTCAGGGTTTAATGGGTTTCAGTTTCTAATTATTATTATTTGGATTGTCCTGACTTTTAGCTCTGTTAGAGAGAAAAAGGGTTGAATGTGTGTTTGCTTGAAAAATATTTCGAGTTTCATTAGAAAAGAAAGGATTGTGAAACCCTAACAGGGGATATCAACTTGAAAAAGTCAAAATTAATAAATATTCTGGGAAATTTTAGATGGTACTTTACTTAAAATTTAGCTTTACAATTTTATTTGTTTATTTCTTCTTATTCCATTTCGTTTATGCACTCTGCAAAAGTGCTGCATGTTTGTAATCCCTTCAATTACTCCATCAATTGCCTTGGCATATTCCCCCAAAATAAAAAGCTACACCTGTTGGTCTGTGCCAGCTTTTTGGGGGGCTTAAACACACACACAGTTGCCAGAACCACTTCGCTCCCTTGGCTGGGGGGCACTGCCATTGATGGATTATGCTGTCAATCTCTGGTAAATTGCTCCTGCAGCTTAAGCCTCCCCTTTTGCCGCTTGTGGCACGTGCCCCCCACCTCACTCCGATACCGCTCAGCCTCTCTCTCTCTCGACAAGTCGTCACTTTGGCTGGGGAGGGAGGAAGAGGTGGCAGACGGAGAAGGTGGAGGCCTTTAGGGCCGCCGCTCTGTCGGCATTCATTACAAGGAGCAGGCGGTTAATTGAAAGCTGCACTCGACCCAGTCAAGCTCCGAAAAACGCTCCGGGGGGAAGCCGAAACCGAAAACGAAACTGAACCTGAGTTTCGGGGCAGCTGCGAAGTTATGTAAAAGGGGGTCGCCTCCCCGCGCCGCACAATAAACAGCACAAAAAAAAAAATAAAGACCGATGGATATTGAAGCGAGGCAGCTGTCGATTATTGACACTGCGGTTATGAGGTACACGGAGTCGAAGGAGGAAATATATATCAAGTGGATGGGGCAAATTTAAGATAAACACAGCTTAAAATCTGCGAAATATAATTTATATCTATAAAAATAAATATTTCTAAGTTTACAAACTATTTCCAGAGATGTACACTTCTTTTTCTACGCCTTATCCTGCCTTTCCTTGATTTTAAAAGGCAGTAAATAAATTAAATGAAACTCTAAAGAGACTATAAAAATATTTTAAAACTAATTTATGCTACTGAACATAAAGTTAAATATTTTTAGTCATAAAAACATGGCTTTTCCAAGCTCCTTTTTGATTTATAAATCATTAACTAAATAGTTTCATAGTTCTAAAGACTATTTTAAGTTTTTGTGTCAAGCCAGACTATTATTATATTCAGAATTTATATTTGAAAAGGAAGCCCCTTATTTTTCCAACTGTATTAAGGGACAAGGGGGAGCATCGACCATCGATAAATGGCCCCAAAAACAGATGCTGGCAGACGGCGTCCGCAATTACAACACGCGAACGAACGCAGGCTCAGACAACAGGTTGGTCCTTTGCCGCAGCTCCACTTCCAGCTTCATCTCCTGCTGCCCATCATCATCATCTGCACTTCCAGCTCCATCTCCGGCTTTGCAGGCGAAACCGAAACCGAAACTGAAACCCGAAAAAAAACGTTCGACGAAAGACAATAATACCAACAACAACCAACAAAGTCTGAAAATATCCTTGGTTTTTCAACGTGGTTTTTGCGCTTTTGTTTTCGGCCTGGTTTTTGTGTTGAACTTTATTTTTTGTTTTTGTGGTTAATGATGAGCCCTGTCCCTCCCGGAGTTCAGAGTCTCCTCTACTCTCCGGTCCGAGCAGCGCGATAATTGCCGGTAAAACGCCTCGCTTGGCCTTTTAAATGCTGCCTCGCGTTCTTGTTGCTAACATTTATATGCGCCTCGCTTTTGTTTTTTTCATGGAAATCGCTTTAAAGTTTAAGGATCGAAGGGTATGTGGACTTTGACAAGGGGATTAATGAAGGGACTTATAAAGTTTTATGAAGAAGATAAAGAGGAGGAAGGAAGTATATATAGTTTATATATTTAGACTGTTGAATTTTCGAATTTAAACTTCCCATTGCAGAGTTTTATAAAATTCTTTTAAAAGTTTTCATGGCTTCTAAAACTATGAACATGTTTTGAAAATTCCTTTTAAATTCTAAAAATCTTCCTGTCATGGTAATCCCCATTTAAATGATAGGGCATATCTCATTCGTGTTGGAGATCCATTCAATTATCCACGCTCACCGTTCCGGGGCAGGCCCTTATTTTGTTGTTGTTGTTTGTTTTTTTTTGTAGCCTGGCCTGGCTGCAATGAGCCACAAATTGCAGCTGGCGCACGGAAGCGACGCTCACGAATCCCGAAATGTCCGAAAAAAAATCCATAACCCAGGCGGCGACGCGAGGCCAAGTTGAAAGTAAAAAGTAAAGCACGCGCCGCATCGCTCGCGACCGTCGATCTTCCATGGCGAGAGCCATTGGCCGCTCTCCTCCGGTCTGCTCCTCCCTGACCCCTCCTCCTGCTGCTTCGTTCCGATCTGCTGCGACTCAATCAACTCCAGATGCAGTTGCAGTGGTTGCACCTGCCCTGCAATTGCATTTGCCGAGGAGTAATTAGTGACAGATCGCTGGCACAATCGCGTGCTGATAATGTTAATGCCGCCGCTGCTTTCCAATTCAACGCTTCGTCTGAATTTAAACGCTTTTCGGATCAAAACATCCAAATAAAAGGAGAATAAACTGTACATAAAGAGGGCAAAGCCTTGGGTTAAGCCATTTTCCAATTGTCAAAACTCTATTTTGCGTAATAATTCCTCAATCGGTTTATACAAAAAAAGGAAAAAGAAAACCCCTAAACCCTAAAGCGGAAAATCTGAGCCCTCACGCTGTGTCATTGTATTCAGGTTTAGAGCCAGAAACCAGAATCCAGGATCGGTCTGTCATTCTTCTGCTCACGCGCCCTGCAATTTGTCACGGCCTGACCATGACACACATTTTGCCATCATTTTCCGACCCAGTCACGTTTATGGAAATGCAATGAGTAGGAAACTGGCGAATGGAAAACGGTTACAAACATTAATTCGCATTGAATTCGGGTGGTTCCTTGTTGCTTGCTCCTGTTCCTGCTCCCTTGAATGGGCAGGGAATTAGCGATGCTGGCAAAGGGGCACGTTTGTGCATTTCAGGATTTTTAGGTTTTTTGGTTTTTAGCTCTCGTGCATTCAGTGTCCTGCGGTGATGATCGGTTGTGCGTGCAAAGATTTGGCAAGTAACTCACACGGAGATGATGGAATAATGCTATAAAAAATATATAGAAATAGATAGAAATGGGAAATTCAATGAAAATAGTAAAGATATTTGTTGGTAATTAGTTGGTAAAAGCTATAGGTAAAATTCTACACTTAACAAGACAACCAGAATCCTCAGCTGCCACTAAAAGAGGCAAGGAGACCAATCACAAGGATACTTGTTTTGTATACAATATTCAAGGATATTCAAAATAATATCCCCCATTAAAGAATCAGGCCGGAAGGCCAACAAACGGAACTCTCTCTTTCTCTCTGGCATAATACCCAAGGATGTGAAGATCACTCCTCCAGCTGTCGCTCTTCCATGCTGCCGCACTTTGCTTCATCTCGAATGAGTCGCCGGTTTTTGCCTACCATAAACATTCGTGTTTATTGCAAATTATGGAATCAAAAGAGTCGAGAACCTCCGACGACGACTACTTGTCACATGTTCCGTTTCAAGGCAGATGCGGCCATATGGCTGGGATCTGGACCTGTGCCTTGGTCTAGTCTTTGCGGTCCACAGCTGGCACGCGACTAAGCGAGCAGGGAAAGTGGTTGGAAAGTAGCGAAAGGAGGACGCCCCAAGGAGCAGAGTTCTGCTTATCACACACACACCTGAGGGTAGACACAAGCCTCGTGTCGGTTGTCAGTCAGTCGAGGAGCTGCGCGGGAGCTCTCCTAATGATGATGCTGTCAGATTTGGCCCAGGGACAACAGTTGGCTGATGTGGCACAGCAAGGCAGTTTTCACTTTTTCCAAAAATGAAAAGTGTTTCTCCAATAATTTGTAAATTTAATTTGGTTGCGGCAACAGATGCGATCCCCAGTCTGTCCTGCTGCTCCTTGCTTGTTTTGTTTTCATTATTATCGAGAATGAAAATTAGTTTTGATGCTGTTATGACGGCTGCTGTTGATGCCGTTTGCAGAAGGAGCCCGGCCTTGATTGAGGTCCTTGCTTTTGGGTGTCTTTTGTTTAATTCCCTGACCAGCAACTGACCCAGGTCCGGCCATATGGTTGCACAACGCGTGCCCAGCACACGTTTTCCAGGAATGAACCTAGGCAGAGCCAAGACAAATCAGCATATATTTAGGAAAAATATGGAGGCGGATCCCATTACCCATTTCGGGGGGTCTTGCTTGTCTTTTTATCATTTGTTGTTCATGTTTTTAAAAGTAGATTTTTCTTATTGAGATGCCTATGAAAATTAAGCTTTGTATTTTATAAGAAAAGTTTATATTTATCATTAAAAATACTTTATTTATGGGGTTGGGTTTTGTATTTCCGTTTAAAGGTGTTTTACAGTTTTAATAAAATGCATAGACAAAGGCTTATAGATAGGGACTCTTATTTGTAATATAAAGATAAGTTTCCATTTAATTTTGTGATTTCTCCATAAAATCTTTTCATATTTTATTTATTATTATTTATTTTCTTCTGATCCATTAGTCACTTATGAATTATCTTAAGTACTTTTGCCATATCAACGTTATATTAACGGCTTTAAATTCACAATCAGTACCGGCTTGGACTTCATTTCAATGATGCTGCTGCTGCTGTCAGGACAACGCCCCCACAAGGCCTGCTCCGCCATTCGTTATAATAGCGCGATTAGTGCCTCTATAATCCGCAACTCAGACTGAAACAGTGAGCTCTTTGGAGGGATACATATATATATCAATTAGCTATATGCTCGGCTTCCGTTTGGCCATTTAATTGGCATTTAATGCCGCTTGGTCAACGGATCGCCGGCTATAGCTGTGCAATGATTATGGTAATGTAATCCCTCGCCAACGGATTTCGCCAATTTCGGTGGCATTTGGTCGGCGGAGGCTAAAATTGAATTTTCGGCTATTTGGTTGTTTGTGTCTGTGTGTGGATTCATTCAAAACTAATTAAATTAGCAAGTGTGTGTGTTTGTGCTGGGGTAAGGGGAATTTATATCCACTCAGTTTATATTGTGGCCACAGGACATGGGCTTATGAATGGTTGGAAATGCAGTAAAAAAAATTTGCCAATTGATTTAAACTGTTAAATTGGATGGACAGAGCAGTAGAGCCACTGCAACGGTATTGCGTTAAAGAAAGAGCCCGCTGAAATATATTGCAAGCCTGTATTTACGCTCCAGGACTCCATTATCCTTTGGTCAACACTTTTCCGCACTTGCAGCACATAAATCCGCAATTACATCTCATGTACCTCGCCACCGCTCCGGTCCGCCCCTCTTATGGCCCATCGAGAATCCAACTCTGGCCACAAATTCTGAATGCGCTTAATGAGAAAATCCTCGCTTATTAAAAATGAAATTTCGCACTTTAAAATACGCCTCGGACCCGACCGACCGGCACTTCACTCAACCAATTTCCACTTGCGCTAATGGAGTCGAATGTCGGCTTGCGTATTTATGTGTTCATCTCTCTTTTGCTTAATCCTCTCCTGCTATCCGGCTATCCGGTTGGCTGGCTCTTCATCACGATGCACGATGTACGCCCCATTTCGATTCCCGCCCCGAATCGCACTAATAAACTTATTTGCACAACTAACTTGGGCAAACAAACATTTCGGGGGAACAGCCCATCAAGTACTACACCTACCCAGGATCCATCCGGCCAGGAGAGGGCGTCTGCGACGACTCATTAGGAAACACCTACCGCGGACTATCCCCCTGGACACGCGAATGAAACTAATTAATGCCGAAACACTGAAAGCACCGAAAAGCGCGAAATAAACAAATGAAAACAAGGAGGAACAATTTTTTTGTTTAGATTCAAAGATACCGAATCAGGGATACTCTTGCTAGGGAAAAGGATCAAAGTAGTGTAAATATTTAAAGCCTTTTTTAGTTTACTTAAATGTACAGGGATTAAATATCAATTGGTGTTATGCCAAAGGGATTACTTAACTTTAAAGTAGGGATATCAAGGATCTTAGATTAAATATTGAGAATAACATTTACAATATTGCTTTTGAATACCTTGAAAGTATCTTTGCTCTGATTTCTTGCCACGATTCCTTAATTTTACCCATATTTTCATTAACTGAAAGATGAAATTTAAAATGATCCCTGAATTTTCTTACATTTTCTTTCGCAAATTCCCTACTATCCTTGTTGAGAGAATCCTCTGCTAATTGAAAGAGCATTTTCTTTTTGCGTAATGAAACAACAGATGGACTTTTGGCCCTTAGTTGGGTGTTGACTTGGGCAGCCTTGCCCAGTTACAGCCTCCAAGGAGAGACTTTTAATTAATAAACGGCCGACGAAGAAATAGGGGCGGCCGCCTCTCGTCTGAGTCCGTTTTCGGGACTCTGCGCTAATCGCTGGGATTATTAATTAGTTAAGGCCGTGTCGCGTCGCGACTCTGGAATGATAATTGCGCCTGTCGTTTTGCTCTGATTCCGAGGCTCTACAAGTTGCCATAAGTCTGGCAAATGATTTGATTAGCCAATCAATAATGGGCGCCCCACGCCCCTGGGGCCCCCTGACTTTGGGATTTTGGATGGAGCTGAAACCTTCGGCGGCGGCGACGGCGGCAAAGGCAAAATGATTTTGTTGTCTCGCCGCAGGCCACAAAGGTGCCAAAGGAACGTGGTATGGGATTTCAGGCGGGGATTTGGGCTGCTGCTCCTGCTCCTGCTCCTGATTCTGCTCTGCTCTGCTCTGGTCCTTCTTCTACTCTTCCTTCTGCGGTGGCTGGCAAAAAACACATAACATTTATTTATGCCCGAGACGCGTCGTTCTACTTCAGGCCGCAGTCGTTTTGTTTTTTTACTCGAAACCAGATCCAGATCACTTATTATTAATTTTAGTGGTTAAGAAAATGGGCAGCCCGAGCCCCGAACTCCCTGAACTCTCCGATCGGCAGCGCCCCGGGCAACCAGCAAAGGCATGCAGATGGGCAAAAGGTTCCTGGGCCATGAATGTGTCCAGTGTCCAATGTCCCTAGTCTTGGCTCGAGTCGAGTCAACTCCTTGCTGTGGTTTTGTTTGGTTTGCCCAGCTTGAATGCTCTCACCCAAAATGGGTTGCTTTCCATATAAGGTAAGAAGCTTCAAGGATCTAAACTTGAGAGATCTAAGGTTCAAAATTGATAATATTAAACTAATTTATACTAAAATTTATTGAAGGGGATGAACAATAAAAGGATATAAAGCCAGGAGCCAGTTCATATTCCATTTTTACTTGATTGCAACTAGACTAGTCTTTGTTCTCTATGGAAATAAGCAGTTAAATATTTAATTTAATAATAAAAATATCCCAAAACCAAAATAAATAAATACAAGCGACTAATGAATCAATATTCCTTCCCATAAATTGCGGCAAGGGTATTCCGAATTGTGGTTCCGCTTAGGCTAATCCTTTCTGTGTGCCCTGCCGGGTTTTGTTTTGTTTTCGGGGCACTTTTAATTAGTTTTGCTTTGAAGGCTCCACAGAGCAGAAGGCTCCAGGGCTGCTCCAGCTCCCGGTGGTGGAATCACCAAGGCAAAGGCAAAGGTGGTGCAGCATATGCGCTACTTGGAATGCGACGTCGTCATCTCTGCAATCCTCACAAATTCACAAACTCCCGGTCTCAGAACTCACTCATTTTCCCATTCAGTTTGGGGCAACGCCCACTTTTGGGTACGCTCCAAGTTGGCCTCAGTCTCATTTTCGGCTCTGGGTTGGCTGCTTTCAGTCTCTTCTGGTCTTTTTTTTTTCTTTTAATAGTCCTCCATTCGCCATATACGCAAATCGATTAAAATTGCGGACTGCAGCGGACTGGAATGGAATGGACACTGGGCCTGGGTTTGGGTTTGGGTTTAAGACCTGGACTCGAACGCGAACCTGGAGCCTGGACACACACTCGTATTTAAATGCCAAGTGAAAAACTATAGCCAATTACTTTAAATTAGTGTAATTCCCATGGCATGGCATCGCATCGCCGGGATTGGATCGGATCGGATCGGTTTGGGGCTTGCGCTGGGTTTTAAGCTCTTCAGCATCGCTTTGAATTGTTGTATTTATAATTTTAGAAGCGCAACATCCATGGTATTGGCTGGCCCGCGGGTGTAATTTTAATTTCTGCTCCTCCTGCTCCCGTCCCATGGTCCTGGCTGCAGTGCCATTCCGATTGGTCCATGGCTGGCTCAGCTGTTTAGAGAAGCGTAATTGCTGTGCGTCTGTCTGCGTCTAAGCCCCCCAACTTCCTCCCCCCGGAGAGTTCCATGATCCATGCTCCATGCTCCACTGTCCGTTCTCCGCACACCATGCTCCACTTCATGTCACAGGTGGTGGCTGCCACACAGGGCTCCCACTCCTGGCCACCACCTCCACTTCTACTGGCTGACTGCATTTAATAACTTTTTATTCGTATAAACCTCGTCTGAGAATGTCAGCCAGATGGGGCATATTGAGCTGGTTGTAGAGTTAACTATAAGTACATTTATTGAGCATCAGTGGCAGCATCCTAAAAGTTTTATAGATCCTTTGTAAAAGATACTTTAAAGGGTATTTTTAGCTGAAAGTTTAATCAACTTAAGAGGTACACCTCTGTTCGAGTCCTGCCATGGAAGCAGGTCCAAGTTTCTTTCACTTTTCGATCAGTTTTGCACTGTGGGAAAATATGCAGAAGCTGGCAATCAATGTCCAAAACTTTGCCCCACGGCCATGACAACTTGGCTCGATTTATGAGCCTGCGCCACACACTCCGGAATCCCCTTTCGAAACCGAGAGCCAAGCCCACTCCAGCGGGCTAAGGAAACTGGCCAAGAGCCTTCGATGGTTGTTGGTTGTTGGCAGTTTCTCATGGCTTAGATCTGTGTGGCAATAATTGATTTTAATTTATATAGCTGAAAGAATTGGCGTGTCTGGGTTTAAAAGGGAGTAATATATTTGTAACAATTTAAATCCTGCTAATATATATATATATATTTTACTTTGCATTTAGTTAATTTTAACCACAAACAAATTGAAAATTTGTGTGGCTTTTGGAAAATAAAATAAATAATTAAACAGGTGATTTGTTGTGTAAGTTTGCAAATAATTAACCTGCATTAATTGGTTATAATTATTTGTTGAAATATTTTTTGGTTTATTGATAGTAATTGAAATTAATTAATTTAAACACAACAAAGAAAATATAACATAAAATAATTTCTGTTAAGTTTTATATATTTATTTGCCGTATTTCTATTTCAAAACGTTGTTGCGGCCAAAGTGACTTGCTCAAGTTGGGGTCACCCTAGCGTATAATTGTCGGGGTCACCAATTTTGACGGCTTTTCCTGCCTCAAAGATAAGCAAGCCAAGTGGCCAGATAGAGAGAGAATCCCCCCTCAAAGTCGGCCGCGCGTTACTGGAGTGTAACTTTGCCTAATGAAATTATGAGGCATTTTTGGTCTGTTTTTGAATTTTATTTTTGCCTCATACTTTTTGGCAAGATGTTAAGGCAGCAGTGGCGGCTCTGGCTGGGAAAGAGGTTAAAATACCAACTATAACAGTTGGATTCCCATTCCGATTCCCCCCCATTCCAACGTAGAACGAACTCCCAGTTGGGGCAGCTCTGCTCCCAGGCCAGCGTACAGAAGCAATTAAAACGCGTTTTCGCAATTAAATGACTTTGCTATTTTTTATTTCCCTCCTCTTGGGCTCTGTTTTTCCCGTTTTTTTTTTCTTCTGTTGTTGGCTTTTTAGTTGAACAAAAGTTTATGTCAAAAATGTAAATCAGTGAGTTGGGAAAAGGGGGGGAGAGCCGCCGGGCTGGCAAACGGAATGACTTTTGGTAATTAGACTTCTTGACTTGGGCCTCGCCTCGCCGCCTTTTCGAGTTTCCGAGATCCGAGATCCGAAAGGGTGTCTTTTGGGAAACTGTTTCCAATTAAAAGCGGGTGGAGTTGGTAAGAAAAATAAATACAGAACACCGCCGAGTATGAAGTACGGAATTGTAATAACTTTATATCGCGTTGTCTGTTTGTTTTCTGGAGCACAACTGTTGTCAACTCAACTGTTTCGCCGGTGGCGGCGGCGGCAAAGCGATGACGGTGCACTCCTCTGGGAGGAAAGCTCATCTGTGCCATCATTATCATTATCATTTCTGGAACGCGACATTAACATTAACTTGGATCCAAAGCCGATGTTGGCTGATGCAACACACTGCCAAGCGTAACGAACACGCTTACAAAGCACAACCCACAACTAACAGCGAAACAAACAACGAATACAATCATCATTAGTGGTGTTAGTACAGGTAGCATAGAGTTTTATGTACTTACAATCAGTAGACATAAAGAAAAAATGTAGGATTCTGTATTACATTAACAATAGAAAAATTAATAAGCTGATCTAAAAGTTTGCAAAACATTTACAAGACAAACTGTTTCTAATTTTTGCTCAGATGGAATATATAGTATTGACAAACCCTTAAATTTCTTAAATAAAACCATTTTGCTTCTAAGCTGACTTCAGTTTTAGGTTCTCAAATGGTATCGTTGGGCATCCATTAGCTGCTTTTTTAATGATATTTTAAACTGCCCATTTCTTTCAGCGTGTTTTTTCTGTCTTCGATTATAACATAGTCGGCGCCATACTATATAATCATCTAGAGCAACCGAGGCGTTCGGGAAGAGTTTTCTTTTAGTACGACATCTTGGCCCGTGGTCACACCTCGCTTCTTTCCAATCCCTTCATCATTTCATCGTCATCATCATCATGCCCCGAGTTAATTGGGTTTTCTTTAAACAATTCTATCAATGCGCAAGCTTACTGCTCACCCGGGTGTGTGTGTGTACTTTGCAGATAGTCCAAGTCCAAGTCCAAGTCCAGGTGCATGTATAAGACACCTATTAGAGGCACGCTTCAATGCCTAGGAATTGCATGCTCTCCTCGCAGGGGTCTAGGCTTTTCCTAGGAACTAAGAACTTTTCGCATGTTTGCAGGCATTGGGCAGCCCTCATTATGTTTTCAGCATTTATAGGGTTTTGAAGTCCATTAACACCGAGCGAGTGCTTGGCAGAAGTTTAATTAATTTTCTTTTGAAAATGCATTGCATGTTTATCAACGTAAAGTTCAACAACATTGCTTTTGATTGTTAAGAAAATTGTTGTACTTCAGTTTTCCTCAAAGAAGTTTAAAATAATAAGCATAAAGTTTCTATCTTTGTATAGATTAAAGATGATGTCCTGTAAACTAAACATTCACTGGTAAAGATATCATTTTCTCTGAATCAGAATCTATAACCTGTAAGAGTTTCTAAGCCCCTAATTATGCATTACACCCTTTGTAATCCTCACACCATCTCGCATTGCTTCCTTTCCGGAGCCCAGCAATTTCCGTATAAAACCCATCACTGACATAACTGTTAATGCACTTCCTCCGATTTATTATTATTGGGCTCTGCTCTACGTGCTACCGATGTAGCCGTAATTCGTGGAAGTAAATTGAGATGTCAACTCGGTGGCAATGATGATTGGATCGCGCGGAGGGATAAACAGAGAGCAAGCGAGGATTTGATGAGCAAACACCGATAAGGGGTCTTTATCCAGAGATACACCGATACTCCGATACTCCCGGTTTGGGTGATGCAAAACGTGGCCACCAACCTACCGAGATTTACGATGGAAAGTGTGAGAACTCGAGAAGAGGCGACAAATGACACGGAGCTGGAAACAGTTAGGAGTCGCCGTGAGATGGGCAATGACTAGATTATTATCTCCGGACCTCGGATACCCCCACTTTTTTGGGTCATCAGTGAGCCGTGAAATATGATCAAAATATTTATGCCCTGCCGCAATTATGACCAGAGACAGAGAAACCAAAACAGAGACATGGCCAGTAGAGGCAGGCATAAAAAGTCGAGGAATCTCGGCTCTTTGCCCTCAGGTTGGGATTTTGTTACCTGCAGTGGTGCCGCAGGTATTCGTTTTATGACTCTATTTTTTTTTTTTGTTGTTCAGCTCACCATTGAAAATTGTTTTTTACGAGCCGAAGAGTTCGGAAGTGCATCGAAATTGCAATAAACATTTCGGTTTGATTTGCCCTGATTGATAGCTGAAATTCTTAAAAACTTCTCTTTCCGCGCTTAAGTGCAATTAAGATGGGCGCGGGGTCGGGCGGAGACAAAGGGAATTAGATTCAAAGACAAATTGTCGACAGAACTAAGCAGCAGCAGCAGCAGCGACACTGCAATTAATTATTTTGTCAGGCCAGCACTGCAGCTGAGCGAAGTTGAAGTTTCCCTCTTTTTATTTTCTTCTTTTCACCTTTAGCGGGTGCCAAGAGAGACAAGTGAGAAATTAAAACTTTTCCGCGGCCGCTGGAGACACAGAGGGCGAAAGGAGGGGGGCGGCAGAGACTGCACTTCCGACAGGTCAAAAATGAATCGCACAATTAAACAGTTCCCCCGGGTTTTTTGGGACAGGGCTGCCTGCCTTCAGCTGCAGAAGGTGTGAAAACTTAATTAAGCAAAGAAGCGAGTAAGAGAGAGTGTGAAATGGAAATTCAAGTTAGTCCCGACCGATAAAATCCAACAATCTTAAAGCTTAAAGACTGGAATCTGAATTCCCAACCTCAAACCCCCAACAAACGGTTGGCAATCCCGAGCCAAACTTGCCAAATAGATTTCTGCGGTTGCCTTTTGCGGTTGCTTTGACAGCAGCGACGACAGCGACAGTGACAGCAACGACTTGTTTGCTCCCAAAGTGGCCTTAAATAAATTGAAATAGAAATTCGTAGAGGGAATCTTGATGTTTAAGCCAAATATTTATGTTTTTATGCAGTAAAAAGTATTGATTTTAAATTTAAAATTGCCCAATTGCAACATAAAACATTCATTCATGATTTCATATATAGAATTCTGTAGAATTCCTAAGGATCCTCCTACCTGACCTTGCACTTAACACTGATTGCCTACCTAGCCGAAAATTCCTCTCCATCGATAGGGAAGGAGAGCAACATTCCCAGTGCATGCGTCACAAAGTCATGAAAACTATTTTCATTGCCTCACATTATGATAAGGAGGCCAATCGAAGGCCCAAAATGTGATGCCATCCTGGAACAAAGGACTCGCCTTCGGTCGGTACACGGTGTGGGCGTCGAGTCGAATCGAAGAAGAAAAAAAGAGACCACCATCGGGCCCCTGACTGCTGACTGCGACTGATTTATGCGTGCTGGGGAATTTCATGGCTGCTTAATTAGTGATTAACCCAACCCAAAACACTCCCACGAGTCCGCAGAGTGGGTTTCCAAACCTCACACAGCGACGTCTCCGGCGGAGATGGATGAATGGAGCGAAACAATCGCCTCGAATTAAACAATTAATGTGTAATTATCACAGCGATTCCTTTTTTTGCCTCGGGCCAAGCGCCAAGAAAGGAACTGCAATCGCGGGGACTTGGATTTTGAAGAAGGGAGAGAAAAAAAGCGAAGAGAGTCGTCAAAACGCCCACTAGAGAGGTGCGGGCGTCGCCGATTTCTTGGCCAGGGCGTGCCGACAAACGATCCTCGAGGGCCACGGCCAAAGCAATACATCATCATCAGAGTCACTTAGAGGGAGGGGAGGGGAGAGCAAAAGACAGGAGTGAAATCGGAAGGGATCATCAGGATCCTGGGAGTGCTGAGTAGTTGAAAACTGAATCATGTAATTTGCTCAGATAGATTGTTTCAAGCACACTTGGAAAAAATAAGATCGTTTGAGGGAGAAATAAGCAAAGATTTGCTAGAATGACAACTCTTTTTTAGTAAAGATCATTTTTAAAGCAAGAAATAAAATTTCTTTAAATGTAATTATAATTGTTAAACATTTTTGTTTTTTCTAACATACATTTTTTATCTTTCTGCTAATTTTATATATATTTTTTTGAGTGTTTTTATAGCAGGGGATGATCATCGTTAGTGGGGGCACAAAACAATTAGCTTTGGGTCAGCGTCTTGGGTTCGTTCGGGAATCGCCACTTGATCAACGATCACTGAAGGCGCCGCCGTCTGTCAGTCAGAGTCAGGAGCTTCAATTATGTTGTTAGGCTGGATCAAAGCGATCACCGATCACCAAAACTCTCAAACGACCAGAGCCGATGCGATCACCGAAAATGGTTTCGGACACTGAAAGGGCAATTAGAGGAGGCCAACTTCGAGCCTGAACGAAGCACGTGGTCAGAACTGAGATCTGGACCTTTAAATTATGCAAATCTGTTTAGGACTAAGCCCCGCAAGGACAAATTCAAACAATTGCATTAATGGCGCTGCAAGATCTGTCCTTTAAGAAGCGTTCCCAAGGATTCCCTTCCATCTGCTGAAAGAATGAATAAGTTTTTGTTTAAAAAGCGTCTCTAGGCGTGATCCCTGGAATCGGTGATCATCCTTTTGGGGGGGATAATCCGCAGCGGCAAAGCGGCACAAACAAACAAAGGACAATTAACTGTTTCGTGCTCTAATTCAGGTGCGTGAGCTGGCCCAGAAATTGATGGCAATTATTCGGAGAGCTGCTGAGCCCGCTTTAACCACAAAATTGTCCCTGATCTCGTTTCGGATCCTTCTACCGCTCTGTGCGTGTCGTCTCCTAAGCCGCATTGTCTCCGTTTGATCTCAACCGAAGGAAACGCTTGTATTTGAGGCAAAGTTAAACTCTGATGCCGCTGCCTGAGAGCGATGAAAGACCGCTTAAGGCGCCGCAGATCTGCAAAAGCATATAAAGTGCTTAGCATAATTAGTAGATCGTGCATATCTTTCTCTTTGGGCCTTTGTCTGAGCTGGAAATCTGCTTTGCCCTCATGATCTCTAGTTTAAGCAACTTAGGCAAGTCCCCTATCTTCGCTTTCCATGCACAATTCAGAAAGAAAATTTCTAACAAATTGCTGCTCAGCTTTTCTTGATCCTCCATAAATTCGTATGAAACTCCCATAAATGTCTAAATATTTACCCAAAAAGCGAGCATTTCTCTTTATATATTTTCTTGATCGAACCAAACAGAATCTCAGCTTCTGTTGTTATGGAAAGTGCAGCGGAGCAGAAGCGTTTTCCCACAGAGCTTTCCTCTTTTTGGGGTTCTTTGATCGCGCTTTTGAAAACGAAACGGATTTTCATTCTGGCTTTTCTTTTCTTTCCCCCTCCTCTCTGCCTTGGACCAATGACACCTGAAAGAGCGCCCACACGAAATTGAGACATCCACTTGGGAGCCCTGGTCCGAGATCCCGATTCCGATTCCCATAGCTTTTCGAGTGGAGGAATGCCGTGACGGGTGTTGCATCGGGGGGATTAGTGGCACTCCGGACACTCCGTCGGGCAAGTGATCGTAATGACTTTTGGATTTGATTCCGTGGGAACACTGATCACCGAACCGAACAAGCAACTGCAGTGACACCCAAACACGGCAAAAGTGCTGCTGGGTCTGGATGTGGAGTGGATCTTTCGGATGACAGCTGCTGCTGTTGTGGTGGATCATTTGCATAAATTCCGATCCGTACCTGCGTTCGTGCATTAAATTGTCTGTCGACCGCAAGTGGTGGAGACACCACCACCACCTTTGGCCTGACCAACTGCTGCGGTTGGCGGAGCTTTCATCCGCTTCGGCTCCATCAAAGTTCAGGTGCAACAATGTTGACATCTTCTGCCCGCCCTGCCACCGCCTTGCCTCGCTTCTGTCTCGCTCTGTTTTGGAAATATTATGCAGGGTAATCCCTTAATCGCCCAAGGTCCGGCCTCCTATTGTTTGGGTCACATTTTTCCACTAATTTCCTACCGGGCATATTTGGCATTCTTTGCTAGCCCACAAAAGGATGCGAAATTTCTAATAATCCCTAAGTGGACTAATCCCCTTTTGTATGTCCTTCCGTTCTCCGTCTTGGTCTTTGCGAATTTTTCCTACAATTTTTTAATAACTCTTTTGGAAAGCAATGGAAAATGTATTGGGAAATGTATTATCCCGGCGATTGTCCTGTGGGCGGATATGGATATTTAATACTTTTATTCATGTTTGTGTTGAAAGGCAGGGTCAAATGTGAGTTAAATTTTGAACGGCGGCAAAGTTTTTGAGGATTTCCCCGAGCCGAGCAGTAGGAGTGTTTCCCGAAAATCGATCGAGACAATTGTTGAGCAGTGATCCGCTGGCCAGAAACGGGTTTCCCGTTGGACAAGTCTTATCTGCTGTGCTGCGACACCATATGCTTGTGTGTTTATCACCCCCCCTCAAACTCTGACCTCTCGGGGAGGCTCTCTGCACAGCGAGCTTCACACATCTGTTGTTCGGTCAGAGTCGTCCGGAGACTGCCGTCGTTCAACGAAGGTGGTCCAGGTCTGTCTCCGCTTAATAACCGAATAAAAAATGATAACCCGAAAATAAGAAGACATCAAAGAAGCCCAGCCACAGCCACAGACTGCAGGCCAAATTAAGAGAACTCTCTGCGGCTCTGTGGCAGAGCCTAACAAGCTACGTGAAAAAAAAATGAAAGAACAGATAAAAAGAAATGAAGGAAGACAGGTATATGAAGGCAGTTCGGTTATGGGATACCTTTTACCTTATAAAAATCGGAAATATTTTAAGTGATATTCATGTTCCCATTGCGTTCGAATATACCCAAAGCATACCCTCGAATAAAGAGCGAGAGAAGCGAAGCCATAATGCACAAAGGGTCATAATGATCGGCAAAGATCGCAGCGCAGCTTGGAGACCGAAGACCACCGCCGTCTAATTTATTCACAACGAGATGTGGGGACCGTTGGATTCTGTTTTGGGGTCTGTGCCTGCGTCTCTGCTCGCGGAGCCGCTCTTTAAACTCTTATTAATGAGCCGCGCAAGTGTCGCACGCAACGCGCCGATTAAGGCCCAGTTAACAGGGCTCGAAGGTGGCGACCGACCGTGTCCATGTCCGTTGTCCAAATCCAAGTCCGCATCCAGGGCCATATCCCGTATCCATGCACTTGAACAAATTAGGAACCAACTTCAAAAACTATATACAAAAACATAGATTTTATGTGATAAAATTTAAGGGTTTTTGGCCAACAGAAAAACATTATTGCAGATTTTTTATTAAACGATTTTTTTCTTTGAATTAAATAAATTTCCCAAGTGTATCTGCGGATTAAAGTGCAGTCAGGCCAATGCTTTTATCGGCCTAATGGTCCCCGATCCATGGACCGCCTCCGTGTGACAACACTGGGAACTTGCTGTTTCAATTAAGGCTGCCCATAAACTTTCCCGGCGAGATTCCCTTTCTCCGCGACTGTATCTTTATCTGTGTTATCTCCGCGGCTTGTCACTCGCCCCGATTTTGTTTTCCACTAAATAAAGACATTAATAGGGCCGGTCGGTTGGTCGGTCAGTCAGGCAGGTTCTGTTTCGTGTTTCGGTCTTAGCTGGGATTTATTAGGGACCACCTTTCGGACTGTGACTGTGACTGTGGCTTAACACTTTTTTAATTTCACTTGCCACACGGGGCAATCAATCTTGGTCCCTGGATCGGGATCGGGATCGTTACCGTGGAGTTATGGGCCTGAGAAATGGTCACCGGGGACGACGAGGAGTAGTCATAAACCATCATTAACAAGGCAGCTGCCTCTCCGGCGCTACAGAGCGGTCATAACCATGGATCTTCGACATGGACCTGGACATTGGATGCACTTTTTGAGGGCAGCAGCGATCATGTGCGCAGCACAAGTTCCATAGAATCCCAGCTGCCGTGCGGTAAGAGTGTTGACATCTCGCCTTCTTGTGGGGTCTGGAATATCTGGTGGTGTGTATGGTTTTTTGGGAATTATGTTGGGTTTATTGCAAGTCTCGTTCGGGGTTTGGAGTCAAAGATTCGAGGGAATTCGTTACGCAGTGCAGGCAGAGCTTTCTGCTCCAGTTTTTCTATTCTTCTTCTATGAGATTTAAGCCGATTAGAGGTCCACCAGGGGTTTCCTCTCTCTCTTTTCCTAGCTTCAGATGTTGAAAATAGTATCTTCTTATACTTAGTGCTTCTTTGGAATATTTCTCAGGCCTAATACTTTTCTATATTAATAATAAATAATATAATAATATATTTATAAATTATAAATTCCGCTTCTGTATTTATATGGAAGTATCTCTTAAAATTCTTGGACCTTCACAACCTTCGTCTCTAATATCCCAATTAACGTTTCAAACATTTAACCAGAAACCCATCTTATCGACGTGTTGAAATGCATTCTAGCTTCTCATTTCTATATATCTACCTTTCCCATTCCCTGGGTTTCTTAACCCCGGTATCATATCGTAATCCCGGTAATCCAACTCGCCAAACGACCGAATCAAGCACATTTTCATGAATGAATAAGCTAAGTGAATGAAATTTCGATTTCCACAACTCCTACACCACAATAGAGATAGATATATGTGTGTATATATAGTATCTGTATATTGAGAGGGCAACTCAACCTACTCGCGCATGCAAAACACGATTTACTATTAAGGCAAAACTCGCAGACGGAAAAGATCGCGGAGTGGCGAGGAAGCCAGACAACAAACCACTTTTGACGTCGTCGTCGTCGTCGCATAGAAGCAATTGAATCGAGTTGGAGTTGAATGGAGGAGTATCCAGTCGCACAAGTCCGAAGCCCGGAGGAGTTTAGAGTTTTTAGACCCGGCTCCCCATTCATAAATGGCCATGGCAAGCGGGTTTTGGCAACGTGCTCTTCAGCTCTGCAGAGGATGAGTCATCTCCTCGGTTTAGCTGGCAATGGGGCACGTGATGCCATCGTCGAGGTGTGTCAATTAGCAGTTAGTTGTTGAAGTTGAAGAGGCGGCGGTCACAGGAGAATAAGGAGGAGCTGGATGAGGATGAAGAGTAGGTAATCGCTGGTTGCTTAGGTCCAGGGCGTGAGTCATCTCTAAGGAGTTGTTCTGCAGAGCTTAGTTGGGGTTTAAAAAGTTCGCTCAGGCTGGGTTCCAACACAAAATTAAGCTTGAAAAATTGGTTGAATAAAAAATATAAATATTTATTGTGTAATTCTTAAGATTTAATTGGGATTAGTTGAGAATATATAAAGTAAATTTCTATTATTTTCTTATTAATATAATTCTTTGTTCAGTAAACTCAAGATCAAAACAAGTAAAATGCATCTTGATCCTAAAACTAGTTTCCAAATATTGGAATCAGGGGAGCCAAACGCCTTTGCCAATTTATGAATGAAGCAATTGCCAACTGGTTTTCCTGTGCCGCAAATAGACTTTGTCTGGAGCTGTGACCGAAAGCCAGACGTGGATGCAGACAGAGACTGGCGGCAACCGACAACTGGCGACTGGAAGTGGGCAACCCACATGATCCGTGGCCCGCCGATTGTGCGGGTGTCCACATCCACTTTAATACTGTGTATCCACATCCGCTGGCTTCTCTATTAAATGCGGAAGAGGGCGGCGTTCATTTGTATGCGGCACCTCCTCATCCGAGACCCTTGGTCCGACCACATCCCGCTCACGTGCTGGGCGGGATTCCCTCTCAGAGCTCTCTGGTTTGGTTGGGGCTTTGGTTTCGGCTTCGGATCGGAGTTCTGGGTTTGGCATTGTCGGCGGCTCACTTTGTGGCGCCCACAGCCGCGTGCCGCTTTGATTAATTATGCGGTGCAATGTGGCCACCTCCTCTGCCTCCTGCTCCTGCTTCAGCTCCAGCTGCTGCTGCTGCTCCCCTTCCCTTTGAATGGTTAGCTGTCATTGTTCTGGCATATTTGTGTGGTTCATTCGGCCGTGGCTGCCACACACACAACAAGTGACCCAATTATGAGGACATCGATGAGGTGTATCTGGACATGGCGAGATGATTTTCCCTGCCCACGTTTGATAACAGCGCCAGGTCATTATTATTTCTGGTAAAGCATCTTTTTGTGTATCTGAATACGTTTGGTTTATGGTTAATTAATATTTCAGGGTTTATTTAACTTATTGATTTGGGAAATGGTTTAATAGCTCTTTATCAAACTAGGAATTCTCCCAAAAATATCTCCCAACTAACAAACTTGCTCTTAACTTCTGGCAAAGCCAACCTCAACATTTTCTATTAAATCCATTCTCCTGGCTAAACTTTATCCTTGACTTGATTTCCCGGCTGCTCGCCTACTTGTTCTTATTTTGTTACAATATTCCTTGGCGGTCGGCAAAATTTCGCACAAAAGTTGCAACAAAGTGGCGAAAACAGCCGCCAGCAGAAGGCTTCGCGAAATTTTACAGTCAATTAGACGACGGCCACAAGCGGGAAGTCAGTTTATGACTGAGGCACCTTTAAAATCTAAGGATACGAAGGCGTCAATCCTTTCTTTATAAGGATTGATGGGCAAAGGGGCAAGATAATACATTTTATAAAGTATTTTATTTCATTCGCCATACTTAAATTGTAAATTACTTCAATTTAAGTTCTCTTACAAAGGGCAGGTGTCCTTGTCAATGCCATAGAGCAGTAGGAATCAGTGTCAGAAGCAGGGGAGCCAGGCACGAGCGCCACAGCAGCTGCTGCTGCCGTCTTAATCCGAAATCAGAATGGTCAACGGACAGCGGCTAATTCCCCCGCCTTGCTTGGCAAAAAGGCAACAATGAATGCACAGGGTGAAGGTCAGATTTCGGGCAATCAAACACAATGGACAATGGCCGGCAAAAGAGGCATCGTTTTGAATATGAAATGAGATTGGTAGCCGAATGGCCTGGCCGTAGGTGGACTCCAATTACCCTACGGCAGCTGGAATCGCCACGGATTCAGAATCGGATTCGCAATCTTCTTGATCTCGATTGATCTTTCAATCAATGGCAGCTGCCTTGTCTTCCTCCGAAGTGCGCCAATTTTCAATTCCAAACGTCAATATTTGCCTGGACTCCCAGACGGGAGATTCGATGAGATTCCAGGAATGCCCTCTGCTTTTGAGGGAATAATAAGTTGAATGAAAGAAAAGTAGTAGGCTAAGAGTTGCTCTGTATTTAAACTTTCAATACCTTCAGCTAATTTAGATTTAAATTAAGTAACAATTAGGATTGAGATTTTTATCTCCCAAAATTTAAAACCATTTAAAAACCACCTCAAACTGACAGAGGAATCTCTTGTAATACTTTTTTTTAACTTCTTGCTCTTTGAACTTTAACGTCCCTCATATCTTGATGGCCAATCATCAGTACATTGCCAGATATTCTCCACTTAATCCACTGGGAATCACACAGGTTATCGCCAGCTTTTTATCGTGCCTCCGACGAGGACGACGACGCCGCCCCAAAAGGAGCCGCGTCATCAGCGCAGATTGAAATAATTCAAAGTTGCCAACTTGCCAAGTCATCACCGCCGAATGGCCGAATTGGCCAGGAGCGGGCGCAGCCTGTGATCTTTGCGAGAGAGAACTCCTCAGCGGGATAGGAGGAGATGAGGCCAGCGAGCGGAGATCGCGTGCGATAGGCAACGTCAATATTTGTGTTTATTTCTGACCGTTCCGGCGGGATGATGATTATGAGGTCCTTGTTAGTCCGCTTGGATTGGCGGCGCTTTCGCTTTGAGGTCGCTCACAAGTGGCTGCCCAATTTGCTCTCTGTTTGTGTATCATTTTGTGGGCCTGGCTAATTGTTTTGTGCCCTCGAAGATCGGCTACCTGACCCGATTCCGATCTCGATCTTGCTCAGCGGCATTATTTGCCCTGATTTCTTTTTATTTTTGTGGTCGAGATGTGGGAAACCAGCAACCAGGCTAGAAATTCAGCAAGTACACTAGGTTTTTCGTTACATTTTATGTTTACTGGCAATTTTTTATGGGATTTATTAAAAACGGACACAGATTTGTATACCTATCGTCGAAGAATATGGTTTTAATAGTTTCAAAGGAGCACGAAAGCCCAATTGGTCGATGTTTCACGCTTGCATTTACGTAGTACTATTTAACCCGAGTTGGCTGACTATTTTGGCCTTTTCGGAACTTTCTTCGATTAAACCTAAAAGTCTATAAAAAGCATCTAACTAAAATCTCTATAAACTTGATAAAAAATGAACTCGGAAATAAAAATACAATTAAGTTCCATCACGAAAGCATGTGCAACTCTGCTTCACTTTTTTAACCGAATTGGCAGCCTTTTTTGGCCATTTCGAAACGTCATGTGCATTTATCCGGTTGTGCGATTCCTTTTACTTGTGAAGAAAAATCAATTAACCCTAAAAAAAGCTTATAAAATGGATGTAGATGAAATAGAAGTGATCGAGGAGTCATCCGGGTAAGCAAATAATCCTTTACATTTATCAATTAGTTGCATTAAAACCTCTTTTTTCAGTTCTGAGAGTAGCGTAGTACTAATGGAAATTTCAGAGGCAATGCTGGATCAGTCAAAGAAAGACAAGATGTCATTGCTTCAATCTGTGCTGGACAATAAGCTAAAGCATGAGGTAATTTAAATAAAACCATTACGACTAGTATGAAAATTATATTTTGTATATATATTTCCATCAGGACCTGGCTCGCCAGTGGCTTCACCAATATATGAAGAACCCGAATGCCGCTCTGGTCGAAATACTGCAATTCGTGGTGGAGGGCAGTGGCAGTCAGTACAAGATCCCTAAGGACACCACCCGACCTTTCGTCTACAGGGATATCTTAAATGGAAGCACCGAACAATTTTGCGAAGTAAGTTCTAGCTGGGATTAGGTTTAAATCTTCAAATCTAATTGTGCATTATCTTTCTTAGCTGAGCAATTATTATCCATTGATAATGAAGAACAGTGCCCAGAACTTTGAGCGTAAGGTGGGAGACTTTGTTCAGTGTCTGCTCAAATTGGCCTATGATACACACATTATTTTCGATGACATTTTCATCTATGAGGTGTCGGGATTTGTGATGGCATGCTCTGAGTCCAACATGCGTCCAATTCGCCACACCAGCACCATGATAGGTGAGTTTATTCTTTCCAAAAAACGTAAATATATGTAAAATCCTAACCTAAGCTATAATTTATAATTTAATTTTTGGATCTCCTGCAGGACTTAAAATGCTGACTGCTTTGAATGAATTTCCAAGTGTGGCGGAGAAAGATGGACAACTGGAAAGGCTTTGGCAGCGCATGTTCAATTGCCTCTTTGTGGAGCGTCGCATGGATGTGGTGACCGGAATAAGGTTGCTGTGCGTCACCGAGCTGGGTCACTGGTTGAGGAAATATCCCGAGGGCAATATACAGCCCGAAAGCTCTCGCTACTTCTATGAGGGCCTGAAGGATAACCATCCAGATGTGAGAAAGTCCTGCTTGGAGAGCCTCACCGAAATGGCTGCTGGCAACGAAGACCTGCGAGCAATGTGCCTGGAATTAGCCCTGGAGTACCGCGACCTGATCATGTTCATCTGCGTGGAGCGGGAGTGTGAACTGGGGGAGGATGCTTTACGCTTATTGACTGATTTCTATCGGACTTCGCCGACAATCTTGAGTAACGTAGATTGCCGGCTGCTGGATCAACTGATGTTTGCCGCCAATCGCAGCTTGGCGCATGCGGCCGCTGGACTTTTTATGCTGCGCTGGATGTTTCCACAGCAGGGAGCCTCTTCCTCCCAGGTAATCCATCGCCTGCTGGATTTTTGTATTCAAAATGTTAAGCATGAGCATGCTGCCTATTTGGTGGATGCACTGATTGATAGTTGTGACCTGATTCTGGACTGGGAGACCATGGCCGACATGCTAATGAAGGACGCGGCAGCGTCGATGCTGAACTCAAATGAGAGATCAGCTCTTATTGAGATCCTTTGCCGGGGCGTTAAACAGGCCATTACCGGTGAAATCCCCCCGGGCAGATATACGAAGGATTTGATTAGAACGCCAAAGGTGGAAGCCAAACTGAGAGCCACTCGGATCCTGGCCCCTATCCTGTCGCAGCTTCTGCAGAAGCATTTGTCGAATCCTCAAGAATTGGAGAATCTCCTGGAGCTGCCGCAGCTCTTTAACTTAACCTACTACAGCCAGGGGGAGAACGTTTTGCAGCTGGAACTGTTGCTCAAGCAGATAAAGGATATTATGCATAAACAAGGCAACGACTTTGTACTGCGGATGGCAGCCTTCACTCTGGTGCATCTCAACCGCATACCGTGCACCAAGCCTCATATCCAGGAGCTACTTCACACTGCGGTGTTCAAGTACAAGTTGGCCTATCGCACATGGCAGCAAATGTACGGAACTGCAAGCTCATCTTCTGCTAGCTCGTCCTCGCGGGACGACACTTCGTCACAGGCTTCGTCCCCGGGTCGGAGGCGATCACGCAAACTGCTGCGCTCACTGCGCTTGATCTCGGCTCTGTACAGATATTTTGATCTCAGTGGCTTTCATCTGACGGAGTCGGTTCTGTCCAGTCTAAAGCGTGTGCATAGGGATCAGGATCATAGTCCGAGCAGAGACGACCTGCCGGCAGCGGCCACGGTACAGTATTTGGAGGTGTGCTATTATAGTCTCAACTGGGATTTGCTGAACGTCAAAAAGGCAGATAATAACCACAGTGATCTGGAGTTGGAGGAGTCCTGTGCTGCGCTAAAAAAGCATCTAGAGGACTACCTCTCTGTTGCCTTACACCTGGTTGACAAGGGAGATGCAGCCCTGGCCATAGATGTGAGTAAAAATCCGTATAAAAGTCAGAGCGATTTTTCTTAATAAATATCTTCTTCCAGAGCTTTGGCACCATTTGCGATTTATATGTGCTGTTCGGTGATCCACTGATTCAGGATCCAAGATCCTTTATACGCTCTGTCCGATACGAGCCTTCAATTAAAGAGTTTGAGTTGCTGGAGACATTTGTCCTAAAACATCTCTTTACTGGGAAGCAGCCACTGGACCTGATCAAGGATACCTTTTTCGACGAGCTGCAACGACGACGTTACATCCTCTCAGGCTACAGCAAGCTGTTGGCTTACAATATAATTCCCACAATGAGAGCCTGCCAAATTTTGCAGTATTACGACAAGGTTAGTGATGTCGCAAAATATGTTTTCATATAATATTAATGTTTTGTGTATCTTCTAGTACTATGCCGCCTTTGGCGACCTCATGCGTACTGCCATGGAGCAAGCAATGGACATCAATCCGGTTAACTATGGGATGACCATGCTGCACACCTGCCTGCTGCCATTTCAGCAAATCATGACCGATGTCAATCATGAAGGCGTCAGGGCCAAAAGCACTCTGGAATTCCGTCAGCTCCTAAACTTGGCTCACCGTCTGTCGGAGAATTATAACAATAATCTCCTAAAGAACCGTCATAGTGTCAATGCCCTTCACAGAGCCGGCATCTTGTATGTTATGGAATCGATGTCCGATGATGCGGCAACAGCCGCACCAAAGAATTTACTTTTCCTCAGTGTCCTCAAGGAGTTTGTACCGCAACTACTGAATCAGGACAGGGTCACTGTGGCCAAGTTCCTGCAGCGCATCGAAGAGCCTTCACTGCCGTCGGTCAACAGGGAGGAGTGGCAGCCATTAGAGGAGTATCGTAGTGCTTTGATTACCAAGAACTAGTATTTCTTGATGCGATTGTTGAGGGCCTTAAATAATTTTAATTATGATTAATGAATATGTTTTGAGCATCCAAACGATTGAATAAAGCATAAATTCGTGTAGGTTTGGGGCTTCAATAGAAAGTCCCTATTTTTTTCTTACGCTTTATATTTAGTTTCTCCTTTTTTCAATTTCAAATATTATTGTTCGAGTTCTATACATATTTCCCAAATGCCTTTCCCCTGGCAAAGAGAGAAACGAAGCTTTTCCTGTCACTCAAAATGGTCACAAAAGATTGCGTAATAACGCCCCAGTCCCAGTCCCAGTATCTTGTATCTTGTATCCTGTATCTGGTATTTTGCAGGCTGCAATTCAGACAGTCAGTCAGCTGCCGGTTGTATCGAGTTACCAAGTCCCATTCATATCGCAGGCTGCTCGGCAATTTTCAATTCCAATGCCCGTTCGCTGACAAATTGACTCGCACAACCTTGTGGGTTCAGTTCACGCGGAAGGACATGGGATGGGTCTTGGATTCCTTTTGGCTGCACGAGCCAAGGACACGGCCTTTGACACCCTCGGAATCGAAATGGATTGAATGGACAGAGGGGAGAGAGAGAGTCCAAGGTGTGCGCTGCATTTTGGAAACGAAACTAAATGAAATTCAAGTGGCTATTGGGTCACTTCTGGTTTTGGTTTTCAAGTGCTTGTCGCTCCGCCTGTCCATTTCCTTGGCACATGCCAAGTGGTGGAGTATCCGATTACGAAACGTGGGGGGAGGGGCAGGGAAACCTAAAAACTTCCACTTTCGCAGATTCCATGCGGCGGCGGCAGGACTCGCAGCTGTGGGAGATGCTAAGCGGAACATTCCTGTGTCCATCAAGCACACGGTGGATCGGGTACCGAATAGGTCGATTGGGGCAACAACATCTGGGCATATTGATCTTAATTGGAACATCTCCTTAAAGGGAGCACACTTGTGCACTGGGCGAAAGCAGTAACAAAGAAAATATATGTAAAAAGAAGAATTTAATGAAAGTAAACTTTGTTTTAAACATTTTTCATATATTTCTAGTCCCTTAAGCTAATTATAATTACAAAATAAAAGGTCCTAAGGATCAAATGGTTTTCTCCAGTGTACCTGGACAGGTAGCAACGAACCGAGGAGAAGTGAGCGCTTTCCTGGTTCCATCAATTTCGCGTAACGGACTGCAAGAACCGCTAGGCCATGGCAATTGCATTTCACGCTCTCTTTCGATCTCCTGCGATCTGAGATCAGCGATCCCGCAACGGAACCTGATCACAGATGTCCTGACGGCCAGATCCGAATCTCCCTCGGTTGCGGTTTAACGAGATGTGGACCCGCCTCCTCGACACACGCCTCCACAGAGGGAGCAGGAATCTCCCCTTTGTCGACGATTTGTTGGTCCTGATAAACCCAACTGGTCGCGAGGCGAAAGTGTAGCACACAATTCCGAGACACGCGCATCTGTCGCTTACCTTGGGTTTCGGACAAACAGTTGTGGCAGCCGAAAAACTGGAGGAGAAGAATTGTCTTCGCAAAAAAAATTCCAAAAAGGAGTTTAAACACCGAAGAGGGGTCGACACGTGGCACTTGATTCGTATCACATTTCTGGACTATTTCGGGAGTTTACATTTCGGCAAGGAAGGGTTCCTCCTCTCTTTATATATATTTTTTTTTGTTAACTCCTCCACGCCAACTGTCAACCCATTTGGCCGATATTTATGGCCAGTTGCCGGTGGGCATTCGGGTACTTTTGCTTTTGCAACTGTTATTAACATGAATTTATAGCTTGTTTCGGTGTTTTTTGGCTGAAAATTTAAATTTCAAGCGTACAAAGTGTGACCACGCCGGGAATTTTAGCGCTATTAAGGCTTAAAAGGGTTAAGAGCGTTGCTAGCCCAGAGGAAATATGGCTAATGGGAATGGAGAGAGGTAGCCACTTTTGGGAATGTTTATATTAAGATAATCTAAACAGGGTTTTATATCTAATTCAACAAAATTAGAAAATAAATTTGAATTATTTAAAATATACCCAAATCAACTTTGAATTTTTTTCCTATTATATTATTTAATAATAATATATCATATTTTATTAAAATTTCTTCAAGAAAATATCTTTAAAATGCTAATAGGCTTAGGAAACTTGGAGTTGTCACCCGATATATTGAAAACATATCTATTATAATAAAATATAAGCATATTTCTCAAGGATTTTATTTATTTCTACTTATATTCTTTTGTATAATTTATAAAAAAGTGTATATATTTATATACAGAAATCGAATATATGTGGCCTTTTAATTAAGTGCTTTGCTCTCAACCTAATTTCCCATCATTTATCAAACTCTTTCAGGACCCTTTCCAGTTCTCATACCACTTTTTTGTTTTGAAAAATCTCTTTCTAATCGCCTGGAGTGCAGGCAACATAAACAACATTAACAATATTAACTTAACCAAATCCCCGTGTTGGCCCCGTCAAGTTGCGTGTAAAAACATGAATTCCTCGATTCATCATCGCGACAGGAGGTCGGTAGGTCGGTCGAAAGGACAGAGCCTTGCGGGTCCTTGCCGCGGTTCCATTGATAAATGCCAAAAGAAATTTGTCGATTGTCAATCAGAGGATCTTGAGTTTGAGTTTGAGTTCGAGGTGATCCTTCGGCTGACAGCAAACACGCGGTGTGTTGTCCTGGCTGGTGTTTTTGTTATTGTCGCTCCTTCTGCTGCTGCTGCTGCTGCCGTTCCTGCCTAATGTCTTGGCAAACAAGGAGCGCGCCGCGCCTGGCGACGACTTCTGCCCCGGTAGTCCCGTGTCACCGTTCCCTTGCCCTTACCCTGACATGTCCTGTAAATCGGGCTGCCTGTTTACAAATGTGTCGCCATCGCGTAATTCAATCCTTGCCGCGCGGCTAGCACAGGATGCGCTCGACAGCCGTCGCCGGCTTGGCAACCAATAAATACCATTTAGATGTTGCCTTAAGAAGGACTCTTGCCTCCGCCCCTTTGAGGCTTACGTTTCCTACTACACTGGGGGAAAACAAAGGTACCTGCAGGTGTTTGAAGGAACTAATTGATTTCAAGAAATTTTTAAAAAGATAATATAAAATAAATATATTCATAATTTAATTATATAAATATTTTCTGTCACTTAAAAGAGTACAATTAGGAGGAAGAATTCACATTATAGGTTTCTCTTTAACAAATATTTCTTTATTCCTCCCGGATGTATTAACCTTAATTGAATCCCACATAAAGTTTTAGGCATTTGGCTTAATCTATTGTTATTTATTTATTAAATGAAATTGTTTTCCGTGCTTGCCTGTGTGTCAACACAGTCATGTGTGTGTTGGCATGTCGCCGTCCTTAACACATGTCCTTTGACACAGACGCAGCACGCAGCACACAGCACAGTGTCTGCAAGGGACAAAGGTTCCAAGGTGCAGCTGAACTCGCGCAGGACACGCATAAATTAACGAATCCGTTGCGCTGATTGCAGCTCTAATCCCCAATACTGATCCCGGTGCTGATCCTGCACCTTTTTGCCCCATTAGCACGCGTCCTCCATGCACGCGTTTAGTCGCCACTTGAAGGGCTAAACGAATTTCGACTCCATTCCGGCGGGATTGGTTCTGGAGACCTTCTTGGCTCAAGTGCCAAGGGTTAAAATTAGTCGAGCCCTGTCAGCAAATCTGATTTACGCGCCAGCTGCTCCTCCAGCAGAGGTCCTTGTTTTCTTCTTTCCCCCTTCAAGAAATCCCTGCCGCGTTTAGATTTTCGGAACTGCCGCCTCTCTTTTTCTCAAATTATAATTTTAGTGGCAATCTAATTAAGCAATTACAAGCGTGTTCTTCTGTGGAGTCGCTGATTTATATGTCGATGGACTTGAAAAGGGGGAAAGTTGTAAGGGGAATCAGAGGGACAGATGTTGTGTCTTGGATTCTCTGGAGAATTGACATAGAGATTTTGTTTATTTAAAACATTTCTTGTGGGTTTCTTTGGATATTTGGGCATAGTTTGCACATCAATTTGTGCATTTAACATTTAAAATATATTCATATAAATTTTTAAACTAAAATAAAGTTCATTTTTTTGGCATTTTCCACTTCATTAGCTTTACAAAATATGAAGGTCTTCTGACCTCCCCTGGACACTTGACCTGACACACACACACGAGGGCGACAGTTCAATTAAATGCAATATTTACAACACCTGACACGGACCACAAACTGGACAAATTAGTTGACAGCCCGCCAGGCAGACCTATGACCACAGATGGTCAAGGGTCAAGTGCTGCTCCTCAATGCCACAGATGCACTGTTCTTCTTCTGTGGCCCAGTGGAAAGGAAAAGTGTGTGGAAATTAATTACCATATCCATGGATATGGTTTTCCTTTTTTCCTCCCTTCCCCCGGATATATACATATCCCCCACGATTAATCATCCGCGGAGACATAACTTTCGGTGAGATTTTTAATGACTGCGCCTGCTGTCATCGCTGTGATCGTAAAAACTCCCTGGCCTCTCCGGAGGCCATCAAATAGATTTATTATTGAAAATATTTTGGCTGTCCCCGGGATTGTTTTGGGTCCTGTCATGGAAGATGGGACAAGGATGGGCAGGATGAGGCTGCGTTTGTGGATGCCCAAAGCAAATGTTGTGTTAAATTTATTTTTATTGCACTTTTGGCCTTTTATGATGAGTCGCCGCCCTCGGGTTTTCCTCTACCATATTATTGTTTAGACATTTTCCGGGGCATTCGATTTCGATTTTGATGCGGCTCGTAAAATGGCAAATGGTCAAACATTAGGAATTTCTTGGGGGGAAGGCAGCAGCAGATGTTCCCTTTCCCGTGTCTCTGGAAAATCAATAACTTGCAATCAGCATGTTACAAGAACAGAAGCTCATCCACAGTAGCCGCCAGCTCTCCATATCGATTGATGTCCGTTTGTGGCTGCCGACAATCCTGCACTACTAATTAACCCTTGTAGTTCCGAGAGATGGATGATGACAAAAAAACAGGGAGAGGGAGAGATGGGGCAGGAGAAACAACATACAACACCTTTACACATAATTAGGGGCCTGTTGACTGCACCCGGCATCCGATATGTGTGTCTGCCTATATGGAAGGTAAACACATGTCTCCCCCAAAAGGCACTGAGGAAAATCGGGTTTCATATGATTTTTAAACTTGAAAAGATATAATTAATTTAATTACTTATTCAAAGGATACTTAAACATTTGATTTGAGTTTTCTCTCTCAACGTAAGTTAGACCATTCTTAGCTTCTGTGTAGATTTCCCTCAGTGTGCGCCTCACCTTCTACTTATCCACAAAGCACCTCTAGCTGTAGCTTCACTGAAGCTGTTACTGCTGCCATTCATTAATCCACATAGAAATGCCAATGCCAGAGAGTACAAGAGAGAAAGAGATGTTGATGGAGATGGTGATGCTGGAGCACTGGCTGCCGTGCCGCCTGGTGGTGACCAAAGGCGGCGGCACAACAACAAAGCGTCCAAGAGGCCTATTAGCCACAATAAAGAGGCAACTCCACCTCGCCTCCCCCCCCCTGTATGGAGATTCTATTATGCAGATGAATGGATGTGGGACTGTCTGACTGGCTGACAGACTTGACTAGATGTTTGTATATTTGCCCCGCCAGATGCCATTACAATGTAAACCCGACAAAAAGTTCACTCGGCAAACTGGATGCGGGCTCGGTGACGTCTTCATCTACGAGGCAGAGGCAGAGCCAGAGACAGCACTTCCAGCCACCGCAGCGGAACAATTGATCAAATATCATAATTTATCAAATGACAATGCAACAGGCGGCGGCCTCTGAACGTTTCCATTCCCATATTTACTTGCCCCAATCCCCACACCATTGCCCATCTCTGATCTTGGATCGTTCTCCGTTCTCCATTCCATTCGAAAGCTACAACTTAATTTATTTGAACAATTTAAGTCTGTCGCCTGTCGTTTGTTTGGGATTCTCTCTATATTTATTTCGATGGTCAATCCCATTGGCCCCAATCTATTTAGCATAATTGCAGAGAGAGGCCGACCAGGTGATAGTCCCATGTATCCCCGGAGCGCATTCTTGTGACCCCACAGGCACAGACTAAAGCGTGTAATCCTAGAAAGACCCATTGGTCTCAAATAACCGAATTAAAAGACCAGAGAAAATATTGGGACAAACCGATTATTGTTCTATTATGGTAAACCTGATCATCGCATTAGTTCTTATCTTACTTTTTTGGGGGATTTTCTTTGGGTTTTGAGAGATGGAAAATTGGGAAACTGTGTCATGTTTGCTCACAAATTGATCAGTTAAATGGGCAAAGGGGTTGATTTCAGCGACCTGGTTGGTCTGTTAGATTATGTGGGGTATTTAAATTTTATATATTTTTATTTTTAAATATTAAAAGTGTTGTTCTCATAGTATTATTAAACAAAAAAGAGCAACCTGCGACTTTACTCTCCATCATAAATTCTTGTGTTTAGATTGTCATTTATTTTTGGTATAAAACAGCCAGTGCAAAATTCGATTGTATATATTTTTCGCATATTTTTTGGGTTTTCCCATTTTTGCCCTTTGACATGGAAAATTTCGAGAAGGCCAGAAAGCTGCAACAGCTGGCCGGAGTTCCTTCGCCGGCTATCACCCGCTGCTGTTGCAACTGCAAGCGGAAGCTGGATCCCTATCAGCTGTTCGATGACAATGTGGAGGACATTGCCAAGAGCCTGGCACAGGTAATGGTAATCTGCGGCATCGGCACAAAAAAATCCCGCATGGCCAGGGGCATTATCAAGCGGGCCTTTGTATATCATGAGCGCCTGCGCACCAATTGCCCCCCAAAGCCGGCACCGGGAACGCATTTGAATCGCGAGGATCTGCTTCAGGCACTGCGATTAAAATGCGAAATGGAGCCCGTAGAGGCAATGCTCTCGTATTCGATCATCAAGCGTGCCTTCAAGGCCTTCTATCACGGCAAGCCGCCAGTGACTATCAGTAATCCCATTGTGGACGCAATGGCGGTGCACACCCAGCACTCGGCCTGGATGCATGCCGCCCACAAGACCGCTCGCATTTTCGACAACTACAAGGCGTCCTTTTTCTGGGCCCACCAGCATTACGAGCGTCAGATCAAAATGGTCTACACTGCCCTGTACCAGCGCATGACGACCAGGTCGGATCCGCTTATGGTGCCCGGCTGCCCCTGCAAGGGCTGCTCCAAGCAGGAAGTGCCCGGCCATCCCAAGGCGGGCCAGCGGCCGATGCAGAAGCTAACGATTTCGGAGGGGGCTGATCTGCCCGAACCCTGCATTATGTGCGGCCTGCAGATTCCCCGAATGTCCATCCAGGATGTCAAGATGAAGAAGAAGATGCCGCGACCCATCATCAATCATGAGGTGAATCTGCCGCGATGCCTGCAGTGCAACTCGCCGTTCCTGATCTGTGAGTGCAACATCGATCAGCTGACCGGTGAGCAGTTTGGTGAATGTGGCCAGGATTCGTACAAGGTGAAGTGGTATCGCGTCGAAGAGCCAGTACATGACAAATCCGACGGTGTAGAGGATGAGCAGGCTAAGGGCAGCAGCTATGAAGAGGCCTTGGAACCGCCAGAGGACTGGGATGACCACCATTGCCCCATCGACTGCAAGCACGACTCCTGCAGTGAGGCCACAAATGTGTGCCAAGGCACCTCTGCCTCCACCTCCGAGGGGGAGAGCGGCTCGGCCTTTGCCAGCTGCTCGCAGGGCGAAGAGGATATCGTGGCCAAGCTGGAGGATTACCTCAACCAGCTGTGGAACGAGGAGGTGGCCCAGAAGAAGGATCCTTCGTATGTGCCCAAAACCATCGAGCCGCCGGGTCCAAGTTGTGGAAAGTGCAAGGAGTGATCTAGATATGTGGCTTCGCCTTCTCTGTTTTGCAAATTTTTGGTTTTGGTTTAGAGTCCTTTAAGGGAACCTTAATAATATTCTGAAACAGCTTTCTCAAATGATTATATTGCCAGTGTTCTAGGTTTTTCGGTTTCAACTCTGGCTCCTCCAGTGCTCACACCTCCCACACCTTGGGGAATCGATCGCCCACACGGCAGGGAGCTGGCGCTTATCACGCGCCCACAGATCGCGCCTTGACAATGGCCACTTAAAATGCCATTGCCGGTTGTAATCGTCTCTAAATTGCCGGCACATTCTCTGCTCCGGATGGATGCTACTGTTGTCATCGCGGGCTGTGCTCCTCGCGGCACCTCTCAGCTTTTTCAGCGCTCCCTGGAGCTTCCACATAAATCGCTGGCCTTATCTAGGCTTTTGTATCTCTGCTGAACGCTGCTGAACAGAGCCACAGAGCTCGAGGCGAATCCATGCTCTTCCTTGTGGTTTATCAATCTCAACTCATCTGCACGCAGAACAGAACAGAACGGACTCGGTTTTGGAATCAGAATCGCAGTTGCAGTCGGAGTTGGAGTTGGAGAACATCTTCTGCGAAAAATAATTCCGCAACTTGTCACATTTTGTAAAGATTCAAAGTCGCTGCTGAGACAGACACTAAACTGCAGACGCCTCTGCGCCAGGGATTTCGGATTCTGTGATTTTGCGAGAAGTCCTTGATGGTTGCTGGATGCAACTATTTGTACAGGGTATTGAATACTGAACTTAACTATAACCAAAAGTAAATAGATGACACGATTTTTCTAAAGGATTTTGATTATATTAAACGATTATCAAAATGAGTTCCGATTTAAATCAATTCTGAAACTTCTAGTATTTTCCAAAAAAAATTTATATAACTAAAGATTTGATTTCCATATAGAACAAACTATGCTCAACAAAGCCTAAAAAATATATTGAAATTATTTAATAACGTTTTTTTTATGCCTCACAATGTTCGCCTGATGAAAATTGTATTTTTAAAGGGTAATTTTACATTCGAAATATTTGGAATTACCTTCACTATTTTTGGCTAGGTTCAAGCTCACCCTCTCTGAAGCTGTGGCATGTTAAGCTGAAGTCACATTTGCATATAGATTTATTTTTATGGTCAGTGCCATGAACTATTTATGTGTGACGATCGGATCGGATTGAGGATCGGGGATTTTGGGCGATTCGGACAACAGGGCCCTCCTGAAGTTCTAGCTCTTGCCCAACGTTTTTTTTTTCTCCATTAAATATTTGGAAATATGCATTGGAAAATCTTTAGATTATTGCTTGACGTCTTGCCAAATTCTTAATTGTGATATGCTCACATTACGTTTCTCTATTACCCCAGATATTTCCAGATTTCTGATGTGTCTCCCATTCCCTCGGCCACTTCCATGGGTAAACAAAGACTCACACTCCATTGAGAGGGCCACTTTTTTCTGATTTCGGGGATGGAGTAAGACTCTTGGATATACTGGAAACCATTGAACTTTTCAATAGCCATCAAATTTGCGTCTAATGCGAACTGAGAGACTCGGAAAGTTCCCTTCATCGTCGAACATTTTTATGTTATGTGCATTCGATGGGCAGCCACTGCAGCCACTCGAAGTTCACTTTGATTCTTTGCTTCGGGATGCACTTTAAGAAAGAATTGAGTAAATAGTCATAAATTCTATTTAATAAGGGATCTTACAATAAGCAAGATTTTTTATTGAAAATTCTAGGTTTGACTAAACATTTATTCTACAAGTTTAAGCCATAAAAATCAAGTTGGCATTTTCAAGGATTATTGCTGAACAGATTTAAAATTTTAAGAAATAATAATTTAAGCTCTCCGAATTGTGAATTAATTTTTTGAAGTGTTCTCTATTCTCTTCCGATCTGTTCCATTGTTGTGGGCCTGGAACTTAATAGTCTTTTTATAGCTGCACTTTTTCAACTTCAATTAATGAAGTGTCGAGTTGTTAACACCAAAACACACGCGGTACTCCCAATGGAGCAGCAGCAGTGTGGAGCAGCACCATCTCCCCGTGGACCAAGCGTCCCGTTCCGTCTATTTCCAAACATTTGCGAGCTGGGAACAAACTTTGCCGCCGACACTGCCGCTGCTGCTTGTGCTGCTGCTGCTGCAGGTTGCAGGTGGGGCAGCGAAATGTAAACAAACAAATTAAAACGAGCATCGACAGCAGCCGCCGCCGCCACAGGTGAGAAAACGGGCACACACACACACTGAGAATTTTGAATTGGGAAAAAAGGGGGCCGAAGGGAAAATGCATTTTCACGGCAGCGCCAAAAGCAAACAAGCCCAGACCCAAGCAGAAGTCTTTCGTCCAGAAGCTCTTTTTTTTTAATCCGAAAAACTTGGCTGCCACTTAGTGGTTTACGAGGCTGGGGAATAGGGCTAGGAATAGAAGGCCTCTTAAAGTATTTATATAGAGATAGAGAGCCTTCTATCTGCCGCTTCTTTTGTATTTTTTTTTTTATTTTTGGCGACACTTTGTCGTGATTGAGTTGTTAAAGTTTGATGTGTGATCGAAATAAGGCTGAGGGGCAATTGGCTTGCACAGTGGTGCATTATTTTTCATTATTTAATTCTCATAAAAAAAATCCAGAAATACTGAAAATTTTCCTCAAAGCTTCTAATTGCCAATTGATTTTTCCCAAAGTCGTCACACATTCCCCTTGTAAGGAAAAGGTTACTCTTGTTTATTGACCATTTAGTACACTTCTCACATCATCCCATTGTAGTTCAGTTTGCTCTGCTGCTTCACGGTGTCCAGAAATATCAGAAATCAGTGTGGGAAAACAGTTGGAGCGTCAACTGAAGCGCCGCTGCTTTTTCCCCCACTCCAGAAATGTTTTCCCGAAAAAAAAAAAACCAAGAAACTCCAGAGAAGTGGAGAAGGCAGCCGCCGCCGTTGCCGCCAACGCATCCGAAAGGAGCTGGGAGTTTGTGAGTGAGAAAAATGTTAATGATAAACCTGTTTGTCAATTAAACAAAAATATTGTAATAGTTGATAACAGAATGGGCAAACACGAAGCCCTTGGTCGAGAGAGAGTGAGATGATGAGAACTTCCCAGAACCGAAATGGTTATCCAGGAGAGCAGGGCACCCACCATGCTGGTGGGGAGTCATCGGGGGGAGGGCGGGCAACAAGGGAGACAACCTGTCAACTCGAAGGGTCCAAGGCCCTGGACCTGGTCCGATGTGCTTGTCTTTGGTTTCATTATCGCCTCGCCTTCAACTTATATTTTCTTCTTTTTTTTTACCAAGTCCCCAGACCCAAGTTCAGACAATGCAGAGCAAGAAAAATGTAGTGGGAAAATGCATTAAATATTAGGCAGGGAAAATACAATTTAAATCTCTCAAAAACTATTATTTGTAAAAGAAAATCTTGCAGAAATTCATTCAAATATAAGCTTGATTTTATTAGGACTTCAGTCTGATTTCTCGCAGTGCAATGGCCATCACAACTCTCAGCCAGTTGTCCGCTGTGGCTTATTGTTTAGTGAAGCATTTAACTTATAAATATTGTGTGTTGTGTGTGGCGAGAAGAAAAGTGTTTTGTGCCCGTGATACCGTTTTGAAAGGCATTCCGAGCGAGGAGAGAGAGATGTGAGATTGGAGGGGCAAATGGGGAGCAGCAGCACATCTTGGGCACTTCACTCGCCCAGAAACGCTGGCAACGCCATAAAATATTTCCCATGACAATTCTGTTTGTTTTTCGTGCATTGTGTGAGCCGGAGCCGGAGCCCGCCTGGCACCTCACCTGGACCCACCACTATTTCCACCTTATCCCACATTTTCTGGACGGCACCGCCTTGTCTTGTCTTGTCGCCCACTCGTTCACGTCCGGAGCTGCCCACTCCACTCCACTTGCATCTCGCATCTCCATCTGGAATGGTCCACAATGGGGAACAAGTTCTACATATTTGCTTTATCTATGCCCAGTGCCAGTGCCGTTGACGGCTGTCCCTGCGTTTTTCCCACCAGCACAAGGCTCCACTTGAGCGACAATAGCCGGCTGTGCACCATCCTCCTCCATCCTTCCATCCCCCATATGGTGGAATACCGGGTTGCCTGGCACGAGTTGGCATGCGAAGCATCCTGCCGTCCATTTGCGAAAATAACCCCAAATTTTGAAAGGAAATGATGTTAGTATTTTTGGTGTAAATTCGAATTTTGTGTGCTCTAAATAGCAGCAAAATAATATAAATTGTCTTTAAATTGTTGAATTCATTCTGAAAATTCAAAAAAATTATTTAAAAAACATCAAAAATTATTCAAAACATTTTCAAGCACTTTCCATCTTTATCGCAACCTTCACTTTATTTAAACCCAACTCTGCTGATAGAGTATAACTTATTAAGGCTCCCCTGCAATCCGACATTGGCGGCGAAGTCAATGGAGTGCCGCCGAAATTCCGCGAAATTAAAACCAGCAAGAACCCTGCCGACCAAAAAAAAAAATAAGAAAGCCCAAAACTCAAAAAGTCAAGTCAACATCAACTAAAGGGAACCATAGCGATCAAGGCCAATTTGCGATCGTTGGTAATTATAATTGTGAACTTGGGGTAATCGGGGAATGGGTTTCGCTTGTTGCAGATCACAGAAAGGTGGTGAATGGTTTGGGGCATTGGTGTTTGCTCCACCAGTCGGCAAAGTCAATCGAAGGGGAGATCTCCATGTTGCGCTCCTCCTGCGGCAGCTTGAGGTGCAAGCAGAGCTGACAGTAGGGAAGGGAGGTGCGGCGCAGCTTGTAAAGCGAGTGCCACCAGAAGTAGCGTTGATACTCCTCCGTGGCGTCCATTAGGCGCTTTAGATGTGCCACCAGATCCTTGGGATCCGGGAAGTCGCGATTGCTGATGTAGGACTGCGGCGGCACCAGGTGGGATACATTCCCGCCTCCGATTAGGACAGGCACTACGAAATTATTCATGGCCGTGTACACCTGTTGGGGCACGTAATCCGGACAGGCGGTTGAATCGAAGATCAGCATAAAGTGGTAGTGGCTGCAGCTGTGTGTGGAGACATTTTAGGGATATTCCAAGGATAGGCCAGCCTTTAACTTACTCGTTGGGACCCGCGCAACTCTCGCGGGCTTCGAGATCGACATAATTACGAAGCTTCGCCAAATAGAGGCTCTCAGGCGTGCTCGCATCATCCACCTCGTAGATGATGTACATGGCCAAGCGGTCCTTCTTTTTCAAGTGATTCTCCAGGAGTTGAATTTTATTACCCGGCATCTCGTCAACGAAGTTCTCATTGGGGGCACGGAACGAGTGTAGCCTTCTGGCCTTGTAAATGTGCGTGAAGTAGTATTCCGACCAGACCAGCTGCGAGTCCAGGCGATAGGTCATGGTCAGGTTGAAGGAAGGCCAATCTTCGGTGGCCCAGGGTCCTGGCCCCTGGGCCAGACTCAAAGGATTCCGGGCAGCAAAGACCGACAGATAGTTAGCAGTGCGGTTGATATCGCTGAAACCTTCGAGGGAGTAGGGCTGATCTGCATTGAAGACGACGGCATCATATGGCTTGTTGAAAAGATTCCTGCGAGTGGTGATCACACAGCCACACTCCGTGTGCGTTGGTCGTCTCGGCATCCTGGCTAGGTCCCCGTTCCACAGCAGGATCAGGATCTTTGGGCTGTTCTCTTGTTCTCCATTCTGGTCGAGGCGACTAAAGAGAAACATGCTTAACAAAGTGCAAACACCGATCACGCCCACCACCGTCTTCAATATGGTAATGTATTGGTTGGGGGAGTATAGCTGTCGCTGGCGATTCGCTTGCGACATGGGAGATCTTAGTGGTGGCGGCAGCTCCACTGCACTTGCCGGCCTCCAGCGTCCCTTTGGCGGAGGTCTCTGCTCGGTGTCTGCGCTGAGCTGACGCGGCAGGAAGCTGGGCACATACTCCATATTCTCCGTCTGCTGCTGTTGCGGACTGGGAATGCGCCGTAGGTTAAGGATCTTGTCCACTGGAATTGGTTTAATTTTGTCCATGGGCACTACGTTTTTTTTTGTGTGTGAAAGTATTTGGTTGATATATATTCGAATTTTGTACTTAATTCCTGCGGCAACTTGGCCTAATTGGAATTTATAACTTTAACCAAAAAATGTTTGTACAAAACACAAGAAGGCATCTCCAACCCAGGCAACTCGATTTAACTAGCTATATTTTCTTCACAATATTTTTATTGTAATTTGTAAGAATTTTTAGTTATGAGAAATTATATAAGCTTAAGCTATCCCCCTTAAAAAATCTGAGCAGACTCCTTTATAGCTTTTACTTGTTTTACTAAAATGAAACCCCATTCCAATTTACACTTTTGCTGCTTGATTTTGATTGAATTCATGTAATGCAATACAAATGGCCCATCATGAAAGTGTCGAGGGGGATTGATGGGCGCATTGATCGTGAGGTTTTTCACGTAGCAGAAAACCCCTTTTCAATCAATCCATCGTTTTTCCTCCTGCACTTTTCTCCCCGCCCAATTTTTGCATTTCCGATTTGGCACTTTCATCATCGCTCTTTGCCATATCCACCACCACTTTCAGCCCATTCGTTCACTCTTTCCGGGTAACAGGAACAAAGTAATCAATCATTTTGCCAAACCATCAGAAACATGACAATCTGCCAGAAAATTTGCGTAACGTTTCACGATTCACCGTTGCAGGACTTGGACAGAGGGAGGGGAGAAAATATATATACCCAGAGCACTGAGCAATCCATCGATGATATATCACTGCAATTTCGAATATTCATTTCGCAGTTGTTGTTTTTCAACGCCCGCTCCCTCCCCTGAGCTCATTTCAAATGCGTTCCGCATTCGCGACGAGGATGTGGATGTGGATGTGGATATGGAGTGGGGGGCGTCGTTGCCAGTGGAACAGTGGTCACCGATGGAAACGCCACTTTGCGGACGTGCCAGGCGCTGGAATGGACGGATGATGCCGGTGTCATTGTTTCCTCGCCCATCTTCCGCCAGGCACGTTGTCTCTCAATTATGGGAGAGTGTCATTGAGAAAGAGAAAGCGAATACTAAAGTGCACTCAAAGAAATATATATTTTGAATAGAAAAATATTCAAATTTGAATGAGAAACATTCAGTTATTTATTCTTCTTTTTAGCTGAAAAGAAATTCTGAACTCTTTAAACTTTATCTCAAGGCATTGCGTATACAGATCCTTGAAACTATTTCCTAAATATATTTCCCAGTGCTTCTGTTGCTCATGGGATTTTGTAATTAAATTTAATATTTTTTTTATGGTGTAGGGATTTTTGTAATTTGCCAATTGACAACCATTTAAATGTTACGCATTCTCATGTTAACTTCAACAACGTGACTTTGTTGTCAGGGCGAGCGAGCAGATGAGCTGAAAATGATGGTGAAAAAAGGATTCCAGTTTCCGGACTCCGGGACAGCGGGCAGAGCGGTGACAGCCGGCAATGTAAATTGCCTGAATCCGGATGAGTTATGAAAGTGAAATGGATTTGTGATTGCTCGCCGCCGCCGTGGCCAGACGAGGAGCGAAATCGTTGAAACGAACGAATTAGAAGACAAAAAAAAGAACGAAATCCAAGACCCAGCCAAACCGAACCCAAAACATATATAAATTTTAATTATTCCTGCGAATCGCAGGCGGTTGAGAATCGAATGTGCATTCTGGGATGGATCCAGTCCGAGGCTGATCCTCCAGTTGCTACTCTCAAGTCCAAGTTGGCGGCGAATGGAATTGAAATTCCATTGTGAATATTTTCTTTTCTTTTTTGTTTTGGGGGCGTTGCCGGCGCGTCGAGAAAAAATGCAATAAATATGCATATGAGAGAGCAGCTCACCTTCTCCCGAGGAGGGGCTTCAAAGGAGCAGCTCGGCCCAAAAGCGCCCAAGGAGCGGAGTTAATGGCGATTTGAATAATTCGGTTCCCACACTTTTTCTGGGCCCGAGCCCCGTTTTTAATTAAAGTTATTAATATGGCTCCACCGACTGGGTGATTTACCTAAACCACAAGGTCGGTCAACTCCTGTGTCTGACTTTTGACTTTTCTATCTTCTCTGCCTGACTCATGACGCAACCACGGCGACGGCGAAGGCGACGGCTACTTATCGGAACTGGTAGACTGCCGCTGTCCTTTAGAGCCCTCGATCTCGATCACCAATTAAATGCCGCACACATTGTTGGCAACTGCTTAATTATCCATTCGATCCCATTCGATTCGATACGAAAGGAGCCGCCTTCGCCTGCTTTAAGTCGATTGCCTTGTCTCTCGGCTTAAGGAAAGGAGCTAACGAATTAACATGTAATTATCTCAGCTTGGGCCAGTGTGTGCTGGCCAAAGGAAACGCATCGAATTGCCGGCGACACCCTGACCAAAAACAAGCATAGCCGGCAGAGATGAGACTTTAGACATTTTCTAAAAAAACATTTTAGAATTTTGCTTTGAAATATTTGATAGAATTTTGAATTTGGTTTGATTTTATTCAATTATAAAAACAGTACAAATTAAAATGTTAACTTTATTTTATATTTTTTTAGCTCTTTAAATATTATCTTCTAAATTAAACCAATTGTTTCACTTTTTGCATAACCATTTTCCAGAATTAGTTGGGTTTTTAGCTTTTCTATGGGGCAATCCATTTAACATGATTGAAAAACATAATTTTGATTGCAAAATATCATATAAAAAGGATATTCATTTATTTTTTTATCATATTATTTTTATATACAATTAAATTCAACTGTAATAATCCCAATGCTGGTCAGCACTGATGGCCAGAAGCGATTCTATACACAGCCTAGACCCGGGACAAAGATACACAGATGCTTAAGACTCGCAGGAGAGTGGCGAAGAAATGTTTGATTCCACAGGCTAAGGTAGCAGCTGCCGCAGGTTGCGTGCGTGCCGCTTCCTCCTTTTGCCCAAATCTCGGGGGCGTGGCCCTTCTTAGGCGGATTCCCAAATCGATCTCGTCGGACCCTCGACCACCCGCACTAATAAGCATCATCCTTCGAGCTGAATCGAGGCCGGGGAAGTGGCGCTAAAGTTGTCAGTCGCCTTGTCCGCAGGCGACGATCCTCTACACCCTAATTAGGTGTTATCTACGACCCTTTTTTGGGCCTCGGCGCTCCTTTAATGTCAGCCGAAAAAGTGAGAACGATTGGACCACCAATTTATATATAGTTGAGGTCGAGATAAACCTTAAAGACCTCCAACATAAAAGGAAAATTATTTTAAACTAAATTTGGGAGTAATTCTGGGGAATACAAAAAGCTAAGAATGCCTCTATTTTTAAAAAACTAATCAGAAAGATTGTTAAATGTTTAAATCTTTGACATAATTTCGGCAACTGCATTAATGTTGACTCTGTTGACTCATCTTTGCACGCATTTTAGCGCCACTTCCTGGGAAAATGTGGGTAATCCATCACTGACACACTTGTCGCAACGTTGTGCTTATCACTGCCCGGCACTGCTCATTGTCCATTGTCGAAATCCAAATTCATTCCGTGTCTGGTGTTTCGCGCAATTGATGATAATCAACGGGGAAGGGCAATTGGCGCAGACTCCTCCTGCCTCATTGCATCATGGGGATGACACATCGAGTCTCCGGTAGTCCGAGCCCGGAAGCTGGCAATCAGTGAACCAGACCGAAGCAGTTACCGCTCATTGAAGCGGGGGTGGGGAAATGTCAGCTAATTGTGACCCACTCTCGCTGATTTCCCTATGAATGCAATTGGAAAAGTTCACAGAGAATTGTTGTGTGGGGTAAACTAGATGTCAAATCTCTATTATGAGATCTAAAAAAGAAATTCAGAGACTTCAGAGACTTGTGTGGGTTTAAAACAAGACTTTCTATGCGAAATATGTTTAACTTTGAACTTGGTAAAAGGATATATAATTTATTATTTTAGTTCTTTGATTTGTTGCGCTAAAATAATAGCAATTAAAAGAGTAATTTCCCCTTACATAACTCTCGCTCGCTTTAAATTTTTCAAGTATATATTTATTCCCTTTTGAAAATTTAAACAAAATTCAAATTGATGGGATTTTAAAGAACTTTCTCCATAAACAAACACACAAATCAAGCTGACTGACTATACATATATAGTGCCTGAGGAACTCCTGTGCAGCCGCGACTATATATATTTCGGGCCATGTTTATGGCATTATGGCGTGAGAGATACACTGAGACATGGGCAATTATGTAAATATGCGGCGGCGCCTGCAAAGGACGAAGGACGACGCGGAACGAAGGACACACAATGGGACAACCGCAAATTATTGCCGGCCATTTGGCGAATGAATGCGTGACAAAACACAGAGGACGGTGGCACTCCTTCGAGGGCAGTATTCACAGGAGACATTCGCGCACAAGGACAATGGCCAGAGGACATGGGACACGGGCGACAGGATACTTGGCGGGCGCAGCGGGAGTGGCAGCGAGGTCAAAGGTCAGCCGCGCTAATGTTGTGCTAATTGCTAATGGCGATTGGAACCCGAAAAACGGGACAGCGGAACGCCAGGAGCTGCTGCCGAAGCGGCGCTACGTCCTAATTGAAGTGTCCTTGCGCGGTTCTTGTTTCAAGCGATGATTTATAGCAGAGACTGCGATTTCGATTGCCAAGGAGGTAGCCAGCGATTTTCCTTTTGACATTTCATTGCCAGCGAAAGCGAACGGCTACGGCGGCAGGGCGGCAACTTCATCATCATCAACCTGAGGACAACAGCATCCTCCGAGTGGACCACCCAGGGAGATGACCAAAACTGCTGCTGTCCTGGCAGGAGGTCCTTGGCCCCAAAAACCCGCTCTCTCTCTCTCACTCTTTCGCTTTGTTTGGTAACTCGATCTGGGGCACGCGTGGCCAGGCCAAAAGTATAAGAACCCAAGAGCAGGATCAGGATCAGGCTCCGCTGATCTCCTGGCCTCTGATCTTTTTCGGCAGTCGCCAGCAGTTGGAGCAGACCCGAGGCCAGGTGTCAAGCTCGTGTAACTGGATACACTCGCAGCTCATTTTTGGCCTTTTGGCATATGCAAAAGTGGACCACACCAAAAGGATTGCGGCCACCGTCTGCTATCCACTTGAACTTTATATTATTCCCCAACAGATCCTTTGCATATTTTTTTTTGGGACATTTGTCATTTTTTTTTTTGTTGGCCACCAAAGTCGATTGGGAGTGAGGGCTTAAAGCAGCTGGAGGCAGCAGACTGGAAGCAGCTGCTTTAAGTTGGCCATTAACGTTAACGTTAGCGCTTAACGCTTTACGTTTAATGTTTAACGCCAACTTGGCCCACTTCATCGTCGGCGAAGCGTTAAACTGCACACGTTGACAGGTTTTCATGGGTTAACTGAAGCGGCGGCAGTTGCAGTTTGACTTTTGCATTTCGTATTTTCGCATTTTCGTTGCTTAATGTGCGATTTCTATCTGCAAATATAAATTGTAATTATTGCATTGTTGCGTTGGTGTTATCGCCGCCAGGCATCGGGCTGAAACTCTGGAGCAAAAACAAAAAAAAAATTAACAAAAAATTGCAAATGAGCGTCGAAAAGTGTAGTAGCGTTCACCTGGCATTGTGTTCTCCCCTTTCCGCGAGACACACAAAGCGAAACAAATTGCCCAACTTCTGCCGCTGCCTTTCGCGCTTTAACACTCTTTTTTTGGTACTGTTTTTTTTTTGTGGAGGGGTTTTTGTAAAATTGATGATGGTGTCTGGGTGACGACAGCTGCCGTCGTGGCTAGAGGGGAGCATCATCACATAGATGACCACCCAGCTCTCTGTTTGGCTCTTGGAAAATGATTGAAGAAAATACATTTTAATTACGGCGCTCAACGAAATGTGATGAAAATTGCCCCAGCAAGAGGCTAAGAGAGTGAGAGCGGAGGAAAACAAAACGCGTTAATCAATAAATTGCCGCTCTGGGCAGAGCTCTGTCAGGGAAATGCATCCAACGGTGCGTATGAAATTGAAAATCAAGCAACACAGCGGCATAGGGAGCCTGCCTCCACTTGGAGATGGAGCTGCAGATGGAGCTGGAGCAGAGACCACACCAATGGCGCCCCCATAGGGCGAGGGCGAGGAAACCTCTCCCTTCGGACTGTAGCTTTGATTTATCACTCACTGGGTAAGTTGGAGTCGAGTCGAGTCGATATGTCTGCCCCTTTCGGTGAGTGCATCACTCACTTGTTGCCACATATCTTACACTGGGAATAATGTTTAAAATATATTCAAGGATAAATCCTTTTAATTAGACAGAGATTAAATATTAAAATGGGTAACTTATGGCTATACTTTTCCTTCAATTTTCTATCCCTTGGTTTATTACTAGCTTATTTTCTCGGTGTATTAACTGCGGCTTTGATTGATGCCCCCACACACACATGAAGAGAAAGAGACCTCGACCCCCCTCACTGAGACACACCCAGGCAGGCCAAGAGCAAGACGCCGTGCCGGCCTTCGGGATCACCTTCGTCTTTTCGCCTTGGACTTGAATCTGGCTTTGTGGGGACTCTCGGGTTCGTGGCTCTTTGCTGCGGTCATGGCCCGTTAATTGAAATATGTTTTTGGTTGAGATCAAAGGGATCGAGAGTGGCGTTCGGCGATGATGATGATGATGATTTGATTAATTCGAATGGGAATATAGAGATAGCCATGGAGATGCAACTAACCACCGATGATTTGTTCGATTTGGAACTAATTAAAACATTTACAAAAATATATTCGAACTCGGCACAAACTGCTTTCAAAGCTACATTAGTTTCTTGGAGTGGAGGCTAAGAAAATACGTGGAAAATAAAACATTAAACAATCATAAAAATAAATACATTTTCCCACACACACTGGCGGTGAGTTGTTGCTGTTGTTGTTGGGACAGACAAAATAATAATAAAAACGAGAAGCAGTCGAGAAACTTTTGTACTACATGGAAATGTCATTCGCATAACAACAAAAGACAACGACAACGATGACTATGACGATGATGATGATGATGATGATGGTGATGGTGAACAACCAACAACGAAACAAGGCACAAAGTTTCAATTCTCCCCCATACTTCCCTTAACCCCTTGATGGCCCAGTTTTGGGCTGGCCAAAAGTTGGTGGCACCTTTGTGTTGGGGCCTGCGTTGAGATAACAGCCAACAAAATGTTTGATGTACTTGAAAGTTAATGTTTTGTGGTGTCAACTTTTGTCGGGGGGGTTGGGGGACACCGGGGCTTTGGGCTTGGGCTCTGTGGGCTTTGGTTTTGCAATGAAGAGCGAGAGTCGGCTTTTAATGGTCGGGGATTTTCTCTAATTTGGCTTCACAAAATTAGCCTTTAATCGCCTTTGTCGCTGTTGAGACAAAACTTTGACCTTTCACACGCTCCCAGTTGGAGGAGACCTACCCACTCTGCCACTTTGCCACTCTTCCCCTCCCTCCCTCAATTACACACTTTTGCTTTCAAGGAATTCTGGTTAACAAGGGTACCTATGTTTTGTTATCAAAAGAACTTTTAGCCGCCTCATTTTTGGGGCCAAGAAACTGAATGCCGAATAACTGAACTACAAAATTATTTTCCCACGCAAATTAACACTTGACTTTGTTGGCATATTTGCACAAGATGACTTCATTTTCTTCGGGGCTTTTTCCACACACACACCACCCTCACCCTCACTTTCCTAAATATTTTATTATTGTTGACTTTCTGCCGCCACCAACCCGACTTCTCACCTCGCCCCCAGAGGGACACAGAAATTTGTGTCTCATCCAAGTCTCTGTGTTATAGATATAGCACTTGTTTCAGTTCCAGTTGTGGGTGCCGCCGCCACGTTCGCAGCGTCTGCGTCATTGTTTCCAATTTTTATGCGTTATTGGGTAATACTTACCATTTTACAGCTACAATTTCACAGTCAGTGTCCATTGTCAAGAGGGTCTTTTATATCTTAGGGAATATCTTTAGGAAGCACCAAAGTAAGAAATTCAGGCGAAAAGTATTTCATTAAATTTAGTTCTTTTGAAAACATATTTTAAACTGGATTTTTAGCATTTTAAGTATCTTTCTCGTTTAGTCTTTATAATGAAAGTGAATGAATTTACGATAAATGCACCTTTAAATAGTTATAATTATTAACTAAGTTTACAAAAGTTCCCAATTTAATTGTTAATAAAAAAGCAGAGTAAACAAAATGAAAGTGAATGAATTTACGATGCACACCTTCAAATAGTTATAATTATTAACTAAGTTTGCACAAAAGTTCCCAATTTAATTGTTAATAAAAAAGCAGAGTAAACAAAATGAATTACAAGTTGCTTGCCTAGTTTTGAAAAGTGGATCTAATAAAACCCCATATTTGTCTTTATTTTAAACGTCAAAACTTTTCAAGAACTCTCGAAAGTGAAACCAAACGCCCAAAACCATAACCCCCCCGGCATCAACATAAAGCTGAAAAGTAATTTTTCACCTCCCAAAAGTCCTGTCCTCCTCCCTGGCCCAGGTCTGTTCTGTTCTGTCTGTCCCTTTCAATATTCCAGCATAATCCGCATGTCCAGCTGAGCTTATTGCCGGTGCTGCTGCTGCTGCTACCCGCCCGAGACAAGCAAATAGACAAAGGACATCATCGTCCAGGGGAAATGGCAAATGGGGCGAGGCCAATACAGATGGCAGCAAACTTTCGCCGGCGACTGTGCGCCGCCCAATCAGGGCAAAATGAAAGCTGGAAAAGTGACCTGCACTCACTTGCAATTGCAGGGAAAGGCACTCGAACAAAATAAATTCAAACTCCTTGAGCTGAGCTGGGGACTCCTTTTGGATGCCTGCCTGCATGTATGTGTGTCCAAGGACCCAGAGCGGAGACAATAAACTTGCTGCCACTGCAATTTCTCAGTTATTTGCTGGGGACCAAGAGAAGAAAGGGGATTGAGATATGATAGGAGTGGATGACACTCGTGTCAGCCATAAGCAGCCGGGATCAACTTTTCCCTCTCTCTCTCTTTTCTCTCTGCCTTTGTTCCTTGTGATTTCTTTATTTGCTTTCGGAAAATGGGATTTGAAGGAGCAGAGCTCGAGATAGAGCTTAAGCTTGGCCAGGATTTGTGCAGCAAATTAGCTTCATTAATGGATGACTTACTCCCTCGCACTAAATCCAACTATTTTTGCATTCTCGCTGCTGCATTTTCGCATTTCGCTCAATCAGCGCTGGAAATTTATTATGTTCCATAATCATTTGTCATCTTTCTTTTCATTTTTACTCATTTTCCTGGCAGTCAGCTACCCGCTACTCCCCATGTCACCATCCATTTCCATTCCCATTTGGCGCCCGCAGCTCTCTTTCGAGCGCATTAAAATTTTTCGCAACATTTTTCACGCATATTCAGCAGCAGCAGCAAAACTGGAGCACGGGACACGCTCCATTTCAGAGGCCAGTGGTGGTAGCAGTGCCATGGGATACCGATCCACTGGCGGGGGTCATAAATATTCGGAATATGGTTAAGAATATAAGAATTCTCCCCGAACGACGCACTAATGTTAGCTGCCACTTTTCCCTATCTCGGCTTCTGATCCTGCTTTATGGGTAGGAGTCGCCTTCAATGTTTTATGGTTGTCCAAAGAGGTCAATATGGCGACACCCTCTGGCTAAAGATTGGATGAGAGACTCTCAGGGGAATCCTTATATAGTTTTTCTTTTAGTTCTCTCTAAAATTATGCTGGAAAAAGCTGATTTTCGAAGGGAGTCATAGTTTCTTAAGATTTTTCCACAAATATCTAGCATAAATATTTCAATAATGAAGAATAATATAAAATAATGATCGAATAATCCTATATTATAGCTATTTGAAGGACCTGTCTTGTGCTAAAGTAAATATTTCATAATAATTTACATAAAATTTAGCTTGAAATTGTTTAAAAAATATAAAGAAAACTTTTCCCTGTTGGCGTTTCCGAAACCCATCCATTTTATAGTGAACAGTGCATACTTTACTATAAAACTCCCCCCCTCCCTCCCCCCCCACTTCCGTAATGGCCTTGAATTATTCAATAAATTTGCAAAGAATATATTTCAACAATGAAAACAAATTTCTCTCTTGCATTCTTTGGGCAAACGCTGCCATAAGGGGAAAATCCATAATTCATACGTTCGCCAAATAAGAAAAGCGCCGGGAAAAAAGGGAAAAAAGAGGAACGAGCAATGAAAACATTAACAAGCAGCAATAAAATATGAGCGAGCGAATGTAAATCGCTTTCCATAATTCATTGCGTTGACTCGACGACGACGACAAGGACGAGGAGCTGATGCTTCTGGTTCTCCGTCGTAGATTTCCCGGGAAGCATAAACCCATCGAAGGTTGGGTGCTCGTAAAACTAATGAAATTTCAATTCGAATGACGCGACAACCTCGTCCTGAACCTGAACCTGAACATGAGCCTGAAAATTCCACGAAATTTTCGCGCACTCGCCACTCCAACGAAATTCATAAATTTCTTGGACGACGCCCCTTGCCTTATTCCTTATTTTTTTCCCACCTCGAAGGGACAACGGAAGCGCAGGTCCGGCTCCGCTCCTCGATGGACTCTGGCCGACAACGACAGGTGAATTTATGATGAAGTGAGTCGTCAGCATTCTTGCTCCCATGCAGACGTAGGCACCTCTCCTCCTGATTTCCTAGGCAGGTCGCGTGTAAATTATGAAAACCGTCGATAAAAACGAAAGTAATTCAAAATCTTCGACGTGTGCGAGGGTTTATCACCTCGCCTACCGAAAGTCTTACATTATATATCCTATATCGCTTCATCTCACTCCTCCGGCTCAGATTTATATCGCTGGATTTATGATCCTGTTAGCGCCACTGCACTGGCTTATCTCGTGTGTAGCCATCGCGGAGCAGAACTTGTTTACGACCTGCGAATAGAATGAGTAAATGCGATGGCCTTACCTGCCTTAGCTTCTTCACTTTCTTTGTGACTCTGAACCCTTAATCTGTTTTGATATTTGTAGGAAATATTTTGAAAATTAAGACTGACTGAGTTTTGAAATATTATTCAATCAAGTTGGCACAGAACTTGTGATCATCATTGTATAGTTGTTCGGACCTCATAACCATAAACATATCACAGGCTTACACACGATTCTTTATAACGATCTCTTTATGAAAAATGCCGGTGCCGCTGGTGGCTAAAGTTCTCAGCTTACGCAGGACAAGCACCAATCAACAGCAAAATCAGACACAGGAGGACGAGTCGTTTCAATCAGAGCCCAAAGAGGGGATTCCCCTGCCCAAGAATGGCAGGTTGATTCGCCGTTGGAAGCCCTATGCCCTGTACAGAAACATTGTAAAGATTCTCCTAGCCGTACTCGTGGTCTGCGCTCTATATGGCATGATTCCTAGGGACCGTCGTCGCGAGCTTAAGAAGACGCAGGAGACCAGCCAGAAAGTGATTATGGTGTGGAACGAGGACCAGCGCCGGCTAGCCAAGGGATCGGCGCACATGGAGTGCGGCTGCGTGGTAACCAGCCGTAGGAAGGACTACGAAAGGGCTGTTGATGCTATCGTCTTCATAGCCGAAAGGCGGTACTCCATGGAATATATATCCAAAATCAACCGAACCCATGACTTTCTGTCGGTGTTTGCTGCCAGGAATCCCCTAAGCCTGGTCAAGGATCCACCACAACCAGCCGCCGGCGAACGGTCGCTCTTCAACCTGACCATGACCTATCGCTTGGACTCGCAGCTGGTCTGGTCGGAGTATTACTTCTCGCTCCACAACCAGGCCAAAAGGGTAAACTCGTTCCGTGCCCCTAGTGCACACTATGCCGACGATATGCCGAGCTATGAGATGCAGCTGGTGCAGAACAACACAATAATGAAGGATCGCCTGACCATGTACGTAATCTACGAGGTGGATGACGACAGTACAGCTCAGAGTCGGTACTTGGAAAAGCTGCGTAAACATGTCAACCTCGAAGCATATATGAGCTGTTTGCGTGGAAGGCAGTAAGTAAAGAGAATATCTATCCCAAGTATGCTTTTTAATATATATTTTCAATCTTCCCGCACAGGTGCGGTCTCTTTTACTTTTTGCTGATCTTCGACTCGGACGCCTGTCCAGATTACGTGCCAACCCAGATGTTTGAGGCGATGTACAAATTCGTGGTGCCCGTCCTGATTGGAGGCGGGAACCTAAACAAACTAGTGCCGCCGCACTCCTACATCAGCAGTCGCGATTTTCCGGATCCCAAGGATCTGGCGGCATATATGAAGTACCTGGTAAAAGCACCGGATGAGTACAAGCGCTACTTCTGGTGGCACTCGCTCTACAAACTGCGCCGCACCGTGCAGCCCTATTGTCAGCTTTGCACCCTGCTTCAGCAGCCGCAGGAGGAACGCCATATCGAGACCTCGTTCGCCCACTGGTGGACCAAATACCAGTGTCCTAAGCGACTCACCACCTTCCTGTGATTAGCCGTGTGGGAACTCAAATTTACACATTTCCCGAGTCCCCCATTTATGATGCAATTACCAACAATCGACAATTCCCCTGACTAGTTTCGGTTTACTTGACGTTGACTTGACTTTCTAAGTTCTGGGCTTTCTTCGTCTAGAGTTCCTCTTGGTCGCAGGCTTCCGGTGCGGCTCCTCCTTCGACAGCTCCTCTGCCCAGCATTTAACTAACAATTCAACAGTCTCAAAATAACTCTTTTTACATTTCTGTCGCTCCAATAAACGACTCGCTCCCACTTTAAGCCTTGGCTACTTTATTTTCCTTGCTTTTCTAATGGTTATTGAAGCCATTTTGGTGTGACACGGCGACGCCATATTAATTGAAACGGTCTGAAAACCGCAAATAAAAATGTCGCATTTAATTCGCGTTTGGTGTTTGTGCTTCTCTATGCATTTCGCTCAATTAAATTGCACTTGAAACTATTAGAAGTGGAAATGCCATCGTTGGCAGGCGGATATGGCTGTGACACGCGATTCGCCAATCAAAAATGCCCCTCCAACGCCCCTTTAAACTCTAGGAATTAGAACCCCCTTGCGGACCACATTAATTTGACTCCGTGTGGTGTGTGCCTTTAAAGTTGTAATTAGGAATAGTATCACGGGTCCACCTCACCTTCCTGCCATTTGAAAAGTGTTTGCTCATTGAGTGGGCGTGACCCCGCCGCTGTCCGTGGAGCTGCAATTAGGACCTCCACCGAACCTCGTCCTGCCGCATTTCTTGTTGGCATTTGCGGAACGCGGAATGAAAAGATTCGCCAGGGTTTCAGGGTTTGTTGCACTGTGGTTTTCCTTTGCGAGATCTCTCTTTTGTTGGCGGTAAACTGCCAAAGAGATATCACTTTTAAATGGAACAGTGGGTTCAAGAGTCTTGGCAGTTAATCTTTTTCTTAAACTATAAAATTTAAGATGATTTATTATTAATGTGGAGGAAAGAAAGAATGCTTTGGTTCCATAATATTTGCTGAATTGAATTATGTTGTTCCCTGAAATATATCCTTTATATTTCCTTCCTAAAATCATTCAATCAGAGAGTGAAAAAGTGATGAAAAGATGTACCTAATCAGCGCAAGTTCCTCTTATCCGGAAAAATGAGTTTTCGCCACCTCTCCTGCTGTATTTTCGTTGCCACTTTTCTTATTTCCGCCATTCTAAACCACAGTTTCCTACCTCTGCTTGCTCCTTCTCTATGCAAATGCAAATGCCAAACCCATTCTCGCTTTGCTGCTGTTTTTGTGGTTGGGAAACGCTTTGTTCTCACCTCGCAGCTCACACACACACACACACACACACACACACACGCACATCATCTCATTGTTCCGTATCGGCGCTTTGTATCTTTAACAAAATTGCCAAACCGCAGGAAAAGCTGGAAAAGCCAACCGCGTGTAATGCGATGCGAGGCGCCTGATTAAGCAACCGCAAAGGGCTGCGAATAGAGGGGGGGAAATCCCTAATCTAAATCAACAATCGAGGCAGAAAATACTACTCAATCGCTCATATATATTTATGGGGGAATGGCATTTGCATTTAGCGAATTATTTTCATACAGTTTTCCACACAATTAGACAGGCAGACAGACAGCCTGCAAGGGGTGGAAGGGGAAATCCTTCAGGATCAGCGCCATCTCACATGCAGGCCTTGGCAGTGGCTTACAATGCAGAAAAGCAAAGATACATTTGTATCTCGGGCTTAAGTAGCTTGACAGTTTCCAACTTCCACTTGAGAGTTGAGGAAAACCTCTATCATTTGCCGGGGAAAACACTACTCTGGGTAAAATAGTACAAAACCTATGTATGAAATCTATTACCTATGATTTTGTTATGCAAATAATATTACATTTACCCATTAACAGAGGTTTTTTTTTCCATTTATCCTTAATTTCCGTCCCTTAATTTATATAATTTCCCAATTTTAGTTGCTTTTTTTTCTATGCGTGTACTTGACGGAAACAACTGGTAAACGCCGGCAGACGTGTGGAAAACTTTTCGCCGAATTTTATATTTATCTGTTCCACTTCCGAAAAGAGGCGGCAATTGAGGCGTGGCCAGGGACGCGCCCCTCTTCCACAAAAAAATAGGCGTTCTCATCGAGCAGGCAGTCGTCGTCGTCATCATCATAAAAAAACAAGAGGATAGCAAAAGTTTTTCAATTTTTGCTACAACTTTACCAGGCTGAGTGAGTCCTTGGGTGTGCGTGTGTGTAGGTGCAGCCCTCGAGTTGTGTAAACATTTGTAGTTTACTTTCAGTTGGCAGGCGGCTCGTAAAATCTGTCCGTTTCGCTTGAACTAGAACCGTTTTTGAAACTGTCTCGTAACTCAGGCCCGCAGGTTATCCCCCATCTCCCTCGACCCCACAAAAACATGGAACTTTTTGGGTTTGTTTTGCCAAAAGAAAAAAAAGGACCACCGATTGAATTAGAAAATTATGCTGAAAGTTATTTGGATTAAAGGAAGAAGGGACTCACCGGCTGTCCATTGAGAGCGAGGAAATTAGGTAATGGGATAGAAAATTACCTGGGCAAGGCGCCGAGCAAAAAATGGGGATTTGAGGGAGTTTAGTAGGGAGCATAATAATAATAATAAGAAAACACAATTTATACCTTTGCAAATGAAAAGAAAACTCTGGGTCCGGTCGTCGGTCAGGGTATTGACAAACTCCCTTTGGAATTCGATTAGTTGTGGGAGAAACAAATAAATACAAGGATTCAAGTAAGGGATAAGGGATAACTTTTATTTCACAGAAACTTGTTATTGAAGCTTTTTCCTAAAACAACGTTAATGGGAAATAAAAATTGCCTATTCAAGGCTATTAATGACAACAATAAAGTTTAACATAAAAATTAAACAAGAAAATAAAAGGGAAAAAGAAACTTTCACGGGTTTTCCACTTGGCATCTATGGATTTCCTTATTATCAGGACTGCATTTATTATACTCCCAATCATCCGACGAGTCTCTGGGAGGAAAATTCTGTATAATTTGTATAGATTTCTTTATAAATTTGTTTATAAACCCTACCCAATCTCCGAAAAATCACATTCCGATGGGGACCCACACAATATACAATTATTATTGAACTCGTTAAAGCAATTGTTACAGTAGGCTCCTGAGCAGTTAGCCAAGTCGCAAAAAACATGGTCCGATCTGGAGAGGAAAAAAAAACATTACAGTTTCAATTTAATTTAATAATTTTTAAGTTAAAACCTTACTTGGTCAGCGGCTTACTGCAAATAGTGCAGGATCTGCCTATAAAGGCTCCCTGGCAGCCATTAAAAAACCTATAAAATTTTATTTAAATAAATAATTATGCTGGGAAAGAGAGTTTACCAGTCGGTTAACGAACAAAGACAGGAAATGCAGGAAAGTATTTTGTTGTCATACAAATAGCAATTCAAGAAACGAGCTCTTTGGTTTCTAAGCTGAAGTAAAGATTCTATGGAAAGGAATTGGATTATTAATAGGGAATGCATTTTATTATAATTAATATATAATAAAGTAATGATTCTAGGGAAAGGATTATATTATATATTATTCCTCGATTTAACTTACTTCGCTCTTTAATTATGCTATAATGCAGATACTGAACTCTGCGACAGCATTCCTCTGGATAAAAGTAGGCCATTATGCGATGTCGCTCACGCAGACCATAAGGCTCCCAGAAGACCATAATCCAGGCCAGAAAATAAAGCACTGCGATCCAGAAATATCGAACATACATTGGCTTTGCCGGTACTGGCAGACACTTGTAATTATCAACTTGAAATACTTTGGGTTCGAAAGCATAAACAAAATTGCGTAAAAAATAACCAATTTGACCGCCACCGTTGATTACCATTTTCCTATATTGAGAAGCTACAAAAAATTAATTAAAATATATATACGAGACGCTATTTAACTATTACGTTGAACATCAGCCATCATGTTGGAGCCATGATGGAGCATTAGGGCCAACATGCTGTAGAGACTGTAGTCAACAAGGCAAAGACAATAAAGCTGTACTCCAGTGATTAAAAGAAATATTCCCCAGCGATACATTGCTTTACGCTCGCCAGGCAGAAGCTCCAGGGATGCTATCTGATCAACTGACATAAAATAGGTGAAAAATATAAATTTAATACATATTTTACCTTAACATATTTATTATTTTCACAAGTGTTGAGGGGCAACACCCGAACCCCCATTATCTGCGATTGTTGTTCTTCGTAGGCCACAAATTTTTCTGTTATATAGACATTGTCAAATTTCTCAGATATCAAGTAACGAAATCGAAAGTCTATGGATCGAAGGATGACAGTCAACAGAAAAATGGAAACCATTAAGTAAAGCCAAAAGGATATATAGTTAAACTTGGTTGTCTCCTGATTGTAATTGAGATCTCTGTCTCTGAAAAGTAATCTTGCGTTTGGCTTTTCCCTGTGCTCAAAACTAATGGTAGCTACGAACATCAAGCGGATCTTGAGAAAAGATATTTGCAAACCTTTAACAACATTTAGGCCCATTGAGTTTCACAACTTTTACTTTTACTTACGTTGAAATATATCCTTAATCATCATTTGGGACAATTGCTCATTATTGTGGAAGAAGCCCTTCTCATCCTTTAGACTTTCACAGAACCAAGAGAATAGTTCGTGGTTACAACAATCTCTTTGCTGTCCCCCGATTTCCTTTTGGTATTGGGAAACACTGAAGCTCCCAGCTCTCAGACAGCGAGTATATGGCGTTCCCATCCTTTGGTCAAAGTCTTCGTTTTGTAAGGCTAACCAGTTACCGCATAACCCATAGGTGGCACCTTCAAGGGAAAACGGGGTTTATTAGATAAAATTTAAAAAAAAATGTAGATGTTGAATAGTCACAGATATCTGCAATTGGATTCTCTAGCTTCTCTAAAATCTCATCCAATTCCGCCCTTATTCCGATCACTTCATCAAAAGTTCTTTTGAATAATTCCTCCATGAAATGCAAAGGATCACATATAAGGCGATGCATAGATCCAAGAGCATCTGCAAGTTGATGTTGCTGACACCAAAGACTGCAAGCCATAATGTCTATATTGCGAAGGATGTTCATCACAGGACCCGAAAATGCAATCAAAAAGGCCAAGGACACAATAACAGCTCGAGATTGGTAGTGAGCTAAGGTTGGAAGGCACAAAATTGCAATGCATCTATAATGTGGGGTTAGTCTGTTTTTAGTAAAATAGCATCCCTTTGTAGCTAACCCACCTTGCTGGTTGACTTTTAGCTAATATAATTAGTAAAAGAAAAAATAGAATAATAATAAACCACATTCCATTAAGATCGCAGCGCGCCCTTTGGGGATTCCAATAATACCAGAGGAGTACCAGCAAGATGCCCAAGATATATCCTCCGACTAGGTAGACTAGAATCTGATCTTTACACTCGCCTGGTGAGGTTTTGTCATATTTCGTGGGTTTGCATTCTGGTTCGGGATCATTCGGATTCAAGGGATAAATAGGTGCATCTCCATCAGGACTAGAATCCCGCCTTTTACTCGATTTTGGTGAATCAACTTTATGATGGGTTTCTTGATATTTTGGACTCCTTTTATAAACCCGATAGGTGTTCCTTACACCCTTTGCTGTCTGTAGAGACGATTGACTTTCATCGGATTCCATTTTCCCTCAAATTACTAGAAAAACAGAACAGGAAAGTCAGGGAAAGCTGAGTTAAATATTGATAGGAAATATCAAAAATAAAATAATTCGGCTTCTCTAGGATATCGCTCCTGCATTCAGTGAGGGCTCACGCAGCTTTCAAGATTTACTGTAATGAGGGGTCAACTTCATATAACTTCTTTTTTTGGAATTAATTAAAAACCATTCAGCAACCAACGCTGGCAGTTGCATTGGACTCCAGTGGCTGGGAATGGGGCGCATAATCATCAATTATTCGCACAATTACCGCAAACAAATAAATATTCTTAATTTATTGTGTTTTCGAAACGGGCCTCGCCGCCCACAATGGCAACAGGCGGCAGTGGCGGCGGCGGCGAATGCAGACGAAAAATCGCTACGAAAAAAATATTAAAAATAAATTTTCAACCCGAAACAACAAACACACAAATTTCGGGTCGGATCGGACGAGATCTCAGGGGCAGGGCGGGTGGAAGTTGTTGGATACTGCGGTATTGAGATTGATGTCCATAAATTAAATCCTCGCCACTCCGTCTCGTTGCGCTTGTCGGTTCATTGTATTTTCCTTTTTTTTTTCGTTTTCCATCGTTCAGTCTGGATGTCGTGCGATAAATTTCATAGATGCATTTGGTAATTTCAATTTGTTTTAATGTGTCGCCTCTATTCTATTTTATTCTCTCTCCGCACGGCACATATACATAGCACATATAATTTGAGGTTTATTGGCCGTACCGTGCTGTGCCGTGCCGTGGCTTTGCTCTGCTATATTTAGCTGTCCTCGTGGGATGTTCTCTCTAAGGCAGAGGCCCCCGATTTCCCAGCCACAACAATTGTCGCTGCTTATCAGGGATTGGGATGGATGGGTCTAGGGGGGGTGCAACATTTGGGGGCGGTGAAGCTTTTATTTTGAAATTGAAGCCCAAGGCCGGAAATGTATTGCCCACATCTCTTCAGCGATCAGTGCATCGGCATGCACTCGGGAAAAAAGTTGTAGTAAACTTTAAATTCAATGATATATTTTGGTGCGAAATCTTAAAAGATCTTTTACCTTTCAGTTAATAATGGTTAATCAGCATCAAATAAAAAGCCTTTCCTATTTCTGGAACTGTTTTAAAAAAGTGTAGAAATGTTCTTAAAACTTATAAGGAGGCATTATTTGGTTTTTGATTTAAGTTTGAAGGATTCTCCTTCTTTTTCTTATCTTTGATAACAAAAATGTCCTATAATTTCCCAGAAATATTAAATATAAATTTTCTTTCTTTTAGCCAAAATTACTATAAATCAATTTCAGTTTTGTGGGCTCATCTTCGATGTGGTGCCAACATTTTTGTGGTTTCCTGAAAAGAGATTTCGGAAGCTTAGGCCTCGTGGCGCCATCATTCGTTACTGGAGAGGATTAGGGTATAGGATTTTCCCGGCAGGCTGGCAGCAGCAGCTCCATCATAATTAATAAACTGTCGCCAGTTGTGTGCGTTGTCGTTAGGCCATATTTATTTCTATATGTCCCGCGGTGTCTTGTTTTATTTCCACATAATCTGCTGCGGGGCTTCCTCCTACCGTGTGTAGCAGTCGTAAAATAATGTTATTTCGGTTCTTTTTTTTTTTGCCTCTAACGATGTCATCGGTGTGACAGCTCTCACCTGAACAAACTCACCGGTAATAGCCGTTTAGAAGCCGGCTTCCTCCCCACTACTACTTGGGTGTCCGAAATTTGTCGCGCGATGGGGGAAATTTCGTTTGAATGGTTTCCGCAATGAAGCGACAAAAGTGACAGCCATCGCGGAGTTATTGCTGCTGCTGCAGCGCGCTTCCCCGAAAAATTCGACGGCCCATAAAGTGCGGGGAAAATCATCATCCAGCCGTTGCTCAATCTCTTCACGTTTTGAGAACTTCCTCCTCAGACTGTCTCTCTGTCTGGTCACTGCAACTGCTGGTCTTCTTCGGACTTCATTTCTTTTCATTAGCCGCCCGCGCTGCCATCTATGGACGGAGCAGCCAGCAGGGTCATAAAACGTAACTGGTTACTCCGCGCAAATGTTCTCGTAACTCTCTTGGGCGTACACAGAACAAAAAACAATAGTATTATCTAGGGAAATTTGAAATATAATATTGTAATATCAAATATGATCAATGATTAATCATTTTGATATAATTTCTTCTGACATTTCTTCAATTTGTTCTACTAACCTTCAGCCTATCCTTTTCCGACCTTTGGTTTGTCCTTTCTACTGCAAAACTTTCAATAATTTCTCTCTGTGTTAGCATACAACTCACTTGATTACTGGCCTCGCCGCTGACCGGCTCTTTTACTATGTAATATATATGTTACTGGCACAGACGGACAGCAGCGGCACTTTATTAATGAAAAGCGCAGAAGTTCGTTCTCTACTACTTCTACTACTATTTATTTTTTTTCCCATCCCTTGCTACGTGTGGAGCGTGTGTGGCCTGCATTGAGGTCAGGGCAGTGGCATGGCGGCGACGGAGATTTGTTAACTGAAAGTGAGCGGTTTCTGCAATCGTTGCGGCCAAATGAAATGGCCAAAAAGACTGGACACGACCATCGCATTCGGTTATGAGGAAAGTTTGTCTGCCAAAAAGGTTAGCAATTAGAGAGAGTTTTTTTTTTGGTTTTGTGTCTACTAAACTGTGTTTTTAAGCTGGTCTAGAAGGGGAAAGCCAGCCGGTAATAAAGAGATGCTTCTAGTTAGCATGGGAAAGAATCTCATTTGGTTGTGGGTTAAGCTGATGGGATTATTTCAAAGAATTCAACTAGGTTTACTGAGAAATGGCAAACATATATAGTGGATGGAGTATTAATTTAATTTTATTTATGTTATTTAAATAGTGTGTCTCTCCAGCCTTTCCTAACAATTTTTATTCGCAAGAACTATCACAGGAATCAAGAAACCCTTCCTGGGTTTCTAAAAGCTGAGCAAAAATTGAAGCATTGGTGGCGATTATCCACCAAAAGGGGAATTTTTGAGTTGCCTTCCAACTTTTATTTGTGGCCTTTGTTTTGCTGGGATTGGGAATTTACTTGCGTATTCTTCGCTCTTGGCCACGACTGACAAGTCGTTGGCATCTCTGGCGCATGTTAATTATGCCAGCGGACGGGACTACCTATGCTGCTGCTGCTGCTGCTGTCACTGCTATCCCCCCTCCAGAGATGTGGGCCGTGGCCATGCCATGAAGACCTTGACTCTTGCCAAGATCTTGATACGATTTATACAATTTTTGATTCATGGCGTCTCCGCTGTCGTTGTCGCTGGGCGTCGCTATCTTTGGCCGAAAACCGAATTAATTTCGTAGGCAACAGGCGTGTTGCCGTATTTGTCAAGGCGAGAATTTCGAGTTCGAAATTTTGAATTCAATCAGCAATTTGCATAAATTTGCAGGCGGGCAAAAAGAAGCTGCTTAGGCCGAATAAGGCGGGATTAGCCATCTGGATGGACGCCCACAGAAAAATACCTCCTGCAAACTCGAGTTCTCTCCAAGAGCAACATAAGACTCCGTTATGGGCCGCTGACCCAAAGTGTGGCTACTAATGGGACAGCCAAGTGACAAACTGGCCGAGGGAATCGAGTGTGTGTGGGCCGTTGATTGACTGACTGACTGACTGATTGACTGATTGACACTCTTTGGGGCAGACTAAATAGGGTTCCCACTCGATCTAGCCCCCGTTTTACTCTTTCTATCAGACTGCCGATGGTCCAAACATTTGCAAATTGCTTCGCTTTTGGCTTTTGTCGCGCGGTCCCCGAAAATAGATTGGCCAAAATGGAGGGGGAGGTGGGCAGCAGATCGCATCTGTCTGCGATATCGTACGATTTTGTATATATAAAGCAGGCTATATATTGTTGTTCTTCAAGAGGTGAGAATGTTTGAATGCTCTGCTTAGGATTTTATTGCTTTAATATATTTATTAAATACAAAAATTATTAAAAGATTGTGCTTAGGATTACCAAGTTGTTCTTTTAAAATATTGAATATGAAAAAAAGAAGCTTTGCTTATTCCCAAGTTTTGTTTTGGCAAAGATTTTCTAAAGCGCAAACATATATTTAAATATATTTATAATTTCCAAGTTAATCAAGCTTTTTTTAGGATGTATACCCCCCTGATAAGAGTATCCCTATAAATATCGCTCTGCTGCCACTGTTGCTGCTTTATTTCTGTTTCTATTTCGAGCTGATTCACTCTCGTCTCGTTCAGTGGGCTGATCGTGGTCGCCTCGTCGTGGTGGTTGCTAAATTTAAATGCCCAAACATCCATAACGACATTCATGAGGATCGGATGGGTGCACCTCCGTCCGTCCGGCTGCCCCTGTCCCTGATTTACACAATTCTCAGAATTTATTTGTATTAATTTTGCGGCATTAAAAACTAATGCGTCGACGCTAGAATTAAAGCCGTCGTAAAGCTGACAAATATTTTAAGGCGACGACCGCCGCCTGCGAGTGTGAATAAAAAGCGCGACAAATTAATGAATTTATGAGACACTTTAACACACACACACACAGTCGCCTCCCCCCTTTGCCCTCCTAAAAATGGCCACCTGTCTCTCCCCTTGTGTTTAGTGTCACCAGGCGCCAATTGGTCGTCACCCCATTCCACCCATTTTCCCCACTTGTCGGGCGTGGGCGATTTTCAATATGTTTTCCTAGCCAAAGAAAGAGCTCTGCTCTGTGTCGTGCGTTTTTCCCCAAAAAAAAAAAAGAACGATCGCAATGTGAATGTTTCTCGGAATTTGGTTTTATTTTTGAACCCGATGAAGGCGATTCGCAAACTGTTTGTTTGTTGTCACACCTCGGCTGCATGATCCGCCGGACGGATCGGGGGGAAAACCCAGAGGAATCCCAGTGGGCGGTGTCCCTAGACTGGCGCATTCCTCGACTCCAGCGAAGAAGACGATATCCTGGGAAACTGTGTGGGCGATCTCCAGAGGTGTGTGCTAGGTCTGAAGCTCTGGTCTGGGGGCAGTCGCCAAAATCAACTAAATCAAATCGAGAACCGGCCCGACTAGTTCCTCTGCCGGGGCGCCAATTTCGCTGAGGATGCATCACATTATTTCTCAGCCTGTCGCCGTCTGCCTGCTTTATTGGCCAGCAAATGGACAGATTAACTGAATTACCATTTAAATGTTAAAAAAAAAATATGTAAAAACTAAACCCATGAACTGAAATTTTAAATGAAATAAGTAACTCAAAAATATTTTCTTGGCGGCGCTCAGTCTCTTAGTTGATGCTTAGTTCTATTCCCCGATTCTGGACAGAATTCCATGTGTTAATTTTCCACAGTCTCTCCCTATTGCTGTTGCTATTGTTGACCGCCGCACGCGTTTCCATAAACAAAACACCGAAAACTTGAGGGGAAACCAAACCAAAAACCAAACAAACAAATTGCAGTACACAACGCGTGGCAGTCGCAAGTTTATAAAATATAAGGAGCGGCATAGGATTATAAAGAGTTAATTTATTGAATATATCATAAATACAGAATTTGAGCTTTATCTGTGAAATATTTAAATAATTTCAAATAATTTAGATCTTCCAAAGTTTAATTGATCAAAAGTTTTCTTTATTTCTTGTTTAGCCAAAGCGAATGACTTGTCTCTGAGTATATTTCACATGAAATTTAATTAAAGTAAAGAATGATTTATACCCTGCTAAGGCTCAATCCGCTCCTGTTGATGGCAGCATCTTCGGTGCCACGAAGTTCGTCTATTTGTTTTCCAAACAAGCCTCTTCTTTCGCAGACAGGCAGGCGGGCCACAGATGCAGCTACAGCCTCAGAGCTCCTCTAGTTTCTCCTCCTCTCCCCCAGTTCAAGTGCGTTCAATTTTCAATAAATCCATAAAATTCAGCTTCGCTCCCCGCAACCAGAAAAGCCACACAGCTCCTTCTACTCCTCCCGCTCTTTCTTCTGCTTGCCCGACTTGCTCACTCGGATAGATGTCTGGGCCAGAGTCAGTCAGTCCCTGGCTGCATTTTTGTTTTGGTCTGGGCGGAGTAAACAATGCACTAAAAGCAGTCGGAGGAGGAGCAAGAACTGGGGGCCAGGAGTTGGCTATATAGCACATGCTGGCAGATGAGTCACAGGACTGTGGAATCGACAATAATTTCTGTGATTATTTGGAAGCAAAATTTCAAAATCTTCAAAGTTGTATTTTTGAAATTAATTTTATGCAAAGTTTGCTTAATCTTCTTGTTGCAAATCAAAACATTAGCCACATTGTAATCTCTGGTAAATATTGTTTCAAGTAAAAGTTTTATGTTAACTTTTGTTTACTTTCTGATGGACATCCAAATAAAATAAATTACCAAGACCACATGGCATGATAATGAAGCCAAATAATGAACAAATCAAGTCAAGGGTAAAGTACATTAAAAGTACATTAATATGGATTAAATATTTAAGCAGATTTATTATTTTAATCCCATACTTCCACTGTGCAGGCATTGGAGTTGTGAAGTTGTTTTCCCTTTTCAAAGATACAAACTTGTGCATTCTGTTGGATGCTACGGTCCCTGGCCAGCGTCATCTGTAACTCATCATTTCAAGAAATATTGCTCTTTTGCATACCTGCTGCAGCAGTCTCTGAGTTCATTTCATCAGCAATTGATTCTGTTTTCTGGTCTTTCTGTCGGGTTAACAGAACTTAATTCCGACCGATCGGCGGGGTGGGATTTCAATCAACCCTGGCGGACGACGCCACCGCAGACATAATTTATTGCCACTTTTCGCAACGATTTCCATCTACTTGCATTGATGTTTTTCCCTCTACTCGAGAGTTAACCGTTCCCATTCCTCTGGTTCTTCCTCGGCGTAACTAATTGATTGGAGGATGCTCCAGGAGCTGCTCACTTGGGCGAAAGTTAATTGGCCTGGCCCAGACAGGCCAACACAGGTACTTGTGGCCACTTAAGTGCGTTTAATTAATGCCAGCCGCCGCGTCGGCCACGGATTCACCTCCCCAGGAGAGTCACAGAGCACACAGAGCACAGAGAGAGAGAGAGAGAGATGTTTGGGCATTAGATACGCATCCGGAGGTAACAAGCGCGTCGCCTGTTCTTGGTTAGAACCTCGACGGAATTGGCCAACGGAATCACTTAATCCATTGCAAGCGAACCAGAAATTGTGCAATTTTCCCCGCCTTCTTGTTTGTTACTGCCTCTGCGGGGTGTATCTGTGAATCTATACAGTCGAGCAAGTTACCTTTGCTTAAAGTTATAGTTAGTCTTTTCTGACTTTAAAAAAGATTAAAATGGTAGTTTATTTAAGGAAATATTTCAAGTAGCTAGAAATTTTACAATAATTCGAAATCCTTAAATATAATTAATAATATGAAAATGATAATCAGGGCATTTAATTGTCGGTTTAACCCCCTGACTTCTGCGTGGGTTGATTTCCTGCTCTGTGCTAAATGTTTAGCGGTGGCTGTCAACTGACACCACCGCCAGTAGTGACTTTTGGTGGCCAAAAAGTGGGTGCAGCCCAGGGAAGAGGGAATCTTACCTGGCTGCCGTTGCTGCTGTGGATTATCCTTTGTTGGCCATCGACAACAAGCACTGCAGCCAGCAGCTAGCAGCGAGGATGCGAACCCAAAAACATGAAACCGCTTCGTGCTGGCTTTCTTGTTTTTACTCCACCCGCACTCTGAGCCACCTCGACGCACTTTTCGCGGGGAGCTTAATTGTGAGGTGTTCAAGTGAACTCTGATTGCCGCTGTCCTGGTTCCAGCTCCTCGCCGGCGTTAATTGGGCAGCAGCAGGCGAAACATTTGGCTGCCACTTTGATGCCCTGCCGATGATACTGCTCCGACTTCAACAAGCTGCAGTCGCAGTCCCGAAAATTTGCATTTCAAGCAGCCCGCGATTTATGGCCGTCGAGGATCCTGGGGGAGATGGTGGCGGCGGCGGCAATGGTGCTTCGGGGGAAGCTGTGACGAATCCAATTATGAGACGCGCCAGCTGGGAGGGACAGAGAGGAGAGAGAGAGTCCAAGGCCTGAGCCAGAGCCTGACGGGTGCCATGTGCCTGATGCGATAATGCGCCATCAAATGGCCATAAATAAGGCGCACAAAGCGGATTAAGCGTTTTGTTAACAGATTTATATTGAGCTGAATTATGAGCCAGGGGGCGAGTTGAGATTTAATGAGTCTCCATTGCTCTTCTCTCCCCGCCAATGAGATCAAGATCAATGAAATTAACGCTAACTCTGGGACAGAGCAATCATCAAGGGGAAAGTCTTTAATTCTGACTTTAAACTGTAAAACTTTTAAGCATTTTTACAGTGCAAATAGTAATACTTTCTAATAAAGATTAATCTATGAATATAGTTTTAAATTCCAACAAATTCTAATTGATATATATTCACTTTCCACTCGGCATACAGTCCAAAATTGAGGCATAACATAACCAAATGTTGTACTCCATTGATTGGCCCCGAATTATAATATTTATGCACTTGTGTTGGCCTCCAGCTGACATTTCACAAGCTGCAAATACGAAATCCCTGCTCCAGTTGCTGTCACTTCCACTTTGGTTCGAGTTGTTTCCATTGCCAGGGAACAGAATATGAATTAGAATTGATGGGGAAATGCCAAAACAAGAATTTATGTAGATATTTTTCTGATAAATTCATGGAGCTTCCAACCGAGAGTTTGCAACTTGCAGAGAGAATGTTGCTGCTGTCGTTGTTATCGATTGAAAGGACATGCATATGATATTTGTTTCTCCTTTTCTGGCCATTTGTTTATCGAATTTAAGTGCTCCCCAAAGGAGGGGGGTAGAAAAACCCGTGACACTCCGGGATGAGAGTGCATCCATCCAGGGTGAACAGTCACTTAATGTCCAGCCCGAAAAAAATTACAGTCACCCGAAAAAAAGAGGCAGCAAAAATTGTTGAAACGAACTTTAAAAAAAAAGGCTATAAAAACTCAGCTTCAAATTGCCCCCGAGGGCAGCCGGGGCACTTGGCAAATTGAGGCTGCCGCTGAAGAAGCCGACGCCGCCGCTGCCGCCTGAACGAAATCAGGCGGGGATTGGCACTGTCGTTGGCCCCGCCGGGTAGGAGGATCATCCTCGTCATCAGTCGATCGACGAGTGGCAGCCTCGTGCTGGGGCCCGGGCTGACTGCAGCTGAGCGTCGAATTAAGCAAATTACGGGGGGCTCCCAATGATCGATCCGAATTGCTGGCCCCTTCGGTTGCCGCCCCACCCCGATCCATTCACCCAAGTGCCGCTGCTGGAGCAGATGCCGCAATTTGCCTTAATGCCCAGGATTATGTTCGGGGCTCGGCTGCGAAAGCTGCAAACTGTTGACTCTTTTTTTGTGCCGTGTCCCCTCGAAATTGGCGCATGTAAATTTCTGTGTCTGCACTTGGACAGTAAAAAATCGCTGAACTGTAAGGATCAGGCATGTGGATTGACAGGATAAGTTGGTGAAATAATATAAATTTTGAATGTATTTTTATTTTATTTTTATTTTATAATTTTTATATAGATATTAAATGCAAATACTTTTTATTTACTCTAGGTTTTGGTTTAGAGTCAAGCTAAAATCATTGATATATTCGAGCCTCTATATCTTTAGTATTACACTTTTTACATGGTATTATATACTATTTATATTTGTTACTTATTATATTTATTTTCAGATTAGAATTGAGTGAATAAAGTGGCTAAACTAAATGAAAATTAATTAAAATTAAAAGGAAAACGGTAACAAAGTGAACAAAATTCAAGACAATGCGGTGAGTGCAACAATTCCTTATTATTTAATTTATTTAAAATTGTACAATTTGTAAATAGTTTCTTTAAAAGCGTTTTGGTGACAGGAAGTTCGTTCTATGATTTTTCATATTATAGGGAATTCCAGCAATCACCTTCTCCTCTAAGCTTTCCCTGCTCTGAAGTTCGATTCACAGGCCATCCTGCCTGCTCCTGGAATTTTGTTTCCTCCTCCTCGTACCAACGCTGACATTTGTGTGTGCGCTGAAATATTTTTTGAATGCAGATTTTTCACTTAAAATTATTTCAATTACGCCAAGTGCAGGGCAAGAAGGAAGCCAAGGATTGGGACCTGGCGTTTTTTTGTCGTTTCTCATCCTCTTGCAGCTGCTGCTGCTGCAGTTTGGCTTTCAGTTCTCAGTTCTTCGCTTTCAGTTGTCGCTTTCAAAGCCGGCAACTTCAGCTGCAAGTAGATTAAATGCCACAACCGCAAACAGACAAACTTGGTCAATTATTTTCAACGGCGGACACAAATTATTGATGCAGGTCCTCCCCTTTCGGTCTGGAGTTTAAAAAGCCGCCCGAACTCAACCGCAGCCTGCAGCCTGCCGAAGCTCATCAATCTGCCAGAGACTTTGGTCCTCTGGTTCGAGTGAGAGAATCGCAGAGACAATGGACCTGTCCCCCTTCACCGCCTTTCTCGCAGAAGGTCTTCATTAAATTAGTGAAATGAGCAAGTCGACTGTCGAGGATTCAGCTGCTGTTCCAACTGGAACACTTGAAGAAATTAATTGAACTTTTGACGGGCTAAAATGTTCTTTTTCGGAGCAACTTTTTATGGGGTTTCTCCTAACGTATTGTTGTAGTAAAATATACTGGATTTTGGTTACAAAAATAGTTAAATTATATTTCTTCTTGACGTTTCTTTATACTTCAGCAGACTCTATTAAAACATTTTAAAAATCTTCTTCCGCTCAACTACAATTTTTAGATTTTGGCTCAAAAATTGACATTCCCGTAAGATATGCTTATTCTTTCAAGTGCAGAGTCTTTCATTGACTAACTTCTGAGGGCTCGAAGGATCCATTCAGCCGCATTTAACGTCAGAAATATTTGTTGTCAACTGTCAGTGGACGACTTGGCCTGTAGTGGATCCAATGCTCGATCTCCAACGAATCCAGGTGACGACTTAACGAGAAGGTGATCCTCTGCGATCGGAGATCACTCTTCTTTCCCGGCTCTGATCGCAGCGATTGAGGAATCGCAAATGGCTGCTAAATTGGTTCAACCGTCTGGGTGGGTTTGGCTGTTCGATTGAACCATCAATGTCTCATCAAAATGCGCTCTGTTGCTTGGGTGGCGGTGCAGTGCAGAGCTTGCTGCCGGCTATTGAATTACCAACACACACACACACAGAGCCAGCTCGTAGCCAAGTTTACAATTTCATTTTTCGGCCACGTGAAATCTAAAACCATGGGGCTAATGAGGCCAACACCACCACCACAACCACTCGATGGGGTAATGCCACTGCCAGTGAACGGAGAACAATGTCCAAAAGCCGGTGGCTAATTTCAGTTTTTGTTTGTTATTAATTTCTGGCGTTGTCCAATTTCGCGATGCCCCTCAAAATGTTGGCCTATTGATTGCGGCAGTTGCACCAAATTGCTGGTAATAACCAGTGATTTTTGGCCCACGCTTTACCTAAGGCTGGAGGGGTTTCGGGATTGGAACAATGTGATGTTGAAGCATTGTGATGTTTTCCTTTGAAAATGTGAGTTATAACAAGTTGATTAGGTCAGAAAAAAGGATAAAACAAAATTTTGGGGGACCAGAAACCGTCGAAATATAACCCCTTTCTTTACCTCAACAGAATATATATATTAAAACACACAACTATTCTTCAGTTAGATAATTTATTGAGCAAGAAATCTCTTTTGTTTATTTTTTTTGTTATACTGCATATATATATAAAGATATTTTTATGTCTTTAAGCTCTGGTTTGGCATTATAACTAAATAGGCTGACCTGATGGTCAGATAGCGACACAAACCCGATCCTAAGTCTTTGATGTGAGCCAGGCTCAGTTCTTGAAAGGCCTTTGAGCAACTCCCCTTCTTCTCCGCACTCCTTTGGCATTGGCATAAGATACAAGTTGGAACTTACGGGCTAAGAGTATTTTGAGCGTTCCCCCTCTTCAAAGCGGGAGCCAGGGATATCCGATATGTTATTTTTATATACGTTCGTTTTGAGCACACTGTCCTTCCTGGGGATGGGTCTTACCGACTAGTGACTAGACTAAAACCTAGGGGCAGAGAGCGTATGCAGTCTTGGGCTCCTTCTCACCCCATTCCGAGGTCATGCATCAGGTGCTGCCGGATCACCTGACCCTCCTCCTCTGCCAGCAGCTGGGCTGTGACCGTGTTGACCAGATTGAAGGCTATACCAAAGGCACTGAACAGGCACCAAACGCCCAAAGCCAGCCAGCGGAGGGGACGTGGACGCAGGCCTCCATCCAACTGCCGGAGGAGCAGCAGGCCCACACTGATTCCGGCCAAGGCTCCCGTCATATGAGCAATATACGAGACTGAGGGCCGTGCCTGCAGATGCTGCACTTCCAGTTCCCGTGTGTAAAAGGAATAGCCCAGATCGCAGACAACTAGGAGTAATTAGAAGGATATTTTACTTGATTATTTTACTCCAAATTCAAATACTCACCGAACACAATCACAGCCATCAGCTGAACAACTCCGTGTCGCATTTGTCCAAAGTTAAGCAAGAGGCTGGCCAATTGGGCGGCCAGTAGGGCATAGACTCCGCCACTGGCGCCCACCAGATACACCTCTGAGTCCACCACCGAAGTGCCCAGTGAACCGGCCAGGACTCCCGCCATGTAGATGATCCCAGTGCGCAGCGATCCGTGCACCAGCTCCAAAGGCAAGCCAAAGAGCAGCTGGGTGAGAACATTGAAGCCCAGATGCCGCCAGCTGGCATGGAGCAGGGCGTAGCTCAAGAACCGCCAAAGTTGGAGGCGCTGGTCGGGACGATACACAAGCAGGGAATCCTCCGGTGGCTCACAGCCCACGCACACAAAGACAACGATCTTGGGGGATAAATCAGAGGAAGATGTCAGATATTATTTCTCTATTTTCGGGTTTCATTTTGTAATTAAAGGCTGTGTGGCCCAGGCAATCTTCTCAGTAAACCAACAAAAGTCCAATGGGTAATCCCCATTCCAATTCCCAGAGCTGAGCAAGTAAGAGGAAAGGCAGCAATAAAATCATCAAACCCACAGAAAGCCGAGACAGTTGAGTGTTGCTTTGGCGGAAAGGGTCGGCAAAAGCAACCCCCAAAGGCGCAGACTGCCAGCAGACAGCGACGAGACGTCGCCATCAATTCCCCCCCAGAACCATTGGGCTTCGTTTCCCTCTATCTCTGCTCCTGCTCTTCCTTATTTTCTCCCCCATCCTGGTTCCCGGGCTCGGGGCTCTCCCCCATTCTCCTTCTGGCGGCGTCCAGTCTGTGCAAAAAGGCCAGACGCGGAAAACAAATCGTAGACGTGTTGGATTTTTCGCACGCACTCTGTGTGTCCCGGCTTCTCGTATATCCTTTAACCGGAAGCCAACTTCCATTTACAAATGCATTGGAATGGGCCCTGGTATATATAAGTATTCAGTTTGCGTCTGTGTGTGGCCCTGTCGGCAATTTGTTTGCCTTAAAAGTCAATTGCTGGACCAGATCGACCAGAGAAGCGATACTCTTAGTTCTTGGGTTCTCTTGGGAAGTGGGGAGTGTGGGATGCTGGCAGGAATGGGGCTGAAATATGATACAGCATCTTTGTTATGGCCGGGCAAACAACCCTCTTCGATGGCCATCTCGTTTAGCTCGAGACAAGGCCCCAGGCAGACGTGACTGCAAGACAAAGTTCTATATGTTAGGGAGAGTAATGGAAATTGAACTGAAACTGCCCAAAAAAGTAAAAAAAAAAAACGAAATTTCGATGAGTTTTAGATGCAAGAAGCTTTAATTAAAGTTGGCAAAGTTTTATTTAGACTGATATATTCCTTAAAAACCCAAAGAAAAAGCCTTAAAAAGAAAATTATAAAGATTAGAAAATAACAGAAAGCAACCAAGACAACATCCCCTTTGACAATAATAATATAAAAGGTAAACCCCATAATCTTCAAGACTTATCGTATTATAAGTAATTGCTTAAAGATCAGGGGTTAGCCGTCAGCGTCTCCACAATCCCCACAAGGGTTGTTGCAGTGGCGGAACTTCGATTTGGCGGCAATTAAACCGCACCAAAATGTGGCCAGAATGTTGTGCTTTCCAGCGATGTCATGGCAACCTTCTGCCCCCAACCCTTGGTTCACCCCAAAATGTAGCTTTTTACGACCCTCAATCAACCCTCTCGGGTGTGTGTAATCGCATTAAAAAGCGGTCACATTTGGGGGGTGCCCCCAAAACTCACTCACCTCCAGGAGCGAGGCCAGGACAATGAAAACGGGCGGTGGCATCCACTTGGTGGAAGACTTGGCGGCCACCCCCTCGACCAGATGCTTTTCCTTATAACTCCTGCTGCTCCCCCATTTGGAGGTCGCTGCTGCTCCGGATATTCGCTGCAACGGGTGCGCCGTCGCCGCCATCAGCTGGTCACAGCAGACGCCCAACACCAGGCCGGATTGTGATGACGACGACGACGATGATGATGATGACGGAGCTGGCGGCATTTGCAAGACGGTGCTGGGCGGCATCTCTCTCTGTTTGCTCCTTTCCCTCCTCCTGCTGGCTATGGGGGTTTCTATTTTTGGGGCGTCTGCCTTGTGACGGTGCCCCACTTAGCAGGAGCAGTTGAACCGGCGGCGGAGGCGACGACGGAGATGGCTTCTGTCATGGTGAGATGAGCGGAATGCTGCTGTCTGGCCCCGGTGACGGCCTCCTGGAAGGAAACAGGCAGGAAATGATCACTTGAAGAAATTGTTATTTCTTGATTGATTAATATTTCTAAGAGGAGTTGTTAAAATTTTTAAAACTATTTATTGAATCTATCAAAATAAGCTAATTTTCTTTTTAATATGAATTTAATGTTGTATTCCCAAGTTTTTTTTTGTCTGCGTTCTGGAGGGGATTACGTGGTGCTATGGCCAAATTAGCTCAAGGTTGTCTCGCCTTCAGCGCCTCCTGTCTCCTGTCTCACTGCGACATGACGACAACTGCAGCGCAATTTCTGGCAGAAAACGGCGACGACTATATTCAACATTCGACATAGCCGAAGGCGCCATCATTCAGGTCTTTATCCCCGGCCTCTCCCATCTCCCACCCGGCTGATCCCCCCCTTTTTAATGGCCCTAGACGGCCATAAAAGAGTCGAGAGAATTTATTTCTTTTTTTGCAAATTTATTTCCGCTGCGGCGTAGCACCAAAAGCAAAAGAAAGAAAGAGGCCAAAAAGTGCAACCCCAAAAAGCGTTCGCAGAACTCGAAGACTAAGACGAAATTCCGAATTCTTATTCGAAGTGTAAGGCGTCAGGGCCAAGTCAAAAGAATGGCCAAGTGGCATTTTGCAATAAGCCATGGCTTTTCGGGAAGGATATAAAGCCAGTCAAGCCTATGATCGTAAATCCTGAAATTAAATTTCAAGAAAGAACATAAAATTGAGTAATACTTTATACGACTGGAGGCCGAATCAAAAATTGAGTTTATTGAAATGCAAACTGCAGGAAACTTTGCCTCATTTATTGTAGGAAACACTAATGGCGACTAGCTTCTTTATGTTCATGTTTTGGTTTTGCCTAGTTTATATTTTTGGTTTAGTCCGGACTCCTTCTGCTTCTGGTTTCCCATGGCGTGTCCTGTTCCTTTCTGGCAGGCTGCCCACCTCCTCCGTTCTCCTCGGTTCTGTTGTGGTGCTGTGCAGTTGCTCTTGGTAATGAGTTTTAATGGTGATTACCTTTGGCCCAAAACAACAGGAATAGTGGTGGAGGTAAAGGTCCTGTGTCGTGTTGTCCTCGTGTATACCTCCTGGTTGTTTTTTCTGTGTCTGTGTTGTGTGGAGTTGTGTTGCCCAAAAACGAGTTTCGCAGACGGAAGTGTTGCTCTCGGTCTTCCCCTTAATGATCCTGGCTAGCACACAACTGGCAAACTGGTTAATGGAACCCAAACCGAGGGGCAGGCGCATGCCAAAAACTGTAAAAATATCGACAGGTGTATCCTTAATGTCCTTAAACATCGATTCCTGGTAGCTTCGGTCTGCTTTTTCAACTTGCTGCTCTGTTGCTTTTTGTGTGTGCTTTTCAGCTTTGCCGTGTTGTCCTTGGCACGCAACTTGTGTTCGTTCGTTTGCAGGACACTGAAACGCACAATATCCTTGAAACAAACATCGAACTTCCTCTGTGTGCCGGTCGGTGCTCCTTCTCGGCTCCTTCTCCTGGCCCTCAGTGTTTGCCTTCCAGCTTGGCTCATTTGGCAAAGGCAAAAATCGAAGTTTAACTCGCAGTTGAGGTTGATTATGCAAGCAAAACAACCAACCAACCAAAATCCTTGGAAGTTCTACCAATAATTTTACTACTTTTCATAATATTTGAAGAAAAAACTTATTGGGTTTTTATTTGAGGTAGACTCTCAGAGAACTAATTAATAATAGAAGTAATTATGAAAAAAATCCATGTTAATAATGTAATTTCCTATTAAAAAATACAACAATTTTGTATTGAGAATTTACGATTCAAATTTAAGTGAGGGCCACAGAAGCAGATTTTACAGAAGCTCTAAGCTTTTATCTTTCTTATTGGGATTCAATCCATTAGTAATTTAGTCTTTCTTCATGAGCAAGATTCATCGGCTAAATATAGCCGCCAAGCAAAGTGAATCTCCAAAGAAGCAAAAGCAAATGCAAAGAAGCAAAAACAAATCTAAAGAAGCAAAAGCACATCCATAGCAGCAAAAGCAAAAACTTAAAAAAAGCAATAGAAAATACAAAAAAGCAAATCCAAAGACGTAAGCATAGCAACGATCTTGTTCGGCGCCCAACTTATGTTTGCTTCTCGCTCGCCACGTAGACAACTCCCATATTGTCTAGTGGTTAGGATATCCGGCTCTCACCCGGAAGGCCCGGGTTCAATTCCCGGTATGGGAAACAATTGTGGCATTTGTTTCTTTTTGTTTTTTTATTATTGGAATTTTTTAATTTATTTTTTATACTTAATTTATTATATTTTATAATATTTTTATGTAATATTTTTTAGATCTAAGTATATAGAAAAGTTAAATATAGATAATTGGAATAGAAAACCCCATAGAACAATTATTGGGACTTTATCAAGTCCCATATTGTCTAGTGGTTAGGATATCCGGCTCTCACCCGGAAGGCCCGGGTTCAATTCCCGGTATGGGAAGTTAAAAGGACGATTGCATTTTTTTTTAATTATCCTTTTCAAATGCTAAACAAACCCAAAAACTCAATTCCTTTCCAAAGGAAAATTAAACAAAAATTTAATATCCTAAGGAATCAACAATATCTATAAATAATAGATTTAACTTTATATTTATAGATTTATTATTAAATTATTTTGAGATCCATAAATCCTTCATAATTGAATTTCACTGTTTTGCTCACCACTAGACAACTCCCATATTGTCTAGTGGTTAGGATATCCGGCTCTCACCCGGAAGGCCCGGGTTCAATTCCCGGTATGGGAAATTAGGAGGAAGATCGATTTTTTTAATTATCCTTTTCAATTGTTAAACAAACCCAAAAACCCAATCCTTTCCAAAGAAAAATTCAATAATTATTAAAATTTCCTAAAGAATTAACAAGTAAAAGATTCGAAATTATTTATTTATATTTATTATTACATTTTGAGGGCCATGAATCCTGCGAAATTGTCAAAGATTTTAAGTTATCCTTTTCAAATGTTTAAAACAAACCCAGAAACACAATTGCTTTCCAATTAAAAATTAAATGTTAATAATACTTTACTAAGGAATCAACAATATCTATAAATAATACATTTGAGTCAAAAAGTTTGACTTTATTTTTATAGATTTATTATTAAAAATGTTTTGAGATCCATAAATCGTTCATAATGGAATTTCGCTTTTTGCTCGCCACTAGACATCTCCCATATTGTCTAGTGGTTAGGATATCCGGCTCTCACCCGGAAGGCCCGGGTTCAATTCCCGGTATGGGAAGCCAGAGTACAAAGATTTTTTTCAACATTTATATTAAAAATGGAATTTATATATTTTATTTTAAAAGAGTATTCCCATAAAATTTCATATTAAAAATAGTTTTTTTATTTTATAACAGTTTTTGCATAAACAAATCGAAAAGTTTTGTAATTATATTTATTTATATTTAGAAATTAAACAGAATACATCTCCTCAGATTCAGTGGCATGATCCTTGAGAGAAATAGTCAATGGTGCCATGGGAAACTTTTTCGCTCTAGTTTATTTTCCGGCTGTTATTTTAAGCCCATTTTCCAGTCTTTATGGACCACCTACGAATTGGGCAGCCCAAAGAAATTCCGTTCCGTTTGCTGTTCTAAATCTCCGAAATCTAGTCTCGACATCAAGAGCAGCTTCTTCTCCATTCTTCTGTTGAAATTGCGCAAACCCAACAATGGCTATCTCTCTTGTGGCTTAAATTTTATGTTGAGCGTTTTATGGTCCAAAGGGGGGTCAGTCTGCCGTCCGGGTAAGGGCAAGTGTTTCACACAGTAAACACAAGTTAATGAAATTAAAACGTAAGCAGCAGCAGCAGACACACACAAAAACGCAATAAACACAAAAGAAATTACAATTAAATTGAAAGCCCAAAGAGAAAGACCAACCAGCCGCTCCCCACTCCCCACTCCCGACTCCCCCTGCCACTGCAGCTTGACATGCAATCCGAATGGAAATGAACTTTGAAGCCCTTGCGGCCTGCGTGGGTCGACTCGGTGGGCTGTGTTCCCCAGCCCAGCTCCTCGGCTGCTCAGTTTCCCAGTTTCTCAGCTTGAGAATTTCAAGTTGCCGGCTATCGCGATGCTCCACTTGCCCCTCTCCGCATTTTCCTCTGGCTGATGGCGTGCGCGACTTTTAATCGCATTCGTTTCAATTGTTGGAATTTTATTGTGAAACCGGCTAAGACTTTGGGCGTTAAGCCTGCCTACCAGCCACCCCATTCGCCGGGCTTTCCACATACAACAAACACACACACACATCTTTCATAACGCTTCATTATCGGTCTCCTCTCATAACTAAAATGCGAAAAGAAACCTTTGAAGAAATTAAAAAAACAAAAAAAGTGAAAACCTTTCCCAGAGATGATGATGGGTCACAGTGAAAGGCTTTCATGGGTGAACACTGTACCACCAAAAAATATTAGAAATATCGATTGTAACATATATATTTATTGGGCTATTGATATTTATTGTATTCAAATTAATAAGAATTTATTAATAAAGATTGGTCAAAAATCCCCTTAAATCCATGAAATTTGGCTTAGTAGAATTCCTAGGTAAAAAATAATCCTTTTCAATTTCCTGATTTATTTATTTATCAAGTAATTAATATAGAAATATATACAACCACTTTCCCCGGTGTATAGATTGCACATAACTTTTTTTCTTTGATCCCATCGTAACCCTGCGTAAGAGCCACCCACCTGGTAAACATTTTTCAATTATAGTTTTATAATAATTTTCCCGTCATTGTTGGTGTACGAGTGGTAGTAGTTCGTGCTCACTGTCTGTTTATTGTTGCTGCTGCGTTTTGTTAATGTAACTTTCTTCGTTATTCTTTCACTTTTCGACCCGCCCACTTGCGAGCTGGCAACTTGTTTTCCATAACTTTTGCTCTCGACCCAAGGCATTTAAGCCGCGCTGTAATTATATATTTTTTTTAGTACATTTCTCTTGCTATTTTTTGCTTGCCACTTGCCACTTCTTTGGGTGGTGCGCCCTGCGGCTTCAGTAATTAAATTTGTTTTTTTTTTGTCTCTACCCCTGCTGCCCCTTCCGTTTTCCAATTGCTCCAAAAAGTCTGGAAATGCAACTCTTAACGTTTTTGCCATCAGAAGGAATCCTTTTTCCCTTCGATTTTCCAGGAATTGCATAATAATTTTGAATGTGTTTCAGCCAATTGAGTTCGCCCATTGAACTGCATAAATCAATAAAGACAAGTACCTCAAAAAATGGCAAGGAGACGTTCTCACACACACCATATGCACATATATAAATATATATACTTATATATATATTTGATAAACTAAAGAAAGTTGAGGGAGCGAGCAAATAACGCAAACACAAATAGTCGTCAGCATTATGTAAATGAAATGTTTGCCCAATGCAAACACAAAATGCGGTCGGTCGACTAAGGAAGCCTAGAACAGCAGCTCAAGGAGCTCTCGGGGTAAGGAAGTGGGAAAGCTCACTGCAAAAATATATATTGGATAAAGCAATTACCATCCAAGGTTGGGCAAATAAAAGCGATATGTTTGGCAAGGTAAAATATGTAAATAGCTTAAATAGCTGCTAACAAAAATAGTAATTGGAAAATATATAAATGTTCCTAGATGCTGTTTAATAATTGTAGGCTTTCATTCCAATCTTTAAATGGGATCTGTGGAAACTCGCAATTCTTCTGGTGGCTCGTCTCGTCTCCCTGTCCAAGTATTTATAGCTTTTCGTATATTTCTACGACTTCACGTCAATGCACAAATCAGTTAACGTCCGGCAGACGTTGCACGGCGGACGACAGACAGACTTAATCACCTGCAAGCTGCAGCGACAAAAAGACACCACCACTGAGTGGCCTGAGTGCCACCTGAGCCACCTGACCACTGCTGCTGCTGCTGCTGTTGTTGTTGCTGCCTAAACAAGTGCACCGGGTATCCATGTTTATTTTACGGTTCAACGATTATTACCAGTTATTGTCTAATGCCGCCGTAAAAGGGGCCACTCCGCCGGCACGGGGGGAGGGTAGCGGTGGGAGAGGTCACACGCCCCACAACAACACTGCAAACCAGCCCTGCACAACCCTAGCCTGTCCCCGCTCCACACTGCCTGCCACTCTGTCCGCCCAAAGCAGACAGCGAACAGCAACCACAAAGCGGAAGAAAGGAGGAGGCAGAGGCCAGGGCAGACCAGCGGCAGACAGCCACTGGGAAACGGAGGGAACTGAGTGAGGGAAAGGGGCTGCGTTTGGACAACTTTGGACTGCGACGGCAACTGCCGCTGCCACTGCAGTAGGTGTTGCCTGCAACCACCGATGGTGCAAGGTCCAAGTGGGTGAGGAATGCACTGGGGAAAAACCTCAGTCTAAATATGAGAAAAACTGAAAGCTAAAAAGCTGGTTTATAATATTAAAATAATCAAAAATCATTTGTAATTTTAATAATAATTTTTTTATTGTGCCAATATTTTTCTAAAACATTTATAGGGTTAAGGAAATGTATTAAATATTATTACATTTTTCTATGTGCATTTTGGATTCATATCTGAGTGTAGGTTGTCGTTGTTGGTCCCTGCTCATTTCGCTATCAATATTTCAAACACGTTCCAAAACTTTTGCCTTTTTCGGAAGGGAGTCCAAGCTGCTGAAAGAGAGGGAAAAACGGAAGTTCACACGGAAATATAGGAAAATACAAGAATAATAATAAAGCGAAAAAAAAAATTAAAGACGACAGACAAACCAGACAAACATAATGCTCGTTCGTTCGTATATATAATCAAGGAAAAAAATAAAAACGGAACAACCAAAAAATATGAAAGAATGAATCACGCAATCGTATCGAATCGAATCGGGGTGGCTAAAGTTTCAGTTAGTTTGGAAATTAAACATTCCCGACAAAAGCCCAGAAAGGGGAGGCCAATTTCGTAATATGGCAACTAAAATCGAAATCAAAATCAAAAACGAAAACGAAACGAAAACACAAACTACAACTGAAATCCAAAGACGAAGAGCCAAGTATTTGTGGAATGCCAGGGAGGAAATGACAAGCGCTTTGGCACGAGGCCGCCACAATGGAGATTGTCAAGGAGAATCTAAATAAATAAAGGGGGAGTGACAACGGGGAGAGGAGGAGACCACACCATGATATGATGGCCAGGGGAAATGGAAGTGGATGAGGTTTTGGTTGCTGGGCTGTGCCAGACGATGACATATCAATAAATTAAGCACGCAGCCGATTAAAGTGCGTGGCCCAGCGAGGAGACAGAGTCTAGACGAAGGAGAATCCCATAAACCACCCACAACACACACAGACCGAAAAAAAGTGACGCAAATACCTAATTTTAAATATATATTTTTATAGTATTTCTTTATATAAATTTCAGCAAATTTTGGAATAACACCCATATTTATCTTTATTGAATTTTCTATGTAATTGTCATAATTATCCAATATTTGTGCGCCGTGCAGATATATCCCAGCCGCTATATACGTATGGTCAGCAGATGGCACTGTGAGATCACTCGATTGAGAGCTTGATTTATGGCTTAAGAATTTCGAACCACTCCGATCTAATAAATATCTATGGAAATTGCAGCACGAACTCTCTGCGAGACATTGTGATAATTAACTTCCATGCAAAGATACAAAGATACCAACGGGTCAATTGCCCTCTTTCTCCGCTGCCCCTGCCTCTCTGCCTTGGCTGATTGTGTCGAGTGAGGCAATTTAATGCAAAAGCCATCAATTAACCCGCTTTTACCGCCAGATATACAGATACAAAAGTATCTTTCGCCGCTGCTCTCTCGAACGGTCGGTCGGAGATGCAACGATTTGCACGTAGTTCCGTTAGCTAATTGGATGCTGATGGCTCACGGCCTCCGATTCCAATTCCGATTTCGATTTGGAAGGAAGGAAACTCTGCGGAAATTACCCCCTGGCCCCGGCCTGCTACTTTGCAGGACGGCGGAACATTGACCCAGGGCAGGAATTCACTGGCTGCTCCTCTCCCTTGTCTTGTTTGCTGAATGAATAATTAATTTATGATTTTTCTCATTGTAAATCATAACAATTAATGTAGCTTTAACTGGTCCAAGGAGGCGGAGTAGAGTGGCCAGCAGCATGACCAACATCAAAAGGCAATTATGCTCGCGCGGAGTGGGTGAGGCGAGCAGTACTGGAAAATGTTAATAAGAAAAACAAGAGAGAGGAGAGGGGGAAATTCGCACGGTAATGGAAATGAAAATGGAAATGGCCTGACAAGCCTTTTGTTCTTGCGTTCTTTTTATTTTCTTTTCTCTGAAAGCCAAGGGACAAATAAAAATAAAGAAGGAAACGAGGAATGAACAACTTAGGAGAAGTCGCTGCGGAATGCTAGACAGTTTTTATTAGGCCAGGAAATTTGTAAGAAAAACAGCAATAACTAGTAGAGATATTTAAAGTTATTCTTAATTTTAATATTTTTAATTTTTCCTATTTCACTAATTGATTTTCCCTTTTTATTACTTTCTATTAATTACTTGTTTTACTAGTAAGTTCAATGATCAACAAATAGAGTTTAAAGTTACAACTGCATTAGGGATTTTCCAATAAATATTAGCATTAATTTTTCTCTCATGATTTCACCAGATGTGTTCAAGTTTTTCCAAGCTTTGCAATCCATTTTTCATGTGAACTTTCCACAGTCCAAGAAAATTGCAAACTTTAAGCAAAAGCAGTGGGCCATTAATGAGTTCAATAGCTGCTAGCTGAGAAGAAGAAGAAGTCGGGTGCAAATGCGGTTCACACCCCGTTTTTCCCCCGCTCTTCTCCGACCTTTGGGGAGCTCAATGAACCGGACTTTGCCCCGCCCCGATTATCACATTTCGATTAGCGACGTCTCCGGGTCTGAACTTCCAAGCGAACTGCCAAGTCTTGACCCGCCAACTGGCGTTCATAACCACATTAGCACCGCTGGCGCTGCCCTCGGATCCACCGATGACCCCGGTTCCCTCTAGATCACAGGTGCACCGAGAAAAATCATTGGGAATCAATGGAGTCTTCTTATTCTCTTTCTACTTAAATGTGGCCTTCAAGTTTCACATTTCTTTTAACCATTCGATGGCTTCAAATAGTTTTGGTTTAGTGTAGATATATTCATATATATATATTATATATCCCCCTTGAGCGATCTACATTCGCTTCCTCGTCGAGACATTCACTGGCGCAACATTGGCCAACATTGTTGCCGCTGAGAGTCAGTGGGTCCGTTCCGCCCCTGGACCGCCTCTACTCTTCTTTGGACGAAAGCGGCGGCGCCTACCTGTCCCCGGTTCCCTATCCCCCCACCTGCCTATCCCCACACCACTGCCTCTCTCCCTCTTTCTTGGCGTGGTAATTATTCGCGCTCAGGTGAGTACGCGAGTCTGCAAAGCGTAACTTGTAGCTTGTAGATACACTCACGTATCTCTTCGCACGCATCTACATATGGAAAGCCATGGGCATGGGCCCGAAGCTGGCAACTAGCTAGAGATGAGCAGGTGGAGCAGTGGGTAGACTACTTAAAGCTCAAGATTGAGGGATTATCCGTGGGATTACTGAGTTTATTAAATCTTTAAATATATTCAAATATTTGTTGAATGTTTATCGGCTTTTAAGTTAATTTTTTAGAAAATTCAACCTTTGATTGGTGCTTCTGGTAGGGATCAGCTTTGAAATGCAAATAAATGACTTTTACACCTAAAAGACATTTCACTTAATATTTATTTATGTTTTTCTTGAGATAGCAATAGCAAGAACCTTGGATTCTGTGAAAAAAGTATTACTTTTATAGTGTTAAATAAATATAAATGATATCTTATTTGCCCTCGTGAGTCACATTGCCATCGCTGACGCAGTTATAGATGGACAAAAGTTAATCACCGTTGCCGTTTAACTCACTGAGCCTTGTTGTTGGATCTCTCGCTTCGACTGGGTGCTGGGGGACTGAAGCTGAGTCCGCGTCTGAGGCGCATAGTTTACATTTTATAAGTTAATTGAGTTAACTGTGCAACGCTCTCACTTTGCGCCGCCCGTCGCCCCCCACCGCTTTCTTCGCCTTTCTCCGCGGTCATTTGCAGATGCAGATTGCTTGGGCATCCGCTGGCAGAGTATCTGTCGGATGCAGCTCGCGGGAATCGATCATCGGTGGCAACTAGCCATGGGTGGCCGGTGCCTGCGACGAGGAGTACTGTTTTAATTATAAATATTTTGCACCGCCGCCGCTGCCGTTTGTAAATCCGCATAATTCCGTGTTGCGGTTGAAAACATTAAAATTAAACAAGAACCAAAAAGAACAATATATATATATATATATATATATATATATATATATATAAATATGTATCTGCTGAAAAAAAAGAAATAAACAGACGCGGGTGCGACCAGCACAATTTCTGCCGTTTGTTGTTTAATTGCCAGAATATTTCATTTCACATCAGAGTATTCAATGTATTTTTGTTGTGCCATTTTCTGTGCAATTTTGTGTGATTTCCCGCTTGCTTTTGGTTTTTCAACTTTGCTGTTTTCTTTTTTTTTATTCGCTTTTCACATTTTCACATTCTGTCAAAGTGCAATAATAACCCAAATAGCTGTGATAACTCTTTGTAAGCGATTTGCGTTTGGTTTGTCCGTGATTTTTGCTTAATTCCATCATAAATACTGGATGAGGACACTGATTTCAATTTCATTTCCATTGCTTTCACCAATTAAAGGCCACTAATGCGGGGTTTTAGCAGGAGTTTTGGTTTTTATTTGGTCAAAGTTGTCATATTTCAAAGGATTTTAACTGATTTAGTGGAAGCTTTCTTGTTGGAAATAAAATTATATTTCCCTTAAAATTGTATCTAAAATATAGAATAAGAAATGAAGCATAATAACGTGCTTATAAGCATTTTATAAAAAAATAAATACAAATGATTAGTGATCTGCCCACGACTCTATCACGAAATCTATTATTATTTTATTCATAAAATTCATAATTATTCATAAATTCAACTTTTAAATTTTTAAATGAATATAATTTAATTTTAATACAGCCATTTGTATACTATTTTTTAAACTGTATACCAAGAAAGATGGCCTAATAGAGTTTATAGATTATTGCTAAACATATATTGAATTATGCAATTTAAGCGTAAGTACAATATTAGTCAGTTTTGATTAATTTAATTAAATGCCCGAAAAACTCTTCCGCTGGCAAATATTTGCTTAAAAGCGTATCTTTTCTGTGGTAATAGGAAATACCCGTGTTATATACAAATTGTGTCAATAGCTCCGGCTCTGATATCTGTTAGTTGTCAACTGCAAAGACCAACTTCAATTGCTGACGTCAAAGCCGCGGGGCCCACGCTTTGCGAGAAACCCGTTTTGGGACCCCTCCGGAATCTGAATCCCTCCTCACCCAAGTCTCTTATCGTTTGGCGGATTTCAGGTGTTTCATTCGTTCGCATTGCGTGGGCCTGACTCACCTTTGGCTCGGTTCGGTTCTCTAATACATAGAATGCGGCGACCCTGGCGGGGTTCCGTTTCACTTTTCGCCAGATTTATGCGCTTTGATTTTTTCTCTTTCGTTTTTTTTTTTGGCTGCAGTATCAACAGAATTTGTTGAGACGGTTTAGTGTCGTTTCACACGTAAGTGTGGCAGCCGGCAGGCCCACAGTGGCCATTCCATTGAGTGAGACACAGTCTTATTTATTTATTTTGCACATTTTTATTCGATAAGTAGCGCAGCGGAAATGAATAAATCTTCGAGAGATGAAAGTTAACTGTCTTGTAAGCGGCTATATCTGATTTTTACAACTTTTTTTTGGCGCGTGAATATCTCAGATTTGGCAGAAGACCCCAGTAAACCAATTTCCTTGAATCTTTAACTGATAAAGAACTGGGAACCGAAACATGATTTTGTCATGAATTTAAAAAGGATTTCCCAAAAGAAAATGTTACAAGAATTAGAATTAATTTTTATTATTGATTAATAATTATTATTAACTTCCCAAATAGAGCTTCCACAAAAAGGATCCAAAAGATATTCGGCAACACCACCACACTGTATCTGAAAATGTATCTTTAACTGTGGGATGCATTCTTCTCCCTGCTTGTTTGTTTGCAGTTTGCATTGCAATACTTCTTTTGCACTTTTTGTTGTAAATGTATTTGTTGTTGTTGGCAATTTGTTTTGTTTTTGTTTATCGCGAGCTCGCGAATCTTTGTTGTCTTATCTTGGCCCGCTCTTCTTTCATTTCTTACCTTTTTGTTCTGCCTTTTCTCTCGTTTTATTTTCCGGCGTTTCGCGGGTGCGCGCGCTCGAAATTTTCACCTCAGTCGAACTGAGCATTGATGAATGAATGTGCTGAGACAGGTGAAGGGGGGCTGGGCAGGTGAGCCCAGAGGCGGGGGAAATCGCCGATAAGCGATGAGTGTGCGGAGTTCCCTTGGCTGTTGGCTGTGGCTTTGGCTTTGGCTGTGTGCTTTTCGCCGCTGATTCTTGTGATTCATATTTTGCATTTGCATTTGTTTATTGCGCTGGTTAGGCATTTTTAGCCCCCACTCCCCTCTTCAGAGGTTCCCCACTTCTAAAATTTCGGTGTGAAACATATTTACGTGCAGACAACACGCTGTTCTCGCAATCTGCAGGAAGGCAAAGAACGAAGAAGAAGTCGCCAACTCACTGTTGCAGCACACATTTTTCCTTGGCATTTTTACCCACATTTATTTTCGGTGCATTTCCGCCTGCCATTTGCCAAAGCGCACCTTATCCTACCTTTACCTTTGCCATTTCCCCTTTTAGTTTAGTTAAGCAAAAAAAAAACTATATGTTTTTAAGGGAAAAAGGTTAGCACTAAGAATGGATACCCTGGGAAATGCTAAAGAGAATTGGCTTTTATGTTTCGTTTAATATAAAATTGTATTTTATACAAAAAACTATTTAAGATTATTTTAAATAATGGTTTTAAAATGATCAAAAATTAAACTAAATATATAAAACAATTAAATGTATCTTATTTCTGAATGCCTTGAAAAGTTTAATTTTACAAAGACAAAAACAATTTAATTAAATATAATTCTCATTAGATATTACTAATATTAATAAATTAAATATTATAACAAAATCAGATTTTATGAACTTCATTTCACTTGAATTTTCTTTGAGATTTTCAAACTGCTCCAGTTTTTGACTCTGGAAACCCATTTTTCTTTAGTATTTCCAATGCCTTCATAGTCAGAGCAACTTCTTTTGGGTATTCTTGGGCGGAAAAAGTGAAGCTTCCTTCGCGCTATTCATCTGCGCCCTTACTTTTGGCATAAACATTTCCTAAACTTTTATCTAATTCAACAAACTGCAGCGGTGGCCAAAGCAGCAGCAAAGCAGCAAAGAAGCAAAGCAACAAAGCAGCGACAGCTTCGCTTCATCCATTTTGCAAGGTTCCCAAGACATTTCCACATTTTCCAAGTCATTGTTCTTGTTATTATTGTTGTTGGGTGCTCCATCTTTGGGCTTTTGTTTTTCTTTTATTTATTTGTTGTGCGACGGCTTGTTGTTGTTGCTTATATATTTTTTTTTCTTCGCATTTTCAGTGTGTTTCAACTTGTTAGGCATTCAACTTTTCACATCGTTGCTCTGCTTCTTTTTTTTGTTTTATTTTTCCGCCGCGAAGGTTTTTCCTTTAGTTTTCCGTTGTTTTTTTTCGGACTTTTCGCTTTGGTTTTGTGCAACAACACACACGCCACTTGAAGTCTTTTGTGTGTTGTTTGTGTCGCCCTGAGACTCCGAGGCGCCTCCGAAAAGGAGGGGGCGTGGCTGTTGCTTGAACAGGGGCGAGGGTGGGCGAAGTGTAACTTCTGGCGGCATTTCAACCTCAAATGGTTACACAATCCGTCAGCTTTAGTGGAATTTATTAAGTTTCATCAGCATATAAAATGCACTAAATTTATTGGCTTTAATTCGTGTGAGCGAGGTATCTTATGGATGTGCATCTATAGAATTTAGAAGGGATCTCGCTAAGATATATATAATAATTCCAGTCACCCTATTGTACTCAGTTTTATAGGCTGCACAAATTTGCTGCTCTGATTTGGGTGCTTTTTGCCAAAGTATCTTTATTTGTATCTGTATCTGCATCTAAGTCCGTGCTGCGTGCTGCGTGTGTGCACCTTGAACCAGAAGACAAACTACAAACTTGACTGGGCCATTGTCTTGGCAGCTCAGCCCGGACTGTCTGCTTAGATTAATGCGAATGCTAGAGGGTCTGACACTAATGAAGGTCAAAGGTGGTTCGAAGGGCAAAGGGGGGAGCTTAAGAATGATTAAATACTATAAACTCTTGACTTTACGCTAAAATCTCTCGCCTTGAAAGTTCACATTTGAGAGAAATACAAATCGGTTGATGGATTTAATGCCAAAAGTCAGTCAGAAGTTCCAAGGAAGGAAGTGGCGGGGGTTGAGGAGGAATTATAAATAGTAATTAAAGTTTTGCAAGTTTGATATTAATCTCAATTCTGAGCTCTAGATACTTCGCTTCGCCTTAGAAACCTTTTACTTGTATCGTTTCTTTCATAAGTTTTCCACTTCTGCACACAAAAACAAAGGAAAAGTAACCCAAAAATCGGTAAACAAAACTAAGCCATTAAGAAACCAGGTCTTTGGGTCTTTCTCTGCCTTGCTCAACTCCATCTCTCTTTGGCGTTGTAAAAAAGCAAACTTGACACAATTAAAAAAAAAAGTATATTTACAAACAAAAAACGAACGAGAGCCGTCAGAAAAATTAAAATGCATTGCGTATGATTTTTTTAAAAATAGCCAACGCATTAATTTTTTCGTATTTTCCATTGCACTCGACAATAAACAATGTAGAAAAAGCGAAAAACCTCAAAAAAGGCGACACAAAAAACGCAGCCAAAGAGACAAAAGCCCAAGGCAATGTCATTGAGTGCGTCTATGATTTGTGAAGCCAAAAACCGACTCCAAATGCTGCGTATCTTTTCGGCTTGATTTAGGAAAACTTTTCAAAGTGAAAAGTGAATAAAATTCGCATCGTTTCGATTGAATGGAAACACTTGTGGGGGAAGACTGCGTAAATAAATCATGGCAAGAGTGTAAACAAAAGTGAGCCAAACTTGGTTGGTGTCCAAACTGGGACTTGTGCTGGGTCCCAGTCCCGTCCCTCCCACGTGGAGCAGTAGCTCCAACGGCGGCGGCTCTACTTTTTTAGACAGCTAACCTCTCCATCGATCGTTGGCCACTCCTCTGCCTACACACGCACTCACGTCCAATGTTTCTTTGATTTGTGCTTCTTATTTTTTACTCACAGCAAAAAAAAAAAACAAGACAAAAGACTATCTGCGCCAGTCAGTGGCCAAGAAGTTGGCCAGCAGAAGTAGCACTTGTCCAAGATCCCCACAAAAGATATCGAAAAATATGGAGCAGGGCAGCCCACAGTCATACTCTATATGTTCTATATATATGATATATTTTGGGGGGGAAAAAGTGGCGCTGACAGCTCGATGTAATTCGCGTTTTACTCGCTCTTTTACAAATCATGGCAAACACTGCGTATACGCAATGTGTAAGTTACGGTGGGTGGCAAAAGGAAATGCAGTTGGCCAGGGTGCCAAAGCGAGAGCCACACAGTCACAGTCATAGTTAAAGCCACAAATACGGATGCCGAACGACAAGCGCAGATGTTTTTACAACCCAAAAGATACAAAGCAGACACAGATACCAATGCTGAAGCTGCTACTGCTGCAGCACTGACAAATGCAGATTTGCATGCACTGGGATATAAAAAGGGTCCTTAGAGGAGAGCAGGATAATATACATTTTTATGTTAACAGTTTCTTTAATAAAATATATTTATTTTCATCATCAAAATATAAAAAATTAGACTTAGTCTTCAGCTTTAACTCTTTCTAACTTTATGAAACAGCTATAAATTCAGAAAGTACCAATTTACCTTCTTTAATTCTTAGTTTTTAAAACTCTAAAATCAATGTATAATCTTTTAAACTCAGGTAATATTTTTTCTAGTGTATAGACTCCAGTCAAATACGTTCAGCTTTTTGGCGTTGAGCTTCGCAACTTTTAAGCCGATGGATTTATTTTTTTTTGTGTTGAGGTTTTCATTGGGATTTTTCGGAGACTGAGCTCTAGATGTGATGGGGTGGCAAAGTGTTATGACTTACCGATCTGGGGGGTGGAGGGGCTGTAATAGATGTGTTGGCTTTTTCAGGACATTCGAGGGGCGGCTCACAAGTTGTAGGGGTTGCAGCTTCTCCTGGTAAATCCTAGTAATACATTTTCTATGCTTTTTTCTTTGGCAATACGAAATAGAAAGTGTTGCGCCCGCCTATAGTTTTCCCTTGAGTTTTCCTCGGCTATTTTCCTCTATATGTTTTCCGAACTGTTAGTGGCGCGCGTGATCCGCCGGCTGCCGTTACAAAGTACCGTTCACAACTGAGCTCGTTTTTTATGCGGCCCGATACTTTTATAGATTCGCAAAGTGCCGGGGCCGGGCCGGGCCAGGAGGGGGTTCCTCGCGAGGGTTAACCTGTGTGTAGTGTGCAGTGTGTGCCAGTGTTAGTTGTGTTTTATTACATTTTCACCCCTTTCGAAAAGCCGGCTCCGGCTGGCCAAGGTAACACCAGCACCAACACAGAAACCGAAGCGGAAAAAAGAAAGAAAGAAAAAACTTAAATAAACCCCTTGGCTCTAACCCCCGGGTTTTGGCCAGGTGCAGCAAACATGTTCGAGGTTCGAACGTGTTGCCAAGTTTTCCTTTGTAGTGGCTTTTAGCTTATTTCTTCCTTTTCTTCCCTTTTTGGTTTTCTGCTCCTTCGTGAAACGGTAAACGGAAAAAGGAGTCCATCGACATTTAGCGGCAGCTGCAGGTATGACGGAGATGCAGCCGCCGGGGGTTAACAGTAATTAACAAGTTAGTCATTAAGTTAACACAACCCCCGCAAGCATCTCATCCTCGGCTTTGTTTCCTACTTCAAAACAGTATTTTCATTTTTTTCAGTTAGCTTTTATTAATATGTTACTGAAGTAAGGGAAATAGACAAAGGAAAATCAGTTGGAAATTTGATTTTTATTTTTAGAGTTTAATTTTAATGTAGGTAGCACCCCAATAATGTTGTTATAGCCTTATTAAAACCAAATCACATAAGAAACTAAGTACTTTCTCTCTCGCTTGCCTTTTCCCAAAGTAAAAACAAAACAAAACAAAAAACAATCGTTGAAACCGAATCACTTCGAACTCAGCTGCTGCTGTTTTTCGCCTTGTTTATTGGGTGTCAAAAGGTGCATCCATCAGATGCGCGATACAAGATACCACCAGACACGAAAGATACACTCACTTATGTGGGCTATCTCTGGGATCTCCGGGGACGTAGACTCTCAACTCTCTATTGTTCCGAGACTTGTTAACATATCGAACACAATTTTGAGACGAAATAACAACTAAACAATTGCAGAAATATCTTCATCAAAGATGTCTGACAGCTGATGAGGGGCGCCCCAAAAATCTGCGTAGATTTCCAAGCGGAATTAAGTGGCAGTTGAAAAGGGAGGTTGGGACTTTCCTTGAGATAACCCCTGAACGATATGTGGGTGCTCAATCATTCCCTTAATTGATGAACTAATATATAGTTATATATTTTATTTCTATTAAGCAGATGATTTTAATTTAATAACAATTATTTCCCCCAAGCCAAATCAACTCTTTTTTTCAATTATTTAACGGAACTAAACAAGCTTCTAATTAATTTCTTGTATGTTTTTCCAACGCCGCCAAAGAAAACACTTTTAAACCAATCCAATTTTGTGTCGAGTCGTAAAAAGAAAAAACAGTAGAAATTAAAGAAAATAAAGAAAACACAAGAAAAACATTTGCTCATAAAAATTGCATTGGCGAAAAAAGACACTTTTTTTAAGTTGTTATTATTTCTCGTGTTTTGTATATTTTTCTTTTCGCTGCTCATTTCCACTCTCGCCCATTTATTTATATATATTTTTTTTGTTGGTTTAATTGCCGTCCCTCGGAGGAGCAAAAAAAAAATGTATAAAAAGAAAATGAAACGAAAACAAAGAAAAACAATCATAAAACCAAAAATACTACAAAACAAAAACAAGGTGAAAATATTGCGCAAAAACAACAAAAATAAAACGCGGCAAAAATAACAAAAACAACAATGAGGCTCAGGCCTCAAAATCAAACAAATTCAAACAGCAGGCGAAAAAGCAAAGGCAAAAAGCGATTTATGCAAAATGCGGATAAGCCGAAAAAAGTACGTTGACGAGGGGGATGGGGAGAGGGGGAGGGGGGGTGGAAAGGACGATTAGGCGATTTAATGTACGCAAAATAAAATCCCATAAAAAGCGATTAAAGCGACAGAGACAGAGCGAATCACAAAACAGATGTTCAACATGGGCAGTGAACATAACAGTAATGAAGGATATAGAGAACAGTTGGAGGAGTTGCTACAGGGCGACCTCGATACAGGTTACGAATAAAAATAAATGTAGCAATATAGATTTTATGTTTATAGGGTCAGAATTTGCATCTCAAAAGTTGCCTTCATAGAGCCTTCACTGCATCTGCTATGTTGTTTACTCTCCCAACTGCTCGTGCCAAAGAATAAGGATGCAAAAAATGAAAAGAGAAGGACGAACAGAGAGTTGACAGCCCTAGCAAGATATCCTTTGACAGGAAGAGAGTGAGGAAATCAAGGATTTTGAGTCAACTATAATTTTTTTTTTGGTCCTCACCTGCCGCTGCTCGAGTTTCGCTGCTGCAACATCTTGCACCACCTTTCTTTGCAACTTCTTTTTTTTCGTACTGCTTCCCTTTGAAATATCCTTCTGCCTGTTATAATAATTATTATGACGTCCTCAGAACCCCCCATCCCAAATAATACTAATGCCTTTCCATGAGTAGGCAGGGAAACAGACAGGAAAATAAATATAGTATTTGCAGCACGCTACGAGAAATATAATAATTATATAGAGAAAAGAATGTGGATATAAAATTTTTAATCCTTTACCACAAATACATATTAAAGAAAGTATAAATATAATTAAAATATGAACTTTAATGCCAATAAATCGTAATTAAATATCCTTCTTTTTGATCTTATGGGTGATATATATATTATATTATTATTCTTTATATATTATAGTCCTCTTTAAACTCCAATTAATTCCTCAATATAAAAACCAAATCAGAAAAGATCCAAAATTATGAAAAATAAAACCAACATTGACCACAATTAGCACTTCTTTGCGTTAGCCAAATCGTCATCAGCGAACAAAAATAGGTTTCTTCAGCTATTGCCCAAAAATATATATTATTGTTCTATATTTCTATAAATATGAATAAACAAAGAGGCGAAAGTTTATATTCGAGTTTTCATCGACACTACTTGTTGTTTATCCCAAAGGAGAAACAAAAAACAATTCAAGCAATAAAAGGCAGAAGTAAATAAATATTTGAACTCTTCTGGCGACTAGTTCCGCTCTGGACTTGGACTTGGATCACAGCCGTGGCCAAGAGGAGTTAATTCCAGACGGTAGTGACTCTGTAAAGCATTCCTAGACTTTGGACCTACCTACAGGGGTATACCCTCCCTGCATATGCGACTCCTTACCCTTACAAAATACACTCTTCGCATACGAAATAAGCGAGGAACGTCGAGGGAAGCGGAAAACGGAAAGTGGCTTCTTGTAGTTGTAATTTTATTGAGAAATCCGAAAGGAAGCAGAGGGGCAGAAAGGTACAAGCCAAGAGTTAGAAGCAAAAGGGGGGCGCCAGAGGGATACAGAGGGAAAATTATTTGTATTAATTTATTAGTGATTTATTTTAACGTGGCTTTAGGATATATTGTTTACCATTTCATATTTTTACAGCTTTTTTGTAATTAAAGTATTTTTATTTTGCTAAATTATGATTTTTTGAAGCCTTGATTTTTCCCACAAAAATAATGTCAATAAATATAGGTTTAGGAAATGCTCATATTCTAGGTCTCTTTAAATATATTCCAATTTACCATTAAATTCCCAATAAATTTAAAGTAAAATACTGGAAAATATAGAAAAATCACAAAGCTTTAAACAAGACATCTGCAAACAAATCAAAATGTTTTCAAATCCCTCTAGTTTTATAAATTTTTGTTAGTGCACCAGAAACATTGCACATTCGGTGGGCGACGTCTGCCGCATAATAACAAAACGACAGTCGCAGTATCTCTGCGTTCGAGAGTATCTTAGGGTCCGCGTATCTAAGTATCTGCCAGATGTATCTGCACGTTGGACACAACAATGTTGTTGCCATAAAGCGAAGGAAAACCAAAGCAAACCAATTCAAACAACAACAAAGCAAAAAGAGAGAAAGACAGATACAGCGAGCAAGGCAACTCTTATACCGGCCAACATGTTGGGGCTCTCGAAGGTTGCACACCGAACCGAACAGCTGTTCGAGCATGTTGCGTATAAGAGAGTCCCCCCAAACATGTTGGGTAGAAGTGTGGCATGCCTTTGTTGCAGGCCAAGAGGAAGTGGTAGACAAAGGTGGATGGGTTGGGGGAGCAGGGGAACCAGATGTATGAATGAGTGGGTGATCATTTTCTGCAATGATGAAATTGTATCAGAGAAATTGTGCAAACTTTTGCCATTTCCAGTTAAGAAACTCTTCAGAAGATTGGAAAATTGCAAAGAACAGTCAATTATCTTTGTCATTATCAAAAACAATGAATTCATTCACCAAAAACAAATTTTGTTTTTCCAGCCAATCAGAATGTGGAAAAGTACTATTGCTTCCGAAAAGTTTATTAGGGCAATTAATTGGCAAGCTTAAATAAACATTGTGTGGGTTTCCTTCCCGAAATAAAAACACAAGCATTCAAAATAAACAATTACGACTGCCTTGATTTTTTTCCATTTTTCTTTTTTCATGTGAAAGTACGGTTTTTACCCCAAACTTCCTTGAAAACTTCCATCCATCACCTGCTCAAAGGCAACTATCACTATGCAAGGCTCCCATCTCAATGCATATCCGCCTGCAATTTCTTTGGGAAAACTGAAAACTTCAGAGGAGCCAACTCCCTGGGCCTTGTCCATTAATTCAATGTAAACCATTCAAATGAAATCCATTAGAGTTTATATTTCGACCATAAAACCCTACGTTCAGAGTTCTAACTGCCAGTGATGCTTTGCTGGCTTCATTTATCTCGGCAATATTTGCATGGATATATTAATAAAATTGTCATAAGGAATTAAATCACAAAATAAGATATTTAAAAAATGAATCAAAATAAAAATATCCAAATAAAAATTACATAAAATGCAAAACCGTAAAATGGAGAAAATTTGTGAGCGGACGTAAGTTTAAAGCCTGGCGAAAAGAAAACAAAATAATGTTAATAAAATATTAAGATCAAAAATAAATGTATTAAAACAATCAATCAATCAATCAAAATTGAAAAATGAATCAAAATAAGAATATCCAAATAAAAATTACATAAATTGCAAAACCCTAAAATGGAGAAAATTTGTGAGCGGACGTAAGTTTAAAGCCTGGCGATAAGAAAACCAAATAATATTAATACAATTTTAAGATCAAAAATAAATATATTATTTTTTTTATTTTAACAAATTAAATCTAGTATTAAATACTAAAGTTAATGAATTATAAGGCGCTGGATACAATGTCCTAATCGGCCTGATATATGAATATTTAGTATTGAATTCTACAGACGGAGATGTATTTTGTTAGAGAATTTGTACAATTTTTGTATATTAGGTTTTGTAGGGGATAAAAGGAGGGAAGAAGGGGGGATGGAGGTTCCAAAAATTGAGTTACGGGTGGTCCCTAATACCGGGCAAGAGTCAAGCAGATGGTCGATGGAAAGGTATAAATATATTAAAACAATATATTAAATTAAAATAAGAAAATCAAACAGCCGATGCCCAGAAACTAAGCGGATGTAAGTTTAAAGCCTGGCGAAAATGAAACCAAATAATGCTTACTAAAATATTAAGATCAAAAATAAATATATTAAAACAATATACTAAATCAAAATTGAAAAATGAATCAAAATAAAAATATCCAAATAAAAATTACATAAATTGCAAAACCCTAAAATGGAGAAAATTTGTGAGCGGACGTAAGTTTAAAGCCTGGCGATAAGAAAACAAAATAATGTTAATAAAATTTTAAGATCAAAAAGAAATATATTAAAACAATATATTAAATTAAAATAAGAAAATCAAAAAAATAATAAAAAAAACAGCCGATGCCCAGAAACTAAGCGGATGTAAGTTTAAAGCCTGGCGATAAGAAAACAAAATAATGTTAATAAAATTTTAAGATCAAAAAGAAATATATTAAAACAAAAAACCAAACCAAAAACCAAATCAAAAATTATGAAATTAAAAAAAAAGAAAACCAAATAAATAAAAAAAGAAAAAAGAACCGAAGCCTAGGAATGCCTAGGCAGGAATGAATAAAATAATGAATATATTTTCTAAGCTGGAGACGGGCACAAAACAATCGATATGTTGTGATACTTTATCAATTAAGTTATAGCGTTGCTATTTATCTATGTTCGATATATCGGACTTATGTTTGTGTCGAATTTTGTAAAGAATATATCTCGATATATACGCCAAGGTTACTCTAACGATTTAGGACATTTTTTCCCTCCCATTTGAGGATGGATGTATTTGCTCAGCACTACTATATAGTCGCCTCTATATTGAAATGGCCCACACACATGGGTAAGGAAGCCCACAAGGCTCAATTTAAAACCATCCAATGCCGCCCACACACACACAATGGTCTCCATTTCGCCTCCTTTTGCCATTTTGGAAAAGCTTAGCCAAAAAATATTTGCATAAGATTCAAACTGCAGGCAAGAAACGTTTTAGAAGCCATCAGGCCCGGCGCCCTGTTCCTGCTCCGGGTCCTGGTCCTCCTTGCAGGCCAAAATAAAATGCAATTTACCCGAAATGAAACAAAATAACTGAAAGAGCCCAAAAGAACCCAACCCTCTCCTCTCTCTCAATCTCTCTCTGAGTGGCCTGGCCAAAAGTTCTGCCCAAGTTTTGTCGGCAGTCAAATGTGGAGTTCATATTTGCTTTGGTGGCCCCTCCCCAAGGGGAGTCCCCCTTCTGCAGCTGTGCCTAATTGTATGAAAATACTTGGATCCTTTAGTTTCCCTGCTCGGGTCCCGGCCAAATGGGAATTTAAGCCAAGCGCCAGCCACCGCCGAAAACTAAATAAAAACGAGAACACGAAATCGAAATTTGTGAAGCGAAAGGAAGTCAAGGTGTCGCAGCCGCTCGATTTCTTGACTTTTAACAAAGCACTGAGAAAGTCCTTGTTTAAATGGTTTAAAACAAGCTATGGATTTTCTTGGGAAAACTAAATTAGTTTGCAATTGAAATGTGACCAAAATAATTGTGAAAAATAATATAAAAATAGATGCCACTGCAATCGAGATTTCTTTCTTGAAGGAAATTAATCAAATCAAATAAATTCTTTCCTTATTATATTTGCCATTCCCTTTCAGTTAAAGTATCAAAATTTATTCAAGTGCAGCACCTGTGTGGAGAAAGAGCAAAATGGAAGGAAAGGAGTATTTCAGGGATTAGGAAAATGTCACTCTTTTGTGGCCGAAATCAGAATCATGGTCTGTGACGTCAGCCAAGTGTATTGACGGGGCCAAAAGCCCCATTTCGTGCAAGGAAATTGGCTGGCTGAGCAGAGATGAGAATACGAGTTGAGAGGCAGGGGAAACTGTGGGCAAAAAGGGGTGGTATTCCATGCTCCAAGTGCAGCCAAGCATTTGACAGAACTGGCATATGCAAAATTTACATTTGAATTAAATATTTGACACCACTATCTGTCTGCTCTTGGACTACTACCACTTCCACTGCCACTCCTGGCCGAAACCGCACACTGTCTGACATCCCTCTCCCCCCGTTGGCCAGCAATTTCGGTAGATTAACTTTATTCCTTTTTTTAGGGGGCTTTGAAGTTACCCTTTTAGTTTTTGGTTTTCTCTGGAATACAGAGAAGCGTGTATATATATAGTAATCCTTATAGATACTTTTCAATGGGGAACTTGGTTGAACAACGAATACGTTCTAATATTCTCGAGGCTTACTTTATATTTAGCTAAATAAAAATAAACTATTCCCCTTTAAAGGGTATCCCTTTGGCTTAGCCGCCTCCTTCCCTCACTTCTGACTTTCTCCTAATTCTGTAATCAAATTTTCTCCTTTTCCTTTTGGTTTCTTTTTTTGCCTAGTTTTTAATTAAATCAAAATATGTTGCACTCTAAGCAAAGGGTCAGAGCTGTAAAGCAAGAGAAGGAGTGGGCGTGGTCAGGTCGATCGTAGCAATGGCGATTGCCAGCTTGGGTCCAGCAGGGACAGCAGGCCTCCGTCCGGGGCTTCGGGCCAGAAAGAGGCAGCAGACAGGCAGGCAGGCAAAAGATGACCAGACCAAGGCAAGGCCTTGTGGGTCAGGTTACGAAACTGGTTTCCCGCTTGCCTCTGATTGGAGGAGTCCGAAATAAAGCCAAAAGAAGAGAGCAGCAACCCGAAGGGAGAGATGCCAGCAGCCTCCGCTACCTGTGAAGTTACAGAGTCTCTGGGAGAGTCATCAAGCCACAACATCATTAATAAGCCAAGATACCGCAGGCCAGAAAGGGGTAGGAACTAGTATTGTCCTAATGGTTAACAAGTTGTGGCTAATGAGGCGCAGCCGAGGGAACAAACACACACAGAGGCAGGTTTTAAGGAAGCCAAGAAGCCTGATTAATTTGTGGGAATATGTCTTCCCAGAGGAAAGTCGCTGGAATGACCAAATAGAATTATAATTGAGTACAAAAGAAGGGTGAAAATATACCCACAATTGCGGTTATATTTTCAGTCAATTTTTAAAATTATTTGGTAAATTTTATATAAGCTTATAAGCAATACACACAGCACTTTGATATATAAATATAAATACCTACAAAAGACCCTCAAAACTCATTACATTTTAGAGCTTAATTATTCTCTAAAAAGTTTCCAACTCAACCTTTGTTTGCCTTCAGTTTTCTTGACTATGCACCTGTCCCGGAAAATCTCTGGTCTTTACTCTCTATATCAGCAGCTGTTTTCCAAAGGCAATCACCAGTTCAGGGTTCACTTTCCATACACACGCACACTCAGCGTAATCGCCTTTGAGACAATTTCCCGGGACTTGAGACACTTGTCGACAGAGATTCTTCCATCTAGGAGAGGGGAAAGTAGGAGATACAGACGAAGAGAAGTCAAAGAAGTCGCTGGCGAAGCGGCAACAACAATTAAACTGCACTCGGGGGAGAGCTCTCGAAATAGAAAAGCAATAATAGGGAACTTATGCTAATAGCGCGTACCAAAGGAGCCAAAAGAAAACAAACAACCGACAGACAATTCATAAAAAAATGCACTGCACTTGGGGGAAAAGCAAGGAAAATCGGAAAAGGGCAGGGGGCAGGGGCACGACCTCGGGGTGCAATAAAAATTAGAGTGCGCAGGCGCAGCCGGAAGATGAGGAAATATGGAAATTAAAAGGAAGCTGCAAGGGTCGGGGTAACCTTTTAGGAAGCATCATCAGTCAGGGGAAAAGGTGGCAATAGTTCTCCCACTCCCTCTCCCTCTCTCTTTACTTATTCTGTGGTTTCTTTTTTGGGGGCGGACTTCATAAATCATGTCGTAATTGACTAGATATTTTAGCAGTGTAAGCCGCAATGAGCTCCTTAAGACTCCCTCACTAAAGATGATCTATTGCGGGCCAGCAGACACTCGGAAAGGGCAAAATAATGGGCATTAGTTGAGATCAAATGCTAAGTATGTTGTGGGAAAAGTGATCTCGTAATACTAAAGAAAAAGGAAAGGGAAGGGATATAATTTTAGGATACTCTAAATACTGTAGATTAATTTACAAAAATATATATTTAGAATGTTTAAAATTCTATTAAAGGTTGCACCCAACCAAGTTCATTCAACTTTAAGTTTGGCTAAATATATGCCAAGAATTAATCAATTTGTCTGCGATCTGTTGCTACCCCGAAGATGACCTCTAACCCAGTTTTCTTCCTGTGGAAAGTGAGTGCAAAATATCTCCTCGGTGTGTGGGATGCATAAACAAAAATTCCATTGTCCAGCCAACAAAATCGAGCAGCTGCGAATGATGCAGACGCAGAGAGGATTTTCCATCTTCTAAATCATCTTAAAATTCTTTTTCCACGTTTTTCCCCCCGCTTTTCCAGCTTTTCTCCCCGGAAAGTCCAGTGGCTGCTCCGTAGGGAGCACAGGCAAATTTATTACCTGCCATTTACCGTTCCTCATTATTAATTGCACGGCAATTAATCAGTTTTACTTGCGTTCAACGAGGCGTATACGCAACCCGTTCCCCCCTATCTACCGCTCCTCCCTCCCTCGGCTGGCCACTAAAATTTGAATGAATTGAAATGCAAATTGCTTGCAAGTAAATAAATACACATTTCGCTTTCCCGGGGAAAATTTTGGATGACTTTAAGCGGCGGGAGAGAAATGGACTGGCGGTGTGAAATCGGAAATGTTTGTCGCTGTCACGCGTCCCTTTTCCCATTTTCCCCAAGCTTGCCAGGAGGATGTGGCAATAAAATGCACCGACAGTTGCCTCTGTGTTCCAGTTCCGTTTTTCTCTTGTATTATAACGAAATATTTCTATTCGATTTTCAAGTTTCAGCTGCATAAGTACAAGGCTGGTCGGGGAGGAGGGGGCAACAAGCACTCAGTCCAAAATTCTACAGCCCCAAGGCTGTCCCTTTCGCCCACCCAAACCCCCTATCCCCCCAAATCTGTCTTTTAGTCAATAAAACTTTTTGATTTCCGCTCGAATAGACGAAACTTTTTAATGCGGATGTTCTGCCAGCAGCAGAAAAGCGGGAAGGCGGGAAAGCTGAACAGCAGAAAAGGGCGAAAAGTGAAAAACGAAAAGCGAAATCGAAATAGAAATCAAATCAAATCAAATTGAATCGAATCCAAGGCAAAACAAAGGGCGTGAGTGAGAAGAAGAGAGCTGTGAAAAACAGAAATTTAAATGTAGAATCAGAATCAGAATCAATGCCGGCAGAGAAGACTAAACACACCTGCCAAATCGCCGTCAGTTCCATTTTAATTCAATTGGATTACCTTCCATTGCAACACTCGCCAGCAGGAACCCTTGGACACCCATCAGGGCCCCCTACCTGGCTGAGGATTGGATTTCCCCCCAATGCATGGGGCTTCTTGATTGTTTTGTTGTAAATACGCGATTAAATGCACTTTCGTGCGTTACTCCCCAACCGTTTTCATAGCCTTTTTTCTCCAACACTCAAAAAATAGCAACAGAATTGAAATTGAAAACAAACCGAAATCAAAAGTGAATGAAAACAACAGAAAAATGAATGAAATAAAAGCCTGACTAATGTGAAAACCATAAAGAAATTGGAGGAAAAGGGGGATTTTTATATCTTTGTTTTTATTAAATAGAAAAAATAACAGAAATTTGCACCTGCCTTAAATCTCTACAAGAATTGGTCGTAATTACGAATTTAGTTTTGCAAGTAACTCCACAACCTTTAAAGTTATACCTCCCTCGTAAGCCTTCGATTAACCCCTGAAGCTTGAAGCGAAATAAGCACCGAAAGCGAGCCATTAACAACCTCAACTGCACTTAAGACCCAAGAAACACGAGACGCCAACCAAGTGGGGGACATTCCAGCATCATTGGAAGAATAATGGATAAGCTCGTGCCAACTTCTCCAGGGTTTTCCTATGGCCAGAAAGGGAAAAGGAGTAGGAGGAGGAGCAGCAGCAGCAGCAGCAGATGAAACCGAAACCCAAACCCAAAACCAAAAACGGAGACAAAGCCAAACAGCAGAATGGAGAAGGCACACACAACGCTCACCGGAAGAAAAGCGGAGGAGCAGCAGCAGCAGCAGCTGGAATCTGATAGGAACATCATCTCAAGCATATCCGGCAAGTGCAAGTGCAAGTGGAGGAGGAGATGGAGAAGATGGAGGAGGTGGCTGCCACACGGGGTTGATGAAGGCGAGTGTTGACGCTTCCAGCTGCGGGGTTAATAAGCGATATAAGCGACGCGATAACGAGTTGTGGAGTGCACGAAGTGCTCTTCTTTTTCAAGTTTTCCCCCCTGCGATACGAGCTCTATTCAGCCTCAATGGGGATTAAGCTGACACTGAGAGAAATATTTAGCTTAAAAACGATGCTTTTTAGTGTTTGTTTCGGCAGCTCTTTGTTTATTTTTCCTTAAAAGTTTAAATCAAATTCCTGTTTTTTAGCAATTTCTCCCAGTGTAATACCATTGAATTTCGCTTTTGTGTTCGCCTGCTAATGGATGTGACAAGGCATGTCCTGGCTGATCCTGCCCGGTTCCTGATTAAGTGCAACTTTGATGTCGAAACAGTTGAATAGCCGGAACACCCAGGCTGCAGCTCCCCTCCCCTGCTCCTTGTTCTTGTCCTGTTTTTTTTTTCTCTCCATTAATGAGCTATAAATTTTGGCATTCATCCCTCGGTAAGGTCCTTGCAGGAGTAGGGAAATCCTTTGACTCGGGCCAGATTCGATCTCCATCCGATCTGTGTGCAAATTTGATCATTTCAATCTGCTTTCCATGTCCCAGGAACTCGCATCTCTCACATCTGCCGTCGAGCAGCACGCGCATCCTTTTTGCAGACAAAGGCCTAGCCAGGATCCCCCCCTCTCCTTCATACACACACAAACACACACATGTTGTCCCGACAGGAAGCGCACTGATTGAGGGGCAAATCCCGGCCAGGACAGATGTTTTTATTGAGAACAAGGACGAGGATGAGGACAGAGACGCGTGTGCCGCCGCCGCCGCCAGCAAATCGGAAGTGAAGGCCCCCTGCTCCTCTTTGATCTTCTGTGGCATTTAACCTACGAAATAGTTTTGGTTTTTCGGTGCCGCAAGATTTATTATTATTATTATTCTTCACGGCGGTGTTCCCTATCTTCCCTTGAATTCAATTGTTTTGCATTCCAATTATAGCTAAAGGAGCTCTCTGACCCTGGGACAAGTGAGGAATGTGAGTTGGCAGGATAAGGCACATTTCACTTTTGAAATATTTTATAAATTAACAGGGAAATTAGAAGGGAAACAATTAAAGGACAAAGAAATCTCATTTGGATCTCTTTTTCTTTCATTTATTTTAATTTTCAATGTAAAATTTTTATTATTTTTGGTAAACAAGTTAAATTTCGTTTTTATTTCCACTAAAAGCGAAATGCCAGCGAATAATTTTTTGCCTGACCATGGCGTATCCTTTTGCTCGCTGACCTGTTACGGCGCTGATAAGTTCTCTTCCCCCTCCTCCCTGCCCAAAAGGATACTGGCGTCCATATCCAAGTAATTAGATTTTAGAGCCAACCCATGCACTTTTGGCGCTCAGGTAAACAGCTTTTTTTCGGGGCCTGGCAGTCAGCAGCACTTTCTAATTAGTGCACCGCAAACTATGAACCTGACCACCATCGGGATAACATCGCAGGATGCCCTGCGTCTGGCCTCATAAATCGCATAGAGCTGGCTAGGAGCAGCCGGAGGTTCAATTAAATTTCGACTTGCGAATCAATAAACCAGCAACATTTTCAACACAATTCATTTAGCGTTGCGGTGCGAGAGAAGCAGAGGGGGAGGAGCGGTGTGCAGGAGCAGATGTGTGCACCTGGAGGAAACCAAAACCAAAGCCAAAGTATCGAAGAAGCCGAGAAGGGAGCAGCAGCAGGAACGGGACAAGGAACAGGAGCTGAAGCGCGTGTGCAACTCGACACCGGAACAAGTGGCAGCCAGAGGGACGATGTGGATGTGGATGGAAAGGTGCAGGCAGGATAGCCAGCAGGACAGTGTGACTTGTAAAGGAAAACGAAAACGGCATTGAAAATATTAGAAAACAATTATAATTATTTATTTAAAATATTTAAGAAAGAGGCATTTAATTTAATTAATTAATTATTTAATTTGTCTACTCGCAAACCCAAGTGCTCTTTAGTCAGTCTTTACTGTGTGCTTAATGCGCAGCAAGGAAAACATTTGGCCAAAGCAAAGAGCCAGTAGCTTGATGGCATCAAGAGAAAGGAGAAAGCAGCCAGGAGCCAAAGGGGGGGAAAGGAAACAAGAGCCAGGAGGCACGCGCAACTGCCACAGAGGCCAACATCCACAGGAACAGGAGCAGGAGCTGGAGTTGCGATAACACACAGGTGAGGGACCAGGGACAATGGGCAAGGACAATGAGCTCGACAACATCCTGTCTGTGGCCGAAGAGCGCACTGCATTAATTGGTTCAGTGATTTTTTTATGGCCAACTGGCGTAGTGTGTTTCCACAACAACAAAAAAAAACGAGGAAAACGGGAACAACAGCAACAGAAATAAAATAAGAAAATTGGAGCAGGAACTACTCGAACCTCGAACCTGTCGACCGCAGGCGCAGGATAATCGAAGTGTTGCCCTTCCCTGGCACTGGGCATGACGAGGTCCTCTGATGGGATAAGGGGACGCAGTTCGAAAGAAAGAAACCAGGCGGCTGTCACATGTTTGTAGCAAAGATGCTGCAAAGCTGATAAAAAGGCCAACCCAGGCCGAGGATGCAGCTTGTGGGATGCCAATATGCACTGAAAGAAATGAAAAGATACCAAAAAATTATACATTTCAGCATTTAACTGAAGTAAACTTTATCTGTATGCCAGGAATATTCCATATTTTAGATAAAATTACCATTTCAGAGCATTACTTTTCTCTCAGTGCCCTTTTCCTTGGCCCAAACAAGTCCTCAGCTGCGGTAGGCAACCGGGCCAGATAAGCAGGCGAAGGCGAAAGAAGCTGGAACCGGGCTAACGAGCGGAAAAGACGATATTACAAGCCCATAACTCGTGCCCCCGAGAGCCAAGGAGCCAGGACCTCTGGCACGCTCCTCATCCCTGGCAGCAGCTGAGGAGCCGGCGACAAATCTCATTAAAACTGAATCGAAATGGTAATTCGAGTTGTTCACAAACAGATCCCGATGCAACTGCGATTCCGTTTGCGATTGAGTTGATAGCGCGTCCTGTAACCCATGTGCGTGTGTGTGTGTCTGGGTGTGTGTTTATCCTGTGCATCCTTGTCCCTATCGAAGACTTTGTTTGCCAAGACATTGGCCTGGGGAGGGTTCGGTAGGCAAGGTGTGATTTGGCTGCAGCCATTGTCTGCAGGATGTGCCTGAGCCAGAGTGTTTTCCAGGAGGCAGGTGGTTCTGGAGCCAAGAACAAGGTCCTAAACAGGGGGGGGCAGGGTTTGTCCTTATCCGGCACGAGTCTGCTGCAATTGCAATGGACTGAAGTCTCTGTGTCTACTCAAGCCTAATTGCAATCTAAGTCCTTGGCAAAGAGAGTCCTTTTGCCGGTAAATGGAAGTCAGACAAAGCTTTGTGGATTGGTGTTTCTTAAAAAGAGTTTTGAATTATTTAAAATAACTTAATATTTAGTATAACTTAAAAGAGTTATTTAAATTAAGGGCTTAAGTTTAGGGAGTTTACATTTATTAACCCAGTTTATTGGTTTCTCTTTAAGTTTGAGCTGGAAAACAAAGCCTTAGGGGCCCCATTAGTCATAAATATCCAAAACAAGCTAATTAAATTTCGATATTTGTCTCCTCCGAAGACCAAACTCAAACCAAAGATAGGAGTTAAATCACAGATAATCCTAATCTCTGGCCAAAAGCAAATGTCTCGTTAATGAAACCAAACAACCAGCGGCCATAAATTGCAAATGCAAATAAACTGAAACTGTGAGAACCAAACATTTGCCACTGGCCATGGCAGCAATGACTATTGCTTTGAATATTTTCCAGCATTTCCTTGGCATTTCCCGCACTCATCTCGTTGATTTTCATGTATTTCAATTAAAATCCAACCGATATGACATGCGGATTAGGCGTGTGATTATGAAAAATTACATTTCAATTAGGCGGCAAAGTGAAATTTATTCAAAAATCAAAAATCACTGACAAAAGGGACCCGCATGAAGGATTTGATTTCGATGGCGGAGAGGCAACCCCGATGATTGACCCGTGATTGATGGATGGCGCACAGTGGCAGCAATTAAAGTCAATGCAACAGCAGCAGCAGCAGCAGCAGAGTGTCGCTTGTAATTAGCCACTAGCAACCGGGGATTAGTTAGTCCCTTGGCCACCTTCGAAACTTCGGGGATCAGCATTTCCACGCTCTCAACTTTTTTCCCGATTTCCCCTTTTTACAACTTTTCGCGATTGTTTTCCATTAAGCTGAATAATTAGCATTTCTTCGCGTAAAGGCAAGGCTACGTGCAAAGTTTTCCCTTGAGTTTTCCACCCAGAGTTTCCCTGCTTATTCGGCTTCTTTTTTTTTTATCGCAGCTCCAAAATTGATTTTGACACCTGAAAACTGCAGAAACTTTTCGGGGCGCAAAAAACTTTCCGCCAGAAAGAAAGTTTTTTCTAAGTGTGCAGCGAAATGGATGAGGCGCATAACAAAAACAGAATTAAGCATAAAAAGGGTAGAGCCAGCGACCAGGTGACTTGGAATGGGGCCAGATATAGATACAACTATGTACATGCATATAGACAATGGGAAGTAAAGGAAATTGCAGTCAGTTGCACTCACAGTTGGCAAGTAAGTTCTTGTCTCAAAGATTACACGGGCATTACAAGAAAATTCTTCCGACCAAAGTCGAAATTGCAGTTGCAGCGGCTGATGGGGAATTATGAGAGCCAAGTGGGGGTTGAACTTTTGCTGGGTGTTAAGGTAAAGGTGCAATGGAGGGCAGGTGCCAAGGAGGAGGTGCAATGGAAGAGATGCATACATATATGGAGGTGCGTTTACTTGGATAAATGGTATTACATGGTGCAAAAAATAAATAGAGTTTGGAAAGTACCATTTAAATTGAATTATTTCCATTGTACATTTAAGGAATTTCCATCTCTGTGGGGCAATAATTTGCCATTGGTTTAGTTGTTAAATTAATTAAATTAAACCTACATTCTAATTATTCATTAATAATTAAATCTAGCTTGGAAAGTACAATTTTAATTGACATTTCTATAGTACATTCAAGGGATTTCCATCTCTTTGAGGCAATAATTTGCAATTGGTTTGGTGTTTAAATATATTAAATAAAAGATACATTCTTCTAATTATATTGTACCTTAAAAATAATAGAGTTTGGAATGTACAATTTAAATGAATTATTTTCATAGTAATTTCAAGGGATTTTCATCTTTGCGAGGCTATAATTTGCCATTGGTTTAGTCTTCAAATTAATTAAATTAAACGTACGTTCTTCTAATTATAATAATTATTCATTAATTATATGTAACTACAAGTTTTTCATATTTATAACAACAATTTGGGTACTAAAATATTCGAATAAATCAAAAACATAATATTCTAATAAATCTAATAAACATTAAATCTAACAATATAATTTCCAAACTGTCTTTAGGGTTTTTTCAAAGACATTGATACCTTTATAACTATACAGAGGTTATTTCTAAATAAACACAATTAAAATTAACTTTAATTAATAACTGACATCAGCTTACTCATTCCACATTTTTATTTGCTGTGTATGCACTTTGAAATTGATGTTCATGTGAAGGAGAGAAAGAGGTGAGGGCAGGCGGCAGCAGCAGCATATGTATGTGTGGTTAAGTGGGCGGGGCAGCAGCCGCAATTGATGTGGCAATATTTGCTGCACCTTGTTGGCTTCCGCCCTCTGCACACCTCCCCCCATTCCTCACCCCCTGCCAGTTTCCTCTTGAGGGAACACGCGTCGTATGCGCAACTTGTGCAGTTTATTGAAAAACTTGCCTAATTTATGGGGCAAAGTGCAGCAAGCGGGGCAGGGGACAAGCCGCTCAGGTCTTCCATCTTGTACTTTGACTTTTCTAAGCAGCCCGCTGTCTGAGTCTGTCGACTGACAGGCAATCAAATTATGCAAAGAATGCGCAGTGAAAAGCCGTAAACAAGAATTCCGGGGAAACGAACTCGATCCGTAAACGCAATTGAGTTAAAAGTGCGGCGAAACAATTTAATTGGGGGGAAATTTACCCGCTTTTGAATTGGAACTGCGATTGGAATTGAATGCAAAACGAATTACCAAAGTGATTTGCCCTGCACCCCCCATGGGGTCGAGGCATTTCCATGGGTGATCCATTTAACGAGGAGTTCCTGCAGCAGCGAGGCAGGCAGGGTCATGGCCATCATCGTTTGGACAAGGAGAAATCAAACAGATGTGTGCGAGCAGCAGGACTCAAGAGAACGCTTAATGGCGCAGTAATCAAAAGTCATTATGCGGCAGGAGCAGCAGCCAAGGACATCAAGCATATGAGCCTTCGAGGGGTGGACACACACACATCCTCCATTTGCGAGGACGAAAACTTCTCTTTAGCCGCTTACAAAAGGGAAAATTACGCGTATTATGACCACAAGCAGAGCGGAGCAGAGCACGAAAATGATTGAGGAGGGGGGTCTACACTAAGGAAAAAATGTGTGGCAAAAAAACGGATCAATAGTAAACATTTTAAGGAAAATCTATGTGAAAATTTCAGGCCAGTCCAAGCTAAACTAAAGGAGATATGGCTTTTTGAGCTTGCCGTTTCAAATCCAATTCGTATATTTTGCCAAATCATTTATTTCTGCTTTAAATATTCTGATAATTAAATACAGCAATTTTTAGTCACATTTTACCTCTGTGTAGAAGCTCCCCTCTTGCACCAGAATCACAGGAAAAAGAGGGCACGTCTCAGAGGCCCAGCCCCTCGTCGTTTTCGCCTCTATTAATTTGTTTGTCGAGCACAAAAACTCAAAATTCGCCACATCATGGTGACCCAGCCCCAGACCAGGAGCAGGAGAAAAAGCAGGATTCGCCGAGCAACAGGGGTGGCCTTTCAGGTCAGCCAGCCACTCACTAACCCGCGGATTAGGCTCAACTGCACGCACGCTGCCCGGAAAAGCGTAAAATCGAGGGGAGCGGTCCGTTTCGGTCTATTCAGAGACCAAAGCCAAGTGCAGGAAAGGGACACATGCGTGTGGTTGCCGGATATCCTGGAACGAGATGCCAGGACACGTGCTGCGGGCCAAGAAACGAGATTAGCGGCGACAGGGCCAAGGAATGGCATTGGAGAGTAACTAAAACAAAAAGTTATGGCACTCCAAAAGGATATCAAGACATGGAAAGCCATCCAATTTAAGGTAGCAACAGCATACAAAAAGATCCACTTTCACTACTGCATTATCTTCGCTGGAAAACTGATTTCATAAGCAAATGAAAAGTAGAGCGGAATAGCAGCCAGATCCCCAGTAACCCCAATTGAAGACAATTCCTAGAATCCGATCAAACACTGGACTTAATCATAATTTACCTGATCGAAGCCATTAATTAACTGAAAAGCAAATGAGTTCAAGGAACTTATCATCATGTGTGTAAAAAGCCCCCATATCTTCCTTGGAAAATTGATTTGAAATATTGTTTCAACAGAAAGTTCTAAATTGTTTTGTAATAAATTGCCAATCACTCAGTGGCCATTTACCGAGAGGAAACCACATTCTCCACCCACTGGCAGATTACACTCCATGGAAGAGTCTTCGTCATGGAATCAAGTATAGAACATTATTAAGGGAACATCCCGGGTGTATGGAAGTGTGGAAGTGGGGTCTCTTCTGTGTGATTTTAATTTCGATTTTCGACTCAGCGCTTGTTTTGTGTTGTTTGTTTACCTACCTGGCCGGGCGATTGAAATAAACTCTCGTGCAATCCTCCCAAAATAGACTGTTGCCTGGCTGGGGAAATGAGGAAAATTAAGGGAAATTGGGGGAAATTCGAGGGGGCCCCCGAAAAGTGCAAATATAATCAAATTTCTCGCGGGGCACACGACGCAGCGTAGGCGTGCGCCCGGTAAGTGGCGTCAACGTCATCGATTCCCCACCACATCTCACGCGTCTTATATTTATTATTCTTGGATGGGTTCGGTGGCTGCGTCATTGATTTTGCGGCTACCGTGACGTCACACGGATCGCTCATCTGATCGTTGTCCGCCTCCGCTTCCTAGCAGCTTCACTCCTCTCCCCCTTTAACCAATGGGTGGTCAGTGATCAGTGTTTTCCACGAAGAAAATCTCTCACAGAAGAATCTCTTGTCGATGATAGACTGGCGCGTCTTTTGTCTGCTCCTCCCTTGGAGGCTTCTTTATTTATTTGTATTTAACGGGAACTGGGGGAATTGCGCCTTGTTTTTATGCCAAAAAACGCCTACAGATAGCAAAGTCTAGAAAAGTTATAGTCCGGTGGTTCCCGGTGCAAGTGGTGGACTTTGATGTTTGGGTTCCAATTTCCAGTTTATGGATTACGATCAAATGATTGTATGCTGGGCATTGATGGCTAAACATTTGAAAATAGTTTCAATAAACATTAAACAAGAGTTTCTTTGGGCTAGCATTCAATTCGGAAGCCTAATTCATTCAAGGCTATTCAGATGACAATGGATGGATCCTGTAGGGCCACAGAAAAGGGGGGTTTAATATTTGCATTTCATGATATACTTAATACTGATACCTGTAGCTCTCTAAATAAACTCTTTAACCCGATTTCTCCTTCCCATTAATACCATTAATATCCAACTTATTAAATACATATTTCCTAGACTTTTTCACCTGTAATTCCACAGCCATATTATGTATCCCAAGTGTTGAGGGCAGCTCTCAACAACTGCTGACCTCGGCTAGGCCAATTAAAGCATATTTAATCGATTCCCAAATCCCTGGAGAACAATGTGATGAGCTGTGAACTCAGCGCTTCCTCTTGCTCACCTCTGACCCATCAGGGAGGGATTTGTTTTTCAACCCATCGACTGCCGCTGGAGATTATGGATACGCAGAATCTCCGCCATATTATAACGTGTTAAAGTGGTAGCCCACAGCCCCCCTTCATCCCTGATTGACGTCGACAAATTGTATTAAAATCACTTTAATTGGCATCTCTCGGGATCTCACAGACTATCAACAATTTCATTTTCATTTTCATAAAATTTTATGCCTATCATGTGTCTGCACGGAGAGAGATCCGTCTAGTCTGGTTTGGTGGGCCATTGTTTGTTTTCATAAACAGATATATACTATAACTTATTTTCGAGCACGTCTCTTTTTGAATTATTAAGTTTTCGATCTCGCCCCTGTGACGCAAAATAGTAAATTCGCAATGCCCATTATATGATGGCCTGCGAATGAACGATTCCCATATGGACTGAACCTGGACCTGGTCCAAACCCTATCTACCATAATTGGTGGCGGAATCGGAGGCGGTGCCAAGGAATATCCCCAAGTTCATTCAGCATTTCGCTGGCCGGTGCAAACCCACAAATCAATTGGGGGCAAACAGTAATCTTCACACCTCCTCCGATGACTATAAAAACACACAATTAACCATATTGGGTGTGGGAATTTTTTGGGGCAAACACACACGCACACACACAGTCGTTAAGTAGCGCCGCAGGATATATATTCGAGCTGAATTATAGATAAATTCAATTGCTGCGTTTCTTTAATTACAACTCATTTTGGGGGGAAAAATTCATTTGGATTGTAATTTGTAATTATTTCAGATTAGCAGACATTAAAAAATAAGAATATTGAAGATTAATCTCTAGACTTGAAATCTATTTAAAAGATTTTTTTTTACATATTTTTATTATTTTATTTTAAAAATTTACAGACATTAAAAAATAAGTAACTTGAAGATTAATCTCTTACTTATTCTTATTATTAAAAAGTTTTTTACATATTTTTATTATTTTATTTTACAGATTTACAGATATTAAAAAATAAGTAACCTGAAGAATAATCCCTTACTTATTCTTATTATTAAAATCCAATCCAAATCATTAACAAAATCTTTAGTAAAATAAAAGCACTGATTTTGCTTATTTAAACTTATTTATTCAAAATCAGATTGTCATATTTCTTCCAAATATTTTTAACTAGTAATTTTTAGTTAATTTTTCAATTTTATTTAAACAAAAAACAGCTTGCTTTATAATTTATTTTATTTGTTGCAGTTAAGGCGCCATTATTGGATCAACGTCAGATTTCAGTACTTCTAGCTAAGACAACAACCGCAGTCTGGAAAATTCAAATGCTGCGGAAAACTGTGTAAAATTTGCAGCCTATCCGAGTCAGTATAAATATAAATATAATTATTTATATATAATTATATAAATAATATAATATAATATAAATGTATTAACACTATATTTTCTTGATCTAGAGTCCGAAATGCAATCAATTTATTATCTTATCAACAATTAAAGAGAGGTGAGCATTAAACAAATTTTAGCAAATAATGTAAATATATTTTAGAAGTAGCTAAACAGAACCCCAGCAATATTATTAACTGCCTTAATTTATTCTTTATTCGTACTAAAATCAAAGTAATTATAAAATATCAATTGTAATTTGTAATTTTATTCAAAATAATATTTAAAGACGTTCTCGTAGGCAAATATTCGGTTTCCATGTACTTGGCGCTGGTATCTTATCAGGACAAACAAACAGATGTTTGCAAAAAGTACCTACTGTTATCAGTTGATAAGTAAATATTTCAGTTGATTGCCAATGCCACAATTAGACCAGGTCATAAAGTTAACCTAGCCTAGCAGCCCCTCTCAAGATAATCCATTGCTGCTAATCTGGGTAGAACAAAACAAATACAATTGCAGATATTGAAAGCAGATATGGAAAAGATAAGGAAAACAAAGGATTTTTTCAAGTGGCGATTGCTTTGTTCAATAAAAAAAAATATATGATAAATGCACTCTAAAAACGATTTAAAGAATTATCTAACGGAATTTTATATATATGTTTCATGGAAATAAAAGCACAAACTAGACAGAGCTTGCTTTAAACAGGTTTCTACTGATTTTGTAAAATCCCTTTTATCTATTTAACCTTTTTTGGTCTTACCTTTAACTTTCCCTTTTTTAGGGTACATATAGCACCATGGGAGAGGGTATTCAAAAATGTATCTTTGTATCTACAACCCGCTACTGTACATCGCTCTTGGCTCTCTTTTCATTGTCATCGAATCGCTCACCAACCACCCACGAAACGAAACGGAAATTGAAACGGCAGAGAGCGCCGGCAGTGCAGCCTGAATTTTGAGGAAAAAAGTAGCTGGATTTAAAATATTAATACAGGTATGTAAATTATGTGAATTAGATACACCTTAGATAATATTATTGCTTATTATTCATTATTCGTAATATTATTACCGAGAAAAAGAACAACCTTTAGGGAGAGAGAGAGAAAACTTAGATATTTCCTTCCCTGAATAAATTTTAAACTGCTAAGATATTTGTTTATTTTTTATTTTAATTAACAAATATTTCATTATTATATTATAATCATAATATTATTCATTATCTGTAATATTATTTCCTAGAAAGAGAATCTTCAAGGAGAAATATATTTCCTTCCCTTATTAAATTTCAAACTGCTAAGATATTTGTTTATTTTTCATTTTGATTAACAAATACTTCACAAAAACGAAAACCGACAAGTGCCTTGCCACAAAGTGGCCAAAGCGGCATCGCTGCTCACCGGTTCGACGCTTTTATCAATGCGAAAACAAAAACATTCTAAAATCGAACGCTACGCGAGGCAAACGTATCTGTCAGATACACTTCGCTCAGTCGCCGAGTTTCGTTTGTTGTTTTGTATATTTTCCATCAGACAAACCATTTGCGTGCGACGTTCGCCTTGGGGGCCCAGTTAGTTGCGTTGAGTTATTTCCAAGTTGGCATTATTGTAATTAGCCTGGCCAGGCAGCTGCCTGGAGTGTCCGCGCGAACGAAATAAATAAAACCCAGAAAAGATAAAAAAAAGTAAACCTAAAACGCAGAATAATTGCACTGGAAATGGAAATGGAAATGTGTGCGGCTAAATGGTGTTAACATATAACGTAACGGCTAAATAATAGTAGAAAGTTTTTATTGTTATCTCTGCGAAGCGCAGCTGCCAAAAACCAAATAACCAAAGCAAAAGCCGTAGCTTGAAATTTTGCGTGTGAACGAAAAAGAAATCCATTTCTCGGTCTCATCTTCTCATCTCTCTCGAGAGAGTTGTGTTTGTTTGTGTTTTTGTTCAACAAATTGGGATAAAGAAGCTACGCAATTTGCGGAATAATAATTATAAAGCACCAAAGATGTCCGGCCCAATGCCTGAAATCAGCGGAGAGCAGCGCGCGATTCTGGAGCAGGTATGAGGCCAGGGCGAGGGGTATTTACCTTTCGGGGAGGTATATCCTGATAAAGCTCCATAATGAGCCATTATTTACTTACTACGATGTACCCAATGTTAGGAATTTTATCTGTAGAAAACAATTAAATGTTTCTCTGGGGCAAAATCAATATTTAGCTAGATATTTCCAAACAGATTCCATGTTTCCCACACACAACTAGTTCAAGCCAAGAAAAGTGGCTCCTTTGGGAGTAATTTATAGAATTAATGATGGAAATATTTTAGATAATTAATTACAAGTATATTCTTTATAATTCTTTAAATACATTTACTAAAAATGAGAACGAAATGTATACTAAATAAAATGCTACCCCTGGGAGTTATCTTGGAGAATTAATTACACTTGTTAATTATAAAGAAGCTTTAAAGTGGGAACCTTGCAAAGTGATTTAAATTCCTATGTTTAGCTTAGCATTAAAAGTGTGTCATTAAAGTTAAAAATAAACTTTTTTGTACTTGAATCTAGCTTTAATTTGTAAACAAATGCGATTCATGTCAGAGTGTTCTTGGAATCTAAATTGTATTAAAAAATCTAACCAACTTCTTGACTTTAGATTTGTTTTTTGAAAGCAGAGAAAGGGAAAGGAAGAAGATTTCTTATATAACATTGGCAACAGACTAGAGGGCTATATGCTGATCATTGAAAAGTGAAAGGAATTATCAGATTGCATTTAAATTAGTAAATTAAATTTCACCAGCTAGCAAAAGAGATTAAATAAATATTAATATTGAACAAGTTAAGTATTTGCTTTGCCTTAATTCCCCATGACTGGGCAATATGTTGATCGATTCAATATTCTAAACCAAAACAGAACAGTCATTCTATGTGATCAGCGGAGCATTGACTCCGCTGGTTATGGAAATCAGCAATTGTTCGCTTGGCTTCCTCTTCGATTATTATTAGCAATTCGGCCAGACATCATCGACGGTTTCAACACGGTTTCAGGCGGCTAGACAGCTGCTGGTTGGCCTGCTTATGTGGCCACAAGTACTACCTCTATATGCTGTCAGGGGCGTAGAGGTAGACAAAAGTTTGGCAAATCGTTTGGCATCTTAAAAATACTTACCATATGCAGCTGATGTTGTCTTAACCCCTGAAACCCCTCCTCAGGCAAACCACTTTTGCAGTTGCGCATTTGTTGACGACTTCTCGTGAGTTCTCTCGCAAAACAAAGCTAAAAGTCGTTGATAAAAACCCACAAAGACCAGTTTGATAATAATTATATTAATACTCTGAGGGCATAAATGCATTTAAATAGGCAAATGCGGAACCAGCTTGAGGGGGAGGTGTTAATCATTGCCTATAAATCGCAATATTATAACCAGACCCTTGCCCTGTTTTAATTGCCGCGGCAAATCGTTAAGTGCATATGTCATTTCATGGCACAATGACTGCGATTACAATTATAAATAAAACATGAAGTTATCCAGAACGGTTGCCACAGCCCCAACCCCGATTAAAGTGGACCTTAGACCCCGTAGAAATCTTGTTGTGTTTTTGCATAAATCACGAGAGCAACAGGTTTCTTGTTTTCTGGTCTTGGAAATGCCGAAAAAAAGAATTCCGGCGCGTCATCGTGGAGAAACTTTAAAGAGTTGACCAAGTTAAATGCAAGCTGTGTGCCAGAAGTAAATATTAGTCGGCTTCCAGCCTTAAATATCAAGTACCTTGGCCAAATATAGACTCAATTTTCAATGGCCCATTACCGAGTATTACCCGTTTTTGTGTCTCAGTCAAAGTCAGGCCCAAGAGACAGAGGCGAAACGAGGAAGTGCGCTAATGTTGCCCACAATCACATAGTCGCCATAGCCATCACCTGGGGGCCAAGTCAGTCGAGGCAACCTTCTTTGAGCACAATAAAAGCCAGCCGGCCAAGCGGCCAAGTTTGTTGCCAAACGGCGAAAAGCGAAAACTGAAAAACCGAAACTAACATAGGAAAAATAAATAAAAGAGGCGGTTTGGGTTAGTGAGCCAGCGGAGGAGCGGCCTCGTTATTGAATTTCGAGTGGTTTTGGCTTTAAGCCAGAGCCGCGTTTAAGCTCGATCGCTGGGTGACTCAGCACCTGGTCGCGAGTCAATTTGAGCTATTGAAATGGCATTAAATGCGCACTTGAACGAATGCAAATCGAAGTACGTGCAATTTGCCCAATAATCGAGTTAACAACAAGCTAATAAAAGGCTAGCAAACAATGGCAGTAGATTAGGTGAAGAAAGGAGAGAAGCAGAAGCTATCAGCCGGCTGATCTGATCGCCAATTCAACTTTCGTTCGTGTTAGCAACATCCGATTTTGGCAATCGGACAAGGCAAGGCCAAGACGAATTAGCAGCAATTAAGCTGACTGTAAGCTTTATCGCCTGAATTGGAAAAAATAAACAAGAAATGAATACAAAGACCAGTTGCAGTGGCCTTCAATAAAAATAAATCATCGAAACGAATTGGATTATAATTCAGATAACACATAAAGCCCCTTCAACTGGGCTGAGCTGTTGAATGCGATTAGCTTTCCAACCTCTGAAAAGGCTCCTTAAAATTCTTAAAATACATTTATCTTCGATTCCAAATTCACGAAATCTGCAAGCTAATTTGTCCGTTTTTAAATTGTTGGTTACAGGCGAAAAGAAGGCAGTAGCACATATGTAGACTACTGGTAAAACATATTTTAAAATAAATTTTTAAAGTTAGAGCGTTAGAACGAAAACCATCAAACGGCCACAGTTTGAACTACAGCTTGTGGGCGAGAGGAAGGCGTAGAACAAGGAAATTCTTCGAGCTCTTCCCTATCTTTCTCAGAAATTGGCTTGATCAACGCGACTCTTATTGCTGATCAAGAATATATATATGATTTATGGGGTCGGAAACGAGTCCTTCACTATGTTTCATGCTTCGGACAAATATGATAATCTATATTTATTTACAAAAATTATGGTAATTGGTAAAATTTACTAAAATACGAGGTTGTAGTGCTAGCTACAAGGAATCTACTTACCCAAACATCAATCCCTTTCCATTTTTAATAAAAATTTCAAGTCTTTATTTAAATTTGATGTATTTTTTAATAATTTTTCTTGTAAATATTTTTTTATGATTTTTTTTATATGTATATTATAATATTACAGCATTATTTATACAATGTACAAGGTAACAAAGATATCGTCAGCTCTCGAACACATAAAACAGAATTAAGAAATCCTAAGACCATCGTTCTATGCTGAAAGTATAAGATTAACTTTAATATGTCTACAAAAAAATTAAGAAAAAAATAATAAATATATAATTTTAATTATTTTCATTAGTTTAGTTTTGAATAATTAATTTTAATGATGTAAATGTATATTTATTTAAAATTTGTTGACAGTTCCGCAAGCAGATGGACGATGCTCTGATCGGGACGCATGATGACTACTTCCTGGTGCGCTGGCTGCGAGGTGAGTTGTCCCCGTAAAAGCTCAAAGATAGGATAACGTTGTAATCGTAATGCCTTTGAAACAGCTCGTAAATGGAACTTGGATGCGGCGGAGAAAATGCTGAGAGCTGTAAGTAGCGCAATGCCAGGATTCCGGATTCCATATAATACCAGAAATGATTTTTGCAGAGCTTGAAGACCCGCGCCATGTGGAATGTGGATAACATTGAGAAGTGGGATCCTCCCAGGGCTCTGCAGGAATACCTGCCCTATGGACTAATGGGCTACGACAAGGAGGGATCGCCAGGTGGGTTACACGTTCTCTGGCTTTGATCTTTGACCTTTTCTCAAGCCTTAATCGTTTTCCCATTTCCAGTGCTGGTCTGCCCCTTTGCCAACTTCGACATCTGGGGGATGATGCACTGCGTCACACGCTTTGAGTTCCAAAAGTACTTGGTTCTGCTGCTCGAGCGCTTCATGAAGATCGCCTACGACCAGAGCCAGAAGCATGGGTGGCGGGCCCGCCAGCTGGTTGTGTTCTTTGACATGCAGGACGTTAACCTGAAGCAGTACGCCTGGCGACCGGCTGCCGAGTGCGTCATCTCTACGGTGAAGCAGTACGAGGCGAATTTCCCGGAGCTGCTCAAGATGTGCTACATCATCAACGCACCGAAACTCTTCTCGGTGGCCTTCAACATTGTAAAGAAATTCCTCGACGAGAACACCACAAGCAAGATTGTCATCTACAAGTCCGGCGTGGACCGCTGGCAGCAGCAGCTCTTCTCCCATGTGGACCGCAAGGCGTTCCCTAAGGCCTGGGGCGGCGAGATGGTGGACAGGAACGGAGATCCCCAGTGCAAGGCCCTGATGACCTGGGGCGGCAAGCTGCCGGAGGAGCTGTACATCGACCAGAGCAGCCAGCAGAGCGACAGGGACTTTGTGGAGACACAGGTTCCCAAGGGAGACAAGCTCAAGCTGCACTTTAAGGTGAAACAGGAGGAGCCGAGGATCCTCTCGTGGGAGTTCCGCACCTTCGACTACGACATCAAGTTCGGCATCTACAGCGTGGACGAGCAGACGGGCGAGAAGCGCAGCGAAGTGGCCCTGGGCACAGTCTACTCTAACGAGATGGACGAGGTCGGCTACATCTCCACGCGACCCAACACCACCTGTAAGTATCCTCATCCGAACCTTAAAGTAACATCAAATTAATGGTGCATTAAATCCCTTGCAGACACTGTGGTCTTTGACAACTCCGCCAGTTACCTGCGCAGCAAGAAGCTCCGCTACTGGGTGGATCTCATCTCCGAGGAAGAGGAGGGCATCTCCGAGCTGACCAGCCAAATGGACAGCACTCAGATAGCGGCCCAGCAGTAAGGGGAAGCTCCACCAGCAACTATGCCAAATACCAGAGGGAGTAGATAGGTTAATAGCTAGAAAACACGAACCAACCTCGGTGCAATATAGTCACAACGCATTTGCCAGGCGTCCGCTGCCATCCGGAGCACGGCGCGCAGCTGCAATCGAACCATGTGATAGAAACAAATTAGTATGATTCACATTTACTGTACAGTTACATCTAAAAGTTAGTCTCTTTATTACATTCTTAGCCGCACTGTTTACTTAACAAACTCTTATTATGGATGTATAATTATTTCAGGGAATACGGCACAGTAGAATGTATATACGTAGCACCTGATCTTTGAATAAAAGCATTTTCACAAAATCCCATTGAGAAATTTGTTATTTACTTAAATGGGTTTTTTTTTGTAATATTTCCTTTTGTTAAACTAGATATTGAACGATTTTTTGAGTATCCTAGATTGATTGGCTTGATAATAAAGGGTTTATCAAATTAAATAACCAAATCAAATTAAAATAACGTTGATTTGAATTCAAATAAACCGCCAAATGAATCTGATGTGTTTTGCTATTTTAGTTTGCTGTTATTGGAAAAAACATGGCATTCGATCTCTGCATTTTCAGTACAAATTCGTTAATTTCTGGATTTCAGATACCAGGCGAACAGAAGGCAGCAGATGGATGACAAGCAAAATAATTTAAATCAGAAGGTTTGAAACATGGCTAAAGAGTATACCAGTATCGATAAATGGTTCGAAACTTGGATAAAAATAGAGATGGCAAGACTTTTTATAACAGTTTATAACAGTTTTCAGTCGCTTGCTGCTGGATTATGTTCGCCTGTTACCCAAAATCGGGAAACGGGCAATTGGCTTACAGATTTGATTTACAAATTTGAACTCAAATGAACCGCCAAATCAAATTAACGTCGATTTGAATTCAAATAAACCGCCAAATGAAACAAACGTCAATTTGAACTCAAATTCCTTCCCTCTGTTTCCCCTCGCCAACAAGATGTAGTTCCAGCTACGGCCGCTTGGTGGCGTTTTCTGTTCATTAAAACTTTTGCCATAGACAATTAATTATTTAAATTAAAAATTAAAAACTGCATTTTCACAAAATCCCATTGAGAAATTTATTATTTACTTATATCGGTTATTTCTTTTTTTTGTAATATTTCCTTTTGTTAAACTAGATCTTTAACGATTTGTTGAGTATCCTAGATTGATTGGCTTGGTAATAAAGGGTTTACAAAATTCGCTTTCGAAGCAAGCTGGCTTCTTTTCGCACAAAAATCGACTCATCTCAACTTTCTTCTTACAAACTTCGAATAATTAATCGTCCGCCGTTCCGGGTTGCCTCTGCTCAGCTCACGGCTGCTGCGAGGAGGCGCGGCGCTTGCGCCTTCATCACTGTGGACCTCCCGGATTGGGGCCCATCTGCGGGTAGACACCTGGACCCACCGGTCCCTGGGGGCCCACTTGCTGCGGCTGAAGCTGTTGCATCGGCATCATCGGGTTTGGGCTTGAACCCACCACGCCGACGCCCACTCCTACTCCGACGCCAACGCCCACACCCACTGGTGGTCCGATGGATTGGTTGGGCGGTGGCTGGGGCATCTCGGTGGCCAGCTGGAGGTTCGTGAGCAGATCCGAAATGGCCGGGAAGAGCGTGCACTGATTCTGCTGGGCATTAAACTCGGCGAAGCGACGGAGCAGGGTGCTGGCGGCGGTCATGGTGGGCGAGTTCACCTGCCCGTTGCGCTCCGCCATCTGGGTGACATTCGTCTGTATGTCGTAGACGATGGGCAGCACCAGCGAGGGACTGTCCTTCCAGTCCTTGACTCCGCCCACTCCGGTGCCGTAGGGAATCCGTGTGATCTGCAGGAAAAACAGGATCTTCATGCGACCCAGCACCACGCAGGCATTGCCGCAAGGCACTATGGGCACGGCCGAAGGCGGCATTCGCATGCACATCTGCACCGTCCACTTGAGCTGGTCGCCGCCCAGCTCTGGTTTCAGCTCCAGGCGCATGATCTGCACAAAGTCCTTCAGTACCTGGGCGGGCAGGTTCAGCAGGCGGCAAATGCTGTGCAGCGAATTGGGCCTGTACGGTGGCGCAGCCACCCGGGTATCGAAGTACTGCTCGATCACGAGCAGGTCGTCCGGGCTGAGCTGGAAAGGCGGCGGCAGCTTGTCGGGCATTGGCGGCAGCTGCGATATCTTCAGGTGCAGCGTCTGCATGTGCATCTGGTTCAGCACCACCTGGCACTGCAGTCCGTCCACCTTGAACAGCACCACGCCCGGTTCCGTGCTGTTAAGCGCCGTCAGGGTCTCCTCGCTCTGGATATTCCGATGCAGCTGCCTCCGCATGTATACGCAACCCAGGAAACGCTCCAGCGGACTCATGTCCGGCACGTTAATGTCCTTGTTGGGATGTGGACTGGGTCGACACAGCGTCTCCAGAGCCTCGTGGGTCAATAGAGTGGGCACAGCACCTGCCCAGGGGCGATTAAGGGTGCCCCTAGCTACTCCTCTGTCCACTACGCCGACTCCTCCTGCAGCTCCGCCGCCGCTGCCAGTGCTCTTGTGCTCTGGACTCTGTCCGGGGCGGGGAGAGGGGCGCGGCATGCTTGGGGAGCCGGGCCAGTTGTTATTCGCCGGCGACATGGCGGTGAAGGGCGAGTCCTGGTGGCTCTGCATGTAGAGTGTGTTCGGTCCCGGACTATGCACCATGTGCGGGCTGGGCTGGGGATTCAGCGGTGACGAGGGCATCAGGCCGCTTGGTGACGGATGCGGCATATGCGGCGCTGGCGGAGACGTTAGGTTGAAGTTGCCATGGCCCTGGGCTCCGCTGCCACCGCCAGCACCTCCGGCGCTGGGATGCGGACTGGCCGGTGTGTGTGGATTGGAGCTAGACGGCGGAGTGTGCGGCGCAGGGAATCTCAGGCCACTGTCTCGCGGCGATTGCGGTCCACGCATTCCGGTGCCCAGAAACGGAGAGGAGCCGCCGGCACTGACGCCTGCCACACTGCTTGGTCCCCCGAAGGTATCCTCCAGACCCATCGGCGACAGAGGATTGTCGTCCTCGTGGGGAGCACGTCCTCGATACGCCGCCGACTCATCCACGTACTTGGAGAGAAAGGCCTTAAGGCCCTGGATTGGAGTAAATTCCTCCACAACGTTTCGTTCGAAGCGACTGCTTGCCCCGTCGCGGATGGACACGAGTCTGTTGGCCCGGAAGCGCAGCTCCAGGCAGTAAACCGCTTGGTAGGTGAGCCTCATCAGGCAAGGAGATTGGGCAAGCATGCAAAAGGATAGCACGGGCACCTGGGGGCGCTGAAAGAAAAGAGATTCGACATCAATATGGGCTCTCACCGTAGCTTTACGTGCTTTACTTACAGGAATACCCAAGAACGGAAGCACCGGCAGCTTGGCAATGGAGCTCATCGGGCTGTAGGTTTCGTGCAGTATCTGTGCGATCTGGGTAAGGCTGTGCTGCTGGTTAAGGTGCTGCGCCAACTGGTCCCGCATCATAGAGTGAGCGTTCACGGCCGACATGCCACCCACAAAGGTCAGACGAAAGCCATGCGACTGCACCGACCAGTATATATTGCAGCTGACCTCCTTCTTGGGCCCATAGCCCAGCAGCAGGTTCATGTAGCTGTAGGATTTGATTACCAGCATGTCGCACAGCGAGAGGCGCTCTTGAAGGGGGAAGAAATTAAGTTAATAAAGTTGTTATTTGTTATTTGGGTTGAACTCACTGTTTCGCAGCTGCTCGGCAAAGTCGTAAACCAGCGTATATAGATATACGATCTTTGACCAGTCGTTCAGCAAATCCTCGACCGTCTTGGAGAAGTCATGGTTGGCCTGCTCGTAGGTGAGGTAGACGGTGCGCCGGCTGCCTTGCTCCTTCTGGTGGCTGCTCTGCAGCGGTGTGCTATAAAACACGAACTCCACCACCCAGATGCGCACCTGGCTGTTCTTGTTGGTCTGCGAGCGCACCGAAATGGAGAGAACGCGGCGCATAAGATCCTCCCAGACATGCGGCTCAATCGCGGGCAGTCCCGATGAGCCGCTTGCCTTCACTTCCCCTTGTCCAGCTGCGCCGCCTTGCTGCTGCTGTGCCTGGCTGCTGGCAAAGACCGTCTTGCCTGGCTGCGGCAAGGCCAGAATTTTGAGGACCAGCGATGTAGCATTGGCCTCGACCTGCAGGCCGCTGTGGGGGATGTTGTGCTTGGACAGCGTCTGCGCGAGATTCATGAAGGGGATTTTCTCGTCGCACATGGCCACCACGTGAGCCAGTTCCGGAATGAAGTAGGCGGGAAAGATGGTCTTCTGCTGTTTGGCCGGCGGCGCCAGCAGATCCCCGTTCGATTTACGTTTGTGGGGGGAAACCTCCGCTGCAAACGAAAAGAATTTAAAGGTTATTTCAGAACCGAATTCCCGCGCAGACTTAAGCTCACCATCAACTTCGGTGCCAGGTCCATGCGTGGCCACGAAAGTATCAAACTCAATGAGCCGCATTAGCTTGGTGTAGCACTTGGGAATGTCAGAGGGCGGCTGGGCAACCACAGACACGAGCTGCTTAGCAGAGTCGTCAATCACGTCCGCCTCGTCCTTTTGGTAGGCCACGAAGCCCAGGTGGAAGGTGTACTCCATTTCGTTGGGCATCGTTGCCTTTTCCTTGAGCTGAACCACCTACAAAGGGACCAAGTTGGTTAGTCTGCAGGGCACGCAATCCAACAGCTATCTGTTATAGTTACCAGCACGATGTTGGGATGCCTGTGCAACTTGACGTAGATCTTATGCCTGCCCTGCTGCAAAAGTTCTTGCTCCGGCTGGGCCAGGAAGGGCAGTGTCTCGGTGGCCGTTGCCGGCAGGTGCTGCAGTGTCTTTTCGCACCGTCGATGGGTAATCCAGAAGCGCAGTTCCGAGAGCAAAGCGGGTAACTTGCCGCGGTCTCCATTGAGGCAGTCCTGCATTTCGTCGGTTATCGGGCAGTCCAGATGTTTGGGCACATGGCAGCGGAACATGCCCGTATGGGTGTCAATGGTTATGTGTATCTGCTCCGCCCGCAGGCAGGGCGAGAGCACGGGAACGGTCAGAATGGCGGGGGTTCCTTGGAGGTTAACTGCAGGAACAGAAGATTAACATTACCACTGCCGAAGGAGAGACTTCAAACATTTACACTCACAGTCAACGTCCTTGAGGAAGGCCTGAAACTCCAGCTTGAGGTCGCTCAATCGCGACACAGATCGAATGTAGACCGTGTGCACAATTAGACGCTCCATAGACAGATGCTCGGAGCGCACTGCCCGATCAGCCACTTCGGCTGACTCCTTGGCACCCAGCGAGGGTACATGAACCACGGCCAATGGGCGCCCAATCTCGCTGGGATCGGACTGTACAGTGAGGCGGTAACCCAGCTCCGACTTGAGATCCCGCCAATAGGACACGGTGAGTTTAACGCCCGGTATATACTCCTCCGGGGTGATGTTGTTGTCATCCAATCGCTCGTAGTTGAGACGCAGTGTCTGCGTGTACAGAACCTCCAGCTGCAGGGACTGGCAGAAGTAGTGCAGACAATTGTACACCTCGCTCAGCGCATTGGGGTTCTCCACGAGCCGTGCCTGAATCAACTGGTGGATATAGTTCACCTGCAACGGATGCACCAGCGATTTGCCATCTGCAGAAAGGGAATAAACAAGTTGTACACAAGGTGAGCCATTAGCGGATGAGTACTTACCGCCCGTCTCCTTGTCCTCAACAAGCACATCGATGTCCAACAGCCGCCAGGGCACAGTCGGGCTGTCGCCCATCACCGTGAGGGCCACGCTGAACTCGTGCTTCACCTCAAATGTGACGCGTCCGTTCTTAATGCGAAACTCTCGCATTTGGGGCAAAAGTTTGCCCGTCACCAGTCGATGCTGGATCACCTGGTTCAGGCGCAGCAGCGTCTGCCGTTTCTCAGCGGGCGTAATGGCATCCGCCGGCACAATACGCTCCCGTATGCAAGTGGGCAGCCGGTTGTAGGTGCCGGTGGTCAACACCTCGACGGCAGCCGGGATATGGAAGTTTGGTAAACGGGCACGGACCAGGGTTTCGCGCGACATGCGCGCCAGCATATCAGCCGTCTCCACAAACAGCATGTTCTGCTTGTCCAGAAAGCTCATGATCTGCGACGATTTGTCCACCTTGGACACCGAGTTGCCCCACTTGACCAGGGCGTTCAGGCGTGTGAACAGGTGGCGGGTGCGAGCTGCGTAATTGTAGATTTCCACCTTGCGCTCCATATCCGTTTTGCGGGGTAAACTGAAAGGGAGCGAGGGGAAACGCCAGTGAGACAGGGGAGTCACCATTGTCAGATGGATTACTTACAGCTCGGCCAGCACAGTGAGTTCGTGGTACGTGCGCTGGATGATGAAATCGATCAGCACCGACAAAGACATTGTGTTGATCCGCGGTCCGCCCTCCTGCAAAGGTGTATTTATGTCATATATGGAGTATGCTGCGTGTTTATTCACATATATTTACCTGTCCTGCGGGCAAATAGCCGCCTCCGCCGCCGCCGACGCCGGGCATCTGCTCCAGGGGCAGGGGCAAAGGCAAGGGGGTGGGCGCCATGTTTAATCGCTGGGGCGGTGCTGCTCCTTGCTATAACCGCAATTTTCCAATACGCTGCTTGTATGTGTTTGGTGCCCACACTAGTGGCGCATGTTTTGGTTAAGTTTTCCTCCGTTTCCTTAAGTTTTTCGGCGTTTTTCGCGACAATTCAGCAGCGAAATTTCATTTTGCTTGAACTAGTGGTGGACAACTGTCGATTGCCGTATCGATACTACCAATGTTTTCAATTTATCGAATATCGATGTTACGTTTCTTACTATCGATATTACCCAACACTATAAACCAGGCGGTTTACTTTAAACCACATTTAAAAACATTCTCTACATTTCTACGTTTTTGTTTTGATTTTAGTTAAATTACATCTTTCAGAATTTTGTAAAACAATCACAATAAATTCTGGGAATCCTTTTGCAGTCAGAAGCTTAAAACTCATCGAAGGAGTCATTTCCGACCCTATAAATCATATATATTCTTGATCAGGACTAAAAGCCGAATCAAACTGGGTACCTCCGGTAGAAAAAAAAATGTTGAAAATTTTTTCCATTTTTTGCCAATTTTGTAAGGGGTTACATCATCAAAAATTGCAAAAATTGATAAAAAATTAAATGTTAAAATTGGTGTTATTGTGAATGCAGATTTATTATAATAATAAAAACTAACACAGAACTGCTTTCAGAATTGAAATTAAAGCATTTTTGTCTTAGTTATGAGAATTTAAGCATTCAATTTGTCCATAAAAAATATAATACAAAAATTATCAATTTAAAGTGCTTAGAATTCGGGGAGTCCCTTTAAAGGCAGAAGATTGCTTTATTCAGTATGCAGATTTATTATTCTACTAAAAACTCACACAGAACTACTTTCAGAATTGAAATTAAAGCATTTTTGTCTTAGTTTTTAATATTTTAAACTTTAATTTGTCCATAAAAAGAAGAAAAGCTTAGAGAGAATATCCCATTAAGGGTTACTGGCAAATATACATTTTTTTCGTATTCTAAATATTTTATTTGTTTCCCTGAGAACCCTTATATATTAAAGATTCTTTATTTATAGTAAGGTTTGGAATGCAGAAAGTTACATACAAAGCAAATAGGAGTAGAGTTCGAGCCCAGCCAAAGTTTCTTTATTTTCCTTTTCTTATTGTCATTATTTTTTTTGTTTTTATGTTTTTTTAGACCCTCTTATATTTAAGAATAAAAAATACAACAAATTTAAATGGAAACATTGATGTATTGATGTTGTTTCAATTTTCGATTAATATAAAAATGAAAAGGTAATAAGTATTTCAACTTACACTTGTGTAAATTTAATTGCAGCCAAGAATCCTCCAGGTTAATAATTTAATTGAGCACCGCGGCCTCAGCCAATTATAGACTGAGGGGAAAATGGGAAAAGTTCATTGACCAAATCAGCTTTCCATTACCACTCTTCTCGGACTGTTTTAGTTTTCCCCATGGGAGGCGGCGGCCGCTGTTGAAAATGAGGAAAACAAAAACATTTCCGCTTTTGTTTCTTTGAATTTTGACACGGTTGATGTTTTGCTGCCATTGCACAGTGCTGGGGCTCCTCTTCCCTCCTGGCCCAGCTCCACCCTGCTCCCGTCAATAAACAGCCACTGATTCAAGTGGCGGCACATGCCAAGCCCCAGCACCACCTCCTGCCACCTCCGTTGTGAACGAGATTCTCCCTTTTTGGGCCTTGCAAAGTGGCAGCCACCTACAAAATCGCTCTCACTCGCTGCTGCTGCTGCTGCTGCACTTGGCATCGACGAGGATCGGGATCTGGAGTTTGAACTTCCCGTAGCTAGAGCTCCCCCAATCGGGGACCGGTATAAATAGAACTTTATGATCTCGACACGGAACGGCACGATCCAAACTTCGGCGGCAGTTGTGATTCTTATGACTCCTCGCACAGGAATTACTCACATATCCGGCCTGATATCCCCGCCCCTTCCCAGACCCGCTAAAGTCAGGTGCCCCTCCATCCATCCGCTTGAACCCTTGATTTGCCCGAGAAATTCCTGTAAACAGGATGCGATCAGGGATGCTGAATTGGGTGCTGAAGTTGCCCTGCTCCACAAGCATAATTTATGGTCATTCGAGTTTCGAGAAGATCTCGGATCGATTGATCTGATTTTCATCTACCATCTTCTATAATTTACTCAGCAAATAGGCGGAGAAATTTGTGCTTGCCTGAATTTTCTTTGTTTGCTGTTGAAATTCGCATTAAATCGGATTACGCTTGAATAATTGGACACTTTTGAAAGTCTTCGTCTGGAATTTACTTGGAGATTCAGCAGATTCAGATGAGGCGGTGGCCACATTACATTTCACTTCATTTTACCTACGCAGAGAATACGATCTCCAGAACCACCCGATGTTGACGGGAGCAGTTAAAAATAAAGATCCAGGGGCACTTAATAAACTGTCATGCACTGGAAAAAGATTTGGGGTATGATAATTGTATGGGGAAATCATAACAAAGCCCTGATATGTGGGTCTCTAATTTATCATTAAATCTGTCTAATTAGAAATGAAAAATAAATATTATACTTACATTCCGCCTATAGCTGCCACTGCTTAAATTTCATCTACAAAAACTCTTGAAATAAAGGCCAATATATTTTCCTCACAAATAATGCAGGAAGCTTGAGTCTCGACACCTGATTAATGCCCATTTTCTGTCAGTGCAGAGGTGGGGCAGGACCGCTATATGGGAGATTGCAGATCGGCGATTGGACCACGCAATTGCGCAGCAAGTGAGCAAGCGTACATCGAGCAGGAGGGGCAGACTCCGGCTGGAATCAGGACGAAAATAGATTTATGGCCGCCAGTCGCGACGACTCTCGCTCCGGGTGAGGCCGGGTGGAGCTGGCCTCTTGGAGGGGGCGAAGACTGGCACTGCTGCTGCACCAACCAATGATCTCTGAGCTGATCCGCTGCGATTTTCCGTGACACTTCCTTTGTGGCTTTTCGCTCCTTTCTTCTTCTCTTATTAATTACCGTGATTAAAGTCGCGGCTGCTGCTGCCACAGCGATGTCTTTAGCACATGTCACCCCTGGTCCAAAGCTCTCGGCCGTGATGCCGTGATGCATGGCCATGTCCGTCCTGACCTTACCATTCGAATTGCATTTCCATGTTGGCGCCAGACAAAGCCCAACGATTTTCCTTTGTCTTTCGAAGATGCTGCTGCTGCTGCTACTGCTGCGTGGGCTGTGGGGGAGAGTGTGAAAATGTGCCCGAGAAGTGCGAAAAGCCGAGGCATAAAGGAAGGCAAGGGGTAAGCACTAAAAAACCGATTAGTCGGAAAAGAGCTGGTAGGGGGGGTAGGGCTGCCTTATAAATAAACCCATTACAATCCCCGCCACGAACCGTAAAGATCTTTTGTAAGACATCAAAAACCAATTCGAACCAGAACCAACAGAACCAACAGCACTCGGCATAAATCATATCGAATATATAGAAAATACGTTAGCACCCAATACCACAGCCGAGATCCCCAAAAAGGGGCGACATTAAGTTCATTACGCCTGAAAAGCCAAAAAATAAAATGCCAAAAGAAAAGTGGAAACGCAGAAGCGACGACAACACCTGTGAGGAATCAGTTTTTTTTTGGGGGGGGCCTTTCAAAGGCAAGGCGATTGGCGGCACAGGGGATAGAGATGGAAAGTGGATGCTCTGCGGAGGAGGAGCAGGTCGGCGGCACAGGTGAGCGAGGAGTCTATTTTGGATGCCCGCAACAAGTACTTGCGCCAAGCGAGCGAAATGCCAAATTGCAAGCGACTGCGTCACTCGGAAACGGGCGGAAAAGTCGGAGGAAAAACCGAGAAGAATCCCATGAGCAAGACCCAAGGAGAAGGGATGGAGCTGGGCTACAAGGCGAAGACGAAACTGCCCAACCACGAGGCAGGAGAATTTGGCTCTCCCGCTCTCATCATCACATTTTCTAGGCAAAATCAGCATGGGGCAACGGGCGAAAAAAGAAAAACTCAGTCACACATGGGGGCAGAAAATGTACAATTGCGGCCAGCTAACTAGCAGTCAGTAAACAAAATCTCAGAGATTCTATTTCACATCAAATAATCCATGGAACCTGTCTTTATTCTTATTGAATTCCTTGTAATCTAAGAGCCCTTTTATGCTTTTGTAATTTATAAAATATAAAAGGATAATAAACTTTATAAAAAAACCCTATAAAAAGAGTCTTAAATAAACAATCTCTGGGAATTTGCCTTATTCAGTCTCCCTGTTTTTTACTATTTCTAACAAATACTGCATCTATTTTCTTAAGCCCTGCTGTATGTCTGTACCCAGTGTGTGAGGTTTTTGACACTGACTGCTGATCGTTAGAGGAATTCTGCGCAGTGGTCCTGCCAGCGGAGGATCATCATCACCAATCCGGCACCACCATTGGCATTAGCAACTCGCACAGCAAACAGTTTTCCCTTTCGGGATATGCAGCCCAGAGCTGCGCTGAGAGGGGGCAGCAGCATAATGAAAACATTATTTTCGATTTATTTATAAACCGCACACACTTGTTCCAATCGCCGACACACCGTCGCTGCTGCTGCTGCTGCGGCTGCGGCTGCTGCCGCAGTCTCAGTCGCTGTCAGCGTCGTGATTCGTTCTTGGAGTTGGGTTCGATGCGATCTCCCGTACGATCCACGGCGATCCTAGGGAAGAGCGGCCAACAACAGCTGCTGGCTGTCGTCCACGTCGTTCCGCTGTTTCGTGTCTGCGCAGAGGAGCTTCGTCACCTCCTCGACGTGAATGCGGAGGTACACAGAGCGAAAGGCATAGAAATTGCTACAAATTTTCATTTCAAAATTCCAATTAATTATATACTTTTTGTTGTAAGAAATTTTATAGGGAAGTAGTTAATTTTTACTCCTTAAAAAATATTTTCTTAATCAGCATTAACAGGATTAACTATGGATTTTGGGAGCTAGTTTTCTGTCTTCTTATTAAGTGGATTTTTTAATATATCAAGGAAATATCAAGGAACACAAGAAATGTTTAGTATATTATATAGATTTCGTGATTATTTTAAATCATATTTTCCTTAGCCATAAGAAAATCTTTTCTTTGTTTCATTGAAATAAACATTTCATAACTCTCAACCCTTTTTGTAATCAAATTCCAAAGCCTTTGTCATATCACAGTATTAAAATATCCTTATTTGTAAAGTTGATTAAATTTTCTTGCAGTGTTTAGAGTGGCAGCAAAGACGTAGACGCAGCCGGAGACGTACCCAAAGACGCGGACGGAGACAGAGGCAGCGCAAGAGGTGGCCGCCGCCGCCGCCGCGGCAAGATGTAAAAACTGTAAGTGGTCCGGCGAAGACCGCTCAGTTCTTCCTGGGATCTCGCTGCGTGCGCTCGCCCGCCTTCTTAGCGCTCGGAATCCGTCCGTGCGACTGTTCCCATCGGTCTGACAATTAATGAGGATCATTGCGGATTCCAAAACATCGCCACATATCCCTCTTCTTTCGGGTGATGAAATTCGTGGAACGCGCTGCAACCGTTCGTGTGTGTGTGTGTCTGTGTAACATATATATATATATATATATATTATTGATCCCCATCGGCGACTGAATCATCCAAAGAGAGCGAGGTAGAGCAACGAACGACAACCAAATCGGATTGGATCTGTTCCCCCAAAATAATAATAATAAAAAACAACAACAAAAAAACTATTCGAATTGCGTGGGGTGAGTTGGCAAAAAAAAGTGAATGAAATGAACACGGGTTTTCCGGGAAAATTGAGGGGAATTTCCCTGGTTCACCTTTTGCGATTACACAATAAAGTGGCAGCACACACACCTGGGGCGTGCATAACTATCCCTGGGTCTTAGATTGGGCCGCCAGATTCGCGTGAATGCAGAGCAAAAGTCTAAACGCTTTCCCATTTTCCGATTTTTCGCCACGAGAGACCCCCCCTCAGTCCACCGACGAGCACTTGTTAAATTAATATTATTATTTCTTTTGATATTTTGACATTTACGTGAGCAATGTTTGCATTGGCAATGAGCTGCTGCTGCTGCGGTTGCAGCGGAAAATAGTTGCCGGGCTTCCTATATGACTATATCTCTGGCCAGCTACATATGTACATACCTAGCTACCCCTGGTCATTGTCTAGATTCGAGGCTATAGAACTGCGTAGATATTACCCTCTAGAAAGACGGAACATTCACACAGATCGATCTTCCGATTCCGATTGATAATTAGCTGCATTGATTTACAGGTGAATAGCTCCACCGCAGCTCCTTTGTGTCCTTTCTCGTCCAAATGTTTATCCTCAGGGGTAAACAAGCCTTCGGTAACTGCAACGATTGAGGCAACGATTGATGAGGGCCCCTGCTCGCCCGGGATAAACAAATACGGTTTGCCGAATCCAAACAATTCAAAAAAACATCCATCGGATTGCACGCAGTGGGGGTGGCTCTTTAGCGGTTCTTACACAGAGAGAAAAGAGAGAAATGTTACCATCAGATAAATGTTCTGTAAAAAATTGTAAGCTCTAATATTGTTTGCAGTGTAAGAAAAAAGGGAAAGGGGATGGCATTGACTTTTGCTGGAGCAGGAGCAGAGGTTGAGGCTGGCGCCGGATTTGTTTATTGTTCATTTTCCCGTTTTCAAGTTTGAACTAAAATGTAAACTATATGCCTAGGCGTTCCTTCCTCCTTGGAAGCCATACTGTATACCTATGGCTATATATAGATGTCCCACAAGAAAGAAAGACGCATGTTAAGGCCACCGAAGCCACCTCCGGATGCCTCTGCTGGCCATCATTGCTCTTTTCCCTCCTCCGCCTCCTCCTCCTCTTGGCTTTGTGTACATTAACAGGACTTTGAACTCAATGTCTACCCAGAAATGTGGATCCGTAAACGCACCCGGACACGGATGATGGAGATGGTCCCGTACCAAGCAGCATTTGCGCAGAAAATGAAAATGGAAAATGGCAAGCGAAATGCCATTGTTCGTTCGAAAGCTTTGGATGGGTCAATGTAGGAGTGGACAGGGAGAATGAATCATCTTCAGAGCTCTTTAGAGGCTTAAACTAAGCAGATTAGCTTCAATGAAGTACAAAATCTATATTAAAATGTATTTGAAATGGGAAATTAAGTGAGAAATTAACTAAGATAATGCCATGATATATATTTAAAGTTCCACTTGATATTCTCTTAATTAAAATTGAATTAAATTGGTATCTTAATCTCTCATTAAAGACTTCAATCAACTAAAGATATAAAAATTTATTCACCAATTATTCGCTCTTCGCGGCACTGCAAGTGTTTTTCATTAGACTTCAAGGCACAGATCGGGTCTCCCTGCTCCCTGCTGCCCAACATCCACCCTTCCTCTTCTTCGATCCTGTCATCTGCGATTACCGATCTGCAATCGCACGGGGCCGGCGGAATAATTAATTAACGGCCTGTCACAGAAACATGCGACATTTCGAACGGATTCTGACATCGGAAATATGGCTGAGGATCGGCTGAGGGGGTGCGGACGGTATAATGTTAAGAGTATGGCGGAGGCAAAGAAGCTCGGTCCATCTGTCAGCTGTTTCCCCCTCGGCAAATTCCCAGACGCACATTGTTCTCACTAAAGCGAACTTGGGGGGAACTTTCGGTATTTCGTTTTCGAAGGAAATCGAAATTGTTGAAACTGAAATGACGTGATTAGGTGGAAGAGCGCGCTATAACCACCTGGGAACAGTGCTTCAGGTGGTATATATTCCCATATATATAGATATATATACGAATAAATGGGCCGCAAATTGCCAAGACACAAATTATGGACGTCTGGCGGTGGCATTAGCTCACACCCACTCGCCTCACAAGCGATTCCTTCATGGAAAAGCACTCTTGAGCACCTTCAAACACCTTGGCAGCGGGAAATTCAAAGATATTCTGTTTAATTGCTGTTAAATTTTGATGTACTACCCAAGGAGGGGGGTGCTGAGGCTGAGCACGAGCTGAACACACGAGAATTGGCAGCCAAGAATGCGCAACAGGTTGCCGAGTTTTCAGGGCGGGGGCGCTGCCCACTAACAACACCACCCACCCACCCACACCACACCACACGATCCCCGAAAGAAATCACGCGGCTGGCCTCAGGCAAAGTCCGAGAGTCTTAGAGAAACAAACAAAATGGAAACCAAAACAGCAGCCGCATTATTGCACATGACCTCCTCAAGAGTGGAGAGGAGCCGGCAGCACCGATTCCCCCCCTAATCCAATCCCCCAGAAATTGGTGAATGAGTTCGATTATTTAGACAATCTTTTTGGGGGCAGCCAAACAAAGGAGAAAACTTTCCCATGATAAACAAACGTTCCGAAATATTTATACAGGGAGAATGTATAAGCATTTCAGTTTAATTTCTCCAAAATAGAGTGAGTCATCAGGACAAATGAATAATTTATAAATAAAGCATAGTCAAAAACATGATTTCTTGACACTGCTGAGAATCATTCCTGCGTTGTTTATTCCCTCTGTAAAAACAGTAAACACTGGCACAGCAAACACCCAAAAAGACAGGTCCCAAAACAGCAACCCACCTGACTAAGGCTGCGCCAATTATGTGCGAGATTAATCAATGCCATGACAACACATACAAATTAAGCGCACTCATTTCGACATCAATTTATATGACCACGCAAAGAGCCACCGAAGAGCATCATCGGATCACTAGATCACCATCACCGAACCGAGGCGGAGCCAACAAGTGCCAGAATGCCAGAATGCAATGCCGGTGCGGCACTGCTTAGGCACTGCTGACGTTAATCATACGCCCCGTGGGCCTCGGTACAAGGCATTCGGCCTCTGGTCACCCTCAATCCAACCCCTGGCAATGATGACGATGCCGACGACTTTGGCTCACATCCGAGTCCAAGTGTGGCCTCTCGACTCTCTGTCCTTAATTATAAATTGATGCATTTTCAAATAAACAAACGAGAATTATGGCATACACGAAGAACAGGAGGCGAGATCTATGATCTATCTCGGCCGATATACACATTTATATACATACTATAGGTGGCAAGATGGATGGCAATGCGTTTCGAAAAGGGGTTCTGTCGAACATCAGCGTGTGTTTTATGGATTTTCAAAGCCATAACGAATGCGGCTATATCATCAAATAATGTGAAATCATTTAATTAAAGGCTTCGTGCTAATGAGGATGCACTTTGTTCACACTCAAAGTCATGGGGAAATCGTCTAAGGAGCTGAGATATTTTTACACTTTACGTTGCTGTCGAACTTTTTAAAGCGTAAATATTTTTCTAGAATATTTGACGCTGAAAATCTTTGCGGGGGTTACATGGGCGTTCTTGCGAATCGGGCATATTTATGTATATAGATAGCCATAGGTTTTATATTAAACATTGACGATGTCGTGGCTTATTTTAGCCAGGTGATGACGCACTTAGCAGGTTGCCGTGGCCACTCATTAATATTTTGGGAATTATCACGGAATTTCCCTTGACTTTTGCAGGCACTTGCATCGCCACCAAACCGGCCAAAATGACAAAGGATCAGCAGGCCACGCCCATACCCGAGGACCTGTACAATCTCACCCAGCTGGCGGTGGTCACTGTGGCGGCAGGTCCGCTGATCACCATCGAGGCGAAGCCGACAGGTCAGGGGCAGCAGACGGTCACCATCTATGCCTCGTCGGACGATGAATCGAATTACTACAGCCACAAGGTGTTCGATCGCAGGAAACTGCGTCGCTGCACCTTCTCCGACTCGAACTCCTGCACCAGCAGCAGCAGCAGCAGCAGCGGCAGCTCCAGCTGCCTGCAGGCGCCTGAGGAACATCTGGGAGCCGAAAGGAGGCCTTTGGAACACGGCCACCTGGATCAGGGCGATGCCCTCAGCTCCTCCTCTCTGCTGGAGGACGATCACATCTGCCCCGAATGCGGCAAGAAGTATTCCACATCCTCCAATCTAGCGCGCCATAGACAAACCCATAGGTGAGTGCCGAAAGGATTAACACAAATCCCGACACTAATCCCTTCTCCATCTTGCCCCCAGGTCAATAATGGATAAGAAGGCGCGCCATTGTCCCTACTGCGAGAAGGTGTACGTATCCATGCCAGCGTTCTCCATGCATGTGCGGACCCACAATCAAGGCTGCGAGTGCCACTTCTGCCACAAGCGCTTCTCTCGGCCGTGGCTCCTCCAGGGCCACATCCGTACCCACACCGGCGAGAAGCCCTTCAAGTGCAGCGTCTGTGAGAAGGCCTTTGCCGACAAGAGCAATCTGCGCGCCCACATCCAGACGCACTCCAACACCAAGCCCCACACCTGCGCCCGCTGCGGCAAGGCCTTCGCCCTCAAGTCCTACCTGTACAAGCATGAGGAGTCCTCCTGCATGAAGAATCGTCCTGGTACCACCTCAGGCACCGGATCTGGTGGTATTCCACGCTCCGGCGAAAGTCCACGACCCCCCAAGTCGCCCAAGCGACAGCAGTCAGAGATTGGTGCCTTTGCTGGCTCAGATTTAACGCCAAGATCCATGGTAAGAGAAGAAAAATTTAAATTTTTATTATAATTTTCCCTTTATTTGTATATTTGCGTTTCTTTCAGTGTGCTGCTCCCGATTCGGCCAAGTCCACGCTGGCCAACAAACTGCTGCAGAAGGAGAAGGATCGTCGACAGGCGGAACTAGCCTACCAAGGCTATCCGACCGGTGTCCCAGACATACCCGCCTTTAACGTTATCCACTCCTCGCCGGTGGTGCCCCATCGTATCCATGGCCTCTATCAGGAGCTGCATCCCAGCCCCCATCCTTTGGCCCTACCCCTGGCCATGCCCTATCACTATCATCATCAATCGCAGGCCCCGCCCACCACTGAAAGCGTTCCCCGAGTTCTGGGCGAGTCTGGCCAGGATCAGCCGGTGGATTTTTCGCCCAAAAACAATTTTACGCACTCGGCCAAGACGAGCCCCTTTGAGCTGACTGGTAACTATGCCATGGTGGCATAAATAGATGGCAAAATAGGATGCCAGGCAAAAGACACCGGAGGAGAGAACAAGGAGGAGATGGAGCAGAAGGAGGAGACCCACTAAACCCACCCGATCCCAGGCCACTTTCTTACTGTAGTCAACGAATATGTGATAAAAATGCAAAAGAGCTAAAGTACCATTTTAGAGAGTAGATGATTCCAGAGCGACAAGGAGGAGGAAGAGGAGCTGACCCAAAGAGGAAAAAACGAATACTCAAAAGAAAGAAAAAAGAAAGTTGATGAGGTTATACACCGTAGTTATATGTAGAGAGACAAGGTTGGATCGATTGAACCCGATTGATCGTTTGATCTTCACTTAGTTGTAATAAGAATTCTTAGAGACTTGCCAAGAACAGCGACAAAAAACCAATGTAACCAGTATTTTTTTATAGCACATACAATACAACACTCACCCTGGCATTGATGCTGATCAGGATCGAGATAGAGATCGAGATGTACGCCCAACATTAGCATTATGACTTCACACGCCCACATCCTGTACTAAACCCCCCATTAAGCCTCCTCCCATCATTAATCATTTCGCATTAAGGCACTGAGGACTGACTGCTTCCTGCTTCCGGTTAGCTAGTCGGTCCAGAACGAGAGAATTTCTAGTCTTTATCTTTAAAAATTTAGCGCACGGCATGGCGGTGGAATCCGGAGATCCCCGAGATCCGAGACCCAAAATATCCGCACATGTTTGCGCTATGTTATTTTAAGCACTTACGGCCGCATGTGGTGCAATAATTTGACATAACTGTAACACTAATTAGCATGTACATCACACACGTACATATATCATATACCATATTATATAGAATTTGTATATTCATCACCCATTCATTGTATGTAGTTATCGGGAGACAGACACGCACTGCATTTTGCACTCACTCTCAGCCCCCAAACTTCGTACGAATGGATCCTACAGCTAAATGAACCAAAGATATTTATATATATCATATATAGATACGCATACGCAATATACCTTTATATACCATATACACCAAATGATTTATATATATACTTATATACACATAAACGTAGCTCTAAAACTGTATTATAGATTTGCACATTTATTCGAATTAAACGAGAGATCCACCGATCCCCAAAGAATTATAAATGAAATGTTTGTTTTTTTTTTATTATATTTGGAGTCCCTTTTCGTCCTGGGTAATCAATTAATTAGTACACTGTAAGAGCTCGATCTGGACAATTTGGTGAAGAGTGGGTGGGTGGGGAGGAGAGGAGGAACCACACAAAAATTAACTGAGAATTTAAGCTGAAATCTGTGTGTGTGTGAGGACGAAGACTCTGGAACCTAATCCCGCAACAGGGATATGTGTGAACCGAAACATTGCAACAAGAACAAGTTATTAATTGAAATGCGGTTTATCTTGCACCTTGATTAGGAACTCTCCCGACGCGAATCCGTCTTCTGGAGCCCCAGACCTAAGCTCATGCTGGTTCGGGAGCTAGAGGTGCTCTGCGGTCCATGAGGATAGGATGAGGGAGTGACCACCTTCAAATTCGGCTGCTCAGTGATGCTGCTCATTGTTTTGGGGGTCTCAACGGAAGGGACCTTCCGCTTGCCACCGCAGCGAACCACCAGATCCTCGTAGCTCTTGTTATGGAGCAGGCAAACCAAGATCACGGTCATATTGTCGCCACCCAAGCCCACTTCCTGGAGACGCGGGGCCAGGCAGTTGCTCATCAGCTCCTCGCAGATCACCTCTGGCTGCAGGCCCTCCGCAATGCGGCTGCGCACGAATTGGCCCACCTCCGAGCTGGTCATCACATCCCAGATGCCATCGCAGGCCAGCAGCACAAACTCCCAATCATCGGTGATATCGCGGACCTCCACATCCGGATCGGCAGTGACTATCTGCTCCTCGGGCTGCTTCTGCCTGTTCTTCTTGTACATAAAGTCGCCAAGGGCGCGGGACAGCGCCAGGCTGCCGTTGACACGATTGAACTCCACCCAGCCGCCACCGGCCTTGATGCGCTTAATCTCGGTCTCGTCATTGGGCTTATGGTCCACGGATAGGGCCTGCACCACCCCGCCCACGCAGGCAATGGCCCGCGAGTCGCCGGCATTGGCGCAGTAGAGGCGTCGCTCTCGGATGAGCACCACCACGGCGGTGGAGCCGGCCATTTGATCACCCCACGAGCCATTGTGCTCCATCTCGCGGTCAAAGTCAAGGAAGGCTCGCTTTAGGGCCAGCTCAAAGGCATTTTCCCTGTACTCCGGCCGCTTGGTCACAAACTTGTGCAGATGCTTGCCCGCCAAGTTGGCCACAGTGGCGCCGCCATGGCCATCATAAACGGCAAAGAAGGCCGCCGGCGGATCATCGGGCAGCGCCAGGATATGGGTATGCGCATCCTCCATGTGCGAGCGCCAGCCCTGCATGCAGCTGGAGCCGACACGGTAGGCATTGTTGGAGCAGCACTCCGAGTTCTTGGTGGTCACCGGCTCCGACAGCGTCTGCCCCATAATTAACTTATGGCGAAAAGAGTAAGACATGTGAGGCCTTCTCCCAAACGGTTACTCACTCTGATTCTTCCACTCCTACCAGGAGAGTTGGTACCCTTCGAGGGCGTGGGATCACGTTTGTCCGTCAGAACTTTTGGGTAACTGCTAGCTTCTAAAGGCTTGGGAGTTATTCCGGTCTATCTGGGTTGGCCCAAATGGGGTTTTTCGAATTTCGATTTTTGTTTCGTATTCAACTGTCAAGCTCGGTGGCATTCTATTTTATAAAAGAAAAAATATTCTAAAAATGCTAAATATTCTTGAAAATTGTAAATAATAAAAAAATAAATAAAAGGAAATAATCTAAAAATGCAAAATATTGTTGAAAATGCGAATTCCTTTAGGGGTCTTGAAAATATTTCAGCTTTTTATTGCACATTTGTAAATTTCCAAATATAAGCCCATCGAAGTCTAAAAATATATAAATAAATTAATATATAAATCAAACCTACATAATGTTTAATGGTTTCAAATTAAAATATATAATTTTCATAAGCAAGAAAAATTAAATGAATCCCCCAAACTCAATCTGCAAAAGTTTATTGCAAGATTGTAAGCTTCCAACTTTGTGCCCATCGAAGTCTAAAAATATATAAATAAATTAATATATAAATCAAGCCTTTCATTATTTTTAATGATTATAAAAATTATAAAAATATATAATTTTTAGAAGCAAGACAAAATTTATGAATCCCCCAAATTCAATCTGCAAAAGAAATTGTTTTAAATTAAAAACCAGGTTTCCATTTTCTTTTGATAATTTTGTGTTTTGTATTTGTTATTTGTTATTGTTGTTTTTTTTTCGTTTCTGTTTTAGTTTTTATTTTATTTTTTCATTTTCTTCTGTTGGTTTTTTTTGTTATTTGTTTTTTTTTTATAATTTTGTTTACTTTGATAGCGCTTGTTTCCATATACACAAATTACATTGAAGTATATAATGACGTACATCTATCGATCCATAGCCATATGTAGGCATTATATAGACATTTATTTGTAATTGTTTTGTGGTGGCTGTAGATTACTACACGTTATCCTTTTAGGCATATGTACGAGAGTATGTTTTAGATTTACCATTTATCATAATTTGTGTGTTGTGTGTGGTGAGTGTGTGGAGTGATGCTTAGCTATAGGCGTTCTACATTCACAATTCTTACTTAATCCGCATTTTGTATATATTTTCTCTTTAAAGTGTAAAGACACTAAATTTCACAATGTTCGATTTTTTGTTTTCTCTATTCGCCATCCCCGAAGGAAAGGGGGTGTACTTGCCAAGGATCAAGCCAGAATTAGCCGAAAATCAGCAGGGAATCGTGATTATCCTCCCCCTGGGACAAAGTGTTGTCGTGTGTCTTCGAGTTATGTAAATAATTTACGAAAATGTTGGGCTTATGTATCTCCTATATGTATATATATATATATATATATAGTTCTATATCGATATAGACGTATTATAAAATCTCTAAACAGCCATAAAAGTCAAAAGTTCTTATCATATCTATCAATTATCTAGATGCGTTTACACTGCCCACTAAGTTGGCGCAACTTGATCATTATCATTACCGTTACACTTAGCCTAATTGCTGCCTAATCCTGTGGTGAAATCGGAACTCGATTGTTATAGGTTTATCTGTTTGGTTAGGGAGGGAACTCTATACATAAATACAAACGTTGCGGCTCATTGTTTCAATTACATCGATTGGTTTTCTTTTGTTTTGGTCTCGAGACAATTCAGTTTTATGCTATGGCTACGATTAATTAATTGTATTTGATAAATTAGCTGGCCTCCCAATCTCTGGGCCCCTCAAAAAGGTACTCATATCCGTTCAAGACATGGAGGAGATATATACCATATATTCAATATTTTGATTCGCATATGACTAAACGCTAGTATCCTTTAGCTCTTATCAATTACAATGCTAAATGTATCGGTGTGCTTGGTTTTTGATATAAGTTTGAATTTCATTTCCGCTTCACAATTTCTATACCATATATAATTTAACCATTTAACCAGCGACTTTGATTTCGATATCCGGATATCCTTATGACTAAATAAGAGAGGACACCATGTAAAAACATTCAGTACACATTCATAGAGATACGAGTAGAATACAAAAAAAAGTCCATTAATTACGATCAAAGACTGGATGATAGAGTGTTTACGTTTTTGTTTGTGGAATAAAATGTTTTATGCTTTTAATGATAGAATTGTGTAGGATAATGATGGTGTTTTTTATTTTTATGGGTAAAGTGTTAGCTTTCAAATTGAGTGTGTTTTTGTGTTTGATGAAATATGGCTGGTGAGCTGACTTTGACGACACGACTACGGGTCAATGGTCAAATCTCTTCGTTGGCGATCGAAAACATTTATTTTGTTGCGGGTTGCATACTTTGGGACAGGAGTCTCTCAGGTTCCACTTGCCCGGCAATTCGTTGTTGTCTAACCCAGGGATCCCTTGAGGTCGGGGATTCGTCATAATCGTAATCGTTATCTTAGGTAGGTAAGTAGGTAAGGTAGGTAGGTCTAGGGCTCGTACATATGAATATGTTTTTTTGGTGCCCATGCAAAAACAAATCCTATATTCTAGCGGTGTTAATGGGATCAATTTAAATTCTTTAATCTGAAACTGCGGCTTTAACCTCCATACCCCCATATATATCTATGTTATATATTATATGTCGTATATAAAAAGCAAATCCCTTAAAAAGTGCCTTTTTGCTTTGCATCTATTAAAACATATATTGTTTCGATTACGTTTGCATCACCCAATAATGACTACAAGAAATATCTATCTGAATCGCTGCACTCTGGCTATCTTAATTTCATAATTTCTCCAGTTTTCTCGCTTGTTTCCAAATCAGCAAAGAGGTACAATCTTTTTTTAAATTCAATATCTTTTCCATTAGATAGAGCTTAATATGCCTCCTATATGTCTATGAGTACAAGATCTCAGCTCTAGCTGCTATGTATTTATCATATTTCGTGTATATATAATATAACGTATATTGTTTTGTTTTATTTTTTAGGTAGGAAATATGCTAGTCTTATAAATTTCACACATCAACATTTCGGTTATCGTTTCTTCTCTTATTTCATAATTCTTCCTCTAGGAAATAATTTTGTATTTAATAAAATATATCCGCATATACATATATATATATATAGAGATTTATCTGTGTGTGTGGGTGTGTGTATTAAAAACATTTAATTTTTCAATCCGAACCACAATTTTAGTTAAGAAAGTTCTTTAGGGAGAGAGTTTGAGAGTGAAGAAGAAACACGAAGATTATATCAATATCGTAAGTAATATTTACTGGTACTACTATAAAGATCCCGTTATTCGTTATCCACTATCCGATATCATTATGCTAAGTTCGAGTGTTGTTTTTAAGTTGCCTGGCCCTGGATCTTCTCAGGTCCAGCACAAACGAAAGAAATCTAATTATGGACGGGTTCTTATCAATCTTGTTGTGTCAACACCTCTATAATAATATTCCCACTATCCGATCTGTGCTCCACTTTCGGTTCGGGCTCTAACTCTGAGTTTATGACGACGACACGACATTCTCGACTGGCTCGCTGTTTTGATAAATGCAAAACAAAATATCATTACTTTTCCGGTAAAAGCTCATCAATGGTTGGTCGTCTTCGTGGGGGAGTGTGTTCGAGGTTGGAGGTTTGTGGTTTGTGGTTCAATCCAAAGTCAATATAAGAACTAAGATACACCTATCTTATTCCTTATTTTGCCCTTGTTTTTCAGGAGTGGCTGGGGGGTATTTGCGAAATCATTTTATAATCTGCAGAAACCTGGTTGGTCTTTAACTAAGTCTAAATTAGTCGAAGCTAGCCTCATTTTGCACACTAAACTTAAACTTAAACTGTTGCCTGGCAGCTAAGTATCGCCAGCTAAATCCATAATGTTCTCTTTTGCGATTATTATTTATGTTCATTTACTAATTGTATTTAAACATTAAAATTATTTACTCTTTTGTAATTTGGTGGGATATATGTTGTATTTGTTGTTGTTCATCTTCTCTTGTCTTTTGATTAGCTTTCTTCACTAAAGGGATCAGGGATAAAACACAAAATAAGAATAAAAGAAATAAAAACAAACGAAAAATTGCGTTATGATATATGTATCTGTTTATAATATATATTTGTTGTAGGACATAAGTAAGTATAAGCATATATGTATTTATAAATCTTGGTAATAGTAAGCAATATGTATATGATTTATGTGTTGCGTTCCGTTATACATTATCGGGTTGTATAATTAAAAAAAATAGATAAACACGAAAGTAAATAAAGAGTAAGTGTAAACATTAAAACTTAGGGTGTTACAAATAGTAAAGTAAAGGCAATTCATCCGAAAGTACACAGAAAATATATGTATATGTATGGTAGCAAACACCGATCTGCATCAGCATTAGCTGTGGCTCTACTTATACTTATCGTATCGTAATTATCGTAATTACACGAGACAATCTTATGCTTTGTTTGTTTTTTTTTTTTGGAAATCGATAGGACGACGAGTACAAATATTAAGGCTACACAGTTAAAACGTTTGTCTCCTTTAAATATATACGTATATTTGAGTGTTTTGTGTGGATTTCTATAGCGCTCCCTCTGACATATTGAGTGCGAGTTGGTTTTGCTTTTAATATAAGTTGTAATTTGTTTTTCTTTAAATATATTAATGTAATTTGTTTAATATAAATTTAATTTGTTTGTTTGTTTGTTGTTTGTCATAAGTCTATTAACGTTTCGTTTTTGTTACATTTAAAGCGTTCTTGATTTGTTTTTTCTTAATTTTTTGTTGTTGTTTCCTTTTGTTTATTTTGGTTTGCTTTCTCGCTTCGTTAGAAAGAGAAGTAAAGTTTAGCATTAAGACATTTATTTTTATATTTTTTGTATGTGTATAATTGAAAGTTTGCAAGAAAACAAATCGGAAACACAGATTGAAGAACTCATTTCCGCTGACAATTGTTCTTATTCAAAATATCCATGCTTATTTTTAGTATATATATACTTTAGTTGAATGGTCCATAAAATTTCTATAAAAAAACGAACATCTACGACTATTTTCTATTATCTAGACCGAGTTTAAACAAGAGTCCTTAAATCTGGCGTTTTGTTAATCTGCTGTTAATTGTTGCTGGTTGCCGTTTTTATTGTTTATACACAAAAAATATATATATATCCATAATATAAATGTACTCAGAACCACACCTAGCTCTAGCTCTAGCTCTAGCCCTATGTTGATTTGCTTGTTTTTACTCGTATATATTCACAACACTAACGTTTTCTTAATTACGCCTAATGCTTTCCCTTCTTCAAAAATTGGGTATTTCCCTTCTCCATCCTTTTGTTAAAAAGTTATGTTTATGTTGATGTTAAAAAAACTGCTTTTTAGTTAACGTATTTAGATGCCAGTATCGCAATTGGTTAGCTTTATGTATATATATATAATTTATTTATAGGTTTAGGTAATTTCTAATCTGACAAAAAACGCTTTCCCTTCGCTTGTTAAAACTACATCACAATAATTATATGCTATGATCCTCTCCCGTCCACGTATGGGTACTATATATAGAACTCCTCTGCCGTATCAGTTATCGGTATCAGTATCTGGTTCTTGTTTTTGTTTTTTGTTTTGTTTTGTTTTTTTTTGTTTAGTTTAGGAAGTGCCACCCTCTAAGGGAACGAAAGAAATTAGTTGCTGCGACAAGTTTAAGTTTAAGACTAACTACGAAATACTTTAGGAAACCTATTTAACAAGATTTAGTTTATATATATAGTGTACTTTATAAATATATTGGGTATAGGATGTAATGGGCGTGTGTGTAAAGTAAGCCAGGTTTGTACATATCAAATTTGCATTCTATATTTACACAAAAAGCAACGGCCAAAGGGGTATTTGAATTAATTAAATGTTTTTGTTTGTTGTGATCGAAAAGGGGAAATCTAATAAAAGTTTAAAAGATTTAATCTTGCCGTGTTACTGCTAGATTGCTTTCAATATTTTTGTTGTTTGGTTTTTGTACTTTAGTAAACTTTCTCAAGCGCTTCCCTCTCTACGCGAAAGCATAACTAAAAGGCAAAGAAAAAAATATATATATGTGTGGGGATCTAAAAACTACAACTGCCGACTAACCAAGCAGAATTTGCTGCAGTTGGCCTTTAGTTGGGAAACTCTCTTCGTCCTCTTTATCGATCGAGGACTATGCTCCTTTCTAGTATCAATATTTATGCAATATTTATGCATATATGTACAAGTTGGTTCCTATAATTATTTGTTTGTTGCTCGTTAACATAATTTAGAATCGTTATTTGTTAATTGTAGTTTGTATTCCGTACTTTATATTTTGTATTTGCTTTCGCGGTTATTTCTATGAGTGTGTGGTGTGGGTTACGAGTGTGTAAAAAACGTTGACGCTGGGATCTTCCCTTCTAAATATATATTTATGTATATCTATGAGCTATGATCTATTAATGGTTAGGTTTAGCTTTACTTTGTTGATATCTCCTAGGGTGTGTTTGTCACCTATTATTATTTGCTTGTTGTTTGCTAGTAAGGTTTTTGCGGTATTCAATTTGTTTTTGTGGTTTTCTACGACTTATTTCTGTATCTTTCTCCTCATCTTCCTATATTCCTATCTTCACATCTTAATTTCATCGTCTTATCTCGTTTATCTCATTTTGTTTTGTGTAAAAGGCAAATTGCATAACATTCTTGTTTATTTCTTTCGTGTTTGTTGATGTTGTTGCGACTGTTTTGCTGTTTAAATATCGATTTTCTACCAATTTCGTTTTGAATATTTCGATTTTTCATCGATTTTCTATCAATTATCGATTTCCTATCAATTATTTTGCTTGTCCATCGATTTTAACGACTTTTCATCGATTTTCTTTCGTTTCTTCCAATTTCGCTGAGGTACTTGCCAAGAGTCTTAGGAATTTCTAAGCTTTCTCTTACTTGCTCGCTAGCGTGTTAGCCTTACTTTAGTTTTGCTCTTCTTTTGATACATAGTATTTAATAATAGTAAGTATTACATATATATGCATGTATATAATATAATATATATATATGTGTGTGTGGTATATAGAGAATATTATGTAGAAGTTATCAATAAAAGTATACACAACACACATTTTAAGATGAAACGCTTGAAAAAAACAACTTGAATATCATGCCTCTAGGTTAGCACATACAATATATAGAAAGTGAAGCTATAGCTCTCAGTAGGGGGGTGTGTGTGTGTGTGCGAGTGTTTCTGGTTGTGCCTAGTTAGCAAGCAACTCACAAAATGTTTAAGCTGAGCACTTTACACCCAGCTGCGTGTAAGAGCGCTGTACATTTATTAATATTATTTATAAAAAAAAAACTAATAATAATAAAATTAATAGTCGTGAAGAAAGAGTGAGTACTTAATAAACAATCCCTGAGAAATCCAACGAAAGAGGATTCCTCGGCAAACAAAAAAAAACTAATTGAGAACTGGCGGGACGAGTGCAGTCTATGTAGGGATATAGGGTTTAAGGGGTTTGCTGGAACATCTGCTCAATGTGGGCGGCGTGTCCTAATGTTGCTTCCGGCGGAGGAGGAGGAGGAGGGGGATTTTGCTGCTGTGGCTGTGTGTGTTGCTGTTGCTGCTATTGTTGCCGAGTCGTTGCTCAGCATACTGGTGTTGTGGATGATGGTTTGCTGCATGAGCAGCATAAACCACCAACACTGGGTCAGTTGAAGCTGCTGCAGTTCTTGGCTTTGCTCTGGTGGTTGGTCAACTCCCTCGGCCGAGGCCACAAACGATCTGTGAAGGCGAAGGAGAAAGAGAGAAGAAAAGCCATTCGTTAGCACAACACATTGATGCACACACAGAGAAGCTACAATTTCGGCTCGGCATCCCGGCATTTTCGACTCACTCGAGCGTTGAATCAGTCACCCGGGCTCTCTAGCTCTAGCTCAAGATTAGAACAACTTGGGTGGGTGGTGGTGGTGTGGTGCGTGTGGTGCTTGGGTGGTTCTGGTTCTTGGTTTTCCTCTCGTCCCGTCGCCCCTTCTCTCTCCCATTTCGGTCACAGCCTACTCAGCCCCATACCATATGTTGGTGGGCGCAAAGTGCGCCGCGTGCTTGCTGGCAGCTACCTGGGCTGGACTGAGCGGTCCAAACTGGCTGTACTGGGTGGGTATCTGGATGTGCGCCGGTAGCGGATGCGATGGTATCACCTTAAATAATGGCAAATAAGACATATATATGTAGATTAGGAATGTATCTCGTGAGGAAAAGTTCGATTTTCTTTATGTAATTTAAACAAAAACCCTTTCAATGGGTATTCATTGCTCACCTGACGACTGGAGCTGTTGTGGGCCGGCGGTGGGGCCACCACTGCCCGATTGGCGTACGCATAGCTGGGCGCCGCCTGCGACACAAAGACCGTGGGTCGGCGATAAATGTCGCCCTGGCCATAGATATCCGGCTGCAGCAAGGCGGCCGCCGCTGTTGAAGACGGCGATCCACCCAACGGTGTGCCCGCCTGGTGATGATGATGCCCACTGTGACTGTGCGGATGGTGTGGATGTGGAGCCACTGGCGGCGGCTGACCTCCCACACTGAGCGCCACGCTGCCCGGCGGCGGTTGCGATGGCTGCCGGTAGACCTGCGGAGCACCCCACGAGGGTGGACCCACGCTGGCCGCCGCTGCCGCAGCTGCAGCAGCCGCTGCTGCCGCCGCCGCACTGATCGACGACGACGATGAGGCGGAGCTGCTCTTGGAGTGGGCCAGCGGTGGGGCCACCGACGGTGCCACATAGCTGATGGGAGCCGCCGATGGGGCCTCTCGCTTCGGATGTGCGAGGGGAGGAGCGGAAACGCCAGCCGCCGATGAGGTGGGCGCCCAAGAGGAGCGCTTCGTGTCCAGCTGTTGTTGCTGTGTCGGCGGAGGAGCAGCTGCTGCGTACTCTGGATAAAACTCGGCCGGCTCCTGCTTTGTGGGAATGTGCGGCAGACTGGCGGAGGATGGCGGCTGGCTGGGCACCTGCGGCTGATAGCCACACTCGCTCTGGGCCATGGCCAGGATTCGCTTTTTCTGCGACTGACCGGGCTCGTACTTAATGCTGGGCTGTACCTGCTGCGGTGGTGGCTGCTGCTGTGGCTGGTACTGATGCTGTTGCTGTTGCGGCGGAGGAGCAGGTTGCTGCGGGGCCGGCTGCTGCTGGTGCTGGTGATGCGGATGATGATGCTTTGGACTTCCCACGGCGGCTGCGGCGGCGGCATGATGACGACGGCGGGCATCCTCCGGATCGTGGTCACCTACGGTTACGCATGGAATTACTAGCTGGACGTGCTGCGATTGCTTATGGCGACTGAGATGCGACTGAGATTGGGAGGAAAGACTGGGGCAGAGGGCAGGGACGGGGACGGGGACGGGGACAGGGGCACCAAACTGAGTGGATGAGGACATGGAGGAGGAGGAAGCGGTTGGGTGATGGGAATGATGCTGATGATGGTGATGGTTGGAAGTGGAAGCAGAAGTGGATGTGGAGGAGGAGGACGTGGACGTGGCATGGTAATGAGGATGCGTCGCCGGCTGAGTATGAGACTGAGGCTGCGGCTGCGGATGTGGCTGAAGCTGTTGCTGAAGCTGCGTTCCCGATCCCGCTGCCGATCCCGTGCCAGTTCCCGCTCCCGTTCCCGCTCCCGTTCCTAATCCTATTCCACTTCCACTCGCTGGCTGATGAGGCGGATTCAGATGATGAGACGGATTCAGATGATGAGGGTTGTGGTGGTGGTGGTGGTGGTGACTACTGCTACTGTGGCTACTGTTACTGCTATGGCTACTGCTATGCTGGCTACCCTTGCTGCTGGCTCCCAAGTGGCTCTGGTGGCTCTGGGTCTGGGCATTACCATAAGTTATCTGCTGCTGTTGCTGGTGTTGCGGATGCGGCGGCTGCTGCTGCTGATGGGCGCTGCTCCTGCTACACGAGGAGCTGGAGCTGGGCGCATGCTGCTGCTGGAGCAGGCTGCTGCTCGTCTGCGACTGGGCATGCGCCCTCTGCTTGACCACAGGCACCTGGCCCACTCCTCCAACTCCTAGTCCATCACCGCCCTCGTCCTCGCTGTCGGAGATCGTAATCACCGCCGTGGGCGAGGGCGTATCGTGAATGGTGATCGTCGGCTGCTTCACATGCTGCGGCAACGGCTGCTGCTGCTGTAGATGCTGGCTGGGATTCTGCTGGGGATGGGGCTGAGCCGCATGCGGATGCTGCTGGTGGGCATGTGCCGGCGGCTGTGGGTAGCCTCCACCTGCATTCGCGTTGCAATTGCTCACAATATGATGAGCCGACGAGGAGGAGCTGCTGTAGCTGGGCTGGGCATGGGCCACAGGGGCATGGTGATGGTGTGAGCTCGACGAACCGACGTTCACAATGTCTGCGAGAGGAAAAAGGAAAATAACATGAATGGATATAGGCTGGAAACCAAAGGGATATGTATTGATATTCCATTCTTAGTGCACTCACTGCTGGCGGAGGCGGACGAGGAGGCCACCACCGATCCTGCGCTGGCACTATAGCCACCACCACTTCCTCCATTGCCATAGCTGCAGTTGTGGTGAGCGTGATACTGCGGCGAGACGTGAGCGGTGCGCTGGTAGCGCTGCTGATGCGGGGGCGAGCTCTCCTTTACCCGCTTCTTCACCGGCGACAACTGCTGGTGCTCCTTCTTCTCGTGCCGCGGCGCGCGATAAGAGTTGCCTTTGCTGGAGATGAGAGGAAACGAACGAGAAGGGAATTAAATTGGTTTATCGACGGCACATATTTCGGGTGAAAAACTCACGCTAGATGGTGAGCCGGCGACTCCTTTTTGAGATCGTTGCGTGGCAAGTTCAGGTGGTGCTTCGGGTAAATCTCCTCCACGTTAAACAGCGGCGTTGAGTCCACAATGAGCGAGTGGGCGGGCGCCTGCTGTGGCCATGACGGCACCAAGGCCATCTGTCTGCCGGTCTGCGGCCAGGCAACACCGCTCGCCTGCACCCTGTTCGTCAGCAACATCCTTTGCCCCGATGTGGGCTCCACCATGGACACCGGCACCGGCACATTTACATACTGCTGCGGCGGCACCTGCAATGGCGGCTGCATGGTGGCACTGCCCACCACCACATGCTTGGTGGGACTGGGCATGGCCTGGTAGGAGGGCGGGCACAAAATATTAGACACAAGCTGATGCTGGAAGCTATCCGTCCGCGCCTGCGGGTATTGCCTGGCCACGCTGCGTCCATTGTAGATCTGGTACAAGCCCTCGTAGGCCAAGGGACGGCCGTCGCGGACCAAGCGCTGCACTTGGCTGGTCAGCTGGTTGTTGATCGTGAACGTCATGTTCTCGGTGCTCGAGGGCACAAAATTGGTCACCAGCGTCGAAGCTGGTTGCACTCTGCAAAGGAAAGCGAACGATTATGATGCTTACAATCACCCTCAAGGCTACTAATTAGGATACTTACGTATGAAAATCACCCCGGCGGCACACCTCCATCATCTGAACCGAGGCCTTGACATTATTGCAGTAAACATAGTCCACCAAATGGGTTAGACGCGTGAACGAGTGATTGAGCGCCTCGGCGGGCGTCAGGCGACGCTCCTGGTCAATGGTCAGCATGCGCTTCAGCAGATCAATAAACTCTCGGCGATCTGTCTTCTCTGCGAGCAGCTGACCGCCCTCCAGATCCGTGGGCACATTCACCTGGCCAATGTCGTCCAGACAATTGAAAATGTACTTGCGCGCCTCCTTGCTCTTCGTATTCGTCTCCGCCTCGTGCTCCTCAGTGGTCTTTAGCCGCCAAAAGGGATACGTAGAGTCGACGTCACGGTAAAAGAACTTGGATGTCTTGGAGGCGCTGTTCAGCATGTGCTCCGTGGGCAGACCCTGTGTCTGCGAAATGTAGCGGATTTGGTCGAACTCCGAGCTGCCCGGATACAAGGGCCAGCCAAGAAATAGCTCCGCCACCACACAGCCCAGCGACCACATATCGATGGCCTCGCAGAAGGGCAGTCCCAGGATGATTTCGGGGGCGCGATAGTAGCGCGACTGCAGGTACGTATTGCACACCGTCTTGCTGACATGGGAGGCGCTGCCAAAGTCAATCACTTTGACGCGATACGGTTGACGCACTGGATCCACCAGCATAATGTTCTCCGGCTTCAAATCGGCATGGATCAAACCCAGTTGCTTCAGCTTCAACAGGGCCGTCAATACCTGGGATTATAAAGAAATATATATTGTAGTTTTAATGTATAGATATTTATTAATTTATGGCACTCACCTGCTCCAGGATGGGCCTTATGTACTTGAGGGGCAGCGGCGAGAACTTGTTCTGCTTGAGAAAATCGTAGAGGTTCTGTTCGAGCATCTCAAACACCAGACAAGTGTGGTTCTTGTGCTGGAAGCACTCGAAGGCCCGCACAAAGTTGAACTCGTCGGCATTCTCCTGGCTGAGACGCGACAGGATCGAGACCTCGATCTGGCCCTGACGCGCATACGAGGGATGGTTCTTTAGGATCTTGATGGCCACGATTTCGGAGGTGCCGCGTTTCCAGCACTTGACCACCTGGCCAAAGGTACCGCGTCCCAAGAATTCCAGCACCTAAATTAAACAGAATATAGATTTAGCTTGAAGCCCATTTAAAGTCCAAGAACAAATTCGAACTCACCTCATACTCCGCCGAGAGGGAGTAAAGGACCTCATGCTGCACCAGCTGATAGTCGCCATCGGCTCCACTGCTGGACCTCTTGCTGGGGGGCTGCGTATTGGCATGGCCCCCCGAGGTGGCGACCTTTGTGTGCGCCGTCTTGAAGCCGATAGCGTCTGGTCCTGATCCCGCTCCCGCTCCCGTTCCCACTCCAGCTCTCGATCCACCGGATCCTGCTCCCGCTCCCGCTGCTGCTGACGAATCCTGCGGATCGTGGTTGGAATTGTAAGAGTCCACACAGCCGCAATCACAATCTAAAAGAAATTGGGGGAAATATAAGTTAGTCAAGGATCGGATTTTAGCTTTTCCTGTATAAAACATGAGATAATTTCCACCTTTTCTAAGTATTCGTCTTATCACCAAGGAGATCATTGTTTTTCTGTGTCTCTGATTTTCTTTTCCGCTTCTTTGTGGCGACTAAAATTTCCTGATTCCTGTGTTTTCACCTTTTTCAGGCAATTCCCGCCACTTTGGTCGTTGAAATGCAACTGAACGCAGTTCCCTGTTTTCATTCCGCCCCAAACACAATCACATAAGCTCATATATAGCTAATATATAGAATCTTTATCTGTCTCTGCACGCTCATCACCATCAGCGGCATTTGCGTCTTGTCAACGCCCCCAACAAAGCGTTGGCGAAGAAAGCGCCCAAAAGAAGCAAAATATTATGGGGGAAATATTGGCCAACAAAATAATGGACTGGTGACTAAGTGAACGGGTGACAGGCAGGAAAAGGTGGTAAAACAGGGCACAGGGGGAGGTGCAGCAGGCGGAGGAGACACCGGGCCAGACAATGAGGAAGGTATGGCAGCTCAAGGAGCTCATTAACTTAATAAGATCTTTTAAAATAATGAGGAAAGTTTCCTTATAAATGGGAAAGTATTACAGAAATCGCAAAGGATTTGAAATCAATTTAAAAAATACTCAAAATTAAGAAAAGAAATTATTATTGATATTTTAATTACACTGAAATCACATAGAAAAAGGACTTAATTTTCATTTACATATAAAATTCATACGAAAAGAAGCCTTTCTAAAAGAATTCAACTTTAATTATATTTTTAAATATAATTTTTGTATAATGCTTCCTTATTAATACCAAATTCCCATTAATTAATTTAACAAAATATAATTAAGACATCGGAAGGCCTCTTGTAACATTTCCCCTTGAGCAGCTAAAGAAATCCAACAACATCTCCATGGCAATAACACACATGGCGAGTTTCCCTAGAAGCCATCTGGCGGCGACCCATTCATCCTCTTCGACTTTGACTTGCACTGACTTACCCCGTAGTTGGGCCACTAAAAATAGAAGCAGTTAAGTAGCCGCCACCCGCCTGGCCAGCTCAATAACATAACAACCTCCTCCTGCCCCCCAGAACATATACATTCACATACACATAACTTAATTAATTTACGTCAAAGGACATTCGATATGAATGGGAGCGCAGAGGGCACAAAAATAGCGCTCCAAACCCACGCACTTTGAGGCCAATTACATATACCAAGAAGGTGGCTTCCTGGAGCCGGAAGGTTCATGTGGGCGTGGTCGGGGCCTGGGAAAAAAACAAAACTGGTCATCCACGTGGCGTATAAGAGTGAGAGAGGCAATCAAAGAGCTGAAATTAGGGACACACGCGATGGAAGATGGCATGAACAGGAGCAGGACGCGGACCGAGAGGTGGACAAATTTATGGCACAAACTTCAGGCAGCGGCAGCAGTAAATGAAATGAAAACTAAATGCAATAAATTATGCAAAACAGAGCAAAAAAAAAAACCGAAATTGAAATGGAAATGGAAAGGCGGCGAGCAGCCAATGGAGGTCACCTCGAAGGCAAAAGTCAGAGGCAGAGAAGGTCAAATCGAAGGTTGCCCAGTACCCTAGACTGCTGCTGATTTTCCCCGACTCGATAATGGCTCTGACAAGGATTTCTCTTGCACAAGGCTCACGTGGCCACAGCAGCAGCCGCCAGCTTATCAAGTTTTCAGCAGCAACAGGTTCGAAAAAAAAAGGTTCTTTACTTGGAAAACTGTATGCAAAGTATAGATTTTATATAAAAACCATTTCGTTTATTTCCATAAACAGATTATTGATTCAACTTAAGCCCCGTGTTTAATTAACAACAATTTCTGCGAGCTAAAAACTTTGCCATTGCTTTGACATCACTTTCGTCCCTTGTTGTTCTCCCCTCAAAACAGCGGGGGTTACACAACGCTTGAAAGGGGGTTAAAGGGGGGTGGAAAACAAAACCATTTTGTTTACGCAAATCTCAGCAGGCAGCAGTTGAAAAGCAGAAAATCAGAAAAGCTGAAGAGCAGAGAGATGTGGCGGCGGAGGCGGCAACAGCTTCAAAGTTGCAACGTGACGCAGTTTTAGCAAACAAAATGAATGCGAATTCTGCTGCTGCTGCGGCTGCCTGCGGTTGCTATTCGCATTTGTGTTTCATTTTCTCTTTGCTTTTTGTTTTGTATTTTTTGTTGTTGCAATTTCTGTGTCTGTTGCATAAAAGATTCAGATTCAGCCAACTGTAAATGAAGAGCTGGGTAGGAGTTCCACGAACCCAAATGAAGGCATCATCATCATATCGAATGATGCATTCGATCAACGCTCAGGAAGGGAGCTCTGAAATTGATTTGGTTTCACAAAATTTGCTTTGGAAATATATTTTCAAATATACAAATGGAGATTTAGAGTGCAATATTAGCATAAACAATTGTCTGTAAGCTGAAGCTTTGTGTGCCTTTTAAATTGATATTCAACATCAGCTTTTCTTTGTGGGATATTTTGCTTATGTAACCAAAGCCAAAATATATATATTCATTTCTATTTTTTCGTGGGAAATATAATCCTTAACGTTCCTAATGTTCTGCTGACCTGCGATACCCAAGTGTTATCGGTTAATGGTTGGCCGAATAACAAGTTCATTGTGGTTTTTAAGCAGCAAACTGATAAACCCCTTTCAACTTGACGGAAATTGAGGTTGGGCTCTCGAATTTCCCGGCCCCACCAACAAAAGGGTTTATTCTCAGGCAGCAAGGCAGTTCGATGGGTTTATTTTTTGTCGTAATTGCAGTAATCACATTGCACAACCCCTCGGCCAGTCAGCAATTATAGAGGCTAATCCATGGATCCCACGTGCTGTAATTGCTAAATTTTCTACATTTTCGCTTACGACATTTGAAAGGAGATTGTGTTAAAATAATTGAAATAAAAAAAAATATATATAGAGGCAGTAATTAAATAAATCATCACGATCATCAGGCGTATAAAATTATGCAAATGTTTTTGTGTGTTTTTTTTTAAGAGTTGTTTAATAGTTTGCTTGTAATCGTATTTTATGGGAGGAGAAAGTTTTTCAGAACTTTGATGGGGTTTTAACCCCTTTTTTTAAATGAAAATGCAAATTATTATTTTTTGTATAAATATATATATTTTTTTTTTGAAAATGCAGCCTTGCAACGGAAGTGAAACAAAGCGAGTTACGAAAAATGATTATGTAGCAGCGAGAAATTCAAAATAAATTATTTACAAAACGGAAGCGGAAAGGCGCTAAACGAAAGAGAGAGAGAAAAAAAGGAAAAACAAGGGGAGGAGGGTTGGAAAACAAAAAACGGGCTGGGTAAAACAATAATCACCATTATCGTCGAGGCAGAGAGCAGAGCAACAGGTTAGTTGGCTTGGCCTGAACTCCGGCTCCAGCTTTTGGCTTTGGGTCCGGGGGTCTACACCTTCCCTCGGATTTTTTTTTTCTTCTTTCCCTGTTTTTGTTTTGTTGTGTGTGTGTTTTTTCTCTTGGCTTTACTGTGTGGCTGCAGTGCGTTTGCCGCATATTAAATGCGCTGATTAATCGACGCAAACAATAAACAAGGGACGGGGGATGGGCTGGGGGCCTTCAAGAAAAACGGGGACAAGACACGGAAAGGGGCTTACACTGACAACAAGAGTACAGGGAGTAAACAAAGTCTGTAGGAAATATCAGTAGATCTTTTGTATAGTAACACAAATGCGAAGATACATATACAATTTTAAAATAAGTTTCTAGGCTTTGGCTGCAATGCACAAGCAGGAAACAATGCCAGAATTATAGAAGTAATACCAAAATATATATAAAAACATTTCATTATACGAAAAAGAGTTCTTACTTTGTAATCTTTTTATATTTAAAGTTAGTTTTAGTGACTATATTTTATATTATTTATTTTGCTGTGCATGTCGCTGGACTGTGCGACTGAGCAGAGGGGGTGTTCAGGTAGGCAGGCCATATAAATATTTGTCGCCGCAATGAGAGCAATGTACGGGCAAGCATTTCCACTTGTCAACGCACCTGACGATGCCACCAGCAACAACATCAACAGTAGCAGCAACAGCAAAACCAAAAGCAAAAGCAGCAAAAACGAAATTAGCACCCACAAAAAATCGCTGACTGCGTTAGTTTCAAAATTATAATGATTAAGTCATATATTATAGTAATTTAAATACTATAATTAACTGGTAGTTAGTTCTTCCTTTTATAAACATAATATATCTTTTCTTAATATTAACTTATATTTGATTATTGTGTTTCAGTGTACCCAACAAAACCTGCCTACAAAAACAAGTTCCAAAAGCAACAACAAAAAGCGACAATTGCCTCTGCCAACAATGTTGCCGGCGACCTCGCCGCCTCCCCCTTGCGGCACCTGTGCTGCAATCACCTGCATGAAATGGGAGCGTTGAAAAAAGAATACAAAAAAAAAAAGAAGAAGGAAAGAACGTGCAAGAACAAAGGAGAAAGTTGGCGTTGAAATTCAAGAAGAAAGAGAGCGGGAAGATGATGGCTGAGCAATTACCAGAAGAAGCTTTCGTAATTCTGCGAAAAAAAAGAAACATAGTTTCTTTTGCTGATCTTTTTACTCCGGATTTTTTAACTCTCATGTTTCTGTACGTTTTTTTATACAAGACTTTGGCATGGCTTTTGTTGTTTTTAATAAAATAAATGCTGCAAATGCTGTGTCGCTTCTGTACTTTCCTCAGGTTGCTGTGCCTTCTACTGAGGCTGCTAAAATGGCTTTTATTGCTTTGGCTACTGCCTTTATTGCTCTTACTGCTTTATTACTCTTACTACTTTATTTTCTGGCAATGGTGATGTGGCTTATATGGTTGCTTTCTGGCTGCCACTTCCCATGTTGCATATTTCATGGCTCATGTTGCATATTTAACACAATCTCGCGGCCAACGTGTTTTGCATTTGCATACACAGCCCACCAGAGGAACACTCAGCTCTCCTCTTTTTATGGTATTCCTGGAGATCATGAGGAGCAAGCCAAAGGAAAGATCTTTACAAAATTACAAAACACAAAAATCTCTGAAAAGCGGATAAACTGTCGCCTTTCTATAAAAAAAAGGAAGCAACGAAGATTACACTTTAAATAGCTTTCACAGAAATGTGGATGCATGATACACGCTCGCATCGAGATCATTTTTAAGCCCAATCACAAAATCTTACAGCAAACGAAACGTTCATTAATCTCCAATCAACTTGATTGCTGAGACTCTCATCTCTCTGCTCTCAAAGTTTCAGGTTCTACCACTTAGTCAATGCGTTGCCTCCAAGTGGGTATTCCAAGTAGGATGACGGGTTCTCCTCGAATGGATCGTAGTGTGATATCTTTCTCCTTAATGATGATGATGGGGGATTAAGCCGGTGAGTAAGCAGCGACCTGTGTTGTTGCTATTCACAATTTCCATATATATATATTTTTCTACCCAAATGGCAATCGGAAGTTCGCATTTTCACATTTTCCACGCTTAGCCAAATGGAAAATGCAATAAATCAAAATGCAACAGCAACAACAACGCTTGAGTGCTTCCCTTGTTTAGAGTTGCAAACACGAAATAAAAGTTGCTGCTCTTAACAATAACAATAACAACAACAACAACATTATATATGTATGTATATAAATCCACCAACCAATCCCTCCTCCTCTTCATGCTTCATTTTGATTTGTTTGTGTGTTTGCAACTTGGCAACAAAATATGCCAGAGAGCTGCAGCAAAAGCGCTTAACGATAAGCAACATATTTCTGTTAATGCCAAAGCTTAAAATACCCTTAAATTGTGATTATATTTCCTACTAAATCCAAGTTTTTCTTAAAAATAATACAACTTTTCATTGGGTTTTAGGGTATTTTAGAGTCACCGCCCAGCACTTGTTGTTGCTTTAATTGTTTCTTTACTGGCTGACTCTGTGTTGTTGTTTTCGCCATTGTTATTGCTGCAGTTTGCCTGTTTTTGTTTCTGTTTTCATTTGTGCAATTGCATTGCACACTTGATTGCATTCAACAGAGGCAGCAGGCAGCGACTGCGGCAGAGAGAAGTCGATTGCAGTGACGCCAATAAGCCACCGCCCCAGCACACAAATACAAAAGCAAAAATTCAACTACGCCCCCCCTGAAGATCACTCTCCCTCATTTGCTGCACTGACAATAATTTTAAACATTTTAATTTCATTAATAAATATTTTAAAAAGAAATTATAAACCAAAACAAACCCGATTTTAGGTTTATCTGCAATTTTGTTATAAAAGATACAACAAGGATTTTTTTAAGTGGTTTGTAATTGTTGTTGGTTAAGGCTCGACTCGAGTTTCCTTCTGATATTGTGATTATTGCAATACTGCTGTTTCTTTTTGTTTTTTGCTGATCCTCAACAATGCAGCAAACAAGATTCAATTACAGAAAATACAACAAAAAAAATAGCCTTTAAAGAGTTTTGCTTTATTTTTATTTCTTTTGCTAGCAAAGCGAATAATAAAAGGGGCAGAGAAATTTCCAATGCAATTTAAATTTAAATTGTGCGGATCTACGGCCGCATGGTTTTTGAGAGTTTTTGCCAAGCAAAAATTAGGCGCAGCTAGAGCGGCACAATCCCATCCAACCCACCCACCCACAACCCCATAAACGAAGCCAACAGCTGCGGTAATGAAAATAAGGCCAACAGTTACCAGACTATAAAAAATAATAATCAAATCCAAAGGCGGTATTCAAATCACTACCCGCTAATCTTAATTTAGTTTGGAGATCGTTAAGTAGTAGACAAGCTCCAAACTTAAAATGTATAGATCCAAATATAAACCCTGCTATTTCAGCAACCGCGACTGTGGACCAACAAACAAAACAAAGCCAAACAAACACACCCACAGGTGGCATCTCTTTCCCACTGCCACTGTGTGGATCATGTGTGTGTGCAGCACGGACTACTTGGCGCTGTGAAAGCTGATGTTGTGGATGCTGAGTGAACAGAAAATATGCTGCTTTCGGGTGGCGTTTACCTCCACCCACTTAGCCTCCCACCCACCAACGATCCACATTTTGATCTCTTTTTCGGTGGCTCTTTTTCGACCGCCATTCGGCTTTCGGCTTTGGGTAAAAATGTAAAATGTTGCATGCAGTTGACAAGACGACAGACGGCAACAGAAATCACCTCAAATTAAACGTAATTCATGGCAAAGAACCACAAAAAAAAAAATACAAAACCGAAACGAGCCAACGAAAATAATACACAAAAATTAAAGGGAAATTTGTACGCCGCGTCAACTTTTCATTCGGTGAAAGTTTTTTGCTCTCCGCACACACACATCACACACAGAGATTAAGATCAGCCATTTGAAATGAGGCGAATTGAAATTGGCAAATTGCAGACAGAAAAACCTGAAATCGGACGATGAATGATTTGCCTTGGAATTGTGAAAGAAATTTTTCAACAAAATTTATTCACTAAGAATTTAAAGAGCCCAAAAAGGATAAAGCAATTTACAAACTTTAAATAACAATTAAAATAAAATAAAATACAAATGCTGCCTCTTCTTGCTCTAGATCTCGAAATATATTTGTAAAATATGTTTGGCATTTGCTATTCATTCCTTTCAGATATGCATTCTCCTCAGATATTCATTATTCCGATCCGTGAAATTCTATTAGCTTCTATTATCATTCCGTTTGGTTTTGTTTATCGAAGATACAGTGAGAGAACGAAACCCCATTGTAATTAAGAATTCTTGCATTTTTTTCTCAGTTTTGTTTGCATTTTTCCATGCGGCCAGACTAGCGAAACGACTTTGTGTTCAAGTAAACAAAATGTTGACGACCGCTTAGAGGTCGCTTAGTTTTTTTTTATTGTTTTTTTTTTCTAGTCTGGCCATAGAATAACCGACAACAACTACAGCTGCAAATACAACAAAAGCATAAAACATCAGCACACATAACTCTCGCAGTCGCAGTCGCTGTTGACGTCGACGTCCTTCAAGCGAGAATTAGAAGCGTAACGATGCCGGTGGACAGTGGGCGTACTACATGCATTTTATGGTTAAAAACTATATTAAACTGAATTACTATTATGACTTGGTTTTTATTTTTCAACTCTTTGTAAGCTTTAAATATATAAATATCAATTTAAAATATTTTATTTAATTTTGTTCTAATTTTTCAACTCTTTGCAAGCTTTAAATATATAAATGTCAATTTAAAATATTTATTTTATTTCTTTTCATTTCATTATTTTTATTATATTTATCCCCAAAGTTCCTAAATAAACCCCACTGTGCTGCGCTGTCGCCAACAGCAGCGACAACGTCAACTGCAATGACCTAAAGTAACCCAATGGAGAATAGAAAAGCTGAGAACAGGCGAAGAGCATGGAGGTGACTAAAGAGTATTGCACAATGCAGAGGGGGGGAGGAGAGTATAAGGGGGGCGGTACAGCCGACGGAAGTGGGCGCTTAAAGTGGGCGTGACCCCACACAACAACTCTTCAGGTGGGTGTTGTGCATGGTACTTGTTAAGATGTGGGTGGTTCGCTTTTTTTCGGTTGGAAAACAACTTTTGCAACGAAAGGTAAGAAAAAAGAGAAGAGATTTTCAAATTACAAAATAAGATATTTTTCTTAAACAAAATACCCTTTTTCAAGTAACCTTCATTATTTGACCCTCCAAATCGAAAGATCTTTGCAGTCTAGACTCTTGAAAGCCATCTATTTACAGTGAATTTTTTCTCATTTTTTTTCCATATGCTCCAATGGTATTTTTATAACTGACAGTTTCGAGTTGCGCCCAGCGAAGCGGAGTTAACTTCAATTGAGGTCAAACACTCGGCAGAGTGGAAAGTGGAAAACGGAGACGAGATTGGAGGGAATGGGGCACGTAGAGTCCATGCCAGATGATACAGATGCAAGTACGGAGATACAGTGGCAAGAACTGCAAAAACAACAGATAGCTACATAGCTCATATAAATAGCATCGGCTAACCAACCAGCCTAGCCTCTGTCTGTCTCTATCATTCGCTTTGCATCCCTCTCTGCGTCAAGTCTAACAAGTCAACAGCTTAATGATCATTGCCAGTGCATCATCATCATCGTCAACATCATCGACAGAACTGGAACAACGACACTATATATATGTACAAATTATATATAGTCAACAACTGGAAAATATTTGACGCATGCAATGGAAAATAACAACATAAATTGTTAAAGAATTGAAGGGGAAATCATTCCCAAGAGGGGTTTCACTTAATTTTATAAAAAATTAAATAAAGTTAACCCTTAAGATATATAATTATAACTGAACTCAGAAAAAAACTCAAAATAAAGCTTCTGTTTTTTGCCTTCTTTTGATTATTATTTTTATTAATATTTATTTATTGCCCTGCCTTCAGTTTTTGTAAGTGTTAAATTTCATTTTACCCTATCGATTTCCAATTTCTTTCTTTACTTTGTTTTTGTTTTTTATAACAAGCTCTTTGGGATCGAATTTTATATCGTTTCGCCTGGGCAAAAGTTCAAGACAATCCCACAGTCCAAATTCCCAGCAGAGCCGAAAAATCCAAATCCAAAATCCAAATGTAATTTAAATGCAAATGCAAAAAAGAGCCTCGAAGAAAGGGTATAAAAGGAAATGAGGCGAAAAGGGAAAGCGTGTCAATTTGATTGAAAATACAACATGAATGCAAGGAAAAGCCAGCAGCAGAAAATCAAAAGCAAAAATGTTGAAATAAAACAAAAAAATAACTGCAATGCACTCAGCTAAATGGCAAAGACAAGAAAAAGAAACCATAACATAAAAGCAGACACCAAATACAATTTAAAGATTATTGATTTGCATTCAACAGATTTTTCAATTTAAAAAAGTAAATTTAAGCAAAGAATTTTGAACGAAAATATATATATAAATAAATAAATATTTTTTAGTTTATGTTTTTGTTTATTATAATTATCGGCACCTCAATGAAATCGCCAACTCACGACATCTATTAAATTTAATATTTTAGAAATGATGCAACTTTTTATGAGTTTGCGTAATTTCAAGAATAAATATTCGAAATATTTCCTATTTATTTTGAGCTTTAAAATTTCATTTCTATATTTGCTGGATTTCTCATATGTCGAGGGGGGGGCACAAGTGCAATGACATTATAATGACATCAACCCTTGTTTTTATGTTGCACAAACACTACAGTTGCAAATTAATATAGAGAACGAGTTTCTAGTATTGCAATCAAGCCTAAATGGGAGATAACAAAATGCATTTGATTCTATTTGCTGTTGATAAGAAAAGTTCATATTGCGGCAAGTGTTTTCTTTTTTATTTCCATTGCAGCTGTGAATGATTTTCTGCCAGTCAAAGGAGAGATAAGGAATGACGCGAGCCCCCAGTTAAACAGGGCCTCCACCAGCAGAGCTTGATATGGGGAAAATTTTTGAAAAATTTCCCCACTTATTCGCAGCTCTGAAGTGGACATGAGTTATGAGTGTAGAGCACAGGAGTGAGCGACACTTGAGTGATGAATTATTTACCCCGGCGACCCGCTGGCCTAGCCTCGTTTTTAGCTGGGGAAAAATAATCCGATTCCAATTGTGCTAGTGGTCGGTCGGTCTGCCCTCTCTCTCTCTATCTGTTTGTGTTGGGTCTCTGGCATTATAAAATATGGATCAATCGATGCAATATGAATTATGGCCGCAACGACAAGGCTGGAGGAGGGAGGGAGGTAGAGCCTGTGGCCGCTCGATTGGTTGTGGCGTGTGTTCTAGTTAATGTAATTGGCACGCCTCCTTTGCATTTTTCAAATTGCAGAATTTTTGTAGAATTTTATTGGAAAGTCAACAGAAATATTGGTCAGGGAATTTTAAATTTCAATTTTATTTCAAATTGCTGCCCTAAAATTGTATTCCTCCCTTTAATTTCCCCTAATTACCTACAGGATTGTATAATTTTGAATGAATTTTTAGGTGTAGGAGAAAAGATTTCAACAACAAGCGACAGACCCCATGGCGTATACGCAATAAAATCACAAAATATTACTCATACGCCATGGTGAACGCATAAAACGCACGAAATGTGTTTCATTTCAGGCAAAAGCCATAAACTCGAGCCCGAAGACGACGAATAAGAACAACAAAAGCCAACATTTAGTGTTATGTGTTGCAAAAACGCAAAGAAAACACAAGTTCAAAGACCCGAAAGGGAAGCCAATATACTGAAGATCCCCCCTTAACAAGGAAAATCCAAACTTGAACCCCACTAAAACCTATAAAAGTGGGCGTGAAAGTTTACCCCGAAAAATAGTTCAACGGAAATGGAAACTTCAAGTCGAGAACTAGAAATTCAAATGGAATTATAAGCATATGGCATGACAGGAAGGAACTTAAGGAAATGAGAGCGAAGAAGCTAGATTCTGGGAGTGGGGAGGAAACGGAAAAAATAACAGGTCAATGGAGACCATCCCCCTCCCCACCAGGGGGATGAGAAATTGAGTGGCCAGCTAATAATAAAGGTCCACAAAAAGGGCCAAAATTGTTCATAAATTAACATAAATGAAGAAAAAAAAAACCCAGCAGAAATTCAGAAAACCCAACAGCAACTTGCAAAAACTATATGAAATTTCATAGCTGAAGAGGAAAGGAAAGTGGCACCCGCAATTCTCATAATAATCAAGCAGACAATTCCCCGAAAAGACCAGACAAAACACAGGACTCGACACAAAACCCAAACAAAAATTGAACAAAACATAAACTTTTCTTGTTGTTGCTCCAAGGGAAACGAAGAACGCTCAATGACATTGGGCTAGGTTAAGGGTAAGGGTAGGGCATGGGATGGCTGATTCCCGGATGATAAGGGGGGTGGCTGACATCACTGGTCGTTCCACAAAACCATTTCGGGGTGGCTTTGGCGGAGTGAGTTTTATGTTGCAACATTTCACCAAACGAATGGCCAATGACTAATAGAAGAAGGTGGCAAGAAGCAGCCCCAAAGAAAGGCAGCCAACAAAAACAGAAAAGCCATAAACACAAGGCAGAAATCCTACGAAACACGCTGGATATGGTTTTAGGGTATACAAAATTTATAATAAACAAAAATATTATTAAAAACGAAAGAGTGTACATAAGCTCTCACTTGAACTGTTTGCCTTTAAAGGCTTTAGAAATCAGCATCCATATTTAGGTGCCTGCACACGCATTTGCATATTAATTTAGATTTATTTTCATATTTATTTAATAAAAAATAATCGCCCCCTGCAGATGAGTCACTGTTTGGGGGGCGACCCTTTTTTGGGGCAGAGTATGCCAACTCTGCTTTCCGAGGCAAACAAACTCAATGGAACTATGACTCAGAGACGCAGTCAAGTACATTGCCCAGGGGCGTGGACGAAGAGGGGGCGAAACAAACACAGCAGCCACAGAGGGACGAACGACAAGTTTCACTTGTCGCAGCAGCGAGTGGGCTGCCATAGAAGTTTGGCGCCGTCATACGCTGAATGTGAATGTGGGTTGTGTGTGACAGTTGTAGTTGTAACCCCCATTACGCCCCTCAAACCACCCCCACTGCCACTGCCCACAAACACAAACAGAGAAAACCAGAAAGAGTGAGAGAGAGAGAGAGAGACAAGGCCATTAACATAATTCATCACACAACAAATAGGCATTCATTTTAATTAATTATACAAAAATGTAAAACATTAAATTCATAAATTATAACAAAATGCATAATAAATATGATGTTGTTTTTGCAATTATTAATCAAAGCAAAGCAAAGAAAAACAAAGTGAATTCCTGCTTAGACTTTGGAACGCCACAACACAGAAACAAGTTTAATGAGTTTAGTGCCTCAGGAATTATGTTAGTTGAAAGGACACATTTCTGGGGTTAGAGGAAATGTAGCTGGAATTTTGTTTACATCGAAAAATACAAAAAAAAAAAACCCTTAAATATACACAATATCTTAACTTATCAATCTTGACTTTCAGCCTTTATTACTAGTCAACATCGTAAACAATATATGGCGAGATAAGTGTACCCCCTCGTCCATATAACACACACCACAACTATACCATATAAACCCCAACCCCATTTATTACTGTTTGCATTGCAATCAGTTTTGGTTCCAAAATACATTTCCAACTAATGGAAAAGCAAAGCAATATAAAATCTCGAAAAATAAACTCAAAGCGCCACAAAAAGCTGAGCAAAAACAACTAGAGGAAAATTATGGAAAATAAAGGACAGCATTCACAATTAAATCTGTAAAAATGAGATGGAAATTTGAAAAAGAAAATGAGCAAAGACAAAGGCCACTCAGGGCTAAATCGATTCGCCTGATGATGAGTTTGAAGTTGCCACAAAATCATAATACCCATAGGTAGCATGTATAATTAAGACAATTGCCCCACTCAGCGGTCAACAGCAGCAACGTAAAAAATTTTAAAAATATATATAATAATAATAATAATAAACCTTAAAACGTGAAATGTAAATTGCAAAGAATTTTTTCAGCTTAATTGCGCACCAGCCCCACCGTTCCCTCTCTCACTCCTCTCTCTTCCCTCCACCGAAAATTTCATTTTAAATATTTAAATTTGTGTAATAAGACAAGAATAAATATATGAGTGTGTACGTGTATATGCCTTTAAGGCAAAACATGTTCAAAAAAATAAAAATAAATAATATAAAAAAGAGCAGCCACAAGAGCAAATAAAACAACAACAATGTTGCCCAACTGCACTTTTGCTGCAATTTTTTTCTTCTTTTTTTATGCTTATCTGCATTTTATGGACGAGTTTTACAAGAGAATGTTTGCCCCCTCGTACGCCTTGCTTCTTGGGGCTTTTTGCCCCACCTTCTTTTTCTTCAACATAAATTTGCAGAAGGGGGGAAAAGGGGGGATTTCTGTCGCATAACTCTGCCCCGTGTAGTTTTTGCTTTTCTTATTATAAAAGCCCAAAACAAAAAATAAAAACATTCAAAATGTTGTTTTCATATTCAATATTTTGGCTTTTAAGTTGAAACGCTCGAAATGCACAATTTAAGATTGAAATAGTGGGGCGTGGTGGATAAATTTTAAGAAAGGGAAAATTAACGAAAAATAAGCAAGAAACTAAATAAAGTCCCAAAAGTAAAAATTAAATAAATTTACAAAGTATTACGAAAGCAAACAATGTCCATAAGTAACTATATTTATTGTTAAGGAATCTTGTTTTTAGAAGCTGTATCTTAACATTTCCCTGTTGGCAAAACCTTGAAAAAATCAAATTTATGAAACACATCCGATTTTACATGGAAACAAAATCGATAAACTTTAAAGGCAACATTATTAAATATAAAGGTTTTTTGTGTTCCACCTTGGGGGCTATACAAATTTGTCTAATCTAAAATGTATCTCCATTAATATCTATCCATATCCGGACATAAGGCAAAGAATAGATTGTTTTTAATTGTTCGAACAGATAAATAGACCCCCAAAAAAATTTCATTTTCTTATTTTTTTTTTTGTATTTAATTTTATATTATTTTGCGTGTATGTGGAACGCAAACAAAAACGACAATAACAACAAAATAATAGCAAGAAAAAAACAGTTGAAAACTTGTTTTGCCTTTAAAACGTAGCAGAAGGCAAAAGGTATAAAAATAGCAAATAGCTGAAAAGGCAGAAAAAAAAACAGGTAACAGCGGCAAAATCTCCCATTAGTCATCCAATTTGGCCAACAACTACACGACACTACACACCTGTAGAAAGCGAAATGACAATAATAATAATAAAATAACAAAACACACACTCTCTGAGCTGATATATATAGTTCGATAAGCGAAATAAAAGCTTTGGGAACCAAGGAAAAAAGGCTGAAGGGTAAAATTACTGAAAATCCAGCTGCTAAGCCGTCAGAGATATTCGAATTAAGCTCTGGAAAAACCCTGTACACAGTGAGCACTCTGTGGTGAACTATAGATTTGTTCTAAAACAGATTTAAAGTTTTTCCAGCAAGAATTATAATTTTGAATTGAATTTTTTAGGTGTACGAGAAAAGATTTCAATAACAAGAGCTATAAACCACACGACGTATACGCAATAAAAGCACAAAATATTACTTATACGCCATGGTGAACGAAGCCAGAATTTTCCAGCATCTCTAATTTCCTGTGTCCTCTTCTGTTTATCTATTCCCGCAGCGAGAAAAGGATTTTAATAGAAACTTCTCTGCAGGGTGTCCCCAGCATGCAAAATGGAATTAGCAAAAAGCAGACAGACGGGGGAGGAGCAGGGGGATGTTTTGTACACTAAAAGAAAATGCACCCACTACTATATAAAATAAATTAAAAAAAATATGTTTTCCAGGCTCTTCAGTTAAATTATTTAAGTCTTAAATTTTCATTCAAGAAAAATTATATGAATTACAAATAATTTGTAAATCGAATCATAATTTGTATGATTTTTTCCTGTGTAATTGGGGAAAAAGGACCCGGCAAATAGAGGCACGTGTTGCGATGGTTTTTCCTCTCTCCTGTCAACGCAGTTGGAAAATGTATTCATGTAAGTGTGTGAGTGGGTGGTGGAAGCTTTCCTCTTTTTTCTTCTTTTACGTACGTAACCCAAGCCGCTTTTCACGTTGATGTCGGCTTTTTTTCCGCAGCCTTTCAACGTTTGGCCGTTCTTCTGCTGCTTCTCAATTGACTTTCTATAATTGCGTTTAATGTGTTGTGACGTTACGAAGCGAAGGTATCTGCTGCCTAAAGGCGACACAGCAATTACCTGGCACCACCCAATGCCCAAAGCCCCCACCACCCATCACCACCACCACTGCCTCCTCCCCCTCTCGTGGCGTTGTGTAAGTCCGAGAATTCTATTTCTGTGCGGGTCTCCTACATTTATTTCTGTTTTTTTCTTTTCACTTATCACACTTTGTTGCATGGCCCTCTGGGTCTCCCCCACATCTATCCTTGGCTTAATCAGCTTTGATATTATTTAATTTGTTGTTGCAGTGGCCACTCGAATGTAGGCTATTATTTGAAAATTAATGGGAATTGTTTTGTTTTCGAAAGAAAGCAACAGCAACATGGTTTTTCTTGTGATTTTTTTAAGATATTTTGCCTGATTCATGATTTGAAGAAATTTAAGAAATTTGACTAGTACTTACTGTACTTAATTTTCCTGATACTTTTCTTTTTTTCAAAATCCCTTCTAGTCTTTTTTCTTTTTACTTTCGAAATCCCTCTTTGGGAGGTTGCCGGTACTAATATAAAAAGGTGGCGGCGCTGCCAAAAAAATTGTGAGAAATTTCATTAAAAATTTGATTGATCGAAATATAAATTGAAAGCGAAAATGCAAATGCAAAGGAAGAGCGACATTGATACTTGGAAAGCGGATACCGGGAGAGACTTTTAAATAATTTCAAATTTAATTTAATGCTTCACAGACATAAGCTTCTTCTTAGAATGTTTTATAGAAATTTTACTGGAATCTTTTTTTCTCCATTTTATGTTTTTTATGTTTCCCACAAAATCTTCCTCCCTTTTATTTCGAATGTGAATGCAGTTCTTTTTGTTATAAAGAAAAAAGGGACAGACAAGCGGGAGATCTCTATCCATTAACACTTGTTAACCCAATTTAGACTCAATTTCCATAGACGATGTCGCACGTATCCGTATCTGTATCTGTAACTGTAAATGCGACTGTATCTGTAGCCAAGCTGTCTCTGTAACTGTCACTGTCGCTGCTGTATCTTTGTATCTCGCTCTCTCGGCGTTCGAGTATCTGCTGGAACGTTGTGGGATACAATTCAAGTAAAAGGCCCTGCATTGTCACACGCACACACTTAAGCAATAAAACAAGTGACGCAGACATTGACAGCCGCTCAACAACAACAGCAGAAACAACAACAATCAACCATCAACAGCAACCTCAAGGTTTACCGCTCTACAGTTTAAACATTATAGAGGGAATATATAAAGATATATGCATGGTATATATAGAGGGGTAAAAGAGAACGGCTGTTAAACCAAACTCGTGTTGGCGAATTTTCTTTTGGCCGCTTCTTAACGCGTTTCTTGTTTATTTTGGTGTTTTGTTGATGTATATTTTTTATGATTATACATTTTAAGTTGACCTCCATTTGTGGCCGTTCCTCAAAAAAACTACAAAAGCGAACAGAGAAGAAGTGAAGGATTTTGGGGATTTAATGGCAAATTGAAGTCTGTGTTAAATTATGGGTCCCCATGGGTTAATTCTGTATTGAAAAGAACTTTAACTATGAAAGAAAAATCTGATTTATATGTATAATTCGTTATGCATTTCGTTGGCATTATCATCAGTAGAATACAAAGTTGTGCATATGCGATTATTATATATCTAAATTGCTGATTATAAAGAATAATAAGGTCTATGGATTAGTAAGTAAATTAATCTTTGTACCTCCCTCCTTCGTTCTCACTTGTTTTTGTTGTTGTTTTTCGGGGACTACAAACTCAATTAAAGCTGCCAACTTTGTGGTGAATTGCGCTTTGTATGCGCAATGAACGAACGAACGAACGTCTCTCTCCACACAGAAACAGAAAAACAGCGAAACAAGTTCTCAGGCGAAACTGGTCCGATTTCTCAAAGTTGCTGCTGCTGCTGCTGCTGCTCTCCTCCGGCGATCATTCAATTTCCAAACAACTGAACAACCAAAAACCAAAAAAAACAACAACCGAAATTCAACGTATACGTACTGTATCCATAAGGAGAAAGAGACTCGAGACTTTTTGAAAGCAATCCAAGCGTAAACGAGAAAAAGCCTCGGCAATGGCAGACACAACAGCAAAAAAAACTAAGTTCAGATCTCCCCGGGAATTATCATATTTGAAACTCACTTAAAGCAAGCCGTGGGGATCATCAAAATAATTGTACTTTTTGGCGACTTACCTGTAACGAAAGGAGAGAATAAAATTCAAATTAAAACACAATAAAAATCTGATTTAATTAATTTAAATTAATCAGTTAATTGAATTAGTAATGATGGGGTAACTACGACTTCTATAAACCCTAGAAATCGCACTCGTTAAGCACTGGCTCTGGCCCCGAATTAGCGTTGACCCTATCCGTCATATATCAACGAATACTGACAACACCAGAAGTCACATTTTCGGTGGCATGTCAAAAATAATTGAGGGAAAAGCTAAGCAGAATAAATAAATAATATACACAAAATAAAGATAATTTTTTTTTTGGCTTGACTATCCCAACTTTGCCTTCTGCTGTCTCTTTTTATCGCTGTTTGCCTGCGTTTCGGTTAATTGAAATGTTTGCTGACTTGCTGCTAGCTGTATCTGTATCTGAATCCTCATGGACATCTGCCATTTTCACAAGTTTTTCCCCCCCGAGTGCCCTTCATGCTGACAAAGCAGTCAGTTAACAAATCAATTTCAGTTTCAGATATCCCTTTAAAACCCTTAAATTATTCACTATTATTTGTGGATACGCACAGCAAGATATCAAAATCGAAATCGAAATCTAAAATTTTGTAGGTTTTTACCAGTTTCTGTTTCCCGTTGTGGTCTCTGCGCACTTTGAGTCTACGTGATGTCTTGCATGGAAATTCCATTTACATTTCTCGTATGCCTTCTCTTTCTGTTGTTTCAGCGCTTCTCTTTCGTCTTGTCAAGCGAACTGGCAAATACATATATATATATATATATATATCTATATCTATCTATGTATATATTTTTGGGCTGGGCCAATATACAAATCAACACGAACAGCGAATTCAACCACAGAATAATATTGAAAAAATATTTCTAGCACAGAAAATATACATTTTACAAGTTTTTGTAATACGTTAATAACCAGCCAACTTTGATGAGAAAATAAATATGGAAATTTCAACTATATTTAATTGTGACATAATATTAAAAACAACTCTTTAAATATATATAATATTCTGAGCTTTAATTCTTAGTCTGTGATATCTGGGATAAATCCTTAGAAAGCATCAATCTATAATTAAATATCTGCAATTAAATAACTCTAGTTTTTCTTTCAAATAAAAACGCTGCCATTAACGTATCATATAACCAAAATAAGAGCCTCAAAGTCAAAAAACTACAATGTGTTGCAAGAAAGGAAAGGGACAGAGAGGGGAAAATAGGGAGACGCCCGTCTGAGGGTTAATGAGAGATGCACGCGTGTACCAATTTTCGTTTTTGGGAGTCTGGGAGTTCTGGAAGTTTTGAAGGTCTGTGGAACCTGTTTTTTTTTGTCGGGAAACCAGACACAGACGCCGCCTCTGTGTGTGGAACCTGTTCGGAGATTATGCTCTACAATGTTATCTAGGTAGAGCCTCAAGAACCGGGTTACCGACTACTGGTTTTCCCTAATATTACCTGCCATCTGTATCTGTAAATGTATCTGTATCTGTAATTGTATTTGTATCTGTATCTCTGTAGCACCCAAAAAAATCACACCTTTAATAAGCACACGCCTCACGCTGCCATCTCTGCCGCACAGAATAACGGTCTCACATTGCAAAAGCAGCGAGCAGCAGCCGAGAAAGGGAAGCACCAAAGTGAAAGATTTTTGTTATTAAAGCAGCGCCAAGAGAGAAGCTCAACAAATTAGACTGGTCTTAAATGACCTTACTTACTTACATACAGACTTTGAAAGAGTTTCTTTAATTTATTTACATCCCTACATCCGTTTGTGGCAAGCTTAAGGAGACTGGTTATGGTCTTGTGCTGTGGTAGTGGCAGGAGAAATGGCTAAAGAGAAGGAAGAAGAACGCCCACGCAGACATAAAGACAGACAGTGAGGTGGAGGCTGGAGAAAGAGAGGCGGAAGAGACCGCGCAGCTGCCCACTAAGCTCCTTTCCTTCCAATCCTTGCCACTTCCCACTCAATTCTCTGGAGAAAAGCCAAGAGAGCCGGGCATCGAGGAAGAAATCTTCTGCAAGGTTTGGAGATTTATGGGCGAAAGTACAACAATATATTGAAAATGCAACAAAGTAAGCAAAAACTTTTGATGTCTCCGATCGCCGGAAAGTAGGGAAAGACTGAAGAAAGACAGACAGAACAACCGCAGAGGAAGTCAAGAATGCTGACAGAGAAATTATCGAGGGCAGAATGGGAGGGCACGAAGTTAGGTGAGAAAAATTCAGGCTTAGAGAAGAAAGCTGAGCTCAATCGTGGAGAGATTTTCACATGTATTTACTTATTTTATAGTTTTTGTAAAAAATAAATTACTAGTTCTTCAAACTATTTCAGAAATCTTCAAACCTTTTGCCAAGCCTTGCCTGCAATGTCCAAGCAAAGAGCTTTCATAAATTCCATTAGGTTTTGGGCTGTTTTTATTTCCAATTGCATTTGTTGCTGAAATAATTAATGAAATAAATCCTCCTCCTGAACTATATTAATCCAAATGCCTTAATTCTTGTCTCCACTATCTTTGCCATGAAATTAATTTCCCACTTTTCCGCCTGATAAGATAACGAAAATAAAAATAAACAAAATACAAGTGGGAAAATCCATATATGGCCATATGAAGACCCCTATCTTTGACCAAGCAAACCAAAATTAAAAGAAAAAAATATTAAAAAGAGGGCTTATCAAAAAGATATATATGTACATATATATAGTATATAAAAGTATTATCTCGTTTTGTGTGAAGCCCAAACACGACCAAACCAGAACCAGAGATAAACAATTCGCAGAAGGGAAAAACAAAAAAATTAGGGGAATATTATCAAAGACAGAAATAAAACCAAAAAAAAAAAGAAAACAATAAAAAATATTCCAGAACTGCGATGACGAGACAAGCGAATGGAAAACGCAAACAACAACAGAAATATTTTTATAAGTCGCAATAAGCGAAAAATAAATAAACCAAATGAACGAAGGAGAAGCACACAGAAAGCACCAAAAGCAGGAGAAGAAGAGGAGGAGGAGGTGGTGGCCAAGGGAGGAGCTCGATTGGGAGACAATTGGGGTGGTAATTGCGTCCGATGGAATTTTCAATGAGCGCCATAGAATTGGCTTGGGAAATACGGGTCGGCGGCGGCGGCGGCCTTGTGTGTGTGATATCAGGCAATAACTCATAATAGTAATAAAAATCCAAAAGTAAGCGAATAACCTAAAGCAGCCAAGCAGAAGACAGAAAATATCAACACGAATTTAGAGGGGTTTTCTTTTTGAGACAGACGACATATTTGAGTTTTTAGCAAAGCAAACGCAATCGGAGCCAGCACGAAACACAGTCTGGGAATGTCCACGCAAACTCAAAAAGAAATACAAAATACAAAAAAAAGTTGCCAGGGCGATAAGGTTCCGACAAGGAGAAGCTGGCAGCATTATGGCACGGCAACCAATAATAATAAATATTGCGCCTGGTATATGTGTATTAATAACAACAATTTATTTGCCACAGCGCGTGTGTGATAACGATAACTCAACTCAGGCAAATCAAGCGATTGTCACAATAATCAATGAAAAGTCCGTCCAACCAGCAGCAAAGTGCAATCGAAATTGAAGGGAAATTGAAGGGAAATTGGGAAACAACAAATTCCAAGTGATTCATTTTTCTTCTTATTAAAACTTTAATCAAAAGTGAAAGAAATTCCCACCAACAAATTAAATCCGATAAGGTTAAAAGGAAAAAATTCAAGTATTAACCATAAATCGGTTGTGCAAATGCACTTAAGACTTTATACTAACTTTTTAATGTAATTTTCTATAAATTTCTTGAAAATTAAATAGTTTCTAAACTCACCTGTTTGACGTTTTCGCTTGCTTGTTGCTGCTGCTGCTGCTGCTGCTGTTGCTGCTGCTGCTGCAGGTTGTCGCTGCTGCAGTTGCTGTTGACGCGTTCCGTCCGCGGTTGCCGCTACCGTTAGATCACAGCCGTAGAAGGACACCGCTCTGGCCGATAGTCCAGCTCCCAATATCGCACCGAAACCCGATACCGATCGCGTCACCGATCCTGCTGATGCTGCTGCTGGAAGCCCAACTCCAACTCCAACTCCTCCTCTTCCGGCAACGGCGGCGTAGTCAACGAAATCGGACGCTCTCGTCGTCTGTTGGGACGTTTTCATTGGGCGCACACGCTATACCGCTCCGGCGTGGTCTGCTCTCGTCCTTTGCTTTCAGTTGGCTGTCATTTGAGTTTTTCTTTCGTTTCCGTTCTGCTCCGGTGTTTTTTTTTTACAAATTACGTATTTGTACAGGGAAATACTACGGATTCCACCGGCGAATTTCAATTGATCACTTGCAAAATTTCTATTTAACTTATTTTTTTGTATGTGTAGATTTTCATTATTTTCCACTTTCCGCGTAAAACTCGATACGTAGAATATATATATATATTTACAGTAATATTAATTATTTCAAGACAAATACAATTTATACCAAATTAAAAGAGAATCTGGAAAGAAATTGAGAAGAAGAAATGCGATTAGTTTTGGGAAATTCAAAATAAAATCAAAAATAGCCACCAGACACTCGCCCACCTTTGCACACACACATTTTTAGTTTAATTAGTTTTGGGAAAATTTCCATTTAAAAATATGTTGTCCAAGGAATTATTATCAGACAACAGAGGAGATTCGCTGTGAAGATTTCAATATTATTTCAAGAGCCAGCCAGACCACTGTGCCGGGACTCACTGTAATTTAATTTAGCATTAAAACTACGCAAAAAGCTGAGAGGCGCAAACTATAAAAACCAGAATAGCAAGCGGAAAGCAAAAACAAAATTTTGGGTGTCGAAAAAAAAAACAAAAATAATAATAATAATAAAGAGCAGCACAAAAGAGAGCAAACAAAACAAACAACAATAAAAAAACACATTTTTGAGATTACGCACTTGGCCCACGAAAACAGCGACCCAACCACGTACACACGAACTTCGGGCTCACACAGATACTCACACACACAGCCAAACTCTTTTCTACGCACTTTGCTAAAAAAAAAAATTCTACAAAGCCCTGGAAATTGTACCTAATTGGCAACTTTCGTTACCAACAAAACCCGAAAAAAAACATTCAAGAAAAAAAGAATAACGACCAAATTAAAGCAAACAAAAAGCCGGTTCCAAAAGCTATTGATGGGTGTGTGAGCGGGATGTGAATGGATTGAATGGATTTTTGAATTGCAGCTGCTGCTAGGCCCCAAATAGGGCTTAAAACAGAAACCCCTCAAAAGGGGTTAACTTAAAAGATAGTTAGATACTTTTGTATCTTTTTAACTAAATTCCTGCCAGAACATCGATTCCTAAAGCAGTTTGTAACACTAAAAAAAACTAGAAAATACTTCAGGTTGTTTTATAAAAAATATGTAGGAATTTAAACTATAAAAAACACAATTTATTGAAATATTTAATAAAGTTTTTTAGACAGAAGAAATTAAACTTTTCCAAGAACTTTTATAGGTTTTTTTCCACCAGTTTCATTTCTTTTCTTTTCGTTTTTTTTGGCAAGACTCTTGGGCAAGTACCAGGTATACCCCACAGGCATACAAACTCTTTAGGCTCTTGACTAATACGACGACATTTAGTTAACAGCGTCGCCGTCCCGGCGCAGACGTCAAAACAAGGCAGAAGCAGAAGAAGAAGGTGAAACCGGGCATAAAACAAGTTTGCACAGCTTCTTGTTGCTGTTGTTATTATTGTCCATCATCATTATCATCATCGTCATCCCATTTTTGGGTGTAACCGAAATTAATATTTATGTTTGGCTGTTTGGCTGATTTTGTTCGTAGGAAAATTGCAAAACATAAAAAGGTTTTCTTTCGTAATATTTCAACACACCACCGAAACACGCAGGCAGCAAAACACCTGCCAGGTGTTTATTTATGCATTTTAATTTCTTTTTGCACCTCTTTTCGCAGCTTCCAAAGTGTATACTATATATCTTTTTTCGCGGCGGCTTTGGCTTTCTTCAGAGTGTACTTTCTTCGGTGGCTATAGCTTCTGTGCCTGTGCTCTGCCATTTGGGGCATGCAACGTCTGCTCGCGAAGCCTTTTGTGGAAACTCTGAAAGCCAAGACCCGAAACTTTGTTGCCACAGAGCCGGAAAACACCAGAAGAGAGCCACAGCCACAGCCAGCGCCACTCTTTGGCCCGGCTTCTGCGCAGGCCCCAAGCTCGCTCTCTCTTTCCCTCCTCTCATTCTTTCTCTCTTTCTCCCTCTACCACACTTCCTTTCGACCCGCAACACTCTCTTGGCCATGTTGCCGTGTTCAATCTGCGACTTTTTTTAAAGCTCTGCCCGGGGGACAAATCGCGAAATTATTTTTTTGCTTTCTTTCGCCTTGGTTGTTGTTTGGGTTTTTCCTTCATTTGCTACCCAGAAGGATATCAGAGGGTCCTAGTAGAGCCAAGATGAGCTGCTGCCAAGAAAACTGAGTTTTAAGCCTAATTTTGTACTTATTTTCTGGTGATTTTATAAAATAAACTCTCTTTTGTACTTATTTTCTGGTGATTTTATAAAATAAACTCTCTTATATACTTATTTTCTTGTGATTTTATAAAATAAACTCTCTTGTTCGTTAAAATTTTCTTATACATTGCAGGCAAAGCACAGGGAAAAATATAGGAAGACAGTCAAATGCATAAATTCCCTAAAATCACAGAGGAAAAAAAATTTCCCAAGGGTATTCCCATCGTCGGAAGGCTCCCAGTTGGCTTGATTGCTTACGTGGATGTCGCCACCTCGAGCGCCACCCGACCAACACTGTGTTAGAGGGGGGGGGGGGGGAATCCCCATTTGACACGTAAGGATTTGCGTCGGCAGCAGAAACCCAAAAGCGGGAAGGGGGTGGGGGAGATGAGAACCGGCAAAAGGGGCACCTTGCGAAATAGTTTATTGTGCTGCGGAAGGGTTGGGGTGGGCCAAAGTGGTTGGATAGCCGGCGGGGCAACGAAAAAAAAGAAACAGAGAGATGCAAAGGCAAAAGTTGCGTCGTGGGCAGACTTAATTCAACACACACACACACACTTACATTTAGAACGCAAGATGAGTCTGTGTGTGTGTGCATATTTTTAGCTTAACCAAGAAACCGTTATAGTTTCCTCCTTCCACAATTTGGAAGCAAAATTGGGAAAGGCGAAAGGGTCCAAGGGGGTGACGCCCGATGCAAAACTTTGGTTTCCCTGTAAAGGATCAAAGAAAAACATATGGTTTCCCGCCGCAGAACTGAATAATTTGATCGAATTTGGGTTAACAAAAGGAAAGTGGAATGAAGGGAAAGCCATAATTCATTGGAAATGGAATGGATTCCAGGAATCAAGGAAAGGATTCAAATTTTATACTTCTTTAAATTAAATTTTAAATATGTTTGGGGGTTAGTTCTAAATTAGGAACCTACCCCAAAGTATTTTAAATAAAATTCTGTAATAAAATAGATTTTTTTAGGATTTTTCCCCAAAACTGGTTTAGTGCCAACGTCAGCAGGCAGCTCTATTTTTCCCCCCTTGAAGCCTCATTGCCGCAATTCAATCAGCAATATGGCTGGCAGCCTGGGCATCAATTACAGGCCAATAAAGCCACCGCCCCCTTTCCTGCTCCATTTCACCCCCACCCCACTCCAGTAATCTCGTTTGGTAAACTTTCCAAACAGCTGTTGGTTTGAGTGGAAGCGTGGAAGGGGTTTGGAGTCGCGCGGGAAGCAGGAAGCATGGAAGATCGTGGGAGGAGCGCGCACCTAACATATGGAAGCGTCAATGGGTTTTGTTTTTTGTTTTCTTTTTCTTGTAAGCTCTAATTGACAGCTGCCAAAGTGGGGGAAAGAGAAAGAGAGTGAGCTGGGAAAACCCACAAGCAGTTATACACCCTCTATTCCCCTGCCTCCTTTAAGTTGTGCAACAATTTCCCTTTAAATGATTTACATAAAAAAAAGAAACCCTCTCTGTATCTCTCTATCTCTTTCTTTCGGTATCCTTTGCATGAATGAGCAAACCAGGCTTGAGCTCTCGCTCTCTCTCAGGAGAGAGCGGGCCAGAGAGAGAGCGAGAGAGAGCAAAAGCAGCCGGCGGCGGTTTCTTTGATGATGAAAGCGCAGCGTCACAGCAGGAGAGAGTTGCCAGGTGATGACCATCAGAGCAAGCTAGATTCTTAGTAGAAGTAATAATAAATAAGCTTAATTATTAAAAAAAATACATATTATGCTTGGTTTTTGCTAGAATGCCAGCACTGCAGCAGGACCAGAAAGAGGGCTAAAGAGAGAGCAAAGCAGAAAGAAAAGAGAAAGAGGGAGTGGGAGTGTGAGGAGTATAAAGAGTGACTTCCGCTGGCGAGCTGTTGTTGTTTTCATTTTGTTTTGATAAATGCAAAAAGCAGGAAAGAAAGCAGAAAAAGAGTTGCCGATAAATCCCAAACATTAAAGAAAACCCCAAGTGGATAAAGAAAATTCCCCAAGCGTAGAGATTTTCAAATGTTTAATTGCTAATACGAAGGGTTTTATTATTTATTAGAATCATAGTTTTTAATTTGATGATTCCATCATTTCTAACAGAATAAAATTTGTATTATTATTGTTTTATTATTATTATTATTAGATTACATCTCTTAATAAATGAGTTATACAGAATAAAATTGTATTTTTATAGTTTTCTTATTATTTATCAATACCTGTAATTATTTATTATTATAAAAAAAAAACCTGAAAATAAGTAAATAAATATTATCTTCTTGCATTTGCAGTTTCCGTTTTAGTAAGAAATATTGTATCTTCATATTCTTAAGGAAAACCAAATATTGTATCTTTATAACCATAAGAAACACAACGTAAAACGTAGATATAGGGGTTCCCTTGTGGGGAATTTCATCACAAACACATCCTTCATGAGGATTACAAAAAGGGACACCTTAGACCGGGGGAGGGGGCAAGTATACGCACCCGCATGCAGGGAAAACACTGGGAAAATGTTTCTGGAAACACCCCCAGCAAAGGCAGTTCATTTTTTCACCAAAGGCACCCTGTTTAGTATGTTGTTAATAACAAAAAAAGGCAGTCTAAAAACACAAGTTCCATTGGAAAAAATATCTTAAAGATACAATTGAAAATTGTTTCTCTCTCTGTCTATCTCGTTGGCTTTTCGGTTTTCTCACTCACACACTACACACACACACACACACTACGTGCGCTACTTTGAGTTCATCGTTTTTAATTCATTTTCGAGAGTTTCTCTTCTCTCTCTGCTTCTTCTCCTTTCTCGCTCAGCAAACACAACAAAAAACACACGCTACACACACACACACTCTTACACGACGAGGTAATTGAATATTGCTTTTCGCATTTAGCTTACTTCTTAGCTTCATTGACGATTTGGGTGTCGCGGAAAGTCTTGATTATAAAAAAACACTCGCCATGGTTATATTTTCTGTCGCGTTTTCTCATTCACGACCACGCAAAACACAAATATTTCTTCCGCTATTACGGGGTGTATCTTTTTTTGTCCGCGCGATATAACAGTGTGACCGAACCATGCTATGGTTGAAAAACGGGAGAAGAAATAATTGACGATAAAACAGTATGTAGAAAATAGTATAAAATCGTATATAAAAATATAAAATATATCGATAGTTTATAATAAAATAAATATTTGTATCACGACAACATTATAAGTTATATTTGCAAAACTTAAATGTTTGATACATTTTTTCTCTAGTCATCAAGAACAATCATCACACTTCAGTGACAACAAAATAAATTACAAATAAAAATCATTTTTGATTAACTGTCTGATCGACTATTTTTGTTTTGCTCTGAACAAAACATAAACAACTTCCCTTCAAAACAAAAACAGTCGATTTGCGAACAGCTGATGGACTATTTTTGTTTTGCATTGCTTTTGCTTTTGATTTTGAATTTTATTTTAAACAAAACTAATTGAAATCATGTGAAATCATTATATTTAAAAATTTATGTTTTAGCTAAGAAATATTTTTTTTGTAATTTCTATTTTTTCATAAAGTTTGATGATTATTTTTAATGAAAAACTTTCCAGATTTGAATATTTCATAAATAAAAATAATCATTATTTACGGTCGCTGATCAAAATATAAATATCTCGTTATTTTTATAACTAATTTTTGTTTTAAATTTATAAACATAGCAAAATATCGGCTGATATTTTATCAATAAAATATTTTTTAAAAAACCTTTTAGTGTGACCCAACTGAGTATTTATCTATTCTCCTAAGCTTGGTCACACCGCCGGCGCCGCTTGTAAACATTCAACAAATTGCATTTTTCGCTAAAATTAAAATTAAATAAAATGCTGTCTCTTGCTGATGCCGGTAACTCTGCGGGCATTCCAGACAAGGCCTGGCAGCCGCACTTTGTGACTTTGGAGACGAGGTAAGGCTGGTTTCCCCACTTTTTGTCATCAATTAACCGAAAAATGTTTGTTAATTGCGAAGCATGGGTGAAATCACGGTGGAATTGTACTGGAAACATGCGCCCAACTCGTGCCGTAACTTTGCCGAGTTGTCCCGGCGAGGCTACTACAACAACGTGGTGTTCCACCGGATCATCAGGGACTTTATGATCCAGGGCGGCGACCCCACGGGCACGGGCAGGGGCGGTGCCTCCATTTATGGCGCGGAATTTGGCGACGAGCTGCACGGTGACCTGAAGCACACCGGGGCCGGTATCCTTTCCATGGCAAACTCGGGCCCGGACACCAATGGCTCGCAGTTCTTCATCACTTTGGCGCCCACGCAATGGCTGGACGGAAAGCACACGATCTTTGGGCGAGTGTACACCGGCATGGAGGTGGTGAAGCGGATAGGAATGGTGGAAACGGACAAGAACGATCGTCCCGTGGATCCGCTGAGGATAATTAAGGCAAAGGTGGACAAGTTGTGAGTGATTAAAGCCATTTTGAGTTAGAACTTAACATTTATTTAAAGGAATGAATGACTAGAAACACTAAAATCCCTGCGGAAATGCACTACATGGTGCTGTCCAGCATGTCCACCAGCCGCTTGATCTCCCTTCTGCAGGTGAAAGGGGGGAAAAGATCGTTAGACCAGTCTCTCTCTCTTTTTAAGTAGAAAATCAACTCACATTCGCTGTCCCAGCTGCTCTGTGGGCTTCATCGATTTGGTTATCTCCTCGGCCTTGGCCAGCAGCTGGTACTGGCACTTGATGTTGGCGTCCAGCGTGTCGGTCAGCTTGTTCACCGCACTCCTGTGCACCTCCACGTTGTCGGCGGTGATCGAGGAGATGGAGTGCAGCAGGTTGCCCAGGTTCTCCAGCAGGTTGTCCACCGAGCTGGCCAGATACTGGGCCTCCAGCTCAATGTCGCTCAGCACGCTGCCATCGACTTCGGGCACGTTGCGCGACTGCAGGAAGCGGCGTGTGAGCAGGCCAGATGAGGGGGCCACCGAGGTGGACGGTGTGGTGTGCTCCGAGGAGTAACCCTCGCGCAGCTTGGCCTCCAGATCGTGGGCCACAAAGTGCCGCATTCCGTCCGAGTCGCTGGCGCCCTCTAGCTCGTAGGGAAGATCTGGAAAAGGGTTAAAAAAAACGGGTCAGAATTCCAGTTGAGTTGCTCCACATCTTCAAATCTTACTGCTCTCCGCCCTCAGCCTGTTGCGCTGCACATCCCCCGCCGAGCTGTCCTTGGAGTTGCTGTTTGTGTTGCTGTTGTCCTCTTCTTCCTCTTCCTCCTCCTCGGCATCCAGCTCCTCGTCCTCGCCATCCTCTGCGCCCGAGTCCAGATTCACGTAGCTCTCGCCAGTTGTTGTTGCCGGGCAGGGGATTGCCCGGGGCCGCCGTTGGCGTAAGATCCTGCAGTACGTTCTCGGGCACTGCTCCGGGATACTGGGCCAGAAACGGAATCTCCGTGTACGAGGCTGCGGGCGTGGTCTGACCTCCAGACCGCTGCCGACTGTCCGGGCCACTCTCCTCGTCCACGTAACCATAGCGCGGGCGAATGGGTATGTCCTGGTGGCGGTGGGACATGGTTAATGCTTTTTAGGGCCTTTTTTTGATGATGAAGCTGAAAATATCGACGGTTTGTTTGGGTTTTTCGTTGTTTTTGTTGGCTGATCATATGGCCAGGTGTGCACACACTGAAAAGAAGGTTGCCATATCAAGCTGCTGCGAGCTACCAGATGTTTTCAACATCTTTTCTACTTAAATTCTACACGTTCCTTCTTATAATGTCATTTACAACTTTTTTCCTTACTTATAATAGAAATTTTTACCCCGCTTCTACTTAAAATCAAAAGTTCTACCCCGTTTGTACTTATACTCGGAAATTTTACAACTTTTTAAACTGATTTTCTTACTTATAATAAAAAATTTTACCCCGTTTCTACTTAAAATCAAAAGTTCTACCTCATTTTTACTTATACTCGGAAATTTTACAACTTTTTAAACTGCTTTTCTTACTTATAATATAAATTTTTACCCCGCTTCTACTTAAAATCAAAAGTTCTACCCCATTTTTACTTATACTCGGAAATTTGACATATAATCTCTTATACTGTTTTGTTGTCATTTTCGGCGAGGACAGACCAGGTTTTGCAAACAACTAAATATTTATTTTATTTATTATTACTTATTTCTTACTTCTTTACCCATTTTTCAAACATCGCCGTTCGGTCACACTGTTATATAGCGCGGACAAAAAAAGATTCACCTCGTTAAAGCGGAAGAAATATTTGTGTTTTTCGTGTTCGTGAATGGTAAAACGCGACAGATATAGCACCATATAGCAACCGACGCAACCCAAATCGGATGAACGCTAAAACCATATCGCATATACTCCGTTCCTGCCACTTACGATGGCTAAAAAAATGTCCGGAAGACACTGAATGGCAAATTGAAATGAACGCGAAAAATCAGCTCTGCGCTAGACTGAATTTGCCGCGTGTTTAAATGTTTATGTTCGTTAAGTGAAGTTGCAAACAGTTGCGCTAAAAATTGTGACAAAAGGCGAGCAAAGCGAGTGAAAATTAAGAAACCGCCATTAGAGGCAGAATATTTGCAAAAAGGAAGCAGACGCAACTTGTGTCGGTGTTTTGTCTCTCCCTGTCTCGCTCGCACTCCCTTCAACCGCATCTGGCCTGTGTTGTGTGTGTGCGTGTGTGTGTGAGGTGTCTGTGTGCTGGCGTCGCTAAAAGTGCATGTGAAAAATATTAAAGAATCCGATCAAAGCGACGACCAAGATTTTAACAGAAGTAAAGGCCAAAACCGCGTTGGCTGGAAAAGTGTGAAAATCTCTGGAAAAGCGGCAAAGTCGAAAGAAACGCAGCCGCCTGCAGTGCGTGCACTTGTATATGTGTGTGTGCATGTGCGCAATTAAGTGTGGATGTGTGGATGTGCAAAGCAAAAGCAAGGAAAACAACAAAAAAAAAAACTGTTTTTGCAGCCGGGGTACAAACTCCAATTGGAATAGGAGCTGGAAAAATATCCATTCAGCGCATGCGTGCCAGCAAAAATCAAAGTAAGTCGCCTATCCCACTGGGAAAATTGCATGTGAAGAAAAATGTATTTTTAAAGTTTGTTGCGCAAAAAGAACAACTTCTTAAAGGAGAATCGTCTGTGCTCCCCTTCCTTCCATTCTGAGTGTCTGTATGTGAGTGTTGTGTGTGTTTCTTCTTCTTCTATTTTCTTTGGCTGGCGGGCAACTTTTGTTCTTGACTTCTCTGCTTCGTGTTCTTCGTTCGCTTTGCCAGTTACACTTTGTCTTTCTTATTTGTGCTTCTTCTTTCTCTTTTAACTGCAAGTTGTGCAGTCAGCAAGTGTGAGAGCGAGCGCGCCAGATCGTTGAGTTTCTTCTGCCTCACTCCCACTTTCCAATACCCACCCTCTGTCCGTCGCACTCCATTTCAATTTTTTTTATTATTGTAGTGGTGGTGCTTTCCTATCTACCGTTATGTTTCGATTGCGATTTCGTAATAACTGCGATAATATTTGCTTGAGCTATGCTCTCTTTCGCTTGCTCCTCTTTTATTTTTCTCTCCCATTCTACCACTCTCTTTACTTGAGATTGTGTGTATGTGTGTGTGACTCTGCATCCTAATTGTTGTTGTTTTTGCTGATGTGCGTGGGTGGCTTTTTATTTGTGTTTATCAATAGCTTTTGATATCTGTGCAGAACGCTGAGAAGTAAGCGATAAAGCGCAGGAAACTGATATTAATGGAAATATGGAAACAGAAAAACATGTGATGGGTGCAGCAGCGGCATAATGAGTAAAGGCACAAATTTTATTTTCAAATGATTTAATTTCTTGTTTTTGTACAGAAATTAATTTAAATATAAATATTTTAAAATTAACGGAAATATGTTTCGAAGTTGTAGTAGTGGTAGTGCATTGTTTTGGTAATGCTTTACTATTTGCCGTTATGTTTTGATTAAATATTTGCTTGGGCTTTGCTCTGTCTCGCTTGCTCCTCCTTTCTCTCTCCCATTCCAGCCTTTAATTGAGACTGTGTGTGTGTAACTCTGCATTCCAATTGTGTGCGTGGGTTGCCTTTTATTTGTGTTTATCAACTTTATTTCGCTGAAAATATCTTCTTTTTGTACAGTAATTAATTTTAATATAAATATTTAAAATTTCCGAATGTATGCTAAGAAATAAACACTTTATTTTATATTTAATATCCCATTTCTTAAGAATGTTGATTGCATTTTGCCCTTCTCCTTCACACTTCGGTTCTCAATTCCAGTTTCCTGTAAATAAAACTTCCACTCGTGGAAAAGTGGTGGGAAGAGGAGATAATTTTCCCATATTCCCAAACACATGACACTTGAAGAGGCTCCTCTTTCCTCTCATTTTCCTAGCTTCGGACAATTTCCTCGCTCTCATCTCGGTTTCAATGAAATTGTAGTTTTTATTTATTGATTTCCATATTCCATTCATCTCTTTTCGCTTTCCCGATTGGCCGCTCTCCCACTCGCTGACCCGCTGAACCAACAAAGAAAATCATTTAAGGCTGCACAGTTTATGCTCTTCCTTCCACATTTCCCACCCCATTTCCCAGCATTTTCCTCGGGCGGGGTTAAGGCGATGCCTTGCAGCAGATTAAATGCGCGTCTTAATGCGATTTGCATTCGTTTCCCTCCGATTTTCCCCATTCGATTTCGTGCCTAGTTCGGGGTCAGCGAGAGAGACAGGGAAATCTAATTGAGGAAATTCATATTATTTTCTTTCATTTTCTTTTCCCCCCTTTTTGATTTGACCCCAAAGTGATTTGGCTTTTAGCGCCGATCCTCACGTGCCGAGGCAAGTCAGCGGGTCTCCTCTTTGGGCCAACAAAATCCCAAAAACCCATCTCATGTGCGTGGCCAATTTTGGCCAGGTCTTTCGGTCGGTCATGCCAGGTTTCCTCCTCTTTCGGCACTCTGTGAGATAAGCGTGTTAATGGCTCATTAGTAGTGGGATGGTTTAGGTCAGTTAAGAGCCAAATTGCCTAACCGAAAATCGAAAACTTAACGACTTTTGAGGCCTAATAACTCTCCCACATCGATGCTCATATGTTTATGAAAACTTTGTTAAAGGAAGTTGGAAATTATTACTATTTTTGTATAGTCAAGAATCTGACAGAATGATATTTGAATTCTTTGAACAGAATATTGAGTTCTTCTATCGGTTTCTCTCTTTGATTGGATTTTAGGTCAGAAAAATAAGCTGAGAAACTGGAGCTTGTGGGATTAGATGAAAGATTTTTGCCAGATCATCTTGATTATAGTTTTTCTCATTTAGGAACAAATTTCAGAATGAATCCAAGAAAATGCAGCATAATTTTTGATTGAGTTTACTTGATATATGGAAATTCTTGGAGGTATAAAGAGCATGACAAAGGATATATAATATATATCAAAAAAGGTTTCAAGAGAAGCATTTATTTTATAGGAAATTTATATCTAAAATCTATGTACACCCCCTGAAAAGAGGGGGATAAAAGGTAATCGGTATATCGGTATCGGTATCGGTATCGGTATATAAATATATATCAAGAAAAAGTTTCAAGAGAAACATTTATTTTATAGGAAATTATATCTAAAATCTATGTACAATTTTAGTTATTAATTTCTTATAAAATAAAGCATAAAGAAGCATTTATTTTATAGGAAACTATATCTAAAATCTATGTACACCCCTGAAAAGAGGGGTATAGAAGGTCATCGGTATATCGGTATCGGTATCGGTATATAAATATATATCAAGAAAAAGTTTCAAGAGAAACATTTATTTTATAGGAAATTATATCTAAAATCTATGTACAATTTTAGATATAATTTCCTTAGATCTATGTACAATTTTAGATATAATTTCTTTAGATCTATGTACAATTTTAGATATAATTTCCTATTAAAATAAATGTTTCTATGTACAATTTTAGTTATTAATTTCCTATAAAATAAATGTTTCTCTCGAAACTTTTCTTGATATATATTTATTTTTCACTGCTTTTGGACACATGAAACCGATGACCTTTTATCCCCCCCTTTTCAGGGGGTGTTTACAGAGCATTTTCCGTTACTCTGCCTAGTATTTTCTATATTTTTCTTGCTCAGCTTTTCTTTCTCTGTTTTAATTACAACATTTTCAACATTCTCAATCGTTGATTCACTTGCTTCGCTGAACAAGCGCCTCCCCGTTGGCATGATCTCATCTGGAAATGTGGCTTCTCCTGTAATTTTTAATTAACAGTTTTATAAATGCTTGAATTCATTCCGCTCTTTTCTTTATAGCACTAATCAGACTATAGAATTTATTGAGTATATCTTTTCCATTTGATTTATTTTCACTAAGTGTTTCCACTTTGCATTTGCTATTTTGCAATCATCACTTAAAACACTTGCAAGTTCTGTAAACATTTCATCGTTTGTTCCACTTAATTCTGCCAATATGGATTGACCTCCTTTTGATTTGTTTACAACAACCAGCGGAAAATGGAAAATGGAAAGGCAGCCCTCAGAAGGGTAAAGGGGAGAGGTTGTGTCTGCCTGCCTGTCTGCTTGTTGTTATTGTTGTGTGCTTTGTGGAAGGTGTAAAATGAAAAGCGAAACGTTTACCTGGTAATTTTTGTGGCAGATGTAATTTGTGTTGTTTTTTTGAGAGGTCTCGGTGTTATATTGTTGCCTTGGTTTAGTTTTTCCATTTGGCGCTGTGTTGGGAAATTGTTTTTCTATATTTTACCTAGTTTTTCTCTTGGTTGCAAAGTATCTTTGGATGAATTTAACCTACTGAATCAAGATCAAAAGTGAAGTAAATAAAAGTCTAAATAAATAAAAAAATTTATTATTACAAAAGTTCTGATTTATGTACAATATAAAATTAGGAATTGAATTGAAATATTGAGCAATTTAAGTTAAATTTTCTCCTCTCTGTTTTAACATTAAAATTTCTTTTGTTTTGATTGCATTTGTTAAATGAATGAATAACAATTTTGAAATATTTTGACCCCTCTCATTCTACCCTCTCCTTTTTTTTAGTTTTTTCTTCAATAATGAAGAAAGAAAAATGTTTTTCTCCTTAACAATGTCCGCATTGCTTGCAGCTCATTAATTTCCCAAAGGTTTTCCTCTCAATTTTCACCCGTCTCTTTGATTTTTTATCTGCATTTCCGCATCAAGTTTTGTGTGTGTGTCTGACGCACACGACGAACATGCAACTGTTTGTTGCATGTTGTTTGGCTAAGGAGAAGCAAACACGCCTACAAATTATGTCAAACAAACAATCTGTTGACGAAAAATCTCATTTGGCCACTGTGCCAGGCAGCAGCAGCAGCTGCCGAAAGTCAATCAATTAATTAATTTTCATCTTCTCTCCAGGCAGCAGCCATCACCAAAGTGGTGCTTTGCTTTTGTCCGAAACGAAACTACATAATTTGTAAGTTTTTAAGTTTTTAGCTTTGTTTTTCGCCTTTAAATTTAACCTTGAAGTCTGTTGACAAAAGCACGAAATATATGCGGCAAAAATGTACTGGGAAAACCGGTTCTCGCTTATCGTTCAAATAGTTTCGCATTCTTTAACGTCTCCAGTGAGCCATTGAATTTAAGGTGGAGCAGCTGAGATGAAGTCCGGCGTATTGACTAAGCGCTTTGGGCCACCGGGCGGGCCCCCTGCTCATTAAGCTCTTAAAGCGATTATTAAATGGAATTTGATATTGATGAATATTTCGGATTTTACTTAATTAAGGGAATTAAAACTAATACAATTGTTAGGCTCTAGATTTTAGGGATTTCTTATCAATTGTAAAATAGTTCTATAGTGAATTTGATAATTTTATAAGATTTTTTATATCTGAGATATCTTATATTTTATTTATTAGAATAAATTGTTAATTATAAATTTTTTTGGAAGAAATGACAAACTCTTGGCATTGCAAACAATTCACATAATTAAAAGATTTTAAAAGATAATACCTTTACTAATCGATAACCCATATTGATCGATAACAAGCGTTCATTAGACTGTTTTTTATCGGTAGTAAATATTAGGGTGATATGTATGAAATTATTCACACACCTTTTTTTTTCAAATGAAGAAATAGCTCGTCTTTATTTATTTTATTTATTGATTTATTATCTTATTTATTTATTTATTATTTTTTTTATTGATTTATTTTCTCATTATTTGTTTATTTTCTTAATTATTTATTTATTTTCTTAATTATTTATTTTCTTAATTATTTATTTATCTTCTTATTTAGTTATTATTTATTTATTTTCTTATTTATTCTCTTATTTATTTATTTTCTTATTTATTCTCTTATTTATTTATTTATTATCTTATTTTTTTGAAGTATTATCTTATTTATTTATTTATTATTTTAATTATTATTATTATCTAATTTATTTATTTATTTTTATTCAGATTAATATGAGCCCGATGAGCTCTTCTGCGGCAAAACCAGAAACTTTTTGTAATTATCCAGCCTGAGATGGGTATTACTTTAACCCCCGAAAACGACGGGTATGTATAGCTGATAACAACTGTTTTATCAAATTTTATCTATTAAAACTATTTATTATGAGGTTATAATACTACTATGTTCTTATTTCTTTTCAGGCTTGATTAAAGAAAATTAGAAATAGCTTTGCTTTTGATCCAGATTAATGAGCCCGATGAGCTCTTCTGCACTAAACACATAAACTGTTTGCAATCATCCAGCCTGAGGTGGCAATAAAGCGACTCAACTTTAAATCCAAAAAACGACTGGTAAGTAGAAAGAAGTCTTTAATTTTTAATTCTTAATTTACCCAGAATTAAAGATTTATTCAACACATCCCGAAAACCAAATGTTTTGTGATCTTTTCGCCGGCTAAAATAGTTTTCAGAGTTTTAGTATTTCCAGTTGGGAAATTGGCACAACTTTGGAAATTCTGGTATATCTCTGGGACCTTTGCCTCGGTTAATTCTTAAATTTTTATAATGTAAATTTGTGTTCTAGATCCCGTACTCCTTATCGTCTTCGACCTTGAAATTCGTATAACAAAAATGTTCAAAAAGAGGCAAAGGCATCCTTAGAGATGCAAAAAATATTTCTTTGGCTTGCAACAAAGTGTTTTTTTTTTATACAATTAAAACTTTGTTAGTCAGAGTCGTTGCAAGTCACCTTATAATTGAGGTGATTAACTCTAAAGGAATGTGGCGATGCAGTATCCATGGGATTCGCTGGGAAACTGCATTCTGAATTGGTGCCAAGTCCAGAGTTATTTTTGGTATTTCGGCTGACTTGCTGCTTATCTATTCTGTCTTGCATTGGGGAAGCACTCGCAGGAATCTTTGTTTTGCTTGAATTAGGCATGGACCGCCACTCCGGTCGCTAAGATGCAGCCGCCAGATACATTTCAAAGGCTGCTGTTGCTGTGCGTATCTAAAAATACAAACCGAAGCCATTCCATCATGCCTAGAAAACAACTCTATGAATAGACGCGAAATGAAGAGCGAGAGGAATTTTTATTATCAACTCTGGAGAGGGGGGCGAGTTTTATGCTTCTCCCTCGACTTTTATCCAGATTTAATTGTGCATCTTTTGGCCTGCTCTTTGCCTCTCGATCTTTGGATTTAAATGAACCACAGAGCGATAAGCGAAGAGTTGAACAGATTCTAGGGGGAACAGATTCTTTGGGGAAAAGGGGGGAGAATCAGCTTTATAAATAAAGCCACCAACAACATGTGTGTGTGCCTTGAAAGCGAATTGTGGAGGGTCGACAGAGCAAAGATTCCAAGACACATGTCTTCGCCTTTTTTTTTTTTGCCATTCTTAAAGTCAAGGATATGATTTACTGCAATTTCCTTTTTGACAGCTTGGAATCTGGCCTTAAAGGAAGCGTGGAAATGAAGGGGGAGGTACATTCAAGAAGACCCTAGCTGGAATGCATCTGATGGGCTTTAAAATTAGAGTAAATTGTGTGTCGATGGATTGGATTTACACGCTTTTGAGGGGGGGAGACCCTCATCGAGGATTGAAGGGCATTGAAATCGGGTGATTAATGGTACGTTTTAATTAAATTGAATTGAATTAAAGGCAGATAAATATTAAATACATATAATTTTATAAAGAAACCCTAGAAAAAAGAAACCAATAAATATTAAAACTAAATAAATCTAATCTTAACCTTCAAGGCATTATTTTTGCTCGTAATATATGGTTATATCAATAAAAATTGCTTTTAAAAGTGATGGACTGACCAAATGTTTACATCCAAAAGCACTTTCCGGAGAGTGGCGGCGACTCGTAATTACCCAAACGAACAATTAATAACAGAAAAAAACCTGTGAACCAAAAACCGCTGCCTTGGGCACAAAAAACAAAAGAAAATCCAAGGAAAAGCCGCCGCAGCCAAATGAGCAAAAGTAAAAGTCCCACACACACTGACCTTTGCAGGAGGAGGAAGAAAATGTGGTTGGAAAATAACCGAAATTCCCACACACCACCCGAAGATCTCTTTGATTTTCTTTGTACTTTTTTCATTTTTTGTTTTTACAGGCTGTCAACTGAAGAATTTTCGTTTATTTTTCGGCTTGATTTTGGCTCAAGCGAAAGTCGCCAGTCAACAGTTCGGCTTTTCCTTGCTACCATTTTCAGTTTTTTGTTGTGATTTAATGCGCGCGCGGCTTTTCCACGTAGTTTTCCTTTGGACCCAAGCAGCTGAGATCCCGATTTGCATATCGCATTGCCTGGATCGGCCATGGCAAATAAAAATTTATGCAATTAAGCAAATCGGATGGCGGATAACAAAACCGATCCTTTTCGACTGCAACCCAAACGGTTGCCCAGCGGCGGGTTGGCCTCCTTGGGAGGAGGAAACTCCCCCTTCATGTGTGTGTGGAGTGTGTGTGCTTATCGCTAAATCGCGCTAGTTGAGCATACGATAAATAGGCTCATGGTTAGGGATATGCACGTGACACGGTTTCAGGATATTTGTCAGGATATGTGCAAGTTTTTACTTATTATTATTATTATTATTTATTTTTTTATCACTTTGTATGGTTTTTCATGGCTCAAATGCATAATCTAGTGCTTGTACCCACTCCCCATCTCTGGCTATAATCGCATTAGTCTGGCCCTGTTTACTATTAAGCCACTTTGGACCACCGCTGCCGGTTACCAGGAGGGCGTTACGCCTTGTCGGGCGATAGTCATCGCCAAGATTGCTAGGCTCATAAATTAAACTGGTGAAGTCTCGAGGCTTGACTCCTTAGCTCCTTGCCTGGCTCTGAGCCTTGCATTTCGAGCATTTGTCATCCAAAGAGTGTGCATGTGTGTTGTGTGTGTATAGATTGGAATGGAGCCCCGCCCACACACCCACAAACGAGTCTATACTTTGGGAAAGGTAACACGGTGTCCATCAATTCTTCACTTTACTTTCATTTGCATTTTCGCAGGAGACTTAATTTTTGGTGGGTGTTTTCTTGTCTTTTTTTGAGGCACACTTTGCGTGAATTTATTTATACTTTTTTATTTTGGGGGCTAGTTAATTTTGGCCTCGGCCATGTGAAAGTTTTGCTGCATGCCACAAATTGCACAGACGTGCGAATAGCTATGGCTATAGCTGCCTTGGTCACCTGTCCCTCGGTTCCACATTCATATTTCATGGCGCTCAAAGCTCAAGGAGCCCCCCGAAGGCAGGACAATGAGTCTCCACTCCATTCGCAGTCCATAAATCCGGCAAATGAGGCAGTTCATCTTGTTTTTCGAGGAGCTGCGCTAGCTGGTCTGGTCTGGTCTAGTGCTGTTGTGGCGTAGTGTAGTGCTAAGCCAAGATAATGGGCCGGCTTTCAGTGGTTGTCTGGTTCGATTTAGTTGAAAAGTAAATTGAAAATTGCTGTTAGCTGTTTGGGGCAGACAGAAACCAGAAAATTGGCCGCCGAGTAGTGGGAGAGCTTAAGGGCCTCTAAAGTCATTTTACAGACCTTAGAATTAAGTACATAGTTCATTGACTGACATCTATCGATCGCTTAAATCGCTTAATTCTAAAAGCAAGTATCGCTTTTGGTAAAAGTGTACGCAAAACTATAGTAATTTGAGGGGTAATTTGTTACAGTTTTATCATTATTTTACATCTTAAAGCTACATTTATCGGGTTATTTATTAAACAAATTATTTATTTACCGATTTAATGGTATTTTTGTAATGCTGTTATTGGCAAAATGTTTGAAAATATCTTGGATAAGTGCATTGAACCCGCATAATGCCTTATAAATATCAAGAAAATGATTGCAGACATTGGAAAATATTTACCCAACTCACTAGCACTAGCAGCAGCTTCAATAATTTCCCAGGTTACCCAAGGCGACCATAAATCTCCCCATGGGTCCAATAGGCCCAACCCAAAACCCCGAGCAAAGCAGTAAACCTCCACTTAACCTCCATTTCCCATTCCCATTCCCATTCCCAGACCCCACAGAAACATGAGCATAAATTGAGATTTTGCTAAGCATTTGCAAAACTTATTAAGACTGACAAATGTTGACAATTGACGAATTGGCAATAAGGGGAAGGTGGCAGGCCAGGAGGTAAATCTGTCAGTGGTTCAACAAGCGGTTTTGGCCCGGTCTTGTCTCTGGCTTTCTGCGGTTTTTTTCCCCACTCCCAAATTGGTTTCTGTTGCCATTTCGGTGACATTAATTTACAGTTTGCCAATTGTTATGAAAAAAAAGGAGAACAACGGCAAAACTCATTAAGAAAATGGAGAAAAAAAGAACTTGCAGGTAAACAATTTATGGCAGCAGAAAATAAATGAGTTAAGGAAAATTTTTTGGCAAGTAATACGATCTGCTAAAGAGATCAATTGGCATAATCAGATGAGATTGTAAATTAGCAGGGAAATAAGAAGAGCTCCAGGCAAGAAAAGAAAGTTGCAGGTTATGGCAGAGAAGGATATAAATACGAGAAATTGAAACCGATTCTCAAAATACACTTTTAATATTTAAGAAATTAAATTTATTACAAAATTCGATTATGTATCTTAATATTTAAAATCTAATATATTAATATCTATCGTACTTAGGATGGTTTTTAATCAAATTCGGAATTAAGACTTAAGGCATGCCATTTTCGGTTAAATTTATCGATTCTACCTTTCAGAATTTTCATCCTATTACTATAGGATAAATAAATAAATGTAAAATACTATCATAATTGATCATTCATTCACTGGAATCCTTTTCTACATTAACAAAAGGGAAAGAGGAAGATCAGCAAGCATTATGCAATGATCCGCTGACCACTTCACCATCCTCTGGCACTCTTGTGTTGGCCGTTGGCCACTGAAGGAAATGAGGTGAATGCCTTCTTAGCAGGCGACAAACAAAATAAAAACCAAAACAAACACAAAGAGAGGAAGAGAAAAAGTAGGAGAAGAGGAAGAGAAAGAGCAGGAGAAGAGGAGGAAGCGACAGCCCAAAGTCCAAAAGCCAAGCGAAATCGATATTTTTCAGGGACGACCTCCTCTCAAACTCAAAAGACCCCCCTTCTTGCCACCAATTTCCAAGCATTTTTTCGCTTTTTTCTTTTACTTTTCTTCTTTTTTAAAGCACAGAAAAAAAAAATGTTTTCTGAATATATTTTTATGAAGAATTTATATTATATTTTGATATCGAAATTTTGATATCGAATTTTGTTATCGAATTAAAATTTGTAGAGAATAAATTCAAGTGTTTTTTGGTTTCTCTTGTTTTAATTTGTTTATTAAATTCATTTGTTTAATTGTTTTCCTGTTTACTTGCTTACTGTTTGAATCTAAAAGAGGTGAGAGAATTTTCTTATGTTAATAGGAACTACATATAATAATTTTTCAGTGCACTTGTGGCTGTTTTCAATGCGGTTTCAACAATTTTTTGTTGTGCTCATTCACAGAGGGGTGAAGCTCGAAGAAGTGGGGGAAGTGGCTGGCAAATCCAGGGTATGACTAGTTGCCAACCGGTGGCCGGTGGTGACTCACCCACAGAACATTTGCTGCAAACTTTTGCAGTTCTCTTGCATTTGCCACTTCGCACTCGTATCTGTAGTTGGAGCCAACTGCTATGTTTTATTTCGTATCTGCGGTTTCTTTCAGTTGGTTCTGACACACGTGAAGCCACATCAATCCATCAGCCGACTTGGTTTTCTGTCGCCATTCCCATTTTCAACACAGAATGGCAAATAATTGTTGGTAAAGTGGTGGAAATTGTGTTTAATTGGGAGTTTATTTTTGCCAGATTTTATTTAAGTTACTGAAATGTATAAATAACCAATTTGTTTGTTGGTTACTAAGCTAGAACCAGATTTACTTTCACATTTACACTCTGTCTTCAGTCCCCCTTGCTTGCTGGTTAGAGAACATAAACCTGCTTGGTGTTATCCCCACATCTCAACTGCCGTTCCCAGAGTCGTGGCTCCTCCCTGGAGGCACTACTCAATTACCTGCACTTGTCACAGAGAGAATCTCCAGATAGCTCAGACGGGATAATGACGATCACTTAGCACATGATCCACCATACCATAGTTAGCAAGAAGTTGGGCCTGCTGAAAAAAAATCTAGAGTCATAGCCGATGATTAGCAGCAGCAACAGACAGGCATAAATTCTAAGTTTTATCTTTGGGATTGCGTAACGGTCTTCTTCTCCTGTCTTTCCCCATAGCTTTCTGCAGCCGTAAATGGCAAACACTAATTGCTGCCTGGCCTGGTCGCTCATAAAAAAAAGTGGGAATGTTGCAAGGAGTCGTTATCGTTAAAACAAATGTTTGGTTTTTAAGTCTTGGGGCAATTGCAAATATAAATATTCCCCAAAAGGCTTGAAGAAAAAAGAGGGGGGAAAGCCAATCGCCAATTCGTCGATCGAATGATTGGTCGTTCATCGAAATCATCGGTCCAGTGCGGTCCGATCCGGTCCGACCCTTAGCCCCGGGCTACACACTTGCTTTTTTGTTTAAGTTTTTGGGAAAGCATCTCGGATATTGCATAAGTAGGACAACAGCAGGGCGGGGTCCTCGAATTTTTGTTGGGGAATTTGGGTTACCAGAGAAACAGAGAAAGGAAACTTTGGTGTGCCTCTGTATTTTAAAGGAGGCATAATTTATGCAGAGAACTTTAGGTATTTCATGGGTAAAGACACTGTTGACCCATTTAACAGCCAAATAGCTGATCACATGTGGGTGGAAAATAACAAATTCTCCATTTAAAATGTCACAAAATGTCACATGGATCGAAGTTTGGGGCGAGTTACGGCGAGTCGGCGACGATTTTACAGCCGAAATGTGTGAACAAATGTGTGTTTAATGCCACGCCCCCCTGCCACCCCTCTCGAATATATACTAAACCACCGCCCCTCGATCTCAAGCAGCAAAATGCAGCAATTAATTCTTTAAGAGCTGCTGCAGCCACGTTTTAGGTGTGGAATTGAGTCATTTATGTGGGGGAAAGGGATTTTGAGATATGGCAAATTCCTTGAATTCCAGTTTATTTATAGGCTATATGTGTGGGATATATAATATTTAACATTATTTTCTCTTTGATTTCTGGTTAGTTAACCATTTCCTAAACGATCTTCGTCACGGATTTTCCCACAGCTTAGAGAAATGTGTTTTCCCCCTTTGATTTCCCAACTTGGCATATGGATGAAGCGCAGGCGGATTAAAGAGTGGCTAATTATGCACACGTAGGCCGGATATATCCGATATATATATATAGACAAAGTAATCCGTATGCTAATCGCTTGTGCGGTCAGTCTATGGAGCGTAGGAAGCATTACTTAAACTTAGATTGAAAAGCCCCAGGAAATTGTTTAATTTAAACAGTTTTCGAAATATAAACGAAAGTCTTGTGTTGTGGCTGTGATTATTTTGATGCATTATTAAACATATATTTGCATTTAAAAAAATGCATTTCTTCTTTAATAATCCATCAAAATAAACAGGGTATATTTTTTATTTCAAACTTTGGTTTTCACAAAACGATTTGGTTAAAGTTATATATTTTTTTTCTTTCTGCGATTACTAACAATCCATTTGGGTTTTTAAACGCTGAAAAGTAATGCCAGATCTCCTATTGGACGGCGATATTTTGTAGGGATCGGGCGGCAGGCGTTGCTTTTTTCGAATTGCTGCCTCTTTGGCCAACTGTCTGTACCTTTGCTTACATTCCACGCTCATCTTTCGCCACATGTCTTTGGCCACGATTTGCAGATGGACGAGATCCTTAATGGGCAACCTTCGACTGCCGAGAGGATGATCGGCTGGCAAACCGTATTTCTGTCGCTCTTCAATTAATTTCAGTTCGTAATAACCGGAAACCATTTCGCGCACAAAGTTTTGGAAAGCGGAAGGCACAGCGTGCATCAAATTCCTTCGGTATTCCTGATGCTCCAAGGTGCTGGGCGTAAAATTTACATGGCGACTTACAGTGGGCTTCGGTTTGATTTCTGTATTTTGGTTATTGCTATTCTTGGTGAACTGGGATGGACGATTGGGGGAATCCAAGCTAAGATTCCTCCTGAAAATGTCAGACATTTTAAAGTTCAGATTTTGAAGAGAGGAAAGGCATGGCCAGCTGCTTCTCACTTGTTTTGTTTTCGAATTTAAAAGGGTTATTAAAATAGTCTTATTTCCGGGGGTCAAATATATTTGATTTAATTAAAATAAGCATGAAATCTTTGAAAATTCGAATAGCGGATAACTTTTCGATTTATTGGAATTGATCTAATCAATATGCATATTTTTTAAACAAATACATTTCTATGCTCCTCGCCCTGCAACCCATTTTTAAATATTAAAAAATTTGTTTGCATTTCAAGCTGGGTTTTTAAATTATTCACGATATTTTCAACAGTTTACATAGCAATTGGATCGTTTCAGAAATTTTAAGTGAGTGATTCTTTGTCGGAAATCAATTGTTCCCCTAAGTCACCCATTATTTGCCTTCATGGCGATAACGCTCTCCTCTCCGCAGGCCGCTAGAACAGTGCAGAGGAGATCCTTGCCATCGTCAAACTCGGAGCGCAGTGATCCTCCGAGATCTCCCTCCGGAATTTTGAGATCCTCGCGTATCTCTCCATTGTCTGCCATCAGGGTGACATAACCATCGTCACTGATATCCGTCAGTTGGTAATCCTCGCGCTTTACATGCGGCACATCCATGTTGTGGGTCGAGGGGCAAATGTCCTCGTATTTCTTTTGGGTGAAAATATCAACGCCCACTAGATGAACCTTGGCATGGCCATGCTTTCCGGTCTTTGAGGTGGACATCTCCACGATTTTGCAGGGCCGTCCCTTGAGCATCACAAAGCCGTTCTTTCGCAGAGCCGAGCACTGCATCGGGAAGGTCTTTGAGGCACCAGAGTCAACGGTATCGAACTGGGTGTCGCCGTCGTCTTCCATGGCTAAGTTAATATTTGGTTAAAAGAAAAAATTCAATACAAAATCCATATATTTCCTACTTATTTGTTTATCTTGAATCACCTCTGTGTGTGTGCAACTTTTTACGTTGAGATCTATATATTTTTTGTATATGGTTTTTTATTTTTGCCAACTCCTTTATCCAAAAAGTGAGAACGTATAAAATAAGATACCTTTCCTGCCTGTTTAATGAATTTGAACTGTGCCAAGATATAGTTTTGGGCCTTCAAACCCAAATGGGAAGTTGACAACAAGAGCATAGCCTGCCGCCAATTAATGTTTGAAAATGGAATACTAGATGTGAATTGGGACTAAAATATTTATAATTTTAAATGTTTAATTTGAGATATTTAATTCTTGAACCTGCATCTTTAAAGACTTGCAATCGATCTTGCCTAATGATATGCGCTGTTATAAACCCAGCCTCATTTTTAAACAAGAGTAGATCTCGATCAATTTATCAAAAAAAGAAAAGATAAATCCCTATACTTTGCTTGAATCAAATTAATTGGAGATCATTAAGCGATGGCTTCGCTCTTTTTCCTTGGGGCGTGTCAGGGTCAGTTATGAAATCGCCTCGAATCGTTTATCAAAGTCGTCGGTCGGCGGGGCCCTAAAAATGAGGTGTGGTTGTGGTTCGTGGCTGGTTCATTGACCCACTAAGCCAGAAGCTGGGCCTGGAGTTGTAGCACCCGGACCAGACCTGGCGAGAGACCCAACAATTCCAACGCTATTTGCGAATTTGAAGAGTTTTTGCCGGTTTTCCTCCGACTGTTGCTTGCCATTTGCATTTTCATTAGTTTTTCTTGTGGTTGTGTTTGCTTGAGATACTCTTTCCAAGGAAAATTGGAAAATTCATTTGGGGTTTTATTATTATTTCACTCACTTTAGTAAGGAAAATTGTAGGATTTAAATTTATTAATTTGAATTTATTAATTTGAATTTATTAATTTAACATTAGGTTACCAACACATAGTCTTTCAGCATCGCCTTTTCTATATTTATATATTTTTTTATGGCGTCGATCATCCGCCGGTTGAGGATTCTCCTCAGCCTTCTCAGCCTCCCCCTCACGCCTTCATTTCTCTCTCTATTTTTTAGCTGTCTGTGCGAATCATTTTGAATTGACAGCAGCTCGTTTTGCTTCCTTGTTTGCCAATTGCATTGGCAAACGACTTGAAAGCATTTGCATTTGCACCGAGAGAGGAGGCAGTGGAGACAAGACAGACCCTCACTCACACTCACTTACTCACTCACTCAATCATGCATTCATTCATTCACTCAGTCGCTCATTTAATCATTCGCCCGCCATTCAAATTTTGTAACTGTTTTTGTCTGCCAATTTGACATCTCAGCCTGCTATTTGTTTCTAAGGTTTTTCTAACTTCCCCTCCGAAAATCCCCCCTTTGAGGTGTGTTTCGAGCTCGATCGTGGCCTGTGCGTGGTTTTTGAGTTCGGGATTTGTTGTCATGTCTCTGGGTTAACTGCAATAAATCTGCTAAATACAATTTAATATGATTTTCTTGAGCGGAGTTCGTTTTCGTTTTCGGGAAGCGGGTTTCTGGGCACTCCCTGAATTTAATTGGAACCCTGGGAACCCATGTGCCAGCCCCGCGGGGTGATGTCAGAACATGGAGTTTGTTTATGGGGTTCAGTCTACACAAAAAAAATAAACAAAGAGAAGCCAGAACTCCGGTCGAAACAAATTGAAAATTGAGCAAATAAAATAAATAAAAAAGAAACATTTGTGCTATGTTGACAGCTCACAATTCTGCTGATGAGGGCGGGTCGCGTAATTGAGGCAAAACTGTGCGAGGGAGGGGTTATTAAAGGAAGGAGTTCGGGGAGTAAAAAAAACTATATCAAGAACTCGCATGTGTCACCAATTTTGCTTGTATTTTGCTGGATAAGAAGCGAATGTTCTTTATTTATAGGAATTGCCCAAGAGATTAATGTGGAAGCAAAGAAATTTCAAAGAACTGGTTTCTTAAGTTTCTGATTTCATTTCAGCATTAATTTATTTCAATTTATTCACTGATAATATATTTCTGAGATCATTATGGCCATATAAATCAACTAATTAAAAAAATATCTGCATATCATAATCAATTTTCATTGTAATTTGAATTATAAATAAAGAGAATTAATTTTTTAGTTAGTTCCTGAACTCATTTGGAGTAAAGCGAATATTTTCTCATATTTGCAAACAATATAGAAAATATTAAATATGTATATTATGTGTGTGTACTCTCATTCCCATAACAAACACACCCTCGCGCTTTTCCAACACTCTTTTCCCCTTCTTTTCCTTGGCCATAATATAATGCGTGCTGTTGGCAACAACTCAAGGAAGAAACTGCAAACCAATTCAAAGGCCACTCCCTGCGTTTTTTTCCCCTCTTAGCCAACTGACATAATTCCCAGGGAAAATGTTAAATGCATTGGAAACCACGGTTATGTCTCAATTAGGCATAAAAACCAGTTTATAACAACACCAGCTGCAAAAAAAAAACATATCAACAACTCAAATTAAACTTTAAGAAGCGGCAAAACCAATTCATTATAAAAACAAAACACGAGCCCAGTTTGCCAGCAACAACAAAAACAATTTTGCAAACAATGTGCATTCGGGAGAAAATTGGCAAAGAAAAACTCCACGCAATGCCGCTTTTCCTGCTTCCCATGGCCCCAAAAAGAAACATAAAAAAAGGAAAATTGTTTTTTTATAAATTAATTTCCTTTTGGCGGCCCAGCGCAGTTATGGGAAAAATCCAAGGATGCAAATATAGAGGAGAAAATGGGGAAAAGCCTTTAACCTTAGGCTGCAGGGTTTTTCAGTGTCCGTTTTTTTCGGAACCCTCTGTTGTTGGGGAAAACCCACGCAGCCTTTGCTATTTTAATGGAGACATCAAGCGCTGGTTTCCCTCTCCCGTTGTGTGTTTTTTTCTGTATTTTTTTTGTGGCGCCTCAATTGCTTTTAATGGTCACTTGTGGCGCAGCTCCTCCACCACGAAGTACCGCCTCATATCTCTCTGTAGACCCCGGTATTTCCACACTTTGTCAATGGCCACTGCACTTTCCGTTTGTTTAATGTCGCAACATTGTTGAACTTTTTTATATATGTTTGGTCTAACCAAGAGAGGAGGGTCCCAGTCTCATTGCACTCCACTAAGCACGCCCCCACTTTTCCGCCTCATCTCGCCCACATCTTCTTTCCCCCCACTCACACAGCACGCAATTAAATGCTGCACTCAAATATTGCCCCTTGAGCAGTGTCAGCGAAGCGTTGACTGGCATTCATTCACACAGCTCTATCTATATTTGATTATAGATCTATAAATGTGTCTATATATGGCTTAATTGTTTGTAATGCTTGTAAATGAAGGGACCGATTTTTATTGCCCATTTTATGAGATGTCAGGAGAGGATTATTATTCCTGCAAATAGAGCTGAAAGAATACTATTTATACTATTTTTAATATTAAAGGAAAATTTGTACCTTAAAAGTAGTTTATTTATAAATAGAATTCATAACTTCTCTCCCCCCTTCTCGATCGGCATTTGATATTCGATATTGGATTCCATGGGCCTCCCCTCAGGGTCGTTCCGCTTTGGCTGTCTGCCTGCCTGTCCGTCCAATGCTCTTGGCACGCAATTAGCATTAAAAATTGAATTTGCTTTTCCTAATGCTGTGAGGTATTGCCCAACTCTCGGCTCGGTTTGGTTGTCATTTGAATATTTCATTACCAAAGTCAAGCTGCATAATATCGCAGTACGGTTTTAATGGGTTTGGCTTTGAGCCAAGCGAAACGTAAATTAAAAAAAAAATTTATTTTGAGGTGCTCTTTTTATTAATTTTTATTGAAAAATCATTGAGGAAAGACACCTTGTGGAAGGTTTAAAAAAAAAATTACTTAAAAGATGCAGAAGATCTTAAAAAGAAAACCTATAAAGACTTTAGCATTCTGTGGTTTCTTAAATTAAAGTAAGCCCTTTAGAAAACGTGCCTTGTTTTCTTATGATATTCAAGGAACATATAAAGAAACCTCACCCAAAAATTCATACAAGACTTCGTGTGAAAGTCTGGTTAAAACTGCATTTTAGTTTTTTCGTTTTTCGTTTCCAAACTTTTCAAAGAACTTTCGCGTTTCGAGTACTGCGTATAATTCAATTTTATGGCACTCTGTGCACACCCAGAACGAAATCGGCTTTCCTTCAATGCGGCAACCTGTTCCCAAGTAAACCACTAAGTCCATTCATCAACCTGGCCAACACCTCCCTCCCCCACCCTGCCGCGGTTACCTGTACCTGTCTCACTGCCTGCCCACAAGTTCCGACACTTCACTTGACTTGACTTGGCGGCACGCACTTCCCCATCGGAGATAAGAGCAAAAAATAAAAAAAAAAAACAAACCAAACCAAAAACTGAAAACTGAAAAACCGAGAGCGCCAACAAGATAATATAGCCGACTTTCCAATTGACCCAGTTAACACGCATACAGGCACAACAACAGGCTTGCTTAATCCGCAAAGGGTTCGTTCGTTATAAATAATCTCGGTTGGACGGAAACAAAGTTTTGCGGCTTACAATTAATTAGAGAAACACGCAAGACAAATGAATTTTGATAAGTTTATCGCCGCAAGAGATCGGGGCGAAGATCGGGTGAAAAAGATTTAAGACCTTATTAGCGCTTTCTGATTTCTTTAGGGGGAACTGGGCTTATATCTATGAATCAAATGGGGGTTACCAAAGTTTCTTTAAAGTAAACCAAATTGAAGAGATTACTTGCCGAAAAAATGTATAAGAATTCGGCTAAGTAAGGATTGATATTTTAAATAGTTTATTAATTTTATATTTCTTAAATATCACACAATTTTCACTAATATTTTCACAACCCAGAAATCTGAAGAAATTCTTGAAATACCATTTCCACTAATATTTTCACAACCCACAAAGCTGAAGAAATTCTTAAATATCACACAATTTCCACTAATATTTTCACAACCCAGAAATCAAGTAATTAAAGCTTTTTTCCCCATTATGGCAGCACACCTCAAAATTGATTTCTCAAATTGAGTAATTAAAGTTCTGCCGCAGTCGCACCTCCAATTCGATGTGTGTGTATGTTTATCGATCAAAAATCGAGTTCTAATTGAATGTTGAGGGCGTTTCCCATTTTCCGGCCTGCTCTATATGCCAAAGACCGTTAGGAAAACATATACATACTATATATGATGATGGTGATGATGATAAGTGCATTTGCAGTGCATTTTTTTATATGGGGGAAATAAACTGAAAAGGAAAAACGTATCCATGACTGCATTTACCTGCCCAAAACAGCTGACTAATGGTGCACACAAAAAGTGAGGGGGGGAAATGAGGTGGAAAAGCACACGCCCCCTATCCACCGCCCATATTAAGGCGTGTAATTAGTTTTGAATAGATATTCCAGACGAGAAGGAGATAGGCTGAGTGACTGATTGACTAGCTTAAAGGGGGGCGGGAGGTAGGGTCAAGTTCATGGCGTTCCCAGACCGGTTCTATAGCTTCTCCTTCTAACCACTATATCCATTGCCATGGCAAGAGGTCTTCCATGTTTATCTGGGAAAAAAGGGGAAAGGGAAAATCCTGCATTTATTATTCAAGTTGAAGTTGCGCGAAACAAAGTGCCTGCGCAAAGCCAAAATCAATAAAAATTAGTCGACACTCACTGACAATGCATTTTCAGAGGGGGAAAAACTTTGCCAGCTGTCAGCTTGTGACATTGATATAAAAAGGAGGAAGAAAGGAAGGACCCATGACTTTGACTTTGCTTTAATGCATTTTTCCAGGTAGGAACACTCAGGAGTGTGTGTGTGTTTGCCTGCGTCATTTGAAACCATTCAAGTTAATGTGGGAAAACTTACAAAACACAGTTTGAGGGAGGAGAAGCAGGGTGCTGTTTGCTGCCAGTTCAAGTTTACTTACAGGTGAATCTTAAATGTTAGTAATCGGATTTAAATATAATTTTACTTTATAGTAAAATTAAAGTAGTCTTTGGCATCACCTAATGCAAACTACTCCCAAGTTTTCCACCTGACTTAAAGACTTTGATCGATTGTCGATCATTAGCGATCATCTGCGGCCATGTTAGTCATTTGTCAAACAGTCTCTGAGGGCCTCTCTGGCTTGTTACTCACTCCTAGCAACAAAAAAAATCAGTTAAATTAATTAAAACTGCCTAACAGAAGCTGTGGCGGCAATCAACCTGCAACTAGCAAGCGGCAACTGGCAGCACCAGTGGCCGCCGCATCACGTCATGTCGCTTAAAAACGTCATTAACATTAACATTAACCTAACCTCCTCAAACAACCGGTGGACTTTTCACCTTGAAGCGGTCGGAGACTGCAATTTTCCAAACGAGACAGAAATCAACTCATTAAAAGCCCGCCTGCCACAGTGAGAGTCCAATGGAAATGGAAATGAAAATGAAAATGCCAGACTGGAGGAAAAGAAAAGCAGGTGGGAATCGGGGGAGTTGAGTTGAGTTGATGAGGAGGCCGAAAATCAATGCGGGTGTCTGCCAGCCAGCGTCTCCTTAAAGCCAACATTCACTTGTCGCCGGCGTTGAAACAGAAGCAACATGCAACGGCAATGGATGGAAAAGAAGAGGAGGAGGAGGAGGTGGAGGATGAGGAGGCGGCGGAGGAGGAGGATGAAGACAGGAGGCCGTAAAAGATGCAGTGGGCGTCCTGGCTATGGCTACTGTCACTGGTCAGCATCTCGGCTGCCTTGTCTCCGCCTTGGCCAGGCGAATGTGAAATGTACAAAATGAAATTTATATCATGTAATTTTCCAGCCAAGTGTACCACCCACACAAATGAAAACTCTGGCGCCTGCAAACAGTGGGAAAAAACATATATATTTTCCTATTCGATGTGGGGATAAAACGAGAATTTTTTTAAGTTCGTAAGCTAAAGATTAGTAATACAAGAAAAGTAATTTAAATAAATAACCAGAAAGCGATTAAGGCTTATAGGAAAAAGTTAGAAAGCCAGGTGAAAATCAAGTTGAGGTTTTTCCTTTTGGCTACGCACAATTTGACTTACTTTTCTTTGAACAATTTCTTGTCGCCAGCCCAAAACTTCTTTTTCTTGTCTTAAATTCTCTTATTTTTCACCTGCTTACTCCTCTCCTCTCGGAGGCCACAAATTTCACCCATCAGCCCACAAAAAAAAAGTCTTGACAAATTAATAAAACAACTTGTCAGGTGGCTTTCCGCAGAGGAACCTGCGGCTACTCATTCGGTTTTTGGAGGTGGCTCCGGCGGTGGTGCTGATCTTTTGCAAATTGCATTCTTAATGGCGACTGTCGAGCTGCAGGCGAAAAAAAAGAGTTAGATGCAAATGACTTGGGCAGTGCCAATTGCCAGTCTAAAGAGGGGAAAGGAGGGGGAAGCCATTTGGAGAGTTGTTTGCTCACTTGCCAAGTTTTCAAAACTCACGCGGAATGTTGTTGATTTATTTGGGAGTGCGAATCAGGCTCAAAGAGTTTGTAAACTTCAAAGGAAAGTGTTACACATTTGCATATTCAACGGAAATCTTTAATGTTTCTTGAAAAAGATTTTATATTTCAAAGTTTATTAATCTATAAATTGTTTTACTTAAGACTTACGATTTGATTCGTCAAGATTTGAGAGAAATATCTATGAAATAATCCCCCCATTTTCACAGATTTGCCCGCTTAAAAGTTCACATTTTGATTTGAATTTTCCGCTTAAAAACTCCAAAAACTTTCCATCGGCCTCATCAATTTCACTTTTGGAAACAAGTGTCATTAAATGCATTTCATTTGAAATACTTTCAATCGAATGCCGCCCTCGCATGCCAAACGGTTTGCTGATTTATGACCATTTAATTACCGTTCAGTTGAAGCAATAAAAACATAAAAACAAATGCAAAATTAACAATGCAAATTGCATTGAAAAAGGAGAAGAAAGAAGAGAGGAGAGTGTCTGGAGGCGGCGCCAGGTCATTGATCGGAAAATGTAAAATGTGCAATAAAAGGAGGTATAATTTTTTCAGTAATTATAAAAGGTCTGTCGTGCCGGCATTTTTGCCTATTAGAAATGTGTTAAATTTTCGCCTAACTGTTCAACGGGACAGACACACAACGGCTGCTAATTAAAATTCAACGTTTGCTGCTCCACCACCTTTAACCGGCTAATTTTTTTTTTGGGGTGGGCTAACAAACAGCAGTCACAACAGACTAAAAAAACTAAAAACCAACCCAACTAACATTGTGTTGTTTTTTTCGTTTTGTAAACTTGGCCCAAACACGCGATGGCCGCGAATATTTACAGCAAATAAAATTGAATGAAATTTTGAAAGGGAGATGGCAGTTCTATTTTTGTAATACCCTTAACCAAGTTTGACTAAAGTTTAGGAACTAATTTACCCAGAGAATCGTACTTTATCTTTTAAGAGCAGACTCTAGAATCATTTCCGATCCTATATAATATAAATATTTTTTGATAACAGCCAGACAATATCCAAACTAAGGACATTTTGTATAAGATTTTTACCTAAAGAACCCCTATTAATAAAATATTACAAACTCTCCTAAAAGGTAAACACTATCCACTAGGCTAGTGATAAAGTTCACATAGTTTGCATGTTAAAGATCCATAAAAAGCAGACTTCACAAACGGAACTTGGTGACTCTGAAGAGTGTGGGGGCAGCAGAGACCGCCGCTCAACATTGACATTCAGGAAGGACACACACACACATGGTGGGTGTTAATTCCTAAAAAGGGGAAGTGGACTATGTATTTGACCAGCTGTCGTTCCTGTGGCGCGGGGGTGGGATGATAAATAGCCAGCAACCTGACCCAAATAGGCTTCAAAATGAACGAAATCCGAATATCTCAAGTTCAGGCCTCAGGCCCAAAAGAGGTAACCTTAACCCCCATGATTAACCGCCGATGGGGTTTCACTCAATGTGAAAGTGCCGCGTGCCTTGTGCGCCCGTCGCACACACAATGCGAGCGAACAGTTCGTTCGAGTGTCTTGCTAGTATCTGCTAGATGCATTTATGAAATGAACTTTTCCAAAATATTTTATTTTTTGGTTTTTTACGGGCACGTATTGCGTTTGCTTTTCCCAGCCTTGAGATCAAACAATGAGATCTACTTGGCCTGGCTGGGATTGGATCGGGTTGGGGTCGGGGAACAGGAATGGGGAGTATTTTGTAAGACACCTGAGGCAGCGAGGCAACGTCGGCGGCCGTTGCATGTCATTTTCTGACGCTATCTCAATAATTCATACGCAATTGTATTGAACAATAAATTAATCACACGAACAAGCCGAAACAAACCGTGGTAAAGTCAGGCTCTAGCCAAGCCGAAACCAGCCACACAGACACACATGTGACTCCCCAACTCTGGGATCCCGGACTGCCATGATAAACGTCATAAACAATGAGCCAAGTGAGTGAGATGGCTTCGTGTCACGTTTGGGTTCGAGCTAAAGAAATATAATTTATAAAACAAAAAATTATAAATTAATTAATAAGTTATATAAGAAATATTATTGAATTTTTCTATAATTCATTTATATACTATACTTTTTGTTGAACCTTTACCACTCACGTTGCCATCTTCAAGTCGTAAAGCCGTTGCACAGATGCACATTTGGCAAAATGCATAAATATTTATACCAAACACGATCTCCGGCCAGAAATGTCGGTGGAAATTAAAAGAGCAATTTTCCAATTGAACAATGAGGAGACGGGGCTGTGGCAAAGGAGGCAGTTACCAAAGGAAGCAAAGATCAAACAAAGATCGAACGTGTTTCGGGTGCAAAAGTCAATTAATCATTAGAAAAAACAAACTGAAACTGAAACCGAAAAACAACAAAAGCCGATTCCATGTTGCATGTCTCCTTGGCTTTGATGGAGCCACAGGAAGTGCTGCTGCAGAGTTTGCTTGGTGGCCAAAGTAAAAGTCCCAAACTGTGCGACAATGGCCAATGGTTGCATTTTCCACAATTAACGAACATTTTCCAGATGCCAGGGACACGCTTTGGATCCCCGAAAAAAATTCCAACAAGTATCTCAATTTCAATTTCATGTCACTCAAAAGTAAACGAGTTTCTCTCTGATTTGTCTTTTTTTTTTGTGCGTTGATGCCTTTTTAATTGCTGCTAAAATCTGCTTTGTTTTTATTTCTGCAACTGGAATAATTGAAAAAAATATGAGTCAGTTGGGGCTGAGGCAGTCATTCAGTTAGTCTGGTTTTTTTCTTTCACATGAGAGGAGGACTTTTACATAATCGAAACCAGGCGGCGACCTAAATATTAAAGGAAAAACTTGATATTGAGCAATTTGGGTTGGCCAATTAAAAGCCAATTGGGACCAAGAGATCAGACACAGCGGCCAAGGCGCTGCAAGTCCCAAGATGAGAGAGGGAGGAGGCCAGCCGAGGTGCCGAGATATTTATCAAGCCCAAAGATCTTGAAAGCTAAGAGCTTTAGCCTCTAATTACTGATTGTTAACAAGGCAACTTATTGATTTCTGATGAGTCTCTCAATTAATCTAGCAAATAAAGGGTAAAGATTTTATTACTGAAATACTGAATGCCTTGCGAATGAATGGATTAGTTAAAAATCAAGATCAAGCTGTATTAAATTGTTTTTAAAAGTCAGCAAATCCACTGATCTTGACATTATCTCTGCCTCAAGCTTAACTGTCAATTAATTGTCACCACCAATCCACTGTTGGTGATCTCTTTTAGCCCAATTGATCGTATCTCAATGCGAAAAGTCACTTCAAGTTGTCGCCAGCTGAATGAGATCGTAACTCATAGTTAAAGATCACTTTGGTTCCATTAGTTGATAAAAGAAAAAACTTTAATAAAGACCACCTGAAGATCTTCGATCTCTACTCACCTGAGGACCTTTCACACTTTGAAGCCAAAATGAAAAACGAAAGTAAACAAAACCAAAACTGAAAACAAATCGAGACTCTAATTGTTGGACTGTCTTCCTCGGTTTATGGCTTGTCACAGCTTGACGCGGCTTTAATTGAGTTGCGAATAAAATGGAGCTGTAAACATATCAATTACCTGCCAACTCCCCACCCCCCCATCTTTCGTTTTGGCCCAATTATTGGATCGGCCTCTTACGCATAGCATCCCTCCCTCCCAGCCTCTTGCCTTGATTTTTCCTAACGTCTAACTAACGTCTACTCTCGTTTCCTCTGTTTATTTCGCTGCAATTGCTGCATTGGCAAAAGTTGGCTAGCAAGATTTATCACCTGGCGGGTTCGCGCCTGCGCCATCTCTCTTCCCTCATTAGCCCCGCATCTTGGCCCCCGATTCTCACTTTTTCTTTCTTTGGATCCCCAACTTGTTGCCTGGCATTTTATCAAAAACGAATCTGTGGCATTTCATTCGAGTCTTTGGTGCCTGAATACTCGAATGCTGAATACTGGATGCCGCCGTGTGCCGAATGCCAGCCCACACATATATCCCCAACAAGTTGATTATCATTTTTAATACCCTCACTGAAAGTTTGGCATTTGTTTTTGAACATTTCTTAAAATTAACTTCATTAAAAGAAATTAATCAAAAAGTTCTAATCGTGAGCCCCAATTTTAGAGCAAGAATTCATTTATTGCCTTAAAAATAAGCAGAGGAAATCTCCCCAAAAAGGGTATAGATTATTCGGCATTAATTTGTGACTTTTATTTTGATTCCACCAATGTGTGGTGGCTTTCCTTGTGTGTCTCCACTTTCCACGTTGCAGTAGCAGTGGCAATGGAAGAGTTTGTCATTGTTTTTTTTTTTTAACCCATTGAGAAGAGGCCGTCGTCGTCGTCGTCGTCGTCGCAGTTGGAAGTCGCGTCATAGTTAAAGAAAAGCATTTTATCTATGAGTTGTCAATGTGCTGCTCGCGGAGGCATTGTTTTTGTTTGGTTTCAAGGCACTCGCCGCTGGATTTTTAGCTGCCTTTTGCCGGCTCCGAAAGTGAATCTCAAATATTTCTTGATGGCAATCGGCTGGAAAAGAGCCAAGGATGGCGTGGCATGGCCTGGCCTGGGATGATGGTGGCACCCATGTTCGATGTACGTCAACAGAATTTGCGAACAAGGTCATGTGTGGTGGAGCTGGTGGAGGGAAAAGGGGGGAGCTACTCCGTCCATAGCACATATCGCCAGCATCTTGCAGCTCATTTGGTATTATATGGTAGATATATATGGTGTATTTTGTTGCTTTTTGGTATTGGTGGAAGAAATTTTCCGTTGTTGGTTTTGTTTTGCCAACGCATTTCACTTTCTATTGCATTTCGAATGCATTTTTTTTCATTTCACTTCACCTCGCCGCAGCTCCTCTTCCTCTTTCACTTTCCGTCGGGGGGACGTGGACTTCTTTAATGAACCCAAGTGGGGATTATATTCAAGTTGGTTCTTTTTCACACGAAACACTCCAATTGATATCTCTCAGTTCTTTGAAAAAGCTCTTGAATTTGCTTTTTGTTTTCATTATTAATTTCCTTTGTTTGTGCCAAGGCAGCCGAAAATGTTGCGTTTAACTGACTCTCTGTCTCACCTGACAGAATTTCTGTTTGTTGTTCCGCATCTGGTTTTTTCACTTTCGGATTAAATTTCAGTTTGGCGCAAAAACAAAAAATAACCAGGAAAAAAAAAGACGAAAACAAAAGAGTTATGAGAGCGTTGGATAAGCGAATAAGAGAATGTGTCAAGTATTGGGTGCTTGGCATAAAAGGGTTCTAGAATTACGCTTAGAAATTTTTATATTTAAAACTAAGTGAATAGTGAATGAATGTCTTGAGTAAGAGTACAGTTGCAGCTTTAGTTGAGTTCCTAAAATTGTTTTTATCAAGTTAAGTAATATATAAAATAGAAAAACAAATCAAGTATAATAATACTATAAAATAAAATAAATGGATAAAAATAAAAGCAAATAAATTAAGAGAAATTTACAGGAATAATGAAATATTAAGTGAAAAAGAAAAAAACTGAGCAGAATTGAAAAGAAATAATAAAACTAAAAGAAATAAACCAAAATTAATAAAAATGATAAAAACAAATATTTATAGATGATCGAAAAATGCAAAGAAATTAAAAAATAATTCTTTTTAAATATTTCTATCTTAAAATCATACAATAACACTTATTATTTCATTAAATTTGCATTTCATTTCAAGTTTATTTCATGAATCTTACAAATAATTCGTATATTATTTCATGATGCATTTTAATTACCTAAATAAATCATATTCAGATATAATTTAAAGCCAAGACACCTTTGCAAGTTCCCTTATGTTGGCACCCATCAAAAGGCAAGGCAAATTCGGCCCACTCGTCCGAAAATGAAGTATATTGAATTTCTAGCACTCTCGCTCCTCTGAACCGAACCTCCTCCTCTGCCCACTTGGCCCCTTGACTCCGTAACTCTGTAACTCCGCGACCGACTTGGAAAGGGATCCAATTATCGCCTGGAGACGTTGTCGTCCGCCGCTGCTGTTGCTGTTGTCGACCGCTGACGATCGACGTTTGTGCCCATTTCCGACTTTAACAACTTGACCACAGCAGATATACCCCCTACCCACCCGCTGTTGTCCCCCTTTTAGAGTTTGTGCTTTTTTTTTTAGGTTTTGTTGTTTAAAGTAAAACGCCGTTCATTTGTTTTTTTCTGATTTTTATTTTTCCCCCCCTTTTTTTTGTTCGTGCAAATTTCGCAGAGTTTGCAGTTTTGGCTGTGGCTGCTGCCGTTGGTTGTTGCTTTTCACAAATTGCCTGTAAATGATATTTTCACAACTCGCATCGATTGAGCCTCTCCCCTGGCGAAAACCCCTTGTAACCCCCTGGGCGGCCCAGAAAAGTGAGAGAGTTCGTGGAGGTTAATGCGACCAATAAATTGTTGTTGTGCCGATGTTGATGTTGCGATGCTTTATGAGCCATATTTTTTTCTTGGGTTCGGGAATGCCGGCCCAAAGTTGGATTTGCTGTTAGCCTAACGGCAAATGACGGGAAATATTGAAATTTCGCAGCGTAAAATTGTTTTCAATTTAATCGACATTGTTCAATTTTTCATGCTCGGGAGTCCGCGGGAGTTGTCGCTGTTTGAGTTTTTCCAAATTTTCCTCGTTCTCCGTTTTTGTGAATTTTTGAGTGCAAATATAATTAATGATAATGAATTGTTATGCGAGACGCCCCCGGTCAGAAAACAACAACAACAACAAAGGAAACATCAAGCGAATTGCAGCGAAAAAATGTCGTGCAACTTTTAAAGTTTGTGGGAGTTGTTTGTTGGGAATCATTTGGCTTATTTTTGCTTTTGGGGGTTTTCCAGAGCTCAGTGCTGATTTATCACTGGAGACAGCTTTGAGGTTGTCTGCGGAGAGTGTCTGGCGAAAGGTTACCATCAAAATTAGGCAGGGGAAAAGGGAGGGAAAAATGTAAAGGAACGACTTGGGAAATACCTTTGTTTAGGGAGTGGAATTTAAAAAAATATAATTTTTGTAGAACTTTAAAAAGTCTTGACTTGATATTAAAAATTTGATATTTAATTTGAAATTTCTTCATTTAAATTTCGCACCAATCGAAGCCATAAAAAAAGCCATCATATAGAAGGAAGCTAGTTACGAAAGTGCCATCAAAACTGATGAGATGATACCCCCTTTCCCAGGGTATCAAGGCAAATAATGTTGGCGGGTAAAAGTTGATGGTTTATGCCTCAGTTTCTGCGGTCGGCTTGCTCTCTCTCCGCTGGCGTATTATGCAATTTTTTTTTTTGTGTTTGCCAAGTGCTAATCTCGAACATTGGTAAACAATTTTCCACATTTTCCACTCGGCTGTGCGCTGCCCGCCGTTGTTGTTGTCATTTGTCAAACTTTGCTTCCGCTCAATTCAAACTGAAATTCAAAACATTTTCACATCACTTTTCTTATTTGTTTTAACACGCATTTATTTATCCCCAACTTAAATTTTCTTCCTATCTCGTTTCAGCTCTGAAAGTGAATTGAATGGATTATTCGAATGGAGGAGCAGCAGCCGACTCACTGATTGTCCAATGAATTTCGACTTTCGCAAAATTTGCGCGCTTTTCACACTCGATTATGTGAGTAATTTTCAGTTAATTAACTTTGGCCAAGAGCGAAATGCTACAGATGGGTTTATTAGCAGCTTCCATTTGTATCACCGAATCGGTGGTGGCTGTCATGTGAGTGGCATAATGGGTTAATTAACAGAGTTGAAGTTTGAAGCATGAATTGGAGTCTGGACTTGAGTCATTAAGTTGGTTTTAATTGAAGAAAACTGCCTCGAATGCGGGGGGCAAACTGTATCATTTCAAAAGTGGGTCAATGTCAGAGTCAAGGGAGTCATATTAAATAGGTTGTTTTATTTATATATGTATTTCCTTAGTCCCCTTTAAATGGAATAACTAAGCTTTGAGTTGTATACTTGTTTTAGACTTCACTCCCAAAGCAACAAATCAGAATATACATAATTTTCATAAATATCTAAGCCTTCCTGCTGCTAATTGGATTCCTTGAATTTATGCTTTTCTGGCACCACTTAAAAACCCCTAATTTGCTATTGCATACAGCATACAGATCACCTCTGATCAGCCACTTTGAGGGGGTGTGACTTTGGGTTATTTACAGCCTCCGCCACCTGTCACCGCCCCGAAAGAGTTATCACCGCCTCTGTTCAGTTTGTTAACTTGGTTTATTTTTTTGGTGGGTCAGTCATAACAAATGAACGACTTGGAAAAAAGGCGTGGCAAATCGGGACTAGTTTTTCCTTAATCTTTTCTTTTCGTTAATTTTATTTTCTATGCCTCTATGGCCTTTTCTGTCTGAGTGTGCCACATATGTAATGTGTTTGTGGCTGCAAAGGTGGGGATCGCAGAACATGGGGAAAACGTGTTCCAACAGCAAAAACACGAAACATTTATCATATGCTCAGGAATGTCGCCGATGGGGTAGGGGGAGAGGGGTGTATGTTGTGTGTGTTGTGGGGAGTGGATTGGAGTCAAAAATGTTTATAAGTTGTAGACAAATTTCTTTGGCGACAAACTCAACAAATGCAACTGAAAAGAAATACAGTAGAGCTAATACTAGAAATATTTATTTATTTAAAAAAATAACTAAAGAGGAATATCTATATAATATTTATATATTTTTAGATCATTCTTCAGAATAAAACATTTCTAAGTAATAATTATAGGGGAAAAAGCCGTTCCTGAATCTTATATTTATTCCAAAACAGAATTAAACTTTCCTTAATCTAAAATGTATTCAAAAATTAAGTTAAATGCGGAAAGACTGTATTTAAAACCAGGTAACAGATCGGTAGAGAGGGCAAATGTTGGGTGGTTTCAGTGGGTGGGGAGGTGGCAACACAATGTTTGCATGTTTCTCAAAATTTGTCCCCACTTTTGGAGCCACGATAACTTTCGTTAGTTTTTTTTTTGTCTGCTTATTGTTTCCCCAAACTCCTTTTAATGGTGAACGAACCACTTCTCTAATTGCTTTTGCACCAAAAATCAACCGAAATAAAACCAAAACAAAGGCAGCTCCTGCGCTGGACCTCAGGGTCCACCGCCTTTATTTCGTGTCCATGTTCCATGTCCGCCAGCTGTCGCACTCTGCCTTTGCAGTTGCCTTTTTTCTTTATTTTTTCTTTGTATTTTCTGTATATGTTTTTTATTTTTTATTTTATTTTTGTTCCCCTTTCCCTTGGCGGTGCAGAGAAGGTGACAAAGTCAGGGGAGGAGGTTCATGGCAAAGGCGAAGGAATTTGCAATGTTTTCATTTTTCAGTGCGACATTCAGACAAATGTTAACCAAGTGAGTGGAGTGTGTGGATACCCTGGCAATTTTGGTGGTCCTTTGGGGTTGCATAATTATCAATCAAGATCAAGAATTAAACATGAAAAGATATCAAAACTTTTTAATGATAAACACATGGATCTTGGCGACCGAGAAATTTATATAAAATATTTAAATTATAAAGAGTAAAGTTTATTATAATAAAATAAAATAATATCAGAACCAAGTCCCTGAATCACAATTACTAAGAAAGGGTAAAAATTAAGATATAATATCTTGATCAGTGTCTATCGTATATCTCCTGCTATCCCTCTCCGAGATATATCTTCTGTGCCGACCGATAAAAGTTTGTCAAAGCCCGACACGACCACAACAAATTAAACAATTCATTGTCTCAGGGGTGCCCAGGGGGGAAAATTAAACTGGGTTGCACTGGACCACATATTGTGATTGTTTTTTGTGTTTCTGCGGTTGGCGTGCTGCGGTTTGCTTTAATACCTTGGCCCCTCAGCTTTTCCGCTTTCCCCTCCGATCGATATATGTATTGTGAAAATATTTCTGCCGTTGGTTACAAGTCAATATAGTTATTGTTATTGTCGCCAGATTTGGAGGCGATTATTTGGCCACTTGGCCAACATTCACGTGTGCCAAAAGTGACGCTGTCTTGTCCTCTCTTTCTGTCTCAAAAAGCAGAGTACACGGGGAAAAATAAGCAATACTGCAAAAATAACTTGGCACAAAACAGCATTCATTTTAATTTATTTGTTTGACAAAACAGATTATTTTTATTCTATATATATAACGTTCTTTAATTTTTATTTAAATTAAATTTAAATAAATAACGTTCTAAAATTTTTATTCAAATTAAATTTTTAAAAATGAACTCCAATATTTTTCTGTATTTTTTTTTAGTATTAAATGAATTTGAATATTTATATAATGAATATGATGATAAATACATTTTTTATAACAAAAATATAAGATTTTATAATAATTCTTTTTATATAAAACAAAACTAAGCTTGAAAAAAGATTTCCAAGTTTGTTTTTATCAGGTTTTTGAATTAATTTATTGTTGGGGTTTGCAAAAACCTTGCAGGCCTAAATTATTTTGCAATTTATTTATAATGTAATTATATTTGTATAATTTGAATTATAAATTGTGTTGTAGTAAATTTCATGTTTCCACCCTCCTGTTTCTCTATGTGCACCCCCGCTCTTTAATGGCTTGCAAGCAGTTAACAATTCATTAGGTGTTGCTGCTGCAACAGCAGCTGCTGCAGTTGTTGTTGTTGCTGCTGCTGCTGCTACCAACTGTCTTTGGCAATTGTCAATTTATGGCAAGTTGCCTGCCTTTGGGGGTCTCTCCCCGTGGATCCAATCATGGCTCTTAGCCTGGTCAACTGGGCCTGAATGGCCAAATGTGTGGCAAATGCTGGTCATGCCAATGTGATTCTTGGAAGAATTCAGCTTGAAGTAGTTGGTGTCTGGCTCGAATATATATATATATAATATATTGCTCTGGCTGAGATCGCAGCTGATGCCTGGTGAGATATAAACCATATTTTAATTACGCTTTGGTCTGCGGAATGTCGATTGTCTCGGTCCGAGTCTCTGACTGTCCGTTTCTGGTGTGCAAGGGGTTCAAGCTCTTGATCTTAGAAGGGGAAGTTTGCTGGCTATAATCTTATTAAACTTAGAAAATAAGTGTACATTTGGTATACGAGTTTGTTTCCCATTTTACCACAGTTTGCTAGAGGTGCTAGAAGCGATCTTATCTGCATTCTTACTCATGACTTCGCGCCCAAACCCAGCTGATGACTAAATTATGGTCCTAGACTATATGAACTAGCTGGTCTTATCTCCACCTTGGCCCCCAGATAATGCAGTATTTATATATATATTCCTATAATTGATTTCATTTCGGGCCACTCGAGTGCCTGCGTATCGCTTTTATCTAATCTAGGCCCGACTAGGGTTCATCGGAAGAAGCCAAAACAAAGTAATTGGACGCCCAATTGTTTGCACTTGATTTGCCTTAATTGGTCGCTGAGTTTTCCAGCGTGAGAATATTCTGTGATTTTTAGTGAATTCTCACATCCGGTGGCTTTTGGGAGTTTTGTTCTTGTTTTCGTCCGAAAGTAGAGTACATAAAGCGGGTGAACGGAAGTGAGTGAAGATCAAAAAGGGAAAGAGAATTAAATAAAAATGAAATGAAAATTAGGGTTTATTTATTTTCTTTTTTGCTGTGAGTCCGGAACAATGAAAGTTTTGTTTTCGATTTTAAAGAAGGCTAAAGGGAAATTCTAAGGAAATTTATGAGTCTTTTTGTTAAGAAGATTTAAGGAATGAATCTGATAATTGATAGTTATTGAAGGGTTAATAGGCTTTACTATAGTTTAAACATTTCTTTCATTAATTTTTCCAAATGTTATTATTATTTATCAAAGTTTTTAATTAACTTTTTCCCCTTGAAATACTAATATTTATATTTATATAAGTCTCCATTCAAGTTATTTATCAAAGTTTTCAATTAACATTTTTCCCCTCGAAATACTAATATTTATATTAAATCACAGACAACCTTGATTTAAGGGTAAAAGATAATGGCATAAAGCTCAATGAAAATCGAAAGTTTGCTTAACCAAAACAGGCAATTGTGACGTCTCCAGAAATAGATTCTTTTGTATTTTATAGCTATGAATAACAACACATACTGGCTAGATTTACGAGCTTCTCGAAAACTTCGTGTCTGGCATAGACAATGTGGAACCAGCGATGATCTCGAGACACCTTTATCGGATCTTGGGCCTCGAAACCCCCTCGCCCCCCAAAGACCAAAAAACCACTTGGTCTGCGCAAATATTTGTATATTTTTAGCTCCCCTTTTTTTTTAGCCCTCTGCCTTCGTCTTCATATCCATCTTCATCTGGGTGTCTCTTCTGTGCCTTGTCTTTGGTGCCTATTAATGGCCTTTTGCTGTGGCTTCTTCTTCTGCTTTGGGGGTCTGCGGTTCGGTTTGGGGCCAAAACTATGTGCGACACATGTGGACCATGGTTTTGGCGGGGGTCTCCACTTTGGTTTCGGCTTTGAAACAGCTTTTCTTTGGAACCTTTTAGGGGGGCGGGGCTTTGGCTTTGGCTTTATTACCGAATGTTTACAGGTGTCTTACGCAACAGAGTTCAACAGGTGGACAAATAAAAGCCAAAAAGAGATTGAAAAGAAAACCGTTGAGGCCCAAAATAGTGAGCAGCATCATAGTTGAAAGTGTTAAATATTTGGTTAATGCATAATGGGGGGAAAATTAATTTGCATATCTGTTTTATTACGATTTTCATTGCTTAATATTGAGAGTTTTAAAGCATTTTAAACACTGATTAGGTTTATTTTTTAAGCTTAATTCTAAAAGCAAAATATAATATGTTAATTCCTTTTAAAATATATACAAGAAACACCTGAAATCTCGACATTTCAAGGCGGAAATCTAAGTTGTTACTGCCAAAAAACTATAAACCTGAATGTTAATGCCAACGCAAACTGGTGGAAATTCGCCATTTCCCCAAATGAATTGGTTTTAGCAGGCAGTGCCAGTCCGTGTGTCTTCCTTTATTTTTGCTTTTGTAGCGCCTTTTTTTTACTGCCGTTCAGTGCAGCCCCGAGTCCCATTTTCCATGCGGATCGTGTGCGAAAATTTGCATAAAAGGGGAAACAGCCAAGCCGTGAGTCATAAAGCAAATGTACATTGGATTTAGGCAGCATAAAAGCCTTGCGACCTCTCTGCGCCATTCATTACTTAATTATGCAAGTAATGTCTCTTCTGAGCCATAAAAGTATTTCTTAAAAGTGAAGAATATATGTAGGAAAATAGAGGAATATGTGGGCAAAATCTAATTTAAATTATAAATATTTGAAGATATTCAATAATCCTTTTTTAAATAAATAAATAATAGAGTTTGGGGTTACAAGTCCATAAATAATTAATTTCCATACTTTAAGAATTAATCAAATGCTATAAAGCTTTATTATATTTATTATTGCATAGGCCATAGTCCAAGTTTTCCATTTTCCATTTCCACCACCTCCCACCTGGTTGTTCTCCATTTTATTATTCATAATTCCCCCCACTAACCCCCGGATCTCTCTTATCTTGGATCTCTCGCTAAATGAACGCTTGCAGAGGCCAATTTAGGAGTTGGACAAGTCAAGTTCCACCGCCTTCATGGCTGTGCACACTCCATCGGCATGTCGAGCCTAGGTGCCCGGTAAATTTGCATACGAATTTGGCCCACAAGTGTTTTTCGCGACTAATTTCGTATGAAAATTTGATTGGGCCGCGATTAGAATCTCGTGTGTTCGTTCATTGTTTATAAAAATGCTGCTGTCTGGGAGTCGTTGACCAGAGCTCTGAAATTAAGTAATATTTGCATTGATAATTATTGTAATTTCCCCTCTCGCCCCTCTGACAGCCTCGGCCATTATGTAGTTAGCTGCCTGTCTGCCGGTTACGGTTGCTTTTAATTGTCGTTTACAGTTTACAGCTTAGAGTCTCGCTTTGTTTACTTGTTTGCTTGGTTACCTGGTTGCTTGTAGGTGGCTTGTAGGTGGTGATATGAGATATGAGATTCTAGGGTCTGATATGAAGTGCACTCGGGTTCTTTAGGAGACTTAATTATGCTAATGCTGTGAGGGGGAGGAGACTGCGTTAGAGGGGTTCTCTTTCATCACCGCAAGTGTGTGTTGCAACATCTGAAAAGTAACAGGGTAAGATAGTGGGCGAAAATGTATGGGAATAATAAATAAAATTGTTGAGTGCCTTGAGATAATGCAAGTAAGTCAAAGAAATTAATTGAAAGAAATATGAGAGATATATAGAGAAGTTTCTCCAGTAAAAATTGAAGGAAAGACAGAAAAGTCAGACAAATGAATTGTAAACTAAGAGAATTGATTAAAAGATATGAGTAGAATTTAAAAATTAAATAGTAAGCCTTAAATTGTAAGCTTAAAATATCATATAGATTATACTAAAGCTTAGTAAACATGGAATTGCAACATCACAACTTTGAAAACATTTTCCAAATACATAAATCTGATGTACAGTTCTTCATTTAATGCACCACCTGCCAATCCATTAAGATGGGTCAAAGAAATGTTTGTAGGAAATGAATCCATATTAGAGACGATCGCCGTGCAATTCGCTTTCATCTTCTTAATGGCTTCTGCCTTTGGTAAATAATACCCATCATTAGTGGAAAGAAAATGAGAAACGAATAAATGCAGTCCGGCTAATTATGCTGCAGTCGCCCCATGAGGTAGTCTAGTCCCTCCTCCTCCTCTCCACCTCTGCCATCATAATAATAATAATCATAATTTCAACTCGGCCCACCTATTTTTTTTTCTCCTAATTTGTTTGATTTCCTTTCAACTAATTTGTGCAAATTTCTTTCTCCTTTTATTTCGTTTCAGTGGAATTAATTTAGATATGTAAAAACGAAGCTCGCATTTTTGTTTTCTTTTATCAAAATAACGAAAAAAGTATTTTGCATAAAAACGAACGGAAATCGAAAGGGACCCCAACTGAAGGTCATTGTCAAAGAGCCGGAACGCCGGCAAACGGAACGGAAACAATGCAAATGGAAATGAGAGGAAACCCCGCAGACATGCAAATTTCGGATTTGGGCTTCTCCACCCCAAAATTAACATAAAAACTTGGCTCTCCAAATGAGCGTTTGCATATGCACCTGAAAGTAGCCACCAAATAAAATAAAGTTGGAGAAGAACACACACAATGGATGTCCAGGAGGAAAACGAAAGGGGAATCCCCGAATCAGAGAAGAGAGCTGAGGAAACGATGACAACAAGCAACCAAGAGACTGAAAAAGCGGCCATGAAACCAAGTGGAACTAACGAAGGATCGAGGATGGAATCAAGGATGTCCAGCTCGATCGAAGCCACAATTACCACAACGAAACCCTTGAAATTTGACGGCATTTTTGCCGTGCCAGCCACGCCCCCAAACAGGGCAGGGGGGTTAACCACGAAATCGGCCAGCAATAGCCGAAGTAGTTCCCTCAAGAAAAAGCGACGCGGATCGCGAGGAAATGCAAATGCAAACGGAACAGGAGAAACAGGAACTGAAAACGGAAATGGACCTCCTACAGCAGCTGGAGCCACTAGCTACGGCAGCACCAATATGGGTAACGATTCCATAAAGCAGTCGCAGTCTATGACATCACTGCAGGCCTCAAACGAGCAGGAGAAGCAGGAGCGACGCGACGTCATCCAGGCCAAGCTACATTTGGAGCGTCCCTACAACAGCCTCAAGGTGAGTTGGAATCTTAAAAATGGCAATGGGAGAAATATAATGAGAGGTTAATATATACATATATCAGAAGAAATATACACTTTCTGGGTGGATTATTATTGATAATTTATTTTAAAAAACGATCTAAGAGTGTTCATCAAATACCTGTTTTTCTCTTGCCTCACGTTAAGCCTGCGTTCCACACGCTAACTAACGAGTTTTTGGTCTCTTAAAATGACAAGCAGCCGTTAGAATTTGCTCTTCAGTTATTTCTTGTGTCAACGGAAATTGCTTTAATAAATTATTAATAAATTGCCAATCAGCATGTGGCTGCAACGGTTATGACGGTTACATAGGCGCCATTGGCAGCGAACGCAAATTGCTAATTTATGCCAAAAAACTGGAAGAATGCATAATATACTCTTAGTTTCCACATTCCGACTTGAAGAAATAGTGTATTTGTTAGGCTAAACACCGGCTAATAGTTTGATTAATAAATTCATCACTTTTAGTGCCAAATCAATGATAATTTACACATTTACTTCGTCAGAAAATGGGGTGTGTCTCAATCGCTTACAAATAAATCTTATCAGCGGGGGCTGGAAACACAAGATTTAAATACCTAAAAATTGTTGTTTGTGGCCCCGTTCTCACCATCCATCGAGATATATGTATATATTTTCTGACTTGGTCCCCCCGATAAAAATCGGTTGAAATTTACAAGACCGCACATTGATTTTCAAGGCTGGCTGCATATTTTTACAGCTTACTTTGGCGCAGACTTTTCTTAGTCACTCTGTGGGCAGGGTTTCTTTTTTTTTATTTGTTATACTTTTTGGCCTGAAACCCCCCCACAGCTTGTTCACTTAATCAATTACTCAAATCAGCAGAAAGAGCCGCAGCAACAGCAGCAGCAAGCTTTGAATCATATTTAACAATACTTTTGGGGCTTTGATTTTAGTTTTCAATTTACAATTTTGTTTGCTTTTTGGAATTACGCTGTGTAAATGAGGAATTTCCTTGCTTAGTGGCCACTTTCTTGATCAAACTACAAAATGCATTAATTAATTGCGCGCGCTTGGCAATTTGGAGCGATGGAAACCAGTTTCGGAATCGGATTCGGATTTGGATTCGGAGGCACTGAGAGGCAACTCCCAAGATGGCCAAGCATATTGTTCCGACCGTATTTGGCCCGCCTCAAATTACTTATTTATTAACAACTTTTAGCGGCTTTCCTCCCCCCTCGCCTGCTCTTGAGCTTGTTTGCCATTTTTTCCTTTTTGTCTTTCGTTATTTGTCACTTTGGTAGCTTTATTTTGATTTGTGAATTGTTTAATGCCATATTTAAATAATTACTTAATCAGCTGGATGAGGAAATACATTTCAAGTGACTTCCTGAATTTGTTTAGAAACGAAAAATATAGTTATCAACTTTATTTATTAATGTATTATTCTAAAAGTTTTATCTATGGTTTTTTTGTGATTTTTTATGAAAATTTAATGCTAGAATCATATGCCTGTTTGTCACGTCTTTAACAATTTTAATAATTTAAAATTAATATAATTAAAGCACGTTTAAGTTTGCGCGTAAAATTTAATACGGTTATTTGTACATTTGTTACATTTTTAAATAGTAAATATTATGAAAAAAATAATAAATAGCTCTGATCCGATAAGTAATTAATTAATACTACTTTGATTTATATTTCTTAATTAATTTGTTTATTAATTTATTCATATTTTTATTATTATTTTTCTTTTTCTTTTATTATTATTATTATTTTTCTTTTATTATTATTATTATTTTTCTTTTATTATTATTATTTTTCTTTTATTATTATTATTTTTCTTTTATTATTATTATTATTTTTTGTTATTATTTTTAATATTATTATTATGTAATTTTTATTATTTTTAATTATTTTTTTTTGTATTCAAATTTTTTAAACATTTTCTGTTTTACACGGTCTTGACACTTCTACTTATACAACCCGTGTACACATTTTACACAAAATATAAGACTATTCAGTGGTGGAAAATCAGAGGGCGCCACAAAACTGATGGCCTGTAAAAAACAACAAAAAAAAAGAATACATTTTAGTCTTAAAATAAAATAAAATTCAAAACTAATATGAAACTGTTTTATAGATTTTCTAAAACTTTTCCGTGTCTTTTACTTTTCAGAAAAACTCGCAGAGTAGCAATAAAATGCACCGTTATTCTTGGGGCAGCGGCCACAGTCAGTGTAGTTCCACCAGTCTCCACAGCAGTGCCACCTTGGGCCTAGGATCCTCCGGCAAGGACGATCTCTGGGCGGCCATTCAAACGAACTATAATTACATTATGGACACGAACCTCTTGGATACCTGCAAAGAGGCACGCTGTGAAATAGAAGGCGCTGCAACGGTTTTAGAAAAATCCAGCGAATGTTGCATGAAGGTGTATGCTGTTTAGTTGGAAATTTTAAATACAATTTATTTTAATTACCTATTTTATTTTTTTTATAGATGCTCGATGAAACCCAACGACCCGAGGGTCTCTGTGAGGATCCCAAGGAGCTGCGGCGCTGGTTGCGCGATATGGAAAGTAAATTGGAAAGTTCGCCGACCATAACGGAGCTAACTTTGTTTGGCAACGCGGAGCTGCAGCGTCATCTAGCAGTGCACTCGGTGAGTTGAATAACTTTTATTTTGTTGGGACAACTAAATACTATGGTTAAAAGGGAACTGCAGCGCCATCTGCATTGTTTGGGATGCATTTGCATTTAATATTGTCTGCTTTTCAGCGCTGATATTTTTGGGACAAATTTTTAGATAAGCGAAGCTGCAACATGTTGCAAGATAGTTGCCGAGTTACAAAAAGATTTTTGATTTTCATGGCATACTTCGAGGGGCAGAATTTCTGCATTGCCTGACTTTAGGCGTTCTGCTTGCTATGAAGATTTTTTGTTTGTTAAAATAAATTTACTTAACAAGAAAAAAATATATATTTATTTATTAACGTATCTTGGCAGTCACAAAAAATGCAATTTTACGCATTTTATTTTCTCGTTTTCCGCCCTTTTTTTTGGAGCACCAAATGACTTGTGTTTTTCGTCCCGTTTTCCTTTGTTTAAGTTTTCCCCCGACCGCCAGCGGCTTCCGTTGCTGCGTGCGGCGGTTGATTGTGCAACCGCGGGTCGCTTGGGGATCTCAAAAAAAGAAAAAGAAAACCAAAAAAAGAGCAAATCCGTCAGTCATTCTCAAAGCCACTAAACTGTCTGACTTCCCTCCTCCGAAAATCAAGACAACAACACAACAAAAAATTCCCTTGTTTCCGCGCGCTGCTTTTCTTTATTTTCTTTTTTTCTGTTACGAAAATTTATTGAGCTGAAAGTGAAAATTGCTTGCAAGTCGGGGAATTGAGATAACCTCCTCTCTTGGCTGCTGATAATTGGCATTTCGGACGTCTCTGCAACACCTTCGAACGGGAGTGAATTTGACGTCTTCGAATTGCCCACAGATTTGTTTTCAGCCTTTTTCTGTTTTTCTTCGCTTTTCTTTGATTTAGGGGGATTTTTATCGAAACAATATTGTCCGAATAGCTAGGCTCTGGGGCGCACATATTATGTAATTGTGTGTGAGAGACCGAGCTCTTTTTCGTCGTTTTTAAAGTTGGGAGGGAGATCTAAGACGGAAGAGAGTCCCAGAGTCCCGCCTTTGGCTGTGATTTGTGTCGGTTTCAATTGAGCTTTGACCATGACAGAAGTTAATCGCGTTGAATTTGAAGTTGAGTTGCATAAGAATAGCGGTTAAATGGGAGTATCTGAAGGTGTTAATTGTGAATATAAAAACTGAAAAATGCAGTTAAAAACAAGCAAGTTCTTAAATATTTAAAAGGAAAAGTAAAACATATTTTCCCTAAAAGTCAAATAAATTTTAAATAAATTTTAAAGGCAATTTTCTTTGCTTCTGTTTACGTAACAAGTTTTTGCCCCACAAAAACCAATAACTTTTCTTGTATATTTTCTTAAACCATCCGGATATAGTTTTTTTTGGTTTTTGTTTTTGGTTTTTTCTTTGTTTTTGGCTAATTGAAAATTCCTTTTTGGATATTTACAATGGAATGTCCGGCAACACATTCGCTCTCAAACAACAAAAAAAAGGCAGTCTGCCACGAGTCAAATGAAAGTAAACAAAAACGAATTGCAAAAAAGCCAATAGACTTGGTTTTTGCATTGTGGGCAGTTAGCATTTTTTTTTGGCTTAGCTCCCAAGCTCCTAGGCTCCTCCAAAACTCCAGCTTCCAACTGGCTGCCCCTGATTTACGACAATTGTTTTGTCACGTTGTCGATTGGCTGGAGAAGAGCGAAGGAGAGCGACGACGACTCTGCATAAAATGTCAATTGCCCAAAATGGTTAAACATATTTCCAATAAGTTGTTAGGCGTTTGTCTCTGTCAATTGTTTTGTGGCCAATGCTGGCTGCTGCTCCTTCTCCGAAGGCGGAGACACGCATCCAGTTCAAGCTGTTAACTAGACCAGGCTCCACTTCCAATCAAGCCCCATGGCAACGCAAAAGGAAAGGCGGCAGCAGCAGCAGCAGCCGGGGAAGATGGAGATCCCAGATTGCGATTGCGATTGAGAGATGATCGCCGTGAAGCAAAAAGCCAAAATTTGTCAGCTGCCGGACAATGTCGTCCAAGTCCCCAGGGTGCTGACTGCAATCTCCTTTTTTAATTGAAAGCCACAACCCCAAAAGATAGCAAAGTCCAGAGAGAATACCTCGATGGATTCTTCTGAAACTTGGCATATATTTGTATTTCGAAATAATAAGGCTGTGGGAAAATAATGTGGCATAAAATGGTTTAAAGATATATTAAAGGAAGCTTAGGGTTTTAGTTAGTAGGACGTTTTACAGGAAAGTTTCTTTTGGAAAATAAATTCAAGCGAATGCTTGAAACTTTCTTGATCAAAGATCGCTGACAACTATTTGGGTTTTATTTGCCTGCACCTGCCTGGGGCCACAATGGGTTAAGCATTCGCTGTTCTGGTCAAGTGAAGCGTAAACAATCATGTTGCCTGTCGCCACCATGCCGAAAGGATGTCTTTGTTTTCAAACTTGAGCCTGTAACAGGAGGCGGAGGAGGAGAAGGAGGACACCAAAAATGGTCAAGACAAGCAGCAGCAGCGCCAAAGCGCGACAAAGCGAGAAAATAAGTTTGTTTTTTTGTTTTTTTGCTGCCCGCACTGGAAAAGCAGCCGGAAAAGTGAAGGTGGCGCAATTTAGAGTCTTTCGATTAGCTAAGAGACAGTTGCGACCATAATCGCAATGACAATTCCCCTTTTCGTGTTGTTGTGTTGCGGGAGTCATCGAATCGAGGAAGTGCTCCACTTAATGGCAATCATAATTCCATATTTCGATTCGATTCGCTACGGGATTTTCGGGCCGTGTTGTCCGATTCTATCGAACGGAGTGTCCATTGTGTTGCCTTCGCCGCCAGATTTGCATAACAATTACTGTAACCTTTCGCCCAGCGAGACAGGGACTTTGGTACCACCATATGGCCAGTTGCCAGATGCTGGTCTGGTCTGGTCTGGTTGCTGGGCGGCAATAAAACATCGGAACCACCGAATTAGCCAGGGAGTAGTTAGTCCCCCACTTGAAATTCAGTTGCAATCCGCTGCCTGTGGCTCCAGTTATAGTTCAACTTTCGTTGAGCGCGTTAAGTGAACCTTAAAATAAACTTTCCATTTTATTTGGCCATCTGAATTGTAATTGCATTCAAGTGCAGTCTGTTTGGGCAGGTTTGGGAACTGAATTTATTGAAAAGTCATATTTAAATTAAATAATTTTTCATAGAAATAGGAGTTAGATGAAGTTTTTTAGCATAAACAAGCTGGATTTAGTGGTGAATTATAGTTAAAACAATGTTCTGGTTAAAACAAGGTGAATGTTAAAGCTGAAGTTGATTAAGGAATATATTTTTTAGGAGGTCGATACGTAAAAAATATATAGATCTTATCCTTTTTATGCTAAAAAGTGAATAACAACTAAATTTCCCATATTCACTTTGCCCTTGTTACGTTTCGAGTTAATTTTTTCAAATTCTTATCAAATTTTCCTTGAATTCCTTAATATTTTCAATTTATTGTTACAAAATGTTTAAGAAATGACAGAAAAACTTATTTTCAATAAGACTTAGTACTTTTTCTCATAATATTTTCCAAGTAAAACTAGTTATTGATGAGGATTACAAAATATATTATCGGATTACCAGCTCTTACAGCTAAATCCCCACTCCACTTCAATCAAACATAACAAAACCAAAGGCAATCCAATCTCATTATCGCCAACAATCGGATCACCAAGACCTTTCTCTGCTTCTCCACAAGCTACTTCTCTTCAAGCCCCCTAAAAAAAAACAAAAACACGCCCAATTTCCTAAGGAGGGAAAAGAGATCTCAAGTTCAATTGAGTTTCACTTTCCTTTGCGATGATAAAATGTTCGTGATTTAAATTAACAATTAAAGCGGATAATTAACAAAAACGAAAACAAAAGCAGCCCTGGAAAAACATTATTACCAGCGAGCGGAGTGGATAATTTATCAAACGAACTGCCAGCCAGGGATCCAATGTGGCCATTGGATGAAGTCATTACCACAGACAACACAAAGGAGAGGCAAGCCCCCCCAAAAAAATAAAAAGCAAAAGGAAAACCAGAGCAAAGCCACAGAGTACGTCACATGTGAAGCGGATCAAATGATTTCGTCATAATCGAGCGGCAAATTGCTATATCTTTCCTCTCTCGAATTGGGGGATAAAATGTTTTACTTTAAAGTCGATTTCATAGATCCAGAAAGGAAATAGTTAGGAAAACCCAAATTAAATGTGGTTCATTAACAACAAAAGAGTTTGACAATAAATCGTTTTTTGGCCATAAGAAAGACAATACACAAAATATCGCAAAAAAGTCCCAAAAAGCATGATCACAAAACTTACTTTCCAACACAATTTATTTTTATATTTTCTCAACTTATTTGAGAGTTTTTCTAGCTGGAAAACAAAAAAAAAAACAATGTACAATCCATTCAGGTTCATCATTAACACGAAGATCGAACTCCGCCGAGCAGGGAAAAAAAGGGGAAAGGCTGACACAGTCTCTCGCCGGCTTTCGGCGGGATTCGGAGGAGGCTTTGTCGCCGCTTTAATTGGCTCAAATTAAAGACGAGCCGGGATTGCGCAGCAGCAGGCGTTGCAGCAAATTTCGCTGATTAATGAAGAAATTTTTCACTCGGCTCTTTTGCCTTGTTTTAACGGCTTTTCGCTAGGTGAAAATTAAATTTAACAAAATGCGCCATAAAGCGATCAATAAAAGTCCCAGGGAAGCATCAAGTGTGTGGAAAATGGAAAGTGTCGGGGGTAATAAAAGGGAGTTAGTCCATTGTTGACACGAAAAACGTGTTAAATATAATTGTTAAGCTAAATTTATTTATACAGTCGAAGTTGGTATTTATTTTTGACAAGATAATCCTAAGGGGAAACTGCTTTAAAGTTTTATGTATGTTTTTTTAATGGGTTTCAAGCAATCCCAAAGAGCCATTACATTGCTAGGAAAAGTATTCATGCCACATAAAAACACAATAGATATTTATTTTTTAATATTTTGTTTATCATTTATTCAGTTCCAAAATAACAACATTTTCGGTAAATTTCCCCATCTAACCATGGTAGACATGGTGACCATAGGTGGGCACAGCATAGGACTTCAGCACAGGCACACTGTGGACCACGGGCACATGCTTCACAACCGGAACTTGGCTGACCACTGGGACATGCTTGACCACTGGGACATGCTTCACCACGGGGACCTCATGCACCACCGGAACATGCTTCACCACAGGCACTGCCGAAGCCACTGAGACCACGCTGTAGTGGGGCTCAATGTAGCTGGGAGCAGCAAAAGTCATGGCCACCAGGGCGAAGAACACGGCGATCTGCAGGGATATTATACGATAGTAAACCAAACTCCTAGAAAGGGTTTCTTCTATACTTACAAAACGGAACATCTTGAGGATTTTTTGGGGTTTTTTTTTAAAGAATTTCAAACGAAAACTTTAGCTGGTTGTAACACTTGAGTGCTGGTCGAGTGACTGTTGATGATTGACCCGCCGCAGCATCATTATATATAGTTAACACTTCAACCGAAAATAGACTCGAAATGACTTCTGTTCAAGCGCCACGCGACAAACCAGTTTAATTATACTTAATTTTGGGCATCTGCTTTGGCATAATGCGCATTCTAATTCGCCTCCACTCGAAACTTCCCGTTATCGGCCGATTGTCTAACCTTTGGACATAATCCCCATTCAATAACTCTCCAATTGTGCCGCTTCCATCTTTGTTTTGCTGCCCAAAAAAAAAAGACCTTTGTCATTATATCGATCGGCTTCACGCGCTATTGATGATGCTCTCGGCGAGAACCAAGGTCAAGTACACACAAAAAGACCTATATGAAGACCCGAGCCATCTCTGCCACCTCTGGGTCACCGGATAAGACCATTCTCCAATTAAAATAAAGAATTATACGCAATAATCGTATGGCTAAACTTGTTTGCTCGGTCAGCAGATCGAACGGTCATTATTGTCGTGCCTTTTTGGCTATATAAAGTAACCCATTCGTTGGTCAAACATCAACAGTCATTCGACCAGCACACAAGTGTCACTACCAGCTCAAGTTTTCGTTTGAAATTCTTACAAAAACCCCCAAGAAATCCCCAAGATGTTCCGTTTTGTAAGTATAGAAGAAACCCTTTCTAGGAGTTTGGTTTACTATCGTATAATATCCCTGCAGATTGCTGTCTTCCTTGCCCTGGTGGCTATTACTTTTGCTGCTCCCAGCTACATTGAGCCCCACTACAGCGTGGTCTCAGTGGCTTCGGCAGTGCCTGTGGTGAAGCATGTTCCGGTGGTGCATGAGGTCCCCGTGGTCAAGCATGTCCCAGTGGTCAAGCATGTCCCAGTGGTGAGCCAAGTTTCGGTTGTGAAGCATGTGCCCGTGGTCCACAGTGTCCCAGTGCTGAAGTCCTATGCTGTGCCCACCTATGGTCACCATGTCTACCACGGTTAGATGGGGAAATTTACCGAAGAAGATGTTGATATTTGGAACTGAATAAATGATAAACTTAATATTATAAAGGAATATCTCTTGAATATTTACTTCCTCTTCTAGCTTTCTTGATGGTTGTTCTCTCTCCAATGGTATTCTCATAAAATCCCACTACAAAGGGGTTCCTCGGCTTCCATCTGCCAACTTTACACATCTTTTGAAGTTTTGCCAAGCCATAAGGCATTATATTTTCGCATATTTCCCCCAAAAAAGCCATTAGGTTCTTTCCCATTGAATTGGTTCTCGTGGCTTTCAATTGAAAATTCTTCACGCCGCAAAAATCTGGCACACAAATGTGTGTTTTCCACAGCTATTTTCTGCTTTTCCTGCAGTACGGATCGAGTGATAAAAGCCAAATGTGTGCACTGCGTTCCGGCTAACCGGGAGAGAGATATAGAGATGCAGCACTGGAACACATTTGGCAGGCTGTTCGGGATTGACGGAAGGTGATTAATGATGGTCCCTGAGAACTGGCGAGCTGCTATCCATGAGATACTCTCCGAACGGTAGTTAAAATCTGACCAACACGCGAGCCAAAGAGTGAAATGTTAGCCGCTGGCACTGAAAGCTTCTTAGATGCTAAAATAGAAGGCGTCCCCCTCTTCAAACAGTATTCCACCCCGCTCCGGTTGACCCACATCTGGCAGACAGCGGAAATTTATATGCCAAGAATTGTTAACTGCAATTTAGTAGCTATCCAAAATCCGCCAAGTGTATTTTATTGTTTGCCAATTGTAGCTGCTGCTGCTGTTGTTGTCTTGTTAACGCTTTTTATAGCCGCTTTTTGCTTCTCGGCGAACTCTATTTGTCGAGTCTTTCTCTGCGCTCTATGCAGATGTATCTTTCAGATACATTCATTAACTTGTTTGCAGGGGCCATGCTGCTTACCTGCTTCCTTCCCCCCCTTGCAGGTGATTTATGCTTTGTCCAGCTTTTGTTTGTATATTTAGACATTTCCTATGTGTTGTCACCTGCGCATTTGCTCAACTTTTCTTTGCTTTTTATGCTTTTTATTATTATTTCCCACTTTTCTCCTCTCTGTCTTTTTGGCTAATTAAAATAACTAGGTAATTATGCAGTTATGAGGAGTGGTGCCTTCGAATCTGGAACCACTGCGCTGCACCTCACCAGCTCGTTATGACCGACTATGAATATGCATATTTCGCTTGATGAGATCCGATCTGCTTCTAGTTTTTCTCCTATGAAAGTTGCAGGCGTGCCCAGGCAATTAGCTTGCTTGGCCAAGGCCCTTCGATAGATGAGATTGAAGCCTAGCCTTTAGGGCTATTTTAGCACGTTGTCCGGCGAGAATATAGAGAGAGCTCCCTCGGGGGAATCTGGTGGGTGGAGGCAGGGACCAGGAGTCAGTCGTCTCAATCAGGCCAAACACGTTCTCCACACCCAGTTAAAGAATGAAGGAGAATGGGGGGGGACCCTGTTCTATCATAAATAGAATAACTTACGGGGCAGTTTGTGTCTTTAATAGTTAACACTTTAATCGAAGGAAACTCTGGGAAATCATGTCTTAATAGTTACGAAGTCGCTGATAACTGGGATCTTCTTCAGTAACCCTTGAAGTGGGTTGATTACCACATTCCCTGTTCAACTTGATTGCGTCAAAAACACACTTAAATGAAAACCCTAAGACGGCATAACTACTTTTGACAATTAACAAGTTCATAGTTAAGCAAACGGGTAATTAAAGCCATAAAACTACTCTCTTTGCTTATTTAATCTGCAGTAATTCAGGACGCATACCAAATCACTTCTCCTTTAGCTCTAAATTAATCCCAAGCTCCAAATCGTGATTGTTTTTAACAATCTTTCGCTGTGCACATATTTATTATATTTTTTTTTTATCTCGAGTGGCCTGCTGGATGTCATCCGTTCAGTGTTTGGTGAACAAATAAGGGAAAAACTTGCACACACGTTTCCCTCACTCATTTTCTTGGAAAAGCGGGGCCGCCGGCAAAAGAATCTCTTCTATTTCCTTGGGAAATATCTCTGGCATTTGAGAGTGCCTTGTGCGTTGTCTTTGATTCCGATATCGAGATGAAGCTGGAACTGGAGCTAAAGATTCTTCCTGCTCTCGTTTTGAGCCGCTGAGATCTCTTGAAAAGGCAGTCGTTTGTTGCTCTGTGATCTACTTTATACTTGGCTTTGTAGTGTCTTGAGTGCTTGAGTGCTTGGGTCTGGGTTTGAATTCAACTTCGACTTGCAGTTTGGTTTGGAGACGCGTGCGAAGACCACAAATCGATGCAGGAAATCCGATTTGTGGTAAAAGTTTTTCTCCTCTGGTTTTTCCGCCCCGCTTTTCCTCATCTCGGGGCTTTTGTAAGTTGGCCGTTTAAAGTAAGCTGAAATATGTGCAAAACGCTCGTTTGGTTGTTGTGGGGCTTCTGGGAAATCAAAGCCGGTGGTCTAGAGAGGCGGAGAAAAAGAAAAGGTGGGCGATGGGAGATTGGCGGCAGCCAGGTGTTAAGGGTTGTCAGAGGTTAATAGTCGTTAAATGTCAGCGGAGTTCAGTGGCTTACCAGAGTCTAAGGATATATGAGATGGAGGCTAATAGAGGGTAAGAATCTGATTATAAACAATAAGAATTACATGTATTATTTATATTTATTTTTATTAATAGCTTATTATTATTTAAATTTATTTGAAATGATAATATATACACGAGAATCCCTTTAAATGTTTTCTCTTAACTCAAAATAAGAAAAAGAAAGCAAAATACCATCACTGAGATCCAAAGAAAACTCTTTTTATAAATTTTCTTTGGTTTTTATAGCCTGAAAAACGTATTGCAGATCATTCAATATATGCTTTTAATTAAATAAAACTCTTTACTTTTTTGCCTAACGAAGAAGAAAGTCAAAAGGGTACTTGAGCCAGTGTCTTCTTCAAGACTGGCAAGACACTTGCAATTGAGACCTCTTCGCCTTGCTCACTCCTCCTCCTGAATAAAGAAATCTCCTGCGGATCGAATCGGGCCTTTCTTCTTGGCTACATCTGCGACTATCATCGTCATTAAGGCAGAATCCGCAAAACCCCCCCAAAGACAATCTGATCGATTTATGCAAATGATCCTCTAATCTTGAAGCAAAGCCCCTCTGCCATCGCCGGGAATAACAATTCGTCATTATGGCAAACAAAGATCCAAGACGATGGCGGTGTCGGAGTCGGAGTTTTCACCTCCATCCGATGCTCTGAGCATCTAATGATGTTTACCTCATTTATCCTGATCCGTTGTGATCCGCTTGTAATCAATCCCCGATCCCAGCCAAGGGGCAAGTTCAAGCTGCCACGATAGTCGCGTCTCATCCTCATCCACTCCAGGTCCAGGTCCAGGAGAAGGCCCGGCTTTGAGTGGGTGGCTCATCACATCCCATCACGTCAGATCGCGAGGATCTTTATGATCTTTATGGCGGGGATCTGCCGTTATTCCAGGTGCAGCTGCAAATGTAAAACGAGTAAAAATAAGAGGCGACTTCAACACTCGATGTCGGCCTTAATGCAAAGTGCCGGTGAAGAGAGTGCGTGGGTGGGCCCACATGGCAAAAGGCAACAGCCACTCCGGGACTTCAGCTCCACTTTGTGCACTTGCAAAAAAAGATAATATAAAACTCAAATGTAATTGAAAAAATCATAAAAAATCTCTAAGGAAATCTCTTATTTCTTATTTGAAAGCTCTAAGAAATACAAAGTATATTTAGAATAAAATAAAATTTAAAATAATTTTCCCAGTGAAAGGTTTTGTACTTCATTAACACTTCGCCAGTTTGGCTCGTTTGCCGGAGTCTCTCTTTTTGTTTGCCGCAGTTTTTGACACCAAACTTGGCGTCACTTCAAAGCCCTGACGATTAATCTTGAGAGGGGGAATGGGAGATGAAAGCTAGAGCCTGGGCAGAGAGATACAGATATATTCCAGATCCGGTCGTGTCTGCAATTTGCAGGCATTTTGTTTTGCATTATCCCAGATTCTGTGCTCTGACACAGCGAACAACAAGCGGCTCATTTGCCACTTTCCACCACATTTCACACCCTAGGAAAGGGGTAGAAAGAGCTGCAGGCGGTGAGCTTTAGCCGCAAATGGAGGAGCCGGCTCATAAATCATTGCCCAGGCCAGGTGGGCGGCGTCCTCCGACGTCCATTATTATGTGGCAAGAAGTGTGCGCAGGCGCAGGAGCAGCTCCAGCTCCAGCTCCCTCTCTGGCTGACTTTTCCCCCAAACTCATTGTCAGTTGCAAAAGTTCCAACGAAATTGAACAAACTTCATGGGTGATTTTGGCTCGGCTTTACTCTGCATTGTCCGCAACAGATTTCCCGATTTGCCTGATTGTGGAGCACTGGGTCAAGTCATTCAGTCATTCAGGCAAGTCAGCCTTCATTCGGTCGGTGAATTGAAGTGTGAAATTCTATGGAAATTGCTTCATTGTTCGCTGATTGAAATCAATTTGACGTGCGAAAGAGATCCAGAGAGAGAGATCCAGTCTATCGGATAATCTCGTTAAACACTGGAGTTCAAGAGATCAGCAGGCGGACTCCTTAGGAATTGTGCCGCGGACAATTTGTATATGATTAGGATTGGGTAATAATTGCCAGGCCAGGCGGAGGAGAAGCCGTCCCCCTCGAAGGTGAGTGGGGATCAGAGATTTGGATTTATGGCGGTGGCAAAATGTTAGTCGGCTAACCGATTGGGTAACCTCTCGCGTAGCTCTGGCTAGCTGTCATAAAATGTAAGGGCTTAGTGGGGGTCAAGTTAGGTAGTCTTCGAAATGGGTTCAGGGATCACGGGAGTTTGCTTAGAAGTTGCCTTGGAAATGGCTCAATCCGGGCTAAGGTATAATTTATGATAGTTTTGTGGAGAGAAGAGCTTAAGATATATAAAATGGGTTGGTTTTGGGTAAAAATATTTAGAGTTTTACTTGAAATGGGATTCTTTATTAAGAGTTTTATATAAAAAAGATTTTAAATGAAATTCAAGTGAAAAATATTGAAAAACATAAGTAACTTTGGCAAAGACATGCCAGTTCCAATTTTAAATTGATTTTCTCACCTTAACTAAAACTTAATTAAAGAAAATTGGTCTATTTTCCTCGATTTCCTGGCTTTTCAAGGCTTATTTCGCTTTAAATGGGTTTCTTTACTTAAACAGTTTTAAATAAAATTATTTGAAATGAAAATTCAAGTGCCAAATTAAAGGCAAAATATTGTAAAAATGCTGATTTCCATTTTAAATTAATTTTCTCCCCTTAAATCAAACTCAATTAAGGAAAATTGGTCTATTTTCCTCGATTTCCTGGCTTTTGCCAGGCTTATTGTCTACATTAGTTTGGGATCATCTTGCATACATTTTAGAGATCTCAATTCACACCATTCGATAGGCATCTCTGTTGCCTTATGCAACATTCGAGCAGAAAGCGTTGCCAATTATCAAATTACCATCGTTCGGCCAGCCAAAGGCAGTTTTCTTTCCACCAAAGACCAAGACCAAGACTCTACTCTTCAAAGTGTTTCCCTGTTTGACTTTGATTTCTTCTGCTGCTGCTCTCCGGTGCTCAAACTCACCTTTATGGTCCAATCGATCAGAGCCAATGGGCAATAACTTTGCGGCCAACGCAATGCGGCTGCAGTTCTCTGCACTTTGATTATTATTTTCATTGCCTCGGCTGACTTTGGGATCCCAGGGCCTATCTATAGTATATATATATATATTTTTATGATGGAAGCCCCCTCTGCTGGCCATATCTTTTCACCGCCTCTTTGCTGTTTGTTTTGCTGCTGTTTTGGGCTCCTTCTTGGCTTTTCTTTTACCATTCTTTCACAGCTGAGAGATGTGAACACGCAAAAGGCCGCTGAAATTGGCCCGGAAAATGCGAAAAATGGTTTCGGTCGCGCTGCAAATGCCTGGAAAATGGAAAACGCATTTTCTGTTATCATTTGCCGCTCATCTTCAGAGAACATGAAAGTTGTTGTAGAGCTGAAGAACTCAAGAGCTCCCAAGATTTTTTTCGATGCTCGAAAAGAAGTTTTGGCTGCGGCGGCACTCGAAGGTGGAAAGTGAGTTCGTAATTTGGCGGAATTATTGCACTTTGAAAGACAATTGAGGATAATAAATTCAAATTTTAGAGAAAACTTTCACGATAAACATAAAATTGTAAGAAGCAGTATAGAACTCGGGCTTTGGCTTATTTTATTTCTTAATTTGTCTCATAAAAAATTGATTTTTCTTTTATTTTTACTTCTTAAGAGTATTTATTGCTTTGCAGTGTAAAACATTTTCTATATCCTTGTTGCCATCGCCTCTCCAAGTGGGCCAGCAGCAGCCAAAGCAATTCACTTTTTCTGTTTATCATGAGTGGAAATTTAAGTTATATTCTCTGTCAGAGAATGGGGAAAAGTGGAGGCTCGGGAAGAGTCTTCGTGGCTATCCACGGCAATGGCCAAAACTTTCGCATGGTTCATAAAAATCGGAGCATAAAATCTTAACAATTATGCATCAAACTGGGCGGCAGTGGCTGCCAGTTTCCTGCAGTTAAAGGCTTCTCCTTCTGCCAGTCCAACTCTGGTCCAGTGTGTGTGTGGGTGGAGAAAGCAACTGTTTTGTGGTTTGAACTTAAAGAAAAATAGTAAAAATAGCAAAACAGGGAGACAAAAGCAGACAAAACTGTAAATGCTGCCATCAATTAGGCTTGCAACCTCAATGGGGGTTGCAACGGGTGCAACGGGAAGCGAACTCAAAGCACGGGACCTTGCGCTTCAAACTTCAATTAAATGCTGAAAGTCGTGCATAGACAATATTTATCAATCACCATTATTCTAACTGTATCTTTCGCTTTGCCAAGACGAACGACGAACTCCAGTGAACCAAACTGAAGTGAACCAAACTGAACTGAGCTGACAACGCTGTGAGGCTTCGTTAGGTATTTAAAAATGAATCTAATTTTCGAGATGACACTTTGTTTTGGCAGAAAAAAATCCGATAATAATAGATATTAATAATTAATAACAAAAACAAAGGGGGGATAGCTTTAGCTCTTACGTTCCCTTGTGCTTGGCCTGGGCAACTCTGTTGTTTCGATTTATGTATGAAAGACAGCATAATTTGTATATGATTTGAATTATCAAAGATTAATTTTGAGCTATTTATGATTAAATATGGCTTAGAGCACTCGGAGGCTAAGCCTGGTCACCACCAATGTTCCATTTACTTTTTTCCTGAACGTGTCACGCACCCATCTCTCTCCGCTGCCACACTGCCGAGTTGCAACTCATAACGAACGCAGGGTTCAGGCGCAGTTCAGTAGAACGAGCGGTGTCAGATGAGCTGAAGCTGAAGCTGGAGGAGGTGATTGGTGATTGGCGATCGAGAGTGGGATCCCGGCTGGAAGACTGTGAACTGAGAACCGAGGTGGCTGAGTGGGTAAACGGTGGCTGCGGCGGCTCCTTGTGTTGCACTGTGGCACTCGCAGCAAGTTACAAGTTGCCTCTGCATTGGGTCCGGTGCATGCAACAATGAACTCGCAACTTTTTAACTGTTTTCATCGTCTCCGTCGTCGTCGTCTGTTTGCGATTTGTGAAAGCTTCTGGCTTCTACTTCTGTTTCTGTTAGCCGACTTGCAGAATGAGTCTAGTGGAGTGGTCGGAATTGGTAGTGGTCTTGGGTCTTGGTTTGTGGTCGTTACGGCTCAGTGGCTCACTAGCTCAATGGCTGTTGGCCTGGCCAGCAAACAGACGCAAACAGAACGCAAACACGGAACGTTGGCAATGCATAAATTGTGCTGCTCAGCGCAAAGGCCACGAAAGTGGCGACATTTCGGCTAGACCAAAAAGCAGCCTGGCTTAGACTTAAATGTAGTCCAGATTCGCACAGCGAGCAATGCGAGAGAGATGCAGATATGCTGATTTTATGCTAAACTCAAAAGTTTGGGCCATAGCACTTCTACTCACTCCTAACTAATTATGCCTGGGATTTTATCTCGGCAAAATGCATCTAAATAAATGGCCTCCCAGTGACCTAGTTAGATTATCGCGATCTGAAAGATCTCTTAGATTCAAGAGTGGAGCATCCGGAACGCATATCCATTTGAAGCCAAACTCCCCATATTATTTTGCGCATCATTTCGTTAATCAAATCTTTCTCAATACTCCCCTCGCTCTTATTTTTTTCCGGTAAGCAAAATGTCCAACTTTTACCCGGTCTTAAACCGCTGCTTTATATTTATATATATATATATATATAGCATAGTTTATATTGCCACGTAAGTAGCACAGCCATAAATCAGGCAAACATCTGGGGACTGAGGCAGGCGAGGTCTGGAGCGGAGACCTCGAAGCCGCTTAACCCAGCTCTGATGATGTCAATATTATTATTATTATGCAAAACCCTTTATGTCTGGACAGCAGCATATACATACGTTGCTATAGTGTGCGGGGGAGATCTGGTCATAAAACTATCTAGAGCCAGGGATAAATTAATAGCGGAAGTCTATATAAATGTCATAAGCTTAAGATCTTGCTGAGGGACTTTTTATGATGACGTATTACGAATATATTAGCTAGAATAATTAGATCTAAAAATATATCCAGATCTGGCTAATGTATATCATTAATCTGCCTTTGATTTTAAACAGTTTCCCTTTCAAATCTATAGTTTTATTACATTAATTTTCCTTTCGACGCGATAGTTGCCTTCGCAAACTGGTCCACCTTCGCCATGCCGATAGCTCTCCGGCTCGAATTTCCGCTCATCTCAGGGCCATGTAATTGACCGATCTTGGGCCAATTTCGGCTTGCATCTGAAAGACAGGGCTTTGACAAATGACCGAAAATGCATCAAAGTTTTATTGAGATTTTCCCTTTCAAGCTTTTTACGGTTTGCCCTTTTTCGTGGCTCGAAACGAATTTTTTACGCATTATTTTTATTCAACCGCTGATCGAGGGGGGAAATTAATGTGCGCCGAAACCAGGAAATGTTTTTGTGCAATGTTTTACAGGGCATTATAAATAATTGGTCTTGTTATGAAATTTACATAAATTTGATTATGGTTTCTTTTGGGCCCTGTGAGCTCTGCTCGGGGAGATTCTTCGTCGTCGTCGTCTTCTCGATTTTGCTTCTGCTTCTGCTGGCATCCATCATTTGTCAAATCAAATTATGCCTTATTTTTCGTGTGTATTTTCCCTTTTGTTTTTTTATCTTACCATTTTCGCATTTTGTGCTGTCACCGCCCGCGGCTAAAGATGCCGAAATACTGAAATTTCGTTGGCCCTTCTCCGAGAGAGTCTTAAAAAAAATTACCGCCCAGTCGGGGGAGATTAATCAGTTTGCGGGCGAAATATCTATAGAGATATATACTTGTACAGTTTTTCGGTTGTTATGTGCTGTTGATTAATTTGCTGCGATCATAGGCGAGTTGATAGTTGTTGAGGATCATTAATAAGTTCGAGGGAAGGGTTCAAGGTGTGGTGATTATGTAAAAAATGTTTAGGTTTTATATGGGATTTTAGTGTCTGAGATGACACTAAGCCATTGTCTCCATTGTTAGATGTTTCCAAATAATTTCTTAATCACTGTCACTGTGGAGAGTCAAGAAACTTTAAACCCAAATTAATTAATTATTAAATCTCATATATAAGAAAATTAAACATGGATGGAGTTTAATTTCCAGCATCTTACAACCTATCCCAGCTTCCTGGTTTCTGTTAAGATTCCCTTCTGTGAGCCAATAAACTCGCATCTTACTTTATAACCATGTTAAAAAAATACTATTTTCCAACATTCTAATTGCCTTTAACACCTCGCTATTATTGCCAAAGTCAGTGACCTTTTGGCCTGTCCTGGGAAAGCGACGTTCGATATTTCTCTCTTTATTTTTGTTTTCCTTTAGACGGATTTTCCTGCTGTTGTGCTGCCTTTGTTAATTTGCGAAATTCTTGCCGTGCCAACCACTGAGTTAGCACCCACATATGAAAAAAAACAAAGACAGAAGCCGTGTTGCTGCTGGCAATTATCGAAACTGTTTCCTTGATTTCAGCTTGCTTTCCGCGTGGCAAGAGTTGGCTGGTACCCACAACCAGTGGAAATACCGATAAGACGCCCTTCATGGCCCATAAATGTGGTATTTGAACATGTCAGGCATTGGTAGAGAAATTCTTTAAATTGTTTATAGAACAGATATTTTGTATGAAATAATAATAAATAATTTAATCAAAAAGAAAACTGATAGAAATCCTAGCAACATCTCAAGTAAACAAAAGTAAATGTTGCTCGCTTAGCTGCATGTTGCTGCAACATGTTGCCAACATCGCCTTTGAATTCGCCTCAAACCGGCGCGAAGCGAGTGCGGCGAATGTATCTGCACGCGGCGGCCAAGCAACGACGGAGAGTCGTGGCAGCAAAAGTATCTGCGCAGCGAACGTTCGCCTCAGTAACTCGCGAGCGGTCCACGCAACTGAAACAGGCATTTCCACCGCATCGCAGGCCATTTTCTGCCGGCGATTCGGATCGGAACTGAAACGAAAATCGCGCGCCAAGCGTCGCTCAGATAAATATGATCAATGTTCAGTGAAAATGCCAAGGAAATCAATTGGACAAAAGTGCCAAAGTGAGATGGAGTTAGTGAAGTTGCTCATACAGAATTTGGAAATATAATCAAAATTTGAAACCCGGCATTTAAAGTGGCTCTCGGAAATGTGTCCAGAGACTGTCGAAACTCCTTCACACAGATACTTTTACTGACTGAACGCATACATACATATGCACGGGCACAGAACAAACATGAAAATATACAAACATATAGTCGAGATATATCACAAGCCAAGTGCCGACTGCCGCCTGCATTTTTGAACAGAGAAGCCCGCGTTCCGTTGCGTCGTCCCCTCGACAGAGAGTTCCCCTTCGCTTGTTGTTCTCGCTCCCTCGCCTCAGAGTTTATATTTTTATTTGTGTTGGTTTTTTCCTACCCCCCAACTCCGGCGTATTTGTATCTGTGTGCGAGCTGCAGCTGTGTGTAGCTGTGTATCTGTGAGTGCGCAAAACACTGGGACGACCAAAAGGTAAACTACCTACTTTGCCTGCTTTTCGCGTTGTTGTTGATGTTGTTGTTGGGCACCTCGAGTCCGAAAAAGCAGCCGCAAAAGTGTACGAAAAACATACCGAAAAAGCAAAGAGTTCGGCAATAACAACAGAAGACGACAGAGACAGAACAGAGAGAAGGAACCTCCGACATATGAAAGATATTGTACAAACACATTAACGAATCTCGGATCTTGGGACGAGTGTGCTCTGAATTACGGCCTCCGAGGCACTTCCTCTTTATCAGCATCTGTGCCTGTTTGCCTGCATCTTCTTCTTCTGGATTTTATTCCTTGTTCAGTTCTTGCAACGAATTGGATTTAAACCATCGCAAAACACTCGGGTATGTGTCTTATATACGATCTGTTCTTGATATTATTGAAACTATTTTAGTTGATTTTCAATTTTGATATATTTTAGGTCCTGTATTCATTTTACATTCTATAACTATAAATCAGGTGGCTATTATAGGAAATTATTATCATAAAAGAGCCTTCAAGAAATATAATTAATGAGAACTATAGTTATACAGAGACTCTATTTATTGAAAAGCCAACTTCCCCTCTGTTATTCCCTGGCTTTTCAGAATATTTAGCAGTTTTTTATTTATTATGTCAGTTCATTTTCCACAAGTGTAATAAATTAACAAAAAAACAGAGGAAATATTTGCTCTCAACTCTCAGTTCTGCTGGGTTAGTTTGCCGCCAGTGTTAATGACTGCTCCGACGACGTCGAGTCGTGAGTTGTTTTATTTTCTGCCTTTTGCCTCGCTCTTTTTATTTTTTTTTTTGCTCTTCTCTATATAGTACATATATAAAATCATGTGTGAGCAATTTTAATTATAAAAGTGACAAAAAGCAAGCCAAGAGATATATCTGCGAATGTGTGTATATATCTTTTGTAAGGGGGGTCTCAAGCTAGCTAGCTAGCCGGCAATTTAGGCAACATTTTTGCTGACTGCAGGAAAAGCGAGGGGGGATATATACATATATATGTATATATATGTACAAGAGAGAACCAGAAGAAAAGGCCAATTTATAGTTTTTTTTTAATGTGTATTCATGGCGGCGTATTCTTGAGTTGCTTAATTATGTGGGAATCATGCTAAAAAGCCCAATGAGAATATAGGTTACGATCGCGGGAAGGCAGTAAACTTGCATAAAAAATACAAATAAAGTTGTGGATTTGTTGATCATAGTAAATAAACAATTGGTATCTATGGATAACTCCCACAAAATTAAAGCAGATTTTATTGGAGCAATTCCGGGGAAGAGATTGTATTGTGTATTTATTTTCTTGATTTTATTATAAGCAAACTTAACCTATATTAAACCAAAATTCTAACAGTTGTTTCGTAAAAAACACAATAGCCTTGATTAAAACTTTGATTTTCAACCAATTTTTTATACCATATGCTGACAATTCAATCTCCGCGGTAATTCGATAAACGTTTTGGTAATTTTTGAATCCCAGCTTAACCCTTAACACCTAACCATTGCCGGCAGTGCAACCCCAAAAACCCAAAACCCCTGTAGTATTTCTAGGGCCAAAGGGGCTTTAAGCATCTGTGGTTGAGTTGGCACTAAAATTCGCCACATCCTGTTGCATTCGAAGTCCTTGCAAAAATCACCCTGGAAAAGCAGCAGCAGCTTGGGATAGTTGGAGAGAAGTTGTGCAGCTGCTCGAAATGACGATTCTCCGGGAAGAGTGCCAGTCCCAGTTCCAGTCCTTCCTGATGACTATTGCGTGTTTTGGTTTCCGGCGAGGGTTGGCCTCGTTCCATTGTTGTTATTGGTACAACAAACCGAATCAATTTAATTTGATGGTCGGTGGTCCCCCCCTCAACCTGCAAGTAAGAAGGAAATATAATTTAGAGGGAGAGACATGGCCTGAAGGTGTCTGGTGGTTGGTTTTCCTAGGCCAAAAAGATCCATCAACGAACGAAGCAAATCCATTGATTATTTTATTACCACTCCACCGCTGTTATTGTTTTGGTGGAAAATTCGATCTAGAACTTGTCATCGTGCCACAAGTTGTTGCCCTTTCCCTTTACACTCTTTCAGCTCTTTCAGCTTTTTCCCTCTGTTCACTAATTTTCGTGGTCTACCTTTTTGTCTTTATCAGCTGCTGTTTATCGCCGTCTTCTTATTGAATTCTTTGTGGCCAGAAGACGACAACTCGTGCCTCGAATTCGTCTTCTCAGAGTTCTCAAGTCTCAAGTCGCAGCAGCTCTCAGTTTTTGTTTTTCTGTTTTTCAGTTTTCGGCCTCTGTCCCCAGAATTGATTTCGTTTAGTTGGGCAAAAACGTGTTTCGGCTTTTTGGCCGAAAACAAACTCGTTTTAAGGACGTTCTGAGACGCTTGAGATGCTTTTTTCTGGCTTCGGTATATATCTGCATCTTTTCTCGGGGTTTTGTTTTTTAATTTTATGACTCACTTTGCAAAGGTTTTTGGTCGAAGAAGGGATCTCACTGGGGTCTGGGGGTAATTGTCAACAGCTGCTGCCGGATTTTGATTGAAATTACTGCAGGTGCTATTCAAGGATTTAAACGCTTTGGCCTCGTGTCAAAAGCAGCGTCAGGTGTTGTGGACTGATAATCATAATAAAATGTTTTTTTTTTCCTTTTAGAAAATTATAGAATCTGTGCTGTTACTCGATAAAGAATAATCTTTAATTGAAAATATAAAAATCTATCTGTACATTCAATCTTAAATTGAAGTGTTTTCTGCCATAGAAATCATAAATTGGTCTTTAACTATGACGTAAATGATAACTAAAGATGTTTAATAATGTCTACAGGGGGTTTACTTTAGCAAGTAATAATTATTAAGACTAAAACTATGCAATATAATCATTTTAATGTACGGTTTCCTTTCATTACAAGGTTTTTGGTATAGCAACGGCTACCAGAATAGTAAAATATTTATTATTTTCCAGCCAATTTAAGGCTATAAAGAAGTTATCATGGCATATTCAAGCCATTTCTTGTGCAACATCATGCTTCTCTTTAATGGCTTCCTCTCCTCAGAATTTTCTTTTAGAGTTTTCCCCCAATCTAAAGTCCAGGTTCTCAGTTTCAATTATCATCATGCGTGTCTCTCCGCACTCCACCCTTTGCCCTAGCCACCGTCTTAATTGCGTACTTCTCTTGCCCTAACCCCTCACAAACAAAAAAAAAATGTAATGACAACCTCATCCTAGACTCTAGCCATCCCCAGCTTCATCCTCCTCAATCCCACTGCTAAACCTCAAACCATGTGCCCAACACGTGTCCATCTCAAAGAAGTTTTCCGTCATTTGCAGAAATGAAAAACATTTCCAGTTTTTCTTCAAAAGAAAAGAGAGATAGAGCGAGAATGAATGCTTCTTTTCCCTCGAAGAATCGCATAAAGAATCTACGAGTTTTATGACCAAACCAAGGCAAACCAGTCGCCGTCAGTTGAGGAAGAAGAACGAGGACTCGGCTTCCCGCGTTCTCCAGCAGGGACGACGCGGGACAGGAGATTTATGAAATTTGTGCAAGGCTGACAAGTTACAGCTTTCGTACCTTGTTGAGCCCTAATGAGATTTAGTTTATGGCATTTGCTTTCATTCCCTGGATTATTCCTACACATAAACACCACAAAAACACCGTTTCTCACTGCTTGGATCCACATAGATCTCTACTTCCTCGAATCCAGCAAAAATAGGAGGAGTCCGGCCAACCCACACTTTGACATTGAAATCTTTTTGAAAACTCATTCGGGCAAATTGCTTACAAATTCCGGATTAAATTACAGATCCACCTCCTCCTCCAAAAAAAAACCACTAAAACTAAAAAAAGCCAACAAAAAATGCAGAGAAAAACAAAAGAAAAGTGAAATCTACCAAAAGAAAAACTGTTTTGGGGCATTTCTTGCTGTTGTTGGTTCGAAGGAAAGTGAAGGAAATTGCGCAAAAAAGCTACAAATCAAATTAATAATCATATGTCTGCGGCACAAGGGAGGTGGTAAATCTCTCCAGATCAAGCTCGTGCTTTCAATTCAAATTGACGCCCCCACAGATCGCTTTCCACAGCATCCCCCCACACCACACCACACCCTCCCTCCTCCTGGGACTAATTTTTATGTTCGATCGCCGCCCCGCACGTAATTCCATTTTGTTGGTTGGTATCTAGGCTTTTGTTTTTTGCGGTCAGCAATTTGGTATAGTCTCATTATTTTGTTAATGATCTCTTCTATATACACAAAATATATATATGTTCGAGGAGGGTATTTGGGAAACCTCTCGAAACCTTTGTGGGTTTTGCTGATTGTTTTGGCTTCAGCGGTACGACGTGAAAGGTTAGAAAAAGGTTAATTTGAATTGAGAATTTGTGCGTCCATTATCTAGGTAAATTACTGGCTTTAAGTTGGGCTGTTAAAAGTGGGTTAAATAATTAGTAACACTGATTGCCGGGCCATGGCTTTAATTAAAAATTGATACTGAGCTTTTAAGTTGATATTCTGGCATTTTTTTCTATGCAAATTTCCACAACTAGCACCTCGGGTTATCTACTCTTTTTTTAGTCAATTAATAATCCCTTAAATGAAGATTTATTCCCACTCATCTCTTCGAGTTTGTTTGCTTTAAGCTTGGCCCATAAAGTTCTTGTCTTCCACAAGCTACTCCATTAATCTTGCCATGAATGATTAATCGTTGGCTTGGTTTGGCTTTGGGTTATCTCCTAAACGCTTTTCCAGTTGGTTAATCCCTAATGATCGCAGCGGCCTGACATCTACTTTAGGCCATGTCCGGTCCTGGGCCTGTGTTGCATCATTAACAATCGATTAATCGCCTCGTGCTGATGCTGCTGCTGCTGCTGCTGCTGCCCCAAAGCACACTCGATATCTGTAATCGATTTTCGCCTCGCCTCGAGTTTTTCCCGGGCTCTAATTAGTGGCTTCTAAGGGGGGGAAAAACTAGTTTTGGCCAGTGGCTAAGTTGCAACACCGCGATGCGATTGCCACACAAAATATGCTGGCCAAGAACTCAGTGTGTGTCTGCAGCAGCGGCAACATGTTGCAATGTTGCTCGTTCGACGACAATTTCCAGGGAAACAGCTGAAACGTGCTGAATGCAGCTGGCTCCTGGTATGGCTTTGGCTCTCAAGCCCTCCCCCTTCGCCGCCCATGGCCAAGGCAAAAGTGCCGGTCAGCAGCAGCAGCAGCTCCCTCCTCGCTGTTCTGGGCGATGTGTGCTCTGGATTTATTGCCACAGCAGGAGGCAGCATAATAGGGGCGATGGCCAAAAAGAAGCTTATTATCCAGGCTTTCCCAGGAATTCAAGGGCACATAAATTATGCGTAGGCTTGACAGCAAAAATTGTTACAAATAATTTCTATATCCACCAAGATCTTGTTATTTATGCGGGATTTCTTGGTAATCTAGTCAATAATTGAATAATTGAGGCTTCACCAGGGAGAATAATATACGGCTTGTTAAATTCTTTATTGCTTCACAGGATTACGAATTAAAAGAACAATTGTTGATAATCCTTAAAAATAAAGAAGAAAATACCACAAATGTAACCCAATCTGTACTTCGCCAGGTTGTCGTCCAGCGCAGACTGGGATCGGTAAGGAACGGGGACTGAGGACACGGGACTGGGAGCTGGGCGCTGGGGACTGGGACTTTAGCCTGACCATCTCCCAACCTTGAGGTCAATGGCTCCTTCAATGGTCGACGCTTCGTTCTGCGCTCTTGTACTGGCACTGGTTGGTTGCTTGGTGTGTTTGTAAAAAATGAAGCGCGAATTATTATTTTAGCGAGGCGAAATGGAAAATGTTGTAATAATAAAGTGACTTCCACTCCATTACGGAGGCGAGACGACGCGCGACCAAGCCCCTTCTTCTTCTGCTTCTGCTGGGGCCGAGCCCCGTTCTTCTTACATCATTCGGCGGAGTGGTGGAAATCGGTGGAAAGCCAAATCGGGGGGGCAGGGTGGGGGAAATCGGGGAGGTATAGACAAACATTTCCGTTAGATTGCGTCTGACAAAACACGCAAAGCCTGAGCCCCGAGACCGAACCACTCCGAAAATGAAGTTAGGAACTTGAGCGGAGCTTAGCCTTCGTTTTATAGAATAATCGCTTTGCTCTGCTCTGCTCGCTTCTCGGAATTGGAGTTGAGTATTATGGTATATAATTCAATTAATTGTGAATTGCGAGTCCGCAGTTCTAGAAGGGTGAAAATACATATATAGACGGCACATGGAATGGTGAATGATGATGATTGAGCTGCAGATTGAAAGATTGAGTTGGGAAGAGGTGATGGGAATATCAAGTTATTGACCTTCTAGCTGCATTATTCACTAGCTTTCTGTTATCATTTATTTTGGTATTTTTTTATAATTGGTGACCACTCCCCAGTATCTTTTTTTCTCCTTCATTATTTATTCGTTTAATAACCATTTCAAATGATATACAATTTTATCTTATCGGTTACGCCTCTTCTTGTTTGCTCTTAATGACTCAATTAATGTTTATCTAGCTTTGTTTGTGTCGCCACTTGGACTTGATTGATTGAGATCTGCAAATAGAATGATATTCATTTTGAAAACTGGAGTCTTTCAACCTCAGACAGAAGCTGAACGGTTAAGCCAAAGTGTGCCATATGACAGATGATAGGCTAAAAAGTGGGTAATATGTCAGGGAATAATAATAAAACATATTGCTCTGCTGTCACCTTTCGAAATTGTTACGTTAGATTTCCAAAATCCATTATTTATACCAAAGAACTCAAGACATTCGACATCTGACTAACATCTCTATATGGCAACTGTCCAAACAAACTAAAAATTGAGACTGAAAGGCCTCCAAACACAGTCTCCATATAGTGCTCTCTTGACCCCTGACTGATGCTGAAAAATTTCACTTTTTCGTTTATATTTTAAAACTTTTTTTTGGGTAATTTTCTGGACTGCAGTTAATTGGTTTATCACGCATACGAGAGGAGGCTCTGCACTTGCCTTGGCAGCCGAAAACACTTTCGTTTTCGAGTAGAAAACAAAAACAGTGAAACAACAAGACAGAAAGTCAGCGACGTTGGAAGATAACAAATCGTACAAGTCCGGGAAACAAGGGTTGTGCATAATATTTTTTATATAAAAGTTTCTGCAGCTTTGAGGGTTTTTTTCGCTGAAAAACTGCGCTGTAATTGATACCTTTTACTCCCTTGATTATACACATCGGTTTGGGGCAACCATTTAACCGCATAGACAGTGCGTTTCATAACTGTGACTGTGCCCTGCAATTTAAGGTTTTACATTTTGGCTTCAAAAATATATTCAAGCTGCAGCCTAATTATCGAATTATCGAATTAAAAAGCAAGGAAGCTTAAGGAAGAAAGGGAGAGAGTTGTAAATCAAAGAAACAATTTTATTTGTTTTTATTACAAGCTCTAGTTGTTTTTATTATATATTTATTTGTATTAAATTAATAGACTTAAAATGATTTTGATTTATTTCTGCATAGAATTTTAGTTCGAAAATGAATCTGTTCTTTTAAATGTTCGATTAATTTACGCTGTTTAGAAATGATGTCGTATTTTCCGATTGTATAGTTATCTTTAATTATTTTCTTGTCCTAGTATAACAATTATGCCACGTAGCGTACGTATGACTTCAGAAACTACATATAAATACATATAGTTGTACGATCCACGTATAGAGATATCTTTTCTTTCTGTCACAAGTTTTTTTGTTGCTTGTTTTTATTTTTTATTTTATTTCGCACTCCTCCATAACATATTTCCCCCGCCTTTTTTTGAAACCACAAAAATCTGCAGCTTGCGATCTCCTCGAGTCGCTTTTCTTGGCTTTAACCATGCTCTGCTCTGGCCCCTGCTGTGAGCCAAGTTTTGCATAATTTCTCTGGGCTGGTAAATGAAACAAAGACATCATCGATATCAAATGCCAACTGCGGACAGGGAAGGCAACAAGTTAGTTGTCTGGGGGCTCTTGTCCGGCTTCGGCTTCGGCTTCAGCTTCAGCCTTTTCAGAGACTCTGGGAATGAGGTAGAGGAATGGGGTTCAGGAGGACTTATTTTTTAATTGCTCATAATAAAAGCCAAAAATAAATTGTGTTTTGTGTGTGTATGTTGTTACCTAAGTCCACCGCACTTGCAGATACCAAATTGTTGAGCATTTACAGAGCAACAATTCGAGCGAGTTACTTGGCTATCGTTGCATTCAAATCGCTGGCAATTTTCGGTTGAAATTGAAATTTTAATAAACATTTTGTAGAGACAGAGACTTTGTCCAGTCTCCACCAGTGTGATAATATTTACTTTTACAACTATTTAATGGAGAAAACTGCATTGTGCGCTTGGCCGAAATAGTTGGCTAGTTGTGGCTGCCATAAAGGCGTCAATCAAAGCTACTGTTGTTGTGCCCAGATAGGTGTGAGCCAGTGTGTGTTTGCGGCACTTTTGATGGTGGTTTTTTTTTGGGAGGGGGGAAAATGACTGGAAACGAAAGTGAAAAGTGTGAGGCAACTACTGACTTTTCCCTGAGCCCCCTCCTGTAGCTGTTTAAGATAAATTAACACTCTGTTTGACCTTTTTAGTGTCCACTTTGGTAAGTGGAAAATGGCAAATACACAGTGATTCATAGGCTAGACTTGAAAGGGTTTTAATTGCTTTAATTGTCAGATTTAGAATAAAGATTTAGGTCACTAGGGAGGGTCACTGGGCCCATAAATTATCTGGTGGGCGTTGCCATTCCCTATTTTCTCAATATCTCTTTTATCAAATTAGTTCCCCCAACTTGCCTCAATCTGTAATTAAATTAATATAAAACTAACATCGTAAAATTTCACTCAACTTTGTCGCCGACTGCTTGAGTCTTGGGGAAAACTTTGGCCCCTTTCGGCTTTTTCAGCTTTTGGTTCTCCGCCAACTAATTTGAAGTTTACGACTTTTGATCTGTCTTAAAGAGTCAGTGGCAAAGTTCAAAAGCATTTTACGAGCCCTAAACAAAACTGAAACAAAAAAAAGAAAACTCAACTAATAAAATTCTTAAAATTTTCTCTCTCGTTGCAGGTAAGCCAAAGTCCAAAGCTATTTACGTACAACTTTGCGTAGACTCGTAAGTTTTTCCGATTTTCGGCATTCAGCTTTAATGGTCTTGGCCTGGCCAAGCCTAGCTTAGCCAAACCGCAAAAATGCCAAGCTAAAAAATTCCATGAAAATCATTTTGTTTTTCCAGCAATAAAGCTGCTGTGGCTTTCAGTTTTTATGTGGATTTGAGGGGAAAAATCGATACAATTTTGGCCGACAAAGAGGTATTGGGGGTATGGACCAAGATATATGAATGTATATCTGTCATAACTGTAAGTTTGAACCGATTTGCGTTGCGATTTGCGTGCCTTTCGAAATCTAATTAGACAAACAATGGCTGCCACATTATGGCCATAAGATCCGAGAACCGTTTTTCCTTGTTTTTTTTTTTTGGGTGGAAAGTTTCGAGTTCCGCTTTGCAAAACAGGCAAGAATAAAAGCCAAGCCGAGTTAGGGTCTGTGCCACAAAACGCGATCGTTTGCTGTTGGCTGGCTGCCTGCTGTTTCTGTAGACCAACAAAAGCCGTAAATGGCTGATGAGGCCAACTTAATTATACCGTTGCGGAGAGCCTCTTTGTTTTTCCCCTCGATTTCCCCCTTTGCTTTTTTTTTGTCTTTTACTTCATTTGCAAATTGCGGCCTGAGTTCAAAAGGCAGGCAGTCAGGCAGGGCAGAAGGGCGGAAGGGAAGTCAAAGCCCGCCAAGGAGAGATTGTTCCACTTTTGCCCGCGAGTCAAAGTCAACTTTTTGAGGCATTAATTGTCGGGGAGTGAGTTTTAAGGTAGCCCGTGTCAGTCATGGGATTCCCGGAGATCGCTGTCAGATATCTTGGGGACGCAGGCGGAGCAGCAGCAGCTCAGATGGAGCACTTAATTGTGAGAGTCTGTAAATGGCACACTTAACTATGATATCACTGCCACTGTTCGTGTCAAAGGGAAGCCTCTAAACATAGAACAGTATGTAATCAGGTTCCCAAAATTAAAACATAAACTAAGTTCATGGTCTTACTTTACAGATGTAATTTAAATGATGATGTAACTACACTTTTTAAAGGGCCACCTAGTCTTATCAGTAGGCTTTACTTGAAATCAAACAACAATGAGCCAATTTAATACTTTTCATATCATTAAATGATATCATAATCCATCTTGTCTTTATATTCGCCGCTTTTAATGATAAATACTTTATCAGTCTGATTTGTTTTTATCAAAAATTCAATACAAATAATGGCATATCCTGCAAGCACAATTAATCAAAGGGAGAAATCAAATCTAATTAAGTGGCTCATTAAAATTTGTGGCACCTGCAGTTGGTAGGATTGATATACCCTTAAATATATATAGCCTGGCTCATTATAATGATGAAATATGGCGTGTTTCCGTTTTGGAAACTAGATCGAGGGTTGCATATGCCTCTGATAAGGTTATGGCCAGGTTTTTCAGCACAACATTTTCCAAGCACTTAGAGCGCAGCCTACATGTGGGTCTCCCTACTCTCTCCCAACTAATTCAAATTAAAGTTCCAGCTTACAAAATAATACCTCTTATAGTAATAATAATAAAAACCACAAAAAAATGCCACCGGAAACCCTGCAACTCTGAAGCGGAACAAACTGAAGAGCAAACGGGTTCAAATTCGGAGCACTATGTGGATACCATCTGGCTGTTGGGTTTAGTACTTGCTGTGAGGCAACATTAATTAACCCAGTTTCGGTGGTCACACTTACCGAAGCATTTTAATGACGATCATAAAACGCGGGATCTCCATTAGATGCCGCCCCCGAGCATGAAATGCATCCCGTAATTCAAGTCGTGATGCCTTGATTTGTTTGCCGAATAATAAATTTGTATACTGACAGTTATTTAATCGGGGGAATGGCGTGCTATATACTATATGTTTGGGAGATTGGTGGGATATTGATGAAGCAGCTGTTTGCAAGAGGGAGGATACTAACAGATGGTCCCGAGGGTGCATCTCTTAAGGGAAAAATGAATGCTTCCATTAGAGGAAAAAACTATGGCGGGTGTAGGAAGAACAAGTTGTGAAAATAGAGCTGCAAAAGATCTTTCTGAAATGATTGATACAATAGATAGATTGTCCTTTGTAGGTGAAGCTGGTCCTTCTCGGGTGAGCTCTGCCTATAACTTGCTTTAATTATTAATTAATTTACCTACAAATGGGTATAAAAAATAATACCCAAGTAAGAGAATATCTTACAAATGATTGATGTGTGAAAACTTACACCTCATGACAAGTGGACAAATTGTGCCAGAACTCTTGGATACACTAGTTACCAAAAGGAATTTGTAGTTTCCGCTCTCAATTCTCCGGCTCGGTTCCAACCAAAAAACACAAAGAAATATATAAACCCAGAGCCAGCACATGCTATACTCATTATCATACTTAAACCCGCTGCAATTACCAGTTCCAATCCCATTTCCACTGCTCATTTTCAGTTTTTCAACCACGGACCACAGACCGCCTTCGTTTCGCCTTCGTGAAAAATGCTTTCGTTCCAATTCACCGAGTTTCTCCCGGGGTTCCGCACACCCTCCCCCTCCCTGTTCAGCCACCTGCCTCCACTTTGCACCACCGCCAGCAATAACAACATAGTTTTTCCATCCATAAACACAGAAAACAATTTCCTTTTATGCGTTTTTCTATTGTTTAGCTTGTTTGTTCTGGAATTGAAGTTTTTCCCCCTCGCATTTCGAGAGAAGGAGGAGGGAGTCACACCAGTAAAAGTTTGAGTGACGAACAATTTGGTTAGGGAAAATGCACTAAAGGAAAATATATTATTTTAAATTTGAAGAGATATTAATTTGAAATAAATTCTTAAATATTTTGTTGTCTGTGTAACAAGATCCACCTTTTCCCTTGCCTCTTGCCACTCTTCTCTTCCTTCCCCTCCAAATGATGCAACTAACTTATCGATAATGCATTTTGCTGTCAAAAGTTCATTGCCGCCTTTGGCGTTGACCAAATGTTTGGCTCTCTCGCTTAATTACCCCACCTGACCAAAAAAAAAGTCACGTGCCCCCCGGGGGATCCCCTCCACCTCGGGCAACGCCTGCATAAAAAACGCACTTGACGTTCGTGACCTTAGCCGCTGGCCAAAGCCAAGCCAAAGCACCAAGCTGAAGCTGAAGCTGAGGCAATTTTCCCGCAGCTGAGTTGCAGTTGCAGAGAGACCTCCCCAAGTTCAACGGAAGCCATTAAGGAAAAGTCAACACACACACACACACACACTGAAATATGTATGCGCCCGGTTCCGCCCCCGCAAGCATAACATTACTTTTGCATTTTTTTCGGAAGATGTTGGGGCTTTGATAACCCCGCCGCATCACCAAATCGAGCCAAAGACAAACCAGAAAAATCGTACTCAGCCAAAGGAATGTGAGTTTCAGAGATTTCCAAATTTGAATACTCTAAAAGTAAGATTTTATTTGGAAATTTAAATAAAACTTAACAAGTTTTATGGGTTTATAATATAGAGGGGAAACTTTGGGCAGTTTATAATATCTAAAAGACTAATAAATACATTCTTCATTTGGCGGAGAGAAAAAACTATACAATTTAGGTTTATTTGTGAATAATAGTCATACCCCTTTTGGTAATAGGGTATTACCATAAGTTTGCGTTTTTGGGGGCCAAGTAAAAGTCAGGCCAGAGTTTTTCCTTCACTTCGCTGTGGTCTCCTGGGTTTTTCTTATCCGCTTGGGGCCATCTCTCTCTCTCTGTCTCTCTGAGCGGCCACTGAATGGGAAATTAATTCGGTTAACCCCTGTCGACACCTCCCACTTTGGCGGAGGTCTTCTCCGCCTCCTTTTAGCCATCTGTCATTGAAGAAGACACTTGGCAATTGGCTTTCACCATTTTTTCGCCGGCTAATTCTCGTATCAATTTCGCAGAGCCTTCGTATGCAAATATAGCTGTGAACCCCGCGCGAGACCTTTGAGACCCTAGCCTCCTATTAGACCTCCGTCAGAGGTCAGCTAATTATGCAAAGAAGGGACTTTGTCTTTGCCTTTCTGCCTTGATGGAAGCCCGAAAAATGCTCAGCGAATCAAGCTAAATGATGACTTGGTAGCCCCTCCGTCTTAATTCCCTGCTATTTTCCATCCATATTACTGGAAAATTCGTTTGCATAATTAAGGGGTGGTGGTGGTCGATCAAAGAAAAGCCCGGAAACCCGGAAAACTATGCCAAATAGAGTTTACACGAGCAACAAAAAAAAAGCATTGAACAATTCACGCGCAACTCACGCCCCTCCCCATTTGGAATATTTTTACTGTGCGGAAAAGTGTGCACGCGGAAATGCAAAAATAAAAAGCATTTTCATTTAGCCAGAGTGTGAAAACTATGTTTGGGAAAACTTCAGGCCAAAAGAATGTGATGTGCGGGCGGGAAATTTGTGGTATTTAACTCGAGAAAGGAAAGAAAAATGGGAGGAAGTGGCACGGGAAAATCTTTCAAGAATTTCAAGTAGGAAAATTACTAAGACTTGAATTTTATTTGAGATAAAATTATGAATAAATTGTGTCTGATTAACACTCTTTTCTTTCAAGGAGTTCAAATTTAATAGAGCTTGGGGAAGATCCAGGAAAATGAGGGGAAGCCCTGAATAAATTACAGGTCTGACATTTGATTAGAGGTGTTAACTCTCCTGTTTCTCGTCGTTCTGGAGACCAGCAAACAAGAACAATTTCCTCAGCCGCTCAGCAGTCCTCCATTTGCGATAATGATTGCTCTCCCCGCTGAATCCAATTTCCAACTCCCAACTCTGTGGCAAGGTGTAAATTAGCGTGGAGTTGGTGCTACCTGCTACTGGGTTTTTGGCACGAGTGCCGAAAGCACCTCGAGGTAATTTTCCATAATGAGGAAAATTCGAGAAATGGATCGCGCCGAGTCCAATCTCTTCCGGCTCTGCCTCTCCATGGGTGTCATTTTCCAGGCAGAATCCAGCAAACGTGACCAGATCAGAGCTCAGCGAGCCCAATTATCGTGGAAAACAATCGCAATAAAATTTTCACGCGCCATTGTAAATGTGTGGGCGTGGCTGTACCAGGGGGCGAGAGTCAATGGAAATTGCTATCCTGTCCGCTGAGGAGTTGTAAACCACCTGTTCTCCTCAGCTAGTCAGCCACTCAGCTCCTCAGCTGTGTATTTCGGTAATTGAAACTCTGGTTTTATTTCGAGTATAATTATTATCAAGGAGTTTTTTTCTGTTAATTTATTAATTAAATGGGGGAAAACCACAAGCAGGCAGGCAGCCAGCAGAAACTAAAATCAATTCGGACAGCCAACAGAGTTTTTAATAATTAAAAAATTTATTTACCAGCAAATAGAAGTAGTTGGAAAGTGGTTAAGGATGGGGAAAGTTTGCAGCAAGACATTAAGTGGGTGGCAACTCGTCATCATCATCATCTCTGGGTATTCCAAGGGAGCTCCTCTCCAATTTCCACTTTGACATTGTGGGCGGCATCCGCTGTTTTGGGTATCCACTCCTTGGTTCTAGTTCCTGACTTTCTCCTGTACCTTTTGACTGCCTTTTTGGATCACCATAAAACAAGGTTCGGGGCCGCGCGCAGCCTTTCCATTTTCCAATTACAAAATACAATTGCAATTACAGTTTGCAGTCTGAAGAGTTTGCAGTTTTCTTTTCTTTGTTCCTAATTTTTTTTATTGGCTTATCGCGATGCTCTTGAATTGCCAAATCGACAGAGTCAGAGTCCCATCCTCAGCTTCATTATCTTGTCGGCAATATCTGTTTTTCCGGCAAGCCCCGAAAATGCGAGAGAGTCTCAAGTTGAAGGCGCAAATAAAAATTGATCGACGGGTGCGGTTCAGGCGCAACTTTAATTTATGAGAGTTTCCCAAAAACAACAACAAAAATATGCACAATAATTTGTAGAAAAGGTTTGGAGGAAAGTTCAGAGGTTCGGCCAAGTCCTTGGCTTGCGTAACACAATATAAATCTCTTCAAAATCGACGAAGACTTCTTCCCAACATTTCCTTTTGGCGGTTTTACGTTTTCTCCCAAACATTATAAACCCATCAAACTCATCAATTTGAGTACGCGAGGAGTACCAGCATCGAAGATTCAATTCAATTTCCAGCTACGAGAAATGCGCAATCGTCACGCAATCCCAAAATGACAACGTCATGGAGTGGAATTGCTTGGCTGGGATTAGGATTTTGGTATCGGAATGGCATCCCATCCCCAAATGTTGCATGTTGTACTCACATCTGTGGGCAGGCTGTTGCCAAGAGTTCCCCCGATCCTCCACAGCGGGAGTGTTGAAAACTTTATTATGCCGTGTTATCACTTGGCTTCAACTGGAAGAGATTAATTTGTGCCTTCGACAACGCGGGTAACCACTTCCCATTCATTCTGTGTGGGCGTTCAAAACTTCCCAAAACAATGGTTTCAGGGCTTGGTCTTGGGTCTCCTCGGCTTACATGGTGCTCCCTTGGGTTCGTATGTGCATATGTGTGGGTTGGAAAAACCAGAAAAGAGTACACCAAAATGTTGGGAAATCATTTAAAAAATAATTAAGCCCATGTCACTGAACACGAAGAACCACAAGGAAACACATAAAAAAATAGGAACAAGAAGCTCAACCCACATGGTTTTTTTTCTTGAATAAAGTTAATTGTTTTGTTTGGAGCTATAGCTGACATATGTAAGCTTTGTTTTTCCCGATTTGGGGGAAAACATGATAAGCCCAAGGATTGAAATGGTTTTCACATAATTGAAAATTAAGATAAAATTAGATTTGAAAATTTTACAGAAATTTTCATTGTATTTAATTTAATAAAAATAAATTCTACAAATATTTTAAATTATGAATAACTACAATTATCATCATATAAACCCATTAACTTTCTGGCAAATTCAACCGAAATCCTTTGCCATTAATGGCCACAAATTCCTTCAGGGAAACACGCTCCCAAACTCGGGGTAATTTCAATTAAAAAGTCGTTAGCCACCCACTGGGCCCAGCAGCAGATCTCTTGGCATGGTTGTCATCCGCTGTCAGCTCTTTTGGTAAACTTTGACTCTATTTACGGATCGGCGTAATTAAAGTGGCCAAAAATTGAATTTTTTCACAGCGGGTAAAAGGGGATCCGCGCGGTTGCATTGAAAGTTGCAAGGCAATTGCAGTTGCTATTGCTGCTGTTGCAGCAGTTAAAAGTGGCTGAATGGGAATGGGAATTGCGGTTTTTTGGCTTCTATCATAATTTATGACTTTTAATTTTTGCCACTTGTGCAAGATTTATGGGCAATGTGGCTCGAAATTGAAATGCAATCAAAAAAATATTATGCTAACCTTTGAACCAGGGTCGCAATGGCCACAAAAGCCACAAAAATGATCACAGAATGTGGAAAACTCTTTGCCATTTTCAATTGCTGCCACATAAATCTTTGACTGCGACTGCCCTTTTTTCTCAGGATTTTTCTCTCTCCTCGAATTGATTGACAGGCCATGAAATTGCCTTCAGATTTGCTGACAATTTGCTGCCATATTTTTTGTGTTTTATTATTTTCTTTTTAACCTTTGATCGCCACAAGAAAGAAATCCTTTGTGCGGCTAGTGTTTTCCTTGTGAAAATACCCTTAACCCCCGGTGGGTCAAAAACCTCTTCATGTCGATGCCACCCATGCATTTTTCCGACCATTTCCTATTTGCGGCCTTGGCTGGTAGCTTCCTCTGTTTACATAAACAATTTGCATATTTTCCACTTGCCATTTTCTCTCCTTGTTTTGCCATTCATGTGTCTCAGTCTCAGTCTCAGCCGAGCGGGAATGTCTCACTCAACTTGTCCAAGTCTATTTTTCTTTTTCTGTCTTCTCTGCTGGTGCAACAATAAATCCATAATATTTTTAGGAGTTTGCCAATCCATTGGAGCGCATCAAAGCGTAGAAAAACGTGTGTGTGTGGGGGAAAGGGGCTTATTGGGAGTTTTTATGTAAACAAAACTGTCTGGTTTTTAGAGGGGGTCACAAGCTAGTTTCAGCCTAGTTATGCTCTCTATAAATTAAAATCTATATTATTCCCCCCGATTAATTACTCTCAATTCCCATGCTCATATACAAAACTGACTCCGATGACCTCTTCTTGTTATCGCCAAATATGATGATTTATGCCTCCAATTAATAAAATGTCAGCCAAAACAATGAAAGTATAGTAAGCTTAGCTCGACTTGCATCCAAACAGAAACTCGTTATCTTATCGATTCCGTCGTCTCTGGGGCTATTATTTGGGGCAAAGTTAGTTGTTTGTCTCCGGCATTCGCTGGCTGCTTTTTATCGATTTTTTCCGCCAGTCACATTATTTGTAGGAACTTTCTATCTATCGACCGGCGGGGACTGGTGGTAAATGCATTCCGTAGGAAATCAGGCCAGGAGAGCCAAGCAGGGGAGACCGCAGGCCAATAGTCGAAATTCGTCGCGTGCCCAAGCCTCGATTGCTCCCCACCTTCCCTTCCTTCAGTGCCCCGTCACCTCCCACTATTTTCCACACACCCACGCGAATGTCACGAGCCAGAAAATTGGGTGAAAAGTCTTTGTTGTTGTGACTTTGTGTGTGTTGTTGATACATAAATTTCCCAGTTGAGTGAAAAGCATTTCTCGTTCGCTTTTCAATTAGCATAGCAAACTAGCCTTGTCCCCCTGCTCCCGATCGAATTCTGGAGGGCCTCTACTTGAGCTGGAGAGTTGGAGTTCCCATGGAGGCGGGAGGGGCTGACAGTTGGTGGCCACCCACTGGAGGGGGTTCAGAGGGAGAGGAGCACCGCATCTCAATCCCTAGACGAAAACTTGCTAAGCTATCTAAGCCAAACAAATCATTTGGTATTTGTGGGCCCTATTTAGTCATAAATAATATATTTATAGATCATTCTGGAAGTGGTTTTCCTCCCCCCTCTAATGCTGGCCATAAATTTCCCCTATTTTGTCCCCTTTCAAGTCGCTTTCAATTGTGTCAACACTAACTCACTTTCTCCTTTTCTTTTCTTCTCTTTCTAGGTAAGAATCACATACGAAATGCCTCGAATCCTATATCTAAAGTCGTAAATCCCAGAAAGGTTACGTAAGTTTTCCTAAAAGGAGCAAATTTCCATCGAATTTCCGTTGATTTGTTTCCGCAATTAAAGTTGCCATTTCTCATGTCCGAAACTATCAACAATATTTCTCATACTCCGCGAAGTCCGCTCATATTTGCCATTATTTTTCCTACCGTTTTGGCATTGCGTGCAATTTTTAATTTTTCATGGCAATTTAAAAACGAAACCAAAGACCGAAAGCAGAAAACCAAAAAGAAAAAAATACAAAAAATGCAGACAGACATACTCGTTCATTTGCCAATTGGCAATTTTTTTCGGTGATGATGGAACCGAGATTAAGGATTTATTTCGGACTGTTGAAATATTTGAGATTTTCATTTCATAATTAACATTCATTCGTGTGTCTTGGCTCATTGGCTTTCTCTGTGCCTTGTGGCCTCTTTTCTTTTTTGTGGTTTGCAATTTTTTAATTGCTGTCATTTGCGCCTCGATCGGTTTTTGGGCCCGCATGTAATATCGATCGAGTTGGGAGTAATTGTCAATGGGAGCAGGTGCTGTTATGAAAGGAAAAAGAGGGGATATTTATAACATTTTCCCACATACTGAAGGGGCTGGGGTTGCATCCCTAAGGTCACTCCTTTTGCTCATAGAATTCCACACGACTTCCCAACTCCTCCTGCTCATGTTTATATTAGAAAGTTCACTTGTCGTTGACTCGATCACGTGGCGATTTTATGATAATGACCCCGCCACCATTGTCACGTAAGGATCGTACAAATATGAGGGTTAGGTGCAGAAGCAGCGGGATCTCACGGCGAAGATATTCCCGATTTTCAGCCTGGGAGCCAGGTGCGAAAAAATGCAAATGGCAAGCGCGAGGAGGCAAGGTGCCAAGAGTCGTGATGTGACTCAATCGCTGCCGCTGCTGGCGGAAATAGAAAAGAAAATAAGAAAAGGCTGGAGAGCTGGAGGGAAAAACCTTTTGGCATATCAACTGCAAATCGCCGAGACAAAATCTCTTTGACAGCCTTCAACGAAAAGGAAAAACAAAACAACAACGACGAGAAAAACTGATGCCACAAAAAACAAAATACAAAATAAAAAGAAAAACATTGTGCACTGCCGGAAGAGAGTACAAACACACACACACACAGGCAAAAACAAAGCGAAGGGGAAAAAGTTCAGCATTAACAGAGTTCGAATTGTTTCCAATATCGAAATGCACTTTTTGCCTTTGACAGACAGCAACAACAAGAGTCAGAGATATACAATCTGACAGCGGTCCGAATCGGACTCCAAAGTCGACAGATGGGGAGCTCTCGATCGGGGGTTGAGGGGTAAATTAGGGACAGAGGGGTGATCTCTACATACATATACAACATATATTTATACAGAGGGGCAGGCACACTCCGATCGATGCTTCTTGGCAAATCGAAGAAGATGCGGTGAGGCTCTTGGGATGGGTGCCACGAACTCTTGAATTTGCTGCGGCTGCTGCTGCTGTGTTTTTTGCTTTTATCAGCGACATGTCGATCGAGGGATCATTAAAGGGATCAAGCTAATTTTGTCTTTGTTTTTTGTTTTGTTTTCTATAAAGCTAGTGGTCAATGCAAACGATGCTTGTTTGTGAACCAATCTATTCATTGATCTTGTGCAGGATTTATAGCTAGAATAAACTGCAATTACAAAGATCTGTTGATATTGCTGCCAAATCAAATATATTGTTAATTTGTTTTTGCTTATAAATTAAATTAAAGTCGGAATACCCCACTTGCTGCTTACTACTCATATTCAATTAGGCACACACATAAAAGTGAGGTGTGTTCCACCTATGGATACTCCTCCACTGCACCTATTTTATTTCCTACCTTCGTGCTCTGTCGCAGCCTGGCCTCCGTTTCATTTCATTTCGTTTTATTCAAATTGGCAAATTGCTAATAAAGTTTTTCGCCAATTGCTGAATTGGCAATAAATATTGGTTTTATTTTTACGGCCAAGCCAAGTTTTATGAACTTGGCTCGTCTGGAGCGAGGAGTAGATAGATAGAAGGGGGAGGAACAAGGAGCTCGGGCAGCCAGCCTAAGGAGGTGTTGATGTGTGAACACGAAGGCGGTCGGTTATTGCGTGAAATCAATTGAGTTGAATAAGTTCGTTTATGCCTGTGGTGGCGGTGGCACTGAAAACCCCAAAGGAAGATCAATGAAACTTTCACTCCCGGGAAAACGTTGACAAATTAACAAAGCCCGGGATTACAATTCAAAAGAAAATCTGTAGAAGAGAAAGTTGATTTGATGGATATCAAAATTAGGCTTCATGCGGTTACAGTTCCCTTCATTTCAATTGATCTACCTAAAGTTCTGATCAGGAATAATGGCAATTTCTCCTTTTTTTTTGAGGTGTTCCTCCTAAAAAGCCGTTGAACCCTCAGCATCACCTTACAAACGATTATTAACGCCCCGTGAAAATTATTCATGTTTTGCGGTTAAATGAGCAGCCAAATAATGTCGCCGAGGTTAACCGCTGCCGTTGTTGTGGTAGCAAATCACGTTCGCCAAAAGATAATCATCCGGATCGAAGCATCGATCGATTGATCGGCCCGGGAAAGTGTTTCCCTGGCCGAAAAATAACGTCAAAGCTTATGAGCGAGGCGGTCGGGAGGTCAGGTCTCGGCTGAACTTTTACTTTGGTCTCCACCCTTGCCGCAGCAGCAGCAGCAGGCGAGGATGAGGAAGGTTCCCACTCTGCTGCCACGGCTGAGCCGAGTCTCTGGAGGAGGCTTTTAAAAATCAATTTGGGATCGTGCTTGCGCAGGTGCCTCCGCTCACATGTCCAAACCACATCGTCATCATAGCTGCAGCTTCGTTTACTTTTCGGTGTAACCCTGCGCCACCTCCTTCAAAGTTATGAACTTGTTTGGGGCCTAATAAGTCAGGGGATTCAGTCCCTGTACCTCCAACAAAAAAAAGGGGGAGGAGCTGATGGCTCCGTGTGGTTTTTTTCCGTTAAGATTTTCATGGCTTCTGGGCATGGGAAGCCGAAGCCGGCTGCATCGCAAATTGAGGTGTCGTAATGGCGGGAAAACTCGAATGGGATCTTGGATCGAAACGGATCGGATGGGGTCCGATGGGAGGCGGCATGTTCCATCTGCCAAGCCGAGCCGAGCCGAGATAGTGAAAGTGAAGTGTGGCGAGGCTTTCATTGTTCCGCAGCAGTCGCGGATCTTCAAAAGGCCTGCTCCAGGCCTGAGGATATCCCTCGCCGACAAAATAAATACTAAGCGAATCCCTGGACCACACTCTCATTTGCAATGTTAACGAAATAACCAACGAAAATTTGTTTGCCATTTTTCTTCATCCGTTTGTTTTTTAATTTCTTTTCTTTTTTTTATGTTTTGTTGTTTTGCCCCTCGGGATGTCATTTTTCAGTTATTTTTATTGCTGCGCGTTTATCTTCAGCTGGAAGATCTTTCTGCGGCAGCTGCTGCATTGCCATCTCATAATTATGGGTATGGAAATTTGTGTTTAATGGCCACTCAATATGGTTAAATGTCAAGCTGGGATTTGGGAAGCTTATTCTCTAGAGAGTGGGGTTTAACTAAAGCCTAAAATCGCTAAAGTAATTGTTATTAATCAAATGGACACAGCATTAAAATGGATAAGGTGGCGATTGATTGCGTTTAATAATTGAAATGGATTTTAACCAGACATTAGGATCTCCGAATGCATATTTCACACATTTCTCAGTATTAAATTTCAATTATTACCACACTGCTGCATCTCTCTTTCCCTTTATTGCGGCTCAGTTTTGGGTTGCATTACCGCTTTCAGCTTTCTATTTATTACACAATTAACAAGTCGTTAGGAGGGGCTTAGTTCGAGGGGTTTCTTGTTTCGGTTTTGGGTAGCCTTTTGGGCTAGCCGGTAAGTGATTTTCCACCAGCTGTAATAGTACATTGACCAAAGCCAACAAAGCTAACCAAAAATAAAAAAACCTCCGAAGAAAAGCCGGCAAAACCACCGTTGGTAATAATCTTATTTTAATTGCCGCTGGCCCAAAAAAAAAAAATAGATAAAAACCCTGAAAGAAAAAGAGAAGACAAGACTCGAAAACCGCTGCTGGAAAATCAAATGAAAGTCGCATAATGAACAATTCATTGTCCGCGATTTAGTTGCTCAATTTGGGCAGCCAAAGCCAGGGGTTAATCGGCACCATAGCCTTGGGCCTCCCACTGCCACTCCCCCCTAAGGTAATTGACGCCATCTGGTAACTATACTTGTGACCTTGTCCGTTGTCCATCCACCCGCCTGCCTCTCTTTGGCTTTTGCTTAAGCTTTTTGTGTCAGCCAGCATCTTAATTGCACTCCAAAAAAGAAGTCCGAAAAGTGTTGATGAGGAGCTAGCCAGGTCCCAGTTTGGTAATCAGAGTGGATGGAGTGCAGACCACACGAAAACCGAACTCGAGTGGTGTCAAATTCACGCCTAAATGCCTGAATATATTCGAATATTATCTGGGTGAACGAGGGAGAGAACGTATTGGAGGAGATGAAGACAAAACTGGATTGGTGGATCGACTGGCCACTTCAAACACCGATCTTGTATCCATTCGAGGCGGCATCGGGCCAAAACAAAACCCCAATAAAACTTGTCAAATGCGGCACGAGGCGAAAGTAAATCAAATATTTTGAATTATTGAGGGAAAATCAACAACAAATTGCCATTTGTTTGGCGCACACATGAACATATGTTGGATGTACGACGACGAATCGAAATCCGAATCCGAATCCCATTTCAAATCCAATTGTTAATGGCCAGCATATTTTTCATGATTGATTTCCATGGCCGAAAATGGAAAACGAGACATGGACAGCAGTGAAGGAAATGCATTTGCCAATGGCATTTTCCATACATTTTCACAATTTTTGACAGTTCAGCCGGGTCAGCGACATGACCAAATGGGATTCCGCGACAATGTCCAGGTGGTGGCCTCCATAGTTTTGTCTCTTTTAGCTTTGTTTTCTGTGTATTTAACGATTTCAGTTTCGCTTTAAGCCTGATTAGCCTGAGATTGTATCTAATTATGTGCAATTAATCGAATCGAACGATTTCGCTTTCTGAATCACTTTTCCCCTTGGGGAGGCAAGACACTTTTCTGGGTGAGTCGTGCCCCAAAGCTCCAAGCAGAGTGCTGCATCAGTTGCTTTGGTAAATTATCTTTAATTGTTCAGTTGCAGTTCTATTCTAAAGCGATTGAAGGTCTCATGAAATTCTACAGATAAGTTCTGGCAGGAAGGTCAGATGGTTGATTGGGGGGGCTGAATCCAGTGGCACAGATAAGGCTGTCATCAGCTATCAGTTCAAGGTTTAAAGGATTAATTTGGGTTAAGCTTTGACACTGATAGATTTACGAGGGAGTTTTCAGTTTCAGTTTTTATGGTAAAATTTGTCTTGCCTTAAAATATTGAAGTAGCATATAAACCAAAATTTCTCACAACCTTTATTTGCCCCAAAAGAAACTCAGAACGTGAGAGGGTCTCAAGAACTAAGCACTCTTCAGTTGACTAGAAAGTTCAAATTTAAAAAAAGAGAGAGCTTAACGTTTTTTTTTTCTACTTCTCCAAAGTCACACTTCGTTCACACCAAATCAAATCAAAAAGCGTTTTTCCTAATTTCATTGAAATTAATTACGAGGAACAGTTAAAGAGAGTTGAGCAATTTCATAATCAGTTTCCATGTAACATGTTTCTAATGAGACCACAATGAAAACACCAGCAGAGAACAGAGATTTTTCACGACAAACTTGTTCTGCGGCATGGCTTCAGACTGAACGTGATGCCAACAAAAGCCAAAGACCGAGACGAGACGGGATTCCGGCGGCCATCATCTGTGAACGTGACACTTCGGACGTGATTATGTCAACGGAGGAGGAGGAGGAGATTCTGTAGGAGGAGGCTAAACCACAACTCCTGTGTATGTTACTCAATAGGCCAAGTCGGGCTCTAACTGCAGACTCTCTTCTTCACACATTCTCAGAGTCGGATCCCCGACTTCAAAGCGGTTTACCCTGTCCGAGTTAATTCCCGGTGCATTTGGTCCCAGCACGTCGACGACATCAATTCCTCTGGCTAAGAGAGCTGTGTTGAGTGGCTTTCTGGGTCAGCTGATTAATTGCCCCTCCGGGTTCGTCTTTCAGTTGGAGAAAATCATCATCATCTCACCTTACCCAGCGACCAGCGAACAGTTCTTCCCTTCCGCTTCCCATTTGTCTCGCTTTGGCCTATCCCCCAGCTTCCAGCAGTTTTCTTCCTTTGGGTAATTAGAGTCGCCGCCGCAGTCCGATTCTTTTCCTCTGTCTAATTTCTAATTTTGTTGAACTCTATTTTTGGTGCGATTTGGAAGTGTTCCAAATGTCGTGACTACTTCACATAAAAATGTTTTTGCAAAATAAAAAAATGAGAAGCAACGAAATTTATTTGCTGTTCGTGCGTTCCCAATTTATTTGACATCTTGGATGGAAATGTGTGTTCCCAAAGAGACACATTTTTTTTTGGGTGGAATTTTTCTGGGTTGTTGACTTTATCCCTGCTTGTGAAAAAAATTGGCAATAAATTTGGCTACTTCTGTGAAGAGATTTATGGCGATTTGATAGTATTTCAAAGGTGTTTCGCTTGATTAATGGAATAACAATTAGCACAGTGTCTTTCTTTTCTATTCTGAATAGAGTCAAATTATTATTAAGGTTATGACCCAAAGACCAAACCTAACCCACGTTTTGGGTGCGACTTTTAAGCATTTTTAATCGCCACAGTTGCGGACATTTATCAAAGTCCATGCTTAATTTTCAACAGTTTTGTAAAGTTCTATTCAAAATATCTACAATAGAGAGGGGTGGGAGGTAGGCTGAATCAGACAATAATAACTGAAGGCGTTGCCTGGGACCGAAAGACCAAAGACCGATAAAATGTAAAGAAACGAAAAATTGTAAAATTCTAAAAACGCGGTCGAGGTCACGCACTGACATTTCCGATAATGAATGTACGAGATCCGTGGGCATTATTGTTGCCGTTTCTCTGTGGTCTCTCCTAATAGTGTCTATAGTTTCGGTGTAGCCAATTCGGATTCCGATTGCCCAACTCTTTGGTCATTCTCAACCGAAAAAAACCGCTGGCGGAATTACATACAACAAAGCCTCTGCCTCTGAGTCAACGAACCTCGCCGCAGACATCAGACATTGGGCATTCGAGAGAGAGATATAGAGATATAGATACGCGACGTGCCCAGCAGCGGCGGCGGCGGCTGGTAAAAATAGTAAAAATAGCCACACGCATTAGAGGAACTTATTCCGATGATTTCAACGGGCGACGAGGGGCGGCGATGAACATTTCGCATGAATAGGCATCATGAGGAAATGCGAGGAAAACGAGGCGGAAAACTCGCATTTGGTAGGCAAACTTTTGGAAGATAGTGTAAATCGTTTCAGTGCCCAGAAATGTGTTGCAATTCCTCTGACTAAGTCGATAAAAATGAGGCAGCAGAGGTGGAGAAAGGCAAATTAGCCGAAAGAAAATAAAACGTTTAGAAGAAAAATGAATTTTTCAAGGGGGAACATTTTTCAAAAATTTCTGTAATTATGAGCCGAGTAAATATAAGCATTAATCACAATTTTAAATATGTAAAATGATTATTTCTACGAAAAAGAAATGCTAAAAGAATAAGCATAAAAATTATACAGGGCGAAGTAAGCTTAAAAATGCTACACACAATATTTATACTTGTCTAGTATTTGTATAAAAAATAAATAAATTAGTAAGAAGGATTGAAAAGTAAATTCGAGTTTGCAAACCTCTGCAAAAGACTCTTTTAATAACTCAACTTTCTGTAACTTTTATTGACCTTTGACTGTACCAAGGGTAATCGCATTAAATCAATAACCTTTTTGGGGCTTCATCTTCAAGTTCTGGGAACACTTCTTTGGCATCTCCTCAATCAGTTTAAACAATTTTTCTGCCAAATCACGCCAAGATATTGAGGTTCTTCTTATTCCGACACTTTCACACCACTGTGAAAAAAAGGCCACACAACACATTCACTTTTCTTGCCATTCGCTTGAGCTCGCTTTTTTTTGTTTTCTGCATCAGATTTCAATCTGAAGGAGAACTCTCGTCGCACTGACTCCAATTTGTTTTCCCTGATTTCTTTTATTATTTCCTACGCTCACCAATAATCTTGAGACCTCTCGAGCGAGGGGGGGAAATAATAAAAAATAAATCAAATATGAAATACTTGTGGCCCCTGCAACATAGGCTGCTCCTCAAGTTCAGGCGGCGCGCGCAGATTAGTCACGAATTTTGCATAAAGTTCTGCATCTGCATTCTAAATTCTCATATTTCCAGCGCTCCTCGCCTCGATTCAGTGGGTGGTGGCGGCGAATGGCCCGAGTCGGGCTAGACCTGGGCCCGGAGTCGTGCCAAGATTGGGAGTGGTTCAGCCTCAGTTGGATCGAGACGGAAAACAAAGAGAAAGGCGTTCCTCCAAAAACAAAAAAACGACATACAATGTTGTGGCTTAGACTGGCTCTTGGCCAGAGGTTGAGTCTTGGCTGGGTTGGGTTCGGATGCGGATTCAGATTCGGGTGGGGGTCTGGGTTCTCTCTCTCTCTGGTCTTTCAATTCTGGTAATGAGCCCCAAGTATCGCAAATAAGCAAACCCACACCTGCCTCTCCGGCTCCTCCTCCACGGTTCTTCTGTTTCCACTCCCACTCCATGTTACCTTTGAGGTCTTACTCACAGTGTCTTCGCCCAAGAGTTTTCAAAGTTTTTGGTTCTTGCCAGCGGCGCTCAGAGTCTTCTTCAATGGCTTCGACTGCGAGTTGGTTAAGTTTGGGCCTCACTTATCTATCTACTTACCTAACCAAGCAGGCCAAGCCCATGTCTCTATGCTTCCCCCAAAGAATTCTATTGTGTCTGCTGTCTTATAATTAGATTTAATGATAAAAATCATAATGCAAAACAATTTGCAAGTTGTCGTAACGATGCAGAAAATTGGCTGGCTTTTCAAACAGTACAAAAATACCTTCAAAATAATGTAAAATATGAATAATGTGGGGACAAATATTGTCTGGAAAATCCTTCACTCATTCAGTAATAATTGCATTTACTAAATAAAGATATTTGAAAAAGAAAAGGCAGCCCCGTCAAAACTTTCCCGCCACTTGAAGAGCAGAGAAAGGGGAAGATTTTCCGATTTTCCTAAGCTTCCCCATAAATCTTATTCGCAGCGGAGCTTTCTCGGATCATTCTTCAAACTGAAAATGCCAGACTGGAGTTGTTTTTTTGGTAGCTGCCTTCGAGTGTCAATTTGGCCATTAACTGAAGTAAATCAAGGAGGGGTGCTGGCTTTACGTCAGAGAAGCTTAGCTGTCCAAGGAAATCATTTCCATAAATTTGCAGGCTCCGAAAAGCGAGCGGCTCCAATCTCTGCGACATTTCAATTTGCTGCCAGCTTGGAAAGGGAGTCAATGAAGACATCAAGCAGGTGAAAATTAAAATTTATGCTTGGCCTGGGCTCCGTTTTCTTCGCTTTTGGAGTTGAGTTGAGGAAGGATGTGTGTCTGGGGCCATAAATAAACGCTTAAGGTGAAGAGGTTGTCTCTAAGAGTCTCTCTCTGTCTGCGACGGGTATTTATCGATTTCTAATTTCCAAAAGGAAAACGTTACTTTTTTCTGTTGATTTTTTTTTTTAATATTTTGCCAGTTTGCAAGTGACGCAAGAGATCGCTGGGGTTAAACTGTTTGTATGGAGATCAATGTCCAAGATTGTGGAAGCCAGCCAGCCAGCTAGCCAGCCGGCTTGGGAGTTTCCTTCGATTCGCCTTTGCCTGGGACCATGTGTGGGTGTCACTTTCCGCCTATTTTCCACCTCTGAACCCTCGGCGTCAATTGTCTTGTAATTATTTTTTTGATGTTTGATAAATTGAATATCGCTCTCCCTCCGGACTTGTGATTAATCGCGAAACAATGGCACTGAAGAGCTTATGCAATGCGTGGGATTTTCCAGCCTGACCTTTGGAGATGGGGTTGCATTGGGAGGATAACCCGGAGGCAGCTGTTAAAGTGACAAATGAGCGATGGCATATCGCGGCAGATGGGCGTTTAACGTTTAGACAGGAATTGGAAAAATTTCGATTGCGTGATTTGCAGAGGATAGGAAAAAGCTACCTCCCAGATTTGGAAGTTAATTGTGGTCTTAAAGATACAAAAAGTAATTTAAGAATCGATTAATAAGGCCTAGACAAAGAAAATCTTATTTATATGAAGAAAGAAACGTGAGAGCCTTACTGGGATGTGTATGTTTGCGAGTCCGCAGAGTTTATTCTCCACAATGTATAGGTTTTGCTTTTATAATACATTTTAGTCATAAAATAAACTCGTAAATATGTACCAAATTACTTGAAAAACTTGCAAAATTCCTCGGTAACCATATATCCTTTTAAGTCAAGCCTTTCTCTAACCTTTTGCTCCTTTCCCTTTTGCTCCCTTCCCTTTACCGCCCTCAGTTGGCCCAATCAATTAGCCGCCTGGGCATATCAAGTATACGTCATGTTAGCCACATAAGCTCAGCCCACAACAGACACCTTTTTTAATCTCCCCTTTCATTCCAGGTGTTGTACCATGAAATTGTATCACACGCTCGAGTGGTGAGCTCTTGTATTCGAGCCGCGGAAAAGGAGCAACAGTTGCAGCAGCAGCAGCAACATTTGTCGAGTCAGCAGCAACCCGCCTCATTGACCAGTAACTGCTCCAGTGAGTCAACCAGCGAGTCGGCGGCCACCAAGTCGAGCAGCCTGAGCAGTGGCTTTGCCTCCGATCCGGCGGTGACCACACCCCAAGCAGCAGCAGCAGCGGCGACAGCTCCCAGTAACCACAACAATCCCACCTCCAAGAAGGGCGAGGGCAACTTGGAGCGACTGAGGGATCGCTATCATCTGCTTTATCTAAAGGCATTTGAACTGCAATTGTGCCTGGACAATCTGCTGAGGAAACGCAGTTCGGCAGCGGTAAGTCTCATGAATTTATTGAACCAATTTATAGTTCACCGATATACATATATATCTCTTCCTAAGCTATAGAAACTGTTGAGTATCCGCTAAATTTATGGCTCATCTACATGAACTTGAATCGATTAGGGATTTTCCCAAAAATAACCCCCGACAGGGCGAGGTGTGCCCTTGTCACTCTAGAGATTATCTTCTTGGAAATAAAACTTAAAAAAAGAAAACTGTCTGCGGGCAAGGGAAAAGCACTCAGAGATGCCAGGGATTCTTGGAATTAACGAAAGAAAGAAAGAAAATGCATTTGGCGCCGCTTTCCTCGCACGTTCATGCTGCTTCGCATTGCCAATTGTGGAAATTTCTAATTACGTTTTTGTGATTTAATTAATTCATTTAGTGAAAATGCCGGCAATGCGACAAGATATGTATTGGGAAAGCGTCGCGGCACTGAATGCAATTCAATTCCGAACTTGGGAGAAAGATTGAAAAAGTTTCGCTTCGACGAAGAGGCGTGTCTTTAGCTCTCGGTTCCTGTTCGATGGGAAGAAGATGATGGAATGTCAGTTCCGTCTAGGATAATAATTTTAAAGAATAGATAAATAGAGGATTTATGGTTTCAATTAGGTTTGACTTAATCAGCCTGAGTTAATCCCCACTTCCTTTCTGCTTCACCTCTACGAGGCAATCTCCACCTCATTTACTGATCGTTCTGTTCCCCTACTGGCATCCGCTTCGTGTCTAGATATAAAGTGAAAGTCAATTCTGCCTCATAGGCACACACACACAATGACCCAGTTTCCTGCGGGGCTGTGGATCCTCTTCGGTGCTCTAAATGCTTCCTGGTTAAAGTTCTCTCCGTTCGCTCCCCTCACCTGGTAATTGGAAAGCGTTTTCCATATTCTCCCCTCTTAATTGCGGGTAATTTGCAGTAGAAGTGGGGCCGAGTGGTAAGAAGTAATTCACTCGAGGCACGCACTGACTAAGAAGTCTGCTCCTGATCGGAGAGTCACTCTTCCTTCCCTGCCCCCTCCCAATTGGAGGACCGCCGGCTGTGGGGCAAGCTAACCTTTTTTTTGTGCCGTGAATTGATACGCCTGGGGCAGGCTTTTATCCACCTTTACCCGCCACGGCGTCCTCTTTAAGATTTTCCGATTTTCCTCGTTGCAGTTGAAACAATTTCATTTTCCAGCGCTCGCTGCTGATGCAATAATTTGCATCCCCCGCGGGATCGCTTCATGGTTAATCTGTGTATGTGGGCCGATCCAGTTGGCAATTTTCAACACTTTCCTGGCCACATTTAGCCATCATCTGGGGGGGTCTGTGCGGGGGTAGCTGCAGGCGGCATTTTGCTGCTCCACATTTTGGCCATGCATTCAATTTCTGGCCAAGCTGAGATTAGCTGCTGCTCCGAGATCAGGCCAAGACTTCAAACGAAGGCGGCGACTATAAAAAACAAAATAGCGAATCGGACGAGGGCCAGACGGATATGTCACAAGTGTATGCACTGGGAGAAATGAGAGGAAGCTTGGGGAAAATAACGATTGCATAGAAACATAATAAAATCTTACTTTTTCTTATTATTTTTATTGTTTTTTAAAAGAGAGACTAAAGAATTTATAGAGATTTAACCACAGACAAATTTTGAAATTCAAATTTAAATTTAATTTATTTCCCCTAGTGCACTGTACTATTTATCAAAATTTCGTAATAAACTCACGGCTTCGCTGAATAGAGTTTCCCCGCCGTGAAAATCTACCCCTTCCTCCGCTTCTTCATCAGCAGCAATTGGGGTTAAGCTTTAAGTAGCTGCCATAAAGAAATGTATTTATATCTAAAGCAATATAAAAATCAAAACTGCGAAAAGTAAAAGTGAAATTTATGCGCCCTCAACGGTTGGTGGTGGTGGTGGAGGAGGAGAAATCATGAAGGAGCTCCGCGAGTTCACAAAAGTCAACGGCAAGACGGTAAACTTTGAAATCAGCTACGGAATCAGCACCGAAACCAAATGAAAGTGACCGAAATGTGCAGAGAGCAGGGCCAAATGAAAATAAACCAAATCAAATTTACGACGTGCCTGTTGGTAATAATCATGGCAACACCAGGAGGAAAGAGGATGGGTTAGGATGATGGATGCTCTATAGGAGGCTTATTGAGTTGAATGTCCTAAATTATTATCATTATTATTATTCCCACTAAAGAACTTTGTTAGGAAAGTTATTCTTTAGAGTTTGCAGAATTTATTGTACTTTTACAGGGTAAACTGAAGAATAGGTAGGAAAGGGATTACTTTTCATATTTATTGTTATTTATTTCTTATTTATTTATTCTTCTGTTTTAGTACCCAAGAGCTAGCTATATTTGCCCAGATTTTTCCCAGGTACTTTCCGTTTTATTTTCCTTTTATTGTATCTTTATCTCTAAGCTTCACAGCAAGGTTTCCCACACACATAAAAAAAAGGGCAGCAGGCACAACATGTTGCATGTGGCAGCCGCAACACAAGTTCGATAAACAAATGCAGTTGAATTGCATTGAATTATGCCCCATTATAGCAATGATTATTGTTATTATATCGCGCGACTCGACCTCCTCTCGCCTTGGAATTATGTTGTTTATTCTTGGGAAATTGTGTTTGTTTAGCAGACCAGAAACCAGAAACCAGAGAGACCTTTGCTCGTCATCGGGTTGAAGGTTGAACTTTGTTGGAGGCTGGGAAACATCTGTGTCGACTGAAAGGGAAAAGTCTTGGGATCTTTGAATTTTCTGGGAGATTATACTTTTATTATACAAAGAAGGAAATCGAATGCTGAGGCCTTGAGTGAGGAGCTGTCATCATTTTTCTAATATTACTAATTGGCAATGCCGCCAATTAGCGTCCATCAAAGTTGGTATATTGTTAACAAATATTTATGAATTTAATTGGCCGGCCGCTCATCATCGACATCAATCAGAGACCCGACATAAATCAATCTGCAGACTTGCTACCAGTCCGCAGGTCCACACCCAAGAAACCGATCAATCGAAATGCAAATTTTATTTTTGTTGAATTTTTTCCTGTTGTTTTTTTACTCGAAATACGAAAACGAGGCTTTCAAATCGCATAATAATGGGGGGCGGTGGGGAGTGGCTTTTGGCCATTTAGCTGGCAGTCACGTCGGAATCGAATCGGAACTGCAATTTAATATGCATACCGAATGTTGATGGCTTACACATGTTGCAAGTTGCTAGTTGCAGGTTGCACAGAGCACGACGCTGCGCACACGTTGCATGTCCCGGAAAGCAGCGCAAAATTAAATCACAATAATTATGTAAAATATAAGCCTTGACACACCCACGAAAATAGAAACAAAAAAACAACAACAAATACGGAAGAAAACAATGGGATTTTGATGGTAAAAAATAAAGTCTGTCTCACTTTCATTGGCTAAAATGTAATTAGCTGCTTGATCTTGGCAAAAAGTTGTTGGCCTGCAACGGCGCAAGAGTTGGTAGCGAAAATAAAAAACCGAAATTGGGTGGCTCAGAGAGAAATGGTTTTATAATACGTGTGCAACGCCAACCGTTAGCTGGTCTAGTTTCTGGCTCAAATAATGATTGGCTCAAATTGGCCGGCTCTCCATATTCCTTGGGGTTTGTTTCTTGGCTCGCTTTTCCCCGGGTTTTTCAATTACCCCCGTCTAATGATCGAACAGCCACTTGAATGGTTCATTATTTTATGCCAGCTATGAGTCGATCTAGGAGGTGTATCGTATTATCACGGCCAAAAGATTGGAACTGCGATCATCGTCCGTTGCTGCCTTGATTTCTGGGCTGGATTCGGGCCATTGATTTATGGGTCGGAAAAGCCATAAAGGAAAAAGCCAAAGATAACACAATGTAGCAGAAACAAAAGCAAATTGCCAGCAGCTGTTGGTTAAACGCTGCCCAGATCTCTATGTAGATTGAACTATGAGAAATTTCTCGCCACAGTGTGGAATAGGGAAAGATCCGAACGAAAGGGGGGGATTCCCCAAAAACCCAAACAAACGAGAGCAAACACCATGGGTTCCTGCTCCAGTGTGTCGGTGTCGTGTGGCGCATTTGCGACATCTTCAAATGCTATTTATTGTGCTGTCTGTCTGTCTGTCGGCAGCTGTAAATGCAAACTGCAACTGACATTTGCCAAATGTCAACTTGCGACTTTTGTTTAACTGCCTTTTGTTTTTGTTTTCGTCTTCTCCGCCAGCCTTTGATTCGTCTTTGATTCGCCTTCAATTGTCAATATTTCATTTCCATTATGAGGCAGGCAACACCTTTGCTTATGTTTTTATGTCGAAATGTAAGTTATGTGGCAAGTTACTTTATTTTCCTTTGAGTGTACCCCTGGCAAGCCAGCAACCTGCAAATTATGAGCAATTGCGTGGCCCAAGAATCGGGCATTAGCATCTCTGGTCTGCGTGGGGACTGGCAGCGCGTGGGTAACAGCAACACCCACTCCCACGCCATGCCGAGAAATCGGGTAAATAGTAGGAGCCCCGGAGTGGAGTCCGTCCACCGATTAGGGTCAGAACCGAGGAACAGCCCGGGTATCGGCAGATGTCCAAAGGTGGAAATATGCAGACACTGTGGCCTGCTGCAGTTGCAATTTCAGTTGCAATGTCTGCACTTTTTATGCTCTCTCCCCCTCTATCTCTCTTGCTAAATTTAGCATCTAATGCGATTTGTAATAGTTGAGCTAAATTGTGGACGTCGTCGTCGTCGCTGTACCAGGAAATGTTTGCCGTACGGCCAGCAGCAACCAGCAACCGCCAACTGACAACACCAGCAACAACAATGAAAGTAATAATATTGTCGCTGTTGTGGATTTTTGTTTTTGTTTTTGCTGAGGGGGAGGGAAAATCTTTGGCATGGAAAACTCTCTGGATGCATGTTTGCTCGTTTTCCATATGACTTGGAAGTTTTTTCATGCTGCCTCAGCTTACTCGTTGCTGTGGTTGTTGCTCCTATGTGCGGGTTGTCAACGCTCTCATGTTGTTGCCTAATGTTGTTGTTAATGCTATGCATTTGTTGTTGTTAATGTTGTTGTGTCTGCAATTTTTGTCGCGCCATTGGATAGTTTTTTTTTATCCAGTTTTTAGCTTTGTTTTATTGAGGATATTGCCTGGTGCTGTGCTGTCGCCGCTGGTTTAAAATTCATTAAATATTTTGTGGCGAATTGAGTAATTTCTGTAAAATTATAGCTTAGAGAAAATTGTGGGAAAAATATCAGAGATATTCTAACATTCTTGCATTCGAATACCTCACTGTAATTGCCTTTATTATGTGCCTTGCTTTACCTGTTTTGTGTACCAAAATATATATTTCCATCATAAAAAAAATCCAAAATTGCCCAAGAAACGTCTTTAAAAAATAAAGCCTCGTAGACGAAACTATCCGCTTAATGGTCTCTCTATAAATTTCATGTCTTGCCTCACCCATCGATCAACTTGCAGAGCAACTTCATAAAGCGTCACTTCTTTGCTTGAACCTCCCCTACTACCTTCTCTATAAGTTTTGATATCTCTGACGAAAAGTCTGGCATAAATAGAAAATAAATAGATGTTGGTCGGCGACGAATGCAACTCACGTTTTTATTGCACGATAATTATAGTCATACAATCACATGCTAATGAAGACTCTGCACCTCTCCCCTCTTCTCAAAAAACCCGATATTGACGATATGCCAGCCAGTGTTTACGATAATTAAACGCCGGCGTGTGAGAAATTCATAATTTTAAACACAATTCAAAGACAGTGGCAATAGTTTAAGAGAATTTCCCACACAATTTAGTCAAGAAAAGATATACACATATCGATTCTTATCGCTCCAGTTTATTGTCGCCGCAATGACAACAAAATTGTGACATGGCTGGGGATTGCGTGTTGAGATCAGTATCATCGGAATGGGAATGGGAATGGAAATACTAGTTCCTGGAGAATCCACTTTCTGGTGTCAATGAGGTGCTAAGCGACTGGCACGACACGTTCTTCCCTTGAACTTAATTTCCAGGTAAAATGGAGGCACTCTGAGGAGGGAGAGAAAAAGATCTTCCCAAACGAAATCTTGACTTTCCCGTTTCCTTTACCTACTCTGGCATAACATAAATCCAACATTGTGTAGACTATGATTCTTTAAACCGAAAGGCATAACAAGATTATTTGGGGATTTCATTAATAAGTTTATTCTTGTGTATTCCCTCTACCGTTTTATCAACGGAGTTTTCCATTTAATTTGTTTTTCATTTAGTTTAGTTGAGGGCTTAAACAGATTGAGATGAAAGCGTAGAGATTTGGATAACAATTTGGGGGGGAGATTGCATCACTGAATGCGGGTGTTATGCTAATTGAGAGAAAGCTCCGAAACCAGATCAGGTGGAGAAAAGGGAAAACTATCAGAGATCCAATGAATTTGATTTGGAAAGATACAAATTAGTATGTAATCAAAAGATTCTTTGATCCGAAACACACAGATACGATTTGTTTCGAAACAAATTATAATGCTTTTCCATTTTGTTATGAAAGATCTGCCAGTCAGGAGAAGTCCCTCCAACACCTTTTCGCCAGTCCAGCTCTTTGTTTGTAGTTGTTTACCTGCCATCACTTTTGATGAGTGACTCGTCCCCCTTTTACTTCCCTGTTTATTTACAACACTTGGTCCATTTACACAGTTTTTCCCCTTGAAAGCTCAGAAGCTGGGGAATGCCTCCTCCTTCTCCTCTCTTTACCATAAACACAAACAATTGAAAGGCGCCATTTAAGAGGCGAGAGCACCATCCTCGTCCATAAATCATCTGGACAATTACCTCTACGTAATCTTTGAAGAATAAGCTGTTTAGGATGTTTAAAGCGACCTTCGGCGAGTAGTGGCCTCCAATGGAATGTGTTTGGATCCAATGGAATGAACAAAATTAACAAAATTAACAAAATTACGCAAATCCGAGAAGGCGAAAAGCGAAAACAAGCACTAAATTGCCCAGCTAAAGCATCTGATGGCCATAAAAGCCATTCCCATTCCCCGTCTGATTGCTGATCGTCAAAGAGGGGTGAGGTCTCGCGGGTTAATTGTGGAATTTCGTTAGTTTTATTTTATAGAGTGCTATGAAAACATGGCTGGCCGAGTGTAATTCAGAGCCATGGATAGATCAAGGTCACTTGAGGTTAGCCCAGGGGGGCGAATTTTTCCTTAACACTTCTTGTAAAGAGCGAAAACTTTTATGGAAAGCCGCCAAGGCCTTCTTTTTCAGACGCCCAACGGACGCCTCTCACTTCTGTGTGCGTGTGTAGGCGGAGACAAGAAAAAGAAAAGGAAAAATTGTTTAAGAAGGAAAAGTTAGGGAAATGATAAAGCTTTAAATACTCTTACAAGCAGAGGGCATTGGAAATTAATTAATAATTAAATATACTTATTTTTTAGCTGTAGTTATTATTTTCTTTTCTCTTTATTTATGAATTTAATCTTGTCCTTCTTCGTTTTTAATAACTAAAAGAAAAACAATTATTATTCGATTAAATATATTGCCTAGAGACCCCTCGAAAATCTTAAATCTCGGGTAGAGTATGAAAAACAAACTTTTTTCTCGCCTCTTGGCGTATCTGACATCTGTCTGGCCAAGTGTTTGTCCATTTGTCTCCCCGTCTGTCTGTCTGCCTGTCTGTGTCCATGTCCAAGTCCACCCGCTGATCGGAGGCGAGAGCTTCGTGTGTCGACAATTGAAAGCAATTATAATTTTAGAGGAAGAGAAGGAAATGTTACGTGATGGAAGCAGGAAGAGCAAATGAAAAGGAGACCGGATTTTCCCAAGCCAACATTAAAGATCACACAAGTGATACAGTGTTGGCCAATTAAAAATCATATTCACAGCTTTATTGAACTGAAAATGGCCCCAACTAAGATGCACTTTCCACCTTTGTTTTCTTGCAGAACGGCTTGGATGACGACGAAGAGGAGGAGGATACCGAAGACGATTCCTTTGGCTACGAGGGCGAAGCTACCGAGGACGATCTGAACGAGGTCAACTCGGATCTAGATCTTGAGAATAGCCTACCGGTTGGTGAATCCGCATCGGAACTGATCCTGCAGCGCTGCCAGATAACAGCCACTCAAATAGTCTGTGGCCTGGACGGGGAGGACGAGTCCCAGAACAAATCCCAAGCTGAGTCGGAGTCTCTGTCAGCGGATCAGCCACGCGATTGTCTTGCACCTCAAAAGGTAAGTCTGGCCACTGAATTTGAATCCGAAGCAAAATCGAAAAGATTTGCATATTCTTTCGTATGTTGAATGTAGTTGCTGTTTGTTTGTTTGTATTTTTTGTTTGTTTGACTTGTCGTTGTTGCGATGTTAGCTTAGTTGCATGCCTCCTCCCACAGTATTGTCAACTTCTTGGCCTGACCCCACCTAACCCCCAGCTCCAGCTAACCCCGATTAGCAGAGAAAAAACCCAAAAGAAACGTTAACCCAGCAAGCAAGCCATAAATGGCAGAACAGAATACTTAGCAAATGATGTTGCGGACATTTTTGGTCATCATTTTAAGGCAGAGAAGAAGAAACCAAAATAACAAGTTTTTTTAGCTACAAGAGAGTTAAAAAATAAGTTAAAAAAGTATAAAAAAATTTCTTCAAAATTGGAATATTAAGAATAAAAAAATTTGGCCGTTTAAAAATGCTTTAAAAATTAAGAATAAAAAACAGAAGACTAGAAGAACAAGAACCTATCTGAAGAATGTTTACCCAGAAGAAACCCTTTTATAAACCAAAGTTTAGGGAATCCCCAAAATTATCCTCACTCTCTTTGGCACTGTCCTTTTGCACTACTTTCCTTGGCAAAAATCCCTAAAGCCCATCTTAGTTGGCATCACTCGAAGGGCAGAGCATTAAGTGTTCAAAATTTGTGTGTGTGCGTGTGTTGAATCAACTCTTGAACCCCAAGTTCTCCTGACCCAATAACAACCACTCCCTCCTTGACTTGCATTCAGCCCGGCGATGAGGCCGACGAGGAGCTAGAAGAGGAGGACGAAGAGGACGATCTGCTGGGCACCGATGTGGTGGATTTCCTGTTCGCAAAACGATCGTGGAGACAGGTGAATCCACATTTTCACCAGGCCAGTCCCAGTGCAGCGGCCACCCTGACCGATTTCGAGGCGGACTCGGAGAGTAGTGACTTTGAGCAGGTGCAGCAGCTGAGCAGGCGGGGATTGCCGCTGATAGCGACCAGTGCCCGAAGAGTCCTGAATTTAAACCTTGCCGAGATGCCACAGAACGGCAATATCATCAAGGGAGACTGCAGCAGCAGCAGTGCATTGCTGCAGCAGCGACATCACCACAATCTGGGCAATAAGATGCACAACAAGAACATTGCCGTGGCCGTAATTACGCCGAATTCACATACCAGCGGAAACAGCAGTCATGCTCATGGCCATGGCCATGGCTATGGAGGACTCGGCAGCCACGAGCTGAACAAGTCGCCGCTGGGACTGAGGAAGACGCGTCATCACCACAACGACACCTCAAAGTTCAACCGGTCCAATCGCAAGTCCAAGAATTGCGCCATTTTCTACTTCAAGCACTTGGACACGGACAATGAGCAGGGCAATGCGGCGGGCAGTGACCTCCAGAGCGAGGAGGATCCCTGCCTGATCCGTCGTCGAGGAGCTGGCGGCGACGTAAGTACCTGATCTTTCTCTCTCTCTCGGTTACGGGTCGTCGGCGAATCATCATTGGGAAACGATTCGTTCCACGTTCGGAACCATTGGAAGCTCAAAAGGTGTCGGGGTCACGTTCATCAATGCAAAGTTGGAAATCGGTCTCTACTCTCTTCTCCCCCAGTGTATTTTCTGGCCAACTAATTAGCATGATAGCTTGCTATTTCGCTGTCTTGTAACCTAAACGAATATACTTACAAATATAATAAGCATATATATATAGTTTCTTGGCATGCCTAACCACTTCTTTATTAACTTTTGTATTCCATTATTCGGTAGTCTACATCATAAACTAAAATAACACCATCAGCAACTATATCATTAATCATTTATCAGAAAATGAAACTATATTTAAAAAAAAAATACTTCAAGGTGAAGATAAACTATAAGAAAAAGTAGAGCTAAAACTCATGTGAGGGCAATACAATATTTGTGTGTAAAAAATAGAGTATTTGAAGAATATTTAAAATGAAAATGTATAATTATAAATCAAGAGAAATACTCTGACATAATTTACTGAACAATATTAGTATCGTATCGAAAATGTTGTAAAGTAAAAAAGGAAAGTCATCAATTTCAAGAACTACAACTGAGAGAAGAATCCCTTGGAGATGTCATTCTCCCTCCTTTTTTTAACTCGACAACATTCAGACTTAATTTGTTTGTTTGCCTGTCTCTGACTTCTTCTGCATCTCCAACGCGAAGACGAACTCCAACTCGAAATTCTGTGAAGAATTCTGCTATCCTCCTCCAGCAGCAATTTTTTACTCTTCCTCCCACATTTGACAACTGCTGAGGTCGTCACCATTCGAAATGGAAATAAATTGCCAGCAGAAAGACAAAGACCAGTTCAAGGGGAAAAGGGGAAAAGAGAAGTCATGGAGAAGGCGTTGCTGCTGTCGGCAAGCAAAGCGGGGCTTCAAAGATGTTGCCCATGAGCGTCAGCCGCAGCCGCAGTCGAAGCCGAAGCCAAAGCAGCAGCAACTTGGAGTTGCAGGCGCAACAATTTGCCATTTTGCGCAAGTAACGCTAATTAAACTTCATTTTCTACCACTTCATCTTCATCGGAGTTTCCTCCGCCGTTGGGTTTTCCTTTTAGCGAATTTTGTTACCACTGATTTTAATGTTACATTGCGTTTTTCTCTTTCCCCTCTCTGCTTTCCTACTTTCCTGCCATATTAGATACTGAAATCGGCTGATGCCTCAACGGATGACGACGACGAGGGTTGGCTTTACACGGCGACTGCGACAGCTACAACAGAAACATTGGAAGTTGCAACTGCAACGACATTGGCAACAGGAACAGCATCAGGCATATCCATTGTAGATGGTCTACAGTCGACGGCCATTTCCTCGACTACGGTTACCACGGGTGGAAAACTGCCGCCCAACGACGACTCGGATAAGGAGAACAAGGAGTCGGGCGGAGTCACCACCACGACCATTACAGCAAAAGCAGCGGCAACTGCCACAACGAGCAGCAACTACGACAGCAGCAGTGCCTGCTCCTCCTCAAACTCCAATTCCAACTCCAACGGCAGGCACACCGAGACCTCGGCCACCTCGCGAGTCACTCAGCTGCAGATGCAGATACACTCACAGATGGAAGTCGCCGAGATGGAGTTCCAAATCAATGGCAATGGCACTGCCAGCGATGGCACCAACAGCACCAGACACATCATTAGCAACAACAATTGCTACAGCAACAAGCAGCAGCAGCAGCAACAGCAAAACAACAACGAGGGCGAGGCTGGAGAGGATCTGGGCGTCGATGAGACAACTGTTGATATGGCAAATGGAAATCTTGGCAAATTGCAACAGGTGAGTGTACGATTGCAGCAAATAGGATGGAATTATAGAGTTTAGATAAATATTAGCAAACAAGAAAAGGAGAATGAAGCGCTTACTTTAGTGTTAAGAAATGTTCTTCCAACATAAAAACCCACAAATTAATAGAATCTCTAAAGATTCCCATACTGAGAAGCATCCCTTGGCTGTCTGGCAGCTCTCCAAGGAAGCAACGCGGTCAGATCCACTTCAGATCGAAGTCGCCGTCATTTATGGAGCAAATGCTGAAGTCCGTTCCCCGTTCAACTATTGGACAAGTTCCCACAGTCAGTCAAGTGCCAAAGTGCTCAAGTCTAGTGGCCATGTCTGTGACTTGTGTCAATAAAAGCGTTTTGTTTGCCGTAACTCCGCGCCAAGGAGTTGGTCGAGAGCCGGTCGATCGAGGGATTGGCAGAGGGATCGGGCCTGGGAGGGGGAGGCATTTTCAATAAATGGAAAACCTTGCCGGATGATTAAGCAGTTGGGTTAATGAAAGCGAATCATGCACCTATACTGCTCCTGTCGCTCGCAACGGGACTGACTACCAGGTGAGCCTCGAGATTGAGACCACGGATTCGGGACCGAAGACTTGGGGCTGGCTGGAACACTGAGCCTGAGCCTGAGCCTTAGCCTTAGCCCCTCGATCGATGACTACCGCTAGAGACATGGCATGATGTCGTGGTCCAGGAAAAACGATCGCCGCGGAGCACGTCAAAAATGGGAAAGTACGAAATTAACTTGGGAAACGTGTGATTTATTTCTTCATTGAAGGCAAATGAAAAGAAGCCCAAGCCGAGCGTTCGACGTGACGCAAATAAAACGAAACAATTGAAAGGGACAACGGGTAAAAATGTTGTTGAATTTTGGGATTAATGAGTAGAGAAATCTAACTTCAATTACTATTTATTCTACATAAAAATCTCATTTCTATCCTTTCATTTTTTCCCCCAGATGAACAATAGCTTCTATAGCCGTGCGGACATATGCAATATCAGCGTTTGGCCAGCAGAAACTGTAACCAATTGCCAATTGCCTCCCAGATCACCAGCCAAGTCCTCCAAATCCCAGGCCAGCAGCAGCAATGCCACCATGTCCGCTTCGCCCGCAAAGGTAAGTTGTAATATATATTCACATAATATATAGAAGAACCAGGAAGATTTACTTGCTTTGAGACAGAGAGAAACAGATTGAAACATTAACACAGGAAGTTTTAGTGGAGGAAAGTTCAAGTTTCTTGGTCTATAAGAATGATTGATTAATGCCTGGCATTATTTTATTTGACTTGAGAATTTCCAATTACTGACAAAGCAAGAAAAAGAGGGGAAGACGTAGATTTAATTTCAGTTTTTGAGGGGAAAGGCAACCAAGTTTTATTTTCTCTTAATAAACTTTCACTTCAAATGATGACTAGTTCTTGACCAATTATTTCCCTTAATTGATCGAATTTTAGTCTAGGAGATGTGTATATCGATCTTTGCTGGTGGTCCACTCCCAGTTCCACTTCCAATCCCACTTCCCCACGTCCACTCGCTTTTGATTTAGCTGTTTGCGTGCGTCGCATCGAATTTCTCCCAACTGGGATTTTTGTGGTCGCCTTTTTGTGCGTGTAAAAGCGGTGGTAAAACATGCAACTCTGACAACTTGCTGAGCGTAATCGAGTGTAATGCGAGCTCTGGATGTGGAGGTGTGGGAAACCTGCAGCCAGGAGGAGGAGTGCGTATCAGTGGTCTTGGGCTTCGCGGTGCTCCCATCATTTGTCGCCGCCTATCAACGTCTCCCCTGGGCAGAGTGTGTCTGGCACTCACTCTCACTTTCGTTGGTCAGCGAGCGAGCAACGGAACATGTTTGTGCATTTTCGCAGTTTCATTTGCATTTTCGCAGCAGCAGCGGCAGCTGTCGCACGCAATTTTCACTATCATTTTCCTCCAGGCCGAGGGCAGGCCGCGGTTTTCCCTAACTTCCAGCGCTGCTACGCATGCGCGCGTTCGTTGATTTATTGAGAGTGAAATCCCGCGTAGCTTTGATTAATTTTGACAAATTTTACATTTTCGCAACTCAAAGCCAAACTCGTACCTGAACCCGATCCTGAGACACTGAACCTCTCAAAAAAATATATATAAAAACAAAAGCAAAGCCATATATCAAGTCGACGCAACCAAAAACTGATTCCAACGATAACGAAAAGCGGCATGACGTCGCTCAAAATGTATAAAAAATAAATCTTGCAAGTTAAATTATATATATCTTATCGGCGGACACGCATGCTTTTTGTTTTGAATCGCAAATTAAAAGTCTTCGAAATAGTGATAGGTGTCCGTAGAAACGAACGACATTCAAGAGCCAAAGGAGTGACGCTCGAGAAAGCCCCAATAAATAAATTGCAGACATTAAAAACTGATAGACAAGTGCATTTATCATTCATCGATAAGATAATCAAACATGAGTTTTATAAATTGTCATTTAAAGAAAAGAAATTATACCAATAAATCCAAAAAGTAACTAAAAGTACGGAACAATTAATAAAAAATAATATTGTTCAATATTTTGTTGGACAAATAATTTTGGTGTAATAAAATATAATCTATAATGTCACTTAACTTATCTTATCGATGAACACAAATGATTTTTATTTAGTTTGCAAATTAAAGTGTTAGGCAAAAGATACGAATAGCAATGTAATAGCTTAAATGGAAAATGGAAAGGAAAATAATGAAATAGAAATCAATTCGCTCCACTCGCTGACTCCGATTTCAAATCGATTTGCGGAGTATATTATCTTATCAGCCTGCCCACCCCTTCCCATTTAATTCCCCCCTTGCCATCGTTCCCAGAGCTATTATCAAACGCATTGCGATTCGACAGTTTATTTTAATTCGCTTTATGGCCACCGTTGTGCCTCTAAGCAATCTGACAAACCGACGACTGACGACTACTATATAGCCAAAGCCGGCAGAGTGTTGGTGCACTCCAGAGCGTTAGCCCCGCCACCACTACTCAGTGTGATTCGCAACGCTGAGGCCGACGGACGGACCAAAAATCGGGGAGCGGACTTTGCCAAGATAATGGCAAAAGGCAAAGGCAGGCGGCAGCAACCCAGTGAATAAAATAACTAGCCAACCGACAAACAATTGCTAAAACAACAATGGCGGGAGAGAGAAATGTGTTTATAGTGCTTGCGATATTTGCATTAAATAAATAGAGAATACGAAAAGTATAAAAGCAACTGGTAAACACGGCTGAAAATCTCATTAAAAACAGTAAAATGCAATAAATAAATTAGCCAAAGTGAAGTGAAACAATAACGATCGCCGTCAGTGGCTGCCAAACTGGTTGCAATCACATTAAAACTATGATTTGAGCCAAATTAATTACCTGTAATTGCCACCGTTAATAAAATCCAGTGAGCATTAAAATCAATTGAATGGCACAGCCAAAGCGATAAAAGTAAGGGTAAAATAATACAATTTAAACCATATTTAATACTGGTCTATATCACCAGTTGTGTTGACCTGAATTTCCCTGCCGATTAGATTTTGGCAACACAAAAAACAAAAGAGCAAACGTTGCGTGCGAGTAAAAAACTTAAAATAAAACCCCGAAAGCCAAGTTAGAGAGTCAAGTAGCGTTGACAGTTTGCGAGGCACTGCCACTGCTACCGAATAGTTGTATCTTAGTCTGCATGCGTGTGTATCCGTATCTGGAGGCTGCACTTTCCAGTTTTGGGCCTTAATTGGCATCCCGGCGCGTCCGCACTCGCATTAATAATTGCCTTTAATTATCGCTAACGCCCAATCGCAACTGTAAACAGCAAAAGCTGCAATCTTTGAAACTGCAAACAGCAAACTGCGAGCGAACAAAGTAAAAGCATTAGAAAATTGTTTCCGTTTTTTGTCAGTGACTGTGGCCAGTGGCTGCCAAACCTGGCCTCGCCTCCGATCGCGTGCCTCCGCCGTTGCCGCAGGAAGTTGTTAATTAAATTAAGCCAAAGATTAACCATCCAGTGACGGCCAGAGCGCGTTTTCGGACGAAATAAAAAAAAGAAGTGATAAAAACAGACACACACAGCACAGAAAGTCAGTGAAAGATGCAAAGATACGCGGCGGACAGTGCGCGACATCTGTCACAGCTCAGCAACCCGATAAGTAAAGCCTTCAAATTGTTCAATTGACCAGAGTAAGCCCCGAAAAAAGACAATGAGATTTCGTAATTGTAATGGAATAATTAGCCACGCTTCAGTGATTGATTGGCAGTCAGGAGAAGGCAGCCAGAAATCATGTTTACCCAAAAGATCTGATTTTGTCGAATTATCATTTCATGTGGGGGGAGTCTCTCCCCCCAGCTGGTGGTAGGAAACCACCAAAGCGAGTAGTTTCTATGTAAGGTTGTAAAACTACATAAGGAAAGCCATTTTTGGTAGAATATTATTGAATTTATAAAAGCCAAATCCGGTTAGTTTTGTTTAACCTTTGCACAACTTAAAATTCTGCCTAAAATAATAAGTAATGCTTCCTGAAAATAATTTCTTTTGTCATCATTTCTCCTCGTGAGCAACCCACTTACTTGATTGATGAGTGTGAACAAGTTTTGCAAAAATAATAGCAGGTAGAGTGAGTGGGCGAGCAAAACAAACAGAAGTGCAGAAGATAAGAGCTCTATATACTACATACTCTATATATACTATATTTACTCCACTTTACTGCCCCATCCTGGGCACTTCACTCCTCTTGATCCCCCTCCCATCAAACCATTCAAATCCACTCGACAGTAATGACGTTGAAGTGCACTGGAAATGGGTGACAAATTGCGATAAGCGGCAGCGGCAGAGCTGGGAGAATGAGAGTTCTCAACGATAAGGGAAAACATACGAACTGCCATGGCACCCTCCCCCCTAACTGATAAGAAAAAAGCGAGCTTCCTCCCGCAATGCATTTCCTATTCCATGGACAGTGGAACTTGCCTAAGACAAGAGGTTTTTTAAGAGATATCATCTCTACTTTAGGTTTAATATAAATTCACTTTCTCTGACATATTGTATTTTATTTGAAGTAACCTGAAAAATTAAGGAGAAACTCTACTATTTATATTTATTAAATAAAATAAGTTTCAGCCAGAGAAGTTGGACTGTAGGGTTAGTCACAACTTTATGACTTTAGCAAAGTCTGAGACTGTGACTATGGCTCCGATTCCGATTCGGCACGCTCATTAAGTTCCGCGCTCTCACTCTGCAAACAGTTTCACTGTTTCTCACTTTACATTTTCTCAATTTTCTTTCTCTACTCCCTCTCTACTCCGTCCAGGGCAAGGTCTCGCATGATTCAATCAAGCAGTTGGTACTGGAGGCAGAGCATTTGGTGCGCGACGCCCAAGAAGCGGCTCTGAAGACGCCAACGAAGCAGAAACATTCCATCATTAAGATCTCGTCGACGGTGAAGAAGCGCGAGGTCACCATGCCGCATCCTATCAAGCAGCGTGTAGAGGTGAGTCCTTTGTCTTTAATATCCTTTATATCCCATAAACCTTGTGCAAAAATATACATAACAATATGACTATCGGATGACTAAGAGGACACATGAGCGCTGTAATCCGATATCTTAGCCAGCAAAATAGGTTCTTGTGGATATTTTCAAAAGAAAAAGGATAAATAGATCTCTAATTAATCTCTCTCTCTCTCTGCGTTTTCCAGGAATGGCTGGAGCACCAGCCTTCGACGCCGCAGCTGCTGACCCGCAGCCACACGCACGAACTCTTGCCGCGCAGCAAGCCCGATGATTGCGAGGCATCCGGTGAGGCATCCGAAACCGACTCTGTGCCTCAGGCCAGCGGTGGAGGAGCTGGAGGAGGACCGGCGGGAGGAGCTGCCGGGTCGGACACCTCGGAGGGATTCACCGATTCCATTGCCACCTGTATGCAAACGAGCACGAATTCCTATGGGAATTCCACGGAGAGAATCGGTGGATCCGCCGAGCCCATTGGCCAGCCAGTGACGCCTCTGGGCTTCGGCAGCAGCAATCAGAGCCTGAACGTGAAGATTGTGAAACGGCAGCAGTCGCGGCGCAAGTCGGAGAGACCCTGGTCTGTCTCGTGCCTGTCTCAGCTGACCACAGATGCGGCTCAGATGACCACAGCCCGGATTGTGGAGAACTCGCCGCCGGGACTGGCCAGCCATTCGATCAGTGAGAGCGCCTTGGATTCGCTTTCGCCGGGTCCCAGACCCCGAGCTGCTTCTTCGTCGGGAACGGGAAGCAACGCAGCTAGGAAAGCGGACAGCAAGGGCTCCCTGAGGCGACGAAAGGCCAGAAAGAAGCGCATTTCGGCGGCCTCGGCTGGCAGGAAATCGGACTCGGGTTCCGAGCTGGGTGGCGATCTCACCCAGACCCTGATGAAGTCCTGCGAGTCCATGTCGTCGCAGCAACTGCAAGAGTTCACCAATGCCTTGCTGAGCATTCAGAAGGGAGCAGCCATTGCTCCCTTGAGTCCCAAGGGAGGAGAGCATTCTGTTGTAACTATTTTGGCAGAGGGCGAGACAGGCGAATCTCAGCTGATGCTGCCCAAGTTCCGAGTGGGATCCTTCACCACCGCCGGCCTGTTGGCCAGCGAGACGCGCCTAGGTGCTTTGGCCGCCCTTTCCAACTACATGAACGAGGACGAACAGCAAGCAGGTGAGTCTCGGATCTCCTTAAGGGGATCCCAATTGGGCTTAGGACCTACTCGATCTCTATTTCTATCTCTGTCTGATTTTCTCACACACAAGCACCCAAGCCGGCACAGATCAGGCTCAAAGGTATTGCGTATGCACCACAAATCCCTCTAATAATAATCAAATCTAAGGATATTTCATATCCCTGACCAACTTTCAACCAAACCCTTCCTGAAATCTAAGCATTGCCACCTCCTAATAATTCTTATAATAATCCCGCACAGAACTCAGCACTGAGGACCATCACAGCAGCATCTCGGAGACGGCCTGGGACAACTATCAAGAGAAATACAACTCGGAGAACTATTCCGAGGGCTTTGATTCGGATGCCGCCCGTCGTCTCTTGGAATTTGGCGATGACTATCGGTGAGTATCGTGCGTCTTCGTTATTATAATGACCAGACCTTTGAATCGGTGCCAAGAGCTATTTATAACTGCTCAAAATCCAATGCAACCCATCCATCCATCCCACAGAAATTTCATCGACTCGCAGTCGGATTGCTGCAGTTCCCTGTCGGCGGCCAACAATCTGGACTCGTTCTCGCCACCGCGCATGGACTCACTGCAAAAGCACGAGGTGAAACCGCTGCACATTAACCAGGATACGATCAGCAGCAGTGTTGACCACGCCCGTCGCCAGCGTGCCCTTGAATTGCAGTACGAGCGTCGTCGCAAGACCCTAGAGGTCAGGCGAAAGTCGTGTCAAGGTGAGTAGCCCAAGTTCTACATGGGAATAACATAAACTAAAAATGTATTCTTCCCTTTTGCAGACATGGATGAATGTACTATGGCCAATACGACTCAGAAGGAGCAGCAGCAGTCGCAACAATTGCAGACGCAGCCATCGCTGTCTGCCTCCGCCACGGCCCTTATGACCACCACGCCCAAAACACAGTCCATCCAGCTCCTTGGCCAGCGGACAGAGTCCGTGGGTCGTAAGCTGGATTTTGGCGGCATGAGCCACTCGGCTCAGTCCCTGTTGCGTCGCACATCCGAGAGCGATACCTCGACTCGGAGGCGGCGCACTGTTACGGCCGATGAGCGAAGACGCTCCTCGCGTAACCTGGAAAAGTGCATTAAGCTGATACCGGCCACTACGTCGTCTTCGAGTGGCTCTGACTCCGAGGACGGAGAGCAGGAGATGCGCTCCCTGCTGCAGCAGAGTCGGGACCGGCTTGACGACACCAGGGCCCTGAAGATCCGATGCCATCTGCTTAGGCCAGAGGATTATGTAAGTGCCCTGTCCCTGATTATGCCATCTTTATGCTCATTTTAAATTCCCCTAACCAGAACGAGATCATCAACACTTGCCGCGACAACATCCGCTGCCTGGAGGCCGTGCTTCGCGGTCCGCCCGGCACCGTGCTGTCGAATCACTGCGCTGGCCAGACTAAAGGTGAGTTCCAGCCTCCACCTCTACCACGCAAACCATCAGCATCGTCGGTGGCCAGCGGTCTCCGCCGACGGCGTCGGCCTCGGCCCGAGTTCGAGCTGCACCTGGCCACCAATGCTCCTGTGGAGGCGGGTAGTCCCCCGCTTGAGATGCACTTGCAGATGGAAAGGGTCGAGTGCCAGTGTGCACCCATTACGCGCTTTGTGGCGCGGGTAATCGAGTTCGTGCTGGACGTGGGCAATATGCTGGAGCACTTTGCGCTCTACAGGTTCCTGGCGGGCACGCTGAGATCCCTCTACGAGCTGGTCAACCGGCCCGTGGGCGGTCGCCTCGAGCGGTTCTTTGGCGGCCTCCGCGGGCTGCTGTGAGCCCAAAAACAGAACGCAGAGAACAGAATGAAAGCTTTAAGCACGTATTACTACCGGATGCCTTTGATCGCTGTATAAATACTAGATCTTTAAACGCATATAATGTATGACCTTTGAAGGATTTTGTTTTTGCATTTGACAAAACGCATTTCGCATCGAATTTACACTCATCATCATCCAATCCATCCAATCCGTTTATATACGCTGTCTGTTCGATTCGGTTTTGTATTTATTATTATTTTATTTTAAATAATCTTATTTTACTCTATTTCTGTTCTACTTCCATTATTTTTTTCTCTTGCGCATATTTGTTTCTCTTTACTCTTATTCATTTTTTGCAAAATAAAATTTTGAAAACACCAAAAGCAAAACTAAAATTGTTATAATTATCAGCGATTGCGTTTGTCTGTTGTTGTCCCATAATTAGTTTTATTTTGGTGTTTTGTTTCGTTGTCATTCTGTCATGATTATTTAACTATGTAACTACATGTAATGCTCTGCTAATGCTAATGTGTGTAATTTTGTCAAATGTTTTAACAAAATTAATTTAATTAATCGGTCATCCCTTAACTGTGTCTCTTGTTTTAGATTGCTTTAAATCTCTGTTGAGCTCTCATTCTAGTCTAGCACTAATATCGATCCCGATCCAGAAGCGGTAATGGTTTGCACACGACTCGATCGAACTGAACGAGAATTTAATATTTTATTTTAATTTAGTTTTAAGCATATTATTTACAACTTTACAGCAGTAACTGCTTTTTAAATTAGTATTTAAATTCCCATATAACTGGCACAAAGAGAAGGGAATTTGGGTTGACAGCCAATTTATTAATTTTTGTATTAAGGAAATAGATTTCAAAGGGGCATATATCTCTTTTCCATATAATTTAAAGCTGAAAAACAAAAACTATTCTATAGAAGACTTTAAGTAAGGAAAACTATAATTTTACGCCACTGAGCGGTTTTAGTCCATGATAAAGTTTAGCAAGCATTGGGTCGAACTGTGCTTTTTATCCACTTTACACTAAACAATAGCCTCTCTTATTTATTATACTGACGATATATAAACATTAACATTTTATTAACAATTTTCCACATTCTTTGAAGTCTTTTTCCGAAATGACCAATAAATCAGCTTAATACGCTTTTAGGGATATAGGTATATAATATACCACTTTAGCCAGATGCTAAGATTCTCTGACCCCGGCCAAGAGCAAATTTATTTTCGCTCGCTGACGTCACACTCGCCTGTGGGTAATATTTATAAACAAATGTGATGACTTGCTGGGAAATTAATTTATACTAGCGAGGGTGGTTTTTGCAATACGGAAGAAATGTTTTGAATTTAATTTTTTATTGAAGCTAGTCACAGTGGCTGTAAAACTTCAGCTATGCTGAGTTACTCAAGACTTCACTAGGTGGCGCATTGGTAGTGCTTACCAAACTGTGGCTTCAACTTTTGAGGGAGTTTTTTGTGTCTGTGTCGTCATATTTTCAGCTTTTTCATTGTTGTCTGGTCTGGTTTTTGGTTTAGTTTTTTTTTTCGTTGTTTGAAATGACGTCGTCTTTTGAAATAAAAGCGCCATGCCATTGGTTTTTGTTGTTGGTACTGCGGCTTGGCCTTGTATTTGCCGCCGAATCTAATGAGCGGGCCCTCAGAAACCCTCATACATATATTTATATATTTGTTATATATATATATGGTATAGTTGTTTGTTTTTTTAGAGATTAGGAGTGACGAAGCCAAGTTCAAAAGTTCTGTCATTAAGAGTTCTCTCATTCGAATGTTTGCGTGTTAGCTTCTCTCGATTTTTGTGATATATATTTATACACGCAGCAAATTTGCCCATTCGTTGAGTTATTTTATTTTATAAACATTTCTCATTGTTCCTAGAATTCTTATTAATTTTAAAATTCTTTGGTGATATTTTATTATTTTATTTTGATTTTTTTTGATATTATAAGTATCACACGGGACTTCTACATTATTATTATTATAATAATTCATTTATTTTCTTAATTTAACAAGTTGCCTTTGAAAATAGTACCATTTAGGTGAAGGAAATTAATTAAATGAATTATTTTTAAAATACATTTTTAAGCTTTTGGAGCTGTTTACAACTTTGCTGTTTTAAAATGTTGCACGTTGCTGTTGCCCTCTGGCACCCTGCTGCTGTGCTTCTGCCTACCTCTGTGCTACTCGGCGTTTGCCTCCCAGTTTCATCGCTTTTTCGCCTATAGCTCTCGACTCTCGGTTCTCAGCTGTCTCCGATGTGGCAGTCACCGCTCCGCACATCTCTCAGTTCACTTTCTGCGCGCGTTCCAAGCGGTCGTTCTCCGTTTATAGTTCCTCCTCCTCCTCCGCCGTCTGTCTGCTGTCGCATAATTAACTTTTAACGTGCTTCCGCGAAATTGTGTGAAATAAGCCAGCAAGATTACCCCATAATTCCACCAAAAAATAACTGTGATAAAATTCATAACTAAGGCTCTCAAAACTTACTTGAACATTTAACCTAAAACTCTTCCTTTGGAGGCTTAAAACATCTGCCATTCATAAAAACAAAGTCGCGTGCTTTCCGTATAAGAGAGTTTGAGTTTCTCCCTATATAAGAGTTTTGCGAGAGTTTTTCTTGAACTTTTCGAGGTCGCCAAATCAAATTTCAATGCAGCATTGCTCAAATCACGGGAAAAATTCCCATAATCTCGCCGAGCTGTGTTGTTTGTGTGTGTGTGGAAATGGAAAATCATTCAAAACACAAAAATTGATATAGAAAATTGATTTCAAGTGGCGCTTGTGATTAAACAAAAAAGTGGGTCACCCTAAAGGAGAGCGAGAGCGAGAGCAAAAGCCAGAGCTTTTCCTCCCCGCCTGCCACATTTTCCCAAATTTTCCTGAGGGCCAAGGGTAGAAAATTCCGCCGACCATCATGGGGAAAGTCAGCGTGGCCGTTCAAACGGATATTTCCGAAATGCTTTCGGCCAACTCTTCCACCAACACATCGCGCTCGTCATCGGAACAAGGTAAACATAAACACTTTAAGCCATTAAACCATCCAACCAAGCAGCCGAGCAGCCAACAATGGCAAAGGCAAACACTCTCCAGTACTCACTCTTCGGAAGAGATATGTGGCTAGTAGATAGACGATGTGCTGGCCTGGTAAACATAATTGGGAAACAGGTGTAAAGCGTGTGTGCGGCGGGGGCCAGGTGATGCGGAGATGCGGAGGCCCTGACTAGATCGTATAATGCGATAAGAGTGAAAACGAGCAGAGCAAATTGAGTCGCAAAGGGGGGTATAGTATAGGGAGAAAAGAGAAGGGATTGGGGGAAAGGTGTGTCGGTGTGACTAAGCTGGCAATTAGTGGAATGCGGGAAATTAGAAATTAGATGGGTCTATTTTGGGAGAGATTTAGATGCTATCTAAGCTGTAATAGAAACCGTTTGAAAAAGGTGCAATAAGTTTCAAAATCTTAAAGAATCGAAGCAAACAATTAATGTACAGATCTTAATAACTTCAAAGAGAAGCTTCAAGTGTTATGATATATATCCATATATACAAAATAGAATCTCTTCAGATCATTAAGCTTTTTATAAGGGTCTTACGGTACTTGGTACTCTACTTTAACCCAGAAAAACATTGCCACATTCGAAAGAATCTAACAAAAAAGCAGCACAGCAATGTTCCAGATCATAAATTCGCCACTTGAGTGCATGACGATCGACGATCTATTCTCCACTCTTAGATGATCCGCTAGCAATGTAATTCTCATAAAAAAAACCCCCCCAATAAAGAATCTCAAGTTGATGGCCAAGAATCTGGCTTCACTGATTTACAATTTTGCAATTTCCAACGATTCTTCTGCCGACAGTTGTTGATTCCGGCAGACACAGTGACCGACTTCTAACCAATTGGTAGCCTGCCACATCGGGCTTGCTTGGCTAACTAATTAGGGTTAGCCGGAGCTTACTGTACCGTCAAGCTTCGCTGCCGCTTGTCTTGCCTCTAATTAACGGTAAACACTGAGAACTGCCAATGGTTAACTCTTTATGGCATATATATACAGTGGCCATCAGTGGCCTTTGAAGTTTTCCTTTTTGGAGCGACCGAAGAGAGAAATGGCAAAACCGGTTGCTCAATTACCTCATAAAACTTGGCTAAGTTCAAGTTCTCAGTTGTCGGTTTGGCGACAGATATCATTAATTATAAATCTATTCGATCGGCGGCTGCCTCTGCTCCATTTGTGGTTGACCTTCGCTTGATTGGAGCTGCGGAGTTGGAAGTGTTTCCATTACTCTAAATGGGATCAAATCGATTGGATGATTGGAGCGACTCAGGTTGCTCCTAGTTGCGGTTGGCTTTCCACCGCGAGGAGAGGGCATTGAACCTACTTTTGGCCGGAACCGTTGAGGGGGAACCTCCTCCTTTGAGTTAACATTACCATTTTCATTCCCATTTACATTTGCCAGGCAATTTCCGTTTGTGGATTTACCGCTGCAAGCGGCAGATTTATTACCTCATTCATGCAGAAAGCTAAAGACTTTGAGCTAAAGCCAGCCGGATTTCCATTTACATTTTCAACATTTTCAGCATTTTAGCATCTTGGTGATAATTTCGCTTGTTTGGCGTTTTCCTCTCTCTCTAATCAGCATTTAAAAATATCCAGCAACGTTGTCGTTTATATATATATATATATTTTGCTAATTATCTATAATTATTTGCTTCTCTCACACACACAAGCTTCTGGCATTTTTTTTGGTCTATAATTATTCAAGATTAATTTGGCAAATATTTTGAGCTGTGCCTTAGGTCAGCCACTGACTGTGTTTGTTTGTTTGTTTTTATTTTATCTAATTTTGGCGGTTGTCTCTCTGCTTACCTCACCTGCTGCCATGATTTGCTTTATCTGTAGAAGGGAATATTATAGTTATTCCATTTAGGGCATAGGTATTTTTGGTTGTAACGTATCTGGGACACACCTTCTTCTGGCAACTTATGGCTCCTTGTCACGCAATTCCCTTTTTGCCAATCGCAAGGAGGGTGGTCGAATAAGAAATTAAATCGAGGAAGGCAGAGTTTTCTATTTTTGTGAGTAAGTAATTACTATAAAAAAATAAAAGCTAAATGGGGGTAACAAGAAAAATAGAGCTACACCCTTTATCACTAAAAGGGTATAACAAGGAGTTACTGCAAAGGAATGTTTATCAAGTAGAAGTCCTGACTTTGGATTCATATATTTTACTATATTTTATAGTTTTTGCGTTTTAGTTAGTTTTAGTTTTTGAGTTTTAGTGCTGTAAAAAAACAACACAATAATTTGTGTAAATTGCAGTGTTTTTATTGTCTGCCAATTCTGTTTTCTCTCTCTCTCGTCAATGGGTTCTCCCACACACTTTCGAGTAATATAAATATTCTCTCATGGCTGCAGCCAAAGTCAACGACCTTGGCCCGAACCCCTCCCACTCTCCACGTTGCGGTCTGTGCACTTTTCGTCAGCTATTTGCCTTCGTGTCGAAATGAATAGCAAAATAGCGTAAATAAAGCAAACCTGAACATTTGCATGTCAGCGGAGAAGAAGCTCCAAGCTGGCTGGCCAAGAGGAGAAAATAAAAAGTAATTTTCAGCTGAAATTAAAATAATGCAGTTGGGGTTGGTCGTGGTAGAGTTTTCCCCGCTGGCAGCTTAATTAATTTCCAAACACCAAGATATGAGCTGTGTTCATGCTGTTAGATTATCGCGAAGAGAAAGTCTTGCCAATAATCTCCTTCCTCACTTAGCCAAGTTAATGGCTAATCAATTTTATGTGCACTTTTTGCGGCTGTCGACCCATTATCTAGCGAAGATTATTCAATAACTGCCGGAAAGCAGGTGGAGCGGAGTCCGCACCCCGATCTCTGCCTCTCCCCGATTCCAATCAAAATCCGATCCCATTTGAGTCGAGCAACTTCAACTTTTGGCTTGGACTTGCAACGACTTCGAACCAGATCAGACAACCCAACGCAACCAAGTGCGTATGATTACACTGAGATAAAACTAGGTTTTAATGGAATATTGGAGGGAATTGATGAGAAATAATACTAATGAATTCCTAGAAGCTTTTAGGGGAGAGGTGAATGATTTTTGGAAGATTTTTTCAAAGAGTTTCCATTTAAATTTATTCAAAAATTCAATCCTATTATATCAGTCCTCAAAATATAATATTTCACTTAATTTTATTATATTTTCCCAAAGCATCTATAGTCTTAAGTGTATCAAATATTTCAATAATACATTTTACAGCGATTTACTGCTGTTTTCCCAATTGGAAAACCCTCGAACCCTCTTCGAAACAGCACCCCCCTTTGTGTTCATTCATTTCGATCGCTTCGGTTGCGCTCCACTTGGTCTGTGGGCTGTAGCTACTCCGATCCAAGCCGCTCTTGGCACCCAAAGCCAAGCCAAATCCCCGATCCGAGTCGCGCTTCGAGCTGCGTTGCAGCTGGCACTTTGAAGTTCACTCAACCAGTTTCGGTTTGGCTGCCAACAAGTTCGGTTCGGTTAGGTTTTTATTTTTTTTGTCCAAGTGCGTTAAATCCTCTGCGAATTTTGATTGCAAAAATATATAAAAAAAGACAAGAAAAAGCTGATAAAAACACCATTTTTGGCCAGTTGCAAGGAGAAAGTAATTTGTGTAAAACTTGCATTACGCATTGCATTTCAATTACCCAACCTTGCCGCACGCACTTGTCGCAAGACTCAAACAAAGAAGAAGTTCGGTGGAAACTCGGAAAAAGCTTAAAGTTCTATTCAACGAGGGTGAGTGAGTCAGGGAATTGAATCTTTAATATATCTGAGAGGTAAAGATTAATATATAAAAGAGTTTGGCTGTCAGGGATCTTGCAATTCTTGTAATTAAATAAAAGATAATATTTTCTGAGATTTTACTTCAGAACTCATTAACTCAATGTGATATTGGCTCTATTTTTTCCGCTAGTTGAGCTTTTCTTTTGTTCGGTTCTGGTTCTGATTCCAGTCCGCCCAACGTTCGATGCAGAATCAGAATCCAAAACCGATCCCAGCCCACAAAAAGAGCATTCAATGCGAGGGGGACAGAGCGGAAACAGATGCAGGAAAAGGTGTGGGTGTCTGTGTGTGTGGCAGAGGGGGGATTCTCCACTAAATGCAGTCCAAGCAAACAATTTCAATTAGAAAACTTTAAAGTTGGCGGCGTGGTGGCGTGGTTTCCACAAAAAAAAACCGCAAAGGGGCGATAGCAAACTTTTAAGCTGTTGTTTTTGTTGATTTTCCGCGGTGCCCAGAGTTTCACTTTCCTCTGCGATTTTTCCGGCGCTTAGAGAAAGGTATTCATTACCAAGGGCTCGCACCAAACGGGCATGGGGAATGGGTCTCTAAATGGGAATGAGATGGAGACGTAAATGGAAATGAGGCTGTGATACCCAATTAAATTGCCTTTCTCTCGACACGAGCACCACTTAAGCCATGGTTCAACTCCACCAAAAGTCATTTTGTGTACCTAACCAACCTCATCCTGAATCCCCCAATTGTTGTTCTTCTTTTGCAGATCTGCTTGCCGCCTGGGAGGATCTGCTAGGCTGGAGCGAGAATGCCTCAGCTGCCCGTAAACTGCAGCAGGAGATGAGCGCTTTGAAGCACTCACTGCAGCGACTGGGGGACAAGCCCACGCCAGAGCTACTTGACACGGAGCCGGCCATCCAGATAGCCGTGGAGGCCCTTAAGGTTAGTCTGTAGAGTCTCTTTTCCTACAACTTCAACTAATATTTTTGTATATTATATTTCGTAGTTGGAGCAATCACAGCTGTCTAGCTACAGAACCAACATGCTACGCCTAAACGCCTCCGTCCACAGCTGGCTGACCAGACAGGAGCGGCGTCTGCAGAGTGCCATGGAGGAGCAGGAGCAGCAAGAGCAGCATAATCAGGAGTCCGAACCAAAACTGAATCAAGAAAATCCCCTGGACGAGAAAAGGGAGAGTGAGAAGGAGAAGGAGAAGCAGGCGGTGGCCATTACGGTCACGGACAGCAATGGCAACCAGGTGGAGGCCACAATGGCCACAGGAGAAGCCTCGACTGCGACATCCGCCACCTCCACACCGGGAGCCTGGGATGTACACTCGCTAATGTCTGCGGAACAGGAGTTCCACAAGCATCTGAAGAACGAAGTGAGCGATATGTACAGCGCTTGGGATGAGGCAGATGCCAGGTGAGTTTGCTTCTTAAATACCACTGAGAATCCTTTCTAATCCGTACCCATTGTCCTGCTACAGAATCAACACACAATTGGAGATGCTCACCAACTCGCTGATTGCCTGGAGGCAGCTGGAATCGGGGCTAAGCGAGTTCCACTTGGCCTTGGGTCAAGATCGGGGCACTCTGAAGGGCCTGGAAGGAGCTTTGGACAATGGACAGGCCACGCCCGTGGAACTGGCCCAGAATGTGAAGCTTGTGGCCAAACTGCTCTCTGAAAAGGTGCACGTCAGCCAGGAGCAACTGCTTGCCGTGCAGCAGCACCTCGATCCCAATCACATCTACCACATTGCCAAGTTCACGGCCTCTAACGGCTCGCTGTCGGATTCTGGCATTTCCGATGGCGGTGCCACTTCCGATGGCGGCTTGTCGGAGAGGGAGCGTCGATTGGGTGTGCTGCGGCGTCTGGCCAAGCAGCTGGAACTCGCCCTGGCCCCCGGCAGCGAGGCCATGCGCTCAATTGCCGCCAGAATGGAGAGCGCCGAGGCGGAGCTGAAGCACCTGCAGAATACCTGCCGGGATTTGATTGTGCGTACGGCTGCCAGCCACCAGCAGAAGCAACAGCTCCAGCAGAGCCAGCAGGATCACCAGCAGAGCCGCCAGCGATCAGATTCTGTACCCAAGGCCAACGGACAGGTTAAGAACAAGCAGGCGTCGATCAAGGGCCACGCTCAACCCCATTCGCCAGGTAAACGTGGCAAGAACTCCCGCAAATCCCGTCAGGCCAAGAACGGTGGCGCGGATAAGGCGAATCAGGAGCATAAACTGACACCCGAGCAGGAAAAGCTGGTGCTCAGCCAGCTCAAGACTCTGACCAGTGGTGATGGCGGCGATGATCCGTCAGACGATCCCTCGCTAATCTTCAGCCTGGAGAGCGCCGAGGAGGATGGCGCAGAGGAAGATGCCGATTCTGCCAAGGGATCACGTCGCGGCTGGGCATGGCGCATTGCCCGGGCGGCGGTGCCCATGCAAGTGGCGCTCTTCACCATCTTTTGCGCCGCCTGTCTGATGCAGCCCAATTGCTGCGACAACCTGAATAACCTGTCCATGAGCTTTACGCCCCAGCTGCGCTACATCCGCGGACCGCCTCCGATTTGAGGGCCTTTGTGGGCAGCCTTTAGAACAGGATTAATCGTTGTAGGTTACCGTTACGTTATGTTGTAACTAGAGTTAACCCGCGCAACTAGCCGCCCCTTAAGGCGGAGCTACTAAGCAATCGCGCCAGCGTTAAGTGCGCCTCCTTTTAGCAAACCTTCAAAGGGTCACAGGTTTTATAAGGAACAATGAACAGAGTGCGCGCCCTTCTCCGAAAAAAAGGATAAAATGCCGAGGCAGCCACAATTTTACGTCTAATTTATTAATGCATGAAACGGAATGCAGTTTAAAGTAAGGATATTTTTGTTATTTCGGTTAATTCCTATGACGAGTTTGGAGCGTTCAGCCAACTCTGTTAAGATGTACTTAGGCAAGGAGCACCAGATGCCCGCCACTTAGATACTGCCGCCTTAACGAGCCAGAAGCCAGGAGCAGAACCAGCAGGAGGAGTTGTCGAAAACCCCACCCAGTAAATATTTATAGGAGGAAAGCGGCAGACAGGAAGGAAGGTCGATTGTATACTTTTTTGTTTGAGAAACACTAAAGTGCCTACAAATGCGAACTGTGAGAACGGAGTTAAAGAGTAAAGAGTAAAGAGAATAGAGCTATCTACAGATGACATCCCATCGTGAGAGGAGCATCATCAATCCATGGCATCGAAGCAATCAGAAGCTAAAGCCAACCAACTAGAGGAGCTAGAACCGCGATTGTGGACAACACAGAGTTTCTATATTTTTATATGCAACGCAACTTATACACAACAATCGGAGTGCGAGGATAGCGACTCCTCCTCGCCTTCATCATATATAACACTACTGTATGTCTATTATATTAATAGGATAATGAGGCCTCAGCAAGAGTGAGGAATTCATTTCTTCGATTCGTGTCGTGTTTGGAATGCCTAGACTTAGCTTATGATTTATACACTTTTGGCAGCAGAGATTGATCAGATCAGATGGTCACTGTTCTCTACATATAAGTTTAAATACATATTATACTTTGTGCGTTTTCAAAACTTTCACTTGGCAGTAAAAAGAATAAAAACTGAACAAAAAAACATCATCATTTATATAAATATGTATAAAAACAAGCAAAAAAAGTTAATAAAATAATGATAAAAAGAATGAAAAGTATTTTATGTTTGGAGTTATTGGGAGAATGGTGGGTGAATTAATTAATTTTGAATCATGCATTACAAAATTTAGGAAATTTGCAATTCAATCATTAAAAAAAAAATAAAAAACGATCTTTATTAAGACAAAAGCGTATTACTTTTAATTTCTGTGGTTCACTAAATATCCCTTAAATCCGGTTTTATTCGATATTACAAATAAAATTCCAGGGCAGAACATTTATAAAGATTAATGTAAAATTATAAAATTTTCCTGGCACCGCTTTGCTTTCAGATAAAAAGTTAATACCCTCAGACCGATATGCTATATCCTTTTTCCTGTTATTCCCTGGAACATCCGCTGACGTTGATGGATCTGCGCCGAGTGAGCACCGGAGCTGTGGAGCTACTGCTAACCTGAACGGGGGAAATGAACACCTAAGTGAAGCCAAAGTGAAACCCCCAAAGTCTGTGCCAAGCGCAACCCGAAGCCAGGGCTGCGCTTATATAAAGCCATCAGCCAATAGGGGAAAAAACAAAGTAAATAAAGTCAATTTCCCCTTCTTTGTGAGATTTGGTTGTCTCTTTTCCGCGCACGGGCTGCTGTTAAGTGTATAGTTGGGACACAAACCACTGTTAGCCAGCTGTTAGGACAAGAGTTGGGCAGCAAGGATTCAAAAGCAAAGGTAATAAAAGTAAGGAAAGGTATTGAAATTATTCTTTATTCACCAAGGTGCTAAATGAAGTCTAGACTTGCTATTTTATTATTAATTTATCTAATTTCAATTTAATGTATAAAAAAATAGAAAAGAAAACATAGAAAAAGTTAAACAAAGTTTATTGTAAAGCGTCACAAAACAGCAACTCTCCTTAAGAATTTAGAAAATAAATAAATATATATTTTTCTTCTATAATCTCAACCTCATTGCCATACTCAACCACCGCAAAATGATCAAGAAAGCGAAGTGCGAACAATGAAAACATAATTTTATTTACGCCTGAGGCGGTGTTAATCCCTCACGGATTCAGATGCAGAAAGTCACCACCAGTAGACGGAGTACCAAGCAGGAAAGGACTCAACAATTATAATAATATGCTTGCTTAGAGGCTGGAAGAGTCAAGGGGCGTGGCTGGGTCCTCCATTCGCGTGCCAGAAAATTGAATTTGCATAATTTTTAGCCGCGTTGAACAAATAAGAGGCTGATGATGATGGCTGAGCAGGTTACGGGGACAAGTGGAAGGATAGTGGGTGACCTATTCTCATTTTTTTTTTATCCTGAAGCTGAAGCAGCACAATTAAGCGATGCTGCTGCTACTGCTGCCGCGGCTAGCTTGATCTGCGGGGGCGGCCTTGGTCCTGACTCAAAGCTGACCTTCTTGGCGGCGGGTTTGCCTGCCAGAAGTTGTTGGTGCCGCCGGAGTTGCTGGCGCTTCTGCAGCTGGACGGAGTAGCTGACTGATTTGGAGATTTTCAATAAGCTGCAGCGGAAAAGTTGACCGAAGGCGAGCGGCCAGCCTCAACCCTTAAGCCATTCATTAAACTTTGTGTGACCACGGACCACGGACCGAAGGGGAGAGTGATGTCCACCCACCCCTTTGCACATCCCTTGGCCTGATTCCGATTCCATAAACCTGCTGCAAACGTGGAGTGAAGTGAAGTGAAGTAAGCTGGTGGTGTTGACTGCCGACAGGCTTAAATGCCACATTCAGTTGTCCTGCTGGCCACAGGCCAGAGTCAACACATCGAATTAAGTCTCTCCCTTTCTCTGAATACAGCTAATTTCCCAAGCTCAGCCTTTAAATTCGAATTTTCCTTAGGAGAAAAAGTGGAAGGAAGGGGAAAAAACCAGTAGACAGCTGAAACCACATAAATAATACCGGGAAAATTGTAGAAAATTGCCGTAACAATTTATGTTGACATTATCTCAAGAGACATTTTTTCTATTTGGTTCTGTCTGCCTTCTTGTTATTCTTTTTTTTTGTATGTTTTTTTTGCGCTTTTCTACTTTTCTGGATGATTAATTACCGGCAGTAGAGAAATATTTGAATATGAAAAACGATGCTCAAGATAAGCACGGGGAAGGCGGGTAACTTTTCCTTATTGCTCCCCAGTCGCCGATAAACTGCGAGGACTTCTAATGCACTAAGCATTTCATCATCTTCCTGGAGGAAACAAGATTTAGGGAAGTGAATTTCACTGGGAATCCGAGTCAGGTGAACAAATTTATTAGCCAGATTATTTAAATTAAATCTGAGGCACTTCTTTTTTAGCATTTCTCGGTTGGAATTTAATTGCGAAAAGCACCACCTAGATTTCTACAGAATTCAGATTCGGAGCTCTTTAAAAGGATGTCGTTTCCTTTCCTTTTTCTCTAAAAGGTGTCCCATTAACAAACGGAGTTTCCCTTTGTGGTCCATTTATTTTCAACGCTTTCCCAAAATGGCACGAGTCCTTAAAATTGCAGGATTCACCTTACCTTAGGCCTGCCAATAAAATTCGATTTCTGTTGGGCGCCTGAAGACGAGAAAGAGGCAAAGAAAAGGTCCTGCCATTAAATGTAACTGCGCTGTAATTTGCATAATTTTCTATTCATTACATAATTCTGTCAATTTCCAATACATTATAATTTGTTGGGAACACAAAGCGGAGGGGAAGCTGAAACAAAAAAAAAAAAACAGGGACAGGAAAAATATGCAAAGCAGCAAAGGCCAGAGAAAAAATGGAACAAATTATATAGAGGGCGGTCCCGGGTCCCCTCCCCTTTGTTGTCGTTCCTCTTATTTGTAATTTGTTTTCGGCTTAAAAAGATTATTTTATGGTGAAAACAACCCGAGGCCAAGTTCTTCCAATTTTTATGCGCAATCTGCTGGCATCGAGAGGAAAGGACCTGCTGCCATATTTGGGTTTGGAAATTAACACATTTGGCAGGAGAGATGGCCGAGATAGGACCAAGAAAGCGCAACTGCCGGCTTGCTTAAAAGGAAAATATATGAAAGATAAAAATAAAAAAGAAAACCGCAAGCCGCAAACTTATCTAATCCGCAACCGGAACCAACACGGCCTAGGAAGAATCACGTAGCCATTATAAATGCAAATCAAGTGTCAATATTGCACATTTGAATATATATATTCGGCACAAGGATTTTCATTTGCCAAACGAATGCGAATTCTTTTCCATTTCCACTTTTGGCTTTGCTTCGGTGAAAATCAGCAAAACAAACAACTGAGGAAAAGAGGAAGGCCAAGTGCGAAATCAATTGGAATCCCAAATGTCAACTGAGTGAATTCATCGGGAGTTTCCAGGACATTTGCCAAACCTCTGGCCGGGCATACTGATGAGGAGCGGGGATAATGAAGGGTTTTTCTGTTCGGAAAATCTGTGCGAATTAGAGCGGTTTAATCTGTGGAAATCAGGTACTGACGAATTTATATTTTTCTACAATTTTATTACTCATTCCTTTAGGGGGGAAAACCCTACAAAAATTGGTATAAATACTCGCCAACTTTCTTGGCAACTACTTAAATCCTTGGAAAAGTGTGAGCTTGGCAATCCTACGTGCCAAGTGGCTGTCAACTTTTGCCGCCTGATGGGGTTTCCCCTTGCCCCGGGAAACTTCTGGAAAACCTTCCGAAAATCCCCCAGTTCAAAACCCCCTTTCGGCTAATTAGCATTTTGAGCTGCGGCAAACTTGCAACTTGTCGCCGACTGAAAGTTTTCCCCTGCAGGCAGGTCGAGCCAGAGGCCAAGTCATGGATACTGATTCCCCAAAAGTCCGCTCCTCTTAAATAAGTTGTCATGATGAGAGGCGCACAGGGCGCCGCCTTAGCAGAAATTATAAATATGTGAAGGCTTGTAACATGAGATTCCATATTTCCCAGACCCAGGGATCGAGAGATCTGCATTCGTGACTCAAAACAATGCAAAAAAAAAAACAAAACGGAGAAGGAGCAGTAAAGACAGAGAGTCACGCAAACGGATCCCAAAATATTTGAAGAGGAGGCTTTCCCCGGCAGCTCATAATGTTGTCATATATGTCTGGTGATGGGTTTTATTGGGGAGCCTACATTAGCTGACACGAGCTGCTGCTGTGAGTCAAGGCATGAGGAAGAGCATCTTGGCTTAATGGAAGACAAACATTTTATGCGTTGCCCCTGACCCCTGACCCTCTGCTATTCTCGTTCATTCAATTACATTTTTGCGCAAACTCAGCACTAAAGGGACCGCTCATAAAGCGTCAAAATTCGGCCAAATGAGCTGGCTCTATTCATCTCCCAACTCCCGTCCTCCCGCCTTCCGCCCCTTGTTGTCCTTCATTAGAAACTGCTCCCCGGGGCATTCGATTCGTCCTCTGGCCGCACACATGCGTCCTAGTTGGGCCTTCGAAGGACATGCCGTGTCAACGCCATCAAAGTGTTCGCTCGGCCTCTATTAAAACTGACAGGCAGGAAGAAGTCCTCCCGAACTGCTGGCCAGACATCCCCTCGTCATGGCACTCGTCATCAGCTGAACCGCAGCGTAAACATTGCGGCTGCCTGAATGGTCCTTGGACCACGCCGTTGCATTTCCCTCGGGGCGTCAGGATACAAATACTTTGCTACACTCAGCAGTCTCTGTATGAGTTTCTTTGCCGTTTCTCTTCACAGAATTCAGCAGAGAAATTTCATTTGATTGCCAGGCCATTCGAAAGAAAATAAACTCAATTCAGAGCCAAGTTATCCTTCAAGTTTTCCTGGTTTTAGTTAATGCTTTAACACAGGATCTTTGAAAGCAGTGGTTTGGCATTGAGCTTTTATTTATTATTATTTGTACTTTATTTTTAACCTTTTATTTTGTCCTAATGTTTCCGCCATTTATATAAAAGATTAACTAATTCCTTTAATTATCTCACCAACCTTCGGAAAAAATATAAAGTTTGCCCCAAACAAAGTGCAACTCTAACTTCATCTCAACTCTTGGCCTAACCTGGTCACCATTTCCATCTATTTCCACCCAATTCCTGGTTCCATTCGTCACGCCCGAATTGCAGTTTGTAAAAGTAAGAAAAAAAACAACAAAACAGAATTTTTTTATGATTTTTCTATGCAAATATCACCAACCCCTTTTCTCTCAATTTTCCCAATTTTACGATTGTTTTTGTACCATTTTTTAGGCTGCCTCACAGGTGGCTGATTGCACTTTATGGACTGAGAAAGGTTTTACTGTACAAAAACCAAAAAAAAGGACAAAAATTGGAAGAATATAAATTACAGAGAAATATAATTAAAATTGGTCACGCACAAAATTAAATAAATGACGAAAAGCTAAGTAAAATATTTATTTCTTGAGTTCAAAGTATTATACTTTCATCAGACTTCCTTTGACTTATATCCTTTCTTTTCCTATTTAATTTAAAAATACAAAACACTTCCTTGAACCCTTTCTTTTCCTTAAATTTCAGAACTATGCAAATTCAGTTGTAGATAAGCTCCCAGCGAGTAATAAAATATGTCATATTCTGGACTAAATTACAATAAACCCATTAGGGCGTGGCACTCACCCTTATGTGGGATAGCTTTCGGGGTGCTTGTGTTGTAATTAACCCATTTGGTTAAAGGATAAAGTGAGGATTCACCAGGAATCTGATGTGAAAGCATTTAGCGCACCCTTGCGGCTTGACACATGTGTAATTAAGCGACGCAAGAGGCGGGCGTTTATGGCCAAGTTTTCCAATTTAGCTCACTGAGATTTTTGTTTTTATTTTTCTCTTTAAAGAGATCTGGGAAATTCTTTAAATTTCCTATATCATAAGTCAATTAATAAGGCATTTGCAAAGCAATAAAATTGTATTTACAATTTAGCTTTTATAAAATCCAAAACCATATAAAGATTTTTCTCCACTATATATCTTAATCGAAAATATCTTTCTTTTATTTCCAAACGGCAGAGGAAACCCCTTCCCCTTCAAGGACTCCCACCTCCCATAATGCCTCGCAAATTGACACTTGCTTAGCTCCCAACTCCATGCTCCCAGCACTCATCCCTGGTCGCAGAGGACTCGGACTCGGGTCCATCAGAAAAGTGATGAATGTGCAAGTTCCTGGACGCGGGCCAGCGTCCTGATCCCGTGTACACCGAGCTGGGTTGGCATCCGGCGGTAAATTGGATTGCATATCATTACTTTGCACTTGTCTGCCAGCAAATTTTCGCACTTTTCCGAGAAGAAAAAAAAACAACGTTAAGGAAAAGGATAATTTATGCGTCTTATAGGAAGTCTCTTTGATGGACATTCCTTTCAACTGCTTGGGAGAGGGGTTGCTGAATCCTCCTCTGCCAGACACAATTGCCGGGCAAATCCAATAAAACAAACTTTTGTTCCTCGTCGTGTGTGTAAGAAAATATTTGTCCGACTTACATACATATATCCACATCGATGATGTCCTTTTGCGAACAATAAAAATCAGCATGGAAAGGCAATTTATTGCCTAACAATGATTAATGTATGTTGGTGAAGCGAAAAAGTACAGGGGTTTATTGAGGCAAAAACAATCTATAAATACTATAGAAGAGTCCTTAAAAATAAATGTACTTTAACTAAACAAACTGGAGGATAAAGAAAGAAATAAATAACTAATTTTTAAGGAATAAAACAGATAGGAAATTACCTCTGTTTATTTTTGGCACTTTAAATTAACTTTGTCAAATGGTTTTCATATCCTTCACCTTCTGAATAAACCGCTGACAGCTGACAGCTAAACAGGGAATCTTAACCACAACAGGACTTTGTCCCCTTCATTATTTTGGGACGCATTCCAACTGTCAAATTTTGAAATGCACCGAAATTGTGTGTAAATCAAGCTGAGCTCTGCTCTGTCGGCTTATAAACCAAACCAAATACTTCCCATTTTTGGGGTTCCAACTCCCCCTCATTACGCAATTCGCCAACACAATTTCTGGCTTAATTCGAAATTAAATTTATCATCAATGCAATTAGTGGCCATAAATTACGGATCTGAATGCGAATACGAAGCCGCAACCATCTCCCAGCGAAACTCCACTGTGTGTGGTGGTCACAAGTGTGAATTATGGCCGCATATCCTTTTCTGCATGTCCTTGTGTGTTTGTGTGTCTGTCCTTTTGCGGTCAAATTAAATTAAATTGTCATTTTTCATTTCGATACACTTTCGAATCCTCCAGAGAGCGAGCGAGAGAGAGCAAGTCCTCTGCCGCATCCTCGTCAGCTCCATTAAGCCAATAAAGCATTCGTTTCATTGGATTACGTATGCTGATGTCGGTGGAAGCGCCATTCCTACATACATATACATTAAGGTTGTTTTATAATATATTTTTATGGACAAACTGAAGATTAAAACATCATAAAAAAGACAAAAATGCTTTAATTTCAATTCTGAAAGCACTTCTGTGTTAGATTTTAGCAGGAAAATAAATCTGCATTCGCTTTTCGTCCTGATCAAGAATATAGATGATTTATAGGGTCGGATGAGTTTTAAGCTTCCGACTGTAAAAGGATTCCATGATTCTTCAGGGGGATGGAGCCTGGGCGATCCGGTTACACACACATGGACACAGGGGCATAGGGACAGTTAGTGGGGAGGAATCCTCCTTCATTATGTCCTTTATTGGTCCCTCAATTTGTGTTCTGATGAATGGTGGGCCAAAGCAGTCTGATTCTTTAGACTAAAACTAAGTAAAGACAACTCTTAACTACTCGGTTATGTATTCCAATCAATCCATCCTCCCCTGCATCCCGACATGGGTAAGGGTAATTGCTCATCTCCATCTCCATCCCCCATTCTGCTGGTCAAGTTCGGTTGATTAAATGCCCAAGATAATCATTTAATCCTTGAGAGCAAGTCGCTGGGCGTTGAAGTTGTTCATGTATTATTCATCATTTGGCTTTCATTACTTTCTCCGCTTTAATTCCTATAGCCTGCCGTCCTGCCGAAATCTAGATTTAATAAGAGAAGTGCAGCGAACCTAATGAACATCCTGTTTGTCCTGTTTTGGTTTCCTCTCTCTTTCCCTTTCAATAGTTCCCTTCATTTTGGCCTCTAGCCAAGCAGAAGAGATTTTCCCCCGTCCAGTAAGCGCTTTTCCGCTTTCTCTGCTGCTGATTGTGATGGATAAACTATTGGGGAAAATTGCCTCGGAAAATGGCAGAATGACAGAATTTGGTTCAATTGAATGCGTTTCAATTGAAGTTTACTGTCCTGCTTGTGGCACTGAGTCTTCCAGCAACGCCCCCTCTCGAAAAATAAGACAGTTGCCAATGGCAGGATTTTCCATATTCCAAACATAGCAAGAAAATCATAAATTTCGAGGATCTAGGGGATTTCTTAAATTGCAAAGCCTTAATACTTAATATCTTCTTTGGGGTCAGACAACTGGCGACATTTTAATGACGACTTTTCCTAGCCTCCACCCTTTTCTAGCAGAAATTACAGAATAATGCATGCTTTGTCATATAAACGACTTCATTAAAAGCAACTCACAACTTTCGCTGCTCCAAATATTTCCTAATGAAAGCGCCAAAAAGTCTGCAGTTATGAACTCAAACATTCCACGCTTTCTGACATCATCTTCTTGGCCCAGAATATACATACTTATATAATCTTCAGAGAACACTTTCATTATTCCTTGCTAAACATTCACCTGCTGCTGGCTTGCAAAGGGCAAGTGCCATTCAATAGAAAACGTCTTTGAATTCCTTGAATTATTAACCGGAAACAGATTTTTGCAAAAAGAATCCTCAGACACGTTCCATTCCAATTTGAATGGCAATAATCGATCCCTGGGCCTTTCTATTCCGGAGAGACGACACACTTCCATCCCCTTCGCTTCCGAGTTTCAAAGTTTAAAGCTGGTGTTATCTGAGATGTGTGTTTGCCTTTGACTTTTTGTGTTCCAAGGCTATCCTTTTGTTGTCAGAGGATTAAAAAGAAATCCACTCGAAATTGAATGCGATTAAATTCGAAATTGACCTCCGCTGACCATATGCAAATGCGCCGAATAATAATCCTGGAACATCCCACAACAAAGCTGCTCATCCCAACCGAGCTGTGAAAAAGTCAGCGACACCCGTTTTACCAACTCTCCTCGTCCTTGTCCTTGTCCTTTTCCCTGCTTTAAATCGAATTTTCAGCCGCAACAAAAAAAGGGTGGAACAATGCCAAGGGAAGAGGGTAGCTCACAGGGCGCATAGGGGAAGCCGGCACTCATAGGGGTTGTGGCTCTCAAAACATAATTACGTGCATGTAAACAATAATTTAATTTCGCACCAAAGGCAGCAAATTTGTGGGCTGATTGCGGCATGGGTTAACGAACAAGTTCGCAGGGAAGGAGGGGTTTTTTAAAATTCCAAAACGAGAAGCTGCATCACCTCTACATAAGTTGTAAAATATATATTTCTTTAATATTTTTTCTTAGCTTAGAGCAGCAAAAAGTCACCCTTTGGCACATTTCTCTTTCTGCAAACTTTTGTCAAGTGGCGAATTTTGATTTCTTTTCTTTTTGAAAGATTTATGAGGCGAAACCCTTTTCCTGCCAGCAAATAAAATAAATTATGGCCTAAACAATAAGGTCTTGTTTTGGGCCACAAATGGCATTGCCTTAAATCAGGTTAAAGTCAAATTGAAACATATTTTAGTTTGTCCTTAGATATCCTCTAGTAATTAACATATCGGAGAGAGGAGAGGAGTCATTTCTTTAGTAAGAAAAGCGGAAATCCCATTGAGTTTCGGCTTCGGTGAGCAAACATTGTTCCGACTCTTAAATTTGCATAATCAAAATCAAAAACATCATTTCCATTGCCTCTCCCCTGCTGGCTGTCAATATGCCACTTGGAAGCCGCAGTTGAGCTTTTAAAATTATGCAAATTCAATTTCGAGACACTTTCCATTCCCCAACCACCCAACTTCCCCCTACTCCCCCTTGACTTCCTTAAAATTTGAGACATAAATTCGAGTAACTGTATTAAAATAATTGGCCCGGGGGGTTGCTCTTAAAATTAGATTTAGATTTCAACTTTCCCTTTTCGGTGGAGCGGCTGCACATCCCTTTGATTACCTTCTGCTGTCTTGGCCGAGGACGAGAGCTCCTTTGAGCTCCATTTAACCTGCAGTTCGGGGCCATAATTTAAAGCCAGTATCTCCTTGGCCATAATTTCTTGGAGTTCTGGGCATGAATCATGTTTAGATTTCGGACCTGCAAATCGTTTTATTATTCAGACCCAATTGCGCCCCGACTATAAATAATTAATTTAGATGGCTTCTCGGGTGGAGGGGTCCTTTATTTATGTGTGGTCTGCAGGCTGCAGGATTCCAAGCTTAACTGTTGCTTCCCGGCTAGAGATTTGTGGTCAACCCGAGAGAGTTAGAGAACTACGGCCATTTAGATGTTGAGATTACCTTTTATGGCTCGGAAGAGCAATTGTTATGCTTTCTAAAAATGCCTGAAAGACCCTGAAAAGGATCAAAGTTTGTGGCCAAACTAAAATTGAACAAATTATCGTGGGAATTGCAGAACGAAATTTGAGTTATTACAAATTTGGGGGTATATTTCTAAAGGATATTTTATAGCTTACAGCCTTTGACTTATGTTTAATTTGTAATCGGTCCCAACTTCTTGTCTTAAACTTTAATTAATTTCCCATTTAAATAATCGAATTGACATTGATTTTATTTATTCCATTCAACTTTCTCTCAAGACCTGACTAAGACCACAAATGGCATTCGATTCTGCTTCCGATTTAGCTTCCTCTTCTTCCACACCTTCTCTCTGCGGCATCTATTTCGGGATTCCGGCAATGTCCTGACACCAGGATAATGCGTTTATGGCAGCTGCAGCCGTTAACTGTCCATAAAAGTGCACATTATTGTAATGTTGCACTGTCCTGGAACGGCAGTTTGAGCCTGGCTAACGGCAGGGCAGCCAAGGAACATCTTCAAAGGAGGTTTCCCTGAGCGATAATCTCGACTCAGCAGAGTTGGCACTTTGCCCGGCAGGACATCGCCCTGTGAAGGAGCCCAGTGTAAATGTTTTAGTGGATTATCGCTTGGCACGATTTTTATCATCGAACGGCATTCGATTGGAATGTCCTTTGACCACCTTAAGCCAGCACATTGCAGTCCGAATCGGAATCGGAATCGAAGTGAATTGTACTTTGACCCCAGCCTTAGTTAAGGCCAAGAAGCATCCATTAGAGCAAAGCCAAAACCATTTCAAATCTCGTTAACCGAGCCCGCTACCGTTTTAAGGACATTCCTATGCCTCTCGAGGGGTGGAAAGTGGAGTTCATATAGAGAGCAGCATCCCGCAAATGTCAGCAATAAAAAGATAATCATGATTTACAGCCGCCTTCAATATGTGGCCTGGAATTTCCAAAGGCATTCGGGAAAAAGTTCATGGGGAGTCGGAAAGTGAGAGACAGGCTCTAGTCCTTGTTCAACTGTCATTCGGAATTTTATTAGCATATTAATTATAGCTCCCCCGGCTTCCGGGGGCTCTGCAATTAAATGTAGAAGCTGGAAAACCATTTAAACTTTGACACCTGAACTCGCAGCGAACTTTTATTGGCTTTGCGAGACCCGGAAAATCCCATTAATCTTCCGCCGAGGCGTCGGCCGAGGTGTAAAACGTAAACAAATCTCCTTTTTATGGTAATTGAACTTTTTTATTGTCTCTCTGCCCGTACGAATTTGTTTCCATGTTCTACGTTTCGTCTGGATTACTTATCGATTTCATTTAATTAGTCCTCCTACTCGGCACTTTGCATATAGATTTGGGCAAGTCGGGGATTACCCCACGGAGCCAGCTCGGGGACTCCCATTTCCCAGACGGGCGGTAAACTAATTTGTATAAACTAATTGAGAGATTTGGACAAGCGCTGGACAAGCGCACTTTATGACGTGTTCTCTCATTAGCAATAAAAGCCAAAATGTAAATGCCCTGATTAGCCCCTCGGAATGGCATTGCAATTGTGTCTAGTGCTTCCGGGGGAGGCAATTATCCCCGGGGAATGCGGAATTACGAGCATCAGCAGAGGAGGGTCAGGTCGATGGTGTAACTAATTGCATAGTTTTTGGCACCGAGAGGAGTGGGAATCGCAGGACATGCATTGTATTCAAACTATACATATGTATAGATACAGAATTGGATTATATAGTCAACCAAAGCGGCAATAAAATAATTATAAAACAAATAATATTATTATAAATACTATTTAGGCAATGAATTATGTTTTAAATGTAATTGGACAGATATTATAATTTTCTCTGGAATATAATTCATTTAGTTTAATGCCTGAATAACTTAACTAGAGGTTATTTTAGTAATTTATTTAAATAGAAAGCTACCTTTTAATCTTCTACCTTTAATAACAACACCTCTAGAATATCCTTTACCTTTCAAATTAATATGCAAATTATTTAGAGCTCTCCCAAATTCCATTTTCTCACTGGCAACCTTTGCTATCTGCATTTATGGACTAATAGATAATGGCAGCCAAGTTTTGAAATTGTTTCCCTTGGCCCAGGACAATGCTCCTTTCTGCCAAGGACTCATTACGATGCGTCGTTATCTGTCCCATATGAGAATCCTGGGAACGGAAAGGATGTGGGGCATGGCGAATGGCTTTATTGTAATTGTGCTGCAACATTTTGTTAAAATATGACATATTTTATGACTCACAGAGTGTGGGTGGGTTACTACTTCTCGGGGCTTTTATCCTGCGAGTGTGTGTAATTTGCATTTTGGCCCAGGATCCCTGGATCCTGGTGCGCCAAATGAATTCGAATTGGTCCCATTTGTACTTTATTAGGGTTAAGTTTTTGGTTATTATCGCAGATAATGAGACTGGGAGAGTGGGTGCAAGGAGCAAGAACAAAGGAATCCTCGACAGAAACTCAGGTACAAGGCTGAGCTGCGGTTTGTTCATGATGAATACACTGGAGAAAACACTGGAGAATAACTGAGTTTATAGCTAAAATATCTTAAGAATTGTTTTAAAATTTTATCTCAGTGTAAAGAAGATCTTTCTGCCCAGTTTTTGTCTCTTTGTTTCTCAAATTGCAAAATATGCCTGGAATTTCTTGTACTCGTGGTCGTGTCCAAAAGGTTCGCTTCCCGCAGAAAAAACTGAAATATATTTCGGTCTCCTTGGGGTTTTTGTCAACGCCCGCAGTTGATGTCTGGACCTCGGGTAAAATTCTGGACTCAGAACCCAGCTGAAGCTGGGAGTATATCGATGGATATCAGGCCGCAAAAGACTTTCGATAAATTAAATCAAATTTTTCACATTTTTTGGGCCCGTTCAGCGCGTGGTAGACTGAAGGACACAAATGGTAAGGAATAATTGGCCGCCAGGCGAAGGAAAAATCTAAGCTTGCTTGTGCCTCACTCCCCCTCTCCCTGACCCTGGTAAATTCAATAAAAATGCCACAAAAATGTCATAAGTAAATTATTCACAATAGATTTCCAATTGATTGACGTCCACACGCGTCGCCTTCATTTTGACTCGCTTCCCCGGGGCAGAAATCGAGGCAGAAATCGCCCCAAAATTATATAGAGAAGGAAATTGCCAGCGACACGTGTCGTAGGATAACCTGGCAAATGAAGGAATCAGCCATCAGGATCAGGATTAGTTGAACTGCTATATCCTAGGCTATATTTTAATAACTTAACAAGACAAGTGTCCACGACAACAACATCCAGGTGACAAATGTCTTAATAGAAGAGTCTCGAGACGAATTATATCCCCGAGGAGGAGAAGCGATTCTCCGAAGGCTAGAAAATCAAAGAATTCATCATCGCTGGGGATAAGGGGCAGGGGATGGCGGATTCTGGCCTCCGCCTCTCTTGGCCGATGCGGCCAAGTGTAAGACTATGAATAATAAAAAGGGTTAAATTAGCATTTTCACATTTATTTGAGCGATGACATGGCAAGATATGCCGGAAGGGGCGGGGCTTCTCGTCTCAGACGGAACGGGTTATCTTGGGGTTGCTTAGGGCCAAGACCGCGCTTACTATATAGACTTTTCTCGGGTAGTATCAAGGGTTTATTAGCGAACGCGTGCAGCGGCAATCATGAGGCGTGTTAGCGATTGGGGACTATATAGTAGCGACTTCCGATGACATACATGAAAAGAGTTGGCCCCTTCGGGATAATTCTTAATGATGCCATTTCCAAGGATATTTCGGGAAGGCGTTTAAGCGTGGTGTCAAGAGATTATGGCAATTCCTGTTAAAAGGATTGCGAACAGCGATGACAAAGGGGGATAAGAAATGATATGAATAGATTAATAAAAGGAAGAGTTAAGAGAATCTACAAAGAAAGAAATTGCTATGGAGTTGAAATTATATAGAAAATATTTTAGTAAATATAAAAACAAGAAATATTAGAGCTTCAAAATAAACTATAAACTGGGTTAGAAAAATACCTAGATAATTTTTCCCCCATTTATCTTCATCAGTCCACCTTCGGCAGTCCTCCTGCGGTTAATTGCTGTGTAAATCAAATCCATCCTCCATCAAAACACGGATCCATTTCATTTTCGCGCTCAATTCGAGGCGTAGAAATGCCTCGCTGCCTACAAGGATTGCCCATTAAAAATGTTAATTAGTTGCACAAACAGTGAGCATCGTTGGCAGGCTGGGGAGAAGGAGATATCCAGAATCCACATGCAGGAAAATCCAGAGTCCAGACCAGAGAAGCGTGTATGCAAATTGAATCTGCCGCTGCTCGCCTCTCGACGTCCTCGATTGAATGGCAATTAAGATAAATGTTCGCGGCATGTCCGCACTTAAGCCCAACATGCCGCCGAGTTACACTTTTTCTTTAGAGGCAGACGAAGCCGCAGACTGGCGGGATTACTTAAAGCCAAGTCATTAATAACTAATTTTCTTTTGCTCTTTAAAGCTGGATAAAGCTTAAATGGCAAGGAGTTTGATATCACTCTTCATAGGGATTTTAATTCCAAAAAGAAAGCATATAAAAAAGCAGCTAACGCATAAAGTCTAACTATAGCTCATACACTCCTTTCATTCAGAGATTACCCATATCGCCCTGTACTTTCTGCTCTTTAAAAAGAAAATTTTATATATTTTCGCAGGTCACTCTTATCAGATTAGCGATTCGCGTCACGTTTGTGGCGTCTGGCAAAAATCGATACGCGGACAAAGGAAAGGCCAAGGCGAAAACTGGACCCTGGACTCTCCCCGGAACGATAGCGTAGCAATCAGCTAGCTATATAGTATTCCACCGGAAAGCAAGCAAGTGCAACGAACCGACTTAAACTCAAAGGAAAATGCTCTCCATTAATCCTCCATAGAACACAGATATTAGATGCGAGACTGAACCAAAATATTTTTATAATTTCGACTTTTTGATAAATCACAAGCGGAGTGGCATCATTTGTCAAGCGGCATCCCTGGACGAACTATGGTATAAGGTCCTTCCAATTCCACACATGTCACTGGGGTCAAAATTGCGACACTTTCGTCATGGAAAGGAATGCATCGAAGGGGGCGGGTAAGGAGGGGCCCGAACATAACATAACAAATGACATTCTGCCGCCCGAGGGCCCCCGGATGAGTTATGGTACTTTTGGCACTAATAATATGCCAGGACATGTCTGCCTCTCGAACCCTTTCTCAGGACAAACTCTCTGTGATGAGCAGAAATTAAGTTTCTTAGTTCATTTCCTTTGGGGACCTGGGAAAAACAATTGTCTTTAGAAGGTAATTCTTCATCGCCTTGGAACTCTGCTAATTGTCCTTTCAATTCCTTGGCAGGACCTTCTGAAATATGGGAATATTATGCGGATTTAATGTCGGCAACTCCATCTGCCACCAGCTTTTATCAAAAAAATTAGACCGTGAAATAAAGCCAGGGAATGTGTGTGGGTTGGGGGACAAGCAGCTCGATTTATTGGGAATCATAAATCATAAGCCGAAAGCAGGGGCTGAATTGGGTTTGGGAGTTGCAAGGAGCTCACTCCCATTGATGGCAGAACTAACATATTTAAAGAGTCGAGTCCCATCTCCCTTGTTTCCAGTGTTGGTTTCATTCATAAAATCCGAAAAATTAGTTGAAAATTTCAATCACGTTCTTGTGAGGAGCGCCACGATAGCATCTCCCGAATGAAGCTGAATTTTTGATAGAATAGAATTTAGGATCGCTGATGAAGTTACCTGGAGATACCTGTGATAATTGTGAGGGTGTAGTCTCGCTCTCTAAAGAATGAATGAAAAGTTCTTGAATTCCGAGCGCGTGCTAGCGGGGATCACCTAAGATATCATCTGAGTTTTATGGTTGAAATGATGGTTTCATTCACGGGAAAGTCAACAGGTAAGAGCGGAAATGGGAAACTCTTATCTAAGGGGCTATATCTCCTCCTGTTTCGGGGGAGGAGGAGACACAGATACTGGCTCCAGATCGCAGCCATAATGAAATTTAACCAAATCCGGCGAAAATTGCGAGCTGTCTGCGTGCACCGCCATAAAACGAAATCGAATTCCGCGTACGATCGCCTCGGCATCCTTATAGGCCTTGTGGGCTCCAATAGAGCGTGGCGTTGCCTTCTAGGGAGGATCGGTCAGATCGGTTGGAGCTAAATCTGGCCAGCGGCAGATGGACACGTGCCCGAAGGCTAGATCGCTGGCTCCTCTTCTGGCCACTGGCGGCTTTGTAATTTAAATTTTGATTTCCTTTTTAATTACATTCAATTAGTGGCTGCCTCTGCCCCTCCCTCAGCTTCAATGTCAATCATTTTGATGGACTGTGAGTAGCGGCTAAGCTGCAACGACTTTTCAGATCAGATCACATCATTTTTTACTAAGAAAATACAAAACAAATCTAAAGAGTTTTGGTTTTTGCTTAAGGCTGAAATTGTTGTAGTATTTGGCAACATATTTTCTTTGTTTCTTATAAAAAGTATTGTTAATTCAATAAATACATAACAATCAATCTTAAGCTTCATTTAATTTATAATGAAAAGAGTATTTTTAATTAATTTTAATTTAATTTTGAATAAAAATGCCAGATTTTCATGGACTTCAATCTTGTCTGGTGCAGCTCTCAATTAACTCCTCCCGACTTCACCTGAATCCTTCTTGGTCACCGTAGAAGTGGGCCCAACTTTTAAGGCCATTTATGGCTCAAGACTTGTTTTTGTCTTTGTCGCGTAATGTGACTAATTGGAAGAGCAGACTCCGCTGGCATAATTAGTTCCCAATCAGAAGTGGATGAACCCACCTTATCGGTGATGACTCAGGTAGATATTTGGCAGGTGTAGACGAGTAACTGAGAAACTGATAGAGAGAGAGAGAGTGTGACATCTTATGAAATTTATGACATTATTTTCCACTCTTGACCTTTCCCTGGAAAGTGCTCCTAACTGTTTCCGAGGCGAGAAAAACAATAGGTATCAGCGGGGGTTCCCTTTCTCAGATTAACCTGGCGCTGTCCTCGTCATAAATGTCACAATATCACACACAGAACACACAGAGCAACTTGATTATTATTATTATCATTGTTGGTTGGATCTGATACAGAGGGTTCCGTAATAGAGAAAGTGCAAAAACATATTGGTAGTCCTGGAGATCCCACTGATTGTCCTTGCCCAAATTTTTTCCCTCTCAGTCAGTCAGCATGGGTTTAATCTTATTTTACCATCTTTCAAAGCAAACCCTTTGCCCAAATTCTTTCGAAATTTGTTTGCAAATTAACCATTTAAATAATTTTCCACTCTCCTAGGATATTTATGACCTGACATTCCCATTTCCAGCTCGGCCTCAGCTGTGGCAGAGTTACGAGCAAATTGCGTGCGACATCGAAACTTTCTCGCAGTTCCCAAAATGAACTCGAATGTGAGTCCTGAAAGGGGGCGCCCCAAGTCCTTTGTCAACATTTTAAATGCATTTTTATTGAGATTCATATCGCGAGTTCGCACAAAGAATCGAAAGCGACTTTGGATTGACTTCGAATTCCTTAAATTATTGCCTATCCTCCACCGTCTTCCAGAACGAGGACTCAGGACTCGACTTCGAGTCTGATTTAAAATCGTTCCGGCCAACTCGCACGTTTTATGCGAATTTGAACGGTAATAATCGATCCCTGCGGCATTTTAAAAAATAAATCCGTTTCGCAAATGGAAATGAAAGTGGAAACTGGGGAGGAAAACCTACGCAAGGACCAGGATACAGATTCCCTTGAATTATGGCAGTTGCTAAGCCTCACATATGGAACAATGGAAACACATGGTTGCCTGTGTGCCCCGGCTTTTTATGCGTTTCTTATCTAACTTTGATTCGGCATCCGAATTGCAGTAAATTAAAAAGTGCAAACAAAACACTTTGATAAAGAAGTCTTGGCTTTATGGGCCCAGACGTTGCCAGGAAATGTTAACAAAGGGAGGAGAGGAGAGCTGGGAATGGGGCTTAATTATGGGGGAGGCGGGAGAATAAGTCTGGGTTAAATGGCATTAAATAGATGTTCGATTAAAGTAAAGACTGTAAAGATTGAGAGCTGCCAGCGTTCGGCTTTATAGCTTTTTAAATTACTTGAAATAGCTCGGCTCAGAGATAATCTAAAGTTTAAAATGAAACTATACGCCTATTGGAATGTTTTAAGATTCACACATAAAAACAAGAAATATTTGCACAAGAAAAACCTCTAGAGTTCTAGGATATACCAACCAAGTCAAGGCTAATTAATGTTTTCCTTTGTAAACACATTTTTCCTTTGTGTTCCTTGAACTATGCAAATTTTCTTTGTTCGCATATTGACACCCATGAAACTCAACCCCTTTTTTTTCTAGACAACCCCTTTTCCATCAGTACAAATTAAGCGCATTAGGTTTACCCTTTCTACGCAAAAAAATGCAAAAAAGGGGAACTGCGTGTGTAAACAATAATTTAATTTAGAGACTAACTCTACAAATTAGTGGTTTCAACCTTCCCTTGGCCCTGGTTTAATATTAATAAAATCATAAGACTGTCGACTGCTGGTTGTAAATTAAGCCTGGCCTGTCATTAATGTCCTTTCCATTCAGCAATTAAGCAGGAATTATGAATATTTCGCATTGGAAAAACTATAGAATTGATCACGTTCTTTGCTCTTCTTTTCCAGGCTTAACTGTGCCGTGAAGAAGCTTCTCTGTCGATGTAAATCATGATTATCATTTTATTGCCGACACATGTTTTCATTAACATTTCGCTTCCCTTATTCAGCATGAACCACCACCGGAGACCCCATAGTTTCCCTGCCAGAAATATGATGACAAATGACGTCGGACGACCGCTGCCCATTTTCCATAATTTCGCAATTCTGCACACTTGCCGTCGTCCATCCCAGAGGTCAGCGGGATTTACATAATCGGGCAGTTCCGTCCAGCTTCAGCCTTCCAGCTGACTGTCATCAATCAAGTATTGCAACAAGATGGGTAAATAATCTAGCTGGATATCCTTGTGGGTTAAGAAATAAGAAAGGAGATACCTAAGATTACTGCTTCATCTTTTTGGGAAATAAAAAAATAGTAGATTTTACAAAGGATAAAGGATATTATTCACATAACTTGTAGTACCTGTAAAATCTGCCAAAAAAACATTAAAAGGCTTAATAAAATGTATACTTTTATTATATTTATTCCCCGACTTCTGGCCTTAGCAATTTGAATGCTAAAATACCTTTGACAGCAGCTGCCAGCGCCCCAAGATGTTGTCCCCTCATTAAAAAAGCGCTGAGATTCGCTAATTAAACGGGGGAAAAGCCGGCAACCAGTAGATGGGAAACCCCTGTGATTTCCAAAAGGAAAGCTCAAATGTTAAATGGTTTGTGACCAACAAAGGGTTGAGAGTCGCCTTGGAACCTTGTTGAAATTAGCATTAATTGGCGATAGCAACTGGCCGTGGCCGTGGCCAGGAAGTGTCCTCCGGGGAGCTCTTTCGTAGATTAAATAACACCAACCGTAGAGGCCTACGAAGAAATCGAACAATAAAAAAATAAGAAAGGGGTCGGAAAAGCGGGGAAAATGGGAAAACAAAAAGCTTTAAGATGAGACACAAGTACAACATAATTTGACAAGTCATAATATTGATGGCATCGGCCAGGATTTATGGGCCACATCATCTGCGAATGTCGAGGCAGGGGATTCGAGTTTTCGATTATATGGCCATGTAATCGAAACAGATCGACAATGGGGCCATAAATCTCATTCCCGGACAACAGGCGACCCCTGCCTGCTACACTTTAAATCGAAATGGAAGATTTATTTGCCAGCCACAAGTGCTAACCCCTTTCACTCCTCGATTTTTCAAGTGGTTCGAATGCAGCATATGTGCGGGTCCGATGCCGAGGCAAAGGGTTGCTGTGATCGGGGGTTCTGCCCGCTCCCTTATACCTTTTTTTGTGTTTTTTTTTTTTGGTTAATATAACCCCTAGTTGAACTAATTTCCCAGCCTCTTTACAGACGATAAATTTAACGCAATTTTTCCTCGTTTTAATTTCTCGCAAAACGCCTTGGAATTTTCCAAGGGTTCCAAGGGTTCGCTAGTTCAGAGAGCTCAAAGAAGGTACAAAATATGCAAATGTCCATGAAATTGTCGGGGAATTGGTAGAAAAAATGCTTGAAAATAAAAGAAATTAACAAACATAAAATTAATGTTGGCACCCAACAAATTTTTTGTACTTTTGGTTCTGCTCTAAATGCAACCCTGAAGTGAAGTTCTTTCTAAAAAAAAAAATATAGAGTGTAAGGGAGGTGATGGTGGGTTTAGGTGGGGAGGATTGGCTAAAAGGTAGCGACAGAGCTGTGTGTCCTGCACGTGTTTCCATTTGCGACATCATTCGACACTTGGCTGGCTTTTCTTGCGCTTTGTTGCGAAAATTGTTTTTCCTTTGCTCTGCCTGGCTCTTTCATTCCTTCTTTACTTTTTTTTTTAACCCCGTCAGCGATGATAGAAATCGCATCGAAAAGCGAGTCAGGAGTCAGCAAGGACATCAGAATGCAGAAAATGTGGCCAAGTGCCAATAAGAATCATCGTAAATGGCCGAAAAGAGTGTGGCAACATGAAATGAGAACTGCTTTTGTGTCTGGCTGGAATTTTCGTTCACCTGTAAATATTTTATATATATCTTGTCTGAGCAGTAGTATTCTTAATATGCTATTAAGGATTTTACAAATAAATTCACTTAATAGATTTTATTTCGCCTTTTCATAGTAAACATAAACAACTTTTAGTTAATTCCTTCAACTACTCATTAAAATATCATTTTAAAGCTCAAATTATATTATAATTTATTAAAAAATTAGTGCAGAAGTATTTTTAGGAATTATATTAAATAAAAGAAACTTTTAATGCTTTAAAAAAAATCCCCAAAAGAAATCCCATGATTATTTGCTAGTATAAAATTGATTGATAAAGTTATGATTCTTCCTTCTGAATGATCCCCCTAACAATGCCATTGCAATGGCCTCCAGAAATTTCTTTGAAAAGCATTTAATTGCTTTCAGAAATTGGGATATAAACTTGGTGAGTTAAGCCTACCGTTGCCATCTCTCTCATCCTTCATCCTTTATCGCTTCTCCTTCTTTCACCATTTAAGAACCGGAAGTTCGTTAGTCAGAAGAAAATTTCTCTTTATTAAATTTTCACTTTGCTGAACGGCATTTTTCGGGAGAGAAAAACAACAACAGGAAAATGAGGAAAAATGCGTGAGGCCGTGCAATGAATAATGCATGAATTTGTCTCTCTTTTAAATGGTGAAAGGCAAGGGGTTGGGCGGAGGGGGGGCGGTAGTGATTATCTGAGCGCGTGTGTGGGTGTGTGTGGGTCATTAAGACCCTCGCATGTGTGCGGGTGTTTGTCCTTTGAATGGTTACAATTACCCAAACCAAAATCCAAACCAAAACCCAAAGCCAAAAGCAAGCAAAACAAGGACAATCGTCAGCAAAATGCGACGAAAAATATAGGGAATATTTGTGGCCAATGTCAGGCATGGGTTTAATACGAATAATAATAATAATAATAATAATAATGCTGATTTCACACATAATTTATATATAGACATATGAAATATATACGTAAATGGTGGGTGTGCAAGTCAATTAAGGTTGTCTTGTATTTTAAGGCGTATTTTTAAATATTTTTATGTAAATTGTTTCAGTAATCAAAAGAGTTTATCAAGAGTTTATCAGTTTCCATCCATTTACTGATTTCTTTTGAGCCCCTGTATAGCTTCCTTACTAACCTCTTTTTATAAATATTGTAAAGTACAAAAACATTTATATAAATATGTAAAAAATCATCCTCCTCTTACTTACTGCACAAAATAATTAATCTCCCATTAAAAAAACCTGCTGTGGTGGTCCACTAATTCGGGCTTATTCTCCTGTTGCTCTCACAATTAGCGAGTGGTTTGTGCAGGTCCTTATTTAATCCTGCTCATCATCCTGCGCTCCTTGCTGTTTGCTCACATTGATTGACACTGATGTTTCCTCTTCTCCAAGCTTTCCATGGGGTTCCTTCTGTCCCCCCTGGAAATGACAGCCAACTGACACCAGTCGAACTTCACGCGCACGCATCCTGCATCCGCTGCTCCTTCTGTGTGGACCCGAGCACACATGATGTAACATTCCGCCCTTCCTGCACGATGTCCTGTCCATATGCTTTATTAGTTTATTCGTTCCGGGGGTGGTTGCTGCTCCTTCCGAGGTCCAACAACACACACGCTAATATTAATTTATTGTCGCCGCCTCCACACACTCACACACACACACCCTCACATCAAAATGAAAAAGGACAATTTAATTTCATTTACCGCAGAGGATAAGTCAGGAAAGGAGCTTGGGGATTGCGGATCAAATGCCATTATTAACACTTGCGACCACAGAAATTCGGTCAAAAAGTCCGCAACTTCTGCCTGGTCTTGTGCTCCTCCACATGGAGGGGGGAGGGATTCGAGCAGATTGGAGTCTAATTATGAAATGATGAATCTTCGCCACAGGATGGGGAAGGGCGGCCGTGGTGTCCTGACCGTTCGTTCCGGTTAAATAATTCATTTTGAATATTTTTCGCTTATCGCTGAGGGAGAGATTTATGTCCTGGCCCTCGTAACCCGATACTCAACCCAGGCTCCTGGGCTCACCACAGCTTCTTATCCGAGTTGGTCATGATTTAATGCTCACTTACAGCTCACGGCTCCTGGACTTTTCCCAGTGGCGCCATTAAATCTTATTAAAAAGTTCCACTTCTCTCGGGAAGCAGTTCCTTCCTGCCTCCCAAAACTGCGATGCAAATTACAAATGTTTTCACATTTCTCTTGCTCTCTGTTTGCCGAGTGAGAAATGCAAATATAGAGTGACTTTTCAGGGGAAACACTAAATGAAAAGTTGGCTGCAAATATCTCAAAGTTGAAGGAAACCATTCAAGTCAAGGTATTATAAGTTATTTCAATATATGTTTGCCGTGATTTCTCATTAGGTATGCATGAAATTGAAATTGTACTAGAAGTTGGGGATTGATCGATTTCTGTTTATAAATGTCAATAAAATCAATCTTAAAACCTGCTATTTGCGAGTATAAATTATAGCTATTAGCCACATACTTTATTTTAAATATTTCAATGTTATGGAAATTACTTTAATTAAGCTATTATTGATATCGATCACATCTGAATTAGCTAATCATTTGTGGCAAATGAATGTTGATTATTATAATAATAGCAATTATCACCAGCTAAACGTGATGTAGATTAGATTTGTCCTTAAACAAGTAATTTTCTAAATGTGCATATAGAACCTGGTAATGCGTCACTCCAAGTTTTCTTTATATTATTTGTGAGTCACCGAATGACGTCGAATTTTTTATTAATCATTAATAAATATTTCTGTTTTTATTTTTCATTCTTTATTATTAAAAGCGACAACAAATAAAATCAGCATAATAAATCCACACATCCTCCTATACTTATCTTTCTCTCTCTTTCTCGGAGGCGGGGCGAGGGGCAAACGAAAAATTTGTCGGCATTAAAATTTCAGTCACATTTCAAAGCGAGGAAAAAATCCAAAACACACAAACAGACATAGACGGTCGCCGAGTGCCAAGACAAAAGTAAATAAGTAAACAGGCAGCTAGACGAAGAGGCAGGATACTGCGGAGTTGGAGCCATGCTTTACATAAGCAAATAGAATACAAATGCAGAAAGGGACAAGCACGACCTCTCTCTATATATATATATATGATGGTATATAATATATATAAGCTATTATGTACTGGTGGGATATACATATATGTACTGAGCTCTGCTGGAAGCTCAGTCACGTCCCGCCCATTCACTTGGAAAGTCGATGCTCGATGTGACTGATTACTGCGTCCATGTTGCCGCCGTCGATGTTGCTGCTGCGACTGCTGCGACTCCTGCTGCTGCTGTTCATGTTGCTGTTAATGACAAACAACGTCTGCCATTTTGAACAAAAGATATCGACACTGTTAACAAAAAGAAAAGTTCATACTATTTGAAATCTAAAAGGGAAATATAAAAAGAGCAGAATGGTTATTTCACAGTTTGTAAAAAATTTAGTTGAAATTATTTAAAGTTTAAAGAAATGATTTATTTAGTTTTTCTATAATTATAAACACATCATCCGCCAAATTTAATAATTTTTAGAACATATTTTCCTACTAAGCCTCATTTATGTATCGTAATTTCATCAATAGTGAGAAGTTTATAAATTTCTTACATTTTTTATTTATATAAAAGAAAAACGGTTATGAAACTGATTTAAAATATTAATAAGAGTTGCTGTGGAATATTTTTTGTTTTAAAATATTACTAAGAGATGCTTTGGAATATTTTTTGATAAAACATATTTAATTATTGTATTTTCTAAATATATTTATTTATAATATATTGCGTATACGCAATGTAGACAACATAAAAATGGCCAAAAGGTTATCTTTACCAAAATTGAAACCTTGAATATATGCATATCTCTATCTCGATCTGGAGTTGTGAAAGTTCTCTTTCAATTTAACCCATTTTCTCCCAAACCCAACTCAGAAGCTTACAATGCTCACCGTTCCCCATTCCCATTCCCACTCCCAATCCCCCTCCCAATCCCATTCACATTTATATTTATTTCTTTTGAAGAACAACTCCCAAAGATTTTCGTTATTTTTCGTACTGGTTAATATGTAGACAGCGTCGTAGCCGAGTCTCGATTTGAATATTTGGCTGTTTACGCCGTATTGAGGTTGATTTTCCCCTTTTTTTCAGTCAGTTTTTTCCCATTTTTATTTTTGGGTCCCAGTACTTTGACGGTAATTTGTCTGCGGATCAAACACAGGCCGAGGGAAAAGGTTTATGCTAATGCCGCGATTGAAGGAAAAACCCTGCCCTGCTATGACTTAAAGCCGCCGGAGTGATAATATTGTTAGTTACTTATTCATCAGCCACTCGACACTAATCAGGCAAAGTGACTACACCGAGAGTCCTGGCCACAGGAATTATGCACTCGAAGCCACAGATCCTGGGGCGCACACTCACATAAAACATTTCGCTGCATAATTGAGGAGGATGGAGCACCGAATTTATGGCAGTCCTGCCTCATATGTCTTTAGAGACTTATTTGTTTGCCGAAGAGGTGGGAGCTCCGACTGCCGGAGCTCCAAACAATTGTCATTTCGAGGGGGGCTCGGATGATTCCACGACAATTCCTTTTGCATTAAATATTTTTATGGCCTCTAGCTGCTTCAACTTTTATTGTTTTATGGCCCATGGCTGCCGTGTTGGGTTCATGAATATTTCACGGGAAAAGAGAGAAGGAAAAGCTAAGGCAACAACTCTCTGCCAACTATGATGGGCATTTCCATAGAGCCTAGAAGTTAATCTCTTTAAGTAAAATCGGGTGATGGAATTAAAGTCCGGGGAGGCGGTGAGGAGGAGAACAAGTGCTCCTCCTCATACGGATGCCGCTGCAGCGAGAAGTCAACGACGTCGTCGGCAGCTCCTTCGCCGGAGAGACTAACGCTCCACGCACGTGACGCGCATTTCCAATGGGATTTATGATTTTAATACTTCGTATTTTTTCATAAAGCCCCCCGTCAGCTCCGATGTCTTCTGAAGTAGCTCCAGCTACAGCTCCAGCTCGCTGGCAGCTTGCAAGTTATGGCACTGCAACCAGCAGTGGCGGCTCGACTCCAAAGTTCTCCGGGGAGGCAGCTGGCGGGGATATGCCGGGAGATACGATCAACCAGGAATTGATTCGCGGCTGATATGCAGATGAGCATTAGACTTCAAAGTGCGGATTGCTTTATGGTCGAAGAGGGGCATTAAATCAAGCGAGAATTGCCATATGATATAATATGGGGAAGTTGAAATATATAACTAACATATATATCTGAAATATAATATTATATTTACATACAAGAAAGTAATTGAAAAAGTCAGAAACCTGTTTAATATAATTTCCTGAAACTTTCATATTCTTTCATTGAAAATTCGAGCATTAAAGGAAGTAAAAGCTTATTTTCCGATTAAAAATTAAAAAAAAAAATTAAATTAATCACAAACTTAAACTGTTTAAACTTTATTTAGTAAATTTTCCCTTACGGATTTTCCCACCGGTTGCCCGAGCTGAAAAAAAACCCCGCCAGCTATCATTGTTTGCCCTCAGATGATGACTCCATTAACCCCTTAAAGTACGCTTATATTTGCACATTCCGCCGCACTATATATATGTTGGTAGTATCTCCGATCTGTTCCCAAACCCAATTTGCCTTGCTCGTCACATCGAATGGGCTATAAAATTTGTTAATTCTCCGCTGCGGAGAAACAGAAACTGAAACAAAATCGGGCCAGATCTAAAAACGAAACGGAGGCTCTCGATCCGATCGCAGCCAGTTTGGGTTAAGGGTTTAATGGCGCACAGAAGCACCGCCGCAGAGGGGGTGGTGGGTTCAGGGGGGAGGTTACCTGATGCCTCAACTTATCTCAAATGGGAAATCATTACTTCGCTGTCTCTCTCTCTCTCTCTTTCGCTGCCTTTTTTTATGGCTTTCTGGGACAGAGACAAATCAGAGATTTCGCTTCTCGACACATTTTATGTCCCAACTTTTGCTGTAAAAATATTTTTAACAACATTTCACGTAATTCCAACGACTACAGGCGGAGTAATTACAAATTTTTTAGTGCACTTACACAGGTATTTCTCACATTTTTTCGTTTAGGTAAAGAGAATTCAAGGGAAGAGTCAAAGAATAAAATAGATTTGAAATAGGATAAAAAAAACTGTTTAAATAATATTGAGCATAATGGTTATTTAATTTAAATTTTGAGCAAAGTCAAGTAATATTTATAAATCTTAATAATGTTTAATTATTACCTTGAGTATTATTATTTAAGCCTCTGTATAGTTTATTTAATTTTAAATATAATAAAAGACAATTTAACAACAATTGTTGGACACCAAAGTTATAACTTCTTCCCCTGAATGAAAGGCATAAGTCTCAACAATAAATATAGTTTTTAATTAGGTAATTTAAGTTTGTATTCCAAAATAGAAAACCAATCTTCCCTCCTAGATAGATACCAAATTAATCTACTTAGTTCGGTAAATACTAATAATCACATAACATCAAATTAACATGGCCCAAGGGGGGGCGGCATCTGGGCTCAGACAAATTGCAGTTTTATTTAAATGAATTCTCGCAATGCTGCCAAATTGCGAAAACGGAAAAACTTGAATAATTCACCGTGAAATTGTTGCCGCGAGAAAAGGCCTATGATAAGGCGCTAGGGAAACGGCGGCAGTTCAATTCGCGATTTGATAAATCTCCAACAATTTCGCACACTCGCGTATATTTTTTAGCACTCGCTTACTCTTATTGTCAAAACAGCAAAGAACAAAAATCGGGGAAGAACAGAAGAGCCAGCAGGAAATTGGTGACAGTTGTTGTTTATTGACATTCGCCCGAAGCCACCGTGAAAACATTTTAAAATTTTTGTAAAACATAAAAACAAATCACGAAGAGCAACGAGGGGGTGAGGAGTGGCAGTGGGTGGCAAAGAGGGTATGCCGGAAGCCGCAACAACAAATTCGCATAATATTTCACACCAACTTTGGGATTTTTTTGTTGTTTCCGATTTGGTTTTTAAGAGTTTGCTGTTTCGGTTAATATAATCGGCTTGTTCCAATGCGGCTGCGGGTAACGGCTGTTTCTGTTTTATAGTAGATGGGACATAGATCTGATATATAGATATAGTTTGCAACATATGCCGATAATGGAGAGTAAAGAGACAAATGGCAAAGGAAATTTAGAAAATTTCGTAGGGGATTCTTATTGTTTTTAAATAAATTTCAAAACTTACTAAGGCTTTTACGAGTTTTGGAAATTTCATCAAAAGATGATGATGTTGCAAATGTAATGAGAAACTACAACTAATATATATATATATATAAAATATAACATTTTTAATATCTTTTCTGTTGTGCCATTAACAAATCATTAGTCCACCTTATTTTCCTTTAATTTTCTTTTGATAACCAAATCCCCTGACTTTACTTTAGTAGCCATTAAAAACTTTTCAGCTAATGGATGTCAAACTACTCCTTTTTAGCCTTATATTTTCTTTCAGAAGAACTTACATATATTTCCACCCTGAAATTAGTTCACATGTCAGTTCTTTGGCTGCAGCTTTCAATTAGAAAATTCGCGCTGGCTCAGCAAAAAGCACTAAAGGGACACACGCAAGGACATCATAAAGTGACATCAAACTTTCGGCACTCTGTCGCCCAAATGCGTGACTCCTTGGAAAAGGGAAAGAAATTAAGCCAAGGAGTACGCCCCAGAGATATTCATGCAAAAAGAGGACAACTAAAGGACAACCCAACGACTACTAAGACAAAGGAGCTGGAAATAATCCAGGCATTAGCATACATAATACATAACTGGCTGATAAATCGGCCACAGCAGCCACTCGCATAATTTTCCAGCTAGCTAAATAATTAATTTAAATGTCCGCAATCTTTGTCTTTTGTTTCATTTCAAAAAACCCAATCGCAAATCTTTGGCCAAGATTTGCTGCTTCTGCCTCTGCGGTTTCGTTTGGCCCTTTCGGATGGTCCGAAGCCACTCGACCATGTCATGGAGATGGCTCATTTAGATGGAAGATTAACTTTATTGCCCCGCAAACTTCTGGCAAATTGTTTGCGTAATAGAGAAATCGTGCTGGAAACTCAAAAATCGGAAGCTGAATAGGCACAGAAATACCACTCGATTTACCAATGAAAAATGATTCTCTTAGTTAACATTTTATAAGTAAATCAAAAGCTGAGAAACCTCTCTTGAGACCTCTCAGAGCTGCCCTAAAAAATGAGCTAAGATTTTTGGTGTTATTATTGAAGATTAGCCAGATTATCCCCTTTAAGGCTATGGCTTGTTTTTTCCATAGCTCAAATTCGATTTCCATTTCATTGGACAATCGACTGGCTTGACCCCTGAACCCCCGGGGGCCCAGTCCTGCGTGCAGACAAGCGAAGGTAATTCGTTTCCTGCATTCCACATCCTTTGCTCCTTTGGCCCCGAGGCCATATATCCAAACCTAATGAAGCATTTGGGCCCTGAATGGGGCAGGTCCTGATATCTACGAAAAAGGGGTAGTTAGTTGAGAGGGAGGCTAAAGTTATAGAGTTTTCTGCCATAATAATATTATTCCAACACAATAGTACTTGATTGATTAACTTAAAATACTGGGAAAAACAAAGAGTCCGATTAAAGGTGAGGAATAAATTGAATAAATTGAAACCGTAAGCCTTTTGAAACTGTGACAAGCCCAGTGACTGCTCCCACTTCGCTCCTTCTGACTTTGTGTAAATTTTTGACAAATTGAGTTATGTTCCAAGCAGCAACAGCAGCAGCAGCAAATATATAAACAGAAAACCGAGAACACTGAGCTACACAGATTATTTCATTAGTATTCGTAACGCTGATTGCATTTTAATTAACAGGCGCCACTCCTCCTTGCCCTCCCCTGCCGACGGTTAACCCCTTCTAGAGAACACTGAACAAAACCCGTTTGACACGAAAAACTGCAAGAATCTCGAATGATTTCATTTTCGTAATAACTCAATTTGGCTTGCCGGCGCACAGCTCGTTTCCTTAAATTGTTTTTAGAATTCCAAAGGCGATTGCAAATCCACTTGAAGCCCGCCGATATATTATATATAATTAAAGCTGCATATAATTTAGTCAGACGGAATTGCAGGAAGAAGAAAATGCTTCCATATGGTGGTCCTAGGACAGGGATGAAGACTGCGTTTTTTGAGGGTTTATTTTATGGACAATCCACATCCACTCTGGGCTGAGCTGATGGCCAAGTGATGATGACGAACCGAAACCGAATCGAACTGAAACTGCTGGTCAGCCGGGGAAGTTGGGAATGTTCGAACTGGGAATTTCGATCGATCGTAAAAACCAAATGGCAATTGCAGGCCAGTGATAAAAATTTTCATGAATTATTAACAGGTATCAGTGAGCAGAAGTCCGAGTGCGAGGCGCGTTCTGAGGGGAAGTTGGGTTATTGAACCCTTTGCCCGGAGATGGTCAATCGATAGTAATCAAGATTATTTTACAAAAAATAAATATAGCCAAAGATATTCCTTACATTTGAATTGCTTTACGGATATTATTAAAAATATTATTGTGTAAAAATAATACCAATGGCTACCTTTTCTGAAACCCATTTAATAACCTGACTTTTCTTTCCTTTCACCTTTTACCTTCTGCCCTACCTTTTGCCTTGTTCTCACAGTTGTGATTACACAAGACGATAAAACAGAGCAAACGCCCCTATATCACCACCAAGGACACTATAGTTTGTTGTTAGAGGGTACCAAGCAGGTCCTTGAGGTACATTCAGGTGTTCCTTTTGACACTTTATGAAATTTATGACATTATTGGACTCACCGCTCCTTTCTGTAGAAAGTGAGTCTAACGGTAAAGGCCAAGGACAACCGAAGGATAACAGATAACCACACAGGCACAGGCGCAGGCACACTGCATCCCAGCGATAAGTCAAGAGCTGTCCAAACATTTCCCTTGGACAGAAGGAGTGATGATATATTTCTCTATTACAAACCAGATCCCGATTCCGGAGATTCTTGCGATTAAAATCTCTAGAGAAGGAGAGAGAGAGGCAAAGAGTGAAGGACTAGCTACATCCTTGAATCAAAAGCGCCGGCAAAAAGCGTGTCTTTTGGAGCTCCAGGCCCTCAGGCTCCTTTGGCAGAAGCCCAGCTCCGGCGGCATAAATTATCTGCGCTGTGGATCTAAATTAAACAAAAACATTTGACATTGCGCCCAGCTTCTCAGGCAAATCCTTTAAAGACAAACAGAGGCAAGAGGCTGCCACTTCTTCTTCTGTTGTATTACAAGGATTCGCCATTAAAAATGTTAATTAGTTGTGCAAACAGTGCCATTGAGCTTCAACTGTGGCACCCCTCTCTATTACCATGGGAATAAAATGTAAAATATATAGTAAATATAAAATATATATAGGTATCTAAAATTATTATTATTTAATCTTTCCAAATCCCATCTTCTAGCAACTGAAAAACCTACTCAGTCCTTTTTTACACCACCAATAGATCCCACTGTGCCCTAATAGCTGCTCTGAATGGGAATGTGAGAACGTGGCTACCGGAGTTCCACTTCCACCTCGCCTTGGAGTTGCAGTCGAAGGTTGAGTCCAGAGTCTGATCTGAAGCTGGGGAGCTGGGGAAGCTCGACTTTGGCTGCGGACATCGCGTGTGCATGCAAATCGAAGGCAGCCGGAGATTGAACGCCAATTAGGATGAATGTTTTGGGGCATGCCGCTCTGCATTCCCCATTCTCCGCAGCAGAGGGCCTCCTCCTCCATTCCTTGGAGCCGTTCCAGACTGCATGACGCCGCGTGCCATAAGATGAGAGGAGGAGCAGCACAGCAGCAGCAGCTTCCTCCTCTTGGCGAGTTTGGCCATCGTCAGTTGTCAGTTAATTGCTAAAAATTGTTCACACGTTCCAGGTGCGACTTTTGCATACTCCGTCGGGACAGAAGGGAAGGGGAACTGACCACCAATTCCAGTCACGTTCCGCGCCGCTCCAAGGAGCGGGAACTCTCGGGAAAATCAATATCAAAGAAACCCAATCTTGGCTTCCGGACTTCATCCCCTAAAAACCGTGGCCAAGATGGTACATTCTCCCTCCTCTCCCTCACCCTCACCCTTTCTCTGAAATCGGGGGCGTCGAAAGTCTTTTCTATTTTGCGGCCATCTTTTATTTGGAGAAATTAAGCATGTAGGGGCCGTGCCGAGAGAGACCCAGTTATGCAAATCCAAGAAATCACAGGCAGGCCAACAGCAGAGACTCATAAATATCGACAAATTCTATGGAATTGGTGGGGTCGTCCCAGGGTCTTCTTTGGCAGGTGTGCTCTTTAAATGCACGGCGGCAACTGCCAAAAAATAAAATGAAAAACAAACCGGCATCCAAAACAAACAAATTGTAGGCCCCAACTAGGGTCTTATGTGCACTTGGAGAAAAGTTATGGCTTTGAGTGAGACATTGTTAAAAACATGAGAAGTGTGCTGAGAATTCCTTATAAATCCTTTAACAGGAAAAGTTATATTTTAGATAGAAAGGGTAGAATTGCAAACAAGGAACTAATTTCTTTATTTAATTTATTTTTGCCAATTATTTCCCAGTCTCCCAATTTCTTTCCAGTGTAATCTCAATGCCCAACCCTCGCTCTAAAGGGGCCTCTTTATATGGCAAACACGTACCCCTTAAAACCGTTCGGATCGGTGGATCACAAGTACGGATCGCCTCGATTTATACGTTTGTTTTGGCTTGGCTTTTCGTAATTTCCATTCGTCGCACTTTCAGCGAATCAATCAAACCGATCCGATCCGTTCCAGAGCCGAGAAGGTCTTTGCCACATTCCCCGATTCCCCCAGAGATAAACCTGTCCGTCCGGCCATGGGCATAAATCAAGCGAGGCATAGTTTCGCCGTCTTTAAAAACTTTATAAATTAGAATAGCCCGGCAAACTTTCGCCCGGGTAAAAAATCAATACTCATTCCCGGGGCCAAAGTAAGAATTGTAATCCCCGAGCAAAGTTTCATCGCATCCTGCATTCTATTTCCTGCTCTCTTATGCCCGTCACGTGCCGCAGGACGAAAAATACTCCCCATCTCCATCTCCAGCTCAAGTTCTGTGTACATTTTAGCACATATTCCAGCAAAGCGAAGCCTCCACTCGATATCCTGGCAGGTACATAGGTTGGATGCATGTGCATATAGAGTAAGTATGTATGTAACAGGGATCTTAGGAAGGGCAATTACATGGCCAACTCGTGACTGGAACATTTTTTGATGCTTCCTTCACCTTCTCCTTGGATGGGTAATTCATCTTGATATGCGTTTAGTCTTCCTTCTTCCACTTGAGATGATGCCAAAGAGCTTAGTTTTGATTACTTTTTAGTTATTTTGAATCAAGATTTTGTTATTTTTGGAAGTAAAAATGACGACAAAGACTTTAGTTTCCTGTTTCTTATTTCCCATACCTTTCCTTTACTTTATTAATATTATCACACCCCACCTTTAAGCCCCATTGCATACAGTCCTTACTGGGATATCATTCTCATTACTGCCAAAGGTCAGCCAAGACCTCATTTCATTTTATTTTTCCGACTTGAAGCAAAGTAGCAAAGCAGCAGCAGCAGCGCAGGCAGCACGCTCCAAGCACATTTGCCATGTTTAGAATTAAGACTTCAGAGATGCCCGAGATGCTCCAAAAGAGCCCAAAACAGCCGCAGAAAATGGCAACGGACAGACGGACAGACAGAACCAATTCCGAAGGCAGGCAGGCCGGCAGCCTCAGGCCTCCGAGTCTCGATTCTTGAGTCTCGAGTCTTGAGTCTCTCTCTCTCCAGTCTCGCCGAGTCTCGGGTCCAACTCATGTTACTCACGTTCCAAACGAGCTTTTGTCAACTTGTCTAAATGATTTTTGCACACTGTAAACAAGCCAAGACACTGCGACAACGGACGGACAATAGACAGACGGACAGAGTTACGGACAGTTGGAACGGCGACAACATTCAGTATTGACGTTGACCCAGCACGATTGCGATTCAGAAGTTGGGACGACTCCTCCGACTGCCTGGAGCTGTGTGTGTGTGTGTGAGCTAAGGATTCCCAACCTGAAGCTCAAGTCGTGTGTGATGATGGGCCAGGAAAATAGGCGGGCACGGGAACGGGGACGGGGACAGGGGCCAGAGGCAGGGACCAAGAGCATTCCCCGTGGGAGTCTTTTGTTATTGTTGCGCTGATCTTTGGAGGATTTTTCGTTTTCGATATTGTCGTGTAATCACGAATTTATTTTATTGAAAATCACTTGACAGGTGGCGCCTTATTTAACTAAGTTGTCAGGCCGTATAGCTCGGAGGCCCAGGGAAATGGTTATGGTTATGGGAAATGCAAATATTGTTAGTCGTAAATGTTTTCATTTTGTGGGAACACAGGTCCGTTTTGGCCAGCCAGACAATGTTTGGTGGGGAGAAAAAAAGGAGGCTTAGAATTGTGCAGACGGGTTTATGGGTTGGCTAACAAATAAATAAATAAAATTCTATAATTATTATTGGGAAACTTTGGGAAAAGTTAATGGAAGTTGATTTGTTTAAGGTGAATTCATAAATTGTTCATTTGAATTCATGGAAAATATGAGTAGATAATCATGGGGAATTTTTGTAATCTTCTAGATCTTCTTCTAAATGTCTTAAAAGATATAGAAGTGGCCGCTGGCAATAAAATCATTCGATGGATTGAAAATCAATTCTAATGAAGACAAAATTTAATTATATTTTAATTCGGAATTTGGAATTTTTTAATTTTAAAATTTCAAAATTATATAAATAACATTTATGTGAATTTTAAACAATTTTTATTATGTTAGATTTTCAAAAATGAAGAACGTTTTAAAGTAATTGTTTCTAATAAATTATTATTGCTTAATTCTGATTTTAATTCTCACTTTTAAAAATTAAACGGACTTAGACCTCAGGATGATCTGAAATATTCTCATTTTAGGTACTTTAAATTGATATTTATCAATTAAGTTTTTGTAGGAAAAAACTGTTTAAAAAAAAACATAATAAGACCAATAAAGCAATAATTAAATTTAGAACTGTATGTAGTTTCTCTGAGATTATTAAACTTTTATATTTCTTCTTAAATTTATTCAAAATCTGATTACCATATTCCATAGGAAATATCTAGAGAAAAGTATTGGTAGACTATTTATTATATTTATTCCAAATATCCGAAAATATTATTATTTTTACGATTATGCATGTCCATAAATTATCCCCATTGCTTGACCTATCCTTATGCCACATATACTTTCCTCTACGCATCTGGATCTTGAACTGCCTCAGCCAAAATCGATACCGAATCGAATCTTCATCTCCAACTCCTTGCCATCTCCCATAATGGGAACAAATGACTCCCCCAGTAGGCCTCCTTATCGCGCCCTCGACAACATCTCGCACTCCATCGGTGGACAGAACAGAACAACATCGTTGCCGAATTCTCCAGAGAATCTGGAAGCAAGCTGGAGAGAGAGACAGAGAGTGAGAGGGACTCTCTAGAGAAGGCCTTGCACAATATAGTATATGATGTGTGGATGCTGGAGAGCCAAAGCCAGAACCTTGTCCCTGTGTGCGTGTGTATCTCTGTGCCGGGCTCTCTGATGCGAAAATATAAAAAAAAAATCAGCAAAACCTGCTCCACCACCATTTGCAGCCTGCAGTGCGCCGCTCCAAGCTCGGCTCCACTCTCCATGCCACGCCACGCCACTCCACTCCACTCCGAGAGCCGCAGATGCAGCGCCGCCGAGATGAGATGACGACGACGATGATGATGATGATGATGACGACGCTCTGGAGAGGAGTCGCCTCGCCGCCGAGAGTCGGACCAACAACATGCAACTAGCAGCAGCAGGCAACAGCAGCAACCTCCATCCAACCAGACCGACGACCAGACCAGGCCAACCGACCAGCGACCGAGGCGACCGACCATGTTTCCTGATGCGAGGCGATGCGAGGCGATAGTTTATCGCCAATTTTCGTGCCGTGCAGAGGTGAACGCGGACCAAAAACGTGCGAAAGGAAAGCTCAGCTCTGCTCAGCTTCCGCTGTCGCTGCCCAAAGGCGAGAGAGTTCCGTTGCCTCCGAGGCATCCGTATCGCAGCATCCGTAACCGTGTGCACCCGTACATCCTACGAGGTCTGGTCTCACCTCCCTTTACTCCCCCCCAAGGCTGACTTTTTGGTGACTTGCGATTGCCTCCCCTTTCTTGTTTTTTTGGCTGCCGTCGGAGATATCGTCTTATAGTATAGGGACAGGGGATGAGCTGAGCTCAGCCAAAGGACTCCGACGACTCTGACTCCTCCCGACGAGACTCCCCCAAAAACGGCCATGCGCGTTAACGGTAAATAATGGCCGCCATCTTGGCCCGAAACGGAATGTGCAAATATGTCTATATAATCCCCAAGTGCTCTGTGTGTGAGAGAGTGTGTTCGTGTGACGACACCAAATCAAAGATAAATAGCTAAAAAACAAAAAAGCTATTGCCGAAAACAAAATAAATAAATACTTATCAGGGTGGGTCGAGTGGATCAAATATAAATATATATATATAAAGAGATATATCTAGGGGGCAGAAATAAGCTCTGAAAATCTATACAATATTGAATGATAAATATCCTTTTAAAATTCAAAGCATTTGAAATTTAATTACACATTAAATACCTGAAAATTTTCCCAGAACTTTTGAGACACAAAGCTATGAAATTATCTATTTTTATATTAAACAATATGATTAAATTTATAAACTAAATACTAAATTTAAAAACTATCTTATCTCATATTAAATCTAGATATAAAATTCAAAGAAATCCATCTATTAGCTTCCATTCTGCTCCTGTAATATATTATCTGCCCCAAAAACTAAACGATTCGATCCACCCTAATGTTCCCTAACCATATCCAAACATATACATATATAGCTCCAGATAAGCATATATATATAGTATAGAGGAGAACCCTAGTATGGAGCACCACGGCAGTGGGTTCGTGGCCTCGCCCTGGGCCGCCGTTTTGGGCCACCACTCGATGGCCTCCGATGCAGGATTCGCCGCCGCCGCCGCTGCGGCGCATGTCCAGAACCACTCGATGCACCACCCCATCCACTCCCATCACCACCATCACTCGCACTCGCATCCACATCCGCATCCACACTCGCATCCGCACCACCATCCGCACTTGGGTGCCGCCGGTGGGATGCCAATGGATCTGCATGTGCCGCAGGGATTCCCGTACTACAGGTAAATAAGCTAAAGAGGAACCACCGCCAGGTGCACCTGGTGCACCTCTCTTTCGCTCTACCCATCTACCTCGCTCTCTCTCTCTCTCTCTCGCTCTGGTTTTGGTATGCAAATTTTTTGGGGGCGTTGCCATAGTCGGGAAAGCGGCATCCAATGGGCTAGAGAATATGGATGATGGAACTGCCCCTAACTAGAGGAAATTAATCCACTTAAGTGCTTCCGTTTCTGGGGTGGCTGCAGAGTAATTATCATGGAGGGTTTCTTTACAACAAAAAAGGAGAACTTACTTAAGGAAATTTGAGGTGAAAATGTACATGGAAACTCTTAAGGAAAGATATTCTTCAAAGGTATAAACAAAGATCCAACATGGCTAGAAATGTAATTCGCAAGTTTCACATCTAAACAAAGTATATACAGTGTAAGATTTCTAAAGGATTATCATGCCAACATATTAATTTCCTTACATACCTTCTTCATAATAGGGATCCTGCCCCCACATTTTCGCTTACAAGAAATCGCACAAAACGAAGCCACTTTTGACCCTCACATGCCACACACCTTGCCACCTTTGGCATGGCCAAAAAAGTTGGCTTTCGCCACTCAAAAAACAGCGATAAAATTCCGGAAAAAAATTTAATTTACCAACGAAATAAAGAGCAATACAGTCGGCGGTGGTAGAGGGCAGAGGAGGTCCCTGCAGAGGTGCCAACATCGATGAAACTCATTATTAAACTAATTGAATTTACGTGACAATAACACTTTCGACACTCACTCAGCGGCGGCCGATGAACGCTTCACGAAGTCGGGTGATTGTCACGAGATAAGTACCCCTCTTCCCCCTTTTCCCCTCCCAAGCCTTGGCCACTTATTCACTTTCCCCACTCCCGGAATCTTGGGGTTTCCTCTCGCCAGACTCCTCCATAATGCATGGTTATTTTCAATATCGAAAAATGAAATCGGCATCAAAGAACATTTCGCCGCGGAATAGCCATGGAACCCCAAGCCCGGTTCAGCTCAATCCTGGGCTCCACCGAGAGACCTCTTTTAGGCATTCCCACAACAATATTGCAATGGCGATGTAATTCATGAACTCTGATTGGCGGTGGTCCGTGAATATGCCAAGCAGAGGCCTTGTAGTTAAGACCGGGACGGATATCGCGATATTCGGAGAGTCCATGATGATCCCGGCAACAGCAGCTTTGACTACTACCAGTTGCCTTTTTTGGGTTTGGGTTTAGCTGAACTAGAGATGGGCAGGATTTTGATTTTAGGTTTTAAGCTGGAAACTAAAGGATAACCATGAAGTCGTAGTAATATTTTTGAAACAATAACTAACTGAGATGTAACGTATTTTTATTATTAAAAAAGGAATTACATATAAAGAGTTGTATCTATTAATTTTAATGAATAAATATATTTTATATAAATACATTATATTATATATATTATATTTCATTTGCAATGCCCTCGATACCGATACTCACAGCTTTAGCGCTTTTCCCGACCTTAGCTTTCCACTCCAACCCCACTAAACCCTGGCCACTATCCCGCCCGACTTCTCTGCGCTCACACAATCAGCGTCTATCAGCATTTTTCAATTATATCGGAATAGCGTTATCCGTGGCTGGATCGCGTCAGAACGCATAATTACTATAATCACCTGAGTTATTACCTTGGCGAATATTGGCCAAGACGCGGACGCAGACGGGGAAGTAATATTAAAAGCAACAACAACCAGCAAGGGGAGAGGCAGGGATAGGGGCCAGCCAAAAGGGCGGAATACAGAAATCTAAACTGTGATTGTTGTTGCCCCTCCCCCCCATCCTCTTTACACCCCTGTCCCTGCCTTGCCCCTCGTCCTGTGATGGGCTGCCTCTTCTGATGATGTTGCTGCCTCAATTTCATTTTGGTCTTTTTCCCATTATTTTCATTTTATTTTTTTTCGCTTTTTTTATTTTTATATTTTTGCTCATGCCTCAATTCGTTAAAGTTACATTACACTGAGAGAAGAGGAAGATTTTCGAGGGGGTCTGGGGATGGAAAAAGAGTTTTGACCTAACTGGAAAATTGCAGGGACGTTTGTTTTTCATTACAGCCGACAACTTTGTTGCTGTTTCTTCTGGGGGAAGCCTCAGAGGGGGACGGGGGATACGCGCCAGGAGCACGAACCGCATTTTCATTGCACAAAGCGATCTCCACACACAATTTTCCACGGTCAGGCAAAAGGGGGATTCCAAGCTCTTTGCGGTTTTCGAGGCCAAGTCGGTGCCCCCCTAAGCTTCCCCGCCCCTGGATATGGGGGGCTCTTAAGACCCCATCGCAGACAACGGTAACACCGCAGAAATGTGCAGTGAAAAACCATCATTTCAACAATTTATATTTCGAACGTGATTGGTGGACCTCGGTATATCCCAGAGACAGATGAGCTCCGTCAGGAGGGGAAGGGGGTTTTTAGGTGGAGGGTACCAGGGTTAGTAGTACTGCAAGACAGCCATTAAGAAATTGCTGTAAAGCATAAAGAGCAAAATGAAACCGAACAAAGAGCACACACAGAAAGCAGCAGAGCTCCTCAGCGCGAGAAAATGAAATAAAATGCAGCAGATTATGATTGCGATTATGCTGGGGCCCCACCGATGGGATATATATGGCGGGGATAATGGCGGGTATATGGCAAGTAAGTATGACGGGCATCTGGCGGGGCGGCGGACACATATAAACTTGATGATGGGAATGAGCATATGAGAAACAGCGAATGGACATCAAAAGCGGGAACATCAGCCAATGGATATGGAAAATAAAAATGGGAAAATAAGAAAATGGGAAACAAAATAAACATAGAAGGAGGATCATGGGATCCCACTAATTATTACTTTAAAATTAGGCAATTAGATTAGAAATCTTTATAAAATCAGGACTCCAGGCTTGCCAGGACTTTCCCCTCATTCCCCCCTAGTTCATTCACAAGCCACTTCAGTCTTATCCCAGCATCTCAATCTGGTAACAAAAGAAAAGCCGCTCTTCAATCAGTCGTTTCCATCAGAAGCCAATGAGAAGAGAAGGAAGGCCCGATTCCGGCCAGCAAACAGTGAAGGTGTTGCCCAGGCCCCACCCAAAATGCATTACGGCCTACACTTGTTCGGGGTGCTCCTCTCCTCACCACCGATCAAAAGATCTACACTGGCTCTACAGTGGTTCCCAGGCGGCATCCTGAAAATCTCCGCCTTCTGCGGCCAACGTCACATTCAATTAAATTATGCAAATCAGGCGCAACACCATGCAGCTTGAGCAGGACGAAGCTCTTTGAACAGAAATTAACTTTCTGCCGGCAGCCCCCTTCGATTTCTCTCAACACTCCACCCACTCGCCGCCGCGCCTGAAGTTGCAACAGCAGCAGGAGCAGCAGCAGCAGCAGGAACGGCGGCATCAAGTTGCAGGTTGAGGCAAATTACAACGTTGCCTCGGGCTCCTCAATTGGCTAAAGATGCAGCCTAAGATGCACTTGGAGAAACGAGAGGGACGAGCAGAAAGGAAACAATAAAATAAGGCCTATGTCCCATAGAACCTTACATAAAATAAGAATAAAACTGGACTTGTATTTAATATTATAAAAGTACAAAAACGTAGGCTTAAATTTTAATCATAGGAGGTAAAAATTTACCTCTCTTGCCTTTAACTATTTTATCTTTTCTAAGCCATCAGGATAGACGGACTCAGGAAAACTTCTAACCATTACTTTCTATTGCCAAAACTTTGGGCCCTTATATTTTTCCTCCCAGTGCACTCAAGTATTATCTGGTGTGGATGGCTTTTTCCAACGTTGATGAGCTTGATGTTCACACAGCCGGCAGGCATAAAGCTATTACACGGATACCAACCACTCCGCAGTCGCCGGCGTGGAGGATGTCCTTGCTGCCGGCGAATCTCAAAGTGAGCCAACAATTTCATCAACGCCAAGACAAGTCGCCGGCAAGCTCCTCCTTTTGGGCCTGGGTTCGGGTGCGGGTTTTTCTTCTGGTAGCGCGCAAAAATTAATTGAAATTCATGCCGTGTTACAATAACAATCATTAAACGGCATACACACACTCACACACACTCACTGGGTACACACACTGGCACACCCAAGGGCCAACCCTACACAGCCTGCACACCCAGAGTGCAAAAGTACAAATCCCTGAGTGGAATATCAAATGTTGGATTAGCGCAATGATTAGCCAGCGATTCATAAATCGATAGATTGCACATTGGACCAGTGAGTCTATATAGCGACTTACGCTATAACAAGTTATGACTTTCGACTATGCGTAGATACTGAGATACATTCAGGGAGTATCGGGTTTGGGTATCGCCTCCGCGGCAAGAAAAGGGCCCTGTTGCCGGTCTGATCATATAATTGAGATAAAAGTTCCAAGGGACCAACCCGAAAGTTCTTCAATAACCATCGACAAAAATCAAGTTAAAGGGACAGGTTTCAAAAGCAGATCGAAGTTTATATACTCTAAAATATATACTTTAATAAATTGAGATGTTTAATAATTAAATAAATATTTTTAAAAGAAGTTTCTGTCAGAAGTTTTCTTTGCTGAATTATTTAAGTTACTAAGATTGGTTGAGATTCTGAGTTAAACTTATAGCCAAGTCCCCAAGCAGTTGCTTTAAAAGATATATCCCATAACCCAAGATAAATCGATAAACCTTCAACCCGAGTAAGTGTATTATTAAAAAAGTTGTAGGCTGAGCTTTACGCTTCCTTTTTCTTTTCCTTATACATTTTTTTTTGTTTTCTTTTGCAAAAAAAAAACTTTACCAAACTTATAAATATGTATGAGAAGTTTTCGAAATTGTTGGAATCCCTGCCGACAACAATAACTGCAGCGGGAGCAGCGTCCGCAAGGTCGGCAGGGAGACAAGCTGGGATCGACGACGATGATGATGATCAGCAGAGTCGGCAAGTCGATCACTCGAACAGCAGTTCGTCAGGCAGTCAGTCAGCGGCCTGTGACTTTAAAAAGGGAGCCAGTGAGGATTCGTAAGGAGGTGGAGTCAGGGCTCGGGCTCAGCAACAGGCAATCATTGATCAGCGGAATTTAGAGCGAAAATTTGATATTAAGGCCAAGCGGAGGAACGGCAGAAAACAACCGAAACAGAAATTACGTTAAAGGCAAAGCCAAAAAAAAAATTGTTAAAATAAAATTAAGCAGAAATAAACGCCCCACAAAAATATTGTTAAAGAAGAGGAAAGGTATTTTTGCAGGAGGTCAGAGATCGGAAATTGTCGGAAAACTACAAGCTAAAAAAGCTAATGAAAATCAATAAAAATCTATACAACAAAAATATCGGTTAAATGTATTTTTCAAGTGCACAGTTTGCTTTTAATATAAATAATTGTCCACAGCTACCGCAAAGCCTCGTCTCTTTTGGGCACAATCAATAATGATAGATAGGCCACCGAGGGGAGGCTGGAAAGGATTGGGAGAATGGTGGCTGGGGGGATCGCGTGTGCGATCAGTGTCCAACCACAAATCGCTTTGGGGCCTTTGACAGCATCATTCAAAAAGTAAATACGATCTGTCGATGCTTCGGAGTGGAGCATGGAGCAGATCGATCCGCAATCGACAGACAGGGTTTTGCAATGATCGTGATGAAATTCGCCAATCGAACAGCAGGAAGCTATTTGGAGGCGATTCCATGGTGACGGTGGGAAAAATCTACTACATATGGGTTTTGTTTCTCGGGGCGGAGACGGAAAAACCTTTTAAATATTTGAATTAATGAATTAAATATGCCACAAGTGTGAATTCATAAATAAAATGTGCTTAAAATTATAAATTAAATAAATGAAAATAAATATTATAAATTAAATAAATATTTAAACAAATTAACAAAAATTTTAGTTAATAAATTAAATATTTTTTAGATACAACAAATGTATATAATATTTTACATCTATTCCTATATTAAAGAAATATAAATTAATATAAAATATACATTAAATATCAGAAAATAATCTTTAGATAAACCAAATAATTATTAAAGTGCCTTAAAAACTTTTAATGATTTCAGTTCATACATTTTTTTTAAAGTATTTAATTTTAATTTAATTTAATTTTAATTTTAGTTTATTTCAAAACACAACTTTTCAATTAATAGTCCACAAAAAATAAAAGAAAACACAAATAAAAGACTTAGGCAACGAACTTGACTGCAGAGCCAACGGGTCGACAGTACGAATGCGCCATCTAGTAGCCACACTACGGCTTATTGCTGAGGGGAAAGAAAGAGAGAAAAAGAGCCTAGAACGAGCAAATCCATCGCGCTCTTTCCCTCTCTTTCCTCTCGCCCACAAGCTCTAGTTCAAGTTACGGCCGCTTGGTGGCATTTTCGTTCTGACGACCCTTTCAAACTATATTTTAATTTATGTTTTAATAAAGGATGGAGACATTTATGACCCCATAAACCTTATATATTCTTGATCAGCATAAACAGAATAACATATCAAGTCAGGTTTTGAAATTAAAAATGGCAAATTGCAGAAATGAAAATTCATATTTTGGCCAAAAATACACAAATTTGAAATCGGAAAGCATTGACGTATTTATTTGTGTTTGTTCAGCCATGTTCGGTACAAACAAATTTTTTTGGAATTTCTTTGGTCTGCAGTCAATACAATACAAAATTTACAATATAAAAACAGTTATTGCCAGCTTAAGAATTCTATTCTAAATAATAAATTATTAATTGTCAATAAATTAATTGAATTAATTGTCAATAAACTAGGCAACTTATCAGTAATTATTTTAATATATTTGAATAAAAAATAAATAATAAATAAATCCATTTGCAATTCATTCTCATTCTTCATTTTTTGCTTCTTTAACTTTGTTTTGTTTTGTCACAAGGGAAAAATGAATTATTAGACAAGGTCTTAGCACTCCTTTAAATACCAAAACCTTTACCTATGAACATCCAGCAATAAATATCTATTCTTAATTAAGAACCCCTTAAAGATCTGCAATCTCCCTGCCCGATGACAACCTTACTTATCGTTTTTTAAGTATGTACAAACATCGTAACCCCGAATCGAACGGCGACTGCAGGGGCTAGTTAAATGTGCAGATTACACACCTTATTATTATGAAATATGTTCCATAATTATGGCCACTCCGGGTGAGCCAAGAGACAGCCTCTTAATAGCCGGCTTTGGCCAGGCCCTTATGTAATTTCCACTGCCCAGTTTAAGTTCGAAGCAGACCCTAGACCGACCTACCTGCCTTCCTATATTGAAAGTCCTGGCGACAACACAATGTCTCGAATGCCAAAAGGGAGGGGAACCGAGACTACGGCCGCTGCCACTGCTGGCTCCTGTCTTCCTCCTCTCATGCCAATTTATTTATGGTGCGGTACAAGTTTTTACGCACTCAAGTGCTCTGAGACTAATTGGGCACGAAACGCAATCAAAGTGACGACGACAACGATGTATTGGGCCGATCCAGCTCCCGATCCCGGGTGACACTCACTGAAATCGATGGCTGGCTGGTTTGCTGGCTCGCTCGATCGATCGGCTGGATGGATGGATGCCAGCCAGGCCAGACGAGGTGCACAGAAAAACCAAACGATGGGCAAGCACTCAGAAAAAAATATATTTTCCAAATAAAATTACATTAAGCTGAATGGTTCCAATGGGGAAAATTAATAATACCGATTTTCTAAAAGACTTTAAAACTGTTTCATTGTAAAATTCATTGCCATTTCGACATAACTTAAGAGGTTTTTCCAATTACTATATTTTTGTAGAACTAATTAAATATATTTTAATTATAGCTTATTATTTTACAATTATCTTGAGTTTTTTATATATTTTTGCAAGTGGTTTTTCTTCAGAGGGCGACCAGAGAATACATCGATCGATGATTCCGATCACTTGAACTTTATATCTCGGCTGATGAGGCTTTGATTTGTGGCCCTCAACCCGAGCTCTTGGCCAGAACCGGAGAACCGGAGTCGTTCGTCCAAATAGTTGGCCTATGTTCTACACAATTATCTGTTATTATCGAGCTTTATTTTAGTCCTTTTTCAATGCGCAGCAATGTTGACATCTCATTGCTGCAGGAGGAGCCTTTTATGCCAACACTTAAAAATAGCAGCCACAGGAGATGTTCGCCAGCCCCCCTCGCTGACGCTCTTTCTCCGATCTTGGAGAATTCCTCGTCATTCCCCAGCGATCGTTGAGGGAGAACACGTGTCTCCCAGTGGGTTGGGAACAATGGGAGATGGGTGGTGGGTGGGTGAATTGGAACTTTGGAGAAGCCAGAGAAGAATTTTTTTCGAGGGATCAACTGGCATTTCATATTTTTATACAATAAATTATTCGTTGCCATCCACCGAAGCCTATGATCTCGATTATAAAATATAAATTGATTGACTTCCTTGGTAAAACCCAAGCCAAAGCATTAGTTGAAATCTCCGCCTTTGAAAGACTTCCAAAATCAAATCTCATTCCACCATAATTGAACACTTTCTTTCCCTGACTCCTCCTCCCTCGAGGCGACGCTTGACCTGCGACTACCGATGATGAACTCAATCAAATCGAAATTAAAGGAAGCCAAGAGAGAAAAATCCGCGAAGCAAATTACAATTTTGATAATTGCCCCTGAATGCTCTCGACTCGAATCACTTCCTTTCCCCCTGAACGGCATCAATCGATCGATCGACGGAACGACAGAGCGGGCCACAAAACTGCCGAAAAAGGGTCAGCGAATTTTCGGGGAAGGAAGGAGTGAAAGACCGCGAAATAGGGTTTCATGGGTTATACTTTTTGGGGGCAATGATTTACGACTCCAAGAGGAGCTAAAGCAGGAGCTGGAGGAGAGCGAAGAGAGCGAGCCGAGGGACAAATCAATAAATTTTAGATCGGTGCTTGCACTTGATTATAAAGTGGAACTCCGCATATATTTTGTCCAGTTGTTGTATAACTTGAACAGATTGCCGGTTTCATATGCGCCGCACTTCCTGTTGACCTTGTGGTTTCATCGATATTGATTTTCTTGGCAAATATAAGGATTTTTGAAATTATATTTTATATATTATCTAAAGCCCTAGGAATAAACTGGATACCATTGCACTTCCTGTTGACCTTGTATATGTCTTTCTGTTAAATAAATAAAACCCTGCTAATACTTCATTCCCATCTCCATTACAGATACCGCGAGGATGCTCTGTGCTGGGGCGACAGGTGAGCGAAGCCAACAAGTGAGCCGAGACATTTATCGGCTAATTTAATTTATTTAGAAAATGCCACAGCTTTTTCCCGCCGTAACAGCTTCACGCTAATCGAATTCAACAGCCCGACTTAAATGCGATCTTTTTTCTTTGTGGCTGTGGCTTTCTTCTGCTCTCCCGTCTTTACCCTTCTTCTCAACCATTTCTTCTTGCAGAAAGTCCATGGAGGAGATCGGCGCGGCCCAGTCCTCGGTGAATGCGCGGTAAGTGTTAATGTTACCGTAAATGATTCAGTTCCCCCGATTCAGTCCCGATCGCAGCCCCTTTCTCAGCGCCACCTGACTTGGCGGCGACTGCGCATCGCATTTGTTAGCATAAAATTATTGAATGCCAGAGAAGTCGTCGTCGCCGCTGGCTCCATCTCCGCTCCGAGTCCCCAGTCCCAGTCCCCATCCGATCCCCATCCCCATCCATTGCCGTGTTCACCAGTCGGCGCGACAGACGTCAAAGGCGCATCTATGAGATACCTGGTATCCGCGGCTAAGACCAGAAACCGTTGTTGCCAGCTTTTGAGGGTATCCTAATGCCAGGCTAGGTTAGGTTAGCTAAGCGTTTTATTCGATTTTTAATTAAAATTATGAGTATCTTAAACAAATAAATTGATTAAACTAAAAAAGAAACCCACAAGAAAGGACTTTATGTATCTCAAAAGTTCTCTAAAACTTTAAAACAATCCCTGAAGCAAACCTAAGAAGAGCGATGTGGTATTTAACTAACTTTCCTTATCTTTTGGTAAAATATCCCAGATTAACTTGCATTATTTCTAAGCTAATCTAGTGTAGAGCCAAGTTCGACTCGATGCCAAGGCTCTGGCACTTGATGTGCGCTGTCTGCCCGTTTGCTGACTTGTTGTCTTGTTCTCGTTTTGTTATGACATTTTACATTTTTAATGGGAATTCTCACATAAAAAGTACAAATATCGGACTAATTGGATTTATCTCGAGGCTGTCGCGCGTTGTCACACTCTTTTTCTTGACTCCATGCCGGAAGATCTGAAGAAGACTCGGTAAGCAGAGGAGGAGGAGGAGGAGCAGGAGGAGGTGGAGTGGAATCCTAGACAAGCTCTCCTTCTGGTTCTCAGAGACTCTGGGCTCCTCTGGTAGGCGAGTCTTGTAGCAATTAGCTGTAACCCAGCAGTGGCCAGCAGCAGCAGCAGCCAGAGCAGAGTCCCAATTCCTTCCCGAATCCGAATCCGTTTCCAATGAATCGATCAACTGAAGAGCAATAACAAGCAATGCAGCAATGAGGTAAAGTTGCATTGCTCAAATTGATTTCTGCAATTAATTGAACAACGCAAATGACAAACTGACAAAAACAAAAAAAAAAACAACAAACAAAGCGAGGCAAAAAAACAAAGCAAAAGTGAAGAGGAAAAAAAAACCTGGAGCAAATTCCAGTCTTTCAACTGCTCTTCAGGGCCCCCCCTCCATCCCTATCCACCGATTTAAACCAACCTCGAGCCATGCCAAGAATGCACTTTGGCTCCCGAACACGCTTCCAGCTCGCGAGCAGTCACAGCGAGGGTTATGGCGCACCGGACAGGTCCTGGCGCATCTTCAGAGGGTATAATTGGAGGGTGTATCAGGCTGATGAATAACTTGTATTTAATATTGATTGAAAATAAAATATATATTTTTAGCTAAATTTATTTTATTTTATCCTTATTTTCCACTTCTAGCCTGTCTCCTGTTTTTAATACACTTGATCATAAAGTAGTTGCTTTTACTTTACTCATTTTTTTATGATCTGCCACATTGGAGAGGCAGCCAGTGGCGACACAGTTTCGGAAGGTGCAAGAATATTAATTAATAATTCCAATCACAACTGAACACTTTTGTGTTGCCGCAGGAATCTGAATTATTTAACTAAATACCAGAAAAGTGAGCGACAAGCTAATGGAAACCGGAGTTGAAAGGAGAAGAGGAGATTTTAAAAGGGGGTCAGAAGAGATTTTTTTATTGTTCCGATAATTTACCAATTAATAGCCAAGAAAATTCTGCTTCTGGAAATTGTTTACTAAAGAAAACTATTAAAAGAAATTAATTTGGCCAGCTGCCTATTAAAATTATACAACTAAAAACATATAGCTTTGAATTTGTAGTTTCTTTTACTTGTCATAAAATCGAATAATATCGTATCTTCAAGTATTTCAAGTAAACTATCTATTATCTACATTTAAATCCTTTTTTTTATCAAGAAGAAAGCCAGAAAAAGTTAATTCCAACCAACCATTCAAGCATATTCATCATTTTGGCCCGAAAAAGTTATTACCCAACCTTAAAGATCTCAAGATCTCTGGAGTCTTGGCAGAAGAAAGCATCCCAAAGAGAACGTTTCATCGGAAGCACGCACAGCGGCGATAATGATCACGCTCCCGAACTGCACTACTCCGATTTCATGGCTTCTTTCGCTCTGTTGTTGTTTTATTGCTTAATTGTTGATCTCTGTTGTGGTTTTGAATTATGAACTTCCCCCCCTCCCCCCATGTCTGTTGACACTGCTTTCGTTTTGTTTTTATTTTGTTTTGCGTTGTGTAGCACAATCGAGGCCCAGTTAGGTCATAAAAAGTATCTCCTCCGATGTGGCAAGCAGATAATGCATTTCTCCCGGCTACTCTTTTCGGGCGGGTTGCAGCCACAGACACTGGAAACAATATAGGTATAAGAAGGAAATCTTTGGAGAACAAATTATTACTACATAAAAAAGAATATATTTATGAATATACACATTTTCATTTCATTTCAGGGATAAAAAAGAAAAACAATCTAAGATATCCTATATGAGAAAATATATATTTTTAAATATACACATTTTCATTTCATTTCAGGGCTAAAAACCTATAAATAGAATATTTATTTACCACTAAATAGATGAATTATATAATTAATTCAAAAGATCTTTAATCTGTCATATTCCCAACTTTCTGTTTACATATTTTTGTTTTTTAATTATTATTTTAATCCCTAACATTTTTACTTAATATTTTTTAAAATCTTTACAATTATTCTCCAATTTTCTTGAAGTGCAGGAATGATTATTCTGGAAATCATTTTGTTTAGCTATTTTATCACCTTGCGTCAGTTTTATGGTTGTCTCGGCGCGCCTCCTGGTCAGTAAAGTCCGGAGAAAGAGGGTGAAGAAAGGAGAAATTGTGACAGATCAGCGATCGTGGTTAGTTTATTGCTTCCTCCTGTGACTCCTTCACTGAGAATCCTCTTGCTATCTTATCGGGACGATCGCGTGTTCATCGATCGTTTCTGAGGCGCCCTTAAATGTTGGCTCTTCTCTGATTTGGTTTCTGTTTTTGTTTCTGGCTTTTCGCATTTATTGTTTTCATTTGGAACCTGACCTGTTAAACAACACGTTCAAGTTCCTATTTGAAATGGACGCCTCGTGTGTCCGAGTAAGCGTGATGGATGCATCAAGTGCCAACTTTACGGACTCTTTAGCCCGAAACCCACAATGCCCCAACTTAATTCCTTAACAGGTTCCCTGGCCAATCCACATCCTTTGGCTTTTTTGGACTTTACTGGTAAACAGTAAACATTTTATGATGGCTAGGTATTGACTTTACCTATCTAAATTTTCACACAAGGATATAAAGGGTCTTCAACAGGCTGAGCAGTCTAATTGTGATTAATTTTCTTTGCCTTAATTTACATTTGATTAAAAAAATTATATATTATAATTTATATGGATACTTCAGAGCTTTTGGTCACCTCCGATGACTACTGTGGCGTCTCCGTGAGAGACGTGATGTGATGTGATATGGAGGAGGCCGGCGCAGACGTGCGCCAGACACTTGAGCTTTAGTTCTATCCGCTCGCTCTCGCTTTTTCATTCATAAAAGTCATGCAGCGGATTCCGAGGCTTCTGACTGGAATACTACAAGTGTTTTTTTTTTTTTGTTTTCGAAAAACCAAAGCAGAAAGCGCTACTGAAACCGAAACCGAAATGAAAATTCATGTCCATGTTCCCAGCGTTGCCCGCAGCACGCACACGCACCTCAAATTGGCGAGGGGGTGGTAACCCGGTTAGGTAAGTGGCTACTAGGGGTAGAGGGGGGGTTGGTGGAGTAGGATATTCGGTTGAGGCGCCTCCACACGCATCGTTGCACGTTCGTGGCCATTGTCCTCGGGCAACTGGAAGCCAGCCACACTCGCCTTTCACACTCGCATTCTACACACAGTCCAAACACTCTGGAAAAGAGTTTTTTAACAATCCCCCAAAAAAAATTGTAAGAAAGGCAAACGTTTTTATACGAAATTAATCACATAAAGTATATATTTTCGCTCAGTGTACACGCATTGGCCAATTGCCGACCTACAGAAGAGAGTTCTTTCACGCGCCCCCGGACAATTTCAATGGCGGCCTGCCGATGACGATGATGACCACGATGTCTGCTCGGTGTCTGGACGTGAACGTGAACATGGACGTGGACGTGGAAGTGGATGTGGATGTGAACGTGGACATGGCCAACAGCCCTCGTTTTGCCCTCCCCTCACCCCCCGCATCCTCGCCTTTATTCCGGAAGCGCGAACACTTTCCACGTTCGATTTTTATGGCGAGCGCGCTGGATTCAAGTTCCTCATTCATTGTCTACTCGGCCGACCAACCAACCTCTTCTTCCTTGCAGCTATGCTCTTCTTCTCGTTGGACACTGTCCCCCCCTGTAACCCCCCTCTGCGCCTGACCCAAGCACTTGGCACGTTTCCTTTTTAAAATTCACAATTGCCGCCGCCGCCGCCGCCGCTGCCGTAATTGTGGGAGAATTCGCAACGCCAACTTGTCTCCTCTACGCCATCTCACTCACTCTCTCCTGAGAAATCGATCACGTTTCGGTTTCTACACATGTTCCAGTTACGATACGCTTACGTAATGTCTATGCCACAGCTCCTCCTCCTCCCTGGGACCAGGACTGGGTTTGGGGTTGGGTCTCGAAAGGGGGCAAGCTTTAAATTGGCCGTGGTTAAGGCCAAGACACAACGACTTTGCTCTAGTTTTGGCGAAAACAACGGAAATTGGCAGTAGAATTAAGTATCTGGGAAAAGGATAGCAGGACTAAAAATTTTTGATTAAATAAATTGGTTTGTTTATGTTATTTATTGAAATATGGTTTTTGGGATCACAAAGGTCTTGATTTGTTTGTTATATTAAGGATAATTTGCTTTGCTTGATATTCTTGCTTGATATCCTTGAAACCTCCTTGAAAGTGTTTGGATAATCAATTTTTAAAAATTTAGATTTGTGAAACAATTACAGTTAAGTTTCTATTTAAGCCCAAAAATGGGACTAATGGAGATCTTCAAGGATAGTTTTAAATATTCAGATTCGCTTTTAAAAATCGAAAAATTATTATAATAAAAAATTGGAAAAACTAACACAAACAATTTTATAGAATTTTTTATTTTCAAAGTTTCTTAAAATTATTAGAAAATCAAATTTTAGTTATCCTTTAGTTAATCCTTGTTTCCCTGCATTTCAATCAGTATCCTTTGGACACTTTCCCCCATTTCCCCCATTAAGTTTTCAATGTTGCCAGCGAAATGGTGACCCACACCTTGATTACAGCGGGGTCCTTGCTTCCTTCCTTCCTTGGAAATTAAAAGGATGTTGCTCCCACCCGCTCCTGCTGGAGTGGGGGCCGGGGGGCAACTATGCACATAAAAGAGACAGCTTCTGTCTGTGCGAGCCTGGAATAACAAAACGTTCCCTCGTCACAGCTACCTGTACTCCTAGGCCGCCCTCTCTCTCGCCTATGTGCTGTCACAGGGTTCAGGTTCATTCCGCAGGACATCCATCCGGAGGCTTTACTTCTTCGCTTCTCATTGGCATTTCGGTCACATACACAAACACACATAAAAAGGCGCGGCAACGGCCACAACACCCACGCCAGTGCGAGCGAGCGAGCGAGCGAGAGAGAGGCGAACTCCCAAATGTGTAAAGAAGTAAACTAATTGCTGCGCGTGCAGCAGCGCCAAACAAAAGCCCCAACATCTGCTCTCTCTTTCCTTTTTGCTGTTTGCCTCTCTGTCTTTTTTTTGGAGTATATAAACGCGAATGAGATGGCGCTAGGGCAAACCAGTTTGCCAACAGGCACGTTTCACCAACCATCCCTTTCTGTCAGCTCGAGCCGTCCCGGTCGCTCGTCCGCCTCAGATGCGACTCATTTTGTATGCGCACTATGTCGATTCCGATTCGACGCCGCGTCACGTCCCGCCCATTTGCACGCACACACGCTCCCGCCCCTGACGGGGTGTGTGTTGGTGTGTGTGTGTTTGTTGGCTGCTTAAAATGCTACTGGCGCTCCTCGCACATGACTCTGGTGGCGGTCAGGTGCTGCTCACCCACACAGGCACATTCAGCGGGAGAGTGCTGGGGTGGCTCAAAAAATTTTAAGGATTTTAACAAATTTTATTCGAAGGATTTCTGGATTTTTGATAGATTTAACTATAAAATAATTGATCTTGAAGGGATCCCAGGATCATGCCTTAAAAGGATACTATATCCTTTGGTTATATATGTATATATCCTATGTCCTCTGAGAAACGAATCACCCTGATTCACTTTTGGCTAAGCTGAAGTCGTTGCCTCGGCTGCTCCATCCAGCCTTCGTGCCACGTCTTTCTGCCTCGGCTGCGAGTGTCACCCCCGAATTTTGAGCAGCATTTTCTCGCTCGCTCATACAGCCGCCTCTGCTGCCTCTGCTGGCGCTCTTTTCCTTTTTGCCCTGCTTTGGTTTTGTTCGGCTCGAACTCGGAACGTGACTCTGGGATTATTCTGCACGTACTCTTCGCCAGAGACGGACGTATCGTAGCTCTCCGTACTCCGTGTATACACCGATTCCACATACCGTATTCCGTATTCCGGTGGAGCGTTCGCCGTGCCAGCGTCATCAGCTGCAGTTTCACGTACGCAGCCCGGCCGTGCAAGTGCCTCCATATCCGTCTCTTTCCCTCCGGCCTCCAGCTCCGGCTCCGGCTCCGGCTTTGCCAGTGCGTACCCGTAATTGGCAGGTCTCCGTCGAACCCAAACCCGAGCAGAAGCCCGGAGACGTGCCAAGTGCCCGGAGATAAATGAACTGGACGCGGCGCGCCTCATTTGAATGCCAATCGATTGACGGCTAGTTTCCCGATCCGGATCCACATCCGTATCCGTGCAGTGCGTGACCCTTAGTCGGTCGCTGGATAATTGGGGACACGTACCACACGCGCGTCTGGTGTCACGGACACAAAAGGATGCGGCGTCCTTCGCAGCCCTGAATCCTACCTAGCCCAAGGCAGCCAAAAAGCAACCAAGTGCAATATTTAGTAGTGAAAATGTGTTAAGTGTTAATTACAAAACTGCGAAACAAATTTGGAAGATACTCAAAAAGACCAAATAGTCCAAAGAAACTTCGATAAGCCAGAGCGACATGTTGCCATACCAGGCAGCCGTGGCCATGGACTACGCTGGCTACCAGCGTCAGCCAACACCTGGGCATCCCGGCTCCCACATGGCCACCATGAGCTCCCTAGCCATGCCGGCGGTGCCATTTAGCCACAGTTGGATGGTGCCCACTCAGGACCTGTGCGCCATGCCGCCATATAACAAGATGCCGGGACATCAGCAGCCGCCAGGACCCGGCATGCATGCCCAGCAACAGCCCATCGAACCGGGGTTAGTAGTCAGCGCAAATGAGGAACCAAGAGAGAGATTTCTCAAGAAACTATTATTAGGCGTTATCAGAGATTTAGGGATAGCACCTTATCAGAGGAAAAGGATATAGTGATTCCCCGAATGAGAAGCATCGTAGGGCATTCAAGAAGTCCAAACTGGCCTAGACCGAAATTGTCATCTTCATGTTAACATTTTGTGGGCTCTTAAATTTATTTTAATGCGCTCATCACCGGCCTGAAGCTTCATTTTGCTTAGCTTTATCTGAAGCCGCGTCGGCTTCTGGCTCTCAACTCGAGTCTCCAGTTTTTTAGCCTCGGTCCGGATTTCAGCGTCTTTGACTCGGGCTCCGCGGCCACGAAGCTGGAGATCCGTATCGCAGTCGAGAAACCGTCATAAAAATATTTTTGATAATTAAAAAGAAACCCCGACTTGGGGCTTTGCCACGGGCCAAGCCAGTTTTCCCTTTGCCACTTGCTTTTTGTTGAAAAAAAAAGAACTGGGCATCAACAACAACAGAAATTTTAATTAGTTGTGTTGAAATTACGTTTAGTGAGATGTCAGTGTACTTGGCGGTATGTTTCATGCTTTCCTAATAAACAGAAAAATACGCTATCATTGAGGAAATCGTTTTGGGTTCTTTGGTTTTTTGGGTTCGAAAAACATTAATCTTGGCCTCGTCAATATCGAAATGCCATTCAAATCAGTCAGGCGGGGAGTGAGATGTGTCCGGATCGGAGGTGTTGCCTTGACAAATGATGTTCGGCCTCGAATTTAATTTCGCATGAAATTCGCCACTGTCTAACAGAGGAACAAATTGCCTGTCATTAGCGTAAATTGCCTAAAAATTTTGCACAAATTGCAAATTAAAGGCATTGCTTTTGGTTATTTGTTTCTCAAAAAAAAGAATGATTAGGAAACAATTTAGGGTATAAATATATAACAATTTTTTAGGCAACTCCTTTTATTAATCCCTAAAAAATGTTTTTGCTATTTTCTTGGCTATCTGAATCTCACTATCTCCATCTCCCTTGGGCAACTCCTTTTACACTTGATTGGCTTTGAGTTTGCAAATATTTTTATAGTAGAAAACCCCGATAGGCAATTCGATTAGCGGCTTAATGCAGGAATTACAGGATCCCAGGACTGGGTAAGCGGCTTATTGCGGTCAGAGAAGGAGAGCGAAAGTCACCCAATCTTACATTTTTTTCCCTTTGTTTAAGCCTGGGTTCTCACAATACAGGACACAGCACAAGGATAAAGGCTAGGGAATAAAGGATATAAAGTGTGGCCTCAGGGGCCTTTTGTCAAGGTAAAAACAGCATTGAGTACCGTTATTGCTTTATCAGTAGTGCGTCTTCTTTTCTCCTGCTCCTTTTTAGACATGGCAAGGACTCAGCGGGTCAGCTGTCCTCATAAAATTGCAATTCAAAGAAAACTAAACAAGAATTATTACACAAATTTGTTCTAATAAGATCAAGGAGAAGTCTGTGTGGGTTCATTTCTGCAAGGATCTTCAAATAAATTATTAAATATAAATATTTATTATTAGGACTCTCTATTAAATATAAATATTTATTATGAGGACTCTCTCTTAAATCGCCATACCCTCTGAAGTTTATGTAGCGCACAAACTGATTTCACTGCAGGTCAAAACAGCAACCGCAAAGAGTTGTCAACAAACTTAAATTATGAAGGCTTGAAGCCAAGTTTTTTTTCTGTTTCCAACGAAGATGCTCACAGAGAGATGGCCGCCAGCAGATAGCGGAACCGCAGAAGGCAAAGCAGATCCATATCCACATCCACAGTCACATTCACAGTCACATCAACTGTCTTGGGGATCGGCGGCGGCGGTGAATGAAAAGTTTTCTGGGCATTTAGGGAAAATAACATAACAAAACTGGAAGTTGAGGAGGAGATGGGATCGTTTTGGTAGGCGGCAATTTCACAGGGATTCGGGGGGAGGGGAATATGTGTGTGCTGGGAAATCGTAATGAAAACATCAGCAAACGATGAGAAGCTCAGACTGGGAAAAACTCTCTAACTTGCGACAAATGAGCTGCCATTTGTCCAGGGACAAACTGTTGTCTGTTGCCAGCTATTGTGCCCGAGAGACCCTAGGAACCCTTCACTCCACCCTCGCCGAGAGCGCTGAAAGGCTGACAAATGCTGGGCAATTAGTTAGGGTTTCGGTTTGACACCATTCCATCACAAAAGCCGTCGGGTTTGGCCAAACAAATGGCCAAAGATGCGGCTCTGACAGGTGCGAAGAGGAGTCTCCTCTTCCCATCGATCGGACTCCCCTATGTAGTATTATTCCTCCTCTCTGGCCATTCGTCAGTGTCTACTTATGTAAACTGATTTATTTTACCTCTATATTGTCCCTTTTAATATTGTATTTATCATAATTCCAACTTATTTATTGACAGCATCCTGGAGCTGCGCAAGGAAAAGTCAAGGGATGCGGCGAGATCACGTCGCGGCAAGGAGAACTATGAGTTCTACGAGCTGGCCAAGATGCTGCCCCTGCCGGCAGCCATCACCAGTCAGCTGGACAAGGCGTCCATCATAAGACTGACCATTAGCTATCTGAAGCTGAGGGACTTTTCCGGTCACGGTGACCCGCCATGGACAAGGGAGGCCTCCAGCAGCAGTAAGCTCAAAAGTAAGTAACAGCCAGAAAATAAAAATAGCTTTAATTTGGTGGATTTCTAAATTAAATCAAATAAACAAATAATCTAATCAATTATATTAAAAAGAGGAATTCGTAATGGTTATATGTCAAAGATAAAATTACAAATTTAAACAAGATAAAATCGCTTAGGTTTATTCGATTTAAATGAAACCTCTTCCCTCAGCAAACAGTATTAAAACTAAATCTATTTGAAGCCCGGAAACTATAGATACTTATTTGGTAAATACCATTAAACCCTACCAAAAAAAGTGTGTGTGTGTTTTTAAAGAGAAATTTCCGTTGGCTCATTTGCATTTGGTGGCAGCGACTGTGCGCTAAGACGTTCGCCATGTTGACTGGCAGCCATGGCCAATAGGTTTTTGTAGGGGCCAAACAGAGAGAGAGAGGCGAAGGGTTCAAATGAGCGGCCATAAAAACCGAAAGCGGAGACATGGAGAATACCTGGCTTAAGTGAAATCAAAACTATACTTCATTTTTTTGCGCAAGTTGTCTATGACAACGAAAAAATTATGCTCATAACGCGCACCTTAGCCAGCTCAAAGTTGTTTGTATTTTTCAACTGCTTTTTTGTATTTCGCTTTGGGATTTAGCCAAATTTGCATAAAATATCGTTATTAAGCGCAATTTATTTTTATTTGCTGCGCATGCGCGGCCATTTTTGGTGCCAGTCTTGCGGGTGACAGTTTGTGGAATTTCAGAAGGCCCCCATTAAAGTGATCGATCGATTGGCTGCCAGAAGCAAGGCATTGATTACTGTACTTGAAATAAACAGAGGATGATGATTCATTATAATAAAACCAAGACACTTAAGAATATTATGCGTAAAGCTGGCTCCTTGTGAGAGATTAAATATTTAACTAAAAAAATATATATTTAAATTTTAAAGAAGAACCCCTCACAGTTGTTGAGGCAAAGTACAGATATATTTATGGGGTTTGAGTTGGCCAACACAGCAACACCATCCAAGCAATTCCTCAACCAAGCCAAGCCAAGCCACGTCATGCTCCGGCGACGTTGACAATGCATTGTCACGTCAAGTGAAAAAGGCATTCCACGACGACAGCCCACGACTTGGCCAGGTCTCAGACAGTATTCAAAGGCTGCCAACTGGCAGCTCAACTGGCGAGAGGTGCACTCACAGAAAAAATATATACCAAATCGAGCTAATAACCAATTTAACAATAATAATTCAATGTTTTCGAAACAGGATTATAATTTATAAAAATATTTAAACACATTTCCAAAATAAAACCATAAAGAATTAGCCATTGAAATGAACATTGAATAATATTTATTTTTAGTGGCCGTGCGTCAACTTCCAAAGTGGCCAAAAGGCAGTGGCATGAGGCGGCAGGGCCATCAAAAAGCCAAAAAGGTAGTCAAGGCACTAAAAAATAATCCAAAATCAATGGGGCGTTATGTGTGGAGGGCGGTGGCAGGCAACGCCTTCATCCATTCAATTGGATTATTATGCGAAACTAAACCCAATATAGCAGAAGGAGCTGGAGTTGGAGCAACAAGCTGCGGGGCAATAAAAAGCACTTCAATTTGACCCACAGCAAAAAAAAGAGGCAGAAAGTGGGTGCTGCTGGGTGGGTGGATGTAAGGTCATTAAGGCCGGCACAGCCACATATGGCAAAGTCCGAGCGGAAGCGGAAACTGTTTGCCAACTTAGCGCGTCGACCGCTGCAATTCACTGGGGAATCGCTCTCGAATTCGAGATGGGGAATTTGCTGGGGGGAGAAATATTTGAAATGGTCTGAAGGGCCCTTCGATTTGCACTTGTGCGAATTATGACTCGGCCCGGTCAGTCGTCGTCCATAATCGTAAAATTCTATAATTGAATTAAATAAATATACGCCTCCTTGGCTGGATATGGGGTTGGGCATCAGCTGAGGAAATATTGAATGTCCGTTTTGATATTTACGATGCCCTGCGGTTATCCTCCTAGTTCCTGTTGTCTTTTCCTGGGTTACTGGGTGGGATTTTGGGTGGCAAATAGGGGTTTTGGGGGTCTGAAAGGTAGCCATAACTCAAGGGGCGCACCGCAACACATGCTTCTAAGAAGGGAAAAATATTTATTTATTTATTTTGGCCTGGCCTAAACAAGTGCTACTCAAAATTGATCAAATTACAATGATTTTTTCTATATAGGATGGGTTTCTGAAGGTATTTTGTGGGTTCTATTTAAATATTAATATTTGATTTAGAAATTAAAGTTAATTTTAAGGAATAAACCACTTGATTTGTCTACATTTAAATGAAATCAAAGGTAAATTTCCCTCTTTAGAAGTCTCTAATTATGTAGCTTCTAATGAAAACATTTTCCTGTGCATACTTTTCAACTAAAAATATTTATTTGAAACTAAAACCCCGCCTCAACTTTCTCTCCAGGTGCCGCCATCCGTCGCAGTCCCGCCGTTGATTTGTTCGAGCAACATCAGGGCACCCACATACTGCAGGTAAACACACATCGCTTGGTTCGCCATCATGACCGATATGCTAATCCAGAAACCCCTCCCATTTCCAGTCACTGGATGGCTTCGCCCTGGCTGTGGCAGCGGATGGGCGCTTCCTGTACATCTCGGAAACGGTGTCCATATACCTGGGCCTGTCGCAGGTGGAAATGACGGGCAGCAGCATATTCGATTATATCCATCAGGCAGATCACTCGGAAATTGCTGAGCAACTGGGCCTGAGCCTCACGAGCGGCGGTGGCAGCAGTGGAGGAGGTGGTAGCTCCGGTGGAGGCGGCGGTTCGGGAACGGGCATGGCCTCGCCCACATCCGGAGCCTCAGACGATGGCAGCGGCACACACGGTACGAATAATCCCGACGGTGAGTCAAGTCCGAGTTGTCCAAAGACCAGGAGCGGGGAGAAGTCCTGGGGTGGGTTGTCAACCTGATATATTCATTATAAGAGATAATCAGGAGACTAGTTCCTTGGAGAGGAAGACTCAGGGATTTGCTTAAATGGGAATAAGGAAGTGCATAGATTCTTCCTTATATTCCAACACAGAGAGCGAGAGAGGAACCTTTTACCTTAGCAAGAATCCAAACTAATCCGCAAAACTCCTTCCCAATTTTATTCCAGTTGCCGCCTCCATGACCCAAGCCTCGACAAGTGGCTACAAGGGCTACGACCGAAGCTTTTGTGTGCGGATGAAGTCAACGCTGACCAAGCGAGGATGCCACTTCAAGTCCTCTGGATATAGGGTGAGTCCTCCAGTTTCAAGTGCTTCCTATCAGAAGTCATTCTGCTATCCACCGAAGAAGCTATACCCTTCCGTTTGTTATTGGTTCCCCTTTTGTTTTTCTTTTGTTTGTTTGTTTTTATTATTATTATTTTTTCGTAGCCATTTTGCTAACTGAATAGTTGTTGTTGGTTTTTTTTTCGGGGATGATACGTTTTCCTTTTACTTGACTGTAGAGTGTAAGGGAGTAGCAAGAGACTAACCCTAGAAGCCATAAAAGTTGTGTTTGTGTAACCTGCATTTCTGTGCATTTCTGTATTACGTATTACCATCCCATCCACTGCTTATCTACAGGCCAGCGATGCAACGAGCAATTGCAACCACGCTAATAACAATGCAAACGCAAACGCTAATTCAGCGAGCAATGCTAAAAACGTTAAGAATCCGGGCTCAAACTATTCGGTACGTATCAATTGAAATCAGTACGTTTGTATGCTAAACTGCTAATAGCAAAATCAAAATCAAATTACAAAATTTTATTACTGAGCGATTCGTTTGTTTTTTGTTTTTAAGTTCGTTACCAAACTATTTCGGCCATAATTTTTGTGTTTGCTAAGAGAAAAAAAAAAGAATAATAAGAATGGCAGAGCCACCACAGACTGATTTTAGATTGATCAGTATCGAATAACTAGTGCGGAAGCTGCTTCAATCATCCAACAATCAATCAATCAAACCACCAACCATCAACGCCAATCATCACAACTCTACAACTTTGTTTTGTTTGCAGAAGAAACATTTTACACTCGGCTAAAATATTCCCGAAATTCCCTTTAAATAATATTTCATATAACAAAAAGACTTTAGATTAAACAGAAAAATTCTAATAAAAATGTTACCACAATCCTATTTAAAATGACTTTCTAACTATGCATATTTCCTTGCACACTCTTGAGGTATTTTATTTTATAAATTAAACAATAAATAATAAATAAAAGATATATAAAAGCTTGCACGCACCCAAATCATGATCCACTTGCCTGAGTGTAAAGGTGTTTCTTGGCCCAAAACCCTCAGATTTCCATCTTCTTCGCTCAGCACACCACGTAATGTTCATAGGCTTCCCCAAAAGGAGCCAAGGATTAGGATGCTCGAACTAACTATATCGTTGCCTCCTTCTTGGTACCTTTGCAGGTGGTCCTTCTGCTGTGCAAACTGCGTCCGCAGTACACCTTCTCCCACAGCCGCAAGTCGCAGCCGCCGCTCCTTGGTATGGTGGCCTTGGCCATTGCCCTGCCGCCGCCTTCGGTGCACGAGATTCGCCTGGAGTGCGATATGTTTGTAACCCGGGTGAACTTTGACCTTCGAGTGGCCCACTGCGAGCCAAGGTAAGCCAACATCAGCTTTATTTCTAGCGCGTATCCAATTAATAAATGGTTAATATAGGGTTTCCGATCTGCTGGACTACACGCCTGAGGATTTGGTCAACAAGAGCCTTTACTCGCTGTGCCATGCCGAGGACGCCAATCGCCTGCGCAAGAGCCACACAGATCGTAAGTGGATTTAATACAAAATTATACCCAAAAGGAAATTAAGAAATTAAGAATTAAATAATTTCATAGAATAAAAACTTAATAGGATTTATATAAAACAGAAATTACAAATATAAAACAAAAATCACAAAGTTAAATAATGTCTGTTATAGTTATGACAATTATTAAGCAAAAGCGAAACTAGCTTAAAGAGCTGATGTCGCCAATTTTTGATATATTTGATAAATAAATAAATAAATTAATTAAATAAAATAAACAAACGAAACAAACGAAAACAAACAAATAAATAAACAAAAACAAAAGACTTAAGCAACGAACTTGAAGGAACCGATTTTCTTCTAAATTTTTTCTTAATTGAATTAGATTTATTGATTCAGTCAATCTCTTAGTTATTAATTCCGCAGTCAAGTTCGTTGCCTAAGTCTTTTGTTTTGTGTTTTTTTAATTGATAAAAAATTAATAAAAATCACTTAATTTGTAAAAACTAATATCTTATATCTCTCCCTCCCTTTTTACAGTGATCGAGAAGGGGCAGGTGCTGACTGGCTACTACCGACTGATGAACAAGAGTGGAGGCTACACCTGGCTCCAGACCTGCGCCACCGTCGTCTGCAGCACCAAGAACGCCGATGAGCAGAACATCATTTGCGTGAACTATGTGATCAGGTAGATTTCCCCCTAGAAATAACCCAAAAATTAACCCAACTAATGGCATATCCATCCTCAGCAATCGGGAGAACGAGAACCTGATCCTGGACTGCTGCCAGCTGGAGCCCAGCGTGGACAGCATCAAACACGAGGAGAGCTTGGGCAACGACAAGAGCAGCGGCTCCCCAGGCGGCGATGCTCCCGGAGAGGGTAACTCGCACTTAAGTGCCGGCGACATGAAGCTCAACTCGCCAAAGACCGATCCCGATGGCCATTCCCATCGCGGCCGAGGACGCAGTGCAGCGGCCTCGCACGGCAGCAGTCTGAATAGCCTCAGCCTGATCAAGGATAGCCCCACGCCACTGGGCGTAGAGATCGATGCCGGCGTGGGCGTGTTGCCCACTACGGTGGCCACGCCGGTGCCGGCGGCAGCCACACCCAACGGCAGCACCTCGAACGCCGGCAACGGTGGAGCGACCACCAAACGGAAGCGCAAGACCAAGGCGGCACAGCAAGCGGAGGATCAGGAACGTCAGGACCAGGCGATGCCAGAGCAGCCACTGCCCAAGCTGCCGGCCATGGAGCAGCGCGATCAACAGCAGCCCCGCAGCAGGCTGCCTTCGATCGTCGACGAGCAGCAACCCTCCTCTTCGGCGGCGGACTCGGCGGTCAAGGACCTGGAGCACGCCATGTCCAAGCACCTGCCCTCGCCGGTGGCGGTGTCCGTGGCCCCGCCCCCCAGCACCGACTTTAGCGCGGACTCTCTGCTCAAACAGCAGCAGCAGCAGCAGCAGCTGGATCCCAATGAGAAGAGCAGCACAATCCAATGGATAGGCACGCCCTACCAGCAGCCGCCGGCGCCCATGCCCGCCACAGCGCTTCTCCGGCAGCTGTACGCGAACCGGGAGAGCGTGATCCGGGCCACTGCCCGCCAGACACCGACCGGTGTCGGTCCGGGTGTCTTCTACGGGGACCAGCAGACGGGACCCTTGCCCACGCCGCCGGGCAGTGAGTCTTCGTACGAGAACCAATACCTACAGCTGCACTCGGCCGCATCGGCTGGCGGACACCCCGGCAGCGGCCAGAAGACCTCAGCCGATGCCTTCACCAATCTGGTGTCCACCTACGGCGGCTATCACAGCTCCATCGACTACCACAACGCCATGACCCCGCCCAGCTCAGTGTCGCCACGGGACTCCAATCAGCCCGGCAAGTCGGCTGCCGTGCTCACCACCAATGGCGGTGGCTATGACTACGCCCCCGATCCGCTCCGTGGCCAGTATGCGACGACATCTGGAGACGGAGGAGTGCTGCCCACGACGTTGCCCCTGAAGCCGCAAGCCTACACGGCCGCCATGCACCCGTCGACCACCACCACCGAGGGCGGGGTCACCTACAGCAACCTGGACCAGCCGCAGTACTTTGCGCCGCACTCGAGCTTCCATCTGTACCACAAGGGCAGCCCGACCAGCGGTTGGTACTCCACACCCTCCTAGGTGCTAGACGATCAGGGCCAGACCCACTCCTATCAGGAGCACCACCACCATCTCCAGCACCACCACCACCACCAGCAGCATCAGCAGCAGCGGTACCAGGATGGCAGGCAGAGCCAGGCGTCGGGGGGCGATAGGTGGGACTTTGTGGGGGCGCTGGGCAAGGTGGCCAGGATGTTCTTCAGCGCCAGAAAGGGGAATCCGGGATAGAGCTAGTACCACGAGATATTCTGCCCTATATTCTAGCTTTGCTCGATTTGGTTTCTTTGGAGGTCCCCTGAGGATGAGGCACTCCCACTCCCACTAGCAATCCTTAAGAGCTAGACCTAGACATAGAGCGTTAAATGAAACATTAAATGTTGTTAAATAATTTTAAGTCTGTAAATTATGAAACACACACCACATCACACACTGAGACACCCAATGAAATTATACGCAAGAATACTCAAAAACTCAAAACGCAATTGAATTAAACACCCCAACTAACTAACGAGTAATGAATAATGAGTAATGAGTAAGGCTAAACTTAATTAAAATTAAATAAAAATAAACTAAGACTTGCATAGAGTGCCAAGGAACGGAAAACACATGAAACCCAGCTATGAGGAGAGCGAATCTAATGGCTTGAACCTAACCCTCTCTCTTGTTATTAATTATTTAAATAAATTGTAAATTTAGCGAAACATAGAAATGCGCATACATAAGATTAACTCATTATAATACTATATATACCTAACATACATTATAAATATATTTAAAGACATTTTTACAACATATCAAATGCTTCCTCCTGTAGGTCTTAGGATTTATCTGTAAACGAGGACACCGACTCGACTCAACTCTTGGCTCGGTTATATAGTATCTCTAAGAGTTCTGCTAATGTTTGTCTTACTCCGTTTCCTCCCTATTGTAAATTTAATGAATCTAATAGATAAAAACAAAAGAAAATAATATTGCAAACAAAAATTAAATAAAATGCAAAGGCAGAGCAAAAAACTGTAATTAAATTTTGTATTGTACGCTAAAATAAATAAATGGAAACGCAATTCGCTGAGGAAATACATTAAAAATAATAATAATGAGGAAGAAGATCAAAACTTTAAAATAAATATGATAAAAAATCAACTTCTTTCGCCTAATTTGTGGTTTATGGGAATCGGAAACAGTGAAATTTGTATTTTGTATTTTCTATTTACTTAGTAAAAACCAAATGTCGCCCCCCAAGAAATATTTCTAATATTCATTTTAATTTCTATTTACTCCACAGCTTTTAATACATTTTTCAATGAACTTTTAACTTAAAGGCGCATTCTGCTTTATGACTTTCTACATATTTTCAGCTTAATTCAATTAGTGGCCATAGAGCTCTTGGAATGCAAGACAAGAAAACGAAATAAAGTTTCAAGTAGACAATTTTCAGACTTCTTTAGTGAGTCGTTATTTGTGAGTAGATTCTAATTAAAATGTACAAATATGTGTCGGGGTATGAGGGGCTCTTAGCTAAAGTAGTAATCAAGTTGTGTTGATATCCGGACTTAAATTCACTAAAACTCGTTTGATTTACCTACACGCATGGATCACAGCTCGCCGTGCTTGGGCTCATGGTATGGCCTTACCGTGGTGACCTCCAGCGGATCTTGAACTATTGTATCATCATCATCATCGTGGGCGTCTCTGCTGCTGGCATGCGAGTTCTCATGGTCCTCGATGCGAGCCATTAGGGTCTTCAGCTCACCATCGTAGTCCTTCCACTCGGGCACAATCCTCTGGGCGGCCGTTAGCTTGGCCTCCTTGGTCTGCGGATTATTGCACAGGTCGATCACCTTGGCAGTCTTGAAGGAGGTGTCGCTGCACCACGTCTGACACCAGAGCCAATCGTCGGGCAGTGACTTAATGGCCACCTGATGGATCATATTGTTGGGCAAATCCTGATCCAGATTGGACAAGCTGTTGGGATCCTGACTGAGCGCCTGGTATTGTCCTCTCAGCCTGTCGCCAGCTGCAATTTTCCGGAACCTCTTCAAGTCCACCACATACAAGGCGGAAATGTGATAGCGCCGACCCATTAGATGACTCCGCCAGTACCCCTGCTTCCAGAATCGGAAGCCCTCCATCTCCTTGCGGGAATCACAGAATGGCGTATAGGCATAGGGCGCTCCTCCGAGATCCAGGTCATAGAGTTCCTTGATGTCAGCTCGCACAATGGCATCGGCATCCACGAAAATGATTTTCCTCACATTCAGGGGGAAGAGCACGTCCAAGAAGAGGATCTTGTAGCCCCAAATGGTCCGCTGCTTCTCTGTCTGCTGATGGAGCCAACGTGGCCACTTGTACTGGACCAATTCGTACTGGAAGTTATACTCGCTGGCCATGTGGGGCAGAAAATCTGTGAACTGAGGCGAAAGGTAATTCTTTAGGAACCAAAACTTTACCGGGGACTTGGTGTGCTTCAGCAGCGACACCATCATAATACGGAGCAGGCGTTCGTACAGATGTCCCGAAGCCACAGAGAAGATATTAATGGTTTCCGTATCCTCATCTGTAGCCGCCTGATTGCCATTGCTTCCGCCAAAACTGCTGGCGATGCTGTTCCAAATGCCCGATTGTGCCGCCTGTTCGTTGTCATCGGCAAGAAGTTCCGCTTGCTGCATGCCCAGCTTCTTGGCGACCCTCAGCTTGATGACATGCGACTGGAGGGATGTAATAAGAACCTGAACTTCCGATGATCCAGCCCTGTGATGGGTATTGGTGCCCTCAATGTGACTAATTCCGTAGATATCCGATGATTTTCCATCACGAAGTCGCAGGGACCAAGCACCGGGATTGGCCTTCAGCTGGAAGTAACCCAAATTCGCCATCACGATCGTGTCCACCAGAGTCGGTTGGCTCTGAGTGCCCAAAACTAGCTGCAATCCCCTTGGCGGGGCCCCACTACCGGCGTCGAAGCAGTGTCCCTCCAACAGCAGGTACTCCAAATCGAACTCGCTGTGCACGGGTCCACCGATATCGGTCAGCTTGATGTTATCCAAGTCGTAGACAGCTCTAACAGCCTCCACCAGCCAGTTTTCGGGCACCTGCAACTGTTGGGTGAGCAAAGGATTAGCAGGCAATCCGCTGAACTTGGCCAAAGGTCCCTCCGATCGGCTGCCAGTTGATTCGAACTGAATTTCAGGCTCCACCACATATCTGTAGAAGTTCTTCACCGGCATATCGCTATGCTGGGGCACTGGAATCAGATAGAGATTCAGTTGGCAGTTCAAAACCTGGCGGAGAAGTATAAGAATAGGTGTTAGCTTTTGGGCTGCTCGCGATGCGGGATCCAGGACAGCGGCTATATCGAAATGCGGAAGCTTCTCCTGCTTGGGTGGCAGCTTCACAACCGAGTGATCCGATCTCAGGTCAGTGGGCAACTTGAAGCGCGTCTTAGTCTGGCGGGGAAGCAGGCTAGCGTACAGCTTGAGCAGGGTGTCGCTGGTGAATTCCTCACGGACATCTTGGGCCGATTCCTTGAGCACTTGACGCACTTTATCGCCATATTGCAGGGAACTGAATCGGGCCAGCAGGGCAAAGTCGGCGCTATCGAAGGTCTCCTCCGCGGCCAGTGGTCCGTAGAGGCGTCCATTGCCAATGACCAAACGCTGGGACTTGGTCAGACCCAAAACACGCTGCGAGTAAACTCTCAACATTTTCAGATGAAGCTCCGTGGAACCGAGTATATCTTCTAGCTGCGCTGGTATCTCAATCTTCTCCTTGGGCTTCTTCAGCCACTTGAGAACCAGTTCGGTCGCTTGACTAGGCTCTGGCAGGCTTTGCACAGCGGCCCAGGCTAAACGATTAAGGTTCTTCTTGTCGGACTTCGAGGAGACGCTCTCGGTATTGGGGATAAAAGCCAGGCGGACGCTTTCGCTGCTTTGAACATACTCCAGGGCGTGAGTGAGCAGAGAACGGCCCTCTTCCGTGTCCAAGTCGGCGAATACCCAAATCGTGAGGAACTGCAGCGATGAGCGACCAATTAGCTCCGTAGACTTCTTGCCACCAAAGTACTTGAGGTTCTCCATCAGCGTGGCGGTCATATCCCGATTGGAGAGACGATTCAAGGCACCAACATTGCCAAGATTTTTGTAGGCGACCCCATTAATATCCAAATATCTGACATCCTCCTGGCTGAGAATCCTTTGATTCAACCTGGGCATAACATGCGGCTGATTCATCAGATAGTCAATGGCTACATCGCTATCCGTCATTTCTCCCTTATATACGGCCTTTTGCAAGTTGGTGGTATGACTCATAATCTCGGTGAAAATGGCCTCCTCAAAATCACTGTCGGCTGTCACAATGTTGCTGGGCATGGGGACGCCATTGAGCAGGGCTTGCGGCTGTCCCTTGTTGTCGGAGAAGCCCAAACGTTGAATGAACTCGGCGGCCAACTCTCGACCATAATCATAGGTGCCATCCTCCTCTAAGAACTCCTCTGCCCTGCTGGCACTAAGAGTGGTGAACTCCTTGGAGAGCTGCTTCACAATATCCTTCTTCGTTACCACCTTCGTCTCGCCAACGGACGCATAGATGTCCGTGAGGAAACTCAAGGCAGCTCGGGCATCCTTCTTCTGGCTCACATAGTTGAAGGCACAGCTGATGGCAATATAATCCTCTCGATTATCCTCACTGGCATCCCTTGCATCAAAGACCAGACCCAAGCGAATGGGAGCCTGATGAATGACAAAGGATTCGGATAGCTTAATCACGCTCCTAGCTGTCGGCTGCAGGGCATCGACCACCAACACCAAGTTGAACACATTCTTTCGGATATTCCTCAGCATGCCAGGGAATGTGGGCCGCAGGAGATCCATCACAGACGATGGCCAGCGTCGGTACTGAGCATCGTTCTCAATATCGTTGACCCACTGCACTGCAGTGTCGCGGATGTCGATGGCAAACTCCTTTTTGCTGGATGCGGTCAGATCCAAGGCCAGCAGAGAGCTCGCCAGGTTTCCTCGCACATTATTGCTGTGCAGGCTTTCGAGGACGCGCATTTCTGAGCGCAGCGTCTCAATAAGGGAGTACAGATCCATGGTGTCCGCGTCGAAGAAGAGCCCATTGATAAACAGAGCACCATCTGGAGGAGCCACATTCAAGCTTCGGCCAAACGCTTCGGTATTGTGCTTGACCTCTGCCCTCAGCGCATCTGTGACTTTGTGGGCCAACAAAGTCCTTGCCAGCATGGGGAAATTGTGTGCAGTGTATTGAAGAATTTGCAGGGTCTCATCCCCTTGAATCTCGGCTACAGCAGCGGCTGCCTGCAGACCAAGATCCTGGAATTCCCAGGCTTTTAGCTGGGCAATCTCGTCGTTGCCCTGCAGGAGTCTTTGACGCAGCTGATCGAGCGCCCTCTTCAGCGTGGGGTGCTTCTGCTTTAGCACTTTGAAATCGAAACCTTGGACATCCGATTCATTGGTCAAATCGTCGTCAGAAGATCCACCAGCCTCGGGCTTGGGGGCATCGTCTTGGCTCTTGTATTCCGTGGACTTTAGGTGGAGTTCCACGCCGTAGCCAGAAAGACGCACCGGTCTAGTTTCCTTTTTAGCCAACTGATGACGCAGAATATATCGAATCTTGCCGTTGTTTGCCTCCTTCTCGAGCAGCTTGTGATAGGTGCGGAACTGGGAGCTGCCTAGATCACCATACAAGACCACGGTCCGTGTATTGTTCTCACTGCCCGGAAAGATGTGATCGAAGCTGTAGGTTATCACCGGTGCATCCAAACTGTCCCTGGCCAGCGGCAAATCCAACTTTTTCTGCAACTCATTGAAACTGCAAGCCAATTCGGTGCCCACCTGGACAAAGGTGTAGCTCTGGCAGGAGCCACCGCTACGCAGTTCCTCGGCCAGTTGGAAGTGCGTCTGAATGCGAGGCGTCAGGCTGTGCATGGACACGACCAGCTTGAGCAGCGGCAACTGGGGCGAGCTCACATGGCTCTTGACCAGCTCCAAAGCGGCGTTATACTGCTGCGATTCGGTATCTGCAAAAAGGAAACTATATATGTTGAGAGTGTATATATTAAAGAAGGGGAAACACGAACCGTATTCATTCAATGCCGTGTCCAATTTGGTCACTGCCTGTACGTAGTCCCAGAACAGGCCAGCCTGTTCATCGGCCAGATATTCGGCCACCTCCAGATATAGCGGTGTCTGCGTCCATTTGGCATTGATCAGCGTGGTGATTGGATAGCTCTGACTCGATTCGGCGGAAGACGACGGAGCCGCTAGGAGCCCCAGGAGCCCCAGCACAGACACACACAAAGCAGCGGCACGTAACATTGTTGTTTTGGCACTCTACGTTCTCCTACGAGATTCTGGCCACGCACATAACGCTTGCGCCAACACAAAGAAGAACCTCCGGGGGGGCTATGCACTTTTCCAGCAGTGTTTTAGCTGGTTTTACCCCAGTTTTATTGTTAATTAAGTTTAGGACTGATGTGGCGTTCTACCGGCCTGCATGTACAGGGTGACCAGGCACCCAAGGAATACTATCGATATGTTTTCCGTGATATTATAAAATACCGGAAATACGGAATTGCTTGCGGTCACTCTAATCGGTTTGTTTACAAATTTAGCGCGAATTCTTGTTGCCGACACATTTTGTGAATAAATTGCCAATGAAATACACCCTAGAAGGCAGCCATGCAAGAGGTAACCAACCTATAGCACACCTTACAGAGCCATGTCTTTAGTATATAACTTCGACTTGCAGTCATCGCCAAAGCCGTACAATCCCTGTCCAAGGTGGGCAAGGAAATGTTCATTGAAATCGATCATCAAGGATTGCAAATGAGGGCCATAAATGCCACTCAATCGGCTGTGGGAAGCATATTCTTTAAGCGTTCCATGTTCGAGGTCTTCGATACGCCATCCAGCTCGGATTTCTATTGCAAAATCTCCATGAAGGGCTGCTTGGCCGTTTTCAGAAACATGACCGAGGTAAGGTTGTGGCTGCTTCATTCGACATTCAAGATTTAATAAATTGGGCAATCCTTGTTTCAGGTGGAGTACTGTGAGCTTAAAATACTGGACGATCAAACCAATTTGCAGGTGAATCTGCGCTGCAAACTGGAGACAACCAAGGAGGCCTCCATTTCCATAATAGACGATCAAAACATCAATACAAACATTGACACCGACCAGATGCCAAATGTGTAAGTCAATGAATTTAGGTTTTACAAGATATAAACATATCATATCCTTTTTAGGATCCGCGGAGATCACAAACTATTCACGGACATATCGAACAATTTTAACACCACGGAGGAGGAGCTTACCTTGGAGGCCAACACTGGCAGCTTGGTGGCCAAGAACTATATAGAAGGAGCCCGAGTGAATGATAAGTTCATGCGGACGCAGCTAAAACTCAAGCCCAATGAGTTCGACCAGTACCAGGTGACCAAGGAAACAGTCATTACCTTTTGCATCAAGGAGTTTCGGGCCTTTCTCCTATTCGCCGAGTGTCTGAATGCTTCGCTAAACCTGGAGTTCGATGACGCCGGTAGTCCATTTCTGCTGAGGGTCAAGCAACACGGTGAGATTGAGTGCTTGCTTATTATGTCCACGCTGTCGCCAGATGATGTGAGCTTCTCCGAAGATTACTGTCAACGGGAATTGACTGCCCATCATGAAGATGTGGAAAGTGCGTCTGTGGAGACGGCTGCGAGCTCAAAGCGAAAGAGCAGCACTCCCGGCCCAAGTGTGGCCAGCAAACGCAAGAGCAACCAATCAGAACCAGCTGCAGTGCAGCGAAAGCGAAGAGTGACAGAGGAGAGTAGCTTGGAGACGCCTCTATTCCAGTTCCGAAACTCTGAGGCACAGCAGGCTTCTGTGCAGCAGCCACGTAACCTAGCGGAAGTGGACACTGTGGTTTTGATTGAGGACGAGGCAGATGAGGAAGCCCTAATGCTGGCCGCTGCAGATGCTGCTTTAGAAGCCACCGTAGCCCCGGCGCCGCCCAGCACTGAGGTGTGCTTCTACAACTCTGAAGACACGCCGGTGCCGGCGTTGCCCTCCGATGACGATGAAACCGTACCCCCGTCGCCGGAGCGACCCACAAGGATGCGAACTATATTTTCCCGGTGCTTTCAGAACACCTACGTCCCTCGTGAGCCTTCGCCCAACAGTCAGGCCTATGCGCCTAATTCCGACACCGAAGATTAACATATATTTCTTTGATCCTTGGCAAATACAAACAGAAACAGACTAAAATACTCAACTAGCTTTCTCGACGTTATTAATGTGTGGCAGAAAGCTGCTCGTCATCACGGCACCCATTCTAGCTTGCAGTTCCTGGACATTTCTCTGAGCTAGCTGCAGGGAGGTGTGCGCCGACTGGAGGTTAAGCTGAGACTTGATAAGCATCTGGTCCGTGGTCACCAGCTGCTTGGAGGCATTCATCACGAAGCTGCGGGTGAATGCAGTGAGAGATCTCCAAATGGCAATGTTGTTCTCAACTGGAAAAACGGTGAATATAAATTTATATTTGTTTATATTTTGTAAGGCGAATAAAAAGATGCAGGTTTGCTTTACTCAGTTTCCGCTGGAGCAGGTTGTTCCGGTAGATGGAGGCTGTGGTGCTGTTCACCTGATTGCCCCTTCGCTGTTCATAGATATCTTCGTCATCGTCCTCCTCCTCTGAAGCTTCTCCAGGAACTTCAGCAGCAAAAATCTGCCATGAAAACACTAATTAGCATTATGGGAACCATTTAATTGTATTTCAGCTATACCTTGTGCTTGTCCTGCAGTTCTTCATCGGATTCGGAGGCTTCTCCGCTTACTAAAACCGACATTTCATAAATGATTTAATTTATTAAGGGAATTTGCTCGCTATTTTGGATACAAAATAAACAAATGAATTTATAAACAACAACAAAAATGTAAAGAGTAAAAAAGTATGAGGTCAACTCTGGCCAACAGCTGTTTTCTCAGCTCTATGGAATTATAAACTTTTAAATACGATTCACTTACATAAATTCTGGCCTTGCTTTAAATTTAAATTAATAAGCTTATTATTATGAATTTAAATATTGAATTTCTTTAAAACCCTTTAAAACTTACTTTCTTTTACCCCCCTTGGTACTGCTATTTACATTTATTTACATTTACATGTTAGTAGTAACATTGTAGAAGCAAACTCAATTATACACTTTAAAAGAATTAATTTATTTAGGACTTTGAACATTTAACTAGAAAAAATGTGCTCAAACTTTTTGGTACATAAAAAGGAGCTGCATGCAGGCTATGCTTAATGAGTGCTACATTCACTGAAAGTACTTTTGCAAGTCTCCCGTTTCAAACATTCGCTTGATGTCTGTGCCGCCGCCAATGAATTTGCCATCGATGAAGACCCGGGGCACCGTCCTGGCGCCCGTGATCTCGCCCAGAATCGCCTGGATCTCATTCCCATCCGGATTGCCGTCCAGCTCTATGATTGTCGCCTCCACGTTGAGCTTTCGGAAAGGCTGCAACCATAAACAGTAGATTAGATTAATCACGTTAAGCGACCTTTGAAGGTCTCGCTCCGCATGCTCACCTCCTTGGCCATGGTGCAGTAGGGACAATAGGTTTTGCTGAAGATAACCACTTTGTTGCTGGCCACCGTGTTCTCAACGAATTTCGCTTGCTTGGAGGACATGTCGACGATTTTCGGTCTCACCGCTGATCCAACTGCTCCCATAAGCTCGAGCTCGCCAAGGAAGGGGTACGGAAACTTGGGGGGTAGAGCGGGATGAAACGAAAGCTGCGACAGGTGTAAGCTGCGTGGAATTAAGATTTTTTTTTATTGGTGTTTTTTAATCACCGCTGATGTTGTTGTTCTTGTGGTAACAGAGTTGTCAACACGCACGAACTTACCATCGCGTAATCGAAAGCATGGCGGAATATATTTTTTGTTAATTTTAATATATATTCATAAAAAATATGTAGGTACAGGTCATCTAATTTGTAAATTTGTATATAATAAAAACGATTAGGCTATAAGGTAATAAAAATGTATAAAACGTAGAGGCTGTCAGCAGCAGCGCTGCCACATCGATGGCGTTGCCAAACCGTTTTTAAACGTTTTAAATTGCACTTAAAGGCACAAATATGAGTCGTTTTTTTGACTTAAAAAGCCTTAAGAAACCATCAACCGTTTAGGAACTGCTCCAGAGCATCCTTGGCCTCCACCTCGTTAGGTTCCAGAACCACTTCCTCCAAGGCTAACTTGTTGCCGCTCGTTTGAATTTCTGCAAGCAAGGAAATAGCTTTAGATATAGGGCTTTGAGGGGTTTTTCAATTTGTATATTACTTGTCAGCTGGCCGTGCTGCTTGTACTCCTCCATATCGTTGCGGAAGGCATCGTCGAAGACAGCCTGTCGCTCCCTTTGCAGCTGCAGGAGTCGCTGCTCCTGATCCTGGATCTTGGTTTGATGCTGGGAGGCCACTTTCTGGCGGTACTGCTCCAGTTCGTTGAGCTTCTTTTGCTTGTGCCGGGATAGCTGGAACTGCTGCTCCAGCATGAACTCCTGCAGCTCGCACTCCTCGCACAGATCCTCCAGCTTTTCTAGCTCCACTTCCAGCTGCTTGCCCATTTCCTCCAGGGATTGCAGCACCTTCGAGCTGGCCTGCAGTTGGGCAACTAGCGTGGGAATACCCGCCAGACTGGCGTTCAGCTCACTAACGACCTTTCGCTGGTTGCTGGCCTTCTGTTGGACTCCGGCGATTTGTGTGGCAATGCCGGCCGCCTGCTCGGCGTTCTCCTCGTTGGCCACATGGATCTGCTGCCAGTCATCTTCGTATTTGGCCAGCAGACTGCAGCCCGCCGCCACATTCAGATGCGTTGGTATTCCGTCCGTCAGCTGAAAGGCAGTGCTCAGGGAGAGGCTGCTGCTCCTGCTGGAGGATAGGCTCTCGTTGAGGCCCAGCGGTGGTATTCCACTTGTGGATATGGGGGTCGTAACACCACTGGCCTGGCTGCTTCCCGCGTTCCCGGAACTGACACGTTGGCGATATTGCTGCTGCAGATTCTCCGATATAACCAGTCCCTCCTGCAGGGCACTGCTAAGTTTCTTCTTCAAACTCCCGAACATCCTGTTTCTGTGGACTAATTATAATTGTTTTCTAATTGACGTCTTTCTCCTGGCGTTTTCCATCGAAAATGAGAGATAAATAAAGAATCAGCTGTTTTTGCAGGTGGCAAGAGAGAGCGAGAGTGGGAGAAATCGGTCAGAGAGAGCAACAGTTTGATACCCTGCAAAAGCGGTGTTTATGTTTTTATGGGAGTTTTGTAATGTTTTTTATAATAAAAATAAAAACATAATATTAATTGGTGTATCCAGAAGTGTTCAAAAGCCAATCTGCATTAATTTCCCATTTGTATTAAAAGTTTATTTAGTTGATTTCTAAATACTCAACAGTCCATCGTGAAAATATTCTTCACTACACTGGTAGTCCCTTTCCTTTACTATCTCTTCCCAGTTTTTTTTATATTATAAATTTACAGCTTTTTAATAAGTCTCTCTGACATAATTCATGCAAGGACTTACTTAATAATATATAAATCTTATTTAAACTTAAAGAGATTAATAAGATGACTTTGCATACATTAAAGTATACCAAAAACTCTGTGATGTTGGCCAACGATAATTATTCTAATTAAATCTGTTTAATCTTCAGTCAGGTCCACAGAGTCCAGCGTGGAAATTTCATTCACCTGTTGCTTTTCAGGTACCTTTTTCCTCTTATCGTCAGGACATTCGATTATCTCTATATCACTATTATTGTTATCCGTTTCATCCAGAGCTATGCAGCTGGCAGCTTCAGACTCTGCATCCGAACTTTCGCTTGAAGATTCGCTTTCGGATTCGGAGTTCGAGCTTACATCGATGGTAAGCACATTATCTGCTATGTCGTTTGACGAAATTGAAAGAACGTCCACTTTGTCTGGGTTCTCCTCCTCTTCATCGGACATGAGTTCCTTGACTATATCGCTCAATGGGGAAGATTCACGTCCCTTGACTGCAGGCTTTAGGCTATTGGCTTTTAGAACCTGGCCATAGGCCATGGCCACGGCCAAAGCCATTTTCTTGGAATGCTCCAAGTACACTTCCGTGGGTGAAAGAACGGCGTTGGCTACAGCAACTCCTGGCGGAGAGTTCCGATCGCGACTGCTCCCGCTGCTGCTGCGGCGTCTGCTCCTGTGATGCGGATTTCTATGTTTTCTGGCCTTCTTTTTGTTCTTCTTTTGATGGGAACGACTGCGACTATGACTTCTGCTGCTCCCGCTGCTGCTCCTTTTCCTGCTGCGTTGCTTTTTGGATTTCTTCACGCGGCTTCGTCTGGCACTCCGGCTTCTACTCGAACTGCGGCTTCTTCTGGCACTCCGGCTCCTACTAGAACTTCGGCTTCTGCGCGAGTTTCTGCTGTAAAAGTAGTTGGATTTTCTTCTCTCGTGTATGTCATCCAGGTCCTTTAGCCTTTGCCGGCAATTTGCCTGTGTACGCTCGACCTCACGCCTATTATGACAAATAACCGTATTAATGGTGCGGCTTAAGAAGCGTTTGTTGGCTTTGCCCAGAGGATTAACTTTGCGTTCGCTTTGTTTGTGGCTGCTGGATGTGGATTTTGGGCCCTCGATCTCGTGCATTAGCTCGGCAATAGCCTGGCTGTTGGTTAAATATGCTTTATTCAAGTTGTTTAATGGTTATTAATAAAGATATTTACTTTGTAAGAGCGGACTCTTCCATTTATGGTTTTGCGATTTGTTGTTAAGAACATTTGTGCGACCAGGTGTGACTTGTAGAAAATAACCATACAAGTATTTTATTTCTATCGAATTCAGTTCTAAAAATATATTTTATTATATAAAATATATATTTGCATATATTCTATACAGTGGAATTAATTATTTATTAATTCTTTAAATTTCAAATATTTTATTATACTTAAAATATATTTAAATATTTTTAAAATTAAATAAATTTGTCGAATGTGAAATTTTATTTAAATACTTATCCAATACTAAATACCAAAATAGAATCGATTGTCCAATACTAAATACCAAAAAGGAATCGCAATAGAATCGATTGTCATACCAATCGATAACTTTGGAAATGGCGGTTGTGCAGGACAAGCAAAGTTTTTATAGTAAACTTTTATTAACAAAATCACATAGTTTAAAACAACAAATATCACAGTTCAATCACATAAATTGATTGCCCCGCTGGCGAGTAACTATTTCCTGCTCCCAATCACATGCTGCATCCAGGAAACGTATTTACTGACGCGGGTATAGATTCCCGGCAGTCCTGGCCGCGCACAACCAATTCCAGTAGACACGACGCCAACCAGATGATGCTCCTTGGACATAAGCGGACCACCGGAATCCGCCTGTAGATGCAAGTATACCAAAAACATAACATTTGCGCTTTGTCCTCTTGGTCTATACTCACCCAACACGAATCAATTTGACCGTTTTCATAGCCCGCACACAATTGGGTGTCTCCAATTGTGTTGGTTTTGCCCAGCGCTCTGTAGGATCTCTCGCAGGCCTCGTTGTTCCAGATCTTGACGGTTGCCTTGCGCAGAATATCGGAACGATCGTTTTCCGCTTGGTTCTCGTGCGTCCAGCCCCAGCCGGACACGGTGCCATATTCCTCCTCAAGGCTGCGGTGTCCCTTGTCGGAACCCACGCAACTGGGCTGAATATGGGCGGTAAATTGGATTGGCTGCACCAATTCCAAAAGGGCTATAGGAATATAGAACAGGTTTGATTAGATTAAGAGATCCCAATGGGACACACTCTTGATCAAGGCATCTTCTAAGTATCACTGAAGTTGTATGCTATGTAAATATTGGACAATACCTATATCATGTTTAACATCATTGCAGTCATATTTCGGATGGGCCACGATATTCTTAAAGTCCACTCTCAGCGCATCCGGACCGTTGCCAATCCCATTGAGATACTCTTTGATGCTGTGCAGACCCACAACTCCCTGGATTTGGGCGGGCTTCATGAACTGCTGCAGGCCATTGCAAATACAGTGGCCCGCCGTAAGGATCCACCGCTCCGAGATAATTGTACCGCCACAAAAGTGACCACCGCGACGCATTAGACTAACCATAAAGGGCATTTCGTTGCGTTCCGCCTCACTACCGCCCACGATCTTGGGATTTCTCACCGTGCAAGGCTGATTGGTAACTAAGGAAATATGACAGTGAATGGTATAATTACTCGGGTGAGTTTGCAATAGATTTTATAAAAGGCTTTCCAAACTTTATTAGAAACTTTATGATATGTTTTCGTAATTATTAAGCAGAAAGGTTTAAGTAATAAGTTCATTTGTTTAGGGAGATCCAATCACACTGGTAGAAGAAGAGCACTTCTTGATTTTAATCACAATTCCTTCCTATTAACTCACAAGCTATTTGGGCCCGACCGCATCTCATTAAGCACAGCAGTAGGACGACGAATATGAGTTTAGACATTTTCTTTGCACACAAACTATAGCTTGTTCTGAGCACCAACAAAACCCGTTAAGCACGGAACTATTTAACGGACTGTCGCAAATATTCTGTGCGCCAATTAATTTATATATAGGTGTCTCTAAGCGGCGCCTCAGTTCCCATTGACTTATTTTTTGTTTTCGTCCGCTGTTCTATGCGGGGATTAGCCGGAAAGCTCAATACCTTTGCTCTCTGCCTGTGTTCGCTCTCTTGGCCTGATAACAGACGGAAGTCGGGCTAAATGGCACCTGTTGCCTCAAGCTGTGAGCTTTTTTGTGCGTTGCACTGCCTGTCTCATCGCTTCCCCTTTATTCGTAGAGTGTGTGTGTGGGTGTCATGTGCACACGTTTTGGCATTTCAATTGGCGGTGTGGTGTGGTTCGTCTGTAGAATTAAGGAGCTGCAAAAACAAAAAACGAAAACCCGAAAGGTAAACAAATGGCCGAAAATAAAGTTGTATATGTTTTAGCGTTTTATGACCCAACACGAAGTTCATGACATTGAATATAGAGTACGACAAAAGGTGTGACAATATTTATGCTGAATTGTATGTGATAGCAGCCCAGTTTATTGCCCCATTATTCGCATTTTGAGTATCTTATTTATGCAATTAATAAACACGTACTTAAGGCGTTATTGAGATTGTTGTAAGATGAATGAATTTACGGCGATGTATGTTGACTCACACGGGGATATAATATTGTTTCTATAAACTGGGTATCGTAATATTTCTTGCTTAATATCTGGTATGCAATAATTGCATAAGGAAACTGTATCCTTATTTTAAGCTCTTTTTGTGATTATTGAAATGTATTGTGCTAAATCTTTGAGTTCTGCGTATAGTTAAAGGATATATGTACTGAAAAAAGCACTATTTCCCTAACTATTCTCTAATTATTGCTGAAAATCCAAACTTATTAACTACCCTGAAATCTTGCCTACTTCACGTTATCTTTATACTTTTGTCATTGCCTGCATTTGTGCATAATTAGGTTCTCACATTGTAAAACAACCTTAAGCGTCATATTTCCATCAGCGGTTTGGACTTGGTCTAATCATTGGGCTGGCTTTTATTATGCAAATGAGGATGTCCGCGAAGCATATGAATTGCGATTGGTACCAAACTAATAATTGAAATTCAATGTCGCGACAATCAATGTAATGTCGGCGGCGACTTTGACATTAACATTGCCCTTAAAATTACGACAAACGTGGCTAACACATACGCAGACACACCACTCAATGCAATTGCTGAGGTCGTATTTAAATTTCCCATTCACTGGGATGCAGGTGGAAGTGCAACCAGCTGGTTTTTTAATTAAATAATTATGAGAGGCCAAAATAAGGAATTGAAACTGAAAGTCAGACTATAATTATTATTCATAGTCGTCATAGTTCGCATTCGAGGCAGATAAATAAGTTCAGTAGAACACCCAGAAACACGCTTAAAGAATCGTTAATAGTTCTTGACTTTGGTTCCTTAAAAACGAAAACCCGATCCCATCTCCGTCGAGTTCACTGATCGCGGCAGTTTCGCACTAAAAATGCTAATTCACAAAACCTATCGCTTGTGGCCATTGTCTGTCGTTGACAGGCGAATATACCGAATCGGAATATAAATAATAATAACAAAACACGAAACTTGTTCGCCTGTCAGGTGCATTGACACTCGCCGACTCTTAGACGCATTCAATGTGAAGGTCGCTTCGATTTGTGGGTACTTTTTGTAGGTACTTTTTGTGCGTTTAACAATTGTTTTTAGTTGAGCAAAGTTCAACGGCGGTCTGGTTTCTGGTGACTAATTGCAAGGGGGAAGTCGTCTTTGCTTGTTGTCAATGCGGGCGAGTTCAGAGCAATAGGAAATGTTTTATTTATTTCGGGGCACAATGAACCAAGCGAAGAAACTCTTTTTGTTTAGATTGTGATATCTTTGCGATATTGTGGTAATGCTTTATTTATAAACTAAATAGTGGAAACTTACTTTTCTTATATTTATTATTATTATAGATGCTAGGTATCTTATAAGGTTGATTTAAAACAGATAAAATTCAAGTTTATGATCAGGAATAATCTGTGTAACAGACATAAATTCAAGACACCTTTTAATTTTATTTAAAATAACATACTCCACACCATAAATCTCTTGGGTTTTAAAAACTTATAAAATGTTTAAAAGTAATACATTTTTGGTATCAAATTCAGTCCCCTTTTAGGAGTTTTAATAAATCTTCAAAATAAACTAAATAAATTTGTATATAAAAACACAATCAAAAACTTTTACTTACGACTCAAGAAAAATAAATAAGAGAGAACTATTTTATTTAAATAATTACTTTTAAACTAACAAGACTTCTCTGGAACTTACAACAGTCATATTTTAATTTATAGCAATAACTTGGTTATAATCTACTCAATTTCTTAGCTTATTTTAGCAACTTAAAGTAATTGGAAAATAGCACTTACCATTTAACAACTAGAACACACTTTAAACGATGTCAGGATCACTTATTTGGTTTCAATTATTGCTCGAAAGCCAACTGTTATATAAAAGGGCTTTCTGAGCAACAATCAAAATTATATAAGTGTCCGTTTCCAGGAACTCTTATATAAAACCAAAAATTCAGCCAAAGGATTGTTAAACTTTTGAGATTTTCACACAAGTTTGGTGGGGATTTACTCAATTATTATTATTTTATTAGGCAGGCCAACACGTCTGCACGGTGTGAGAGCCGCACCGGAACTGCAATACGGTTGTCCAGCCGCTGACGTTGTATCCTTGTGATCCTGGCAAACGGCCTGCCAAGCCATGCCACACGAACTCACGAGTTCCGGACGTGCAACGAAGTCTTGTCGCGAGTCGAGCGAAAGCCAAACAAGGAAGTAACATCCCTCGTTGACGGCTGCTTTTATCCTTTAAGCCTATGTGGCGTATGCGTGTTATGCAAACGACAGTCGCTCGGCTATCGTTCGGCTTCCTGTCAGCCGGCGACCAATGAGCGCGTCCTAGAGCCGATTATAGTGGCCTCGGAACAGTACATTTTGATTTTGCGCAGGCGTAAATTATGTAAAAATTTGGAATTTTCATTTATAGTTGTTTTCTTTTTACTTATTATAAATAGTTGGAACGCCCCTAAAGGCAGAAAAGCAGGTGTAAATGGTATTTTCCATTATAGCCTTATTAAATCAGTTTTTAATTGTTTAAAAGGGTTTATTTTTTTGTATGAAGTGTATTTTAATAAGCTCGCTGACCGATATATATGCATAAGTATGAGGTTTGAAGGAAAACTTTAATGGCTTAAAGTCCAAAGAAGTGATTATTTAATTAGGATAATTGTATATATTGTTTAAATGATGATTAAATGATTTGCTTTTTTAGAGAGACCTTAAAAATGTTAATCAAAAGTATATCAAAAGTTTAATTCAAGTAAATTTAACTGAGTTTAAATTTAAAAATTGTCTTGATATTTCCAATTGATAAAAAGATTTTACTAGACTTTAAAAACAAAACAAAATCGCATTTAATTTTCTAAATTAATTAATTCTGTAAATATGCAATGCAAGACTAGGAATTTTCTTGTTAAAACTTTGTATAAAATATTTCTTTTCCTTTCTCAACTCTCACAGTATATTCTCAGATTTTTTCTCCAACTTCAATCGATTAGATTGGGCCTTCCTCTGGAGACTATCCCACATCAATCTAAGCAAACCCACAACCGCTCTTCAATTATTCGCGACCACTAACTTAAAACACAATCAACACATTTGCCAAACTAAATTTCCATGAGCTTTGTGTGACATTTACATTTTATTTAGCAAATTGTGATTGACAAGATGTTGACACGCTTTTAAGTGGAGTCGAGAGGAGGCACAGATACAGATAGCCGCCCCATCTAACCCCTTTTGGCTGGCGCCACCAATAGATTTTTCGCAATTAAATATTAAATGGAACATGCAACACGCAACATGGCAAAGAAGTGGGGAAAATGCAGCGGATTGCAAGTGCATCAAATATGCTGTCTAAATTATTCAGTGAGATGTTTCGATGGGCGGCAACCTCCTCTCGTTGCCTTCACAAACATTTCAATATGCTAATTACTTTTTGACTTTTGCCGGGGGAGATGCAAGTGGTGGGTGCCCAGAAAAAGGAAACGTTGGCGGAAAGGCAGGTCGGTGCTAATCATTGCAAGATGCCTGCCACGATTTCCCAGGTGAATGCTAGTTGCTCTGTGTAACAAATGCCAAAATCTATCGAAGGCGACACTTCCTTCCCAGCCAAGAAAGAAAAACACAACAACAACGGGGAAAATGTGTCTACAATTTGGGGAAAAGGAAACTTAACAGACGACCGTCCTGACATCATCTCCTCGGCGCAGGTATATATTTGCCCGAAAACCCTTATCCATCTATTTTCCGCGGCATTGTTTTTGCGTGACAATTGGGCCAATTTATTATTCATTAGGTTAAAAAGTCACAGAACAGAACAGAAACAGCAAACAGCAAAACAACAAACTGGGAACTGGGAACTGAAACCCAAACTGACAGCCAGCCAAGACTCTCAGCCATTTGTAATTCCGTGCCAAGTGGTTGGGCCTGCATTGATGGATCTCGGGGAAAACGGCTAACATTTTCAACAATTTAACCTGCAAGTTTTCAGGGTAAATTTCCACTTAATTGATTTGCTTTGAAAAAATCTTGTTTACCTTTCTTTTTCGAACTCCAACTTTGTGGTTCAAGTTTAATTCAGACACTTGGCTGTTTGAAATTTGTTATTTTGGCTAATTGGAATTGTGTGAGGAAAATACGCAGATAAGATTTCGGGAAAGTCAAAACAAAGGGACAAGGGTTAGGGTATAATTTAAGGATTCATGGTAAAGTTAAAGCTATCATTGATAAGCTATTGAAAATTAAGGGTTGAGAAAGGAAAAAAGGATGTGGATTTGAGTGTTTAAAATATTATTTAAGGGATTTTTTAAGTGGAATAATTGAGTTTAAGAAGCAGTTTTTAGTTTGTTAAAATATAATATGGTCAAGTTTGAGTGTTCTTTGTTAATTTATTGGATTATTTATTTAAAAACATTCTTTTAAATATTATTTATTGGATATATATAATTTTTAGTGCATAAAAAGTTAGTTCAATGAATTTGCAGAGTTTTCTACGAAAGCCATTGGTTAAATATGTTCTTCTATTGTTTATAAATAATGTGGATATTAATTTCAGATTGATTTTAATGCTAATTATTGATTTATAAGTCACTGGTAGTTCATTTTCCCTAATAAATGATATGTCAAAGAGCTCATTATTGTCATTTTCCCCTATAATTATTTAAGCCTTATTTTTCCAACCTCTTTCTGGCTTTATATTAATTATGTCAGCCTTAATTTAATGTAAATTGAAAACCATCAATCCCCGCAGAAAATTGCAATGCCATAATTTATTTTTTCCTACTCGGCCGAGTGAGTACCAAGGACTAATGGACATAAATGGAAATTCTATTAAGGTTATTCCTTGGCTCTTTTTGCACTTGACACATCCTGCCCAGCAGCACTCGTCAATTAAATCGGGTACAAAAAAAGCCAGAGAAAAAATGTGAGAGAAAATCCAGAATCCATTTGAATATGGGAATGGGCCTACCTATGGACTTGTGGCTTTTTGCCTGCCTGACTTCGACTTTCAACCTTTTCGTGGATTGTTACGCAAAAGAAGGGATATATACATATATATATATATATGCTGATGTGCTGAGTGTGTGTGCCGCAACTCAGGTGTCACTTTGACACCTGAAGGGGGGGTGGGGGAGTGATATATCCAGGGGGTTGTCGGTAAAAACTGTCAAGCGAAATAATGTCTGTTGATACGAAATATTTCCACACTTGCCACAGAGCAATTTGGTCAGCAAGGGAAGAACTTTCCCATTTTCCCACCCTCCCGCTTTCCCTGTTTGCCTTTTCGGGATAATATTTTCCGCTCTTTTTGCCTACTTTTCTGCATATTTAATGCCGCAATTAAGCAATTTGAATAGCAGCTAACATGGAAAATGCATTTTCATGCCTTCCAATTTGATTGCTGGCACTAGAGGCGAGGAAAAAGGGCCAGGAAGAGCAATTTATGGGGGGACAGGTCTTCGTGGCAAAGTTCAGGTGTACGCACCTGTGACGGACACTCGCTCTTAATTGCTGGAAAGTATGGAAAGCAATGCATTTCCTCTATTTATAGATTTGTTTGATCCGAAATCGGAGCCAAAGTTCGAATCGGCGGGTGGAATTTTTGTTATTTTTAAATGGAAGGTTTTGTGAAAAAGTTTTCGTGGCCAAGTCTATTATTAATTGGTTAGTTTGTTTGTAGGTCAAAGATGAAAGAAATAAATTAAAAGATATATCTTGATTTTATGTGTGCATTGAGGGTTGTAATTTAAGGATAAGTATTAATTTTTGATAGAAATGGTTTTTAATGTTAATTTGTAATGGTTAACATTGAAGTTTGAAACATATTTCATTAACATTTGTTATTTTAATTTGTAAATAGGAAACTATTTCAAGAATATCTCATAAAAATGTTTATAACTTTTAATGTTTGTTTTTTATTTATTTGAAATAATATTGTAATGTTAGAAGTGATTACATTTTATGGAGCATTGATTTATGATTCAATTTGTTTTAATGATTTAATAGAGGAGTAAGAAGTACATATGTACATGTTCATTTCAGAGAAATATATAGTTTTCTTACAATTTATAAAGCCAACATTTAAATCATTTTATAATTTAAGTGTCTTTAAATTAGCAATTATAAACCAATTTCATTTAATTAGCAATTGTAATATAAATACTACATTTAATACACAGACTTTTGATGTTGGTCAAGGAAATGAATAGGGAGATCTATCAGGTTCTTTGAATATCAAAATCTTGAAAACTATAAATGCTATTGAATCACCGATTACGAAAAATTGCATATCAAATTTAATTTGTATTTCAATTTTGTAGGAAAAAGAGTTTAGGTGTTTATGGCGCATTGCTGATAAAATAACAATTAATTTGTTTTGGTAAAACGTTTTTAAATACACAAATTTATTTTTATTTGAAAAACTATATTAACTCCCGTTTAAAGGTTTCTTAAAAAAAATTATTTGATGGTTAATATTCTCAACAGTATCGTGGGCCCCCATTGCTATTTAATACCAATAAAATAATATTATCAAAATTGATTAAAATCGTATTTATAGACCATTCCTCATACCCATTAAAACATTAAATATTCAAATAGTTTTCCCAGGCATTATTCTGCACTTAACTGCATAATGTTTTCTGTGCGCGATGATGTCTCAACTTTGTCATTTTGTTCCCTCTACCCGTTGGCCATTGGCCAGTTTAGTTTTCTACCTTTACTGACCAGCACAAGGTCTTTCAACACACACACACAGCACAACACAACATAACAATTACCCTCCTTTTTTCCCTGACTGACTACCACTAAAGTGTTATTGTTGCTTTTCGGCATAATTCATTCCGGTTGACCATTCCATTCGATTATTGTTGAGTTCTGGTAGCGATGTGTGGTGGTGGCATATACTATATATATACGTATATATATCCTAGGGGTTGTTCCCATCACACACTCGGTGTGTGTGGCATTCTGTGGCTTGGCATGGTCAGTCAGTGAGTCGACAGGCTGTCCGGTCCGGCCTATTCCGCCGATCTACTTGCTGCTATTGGGGTGCCAGGGGTGGGTTCTAGTTTTGTTCTTAGTTTTCATTTTTTTGTGGCTTAAAATGGCGTCTGTTAATCCAAACAGTACAAGTTATAGATATATTTGAGTATATTTGAAACTTTAAAATATTATATAATATATATTTCTTGAGAAACTAGATTTTGGAATCATATTTTAGAAGAAAGTTTGAAGAAATGCTGTTAGGTCTTAATTTAAGCTTAATATTCCTTATTGTTTGTTATGGTTTTGCTTTTTTTGATTATTTTAAATATTAAAAAAATTTAAGGGGATGTATTATAAATGAGTATGATTTTAATATACTTAATAAAAATATTTTTCAAGCGGTTTAAACGAAGAAGATTAAACGATTTGGTTTGATATTAATCTGTAAATAGGAATATTCTATAAAAAATTTTAATCTGTATGAATTTGATCACCGACCAAACAAATGTAATATTTTTTAAATTAACAAACTCTCAACAAAAATATGATTCCTTTGAAATTACATAGAACCTCTTTATTCCTCTTCAATTTATTTACATAATGATGATCTTGGAATAAACCTACATAAATGGAATTAAATTTACTTTAATGTATTTATATCTTGCTTTCTTAAAGTTTATAAATTCAGGGGAAATGTTTACTTAATAATATATTTTTTTAAATTTGGGAATAGCAAAAAAGAAAGGTTAATAAAATATTTTGTACAATTTCAGCAAGCTAACCACATTTTTTGTGTTAATTTGTTAATTTAAAATGTACATAAGTATTCATATAAACATTGTGTTAATTCTTTTGAATTTTAGCTGTGTTATCTTTTTCGACAAAGTAAAAATCTCTATGAAAAATCAGATTCACTGATGTTATTTGAAAGTATACAAACATAATTTCCTGACACGATCTTAATTAATTTAAAATCATGAAGAATTTCTGTGGAAATGTTTTTCTTTTGGATTTATTTAAATGGAATTTATTTAAATGGATAAAACAATAATGCTTTTCATAATGACTTTCAGTTTGCAATGTGGTCAGGGCTTGAAGTAAGCCAAAAATGCATTAATTTCACTTTGAAAAGCTTTTCTGTACTAATTATTATTTGGTAAGCAAATCTGCATTTTTGAATATTTAAAAAGTTTAATGATGTAACCTCTTAAAAAGTTAAGCAATTTTAGAACGTTTTTTTTTAACTGCCATGACTTGAGCCACTTGGCTGCTAAATAAAATTAAAATACCTACCAAATGCTTTTTACAACTAAATATATATATATTTTGTATATTATTTGCAATCCAAAAAAGCTGATTTGAAGTCATGTTGTTTAATAGTTCAAATATTTTGCTGAAACAAAGCGATTTATTTACAGAAAAATTCAATAAAACTAAGCACGTTTAAAAAAAAGAGTCAAAACAGTAAACAATTCCATTTAATTAGGTTTATTTCGCAATAAAAAAAGAGCAACAGCCCTGAGCAGCCCCCCTGCCCACACCCGGCGGGCAAAACCACCCCCTCCCGCCACCGCCTCTCTCTCACTCCCAGCGGCCATCTTTGAAAAAGCGTCTGCTTTCTCTACACGCACACATATAGCAAAAAAGCGTTAATTTCGTTTCGAATTTAGGAACAATTTCCACTTGCATAGTTTCCATTTGTTTAAACAATTTCACATGGTTATTTTTCTCTTTAATCCAATAAGTTTAGCCAATTTTTGTATACATTTTTCAAACGAAAAAGCTTACCAAAAAATTAAATGATTCACCAATTTTGTTTTAGGTTAATTTTTGTTTTAGTTTTTGGTAAACTTATCTTTTTTTCTGTTTAATTTCAGTTTTTAACAATTTTGTTGAATTTTTTTTGCAACGTTTTGTTTTAAACAAATGATTTGTGGAGCTTAGAATTAAATGCGAGCTCGATTTTCATGAGTTTCCTTTTGCTATTTTATTTTGTCGGCATTTTTCACACTTTCTTTTTTTGCTCTCCACGCGGCGTCTGCTTTGGGTTTTTGATTTGCTTTCGCTCTCTCCGAGATTCGCTCTTTTCACATTTTAAAGTTTCAAATGCGCAAAATCGAAAATATTCACCAGGACCACGTGCCTTGTATCAATTTTTAGTCGTTTTTTATTTTCTGTTAAATTTTGCCGCGCACTTTTTGAAATTTTTTGGATTTTGTAATAGTTTTTGAAGGATATTTTGAATATTTTCCTGTTTAAATTTAATTTACTTATTGATTTTTATTGAAGTTCCTTTGGCATTTTATTTTCTATGATTATAATTTTAAAGAAATCACTATATAAATTTTAAGATATAATATTTCCAGTGCAAAATAGATTTTTTAATTTTATTTTATTTATTTTTCAAACACAGAAAGTTTTAGAAAATGAAAACAACATTTAAAGTGAACCTTGAACTGTTTGTTAAGTTAAAAAACTATTTTAAAAATTTTGAAAATATAAAGCAAAACAATAAACAGTTTCCCTAACAGTTTTAATTTTATATTTAAGACAGGATGTTCTCTTGCAAAATATTTGGTTTTCAAAGAAAGTCTTGTAAAATTTAAAAGAAATTTAAAACACAATTTACCAAATCTTATTGTTTATCTTGGTACAAAAGGAAGGAATTCTTTATATTTGTCTTGGTTTTAAAAAAAAACTAAAGGATCTTAAGGAACTTTCAAGAGTTTTTGAAGAATTTTGTTCTCGGAGCGATGCTGCTTATCCGGCCACGCACTTTCCACGACTAATTCCCCGTCCAAATGCGCCGAAAATAATTTTTTAAAATTTCCGTGGCCTGACAGCGGCTGCTGCGAAAAAAGCGAAAAAGCAAAGCGATCGCTCTCGCCTCTTTTTTTATATTAGTTTTTTTTTTTTAGAGTTTTACAAAGGGGTGAAACGTAATTTGGCTTGGCAGAAGGGCAAGGCTGTAGAGGATGAGGCTGATGTTCATCCCCTTGGCGGGTTGTTTTGTTGGTTTGGGAACCCTTAAAAAACGGGTTGCCTTTGCCTTCTCAGCCTCTCTCCCTATTGTTCCGATTGTCGTGTGTGTGTGTGCCTGCAAATTGTGCAAACACACAGACTCGGCATTATCATTATCCCAATCGTCATGATCTACGCTCTTGCATCATCATGAAGTTGGCCTTGCCCAATAATCCCAGACAGCGGAAGAACTCGGATTTCTGAGCCGCGCTCCTGCGATCTCCTGCGTCTCGTTCTGTCCTTTTGTTTCGCATATTTTTTTTTTTTTTCATATATATATATGTATATGGTATATATAAAGAAATCTGCGTTTGGCGCGCTTTTTTATGTGTGTTTCCCGGATTCCTTGCCGTTTCCTTTGCTCTCTTAAAGGACATTTGGTTTGCAGTTTCGTGCCTTTTTGTTTGAGCCTCTGCCTGTTTGTCAGAGGTTTTTTTTTTAAATTGTTATTTAAATATCGTTTGAATTGAGTGAGAGAGAGAGATAGGTTGGAATATGGAATAAATTTAAATAAAATTAGTGTTGAAAGGAAAGGATTAGGAAATTATAACGATCATTTGCTGAAATGTGATACATATAAAGCCAATTTGCAGTGATTTAAAACTAGCTTTCAATGGGGTTTCAAATAAAGTTTAAAGCCAGGACATTCTTTTTCATTTCTTTGCCGCTTAGCCTAGGAGAATATTTGAAAATATTTAATATTAAATAATTAAAATAGAATAAAATCCAAGAAGGCAAAGAAAAAAGGAAGAAAAAACCCAACTATTACTTATTGGCATTAAATAAAAATAAGTTATGAACAAAAAGGATTTTTTTAATTGATGTTTATTTATCCTTTTTTTTTTATAAGAATCAACAAATTCTTAATATTATTAAAGAGTTCTACTAACAATATATTTTTAAACAGAACAAATCTTAAAGAAATTATATTCTTGTGAAAATCATAATTGGCAGTTGGGCATAGGAATTTAATTATTACTATGTGAAAGTTTTTAGTTGGTTTGATTTTATTTAGCTTATATTGTCTCTTTAATATATATATATTTATAAGGCATAGATCATATAAGAATATATATGTGTTGTATAAACGCTTTTCAATTGGTTACTAAAGCAAATTTCGTCACTGGGCACTTTGTTAAAGTTAAAAAAATATAATATAGTTTCTGAAATAGTATATTATTTAAATTTTAACTAAATGTCCAGGAACGAGATCTGCTTAAATAAAATAAAATGTAATATTCAAGTAACAGGTTTCCATATTTCTTTATGTTTAAAAAATATACAATTTTATCTAGTATTTTATTATTGTATGATGCTAGTGACTAAATGCTTTAAAACAATAGCTTTCTTTCATTTTAGGAAGTATATTTAAATTTGTATAAAAGCCGTAAAGAAAATATTACAATTTATATTTATAAATATAATATAATTCGAAAAATGTTCTGCTCCTATAGCAACTATTAACATTAAGATATTTCTGAATTAAGGAAACGCATATGTATACTTTCTTCTCATACTCAGAGCATTACTCTCTCATTATTACAAAACGAATTAATTCAGCAACTGTCCCATGGACAATCTATTTTAACAGCTTAGGGAACCTAACCCTTTCTATAATAATTTAAGAAGACACATTATTTCCTCACTGATCCGACAGACTGAACCTAATCTTCGATGCTGATGCAACGCCCAAACCATCGTCATGATCTCTTGGCCTTAGCCAAGGTGAATGAACTGTAAGAAATACTGTAGATATATATATGGGAAAATATATCAGGGGCCAGGTAACAAAAAACAGATCTTCCTTCCCTCCTTGCCAAAAAGGCGCCTTGTTAAGAACCCTAGATTTTTTACAGGATTTTGTTGTCCCTTTTTCCCTTTGTCAACCTTAAAAAAAGACAAGGCAGGGAACCCGGACAAAAGTACCCAAGATGCGCAACTAATTTGAGACTTTGAAGGAGAGACAAATGAATTGGGAGCAGGGAGAGAGATCAACCCCTAATTTGCATGGACTCCTTAAGATCTGTCTAGGATCTGGGATCGATTTTAAATCCAAATGCTGCTCCACACTCAATCAAACAATTTCGAAAAGGCTGAGAGAGAGATTGCCATTAAAGTTCAGATTTCGTTTCCCGATCATTGCACAATCACGCTCCTCATCTAGCCTGAACCCAAGGACCTTCTCTCTTTTCTATTCCTTTTTTTGTGTGTTGCTTTTTTAATTACAAACGAGGGGAGGGTTAGCTATATTTTTTTTTTGCTGCAAAAAACTGTAGGGTTTTTTAGGGCAAAAATAGAAAATATTTGCACGGATATCCCGGCAATTAATTACGGTTTTTTGAACACCACTTCCCCGGGGTCTAGCAAAAAAAAAATAGAAGAGAAAAAAAGGGGGATGAGGAGTGATAGATGGGAGTTGTAACTTCAAATTCCAGGCTTTGCTGCAACTAAAGTTAGCTAATTTCTGAGTCCCCCCCAATTGATCTCCAACACCTACGCTTCTCTCTCTCTTCGTTAAGAAAAAGTCGAATCTGGAGTGGTTTTCCCACATCAAGTGGCGATCAACTTACACGGCAATTCACAAAAAAAAAACCGAAAAACCGTAAAACCCCGAAAGCAGCTGCGCGAAAAAAAACCATTCAACCCGCTGGTAAAAAATCTCCGCCGAGGACAAAACAACAACAAATGCGAGACGACGGCCTACAAAAAAAAAAGGGGAAATTCAATGCCGTGAAAAGGGTAGACGGACTGAGTGAGTGAGTGAGGGTTTTCGATCCCCGGGACTCGCAGAGTTCGTTATCCTTGCCGGGAATCGAAGTCGCAGTCGGAGGGGCTCACACAATGCAGCAGCATCATCATCATCGTCATCATTGCCATTGCAATCATCGTCTGACAGCAGCATGAGTCCTAGTGGAGTTTATATATAATTTTATATAGGGTTGCGATTTTTTGGGGTTTACGCGGGGAGTTTCCTCTTCTAACTCAACTCTCTCCCTTTCTGTAAAAAAAGGAAGGAGGTCTGGCATGGGTGTTAACGGTCGTCTGCTGCGGCTGCGCCTGATCCCTATGCCAGCTTGCTCATCATCATCATGAGGACGACGATGACTGGGCGAAAGATTGATCTCGTTGCAAATCAAAATAATGAAATTTACTTCCGTTTCGTCTGGTTCTCCCTTCTCGAAATTTAATATGGCCTGTTAATGAACATATTTTTTCACAATTTCTAAGGATCTACAGTTGATTAACAAGAGAAAACTGTTTAATCATTTAGTTGAAGTGTTTTTTCAAATGCCTAGGTTCAGTTTAATTATTATAAATGTTAACATATGCAATTAACTTTCGATTTGGTTTCCTGTTTTTAATATTTTCATGAGTGTTGAATCTATTTTCGATACCTGACTGTATAATTAATATATGAATATGGCAAGATGATTTCCAAATAGTAATAAAAACTATTTATTTAGATTTTTTTAAGCAAGCTTATTTAATCATCATTAATTAGTGCTTGCCCACTCCACATAATTAAATAAAATAAATAATATATAAATTCAATATATAGTACATAAAATTCAACAAATAATAAGCAGAATAAATGAAATAATTTAATAATAAATACAATAAATATATTTTTAAATAAACAAACCTAACTACCAGCTTTCTTAAAATTTTTGCACTTATTTACTTTTTTGTTGGTTACATAAAATAAATAAAACTAATAGTTTTATACAGTATATAATCTTTTGCAGAATTATTATAATTTTTCAAAATGAAATGATTTTTTAGAAAGTAGTAAATATTTATAATTTGTAATTTATAATTTTTTTAAGTAAATCAATATACTTATTTATTGTCATATAAATGTTTTGTTTCACATTACATTTATATTAAATACTGAAACCCTAATGGTATTTTTACTGACATTTTTTCTCATTATTATTTTAAAGTTTAATATTAATATTTATAAAATATTTACTTATACGCGAATAATAAAACATAATTTTTTTAAATAAATTTCTTCCAATTTATTTACCCTGGAAACCAAAATTGTATTTTTATAGACATTTTTTTTGCTTTTAATTATTTTATTAAATAATATTAATATAAACTTGTATGGGAATAATTTAATTTAATTTTCTTTCAATAAATTTCTTCCAATTTGAATTCTCTCGACACAGGGTGCTTCAGGTACCTTGATGAACGAATGTATGAAACGCTACGCATTGATGTCACTAGAGGGCGTCACAATCATGTATATTATGCGTCTGAAATGTAAAAAGATGTATTTGTATGTTTTTTAGTGTTTATGTAAAATGTTAAAAGATATGAAACCCAAGATATATATTTGAAGTAAGGCTCGCAGCTGTAGGACTTACTTAATTTTTTCGTTGAAATTGAAATTTTTAGTTATTATACAAGTGGTTTTTTATTAGCATCAACAGCCGAGTCATCTTCATTGCACTTAAATGTATTAACGTCAAAAATATAACTTTCCTGCTAGGCTAGTTATAAATAGGGATAAGGTAACGAGATACAAAAGAAAATCTAAAGCAAGAAAGTCATAGAAAGCTTAAAATTCCAGCATCAGCTTCTATAGAAATCCAGAAATGTATCTTAATCTGACTTCTCCGAATATAATTTCACCGAAATTATTTACCTTTGCGTCTAATCTCTTCACCTTCCCTAAGACTCGAGAGCCAAGTCGCAGAGCGCGAGATAAAGTTTCCCCAGGAAAAACTTTCATCATTTAGCGGCTATTGACAACAAGTCGTAAAAGCCACACAAATTGCATGACGCCAGGTGACGTCACAAATTTCGTTTTCCATGAATGGACTTTCATCAGTGGTGAGGGGGGAAATGTGGAGGGGAAAAACTACTATGAAACGAGTATATTGCATGCCAGGCGGCGAGTGGTTTAAGGTCAATGCGAGAGTTGTGAGAGGGAAGGTCAGGTCATGACTAGTGGTTGTTGGTTGCAGGCAACCCCAAACAACACGAATGACCATAATTTCGAACAGCTTCTACAGTGGAGCTTCGGTAAACTTAAAATTTAGATGATATATTGGTTTAGAGGTTTAAAAAATAAGAATGCATTTTTACAAGGCAATCTTACTCTAAAAAGTATAAAAAACCTTTGATTTCGTTTAGCTCTGCTTGTATTTTTTATATAATTTTAATTACTGGGTTCTGAGTTTGATATTCGGAGCTCAAGCTTGTTGTTCAGGTTAGACAGGTGGCCAAGATTGAAATACATACTTATTAAAGACAGCTCTCATTAAGAATGAAATTAAATGGGGCTTTAAAAAAATACTACAAGATTTTTTAAGTTAAGAAAGATATTTGTTCTTGGCAAATTTCTTATGAAATGAAATACAAAGGTCTTTTCAGATATGTTTAAAATCTTTTCCAAACAATTTTAACAATTCCTTAAAAGAACTTTTCAGTTTATTCTTAAAGAAAGTTCCTCTTCTGGCACAATCTGTGAAATTTGATGACCATCTAATCTTTAGGGAGTTCAAAAGATCGTTAAACCATCCTGCAAAATGCCTCAAAAAATCTAAGAATTTAACTAATAAATACTCCCCTTCTTCCACCTCTCTAGGCTCTACTGTAGGCACTCCATTCCCGCTCATTCGATGAGTAACCGTCGTTAGTATTTGCACTCTCACACTTGCCTCGCCTCGCCGGGTCTCTGGTCTCGAGTCTCCGGTCTCTGGTCTCTGGTCTCTGGTCTCTATCTCTCGCGCTCGGCAAAAACAAACACTTATCATATATTTTCTTTTGTCCAGGGCTTAATAGAGAGAGGACAGCGGAGAACGCTAAAGAAAATCGGATTGGTAGCATTCGCAAATTAGTCGTCGAACGCAGAGCAACATATCCATAAAAAACGTCTAAAAAATAGACGTTTTGGTCGTCGCCGCGAGTTGGAAATTATGAAATAATCGTTTCGCGGCAAAATATATACCGAGCGATCCGAGCAATTCTTTAGATATCCAAAGACTATATACTATAATATCGAGACATGGCTACCGAAACAACAAAGATGGTAAGTTTTTGATATCAGATTTTTGGTAATTACCAGTGATTAGAAAGGTGATTACCATTTCCCGTTCAAAGTATTGAAAACGTGGCAAAGTGCCAACTACTTTTTTGAGGTTTAATTGTTTACGTGTTGACCTTGAACCAGGTCTAATGACGGGCCAAGCCCCTAGGGATTTTAGGAGGGTTTTCGTAACGAACTTTCATTAGGCGACAAGGCACAGGTTTGACTCCCAAAGAGCGCGTGGCACTCGAGTTAGGTAAGAGCGAGCACACAGCAGCAGCAGCACCGGCAGTGTGTTATGTAAACAATATAATATATACACCTGTATTATTAAATAAATATCAAGTATTCAGCGATAATGCGGCAAAGGGGTGTCCGTTGTAGTTTATAGATTTTACAACGATAATTTTGTCACTACTGCTGACTCCATAGAATTTATAAATATTTTCCACTTGTGATGAATCGCTTTTAATATGTAATATATATATTTGTACTTGTATCTATATGAATTTCCCCCCTGATTGAGTGTTCAAGTATCAATCACTGTGTTTACACAGCTACTTAACAACCCATGACCAATGTTCAGGACAAATCTCTGTATTTCTCTTTGTTATCTAACCCTAAAGATATACATTTTTGTGCAAAATCTTCGGAAGTGACGTCGGATTATATACTATATCTTAGTATCTCTCTCTCGTGTCTGGCCAACCACCTGACCGAGGGACAAAAAAAAAAATGAAGTGACGACACCGCCAGATAACAATATGTACGAAATTATTTGGGTTCAGCAAAAATAATTACCATATCGCAGGGTTTCTCAAGGCAATTAACAAAAGGCTTTAAAAGGCTTACATTTTTTATTTTTTTGGCGAACTTTTATTGAAAAGCAAATTTAAACACGTGTGATAAGGTTAAGTCTGAGGTTTTCAGAAGCGCGAGGACTGTAAATGGGGTTTTATGGTGGCAGGAAATTCCAGTTAAATATTTGTTTTCGACATTTTCAAGATCTATGGATTTTAAGTATCTAAATTAGGGTGTTTTTCTTTGAAATGTTTACTTGATTTTATATTATTTTTAAAATTTGCTCAGTAAAAATTGTAAATATCTTTAAAAAAATTTAATTTATATTAAATAACTTATTTTTTTTTAAATATTCTTTTGGTTTTATGTTATTTCCAGTATTTTCTTGTATAAGAATTGTAAATTTAATTCAAAAATATTTATATTCAATTTAATAAGCATTTTTTTGCTGTGTTTTATAAAATTTCAAGTATTTTCCTTTACAAGAATTGTTAATATATAAAACAAATATTTAAATTAAATTAAGTAAAGCATTCTCTTTGAATTAAATATATTTTCAATATATAAAAGTTGTTAATAAATTAAATAAATATTTTCTAGGAATGTAGATCACGATTTTTTTTGTGTATTTACCCCATAAATCAATTTTCTGTGACCTTCTATGTAACCGAGAAATTTGATTAGTCTGCTATTTGCTTTATCTCATTCTGTGATAGCTCCTAACTGATACGATATGTAAACAATGTTTTATTGAATGAACAGAAAATAATATCTATTAAAGATAAATATTTTTACCACCCACAAAAAACAGGGTCCAAAGATCCGTCAATTACTGAATATTTAAATATAGAGGGTTCAAAATCCAAAACATGTCCTAAAATCCTAAAAGATATTCAAATTCTGAGAGTACATTTCTTGATATTTTTAGATACAAGAAGCTCAAGCACTTTGTTTATTCACATTTTGGCGTATAATCTCCATGTTACCTTGAAGAAAAATATTCTTTTTCTTTTTGGATGGTGGGACCCGCCCCCACACGTGACATGGAATGACGCAAAAGGGTAAAAACAATTGCAGACGTAGATCTGAAAAGTTTATTTCAATATATTGAACATATAATATATGCAGATTTTTGGCTTGAACTTTCTATTGGTTCTGAATCTTTTTTGAATTACCTAATGAATTTTATTCTCCATATTTAATATATTTTTTATAATTTATTTACCTCTTCGTTTAAAGAGTGATTAAATGTGGGTCAACGTAATCGCCGACGCCTTGATATTCGCTTTGTTTTGTTTTAAGCAGCAACAAAAAAATGAAAAAGAAACAAACAAAACAAGTTGCAAAAAAAAAAATCTTGAAACCAAAATTTATTGGCACAAAAAGAAAAACTGGTTTCTCGGAGGGGTTTCCTAAGTGTTAGTCGTTCGTTTAAACTTCAACTTCAACTTCAACTTGCACGTTGTCAGTCCAATTTACAAACAAATATAAAGCACGGATTCAAGACCGAAATTGGCTTCGATTCCTCTTAAAGATTTTGTATTTTGTTCTGATTTAAGAAGGTACTTAATTAAGGTTGCTATTTAAATAGTTAAACAGCTAACTAATTATAATGCCAGCTAAGGTAATGAACAACTGTTTGTTAGTTTTGCACAACGAAAATGATTAAGCGGCTAAACAAAGTACTTATATATAAGTTTTACTTAAGTTTTAGCTTAAATTCTTAATTTTTTTACAATTTCCGGCTTGACTTGATTAGTTTTTACATGAATTCTCTTTGCATTTCATTATCGCCTCAATTAAATTATATTAGAGGCATGCATTAATATGATCTCACTCTTGGCAGGCTTTTCTGCTATATAAAAAAGTACACAGATATATATATATCTGTGATTCATGTTGTATATAGTATAACTATAGCTTTTATACAGTAAAGATCAAAGAATTGTGCTGATATGCTGTCAACTGTGGTGTGGCGCCTTGCCTTTGATGCAATTATCTTGCTTTCCTGGCGTAATTCAATAGGTATTCTTTATACAAATTGTTATATTTTCTGTCAGTTTAAAGTTTCTCATATTGATTCTCACGGAAAACTCAATACATATTAAATGTCTGAGCGAAACGTTGTCCTTGTTCTCAATTGCGTTGATCTAATAAAAAATTTATGGTTAGTTTCTAGCTCGACTTTGAAATTTTGTGGGGGTATTGATTTTTTTCGAAACGCGTGGGCTTGATTTGTGGCGAAGGAGAGTTGATATTATATTTTATATTGATTTTATTTGTAGTAATGAAAAGTTCAAGGTAGAATAACTACTGAATTAGATCCTCTTTCTAATATTTCTTATATATCTCAAAGAGTTTCTAAAAATACCAAATAATTTCACCACCCCACGCGATGATTCAGGCATCTTAAAGTATCTAAATCAAGTGTATTCTCCTATCTTAGCAGGTCACTTATTTTATTGTTTATCAGCACCAGGAAAACCCCGAACAGTGGAGCATGCCACGCGCAGATGATAGAACATTTACACAATGCATGAACAGCAGGAAAACTTCGAGTTCAAGCACTTGTCATCACAATCATATCTTTTGGGGGCTTTATGTAAGCGAATACAGCTAATTTCTACGTGCAAAACAAGTTTCACGTTGAGTTGTTGTCAAGTGCTTCCAGTGAATTCTGGACCTGTTGACGACTTTCTCCCGGAAAGTGGTTGGGATGTTCCACCTCCCCAATTGAGAAAGTTGCAAGGCAATTACAACGATATCTTGGGGCATAAATAGTGATTATTGATGTGCAATTGCTTAAAGTATTGCTTTTAAATGGATTTTGTTGGAATGAATGTTTTCTGTATAAAGTATTATTCAAAATATCAACTGTAGTTCCTTTTTGGTGTAACGATACCTACTTATATTTATTAATCATTAGTTTCATATTAAATCAAAAAGTTCGTTTGCATTTTCTTAGTAATTGATGGCCTGATGCCTTGAGTATTATTTAAAATATCTAAATTAGTACGTTTTTCTCTTAAAATATAATTAGTTATTTGTATTTATTACTTGTGCCTTGCATTACTTGTATATTTATTATGTAGGCACAAGGCAAATACTTAAATACTCTTGACTTTGCCATAAAATAATATAAAATATCATGACTTTGATACGATTTATTACACTTCTCTCTAAAAATGTTTAAATTCCTCACAAAAATAAGTATTAAACTACTTGTGTTTTATTTTTTACACCAAAAGTTATATTAAAACTAAAGTCCTTTATTTTACAGGATGTTTTTGCCAGCAAAGTCATTCAAAGTTCCAGAGTTTTCCCATGATTTCGTCTTGCTTTCAACGGGTACTAAAGAAAATACTTTACATAAAAGCTGCTGGCAGCGGGGGTTGCTGGTGGACTTCCCTGACGTGCAACAGGTGTTGCTCATGCAATAAGCTTCGCTGCTCCTGGTGTGTCACGAGGCCAATTATCCATGGGGAGGAGGGGGATGTTGTTGCAATGCAGCCAGCCAAGTCTGGCTTCAACATTTCCCGTTTGTACGGTCTAATGCTCGTTGTTTCCATTTCTGTTTGTGCTTCTGCCTCATTTATGTTTCTGTTTCTGGTAACTTGCTCGAATTTGTTTTGCTTCAACTGCACATGGCAACGTGTTTCTCCTCCACCGATTCCTGCCACTTGCCCCTAGGCTCATGTGTCTGCTCTCACGTCGTCGTCGTCGTCGTATTTGGTATTTCTAATCGGTTTTCCCCTTGACTCTTGTTTTGGTTCATGTTGCCTCTCGCCTTTTCCTGGTTTTGTTTTGGGATCATCTTCGTTTGTCTGCAGGTTGCTTGGTGGATTAATAAGAGAGGATAGAGATTCTATCTCAAAAAATTCATGCAGAACCCTTCTGTGACCACTGACGAGGTTCCGAATCGATCTTACCATCTCCTCAACAGAAAGATTTCTAGGGATCTTCGTGATTCTTTAGTTGAGATCATAAAAAACGAACGATTTTTATAGAAGCTCGAAGCTTGAAGGTCCTCGATATGCTACACAGGCTACAGGCCTTCTTAAAAACCAATCTATGGGCGTCCTGAACTAAGTGAAGTGAGGAAAAGATGGTAGATTAGCTGTGAGAGCTGGCTAGATTGGGTGGAATTTGATTGTTAAATTCCACCCAATCTATCCAGCTCTCACAGCTCTACCACCTTTTCCCCTCTTCACTTAGTTCGTAATTACTTTCAAACCCCAATGTAAAGGTAATTTGTAAATCTCACAATTTATAAATCAATGAATAATTCAAATTTGTTCTTTAGTATTCACAATACATCCCTTTTGGATGAGCACTAGACTCACGATGGCATCACTGGCCGCCAGCTCTGGGTCTCTCCACATCGCTCTCGGCTGGCTGCGCCGCTTGCTCAGGCCAGCGTTTACACACACTCGGGCAGAAGGCCCTACACCTACGTAGCAGCTAACCAACACATGGGAATATCGGACCGACTGGGTTGCCGCCGTGTGAATTCAGTTTCAGTCGTTTCTTTATACTTTTCCGAATCGGACGAATCGTCGTGCTTCTCCACCTCTCTTGCCTGCTTTCGGAAACGGAGTCCTCCGATAAGGATAATACCCGAATCCGGCCAAAAAGGCTCCTGCCGCTAGTTTTAAAAAGTAAATAACTGAGTGATATCATTAAGAACTGTAGACATACAAATGGGATAAGGTTCCTCGTAGAACTTATCAGGAAACGGACATCGAACGAATCGCCATGTGCGTCGTGGTCGTGGTCCTCTCTCTCTCTGCATTCTCTTTCTCTTAAATTATTTCTCTAAGCGATAAAAATACCGCGTTGCTTATTTTGTGTTTATTTTCAAAATAAAACATTTTTGTTGGTTAGGAAGTGAACTCGAATTCGTGACGTTTGCATTTTCTTGCAGAGAGAGAAATGTAAAATGAAGAAAAACCCATCCGAAATCGTTGACCGAGTGACAAAGTGAAGGTCTGGTGGGGCACAAAGAACCTCGCTTCTCAAAGAATAACAACAAAAACAGAAAAACACCGCCCTCAATGGTCTCTAGGAATGCATTTCTTTCCAATATTTACTTGTCCAACGCCTTGCTTTAACATCGTTTCGGTTTTCTTTGTTCGTTACAGAAATTCTTTTCCGTTTTTATATGCCTCGTTTCATGGGTCTGTTTTCTTCACTTCTGCCCCTATCCTATCCAGAATGCACCTGGACAAGAGGAAGAATGTGTGTGGATGTACGGTTCAACTTCGATAGGTGAAACTTTTTTGAACGAGTTAAGGCTTTTCTTTTAGATTTTTATAGAAATTTTGTTTAAGAAGAATTTTATTTAAAAACTTTGAAGACTTTAAAAGTCTTTGATTCATTTTTTCTTTAGTTTTTCTGTAACTTTTGATTTCTGCTATTTTTTCTTTAGTTTTTCTGTATCTTTTTGATTTCTGCTAATTCAAAACACATTTTTATAATTGAATTTCTTGAGGATCCTCTGTATCTTTACTCATTTGGAAAATTGTGTGAATGCATTGACGTTTCCTGCTCTATTTTTGTTGACCCTCTGACTGTTTGTAATTAAAGTTTTCCCCGAAAATTTGTTTATCATTTTGCTCAGATGTTTGTTTGCCTTAAAAAGTGTAGAAATTTTCTGCTGCGTGGGTGAGAAAATTCTCCTTCATTTCTGCAGGCTTTTTTCCATTTTCTGGAAAGCAATAAGAATTGTTTTCAAGACTTTTAATGAAATTTAAATTTAAATAAGCATTGTGCTTTATGGAAATTATTTTATAAAAGATTATTTTACAAGCAACTAAAAAAGTGCTTGTTAAATATTATTAATTGTTCTGTAATTGTTTTCTCATTCATGTAATTAAAGGCAACAGACCGCATTAATTGATCTGAAATTTAGCTAAAAATACAAACTTTTAATTGCAGTTCAATAACAATAATCATTTATTTCGGTTATTTTCCTATTGTCTGTCTTTATTGAGCTGGTCTAGTGATCATGCTATTGCATAATGTATCATGATTCATGATCAGATCATTTCTTATCAATAGAATAGTAGAGCACGCATCCCCTAATCAATGAAATTATGGACACGCGCTGAGACTAGCTAAGAAAGTGAAACCTATATCAGGTGACACTAAAAACAATTAAGCTTAAATATAATTAAAAAAAATTTTCGCTTGCTTTAACAGATTTATTTACTTTTGTAATTGAGTTCGCTTTGTTTTTAGTTTAAAAAGCTGTTTAAAGCATGACACACCTTTCATTATTATTGTATAATAATTAATTTTTATTTAATATGAGAAACTTTTATAAATCAAGGCTCATTCTTATCGTACACTGCAATTTCCAAGGCCAATAACAACACCTGATAAGGAAATGAAATCAACTAAACATTGTTGAAGGTGGTGTGTAAAAACTAGAGAAATAAATAAATAGAGAATAAAAAGTCACTTAATTATTGGAATTATTGAAAAAAACCAGTTAGGCACGTTTATAGAATGCAGTCGAACAAAACATTGCACTTTTCCTTATTATTATTATTATATTTGAGGTAATACAGATTTAAGAACTAATTAAAATATTCCACTCATTCTGCTTCCTATTAGCTAATCGATCCTTAAATGAGGCATCTAAAAGTCACTAATTTCTTGCTTAAATATTTATCTGCAAAATTCACACCTTTACTTTTTATTGGCCGAGAGATAACGTGATTTTTGTTGTGTTTTCTGTTTATTAATTCACACCTAATAAGCAGCGTAATCAAATACCCAACTAATATATCAAAAATATCATAGAAGCTGACGTAGAAATAAAGGGGTTTCGTATATAGCCAAAGATAAAGCCATATCAGTGGGGAAAGAGATGTGTTTTTTATGTGGTCATTGAACGTTTGTTTTTGGCTAAACTAGAGCCAAAGATAAATATTATTTTGGGGAATCCATTTAGGTATTTGCGACTTTAATTATTCAATTTATTAAATAAGCTGAAAGATTGTATAGATTTTTTGTCTCATTTATAGGATTTGCTCTCCCCTTTTGTTTATATTTAGTTTGCACAACTGTTTGTTTCCTCTCTAAACTATTCTGTCTTTGTGTTTTTTATTTTTTTAATAACTCTTACTCTCCACAATTATTTATGCAAATTTTTCTATCGGCTTTGTTTGGCTTTGTTCTCATTTTGTCAACAATGCCCAATGTCAAGTTCAAAGTTCTCCAGCACAACTGACATATTTAATTGTTAAAATTGTTGAATAATTATATTATGTACAACTGGAACAGCAGCTTGTCAAACCTTATTTGGTTAGCTTACAATAAATCTGGCTTATAAAATAGAAACAAAAAATAAAGAAAAAACGAGGGTTATTTGTAATTGATATGCCGAACATTTGTGGGGGAAGTGGAACTGGAAGTTCAAGTCTCGTGAAGGTGAATGAATTTCCAAAGATTCACTTGGTGAATTTCAATTACGTATTTGCTGTACTAAAAACCGGAGAGTACAATAAACCCGGGATCAGTGTTAGTGAGTCAAGAACCCATTGATAATTATTAATATGTTCGGACATCAGTTTCCGCTTGCTTTCAAACCGCAAATTATTTCTCAATTTGATGCGATAAAAATAACCGCAGAACCAGAAATGTGCATATAATTAACGAATGCAGTTTGTAACAAATAAAAAGTATATATATTTCAGTGACAATTTCTCAAGTTCTCCAGCGATAACCCCGCTGTTTAACCTCATCCGAAATTCGAGAACAAAAACCTACTTGTTGCCAAGAGCCAAGGTTTGTGTTACTGAACTGAAAAAAAGACTGAAAAAAAAGGAAAAGTGGAATAAAATCAATGCAATTTCCATATTAAATTTATGCTAAAGTCATAAGGTGATTTTGTCTGTTCCTGGGCATTATTTTAATGAGTAATTGCGGTGTGTATATACATAATAGCATAAGTACAGTCTTGCTAAGACTCATATACCAGTTTCTAGCTTTTGTTAACCCAATTACTGAAGTGTTAACAGCTTAAAGTGTTTAATTTTAGCCTATATTGTTGTACTTTGGATCAACTTAATCAGCCTGCCCAGCTACCCGCCTCCGATTAGAGTCTAAAGTACTCATCTCTAACTATGTAGTATATATACATATATGTTATAGACGAACACTTGAACTAGAAACTGAAATTCCTTATCAAAAGTTTGACTTGGTTGCTCTATGTATTTCTATAAATAATCTCTAAATATTTACAAGTGCGTAATTGTTTCAGTTTTTTATTATATAATTATAAATTTCATTTGAATTTTGTTTTAAATTTTTAAATTCCACAAATTTTGATGCCTCAACTTATTTTTTGTGGTGCAATTCACTTGGTTGTATATTGTTTATGGCTTTGTTTATATCTTAATGGCAGCTAAATGGCCAACTGGATTTAATTTTTTTAATGGACTGGTTTTTCTTATCAACAAACTGTAAAAATGGTTAAAAAAATGATTAATGCCAATGTTGTTTTTGGTTTTTTTTCTAATGAAATCGCAGCAGCAGGCGGAAATTATTTAAATATCAAACGTGTGTGTGGTGGCATGAATAATTCGGAAGTTGAAATTAAAAAAAAATAAATATACAATTTTCTGCGAAGTTGGAATAATTTTTCTATGTGATTTTAATTAATGAAATAATTAATTATTCTATATAGGAGTTTATAGGAGTTTTCTTTCGCCATTAATTACTTTTATTCTTACTTGATATTTATGCTACATTTATTGCTTAAATCTGATTTATTACATAAACAATTTCCCAATTAATTTGCTTACATTTTTCATTGATGTTAATTTTTTTTTTAAATTAAACTCTTTAACGCTTTCTCGGCCAAGTCAGCCATGTTACTCATCATCCGTAAATGGAGATTTCGTAACATAAATTTACACTTAACTTCCGCATTAAAGCATTTTTTAAGTGCACTCAGGCTGAAACTGTTTATATATGAAAAGTCTCCTATATTTAGCCTGTTTATTGATACGCTAATTTACGCAAATACGTGAGCATTTGAGGGTTAATAAATAAAGTTTTTTTTCGTATGCCTCAGCTGGTGGCTTACACTTTGTTGCTTGGAATGTGTGTGCCTTTGTGCCTCTCCCCATGACCCATTATTTCAATTAACTTGTAAACACTTTACTCCACTTATCGAGAACGCCCAGAGAAGACAACTCGACATCTCGGGGGGGACTATATCTATTTGCAATTAAAGTGCAGCTCTCTCTATCTTTGAATCTGTCGAGAGTGTGTGTGTGTGTCTGGGCACCCAAACAAAAGGCATTTGGTAAATTGTTTGTAAACGGGGCCATTAATTTATTTACTGCGAAAACAATGACAATTGAACAGAAACTACATACATTTCTTCTTGATGGTCCTAATATAGTTTTTCCTGATTGTTTTGACTGTTCAATTATTCTAAGAGAGGTAAGCGGAGGCAGGGGAATCCCCTTCTGCTACCTCAGCAAAAATAAAGCAAGAACTTTGGGTGTTTCGTGTGTGGAAAGAGTCTACTTAACTATTATTAGTTGATTACCCACATCATTGTTTATAAGCTGTCAGAAGTTGGGCTTGTACCTGGCCATTATAGGTAATTGAAGTTCAGGGGGCTATAATTCGATTTGGGAATTGGATAGTTAATAAAGATTCAATCAAGCATGAAGTATTTTTGGGTTATAAATTAATGTCAATAATGGATAGCTTTCTTTACTAATTAAAGTTTTACCTATCAATTATCAATTATTATAAAGATATAATATTTTTGTAAACAGCAGTATCTCTCATAATCTTGCTGATAATTTTTGCATAACACTCCTTGAGATAGTTTTCTCTATAAAAATTCTTGAGACTCCTTCAGCCTTTCTTTGCTCACTTCACTCACTCACTTTAGAAAAAATTCCACTCTTCAGATAGTCTTATATATATTTTCTGATTACAGTATAAAGATGTAATACTATATAGTATATATACCCCATATATATACCTTTTTGAAAGCGTGTCGGTATATGTTTTCAATTTTGATTGATATTCAGGGCGTCCGCTGACGTCGACAATGGGCAATTCTCAATTGATAGCCCAATGGATCGTCGTGGATCGTAAATATATATACAAGTTTATTATAATATTGGTTCCACTTTATCAATTTTCCGTTGGCATCCCTATCTCTATCTCTGTTCTGGCTATCTGTCATCTCATTCTCGCTATCGCCTTGGCGGAATCAATCAGGGGGGACAGCCCAGCAACAGGAGATAGAATTTCCATGTTCCAATTATATAGTATATAGAACCATAAAGGGGGCGTGAAACTATAGTTTCTATTCGCAGTGCTCGTGCTGGAATTTGTGAATAACAAAAAAATACCTTTAATTGTCGTGAGGAAATATTCTTCAATTAATAATGACTGACTTTTGACTTTGCGATCAGAGTGAGATCACAATTTAAATAAAGTTATTTACACGATTGCTTGTAACTTTAAAGAATTTTTACTATTTTTAATGAGACTTCAAATTATATAATGATAAAATGATGAGAAATGAGTTAACAAATATATTTTTAATATTTTTTGATAAATAAAAATTATATATTTACTATTTTTAATGATAAAATGATGAGTAATGAGAAAAAAATTATATTTTTAATATTTTTTGATAAATAAAAATTATATATTTACCATTTTTAATGAGTAACAATGAGATTTTTACTATTTTTAATGAGTAACAATGAGATTTTTACTATTTTTAATGAGTAACAATGAGATTTTTACTATTTTTAATGAGTAAAAATTATATATTCTCTATTTTAAATAAGAAAAAATTATATTTCTATTATTATCATTAAGTAAATAATGATAATAATATTTCTATTACTTTTAATGGACAAAAAATGCAATAATATTTTTTTTTAATATTAAATCACCCAAGAATGCATATCTAAATACAACCTCCAGAACCGTTCATAAATAATTAAAATAAACTTTAATAACACACTTTAATGATGGCTAATAAAGATGTTATGGGCGTACTGTCTATCTTTCGATCTCGTGCCATTGCAAAAAAAATTGCAGTGTGAAATTAAATGCCATCGTTCGTCGCCTATAAACAAAAGCAGATCTCCAATTACGCCTGACTGAGGCACACGAACATCCCAACCGCCGCCGGCTGCCCATCGACAACAAAAGCGGTGTAAACAATATATAAACAAAATAATAATAGCAAACGAAATAAACAACAGCGGTAAAATAAATAATAAGCGCAGATAAGCGCAGTAAAATGCTACACAAAAGGCGACAACTTGTTAAATAAGCTAATTAATTTTATTTATTTTAACATACTTGTGATACTAATTTTTTGGATAAATATAACAGTTGATAATGTGCGAAAAACAGGGAAAAAATGATAGAGAACTTAAAAATAAATCAGGAAAATGTTTAAGAAAAAGGAAAGGAAGTTAGAGACAAGTTTAGACCCAAAAGATTAAGATAAAAATTAGAATTTTAATAACATTTTCAATTCAGCTAGCTAGCTTTTCTATTTTTGTATTGTATATTTATTTAATTATTTAATTTATATTTATATTAATTGTATAATTAATATAAAATAAATTTGTAATAATTATACAATTGCTTTATATATACAAATATGAGTTTGCCATAAAAAAGACCTTTATTATTTATCTGATGGCACCTGAGGGACTCTCCACATTTTACAAAGAAAAAATATATATAAATAATGCTTTACGACGACATTTCACTTGCCGCTGTTGTCAGTCAATGGCCTCTTTAGAGCTTTGCATGTGGCACGCCACAGATCCATTTCAACAGTTCTTTGTTGCTCCATCAGTCGTCGAGGGCTTAGGCCAGAAAAGCTCTTACATATTTTCTATGCTCATATCATTGGCATTGACATTGCTGCGGGCGGCCTTTAGTCCTACAGAAATCTATAATTAGTGGGTGCCTTCAGTCAGATGTATCTACAGAGCCATAAAATACGTAGATACTATTTTGTTGAAAAGGGTACAGAAAAAACACTGAGAATGAGAGTGAATGACGGTCCCTGTTATTATATTTGTCTGGAGCTTAATGGCTTGATTGATTGTTAGTTTTATGCCGATAAGGGACTTTTGCCGGAATCAGTGATTAGGCCGTGCCTCCTCCTAGCCCAGAACGTGAACGCTGATACATTTGTATGTGGGTTTTATTTATGTTTGTACAACTTACGCATAGATTACCTAACAGCCAAAGGAGGAGGAGTGTCAGGAGGTTATGACGCTCGTGATATAGATATATACTATATATATATAGAGGCCAACTGTCGTCATGAATATGCGAGCCTAGCTAAGTAGTATATATGGATATTCACAGCCAGACCAGACAGTGACCAATTTTCTGGCACACCACTCGTTCGTTTCCATTCTATTTCATTTCCATTTTACTGCAAGACTTGGTTTGATTTTTTTGTTTGCTTTTTTTTCGCAAAAAGAAATTATATCACGCGCCTGATTTCCATATTTATTTTGTTTTTGGGTGTGCGCTGGTGTGTGGTTTGTGCCCGTTTCAAATGATTTTCAATTGGTTATATATTGATGGATGGCATTTTAATGAAGCGTGAAGCGATGACAACCGATTCCTGGGTTCGGTTCGGGGTTCACTTTACCCACAACGACATGGCAACAAGTGCTTTGGGGGGCTCGTTCTTGATTCTTCAACACTTTTAATTGATTTATGTTTTTTTCCTTTTTGCTCTATTTGTTTATAGATCCTAAGGCCACCGCTGGACATCAAAATGGAAGTGTAAGTATATTATGAAATATGATAATTGCTTGATTTTTGTGATTGATGATTTCTTTTGATTTCTTGAATGAAAATAAATATAAAAAGTGGAAAATTTTAAGGATTTAATTATGGCTTAGAGTGGTGGATGATTTATCTAGATTTTATTTGATTTTTATATTATTATTTATATAATAATAAATTATGCGAAGTAGAATTTGCTTTGATTTTAAAAAACCCTTGGAAAATCTATTGAAAAATGTTGAAGAAAGTATTTTGTGTCCAACTATTAAGGCTGAAATTTATTTAGCTTACTTTTAGACCCACTTTTAATTTATTTTAAAAAATCCCAAAACCTGTAACTCACATTTTACTTTAAAAATACATTTTTAAAATTTGAAAATTGCTTAAAAAATATTTAGCCAATACTAATTCATATCATAGACCTACTTTTAACTTGTTATAAAATCCTAGAATGTGTTTTTCACATTTTACTCTTTAAAACTACATTTTTTAATTTATAAATTGCTTTACAAAATATGAACCCAACTCAAATTCATATATATCATTAGTATTATTTATGCTACTTTACTTATCTTGTATTTTTTTATTACTTTTTATCCCCAGTGAAATTGGTGAACCACCGCAACCTCCAGTGAAGTGTTCCAACTTCTTTTCTAATCATTGGAAAGGCCTGGTGGTCTTCCTAGTGCCCCTGCTATGCCTGCCCATCATGCTCCTAAACAACACACCCGTAAGATTTGAACTTTTTAAATACAATATAATAATATAAATTAATTATATTAATTAAAAATGTATTTAATTTTTCAGGAATATCGTTGCATGTACCTGCTTTTGGTTATGGCCGTGTTTTGGGTGACAGAAGCCTTGCCGCTGTATGTGACCTCCATGATACCCATTGTGGCCTTTCCCATAATGGGAATAATGGTGAGTTTTTAATTTAAAAAAAATTAACAAATATTTATACTAATATTTCTGAAATTCTAGAGCTCCAATCAAACCTGCCAGCTGTACTTCAAAGATACCCTGGTCATGTTCATGGGCGGCATTATGGTGGCCCTGGCCGTGGAATACTGTAATCTGCACAAGCGTCTTGCCTTGCGTGTAATCCAAATCGTGGGCTGCAGTCCCCGAAGGTGAGAAAGATTTTATTTTAACAATTTCAATTTGATTTAATAATTTTTCTTATTCCCTGTTTAGATTACACTTTGGCCTGATTATGGTCACCATGTTTCTGTCCATGTGGATCTCGAATGCCGCCTGCACGGCCATGATGTGTCCCATTATTCAAGCCGTGCTCGAGGAGCTGCAAGCCCAGGGTGTGTGCAAGATTAACCATGAGCCCGAGTACCAAATTGTGGGCAACAACAAGAAGAACAATGAGGATGAGTGAGTTTATTAGTTTTTATATTTCAAATTAAAACAATACAACAATAATTGATTTGATTTCAGACCACCTTATCCCACGAAAATCACTCTCTGCTACTATCTGGGTATCGCCTATGCCTCGTCATTGGGCGGCTGTGGAACCATTATTGGTACTGCCACCAATTTGACTTTTAAGGGTATCTACGATGCTCGTTTCTCCAACTCCACCGAACAGATGGATTTCCCTACCTTCATGTTCTACTCGGTGCCCTCGATGCTGGTGTATACGCTTCTGACCTTCCTTTTCCTGCAATGGCACTTTATGGGTCTGTGGCGTCCCAACAGCAAGGAGGCCCAGGAAGTGCAGCGCGGCAAGGAGGGTGCTCATGTGGCCAAGAAGGTTATTGATCAGCGCTACAAGGAGCTTGGCCCCATGTCCATTCACGAGATTCAAGTGATGATCCTGTTCATATTCATGGTGATTATGTACTTCACCCGCAAGCCAGGCATCTTCTTGGGCTGGGCCGATTGGCTGAATACCAAGTGAGTGGAATTGTTGATGGTTTTATATGGAAATCCATATTAATTATTAAATTAAATCCTTTTTTTGTTTCTAGGGATATTCGCAACTCAATGCCCACCATTTTCGTGGTCATCATGTGCTTCATTCTGCCCGCCAACTATGCCTTCTTGCGCTACTGCTCGCGTAGCGGTGGCCAAGTGCCCAGTGGACCAACTCCCTCGCTTATTACCTGGAAGTTCATCCAGACGAAAGTGCCATGGGGTCTGGTTTTCCTGCTGGGCGGCGGCTTCGCTCTGGCCGAAGGCAGCAAGGTGAGCGGCATGGCCACGCTGATTGGCAATGCCTTGATTGGATTGAAGGTTCTGCCCAACGCTGTCCTCCTGCTGGTGGTCATTCTGGTGGCCGTTGTCCTAACGGCTTTCAGCTCTAATGTGGCCATTGCCAACATTATTGTGCCCGTGCTGGCAGAAATGTCCCTGGCCATTGAGATTCATCCACTGTACCTGATCCTGCCCGCAGGCCTGGCCTGCAGCATGGCCTTCCACTTGCCCGTGAGCACTCCGCCCAACGCTCTGGTTGCCGGCTATGCCAATATTAGGACCAAGGACATGGCCATCGCTGGTATTGGACCGACAATTATTACCATTGTTGTCCTGTTTGTATTCTGTCAGACCTGGGGCCTGGTCGTATATCCCAACCTCAACACGTTCCCCGAGTGGGCGCAAGTGTATGCTCGAGATGCGCTGATGAGTGCGAATCGGACGATTTAGGTGGTAATTAGGAAATCCTTTAGGGTAAAAATCAATCACAACAGAACACAGACAGCAATGGAAATCAATATTGAATATATTAGGAAAACACTGTACAAGATGAAGTGCCTTTGTGTGGAACCATGTTTAAACGATATAAAGAGATGCATTTTCGGAAACCTTTTTTATATATATATATGTACACACATGAAAACAACATTAATGATTGTGTAGCGAAATACTTTCGAAGAACGAGCCCAGCTAAGCAATTAAACCACAATTAATGTTACTTAAGCGTTGCATTTAGCATAAAGAAAATATTAAAAAAACAACAAAACGCGGGATAAAGATCGTTCAATTATATTTGTAATAACTAGACTGAGAGAACGTACATACATGCATATATATTTGTGAAAGGAAATTGAAATGAACAACCTACTCGACTTACTTGCGATTGCGAAACGAGAGCACACACAAAAATAGCCTTTAGTGTAAGCTTAAATGATACTGTGTACATTTGCAAATGATTTATGTTTTATATAGTTTGTAAAAGAAAATATCAAATACAAATAAAAAGCTCAAAACAAACAATTTTAAATTATTTGCTTTTAATCACAATTCAAATCATACGCCCAATTATATCGATAGCGATATTTTAGAAGGGGGTTCCAATTACTTGCAACAATTGAAAACCATTATCTGGTTGGGGCAACCTGTTGCTTAAATTATAATTATAGTATAAAGTTGATACTAAAATTATTATTTAAGCACTCACCTCGGATTTTATATTGTTTATAGTATATATAGTATATAGTGAGTGCTCGCGCCAATATGCTTAAATGATATCGATATCCCGCTGATATATGCTTTACTTCTGAATACCGATTACTTTAATAATCGATAGGTTTTTAAAGTTTTAAGGGCATTGCTTAGGGAGACCTGTTGCTCATATTCAGAAACTTTATTTATTTATTTAAATATTCCTAAAACGGCAATACGTAATTAGAAATTATATATTGAATTTTAATAAATAATATATATTATATACATATATACATATGGTATATACTTTTAATTTTTAATTTAACAATCAAACAATATCAAAGAATTCTCCTCTTCAAAAGAAGAAACCACCAAAATATAAAAAATCTCTATTTTAGTATCAAAATATAAAGAGTTTATTGTATATGTATGTGCATCCATTTGCATATAATTGTATTTCGTGTATAAACTAGGACAATTTTGAATATCAAAACAAGATACAAGATACAATAATTAGTTATTTAATTTGATTTTAGCCCGCAACCAAGGTAGCCGAAAAGCAAATACGCTTTTTGTTGTTAAGAGTCGTTGGAGTTGGGTGTTGTTTGCTGCTGTTGTTGTTGTTGGAATTGTTGAGTTCCAAATGGGTTTAAACCGTAATTAAGGCCAAGAGAAACCAGATCTGGTGTATATATTATCCATGATTAGAACTTGGAAGATTTGGCCAGATTGAGAGCTTCGGTCAACATGCGTCCGAAATCGGCATGAACCAGGGTGAAGTTCTTCACCGCACGCTCCTGCAGGAACTGGCTGGCGTTGTTCAGATGATCGGCAATATTCTGCACCAGACGCTTCTTGGCGCACTTGTCCAGGACGTGCACCCAGAAATCGGTGACCTGGCCAAAGTTATCCTCAGTGTCACCGCTGCTATAGCGATAGACATCGCCGGTGACGGGGCAGCAAGTGGATAGGGCCCTGGCCCTGGGGCATTCCTGCGGTCCGTTGAAGGAATTGGGGAAATAGTTGGGAGCACCGTCCTGGTTGTCGGTGACATTCATAGCGCCATCACGCTGGAAGTTGCTAATCTTCACCTTGTAGGGACAGTTGACGGGAATCTGCAGATAATTCGGTCCCAAACGATGGCGATGGGTGTCCGAGTAGGAGAACAGGCGACCCTGGAGCATCTTATCGGGCGATGGCTCGATTCCGGGCACCAAATGAGCCGGACTGAAGGCGATTTGCTCCACCTAAAAATAACAAATAATAAATTGTTAGCAAAAAACGAAGTAAAACATTTATCGATGGTGGACATACCTCGGCAAAGTAATTCTTGGGATTACGATCCAGCACCAACTTGCCAACGGGAATCAAGGGGTACTCCTTGTGCGGCCAGATCTTGGTCACATCGAACGGATTGTACTTGAACTTCTTGGCCTCATCGAAGGTCATCACCTGAATGGACATGGTCCAGCTGGGGAACTTGCAGGTCTTGATCCTATTGTACAGATCCCGAATGCTATAGTCCGGATCGCTGCTGGCCAACTGATCGGCCGCCTTCACATCCAGATTCTTGATGCCCTGATCCGTCTTCATGTGGAACTTGGCATAGACGGGCTCGCCCTTGGCATTGACCAGCTTAAAGGTGTGCGAGCCATAGCCGTTCATGTGGCAATAGCCATCGGGAGTGCCGCGATCGCTGAACAGGAAGCTCACCTGATGCGTCGACTCCGGACGCAGGGTGAGGAAATCCCAGAACATATCAGGATCCTTCAGATGCGTGGTGGGATTACGCTTCTGGGTGTGAATGAAACTGGGGAACAGTATGGGATCGCGGATGAAGAAAATGGGCGTGTTGTTGCCCACCAAATCCCAGACACCGTCCTCCGTGTAGAACTTGACGGCAAAACCACGAGGATCACGAGCAGTATCGGCAGAGCCGCTCTCACCGCCCACCGTCGAGAATCGGATGGCCAGGGGAGTGCGCTTCTTCACCTTGTCGAACATCTTGGCGGCACAGTACTTGGTGATATCGTGGGTAACCTCAAAGTAACCGAAGGCACCAGCACCCTTGGCATGGACCACACGCTCGGGAATCCTCTCGCGATCGAAATGGGACATCTCATCCAGGAAGTTCACATCCTGCAAAAGCACAGGTCCGCGGGGACCCACCGTCTGTGTGGCATCCTTAATGCCAATGGGTGCGCCATGGCCAGTGGTGATGGCTCCAGGGGAGACCTAAAAAAAGGAATAATAAAAAGGATTTTAAGTAAAAGATTTCTTAAGGGAAATTTACATATTTTTGAACACCTAATAAAATCCCTTATAAATCATCAAATATATATATTTTCTTCATCAAACTCTTCTTAATTATTCTTAATTTTTTACCTGCTACGTTGCACATATTCTGTTTGATTTTTTGTTACATAATATTTACCAGTTCAAAGTGTCGCCTAATCTTATCGAAGCTTTAAGCGATAATTCTTTTTTTGGGGCAAGCGGACTTTCATATTTCTTATTTATAATCTATGGACGCTGTCAGGAACAAAAACATAAACATAAAGATTATAAAGCTTTATCACTTTGCAGGGGGTCACTTTGAAAAAAATATATGCAAGAAACTTTAGTAAGTTGCAAAATAATTGCAGGGGGTTTAAAGTATTTTTTGAGGAATTTTTAAACGAACAATAATGAAATTCATACGTTAATACAACTAATTAAAATATTAATTGATTAGAGGGTCACTTTGAAAGGTGTTTTCGAGGCACCAAAAATATTTGCAAGGAATTTTAGTCAAGTGAAAAATAATTCCAAGGGTATTAAGGAATTTACAGGAATTTTTCAACGAACAATAATTAAATTCAGCCTTTAATACAACATATTTCAACAATAATTGATTGTAAATTAACATTTTTGAAGGTAACCCCTTTAAATTCCTTGAGTTTGTATGTTAATTAATAACGCCTTCTTAAAAAATAATAACAATAAATTAGTAATTCTCAACGAAGCAAAAAAGCAGACCTGAAATATCAATTAGCTTAGCTAAATGTCCCTCATTTATCAAGCGGATATCTTTTTTTTTTTTTGTATTATATCAAGTGTCTTTTCGATGTCATTATCATTATCTTCCTGTGTTTTCAATTAATTTCCCTGGGGACTCGCCACTCCCTCATTTATTTTGCATGCAAGCCAGCCACTCATTATAGAATTAACTCAAGTCAAGTCAGTCAGTCAAGTCAATTTTGCAAAAGTGTCACAAAATGCACACTGTTTAGATAATGCTATGGCGAAATTCGAATTTGAAAGCATTTCTAGAACACTGTACATATATTAAAGAGTTGGTTTATAGAGGTGTTATCTATTATATCAAACTGAACCCCCCTGTTGAGGTGTCAAATTTAAGCTGCTGTTTATATTTCGCTACAAAGTTGTTTAGGTGAAGTGAATTACTAAGAGAATTATTTACCTTTAAGTTGAATATTAAGAGCTCTCTTGGGGTTATCTATTTTATATGATCTTTATTCTTAGAAGTCGCTTGAGTCAAGGTAAATTAAATATTATTTAAAAAGAGGATTTACTTGGAAGTATAAGATGTATTTTTAAATAATATTTAAAGAGTATTTACTTCGCATTTACTTCTACAAAATGGATATTAAAATTACAAAGATTACTAAAATTTAAATATATATTTACTTTAATAAGCATTACTTGTTTTTTGCTGGAATTTCCAAGTTAGTCCTTCAGTAAAATTGCTACCAATGGGGTATCTTGAGTATACAGTACGCTTTTTAAGCATATTATTATATATATATTGATAATCCTTAAGATTAAAAAAGATATATATAATATATAAAAGCTGTTGTTTAATTTCAAGACTCTCCTCAATAATTGCGTTGCATTCATTAGCTAATTTGACATTCAAAGCAGCTTTTAAGCTTAGAATTATATCATTTCTTTGTGTGAACTCTCCTTATAAATTCTTTATTTTATTTTTATATTTTTTTCAAGACATTTCTATATAAGTATATGGCTTGTCTGTCTACATTTCTTTTCGTTTTTTTCTGCCTCGATTTAATCAGTATTGTTTGCACTTTGAGACAACAATGTGGAGCCACTTTCAGGGGGTACGGAGAGATTCAGATACGAAAAGTGAAGCAAAACCGGGGGAATGGAACTCGATTCACGCCCCAACAAGTCAATCTGGTTCGTATCGGGCCTCCTATACTATATACCTTCCCAGTGAAGAGCAACTTTAGATAAGAGAACCTCATACGATCTCGGTAAAAAATAAAAGAATGCAAAAATACATGGGCTACTGAAAAATGTATCTTTCTTAATTGCAGCTTGTCATCGGTGAAGCGAACAAACAAAATGTTAATGAGGGCAGGCTTACAAAAAGAGCCCTGTGCATCTGATAAATATTCTAGGAGAGACAACATTGTCTCCTAGATATCATTTATTACCAGAAACTGAGTCATTTGAAGGGCAGAAAAATATGAGAGATGATTAATTTTGATATTACAACAGAGATTTCAGGGGAAGAGTTGTGAAATTATAGTTAAGATTACAGAAAAATGGAAAAATGCCTTCATATTTTTAAGATAGAAAGAAATTTACGCAAAGAATTTGAGTTTTGTGTCTAAATATCATCAATATTCGATTATATTTTTTTCAAGGGTTTACCAACATTCTTAAGCAAATTAAATATTTTATTTACATTTAAAATAGTTTTTTCAAGAACTAAGAAATATTTTCTATATTTTTTTCCCATTTTATACGACCTTTCTCAATTTATTTGAATTAACAAAACCGATTTTTTCTAGAATTGTTACCAAACTCTTGGTTATTTGTGCGATTCTCCCACTATTTGTGGAAACAAAGAACCCCCGCAACTATGATTATTTAGCGAAACAAAGGCAAACATTTAATTGCCTGATAGAATGCAGTTTTCACAGTTTCGTCATAGAAGCTTGAAAATCGTCTAAAACAACACGAACCAAAAGCAATCCAACCAAGTAAACTTAGCTACAAATCGGCTCTCTTTTTCTGGGTCATTTTGAAAAATATTTCCACATACTGTACTCAGGGGTATTGCATAATCAAATTGGAGAAAGAAAATTTGCGAAACGCATTTCCCGCTCCAAGTCTGGAAAGGTTCAAGCCCAAAACGGGTTTTCCTTTAGCCGGGTTCGTTGTCTCGTGATCGAAGCGGCAGCAGCAGCATTGCAACCAGTTTATGCAACATTGAGCCGGTCGCCAGCAGAGTCCATTGACTTCCCAGTGATTTTCCAACCTCAAAACAAGTCGTCTATATGCATTTATCATATATATATGTATATATATATAGAAATAATTGTTATTGTTTGTTTTGTGGTATAATAAAAGTAGGGGCTTAACTTGGTAGCTTTTTAAATGATTTCTTTGACTCATACAATTTAATGCGGTCATAATTTTGTTTACGTGATATATAATTATATTATTTTTAAGCCCTTAACAAAGAAATAATGAGTGGTCTTGAGTAGAACCCTTTTTTAATTGAAGACCTTTAGTACTTCCCTTTAATTAGTTAATAAATTTAATTGCATTTCCTTTGCCACAAATTAATAAAGATAATTGCATTTTCTTTCCACTAATTAATAAAGATAATTGCTTCTTTGTTTAAATTTATATATAGAAATATTTATTTATTTATTTATTTTATATTTATATTTATTAATTTTAAATATATTTACTTTAATAATGTTTTTAAATGTTTTTTCAAGATTAATTTCCATTAAAGTTATAAAAAGAGTTGTATATAATGACTCTCAATTGTTGCTATACCAATTTCTAAGCCAAATAGGTATTTGTTACTGATAAATATAATCTATTTGGGCCAATTACTTAGCAGGTTTTTTGATGCTTATCAAACTGAATGACATATGGCCTTAGCTTTGAATATTTGAGTTTTATTTATCGATTTATGGGGGTGCAGCAAAAAAGTGGAAAAATAAAGGGAAAACCCAATAAAATAAAGAAAAGAATAATAGATTCTATAAATAAAATTTATCTAATTATTTTAACCAATTTTGATATATTTTAAATACAAATATTTGAAATATTTTTGGGCATTCAAATATCAAAAATATATATTTTTTAAAACCATTTCTGCCACTTTCCAATTTCTAATTATCAAGCTTTAATTTTTCATTACTCAATTATTTAGTTTTTAATAAAATTATTCAATTTCCCTGCATTCTTTTACAATTATTCCATTAAAAACATAAAAAAATACTTCTCAAAAACCGTTTACTGTGTACTTTGTGCATTTTGCAATATTTTTGGGCATTAAAATATCAAAAATATATATTTTTTTAAACCATTTCTACCACTTTCCCATTTCTAATTATAAAGCTTTAATTTTTCATTACTCAATTATTTAATTTTAAATAAAATTATCAAATTTCCTGCATTCTTTAACAATTATTCCATTAAAACATTAAAAATACTTCTCAAAAACCTTTGCTGTGTACTTTGTGCATTTTGCAAGTGTATTTGCAATATTTTTGGACATTAAAATATCAAAAATATATATTTTCATTACTCAATTATTTAATTTTAAATAAAATTATCAAATTTCCTGCATTCTTTAACAATTATTCCATTAAAACATTAAAAATACTTCTCAAAAACCGTTTGCTGTGTACTTTGTGCATTTTGCAAGTGTCACGATTTTTCAATTTAAAATCATTAAATACCAAAGCTACAAAATGTATTCGAAAAACGAAAGCGAACACTTAGCACGAAAGTGCAAACAAATTCGAATATATAAAATATACAATGAACATGCAAGTAGTGCCAAAGTGAAATAGAAAATTGCAAAGTAATTTGCAAAACAGGCGGGCAGCCATAAAAAACACAAGAGGCAAAGGTTGGAGCTGCAAAAAAAGGGCCAATGCAAAAACCCAAAGTTAACTTTGGATTAGGCCCTCGAAATCCACCGGGAAAACTGATAAGTCTTATCAGGCTCCAATTCAGTTCTGATAAGATGCGTATAAATAAACAGAAAGAGAGCCAAGAAGAGAGGCGCAGAACAGAGAACGCGATAGCGACCGCTCTTGAACTTTGAACTGTTCGCTTTCGAAATGCACGATCTTTATACCTAGCATTTTTATATTATTAACCATTATTTCGATACAGAAAAGTACAGCATTATAGCAATCACCCGCCTTTATTGTCTTGTTTTTTGTTTATTTTATTTTTAACATCGCTTCGTTGTTTCCCGCCCCACCACCTCTTTGCCTTTCTCTTTTTCTCCTACTTTCGGGCCGGCACACAGACACTCACACACAATCACACACAGATTCGCACACCGACAAACACCAACACACTCACCGTTTGGGAGTTTTTGTAGTCAATCAACTGATTCGAAGCGGCATCGCGGTCAGCCATTTTAGCCAGAAATTTTGCGTTTATATCTCCTGTTTAATAAAACCAGAATTTTGTGTTCCAGAGCAGTTTTGTTCGGCCCTTTTAGTTTGCTTGCTCCGAGAATTCTGTCAGCTAAAGTCGCAGTTCGATTTGTTTATATCTGGCCAAAATAGAGCTGCGAAAAAATCGATTTCAACCATCGATACTATCGATTCTTTTTTATCGGTCAATCATGGATTTGGGTTTGAAAAAACCGAGCATTCGTCTTAATTATCCCATATTTAAAATCATCATCAAAAATAATCATCAAACTTGACTGAAAAAAAATCTTTAATATTTTTGTTTTGCTTTGATCTAAATGTAAACAGCTTTCATTCGAAACAAAAATAATTGATCAGCTGATTGCTCTCTCTCTCTCTTTTACTGCTGCAGCGGACAACGACCTTGGATGAGCGAACAGCTGATTGACTATTTTTGTTTTGAATAAAATCTCTAGTAATTATATTTTCATTTATAGTATTTAAGCAAAATAAAATATGAACTAGTTTTAGTTTTATATTTTATATTTTCGACGCATTGTTTATTTTCAATCAAATTAAATCATTATATTTTCCATTCATTTTTTATTCAATCAAAATAATTAACTTATTATTCATTAATTTTTGTCTTTTTCAGTCTTTGAATAACTTTTTTTTTATTAAAATATCATCATCACTCATTTCATATTTATTTATCTTCAAATGACATATAAATTAAAAGTGAAATACATAAATTTAACTAAATTCCAGGCAAATAAACCTTTCTTCTTCTTTCAGGGACCAACTTTAACACAATATATAGAGTCATGACAATTACAAATACAATTTTACAAGAGCAAAAATATATAAACAAATTATTTATTTCTTGTTGTAAATTCTAATTGTTATATTTTAAGTTTTGTTCTGTATACTCAAGTCTTTTAAATTTAAATAAATTTGTAATTAAGTTATTAAAATTATTTTCGTAAAACTAAATTAAACCTTCTTTTTTGTTCCACATTGATAAGTTATACTAAAAAGACAGATCTTATCTTATCTTAAAACATAAGCAAAATATTATTTCTTGTTATAAATTAGCTTAATGTACGTGACTTAATTATTCTTTGACTTGTTTTTTTATTAATTTTACCAGTTTTTTTCTGGATCATCAATAAACTTAAACGGCTCCCAGCGGATCATTCCAGATAAATCCGTTTTTCCGTTAGGCGTTGATTGAGGCTGCTCTGCGCACCGGCTTACCCGCCTGTGGTCCCGGCCAAATATATATCCATAGCCGTCTTGTTGATATGGACAAACTCACGCCTCCTTGGAATAGGCTGAATATGAGGCAATCGAGTGCCATTCACAGCGTTCAGGCTTAGGTTGGAGTTGGGATCGTCATCGTCGCTGGTGTACGAGGTGCTGCGTGCCCTTGGCGGTGGCGGTGCATCTCCGTTTGGCTTCTTTCTCTTGGCGGCTGCTGCAGCACTGGTAGTGGGCCTGTCGTCGCTCGAGGAGGAGGAGGAGGACACTGATGCTCTCGCATTTGATGTAGTATCCTGTCGCTGGCTGCTGCTCACATCCGAAATGCTGTTGGCCGATTCCTCACGACGCCTCTTCTCGTGGCCCCGGGCATTGGTCATTTTCGCGCGGTACAAGTTCTTCAAATTTTGATAGCAAGACATGCACAAGCTGCTTCCCAGTGTCATTTCCGGATTTATCATTTTTCCAAACTTCAACATATACGGATCTGTTATGGCTCGGCTTGGCTGTCTTAGCAAATGCGGCGATATGGCGCAGTACTTCTGCCTAGACCGCGGGGGGTCTGTCGATGTTGCTGGCGGCATCTCTGCAACTGTTCCTTGTTAGTTTATGGCTTGTTTTTAAAGAATTTTACATACTTTAAAGATTTTGGCTTCGTTCACAAAATTTTCCCGCTTGTGCTAGTGATGGGATAACATTCGATAAATGCAAAAACCAAAAACATCGATATGGCAAAAAGGTGAAAAACATTAATTGCACGACATGGAACATTGCTATTGTTATACTGCTGGAAACAAAAATTTTAAAATTGGAATCTCAGTTGAAAATAAACGCATTGACAACATATTTTTGAATAAATTGAACAGCCCAGAGCTAGTCGACTCAACGAAATATAGACAAAGATAGAACAGCCAAGACAGCAGCTGTTAACCAGACGAGTTAGCAGCCCCATATATATATTCGTAAAATTAAAAAATAAAAACAGCGATTTAAATTCAATTTATGAACAGAATAATTTGACGAATTCGGGTGTAAAATATAAATATACTATATTGGAAAAAGAATGCAAAATAAAATAAATAGGAAAAAGAAAACGTTACATATTTCATTCGATACAACTTTTTCTGTCGATAGTCTGTCGATGGTACCTGTTTCTGGCCATACCTGCATCGATAGGATCAGTATCCCATCACTAGCAAAACAAAGACCATTTCATCGTCTGATTTTCTTTTTATACAAAAATAAAATTAAAATTTCAAACATATACACATAATGTTTATAAATATAATGTAGTGCAACACATATATATATACATAGCTAAATACCAAGTGCAATCCCTAAATAAACCGAAATAACTTCAAATGGCAATCTAATTTACGTAAAAAAGAGACTACAACAAAAAAAGAAACGGCGCGTGTGAAATTTTTTCGAAGCTAAGAGAAGTTGAGGCAACAAAAAATAAAACCTAGAGAGAAAAAGCTAGTTACAACAACAACAACAACACATACACAAAGTAGGCCAACAACAAAAACAACGATAAAGTGAAGAAGCAAGCAAGCAAGCGGCAACAACAACAGACGCAAGAAGCAGAAACCTTGTAATTGTGTCAATAAAAATGTTTTAAATTATATTTCCTTTGGGGAAATGTGCGAGGCTCGGTGTGCATGAGAGTGTGAGTGCGACTGTGTGTGCGAGACAAGTGAAATTTTCTTTGTTTCCCTTTGCGGGGGAGGAAAAAAGAGTCAAGATATGAAGTTGCCTTGAAACAAAAAGAAAAAAAACCGCCCCCCTTAGCCCCAAAAAAAAAAATTGTATCTGTATGCGTGTGTGTCTGACTCGTTGTCTGCTCGTCGATGTATTTGTGTGTGTGTGTGGCAATGAACGTTGAGCAACAACAATAATTGAATATTTTGTTGGAATTTTTGCCTTATTTATTATGCATATATACGCTGTTTGCTTGCTTTTTCACCTATAAAAAAGAAACAAAATGCAAAAATGATTAAATATAAAAATGTGTAAAGTGTTTTCTCTAGAGCAAAGCTATGAAAATGTGCGGCCGAAAAATGAAAAGCAACAAAAACAGCGGCTTTAAGGCTGCTGGACAGGTTTCCCACGGCTAAAAGAAAAAAAAGGAGCAACAAGACGAAGCCGAAGAAGAAGAAGCAGCAGCAATGCGTGAAACGCGAAAGCAAAGTGAAATTCATGACAACAACAACAACAGTGACAAGAGCGTAGCGGCTAACAGAAACCGTTATTCAACAATTTCTTGAATAAAAAAATCATACAAGTGAAAGAAGGCACAAAAATACTGGTTTACACAAAAAATATATATATATATATAAAAAGAAAGAAAGAAAGCAAAGAAAAGAAAAGAGAGAAAAAGTTGCAGCACGAGAAATTTTATACGTGTATCTCTCGCTCTCTACATATGTATGTGTCTCTGTGTGTGTGTGTGTGAGTGAAGTAAAGTGAAAAGCAATGCTGAAAGGAATTACAACAAAAACAACAGCAGCACCGAGTTTACAATAAATATAACAGTAAACGGATTTAAGGGCCACGCGTGGGAGGCAACCACAAAGAAAGGAAACATTTAATATTGGAATATATCTCAAGGTGAGTTTTTGTATATTTTAAAGTGTTGGTCTCAAGAATCAGGGCTTTAATTAAGCTGTTGCCAGGTTGTGGTTAAGAAAAAGAGAGAGGGCGAGAGGAGGTCAACTGTGCTGTGTTTGTTTCCCTTTTTTTTTGAGATTGCCAAATGGCTACAGGTGGCTTATTAACAGTTACTTTCTTGATAACAGCTGCTGCTGCTGCTGGCTCTTCTTTGCTTTCTTTTCTTTTGCCCTTTCTTCTTGTTGTCTTCACGCTTGTTCTTTTCACGTTAAGCTCTTTTTTTTTAACTTCTCACGCTCTTTAAAAGAATTTCGGGGTTTTTTTTAATGTTTTTGAATCTCCATCAAATTAACGGTAAAAGCCCATCAATGATGGCTGAAACTGGAACTGCTTTTCAATTTCATTCATTATAAAAAAGAAGACTGTCTTTAGGAAATAATGATTTATCATTAAAGAGATTATAGAACTTGATTATAATTTTAGAAAATACTTTTTTTGAAGTCTGAGATGCACTTTAAAAAAATAATAATTAATAATAATCAATTATTTATAAGTAATATATATTTAAAGTACAAATTAGCATAAATAATAAAAATAAATAATTAATAATGAGTAAATTATAAATAATTAAAGCATAAAGCAGAAACTAGCATTTATTTCCCTTAAATTCTCTATAGGAGCATTTATTTCCCTTAAATTCTCTATAGGAGCATTTATTTCCCTTAAATTCTCTATAGGAGCATTTATTTCCCTTAAATTCTCTATAGGAAATTCTATAAGAAATTCCTATCGAGAAATTAAGGAAATTAACCACTTCACCTTAAATTTCTTGCAAAAATCTTTTTATCTCTGATAATACAATACAATAATAATATAATTTAATCTCAATATTAAACGTACCTTCTGTAATTTCTACTTATAAACTTGTAGAAATTAATAAAGAATTATAAGTGAATAATAAAATGCTATTAAAATATTTTGAAGGGTGTTAATATTTATGAAATCTTATGATTTTTTTAAATACTTTGATTCTTACTAAAAGATGTACTTGCTATTGACTTTTAAAAGAAAAAACATTAAGAAATAAATCCAATGAGTAACAAAAAACTGCTCACTAAACACAATTGGTAATTTTATTTGATTTAAAACAAAAAAACCAATAAATATCTGACTAAGAATTCATTAAGAAATACATATTTATATTTAAAACATTTCCAAGCCTTCGAGCTAAGCAAGTAGTTATTAATATTGACAATTTTTGTTTTGTTAAATATTTATTTTTGATTTACAAGCCTATCTTAGTGCTGCCTTGACGGCTCTTTATTTACTTGAGGCTCGTCATGGATGCCTGTCATGGATGTATCAACAAATTAATTGAATGTTTAATGACCTTAACATTCTACTGAATTTATATTTTTAGCAACTCATATGCACTCGTGCATTCCCAAATGCCAATGTTTGCATTGCTTAAACAAATAGTTGGAATACTCACTTCTCTGGATTTTACTGACCGCTTGCAAGTCACGTTTCTCGGTTCAATTTTTGTTATCAGCTTGTAAAGCGATACTGGGGATGCTTATGTACTATATATCATATATATATATATACATGTGTTTAGTGTATATTTATGCCTCTCCTAGGAAATAGTCTAACTGATTCATAAATTACTCAAGGCAAACCAAACAGAACATGGAAAAGCTAAGGGAAAATGAGCAAACATGTAATGAGTACATAAAAGTAATACAGTAAAATATCTATAACCTAAACTCTTTAGGGAATTTTTATTAAAGAAAATATAAATACATATATTTAGACGTTTTTTTAGTTAAATAAATTTAAATTGCAAAATGTATTTCAGGGCAAAAGAAAGTCTGCAAAAAGCAGATACAAAATCGTAAGTCCTAAAGATTTGTTTCAGATTCATAACTTATTAAAGCTTTTTTTTAATTAATTTAAATTTTAAATACTTTTTAGGATTTATTTTTAGGGTTTTTTTTTCGTATTTAAAATATTTCATAATTAATTAAAGCTTTTTCTTAGTTAATTAAAATTTTTAATATTTTTTAAGTATATAAAATAGCAGAATAAAAGGTATATATCCCCTTATCCTTAGGATTTATTTCCTATTTAAAATATTTCATAATTAATTAAAGCTTTTTCTTAGTTAATTCAAGTGTTAAATATATTTTTTAAGTATTTAAAATAGCAGAATAAAAGGTATATATCCCCTAGCTACTTTAAAAAAAAAATCTAATTAAAGCCCTTATAAAACCCAAAAAAAGGAAATATTTAACACTTTAAAGTGGTTTTACTTTATTAAAAATATTTTTCATCTTTTCAGTTTCATTTAGTTAATAAAATCTTGAAGAATAATCAAATTTAAAGTTGATTTTTATTGCTTTTGTTTAACTATTAAAATCGTGGCTGGTTAAAACATTATTTAGGGTTTCCTTCTAATCTGTAAATCGAAATCAGGCAAAGAATTTCCTCAAAAAAAAAACTGATAACGGTGAACGGAAAAACAATTATTGCTTTGTAATGTTTACAAACCCAACGAAATGTTTGATTTGCTGATAAATCGTTATGGTTTTTGGGAGGGGGGAGGGGAAATCGAAAAGCGATTTGAAACGAATTCAACTGCGTTTGTTTGCCCTGTACAGCTGTGCGCGATTCGTTGAGGTTGATAATTAGTTGTAGTCAATCCACCTCCCCGTAACTTCCCCTCTTTGTACTTTAACCCAACTACGCCCATTGTACGCTTAAACGGTTTCTGTGTTCTTTCTTGCCGCTTTTCGCTGAAAGCTAAAAAGCTAAAAAAGCGTTTAACCGGTTTGTTTCGAAACAAACAGAGAAAACCGAAAACAGAACAAGCCAAGAGTCTTAGCTTGGCTATCTGTATGCATGTGTGTGTTAGCCAAGTTGGCCTCTGATGAATAACGTTAACTTTGAAGATATATCTGTTGTTGTATCTGTATCTTCGGCATGGAAGTTGAGCGGAATCGATGGGGGAGAATAGTTATGAGCGGATGACACTCGCGAGAAAAGTTCTGACACATTGTTATGGGGCCATAAAAAATGCGGTAAATACTTTGGGATTTATTTTTTGTTTTTGCTTTGGGTTTTATTAGGTTTTTACTTGGTTTTTTTTTAAAGGTTTTTTTTGAGGTTACACATAATTAGCCAATTAGTAAATCAAATTAATTATAAACGTTTATAATTAAAGCTTGAAAATATATTTTTTGTATATTTTATAGAATTTATTTAATATTTTTGACTAAATAAAAATCAAGGAATTTTAGAAAATATTTTATAGAATCTATTTAACATTTTTGATTAAATTCATATCAAGGAATTTTAGAAAATACTTTTTTTAAAGCCTGAGATGCACTTTAAAAAATAATAATAAAAATAAACAATAAGTAATTTATATTTAAAGTACAAATTAGCATAAATAATAAATATAAATAATTAATAATGAGTAAATTATAAATAACTAAAGCATAAAGCAGAAACTAGCATTTATTTCACTTAAATTCTCTATATGAGCATTTATTTCCCTTAAATTCTCTATAGGAGCATTTATTTCCCTTGAATTCTCTATAGGAGCATTTATTTCCCTTAAATTCTCTATAGGAGCATTTATTTCCCTTAAATTCTCTATAGGAGCATTTATTTCCCTTAAATTCTCTATAGGAAATTCCTATCGAGAAATTAAGGAAATTAACCACTTCACCTTAAATTTCTTGCAAAAATCTTTTTATCTCTGATAATACAATACAATAATAATATACTTTAATCTCAATATTAAAAGTACTTCTCTGTCACTCAAAGATATACAAAACAAAGAAGAAAGTTGGGCACTATCATTTATTTCCCTTAAATTCCTATACAGAAATTAAGTAAACTTACAACTTCACATTAAATTCCTTGCAAAAATCGTTATATCTCTGAAACTTGGTAATTAAGCAATATTATAATCATATAATTTAATCTTAATATATGAATATATATATGTCACTCAAAGATATACAAAACAAAGAAGAAAGTTAACTATCTTGGGCACTTTTAAAAGCCTTATCTGATAGATAGCGCATATCAGGTAATTTCATTGTGGCATGAAATTAAGAAAGGTATCAAATTTCTTTCGAATTATCCACTTAATCAATTTTCGTATGCAATATATTAATCCGTGCTATAAATAAAGTTTATACAAAAGAAGATGAGGTGCACAAAAAAGCCAGTTTAAAACGTGTTTGGCATATAAATCCATTACTGTCACACGCTGCGCAGCTGCCTTGGCCAATAATAAAAATTTCACCAAGACCCTGAATTGTGGCTTCGGCTTCCACTACAAAATTTACTGAGATAAGAACTTGGCCCGTTAAAAAAATAAACTAAACTCCCATCAATTTGAACTTTGGTCTGTGAAGTTTCCGTGGATATAGAAGTACTCATAAATTCAAGTTGGAAACCCCTTCTATTTGCTGCTTCATTTCACTTCTATCACATGGCTAAGCTCCCCCAACACCTACCCTCCACCTCGTCGTAATGTTTTCCCTTTGCCTTTTTTTTCGTGGCAACAACTATAAATTTACTTTGTCTGCCCTTTTTGCCAACTTTTGTTTACTTGGTTTATTTTTAGTGAGTGTATACACCACACACTCACACATGCTGAGAAATCTAACAATTTACCAACTCATTTGCTGACTAGACAAGATTGGGAAAAATAAATACAAATCCATACTTAAACTTCCTCACATTTCGCTGTCATATTCAATTTTGTATTATTATTTTTTGTATAGTCAGGAAACTTGCATTGTAAACAATTCTATGAGTCAAGTATTAAGTATTTTTGATTTTGATATTTACAACTTTTGGTTTAATTATTCTCTTGTCAAACTTGTTGTTTGTTTTTTTATAATTTTATTGTATGAATTCATTTAGGTTCTGTTCAATTTGACACCTGTTGAGGTGTGAAATGAATTTTTAAAGTTACAAAACTCGTGTTACAAAAGTTGAATGAATGAAATATAAACAAACGCAAAAAAAAGGTAAATGAACTTTGATAAAGAATTTTAAAATGGAATTTATATAAAATAAAAACAAGTCAAGGCTGTGAAATGAATTTAAATCTATTTATACATAAATAAATAAAATATAAACAACAAAAAAAAGTAAGTGAACTTTAATAAAGAATTTTAAATGCAATTTAAAAGGCTTATTAAATAAATTAAAAACAATTCAAGGCTGTAAAATGAAGTTAAATCTATTTTATTTATTGAAATTTAACTTATTTATACATAAATCTATAAATGTTCCCTTAGGAAAAACTTTGCAGTTTGAAATATATAAAAATATCGAACTTTAAATAACAAAAAATGTCTAGTAAACTTAAATATAGAATTTCTTAACTTGTTTCCCAATCGTTTTTACACATAAAGAAAACGCCCATAAAACTGTCCTCCTCTTTCACAATTTATTTCTGTCACTCAACAAAAGCCATCTCAATGCCTCATTTATCAAATTATTTTCCATTTTTCCTCTCCACTCTCCACTATCTCCCCTCTGGCCCCCATGCATTTTTCCTATGCAATTTCATAATTTTCCTTGATTAGTTGAGTTAAGTAGAAAGCAGAACGGAACTGAAGTAATACCAAAATGACAATAATCAGAACACAACAACACATGCCATGCAAATGGTATTTGTGTCACTCATTTGCCGTGATCTAATTTCACATAATAATGGCATTTTTGTTACCTTATAAATTGAATCGAATGGCGGGGATCGAGTGTGACAGAGAGATGGTGTGAAATTTAGGTTAAATTATTACGATTCATTTGAATTAATATGGGAAGTTTCACGGTTATTATTGCGCTCAACGGTGCATGCAATATAAATATTTACCTAACAAAATTAAGTAAAATAAATGAATTAATATAAAAAGATACATATTATAATATACATTTTAAAAGCGATGAATCAGAGTTAAATTATTCCGATGATATGTGTGATTTATTAGTCATAAAGGCAGATATAATATAATATGACAAGATTTGTATTTGTTTTTGCTGCCAAATTGAAATCATAAAGTTGATGTTAATTCAAATCTATTTTAAAAACTTGTAGAAAACTTGTATCTCTATTTAAAAAAATAATAAACATTTGCTTGGCATATTATTTACACAAATTAATTTTCAAGTTTATATTATTATTATATATATATTACACATTTTTTATGACTCAATCTTAGGGTTAAAATTTGAGGAAATTACAATTTGGTATAGGAAAAAATCTGTAAACATAAATAATAGTTATTTAAAAAATCAAAGGTAATTAGTGAAATTATTTCAGGGAAATTCCATTCCACAAATTAACTTCCAAGCTTATATTAAATATATTACACATTTTTTTATGACTCAATCTTAGGGTTATAATTTTAGGAAATTACAATTTGGTATACGAAAAAATCTGTAAACTTAAAGAGTAATTATTTAAAAAAAAACAAAGGTAATTAGTGAAATTATTTTAGGGAAATTCCATTGAATTCATGAATTTATAATGATTTAATAATACCTAATTACGAGCTTTGTAAATTATTAAAATACAATTCAAAAGGCATTGCAGTTTTATTTTTTGTTTAAAGATAATTAAATAACCATCTTAATTATTTCCAGGACTTTTTTGTACAAGAAATTTCGCTTTTAATGTATTACATAAACAAATTCATTTCCTTTGTCGCAAAAGTTAGCTATATCTTTTTTTAAACTTTCCTTAATTATTTGAAGTTTTTCTCCATCTGCTTTAAGCCTTTTTCCCTGGTTTCCTATGCTGTCTTTTTTTGCTTTAACTCTTTCTCTTGCATATATATATATATATATATATATAGTATATTTCATAAACTCATAATTTCGCGCAATTAAATCATTGTTCATGCTGGCAAATTGACTTCAAAAAGCTATGAAAAAGTACCTCAACAACAAATACAAAAAACACAAAATCATTTAACAACAAAAATAAAACGAAACTTTTGCGGCAATGAAAAAAAAAAATAACAACAATTGCAAATAAAATGCTAATAAATTGAAATTAACAAAAACAACAAAAGGGAAGCACGACAACTGCCGCATTTGTTGTTATTGCTGATGTTTATTGCTTTTGCTTTGATATTGAATGAGAAATGAGAAATGAGAAATGGTAGAAAGAAGACAAGGCAAGACAGCCGGAGAAAGAGGTAGAGAGGAGAGCAAAAACGTGTGCACATCGCGGTGCGAAAGAGAAGGGTGTACGGCCAGTCGTTGACATTGTTGTTATCTTAAATTGTCCCGCTTACTTGCTGTTGTTGTTGTTGTTTTTGTTGTTCCTTTTAGCTTCTGTTTATTTGATTTTGTCATCTCCACAATACTGAAAACAGCAGCCAGTGCCAGAGGGAGATGACAAATCGCAAAACGATTGGAGCATCGCGCCGTCTTTGTTACGCCTTGTGTATTACAACATTTTTTTTTTGTTCTGTTTTGTTTTTGCTTTTGCGGCGGCGGCCGACGACATAAATTCTAAAGATACAGATACAGATACAAGCAAGCACACATTTCGAGATACAGATACAACGAGTAAGTGTGTTGTTGGCCCCCAAAGGCGCAACAACATCAAGTTCTCAATGATCTTTCTCGTATCTGTCATCATTATCTCCATTTATACGGATGATCATCATCTGCTGCTGTTCGCATTTTGGCGCTTTATTTTCATTCTCTCACAAAAGTATCTCATCATCTTGAGCTTTTCTTTTCGATATATATGCAAATTAATGTATATTTCCGAACAAAACAAATAAAAACAAAAACAAAACCAAGTGATTTCTGTATTTATTAAACATGAATCAGTCTCAATGATCTCGTTCAGGTTTTTATTGTTATTTAATTGGTAATCAAGGAATTTGTAAGCAATTCTGGATTTGAGTTTTCTATAATATTAAATGGAAAATTTGTAAATACTTGGATTTGGTAATAAATCAATATTTTATTATTATTTTGTTTGCCAACTGGTTTTGATTTTCTTTAGTTTACTAGAAATTCCATGGGAATTACCTTTAGTTTGTGGGGGTTTATGGGATTCCCATAAATTCCATTGAAAAAGGGTAAAATACCAGAAGCTGAGAATTATTTATAATGAGACCTGAGAGGGTATTATTTATATATTATAATTACACCAAATTCCTAATATTTACTTTAGTAAATCAGCTGAAATGTTTCAATTGAGTTTCTGGCAGGCAAAACCACCAAAAAAAACCATATGAAATACAAGGAAAAAATAAAGAGAGAACATTTTTATACACATTGTGTAGATTGTAGGGGTCAAGGCTATAAATGCTATAATGCTTTTTTGCGCTCTCTCTCTCTGACAGCAAAAGTGCAAATAAATTTGTGACGCATTTTTATATTGTTTTTGCAAATGATATAAATAAAAACACATGCACACACAGTTAAGGGGAATGAATTAAGAAAAGCGAAAAATAATAATAAAACAAACAAAAGCAAAAACAAAAGCGAAATGTGAGCGTCGTAAGAGCACAACGAACTTTTGTAAAATGTGAAATTATAAAACAAAGCAAGCCGCGTGCGAAATACAACACAAAAGCAACTAAAACAACACCAACACCCATTTCAACAACAACACCGATACCCATTACAACAACACCAATACCCATTTCAACAACAACACCAACACCCATTTCAACCACAACAACACCAATAGCTGCTTTTAGCAGGCTCAACAAATGCCAAATTAAAATGCTAAATAAACCGCTAAAAACAAAACAAGCGGCAATGTTTGCTATTTGCACTTGTCCACCTCTCCTTTCTCTCTTATTTTTTTCACTGAATTCAAATTGTTGTTGTTTTTATGATTGGTTGTTGCCATTTTTTGTTTTGTTTGTTTTAAGCCAAGGCCATCGTTTTTTGTTTCTTTTTATTTTCAAAAAACCCACCATTGGCAGCTGTAAAAATTAACATTTTGAATTGCAAATACTGAACAAAAGATAAAAGAAATAATAAGAAAACTGCAGTGAAAATAAAAGATAAGGAAAAACCTATCTTTATATATAAAATATTTGCTTTAACACGAAGGGGAGAAAGCTTTTTATGGTTGATTAGGATAGATTGTGAAGGCCTTAATGAGATACAAAGTTAATTCACATAAAGAAATCGAAAGGAATCACTTTTGAACCTTTTTTTTTTATAGAAGAACTTGATTATTAATTGCTGTGAATAATTATAGAAATAAATTAAGGAACAGTTTATTTGTGTAGTCATGCAAAATATCATTTTCTGAGGGAATTTCATTAGAAACGAATATGTACACACAAAATAATAATAAATAATAATAATAATTAAATGCTTTCAATTATTCTACAAACAAGTTAAGTACACACAAAATAATAATTATTAATAATAATAATTAATTGCTTTTAATTAATCTACAAACAAAATACAGATAATAATAAATAGTTGATTTACTTCAAAGAGTTCTTTAAATTCAAAATTTTATTTTCTCAAGAAAATTCAAGTGGAACTTCATAGTAAAATCAAAATGTGCACACAAATTAAAGTAAAATAATCAATAATAATAATAATAATACATAATTTAAGTATATTAAACAAACTACAGATAATAATAAATAGTTTATTCATTTCAAAGAGTTCTTTAAATTCATAATTTTATTTTCTCAATAAAATTCAAGTGAAACTTCATAACATAATAATAATAATACTTATTAAAAATATGCCTTTGCCTAAACAAAATAAAAAGCTAAAAGATCTATGAATAAATATATTTTATTTCAGTTATTTTCATATATTATTAATTATTTATAGATATTCATAAATATCATCTTTTATTTGAACAATATATATATGTATAAATATTCATAAACATCACCTTTCGTTTACACAATAAAAAACAAAGAAATACATTTTAAAATATTATAAAAACCAAAAGCCAGCTTTTATTTGGCCATTTAATTCAATTAACTCTTCTATTTGAAACTCACCTGACATTCACTTGTCTAGCTAATATTGTTTATAACCCAAGCATTAATTAATACAAAACTGACACTGCAAAAAAAAAAGCAATCAAGATTTTTACACATTTTCTACATCATTTGGTTTGAAATCGTTTAAAATCTGCCATTAGGTTATTTATAGTTTTCAGTTTATGCTCTGCTTTAAACAAATTAACAGGTCTGCCAATGCTTTAAACAGATACAGAAATATATTTACGTATTCGAATACATATAGAAAATGACAATTAACAATGTCGAACACGCCCACAACAACACCGATGAGCATCAACAAAAAAACAACAATAGAAGTGAATTTTGTTGAATAACTTTTGACGGAGAGCTCCGTCAGCAATTTGTGCGCAAATCGAAAAAAGATTTCTTGTTTTGTGTTTCTCCTACAAATTATTTGTTTTCCTTTATTTTTGTAGTATTTGTTTTTGTTTATAATAGATATGATTGTCGAGGCCTTTTGCCTTGAGCCGTATTCCCCGCTAATGTTTTTATCTCTGGCCTAATATTTTTGTGATAAATGTGCTAGGATTATTGTGTCCATTATTTCTTTATTTATTTTATACTATTTGCTTGCCAGCTAATCGGCAGACACGTGAGCAAAGTGTTCACTTGGGGTCTGTCATTCGGTTTGATTATAATCCCCCCGCGATTTGATAACAACGATTAAGAGCAGTTTAAAAAGTATTAAGTGCACTTGCCGGGGGGACTGTATTTTCGTTCAACTTTTTGTACTTTTAAAAAAATAAAAAAAAATAATGAACTCTGGCAAAGGCAAATCCACGGCTGTCGGGGGTCTTATCTCCATATGGCATATATGTACATATAGCATATGGTTGAAATTTGAAAAATCCGACACTGAACACGAGCCCAGAGAACTTGAGATCGTCTTATCTGTATTAATTTCTGTTTAATTTTAAACTTAAGGCCATATTAAAGTTTTTAAATTATAAATAAACAATATTTAGGTGGAATTAATTGAAGGAAAATGTTATAAATATGATAAATTGGAAATCGGTTTTAGATATTTGTACTTTGAAGAGGGGATTTCTTTTGATTGATTATTTAATTTATTAAAGGTCATATTACTTAGTTACTGTTAAAAAATACATTTATTAATACAAATTTATACATTTCCAAGAAAATAGTTGCTTAAATTGAAAATAATTTATTAACTTTTATTCAATTACATGAGTTCTGCTATTTATTAATATATAACTATATTTCAAGGCCTTTTAATTGGGTGTAAATTAATAATTAAATATTCAAGAGCTTTGAAATATATTAACAACAAAAATAAATCAGTTTTTATGTATGAAGAACTCTTTTAATTTTCATTTTATTTATAAAATACTCATTTAAATCATTGTAAATTCATTTTAATTAATTAATATTATTAATTTAATTAAATTACATCGTTTAAATATTTAATTTAATTCAGCAAATAATCTATAATTAATTTACTGCCAGCATACAAATATATTTAACTAAAATCAAGTCTTTGTATAATAATTATTGTAATAGTTCGTAGACCGTAGTACATCAACGTCCAAAATCAAGTCTTTGTATATAATAATTATTTTAATAATTACAATTTGTATAATAAAAAAATGAAGTTATGAATTTTAATTGGCAAAAGAAAAACGAAAAATATTTGAAGGTTAATATTTATATATTACATATATTTTAAATATAAAATATAATAAAGAAAAGGAAGTTATAAATTTCAAAATATTACAAGGCTAACAAATTTATATTTAATTTATTTAAACGCTCAATACCTTAATTTATATCCAATTTCCTCGCTTATTTCTTAGCCAATTTCCATGAGTATATTTTTAAGGTTATAGCCATATATTCTCGTGTCCAATTTCTCTCTCATTTTGGCCATAAATGAATCAGTTTTTGTTTTGGGGCATTTTTGTTCGTTGCCTCGGTTCATTGGAAAGTCAGTTTATTTTTGTGCACGTTCTTTAGAAAGTCGTTGAACTGTTTGCATTTCCCTCTCGCCCACTCTGAGTGCCTTTCGTTATCTCTCTCTTCTTTTTCCTACGAACATGAATATATATCTATATATATATTGTAAAAGGCGAGAAGCAATTTTTAAGTTTATTTGTTTTTAGCAATTTCATCATCGCGCTTGGGAATTTGTTAATATTTGCATGAAACTTTAAGCCATTAAAGGCCACTATAAATATTCCGAAAATAAGCTTTAACTTGGTTTTATTGCCCTCATCAAAAGGGTTAAGTCTTTTTTATTGTTTTAACAGTTTCATGGTTTGATTTGTTCAAATTGGTTTATAAATAAACCAAGAGTGCGGAGACTATCTTTGAGATACATTCACTTGGGGGAAGTCGTGACTTGTGGCTTTATCTAATTGCTGTGATTGAAATGGAATTTCTGTCTCCAACGAAACCATTTCAATTAGTTTAATTATTTTGGTATTATTAACTGTTTACAGAGAGTTCTTAATGTTTATAATTGAATGAAAAGGAATTTGTGAAGACATTTTAAATGTAAATCTGTTGAATTTTATTTTTATTTATGTTAAATTTATGCAACTTTTTTGTTAGCTAACTAGATCTAACTTTTATGGTTTTTATTTCTTTATATTATTGTTAGTTTATATAGTTTTTTAATTAATTATTTATTTTGTTTTTTGTTTTCTTTTTTGATAATTTTAAGTAGAAATTTAAATATAATCTTGCCAGTTGAGAATTCTAATTTGGGTTTCTTTGTAAATGATTTTAATTATTTTTTTAATATTTAGAAAACGAAATATTAATAATTAAAATAAGATTTCATCTCGATAAAAACAAATTAATGAAAATTATGACTTTGGGCAGTTTAATTTGTATGTTAATGACTTTAAAATAATAATTTATTCAGAATTTCTAAATAATTTATTGATCATTTAAAGCTATATTAATGATATTTTATTATTAACTAATTTTCCACACAAAATTTGTCTATGAAAAGTTAATTAATTGCAATTTTTCCTTCTTTTTTTTGCAGACCAACCACCATGGAACCCAACAGACATCACGAATATCAGACGCATCATCAGCCGCATCATCCTGCGATGCAGCAGCTTCATCCAACGCATCCACATCACTCGCAAGCAACGCACCACCAGCAGCCGATCCACCAGCACCACCCGCCGCCACCGCCAGCTCCATTGCACCAGCAGCAGCCGCAGCAGCAGCCCATTCACCAGCAGCATCCACATCACTACCAAAGCAGCAGCAGCAGCAGCAGCTGCACCATCATCCCACCAGCTCCACATCGGTGGGGAGTTCCTCTACCGCCGCCGCACCCGCCGTTATCTATGGCAATCATCTCCATGCCGAGGATCAACGTTCCCGGACGGCAATGTACATGAACAGGAGCACACAGTCGGGTGCAGGCCTGCAGGGTCCTGGAACCACGGCCCCGGTCCAAGGCAGTGATCCCCACCTGCAGTACTACACCTCAAACCAAAATTTGACGGTGAAAAAGATGCCCGATCCGCATCCCAGCTGGAGTTACAAGAGTCAGGCTGTGCCAGCTCCTGCGACGGCGCCTGGTCTGCGACATCATGGGAATCCTGCCATTTATGCCACGGGTAGCTCAGCCTATTGGCCGCCAGCCGATGAGCAGCTGCATCATCACCAGCAGCCGGCTAGATATACCTACGGCAAGCCACCGGCAGGCGGTTCAGGATCAAGAGCCATGCCAGGACCTTTGCCGGGACCAAATAGCCAGCGATATTACAGCGAGGACATCAAGTACTCCACTGTACCTGCCGCAACCAAGGTGCTAACCTATGCACCACCCGCCGCCGCTAGCTCCTCGTCCTCGATGCCCACCGCCAGCTCTGCTGCTGCTTCCTCCAGCTCCAATTCCTCATCCGTCCGCCACTATGAACTGGAGCATGTTGTGAATCCTAGTAATCCCAGCAATGAGCACCAGCAACCGAGTCCGAACTATGCGAGGAAGTGTCCGCCCCACTACGAGACACCGCCAGAGCAGAGGAGTGCCGGGGCGACACCCACATCGACGGGAACGCCGCCCACAGCCTCAACCACGTCCACATCCGCACCACCACCACCACCACCGCATCACCACCAGAGCCTATATATGCCGATGCCGACATTTAGTACGGAAAAATTCCAAACCACCGTGCACAATGCCATCGAGAAGTATGTCCGGGAGGCGCCAGGACCCAGCCTGGAGTATCCCAGAGGAGGAGGAGGAGGAGGAGCTGCCACCTATGGACGGGCAGCCGGTTCCTACTACAGCCAGCAGCAGCCGACGGTGAAGAGCACCAAGGCGACGGCACCGCCTCCGCTGCCACCTGTTGCCACCTCGAGTTATGTGAAACTGGAACCAGAACATGCTTCCCTTGCCGGCAGCAGTTTGCCGCAGCCCACAAGATCCTCGCTCTATCACAATCCCTACAATGTGGAGAGCCGGGAAAGCCGCGATACATCGCCGGCAATGTTGGCCACAGTTCCTGCCCCTGCGCCCCATGGTTATCCCACTAAATACGGCAAACTGATCCAGCAGCATGGATCTGGAGTGGGAACGAGTAGCAGTTCAACGCCTTATACAAGTTACTATCATCAGGGAACGCCGTCGCCAGCAGCTGGAGCGGTGGCCTCACCCACGCCAGCGCCAACGGGAACCAACAGTCACCAGCAGCAACAACAACAGCCCGCGCCATCGTCATCCTCTTCGAACTCAAGCACTGCAAACTACTCCACCCTGCAGGTATATCCACATGGACCGGATATATGCTATCACCAGCCCGGCAGTCAGTCCCAAGCCCAGAGTCAGCCTGCCAAGAAGACACCAGCTGCCGCCAAGCCCAACTATCGAGCGCTGATCAACGATATGCTGAAGCGCAGCACCGCCAGCGAGCAGGAATTGAATTTGCAGATTATCAAGAAGACGCTGAATATGGAGGCGCCGCCAAGGAATCAGCCAGCAACAAGCAGAGTTATCCAGCAGCAGCAGCAGGCGGCTGCTCCTCCCTCGGTTATTGCCCAACCAGTTACCTCAGCTCCAGTGCCACCACCATCATCAGCACTTCACTCACCTCTAGATTTATCCATGCGAACGGTTAAGCAGACGGCGGACTCCACTGCCGAGTACACATACCATCAGAGGCCCAGCACGACAGATCACAAAATGCCGCCGCTTGGTGGCGGCCTTGGATTGCCCAGATTTGATATAACGCCCAATTTCACGGCAGCCACTAGGCCAGGCGGAGCATCCTCAACAGCAGCGGTAATACGACAAGCGCCAGGTCCTGCTTTACCCGCCACAATTTCATCGGTTCCTCATCCTCAGCCGCCAGTGGCTGCGCCAGCTTTGGTGATCAAAACATTGCAACAAATGCGTCCCAGTGTTTTGGAAACGAATCCATATGCCAAGCGACAGCCGCCGCCGCCGGAGACGAGTATTGTTCAAGTGACGAAGCCACCAACGGAACTGATATTACCCACACCCTCGCCCAGTCCCCACAATAGCAGTAATCCCAATTATTTGGGCAGGAAGAGGCATCTGCAGGAGTACAATCAAGCGGCGGCCAAGCAGGCAAGGCTAGAGGCAGAATCTCTCTCTAACCCAGCTGCTGCGGCTGCGGCTGCTGCCTCAGCACCCACCTCAGTGGTTGTGGTGGCTCCAGTACCTGTGATTGCTGTCAACGAGCAGGCGCTGGCCGCCAAGCGGGAAAGGGAAATGCAACCCGAATCATCTTCCTCTGCAATTATCAATCCAATGCCCAAAATGGAGCCCCGAATACGCACCAAGGCGGAGCTCAAGGGTTTCACATTTACACCGCCCCCAGTACTGGTGACATCCACAACGACGACCAGCGCCAGGACTGCATCGCCGCCCAGGACGCCGCCTAATCACCAGATAACCAATCACATTCAAATCAAATTGGAACCAGCGCCGGCGCCAGTACCAAAAGCTGCAGACTTGGGCCTGGAAGATGAAGTGGGAGCCAATTTGGGTAATCTACTAGACTGGGGCAGTACCTGCAATAATCTCGTAGAGCAGCTGCTCAGCAAAGTGGTGGTCACAGCGCCACCAACCACCACCAGCATCAAATTGGAGATTAGCGAAGATGATCTGCCTGTGGCACGCATACTCAAGCGTCAACCTGAACCCGTGCCACCAGTAGCAGATGCCGAGATGTCAGCCACAACCCAACTGACCACCACAACGAATGGCGTCTCCTCATCCTTGGGCAATGGCAGTGCCCAGAAGAAGCTCAGCAAGGTGGAGCGAGAGAAGAAGCGTTTGCAGCAGGAGCAAAGAATAGCGGCAAGATTGGCACCCAAACAGGGGCAAAGTAGCTCCTCGGAAAGCGATACCACGGAGCTGCATAAGCGGAACACAGCCAGGCAGAAGAAACCTATGCTTAGGAAGGGAAGGACCCGGCAGAGGTCACCCGAAGCCGAGGCAGCCAGCAGCGATGACGACGAGGAGGACAAAGGGCAGCAGCAACAGCAGCAGCAGCAGCAGAAGAAGAAGGCCAATCAACGTCTAAGTCGCAGCCAGACTTCCAGCGAGGAGAATAAAACCAAAGCAGCCAGCTCTACCGCCAAGAAGGAAGTCAAAAAGGAGGCCAAGGCACCCAATAACAACAAGGTCAACAATAGCCACTCCGTGGCCAAGACCAACAAGAAGCACACAGAGGCCACCGAAGTGAAAACAAAAATCAAAGTTGAGGAGAATCAGGACAGCAGTTCCTCGGAGAGTAATGAAGAAGATGAAGAAGAAGACGAAGACGACGACGAGGAGGAGGAGGAGGAAGAAGACGAAGAGGAGGAGCCCGAAGAAGACGAGGAGGCGGAAGACAAGAAGATGAAGGAAAAGCCACGCGTAGGCCGTCGTCCTGGTCATACTCTCAACAAACGCATTGCCCACAAACTCAACACAATGACTCGCTCCAAGCATCGCAAAGAACTTGAACTCCAGTTGGCCAACAGCAAGGTTCTTCGCAACGACAAAATCATTCGTAATTCCACCACAAAAATCAAGAGGAAATATGTCCGCAAAGTGGTGGACAGCAAAAAGGATCTGATGATGGTTACGCGTTTGAGGAACAAACGCGGCCTAAACGCGGCTGACCACCACCTGGGGCTGAACGGTCGGAATGCCAAACTGAAGCCGAACAGCAAGGGGACGCCGGGAAAGCCAGCCAAGACCTCGCCACAGCAGCAATTGTACCTGGAGGAATATCGCTACAAATTGGCCCTCAAGATTCCCCATCGCCTGATCTCCATCAATAAACTCAACAAGGTGGCTGCCTCGCTGCCGGATCTGGAGCCGCGTGATCTTGGCCAGGAGCTGGCCTGCTTCAAGAGGAATAAACCCAAGACAAAGGCGGCCAGCAAGCAGATTGAATCCTCCAGCCAGCCCAAGTCCATTATCGATGTACTCCATTTGAGGGTGACCAATGGCAGCAGTAGTACTCCCCGCAAGACATCCGTTTCGGCGCCAGCCTCCACGAATCTGCAAATTCACAGCGAAACGTCACAAACCTCCGCCTCAACGTCACTCTATGAGCATCCCCAGCATCCCCAGCAGCAGCAACAGGAATCTGGTACGGGGGATAACCCATCCCTGGATGATCCCAGCCGCAGACATTTTAGTATTTTCGACACAAAAGTCCTGCAGAGTAAGACCCGCACTGAATCCAAATTGCAGCAGCGCCGTGAAATAATCCGTGAGATATTTGTGGGTCCCGAGCGGCCAGCCTCAGCGCCGCCGGAATGCGCCCAGAACGAGGCAGCTGGCGATGGTGGCGATGGTGATGATGCCATTAGCTATCAGAAATATGAAGAGTTTTTGCAGCAAATGAACAGCATTGTGAGTGGCAGTGACAACAAGCTGGCGCGCAGATCCCTCATGGAGGATCATTCGTCTGTCATAGCCCCGCAATGTCCGCACAAGAGGAAATATATGCGAAGGAAGGGCAGTTCCGGCTTTGATTATATACGAAAAAAGAAGCGACCCACTCAGACAAACACAAACAGCCAACACAATCAAAGCCAGCAGAATCATAGCCAAGCCCAAAGTCAATCGACGTCCAGCCAATTGACACAGCATCTCCTGGAGCACAATCAAAGTGCTGCGGATGAGCGGCTGGATGATACGGATAGCACCATTGCTGGCAGCAGTTTCCATTTGCCGCTGAAAATCAAAACCGAAATGGATGTGTGCCGGGAAATACAGAAATGGGTACTCAACAAGGGTGTGGGCCAGAGTACCATGCATAAGGCAGCTCGTCAGGGATTAATCGATGTGGTTGTCTATTGTTTGGATCGCATGAATATGAATCCGGATCAAAAGGATAATGCTGGCTATACGCCGCTGCATGAGGCCTGCACACAGGGCTGGCTGGAAATTGCCCGGATACTGCTGCAGTTTGGTGCCAATCACTCGGAGGCTGCCCAGTCGGGAATTAGGCCCTTGCACGGGGCCATTGAGAATGATCACGAGGAGGTGGTGCGTCTATTGCTGTCCTATGGAGCCGATCCGTTGCTGGCAACGTACTCAGGTTAGGGTTTTATTTTTGAATATAACATTTTTAAAGGAGATTTTTTATTAATTTATTAATTTCGTTTTTATTCCAGGTCAAACCCCGCTAATGTTAGCTTCAAGCAAGTTAATGCGAGGCATTCTGCGTGCTCATCTCAGCGATGCACAAAGTGCCGCCGCTGACATCAAGCCAATGCGATTCCATGGCCCCTGGGAGATCTTTGGTAAGTCTGGAAATAGTAAAACCTTCTCAAAAAACTCCTTATAACTATTTAAAACTCTTTTTCATAGATGCTAAGGAGTATGGTTATGATATATTCGATAATGTACCGAACACAGCTTGTGATATGAGCAGAGCTCTACGTAGAGAAAGGAAGGAAAAGGCCAAAAAGCAGGAGCAATCGCTGAGGATGAGCACCAGTCATAATGGCAATAATAATAATGGCTTATTACCAACAACCAAAAAGGAGGAGCAAGACCAGGAGCCACCAACGATCAAGCAAAATGGCGAAACCACGGGGAGTGCCACAAAGACCACAACGACGACGACAATGCTGGTTAAATTGGAGCCAGGCATTGAGGAAGATAGCAATAACAATAAGAACAACGATGAGCTGAATGCTGCTGGAAATGTTGAAAATAATTTAGTAACAAGCGTTGTGAATGTCAAGAATGAAGTGAAGAAGGAGTTGTTGGATGCTGAAACGGAAGCGGAAGCGGAAATTGAGGCAAATAGGCGTAAAAGTAGAAGTAGGCTAGACGACGATCAGATGACGGACAACGAGACAATGGATAATGAATTGAATGGTGATATTTTTGAATTTGAAGAGGCCGATGTGCCATTGCCACCACTGTACTTGCTCAAAGACGAGGGCAGTGATAAATGGGTATTACTCAATGATTTGTGCAATTTACTTAAAGTTAAATCCAAGGATACGTTGCTCAACAAGGTAAATGTAAAGAAATTTATACAAAATTTAAGGATGTTTAACTATAAAGTTAAAGAAATCTCTAAAGATTTGAAATCTATTAAAATAAAGCTTAAAATTAGCTCCCAAAGTTGTAGTACCTCAATTCTGCAGAGATTTCTTTGACAATCCTTTGGAAATATGTTATTAATTCCGCTCTTTTTCTGTAGCTCTGTCCCAATAAACAACAACAATGCACTGGCAGTCAGCAGTCAAAAGCATCTGCTCCGGGAGTTCAAAATCGATGATTTCCTGGAGAAGGCCACCTGCCTGCAGCTTCTGTGTGCTGGCGAAAAGCTGAACATGTTTAGCTCCTCGAAGGTTGTGCTCATCAAATATAACGACAGTGTGCGGAACTTGTTGGGCGTCAAGTCCATTTTAATGAAATTTTAACCAGAAAAACAAAAGGAGGAGAAGGAAAAACTTAGACAAATGATGAAACAGATGAAAAATAGATTGTAAAGTGCAAAGAAATGATGGAGAAAACTATTAGTACGAATATAATTATAGATTTATATATATTACTATACATACAATATATATATATATTTTAGCTAGTAACTAGTTTTTACTCACCCCTTAAAACCCCCAATCCCTACCGTCTTTGTCTTTGGAAGATAAAGTCGTTTTTTAAAAAAGAAAAAGGAAAAATTCAATTTAGAGCTAAGTGAGCAAAGTGATACAAAGGTGCTATACACACTCAAAACGAAGAAAAACGAACGAAACGGAAACGGAAATGAATGGGGAAATTTTAAAGAGAGAAAATCTGGAATCTTTTTCGAGAGATTGGCTGCCACAATTAAATGCAATTAAAAAGTAGAACAAACGGAAGCGGAAACGGAAACGGAACAGAGAATGTATGCCAGCCAAGCAGCTAAATAAATCGATATTTATCGATACATTTAGATATATATCTAGGGATAAAGTGTAATCTATGGTTTTTAAAAAAACAAAGCAAAAACAAATAGCAAAAAGTATAAACTAAATAATAATGATTATCGTAATAATATTAAATAAAGCAGCGAAGAGAAACAAAGGCGTATTTATGTATTATGTATTTTTAAATGAAATTATTAAAATAATAATATATTTAAAAAATATATATTAAATATATATATATATATATGTATACACACAATATATGATCCAACTATATAATGTAAATCAATTTTCAGATAGGTTTGTAATTTTCTATGTAATTGTACGTGTATGTAAGTAAGTTTTGTGCAACTATAAAAAGAAAAACATAAAAAAAAACAACAACAAAATGGAATTAAACAAGAAACTAAAAATGATGAGAAACTAAAAATAAATGCAATGTGAAATTTTGGCAATTTAAAAAGGCGTCTCTGATTGTTTTTATTTGGAATTGGTATTCCGATTCCAGTGGTTAGTTGTTATTTATCTTAAAAACTACCAAATATTAAATACAATTTTCAAAATTGGCGAAAATTTTTTCCCCGCTAAAAAACACTGGCCGCCAGTGTTGCCACAAAAGCTTTACACGCCACGAGTGTGCGTGCGTGTGTGCGCGCGAGTGCTTTCAGCTGAAAGCTTCCCTGTTTTCATATGATTGCCGTCCTTGTTCTTCAAACGTTAAAGGCCAAGAATGCTGCCTCTGTCCTTGGCCCCGCTCCCCGGAGACCACATCTATGCATGTGTGCATGTGTGCGAGGCGAGGGCTTTCCGTCTTCTTCTACCTACGCCAACAACTTTTTACTGTGTTCCGTTTGCGTTGGCCTACAGACCTAATTTTTTGCGTGCGTTGGAATTGTTGGTTGGTGCGCGGAATAGTTTATCCCGAAAAAAGTCCCCCACGAAATAAACAAATAGCGAAGAAAGCGAAAGTGCGAAGCAGAAGAAAGTAAACAAGCGCAAAAACAAGAACTCTCAGAAACAGCAATCCGGTGTACGTCGTTGTCGTGTGTGTTTTTGTCCGTGTGTATTTAATATTTCCAATGCGTCCATAACGGGAGTCTGTTTGCCGTTCTGCTCAATACCCCCCCACCCCCGCCCCCGCCGCAGTCGTTCGCTAATGTGCACTATTTCGATGAAATTAACACACAAAAAGTGGGAAGCGTTGTGTCATAGAATTGGAGCAATGGCAGAAAAGCAACACGAAAATTAGCGAAAGAGCAAAATTTCAAAAAAACAACAACAAGAAATCCCAAGTAGAACGAAGCACAGCCGTATATGTATATAGGTGGTGCGCGCCCATGTGTGTGTGTGTGTGTAGTAGGAATTGCAATTTATGGTTGTTGTTGCCTTTCGCTTGTTGCGCGCGTGTGACGATTGTGCAAGAAGTTTTTTCGCGTAAAAATCGGGATAGGGAAATCGAAAGAATTGCGAGAATAACATAAGCTGAAATACAAAAAAAAAAAAAAGCATACATATACGAATGTACATACGCCAAATGCGTTCGGCGTCGCGTGTGTGTGCGTCGTGTGTGTGTGTGAGGAGGAAACTGTTGCTGAGAGCCAGAGAGAGAGAGCACATCGGCAGCGGTGGAGCGCAACAACAACGATCGGCGGCGAAATGAATCACACGCTAGCTTTGTTTTGCGAATTATAAATTCGCGTTCTCCACATATGCGAATTCCCACCGAACGACGGAGAGCGAGCGAGAGTGAAAAAGCCAACAACAACAAGACTAAGACATAATAATAGAACTTTTGCTTTCGGTTCCAACTGGTTTTTGTATACATAAAACCAACCGCCCAGCGAGAGACACAGAGAGTAGCAACAAAGAGGCGGCAGCTTCCAGCTCTTCTGCTTCCTCCTTTCCAGCGATCTTCGTCGTGGAATTCATGGAAACCGGGCGCATGCGCAAAGCAACAACAAGAACTACAAAAAGTAAATACAACGATGTCAGCTGCATGAAAGGTAAACTTTTCGATTCTTTCAGCTTATCAAGGGGAGCCTGACCGTTCCGCTTCCTCTTTACTCCACTTTCCTTATTCCCCCAAATCCCCTTTTGGAATAAATTTTATCCAATAGTTTCCCTGGAAACATGGAAAATAGCATGCACTGTAAAAAAAACGGGAAGAGGGGGATCTTTAATTTATTTAAAAATTAAAAAAGTTATTAGGAAATTGGCAATATACAAGTTTGTTGCTTACTTTTTTTTTATATTACATAATTTTTAATTATATGATTTTTTAATTAATTATAAATTAATTATAAAAATTTTAAAAAGTTATTAGAAATTTGCGATATACAAGTTTGTTGCTTCATATTTTTTTATATTACATAATTTTTAATTATATGATTAATGTTTTTAATATTTTAATGATTTTTGGCTTGGTCTTTTAAGAATCTTTTTTAAAAAAATAGCTCAAGTTTTGTCTTTATTTTAATCATTAATATTTTGCATAAATATACCTTTTTATTTAATATAAAATTCATGATTCAAAACAATTTTAAACTAGAATTTTAAAGCAATTTTTGTCAGTGTACCCCACGGGGGTTGATGAGTGAGATTCTACAACAATAACAAAAAAAGAAGAAAATATAAAGAACTTGGAGTTGAGTGAAGTTAATTAAAGTCTCGACAAAAAGGGGGATATGAAAAAGGAGTGGGGGCACATTTCCAGTTTTTAGTTTAGCAAAAATGTTGTTGTTGTTGTTTTTTTAATGATATTTAATGGATTTACATGGGTAAACTGGTTACAAATTAAATTAATGCTGAGTAGGTAACAGAAAACATATTGGAAAAATATTTAAAACAATTTTACACACTTTTTTCTTTATTCTAAATTAAAAATTACCTTAATTAAAATATACAGCAAGCTCAAAATACATATTTTTAGCCAAATAAAATGTAAAATTAATATACAATCGCCAAAATCAATAACTTCGAGGTTTCAATTGTTATCGAGAGAGCTTTTCAAGCTTTTCCTACCCTGAATCTGTTAAGAGTTGACCTTGGCCCGCTTTGGGTTGCCATTAGACTTGTCCCTGGCCCACATTCTCCCAGAGCTGACCTTCAACCTGACCTTGCCTCGCTGACCTGCACTTGTAATATCCTTGTTCCACCTTCCCAACCCCCTTGAAATATCAAAGTTTAAGGCTAATGATTCTTTTCTTATTTTACAGGTCTTTAAAAACAGGAAAGCAATCCAAATTACTATCGTTACCTGCCATCACCACCACCCACACACACATCACAACGAAACGTACAAAAAATTTAAGGATTAAAAAGGAAACTAGTTGTTACAACCTAAATAGCAATAAAATGGATACCTTCAATGTACCTTCAATGCTGGCCGAGAGCAGCAGCACCAACTATGCAACAGAAGCTACCAGCAACCATCACCACCTGCAACAGCAGCAGCAGCAACATCAGTCCCTGTTGCTGCCCCATCATCACAAGGATCAAATGCTAGCCGCTGGCAGTACACCAATGCTGCCCTTTTACTCCCACCTGCAAATGCAACAAAAGGATGCAACTGGGACATCAACTGCAGCAGCAGCAGCAGCAGCTGCTGCAACTTCAGCTGCAGTCGCTGCGGATAATTTCAGCACCCTGCAGGCCATCGATGCCAGTCAATTGGATGGCGGCATATCCTTGAGTGGCCTCTGCGAACGATTCTTTGTGGCCAGTCCAAATCCTCATAGCAACAGCAACAATATGACCCTAATGGGAACTGCAGCAGCGGCAGCATCAACCACCACAACGGCTACAACTACTACCAATAATAATAATACAACTAATAATAACAACAATAACATCACCAGTAATAATAACAACAATGTGGAGGCTAAGGCAGTGAGATCATCGAATTCGGTGATAATTGAATCCGTAACGATGCCATCGTTTGCCAACATTCTATTCCCCAATCATCGCACCAGCAACGAGTGCATCGATCCAGCTCTGCTGCAAAAGAATCCTCAGAATAGTAATAATATTGTGTCGCAGCCGCCGCCATCCGTGGAGTATCATCAGTTGAAGCCACTGGAGGTGGTTAACTCCTCGTCCAACGCCGGTTCTGTGTCCACCAGCAACTTCCTCACCTCCACCACAGCCCAATTGCTGGACTTTGAGGTGCAAGTGGGCAAGGATGATAGTCATATTATCAGTACCACAACCACAACGGCTCCGGGATCGGGTTCAGGCTCAGGATCAGGATCGGGTGCATCGTCCACAACGACCGCCACTGCCAATCCGACGAGGAGCTCGTTGCACAGTATTGAGGAATTGGCTGCCAGTTCATGTGTCCCAAAAGTCACATCGCCCGAAAATGGGAATAATAGCAGCAGTGCCAGTACAACGCCACAACAACAGCAACAGCAGCATCTTCACATGCAACAAAGTGGCAACAATAGCGGCTCTAATCTCAGCTCCGATGATGAGTCCATGTCGGAGGATGAATTTGGTCTGGAAATTGATGATAATGGGGGTAAGTTTTGGGCATTATATGATTTTTAATATTATTTCACGCATAATTTAGCTTGGCAAGTTGGCTATATTCTTGTTGTTGCTGGAAAAGTGCCCAAAAATAAAACAAATTAATGAAAAGCGAAATCAAAAAGAAGAAAATTATAATGCCAAGGATATATAATAATAAATAAATAATAAAACTACTTGAAAACAACAACGAAAACCTGCGTGAATTATAAAGGAAATAAGAAACGGATAAAAAATAATAAACAAATAGAAATTGATAATAATATTAATATTTGATTATTTTAAAATATTAAAAATGGCAGTATAATAACAAAATAAAACAGAATATCAAATAATAATTAATATAATAACAAACAAACACAAACACTTAACGAATGCTATTATGAAAAAGCATAACAAAAACTCAAATACCTCAAAAACCAAATTTTAAGGGTCTTATGGATCTGATAATTTTATAAAAAACAAAAAAAACTATTAATATACTTAATTTTCTTTCAAATTTGATCACATTTGCCATACATTTATATGGCTTTATAATATATCATTAATCTTTTCTTTTATAAACCTCCCCTTATCCTTGAAAAAAATAGGCTTTCTATTAGGCAAACCTAAAAAATAATTGCAAATTAAAATGCAATATTTCTTTCACGTTTTTCTTGCTAAAAATGTAATCTACAAACCTGCATTACATTTATTACTTTTATTTTCAATTTAAATCGAATTAAACCTTGATATATTCACGAAACTTGTCATTAGTTTGCGGCGAGCCCAGGCCCCACCAGCAAAATCCAGTCCGTCAGACGAACAATTTTGTTGTCGGCCGGTAGGTCGTCTGTCTTAAATCTTTGTATGCCAAGTGCAATGCTAAGTTTAAATATGCACAAAGTATATACCAAATACCCTGGGTCTCCCCCCGATTCCCCAGTTAGCCTCGCACAAGTCAGCTCCATGCCGGCGTCGGATGCAGCCATAAAAATCCATTTGAAATGTCTATAAAAATGCAACTAACCCACTTTTGGAGGTTGTGTTTTTATTTATTTTTTTGTTTGTTTTTTTTTTTTAGGGGGGGAAAGACGAAATTTAAATGCTCTTTTGTTTGGTGAACTTTTTTTTAATGGCAGTAATATTTTAGATGAAAAATGCAGGGGTTTACGTCTTTTGACTAGAGTTTATTTATTTAACCAATTTTATTTGCTTTTAGGAATAGCTTTGAGAACTTTGAAGCCTAGGTGTAGGCTATATCTTTTTTCAATTTATAGATTTTTATAAAATCTGTATTTGAATTTGATTTTTAAGTACAAACTTAAACTGTATAAATATTGCTGGATTTTAAATACTTAATTAAGAAATTTTGAGTGGTATTTAAACTGGTTTTTAATTCTGCTTAAAATGCAATAATATTTAAAATATAATTTTATGCTGCTTAATTTTTATTTCTCTTAAAACACAAACCCCAAAGAGTATGGAAAAATTTAAATGAGTTAAAAATTCGCTTGATAAGTTTTTCGATGCGTGAATAGCAATCAAATGAAGCAAACTGACTCTGTGAGACAGCGGCCTGTCGACTAAATGTCGATGATGTATGATCAAACTTTGCTAAATACATGTAATGTTAACTTTTTTTAAATTAATTTTTTTTGCTTTAGTTGCATTTGTTTTATTTCCAATTTTTGCTCAAATCAGTGTCAAAAATCCGCATTATCCGACAATGTCAAAACCCTTTAATTTGCGTACTAAATGCCACACTGCAGCGACGGAGAAAGCCCACAAAGTGCAGCTTACTTTTTCCTCTGCTTATTGCATGATTCGTCCCCAGTGAAAGAGGGAGAGGCAAAATGGAGCAAGGTCGCCGGCAGCGGCATTAGAATTTGGGTCAAGCGCAAACGAATCGCTGTTGCGCTCGCTCGCTTTGCGTTTTCTAATATTGGAGATTGGGCCCAAGGATGCGAGACAAAAACAAAAACAAAAACAAATGCAAAAAGCGAAATTGCATAGAAATTTGAAGGTCATTGTGTGCATCAGCCGCAGCGCAGCGCTGCCCCGGCGTCGCAGTCGCTGGCTGCTGCTGCTCGTCGCTTAGCTTGTTTTCGCCCCCTCTCTTTCGCTCCCATATGGCAAACTCTCCCTGGTTGCACTGAAAGAAAAACGAGAAGAATTCTTGGTTTTTTGTGAAGTTAGAAAATTTAAATATTTGATAAATTGCATGGAAAATATGGTTTAAACAAGATATAATATTAAAAATGTTTTTAACTTAAAAATTTATAATAAAAATAAATATTCTTTATTTTTTAATTTATTAGAGACAATTTAGATATAGTAAATTTGCAAACCAACTTGATTTTAACAAGAAAAAAATATTTGCAAATGTTTTAAACTAAAAATTAATCAGAAAAATGGGTATTCTTTATGTTTGAAACTGTTAGAAAATTTCAATATATCATAAATTGCATGGCAAACATGATTTTAACAAGTAAAAATATTAACAAAAATTGTTAATGTCTAAAATTTGAATTATAAGTTAACATTTTCGGTTAATTTCAAGGTTTATTTTATAAAACGCGATTTTTGAAGTGCCTCTAAAAAATTTATTTTCCTTTTAATTTCCTGCACAATATTTTGATACTTCTCTAAATTTTCCTTTCTAGCTTCGCTTACTTGTTTTATTTTTAAAACCAAAACAGACTTGAATATAAAATATTTCTTACAAAATTTCAATTTTCTTGAATGAAATTGATTATTTTAATGAAAGTTTTAAATGAAAACTAAACGTTTTTTTGAATTTGAAAATCATAAAAAGCTAAGAAACTTCTGTTTGCAACATTATGCTGTATTTTTCTCTGTGCATCTGTTGTGGCGGCTACTTTTTTTTGTTGCTGCTGCTGTTCTGCCTCAGTTGGTTTTATTTGCCGCCACCACTGACGCCGCAACCGCCCGCAATGCCGGCTGACATTGACACAGATTGCATCGCAGTCGCTGCCTCAGTCGCAGTCGCCGCCGCACTCGTCGTGCGTCTATGCTCACCTCAAAGGATTTAAATGGGTCAAAGTCAGCTAGCAGCTTGTTGCATTTTCAAAAAGTGCGCAAAAAGACAGAGCAAAATAGCAGCGACGAATTGGGGCATGACATTGACTGTGCATATTGCATATACCCGTAACTCTCGGCATATATAACATATGCTATATGCTTTGATTCTAGCAGCGAATGCCTTTCAGGGTCTTTCAATTGGACCTCGAAGGCTGTTGTGCTGCTCTTGCCACCCGTTGAGTCCTTGGTTGTACTCAAGGTTATTCTATATGCAAATTATGTCTGCCACATCGTCTGACTTAAGCTGCAACCTTCCTTTTTTTGTGGTTGTGGATAGGAGTGACTTTGAAAAAGGATTTGTGTGTTATTCCTTTTTGTTTGGCATTGAAAAATGTTGAAAGATTTAAAGAAAGCAGCAGAAAAATATAAATTGACCTGGTTTTAGCTGGTTTCAAATGGTCTTTAAGCCCTTTAAGAGGTCAGAGAGAAGAAGGTGCTTAAATTTAATTAAAAATGCATTAGTAAAAAGGATTACAAATTGGAAAATCTTAAATTAAATTAAAGGAAAAATATATAAAATTATTTATTAATATATTTAAGGATTACGGCAATTTAACTTTGAAATTTCTTTAGCAAATTCATATTTTAAATGTTTCTACTTAAGTATATTTATTAAAATGAAGCGAAAGCTAAAATTTGTATATATTTTTTTGATTTATTTCCCTCTCCTCAAATTAAATAAATTAACCAAGAAGTCAATATAAAACTATATATTAAGCAATTCCCCTTTAATTTATGCCTGGTCTGGCCTGGTCTTTAAAATAATGATTCTTTCAGCAATTAGTTAACAATTAATTGAAGCAAATGGCAAATAAAAAATCCCTCACATTCTATCCTCCACATTGGTCGTTCACACCTGCATTAATTTCGATGTCTTTCTCACGATTTTTCCATTGGCAAACCGCAAATTGGTAATTGGAACCCAACTAAACTAAACTCACACATTGAATTGGGTTTAGTCAAGCGATCAGAAAAACAGAAATCTTGTAAATGCAATCAAGGATGGAACATTGAAAAACTCTACCGACGAATGTATAAAATATCAAGTTTAATTTGGTCACCCTGAATATAAAGAGTTAATAGCAAAATTAAAACCAAAGGCATTCAATTGTAGCAACTGAAACAATAGTAATTAGAACCCCAGGTAGGTTGTAGGTTTCATTTGTTTTGTTTGCAAATTGTTTTGAAGTTAAATAAGCATAGTAATTGGTTTATTAAAAGGAATGTTTACTTTTCACTGCATCTGGGGGAATTGTTGAGTGAATTAATTAAGGTTTTTGTTTTAGGTTTCAAATGGATCGTTGAACCCTTCAGGGTTTCACATTGAAAACAGGGAATAATATTGTGTTTTGCGGGGTTGCGAGGGGGTTCTATAGTTTTTCATATTCTATATTTCTCAAGGTGTGTAAATTTATTATTTTATATATATAGTTTTTAAATATATGCAGCATTTTCTGGGTGTGAAAAGTGTTTATTTTAAACAAATAGCTTAAAGTGGGGTGTACTTTGTTTTTTTGTTATAATTAAAATATAAGAAAATAAATAAAAAATTAGAAAAATACTTTGAAAACTTTAAAGAATTTATAATAAATAAATTAGGTCATTTATAAATATTTTTGTATTCCGAATAAAACAAAATATTTATAAAGTAATTCATTTATTTATTTTACATTCTTTACGGCTTTAAAATGATTTTTGTTAAAAACCTCTCAGATTTCGAATTTTCAATTTACAAAGAATTATATATATATATTTTTTTTAAATATATACATAAATAGTACAATTTATTTTCTTTATTTATTATAAATATAAATTATTTTAAATATTATTATATGGCTTCTGCATCTTTTTATATGTTATTTATTGAATTTTATAATTCGTATTTGTATTCACTTTATTGTATTTATTTATTTGTATTTGTATTCATTTACCTTTTATTAATTTATTTATTTGTATTCATTTTTTTAATTTGTATTCATTTATTTGAATTTGTATTCATTTATTTGTATTTGTATTCATTTATTTGTATTTGTATTCATTTATTTGTATTTGTATTCATTTTTTAGAATTTGTATTCATTTATTTGTTGTATTTTTTGCTCGATGATGAAAATGAGAAAATGTTTTCTATTTGTAATTGTTTTTCATATAATTTATTCTCTTTCTCTCTCTCTCCCCCTCTAATGTTATTATTGTCATTGCATTTTCGTTGACCATTTTATTGTTGTTAACCTTAAGCTCAAAAAAAAAGGCCATTTGCCATTGAGAAGTGACTCTCTGTCTGTCTAGCAATGTCTGGGCTGTTTTCTGTCTCCTATGGAGAAATATATTATATGTCTGCTATATATATAGTGTATTACATAGTATCTTGGATGCAGGTGACTCCTCTTAACCCGCCAAACGCCCCAACGGGGTTGGAAAAGTGTGCTAATGGGTCGCCATGTTGACCCTGTGCCACATTCGATGCCGGCAGCGCTGCTTGCACTAATTTTGCAATGCCAAATGGGGTGTTTGGGTGGGATTTTTGTGCAGCAAAAGCGAGAGAGAGAGAGACTGAGAGAATGCTCATTGATTTTCCCTTTTTGCGCTGCAAAATTCTCAATTTTCTCTGTCCATCTTTTGTTGTTGCTCATTGTGAGTGCCTCATCTTGCTCTCACCTCTGAATTGCACCCTGACCTACTTACATTGTATTTTGCATTCTATTTGTTCTTCTTTATTTTCTGTTTATTTATTTAAATGCTTGTGTTTAATTGATATTTCATTTAAATAATTGTTCTTTTCTTTGACAGTTAAAAAAAATATAATTTTAATAACTGGAGAAACATTTCTTTAGCAATTTAAAATATTTAATACACTTCTAGGCACATTATCTTCGTAAAGTTCTTATGTTTTTCCCTTGTTTTGTTTTCTATTATTTATTTTTATTATATTTTTTATTACATTTCAAACCCTCTTTCACCTTATTTTTAATAAAAATCTCTCTTTAATGAAATGTCTTTATGTAAGTTGATTTTTTATTGTCATCATTCAGTTATTTATTGCTTTATTTGCTGACAACGTAACTCGTTCGATTTGCTTCGTTTTTTATTGTTTTTCTTTTTTTCTATCAGTTCTACCTTCTTTTTTGCGGGAAATTGCGCTTTTACATTTACCAGGAGTGTGTGGGCATTGCATAGTACCTACTACATGCCGTTTCTTATCTTTGCTTATCGCTGCGTATACGTAATGTCGACGTCTTTTCATTTTGAATTACGTATACGTCATGTGCGCGTTTCAGTGATTATCAATAAATAATTAAGTGTCGGTAAAGAGTAAAGAGATACTTAACCCAAATTTCAACAATTTACAGTTCCTTAGCCTTGACGGAATTATTTGTTAAACAATCCAATCAACGATAAATGTTTATAAATGAAAATTGATAGGAAAATGTTTTGGAATTTATGGGAATATAAATTTTAAAATTTTAAAAGAAAAGTTTACCAGGTAAAAAGTATCGATTTTATGCCCAAAAATGCAGTAAAAAACTACATCCTAAAAAATGATTCCTCTTCCCTTTTATTCCCTCTGTTCTCTTCATTTCCCTTCCTCTCTCTTTCGTTGCGTTGACAGAGCGCATTCAGCAATCGTCAAAGTTGAACCATTTTTATTTTTAATCTTCCAGTCACACAAATACATAAGCAAATACATCGTTTATTCTCGACAGAAACAAGCAAAAAAGAAAACTTAAAATTGCTTTGCAGCGGGCGCGCGCTGCACACAGATACAAATTCGCACTCGCACTTCTCTTGGAGCTCACGCACACAGAAGCCCCCCGTAGATAAAGAACCTCTATACTAGTGCGAATTTCAAAGCTTTGGCTGGCCGGCTGCCGGGGAAGCTTTTGCAGTTTGCACATGTGTGTGGGTGTGCATAGTTGAGTGGCGCCAACTGCAAATACACAAAAACAAGAAGCACAAGATAGAGAAGAGAGCCAAAACGGAAACCGAAAAGATCCTCAAAATACAGATACAAAGATACAAATGTACAGATGCAGAAGTAGAAGTAGAAAAGGAAATACAAAAAGAAACTCACGCGCCATCAAGAAACTTTAAGCTTTTGAGGAACAGCATGCAAAGCGCAATGGAAACTAAATAAAATAAAATAAATAAAACACCAAAATTATAAAAAACACATGTGAGCTTTTTGGCTACAAAGCTTAAACGAATAAAAAACACAACAAAATAAAAAAATAAAATAAAATAAAAAATACCTGATTATTTTCTAATTGTAGCTTATCTATATAATTAGCAATTAAATTGACATTTAAAATTATATAATTAAACTTTATAGTTAGTTCAGCAAAAATATGAAATAAATATATTTCTATATTTAAAAGTATACGTTTTGCAACAATAATAAATCAAAAATTATTTACTCAATTTAAACATTAAAATTGATTGAAAATTTTGTGTAAAATTAAAACTTTAACTCCGAAAAACTGAAAAATGGGCCAACAAAACGCATTTTTAGTGATAAGCTTGCTTGCAAAAAAAAAGCACTGCCAACTCTTATCAATCCTTTGCCTTATCGCACAATTGCATTTTTTGTTGTTTTTTTTTCCTTGATTATTTTCTTGAAATAAAAAATATATCTGTATATACATATATTCCACCTTTCTGCAATTTCTGTTGACACTTCCCTCTTTTGCGTTTTTGCATTTTTATTTATTGTCTTTCCGTTTTATATTTTTTGTTCAGTTTTGCCTTTTGAAATTGTTGTGGCAGGTCTTGGTTTTTATTTTTTTGGGTTTTGCATTTGCTTGGTTTTTTGTTTTCTTTTTTTTTTGGGTTTTTACTTCCTTGAGTAAATTTTTAGAAAACAGACAATGCAGTTATTTACGCGGCAATTATGTTTATTTATGATTTTTGTCGTTGTAAATTTTAAATGCTTTCAAATGCTAAAATTGCTTTGAGGGGAGAGGATATTTCTTAAGAGTTTTAAGGTTTTGTAATGTTTAAATAGCAATTAAGGGCTGTACTTAAGATATTTCAAGCTACTTTCAATTCAATTTAAATGTTGTACTTGAAATATTATTTTATTTAAAAGTTTTGAACAATAAATGATTATATTATCAGAACCTATATAAATTTTAAATATTATTATTAATAATAATATCAATTTATGCTAAAAAAAAACCCTCTTATCCATAATTTTCCTAGATCTCCAAAGCCTTAATTAAAAATAAAATTCAATCAGTCCCTCTCCATTCAAGGTCTTTAATTTATTGTAAAATATTTAAATCACACACCCAGCCATCAGTCAACAACAAAATTTACTCTACAACATTTCGTAATCAAAGACCTTTAAACAAATATAAAAATACAAAAATTGTTACAGCAAATAATATGAAATAATTTACACCTTGGTGGCTATAAAGCTATAGCTTGGCATATGATGTAACCATATTTCTTGGTCTCTCATTGTTGTTGTCTTCTCATATTTAAATAAACAAGAAATATGTTTTTGGGAGGTGTTGCTGGTGTTGCGTCTTATTTATTTTTATAATTTGCTTACAATTCGTGTTTTGGGGCTTATCTGATACGAACAAAATAAAGAAAAACCCGAAGAAGGAACGAGGCAAGCCGAAGATTTTCGGCAACTGCTTCAGTGTGCGTCGTAGTCGCCGCCGATGTGTTGATATAGCTTTAGCTTTTGATAGCTGCTGACCCACTTTGACTATTTGCATGGCCTACTGCACTTGGCCAAGTTTTTGTCTCGCTTTTACGCTCACACATCATTACCGAAAATGCGAACGTGTGCCAGAAAGAGAGAGGTTGGGCCTTAGATTTTGGAAAAATATTAAAAGGTGGCAGCTGCGATATGAATACCAATAGTTGCGGTCAAATATTTATATCAACCTCCTGCTTTTTTCTTATAAATATTACGTATACGTAATATTAACCTAGGTTGTAATATGTATTAGCTAGCAATAAAAGGGTATTTTCTATACAAATTAAAAATAAAATCTAGCCTAAATTTATAAAATAAAACTAAGATCCTTTTTAACTTTCGAACAAAATATTTTAAATAATTGAAAATATTACGTATACGCAATGTAACCCCTGTTAATAATTTCTTCTAACTAAAATGAAGTATTACTTTTATGCAAATAAATTAAACCGGATAAATATAATATGTATAAAAAGAAAATGAAATATTTTCTACTTTTTAACAAATAGTATAATTTAAAATATTACGTGCAATGTAATCCTCTTTAATAATTTCTTATGGTTAAAATCGAGGGTTTTTTTGATGTAAATAAATACAAATAACTAAATAATTTACCAAAAAAGCTAAAGTCTTATTTATTTCATAAAAATTGTTAAAATTAATAATATTACGTATACGCAATATTTTTAAATATAATATTAAACAAATTATACAAAATAATAATATAAAAAATAACCAAATACTTATACTAATTTTTCCCCCGCAACTGTAATGTAAAACACATATACATATATGTATGAATATACAATATAAATTTTAATAAATTACTCATACGCATTTTGCATATCGCCGTCGACCGTCTGACATTTTGTCGCAATAATTAGTTGGGAAATTTAGATCATGGCAGCCATATAACATTGTAATAATAATTGCAGCTAGGCAAACAGTAGAAACCATAACAATAAGCAGACATTGAAACCGTTTTTCCAACCCTCCCTATGCTTTATATATATATATATATATTGCTTTTCACGTGAACTTACATAATACCCTGGCAACTATTTAGTGTACGTTTGTGAGCGGTGACTACTGTACAGGCATTAAGTCAAAACAATTGCGTAAAGTTTCATTTTTATTATTTTTGGCTTCTTGTGCGTTTATTTTCGAAATACATTTTAATTTCGTTTTTGGGTTTTGTAAATTGATTTTTGTTTGAGTTTATTTTTTGGCAATCAATTTGTATATTGTGTAAAATGGTTAATTGTTTATAGAAAAAATGGGGAAATGGGAAAGTCTTAAGCTTTATTTATAAATATTAAAAAAAATTTAAATGCAAAGGAAATAATAAAATTGTATCTTTTAGGGATTATTAATTATTATTTTGATTTATTTTCTTGGCTGGCTAAATTCCTTATCTTTACTTTAAAAATTTATAAAAACTCGAACAATTACAGGGCAAAATTCGTCTTTGGTTCTTGGCCTAAACGTAGGCAGCAAAGCCTTCACTTGACTAAATAAATTAATTAGTTTCGACACCGTTTAACGTAAAGCCAAAGAGCTGTTGACACCAACCCATCAATCCATCCATCTTTCCATCTATTCATCCATCTTTCCATCTATTCATCCATCTTATAGTCATTCGTCATTCCATTCCATTGTCAACTTGCATATTTATTTGTCCTTCACTTGAATTAACATTGCAATGCACAAAAAAAGAAGCAATTCAATGGCTGTTGGTTTTATGATTTACAATAAAAAGCGCGCAAAAAAAAATATTAACAATTTGTAAATGAAAACTCCGAGTTTCCATTTAATTGCCACAAAACTCGATCTCAAAGGACACATTTTCGTTGCATTTGTGATTCTTTCTGTTTTTGGGTTTTGTGTTTATGGTTTCGGGTGGCCGTTATTTTTTTTTTTGACCCTCCCCACTTGTAAACTGGGTCAATGCAATTTGGGTCACCTAGATTTGATTACCAAACCAGCCAAGAGTCGTCGGCGTCATCGGTTCAAGCCGAGTGCCTCACTCTCTCTCGCTCTCGCCGGTTTCTATATCTCTCTCTCTTCCTATTTGTACATAAAAAAATATATATGTAGTATATATATAAAGGTATATAAAAATCTAGTACATGGCTACAGCTGCGTGTGACTGTTGGGTGGCTCTCGGTGGGTGGTGCATATATGTAGGATTATAACTATACCCTTTATACATATGTTTTTATATTCCTTGGAATCTGATTCCATTCCTCTCAATGGCTAGGACTTAAGGGGGAAAATGGATAATGCAGGGTTTAAGGGGAAAAAAGATGTGAAGATGAATCGACAAAAGGCGGAAAAGTGTCAGAAAAAAGATAACATTTTGATTAGCAAAAAGAGAAGAGGGAGAGTGAGGTATCCAGAAAGGTTTCAAAAGGGTCAATAAAATGGTCGAAATATTTAATTAAAAGCTAAGGAAACCTACAAAAAGTTTAAAAAAGAACAATAAATATATATTATATTAACTTAATTTATTAAAGTAAAATAAAATTACTGAATAGGTTAAATATTTTGACTAGTAATAAACCCCTTAAGAAAATAACACAAAATGAAGAATTTTTTTATTTAGAAACCCCCAAAAATGTGTAAAACTCTTAGATACCTTCATAAATTACACAAAAATAAGAATTCTTATTTATTAGCCCCTAAAAATATCTAAAAATTTACCAAATAATTTAACAAGAGTTAAATTTAAGGCTAAACTCAACCATATGTTCAAATTTTAACGAAACATATTCATTTCCATACAACCAACAAAAAAGGATGTAAATAATTACCCTAAAACCAACTCGAACCTATCCCAACCTGAACACTAAAACCCACTCCACTGAACTCAAGAAAATAGGCCACATTTCAGTATTCACATCCCAGCCACATGCCAAAAAATCCAAGTCCAAATCCAACCATATGGCGAACGGATACAATGGGACTTTCCCTTACAAATACAAAAGAAAAAAGCGTAAAAACGAAACACCAAAAGGAAAACGAACGTATGACGAACCGAATCGATGGAAAAAACTTAACGTAAATTGATGAAATTGATTGGAAAAACGTATACAGTCACAACAACAACAAACAACAACAATGGCCAAAAAAATATACCCAAAATATATTTCAAAATACAAAACGAAAAAAAAACCGAAAAAAAAACGAAAGTGCGTGCGATGAATGAGCAAAATTGCGCAAACGATCGTGAATGCTTCACACTGATGATTGTTTCAGTTTTTTTATACTCTTTTGGGAAGGGTATTTCAAAAGTTTATAAGCTTATATATATTTTTTTTTAATTTGTAAAATTAATTATTGTAAAATTTGTAAAATTAATTTGTAAAATTAATCTGAAAACTAAAGGGTATTTAGAAGATGTTTCTAAATTTTATAAAGAATATGGCTAGAAAATATTTTTAAACTAATTAATTTTATTGATATTTTTGTGGAAATTATTTAATTAACTCATTTACTATAAATCAAAATTTTATCACAATTTTATTGAATTAAAATCTTAATATATTTATTAAAGTGTATTAAGAGATTCCCCATTATAAGCCCTCCCTTTAAGCTCCTTTTATTATCTCCTCCTCACCCCCTTTACGCACAAAACAAAAAAAAGCTGCCAAAAATATCAGCAGTTGCCTAGGAAAGAGACGGGAGCTGTTTGAGATACAGATAGAAAGAGAGAGAGAGAGAGAGAGAGTGGGGGAACTGGGGGAAGGGGGGATAGCATAATAACAAAGTGCGTGAGCTTTTTTTTTTAGGTTTCGTTTTTGTGGCATTTTCAGCATTTTTTGTTGGGTTAGGTTCAATATTGAATAGTTTTTGTTGTATATTTTTTTTTTGGGTGGAAGCTTCAGTGCGTGTGAGGCGTGAATTGTTATTGCGTGTGCTTCTTTTGTGTGTGTGTGTGCTTGTGTGTGAGGCAGTGAAGCGTTTTTTCTGCTTGTGTGGGGAATCTCGTGGTTTTGGGTTTTTTTTTTTGTTTTTTTTTGTGTAGTAAAAACTAAAGCGCCATGAGACGTCTCTCTCGCTCCCTCTCTCTGGGTTTCCTCACGCACACACACACTCTTGTAACATGCTCCTCTCTACGCGTTTTCATTTTCATTATTTTCTGGTTTTTTTTTTTGTTTCTGTGTCGATTGCGTTGTTGAATATTTCCACTTTGTTTATATAATTTTAATCAAAAAAAATAAGGAAAAAAAACAGGAGAACGAAGAATTATTACTCTTTAAGGAAATAACAAAGAATTTTAAATAAATAATTTTTAAAAATTGTCATTTAAAAACAGTTTAATTTATTTTTATAAAAAATGATTCTTTCAAACTAATATAAATATTTTTAAATGCCATATTTACTATAAATTTGCATATATCTTATTTAAATATATTTAAAGGAAAGTAAAATATGTTTTTCAGAAGGCAAACACACAGAATTTAATCTGTAAAAATATTTAAGAATTAAATAGCAGCCTTAAAAATATGTTTATTATTAAAGTTAAGTGTTTAGAAATTTTTATTTAATAATATTTGGAAATAACTGAAATAATGCACAGAATCAGGCAAAAATGTATAAAAAATATAATAAAAATTTCCAAATAAAATATATTTTATTAGATTTATTTCCATCTAGCGGACACTTCTTGAACTTGTACTACCTTTCGAAAGGGTATACAAATACGTGTGTGTGCGGGTGTCTGTGTGCGTATGTTTGTACGTAAAGAGCTTGAACGTTTTCAGAAAAAGTAGGTCAGTAGGTCACCATATCTAACAACGAGGCGACGCGACAGCGCTGCAGCTGCGATGTCGAAGTCGATGCCGACGTCTTTTTGACAGCAGCCAGACGAAGCAAAAAATTGTGTTATTTTATAAACACACAAATATACAAATTTATATATTCTTCAGCTTCTTCATCTGATTTTCCTTTTTTTTTTATTTTATTTTTGTGTCTGCTGCTGGTTTCGCCTTTCCTTTTGGTTTTATTTTGTTTAACCAAAAACTTGTCTCTGTTCTTTTTTCCAAAACGCCATTAAAAATAGTTTTGGCATTTTAATCGCCGTCATTTCGCATTTGGCGGCTGGTTTTTGGATGCTTTTAAGTAAATATTTATTTGTTTACTATTTGGATTGGCAAGATGAAACGGATTTTGGGCTTTTAAATCGGAAAATGTAACAGAAATTGAGGTTTTTTTTTCTTCTTCTATTATCATTATTTTGAATTTTTAAAAGTAGACTAGCTCGCGTTACGTCAAAAATAAATCATAAATAATAGTTTATGCATATTAGCAATTTTTGCGATTCATAAATCTGTTTTCGGCTTGGTCAGCATTGGAATCTCAACGATTTTGGTGTGCCAAAAACCCAAAAAACCGCAGAGAAACAGCGGCAGCAGCAACAATGTTTATGAAAAACCGCAGCAGCAATAAAGAAAAAGCAAATCAGAGACACACACAAACTACCAGCAAGCTCTATTCAAATGTGAATTAAAAACGTAAAATTGTTGGTTTGTTAATTATTGTTGTTTAAGGCTCAAGGTGGCCGCCGTCCAAATTCAACAACAATAATCAGAGAAAAATCCAACTCATGTCTGCCTAATTGGGCAGATTTTCCTTTTTGCCGCTGTCAAACAATTAACATTAAACATATACATGAATAATGTACAGCTTGTCCATCGCCTTATGCCATTTATTAACATTTTTTGTTTTGTATAATAAATACAAAAAATATTCAGACACAAGACATAAATAAAATATACGCTCAAATGTTCGATTCAAAGATAAAAAGCCCGAATGTATCTACACACCCAGCAGTATGATGGTCTTATGTTTAGTTTTTGTTTTTTATTTACTAAGTTTTTATATTGTTCACCTTTTTATATATATATTTATTGATTTTTGTATTGAAATAAGCGGGCTGCTTAGAGTGGTCATAACTTGAAAGATAAATGGGTTGATATATATACATATATTTATTTGATCTGATATTTTAATTTTGTAATACTTTATGCAGGAGTTAAAGATTTGGTTAACATCACAAAATATTTAAATAGCTTGATCGCTAAATCGAATTAAATAAAATATAAAGAAAGATGCATCTTAACAGAGACTTTTTGAAATGTATTTAATTTAATATATTATCAAATATTTTACATTGAAAATAAATAATATATTGAAAATAAATAATATATAATAAATAAATAATTATATTTAACTTTAAAATTTTATGCTACTTTCTGTTTTTTTATGGGTATTTTTAATTTCTTTTTTTTTATATAATACAACATTTATTTCTTATAGTAAAAATATCCTTGAATTTCAAAATTTGTTGTTTTATGGCAGAAATTTTAAAAGAATAAAAATAATCACCTTAAATTTCAAAATTTGTTGTTTTATGGTAGAAATTTAAAAATAATAATAAATAATCATATTATAAGTGTTCCTCATTTCTTATTTTTTATGACATTTTTTGCTTAAATAAAAATAGCATTCAAATATTTAAATTAAAGACGTTGAAAATAATTAATTAAATTCTTGAACTTGACCTAACGAAGTCTATAAAAATAACCCTAAACGCTTACATAAAAAATATAATCGTACTCAAAAGTCAATAATGTTTAAAGAAAAAATAAAATAAAATTAATCAGCATCTAATTTAATTTTATTTTAATAGTTTTAATAAGAATATTCAATATTATTTGCTTAAAATTTAGGTAAAATATAAACTTTTTGACTTCTAATTCAAAATAATAGTATTATTATGAAGTCTTCTTAAACAAAAAGATAAAATATTTGTATTTAGAAAGTGTTAGAAAAAAAACAGGAAATATTTAAGAAAGCAATATTTTTCAAACTACTTAATTTAATTAAAGAAAAGCGAAAAGCCGCCTGTCACAAAAATTTAAGCTAAAATGCCATTTATTTATTTTTTTTCAATTAGTCAAGTTCCTTTTTGGTTGACCCAAATTGCAAGCATCTAGAAACAAGTCCTGTCCCACAGCGGCAGCTAGCCCCCCCCCCCCCCCTTTTCTAGGAGGGTTTCCTCCACCCATCAGCCCCTCCGCAACCTCCCCACCTCCGCAACTAACCCCCGTCCGCAACCTCCACCCACCTTGCCTCATTTGAGTTGCAGGCAAATGCAACTCATTTGTTTTCTACGCATCGGGCGGAGGCTTGAAGGACCCGAAACCCGCCCAGAAAAGCGTCGCTTTGAAAGCGCGCAGTGCATTTCAAGCTGAGAAGGAGGAGTAGAAAAAAAGCAAAACCCCCCCTGTTTTTTTTCTTTCTTTTTTTTTTTTTGCTGGCTGCAATTGTTTTTGTGGCCTCGTGACCTAGTTTCGAGCTTCGTCAACTGCAACGACAGCAAGCAGAGGCGTCGCGGCTGGGAGGGGGCGGCCGGGCGGGCGTCGTTTTTAAATGAATTGCAGTCTCTGTTTCGTTTTCTGCTTTACATTTTTTTTTTTTTTGTTTCTTTCTGTTATTGTACATTTCTTCTTCGTTTTGCACAAACAACCCAAAGAAGAAGAACCACCAAATTGGTACACAAATGCGAATTGCATTGAGAAATGCCGAAAAGGAAAATAAAAATGCAATTTTTACAATCATCCAATTTTTCAGTATATTGCAATTGAAATTCCAGTCGGGGATTAGTCAGCAATTAGCACGTGGTCAAGTCAGAGAAATGAAATAAAATATATAAACAAATGGGAAGTCGAGGAACGTGATGAATAAACAAAGGTAAAAAGGTATTTTATGCAATAAGGATATGGATGAAAGGGAAAAGTAATTGGTAAATATTGAAAGGATATTGAAAATTAAGATTCAATTTGTTTAAATAATAATGCAGAGTGCTTAAAATTTCAAAAATTATTTTTCTAGGATCAAATTTTGATATTTTAAATAATTTAAATACTTTTTAACGACAGTTTATATTATATTTGAGGTGAACACCTGAATAGCAACCTTTCAGAACACAAATTATTATTTATATATATTAAATATATATAATCGGAATTTTTTTCTAATAAAAAATAAGAATAAGATAGGATAGGAATCACATTTGTGTACCAAGAAATATAAATAAAGTTTTATTAGTTAAAATAACTTTCATAACAAAATCATAAGAAAATATTTATCAACCCTCCATCATAATCCATAATCTTAACCCCCATTTTCCAACATAATCCCATTCTCCCCCAAAATAAACTTCTTTTCATATTAACCTACTAAAATGATTGATTATAATAAATAAATAAATAAATAAATAAAGCATGGCAATTGAAAACCACAACGGGCCACACCTGTTCCACCGCACTTTTTGTGCGATTTGTGATGATATTCATTCCACATGACAGACACAAGACTATAGACAGACGCGGCAGAGACGCCGACACCGACGTCGATCTACAAAAATAACAAAAAAGAAACAACATTCAGTTGACCTCATTACAAATATGCTATACTACATATATAATACATATATAATAAATAGCTAATGGAATGAACAAAGCGAATTAAAAGAAAGAAGAAGCAAATAAAGTATTAAATATTGTATAATTTAAGTGCGTTAATTAATTTAATTTGCCCAAAGGGTTCAAGAGGAGGAGAGAGAGAGCGGGTAGGAGCGGAGAGAGGCAGCGAATGTGGGCGCGGGTGTACAACGTGTGGTATGCGTAATTTATTGCGCATTGAAAAAGTGCACTCGGACTAAATGTATATTACGTGTTTTATTTCTTATTTTTGTAATAAAATCACTGAAAATATAAAATAGTTGAAATCTAAAATATTAAGTATACGTAGAACAAATTATTAAGTATACGTAGAAAAAGTATTACGTAGAAAAATATTAAGTATACGTATAAAATATTAAGTATACGTAGAAAAATATTAAGTATACGTAGAAAAATATTAAGTATACGCAGGCCAAATAAATTATATAAAAAAATTACACCAAATTACAAATCACTGAAAATATAAAATAGTTGAAATCTAAAATATTAAGTATACGTAGAAAAAATTATTAAGTATACGTAGAAAAAGGTATTACGTAGAAAAATATTAAGTATACGTAGAAAAAGTATTACGTAGAAAAATATTAAGTATACGTATAAAATATTAAGTATACGTATAAAAATATTAAGTATACGTAAAAAAAATTATTAAGTATACGTAGAAAAAGTATTACGTAGAAAAAAATTATTAAGTATACGTAGAAAAAGGTATTACGTAGAAAAATATTAAGTATACGTATAAAATATTAAGTATACGTAGAAAAATATTAAGTATACGTAGAAAAAATTATTAAGTATACGTAGAAAAAGTATTACGTAGAAAAATTATTAAGTATACGTATTACGTAGAAAAAGTATTACGTAGAAAAATATTAAGTATACGTATAAAATATTACGTATACGAAAAAAAATTTATTTTTTTTATTTATTTTTAATTTTTTTTTTTTTTTATTTGTTATTTTTTTATTTTTATTTCAAAGTATTTAATGTTAAATTTAAATTAATTTATTCCCTTTATCAATCATTTGAAATGCCTTTTTCCCAGTGTATTGAATACACTTTATATATAGAAATACACAATTATACAAATCTACATTAAGCTGACCTCCTCCTCAAGCGGCAAGCTTCGTCGACTGCTAGCGCTGGCCGAGGCAGCGGCGTCGCAGCAGCGGCGAATTGCGGTCGAAACCGTCCCTGGGCGAATCTATCTGTATCTGTGTATCTGTGCCTCTGCTTGTGCTTGCCCGTAGCTGTGTGAGTGCGCTAGTGCTCGTGCGGCTCGTGCGCTTGTGTCTGTGCGGCATATGAAAAGTGTGTCAAGGTTTTTTGAATAATATTTTGTGCAGCGTTAACGCGACGTCAGCGTCGGAGCAGAGAAAACGACGTCGCCGCCGCCTCCCCACCCTTTCCCACCTCGGGGTTTTTTTTATTTTAGCTTCTCGTATTATTTTGATACCCTTTATAAGGAGGGAATTTACCATTTTTATCCGACGTTTACATTGCGATAAGGTAATCTCTATGACTTTTTATTGCGTAATCGCAAATAAACATATTTTTGTTAGCTTTTTACGCTTTACAAGATGAAGCCTAATCAATTGTTGTATTTATTATTAATTTTATTTATTTATTTATATTATTTAAAATTTAAATAAAGTTTTTTTAAGTGTTTATAATTATTATGTTTTACATAAGAAACCCTGACCAATTTCTGTAGCATACATTACAGAGCAAGAGGAAAATTAGATATAAAACTTTTCCAGGATAATAGATGATCAAAAGAGGAAGGGTATATAGGCTACGGCTTTCTTTTGCCTTCTCTCCCTCTCTCTCTTTCCTTTTTTATAGTTGCTGCTCTCGATTGTTGTTGTTGCCTTTGTGGCTGGCATTTTGTTGTAATCGCCGTTGTTGCTATGTTTGCTCTTTCCATTGTCTGTCTCTGTCTCGCTCTGTCCACCCATTCCCACCCCCCTCTATCCCTCTCAGCCCCTTTTTGTTGTTTGCTCATTTTTCGCTGTCATCGTTTTCATCGTTCTTCTCTCTTTTTTTTTCTTGTGGCGATTTATTTTTATTTAATTGTTGCTTTGTCAACTTTATATATGTAAGTTACTATTTAAGTTATTATTTATTGTTTACTTTTAAGTGGCGACTTCTTTATATTCAATTTAATTGAGCTTCGCGCCTTTTTGCATTTAATTGGGTTTATTTGTCAATCAGCGGATTTCTTTCTCTGTTTTCTTGTGAATCAGAAAAAAAGGGAGCGTCTGATAAGAAAAGCAAAGTGGGAAAAGTGACTGTGGAATTGGAATGTGCATATATTTTCCGGGTATTTTCCCTCCTATTTTCCGAGCTTAATTCATTGGAAACATCCTGGGGTTGACATAACCCACATTTTGTTTTTTTTTAGAGTCTTGCCAAACCATTACTTTTTTCCCACCTCTCCCAATTAGCGTTTAAAGGAAAGTGTAGGCCAAAAAACAACCGCAAACAAATGCTTGACTAAGCCGTTTATTTATGGCAACAAAGTTGCCTAAAGTTACCACCGCTTAGCAACTAAGCCGGTAAATAAATGAATAGGTTTTACATAAGAAAAGGTTTTAGGTGTACATTTCAGAGGGTTTTCAATGAGAATAATAATTATAATATATTCATTAATATATATTTTAAATGTGGCAACCAAAAAAAACTTCATTAATATTTTAAAAATTGTTATTTTAAGGCCCTTCATTCAAGAAATACAAAATAAAAATAAGTATTAAATGAAAACAAATACAAATGAATTTGTATTTGTATTCATTTGTATTTGTATTCATTTGTATTTATATTAATTTGTATTTGTATTCATTTGTATTTGTGTTCATTTGTATTTGTATTCATTTGTATTTGTATTCATTTAATACCTATTTGTATCAATTCATTTGTATATTTATTCATTTAATACTTATTTTTATTTTATCAAATACAAATGAATTTGTATTTATTTAATACTTTTATTTATTTTGTATTTCTTGAGTGAAGGGCCTTAAAAATAATTTTTTTTTAAATAAAAAGAATAAACAGGAAGGCCCTTAGCTTTCTCCTTTTCGAGGACTCACTGTGCCCAAATATAGGCCCAATTTCAGCTATTTTGCGATCCCAACAACACACCAATACCAGCACACAAACACGCCCCACAAAATTTCCCATTGACCCATTAACATGGAGACCAGGCCAAAGAAGCAGAATAAGTAAAAGAAACTGAAAGCGAAACAGAAGCATAAAAAAGACACAGACCCAGATACACACTCACACACACACTCTCATAATAAAAATAGAGTTTGGAACCTATCCTAAGGCATTTGTTGTTATTTTGTCCCAAAGCAGCAGCAACAAAAGCAACAACATTAATAAAAGCAATAGCAACCTACACCAACATGGCAACAGTTTTCCATTACAGCGAAACAGCGAGTGCAAGTGAGAGAGATAGAGAAAGCTCCAACCCCCAAGGCATTGCTACCTCTCCCTCTAGCATTCAGGCATTAAAGGGAACTAGCCAAGGGGGGGTGAAGGGTGGTAGAGATGTAGGCCTGAAAACGAAATCGAAATTAATCTCTCTAACATAGACCTGAATCTGTACAACAAAAAAGTAGGTCAACTGCGGCAGCGACGCGTCGTCGTCGTCGCGCACTCACACAGCCATGCATGGCGACACACACTTTCACTTATTACATTATTCAGGCTGAGAGAGAGAGAGAGAGAGAGAGCGCTGTTGGAGCTGTGGGGCAGCAGAGAGCCAGAGCTTGTGGGCGAAACTTGTTCAGGCTGTTGACGCCGACAGCGGCAGCGCTGCCTAGCCTCTGCCTCTGTCGATTATTTCATATTGAAAGCAAAAGTGATCTGAGGCAACCGACAAAAAGAGAGAGAGAGAGAGAGAGAGCCACGGAGAGAGCGGCAAAGCCCCCAATAGCCCCCCCCCACTTCATAGCCGGCTTGTGGGGGAAAAATGTTACAAGGTTTCGTTTCAGGTTAAGACGAGTTTTTTTGTTTCTTTTTTCACATTTTGTTTTAATTTGTTGTTGTTGGTTTTTTTTTTATAAGATTTATAATTTTTTTTGTCAGCATTTGTATGAACAAATTTTTGTATTTTCTAAATTTAGCTGTTGCGTGTGTGTGTGTGTGTGTGTGTGTGTCAGTTTTTACTTGCGATGACGACAGCAAAAAAAATCACAAGAGAAAAGAGAAGAGGCGGCGGGTGGAAGTGGGCTAAGGGGGGCAGCACTGTTGCTGTTGCTTTTTATTTTATTTTTTCCCCCAGTGCGTCGTCGAAATAAGTGACCTGCCTCATTTGAAATTTGTTTGCGGCATTTCGTTTTTTTTTTCCTTCTTTCCTCTCTTCTCTTTTTTTTTCCATTCGTGTGTCTTGGGATGCAATTGAAAATGTCGGAGGTTAAGCGATGCCAGGGGTGGGGGTGGCAGAGGGTTAAGCGGGGGGACGGAAAAAGGGGTGGTGATCGCAGATTGGGAAATTCTGGAAATTATTAATAGGGGAATGTGCGTGGAATTGTGGAAACTATTACAATATTTTTAATATTTTATTTTGTATTTGTATTCATTTGCATTTGTATTCATTTAATACTTATTTTTATCAATTCATTTGTATTTGTATTCATTTATTACTTATTTTTATTTTATCAAATACAAATGAATTTGTATTCATTTAATACGTATTTTTACTTTGTATTTCTTCATTGGAGAGCCTTAAAAATTTCCTATTTCCAAAAATGGATTCTCTCACGACCTTATTTCTTAACTGCCAGTTAAAGTTATAGTTAACTGTCAGGTTATTTTAATTGGCAGTTAAGCAGACCGTTAACACATTTAAAGATCTCGATAGTAGAATTAAAAGAATATTATTTTAAGATTTTTAACCCTAGAAAAGCCCTTTTTTAAAAATTAGTTGATTTGTCTGTTAAATATTAACTGCCAATTTACTTATTGGATGAATCTTACAAGTTAATGGTAATTTAATTAAGATAATCAGGTGTTTGTTCTTTATATAGCTTAAATACAATTTTAATAAACTTCTATAGTTTTTTTTGTTTAATAATACAATATAATTTATAGATTTTCTATTCTTAAGGACTCTCGACATTTTCTTAAGCTTCTTAAAATATTTTAAAAATATTTTACAGTAAGGCAAACATTTTATTAATGTTTGAACCCTGCCTCGTACCTCTGACCTGTCCAAAATCTTGTCACATCAATCCCCTGCCAGTACAGTACCACCCAAAAGTCAGCCAACACTGACCCGACTACATGATAAAAAAATTCAACATTTTGGGGCAAAAAGTGCTTACAAAACACAAGCTTTGTGCCTTAAAGTTGCCGAAACCCAGAAAAAAAAACCCAAAACATTTGGCAATCGACACATAAATTAAAATGTCCAACAACCGCCCCCGCTGATCCTCCCGATTTTTGTTTTTTCAGAATTAAGTCGCGGACAAGAAATAAATGAAAATTAACTATAGATTGCGTAAAGACAAGACCCGTGAAATACAATAAATAAACAAAACCTTCGAGTCCGAATCCGAATCGGATTCCAAATCTGATTCAGTGACCAAAATAACAACAGTAACAACACACAATGGCCTCAAATAAAGAAAATGCAGTTGGAAACGAACAACAATTGAAGACAATTTTTGGTGACTTTTCGTATGCGGTGCACGTTTCGAGTACATTTTATACGTTTAATGTTTTATTATGAAATTAAACGAAGGCAGCCAGCCGTCAGTCAGACGGTCAGCCAGTCAATCCCTCTGCCATTCCGTCAGTCAATCAGCCGGTGTCCAGTCATCGCAAAAAAAGCAATACAAAAACAACAAATGAAAACCCCAAAAATAACAAAACACAGAATACAGTTGAAGTCAACAGTTAAAACAGTTGAAAAATTTGCTGTGCTTCGTTTTTTTGGCATTATTTTATTTTTTGTTGTTCCTACCACACGACATTAACATTTGTGCCACCAGCGCAGGCGACAAATTTTCAAGAGCTTGGGGAATTTTAGAAGGGGTTTTAGCTCTTTGAGCACACATTTTGGACATTTTTTAAGTAAATGAAAAAGAGACCCATCAAAATTACCTTAATGATTTCAAAATTTCAATTTATAATAAGCCATAATATATTTTTATATATTTAATATTTTTTATATTTAATAATTGGAAGCTATACTTAAATAAGCAGTAAAGAATTTTATGCTGCATTCATTTTCGTGTCAAAAATAATTGGAATTAATAAAAATAAAGCAAATTTTTCCTTTAATTTTAGTTCAATTTTATTTGATTTATTCTAAATTATTGAATAAATTATGAAATAAATAAAATGTAAACTAAATTTTTAATTAATTTAATTAAATTAAATTTAATTTAAACAAAAGCTTGCACTAAAATGTTAACTAAAGCTTGGACTAAAATTTTAACCAAAAATTTAATTTAAAATTTGATACAAACTTTGAACTGAAATTTCACCTAAAATTTCAAATTGTCACTTCTTGTTGCTTTGACATTTTCGCCGCCTGTATCCACTGTGTGGTACAGTGGGGCACTTTGTGCAGCCAATTGGTGTTGCCGTTGATGTTTTTCCGTTTGCCGTTTTCTGTGGCCAAGTCTGAAAAACTCAGTCAGCCAGCCGATTGACAAACAACTGTCGAAAAAGTCATTGCGCATGCGCACAAGTCAAAAAGGCAACGTAAATGCAGACGCAGAAGCGAAGCAAAACGAGAACCGCCGCCAAAAAAAAATTCCCAAAACAGTTAACAGATCTTTTTTAGTGCATATATACGTATATTTATATATATATATTTTATATGTGTATGTGTATAGAGGGGCATTTTTGGGCAACGGTTACACGGAGCCATTTAAATGGAGTAGCGAAGTGGAAGCTGAGGTGCTGCTGTTGCTTTTTCTCTTATTTTAAATTTTGTTTTAGTTTCTGCCGCTGATGCAGAAGTAGGTCTCCTCTCGCATTCGTATCTCCACTTTGCTATCAGCCGAAATTCAAGACCCAAAACTCAAACCTGTTTGCTGCCGCCGCTTGGCATGAATCAAACAAAACCGAGAGTGAGAGTGAAACGGTGCCACAGAGATGGCTAAAATAATAGGAGCTAAAACATACAAATTTTTAATAATTATAATAAATACAACATAAAATATATATTTTACTAAGAAAACCTCTTTACGATTTCTCTAGAAATACATATAATTCATATAATTATAATAAATACAACAAAAAATATATATTTTACTAAGAAAACCTCTTTACCATTTCTCTAGAAATTCATATTTTAAATACGAAAAGTTAGGTATTGCTTTTATTTTTTTTTGTAAGAGATTAAATGTTTATTAAATCTAGGTGCATATTTATTTATATATATTTTGTTTTAATTATTCTTTAATATTATAAACCACAAAAATAACTAAAGATATACGATTAAATCTAAGTTTTCAAAAAGTCTCAAAAAGTATGCTACAAAAAAAGGTAATTTCGTATACTAAAATTCCCATCCTGTGCATCCTTATTTCATTGGGTGATAGGTTTATTATAATTATATATTGAATTCAATATAAATAAATGATATTATATTAAATAATATATTATAACATTAATTTGATATTGATATTATTTAAATTTTTTATTAAACTTTGTTAAATAATATAATATTAAATAATAATATAATAATATAATAAATATAATAATATATAATAATATAAATAATAATATAATATTAAATAATTTGCAGAGTGTCCTGCTGCTATAATATAAATAAATGTTATTATAATAAATAAATTAATATAATATTAATTTGATATTAATTTTATAAATATTTTTTTATTAATATTTGTTAAATATATTCAATATTATTTGCAATATTCAATATTTTCTGTCCTGCTGCTATTATTTTAACCCCAACTGTATGTGTGTGTGTCTGTATATTTTGTCATTACCTGATGTCCATATGATCAGAGATCCAAAGTCTTGTTGGCTACGGTCACGAACATTTTTCCGTTTTTGTTTTATTTGTATATTTTTTCTTTTTCTTTTTTTGAGAAGGAAATGAAAATTTGCCTTAGCCTTTGTTTTCTGTTTCTGTACTTTTTCTTGAGTAAACTTTTGAGTGCGTTTTTTTTGGGGTATTTCGTAAGATCAGCATACACACACACACACACACACAGGAAGAAGAAGAAGAAGAAGAGGCAACAGCAGAAGACAGAGCCGAGTCTCTGAAGACTCCAAAGTTGCGTCTTCTTTCATCTTTGGTAATTGAGCGTTGAAATGTTGTAATCTCCCCGCAACCTACATGAAGGTGGCAAACGTGTTTAACTCTTTTTTTGTTGCTGTTGTTGTACCTTTGCGTCATACGCAAACAGAAAAGAGCGGTTGGGAGAGGGAGGGAGGGGGTGTTGAGGAGAGAAAGAGAGGGCCAGACGTTTTCACGTGCATCACGTTGAAAGTTCCCTCTTAACTGCATTTTATGCGGTTTGCATCTCGTTTTTTGGGGGTTTCGGGTTTTCCCTTTGAGGTTTTTAAAGTTCCTCCTTTTATGGTCTCGTTTTTTTTATGAGTTTTGTATCTTTTTTTAGGATTTATTTTAAGGATTTTTGTAATTGCTATATTAAATAAGTTAATACAGTATTATTTTGATATTAAAGAATTTTATTTATATTATTATAAGCTTAAAAATATCCTTATCTTGCTAGAACTCGTTGAATTTAATTAGTTGCGAATTTAAAAATTATTAAAAAGTTTATACGGATACAGAACTCTTTAAATGCTTAAAATATTTTTTAAGTCAAATTTTCTTATATTTTTATTTTTATAAATCACTTCTATATATCCTTTTTAAATATTTTCTACTAAAAAATAAAACAAATTCCTTTTAAAAAGATCATCCTTCATTTTTGTGTCTGTTAATATTTATAATCAATACCTTTTCTTCAATATTTTCTGCAGTTTTGTTATTTATTAACCCTCCTAAACTCTGTTTTTAAACGGTTTATGAAGGGGAGCCCTGTTTTTGTTTCTCCGCTTTGTAGTTCCGTTTTTGGTTAGTTAAGGAATTGGACTTTGTGCTCTCAGGCTTGGGACTTGGGCTCCGGACTCGGACTCGGACTCTGGGGAGTGAAAGTTTATTTTGTGACCACGTTTTGTCTTTATTATATGGCATATACACATGTATTTTTTATGCTCCTTTCGGAGGTATATCTTATGCAATCGGTTGGGTTTTCTGTTGGGCTTTTTAATGGGCCTTCCATCGGCAGGGCTTTGGCATCCTTATTTGGGTTACGAACTCCGTGAAGTTGTTGTTAATATTTTGTGTTTCTTAATGAGTGATTTAGTTGCTTCTTTTGGAGACGAACTTCCAATTTTTTGTTTTTTTTTGGGGCATGTTAATTACCCGTAAAATATTACGTATACGCAACGCTAATTGATTTTGGGATTTTGGGAGCTGAGAAAGGGAGGAGCATTTGTGAAAGATAAAAATATAAAAATTAGTTTGAAGAAGGCATTAAAAAACTATTGAAATTAACTGTAAACTAACTGAAAAAATAATAATAATAACGAAATAAAATAATCATTAATAAAAGGGTTTATAAATACAATTAAAAATATTAAATCTTTGATTTAATTTTTATAATTAATAAATATAGCAAAATAAAAATATTTTAAATATTTTTTAAGGTAATAACCATGAAATTAAATTAATTATAAAACATAATAACCATAAATATATTTATAAAAAATCAATAAAAAATGTCTACACCATCTAAATCAACTTCTAACTTTTAAATAAATTATAAAACTAAACAAATTACAAAATTATGAAATCCCAAAATGCAAAACTCCTTCAAAAGAATGACAAATAAGCTTAACAAAATTCCCCAACAGCTTAATAACTGTATTTTAATAACCAAAATACCCCCAAGAAACCCAACAGACACAATAACTTTATATTAAACTAGCAAAAAGCCCAAACGAAACAATAACAATAACAAAAAAGCATAGAAATAGGAAACGAAAACGCGCCACATGAAAACCGTGTCATGAACAAATGCAACAAAACCAGCAAAAACAACAATGAGAAACCCACAAACTAATTGAGACCAAAAACACAGACACAAAACGGAAAGAAAAACGAAGAAACTAAACCAAGCAGCAGCTGCAGTGGCAGTGGCAGCAACAAAACCCAAATAAAATCAAAGAAAAAGAAATAAAAAATCAAACGAAAATGCTGAAGAAGAGTCGAAAAATTCCCAGTTTATTTGAGTGAGTAAGAAATTACAAAATAGCCACTTGAAAAGTTAAGGCTTAAAGGCTTTCATAATGCCGTTGCTTTTTTTTTGGCCATCATCCCAAACAGCTGAGGAAGAAAGTTTAGAAATGCGGCTTGGGCTTGGCACATTTTTAATTTTAATGAAATATTTCCAATATTTTTCCAAAATCAGTAACTTTTTATTGACAAATTTTTAAGATTTTTTAATGATTTTGTAATATTTTAAAATACCTTGATTGATTTTATTTTTTATATTTACTACTTGTTTTCTTAACATTTTTAGAAAACTTTAATTATTATTTTTATTTACTTGAGATCTTTATTTCCTAAAAATAATATAAATTCCTGTGATTATAATTGTCTAAAGTAAAATAATTTACATTAAATAATTAATAAATAATAGTTAATATTTATATATTCTTTGAGAAAAATATTTCTTTTAGTAAAACTTATTTTTTTAAAGTTAACTTTGAAATTTAAAAAAATTAAATAAATAAATAAACAACATTAAAAATATAATTTTCAACTTAATTTCCTTATCTTTATTTTCTTGCCCTGCCCTGTATTTCCGAAAGAATGACTTTTTTGTTGTTGCCCTGCACAGTGGTGGTGTACAGTGGGCCCAAAGTTATGCCCAAAGGTTTCACTTTCGCTTTCCGTTTTGCCTTTGAGTTGGCGCTTGTTGTGTTTGCGCTTGTGTTTGTGTTTCGAGCCAGAGTTTGAATTTCAACAGCAAAGCAACAAAAACAAAGGCCCCCAAAAAAAAGGGGGGCACTAAGTCAAGCCAGGCAGCGCTGCTAGAGAGAGAGACAGAGAGAGAACGTGCCAGCGAGAGAGCAGCCCAGCTCGCTCCATCGAAAGTGAAACGAACGAGTGAGCAAATAAACGAACGACCCACCGAGCGTATACGTAATACCCGAAACTGTCGAGTGAGAGCGAGAGTGCAACGCCAACAGCGACTGAGGCAGCGCTGCCTGCCCCACCAGCGACGCCGACTGCGACTGAGGCAGCACACACTATAGTGTATTGCGGTATCCTCGCCGTTTACTTGGGTTTAGTCAATCGAGATACGTGGTTGATGTTGGTCGTGTTTTTTCGCACAGCACAGTCTATATAATTTTCACACACACACACAAACATAAATAAGCAACCAACAAATACATACATACAACACACAGGCAACGCAAAAGTTACAGCCAACGAAATATTATTAACAAGAAAAAATGTGCGCGTGTGAGCGGTGACCCGAATATCGTCGATAACAACAACAACAAAAATACAACAAAATAAACAAAGCAGCAGCCAGCAGCGTTGCGAAATACCATAGATAAAAAGTATAACCGATGCGAAGCTGCATTTGCAAAATATCTGCGAATATCCAGCGTGTAATTAAAGGCTGCACACACCTCACACAGCAGAAAACAGCCCCAGGATTATGTTCTCTTGCTGCGTGGCGTGAGTGTATGTGTAAAGTTTAAAGTTTAAAGTTTAAACAACAACAAATGTTTTGTGTTTTCCACAAAATCGAAAAATTCAATATAAATACATGTGCACAAAGTGTATATAAAGTGCAATTAGATCCGTGACCCACTTTCAATCAATCAACAAAAATAATCAAAATAAAAGAAGCAAAAGTAAAAGTGAATATACAAAAAAATCGAGTGTTTTGCCAATCGTTTCAATTCAACAACGCACACAATCAATAAATAAATATATATAGTAAATATATAGAAACAAAAAATCATCCTTTTTTGCTGTCAACTCTACATATAAAATCTATATATCTCTCACTCACCTCGTCAAAGTACCTGCAAAAAATAACACTTAAACAATTTAAAAAGTAATTAATTCAAATATCTAAATACATTTCTTATAAAGAATAATTCACAATATAAAAAAAAACAAAAAATTGTATATAATACATATTTTCTTCTTCTAAAGAAACCCCTCATAAAAATTCCAAAAAAAAAACACATTTCTTGCAAAGAAATTAAAAAGCAAAATAAAATTATATAAACTGTGTTAAAGTTACAATTAAATTATGTCAAGATATTATGATACATTTTAATAAAAAGCACACACACACACGCACTCTTTAAAATGTTGCAAATATACAAAAATAATGTTCAAATATTGAGTGCAAAAACCAGACCACCGTACAAGGATTACAAGGATCTATTTTACTAAGAAAAACATTCAAAAGAAGTAAAGAAAAACAAGAAATATATATAATAATAAACAAAAGTTAAGCTTCCGTCCAGGAAATAAAATAAAATAAAAAAAAGGAAAATAAATAAAAACAAAAAAAGGGTATAAAACATACATGAAATGTTATTAGAAATGGATCAGCAACAGGCGACCGTACAGTTTATATCGTCGCTGAATATATCGCCGTTCAGCATGCAGCTGGAGCAGCAGCAGCCCTCCAGTCCAGCTTTGGCCACGGGTCCCAGCGGCGGCGGCGGCGGCGGTGGTGGCAACAATAACAATAGTAATAACAACAACAACAATACCAACACCACCAGCAGCAGCAACAACAATAATAACAACAACAATGATAATGTCTTGACCAAATTTGAGCATGAATATAATGCTTATACCCTGCAATTGGCGGGAAGTAACAGTGGTGGCAATAGCAGCAGCAGCAACATCACAATGCACACCACCAACAACAACAACAGCAGCAGCAGCAGCAGCAACACCAACAACAGCAACAACAACAGGAGCACTACCAACAACAACAACAACAGAATATAGCCAACAATGCCAATCAATTCAATGCGTCATCCTACTCGTATATATACAATTTCGATTCACAGTATATATTTCCGACAGGCTATCAGGACACCACCTCCTCGCATTCCCAACAAAGCGCTGGCGGTGGTGGCGGCGGCGGCGGCAATGGCGGCAACCTCCTAAACGGCAGCTCCGGCGGCTCATCCGTTGGCGGTGGCTATATGCTCCTCCCCCAAGCGGCCAGCTCCAGTGGCAATAATAATAATAATGCTGGTGGTCACATGTCCTCCGGTTCTGTGGGCAATGGCGGCGGCGGAGGAGGCGGTGGCGGCAGTGGAGGAGCTGGTGGCAACTCTGGCGGTCCTGGCAATTCGATGGGCGGCACTAGTGCCACGCCCGGACATGGCGGCGAAGTGATCGACTTTAAGCATTTGTTCGAGGAACTGTGCCCCGTTTGCGGCGACAAGGTCAGTGGCTATCACTATGGCCTGCTCACCTGTGAGTCCTGCAAGGGCTTCTTCAAGCGAACGGTGCAGAACAAGAAGGTGTATACCTGTGTGGCGGAACGATCCTGCCACATTGACAAGACGCAGCGGAAGAGGTGTCCCTACTGCCGATTCCAGAAGTGCCTAGAAGTCGGCATGAAATTGGAGGGTGAGTTTGGAGAAATTATTGTATTATTATTTATTAAATATTCAATATTTTTGGGAAAAGATTTAGTTTAGGAGAGGTTTTAGGTGTTTAAATGATGTTTAAATATCTCAATGTGGAATTATTATATTACTTTATTTTCTTGTATTGGAAAAAGTATTTCTAAATTCAGATTATTCGTTGTCTAAGTTTTTTTTTTTTAACTTTCCTTTCAAATTTAAATCTTTATTATTTAAAAAATTGTTATTTACTTCAAATATCTTCTAGATATATCTTTTAATCACCTGAAACTTAGTCACATATTTTCCACTGACCCTCAAATCGAAATTCAATTCAAACCTACATTGCGTATGAGTGATATTCCTTCAACAACAACCTTGTGGCAGCAATAAAAAAGACGCCTTGAAGCCATCAACACTGGCAACTTCTGGGTATCAAATATTTATTCAGTTATTTGGCTACGCATTTGATTTCTTAATCACGAACCTGGGTTTGGTTTTAAATGCAAAATAATCAAATGAATCAGGGAGCTATTTTTTTGTTGTTTAATAGTGTGAAACAAGAGTAATGAGTAATGTAAGATTTTGTATTTAATGAATAGGAATTCAAAAGAATCGAATTTCAATAGGAAATTAAAGACTTGCCTTGGATTTCTTTGGGTATTTAAAATCTTTAAAATATTTTAAATTAGTCAGATTTGATTTTGTAATAAAACAGAGATTTTCTGGTGAGAAACTGAAGAGAAGTAGCTTTTAAAAATTAAATTTATATATTGCAAATAAGCAGAATATTTAAAATAAAATTTTAAAACAAAAGAAATATTAAGTATACGCAAGAAATATACTTTGAAAACTCATTTATATTTACCTGGCGTATACGTAATATTCATTATTTTATATTTTGATTTTACAAATTTTTACTTACCTTACGTATACTTAATATTTATATTTCTATACTTGTATTTCTTAAATTTTTTGCTGCTTTACGTATACGTAATATTTATATTTATATATTTTTACTTAAAAATTATTTTTATATTTACCTGGCGTATACGTAATATTTCCAATTCTATCTTTTTATTTTACATATTTATATTTACCTTACGTATACGTAATATTTCTATTTCTATATTTTTATTTCTTAAATTTATATCTGACTTACGTATACGTAATATTAGTTTTTTCAAGAAATTTCCTATTAATATTAAATATATTGTTGGGAATCTCTTGTTTAGTTTATAAAATTAATAATCGAATTTAAATTTATCTTGCGTATACCTAATATTTTTTCCAGTTTACAAAATAGTTTATTTTTTGTTAGAAATGTCTTAATTATTTTATAATAATTCCCTTGTATTTCGTACAAATATTTTCATAGTTCCTGTGAGGCACTTCCTGTTCCTGCACTTCCTTTGCCTTTCTCTTGTCCCGAAAAATGGCATTTGACAAGACGAGAGAGCCGCAAATTCCAAATTATTATATTGGCAGCCAGCCTCAACCATGACCCCTTTTTGCCCCAAAACAAAATTCGCCTGGGAGTGCCATTCAAACAAACTCGTCGTTGAGGGGTGCAGCGAGAGCCTCGTTCCTTGTTTTGCAGTTTTTGGGCCTTCCTGCAGTCGTCGTCGGAATGAAATTAAATCGATATTTCTTATTATTTATAAATGCGCAGCAAAAGCACAGGCGGCTAACATTGAAATTCTTTTGGGGAATCTCTCGCAGGGCTCGAAATCTTAAACTTGAAACTGGAAATGTGTGTTTGCCTTTGCTCCCAAAGGAATTTCGCTGGCGAATTATTTTAGAACCCCTTGCCACGGCATCAGCATGAGTAATTAAACGCCAGATTATGTAAATGTGGCCCCATTTCGGTTGGGGCGGCATTAAAAATGTATTAATAAATGTATTTCCGTTGCCGTGCATCCCAGACCTATCCCAATTATTTATTTCGCTTCCCCTGCGATGTTATTATTATTGTTATTTTCTTTTTTTGGTTGTCTGTTGTCGTTGTCGTCGGGTAGGTCGGTCAGTCTGCCGTTTTTTCTTCGTTGTTGTTGTTGTTATTGGCTCTGTCACGTCTTAATGAGGTTTGTGGTTTGTTTTGTTGGGTAAATATTTTAAAATTATATTTTTTATATTCATGAATATATTTTAATTATTATTTAACAATTGTTTCTTTTTTTATCAATTAATATATTTTTATTATTGTTTTTAGTATTTAATAATTCATATTATTATTATTATTATTATTTAAATAATGTTTAAACAAGGCCTAAATGGCAGTTTGTTCTATTAAATATTATAAAACCTTTTCAAAAAAATATATACTCAAATTATTACTTAAATTATTTTGTAGAGTTTTATGTTTTTATTTGAATTCTAATTTATTTATTTTTGAATCAATAATATTTTTACTTGAATTCCGATTGAATTAAATATTATATTAAAGGTTTTTATATTTATTCCATGACTTTAGAACCTTTTTATTTTGCTGCATAATTCTAATTTTGTTATTAATTAATTTGTAATAATTAAATTGATCTTTAAACTTACCTCTCGACAAAGCTGATATTAATTTGAGCTTAGCGAAAACTTGAGTTTTTCCTTCTTTTCTTTTTGAAATGTAATCTCCTCGCTGTTATTATTTTTGGCTTTGCCTTATTACTTTCATAATTACTTTTCAGCTAGCAAAAAATTTTACCTCATTTTCCTACCCTTTTTTATATTTTTTTTTTATATATAGTTTTTTTTTGCGTAAGTCAAAAGGGGAAAATAATAATAAAAAACTTTTCCTTTTTCGCTGCTGGCACACAAGTTGAGAGGGCGCCCTACAAAAACAAGCATCGGCTGTGGAATATAGTACACAGACATGTATAGCTTTATGAACACTGAGGGAAATCGAATGAAGATTATTCAAAATGTATATAAATTTTCATAAAGTATTTATTATATTTTTGAATATATTTATTTTGTTTTGGCATATTTAAAAACACAATATTATTTAAGCTTAAAATGTGAGGAAAACTTTATTTAAACTTTTATAATCTCAAGTAAAAATATATCTTTGATTTTTAGCCACTGGGAAATATTATAAAATCGATTAAATTAAAGAAACTAAAAATAAAGATATAAAATACTTTGATTTAAATATCAGAGAAGTTTACTATGCATTACAAATCTTAAAATTGTCATTTTTATTTCCAGGCTAAAATCCACATTTATTTTCATACAAATTTCGTCCTTTTTCGGTTTTTCTCTTTCTGTATTTTTTTTATATAGTGTTTTCTATATAAAATCCACATATATACACCCTGTGTTGTGTATATAGTGCAAAAATACAAACATATACACAGCTGTATATATAAACATATATATTCAGAGTCAGTGCAGCATGCACCGGCGGCCCCAAAAGAATTCCACGCCCTCGCCCCCGCCATACGCTCGCTGTCGACGTCTCTCGGTCGTGAGAGAAGCCGGAGAGCTCCACACAAAAAAAAAGGGGGTCGTGCTGAGAGCCAAAACAAACTCAAAAAGCGGCAAACAAAATAAAGAGAGACTTGCTTTCGCTCTCATTTGAAAATGTTTTGAATTTTGTAATAGTTTTTTTTTTCTTCTTCGTCGTCTTTGGTTTTTCCTGACTGACTGCTTTTGTGAACTGGATTCAAACTAGCGCGCGCAATTTTTGGTTTTTCATTTCTGTTTCTTTTTTTATCTTCTCTATTTTGTATTTGATGTGTTTTTTGTTTGTTTGTTTTTGTTTGTCTTTTATCATTTGCAACGTTCACTTGCAAGTGTGTTTCCCCCCAACAAACTTTACAAGTTATTAGGCAAAGTGTGAAAATTGTGATTGCCCAAAAGAGACATTTTTGTGTTGTGTTGTTTCGTTGTTGTGTTGTTGTATTGTTGTGTTGTTGTGTTGTTGTGTTTATGTTATGTTGTTATGTTTTGGCTAGAGTTTTTGACACCTAAATAATTTGTCATTTGTTTAAAAAAAGTGTGAATTTATGGAAGTTTTGATTGCAAATCATTTTCAGTTGTGTAATGGGAAATACTTTGAAGATTTTCAATTTTTTTGTTAAGGAATTTTCTTTATATAATATTATTTTATACATTTTATTTTAAAATTCTTTTCTATTTAAAATATTGCATAATTCTGTTACATATCCTTTAAAAAAATAAGATAATTACTTGAAAATTAATTTTCTTTAGATAATTTTTTATTTGTTGTATAATAAAATATTTAGAAATGATTTGTATTATTTTACAAGCATTTATTTAGTTGTTTTTCCTGTGTTTTGAGAGCCAAAAACTATTTTGTCCGGGATTTTATACTTCCCATAGTTAAGTCCGATTTAATATTTATTATTATTTATTTATTTTTTCCTTTTTATTTTGGTATTCGAATAAAAATCGTTTTTCATTTGTTGTCTTTGGCGCTGGATCGCTCTCTTGGGGGGCACACCGCCTCTCCCACTCACTCACACACACCAAAACACTTGAGTCAGCCGGGGCAGCGAAGCCGACAGCGTCGCCGGCAGCGCGGTAGCAAAAACAAAGTGTATGCAATATAACTCAGGCGTACGTACATATATCAATGTATTGCCATCTCGGTTCCGCTTTTGTGTACTTGGCCCATAGTGCCATCTCTTGCGCTCATGACCTAGATTCCAAAGTGTGTTGGTGTGGGTGCACGTGATATGGCAAAATGTTTGCCTCTCTCTGGGTGGATTGTGTGTGTGTGTGTGTGTAATCAATGCAACATGTAGCCTGAGTGTGTGCGTGTATTTTATTTTTAATACTCACTGAATTATTACGAACATTTTCTCGTTTCTGGCTTTTCGTTCCGTTCCGTCTCGTTCCGTCCTTCCGTTGTTGTTGCTGTTGGCTCTGTTGAAATCTCTTTCGTCAGTATGGCTCCCCTTTCCCTCCCCCTGTTGTACACATATATATCTCTCGTTCAGTCGGGCTTTATAATTGCGGCAATTTTTAGCCGCTTTTGGATTTTGTGACTTTAGTTTTTTTTATATTTTTTCCTCGGTTTTTTTGGAGACTTTCGGCTTAGCTGCTGGATTTTAAGCAGTGTGACTCACACGGCTCACATGCTGCCATATGTTTTACGGGTTTTGGAGGTCTGAACAATAGGGATTTGAGCCCTTTTTTTATCCCACTTTTTGGCAATCGTTTGGGTTTAAGTTAACAACAGGTAAAAAATTGAGATTTGTTTGGGAATTATCGTTGTTTTTTATTATTAACTACAAAAGAGCTTCTTAGTTTTCAATATTCATTAGGTTAATGATTAAATTACCAATTTCTTAAGCGATTTAATTTTAATTCCATATTTTTAGTATTTTAGAACCTAATTTTCATCAAGATTCCATTTATTTCTTGTTGCCCACTGCGTATACGTAATATTTGTCCACCCTTTTGTTTTATTGAATTTATTATCTAAATAATTAACCAACAATTAACCAAGTATGTTAAATATTTCTTCAAAATATTGTTTTATTTTTCTAATTTCCCACCGAAACCCACACTGCGTATACGTAATATTATGCCCAATTGATTTTATTTGAAAATCAATACTGCTATTTTTAAGTCAAAGCATATTGTGCAAGGCATGGGCACATACAAAACTAGTTAAAGAATCGTTGGCCATTTAAATCGTTAAATTAAATGAAACTCGATGACAACATCCGCTACGGGAAACCAAGCTTAAAACTTTGCCCAAAAAAAAATCACTCATACGCACCAGTGACCCAAATTAGCAGCGGCAAACAAATTGTAAATGACTAAAAAAAAAAACAGTTTCAAATGGCTTAAACCCAAATAAAAAAATTAACGCCTACGATAAAAAAGCCAACTGACAGGCCGCATTTATTGATTTCCCGGCTGACTTTGTGAGAAAATCCAAAAAAAAGGGGGCAAACTTGTGGCAAGAGAGGGAAAGGGCCAAAGGGAATAACTTTCAACAAACATTTTTTTTGTGTCGCTTACAAATTGAACCACTTTAACCCCACACACAAAAACGTAGTCGAAAAAAGGTGAAAATCTAAATAAAAACCCAGGTTGAAAGTGAAAAAAATGTCGCTAGGAAATTATGTAAGGCAAGTACACTGTGAGAAAATTCTAGGAAAATTATCAAAAGTATATAAACCAAATTTTTGAATTTTTTGGAAAATGTATTTATAAAAAAAAAGTTCAATACTTAAAAAAAAAAACAAATATTTAAATTATTAAATAATTAACTAATTAATTGAGATATTATGAATTTTATTTAGATGAAATCCAAAACTAAATTGAAATATTCTTTAAAATTAAATTTTTGTAAACATAAATATCACAATTTTCAGAATATTTCTTTTAAAAAGTAAAATTTAATCTTAAAAAAAGGGTCAAAAATTAAATTAACCAAAATTTAGGCAAAAAATTAGTACATGATCGCCATAAGTCCAAAATCGATAGTATTTATTGAATTTTAAATATTTCTTATAACGACTTAAATTATGAATCTTAAAAAAAGAGTCAAAAATTAAATTAAGCAAAATTCTAGGCGAAATATAAAGAAAGGAAGCAATTACATGATCTGCATAAATCCAAAATCGATAATATTTATTGTATTTATCGAATTTTACCTTGCCCAACATAAATAGTCCTGATACAAAGCCGGAAAAAGCCATAAAAGAAAATGGGAAATAAAAACGGCGCCCACAAACACAAACAACTTTCCCAAGAGAGTGGAGCATGGAGCACGCAGAGAGAGAGAGAGAGCGAGTGGGCTTTTCTTTATTTTGGGAGAGTTGGCAGGCAACAACAATGGCCATGTTGTCCCAGTTTTCACACACACTGTCCTTGACCTACTCCACTCAACAAAGTTGTCTAATGCGGAAAGCCTCTCTGTCTAATGGCGCTCCCTCTCGCTTCCTCTCGCTCGAAATGTCGTAATAGAAAGCTCTTTCGTTGCCAAGCCAAAAAAAAAGTAAGAAAAAATAACATAATCGAAGGAGAGCCCCAACAGAGGGAGCCTCATAGAGAGCGAAAGCAGCGTGAGAGTAGATAGAGAGAGAGACAGAGAGAGCGTAACGTTTGGCGCTTGAGAGTGCTAAAGCACCAACACTTTGCCACCTTGCTGCATGTGTATGTATCTATGTTGATTATTTGTAAACAATACGCTTGACCTAAATTACAGTTACTTGTTCAGTGCACTAAAATTGCATATATCAAGAAGCTGCGGTGTGTGTGTGCGAGTGTGTTTGCATCTGTTTGTGTCTTAACTTTTCTCCTTTTTGCCTTTTGAATTTGAAATGCACATTTTTTATGGTGCGCCACCTGCCGCCCAATGCCAGCTCCTTGCATTCCCCCTCTTCGCATTCCTCCTCTTCGCATTCCTCCTCTTCGCATTCCCCCTCTTCGCATTTGTTCTTCTCTTCCTTTTTCCTTTTATTGCGCGAAAACAACCCCCGAGAATTGCATCTTTTAAATGAACACGGCGCTAGCTGCAATTGCAATCTGTTTTTGGACTCAAGCCACCCTCGCAATTCTCACTCTTACAGAGCAAAAAAAAATTACACACTAAAACAAAAAATTTTTTATATATTTTTATAAAATTAATTTACTAACTTTGAACTTTTGATTTATAAATTAAAATTAATTAAAATTTTATAAGTTATAAACCCTTGCTTAGGTTATTTTAATATTAATCAAAAGTTCAAAACATTTATATTCAGTATTTATTATTATTATTATTATTATTATATATATTATTCCTTGATATTGATTCTTTTACATACTTTTCTTGCCGTGCATCCTTTACGCTCTTTTTCCTTGCTGCGCCATAAGAAGCGCATTTTATTGCGTTTCATTTAGCGTGTTCCCACATATGTATGTATGTATGTATGGAACATACAAACGCACAATCGCATGGCCTTACATTCGTATGTGTGTTTGTATGTATGTATGAGTGTTGTATAGTTTTTGTTTTGATGCCGCTGTACAATGTGGCGTATGCGCAATATACATACGTATGTATGTATGGCAACTACAATTTCCATGTGCGTGCGCTTGTGTTGTTGTGCGCCTTTGCCAGCACTTTGTTTTTGTCAAGCGCCGTTATGAGTTGGCTTTTTAATGAGAAATATGAGAAATATATAAAAAAGGAATATGATTTTCCACAGGGTTTTTCCTCTAAGAGGATGGTGGGGGTGTATTTTGGGAGGGAGATCTAAAATAAACTGTAAAATAATGAAATAGGACATTTAAATTCGGGTTTTTGAAGGAATTCAAAAGGATACTGATAAATACATTGAATTTCTAGAACTTTTTATATGTTTTTTGTATTTAAAATACTTTTTTTTAATCCTGAAGTAAGCTTTAGTTGTTTTCCACTAAAAATTAAAATTAATACAAAATTACCCACATTTTCCCTTGCAGCTGTTCGAGCGGATCGAATGCGGGGAGGACGAAACAAATTTGGACCGATGTACAAACGAGATCGGGCGCGGAAACTGCAAGTAATGAGGCAGCGGCAGTTGGCCCTCCAGGCGCTTCGCAACTCGATGGGTCCGGACATAAAGCCAACGCCGATCTCGCCGGGCTACCAGCAAGCATATCCAAATATGAACATTAAGCAGGAAATTCAAATACCTCAGGTGAGATGGAGCTAATCCAAGATATATATTTAATCTATAATTTTTCCCTCTCTCAAAAACCAGGTATCCTCACTCACCCAATCGCCGGACTCGTCGCCCAGCCCCATTGCCATTGCGCTGGGACAGGTGAATGCCAGCACCGGCGGTGTGATAACCACGCCCATGAATGCCGGCAACGGTGGCAGTGGCAGCGGTGGCAATGGTGGTGGCCTGAATGGTCCCAGTTCCGTGGGCAATGGCAATAGCAGTAACGGCAGCAGCAGCAGTACCGGCGGCGGCGGCAATAACAATGGCAGCAGCACGGGCAATGGTGGGTCCGGTGGCGGCGGCGGAGGAGGAGGAGGCGGAGGCGGTGGCAACAATGCGGGCGGCGGCGGCGGCGGAGGTGGCAATAACTCCGGAGATGGCCTGCATCGTAATGGTGGCCACGAGGCTGGAATAGGATCTCTGCAGAACACGGCCGACTCGAAATTGTGGTATTTAGCCAAGAAAAGACAAATCCAGCGAGAACCGAACCCTAAAGTTATATTCAAAACATCGACAAACGAACTAACAACCAAAAAATTCCAAATTCTCGTTATATTTACATCAAATTTTATGGAAAAGATTCAAAAATTCCAAATTCTCGTTATATTTACATGAAATTTTATGGAAAAGATTCAAAAATTCCAAATTCTTGTTATATTTACATGAAATTTTATGGAAAAGATTCAAGAAATTCACAAATTATGTTATATTTACAGGTGTTATTTTATTTAAAAGATTTAAAAATTACAAATTCTCGTTATATTTATATGAAATTTTATGGAAAAGATTAAAAAATTCCAAATTCTTGTTATATTTACATGAAATTTTATGGAAAAGATTCAAAAATCCCAAATTCTCGTTATATTTACATGAAATTTTATGGAAAAGATTCAATGTGATTGCAGCAAATAGTATAGGCAGGCTGTTATTTTGTTTAAAATTGATTTTTAATAGTTTATATATCATTTTATAGATCTTTTTGAAGTAATTGTTGAATTTTTAAGAGATCTTTCGATTTATTTAACTTGTAACAAAGTTTTAAGGTTTTTTTAATGACCTTTTAAGGGGAAATCTTATCAATCGTATTCATTTTTCACCTAAAATCAGTCTTTAAATAGTTTATATATCATTTTATAAATCTTTTTGGAGTAATTGTTGATTTTTTAAGAGAACTTTTGACTTATTTAACTTGTAACAAAGTTTTAAGGTTTTTTTAATGACTTTTTAAGGGGAAATCTTATCAATCGTATTCAGTTTTCACCTAAAATCAGTCTTTAAAGAAGAATATTCCCTTGCCTGTCTTTATTTTGCTGCATTTATCACTTGATGAGCGCTCCTTCAACTTGGAAGTTGTCAAACATTTATAAACCATAATTCTTTTCAATTCTTTTTCTCTACCAAAAAATAAAACCAAAGCTTTGATTCCGGCACACATCCATCGAGCACAGCCGATTCGCTAATCGAGCCATTAAGGTGAGTTTTTCAGGAAAGTTTTATTTGTTTGCCAAAACTGATACATAAATTCTCTTTAATTAATTAACCGCAGAGTCTCACCAATGATTCGTGAATTTGTGCAATCAATCGACGATCGGGAATGGCAGACGCAGCTATTTGCTCTGCTGCAAAAGCAGACCTACAACCAGGTGGAAGTGGATCTCTTCGAGCTAATGTGCAAAGTGCTCGACCAGAACTTGTTCTCGCAAGTGGACTGGGCACGGAACACGGTCTTCTTCAAGGACCTCAAGGTATGGCCATCGTACCAGTTTTCCCAAACACAAAATCAGAGTAAATCAGCGATCAGAAATCAGCGCAGACAGCACAGACAGCAGCAGCAGACAGGCAGAGAGGCCGCAATACATGGTTCAAAGCCAGAAACCAGTTTTCAAAGCTATAGGGGCCAAGTCTGCGGCATGTTATGTAAACCAGCGACAACGAGGCAGCGACGCTGGCAGAATCTCTGCATTGAATTTCGATTTCATTTGGCGTCTGACCTACTTAGCCAGCAAAGCCGAACCAGTCACTCAGTCAGTCAGGCAGCCCAGCGACCGCGTCTCTCGCTCAGTGACGCAACTGATGTGCTCACCCATACCAGCAGCAGCTTGCCAAAGAGCCGCAGAGAAACTGAGAAGCAGAGACTGAGTCAGGGGAGAAACTGAGCGCTACCTAGAGCGAAAAAGAGAGGGCGTGTCGTAATACCAGAGCATCCAAAAGCTAGGCCTTAACATATATCTCCATACCACATATCACCATACAAAAACGTATCTATTGAAACCAATGTGTGTGCGGTTTGCCACTTGAAAACTGGATAGCATTCTTTTCTTTATTTAAATTATATAGAAAAGGAATTATCTTATTTCATTATATTTTGTATGTTATATATTTTAGCTGAAAATATTCTTTATCAAATGATTAAGCATAGATTCATAATCACATTCTTCTAAAATGAATCAAATTTAATCATTTAAAACCATCAACAAAAGATCCCTTTTTCCAGTGGCAACCCATCCGCCTTTCTTCTATATCTCCATAAAACTTATAAATTTCTTTAGTTATTAATCAATTATTATTGTTTTATAATTTCTAAAAACCAGGTCGACGATCAAATGAAGCTGCTGCAGCATTCGTGGTCGGATATGCTGGTCCTGGATCACCTGCACCATCGCATCCACAATGGCCTGCCCGATGAGACGCAGCTGAATAATGGCCAAGTCTTCAATCTGCTGAGTCTGGGCTTGTTGGGTGTACCGCAGTTGGGTGACTACTTCAACGAGCTGCAGAACAAGCTGCAAGATTTGAAATTCGATATGGGCGACTATGTCTGCATGAAATTCCTAATCCTCTTGAATCCAAGTAAGGCCACAAAAGACTCCCCTCAGCAAATAGCCAACCTTCTAAGCGTTTTTCTTTTCTTTTCTTATTGGTGTTTCAGATGTGCGGGGTATTGTCAACCGGAAGACCGTCTCCGAGGGACATGATAATGTGCAAGCCGCTTTGCTGGACTACACCCTCACCTGTTATCCGTCAGTTAATGTAAGCAAAAGGTTTATAAATATTTGAAGTACCTTATTAATCTTTATATTCCTTATTTTTCAGGACAAATTCAGTAGGCTAGTGAACATCTTACCGGAAATCCATGCCATGGCCGCACGCGGCGAGGAGCATCTATACTCCAAGCACTGTGCAGGCAGTGCGCCAACCCAAACGTTGCTCATGGAGATGCTGCACGCCAAGCGCAAGGTGTAGAAGATTGGGGACACCTCAACAACAGATGACACGGAATACTTAATCATTTATGAAATGTAAATAACGAGGCGAGGCAACCAGAGCGAAACCGAGAAGGATACAGAATTCCATATTTGATATGGAGAATGCATCATCACTACCACCAACCAACCAACCAACCAACCACCAACAACTATCACACACATACACACCACACACCACACATTTGTTGATTCAATGTTTAATTATTATTAATTACGTTTACGGTTAGGTCTAGTTTAACGTTAAACTAATTAATTAATATTCGTCTTAAATTAATGCGTGTTTTTAATTTGTGTGGAGTCGCGTACCCCGATAAAGCAATTTTTAAAACAAAAGCGAGAATATATTGTAGATTGTATGGTTAGAAATTTAAACTTTAAACCCAAAACTTTCAAAAGAGAAGCATAAGAAATTTTATTTTTATATATATTGTACCTCTACATATACGATACTTATGGATAAAATCTATATATACATATTCGTGTATATATATGCATATATTTTTATGTAAATTGGCGTTACTTTTTAAGCGTCCTGCAGCAACACTTTTAACACTAGTATTTTCGGTTTTACTCTATAGTTGTTTGATTTTCCAATTATTTGTCGTTCTTTTTTGTAACTTTTTCGCGCGCGCCAAGTGTCTTGCATAGTATTTGCGTCTAATCTAAATATTATAAAGAAGGGAAAGTCGAGGGAAAATCCATACAAAGCAAAAATTATAGGTGTTCATAATGGTATGAATGTAGTATGTGTATATTATTAAATGTAATTTCAATTTAAGTGTGTAAGAAAACAATGCAAACAACTACCTACAACAAAGCAAGCGAAGAATGAAGAAGATGGCAAGAAATTATATATATATACATTATATATTAATAAAGATCATGTTTAAAACTGCATACATATATAGTAAAGATATATATATTTAAATTTAGCTGCAACTGTTTCAACTGTTTGTAAATTTCAACCAAAAACGCGTAATTGTGTCAGCAGCAGCAGCATCCCAGAAAGTGTGTTAAGCTCTATTATCTAAAAAAAAAGAACACATTTATTTTGTGCAAGGCAGCAAAATTATAAATAATATAAACCATTCAAAAAAGTAACACAGATGCTTAGTCAGTAATTTGGGCAATGAGAGCGGAACAGAAATCGAATTAAACACAAAAGCAAGAAGAATATATATTGTAAAAAACTCAAAAAAAAAGAGAATCGAAATAAACAAACCAAATAAATTGTATTTAATAAAATGAAACCCATTAATGGACACATTTTCAATTCGAATACTAAGTTAATATTTAATTCACATTCTTGGACAGCGTTTCGTTTCTGCTTCATTGCCTTGATTTTTGCCTGGGCATTTTGCGCTTAAACAAAACGTACCTTATAAACTTAAACAAACAAAATATTTAAAAAAAAAGAACTTCAGATTCAGTAAAAAGAAGAACACACACATTTCAAATTTAATGATGTTTCACGAATATTACATTAGAAAATATGCTGGCAGACGCAAGATAATTGTTATGGGGACAAAATGGCAAATGGAAAATACAAAACGAAAAGCACGACGACATCTACTATATAGGTTTGCCCTAGGTATACACATTATATATATATATATATATATTTAGGTCTCTGTATGTATTATAAAAATGTAAAAAAGAAACCTAAACAAAAATTATGGGTAAATAACAACAAGTTGTACAAGTTGGCAATGCGGAGAGTTAGTGTTGAGGTCTAGGATCAGTTATATATTTAAAAGATGTGTAAGTAAAGTAAAGGCAAGGCAAGTTGTTGACGTCTAACGTTATAGTAGAAGGGAACGATCGATATATATCGATCATATGCAACATATTTAAATGTATATTCTTCAGGCGTGTGTGAATGGCGTTTAGGTATTTGTTTATTGTGTAAAATTGATTACGATGTGAACCTGTTATTGCAAATGAAAAGTGATTTTAACTATTAAGAAAAATCTATATATACATATTATATAAACCCATAAAAAAATACAAAAAAAAAAAAGAAGGATCTAACAGTTATATATATAATATACATTAAATGATTAATTATAAATGCAAGCAACACACACAACACACACACATTTTAAGTTTGAAAAACTGTTAAAAGGAAGATAAAAATCATTTAACTAGAAACAAAACTACCTAAAAACAAAAACTACAATGCATATTTGAATCAATTTGATTTAAAATATGCTTTATTATTAATTATGTTAACATACAATTTTCATCTCAGAGATGTTTCAAACATGCAACCAACAAAAGCAAAGTGAAATAAAAAGTAATTATAAAAACGAAACCCGATTTTCTGCTCAACGAAGCCACTTTATTTGCAGAGACACAAGTTTACATTTTAAATTAAGACATATTAAAATTCTGCGTAAAATCGTATTCGATGGTCGGTATGACGGTCTGAACGAATTTCAGGAATATTATCAAATATAAATGCACTCCTAGCTGGCCGCCGCCCTCCTCCACCGTCTGTATGATCTTCTTCATGATGTCAGCATGACGACACGGATGCACCGAGGCCATATTGGGGCCCGGCAGATGCGGATGCGACTCCATGGTCACCGTCTTCTTGGCATGATCCTGCGATACATCCTCGTACATCTGTTCGACGGTTAGGGGCTTGCGCTGCTCATCGTAGCCCACCACCCAGAGGCGTGGCGTCTGATAGTACTTGTCGTAGCTGATGTGCAGGTCGTAGGTGCGCGTATGGAGCACGGCTGAGTCAGCACCACCACCGCTGGCTTCGCCACCCGCCGCTGCCGCCGCAGCCGACGATGTGCCAGCGGCCTTTGTTTCCGTCTCGGGTTTTCGAGTGGTTGTAGCCACTGCCGGATCGACTAGCTCCAGCATGCCGCTCTCCTCGAAATCATCCATGTCAATGGCCTCGTCATCATCATCCTCATCCTCGTCCTCGGCTCCAGGTGCAGTGCCTGGGGCGGACTTGTCGCTATCTGGAGTGTGCATTTCATCCTGCAAAGGATATTTGATTTAGTTTTATGAAGATTTTGGCTATTTCTTCACCTTTGTCTCCTCCATTGTCAGTTCACAGATCTTGTCCTCCAGCTGAGTGGTGCCGTCATCGTTGAGCTGATGGGTCTCAACCCAACCGCCATCACCAGACTCCTCCTCCACCAGGGTCTCCTCGCCGACATATTCCATCTGCTTGCAGCGTCGATAGCATGGCACATTGCGCGTTATCAGGAATTGCTTATCTGAAATGGTTAATTGATGATGAAAAAATGATTTTAATGGGTTTCCATAAGCTAATTAAGTAAGCCTTTAATAATACCAATTTATACTAACCCTTGGGTAGGTAGGGTTTCGTCTTGGTCTCATCCCCGGCAGCCCATTGCCAGGTGGGGCAATGGTGCACCAAATGATCGCCGGCGGCCACAAATTCCTCTGGGGTCAGAACGCCCGTTTCACGGAATTTGGATTCCTGCAAGAGAAAGGGGAAATTTAAGTGATGTTGTGCCGACTCTAAGAAAATTAATACGACGACAGTCTGGCTACAAATCCGGTTTTATGGCCATTCAGGGAATGGGGAAATCGTTGCTGGAAAATGAGCGAATCAATATATACACATAGAAGAGCGCCTTATCTTTGCTGCTTTTCCTTTGTGCTGATGCTGGCATACATTTTTGCTCAGATCTGGTTTGTTTTTTTTTTAATCACAGCGATTATAACGTAGTTTTTCTTTTTAGTTTGTTGTTGCATTTCTATTAATTACCTTCAGCACGGGCGTTAGATATTCGGCCACATTGAGCGCCGTGCCTTTTACGGTGTTGAGTACGCTTTGCATTTCGTCGTCCCGGTGAGTATTGCTCTCTAATCTAAACGCTTAAACTTAATAAATACAATTAACTTTTGATTCTCTCAATTGACTTGCAATTCCCAGCAAATTGTTTTTGTTGCTCGCGACAACAACAAAGCACCGCGGTCACACTGGGTCAATCGGTTATCGATAATTTTTATTATGAAACTGGTAGTTAAAAAATGTCATAGAATTAAAATGTATTAAATAGTGATTTTAAGCCTTTAAACTAATTAAAACCATTTTGTACATTTTTAAATATAATAAATGAAAGCATTTCCCTGATTTATAAAAATTATAATGAAACTATCATTTGCTTTTGCAGTATTTTTTGTTTACTTCGGCAACCCTGTCTCAATTCGCGCACATTGTTTTCTTTTTCAACGTTTTTTCCAGCGGCATCCAAAATGGGTGAAAAGATTCAGCCAAAATTTGTACTGCCGCCGCCCAAGTTTGACAAGCCCCATGCCCGGAGCACGGCCTCGCATCACTACCTGACCCCCAGCGGCATGACCCTGCTGCCAAGGGCCAAGCAACCGCCGCCCATGTACGGCGCACGAGGATCCACAGTGCCAGCCAAGTACTTGGCCAGGGAAAAGGTTGGTGACCCCGAACCCCCCTAGATTCACGCTTTTAATTGAGCTTAATTATGTCACAGGATAACCACAGTAGTGTGCCGGCAACTCCGCCTGTTTACACATCTCCACAGCGGCCCGAGTATTGTCACTCGTGTGGCATGGAGTTGGCAAATTCACAGGACATGAAGCTTCACCTGGACAAACACGAAGCTTGTCCCGCCGAGGATTGTGATTTTGCTGCCCTTCACAACATCCTCGAACGGCATATAGAAGCTAATCACATTACGGGCGACTATAAAAGGGTGAAGAAGGTGTGGACGGAGGAGGAACTGGCTGCTTGGAGGGCAGAGCGGAGGAAAAGGTCAGTTGGCAGTTGTATTTTGTATGCCTTAGTAACCTTATTTTATTGTAGATTTCCAACTGTAGCTAATGTGGAGCAAGCCAGGCTGGCCAAGGAGCAGCGAATGAAACGAGGCGAGCGCTTGGAGGCCTCCAAGGCTCGTTTTGGAAACCGTGAAGATCGTCAAAGAACGCGACCCACGAACAATCACAAGGACGCGTTCCAAGCCAACCAAAAAGAAGAAAAGGAGAGGACAGAAAAAGCAAATGAAAGAAGGAACTACGAATACAGCCAAGAAAGGAAACCAAACATTGACTTCTGAGAAGAAAGACGTTGAAGAGAAACCAAAAGAGGAGCAAACGAATCTCTTGCCCAAATTCCAGGGTACCGGACAAATGACAAATTACAAGCACTTCAAGGATAAAATTCCCAAAAAGGAGAATGCTTTGATAGGCTTGCTGGGGATGTATGGCTCAGATAGCGAAGAGGAAACTGGGACAGAGAGTGAGGAAATGGAAGAGGATCTAGATGAAACCGAGCCTGCGGCAAGAGATCCTCAAATGGAGAGCTGAACGTAATGAAAGTCTAGAACCCGCAGAAGTAGATGCAAGCGAAGATATAATTAAAAACAAGGAACTCGCCATTGAAAGTACAATTTCACAACCCACAAAAAACGCCGCTAATAAGTGTGATATTCCTGCACTTGCGGAAACACCTGCCAAGGAAAATCATTCCTCTTCCGATGAAGCACCCGATGAACAGCCTTTCCAGCGCGTAACCGAAACCATAGCACAGTCGGATCCTCCCAAGCCGCCACCTAAAGAGGAGCCTCGGCCACAAATAGCCCCCAAACGAGCTGCTCCAAAGCGTGTTTATGGCTTAGACTTCAAGAAGGCCCGCAGAACAACGACACAGAATACCTTGTTGTCCAAACTCTTGGAATCAGATATACGGCATGAACGGAATGTCCTCCTGCAGTGCGTGCGTCATGTTTGCGAAAGGAATTTCTTTGGGATTGGACAAAGTAGAGAACCTACTAAAAGCTGTGATGCTGAGAGGGTGAAGATGGTTCCAGTTAGTAATGAAGAAGCTACCGAGCTAGTTCCTTGTGATAAACGAGAAGATAAAACCTCCGAATTGTGACCATTTTTAGTTAACATCATTTGAAGTCATTAAAAGTACAAATATAAGTTGCAAAAAGATTTCTTATTCTTTCAACTTGGCATTATTTTTAGTACAAACTTACATATGTGCTTCTTAGAATTAATTGGTGGACATGGAAGGGTCACTGCTGCCCATGGGATGATCACCACCGCCGGCGGGTCCACCTCCGCCTCCTGCTCCAGCTTGCTGTTGTTGCTGCTGCTGCTGAGCCGCCTGCTGTTGCTGTTGTTGTTGCTGCTGCTGCTGCTGCTGGGCGGCGGCGGCGTGCTCCTGCTGACGTTTCTGCTGCTGGCGAGCGGCATGGGAATGCTTTGCCTTGGTCTCCTCCAGTTCACGGACGCGGGAACGAGCATGTTGGATGCGGTGCCAGGCCATTTGGAGCACCTTGGCGGACGCATAGCCGGATCCTTCGTGTGGCTGACCCGTGGACACTTGCGTTAAATAGTTGATCTGCTCCGATAGCTTCGATTCCACGCTGGACAAGCTCTTGAGGAACTGCTGGGACTGGGTTTCGGCATTTTTCTGGGATGACTTCTCTTTGCCGAGTTCCTGCAGCGCTTGGCCTGTGATTATAAAATGTAAACAAAAGCTGTTGGGGGTTTTCGTATAGCCTTACTCACCTGCACTCTGCATGCACAGGATTATCTCCTTCTCAATCTCATCCAGAGCATGTATTTTGTCCAGCGGATTCATTGTTTTGCCAGAATTTGCAAATTTTCAAAATGTTTGTTTAACTTTTGTTAAATATTATCGCTATTACTATCGATATACGATAGACAATGACTGGTCATATCAAAATATATCAAAAATTTGTTTTGTGGCGTTGCCAATACTCGTAGTTTTCCCGCCCAACTTTAATTCAAAAAGGAAATTATGACAAAAGCCATATATTTTAATTTTCAATTAAAATCTTATTAAATTAAAAATAAAATACTGGGAAAATATTTGACTATTTTGGCTTGCTGGCCAGGCCAATCCACTCGTATTTGAAGTACTCCTTCGGCAAGGGTATACAGTTTTCGTGCAACTCGATGGCTTCCTTGTCCATATTCCACACCATAAAATTCCGGCCGCAGTCTATCTGCTTGTGAAGGGCAAAGTGAACGCGATCCATGAAATGCGACCGACACTGCCGACACTCGAAGACGTGATCCTGACTATCCGTCCGCAGGAACTTGCTTATATTCCGAATCTCAAGAAGACCCGCAAAGCCACCCACCACGTCCGTTTGGAGGACGAAGGTGGGCGTGTTTTCCACATCCTGTCCACGGAGTAGATAGGGAACCGTATACAGCTCCTTGGTGGTGTTGCAAACTCGAAAGCAATAGATATTTATGTTCAAGGAAGCTGGAATAGGTCGTCCTTTGTCCCCATGCTTAAGATAATTCGCAGCAGCCAGTGCCAGGTCACTGGAGGATTCCTTGGCTCCACGTTCGAGGCATCCAGCTGGGTTCTTCACTCGATACTGTAGAGGAAGCTTGGAAACACAGGCGGCATTGGGTGGATAACAGTGCCGCTTGGCAGTCACCTTCATTCTTTTAATCACACAGGCCTCCAAGGGAACCCTTTGATGGAGCAGCACATAGTTGCTGATCTTCTCCAGCAGCATGGAGAATATCATGTCCACCGCCTCGCCAATGTCCAAGTGATGTTCGATATTCAAGGGACTGCTCTCGTAGTACATTCGCTCTGCTTTCACGTCCACGTAGAATCCCACACTGACCTCCAGTTTTTCGGTGCCAAAAATAAGGAATCTCAAAAGTTGAGGCACTGCATCCATGCCCGCGTCCAGCAGAAAGTCATTGGTCCTTGCCGTGATGCTGCCATCGCATAGCATAAACACCTCGATGTCCTGATCCTCGATTATTTTCAGGAGCTGTTGCTCCTCGGAACCGATTTTTATGTGGTGACTTTGGTTATTTGCGGCATCGTTGTGCCAGTGATGACTGTACGGCTCGTTGACTGGTGTGCGACTCTCGCAGGTGGGACAATCCGCCCTCCTGGAACCATTTACAAAACGCTGATGACGGAAAATTCGCATATCCTCGGCGGCCTCGAAGATGTAGCGGGATTGTGTACGCCTGGCCATGATTGGGGAGTTACTGGTCGTGGATGGCAAGCATCGGGGTAATTTATATAAGGATAACAGGTAGGGATTAACAAGGGGTTACCTAGTCAGGTATATGTGTTAGGTGAAACCTCGCCCTAAGTCACCAGCTGGTCTTCATGGAATGTGCCACCCAACAGGTAGGAATTTACTCCTCAAAATCACCATATGGCTAAGCTTCACTGTATTCAGAAAGTACAATTGGGTAAATACCATAGAACTTAACTTATATGATCCCAAAGGATAAGAAATAAGGATACACCTGGCTCCTAGTCACATAGCATATCCTTTTTTTGGGAGACTAAGAAAATATGATACTGATTTCGATTTAATAAATAATTGGAGGATAAAAAGTATAATTTTTTTGCATTAAATGTAAGTGAAATATTTCAATTGTTTATTTAAAGTATGTATTTTTGACCACCTCCTAAAACTACAATAAAACACATTAAAGATAAAGTTTCTTTTTACTTATGATAAATGATATTTAAAAATAAAACAATAAAGTTAAAGTTCTTTTTATTTATGATATGATATTTAAAAATAAAACAATAAAATTAAAGTTATTTTTATATATATATGATAAAGTACATTTTATTTAGTTAAAAAAAGTTCACAAGCTTCTTAAACTATAATAAAACACATTACAAATTAAGTTTTGTAAATTTAATTTGAGTTTATTTTAACACAAAACTTCTTAATAAATGGTTCGCAACAAATAAAAAAAAATAAAACAACAAAAGATTGGGCAACAAACTTGACTTCAGAACCAATAAGAACGAAAACGCCATCAAGCGGCCTCAATTTGAACTACATATGTATAAACCTTATGGTCAAATTTTATATTTATAAATTTATATCTATCTCTTTATCGTATTTAAGATGCCATAAAATAACTATCCTTAAAGGACGATTTATGGCTAAGGAATGAAACTTGTCTAAACCTTTTTGTATGGAAAAACATTTCCCATTAAAATTGTTTGATAACGAAAAAAGAAACTAATTTGTTAACCGGGAAATTAAAATTAAATTATATAAAAATTATTGAATTTTAAATTTTATTTAAGTTTTTATTATATTTTGACTTGGCTTTGCAGGTTTCTGTGTTGGTTTTAGAACATAAACTAATCACAACCAATATCTTAACAGAATTTGTAATGAATCCTTAAAGTGAATGTTAAATTGACATGCCACACAGGAAATCTTATCATCAAAACAAATATCCCAAAAAAGATATCCCTGTTATAAATACTATTTTACTTAACATGAAATAAAACAACATTTTCACATAAAGGAGAACTCGCAGGACATTCTTAAAACATTCCACTGCTAAAAATTACCGACTTTTTAACACTCCCTGTTGCTAAACCGGCATTTCCCCTGCAACTGAAACATCCAACCCCGTCTGAAGTCCAACCCGGACTTGGACTTTTCCGGGAGGATGTGTTCCCAGTCCGTTGGACTTCGGTTGGGTTCCGTGGCAAAGGCAAAGTGAGCGATGAAGTGGCGGCGGCAACGGAGCGTCGCTTGGCTTAGTCCTGCGGTGGCCTGTTTGCCTGCTTGGCCGTTTGGCTGATGGCTGATGGCTGTTGGCTGTTGCTTTATGGCTTCTTTAGTAGTTGGAGCATATTTAAGGCGTTTCGTGCGTCCTTCACACGCACAGGGACTACATATGTATATATATTTATACACACACACACCGGCTGTGTGTTTTTGTCGCTGAGAAACCTCACGTGTCCCTCGCAGCTTATGTGGGTGAACTACAAAAAAAATAAGGAAAATAAAAATAGAGTAAAATATATACATATATGAAAATAGAAACAAACAAAAAAGCCGACAGTAAAAGTGAGGCGGGGAAAACTGCTGGCTGGCATCTTTTTACGTTTTTCGGTTGTTGATTTTCCTATTTTACTCCTTGCTGCCTGGAATTATGAGAGCTCGTCTCTTTCCATTTTCTGTTACTTTTCGGCTTCGCTTCATCTTCTGCTTCTTCGTTTTCTAGGTCCTTTGGCGTGTCTTTGTCCCTGGGTGTCTTGGCATCCTGACGCCTGTTTCCCTGTTATTTTGTTTGCATTTTTATTATTTTCGCTCGTTTTGTTTTGGTCTGATTAAAAGTAAAGTTTTTGCGCGGGTTTTTCTTTTTATTTTTTTTTTATAAGGTTGCTAGTGCCTCCGCGAAAATTCTATTTTAATTTGGAAACCCGTCTGGAATCTTTAGCTATATATTTTGGTTTTTATTGAGGCCTCAAGGGGGTTGCTTAAGGTATATATAAATTGTTTAGTAAAAGTCGGTTTCTTAAACCTTATTTTAGGGTTAAAGAGTTTTGCCTTTAATTTAAGTGAACTAAAGCTTATAAATAGCTTAAATGAATCACTTGTTGTACTTGCATGGAAAAACTACTCTTCAAATCATTGTAGAAATTGTTTTAAATTAACCTCAAATCAATCACAATTTATTTTTCACTTTCACAACAATTAAAGTATTTAATTATGCAACTACTTTTTCATTAGTTCAATTCAAACTCTCTCCATTTTTTATTATTATTTTTGACCCATTTAAATGCTGGCTTCGAGTAGCAACTATCAATTGCTAAATTATTAATGAATATTAATGGCTCTTGAATAAGCTACAAATATGCTTTCAATTTTATTTTTATTTTTCTATTTCAACCAAAAAAAAAAATCCCAGGCTTAAATCTATTAAACAAAAGGGTTAAGGTCAATGGGTCAAGTTGGTGGAGAAGCTTTACCCCGGCTTATTGCCTATTATGGCTGTGTGTACATATTGTTGTGCCAGGACTTTTACTTTTTTTGGGCCCCATCTTTCTCTTCGTCGCCCTCACCTTGCTCTTACCTGGTAATTAACACTTTGTCAAGCTCATAAATCTTTAAACATTGATTTTTAATGGTGGCATTTTAACGCTTCGCCGAGCAATGGGGAATCTGTGTGGGGTTCTTACAGCTCCAGCAGCCACCCAAGGATACGTGCAAACTGCCGGATGGCAGGACATCCGAAGGGGCTCAATACCCGTGGGAAAATTAATAAATTATTGGGGTCCTTGGTGGGGGTGGGTAAGCACGTGATTGTTTGTTTTTTCCCTTAGATCTTCCCTGTCGGTGACTGCATAAATTTGGTTACCGAAAAAATGGCTGTGTTAAGCCTGTGTAAATCTTGGATAAGACCTTGTCACTCCATTTTTTTGTACAAGGCTTTATTTGTTTTTTTTTTAATATTTAAGATTTGAAGATGTGTTCGAGGTTTTTAAAATTTAATTGATTTTATTTGAGGAATTTCTTGTTTTTTCTCTGCAAAAATTGAATTAAACAAGTGTTCGACTTTAAGCTGCAACCAATATTCTTTCTATATCGAAAATTAAATTTTGTATTTATTTAAAAAATATGTCTTTATATTTATATATATGTCAGCATTTCTCTTTGAAGCTTTTTTTGGTATTAAATGCATTTAGTTTGGACAGAAGCACATCCCAGAAAATGGCAAAGGAAAAAAGGAAGCTCGGAATTTATATATAAAGACAACAAGCGGACAAATAAATGTTGTTGTGTTTGTGTGTGAACGGGTGGGGGACTGTGTGTCAACGAATTATGTCCCCCAGATGTCAGTGCAATACAAGCGAGAAACATGACAATCCCCGCCTGCAACCGCCCACCAGAAAATCCAGGCAGCAGCACTAGCTTCTGATGCACTGGGAGAACTACTATATATCCATAAGTATTCATGCATTTGTGCAGGGCGGGTCAGAAGGCCACCCATCAGCCACCCACCCACTAGCCACCGCAGTCGCCTTTTGCCTGAGCAGCGAAGCTCATATGCGTCTGTTTCTTTTCTTGTATAAATCTGAAATGCTGTCAGAGTTGGCGATTTGTATGTTTTGTTCTAAATAAAAAAGGATATATAGTTTATGACAGTTTAGAAAATATATCTAAAGAATTTAAAGATTACTTAATTGTTATAGAAATAATAATAATAATTTGAAGTGAAAAAAGTTTGAAGCCTTGAACAGATTTAATATTTAATTCTGCGAAAGGCGAATTTCGGGTTGATGCTAATCAATTATAAAGATCATTATAATAGATCATATTAGATACCGCAACATATTCCAATTGAAATATTTGTTAAAAAGCTTAAATTAATTTTCAGCATATTTATTTTGTGATATCTCTTTACAAAATTTATCAAAATTTATTTGCTTAAAATATTTATTCATATTTTTGTATATTTTTTGAACATTTTCTATTCAAACCTCTCCATATTTTTTTATATCTTTCACTGGCATCACTGTGGCCACTTTTCCTTATATTTTCCCAGGGAAATGTGGGGGCGATTTGAGGTGGGTGTGGCCAAATATGTACACATTTGTCAACAGCAGCTGGGAGCTGAGGAGGGGGGAAAACGATGCACCACCATTGGGGGAAACGGAGGAGGACTCGCTGGACGTGGCAGCCAAAAGGCCAGCAAAGGAATGAGGCTTCTGTGCAGATCCTGCTCCTGATTCTGGCACATCAGCAGCTTTATTATTATGCAAATACATACAAAATATGAATTATGTTAATGCCCAGCTCTGTGCAGAGTGCAGCTTCTTGGCTAAAACGGCCTGCAAAGCCGTCAAGTTTTGTCGCTAAAGTTGCGGGGAAAGCCCCCCTCAGAGCTCGTGTGAAAGTTTTTTGTTTTTCTTCGGTTAAACCATTTTTATTGAACATGAGCAGGCTTAAGCCTTTTGCTAGATGAGGAGCCTGGCTTTGGAGGCGAAACAATCTCTCAAATCAAGTGGCTTGCTGGGGGCATATATTTCACAGTTTCTGTTGCTAAAAATAAACTTTTTAAAATATGCTTAAATTATGCTACATTTATGCTTTAAGCATTCTTAATTTAAAGGTATCACTGGCCTTTTAGATTTAAGTTTCTCATTAAAAGCAGGCATTATATACGTTTTATAAGTGAAATATAATGTTAAGAATCTTAATTAAATTCCAACAAATATATTTTCATCAAATTGTTGCATTCATATATTGTTCACTTATCTTTTTTTGTAAATAACTCCCTTTCAATGGCAGCACAAAAGCCTTGCTTTTAATTAATGCTTTCAGCCTATTGACGTTCTTATTATTGAAAAGCAATTCCTCGAATTCCAATTTCATTTCGCAGTAATAATGATTTGCTATTATAATTGCTTATCTGTGCATTACGATTTGCATTTCCATTGCATTAATTACATAATTGGGACCCTAAACTGTGCCCCACGCCCATTCCCTTAACTCCGCATTGAATGTTTAAGGTTTCATCGATTCTCCGATAATGCCAAAGCGGCTGTTCAATCAAAGGGATTGAGAAACATTGCGGCTTTTCTGGGGCATAATATTCCGCCTTTTGTCATGTGAACCAAGTGCAATTGCTTCCCATAGCTGGTATCCCTTCGATACTGAAACACTTGGCAAATGCAATCAATCTTCCACGATAAAGGCCATACAGCGAAAGGTGAAATGTAATAATTTAAGCATATCTAAATGCAATCTCAAGGGTTTGCCTGTCTCTATCAGTGCACTGCGGGAAATTGTTTAACTTTTGTTTAATCTTTAAATATTAATAAGCTTGAGTAAATAATTATTTAAGGGGTTTAAAAGAGGACAAGAATTTGGTTTTATAAATTTAATATTAAAAAGAAAGTCCGAAATTCAGATAATTTGTGAAGAATATTAAGCACTTATACATAACAATTACATAGAGGATTTTTTAAGAAGAAATTCTTAAAGAAAATATGGAGAAATCAACCATTTAATAAGGATAATTATTAGAGTAACAATTTATGAGGATTTTTAGGTAATAAATTCTTAAAGAAATATTAATAAATAAACTATTTAATGAGGAGGATTTCTTGAGAAACAATTCTTAAGGAAATATTAATATTTAAATCATTCAAAAAGAAGAATTTTTAGAGGATTTTTAGATAATAACTTCTTAAAGAAATATTAATTAATAAACCATATAATTTGTAGAGTAACAAATATTTAACAAAGAAGTATTAATAAACCATCTAAGAAGGAGAATTTTTGGCCGAAATCTTTTTTAATAAACCATTTTACAAGTCTATTATTAAACACTTTTTAATTTGTGATAATAAAGTAGAAACTTCTGTTTAAAAAATCTTATATTTACCTGACTCCGTTTCCTTTGACTTTACTCCTTGCCCAAAACTCAAACATTCTCAACGGTTTTCCCTCGTTTTCAGGTAACAAAAATGTTAAGGCACCAAATTACAAATAAATAAATTATTTATAATTATTATATTAACTTTTTCGATAAAGTTTCTACCGTGTATATCCATTTCGTTGCCATTTTCCATCTTTAAGGTCTACAAAATGGCATCGCATAAGGCGATAAGTGCAGCTGCGGCAGGAATAGAGAGCTGCAGCCCAAAGCCAAGAGGAAACAATACTTTTATGCCCGGGGCTTAGGATCTCTGGGTTGTCTGCGTTTCTGGGGGTGCCCGTGCCCCCTCGTAATAAATTGTTTTTGCATAAAATTTCTAAGAATAATGGCTGACAGGTGAGGCCAAGGCTAGAAAGACGGAGACCGAGACGGGGAAATGCATATAAAAATTGTTCACCTTTGCCTCGATTGCATATTTATCATTTCCAGCTGCCAGAAGGGCTGCTGGCTGATGGTGGGCTTAAGGATTTCTCCCAGTAGAAAGCAGGACACGTTGGGAAAATGCACGCATGGATTGTCAACACTTTGAACTGGCTCCCACCTTACCCCCTCATCTTACCAAGGAGCCATAGAAATAGCTAATGCATTCAACAGTCGCATCCTTTATAGCTTCATATATCGGTCTGTGAAATACCTCAGCGTGTGTGCAAAGGGTGTGTGTGTCTATGGCAAAATCAATGCTCTCCATATAAATATGCTGCGTTTGCTGTAACAATTTTACACAATTTCCCATTTGCCACTCGTTATTGCCTAATGCGCTTATGAAAGTGGTCTATTACGATAATGCCAAAGCGTTTGCCATTGCTATATATAAATACATATATATAATCTGATTCCACTTGTTAGTAGATTTCATTACGAATTTGATTTAGGGGGCAAAAGGTAAGGGGAATTTGAAAATAAAGCTGAAAGTAAATGTTGTCTAAAAATAATGAGCAAAAATTAGGTGTTGTTTGGAATAATTTATGTGTAAGAACTGAAAAATTATATAGAAAAATAAAATAAAGAATTATTTGTATATAATCAAAATTAAATATTAAAATTTTAGCAATTAGAAATGCTCTCTGGTAATAGAAAGTTATTTTTAAAAAACATTTAAATGAGTTTCTAATTCATTTTCTTATTGTTAATTTATTTACTTTCTAATGTTATATATTTATTTTAAGTGTCTCCTAATTTTAGTCCATAAAATATATTATATATTTTTTATAAAAAGAGCATTCATTAGCCATGTTTAAATCATATTTAAAATATATATTTCCTACCCCCCCTTCCGTTGTCATGGCGAAGGACAAAAGGCATGCTTGATAAAACAATTGCAATTTGTTTACACATGCACCGGGCTCTCCCCCTTCTCTCCTCTGGCCCGTATTTGCTGAGTTAATAGTTTATTATGTGATATTATTATTATTATTTTGCCAGGCGGATAGAAGCATAAGGATGGGAGCATTATCGATGAGAATATCAATGCTGCCAAAAGGGTTTTTGTTGCCACTATTGTTTCGTTGCCATTTTGTGTGTGTGCCCTTTAATTATAATTGCGATTGTGATGATTTAACAATGACAATAGACAATGCCCATTACTTGCCACCGGAGAGGCTTTGAGTGGCAATTCGAGCTGAATCATTTGAGTTATTAAATGGTTAAAATGTGCATTGTATTAGCAAGTACATAGCTCAAGGCTTAAATATCTGTCAATGTTGCAAATATATTGTAATTGGTGAGGGTCAGTGGCATGGCTGAGAGCTTATTTGCCTAACAATGTGACATTATAAATGCCTTTTCAATGGGATTAAATTTGTTTTTCGTTGGGAAAATATTAAATGAGTTTAGAATATTTGTTTAAAATTTATAGAAATTTATTTAAGCTAAGCAAAGGTTGAGGTCTTTAATTAAAAGGTATTTACCTTTGTGTTTGCGGTAAGTAAAGAGTAAAACAATATCCGAAAGAGACTTTGGATTTTTGTAGGAAAATAAATTAAATATTTACAAAGCCAAGTTTAAAGAGTATTTGAAATCTTTTAGGTTGACTTTCTTGCAACCGAAGAACCTTAAGTAATTCTTCCAAAGTTCAAATTGCCTCACAAAGTGTGCTATGAAAAAATTGTAGAAATTGAATTCAATTGAAATTACCACCTTGAACATTTCTTTATCATCACAATCACATACACACCCACATGTGGCACCCTCATAAGCTAACTAGCCAGATTTTCTCCCTTATCTTTTAGGGGGGCGATTTTCCACCTGTTGATCTCTTCTTGCAGCTGCAATGCCCCATTTTTGCGGCACGTTCATAGGGAGGGAGCAAGCTTCCCTTTTTCTCTCCCCTTCCCCCGGAAATGTACCTTTCAATGGCTCCCCTAATATGCGCTCAACGCTGCCACAATTCGCAATACACCAGGCACTCCACCTTCCCTTTTGCCATGGCAGTTTTTCCCTTTTCCGTTCGTAATGTTTCTGCTGCTTTTCCGCATGCAATTTTACGGGCATCTAAACAGCGGCAACAAATTTCCGCCGTCCGTTCGGATCGATCCCCGAAAATCCTCTTGTAACACATTTTCATTTTGCATTTTGTGAAATTGATTTGGTCAGCAGTTTGTTGCAATTTCAATGGAAATGGAAAATGCATATACATATATTTGCGATACAACATAAAAAAGGATCAAGGATAAAAGGGAAATTGGGCAAGTTGTAGCTTTGGTTGCGGCTTATCTCCGGCCAGGAGTTTAATTACAATATGTGTGCTTGGTATTTGTATTTTATAGGTGCGATTTTCTGGCTGCCTTTTCTTTGTGTGTTTTTATGTGAATTTTAGTTTCCTTTTTAAACTGTGGAATAATTTTAATATTTAAAAAAATATTTGTACTGGGTCAAGGAACTTTAAGCTAAATAAAACAATTTAGATCATTTAATTATTTATAAATAACATAATTTAGTGCCACTTTTTTCATCATCGAATTTGTTAAATTTAAAACAAATCAAGTACCCCAATTCCCCGTTTCATTTAAGACCAATTTATACACTTCCATTTACTTTGTTTTCTAATGCATTTCACCTGTACAGCATATGTTCGGCATTTATTTTGGTTTTCTAATTTTTATTTTCACCCAAAAAAACAACAACCCAGTTTCGTGTGTTGCTGGGCAATCGTTCGCTATAAATGGAGATATATTCTGAACAATTTCCATGTCGCGCTTTTAGGACCCGTCATAGCAGTTTTGTTTTCACTTTTTATTTGTGCACCATCGACGACAGTTTTGTTATCCTTACAGTGCGCTAGTTTCCTAGTTTCCTAGTTTACCTATTGGCCATATCCATCGATAACAGCCCAGAAGGGCGATACTGCAACCCGCAATCAATAAACAAAATAAATCTGCGCCCTCGCAGTGGCAGTGGAATATAGAAATAAATTCTAGAAAAATAACAGGAGCATTTCAAAAGTTCGAAATTTAGTTGGAAATTTATAAGATTATTTTAAGTTTGCTTTTTATTTAATCAAAATTTTATTTAGAACTAAAATGCAAATTTTTGAAGGCAAATATTAAAGACTTTTTTCTATTACCTTATTTTGGAAATTAATTAATATTATTTTAGTCATTTTAAAGTATATTTAAATAAAGTAAATTATATGTAAATATTATTATATTTAAAACACTTTCTTAAATATAAATAATTTAAGATTCATTTAATTTTAATAGTTCAGCTTTTCTGTCTGTAAACCTTAAAAATATAAAAAGTCTTATTTTAAATTTCTTATATAACATAAATAAATGTATTATAATTATGTGTTAATATGAGAATAAAATAAAATAAAATAAGGGCAATTGTACAATTGTTAATATCCTTCAGAAGTTATTAATTAAAAGGTGAATTTAATAATATTTATATTTGTATTTGTAGCATTAGATAAATATAAAAGAAATAATATTAAATTAGGCAAATATTCAAATATATTCAATTATAAAATTATTTTATGTTATTCAATTAGAAAAATATTAAATTTTATTCACTTCAAAGAACATTAAACCATTTTCCTTGCAATTTAAATTCATTTTTTTATAAATACCATTGAGTTATTTGGCTTATATTCAAATGCTTTACTGTATTTTATCGGTAAAAATCCCCTTCCCCCCACCAACCACCCAACCTTGTTTGCATTTTTACCTGGCTATTAGATAAACAAAAAAACAAAAACTGGAATAAAATTTGTTTGCCAGGTTAGTCGCAGGGCTTTTTCCCTGAATGAAAATATACTATATTTTTTGTTGTGCCACGATTTTGTTTATTTTCAGTTGCATTGCATAAAATTCCAAGCGCTTGCATATTTGTTGCGCTATTTTGTTGTATTTTTTATTTGCGATTTTCTATTTTATATTTTTCTGTTGTTTTTCGGCTTCGCAAGAATTCGTAGCTTTCGGCAGTTGGTCACTTTTTTGGTCCTGTTCCCCCTATTTGCTTGGGGTTCTCATTTTGCTGGGTCGTTCAAAAAAAAGTTTTTTGCCAATTTGTTGCATTTTGTTGACAATCCATGTGACATGGCTGCGACCTCCACACGGTACTCGAAACCCTTCCTTGGCTGTCTGGAGGGTCGGCTCCAACCCCGCAGTTGTTGTTGACTTTGAGTAGCCTGGGCAAAGTTCGGTTCCAAAAGTTGGTTAAACAGTGGGGCGTGTAGGTGAGTCGAGTCAGTCTCTGGATCTGTGGATCCCGGGCGTGGCATGTCAGCAGCTTGGTTTTTGTTTTCCAAACCAGAACGACCAGAGCTTCAATGTAGTCCTTTTCGCCCTCCAACATTTGCTGACTAATTTTACGGTGCAGGTTGGTCGAGTCAGTGTTGGGTCGTGGAAAAAGTATATTTTGTAGCTGCTGACTTTTGGCTTTAAGGTATGTTTTTTTTTTTAAGGGAGAGATATATTTGCCAAGAGTTTGCTTTAAGTTTGTTTATTATTTTAGCTTTGAAGGTTAAGATTGCCTAGCAGTGAAAATGTAAAGTTATAAATATGAATAATTAAACCTGAACTATAATTGTTTTTACTGTTTTAAAATTGATTAAAATTAATTAGGAAAATGAGGAAAACTTTGGTGTTTTTTTTACCTTGACAAACTGTAGGGATATACAAGCTTTAAAATGCTAAATTTTGCTTCCCTTTTTAAATTTATTTACCTTAAAAATAAAATGCTGTTTAAATTAACCAATTTTCCTTGAAAAATCTTTACAATTTCATTCCCCTTTTAAATTTACCAGCTAAAACCTTTGTAACTCTTTAACCAAAATCCGTCTAGTTCCATCTAGTTTCCAGTTCATTCGCTAATTTACTACCGACATCCCCTAATTAATCACCAATCTGGCGACCATAAAGGCCTATGCAAATATCACGCATACGCCGTGGGCGCCCAGGCAGGCAGCGCCATCTGTCGTCCATTTCTGGGCAGGCATTGAGGCGTGAAGCCAGAACTACCCACGTCACATTCCCATTCACATTCAGAGCCACATTCACGTCCATGGACTAATGCCGCAGCAGCCGGCGGCATGGGAGTGAGAGAAAGAGAGATTTTCCGATTTGTGGGAATGACTTATGGAGCACTTTTGGGTGCCACGAAGGGCGGTGGGGGGCGGTGGGTTTGGGCGGGAGGTGTTTGGAGGTATATCCCTTTTTAAGGCACCTTAATCATGGCAAAGGAACTTTTGCCCCGGCACGAGTAGGTGGAGGACCTGGGAGCCTTTTAGCTTTTTGTTTGTAATGAAAATTGACATGTCCTTCGTCGAATTGTTGCACTGACAGACGTGCCATAGTCCTGGCTCCTCCTGGCTCTTAGGGCTCTTCCTTCGTAGCTTTAGTTTGCTTTTGTTTGGTCCCGACGCTTTGTCTTCGCGCTGTTCATTTACCGTGGGCCATTCACAAAAGGCCGAGGGCATCATTCTACCCTCTCCGTGTTGGCATATCCCTCAATGCAGCCCCGAGCAGGACCTCCCTACCATTAGGGTGGCACCTTTTGTGACGAAGATGTATCGGCCTGTTGGAATCCTGACTGAGCATACAAGCCGCCCCCGTCTCTATTCCCAACTTGTTGATGAATTAAAAATCAGCAAACATTGGTAGGAAATGCGCTTTCCCGGAGCCCTGAAAGTGGGGACTTTAATGGATCATGTCAGTAATTGTGGGATTAATTTTAATGTTTCAAAACAGTCGAGTGGTTGAGGAAATTATAGGGTAAACTAAATTGGAAAAGGATGTGGGATTATATCTTTAAGCCTTATTAAATAGCTTTACCTTTAGTTTCTTTCATAAAAAACTTAAATTAATGAATTAAGAAATAAATTCATTCAAGAAAATTTATATTTAAACAACTAATTATTAACCCAAAGTTATTTGATCTAAGAGATTCCTGTCATATCTCTCTCCGAGATCATTTTCTTTTGAAATTCTTTTAATAATTGCTAATTCCTTGGTCCTGGCGTTGGCAAGTGTTTTTTTTTTCACCTAATGAAGCCCAAGTGGAGGGCTCATTAACCCATGCTTGGACCTCTGGCGTTGTCCTTTATATCCTTTCAGCTCCCCTAGCACTATTATCTGCGTGTTATAAAGTTATCTGGCCGTCGCAATCTCTTTGCTTTCTCTTTGCTTGCTCTTCGGCCGCCGTCTGTGCTGCGGACAGTTCTCTTAATTGCTTGCCGCGTAATTAATTTAATTTTGGAAAAACTTAAAACTGGCTACGGCTCCAGCTCCTCGCCTTGTCTCCTGTCTCCTGTCTCCTGCATAATTAAAACAAAGCATCGGCTTGCCCCGGCTTCTAATGAACTTTATTAAAGCAAAGCCTTCAAGAAAGAAAAACTTTTAAATAAAGTTTAAGGAAGAAAAGCAAAAAAGATTAATATGCCAATTTGTGTTACTCTTTTTTTTGTATTTCTCCTTCAAATTCTTTGTTGTTTTTATTGTTGGCACAACGGACAAAAATTTTATTACACGGTTCAGTTAACAAAGTCTGCTATTGATTTCCTCTCCGCCGGATAGGTGAAAAGAATCCCCGACACAGCACCAGCAACAAAGCAGAAAAAAAAGGAAAAGGTTTTTGGTTTTTAATAAAAATTAATTGAAAAGGAAATGGTTTAAAAAAAAACGTTCGCTGGGGGCGGGGAGGAATGTCTGAAAAGTTTGATTTTTGCTCAGGATGATGGAACGGAAACCCCACTCCAAGCTGTGGAATTGAGCGGGCTATTAAATTGATTAATTGGTTGGGATATATTTATTTATAGCTATCAGATTTAAGGTGAATTTTATTGCAATTCGAACAGAGAAAAGGTGAAAAAAATTAAGAAGATTTTATCATAAAAATATTAATACATTTGCTGCAACTCCCACAGGACTTTATCTGGCCAATCCCAGATTTAACCTCAAAGCATAAACCAGCTTTAACATAATTACATGGCGAGACTTACAGGATACCTTTTGATGACACCTTTTGATGTGATTCCCCTGACGATGGACGACGACTTGCAGCGGCAGCAACTTCATAATTTCAGACAGGCTTCACTTCATGACTTTTGCCATCCATTTGCCGTCTGTCAATCCTGGCAAATCCTTTGCCACCGTTTGTCGCAGCACTTATATTGGATTGCAGACATTCGTCGGCAGGTCCTTGCTTTTATCAAAAATTAATATGACGAACTACTCAGACAAGGCCCCCTCTGCGTCTGGGGGAATATTTCCACAAAGGACATAAAGATTTGCTGGCGCCTTTCGCATTCAATTTTGCAAAGGATATCCAGGGGGGAGCGTGGGGAGTCCTGTATTTTCAGGCATGTAAAAGTTAGAAAGAGAGAGAGAGAGAGACAGGGTTTGGAAAAGAGATAGACAATGCCTTCTGTGTGCAACGTTCTCATTAAGTCGGAGGACTCAGGCGCCTTGTCAAGTCAGCGTAATGAAGCGATAAGCTGCTGACATATTGCCCAGTGCAACCTCAATCCATACATAGTCTCTGTCGGTGGCTCCAACATCCTTCCACCTCTTTCCAGTACCTCCATTCTCTCGCTCTCTCTCGCCCTCCTAGTGCAGCAATTACCAGGCAAACAACAATAACAGTTTGCCATGCAAAAATCAACGTTGAAAGTTCAACTGTTTGCAAATAATTTGCAAAAATCGTTTGAGCTTTGACTTGGATGTTTCAGTTTTCCCCCCCAGTTTGCCTCAGCCCTGCCTTTAACCCTCTACTGCCGGATAGTTCATCTGCAGCTGCATTGTTTGACATACATACCTATGTATATCTATGTGTAGTCATGCAGTCAGGGAAAAATCTGTATAAGAATTAAAAAGGATTTCCACTTGGTTTCAGAACTGGCATTAAAAATTAAATATAATTAATTCTAAATATAAATAAATATAACAATTTAATATATATGATTTTATCAGTTAATAATGCTCTTTATAAATAGGATTATACTTTTTTAATGCCTCTCCTTCATAAATATTTATTCCTATGTTTCTTTCTTATTATAGGTACCTTTATGTTCCTCTCTGTTTCCACAAGTTTTAAGCCTTCTCTATTTTGTATTTTCTTCAAAATACCCCTCATTTTTCCTCAGTGTCTAAGCCATACCCACACAAATACCCACACAAAAAGCAGAGCAGCAGGAGGAGTCTTATCGGCAGCTGAAAATACCTTTCGCGCTTTGCCTTCTTGTCCGACCTCTCCACGCAACGCTAAGCATTTTGACTATGCCATATTTCACAATTGTACCAACAAATATAACCAGAGACATATGGATGCATTCACATCATCGGTATAGATATATCTCCATACAGATGTATGTATGTATATACGAAATTTTGAGCACAATGTGCATAACCAAAGGCACAAAGCCAATGCGGGGTAGCAAGGCATTGGAAAGGAATGATAAATAAACATCTAAATCAGTTTTTTTATATTAATACAAATTATAGTTATCATTTTTCATTTTTTATATAATTATTTTGCAGTCACAATTAAAAGTTGCTTCTTATTTTAAGAACTTCTTTAAATTCTCAAAGTTGTCCTGGAAAATCGTTTTGAATAAATTTTCTCGCTTGAAAGTAGCAATAATTATAAATTATTTAACAAGCCTAAGACTTATAGGACTCTCTTAAAAATATATTAAAAATATATAAAAGCTCAAAATCATCTCAAAAATATATTTATTAATCATTAAACTACCTGCCTTGGTAAGGAAACCTCCTCGTCCTGCCTGCGGCTGACTAAGAGGTATGAATAGTGGAAATTTTCCGGTTTTAACCGCCATGCCCTCACATCGACTTGACATTTTAGCATCAAAAAAGGATGCCTAAGGACCACCCGCATCTTTTTAGCCGCAGCTCCAGTTCCCAGTTTCAGTTTCAGGTCGAAGTCGAGTTCGAGTTGCAGGCTGCAGCCAGTCTCTTGGCTTGTTTATGGCAGCGGCATGTATGCAGGTACATATGACAGTTGCATTCAATCAATATGCAGGCAGACGCATCCCCAGCCCACTTGTGCCTGATTCTGAGGGTCGGAAAAAAGGGCGTCTTCGGGTGGTGGTGGTAGGATGTCAGAGCCAGGGTCCTTCCTTCTATGCATTTCGAGCTGCATACTTTTGCGATGGCAGCAGCGACTCAGCCTCGGAATGGCATTCGCAATCGCATTCATATTCACGTTTCGCATTGAACATTGCATATTGATCTTGGTAGGGATGGGAATTTAGCATTTTTTTTTTGGAAAGGTAAAAGTTGGGAAAGTATAAGGAGAAGAGGTGTATTATATCCAATACTGAAGGGATTTCTGCGTATATTATAACATAAAATCGAAGCATTTCAATTTGAACTTCTATATTTTAAAGAACTAAAACATTTTCCTTATATTTTCCTTTCTGTTTTTAATTTAAAAATGTATTCTTAGTTATTTAGCATCACTGTTAGCTCGAAGCAGAGTCGTCATTCTTTCTGCATTGTACAAGTATCAGAGGCTTCCTTTAGCTCCTTTATTTCCCTTTGTCCTGGAATTTATCAATATGCATTCCATTCGGTGCGGCGATTTTGCATACTTTCAAGCCACCTTACAGGCAGGCGTTATTATTAATTTCCCGGGGTCCTCATTTAAGGATCCCTTTCGATGCCATCCCCTTTCGTGTTGTGTGGAGCGTGTTCGTGCTTAATGTTTGTCCAGTGCCACATGCTTGTAATGTCTTCTTTTGGCTGATATCCTTGTTTTTCCAATATTTTTTCTTCTTTATTTTTTTTGCTGTATTTTTTGCTCCTTTTTGAGCTGATTTTTTTCTACCCTCTGGCCACTTGACATTGTGTCTCGCATTACCCCGCCCATCGGACACTTGTCACCTCTGGAATACAATAAAAGTAACACTTCAAATGCCAAGACACACTCTCGGGGTCAAGGTGAAGTACAAGGAGTGCTTGGAGGAGTGTTTGGACATCGAAGGGGGAGTGAAAACTTTGGGATTCCTTGGGATTGTGGCAATATTTGAGGTTGTGAAATAATTTTCAAGGGAATTTTGAGATTTAATTGGAATTGGGAATTCCCGCAGGCGAAATCAAGGATTGTTTTTCTTGAAACCAAGCAGAAATAAACAAGAATGTGCTAGGGATTATTTCAATAAAAAGTTAAATTCCTAAGAACAATTTGTGGAGATAAAATATTGGAAATAAAAAGAGCTTATTGCGTAGAATGTGTCAAGAGTTCAGGCTTCTTCAAATTAAATCATATTAAATTGGGGTTTTTAGAAAGAAGAATTAAGTTAATATATAAATTAAATTATTTGAAGTGTTCCATAAAGAATCTTCATGCGTAAATGTATAAAAAACAAGAATAGATGTTGTATATAAATTTGTTTAAATAGCTCAAAATGCTTCAAGTATAGAAACATATATAAACTTTTTTTATTTTATGTAATTAATATTAAAATAACAAACTACTTATTAACTACTTTTTATTTGCAGCTATTGCCTTTCTTTAAACACCTTATCTTTCCCGATATCCTTCATATATTTGAACCCCTTTTTTCTCTTCAATGTACACCTCATTTAGATAGCCATCAATCTATATACCTTTCAAATTTCATTAACTTAACGGCTAAGGACTGACTTAACCCTTAACCCGATCCTACTTACCCTTTCTCTTAACCCCATTGAAAAGCCTTGCCATTTCTCATCTCTGGCTTTTCTTTTATTTGGTTGCGTTAAAAGCTTTTTTAAGCCGCTTTTATCAGGTCCTTTATGAGGAGACCCACCTCATTTCTCGGGTTACATATAGTAGTACAACTCTTTTGTTTACTTAGGCATCCTTTCCCCTATACCACCACCCCCATCCCTCCCAACACAACGCACATACATGTCATTACAAACAAATGCCACATCCTCGGGCTGAGGCCATTTGAGGTCTATAAATAAAACCCAACAATGGGTCTCCGTCTAACAGATTTCCTACGCACCACCCAAACGCCTGAAAAGCCACCTACTTCCCAGCAGCACGCGTTAACGTAAAAGATTAAATTCGTTACACGAGAAAAGTTCAAAAAATAAACACAGGAAGAAAGAAACGACTAGAGGATGTCCTTTAGATTTTAAGGCATTTAAAAAGTGCTTTAACTAATTAAATAAATATTAAATCACTTTAAACTCAATGCTAGTTTCTAGATTATTATTTTAATAAGAAAATATAGCATACTTTCCAGCATTGGTTCACCTTCCTCCGGAAAACTCTATATACCCTTCTGGCTTTACAAGTATTGAGCCTGAAAACTGGTAAACATGAGGTGCCACGCCCCCTCTGGGCGGAGATTCTTTGGAATTCTTTTGTGTTTGGGAAAACTTGCCTCATTCTCACAACATTTTTTTTCTCTCTTCATATTGTTTCTTCTTCTTATTGTTTTTCCGCGTCAATTTCCTATTTGTATTTGTGACAATTTCTTTTCGCTTTGCGCCGTTTCCTTGGCTTTATTGCTTTTCTTTTACTTTCTATTACACTTGATTCCTGCTCACAGTTTTTCTTTATTTTTCTTTATTTATTTTTTTTCGGTTGATGTTTTTTGTTTTCCTCATTTTCAATGAACTTTTGTTTGACTTTCCGACTTGCTTTTGTTGCCTTCTATATTTATAAGTAGAAGTATTTTCGTATTTTTTTGGAAAACAAAAGGTGAAAGTTTCAGATGCTATTTGCTCTGGAATTTTTGTTGCTATATTTTCTCGTTTTTCTCATTGCCTATTTTGGGGTTTGTGCTGAGACTTTGATTGGCATTAAAAGTGTTATATGAGCTACGCATAAGTTTTAATAGCCTTGCGGGAGACAGGCAGACAGACTACGCTCAGTGGCGTATAATTTTGGCTTTTCTTGTGCCGATTTTCCCATTTCCATTGCGCTGTCGTCTCGTTCTGGTAATTGCGCTCGCTTTCCCTTTCTTTACCCCTCCCCGCAGGCTGCAGCCTCTCCTGGGTATGTTTGTGTGTGTGACAAAGTTTCGGTTTGATGCTTGGACTTTAGTGTCGGCCATAAAATACTTAGTCTCTGCGGGTGTGTGTAAGAGGGCACTGAGAGAAAAAAGGATATCATTTGGGGGACTAGTAAACAAATAATTATTACATAAATAAGCAAGTTTCAGCAAGGACAAACATATAGAACGAGGTTTAAGGTGTAAAAGAATTTTTTTAAAAATATTTCCTTGCCTAGACTTTTTAGTTTATAGCTTCCCTATTTTTCTCTCACTGCAGTAGTTGAGTTTGGAATGAAAACGCTTGTTTTTACACTCTTTCCTTGATGTTTATTGTTATGCCATCGCCATCAAGCATCAGTCGTAGCTTCATCATCATCAGCGGAATTGTCATTGTCCTTGGCGGTATTCAATCAAAGCTCAAATAGCCAGGATTAGTAGGAGAATTCTGTTTTGTGTACTTTGTATACGATTTTCATGTGCTTTTAATTGCTCCAGAATAGCTGATTTGATGTTGGGGGTTTTGCAGTTATAGCCAGGTGATAAAATCAGACGTAAATAAAATTCGTTCCTATTAATTGATTAATCCCCAATGATGGAATCGAAAAGGGAATTGAATTGGATTAAGTAATCATTCAGGGTAATGTAAGATAATGAGGAAGATATAGTTAAGGTTTATAGTTATAGGTTTATTCATGAAATCTTGGATATTACGGAGGGGAAATGGGAATATCTATTATGCCTTCAACCTTTGTTACTTATTTTTAAGCTTATATAGTGCTTATAAATTAATGAGTTTTTTTGATTAATAATATTTCTATATAATATTTATTTATATTTATTAATATTTATATTTAATATTTTTCATTTAAAGAAAATCAAACTTTTATTTACTTTTTACTTAAAACCAAGCTCTTCTTCAAGTTAAACATTAAAACCAAATGCAAAGTAATTAACAAAACGCAAAAACCAATCACTTTAAAAACATTTATTGTTATTTATTTCCAATTTTTCTATATTTGCATGTAAATATAAAACTCCCAAAAAGGTAACCACCAACAAACCAAATGAAAAGCACCCGAAATACTATACACGAGTTAACTTTTCATATGACTTCAGCATTTCACACAATCAACAAATTTAGCTTTTATTGCTTTCTGCCAGGTACAATTTATTAGAAGTTTCATTTCAATTTCCCCACAGGATCCTTCGTCCTTTTCAACTATCCCTTACAGGCCGTAACCCAACTAAACAAGGAAAAACTTAAACGAGCAACAGCTTCGTATTAAGCAAACAATTTGCTTCTCAACGTTCTGGCTTGCTTTTGTGGCTCGAAAAAATAGGGTATGAAAGTGATTTATATACTCTTTATATATTGAATAATATAAATATTTATTAGTAAGAATATATTTGTATAAAACTTTCCAATAAACTGTAAAGATAGTTTTTTAATTGAAAGAAAATTAGAAAAAGTCTAAAAACATGCTTAATGTGTGTGTTTTGAGTATGTAAGTAAATAGAAAAGATTGTCGGTTCACTAAGTAAAAATCAGTTTTTAATTATAGGGATTTGTGGCTTCATTTGTATTAAATCTTTCAGTATTTAAAGGTACTTACTATCTATAAATATCTATTAAAATATTTAAATAACTCAAAAAGCATTATCCTCTTCGGTGTTAGCAAACATTTTTCCGGTTCTGTTGTCTTGTTTGAAAATTTAACCACAGCAGAACGAAAGTAACGGCAAATCTCACTTTGAATATTTCATGAGTTAAGTTTCCATTTCATTGTTTCCACAAAATTGTCTTCACTGCTCTTTTCCTTGCCCTCTCAATGCGTATCTTCAAATTGTTTTCGCTGTCTTGTATTTATTTTTGTTTTTTGCAAGGGATGGGAAAATATTACTGCGAATTTCAAATGCAATTTGCTGCACTTTAAAGTTGACTACTTTTGCCCCCGAAAACATCTTACTCCTCCTTCTCGAAAAGGATCTCTGTGCAGTTTTTTATTGTTTGTTTTGCCACTGCAGACACGTACGACGAGGCCAAGGAGCTCTCGAATGAAGTTGAGACACATGGCTGGCTGGCGAAAAAAGTTTGCCATTTCTGCATTTCCCTCCCATTTACCCTGCTGCTGCTGCCTTTTTCCTTTTAGATATTTTTCTTTTATTATATGATTGCCATAAGTTTTTGTCGCGCTTGCTTTGCTTTGTGATGATGTGATTGCAAATATATAAACACGTTTAATGGTTTGAAATCTAATGGCTGTTCTTGGCTCAGAGTTCTTTTGAGCTTTTGGATGAAAGGGATTTTAAGATACTGCATTTATTTAGCTTTATATTTCCTGTATCTTCTCTCTTTTAAATATATATTTCAAGTTGATAGAGGTAACTATTATCGTACTTTATTATTAATCCAGAAAGTTATCAAAATTCAGAAGGCCTGGTTTTAGTTGGAACTCTTTTGAATATTTTTTAGACCAAATTCAATTTGTGAGAAGTAAGCACACTCTCATATATATTTTTAAAAAGTATTACAAATTTTGTATATATTTCTCGTGGATTTGTAAAGATTTAAGATTTTAGATTAGTGATAAAGTAAGGTTTGTTTTACATTTTTATTTACAAACTAAGTAAGTCGAATTAAATTAGGATATCCTTCAGATGTCGAAAACTTGCTACTATGGACTGGCGGATAATGTGTGTTTTACGAAGCACCATCAGGGTCAGTGGTCACGCTTCCAGCTCTTGGCCTGGATGAGCTCAGAGCTAAATGCACATCTATACAAAGTTGAAGATCTCGGCACTGGTGCAGCTTATTGCTGCCTTATGGAGAGGCTATTCCCTGGCACTATTGATATGTCCCGGGTGAAATGTCTAGCTAACCAGGAGTACGAGTTTTTGGCCAACTTTCGACTTGTCCAGAATGCCTTTGACGAGGTCATGGTGGTAACACAAATACCAATGGCCGAACTGGTTAAGAGAAGATTGAGCGACAATTTGGAATTTGGCTGCTGGTTTAGACGGCTCTACGAAAGAAATTATAAGAAGCTTGTGCGACACGGCTATGATCCTTTGGCTGCCAGGGGTAATCAGCACATTGGTGTGGGTCCTTACCAACCACCCATAAGGAGTGCAGTTCTGGCCATGAGGTTCCATCGTCGATCTGTCAGAGTCTTCCTAAGCTCGGATATAAGTCACCAAAAGCAGCAGTATAATGTTGGATCCAAGATCGGCGAAGGTGATCAGCTGCATGTTTAGGCGAAATAAATTGTGTAATAAAAATTGACAGATGTATTTTAAGAAAAAGGATATATTTTTATTTAACTTTTTTTTTATATTTAAAACTCTCCTGATTTTTTGTTAAATTTGTTTATATTTGTTAATATTCAAAGGTTATCTAGGGAGACATATTATTTAAACTAGAGAGAAACTTGCACTTTTCAATGAGATTATTTTAAAGATTTGGAGATCTATTATTTAATTTTTTATTTTTAATTTGACCATTTTATGATGATTTCAAAAAAGGTTTCCTAGATTTTATACTATTATTTGATTAAGATATTATTAGAGAATACGAAAATATATAATCTTTGTCATTCATTGCCCATTTGGCCTTATCTTATGTTCTCAAGAGATCAGAAATATACGAAAATCTATATTTATTCATATTTTTATAAGATTTTTTTTTGGCAAAATCAATATTTTAAATTGCTCTAACTTCGTTAAAAAGATAGCAATTTCAATTTGGGAAGCAGTTCTGTATTAGTTTTTATTATTATAATAAATCTGCATACTCAATTAAACCAATTTAAAGATTTCATTTTTTGTCAATTTTTGCAAAAAATTATGATGTAACCCCTTACAAAATTTTCAAAAAATGGAAAAAATTTTAAACATTTTTTTTTCTACCGGAGGTACCCAGTTTGATTCGGCTTTAAGTGCTGATCAAGAATATATATGATATAAAGGTTCGGAAATGACTCCTTTGATGAGTTTTAAGCTTCTGACCGTAAAATGACTCCCTGAATTCTAGGGACTTTTAATTAATCATTTTTTGTTGTATTTTTTATGGACAAATTAAAGATTAAAATATCATAACTAAGACAATATATTATATTTATTTTTCAATATTGCTTTCCTTGAAATATTGCTATTTCAATCTTTCGATTAACAATATACTTTTAAATCGCTGCAAAAGAGTTCATTAAATATTAAATTTAAATTTCCATTAAATAGCTTCGTGTGTTGAAAAGCCTTTCTTCTTTAGCAATTTCCCAATTCTTCACGGCGGTCATCCCATCAGGACATCAAGAAACCCCCCACATTCACTCACAAATCCAAACTGAAAATTGCAATCAGGACAGCGGAGGAGGGGGCTGATGAGTATGGGACTGAAAATGCATTTCCTATAGACGCATCCTTCCATTAAGTGGAGCCTGTGAGAGCCGGAGCCGCCTTCGTTAGCTTTGACCGCAACAGGCAACAAATCAACTTAATTGTGTGTAGAGAAACGTCAGAGGCCAAACCATGTGACACTTCCTGTTCGGCTTTGAAAGTTTTTGGCCCGAATTTGCATACTGGGCTAAGAGATGGCTGGTTGGCTTCAGATATTTTCCATCATTTAATGGCAACTCAAATGGCAATATTCTGGTGCTTCTTCTTGCTTCCAAGCAAATAAACATCCGCATCCATGGGCATTTAATTAGTGTCACTTCTCCTTCGGGCTTCTTCCGATTGCTTTAGTTTGACGGCTGACTGAGGAGGTGGAAGGATGAAGGAGAGGGAAGGCAAGTCGGAAGGTAGAGCTTGACTGCCAGCAACAAGTAAATTTAATTACACACACGAAAGTTGATGTCTTTTTCTGCGCTTGCTTCCCTTCCAGCGAAACTTCTCTAACTCGGGAGTCAACTTTTTATTTTTATATTTATTTTTTTTTGGTGCTGGGTAAAAATTTTATTTGCCAATTTGCTGTGCTCTTCATTCTGTAGAAGCACAGAAGCACTGAGTTTCCTTCCCCCACTCCCTGTTTTTCTCATTTTCCCTTTTCCTTACGCCTTTCCCCTTTAGTCTCTAAACACTCTTGGCACTGTCAGAATACAAACTTGGTTAATAATTAAATAATTTGTAATAAAAAACAAAGTACTACAATTTTTACTAATAACTCATTAAATAATTGTTCTTATTTATTTATTATATATATATTTATTTATATATTTAACTTTTAACCAAAAAAATCAAAAATTTCTCAGTTTTAAACTTTAATTTCCAAAAGCAACTGTTGATTTTAGGTTCTCAAACTAAATTTGTTATAATTAATAATTTCTTACTCTTGATTTTTTCTCTCTGCTTACAATTTGGCATACGAAATATAGCACTCGCATGACCCAGGGCAAATTTAATTTAAATGAAGCATCAGCAACGGCAGCAGCACCGAGCAGTGAGCACATTACGCATACGCCGCGTTGTACGGTGTCATACAGCAGCTGCTGGCAGCTGTTACCCCGCACAGCGAAAACTCGCTGGCATTTTAGCCAAACACAAGCGAATAATAATAACAATATTATGCTTTGTCTGAGTCGTGTGCCTCTTGAAATTTTAATGACTAAATGTCACATTAACAGCCGAAATGGATTTTCACGATACAACAGTGCGGGGCTGAGAAATGTAGCTCCCGCGAGGAAAAACAATGGGACTGAGAGGGAGTTCCTAAAATAAAAATTTACCTGGGAATGCACAAAGGGAAATTTTGGATAAAATGTAGATGTGATAATATATAATTTATATTTTATTGCAGACTAAAAATTGATTAAGGATTATGTTACATTTTTAAACTTAAAAGATAAGTTCTGTAATTTAAAATAAAAACTACAGACATAGAATCAAAGAAGCTTACATTATTTTTGATTAAATAGAAAATGTACAAAGCCTACAATTTACAGGAATCATTTATTAAATATATATAAATATTTATTAAATATATTTTAAACTCAAAATTAATCTGCCCTTTCTCTGCATTCCTTTGCTTCGTTAGGCAATTTTTCGCCCTGTATCTTGAGTCATCAATCTGTGGCTGTTATTGCTGGCTGGTGTTGTTACCGCTGGCTGCTCTTCCTCCGCATGTCATGTGGCATCATCTCCACCTGGCGGAGCCGGTGGCTCTGCTCCACCGTTCACTTACCTCAGTCCATCAGACAAAGCTTATTTCGCGCTCGACTGCTTGACTCGGCTTGGCCCGGCGAACTGACTGACTGAATGACTGAGTGAATGACTGGCGGCAGTGGGCGGTGAGTTCACCTTACCTCACCTGCTATCACCTGGGCCTTTATTATTCTTTCTCCGCCATCGCCTTTGCCTCACACACACCCAAACACATGCAGAGCTCGTGTGAGCAATCAAATTGGCGTTGCACGTAGCAAGTTAAATCTGGAACATAACTGCGGGTAAGAAATCGTGGGAGGATTCGGTGTAGGGATACAGAGAGTGGAGGGTAGAGGAAGCAGTATTTGATTTCATTTTGATTGATATTGTTTGCTTCGCTGATATTTTAAGCTGATTATATGCAGAGCATACTTTTTGCGATTTCACTTGTTAGCCGAGAGGAGACAGGACATTTAATTGTAATGCTTTCACAGGATTATGGATAAAATATGTTGGGAATATATTTCAGGGCTTAAAATAAAAAAAGAAAAGATGTATTAAACTAAATAATAATGTTTAATGTTAAACGGATTTAAAGCAGAGCAAAACAGAGTTCAAATAGACCTTATCTTTAGATATTTCTATAAGTTTTTTGGATTGCGTTTTTGTTTAAATTTAATAAGCAATTTAAATTACATTTACTTCATATTTAATTCCACTTTTTCTGATATTGTTTTCATATTTTCCAGTAAACTGAAAAGCTCAGCTTCAGTACTTTGTTAACCATTTGATAAACAATTGCCTTAAGCTTGGCTTAAATATGTTCCACAGGCCTTTATTCCGTTTTATTAACTCACCTTTGAGCTCATTATCCTTTGGTGAGTTACTAGCAACCACAGGACTTGTCTGATACCGCGAACCATTAGCTATCGTTATCTTCAGAGACGGCCAAGCGAATTCCCATTAACTGCATTTCAGCAAAATGTCAACTGGATTTTGCTTTTGGCCTGTCTTCCACTTGGCTCGCTGCTGACTGCGACTGTGTGGGGCTGTTTGTTTTTATGTGTGTTTTGTATCCTTTTTGGCTGAAAGGATTACCCGAGTCGCTCGCTTCTGCTGCTGCTGCTGCTGACGATGATGTCCTTCGCCATCAGCATCGCCATCGCATAAGTTGTGCAAATATATACACATGCAATGACTTACAACTGATTTAATATGATAATTGGAAAGTGAGTCAAAAGATAAGAGGGTCCTCCTCCACGCACTCGACTTTCCCGCCGCTAAGTGCCGTGTAGCTTTAAATGCTTTGACAGGATCCTGAATGAATCACACTCGCTGCCATTTGCCATTCATGTGAAAGAACTTGAAAGGTTTCACGGTTAACATATATGGTATATACCTCCCCTTGTGTGTGCTGCTTTTTATATATATTCGTATTTTTTTTCCATTTTCAACTGCCTCAATTAGGCGGCTTCCCAGCGCACAAACATTTAGAGGCAAAGTCAAACTCAAATTTAACCCCAGCAACTTAACATAACCAACCAACAGGCTGCTGGCGGCGTCTAGGCGGAAACGTGCAAAAGAAGCACAAAGTTTATATAAAATGCTTGTTATAAAATTTAATGAAACCGCACACGATGCGGGGAGTGGTTATATATATTTTTTTGAATGCTTACCGGGGGTAGGGTATAGCTTGGGATATGCCTTATTTTGCAGAAGATTTTTATTTTTTATTGGGAGCTAAAAATAGGTTAAATCTATAGTTATAGTTTAAAATCTTTATAAAAAAATATATATTACTTTTTTAATAAGAGATTTACTTTTTAAACTATTTATTTATGCCAGCCTTGGACTTTTCAAATCATATTCATTTTCTAAGATACATGTAAAATCTTCTAAATAGATATTTGTATATTAAAATAATTATTTAAGCAACTGTTGGTATTTCTTACATTATTTTATTATTCTCAGATGGCTTTAGCATATTCTAAATATTTATTTAGATGTATAAAATAGCTTTTAATATATTTATTTATATTTTCTTTGGACTTCTTTACTTATTTTGATATTTTAACATATCTTACAACTCTTCTAAATATTTATTTATGCAAAAACTATATTTTTAAATACTTATTTTTTCAATTTTTTGATTTTTTTAACCATATTCAATTTCTAAGACACCTTTAACATATCCTAAATATTTAATATTTAATTATATTCATTTTCTAAGACACCTCAAAAATCTTTTAAATATTTTTTTATACATAACATATTTTTATCAGCTTTCTGTTTATAGTTTTAAGTAATTAGTATAAATTTATATACATTTTTTCATCTACTATCTCCTGCCCCGTAAGGGTATTCCTTGCATTTCCCATAGAAATTTCTTGAAAGCCCTTCCTGTTGGCCCTTTTCCGCTGACGTTAGCTCACTTTCTGCTCCTCTTATATATACATTTTTTTTGGTAAGGCAGCAGCGCAACCGTCTTAATGGTTTATGAATTTGCTTATCACGTATTTTTCCAGCGGGCCATATACGCGGTCGCTTTTCGCCAAATTAAATGGGTCGTACGTGTTTGCATAAAAGAGCTGAAATTTCCCTGAAACCCGGAAAACCCCCTCTCTTTTCCACTCGCCTTGGAGGCTTCATTAGCCAATCGGTCAGGAGCAAGATGAAGCCAAGCAAAAGGAGCTGCAGAAAAATATATATTCCTTGCCTGGTTCCATTTGTTTTAATATTCCTCGGATGTTTTCTTTCGGTCGCCATGTAAAATTTATTCGCTGAAAATCCTGCTCCCACACCCACACACATTGACGGGGAAAAGTACATAAAAAGTCGAAGTTTGGAGCCAAAGTTTTCCATTTAACGCTTGCTTGACCATCAAATTCACTTTCATCCCTGGGATGTCGCCGCCATTTCGCTTTGATGACTCGGATGCGGGTGTGAACAGAACTAAGGGATCTCTACAGTCCAGTGCTCCTATTATATGTTTGGGTTTTTTCCAGGGATTACTACTACCATCTCAATGAAATATATATTTAAAGCTAAGAACATTTTCCCGGCTAATCAAAGAAATTACCAAATCTTTTTAAAGTAAATAGTTTTTTTTTTATTTGTTTTAACTTTATGGCGGGTGGTTGCTTAGGTCCCCGAAGAATTGCCTTCCTTTCTAATCAGCTTGATGCAACCCAGAGAAAAGGAAGACAAGGAGCAGCAGGACCTGGCTCATTAGTAAGTCAACCAGACCGCCAACAAATCGTCTACTTTACTCGGTCTCTTGACGTCTTCTGGGGAATGGGCTTGGACTTCTCTGCAAAAGAACGTGCCCGGAAAAGCGAGTGAAAAATTCCCAAATAGTAGTCCAGCACTTGTCCTTATTGAGGCGATCCTCTGTTTTCCTGCTTTGCGGTTCCTGTGTCAAGCTGTCAGCCAGTTCATCTGTCTGTTGGCCAATCTGTCAGTGGGTCAGTTGCTCCATCTGCCAGTGGTTGGCTAATAATCAGATTGACTGACCGGTTGAAATGTTTCACATCCTAAGTCAACACAACAAAAACACAACCATTTTTGGCAATTTCATTTATAAAACCAAAAGAGAGAGAGAGGGAGTTCCCTTCTTCCTTAAGTGATTTTCGGGGGGGCCCCAAGCTAAAAGTATTATGATATATACATACATAAATACATCTCTCTGCTAACTCGTTTTGCAGCTTTTACTTTTCCATTAGTGCAGAAATTTTTGTTGAATGCATCCCCAAGGTAACCTTTGACTCACATTTCCTGTGCCCCTCCACTCTGGTTGGGATTTTAAAATCCATTTGAAGATATTTGCTCAATAGCTGCAGTATGGGAACGGGAACACCAGCTCTGGGGCAACAAAAAAAAAATGAAAGATATATGTATGTATATGGTATAATATATATATATAGAGAGAGAACCCAGAGCGTCGCATTATGAGACGACAAAAATTGAAAACTAAAGTGCACTTGTGCGTCCTCCTCGGGGAGGAGAGGAGTGAGCCAGCCGGCGAGGCTGGGGTTCAGTTTCGGGAATGGTCGACCAAAATCCAACCAGAAAAGGCAAGTTCGTTAGCATTCACTTGACTTGGCCGGGACTTGGCTGCGCTTTCCTTGAGGTCCTGGTCCTGGTAATGTTTTGCTTGCGCATTCCTTGAATTTGTAGTTCATTATACGCGCGAGTATTTTCTTTTTTAAGGGAGGGTTTCCTGCTTTACGGACAGTTTTGGGATTGACAAAGTGCTCGGGGAGTATGCGAAATATTTCTAGGGATATACGATGTCTGATTCATGAGGCAAACTTAAGGAACTTTTTAAAAAAATTAACTTAATTTTACATTTTAGGAAAAGTTTTCTTTTATAGTTGTATCACAGCTTTTACCAGGTGATTGTTGAACTTTTCCTTTTCAAAAGGAATGCCTGAGAAACAGATTAATTTACGCAATCTGGATATTTATTTCTAATTTTATAATATTCTAATTCTATTTCTAAATAAATAAATTAAATATAAATGAATACCTAAAGATAATCCTTATCCTTTTCCAGTTACCAATTTTGGATATTTATTTATATTTATATATTGCTAGCGAAATAATCTCCCAAGATACATATTTTTTACACCATAAAATGTATAAATTTATTTCCAATGGTCACTAAATTACTATGAATTTATTTTACAAAAAATTGTATACATTTCACAAACAAGGAATGCCATGTGTGGTAGAGAGGTAAACAAATTTTCTAGTTGCTATATTTTCTTTCTTGTTTTTTCCCCCTTTTGGTGACACTCGAGTGGCCCTTGAAGCACGCGCGCCATTTTTCAGCACAAATAACGAGGCAAATTTGGGTAAACGATAGACTGCCGGCAGAAAAAACGAGGGAAATGAAGGGAAAGTGTAGGGAAAATGCGATGGGTGAGCACACTTTTGTGCCTTTGGGGCGCAAAGAATCGTGGCAACCGTGGCAGCGCTACAAAAAAAATGAAAATTGGAAATCCATCTCAATGGAAGGATTTTTCACAACCAAAAATGTTCACATATCCACATATTCTTTTTTTTATACATTTTGGAATCGAAAGCGGTATCGATGCTGGCTGATTGATTGACAATAAGCGTAAACTGCCGGCTTAGACAAATGCGATGAATGGCTGAGTGGTTGGTTGTGTCTGTATGTGTGCAGTTCTGACAAATATGATTAAATCGTGCCACAGAAATGCTTACAGACATTTGCCTTTGATTTGGAAATAGTACAAATTGATTAATTGGACGCAAACGCACAATGACTCTTATGCTTAATTCCATTGTGGTTGTCCTTGTGCACATTGTTTTGCCGAATCCCGGAATCGATGATAAATGAAGTGAAACGTGCCGAGACTTCTTCTGTCTCCCCGGCAAAAGCATTATGCAAAAGTTCTTTTGGGGGAAAATGACGCGTGAGCAATTTCCTCAAAAACTTGAATTAAATGGGAAAATGCCATCTCGTCATTTAAGCATTTTCATTGGAATTTTCCTTGTGGTTTTTTTGGCTTGGCCTTTGTCTTTTGAATTAAATCGAACAATGCCAATCGAAGCGTAAACAATTTTAGGGAAATTCAAGAATGGACATTTATTTCAGATATATTTTCCTTGTATTTAAATATATAGTTTACTTGTAAAGTTTATAGTTTCTGTTTGCCAGTGTAATTTATTTATTTTTAAGAGGACAAATATTAATTCTTATGCAAGCATCTGAAAGCTGTTTTAAAAACTTTTTCCTGAACTCCTTGCATAATCTCTCTTTGAGGATTTCTTTGAGCGCTTAGCCAAGCACTACGGGGCGTATGCGTAATGCACTGTTGGCAGCGGCTAAACTCCGTTGCTGCTTCCCGCACTAATTGCTTTAAGCACATAATTATACAGTCATCCAGGACACAAACACACACACTACATACTCACACTCGCTGGGAAACGTAAATACAAACAACACACCCGAACATACACGGCGTATGCGTAATATGCTAATTTATCATACTTTTTATGCCACTCCCCCCTCGCCCCCCTTTGGCCCACTCTTACAACTTTATGGCAGGGCAAAACATGAAAAATGCAAAAATGTAAAACAGTCGCCGACCCCGGCACCTATGCGTGGCTATAAATTTGCCAGTTTGGGCCAAGTCGAGTCGAGAGTCCTCCGTGTTTTTTCTGTTGTTTTTTTTTTGGGACCCACTCCTCGTTCGTCTCACTTTGCTACACTGGAACAAAAGGCGCCCACCATTTGGGGGGTGGGGCAGAGACACAGAGAGAGTTGAAACGAATCCTCGCTTTGGACTCTTGAGTTGAAAATTTGAAAATTAAATGAACTCAGTGACTGTGTCAGTGACGGAAATGAGTTTGTCTCCTCACCAAGGACCTCGCTGTCTCACATAGTACTACCTCTTCCCTTGCCCCTCTCTCTCTCTTTCTGGCTCCACCCACCATCGAAAATACACACAAAACAGTTAACGTTGCATGAAGTCGGCACTGGGAGTATTTATGACTTTCCAAGTTGAATGTTGTATGTTGAATGTTGAATGAATTCATTAGCATTTGGCATTTGCATCGCCAGACGCAGACGAAGACCACGGAGGATGAGGAGTAGGAGGAGCGGCAGTAGGAAGCTGCCATCAATCATCTAACCAAAATGCCGGACGATAAATTCATCGAGTTCAATAGGCAGCCAGCCGGTCAGTCAGAAGGTACCACTATGTGTATTTATGTGCCCGGCAGTAAACTAACTGCTCAAGTGTTGCAGTTGATTGACCAAATTGAATTATGCTTTGTGGCCCCAACTGGGGGATTGAACTCTCCTCTGCGTTTCTGATGGCTTCGATTGGAATAGTTTGGCGTTTTCAGCCAACTGGAACAATCCGTCTGGAGAGTGCAGAAGTTCGTTGTTATGATCCACTTTAAATTATGATTTGGCCCCTTGAAGATGGCTGATTAATTGTTAAGGGGTTAGCAATGGGTTTGTTATATTTTTAATAAGTAAAAGAACATGAAAAAGAAATTAGCATTATTTAAACTATAAATGTCAGAAAATATAGATTTATCGGTACTCGATAATCTCAACTTCACATTCCTTAAAAAATATTATAAAGCAAATATTAATTTGATCTGCTCAGACATCCTTTAATAATTGCCCAAGTTAAGGTCGCGCTCAATTTGAACTTTTAATTATTTAAGCGGGGAAATTAATTTGCTTGGCATTAAGCTAGTAATAATTACATTACAAGTCTCCCCTTTGTTGTTATCCTTTGGGAATTGAATTAAAAAGTTATACAAGGAAAATGTCTTTCGAAATTAGACTCAAGGCAGCGCCAAAAGAGCATCCACAACGATAGCGTTGAGCTTGAAGAGATTCCCAGAACTGTTGGCAAAAAAGCAAAGCTGGAATGGAATGGAAATCATTACGCCTCAATGCCCGGCTAATAAACAAACAGAATTTTCCGCAATTTTTGTCAGTTGAAAATTCGAACAAAATGTACAAATTGTTTGATGCTATTTGCCTTTTGAATCCGATGCCGTTGCTGTGCAGCCCGCTCTTTGCCAGGACCTCTGTTTACTGGCGACTTTCTGCTCTGTGTTTACTTGCGCACAAACAAACGCAATTTGCTTTTATTGAGTGCAAATATTTGTTTAATATTTTGCAATTTAATTACAGCCATTCACATTTTGCAGGACGAAGTCAGTTGGACTCACTCACTTTGCTTAAATGGTATATCACTTTATTCCGTTTTATTCCAGTTCGTTTGGCCATTGCCTGCTTCAGTGCGGACGAGTTTTATATATATAAATATCTGTACATTTAAATACATTTTTGTAGTATGTATCATCCAAACGAAACAAAATAATTTGATGAATTTCTTTATTTGCTTAAAAAGCTTCAATGGCTTTGATGCATTTTTAATCAGGAGCATCGATTTGAGGCTGTTGTTGTGTCGTAATTTTGGATAGTGTTTCATAAAGGACTTCTTTTTAATAAAAATTATTTTATTTTTAACACAAGTGATATTACAATATTATTCCCTACTAGATGGAGCTCTAGAAGTTCATAATTTGAACGATTCTTCAAATTAAAATCATCCCCGACAAACTTCTTTGCGATTGCCTGGGTATTGCCTTGTTTTATAAATATAAAAAGCCTTTGGCTTACATTTTAATTATCAAAAAATGCTTTTTAAGACTAAGTACATGCTAATATCCTGCGTAGCATGCACTTGGAAGTTTGGGCAGGCTCTTCTTGCATCTGAAAACTTCATCTGAATAATGCGAACAGCAAAAAGTCTTGCGCCGACTTATTTTTCGGGGGAAATTAGTTAAGTACCTTTCGCGCATAATTAACCTCTTGAAATTGAAAGTTTCATTATGTGAGGCACTTGCCTGAGTTATCAACACTCTTCAGGAGTGGCCTTCGCCACACTGCTTAGCTGCTTTGCTATTCAAGAGCAACTCTCAGCCGCAGAAGCAGCAGCAGCAGCAGCAACAGCAGCAGCAGCATCAGCGGCTCTTATAATAAAACATTTCCGCCTCCGCGGCAACCGAGCGAGTTGCTAAGCTGACTCAACCGCAGCTGCTGCTCCAGCTCTCTAGCTACGCAGTACTCCAGCTTCTCCTGCTTCCTGCCAGGAGGGGGAAGGGGGACAGATCCTTCCCGCCTGCTTAAACTAAGCCCGAACTCGGCTTGGGTTGCTCAACAGCCGCGTCACATTTTGCTAATTGCCAAGCGGCAGCAGCAGCGGCACAAACTTCGACAAGGACACGACAACTTTGCACCCTCTCCTTCTTCGACTTGTGTCTACACGGAGCGGGAAAAGCTTGTCTTAAAATTGGTAAATAACTTCTTCTTTTTTACTATATAACCAAGGCATTGAAATGAAAGAGTTTTGAAAACATTTCCGTAAGCTGCTAGTATAAAGAACTAACTTTATCAAGAGCTAAATTCCTGCTATAAAGAACTATACTTTTCTGATTTTCTTTCAGCTATTTTATACATTTTTATATGGTTAAATATATATTTTTCAGACAGGATTATATGTATTTTTTATTTATTTAAATTTGCTTAAACTATAAACCATTTTTTAAAAGACAAAATTCACCGTATTTTATCTCGTTCCTTTTTCTAGAAATTTCTCAATAAATCTATAAAACTTTCCCCTGTGTAATACCTTTAAATTAATGAAATCATAACGCAGCTAGGACCCTCCCTTAGCTTGGGTTGAAAACTGTTTTCAGGTTACCTTTACAATTTAATTGCTAATTTTTTCTATTTTTGCCTTGGCTCCCCAGCACCTCACCTTGGAGCCCTGCTTGATTGCTGTTTTTGTGTAAGGACTTTGAATGGCTGAAGGGGCGAGAGAGGAGAGGAGAGGAGTTGGAGCATATTTTTAAATTCCATTAGCTGGGGGAAAACGCTGCTCGTGTCGGCTAAATTCAATTTGCATTAGCTTGGAGCACCCTAAGCTGAACAGAGCTTGGTCCTGAAGGCCGATATCCACCTGGAAGTTTGATAGCCTCGAAGGTAGGACATACGGCATGTGTTGTTCAGCCTGTTGCAGGTGCTGCAGCTTCGGTTGCACTCGATTAGGCTCGACTGGGCACAGATAGAGCTAATTGCCAGGCCTTGTCGGGGCGCCATAATTGCTTATTACACGGCAAACTAACTCACAAATCCCAGGTAGCAACTCCTCCACCTCACGACCTTCCCGCATGCGACACCGACACCCCTTTGTGTCATTGTCAATTTGTTCGGGTGGCCTGGCAAGGCATTGGCACAGTAAGAGAAAAGTCTAGCAATTATTGTAGTAATATTTTGGATTTTAATAGTTAAAACATCTTAATAGAGCAAGAAAGAAGTTGGATAGCAATTTAAAACGTTTAATGATTATTAAATAATATTTATAATAATTTGTTTATTTTATGTATGTCTCAAATTTTATAATTTATTTTTTCTTAATATTAACATTGCTTTTACTAGCTTATTATTCCTTTAAACGAAAATTAAAATCATATTTAACAATGCAGCATAGTTTTTGTCACTGTTCTGTGTGTGAGTATTTATAAATTAAAAAAATATTATTCTAGTAGTAAGTACTTTCTTTCAGTGCTTTGAAGGCAACATCAGTTCATGTTGCAGTTCCACTAGCCCAGCAGTTGTAGCAATCGCCATTCCTGCACTCCATCCACTGGCATTTTGATTGCATTAAGCGGGTGCCTGGATAAAGGCTGAAAAAAAATACTGCCCCGTAAAAGGGAAAGGAAATGAACACTACAGTCCTGGGCACAGCTTGCTTATCAGCCAGAAAAGTACTTTAGCAGAACTGCAGCTTGGTCACAAGAAGAGTGGCTTAGTTAAGGTCCTTGTAGAGCATTAACTTGATTCTTTTTAATCATTTGGAGGCAGTTGGATTACTTTGTATGGAATTAGTAAATCCTTGTAGAAGAAATATAATTATTATGGCTTAGATGAAGGTACAATTGAAAGAAAAATGGTAGGATCTATAAGTTTATGACAAATATATAGAATAATTTCTTTAAAATTTTTTCTGGCTAAATTTGTAAATAAAATCAATTGTACAGGACACTGCCTCATCATACTCTCCATACGTCCTACCATCCTTGTTCATTTTTTTATAAATATTTTCCACGACCCGACGAAAACAGGCAAATGGAAAAAATCAGTTAATTAATTAAGTATATTTACACACAACTCACACAACAAAAAAAGGGGAGAGGGAAAAGAAGGAAGCTGGGAAAATGGGAAGTGAAGGGCAGAGCCATTGGCATTGCCTTTTACACTTTTCCCTTTACGCTTTTCCCTTGTCGTTTTGGTTGTTGTTAAGCTCTCATCCTTTTTTTATTTATTTTTGGATTTTTTGTATTTTTTATTCAGAAGCAACAATTGAGGTTAAGTGATTGTTGAGCGTGTAAGTGGCGCTCGTTAGCCGCTGACAAGACGTGTTCATCAGCATGTGCCCCACACAGACAGCCACTCACACACACAGTGTGCCACAGACGCATTCGTCAGTCGAAAAGAGAGCCAAAAGGACTAAAGGATATTCCTGAAGTCGACAAACGACTGGCAGTTAGAGTTGCAAAAAAAAAAGAAAAGTACGAATGCAAAAGAGCGAAAGCGACCGCCATTTTAAATCGGTAATTTTTCATTTGACATCCCGAAAAGCTGAAAAGTTTTTTACCTCAACTCCTATCTCCTGCTGTTTGCCCACAGGTGCTGCTCTTTCCACCAACCACCTGACCATACGCTTAAAATGTTGTGCAATTAATTAGCTGCTGGGGCGGCCCTTTTGCTGACCATTTCCTCATCCCTTTTGGCTGCCGGGAAATTAATTTACAAACCTCGCACGCACTTTAAAATCGCTTCATCAGTCATGTGGCAGCACTAAAGATATTAAAGAGAAAAATGTTATATGAGTTAATTTAATTTAAACTATAAATATGTTAAAGATATAGGGTTGTATAAATTAACTACAATTTTTGAAGAGTTCTAAAGATTATAAGGAATATTATTAAGAAATTTCATGAATATTTATAATGTAAATTCTATTCTAAATTCTACTATAAATTTTATATTTTTTTAACTCTCTCTCTCTCTCAAAGCTTAATAAAAACATCTCCTTTAAAGTACAGCTCTTTATTTATAGTGGAATTTCTTCATGCTATGGTTTACTTTTATCTCATGGATGTGCTTCAGTTGTAGATAATTCATCATATGAATTACTCAACCCATTTCGCAAACTGTCAATCTCGGCAGCACGAACGCCTTCACCCACACCTACTTCTGCAGCACCCTTCAGCTCCTGTAGCTCCTTTGCCTCCTTTAGCTCCTTGCCTTTTTCTTTTTCTTTTCAATGACCACGCCCACAATCAAGGCTACACGTACATATGTCAGTGTTTATGAGGGGTATTTGTAGAGTTAAGAGGGTATAAGGGGTTGGGATCTTAGAATTGAAAGCAGGATTGGATTTACAGGACTCTCAAAGGGGCAGCAAAAAGCTAGCTGAAGCCGCTCTGAGCAGTTCTGCCTTTTTTGTTTTATTTTCTAATTTAAAAATTAAAAATTATATATTTAATAATCCCAGTTACCAGGTATTCTCCTAGTCTGTTAACATCTTTCTTAACCAACTTATTTTGCCAACGAGCTGTGCTCATTTTTATGGCCCGACATGTTTCGTTGTTCTTGTTGCCACTGGCAGCCACATTGCTCACCCCTTTTGGCCATTTCCCGCCATTTTTCTCTGGTTACCTACACAACGCCATGTGTCTTCGCTGCTACTACTCCCCCTCCTTCCGCTTCGTTTCTTTTATTATTTTTTTTTATATACATTTTCAACTGTAATCACATCATTTTACATCATATTTCATACTTCATCTTGTTTCGGGTGAATGCAAAAAGAAAACCGAACTGAAGGGAAAAGAACCCGTCAGCTTGGGCTCCTCCTTGCCCCCATATCCTGTGCATTCCTGTGTTGTGTCCCTTCTGGATGAGTAGTGGGTGGATGTGGCTGCCAGGATGGGGTTGAATGTAATCACAAATACTTGTTCACGGGCCACGCAGGAAATTACTTTAATCAGGGGCCCAGAGGAGCGCAACATGGCATTAGGGTTACGTGGAAACGTCAATAGGCCCCGGCGAATGACATCATTTGATTTCCAAATTTGCACAATTTAAGGGTTACAAAATCAAACAGGTTATAACGATTTTTAGCTGGAATTATATAAAGAAGATAATTTTGATAAAATAATACAAGTTTTCCTTCTCCAAACCCTTCAACGAATTAAACTAAATATTAAAAGTCACAAAACCAATGGCTTGGCTCCCCAATTTTATTAACAACAATTGAGCAAAGTTTGGAACTTGAAGTTTTGCATAATTTCCAGTTGAACGGAACCCAAAGAGTGGAGTAGGTTGGCCAAACATTTAACGACGCATAAAATTTATAAATATCCGGTGGGTTCCGCATACTTTTGCATAATTAATGCAAATTGCAATTTTTATGTATTTGTATTGGCCGAATCCTTGGGAGTTTTTCTCGCTGAGCCCCCTTAAATCTGGAGGTTTTTTTTCAGCTGCTCGCCAAGGACATCAATTGGAAATTACAATGTAAATTAACTGAATGTAAAAGTTTTCCTGCAGCTCAAGCTGTTTGCTGCATACTTAAGCAGATGAATTAGGACTCGGTTTGCCCGAGTTGCGTTGCGTTGAGTTCACTTCAGTTGAGACCAAGTTGGAAATTTATTTGAGGCTGGGGAATATGCACAGGAAAAATACAAAAAAATTCTTTATAGTTCTCTTTGTTATATTTAGGAAACTTTTATTATATTTCCAAGTGTTTTTAATAGTAAAAAAACCTTTTAATATATTATTTAGAAATTAAATTATAATTCCTTTAGCTATTTTCTCTCTGTGCTTAGATAAAAATTGATTTGAGGGCACTCACCACCCCCAGCCCAGTACAGTTTTCCAACGGAAACTGGCAAGGGGCCGGAAACATTCGCGTCAACATAACATACGCTCCTCCAGAACATGGGCAACAGTTTGGCACGCGTATCGGATGCGGATGCGAGTCGGGAAAAGTCGGGGAAAGTGTAGTAAGTTTTGAAATTGGGCCGACAGCCTGACAGCCGGGAAAGCTGCGTGCCAGTCGCCTAAACACGACAGGCGGACAAAAAACAAAGCAGCATTAAAAACTCATCATCCAGCGAAAGAAAAAATGCCATGCCATCGCGGGAGTCCTTTTTCGGGAACAGTGAGAGGGGTATGGAAATCTGCTGCCTATCGCTGCACTGCTTTTCCCTCCTGGCTCCTGGCAATCGCAGGTTGACTGACATTTGGAATGCAACGGTGCTTCGTTACGTTTTCCTTGTCCTGCCGCCGCGGGGCCCACTTAAGTGGTAAGGATTACAGCCAACTGTTGTTGGCAGCTGATGCCAGGACAATGAACTCCTGCCTGCTCCTGCGACTTGAACTCAGGTAAACTGATCTACCTAGGTCACTTTGTCGAGAGCTTCTGGCTGTTAATTGGAAGTTAAAGTATTTGAAATAACTTGAGGATTTTTATTAATTTTTTCTGTTGTAAAAGGACCTCTTTGGGGACATTATAATTCGCTGGCGATTGCATAAACCATAAATCGGTATATATATAGTGTAAGTTGGTTGTATATATTCCCCTTTAATCGTTGTAGTTTGTGGCACTCTTCAGTTTCCATTCGAGTGCATATAGAAAATTAATTGCTTTACCACTCGAGGCTCCAACTTTTGGTGCTCCTTCGGACTGTGCCTTTCTCTCTCTTTGTCTCTCTGACATTAATCAATGACAATTTGGCATGGCCGAGCGCGTCTTCGAGTAGGCAACAGCAGAAAACCGTTCAAGAGCCACTCGAAAGTGTCAATATCAAATGAATTGCAATTAAGCACTATTCATCAGGCCATGTGGGGAGTGCGAAGTGCTGAGGCGGATATCGAGAGGTGTGGAAAAGAGTTTGTCGCCCTCGGTAATGCCAATTAATGATTGCCCAGCTGCAATCGCATTCCCGAGCCACTTAAACACTCCCAGGCGTTGACAATTAAAATGTTTCTCCTTTCGCCAACTCCTTGTTGCCACCCCATTCATTATAAAGACCACAGTTGGGCGGTGAAGGATATAGAGCACTGGCAGATACGACCAATAAATACCCAGTTTTTTGCTCAAGATTCTTTTAAGTGTTAAACGTTAATTCTTTGCTATAAAATTCCTGTTTTGTTGTTAATAAATTTGACTGTTTTATTTATACAAATAAAATGCAAATTATGGCCATTATTATAATATATAAAATGTAAAACAATTTGATCAATTTTTTGCCAATTATTTAATTACAATTTTTCAACTCAAAACAAACTCCTCTTTTTCAAAAGTAAGCCACTTTCCATGTTCCATTTATCTACTAAAACTCCACAAAACATACTGGTATCCTGTTTAAAAAAGGGACAACGGACGTCGTCATGTGGTTGTCCCACTATGCCATGCCGGAAACGGAAATGATAAGCGAGTGTCAACTTGCCAACTGCTTTTTGCTGCTTCCTCCAGCAAAGCAGTACGTGTGTGTGTTTGTTTTGTGGGTTTTTACTTTCTATAGAATTTAATTAGAAAAGTTAACTGGGCCTGGTCAGGTGCAATGCCGCCCCGCTGCCCTTGCTGCCCTCGCTGAAGACGCCTCATTTACTCTTTTAGCACAAAAGTCGAAGCCACTTTTGATAAGTGCGTGTTGCTAAAAAGTTGCACGAATTTCCAACGCCACCGAAAACGTGACAAAAACTTGTCAATTCCTCTTGTAACACTGTGGGGTGAGGAGGGCGGTAAAATGCCGGAAATCGAGGGGAGGTCGGCCAGCAGCAGAGGTCCAACAGAGCGTGTCGAGTATGCAAAATAGGATGGGTTGCAAGGACAGCGACAAATGTCCGACATTAGCTGGAGAGCCAGAACAGAAAAAAGGTGCAGAAAGGTGGGTTACAAAAGCTAACCAATACTCTGATTTAGTTTTTATAGTTTGGAGTTAGAGAAGAGATGAGTTTTCAGTCATAAAAATCATATAGTTCTCTTGACAAAACCTTCATTAATATTATTTAAGCTGCATAAGATTTGTATTTAAAATTTCAAGTAAAACAACTCCTAAAATAGTCTCCCAATGAACCCTCTGAAAGAGTATTTCCTGGAAAAGGAAGCAAGAACTTTGGGCAGGACAAAGTAGAGGAGCAAGTTCGCTGCTGGTAACCTCGTTTATTATGTCATCGTCATTGGGACAGCCAGCGAGCAAGCGAGCGAGCGAGCGTTGAAACCTTTGCGGGAGACCAGAGGACGGTGCCTGCAAGGGAAGAAATGGTGCATCTTTCCACCTTCCCCACACACACACACACTCACAGATGATTGGACAGGTGTGGGTAGGTGGGCAGCCAAGTTCAGTACGTGCCCCAGGCAGAGGCGTAAAAAGTGTGCGCACGACCAAACCGCGCGGGCGAAAAGTTTCACAAGAGGAATGTAGTTTGGAGACCCGCTGGAATGCAGCGGGTTACATGGCGGTGGTCTCCACCTGCTGAGGAGTGGGCAGGACTGTAACTGTAAACTTATGCAACTGGGCAAAACTGAGCTTGTTTAGATTTATAAGCTGCCACAGTGTCCTTCGAGTGGGCGGTGTCCGGTGGTGTGAGAGTGGAGTTGATGTGTCCTATCAGCGGGCAGCAGTTATTGAAGTTTAGCTCCTGCTGAAGACGTGCGATAGGAAGACAGTACAATAAGGTCCTTGATTTGGGGCCTAAATAGGGGGCTTAACTGTAAAACTACAGAAACTTAAGCCAAGTTTCAAGTCAAGTTTTGTATATTAAGAAGTATTTTCTTTCTACTTTTAATTAAGTTTATTAAACTAACCAGTTTTTAGTATCTAGGAAGTACATTCCTATTCTACTTTTATCATTTACCAACGTTCGTTGACCCGCTTCGGCTTCAGGGGAAAACATCAACCGCAACTGGTCGCATTATAAATTGATTACAACTCGCAACGTGACTAATGAACATTAATTTGTCCAACTCCTTGACAAGGCGGTGGACGCAGTTGTTGCCAGCAAAGTTGGGGGGCTAAATGCCAGCACGTGCTGTGTGTATAGTTCTAGTTTAGATGCCGGCACGATGACAACTAGGCGTATGAGCAACAATGCCCCGAGACAGCGATGGCGGAATCCGCCATAACGTACCCACTAACATCCATCCAAGCGCCATTTCTGTGTGTGTGGGTGTCGTGTCACGTAAACGACGGTAAATGTTGCACGTATGACCGGCATTGTCGTTTGGCTTTGAGTGGGAACCATATGGAGGACACACACTCCTCCAGTCCCGGCTACCCTTTAATCGTGATTGCAATCATTGTGGAAATTGAATTTGTAAGTAGGCAATTTTAGGACGACGCCAACGCGGAAAAATAAGAATAATGCGACGCAATGAAACTGAATTAAGAGCCCTAAGGTTGCCCCAAACCCCATGGAAGATTTAAAACGCAGTTATAGATAGTCTACAGAGAGGGAAAAAGGTGGAAAATGTACTAACCCTGAACTGGAAATAGTCAAGCCTTTATTTTTATTAAAGAATTTCAGTTAATTGAGTACAAAAATCGAACGAAGGTTTAAACTAAAAAGAACTAAAAACATTTAAATAAATATAACAATTTAGCAAGCTATCAAGGGTTTGTAAGCTCCTGATTTATATATTTTAGTTTTATAATATCAAATATTATATATTAATTTGTATACAATAAAAAATATAACTTGCTTTTATAGAACTTCCTTTAGAAACCCATTTAATGGTGTGAAGTGTAGCAACGCCATGACTCTTCTCTCTTACCAAACACTTGGTTGTGGCTCTCACGATTTGCATAAATGCTTAGGGCCAAGTTTATGACTGACTTGCGATTGCATCGACGATGAGTTCGGCGTCCCTGCTGGCTCGCTGGCTGGATGGCTGGCTGGTTGAAAGACATGGCGAAGTGAGGTAGTTAGAGGTCGTCCTGCGTTGTTTTCTATGTCGCTCGACTGGTTATTAGTCGCTTGGCTAGCGCACTTTGTTTGCCATTAAAACCATTTGCATAGCTTGAATATATTCATCCGTTTTTGGTTGTGGTTGTCGTTGTCGTCGTCGTGGTGGCTAGCTCGCAAAGTTTTGCATTATTAAATATAACGCATACGCACCGTTGACCCGTTTTCGTTGTGGCTTCTGCGTGTATTTGTGTGTGTGTTGCGTGTGCAATCAATGTGGAATTGAATGCTTTATGAAGGTAATACACACATGCACCGTTTATTTGAGCTTGTCTTGGCCGAGATTGTTTCACAAATATAAACTAGAGTCAGCAGTCAGGAGTCAGGAAGTGACCAATTATTTGAACACTGGACACTGGCTGGCACATTGAGGTCACAGGTGAAACCAAGTGGGTGGCAATGAAAGTGTTTGTATAATCCGCATTGACAGTCTTCTGACTAACTATAGTTAAAAGCTTGACTAGCCTGACTAGCCATTAGCTTAGGGGTTTACTAGGCTTAGACCTAACCCTCTTCTAAAAAAACAATTGCAAACATAAATGTGAGTATACAGAAATATATATATTATATTGAAACATCTTTTTGGAGGGATATTTTCGACAATATTCTACTATTTCTTTCGAGGGAAATTACTAGAGAAATTTTGATAAATACCTTCCAAATTTATACACACACACACGCCTTTAATCACAGGCCCCAGGCGTGGCATAATATCCAAAGTTAACCCGTAACTTCTCGTAGAGCAAAAGTGTGATAATCGTGTTGGGCCCCAGTCGCAGCATTGAGGGCACCATTCCACGGAAGGGCCCGAGTGGCCCAAGGCTCATTAAATAGGTGATTGAATCCTTCAGACTATGATTATTTACCATTTTGATAGTCCTTATGTTCTCCAAGGGCTGCATAACAGGCCCAAAGAGACAGACAGCAGTCGCAGAACTACTCAGATGCAGATAGCTGCTTTCATCATTGGCGTCAAACCATTTCATATAATGATCCTTGATCTAGGCATATATAGGATTAATAGGGATCAAATCAATTGGCAAACTTTCACCTGATCGTAGATCGCACCCTGACCGATGGTGATACAAACCGATCTCACGCACGTGACCATGAAGCTGCTGTAGAGCACCTTAAAGCCCTCATCGCTGGCCACGCGATACAGTCCTTGAAAGACATTACGGTAATTCCTGCGCTGCTCACGGGGCAGAGCTCGATCCACCTGCATTCGGGTATTGACCACCTCCATGGGTATGCCAACCGTTCCCGCCAAACAACCCGCCAGACTGGCAAGGCCTAACTTTACCAGGAAAGAGCAGTCGTCCACCTGCCTTTTACCCAATTCGTAAAGGTGAAACCGCAGCGTTGTATAGGTGAGCTGCCTCATTACCTGGGCGTCCAGACCATCGTACAGGGATAAAAATCCTTTAAAAATTTTAAGATTTTACATTTCGATTTATAGAGTAGAAGATATAGGTTACCATTTTTCTGAATAGCAAGCCGCAAACTGTGCATCAGACCCATATCCTTTTTAATGGTTACCATGCGCGACTCGAGCAGATCCAATGGAGCTGTTACCGTCTGCGATATAGCGCCCGCCACACCACCGCTCCACCAGCGCGGATGTATCCTGGAAAATGGAATCTTTGCCATTAGAATAACAAATACATAAAGGACATTAGATAAGACCCACTTTTGTTCGCTGTGTTGGCCATTGGAATCTGCCAATTGTTTCGCCAGTTTGCTGTTCGTTCTGTCCGTGTGTCCATCAATCTTAATTATGGTTTAGTAAGTAAGTTTAGTAAGTCTGATTAGTATACTAATGCGAATTTGGCCTAAATGGAAACTGTCTTTAACTACAGGCCAATGATGGAAATTTGAACTCACTCCATTATTTTTAATATTTTTTTTACAAAAATTGATGGTTTTGTAATTTGACTAAAAACTCACAGAAGGCACTTGAGCTGATAATAAAAATGCAATTGTTCTTTTTCTTGGCATCCCTGAATTGCAAAAGGACATGCATTCCGTCATCTTTTGGGAACTGCTTCCTCCTTAGCTTCCGGCCATTAACATTGGGCACTTCACGTCCTCTAATTGCTGGCCAGAAGTTCGAACTAATTGAGCCAGCTTCTCCCCCTCCCGGGTGGCAGGTGTTGCCGCCTCGTTCAGTAATTTGGCATAGTTTCGTGGCTTCAACTGCAGAACTTTTTGAGGGCTGTGTGAGGGCTGCGGCGATGCTCGCACAGTTGTCATGGCATTATCACGGCCATTAGGCATCTGGGGCCCCTTGATGCAAGTGTGCGTCCACCTTTCTGCAGCTCCCAGAATTGGATGCAACTTTTTGGCCATATTAGAGGGAAAACTGCGGGAAAGTCACCTTTTTTGGAGGAGATGGGGAAACTAACTGGAAGATTAGAGGGTAACCAAACGGAAAGGGGAAACTAACTGGAAGACTCGAGAGTAACCATACGGGAAAGAAGTTGAAGGACAATAGTTTAATGTCTCTGAATATTTGAATCCCAGTAGTCCTGAAATATTGGCATTTTTTAAATATATATTTATCGATACTTTAATATTTTTATAGATCTAATTAAATCATAGCTTTCAGTTTCCAAAATCCATTACATTCTAATCCTTTTTTGTTACTCCTTTAATCTAGGATAATTTTAATGCATGCAACAAAAATATACATTCCATAAATTGAATGTTAAATCTATATAAAACAAACAAAATAAAACCAAACAAAAAATGCGAATGTAATTCCCCAAATGCCACTAAAAGATTAACCAGCTGCCTGCGTATTTATAGGATACTTTTCAGGGCAGCAAATGGTTTCCTCATTAGGCGTCGACAGCCCCAGCGCCATCAATCAAGCGCTCAATCAATCAATTCGCCATTTATTTAACTGCCTGCAATTTCATTGCATATCGGAATAAATTGCAATTGTGAAAAAAATGGCATTGGAAAAAAGAAACAAACAAAAAAAACACTTTTTCCGCGCCAATTTATTTATTTGAATTTTTATGGGCAAGCACTAAAAAATGGATTCATAAATTTTCTACTGCACAAATAGACTAACACAATAGGGACGCCGCTGCGTCCTTGTATATATCTCATTTTACATTTTACAGTTTGTCGTAACTACGGCGGAGTGGCAGTTAAACTCAAGTTGCCTTTGCACTAGCGGAATATGATATTTTCAGGACATAGGGGGGAGTCCTGTGCCTGCAATTGTCCTTTTTGCTTATTTCTCATTTTATCGAGCTTTTCAATTTGCGCGTAATGTTAAGTAATATATCACGTATGCACTCTTCCGAGTTAGCGAGTTTACTTTTGCAAATTTAATGCTGAGCTTCTTGAAAGTTTTCCTTTTTCTGAAATAACACGTCAATTTGATATGCCTCAACATCGATGCTCAGCTTCTTGCTCTATGTTTTGGCCCTGTAATTTTCCTTTCCTTTTTTTTTTTGGTAGCACATATTGTTGGTCTCCCAATATAGAATCCTCCTTAGCCCTGTCTGCGTGTCTGTTTGCAAGTATCTTAGGTTATTAGAAAAGTTTGCGGACTTGGGCTGAGAGAGGCTGCAAGAAGTTGTTGGCACTCGGAGAAAATTGCATATTCGAGTTGTTTAGGCAATTCTGGACAACCGATGAAAGGGAAGTCGGATCTTAGCCGGATGCATTTGCATTTTGACTTGAGTTTTAAGAGTGGGCAGGTGCCTGTTGAAGTTATTTTAGGAGAACTATCAGTTGATATCAGAAAACAGTCAATATAATTTAATTTTTCATGTATAATTATATGTAAAATTAAAATATACAATAATGCAATCATTTGTATGCTGGTAACTGTAATTTTTATATAATAAAATCATTTGGAATCAAACTTATCAAACTAAAGTTTATTCGTGGCTATCTTTCCTCATTATCTATGACAAATTCTTGTTTATTTATTGCTCTCTCAGTTGTTGAAATATTTAAATCGCTTTGCTTAAACTTTAATTACTTTGAATAATATTTTAAGTAAAATAATATTCCTCTTTCCACTTTTGAAATTTAACAAAAAACCTAGAAAATCCTTTTAAAAATATTCCCAATTTTTGTGCTTTTTGCTGGAGCAGCGCATGCAACAGTCTGCGAAGACACTGCCAGGATATTTTTGCCGCAAGACCCTGCTAAGCCCCTTCAATTCTTCCTCAGTCACCCTACCCCTCCCTCCGATTTCTTCCAATGGAAAAACTTTCGCCAAGCACAACAAACAAGGGCTTGCAACGGCTGTCGATGCCGCTCCACGCCAACCACATGTAATGCAGCTGCAAGCCGACAAACTTGGCAAACTCTGTCCAGAGGCAAAGAGGGGAAAGTGGGGTGTGGGGCCAAGGAAAGTGTGACAAAGGCGGCGGGGAAGATTCTATCAAGTTTTTCCTGCATACTTTTCACTCTGTTTTTTTTTTTCAGCTTCGCTTTTTGTGGCTTGTCTGGTTGGGTGGTCGTTGGTTTCCTCCTTTTTGGCCAATTTTCGTGTTGAACTCTTTTGAGAAATGTTTTTGGCCAAATATCAACAACGGACAACTGCCGACAGGGATCACCAGGTGGTGGTGCAAATGACCCTGCAGAAGAGGTTAAGGGAGGGCAACCAGTACAACGTAGCTTCCTGTTGCCACAATCGGAGAAGTGGCAGTCATTGCCGGAGTCACTCAACCGCCACTGCCCAAAAATTCAGTCACGAATCGAAGCGGCCAGAGGTGCCGCTACCAAGTGCTATGAAAATTCGAAATTCCATTTTACGATAATGCAACATGGCAGGATGCCAGAAAATAGAAAAAACAAAAACGAAAACCAAAAGTAATGAAAAACATGGCAAGAGATTGATAGTGCCGGCAAGCCAAGTTGGCCCTTGGTCCGAACAAGGCCAGGATTTTTGGCCTGCGCGGCCATCTGGGCAACATGTGCGGTAATAATAATAACAATACCAACACCCAATCCAAACAGCTGCGAATTCACTGCAGTTCCTGCAGTTGGCCAAGTAAACACTTTTCACAAAACAAAAACAAGTTAACACTTTGGGGGAATGCTCTCTTGAGGTGGTAATAGAGAATCGTTTGCCTTTTGTGGAAATATGAACATTTAAAGACAGTTTATGTATAAGCCTAAGTTATATCTTGACTTTATTTAAACTTAGAATTCTCTCTATAAAATCTTTTTTTTTTATAATATAAAAACCTCTAATATATTCCTTGTAAACTTTTGTATCTTCAATATAATTTTCTTTCTTGAGGAATAATTTAGAAACTCTTTTCCGTTTCCTTAAAAACTAAGTCTCACTCATAAATATCAACAATTAACCAAGGCTTCTTGTCGAGGAAAAGCGTTCAGGATATCCTTAGCCCCCAAAGGATACACACTATGCTCAGCACGGCCCGCAGAATTTGCGGATATTCAGAAAATGCCCAGCCAAACGCTCGAGGCCCGTGGCTTTCGGGGCGTGCAGGGCCGCCAACATGGCGTATGCGCAATTATCAGGCAACCGCAGCGAGGCGCAGGACCTGCTGGCTAGAGGGAAGGTTGCAGTTGACTTCGGCCTGGACGGCCTGCCTTAAGTTCTGGCGGGTTATTTAAAGTTCGCGTTATTAATAAATGCCTCAGTGGGGCAGTCGCCCGGCCTTTGCCGTGGTCTGGTATGCAGCGCTTGATTAGTGCCGGGTCCTAACTTATGGCCAGGCGGAGGGGATGGCGAGGACGAGTGCAAGAGCTCCGACTTCCTGCAAATTACTGAGAGTTTCGCCGGGCGCAAAGTTTGGCGCGTTATCGTCGAAAGTTTAATGGAACTATTTCGTGCCGTGCAGGATGATTCCTCGGTGCCTCCCCTTAAAACCAAGTGAAGCAAGTCAGACCTGGCGAATATGGGTAGTTTGGCAGCCGTGTTTAAGCCTAGATTGCTCCCAGCAGGAGCTCTCAGCTAATTGCCGAGGATACCCACACATTTGACAGATTTGTTAGCACAAAAATTAGTAAGAAAATTGGTAAGTGCAACTAAATGAATTAATTATGGTGGAACGGGGAAAATGAAAAGAAATTAGGTTGAAGGAAAAATGCCAAGGGAAAGAGATTGTAAGTTCCTATAAATATATAAACAGGATATATAAAAGCCATGTGAATTAAGTTTAAAATAATTGATCTTTTTGATTTTCGATTGCAGCAAGTTCTTTAGTTATTTTAAATTAATATATTAAGCTTCCTCTGCCTGAACTAAACCCAATCAAGGGGAATCGCATGTCCTTTGTTTAATACCAAACAGAGGAGTTCAAGTCAAACATTTGATTAACCGCTGCGCAGTAAATACGCGTGGTTTATGCCAGTAATGATGATGATGCTGCTGCTGCTGCTCCGATTGTTTGACTGTCATCCGGAGGGCAAGAGGCCCAAGAATCCGAGAGCTCCATGTCGCATCAACCCAATTTGACCCACAATCGATGGTTTATGGTTAGCCAGGGGGCGTTGCCCAAGGGCGGCAACCATGTCATCGGATTGATGTCTGTGACAGGACGAGAGAGGCGGTTGGCGGTATCCTATTGACTCTCCTCCACCACTGTCTGTTTGTAATTATCAGTGGAATATCGGAAATGGTTTCCTGTTGCCTGCAGTTAATGCGCCTTAAATTGTTGCCCCAAGCTGAGCTGAGTCAACTTCCTAGCAAGCGTTTAAAATGCTGAAAAAAAATCAAAGAAAGCAAAGAAGCGGCATTCTCATTTCCTGTTTACATTTCACAAAGTTTTCCCTTTTTATACATTCATTCCCTGATATGCAACTTAATTACTCTGTGTTTTCCACATTTGTTTGCCTTTAGTTCCGCACAAACAGCGATGCATACATAGTAGATATATGCAAATAGAAAAACTGCAATAATTAATGTTTGCCTCGCGTTCTTCATGTTGATTTTTTCCCAGTTGTTGTCTTAATTAGTAACTTAAATACAGATGGTCGGTGTGGGGGTTTCAGGAGTGTAATCCTCTTTGGCTCTATTATACTTAACGAACGGTTAGAACTAGGGTTTCGGAGAGGTAAGCTGGTTATACGATTATAACGAGTTGATAAAAAGGAACTAAGAGAAGGTATAAAGATAATCTAGTAAACGAAATGTACTTCAAACCGATTAAGTAATTTTGTATGTAATTAAATAATAGTTAACCCTACTAAACATGACTTTAATTACAAATTTTACTTAAAATAAACCTTTTTAGATAAATTAATATCATTTCCAGCTAAATTTTCTCTCTGCAATTGAATTGCCACAAGTTTACTATTCAATTTAGTTCACATGAAATCGTAGCAATCACTGGAAGGGAATCCCATTCAATCCCAAGAAACTCCTCTTTACGGCCACCAAAGGGACTCGAGGCACTAATTTATGACCAAGCACAAAAAAAAAACAAACTCCTTTGGCAGGAAAGAGTAGATGGGAAGGAGGTCTCCTTTCCACCAGCTCCACCTGCTTCACTATCGCTGCATATCGCATAGCCAGTTAATTTGATTGACATTTATCCGTTTTATTTTGTGAGTGTGTCGGATCGGATTCGGATTCGAGTTTGGGTTCCTTTCCGCCAACAAGCAATGGCCCTATCGATGGCCCAACGGTGGCGTGTGTCTTTGGGCCGGGTCCTGGCGCTTGGTCTACACTTGACACAGTGTTTGCACTTTGCGCTGATTTAATCTTTCGTTGCCTTTGGCTGCAAAGTGGGTGGGTGGCCAAGGTCTGGGCTGGCTGTCTGGGCTACGATTGTGGGATCTGGATAGCTCAGTCGAGTTGGGCGCGTGATAAAGAGCCAGAAAAGAGGGAGCTGAAAGTCTGAAAAATAAAATGAAAAAGAAAAATCTAGGATGACGAAAGAAATCCGGCTGTTTGCCTTTGGTCTCTAGGTGTCTTCATGGCAGAGTGCAAACGGAAGAGGGGGAAAAATTATTGAACATCTGATGCAGTTATGATAATGTCAAAGCATTTCCACTCAAGTGACAGTTTGGCTAGATTTCGATTATGACAGGCAAATGGAAGAGTTATTGCAAATTAATGCAAACCCTTCGAATGGGCGGACATTGATTTGGGCCACTAATGGTCCAAGTTAAGGTCTTTAAAGGACCAACTTTTGGTGCTAAATTAAAGATTAAATATTACTATCCAAGTAATACGTTTTATTTCCAACTATATTTTGCTGTAAATCATAAAAATACAATACCATTGTTAGGGATAATACCTTTCTATTGTCACTGGACAACACGGCCATAATCCTAGGCTTATATATGTATGTATGTAGGCCAATAAATATGTATATTTTATTTCTGGACTGACCACCACATTTTGCGTGGTCCAAACAATATTTATAATATTTTACAACAATTTATGTGGAAACTTTTTTATGTGTTTCGGGTCCTACAGTCGCAGTTAATTTGGCAAAAGTTTTGCGGCTTGTTTGGCGGTCGATTGTGTAATTTGTGTACAAATTATATCAACATGCTTAGAGGGTGGTTACTTTGCTTACTGTGGGCTGCTTATAATTTGCATTTTTTACACCTGAATACACCTTTAAAGGTGGAAATATATATCTTAAGAAGGCAATTTGTTGAAGTACAAATAGAGCAAAGTTGAAGGTTGAATCTTAGCTTAAATGTACATTTTAAACTAAGAATGCTTCTAATAAATAAAACCTGAAAACTTACTTTAAAACATTTAATTTAATACCCGATTAAATGTCCAATTTAATGTTATTCAATTTAACAAATTATAAAGCGCCGAAAACAGATAAATTCCCCCGCTGAAAGATAGTGCTACCTTGGATATGTGCCAGTCCAGGCAAATTGCAGTTTCGGCTTTCAGTTTCCAGCTCACCCTACCCCCCTTTTCTAGTGGGCGTGGCTGTGGCCATAACGGGCCTCGGCTATAATTTAAGCCGGCAACGTGTTATCAGACTTAATATGTAATACATTCTGGTGGTCAGTTGGGTTTGGTTTGGGGAGTAAGCGGAGCCGGGACTCCGCAAAGTTGGTCAAAACAATGGGTCGGCCAGCTCTCGCACCCCATTGTTTCATGGTTTAACCCACCGTGTGTGGAGTGTGCTCGGCCGATTTGGCCCTTTTGTTTTGGTTTATTGTTTTTGAAATGCACATAAAATGCGTTTTGCTTTTGTCCTTTGTGTTCCAATGCAAGCGTTTGAGACCCATATATTATTGATAGCCGGTTGGGCACAGTGGCGTCGAGTGCTTAATACTCGTCCAGCGAAATTGGTAAGCCACCCACCCCACCCTGCTACGGGAAAACATAATTTAGGCCACTTTAATTCGCTATATGGAAACCGAAAGCAATTTCTATTTGCCAGTTTTGGTTATTTTGCTAACTCCGAGTATAATCCTGTGGCGATTTTAAGAGCAGGATTTTTGTTAATTAAATTTAAATTGATTTTATTTATAAATAAATTCAATTTATATATAAAACTCATTCTTAAAGTTTGTATTTTTATTTAAAATTGGAATTGCTTCTATGCTTTTTATTTTAAGAAATATTTGGCATAAAAAAAACAAAATCTTCTCCCAAATAAATTCAAACTTGAATAGTAAACATAATAAAATATGATATAAACATGTACAATTCTCAGTTCATTTTTCTAGGTCAACTTATTATCAATAAATAAATAAACAACAGAATAACAACAACACAATTAAAAACAAACCAATATCACTTCAGAGGTCTGTAGAAAAAATATATTTACTTTAGAAAAGCTGCAAAGATAAGGCCATGAAAGCTCTATAAGTTGTGGCCAAACCTTGTGTAATTAATTAAAAGCTACAAAATAGGTATAAAAAGTTGTCTTGCTCTTGGTGTTAACTTTTCTGGTAATCATTCCGCCGAGTGACCTCCGCGATGATACGTTACAAAATTGTCAAGAAATCAAATCACTTTAGCGATCCTTAAGGTATATTGTCTAACTTATAAAAAGCTTGATAAATAACGCAATAGAAAGTTCTATAACTTGTTGCCGAACCTTGTGTAATTAGTAAAAAGCTAAGAAATACGTATAAAAAAGTTTTCCTGCTCAAGATTCTCACCTTTTTGAAGAACATTCTGTCGAATGAGCTCCGCGATGCTACTACGTCGGACATTGAAGACCGGTTTAAGGACGAGCTCCCAGTTGGCAGTTAACAGAAATCCGCAGGAGCAGGTCCAAAAACTGGACCCGGAATGGCAAACGGCGAAACCTTTTGCTGACCTGCCCGGTCCAACCAAATGGCAACTGTTTCGTGGCTTCCAAAGGGGCGGCCAGTACTACCAGAAGGGTATGGATGAGCTGATGAGCCTGTACAAGAAGCAATTTGGCGAGATCTGCCTGATCCCCGGACTCTTCGGCATGCCCACCTTGGTAATCGCCTACAATATGGAGACATTTGAAAAGGTTTTTCGGACCGAGGGTCAGTGGCCCAGAAGAGACGGCGCCGACCCCGTTCTCCATTATCGCGATAATCGCCCGGATGGGTTTTTTAAAGACTGCGTTGGATTGTTTAGCAAGTAATTGTCAATAATTTTCTAATTTTTACAAAATAGTTTATAAAAATGTATGCAATTTCGCAGTGGCGCCGAATGGGCTAAGATGAGGAGCGCCGCCAATCCCGTCCTCATGCAGCAGCGCAATGTGGCAGTCTACCTGAAGCCGATGCAGCGCGTCAATCGCCAGTTCATCCAACGCATTCGGGAACTGCGCGATAGGGATTCCTCGGAGGTACCCGGCAACTTTGTCAGCACTATCAACCAACTGGCCTTCGAGTCGGTGGCCACGTTGGCCCTGGACAAGGAACTGGGACTCCTTAAGGAAACTAAGCAGCCGGCTGAGGCCGCAAAATTCTTTAAGAACATTAATATCGTTATGGATTCGTTTTACGATCTTGGCGTCAATCCCTCGGTGTACAAGTATATTTCGACGCCCACTTACAGGAAGTTTAGCAAGGCCTTCGATGAGATCTTCGACACCTGTTCGTTGTACGTGAACGAAGCTATGGAACGTATGAAAACAACCCCTAGGGAGCACAAGAGTATCCTGGAGCAGTTGCTGGAGGTTGACAGGAAGTTCGCTATTGTCATGGCCATGGATCTGCTAATGGGCGGCGTGGATACCACAACTACGGCCTTGGCTGGACTAATGCTAAATCTGGCCAAGAATCCGGAGAAGCAACAGAAGCTCAGGGAGGAACTGTTAACCAAACTGCCATCGCCAGATAGGGAATTTACACCGGAGGACATGAAATCTTTACCATACCTGAGGGCCTGCATCAAGGAATCCATGCGGATATACCCGGTTACCTTCGGAAACGTGCGTTCCGCCGGAGCGGATGTGGTGCTAAACGGATATCGCATACCCAAGGGCACGCCCCTCATGATGACCAACATTTTTCTGCTGAAGGATGAGAGCTTGTATCCACGGCCAGATGAGTTCCTGCCGGAGCGTTGGCTGCGTCGTAAGGATGCGGCCGAAGATAGTTCGGAGGCTTTAATAAGCAAAAATCCCTTTGTTTACCTGCCCTTTGGCTTTGGCCCCCGCATGTGCGTGGGAAAACGGATAGTGGATCTCGAACTGGAACTGACCGCGTCCAATGTGGTGCGAAATTTCCACATAGAATATAATTATCCCACCGAAAAGGCCTTTAGATCCAAGTTTCTTTATATGCCCAATATTCCACTTAAGTTTAAGTTTACCGATGTGAAGTACTAAATATATTAAATGATAAAGCATGATGTTTTTTATAAAAACATAAAATAAAATTCGATTAATTGAAAGGTAAACTTTAAATTTTGAATTTTAACGGCACCAATTGAGGGAGCATTTGCGTGATGCTGAAAACATCGATGCATCGAACATCGATATCAACAAAAATATCGGTATCGATATAGATATCGGTAAAACATCTATGTTTGATGCATCGATGTTTCCAGCATCACTAATCGATACTTGAATGAATCATTCGAGTAAAAAAAAACAACGTAAATTGATAAAAACTTGTCAGTTGAAGTTACAAGCCAACTGCCAGACTCTTTTATTCTTCATTCGCTAACGGAAATTCATCAAGCTGGGTAACGACATGTCTACGAGTTCAATGGAAAGTAAGTGGAGCGGAAAGCGATGACGCCAGACTTCCCAGCAAGAAAAACAACCAACACCTACTTCTTCCCCTCTTGCAGAACACCTTTTCAATCTAAAATTTGCGGTGAAGGAGCTAGAACGCAACTCGAAGAAATGCGAGAAGGAGGAGAAGCTGGAGAAGGCCAAGGCCAAGAAGGCCATCCAAAAGGGCAACATGGATGTGGCCCGCATTCATGCAGAGAACGCCATTCGCCAGAAGAACCAAGCGGTCAACTATCTCAGGATGAGTGCGCGCGTGGATGCAGTGGCCAGTAGGGTTCAATCAGCGCTAACTACCCGCAAGGTGACCGGCTCTATGGCCGGCGTGGTCAAGGCCATGGACGCAGCAATGAAGGGCATGAATCTGGAGAAGATCTCCTCGCTAATGGAGAAATTCGAGTCACAGTTCGAGGATTTGGACGTCCAGAGCTCCGTGATGGAGGGCACCATGTCGGACACGGTGACTACCTCGGTGCCCCAAGGCGATGTTGATAATCTGCTCCAACAAGTGGCCGACGAGGCTGGTCTGGAGCTTAATATGGAATTGCCCAGCGGTGTCCAAAGCCAGACCATCGGCGCCTCGACGGCTGTGTCACAGGAGCAAGACGAACTCACCCAGCGCCTGGCGCGCCTCCGTCAAGCTGAATAAAAGCCACGAATGCCCATCTACCCGTTGAATTTCTATGTTCTAGCAATTAAGTAAACTCCAAAAAAAATATAAATAAGTTAAAACAGCCAGTGATTGAGAATCCGCTTCGCTTTTTAAGAACTACTTGTTATGTTGGGAAACTTGAGGCCCACCTAAAGGGCTTAGCTTATACCGAATCTCCGCAGGTTTTGAACTCTTGCTTAAGCCACATTGTTAAAGAGTTTTTGGTTTATATTTTGCCTTAATAAAGTGGTAAATGTACTGTTAGCCTTGTGAATCTTAAAAATATTCCAGTGTGAATGCCTAAATATCAGGTCCCCATTTGGTTTTGTGGCGGCTGTGGAGGCGGAATTGTCGTATTGAGATTTGTCGCGGGCGGCAGTAGTTTCGTCCGCTGCTTCCGGGGCTTGCGAACAGCCGGAGAGTTGGTCCCTTGTCCGGATCCCGTGGTGGCTGCTCCTATTCCACCGTCCGTGGCGGGTTTGTTTTTGGGTTTGGGGCCGCGGCGTTTCTGTTCCGTTTTGCCCTTGGGATGCGGCGCCACCATCGGGACAGTGCGCCAATTGTCGCCGTGCTTGTCCAGTCGCTTTTTTAGTAGCTCCACATCGTGATTGCGACGCTTCACGATCTTTTTTATGCCATTAACCCTGGGGAAAAAAGTTATCACACATGTTTGTTTAGCTTTGAAAGAATCACTCAGCACTCGCCGCTCACCTCATTACACAGCGCTCATTTTCCGCCTGAATTCTCTGGCATTTGTCGTATAGTTTCTCCACCAGCTGTTTGTACATGAGAGTCTTCTTGTTAAGCAACATTTCGTATATATTTATGTCTATTTTTGCCAATGTAAATTTGTTTACGAATTGAAAAGTTAGAGTTACCAGGCCCGAGCATTTCCATTATCTCGATGGTTGCAAGCCGGAGTTCGGGAGGTGGAGACATCGATGTATCATCGATAGAGTTATCGCTGTTTTCCCAGATCTAGGTACCGGCATAGTAAACAAATTTTCTTTTAAAGTTAATAATCCCATTGTTTGGCCCTTCTAGTATGTCAGGAGGTGCACCCAACATGCCGACAACGCCGGGTGCTCAAGGATCGGGAAACCAGATTCCCACAACCACCAGTACCGCCATAGTGAACAACTTCCGGGAGCTCATCAAGGAGCCGAAGAACCTGGACGAAGCGGTCAATTACTTGTATCAAACGCTTCTCGACGACGCCGTGGCCGGGATCTTCATTGAGACACATCATCTGCGTAAAACTGGGAATCTGGCGGCCCTGGACGGAGTGCCGGAGGACTCCACGTATCGCATCTGCGAGATGCCCAATCTGGACATATTTGGCATTTCGACTGCCAAGAAACCGATGGACTGCACCTGCCCCAACTGTGATCGTCCGGTGGCCGCTGCCCGCTTCGCTCCTCACCTCGAAAAGTGCATGGGCATGGGCCGGATTTCGTCTCGGATTGCGTCCCGTCGCCTGGCCACCAAGGAGGGTGCCACCACAGCCCACCTGCACTCCGGTGGCAATGCCGGTGGGACCGACGACGAGGACGATGTGGACTGGTCGTCGGACAAGCGCAAAAAGAAGTCCACGCAAAGCTCGCGGAACAATGGTTCCAAAAAGAACAATGGCAAGACCTTCTAGTACTTATGCATTTGGTTTAGAATCCACTCCGAGAGGGCGATCTGCCCTCTAAACGAAGACTTCAATAATAAATCGAGATTTCCAGGTTCCCAAAATAGTTCATAAAGTGAGTTATCCTTCCTGAGTGCCGGTAAATATAATTTATTAATTACAAACTTCAATCTTTTATAATTTAACAGTCATTTAGTTCGTAATGACGAACATTATCTATAATTTATTAATTACGAATTTCAAACTTTTATTATTTAACAGTCATTAATTTCGTAAACACGAATATTATCTACAATTAGTGGCGTAGTCTTTGCCTTATCAAATCCCTCGATAAATATTTTTTCTGCATTGGGATGTGTGTTGGGAAAATTTTTGTGATGCTCGTTTAGAACGTTATCATCAAAATTATGTTTACCACCGGCGGTTAGGCCCAGGACTAAATGACACTAAATAGTAAAGATTTTGAGCTTTATATATATTTGTAGGGTATATCGAATATAAGACAGACTCACCTCATGTTTGTAGAATCGCTCAAGAATGGCCGGTTCGGTTATATCTCCGACATGGACGCCATTAACCTTGAAGGTGATTATATTCTCTTGCCATATTATGGTGTAGTTGTGCAGGTCACGCGAATAATGTAAATCTTCATGTTTACCTTGCCTAAGGGTCCAATACTCGGAGGGATTCCAAACATTATTCTTTTTATTCCAAAGCACCACACCACCGAACAGGGATCTTCCATCGAAAAATAAACCATTTTTGTCCTGCAGCAAATCATTGCCCCTCGCGTACAGACGAATCTGATCCTTGGGATAAGCCTTCCCGTTAATTTTGGGTTCAAGAAGAATATCTGCCAAGATAATTGGGCTTTAGTAAAATTGTCTTGAAGTTCAAAAGAAAATAAATTATTAACTTACTTGGGAATAGCCAATCGCCTCTTGGCATTTGGGCTCTGATCTCAATGCGCCCATATTTAAAGGTAAATTTGCTGTATAAATTGGCTGATCTTTTAGTAACAGGCTGAAGGTGATGGATATTGTTATATCCACATTGGAGTTTCGTCCCAATGCAATCATTGAGTGGAGTTTTACAAGGACTTATTCCATCTGTCATAGTTATGTGCAGCTTATTATTGGTTATGTGGGAGTTTATGGGATCCGAAACGAAGGCAACATACTCTTTATAGGGGTACAAATTGCGATAAGTGACCTGATGAGCCCATTTGTCCGACAGAATTTGGTCGTCGTTAAAGTCGTCTTCAAAGATTAACTTTTCGCAAGTCGAGGACGGACTCTCGGTTGGGTTTACCTTAAGCTCTGGCACGGATTTACATGTTGCGTTCGGTCTCAGATCAATTTCACTATATCCCTTGGCATTTATCGTGTATTCTGTGTTCTTCGTTCGGATGTGATCTTGGCCCTCCGCCAATATCGCAAGTCTCATTTTGTCACCTGGTTTTATAGTCTGCTTAAAATTGAAAAGTTTCTTCATAGACTGATCTTTCGGGTTATTGGGGTCTAAGAAGGCATAGTTGACTTCACATTCATCACTGATTAGGGCCGCTTGAACGAATATCGAGTCGGTGCCATGCATATCATTAAAATTTTCAAAATGATGTACTAAAGGATTCGTTATCTCCCCGCCATCTAGGAGATAGATAATATTTGCTAGAAAAACCAAAACGAAACCTATCCGCATGGCAGATAATCTAAGACTAATGTTCGCGCTTTGAGAGCTGCCAAAAATTGTGTAGACTAAGCACGAAACCGAACTTATGTATAAGCAGAGAAAGAGCTGTTTATTTTATTTAAATTTTCATTTAAGATAGCTAAGATAGTTATTTTTCCAAACAGAATTCACATTTATTTACATATTTATTCTATTAGATAAATGTATGGTATTTATTATTACAATTTAGCTTTCAGTTTCGTCAGTGGAATAAACTTGAATGCTTTTAATTACCATTTCAGGTTGCTTCCATATCGGTGCCATTTCCACTGCTGTCCTCACGTTGGTGAATAAATTGGTGTTCAAATTTCGGTAATTTTTCTGAGACATTGGGATGCGGAAATCTGGGAAATTGTACTCGCCTCCGACCGTTAGGAAAAGCTCAATATGACGCTGGGAAATGAAATTATATAAATTTATTATTATAAACATAATAAATAACTCTGTAAGTAGACTTATGTACCTTTTTTCCACTTAGCGCTTGGGGGACTTCTCCGGTAACCGTGGCAATTGTGCGCCCATCTACTTTGTAAACTATTTTCTTTTCATGCCAAATAACCGAGTAGTTGTGAAAGTGTTCCCCAAAGTGATTGTTGCTATCTATATATTTGATCTCTTCGTGGATTTCCGTCCTTCTTTTTGATTTGTAAATGGCACCGGAAAAGACTCGGGATCCTCCGATTTCGGTGCCAGCATTATCGCTTAATTTCTCATTGCCCCTAACAATGGCAATGCGAATGGCATCGCCGCTATCTTGGCTATCGTCATTGGCAAGATTAAGTCCTATAAAAAATATATATTTTATTTTTATAATAATTAGCTGGTTTCATTAAATGAAATTACCTGGAAATAGGAGCTCTCCAATGGGCATTTTAGCCTCTATTTCAATTCTGCAGTACGAGAAAGTCTCAATCGATCGCAGTTTGGCCGAGACAAAGGGCGGCCTATAGCGGAAAGTCAAGGGATTGAATTTTTTCCTACCGCATCGTTTTACTGTTGGCTTGGCCGTGCAATTCTTTAGGTAGAAAGGATTCTTGTCAGAGTAGTTGGATTTCGTGACCAATATGTGCAACTTATGGTTTCTGACGAACGAGTTAGCGGAGTCCCTCACGAAGGCCACTCCCTCGTAGTGCGGAGCCGGAAGCTGTGATTGGACCACATGGAGCCACTTGTTTAGTTTCTTATCATCAAAGGACTCTGAGAATATGAGGTTTCCCCGGTGATTGTTCAAAGCACGAGGTTCTACAACATCTGAAGGGGGGAGTTGGCATTTCTGCATCACCCTCTCTGTCTTTATTTCGCTACCCAAGGAATTTAGGCTATACGTTTCGGCAAAGATCTCATTCTGTTTTGTCTGCACAATAGCCGAGATTTTTAAAGTTTCATTTATGTATTCTTTAAAGGCCCAGGGATGAATCAGATTGGGATCAGATTTAAAGTCAAAGGCCGGGCAACTATCTGTGCCGTAATTGGTGTAATATAAAACCGAGCTGATGCGATTGTCCTCTGCATGAAGGGAATGTATAAAGAAAATATATATAATTATAGGCATTAAGGGGCCTAAAAAGGTAACAAGTGTTTTTTTGTTAAAGTTCCCAAAGTTTTTGGCATAAGGCTGGCCTTTGAATTGACTGTCATTGAGGCTATCAAGGACTGTCGGATATTTGGGTCATTCCAAACCTTAGACTCAAGCTAACAACATCAAAATTATATTTTTTCGTATTCTGGCTCCCAATAAGCTGCTTTTGCGTGTCGCTTTTTTTTAAGTAGTTCGAATCGAAGATATTCAAAATGCATTTCTTTGCCGCTGTTACCAACCTGGTGCTCATTGCGGCCTGCATATATGCATTGGTTGTCCTGCCACCCGCCGATAATCCATACGGCTATCTGGCGGCATCCTTTAGCCTGGTCCACGGCCTGCTCGGCCTAGTGCGAGCCTGTTACGAAGAGGAGGAAGAAGGCGGACGGACATTTGTGATTTCGGCCAGCATCCTGGAAGTGATACCCCTGCCGCTGGCCAATATCGAGTTCTATCTGCTGTCCGATCTATCCTCCGTGGCGATGGTGCATGCCCTATCACTGATACCGCTCTTCTACGACATGCTGGGGAAGATGGGCGATGAATGGGACAGCACCACGGAGACTCTAAAGGATTTGGCACTGATTGCCAATATTGTTTCCACGTCGTATCTTGGCTTCGAAGATGATAATATGATTTATTACGGCGTTGCAGGCCTGGCGTTTCTGGCCAGAGTCGGTGCATTTTTGATTGAGCTCTTAATCTGCGGTACAGGCGCATATGTGGCGACATTGGGGAATGCTGGAGTCGTGGCCCTAATGGCCTACACACTTACTAACTAAATGCAACAATAAAATCTTGCAGCTTTTATACAAATTAACAAATCCTTTGTGCCTTTCACTCACCTGGCAGCCAAAACCAAGCCGAATGTTTGTCTTCCGTCACATTTGCCAACAGCTGGGGCACCTTAAAAGACTCGATGCTCACTACAAGACTTGTAATTAAACCCAAATATAAATACATCTTTATTATTTGAAATTTGACAGTAGACTGAGAGAAATGTGAGCATCCCCCTCACAGCTTTATGGCGATAAGAAGACACGATTATCAGTTGGCGTAGACTCGCACGGAGTCCACTTTCAGAGAGGGCTGTTTCCATGTGGGAAGCCAATCTTGGCTCTGATAGAATTGAAGTTTTGCCTGGGGATGGTAGTTCATCCAAGGTTTCTCGTAACTGGCCGTCCGCAGATTGTCCACAAAGTCACCAAAGCCGCCAACGGAAAGGCCCAAACTGATGTAAAACTGTGAGATATTTTTCAATTAATAAAAATAATATTTAAATTCAATTTTATGTATATAAACATACCATTCTATCAAAAGGAGCCATCGTAGCACCCTGTTTCCATCTGGGATTGAGGTCCAATTCAGCAAAGCCACTCGGCATCTCTCCGTACACCTGGCCATCCACCGAGAACAGCAGCCTGCTGCTGCTCCAGTCCAAGCTGTAGGTGTGAAAGTCGTCGCCAAAGTGAGAGTTTCTTCGCTGGCTCACCCACATATCCTCCCGTTGACGGGCATCCGTGGAGATCACGGGTCCAGCGTACAGGGTTCTGCCATCCACAAGCTTACCGTGCGGCATCCTCAGCTTGGTGTTACCCCTGGCCATGGCCACGCGCAGCTGACCGGACTCGTAGCCCGTCTGGCCGTACCATTCCGTCAGAGGTTCCAGCAGGAGGAGCGGGACTATCCAATCACCCTTCGGCAGCCGGGCGCGTATCTCAATTCGTCCGTATTGAAAGGCAAAGGATTCCTTGGTGCTAACACGCGGCGTCACTACAGGTGGCATTATTCCCTTGGGTCCACTCCTGGTTGTCTGCAGCACACACTCCTTGTGTCGATCGTGGGTGCCTGTACATCTCTCCGCCAGATCGAGCCGGGCATTGTTTATGGAGAGGTCCGGACGGTAACTGGACCACAGCAGCGGTTCCATAACCAGCTGACCGTCATCAGCTTTAGCCTTGCCATCGTATAGCACAAACTCTGCATCCTTGGTATCCAAAGGCAGACGCACTTCGTGCAGCCAAAGGGTCTCGTTCAGCTCATCAAAGTTCTCCTCAAACAGGAGTTGTCCCTTGCAGATGGGCACCCCAGCGATTGGTGGGGAAACCGTCGAAATAGAAGGCTCACACACCGAGGGAGATGGGGGTTCCGAGGCGGAATCCTCAGTATTTAGCTGGTTATCATCCGTTAGATCCTCATCGCTTGAACATCCTTTGGGTAAGTAATCTCCGCCCAGGCTGCACACCTTCAGGGGCTGAACCAAATCCTGGTACAAAGCCTTCTCATGCTGAACACTCGTCCAGAGATACAGCACATCCTGGGCTCTCAGAGAGCCGGAATTGAATTCACTGGACCAGCTGCCATTCTGGGGTTCGGTTAATCTCACATTGAATTGTCCCTGGTTGAACGAAGTAAAGTTTCGGTTGCGATTCACATTGAAAGCCACCACCTTGACGCCCACTTCATCTAGATGCACAAACATACATATGTACATTAAAAAATAGAAGAATTAATGAATTAAAATAATTCAATTTATATTTCAACGAATCACAATCACAATTATTACTTAGAATCAATAGAATTTCTTCAATTCATGTGAAACCTATGTCAATTATTATATTCAGCAATGATTTGATAAGGAACACATAGCAAGTATTTATGTATAAATTAAAAGAAGGCCAAGCACAGCTTACCTGGTATGGAGACGCGAAAACTATTCTCCAGCAGCTCCACCGTCGGCGTGGGTATCTTATATCCTAGGCTATGCCCAAATCCAATCAGGAGAAGCAACCCAATGTACAATCCTGGCATTCTGAATCCTCGATTTCCGTACTTTTCTCTCCGCACATCCGAAGCCTCTGACTCAGGCTGGGCTGTGTCTCTATCTCAGTGGCAACCGGTTTCTGCTGTCGCGTCGCTGCTGGGCGATTTTTTATTATTTGTTTACTTTAAGTTTGGCCCCGGCAATCGCGGTTTGGCTTGTGCAATTCCCTGGTCATATCAGCTGCCGCTGCGACCTGGCTTCTCTGAGAACTAAACATTTTATAATCATCAAATACAGTGCGGAATCTACGTAAGTTCCAGCGGCTCTGGCACTCCTCCCAGTGATCAGCATTTGGCAAAAAAGCTTGGCACAGCTGATGCGATAATGGCACCTGGTTTTACACTAGAAAAAAATTACAAAAACATTAATAATTAATTAATAAATTATGGTTATATTTATACAAGTCTTTTAAGGGAATATTAATCTTATTAAAGGGCAAGGGTATGTTATAGTAATTCAAAAAACAAATGTAACACTTCTAGGCTCCCTTGAAAAGAAGGAAGTTTTTATTTGTGATTGATTTTAAAAGCTTAAAAATATCATTTAAATAGCCAATATTGGCAGGAAATAAAATATTATTTTAAGACCTTTTGACCTTTTGTTAACTCTTTAAAACTAAACACTTGCAATTAAAAAGTAATACACATCAATAAATATTATTCAATATTATGAATTGTGGATTAATTAAGTTAACTTCATTAGCTATTAATTTATTTATTTTTTTTTAGTTTTTTTCATGTGCGTAAATGTAATAAAATTTGCATTAAAGTAAAGCTTTAATCGCGGGCCTTAGCTTTTCAGATCAAGATATTTTATCTGATGCAGTAGTTGCACCTTAGAGCTTCTCAGAATAGCACTCACTTGCACTTTAATCGGATTCTAGTTAGTGCATATATTAAAAGTAATTAAAACTGCGTCATGCGCTGGAAAACCCTAACCCCCTTGTTGTTGATCATCTCAAATTATGCTGCTTTGGGTTTCAAGATTCCCAGCATTGAACTTGGAAATGCTCAATGAACTGGGCTTTGAGGTGTCCATACCAGGCAAGTTTTCAATATTTATTGGAAGTAATTCAGAATTTATTATTGATTTTATGACCCCTTTAAACCAGATGAACCTGGCATACAACGAGTGTTCTATATGCTCCAAATCGACGACAGCTGTCCGCCCTTTATGGATTATATTACGGAATCGGTGAACGGCAGTTGGGTCTCCAAACAGAAGAGGATTCTGCAGAACAACGACAAGCTTCAGATATCTATGCTGGTGCAGTACAACGAGGAGATATTCGAGAAGAGCGAGACCAGGGTGATCATTAACAAGCGGCTGCTGACCACCAGGAACACCAGCTCGCGGACCATTGACTTCCCCACGGGCGAGGGCCAGTGTGAGGCACTGCTGGCCCCGCAGCAGCAAGCCAAACAATGCAAGCCCGCCCAGACCATAGTCAACAGTGGCCGGCGCACCTGCCAGGGTGAATTGATTTTCGAGGACAACTTTACAGAGGCGCAGCTAAATAAGAGCACCTGGAAGCACGACATCCGACAGCGCCTGTACCATGTCGAGGAGGAGCTGGTGGCCTTTGATGATTCTCCTCGAAATTCCTTTGTAAGGGAAGGCAAACTATACATCCTTCCCACTGTGGCCAGTGAGGTGAAGGAAGGCAGCTTCAAGCTGGGAGACCGGTGCACGGCGATCGAGGACCCAGATCAGGAATGTAATATCGCCCAAAACACCTTTTACACCATCAAACCACCGGTTTTCTCTGCCCAAATTCACACCAGGGACTCGTTTAGCTTCAAGTTCGGAAAGATTGTTGTGCGGGCCAAGTTGCCAAAGGGTGACTGGCTTTTCCCCTGTAAGTGGCAAGCTGAAAAATATTTATTTACATTATATTATATTCTATTCTCTTCCATTTAGATCTCATGCTCCAGCCCGCCTCCACCTATGCGGAATCTCACTATGCCAAGCAATTGCGTAAGTTTTACGGGCGAATTAATATCATTTGGAAATAATTTAATATTTTAATCTCTTTCCAGGCATTGCCTATGCCCGTGGTAACGCCAATTTGAGAACGAAGAAGGGTGAAGATATATCCGGCCATCATCTTTATGGCGGCATGGTGGTCTGGCACAACGGCAGAGCTGTTCAGTTCACTAAGGATCAAGTTAGTAAAGACCACTACGGCGATGATTTCCACAATTACACCATGATCTGGCAGAGGGATAAAATAACGCTTATGGTGGACGAGGATATCTATGGAGAGCTGTACGATGGTTTGGCCTATTTCAACGAGAAATGCTTCATCATTTTTGGCGTGACTGTTGGAGGGTTCCTTAATTTCGATGACAGTATACTGGACAAGGATGTAAAACCGTACAAAAATCGAGAGCCTCGAGCGGCGCTCTCCTTTTGGAAGCAGCGGGAGGCCTGGGCTCCCACCTGGGGCAGGCAGAGCGCCATGATTATTGATTACGTCAGGGTTTATGCTGAGTAATTATTTACTGCTTAACAGAAATTCTGAATACATTTCGGCTATTTTATTCCATGTTGAATATATTTACAAAGTGGCTATAAATAAACTCATATGGTTCAAATGTATTTTCAAAATTATTTTATAAAGTTTTTGCCGTTGAAAAAATTCAAATTTAAATTATATTTTGTCGATTACCTATCGCCTTCAAAAATATCGATGTTTAGTTTGATTATGCTTGACATCGATAGTTGGCGGGCTTTTACAACACTAAAACGAGTATGTCAAGCTGGCCACACTGCTAAAAATAAGCTAGCTGGCCACACTAGAAATTTGACATCCGAACAATTTTTTGCAAATTTTTTTCCCGAGCGGAGCAGACAAGCGAACTGGACTGGGCAACAGCAACCGTTCGAACATCATTCCCCATTTAGTGCTAAATCGTAGTTGAGCAAGGAAAAGAACACAGCGGCACACCATGCCTTCGGCTGCAACCACCACAATCGCCAACGCCACCGCCAGCAACAACAACAATAGCAAGGATAAACGCGCCTCGGTCAGCTCGATTGGTGGGGGCAGCGGTGGCGGTGCAGCTGCTTCTTCTGGCGACGGAGCCACCATCAATGGCCAGCATGCCGGCAGCCGCGGCAACTTGGCCGCTGGAGCCTCGCAGCCGGCGGCGGATGGCAGTCAGTCGGATTTGGCCAACAACAATGCGAGCAACGGAAGCACGAAGGCGCTAAAGTCGGCCGCTGGTGCCGCTACCCCTGCCGGCGTCGCCGTGACCGCGGAGCCGTACAATCCGCTGAAGCAGATGCTGGTCACCATTGAGCACAAGATCCGGAATCTGGAGAAGCGCAAGGTGAGTACGCGGGGTCGTAGAGGTGGCACCTGTGCGGGGTAGAGGGAACAAAGGATCGGCAGCATGGCCCACCATTTTTATTTTCATTCTCTCGGTGTTGCTTTGTTTCGTTTTGCGCGCACCCCGCACACCCCTCGTTTCTCGTGCTTTCTCGGGGCGACGCCATGTTTTCTACAGCGCACAGCGCTGCCAGATCCAGCGCAGCGGCCGGCATGCCGAATAGAACAATTCCACGAAATTGAATCACCTAGCAGTTTTGCGTTTTTTTAAAACATTTAACAAGCTTAGAGCAAATGGTAACTGGCATTTAATTTGGTTAACAATCTTGTCCTATATCATTGTGGACAAAAAAGCAAACACATTTAACAGCTGTGTGTGTAGACATCTGGCCACGCCGTTGTCAGTGCGGGATGAAAATAATTTGGCAAATTTTGTTTTTATAGCGAAAAATATTTTTAAATTGGGGAAATATAAATGTATGTTAAATATAACAGCAGTATTGCTTTTAATTTTTTTAATTGAATTATTACTTATTTTTGTGTCTTTTTTTTATAAACAGACAAAGTTGGAATCATATCGCGCCATTCAGAGCAGCGGCAAGGAACTGAGCGGCGACCAGGCCTCGGCAGTGGCCAAGTACGATGCAGTTCTGGCCAATCTGGAGTTTGCCCGCGAGTTGGCCAAGCAGATGCAGCAGCAGTCCAAGGAGGCCGAAAAGGAGCAGAAGAAGCAGGCTCGCAAGGCAAGCCAGTGCCAGTGATCCGCATTTGGGACATGCAATTTAATTTCATGTGTGTTTTGTTGCGTTACAGGACAACCAGGCAAAGACGCTGGCTGAGACGGCCAAGATCCGCGAGGTTCTGATCATTCAGAACGTGCTTAACTGCTTCAACGACGAACAAGTCCGCAACGATTTTCTGGCCGGCGAGAATGGAGCGAAAAAGCTGGAAAGCAGTGAATTGGAAGTTCTGGAGAAATTGTAAGTATAGCTTACAGTTTGTATAAATGCCCTAGAGGCCATAGTTTAATGTTTCAAAGGCTTGTAAAGCTACTAAGCGATCTGTCGACACGCCAAATTAGATTTCTCACAGTTTTACCGGCATAACTAATACGTGGAATATATAACTTAAAGTAAAAACTAGGTTTTTGTTCTTTTAAATGTTTACCATTACGATTATAAATGGTTAAGCAATTGTTATGGGCAGAGTCCTTGGAAATAAAGCTGACTTACAGGGCATTTTCCGTTACCAAATGCTCCTTTGCCTTTTCTAATTTAATTTCATTTTCTTTTGCAGCTGCATGGAGACGCAAACTCGTCGCCCCGAGACAGCTGACGATGTCAGTTTCATTGCCACTGCCCAGAAGTCAGCTGAACTCTTTGCTTCGACCATTAATGCCCGGCCTAAGAACTTCGGGGATATAACGTTCGAGAAGCTGCGCAGTCTGTTCCAGCAAATCCAGGACAGTGGCTATTTGGACAAGTACTATCAGGTGGAGAATGCGGTGGCCAATAGCACGGACAGTGGCACTGGAAGCGGCGAAGGGGATGGCGGCGTTGACTTGCTGAACGATGGCTCTGGCGGCGATCTGGATACTGAGCTGCCATCGGAGCCATCGGCTCGTAATTCTCTAGAGGAGGGTCTGGACAAATTGCATCTTGGCGGGCCACCGGAACTAGAGCAGCATCATCCACCACAGCATCAGCAGCAGCAGCAGCCAGAGCGTCCGGGTGGCCATCTTCTGTTGGAGCAGCAACAGCAGCACCAGCGAGCTCCTCTTCTGGAGCAACAGCAGAGCTTGGTGGTGCAGCAGCAGCAGCAACAACAACAGCAGCAGCAGCTGCCTCAGGTTTACCAAGCTGCCCCTCCGGCTGGGGGAACCACCACCCCAGTGCATGTCCTGTATGCACCAGCACCGCCTCCACAGCAACAGCAGCAGCAGCAGCCGCCGCACCCTCACCAGCTGCTGAGCAGCCCCGTGAATCTCCAGGCATTGCAGACGGGAGGTGCTGGAGCAGCTCCTCAGCCGCCTCAACAGCAGCAGGCGCATCCGCCTCCGCCCCACTTTGCTCCGAATGTGCGGGCCGTGGAACAGAACTACTTCAAGCCGGCGCCACCACATCCGCAGGCTGCGGGATTGCAGGCACCAGCACCGACACCACAGCAGCAGCAGCAACAGCAATTCATGCAACAGCTGCGTCCCTTGGCGGAGGTTCTGGGCGGCACAGGAAGCTTCCTTTTTCTGCAGGACAGTGAACTGGACAATCCTGAAGGCCTAGCACCCCCGCCGCCACCCAACAGTCAGGGATTGGTGTTTGATACCCAGCAGCAGAACCATGTCGATGAACCACCGCAAGCCATACAAACGCTGACCTTTACCAATCAGTCGTTTCCCTCGCAGCAGCAGCAGCAACAGCCGAAGCCCCAGCAGCAGGCTCCTCCACCACAGCAGCAGCAGCAACTCTTCTCCCCTGTCCTGATTCACGAGCAGCGCCAGCAACAGCAGCAGCCCCAACCCATGTTGATTATGCCGCGTCTGCCCAACCAGCAGCCAGCTCCTCAGGGAATTGGCATGCAGCCGGGCGATGTGACCTCTGTCTTTCCATATGACGGCCCGGTGGTTACCTACGATCAGCGCATCCAGCAGCAACTTAAACAACAGCAGCAGCAACAACAACAGCAGATTCAGCAACAGCAGCAGCAACAGCAGCTGGATGAGCCGTCGCCGGGGAACACCGCTTCCAATGTTAGTGGAACTGGCAGCGATGTAGTGTTGGAGAACAATGAATGGCGCAACAATGACACAAACACCGCTGCCACCGTTGCGCTCACCAATGTCCTCAAGGGTGGTGAGCCCACGCCACCGGCACCGCCCACCAAGTGGAGCTCGGAAATGAATGCCATGAGCAGCGCGGCATCAAACGGCAGCAGCAGCAACACCAGCCACAAGCAGGAGTGGTCCGCGCCCAGGGACAACAGTGCGGGCCGTGGTGGAAACGGAGGAGGTGGCGGCGGTTATGCGGACAACGAGGGAGGAAACAATCATTGGAACTCGCAGGGCGATGGCCGTCGTAACTCTGGCAATTATCAGCGTCGCAGCGGCGGGGACCGGGACCGGGATCGTGATCAGGGCACGCGTGGTGATGATCGGCGCAATGGCGGCGTTGACAGAGGAAACTATCGTTCGCGTCAATACGGCAACTCCTCCAACCAGAACGGACGCAACTCCGGCGGTGGCGGCGGCGTCTACTTCCGCAACAATGATACCGGCAATGGAGGCGGCGGTGGCGGTAACAACTACTACCAGAACGGAGGAGGCGGTGGCGGCGGGGGCAATGGTCCCTACAACAAGGAGTCCCGCTACGAGTCCTCCGGCGGAAGCTATCGGGGACAGCGTGGCGTCAACCAGCAACGGAATGGCAACGGTTCTTACGGCGGTGGTAGGCCCATGGGTGACCGTGGTGGACGCGGCGGAGGAGCGGGCAACCAGGGCGGTGGCTACATAAGCCGCCAGAATCAGTCACAGCAGCGCATGCCCCTCGGATTGGAGAATAAAAACTGAGCAGAAAACAATACGTATTAACAGAAAAAAACAAAACATAAAGAAACGTCAACTTCATTCGAGATCCATAAACAAAAACAAAACGAAAACCAATCATCAACATACAACAAACAAGTAACGGCCACGTAGACGTACAATTATCGTTACGTTGAATAGGGAAACAACTCTCAACCAGAATATTAATGGGATTCTACAATAAAGAAATACGAATCCCTTAGAAAGCGAAGGGAATGCAAAAGAAATCGAAGGAGAGGCAGAAAACAAATTTGCACTTATTTTTTAATATAACTTACACTTATATTTCCCTTAATTATGGTTTATTTAAATAATGTATTAATAATAAAACAAAATAGTTGTTAGAAACACACACCCACACACACCTACACACAAGGACTACAACAAACATCCTTATACAGGAAGGCAAGCGCTCGCTCTACGGGTTTCTAAAACTCCCAAGAAATCAGAACCGGATGGCAAGAACGAAAAAGATGAGCTAAAAGTACATAACTCCTCCTCGCCCGACTTCACTTCATACTTATCCCAGTTTCTAGCTGCGTTGAAGCTGACAAGCGATAATTACCAGATGTGTCGAGAGAAATGAGAAACATAAAAAGTATTTATACGTCTTAGCAATTAAATTAAACGATTCTGAAAAAAAATACAAAATAATTACTATTACCTATATATATAAACGATGGATAAATATATATTTATATAGTTTGTGCTCCACACTGTCATGCTCTATCCAATATACTTCAACACCTATTTGTTTTTTTGCCAAACTTTTACACGAAACACAAACAAAAAAAAAAAGAAAATACAATACAAAAACCACTTATGAAAAATAATAGCTGTAATTATAATACTATGTGGAATGAAGAAGAAAGAGCATTATAAATGAAATGAAAACTGTGTATTTGAAAAATAGTACATACAACATTAAAGAAAATGATAAAAGAGACGATCGTTTTATTTACAAGGTATTCTTAATAGTGGGGGTATTTTTTAATAGGCATAATTTCGATATTTCGGGAGACTACTGGTAAAACATATTTTAAAATATATTTTGAAAGGGTCGTTAGAGCGAAAACACCATCAAACGGCCACAGTTTGAACTACAGCTACAGGATCGCGCTCTTCTCCTCGCCCACAAGCTGTAGTTTAAGCTACGGCCGCTTGGTGGCCTTTTCGTTCTCCCGATTTTGGGTAACAGGCGAACAGAAGACAGATTATTTGAATTCAAATCGAATTTAGTTTTATTTGAATTAAAATCGACGTTAATTTGATTTGGCGGGTTTATTTGAATTCAAATTTGGCTATATTGCGTCTGAAAACTGTAATAAACTGTTATAAAATGAAGTTGGATAATCGTTTTAAAGTTTATAGTTAAATTGCAATCTGTTTCTCGTTTTTGCTTGTATTTTAATTTTATTTTATATTTAATTTACTCCTCCTTTTCTTCTTTCGTTTTACTTTCTTGCACAGCACCGGCATCGCAAAGGAACCAAAGGCCGGACAATATAAGCGATATACCAAGGCCGGATACTGCCGTTAATGGCTCTCTATATACAAGTGCACCTAAAACAAACTATTGTCAAAGTATGAATAATAAGAATCAATGAACAGCAAGGAAAGACCCACCGATAAGACATAATTGGAGGCGGCGGTTAGGACAACGCAAGTTAATGTTTGTTCAGTCATTTGTAGGGCTTTCAGAAAACAGCGCAAATTGCTAACATTGCAAAGCAGCATTAAAGCCAATGGAACGGCACGCATTAGTATAATTTCTGAAAATAAATAAATTAATGAAAATATTATTTATGCAGCTTACGGAGACAACATACTTACCCAAGTAAGAGGTTTCAGAAGCATTTAGCAGCTTCTGAGCACTAAGGTGGCTTGGTAACTTCCCAAAGAAGCTGCCACCAGCAGCAAAAGCTCCTGCTGCCAAGCTATAACGAAATTTTGCCAATGATTCCATTAAAAAATAAAAACAAATAAATGTAAACAAAGTCAGGCTAACAGCGTGACCGCATTTCCGCCGATAAAAAGAGTTAAAACTGCCTTAGAGCTCGAATATACCGAAATACCAGAAAAGAGCCGGGAAAATCCAGTGAATTTAAAAATATACTTTAAAACCTGAAAATAACCCTCCAAATATCGCCTTTTTATTTTTGATCCCATCTTTTAAATAAAACAATCATATTTCGTGTAGGAATTTTTTCTTATTTCATTCGTTTATTTTTACAAAACGTTCAGCTAATGCCTTGACATTTATTAAATCGAAAAAAGTCTCATTTGCTAATTGCGCGTTGTGTTTTTTTTCTTTTTTTTTAATCATTTGGAATTGTGTTGTATATATACAGACATAGTTGCTACATAAATAATACAAATTTGTTGTTGTATCCATACTTAACAAAACAAGGCAGAGCACAGGTAAATCGCGCTCCAATAAAATAAATCCAGATCGGGTTCAGAGCAAGATATCCTTTCAATTCAAAAACATTTTAATGGGGAATTGCTTTAAGTGCGCTTCGCATTTCGTTACATTGCTTTGCTTTGCTTTCGCCTGTCACATTGTTTTAACTACAATTTCGCTATCGTAAATATATTTTTTTAGTTAAATATTTCATACTTGTTTTTGCATAATACTTTGCCTGTTTTGGTTTACACACTTCACTCTCTCTCTCTCTCGCAAGCGAATCAATCAATCAATAAACAAAGTTCTTTAGTTGTCTTATTCATATTTTTGATAGTTTTTTATGTTGTGTGTTTTTTGATTTTGCCTTTACATTATACATAAACTAAGGTAAACTGCTCACATTTATTTTGTTGATAAACTTTAGAGTGTATCCATATGGTACTTGTATATTTCTATATAAATTTGTATCGTATAATCTGTTGTGTAGTGTGTTGGTGTGTATGTTTTGCTAGGAAACAACGACTGGAAACGACTTTGAGCCGTTCTTTCAAGGAGCTCAGAAGAATTGAACCCCTTTTTTTGTTAAATAACATGCAATTCATCTTTCTCTCTCTCTTGTTCTCTTGTTTGTAACATTCAACGTTTTCTTAATGAATTCGGCTAATTACTAAAAAAAGACACTTTTCTTGCTTAGACAATCCCATGTATATAATGCTCTATATATATATATATATATATATATATATATATATCTCAATCTCTCTCTTTCAACTCTCTGACAAATCTGCCTTGATCCTACATCAGGACACAACATTTGCGACTGGAACTGGTGCTGTCGCTGACCACATCCCCGGTGATGCCGCTGAACTTGTTCACCGAACTGCTCGCCGGCGAGGATACCTCAAAGTCCGAGATTAGGTTGCCCATTCCCAATGGCTGTGTGGATATGGGTGCTGATCCGTTGCTGTTGTTGCCATTGTTGTTGTTGTTGTTGTTATTGTTGTTGCTGGTGTTAAGATTGTTGTTATTGTTGTTGTTGCCGCTGCTACCGCCGGCTCCTAAAACAGAACCATTAATTGGAGCAGTTGAAGCTAGAATTGGATTATTGGCATTGCTTGTTGCTTGTTGTTGGGATGACAATTCGAAATTATTGAGTACATTGGCGGTGCGAGAAAGCGAGCGCTGCTTTTTCAAATTCGATAAGGTGGCACCATAGCCATCGAGGGCAACATGCTGCTGCTGCTGCTGTAGATGTTGCTGTTGTTGCTGCAACATGAGCGCATGTTGCTGGAGCTGTTGCTGTTGTTGCTGGTGATGTTGCTGCTGGAGATGTTGCTGATGATGATGCGTGCTGTTGGTGTCTGGATGTTTTGTTGATGTGTATGTGGGCGTGGATTGTTGGTGTGTTTTTGTTGTTGTTGATGATAATGATGATGTTGCATAGCGGGCAGGCAGACGACACAGAACGGGGCACAACAACGATAACAAGAAACAAAAAAAAAAATATATATATATTTTATATATATTGAAACAGAAACAAGCAAATGTTATTTAACTTTTTTTCCTTTCCTTCTTTTCCCTGAGAGTTAAGTTTTACGAATACCCCTTGACCAAGGAAAATGTAGGTTGGTTAGTTTCATGAGATGAATGTTACATGCGAGTTTGTTAATCTTTTATTTAAGGCCATGCATTTATGTTTTAAATTCTGTTTTTATAATCTTAAAATTTCCTAGAATCCGGGGTATTATGTTTACAGTCAGAAGCCTAAAACTCATTAAAGGAGTCATTTCCGACCCTATAAATCATATATTTTCTTGATCAGGACTTTAAGCCGAATCAAACTAGAGATCTCCGGTTTAAAAAAAAAATTTTTAATTTTAAAATTTTTTTTGAAAATTATGTAAGGGGGTACATCATCATTTTTTCCAAAAATTGACATAAAATGAAATCTTAGAATTGGTTATATTAAGTATGCAGATTTAATATTCTAATAAAAACTAAAGCAAAACTGCTTTCAGAATTGATATTAATGATTTTTTGACTTAGTTATGAATTTTTTAAATTTAAATTTGTCCAATAAATGTATCATATAAAAATAACAATTTAAGAAGATTTCGGGGTGTTATACTTTAATTCAGAAACTGAAAATCCATCCAAGGAACTGTATTTCGAACCCAGCATCGTCTTTTCTTTCTTTTTTCCATTTTACTTTTATTAAAATCCTAATTTAACAGCATTTAAAACATTTAAATATTAAATTGTGAAGTTTTATTTAAAACTAAAAGGCTATAAAAGAAAAGAGACTCCGAACGAAAGCTAGTTTGCAAGTTAAGATATAAAACCTAAATAAATAGATTGCTTGTATAAATATATTAATTTAATAAATCAAAAAATTTCCTAAATAATTGTAATCTTATTTTCCCTTTTACGAAAAACTTGCACATTATTCCCAAAAAAAAACTTTTCCTTATTCCCTACAGCACATTCTCTAGTCGATCTTTCTACTCATGCTGTGTTAGCATTGTGTTTGCTTGTTGGAAGTATTTTCATTTCCATTTTAGTAGAGTCGTTAAATAAACATTAAACATTGACATTGACACGGGGACAGAATGGCGCTTAAGCAGGACTCTCCGTGATACGTTGACGCTCCTTGGGAGCCAAAATGGGGGGCGGATGACTGAATGAATGGGTGGTGGCTGGGTGGGTGGGTGATTGTAGTGGCGGGTGGGGATAGGGAAAAAGCGGAAGCAAGCCTGACACGTGGCCATGGTTGACTTACCCACAAGGACGGTGACCTGGACATTGATCTTCCCATTGGCAGCTTCCTTGGACGATTGGATTTGTACGGCCTCGGCACTAGCCGCTGTACCCTTTTCGGTGAGTATAACAGCCGCCGCCGATGTGGCCCGCTGCATATCGGAAACGGCACCACCGGCGGCCTTCAGGCGGAGCAGCTCATCGTTTTCCCGGCCGTCTGGCGGACGGCGCGGTTGATAGGAATGTGTGGCGGTGGCCGTCAATGCGGCGGATGATGTTATCATGGCATTATCCAGCGTATCGGCGGACTTGGAGTGCGGCAGTAGTAGTTGGCCATTCGAACTGCCGGTCGAGGGACGCTTCTCGCCATTATTGTTGCCATTGTAACCATTGTAGCCATTGGTCAGCGGATCTCCGATGGCGGCGGAGGAGGGAGCCTCCGATGAAGCCGTCGCCTCCTGGGCCTGCAGGCGAAGGCGCGTCTCCTCGACGGCATCCTTTTTGGTTGTCAGCGTTTTGTCACGCAAGCTAGTACGACGCACCGATTGGGCTCTGTATTTTTTTTTTGGGTGATTAAAAAATTAATGATAAAATATATATATTTTGATAATTTGTAATATTAAAAGTAACCTGGTGTTGTTGCTCTGTGAGCGTCGCACACGCCGTCGCTGCGCTTCGGCCAGTCGTTTGCTCTCCTGCTCCGTTTTCAGCTGCTCAATGCGCTCCCTGATCTCGGGATCTTCACAAATATCTATCAAAAAATATATAGAAAACAAATAAATATTAATAATAAAAATGTGTTAAAGGAATTATTCTTTATAAAACACCAATTTATAGCCTGAAGCGCTTTCCATCATTTTCACAATAAAATTAATGATAATTTATGGCTCAATTTTATATGCATGTTCATTTCTTTCGCCATGGCTATGCCTGCGTGTGGCTTCATTCCCATAACCTTTTCACATATATATATTCTCACCTGAGGGCGTCTCATCGTCCTTGTTGCGAACATTTAAATCAGCACCACATTGGGCCAGCATTTCCAGCACCTCCAGCTGCAAATAAAAAAATTGGGAAAATATATTTTAAATTATTCGCATTGTTCGCAGATCATTTCACTTACATGCCCCCAGCAGGCGGCCGCATGCACCGGCGTCCACAGATCCTTGTCCATGGCATCCACATTGACATGCTGTTCCAGCAAAAACTCCACCACACGGACATATCCATTGGCGGCGGCTATGTGCAGCTGAACGAATAATAGAGATAAATCAAATGTTATTTACAGCAGTCTGCGTTAATCTCAGGCTGCCTTCCACTTACTGGTGTGGCACACTGGTAGTCCGGCTCCTCCAGATCCCCACCGGTGCGGGCCAGCTCCATGAGGTCACGCAGCATTATCCGTTCCGTGGAGGAGCGCGTCTCATCGATTAGCTCCTGGGTAACGCCCCGCTGCGCCATCTCGCCCTCGATGAAGTCCAACGTATTCTCGTCGTCGCACAGGTCATAGGGCATATTGCCATCGGTGTTAACGGCCAGCAGATTGGCTCCGTGCCGGATGAGTATGCGTACCAGCTCCAGGTGGCCGCAGGTGGCTGCCGCATGCAGCGGCGTCCACTTATCACTGTCCTGCGCATCCACATTTGCCCCATACTCGAGCAGAAGCTGCAGCATCTCCACGTTATTATCAATGCACGCCTGATGCATTGCCGTCAGTCCATCCTCGTTGGCTGCATCCGGCGTAATGCCGTGCTGCAGCAATGCCGCCACCTCGGGCATATCGTTCCTCGATGCAGCCTCCAGCAGCACCACACTGTTCTCGAAGGATATGTGCCGTCTTCCGCTTAGCGTTCCCGAACCGTTGGCATGCCGGAAATGATGCGTGGTATCCCCATGGTTCCCATTCAACAGACTGTTGCCGAGGGATCCGCTTCCGGTTCCGCTACCGCCGCTGCCTGTGTTGCCCTTCGCCCGCTGCAGCTTGGCCCACTCCTTTTCCTTTTGACGAGCCAACTTAAGCTGCTGGCCACGACGTCTAATTGGGTTTTGAAAAGAGAAAGAAGAGATTAAGATTTTGGTTATTAGTTATGCATATTTAATACATTTTACAAGATAAGGAAAGGAGTCAAAGGAAGTTCAGAGAAGTTCATAGACGAAAAGTAAGAATTTTCTTTGGATCCTTTAAATTTAATTGAAATTATTACGTACTTATTAAATAAGAAAATGTGAAACTACTTTCTAAAACATAAAGAAGCTATAGATTTCCAATCAAATAAATAAAAATGACGAGCAAAATTAAGCAAGGCTTTGTATTAAATTTAAAATGTAATAAAAAGACGTACAATTTAATTTAATTTAGCTTTAAATATTCACGTTTTCTTAAGTATTTTTAACTTACAATCTGGCCAACTGGAGTCGCTCATGGGTGGGCAGACTCTCCACCGTCTGCATCTCGGCCACCAGGTCGGCATGCTCCATTTTGAGCTGCTTGGTGTAGCTGGCATCCTCCTGGCTCTTGCGCTGTATTAAAATGCCCTTGATCATTTTGAGGATTTGGGATGGAGGGGGGATGGGATATGTTTTTCAAAAGAGTGCTCACTCTCGGGCTCTCTACAATTATTCTGTACAATTTTATAGCATTTGATAGCAACAATTTGTGGGGCTTGTGTTTGTGCTGATGTCGCTCGTTGTGTCCGCATGCATTTGTATGCAAATTGTAATTTGCATCTTTGAATTTGATTTGATTGCGAGTGTTGTTGTTGCTGTTGCTGTCTGTGGCGGTTCTTATTGTTGCCCTCCGTCGATGTTGCTCGTTGCTCAGTGTTTGGATAGCTGGTGCTCCTGGTGCTGCAGCAGCTGTTGCTGCTCCCTTACTCCTGGTCAACACCCGAGGCTGCTCTCATGGCAACTACCACACATTTATCCTTCGGACTGGTCTGGCTGTCCTGTCCTGTCCTGGTCCTTTGTGTTTACTTATGATTTGCTTCACCCAGCTGTTGATATTTGCCAAAGCTCGCTCGCTTTTCACCAACTTTTCGTTGTAAACTCTGCAAAAATCAGAATAAAATACATATATAATATTTCATAAAGTTGCATATAGTTTATATATTTCCCTTGAAGCTCAACTCTTAAATCTAGCTGCCTGATAAATTTTGGCATGATAAATGATTCCACAGAGAGGAGAGTGGGGGGTCAGAGCAATCGTGTTAATGGATCCCCCATTTTCATGAAGCCTCAAACTATCATTTTATACTTTTTATTTTCTACGCTTTTCTTTTCTTCTCTTTTCTTTTATTTTATTTTATGACTTGAACACGTTTTCTTTACTCTTTCTATCCAAGGTGAATTCACCTTTTGGTGTGTGATTTATTATCACATTGGGATTAATGGTAAATCTGGGAAATATAACAGCTTTTGAGTAAAGAAAAGTATATAGTTTTTAGCAGCTTAAAATTGTTTAGTAAATTTTATAGAGGATTCATATAAATTTTAAGTTTTAAGGATATCATTTTGATAAAAAGTTAGCATAAGTTAGCTTAAGAAAGCTCTGAAATTGTTATAGATTTTTTTAAAAATATAAACAACTAATTAAAATACATTTTTAATGTAAACAACTTGTACTTTGTTTTGTTATTTTGTATACAAAAATAAATTGAATTTCTTTAAAACTTTCCTTGGAGTTTTTCCTTAGAGTATTCGAACTTTCAGATATCCTAAAAGCAGACTGACCCTTCGTAATGGTTTTTACTTTTTTGGGTGCGTTCAAGTGTAAGTATGTAATGCTGATGACGCATGTGTCCTTGCTCCCTTAACCCTCTGATGCCACCGGATTTACCCCTATACTCTCGACCTGTCATCGATAGCCGGGCCAATGTCTTGAATAAGTTTCAGCCGGGGCTTCGTGGAAATTGCATGCCAAGGAGCCATCATCGAGTTAAGTTTACTTAGCTCGGTTCAGGCCACAAGCCCAATCTCATGCGCAGCCAGTTTGATCCTGCGAATAAATGTGTCTTATCCTAGATGGGCCAACAAAGGGAATTACTAAGTGGACTTGCAGCAAGTGGAGCACCAAGCTTTTTAAAGACTTACTGCCGTAAAAAGGGCGAAAGGCATTAAGTCGCTAATTTACTATGCTCTCAGTGCAAAAAAAAGAGGCTAAAAAGGCAGTTAAAAAGTGAGGAAGGAAAATGCACAGGAAATAATTTAAAACCTCTGAGTTTCTAGGTGAGTTTCAGGCTGAAGTATAAACTGTCATTAATCCTCAAGGTGAAGCAAAGCTGGTTTATTTGAGGCTTTAATAAGAAAACAAACACATATTTATGCCATCCATCAAATATTTCTCCTTAAGCCATTAAACAAGCTCTGTGGAATTAATTTCCATATGAACAATCTCAAGCTCAATTTCACGGAGAAGGTAACAAGAAAGCAAAGAAACATTTACTAAACTAACAATCAATCATCATCCTCCGCCAGTGTCGTAAAACTTTCTACCTTGCTGCTCTTAATCTTCATCTTTTATTGGGAGTATATATATCTGCATCGGTATCTGTATCAATTTCTATTTGATGCGCAAAATAAAGTAAATTATCATAAATTGCAATTATTTCTTTGCCTTTTGAAAAATGACATAAATGCATATATGCAGCGCTTTAATAGTCATTAAATGAACAATTTAAATCGAATATCGATTATACCGGCTGCTGCTGCTGGCTGGCATATATAACACACCCTTTTCGGCATCCGCTTACATGAATATCCTTGAAGTGGATATATGGGAAATTGCAGCCATTAAGGAAATGTTCATTTATGAATTTTGTCAGTTGCAATATTCGCTTTCTCTTGCCACAAAAGAAAATTTCCCCCGCCCCACGTGACTACTACTATGTAAATGTGTGTATGTTCGATTATAGGATATGCAAAAACAACTACTGCCATCGACTGCTGAAATAACAATGAGTTTTTTTTGGGTGGAAGAGGAATCCCTCTCCCCTTACCAATGCGTACGTACACCATGGCGTATGCGTGTTATCTCTGCGGTCCGTCAGGCTCTACCTCCCCCTCTGCTGCTGTTGTTGTTATGCGTGCTTGGAGCTTTATGTTATTAATTTTGCACGCCTCGTTTTAAGCTGAATATTTATGCAACTATTTAATGGCAATAGCGCCAATAAGTTACGCCTTGAAGGCAGACATTCGAGTTACCTATTTAAAGATAGGGGAAAGCAAGGCATAAACAACATTTCAAATAAATAAATAAAAAGGCAGTTTTAGCTGGAACTGTTTATGGAACTGTTTAGTGTTAATAATTTACCAGCTAAGACGGGCAATTAGAAAAGCTATGCAGTTGTCATGTAATTAATTAGAATTAATAGTAGTTTAAATGGATTTTACATATTAAAAAGAGTTTAAATTGTAAACTTTTAATGCATTCTATTAAATGTATTCTGATGATTTTATTAAATACAAAACAAATATTTATATTTGATAATATTCAGATTTAATTTACACATTATTTAGCTAGCAAAATGAACTATTAAATGCCCAAGCCTATAATTTATGATTTAAATACAAAAATATATATTAATATTTGATAATAATCAGCCTTAAGTTACACATTACATAGCTCAAAGAAATTTAAGACTTAAAAGCAGACATTAACCCATAAAATAGCGAAAGCTCAGCACAAAAAACCCAACGTTAAATACACTTAAAGTAATTTATATTCCTTTCTTTTTTTCCTCTATCTGTATCCCTCTCTGTCCTTTTATCTCTATCTCTCTCTCTTTTTTTTAGCCAAGTGCCCCCAAACATCAAGGCAAGTGACGAAAGCCACGATGACCTCAAGGAGGTGGCAGGAGGGGCAGGGCAGATGCAGAGACAGGGACAGGGGGCATCTGCAAATGAATGGCACTCGACAGGCGCAATGTGCAACATGAGACAACAACAACAACATAGACCCGCTTAGGGGGGAGGGGAGGGGGGATGCTAGAAAACACCTTCGGGGCAGCATCCTCATCCCTCAAGTTGGTGACGAAATCAGCCAACGGCCAGCGGCCAAGGAATCCCTTTCTTCCTCTCTAATGAGTGCCAGGCAAAAGCAAAAGCAGCAGGGCACCAGATGGATACAGTTTAACCTCTCTAAGGAAGATAAATCGGATTTCTATATCGTATATCTAACATTCATAAACTAAATAAGTTTCTAAATATTTAAGGTAATTTGTATGTTATTAAAATAAATGATAATAGTTTACTGATTCAGAAATAATGAAAGTAAAGTCGGTAAACAAATGTTCAAGAACATTGTTGATGCTTTTTAACCTTTTAAATAAGTTAGTAAATATTATCTTTATTATAATATGTAAAATTACATAAATACTTTCCATATATACTCTAAATATTTATCCAGCCCTTAAACCCTTTATAAGTAAGCAAATGAATTAACAAATCATAATTATAAACATGAAACTGCAATTAAAAATCTCTTTTTCTCTTGGTATAGATTTTTCTCTTAGATTTTGTATTAATAAAACCCCTCGAGTGCGGTTTGATATTATCCTCTCTCACTTTCTCACATAATTATTTTCATTTTTTGCCATTAATAAAAATTTCCAATTAAAAATATTCCATTCAGCCCCCGCAGCCGTCACGCGTTGCTCATTATTGGCCCTTATAGTTTATGGCCAGTGAAGCGTTAGGGTTCCGCTTAATTAGCAGCCACTGTAAGCCGGAAAAGGTGAGAGGAGCCAGCAGGAAGAGGTAGAGCAGGGGGGAGCGGGGGGTGCTGGGAAAGCGAGGGTGGCCTTTCCGAGTGGGTGTTGGGTCGTACTGTACTTGTGGCGGCTCTCGAGTGTCGGCCGCTCTTGCATGTGTGCTCGAGGGCAGCGAATTATGTGCTTGCACCGAGTGCAAGTGCATTAGCACCCACCAAAGGGGGAGGAGCAGGGAGGGCAGTGCCGAGAGTGCGGCAGGACTGGCAGGATGTTTGCCTTAACTGCCGCCGCCCAAGTGCTTCCCTGCGAGGCCATTGCAATGTCTGCCACTGACTGGGGCCCGGCTTGGGCTTTGGCTGCCACCAAAAAAAAAGTGTGCCACGAAAAACAGAGCCAACATAGGCATAGGCAGCACACCCACCCATGGAAAAGGTAATGGAAATTATAGTTACTGCATCTTTTGGCTTGCTCTTTTTAGAAGGTTTGTTCAGTTTTATAGCCCACTTTTTATTTGCTTAATAAAAGCTTATAATATTCTTTATTTGCACAGCTGACTTGGGCCAGGTTTAAGCTTGTTAAGTTAATATTTTGAAATTAAACAAAAATTGAATTATTTTAACAAAGGAATAAAAAAAAAAAGATTTTGGGCTTAAACCTTGAGTTAATTAAATATTTACTTTTAAGTCAGTTTAATGCAAAATTATTTTAATAAATTAAAGTCATTTGCACAACTGATTTTTGTCAAGGTAATCAGAACATTTTAGGGTTATTTTAATAAGTATAAAAATTAATAAATATTCTATACAGAATTTGGAATTACTAGTTTCAATTCTTAATTTATTATTTTATTAAAATTATGTTGATCCTAAACATCAATCAAAGATATTCTCTTATCCTTTTAATTTAAAAAGTTCTTCAACCATTTTGGGTTCCAATTGTTGGCCATAAATTCTTATAATCTTCACAAACTGACCCTAAATCACTTAAGCAACATAAAACGGATCCTACGGGAATGCTATATGCCATGTTATAACCTTCTTTTAAATAAATCAACCAAGCATCACTTGATTTAGTTTTGGGTCTCTTTTCTAAACTTTTGATAAATGTGGATGGGTTTAAAAATACAAATCTAAATATACATATTAAGGAAATATATTAGAAAATGAATTAACATAACAATCTGTGTTTTATTTGTATTAAGAAATAGTAAAAGATCTTCGGGCTACATTTAATTCATTTATTTTTAGCCTTATATAACCATCCCTCAAGATTTTCTTAAAAAAAAAGCCCAAACAAAGTAAACAATTATTAAAGGGTATTATTTTTAAGGAAACATTCCCAAAACCCCTTTTAAATTTTCGCTACCTTTGATATTGCCAGTGCCACTGTTGTGTGGCACGTTGCTGCTGTTGCCGTTGTGTTTGGCCCCAAAAATGAAAATCAAATAAAGCGATTGCACGTGAGCCAAGTCTCGAGTCAGGTCGAGTGGAGTGGATAGGAGGAGTCGAGAGCCGGACTGAGCCGAACTGCAGACCGGGTTGACGGGTGCCCTGAGCCTCCGCCGAGACTGGGGGGGAAAATGCGAATTGGGTTTCCAACTTTGTTGTTTCCGCTTTGTTGACTCTTGCCCCGGCCGGCCGGTCCGACGCCCATTCTGGCCGAAAAGTGGAAGAGAGTGAAGGGAACGTGGCTCATGCAAATTAAATTTCAGTGCTGATTTGTCTGCATTGCTGCGTCGTAGCCGTCGTCTCGCAACGGGGTCACAGGTGTATTTTGTGCCAGTTAAAGTTCGTTTCATTTCGTTTCTTTGTTATGTTTTTGCCGCTTTTTTTTAGGGACAGGTCCCAAAGGATCCAGAGAGCGGGAGACGAAAACTCCCAGTGACTGGGCAAAAATGGACAGGGCCATGTCACTTTTGGGGCCAGTGAGCAAAGCTTAGCCAGCTTACCCATAAGCGACAGCAAAATAATGCTTATGAGCACAAACACAAAATAATGAGGGGACTTCACATGAGATTTGAACGAGTTGAAATGAATTGCAGCTCTCAGGGAGGTGAGGTTTTTATATATTTTGGCAAACAAAATGTTTGCTGGCATTGTCACAGAAGAGCTCTAAAAGCTTCTGTGGAATTTTGTGGAATTTTCAGCAAGGACAACTCTGTGTTAACCCCATTCTGGAGGTGTGGCTAGAGCTGCACGGAATAGTAAAATAATTATATGCCACCCAAAGCTTCTGTTTTATTAAACTCTACGACTTGTCTAGTGAACTTTATCCTTTAATTGTTTTTATATAATTTAAACTTGGAGTTGAGGTTATTTTAATACAAGTCTTGTGTTTATTTAACCTTTGTTGAGTGAATATTTCTTTAGGCTTGCACCTACAAGAATAACAATTAACATATTATATAAAATAATACAAAATATTTAATAATGCATTGTACCATAATTAATACATTATATAATTGTTATATTAATATTTTTTTCAGCCACTTTCCAATTATTTTGTAGTTCCAAAAGCCCCCCAGTTTAAATCCCTAATCACTTGGAAGTTGGCTACAAATTTAATTTACTAAGCTCACAGCTCCTAATCGTAGTCAACAGCTACACCCCACAAAAAATGTGTGTGTGTGTTGGTGTTTTTTTGGAAAATGCTTTTTCAACTGTAACTTCCTGTTAGGGGCCAGATAATTTCCAACAGAATATGCATAAGCAGTGAGTAAATATTACCGCCTGCAAAACTGCCGGACCAACTTCTATCTCATCGGCTATATGCCTCCTCCTACTCCTGCTCGTCTTCCTGCATTCCTCATCCTTTGGACTTCTCCTTATTTCAAGTTCAGCAACACACACACCCACACAAACTCGTTCGTTTGGAGGGAAAGTGTCCACAACTGATTATCATGGAGTGCTGTATATCCCATTTGGCCCGGCTGTGATGTGTTCATTTCGCTCGCACTGTCCATTTTCCCCCGAAACCTCTCCCCCAGCAGTCCACACACAACTTCACGGCATGACATCCTTCTCTTTTGATCACTGAGAGAAATTGAGCTATCAGATTTCTGGTGTTAAATTAAAAAAAAGAAAGGAAATTGGTAATGTTAAAGCGGCTTTGCATAGTGTCGAACGAGCGAGACTTTGTCTTTAAATACTTTCCAATTTAATTATTAAAATCTGCTTCTATTTTGGGAAAACGTTTATATAATTTCTATAGAAATATATCAATTTGAAAAGTATTAACTTTGAAATCTAGGTTTGCTAGGAGATCATATAAACACCTCATAAATTAAAAATAGTCCTGCTCCCCATCTCCCTTTGGAGTGTTAAAACTTTGTGGGTTCGTAAGACCCTAGCTTATATAATTTCTATTTCCTTTGGATCATAATTTCATCTATTTTTTCTCAGTGCTCTTCGTTGTGAAGCAGTCAACTGGCCAACTGGCGTGCACAATTTAACAGAAGCCTCGGTCATCTCTCAAAATTTAGCACGTCGTCGTGCTAAGACCCAGGACCCGGGCACTCCACCACCTCCACACTACCCTCTCTCTCTCTCTGTACTCAATCAAGTTTTCTGATGACACATGTATATATATATGGTATATATATATATACATATATACAGAGGAGAAAAACCCCAACGCATACCACCCACTGTCAGCATGACGTGGCATGTCCTTGCTCTGATCCCACTTCCTCCTTTTTTGACCCTCTGACGGCTCCTGGCGTGTCCTGCTGCCTTTACTCTCATTTCATTCATTTCATTTTTGTTTAAGCTTCGCTCCGCCATCATTTCTGTAATTTTTCTTCACCAGCTTAACGATGTGTCGTCCATATGAATTCACGGTACTTGTGCGAGTTAAAGGATATATATATTAGGTATGAATAATTGCCAATAAAATACACACTTTACTAACTGCAGTATCTTTAAATTATTGTATGGAACTTGGGATGGGAAAATAAACAAAATCGTTTACGTCAGGTTTATTTCCGTCACGACAGCTTGCGTCTTTTGTGTATCGATTGGAGTTGAGTTTAATAATAGTGGAGGTTTAAAAATTAATCACTTAGGTTCTACAGTTATTATATATATACTAATAGGTAATTTCCGATTATAATGGAGGGAAGAATTATGAAATTTCTTACTTTTTAAGTTGTTGAGAAAACTTCTTATTTAATTCAATGAATAATAATACAATTGTTATTACAACTATTGTTTTTAAGTAAATTATATATTATACCTTTCTTTTAATTCAAAAAAATAAATAGAGCAATTTTAAGATACCATTATATCATATAAAATAATTATTTATATTATCTTCATTATATATTTTAGAAAACTGTAATTTTTAATTGAAATTTAAAACATTAAAAAGAGCATTTTGTATGCCGTCAGGATGACAAAACGGCCAAACTGAATAATTTTCCGACTTGCTCTTTAAAACCCATTCTGTCCACCTGACGCCGCGCACCCACATACACACCTTGTTCTTGCCTTCTGTCATTTACCTCACCTGTCGTCCCCTGACCTTTTTGCCTTTTTGTTTACCGCTGTCATTGCGGTCTCGATGACCTTAAAGCACCACCTACAGTTCAATTGTTTGCGTATCGGTTTAATTATTGCCTCTCGCTCCTCTTCATTTATCGCTTCGCTCGTCTCTTTCGCTCCTGCGGCCGCAGGCTCTCCCTTTTGCCGCCTGTCATTTATTTATATTTACGCCCGCGGCTTATTTTCATTTCGCTGACCCACTGTGTCCCGCCCCCAATTTTCCATCGGGTTTCCCCCTTCTCAAAGCCCCCATGACACTTTTCCTTATTTCACCCGCCGGCAGCGCCGTCACTGCCATCGCCTTTGCCCTCCCGCTTGCCCATTTGGCACGTGTCTTTGTTGTTAAATTGCTCTTTATGTTGTTGTTTTTGTTGTTTTGTAGTCGGTGTTGTTTTAGTTGTTGCTGCACAGCAAGAAATTATGGGAAATTGTAAATGCTTTTGTTTATCGAACGTATTGATAATGGAGTATATCAATTTAAGGCTAAAAACAACAAACCACCCTGGCGTATACGTAATTTTTAACAATAAAAAGTAAAGAGTACCTCTCTAATGTTAAAAATTGATAATATTTAACGATAAATTAATATGAATGGAATGAATGAATTTTGGACTAGAAACAAAAAATAACACTGCGTATACGTGATTTTTAACGTCAAAGTGAACAAAAATCGCTCATACGCCACAGTTTCTTCGCACATTTTTAATAAATTAATTATAAAGATGTAAATGTTTTTATTTTATTTTTGTTATAAAACCAAATTTATAATTATAATTTATATTTCTTTAAAAACTAATATATTTAAATTTAAATATTTTAAGTCGAATTTTAAGAGACTTATATTAGCGAATGCTTCTATTAATTATTTATTAATTTATATTATTTCTTACAAAACTTCAACAAACTAGATAAAATCTAAAATATATTTTTTAACAAACACATTTTTTCTCTGTGTGTTCTTAATAATGTTGTTGTTGCGGATGGCTTCTTTTGTTGGTGTTATTTGTTGTTATTTTGTTGTTGATGTCGTTGTTCTTGTGCGTGGTTGCATTTATTTATGCGAGCGCAAAGAGGAAAATTGTGTCGACGCTTTTCGCTTTTATTTTTACCTTCCCCCTCCCCCGGTCATCACGTTTTTTTTCTCTACTTTGCAGGTGAAATATTTTTAATTAAAAAATATTTTATTTAAGCGAGTGTCAAGCCCTCACGTCGTCATCATCAACACTTAGTTCCCTTCGTCGCGACTTTTCACTCTTTTCAGTTTTAACTTTTCCCCCTTTTTTTAAGCATATGTGCAGGCAGAATTCTTGTCAACTCTTTTTGCCATTAACCTGGTGTTGCCTATTAACCAAGTTAGTTGGTTGTTTACAAAAGGGGTGTGTGGAAATTGAAAAGGGGTAAGCCATATTAAAGAACATTACACATTATGGAGAGAGGAAGGATGTTTAAGATATTTACATGAAACTGAATATGATAAATGATGTTTAGGTCTATATGTATAAATTAAATAAATAAAAATATGGGAAATTTACATATGTATAGCACTTAACGTTTTTTAAGTAAGAGTGTTCTTTTTGAACTTTATAATAATAAATGTTTACATTTTCACTACTGCCCTTTTTTATGCATTTATTGTAAAAAAAGTTGTCACCTTTGCATTGTCAAATTGTCAAAAATATTTAAATTGGAAATCAAAACTCAATATTTAATTAAATTTAAAATAATAATAAATAAATCTTACCGATTAAGAACATTAAATTACCTTAATTTATCTAAATATTTTGCATTAAATTTTGTTTTTCTTTATCACCCACAAAACTTTTTAATCATGATTAGACTTTCCATAACTTTTTCTAGTCAAAGTCCCAACAAGGCATCCCCCAATGATGGCTCCTGTATCACAGATTATGACAGACAACGAGTTTCCCTTCAGTTGTAGTAAACAGAACAACCAATGCAGCCCCCTTTTTACATCCCTTGTTTTATTACCTCCCATATTTGCCTGCATTTTGTTTTACATTGTGATTTTTACCTTTTTTTTTTGTGTTCAGGAAGCCTTAATGCAGTTTTCTTGTTGTTCTTGAAAACCACAGCAAAATCCCTTTGAGTGCAGTGTATATATCCCTTGGGCCAAGCAGCAAGCACCATATGCTAACTACACAGTGAAGAATTTATTATCAATTGGTTTTGCGAGAGCAAATTACGTTACTCATAAAGCGAAAATATTTATTTGTTTTGATTTAATATATTTGGACATTGCCTCATTTAAGTAAATATTAATATATATTGTAATACAATATAAAAAAAAATAATATTATGCAGAAACTTATGTTTCGCTTTTAAAAGTTTAAAGAAAAAATAAAGTTCGAATAAGTTAAAGTTCATAAGGAACTTTTATTGCTTTCTCTTCCTTTCTTATTTTTAAACATTTCGTGTTAAAAATAATTAAATTTTAATTCATATTTAAGAGTTTTCTTGACTTTCTTAGTCTTGAAATATTTTTGTTCTGTGTTTGGTGTGGTTGCCGAAAAGTTGTTATCGTTGTCCTTATTGTTGTTGCTGTCTTCGATGCCTTCGCCTGTATGTACATATATCTATGCGTCCCAGATTTTAAACAAGGTTAGCGTACACACACACACAGTCACAACACATGACCAAAAGTTTTCCCATTTTCCATTTCCCCCATGCGCTCCACCAAATTCGCTTTCGCCTATTTTTCTTTTTCGGTCATTTGCAATGTGTACGCCATTTTGTAGGGCCCACCGTTAGTCACCTCCATTAGGGGCCCAAAACCCCTGGCAATATACAACAACCCCCCACCTCACCATCCTCCCTTCCTCTGGCCTTACTATACTATTCCCTTTTAAGGGAGGTAACTCCAAAGTGCAGCAGCGGGGTGACGGCGAGGGTGAGGGGTAGCAGCCTTTGGGAAACGGTGTCAAACGGATATGCATGTTGATTTAATTTGCACCTTCGTTTAAACGCTCCCCATGCCCATTGTCAGCCCCTCTTGCGTTCGGTGAGTAAATTATTTTTGCGCCCCGCTCGTAAATTAGACCTACATAGGATCGCAGAGCGGGCACTGTTCTAGTTCTATATATATGTATATATAGAGTGTATATATAGAAGCAGCACACCGGCAAAGGTTGCTATAAAAGTGTATGTGCGTCGCTCTGCGTCCTGTGTGCAAAAATCAACGCCGGCTAATTGCGCGATTTTTATCACCTTCTTCCCCCAATATAAATGAGGTCGCAACACCTTGGGGGGCATAAATTATGGCAGAAAAAAAAGTATAAAGCCAGGACAGGTGGTATTATAAGCCAATTGAATTGAATGCAAGATAAAGGTATCATTAATGGAATTCAGATTCAGAGAGTCAAGGGAAAGCTTTTTATTCGTGGTAGAAAAAGAATGGAAATTGAAGTACTAAGACATTCGTTTTAAGATACAAATATAGGCAAGGAAACGTGCAATTGATTCAATGAAATAATTAAAACCAAAGCCCTCTTGTAACGTAGCCGAATTATTAATTTATCACGATCATAACAAAATGGATTTGTCATGGTAAAGGCATTTCGATTCTGAGAATGAAAAAGTGCCGGAAAAAAGGGTAATAAGATATAAATTTAAAGTTTCAAAGCTTAAAACTAATTAAATAAAATAAATAAAACCAAAGACCGCTTGTAAAGTAACCAAATTATAAACCTAAGACTTATTAAAACCAAAAGACTCCCCATAAAGTAACCAAAATTATTAATTTAAACTTCCTTCCGGACAGTTTATGTTAATGAACCCATAAGCCTAAATGAACTATTAAAGTTTCCCCTTAATAATCTACTTCTTTGTCCATTACATCAGGTTATTAGCTATCCTTGTGATTAATTAAACTGCAGAAGCCACAAAACGTAGCCGTCGTCATTGAGGGAACCCGCCAACGCTGCGTATGAGTAATGAGCCCATGAATGAAATTCTTTTTATATATTTACTGCGTTTCACTGGATGTGTGTGTGTGTGGAAAAGTTTATTATGCGGACGGACCCTGGCATAACTGTCAGGGAATGTGCGAGCTTGGTGGATGGAGGGTGTGAAGGCCGATTTCGGTAGATGCGGCACGTGTCAGTGGTCCTGCTATTTATTTATTTAGTGGCTTAATAATTGAGCACGTGATCTTATAAATGTTACGACCAGTTTTAGCTCCTATTTCCTGGCCTTTTTTCTTGCCCCCTCTCCCCGGTCTTCTTAGTCTTCATTTGAGGCACGTAATTGGCTTTTGAGAGTACACACACCCGGGCAAATTTGTATTAAAAGCGACTACGGCCAATGGAAGGGTTTAAGAGCAGCTTATATGGGCTTATTATGGACAGGAGGACTCCGGCGGACGGACTTCAGAGGCAGCCGCCGCCATAGCAGAGGAAGGCACGTAGCAATAGCAAGGTGGTGACTTAATTGGGTGGGTCAGCAGAAGCAGTAACAGTGGCAGGTGGGTCCACTTCCTAGGCAGCCCAGCCCTGTGGTCGGCTCTCTACTTCCTGTTATGATTTCAAACTGATGTTTGCCCCATGATGATGATGATGATGATGGGGCCATGACAATGCCCACAATTGAGGGCTTAAATGGAAGTTTGCAGGATCAAGGCAGGCGGAGGGAGATTGCCCATGTCTTTTGAGGATTAAATGAAAAATCAACATCAAGTTTGGGTTGCCATAACTGCGTTCTACTTAAGAAATTGTAGATAAATATAAGTTCATTAACAGAATTTAATTTTAAACAGAAAAAAAAAAAACTCAATCCCGAAGCTGAGATAAATGGGTTGGCAGAAGTTTAGATTTAGTTTAAATGCCAAAAACAATCATAATCAATTATTCACTTAATTCAAAAAGGTTATGTATTTTCTCCTTTTGAATAATTAATAAATAAATATACATTTTATATCATTTACTGGCCCCATATTTACTAACTTATTCAAGCATATTTTGCGCAGTTTCATAATTTAATAACTTCGGCCCTTCCTTTTACATAATTTATGCAAATTACTAGGCTGCTTTTCATCTCCACAAAAACTGTCAATTGTTGCGGAAAATTCTGCCACCCAATCAATCAGTTCGAAATAAATTTGGAAAATATTTTCACGTCCTCACTGTGACCTTGCAATAAAAAAAAACAGTAACAGACGTATATAAAATATGGCTCGGGGTCCATTATAAGCTTTTAAATTGGAAAGTTCATTAAAATAATCGCCAATTTGGCATTTAATATGTTTACAAATATAAATGATTGGTAAATCCATGGAAAACCATTTTTTTTTTGTTGGGTGTGAAATATTGTGATTGCCGAGCTATGGAAATTTTGGTTGCGGTCGAGGGGAGGTGAAAATGTTCAGAAATTTTATATACAATTATTGAGTTGGCACATTTACGCATTTCATTCAGTTTGATATTGCGGGGTTTTTATATATTTTAGTGACAGGAATGCCTAAAAAGCAGTGACCGTAAATAATAATTCTTTTTATTTTAAAAAGAAAGTTTTTGGCTTTTTCTTTAGTCAACAAAAATAATTTTAATTTTAATTTATGTTTTGTTCACTTAAATCTGATGATTATTTTTGATGACCATTTAAAGTTTTTTAAAAATAAATTATAAAAAGGTTAACTAAAAGGTTGATCAATCGCATTATCTAAATTTGCTGCTCATTTAAATTGCTATCTATAGCCAGGCACTTATCATGACCATTATCTAGCTACGATATCAGCAGCGGCATGCCTTTTTTTTATCTACATTCTCAATATGTAAGTTATCTAATGTTATACTAGCAGTAAAAAATTCCATTCGATTATCTCGTTCGTTTGGTTTAACGAGCTTTTCATTGTCTAGTTGGAAGGAAAAACTATACATATATTTCCTTATTTTTTGCCTTTGTGGCAATACCTTAATGAGTGTAAATGCTGCTTAGATACAACTCAATAAATACAATTTCTTAGCTTGGCTTAGTGTAACTCAAAGTTCGTACTTTACATGGGTATTTTCTGCCACAAACTGAAAACTAAGAAAAAACCAAAGCTTCAAGCCAAATTGCTGTGAAGCACATGGCACCCAGAAATCAATGCCAGGAGAAGCATAAGGATTCTCCTCCTCGAGAAGAAGGAGCCATCTGTGTGGACTGCTTCTTTCGGTTTGCCTTTTTTTCTGTGCAATCGAATAAGGTTTGCCAGTGCCTTCCTCACTCCTTATCCTATTACTACCGATTTTTCCTTATTTTCCTCTCCACACTTATTTCACTTTGACATTTTCCTTGGCATCTTTCACTGAGATTTCCTTTTTTGTTATTGTTGTTGTTGTTTTTGCCGAATATTTCTTTCCTTTGAACTGGGGAAAAATTTACCTTGAAAGATATGTGTGGCCTGCACATAGCACATATTGCTGTATGCAAAAAGCAGCTTGTGCTGAAGGAAAATGTGTTGTGATATGGTGTGTGATCACGGAGAAAAATATTGGAAATATATGAAAAGTAATTAAAATTATAAATAATATATATTAACCAAAAACCCTAAGATACTTATTTATAATGTCGAATTATTTTCTTATGAAAGGGCTAAAGAAATTGCTGTGAGTTCAATTCAATTACAAAAATGTTCTGAAGCATTTTATAAATTTAAGTTTGGATACTTAAATATTTTTGGGTTTATTTTTAATTGATTTAAAATTTAATGGCAATTCCTATGACGTTCCTGAGTTTAAAAAGGGACGAATTTTTATTCTCAGTTTAAATGTGTGTGTTTATATCCTTTTTTTTAAACACGCTCTGGATCCGATCCCTGCTACTTCCTTCATTTCCACTTCCGACGGCCGCACAATGCACTAAAATAACTGTAAATAACAAATTTGCAAGAGTATGTGTGAAAGACCGCAAATACACACGCAGGACCCACACACACACACACACATACACTCTTACATGCGGGTTCATTGTATAGGCGTGCCAGACAGAGACGGGTGAGGGGGAAAATTACGGAAGCGGGCTGCAAGGGGGAAAATTGTGGGTCGATGGCATGTGTTCGGAAGGGTCCATAAAAACTGCAAGGATGCAGCAATAAAATGTTGGCACTATAAACGGTTAAGCCACAACAAAAAAAAAGGAATAACATCGAAAGAATAAAATCTGGCAAACTATATGTTAAATCGGAACTTAAAGCCGAGGAATATCTCTTTGAATTTAAGAAAACTGATGATATTATTGAATGGGACAAGGAAAAAAATTAATATCTTAAAACTGAGACAATCTAGAGGGCTTAAAAATCCACTAAACCCGTAAAGAAAATGACTAAAAATAAGCAATGTAATTTTTAAGGTCCCAGAATTAAGTTTATATATATTGTTAAACGATGTAGAATTATGTAACTTAATTTTTGAAGCCAGTTTTGAGTTTTGAAAGCTTTAAAAATTATTAGGGAATTTACAAAATTTTAAATGTACATTTTTGAGGCACCGAATGAAGTTAAAATACTTTTTATAAACAATATACAAGGGTTATGTCTAAAATTTGGCAACATTTTTTAAGCTTTTAAAGCTCCTGACAAATTTTAATAATTTTAAATAAATAAATCACAGCACAAAGTAAATTATTCAAGCCACAAATTTTCAAAATCCCCCAATGACTTATTTTCTTTAATAGCCTTAAAACCTTTCACAGCGATATACCCTTGGATTCCTTGACAAGAGCCATAGAAATCAGAAACAACCGAAAAAAACCCCGCTGGGAGGATAACGTCGCTTTTAAAGTCCTGCCAGTGACCAGCCATAGCAACCCCACCAGGGACAGGGTTTACCACCTACAACCAAAGCGAGGTCCAGCATATGCAGGACTCGATTGTTTTGGTTTTTTATTTTTTTATTGCCGCTTCTGTTGCCGGCGCCTTGGCCAAAAGCGGGTCGGCTTGGGGTCGTCCGTTACGTTGACAACCTTCCACACGGGCCCCCTGTTTTTTTTACCCCCACTCGAACAACAACAAGAGTGTGTGTGTGTGCCAGTTTGACCCACATTTGGAGGCGTGCCGCCGCCCACGATTGTCCTTAGCCGCCATAGCATGCCGCCAGGCTTTATATTGAAATTGCGAAATATTTTTTTCCTACGGCTTCTTTTTTCAATATGTCGCCCACTTATTTGTGGGCGAAAAAGAAAAATACCCTTTAGGGGGCATAAATCGAATCTCTCCTGGTTTGTAACCGGAAATGTAATAGATTATGTTTTATGGGCAAATATCCTTTAGAAATTTAAATCAGTTGGAAGTAAAGTCAACATGATCCAATCACGAAAATAAGGAATGGTATTGCCTTGCCTGAAAATTATTTTTATTATCATAAAGCCATAAATTTTCTTTAAGCTAAAGTTTGTTCCCTTTTTTTATGTGCCATTAAATGTATTAACTTTTAAAAATAATCGAACTTTTAAAAAGTCTGCTTACTCACAGCGAAAGTGAAAGAAATGATAAAGCTTGAGTTATATTTTTATAGCATAACTTATTTGCATATTTAATCTGTTGAATTCTACATTTTAAAGGGCTTCATTACTATTTATTTATTTGCTGATGATGATTTTCACTTAATTAAAATTGATTTCTATATAACAAGGACATTATTAACCATAAGTTTATAATTAAGGACCCTTAAATATACAATTAACAATGACAAAAGGATTCATTCGCCTTAATTTCCACTTCATTATGTGGCGGTACTCAATAAATACAAAAATCACCTTTAAAGTGGACAACCCACTTCGGTCAACATGGCCATTGAATATTTGCACATTTTCCCCATTATTGCAGCAGCTTTCCTTTGGCATTCATTTCATGCCAGGCCAAAAGGTACCCAACTCCATGCGACTTCCAACGTTTGACATTTTACACTCATCCACAGGATAAATCCAACATGAACAGGGATATATGAATATATATATACGAGAATGTGCGCCTGTGGGTGGCAGCGTGGGAATTATATAGCATACATTTCGGGGCCCCTAGAATCGAGGATTTAAGTGGCCTTAAGTGGATTAATTTAAATCATTTGTTTCTTGTTATTGTTGCTTGTTTGGCGTCAAATTGTGCGATGCGTTTGCGGTTTTCTTTGGCCGTCATTTTTGATAAATGGATTTTCCATGCGACGAACCATCTCCCTTCCCATTTTTCCATTTTTCCACAGCAACCTCCATGAGGGCCTTTTCTTTTTTTTTTTTTTGTCGGTACGGACGAAATCCATTAAGCCAATGTCTCTACTTGCTTGCCATTTTTACACACGAATGATTTTGAAAATCATTTTCATCTTTCTTCTTTTGTTTGCGGCATAAACAGGAGTGATAAAAAATTGTTTTCTCCTTAAAGATATGCAAGAAAGCGAAACAGGAATAAAAAAAAAACAACGAGGTCGCCTTGAAGACCTGTCAATTGGCTGCTAGGGATTGACTTTATTGATCATCTCCTGAAAGATACCAAGGGAATGAGCTGTCAATTTAATGCCAAGCCCGTAAATCCCCCCATGAAAGTTAAAGAAGCCTCCGCCGACAATGGGGCTGGCTTAACTTTAATAACCCGGCCAGCCGGCCGAAGAGAAATATTAGCACTTAAGTGGCTTCGCCGTCAGCCAATCGGCAATCAACAAGCACAGTTTTATGAGGCCACCAAACAAAGGGATATATATTTTTATGATAAATATGTTTTAATACAAAATATTATATTCTGTGAGGAGGCCAGACTAAGCATATTTTTTAAGTCATATTTTAGTAGAAAGATATTCCAAAGAATTCATTTAAATAAATTCCCAAGGCTGCCTCTGAAGAACTTTCCTTTAATTTAACTTTTATTTGGTTTTTAGTGAATGCAAAACTTTCATTTAAAATTGTAATGAATATTTTAGTTGAAAACTGAGCTGCTACATATTACATTTCATGTTGCTTTGCTTACTTTTCTTGAATTGTTAATGAGAAAAACTTTGCATATGCGAGCAAAGAATAAAGTAAACATTAAAGTCGGTATATATATATAGCTGCACCTACTCACATCCACTCTACATGATTTTATTCATTTTTATCAATATCCCAATCTCGGCTTATGAGAAGAAAAAAGCGAAAAAAGAACCCCAAAGCGATTGAGCTTAAGTTACCCCACAAGCAAGCCCAAAATTTAAGCGGATTTCCCAAAATAAGTGGCAGAAGCAGCAAAATAAAAATGAGTTTCTTGCTTACAGGAAGAAAATAAGATAAAATAATTTAGCCAGGCACTCGACTAAAATGCTAGAAACGTACATTTAAACCCAAGGACCCAAACTTTAACCCAAAGAATAACGCTTACCACTTACCTTTCTATATACATAGAAAACTTGCTTCCTTGAATTATGCTTCAATTTTGCTTTTGTTCCACTTGCTGCTTATTCCCTCGAGATCCTTGAGTTTATCTGCATAAATTTCGGCGAAAGGCCATTGAGGCACGCTTCTAATTAGCAAAAACCAACATCAAATGAGTGATGAACGCAAATCTGTATGAAAACAAAAATACAAAATACAAAAAATAAATATATATATATAGACACGCAAAAAATCTCCCTTTGAATAAATTCTAAAAGCAGGCTCTGGCGCCTACAATTAGCATAATTCCGCTCTAAAGTAAAGTGCAGCCAAAAGAAAATATGCAAATACCATTTCCACAGGCAGGCAGAAAAATCCTTCAAACCAAAAATGTAAAAAAATATTCGGAAAAACCACTTAAAGCCTTTGCATACCGACAAACCCACAAAATTGGCGGCCAAAAAAGGCAACAAATTTGGCAACAGATTAGCCCCCGAAAAACAGTTGGCCATTTTGTGGTGGCAACTAAATTGCAAACAATTGCAACAAAACTGCCCTCACCTGCCCCCGCACTTTTCACCCCCAAAAAAAGGATAAAAAAAAAATGTCCCCGAAAATTTTGCTCAGCCAGCGGAAAACGGAAACGGCTGGAAGCTGCTGCTGTTGCCAGAGCGAGGCAGCAGCCATCGCTAAACGCAGCACTCGTTTCCGCTTGGCCAGCAGTCCGAGCCAAAATACAGTCCATCTTCAATAACCCGAAAATAAAGAGGAATTTTATTGTGAATAATTAATAGAAAATATATATCTAAAAGTTATTAAAAAATAAATTCCCTGGAATATCAGAATGTGTAAACAGTTTTTAATTAAAGAGTTCTATTTGAAGATATATAAATAAATTTAAAAAAAATAATACAATTTAAAAAAGGTATCGTAACATTTTAAGAAAAAATCCTACACATCCATTTATGAATTCCTTGCAACCTTAAAAAATATTATAACCATCTTTCCATTATTTAAACCATCTTTTGGATAGACTTTCCACTGTTTAATTTCCCGAAACGCGGGCTGACTGGACAAATTATAACCACAATTGCGGAAAAGCAGTTAAACTGCACAAGTGGGGGAAAAGCGGCGAGGAAAAAGCTCACCAAATCTATTGCCCGTTTTTGATAAGAATCTCAAAAGTCAAAAACGATTTCTACCTGGGAAGCGAGTTCGGCGTAATCAATAAGTGGATGGTCTGCCATAAATTATTGGGAGCTGTCAGCACAAATTGCGGGCGTAAATAAAAAAAAAAGAAGGCAAGGAAAACTTCAAGGGAATGCCAAAGGAAACTCACTTAAGAGCACACACCCTCAGTGATCACATGTGAATGAATGATTCCATCTAATCCCACACACACATATCTGGGTATATGGATAAATCTTGTAAGAGCGGAAGCCAATTGAAAAAGTTATTCCTTCAAGCTTGTTATTGTTTTTCTTATTTTCCTCTTTTTTTTGATGGCCTTACCAATGGGTATAATAAAGTTGGCATGAAGCCTGTCATTTGTTGAATCATTATTAGGGGTTTTTTAGTTGTGAAAATTAAAAAAATACTAATAAAAAGTATTTCTTCAGCTCAAAAGATTCCCATAAACTTTTTCTTTGTACACGTTGCGTATACGTAATATCATTTAGGTTTAGGGTATTACAACTTTCATACGCGTCACGCACTTGGGACTGCCTCCATCTGTTTCCTCCCACATTTTTGGCAAAACTGAACTTTCATTGGGCCAATTTGGTGGCTAAGGACAAGTTGTTATTGGCACTCGATTTCTGTATGGTTTTGGCATTCATTCCCAAAAGTTTCCTTCGCCATCAAATTAAAGTATTTAAAGTTTTGTGGTAAAGCTATGAAACTATAAAAGAACTTGGTCGAATTCTTGTCAAAGCAATAAATAAATGTTTTAATTAAAAGTTTAATCAAAACGTGAAACTTGTCTAAAATGTCTGAAGCAGCTGAGGCATAAAAATACAAATTGATAAAGACAACTAATGGTGATTTAATGGGAGAATTGCATTTTGATTTTATATATAAAATGGAGGCTCAAATGGCTAAGCATTCAAAAATGTATTTAATACTAAAAGCGGCTGAAAATCCTAGCTAAGTTTCTAGATTCTAATTTATTTCCAAATAGCTCAATTTATAAAAGGATTTCATTTACTTTTCAGACATCTTTATTTTGCTGAAATATAAAGCCAAAATTCATATTTATTTTGGCAGCAGCTTAAAGCTGTCATCGACAGCCATCGTCAATTGGCCAACATATAGACAAATAATTGGCCAGAAAATGGCAAAAAAAAAAGAGAATAAAACACAAGAGATGTGAAGCTCGCGAAAGGGGGAATGAATTGAATATTCCCAGAATTGTCTGTTGACAAATATGAAAAAATGTTGAGGCTTGTGAGGGGAGTGAAATTTGAAATGCTAAATGGAATTTTGTGCAGAATTTTAATTGGGTTTCATGTTATTTCGAAATTATTTGTAGCTGAAGTCTTTTTGTTCCTGAATTCGCTGTAAAACGGTTGACTGCATAAATCTTAATAATCTTGTACACATGTGTTCCGAAATGGTTTTTGGCCAAACAGAAAAATGTGTTTTCAATTTATTGTTGTTTACATTAAGATTCCTTTATATGTATATTTATAGTATTATATTATTTGCTTATTTCTGGTTCTCTAATTAGTTTATAATAATATTAAAGTCATCATTCTCTCACAAATAAAATATGTTTCAGGATATTTATTCAACATTTTAGTATGTTTATTGAAATTTAAACTAATTCAACCATAAATGATTAGCATTTTGCTATTGTTTTCTGTCAAACCCAATTAGTTTGCTTTTATTAATTACCTTTTGTTTGTTTGTTGTTCCCGTTTTCGCTTTAGTATTTCCACTATCACAAGATTGCAATTAATACGTTTGGGGGGGTTTATTGTTTTATGGCTTTGCTAATATTTGTGTTGCACTTTCCGTAGGAATGAAAGAGAGATCGTATCGAAACGGAACGGAATCAAAAGGGACACCAGTCTATTGTGCTTGATTTGTTTATCTGTTTGTATTTGCCTTCCTGCTCGGTTACATTGAATCGAAATCGAAAATGAGGAATATTCCCCGCCTCTTAACAAACCCACTATCTATCGTCTTTTACCATTTTCTTATCAAACAAAATATTCAACAGATTTTTTACTTCATTATTTTTGGTTTTCACTTTTTTGATTAGACAAATTTTGGTTCCGTTTATACATATTTTTCTTAGGTTTATGTTTTTGAATATATTGTTTTAAGATTTTTTTATATAGTTGGTATACGATCGTATAGTTATTTTTATTATTTTGAATTGTTTTAATTATTTATAAGTATTTTAAGAATTTACAACTGGTTTTCTCCTTTATTTTTGGTTTTTGTTTTCTTTTTCTTTGTATTTTTGGTTTGTTATTGATATTTCAAAGGGACTTGTGTTTGGTGTTTGTCATTGTTTTCTGCCAAATTTAATATTTATAGGATTTATATATATATTTTTTTCTACTTTATTTTGATGGGCATATTCTTTTTTGCCAAACTGTTTTTTTTTTTGCCGCCTTATCGTCATCGATTTCGCTTAACTACGGCTGGTGTTTGCCTTGTTGTTATCTTTTTGTTGTTGTTCATTTTGTTATTGCCTTTGCCTGCTCATTTTCATTTACATTTTGATTTCATATTTGCCGTCTGCGCCTTCTTGCTTCACTCGTGGAAAATAATAAAAATTCGCCAAGCGGCGGCACGCGGTGCGTATACGTAATAAACCGCTTGCCAGTACGTATCCGCACCGTATCCCGTATCCGTACCCGTACGTGTTCGTATTTCACGGCTGTGACGAAGCCAGTCAACTGGTCGAGTGTTTGGGAGTTCGTTCCGGGGCTTTGTTGCTGTTGTCGCAGCAGCAGCAGAACGGCGACTGAGAAGTCCAAGCCGTTCGAAACATTTCAGGCGGCCACCAACGTGGCAAGCGCCAAAATGCCGCAGCGTCGTTTTGCAGTCGGCGTTGCTCCTCGCTCTCTCTTTATCGGTCCTCGGATGGTGTTCTGTGAGTGTGTGTTGTTGCACAGTTGAGGTGCAAATATTAGCACAAAGAAAGGGAGATGACCCTCACTAAACATAGTTATATTTTACTATTGAAATAGAATTTAGATTCGAACTCAATTTTCAATATATTCAGGTTATCTTAAGGTTTCTTTGCTAATAATATTTTGTTTTAACTATTTTAAATTTTTAAAATATAAAGTATTTATTTAACCATGACCTATATTGCTATTCAATTAACCTTAACTGTTTGCAACATGCCAATAGGCGCAGCAGACTTGTCAGGATGGATGAGAGGGAGCGGGAGAGGGCTAGGCAGTCTGGCCATGAATGAGTGAGTGCCGTATGATAAGTGGGCGGTGAGCAAAGTGCACTTGAAGAGCAACAGAGAGAGACTGAGAAAAAAGCAGAGCGAGAGAGAAAGCTAGCTAGTGGGAGTGGGTGCTGCCACAATAGTGTCCAGAATATGGTGAATGATACATAGAAGTATATCTTGAAAATGCAGAATTAAAGTTAATACCAAATAAAACAGGTTTAATAATTTATTGATAAATAAATTCAATAATAAAGGTTGTAGTTAATTTGAATAGTGAAATTATATGTGAATTTATATATACTAGAAAATATCTGCCACTTCCCTTTTCCCAGTAATCCCTGTAGCCGGTAGAGAGTCGTATTGAGAGCATTCTATTGTCTATTGTTGTTATTGGTATTTAAGCATTCTCTCGCTCTCTTTGTATTTGCAAAATATTCCTCTCAGTATCTTTCGGCCGTCGCTCTCTCTCTGTAGCTTTCTTTCTCCGGCGGCGCCAAAAACAGCTGCTTAATGTTTATTTGTTTGTTTTTGTCGACATCGTTTGCCACGCTTTCCACCCGCCGGAGTTTTGCCGCCGCGCCGCATATTTCGTATTCAGTGTTTTCCGCATCTGCCGCATCTTGAGTGCCGTCGCAGTTTTCACCTAACTTCTGGAAAATCGGGGTACGGCAGCAGCGGCGATGGGGTGGAATCTGTGCCTGGTGTCGCCTCCTTTATGACAGCCGCCACATCAAGTTTTATGGCCTTCAAATTGTTTCCGAAACGTTGCGCTATTGCCAATGTCTGTCCCGGTTGGAAAATGGGCGGGAAATAGATGGGGGATTGGAAATGGTGCTAGTGTGTGCTTTCCTTTTCCCTTTACCAACCCCTAGAGCCCTCCCTTCCTCCTATCTACGGGTCCTCTATTTGGCGCAGTTTATCAATTGCCGTCCCACTCGGCATTTGCTTAAAGATTTGCTCCATTTCACCAGGTTTCTTTTTTGCTTTTCTTGATTTCCTAATTTTGTTAAATCTTCTGTTGATTTTGTTTGCAAAAGTTTTTTAAATTAAACTTGGGCAGTGAGAAAAATGCCACAGGTCGTATACGCAATGTGCAAAAAAATAATATCAACGAAATTACGTATACGTAATCTGTATTAATTTAGCACACACTCCCTAGCTTTTATTTTTTCTGTTGGCAAAGTTTTTAAAATTAAACTTGGATAATAAGGAAAAGAAGCCAACAGGGCGTATACGCAATGCACAAAAATATGAACGAAATTACGTATACGTAACTTGCGAACTTCTTTTTATATATTTCCCCTTTTTTCAAATGCTTATCTGTTCTCAGGTTTTTTCTTCTTAAGTCGTAAATATTAGTTAACAGTTGCTTGTTTTCTAAGTAATCGTATTTAAGATTTTGCGGTTTTGTGTTCACATTAGTGTTCACAATAGTAAACAATTTGAGAACTAATTTGCAAAAGCTCTTAAAATAAACTAATAAAAATAATTACAAAATATATGTCAAAGTTCCAATAAAGATGTAAGTTTTTTTTTTAACTTTTAAAATTATGACAAGCATTTAAAATTAATGAACATTTTACTCAAGAAAGAAAATAGATATATTTTAAGAAATTTCATATTTTGATTTAGTGCTTGATAAATTGAAGAAGTCCAAGGATCTCCAAGCTCAAGCTAACCCCAATCAATTAAGCTATTCTCTCCATTTTGTTTATTCCGTCATCATTTTCCTCAGTTTTCTTCTCTGCTCGTTGTACCCCTCCGCTTAGCTCATTCATTAAGACAGAATGTTGTTATTTTTCCTCTCTTTTCCACTTCATTTTCCAACTGTCTGCCACTTGGTCTGCCTCTTCTTGAGTGCAATTTTAGCATAGTACACAAAAAAGAAAGACCAAAATCCCTGCGAGGAAAATTCAACTTGAACCGGCTTCGGTTGCTATTTTGTGCTTTTTGGCATTTTTCTCGTTTCATCTTTTCAACTGCTGCTATGTCTTCCTCTTGTTCGTTTGTCTGCTGTGCATCTTTTGCCTGCATTGTTTACATTTCTCTCAAAAGATATTTATTTGCCTTTTACTTTTGCGTGCGGAAACAAGGGGAAATTTGCCTGGCTTTGTGATTTTTTCTTTGTTTCCGTTTTTGCCTTTGCCTTCGCCTTGCTGTATTTTTCTGTTGCTTTTTGCCAATGTTTTTTATGGGGTGTTGAAAACCACTTTGTTAAACAAACTTGTAGCTATTCTTTTTCCAACAAAACTCTGTCTATCTCTGTTACTCTAGCATTTCCTTTTGGAGATGGTCGAGAGAGCAGGTTTTTCTCAAGCACGAAGGACGATTTAGGTTCTCTCGAATTTCTATAGCTCTCACGAAGCCATTGGGTCACGATTTTAATTAATTATAATTAATATATATATTTTCTCATCATAATTTCATAATTTATATTTCTCTAATCAGTTATGTTATGATTTAATTATCACTAAAATATAAAAAAAATGGTTTTAAATCCGTGGCATATCCCATATCCCTTCACGCATTCACCTCTACCAACTATATATCTTATTCCCTGCCCCTTTTCCTATTGTTATAAAGGAGCCACAAAGACCCTGAAAGGGCAAGTTCCATAATTTGTATTGGCATTGTGGGGATTCACCTTGTTTTCGCCCATGTTTCTCTCTGTTTTGCCTTGTTTCACCTGCTTTACCTTTTCTAATTATTTGATTGCCGATAAGCGGGCTAAATTGCGTAATATAAATAACAATAAATGGATGACGTTAAACGTTAATGGGTATAGGATGGTGTGGGTTAAAGCTTTCAGGTTTGGGTCCCAATTTCCCCAATTGCAAATGTGCCCCAAATTCGAATTGGTTTGCCCTGCCTAATCTTATCACAATGTTTGTTCTGTTTTTTTGTTATATATAGAGAGTGTTTTATAAAACAAACAGCTGCTGGGGATTAGCCAGATTGAAAAAAAGAGAGAATTAAAATGTTAAAAATGCATGAGACAATAAGTGACTAACAATGCGACAGTAAAGATATTTTATTTGTATTTTATTTATTTAGTTCAGAAGAAAATCTTTATCTAAACGAACTTCCCAACTGTCGTATTTGTTCTTTCACAAAGATATAACCATTTACGTTTAATTTTATGTGTTTACTTAATACAGACAGCTATCTTATCAAACTATATCTGTATTAGCTATTTTTTCTCTCTCGGAATGGTAATGAACTTTTCAAGGTTAGGTTATCTAATAATAAATATGAGTTTTTAAATTTAGGAATATGTTTTAAGAGAATTAGGAATAAGAGGAATTGGAGTTAATTCTGTTTAAATTAAAAACTGGAAATTACAAGGAAATACAATTTTCCTTTTCCAACTTATTTTCCTTTATTGTATTCCCTTAATCCGAATGAATTTAAACTTTCTGCTATTTCTATTATTTGGCCACTGCTGTCAAGTTTTATTGAACCAAGCAAATCCCATTTAAACCAACTCCTAACTAACTTTAACCAATCACGGGGCCGGTCTTCACACAAACGAACTCAGTCAGACAGCCAGTGCAGAAATTCCGAAATAAACAAGAATATAAATTTATCTTTTGAGCCAACTCTGAATTCCGGGTGCAGACAACCGCGTCCAGGCATCACACCTCCCCCCCTCTGAAACTAGGATATATCTAGTCTCAAGGATTGGTTATCAACTCCGACACTGTGGGCCAACATTGAAGGTCAACTGCTTGAGTCTGTGTGTGTGCGTGGGTGGTGGGGGAGGGGATTCCCCCATTCAAGGATCCTTTCAAGCGCAACATGTCGCTTTGTTTCCACTTTGCTCGCTATTCTCCCGCAAATGTTATTTTGCTTTTTCTTTCAGACCATCCTCCATCCCACGGAGAGAATAAAAATTGCCATTTTAATATTAAAACAAACATCAATTTTTTTGGGGGCAAAAAAGAAATACAAATCTGGGACTTGAAATCTTGTTTTTAAAGGAATATATTTTTTAATAAAATATAAGGAGTGCAGAGAAAGAAAACATCTTTGTATATAATATATATATCTTGAATATCTTGCAGTATTTCTATAAAATTTTTGTTAAAACATTAACTTCATGTCTTCATTTATTATTTTAAACTTTAATTTGAAAACAGAATGGAATTTCAATTCAATAAAAACTTGTCTAAAAATATAATTCATAAAAAATAAACTCAACACAGTAGTAGTCCATAAAACCCCTTAAAAAACCATAAAAAACAACCATTTCAATATTAATTTTTTCCTAGTGCTATAACAGCATCCCCCCCTTCCCTTGCTAAACCCCCCTTATTCCTGACGCCTGTGGGCTGCCACGACATTGTTGTTGTTTTTGCCGTGCGTGGTCGCTGCTGCTGGCATTACATTGTTTGCTTTTTGTTTAGCGGCGGTTAGGTGTGGACCCACCAACCACCCAACCACCCAACCACCCATCCACCCACATCAACTCCCCAATCGTTCCCTTTATCTCGCGGCCTTTGTCTCCGACTCTTTCTCTTTTCTCTGGCAACTGCAGCTGCGGAGGAAAAGTTTTTTAACCAAATTGCCCTTTGGGGGAATCGGGCACTGCAGTTCAACAATAAAGCAAAACAGTTCCCTAAGCTATTGTTGCAATGGAAATAAAATGATTAATATGGGATCAGCACAAGGTATAATTCACAGAAACTTTGACCTTAAATTTATAACAAAATTGTGTGTAAAAAGCGTAAGTGATATAATTTCACAAACAAGTGAGTTAAATACTTCAAAAATAACAGAATTCCCTTGAAAAAACGGTATCAGAAATTCAGAAATATTTTCCAATTTAAATATATACAACTAAAACTATTTAAATTGAAATATAAACTGTTAACTGTATTAATTTCATAAAATTTAAATATATACAAAACAAAACACTTAAATTACATTGAAATATATGCTATGTTTGTTTTAAAGAAAATAGTTTTATTAGAAGCTTGCTCAACTTTGTTTTATTAAATCCAGGACCTTTTAAATTTTATGTTTAAATAATTATCTTTTTAATAATTATTTTTCCCAAGATTTATATTTTTAAATCATTAGTTTTCCACATTTTAGCTCATTTTCCATAGTATTTCTTTAACAAACAAGCGTATCCATGGTTCTTGCAAAAGAAAACTGGCAGTTTGTCTTCCCCAAAAATTTTCGACTTTCTGTTTATTTTTGGCCGGAAAGTTAGCTGGCAACAGTGTTGCGCCCGGAATGCTGTTGTTGTTGTTGACGTTGTTACCATTACGGTTACTGTTAGGAAAAGTGGAATCCACGTAGGAAAAGCTCCGGGGAAGCTGTTACATGGGAAATATTTGTACGACAGGAAATGCGCAAATATTGCAACACAGAGATGGTGGAGATGAATTCGCTGCTGATGGGTATTTCCATTTTGCAGAAGTTGTATCTTTGTCTGTTTGTGGATGTGTGTAGGAGATGGCAGAGATAGTTGAAAAATTGTTTTCCCGGCACGCGTTTGTGCGAGGGAAATGGTTTTAGTTTTAGTTTTAGTTTTAGTTTTAGTTTCAGTTCTGGCTTTTGTTTTTGGTTTTACCTTATGGTTTTTCGCTTTTATATGTTGCCGCGTTTTTTTTTTATATATTTTTCTTTCTTTTGTATCTTTTTGTTTTTAGTTTTGTTTTTCAAGTAGCAGACGCGTCAAGGTAGAGTAGTTAACTGGGTTAAATGTTGGCTTAGTTGGCGTGTGTTAGCTGGCCCCAAATAGGGTCGAGTGTTTTTAATAGCATCTATAGAGCATATGGAGCACATGGCACATGGCACCTGGCAAAGGAGCAGGCAGACACCAGGGATATGACCCTCCACTCGACCACTAATTAATATAAAATTCTGCGGCTATCTCTGCGGGGAGCTCTCTGCTCGGTTTATTTAGTGGCCGGCGGCCGGCGGTTCATTAAAATGGCAAAACAGAGTAAATAAACCCCTACCCGGTTTGCAAAATAGAATAAAAAAGCTATCCGGTAGCTTTACAATATTGACACTGTGTTTTTGCTTTTGGCTGTGTTTTTTTTTTATTATTTGCTTTGGTTGGCGTTTTGCTTTCGCTTTTCGTGGTGGCACACAAAAATTTGGGTTTAATTGAATTTTTCTCGCCGCCTTTATTGAAATTACATTTTTAATGGCATTAATATTTCAGCAGATTTTTCGTTGTTGTTCTGGCTTGCTGTTTTTATTGTCTTGTCAAGTGTCGCTCAGCAAATTGTTAATTGTACATAAATATTTGATTGGGAGAGAGAGATTTTTCGGTGTGAAAACGAGGGAAAATATGAAAAGGAAACCCCGAAACCGATATCGTGCCACACTTTTCATAACTCTTTCCCGTCTTTCAATTTGTTGGTTTCCATTATTCACTTTAATTTAATGTTCATATAGTTGACATATTTATTTGTTCGTATTTACTTAACCATTTTCCCCCATTGAAATTTTTATTAATACAAAAATTCAATTGATGTATTGTCCGTATAAATAATTATTTTTTACCTTTGTACATTTATGATTTATTGCAAGCAATTACAGTTGCGGGGAATTGAATTATCAGCACGCGGTCAGCGTTTTATATCAGCTTTTTGAGCTTATCAAAAAGAGTTCCGAGACAAGAAAATAATAAGCTGGAAAAGGGGTAGAGTGATAGGGTACCCTGTAATGTTGTGGTAATTATATTGCATATGAAAAGAATTTTATAACTTCTACACTTATAAAAGTATGATATTCAAAATAAAAAAATGTTGTAAAATACCTAAACATAATTAAAACAATTGTGTCTCTCAGAAAATAAAATAAAGTCATTTGAATAAAATATATGTCATAGCTTTAAGGCCTAAATATGTTGGTAAATATTTTGTAAGTAGAAAAAGCCTAATTGAACTTGGAGAAAACCCCAATTTAATAATAATTTAAGTATAAAAGAATAATTTTTTGTATTTATTTATAATTTATGTAATTATTTGTATTGTTTTTGATTATTACCTATTTATTTATATTATTTTATAAAGATCTATTTCCCTTTCCTACACATAAATCCACCCTTTTTCCGCACACTATATAAATAGGTATCAAAAGTATTGACCGCATCAAATTTTAGGTGACTAATTGGCCACGAAAGTGGGAAAAACCGCCGCCTGAAATTCATACAATTTTATGGCCAATTAGTGGTATCGCATAAACTGTTTCTCCTGGCCCCCAAAAATACGGCCTAGGACAGGCTGGACTGGCTATCTCTTGCTCACACACCAACGCACCCAAAAAAAAAATAATAATAAAAACCACAGAAAAATATTCTGTGCAAAAATTCACAAAGAAAATGGAAAATAAAATGAACATCGGAAGAACTCGCTTAGAAATGCGTTTCAATTTCAAATTGAAACCAATTACAGGCTTGAATAAAAATAGAAAGGAAAAAAAACAAGTTGGGGAATAAGAAAATAATTCTCAAAGCAAGTTGAGTTGAGCGAAATTGCTTTTTGTTAAATGACCAACTTTTTTATTTCTTTGCCAAGGAATTTTCTCCTTTGGCAGCCGCCGAGATTTTTCTAGGTCTGTTTTTCTCTCGTTTAATGCCATTAACAGCTTGTCAAAGCCATGGCCAAACCAAAGTCGTGAGTTATTAAAAAAAATCTGTGAATGGTGGCAAGCACCTGGTCGACGACTCACCTGGTAAGATGGTAAAAGAGCTGCCAACGGGGTGAAACTTTTAAGGCTGTAAAAATAAAATAGAAGAAAAAAGTGAATGAGTTGTTGCCTTGTGCTTTTTTCTACACACAGAGTTGTTAATGTTAAATATTTGCTATTAAGTATGATACATAACACAGATAATGTAATATTTTATATAAAATTATATTTATATTTTATATTTTAAAAGTTTTATTTTTATAAGGAGATAATGTTATCTTTCTACATATTTTAGAAATATTTAATTAAACAAATTTAAAATTAAATATGAACTTAGTATTAAATTTAAGATAACAGTTAAAATTATATATTTTATTATAATTTTAAATTCAATATGATAATTAACATGTCATAAAATTGACAGGAACTATTTTCTTTGTGTGGCCAAAAAAAGTTTCAATCCATGTCCTTTGACCCAACTTCCTTGTTTTTTGTTCTTTATTTTTTCCTCTTCTCTCCGAGATTTTTTATTTTTCCTTTTTCCTTTATAGCTTTTCTGTGGTGTACTTCTCCTCTTGACATTTTTTAACTAGCCCACTTTTGAAAGTCTTGCCATGAAATGTGATTGCAACTCAAGTGCTTAACGGGATACATCTGTACATACGTAGATACATAAATAGATATATAGATAGATATAAATATAGATAGAAAGATAGATAGATACATAGATAGATAGATAGATAGATAGATATTTAGATAGATAGATAGATAGAGAGATAGAGAGATAGAGATAGATAGATAGATAGATAGATAGATAGATAGATTTAGATAGATAGATAGATAGATAGATAGATAGATAGAGAGATAGAAAGATAGAAAGATAGAGAGATAGAGAGATAGAGAGATAGAGAGATAGAGAGATAGAGAGATAGAGAGATAGATAGATAGATATTTAGATAGATATATAGAGATATAGAAAGATAGATAGATATACAGATAGATATTTAGATAGATTAATAGATTATAAATTTATGCTAACAATTTTTGGTTTTTTAATTGGCCTCTTTGGGCTTCTCAAATAAATTCGAATGTTGTTGCAAATATATTTAAATAAAATAATACCACATTTAACTCCAATATCTTGAAACCCCCCTCTAATCGTTATCTAGTACCGCAAACACTTTCCTATAGCCTTGTCCATATAGTATTTAGATTTGTGTATAGCTGTGTTGAATGTCTTGTGGCTGGCTGGCTGGCTGACTGACAGTCACGGGTCTATTTCAGTTAATTATCGCACACGAGCAGCAGGTTAAACTGGGGAGGGGAGGCGAGTGTAACCCCCCTCGGCCGCCCCACTTCATTGACTGACATTTCGCCTCGCGAATGATCTAATCAAAAACAAGTTGAATTTGAATTGTTGTTGGCGGTATTTGCTATTGTTATTGTTATTGTTATTGTTATTGTTGGCTTGTCACTGGAACAGAACCGCTTTATAAGGTGGAATAATGTGTGCAGATGGAGGGGGCGGAGTGGCGGTGGAGGTGTGTTCTCGGGGACACTGTTATGACAGTCGTCGCCGACTATATATAGATATAGTATACAACCCAAATCCGATCGTGAGCGCCTCTGTGGATATTGCATTTTTTTTTATTTCGGTCGCTCTGCTCACGGACAATAAATTTTTATAATAATATTTTTTTTTCGGTTGACATCAAATTGCTTGAGATATTTTTGGATGAAATAAATTATTTAAATTACTTTAAAAGGTGTTCCGCAATAAGCAGATGTAGGTGAATTTGATTTAAGTGAAATTTGTGTGCTTTTTTTTTAAATATAAAATTTACCTTTTAGGTAATAAAAGCTGCAGGAAAAGTGTTGAAGTAATTGTCTTTAAAAAATTGTATATTTTGATCTATTTATTTATATAGGTTCAATATTAGAATTTATAATAATTTTAAGAATTTATTTATATTTTAAGAAACAATTTTTCCTTTATATTCTATCTATTTTTATTATTTTCTATATTTTTTAAACAAATACTTTTCATTAATAGTTTTCTAGCTTTTTTCTTAAACCAATAATTTATTATTTTTAATATTGTTTATTTTTTACCTTGATAACCCCACCAAAAGCAAGCTTTAGAGTCTCACTTCCTCATGTGGAATTTAATGTTATAACGCTTTTTAATTGACCAATAAAAGGAAACTGTGCTGATAACCTGGCATTCACATATCAATATCAGTTAACTAAAAGCGAACAATCAAAGCCCCATGACCAAATAAATATATATAAAAATACACATGTGTGACGGCGAATGGCAGTTGAAAGAATTTTGTATTTTTGTTGCCTTTTTGTTTGCTCTTTTTGCTGCTCTCTAATCATATCTAGAACATATGACCCAAGTTGAGTGACAAGCCTTTGTTTTAGCATGCCACAACAGCAACCAAAAATAAAAATAATAAAAAATTCCATACAATTTTTTATTATCTGCCGTTGTTTCTCTATCGCAAATCAGCTGGAAAGGCCACCAAAAAAATAACCAAAAACTATAACAAAAGTCGGTTGGTTGGCAATTAGAAAAAGCGCAAGAAACAGAGATGGAAACAATTTTAAAAAGAGAGGCAAAATCGCGTGCGGGGTCATCAACTCACTGAGACCCCCAGGGCAATATTCCCCTTTACAGCAAGTTGAAAAAAATATAAAACTTTAAGCCCGCAACAATAATAAATAACAACAATAATAAGCCCCTAAGAAAACAAGAAAAAGAAGCAGGCAGAAAAAATTATAGAGAATCATAAAATAGAAGAGATTGAACAAAGACCAGAAGTTTGATTAATGGCTGGTAACCAAAGGCGGGGCGCAGGGACAGCAGGAAACAATTTAGCGCTCGGTAAAACTTGGTCGAAAGCAAAATTATGAAAAAAGAAATGGAAAATGGAAAATGGAAAAGTTTTCCTCAAAACAAGGAAATTGCTCGGAAGCACTAGAAGGGCAAGAGGAACTGCCAACAGGCTAATTGCCGGACTTGGCTGATAAAAATGGCCAACAAGAAGTGAAAAGAAGAGAATCTTGTTCCAGCAAATTGAAGTTGAGAGGGCTCTGAGCCAGATGAAAGGTGAAATTGTATGCCCATGGGGAGCCAGAAGCAACAGGTCAGAGGTCGGAATGGAATGGGGAGAAAGTATTGGTTTATAATTACTTCTTTTTTATTTTTAAATTTGTATTCAATTTTGATCAAGACAATAAAAAATTTTTCATATTTATGAATGCTATAATTATTAGTTTATTTATTAATTGTTACGTTTTAAAGCCATTCATTACAAATAAATATTTATATATTTTAAATCATTACATTTATGTCTTTGTAAATGCTCTTTTTAAGTATAATTTAAATAATTTAAAACAAAATTTAGCTTCTTAAATTAAATTTATATAAAATCTTATGTCTAAATAAGCCCCAAACTCACTTGTTTTAATTTTTAATGGAAAAACCTCATCAATGCTTATTTTTTAGGGAATTTTTCAAAGCCAAATCGAAGCATGGTTTAATACAAAATTGTTTTAAAATTCATACTTGGTAATTTTAATTTGAATCCCGCCAAAACTAACGCTTTAACATATTGCTTATAATAAAATTATTTTATATTTATAACCATACAGCATTTATTTATTTATAATTAATATTATTTTGAATTAGAAGCATGCTTCTAAAACTGCTAAACAATTCTTCTAAATATTCTTTCTTCTAAAAATGCTTTTAATTATAAAAGCAAAAATACAAAAATTGTTATACATTTATCTAATTGTTCACATTATTAAGAAGTGAGTAATACCTCAACGATTCTCCAACAAAAAGATGCCTTAGCTTCACTTTAAACTAAAATAAACCCGATAAGGCTAACCTCGACCCCAAATAAACTCTTGCTTAATGATAACACTTTAATCCACTACTCAAAAAATGGCCACAAAAAACACATGTGGACAAACAACAAAACAAATGTCAAAATTATTCAAATTCAGTAGCTTTACTTTGATCTCTGTCTTCACTCTCACTCTCTCCCAGTATCATCGCCCATTTTTATCATCTGCCTCTTGGCTAACCCGCATAACTTTTGCCATTCCCCTCCCAAACAAAAAGAGTTGGCCAAAATAAAAGGCAAAAGACCCTAAACCAAACAAAACAAAAACAAACAAAAAAAGGTAATAAAACGAAAAAAGAGGAGTAACTTTCGGACTATTAGCTGGCAATTAAAACGGCAAATGAACTTTCAACTCGACAGAGAAGAAGCAAATACTCAAATAGCCAAAAACTAAACCAAGCCAAAGAAAGTAAACAAAGCCAAGCGATAAAGTCAGAGCCAAAAAAAGCAAACAGCAAAAACACAGAGAAGGCCACAAATTAGTAAACAAAAGCACAATTGTTTGCTATGTTTAAGGGAGAGGCGGTGGGCGTGGGAATTTTACACAAAACAAGACCCAAAACAACGATGACACCCACTAGAAAAGTTTTGTTAACGTTTTTTTTTTCAGTTCTTGTTGGGCAATTTTCGGGGCTTCCAAAACTCTGAGCTCTGGGATAATAAAAGAATAGAGACTAAAATAGAGAAGAGGCTGGCAAAAACAATGCCAAATAAAACTGGTACAAAACTAATCGGCTCTCCACGTCTCTCTCATGTGTTAATAATAAGCCAGAAGCTAGAAGCCAGACCTGGTGGCAAAACCAGGCCAAAACAACTCTAATTCGCATAGAAATCCAAGCTGGTTAAATTAAAGGCCACGAAACACAGATGGGCCAAAACTTGTAACGGGGTCAACACAGATTCTGAATTTGATAACGATAATTTTGGTGCCCAGTTACGCTTCTTGCAAAACTTAAACAAAAGTTCTGCCGAAGTCGAAGTTGGTATTTACTTTACTTTCTCTGAAGGAGTCTTTCTTAGCTTTCTTTCTTCTTGGCTTAATCAGTTTTATAATATTATTGAGAAGGAGAAGTTGATAAAACTTGTATAAAATATGAATAATTTCACAAAGTCAAACATAAATAGTGTTTAAATGATTTAAAAGATTTAACACAAAGTGGGTTTATTTTTTGTTAAACTTTTGTGTGGGGATTTAGTACAAGCTTTTTGTGTTTAGTTGAAAATTTGATATGTTTTATTAAATACATTTTGTTAAATATTTATTCAAATTTATTGTGGCAATTTTTTTGTATTTTAAAGTAGCAAAATTATTCCAATTTTGGATTATGTTTTAGGCAGTTTAAAATAAATATTATTTTGTAATTTTTTGTGGCAGTTGTTTTAGTATGTTAAACTAGCAAAATTAATCTTCTATTTATTTATATCTTAAGCAGTTTAAAATAAATATTATTTGTAATTTTTTATGGCAGATTTTTATTTTTATTTTAAACTAGCAAAATGACTGATTTGTTTTTTTATAAGGAATATTTATGGATTAAATTTGTGAAAATTAAATAGAAAATAAATATAAATAATTAAATAAAATATAAAACAATGCTTACCTTTACTTTTAATTGATTTTATGGATCAAAAGTAGGAAGTATGCCAAAGAAACAGGTGTAAAATCAATTTGTGTGTAATCAGGCATAAGTCTACACCCTAGACTTTATTAATGTGGCTTAAATCACTTCCAATAGACCTAAAAAGTATAAGTAATAAATTAAGTTTAATTTAATTAAACAGAATATTTTATTTTTATTTCTTAAAACCTACAAAAAAAATATACAAATTTTCTATAAATGTATATCTTTGTGAAGGTTTCCTAGAGACGTCCACCTCTGGAAAAGTTGCCTTTTCCTGCACGTGTCTATCCAAGATCCCCCTGTTTCCTCCTCCTCCACCTCCCCCTAAGTAATCATCTCAGTGGCAGCACAATGGGGTAGGGATAACAAAAGTTTTGTCTTGTCTCTGTCCAGTTTATTCCTTTCCCATTCACCTCGCGCTCCCCTTTGGCTGCCCCAACTTTTCGGACGGGCAATTCACGTGGCACTAATTGAATTAGTTAACTGACTTTTGAGTCAGCTTCGCCTTTATCCCTTCTACTTGGAAATTATACCGTTAAACATGATGAACTTGCAATAGAATGCAAAGTGCGCAATTAACAAGTTACTCTCACAGCCAGGCCAAGAGGGGGTTCAAAAATATAATAAGTTATAAGTAAACTCAGACTGTTGAAAGGGTCGTCTGGTGTGTGTGTTTTACGGTTTTGGTTTTCGGAAAATTTCAGATATCTGTCTCAGGTCAACCAGCTGCAGCTCCAGCTGCTGCCTTAAACACTAATTAAACAGATGTGAGAGCAAACATAGAGGGCAAGGGAGAGCAGTTGGAGGGCGGGTAGACTTCCTCAATGTCAAATTTCAATTCAAGGCATCGAATTTCAAACAACATTTGGGATCGCCCGAAAAGTGAAGCTGCAGGAAGATATTTTAGGTACTTAAGGAAGAGATGTGGATATATTTATATTACATTTTTCCTATATGCTATTTGCAACATCAAAACGATTGTGCATCTATTTATATATTTTGTTATTGCAAAGCTTTTTTTGTCGCATTTCTGACCCCAAATTTCAAAGGCTCTAAATTAAAATAAAAATTATATAATATTGAATACTAAATGTTCATTTAGCAATTTGTTTTTCGTAATTATTTAAATACAATTATATAATTATAAATATTTAAGTACCCTCAACATTGACACTCAATATGTAGGTAATAAACACCATAAAAAGTTTCTAATTATTTTCTTTATGAAACTACAAAATAATTATACATTCGATTAAATATTATAGTAATTATATAATGACAGAAAATTAGTGGGGCTTTCAAATGGAAATAAGTCTAATTGTCAGCTTAAAAAATTTATTCAACTATTTTGAAAAGAGAATTGGAATTGAAATGTGGTCCTACATAAATGTTGTTCTTTTTGTTACTTTTTTAGCTGTGAACTTTGTATTAAATGTGTGTATCTAAGAGATATAATATATATATATAAATTATATATAAAGAGATATAAAATATAATTTATAAGTTGTGGATTATAAATGTTTACAAATTTATAGGATGAAGTTCCCTTCAAGTTTACAAATTTCGAATGCAAAAGTTACAACAAATCGTGGTTCGTTTTGTACAACTATTGCCTCAAGGCTGTTGCTCGGGACAGGGTTTTACTTAATTGGAACTATTCTTAAGACAGCCTACATATAATATTAATATTAATTCATCTGCAAATGTTTAAAAAGACAAGCGGTTTTAAGCCTTGGCTAATGAACGCTACCATCGATGCCTGCCGATTTGTAAAAAAGCGTAACGATCCATTTGCCGCCATTGTTTATAATGTTTTTAAAGAATATTCAAACATCAATCACACCTGTCCTTATGAGGTAAGTCGTTAAAGATAATTTGGACATTAAAGAGGTAGTTAAAGTTATACTTAAATAATTTACATTTAATGATAAAAAAATCATGATAAAACATTGTAATTTATTGCATTTCGTTATTTCGTTGTTAAAGATTTTGTTTTAAGACAGGAACTATTACCCCTTCCTCTACCCACTGGAGACTACAAGTTGGCAATGGGTTGGTATTTTGACAAGAGGCTTAAATTCAATACAAATGTAACCTTTACCTATAGGGAAGATCTTTTAAAAAGAATTTAGAATTATTAAACATAATATTACCTGTAATAAATCGAGTAATATTAATTAACCTGCAAATAACAAAACACAAATTGAGAGGAGGAAAGAGAAGGCGAGTCCTTGGGGGTTAAGTCGCTCGAAATATACCACTGGCAATAAATTAAAGTCGACTAAAGTCAGCGCTGATTAGTTAGCTATCGATGTCAGCCAGGTAAATAACAAAGTTTAACAAATTACGTCAGGCTCGACTCGAAACGGCCAATAAAAAAATTTGCAAATCAATGCAAATGACTGGGCAAACAATGAGCGGGGCGCCAAGGGGGTGGAGCGGGAAACACACAAAACCGAGAGCAGAATTAATTAAGTAAATTGCGGGAGGCACGGGGGGCGATAGGGGGAGGGCTCGAACTCGAACCCGAGATTAGCAAAAGATGTCAGTGTGTCACAAGGATGCCGATAAACGAGTTTTTTTCCTCCCCTCTCTTTCGATTTTGAATATTAGACAAATTGGATTCGATTTTTTGTCTTTTTGCCAGCTAAACAGGAATTACGGGAAAGTTAAGCCAAATGCTAATGTTGAACTCAAAATGCTCTACAAAATAAATACTGGAATAGGGTTTGAGGTTATCACAAAGAAGTAATTACCCCTTTTAACTTATTAAATAAGAGTCCGATTTTATATTTATAATTATTGTGGCTTATTAATTATAAACATGAAATGTGACTCACATTTTATTAGTTCAAAGGGTGTATAACTCTTTTGTGATAAAAACATGGAGGCATTATTTATGGTTATGATTCATTTAGTTATTAAATAAAAATAAAAAGAGTATTTTTATTACTTAACGGTGGTTAGTCAACACAATTATTTTAATTGTATTTTAAAAAATTCAAGAAAATAATTGTAAGGCTAACTTTAAGTTTATTCATTAATTTAATTCATTTAAATGAATTTAAATTCATTTAAAATGAAGATACAAATATAAATAAAATATAGATCAAATTTAATAACTTCTTTATAGAGTTAATCATTTAAAAAACCACTTATTTATAAATATATCTTTACCTATTTAAATTTTGAATTAAACTTTTAATGGAATGAATAATTTTTCTAGTTCAAAGCTATAGAGTAATTTATTGTTTCTCTGCAAACTTTCAATCCTTGGCAAATACCTGTTTTCTAAGCATTTTCTTTCGATTTAGAATTCAACTGAAATCGGCCTATTCCGTCTACTTTTAATGAAAGTGCAGCTGCAGCTGCAGCGGTAGCGGCAACATCAGCATCATGGCAGCAACAGTTGCAGCAACAAGTTGCACTTGCATGCTCCACTGTGCACTGAGCCATGCAGCAGGGGGGAGCCAAAGGGAGATAGCAATAGAGATGCCGGGGCACCGGGTGTTTCGTTTTAGAATTTTTAGTTTAATGATTTGTAACCGGTTTTCGAGGTGGCAATTCCCAGGCAACGACAACAGCGGCTGCTGTTGCAGTTGTTGCAGTTGCTGCAGGGCCACATGTACACACAAAGTTACTTTGTGGAGTTTGTGCCACTGTTTAATTACACTTCTTCCTACGAACAGCTTAAAAATAATAACAATAGCGGAAGTTATACAAAAGCCGCAAAAAAAACTGGCCGCATAACAAAAGCGAGAAATAAAGTATGAAGGAATGAGAGATAAAAACAACAACAAGGGGTAAGATAAGAGGAAAAAGAACTCGCTGACGAAAGCAGTCAGCTGGATACGAGTTTAACAACATTTAACTGTTGTTTACACCCGTGATTGCCCCTATTCCGTTTTCTAACTAGTGCAGAAAAAGCGCTTACACACATGTATCTAACAGATACAATATCTCTGCCATTTATGGCTTGCGTAACACCAAAGCAAAATGGGTTTTGAAAGGGTTATTACAAGTCTTTGGAGGAAAACATATAAAGAAAATATTCATCTCTCTCAATTAACACCTAAAATATTCACTTTTTAAACTATTAATTGGCAAAAATTCAATTTAATTCGAGTTAATTGGAGTTTTTTTGTCAGCATTTTGCCTGCAATTCCCAAATGACTGCCTTAAGCCGTCAATTGTCCCTCGTTTAAAAATAGTCTAAAACAGGCTTACCTCCAAAAGTGTGCAAAAAGCGGCCGTCAGCCATTCAAGTCCAATTGCAAGGCGAGACTTTCCGCTTTTGTGGGTCTCGTTTGGTGCGTTTGTGTTTTAATTTATTTTTCATTTATTTTTCACCACTTGCTTTCAGTTCAGTTGCTTTCAGTCAAATTCAGTTTGAAGTGACGCAAAAAGCACAATCTGCAAATTGTAAAAAATCGTATTTATTATAGACACACACACACTTTCCCGGCACAATTAATTGGTTAGATTTTTCTCTCCATCTCGTGCCGCTGCTCCTCCGTCGCCTCCGTGTTCAGCTTCCTCTTTGGCGCAAACAGCTGGCCAAGTTGTTTGCCCACATTTCGCACAGTGGACAACTTTCGCTCGAAACGGATGCAGCGATGCAGGCAGACGGCGGCGGCGGCCAAGGAGCGCCCCTCCCGAGGTGCGGCGTGGCAAGGAACTGGTTTTCGCTGCAACAGGAATTCTTTTTTGTTGCTCTTTGGCCACTTTTTTTTATTTGCTTTGACTAAAATTTTCTTTAATTTTTCAACTGGGCTTCTACTGGCGCCCCAATTTATTTACGAGTGTTGTTCTAATTTATTTCTCTTGCCCACAAAACAAACAAATATTTTTATTTATCTCGCGCTCCGCACTTTCTTTCGGCCGTTTTTTTATGGCCCGAAAAACGCGATCTGCTTTTTTCTCTCGTCTCTTTTGCTATTTTTAAAAGAACTCACACACACGCACGCGCACACACACCTGGGCCCACACTCAGGTGGAAATTAGTGCAAAATTCTTTGCTTTGTTTAATAAAATAACTCTGCTAGTGCAGAGTAACTGAATTGTTCAACAAGTTGTTCCCGGTGGAGCACGTTTTTATTTTCCTTTGAAATGCACACAAAATTCAACTGCAAATTGTAAATTAGATTGATTAAAACATTACCACTGCACCGATATGCATTTATCACAGCAAACAATCCACATTTTAGTTGATCTTTATACACAAAAACCGATTTTTTAAACACAACAAACTAAATGCAAACTTTGTTTATGTTTTCTTCCGCGAGCTGCTCACCAGTAATGCCGATTCAGCCTTGTTCCTGGCAATTTGCCTTTTTAAAGCCAGATGGCGGGAAGAAGAATTGAAAACAGCGGGAAATGCGTGCAAGGATGTCTTTCGATCCCTGCTCAATATTTACGAAGAAAAACTTCAATCGTTTTTTTTTAATAATCTTTTTTGTCCGCGGCACAACCGCCCTCTTCGAGTGAAATTTTTAAACTGAAATTTTCTGATCTTAAAGTGCGTTCCAAAAGGGCCGCAATCCACAAGGATAAACATGGCTAAACAACTAGCTAACAGTCAGTTTTGTTAAAAGTTAATACAAAACTGGGGTCAAGTTGTAAGAACAAACAAAATAAGGGGTCAAATTGATGAACAATTGTGGAGAAAGAGAGCAAGCTAAGAGCTACGATCAGGTTTTAAACAATTAAAGAGAATTCGAATTGTGCCGCTCTCTCTCTCTCTCTACCAATGATGCCACTATATCTGATCTGAAAAATAGCTAAATTTAAAAATTTACAAAAAGTAAAACTCATTTCACCTTAATTAATTATAAATTTTTATTTTTAAACTAAATATGGCATCGAAACTAAACTAGTTTCTGACTCTAAAATCAGACAATTAAAATGAACGAAAATTACACAACTAGTTTGGCAAATAATTAACTAAGAACACACAATTGACAATTAGCAATACAAAATAAAATAATCGTTGGGATACATTGCAGTTAAATCTAGAGTCTTCCTCTCATTAGCTCGGAGATATATGAGTTATTGCGTTTAAATAGCCTAGAACGACACACGAACTATAAACGAGAATTGCAGGGGTCAGGAGCGGCTGGATGGAGTGGAGCAGCAGGCCATGGATACATCCAGTGGCATGTCCTGAGAGCACGCAAAGGTCGAGGTGCTGGTGGTCTCGTTAAAGCCGCTGTCTACCCGATAAAGCGGCACTCGTGGTTCCTGCTGTGGTGCCACTACTAAAGGCGGCTCTACTTGCTGGATATCCATATCCGGATTGCGATCTCGATCCTCTTCCTCCTCTAAATTGGCACTGAAAGATTGCGAGAGATTCTTGCGTTGAGCAGAACGACGTCTTCGGTGTCCCCGTGGAGTGTCCGAATTGGAGGAGCTGCAATTGAAGCTGAGAGTGGATAACTGCATGGCCTCAGCTTCGTCACCCTCATCGTCTTCCTCCGTGGTGTCCGGCTCCTCCTCGTCATTGTCTTCCTCTTCGGTCTCCTCGAACAACGGCTTGTCACCAGCCTCGATTAGCACCTGCTGTCGCGTGCTGTTCACCCTCAATCGACTAACTCTCTGATTGATGCTGCAATCCGAATATTCCAGCTCGCCGCCCATCGGCGACGAACTCCTGTCGGGCGTGAACTTTAAGGCAGTTCGCTCCGACAGAGTCTCGTGCTGCTCGGTCACGCTCATCTCCACCTTGGAGTACGCTGATCGCCGGCTTAGATGCTCGGAATGAGCTATTGGCGACGGCAGTTCCAGCTCCTGCATGAGCAGCTTCCTCTTGCCAGAGCAGTTGCCGTCGTCGGGTGTGCCTGGTGGCAGGCCACAGAGGTTCCTGATGGGCGAAAGGCTGCCGAAGCTGCCCTCGCCGCCGGCCGAATCCGACAGTCGACCCGCAAATAGGGTTTGCTTGGCCTGCGGACTGGAGCCCGCCATGGGCGAAGAGTGCTCGGCGGGATCTTGCTGGTCTTCCAAAACGATGACGTTGTGCAGATCAAAGAGCTTCCTTCGCATCGAACTGTTGAAGATGTCGTGACCGCCGCTCGATTTGCTCCTTCCCGACAGGCGACCTGCCAGGTGGGGCTGCATGAACGGGCGCAACGCATCCTCGAGGGCCTTGGGCAGTATCGGCGGCAGAGTCAGTTCCGTTTGCACCTCGCAGTCGCGCTGCCGCTTCGATTTATTGGATATGGGAGTGTTATCCTCGAGAATAATACGATGCTTGCGAAGAGGACAGTCCACGGGACTTGGCACATTGTGGGACTCCTTGAAGAAAGCACTTATGGCTAGCTGGGCCTTGGACTCCACCTCCGGATCGGGCGAGTCGTGAAACTGTGTCTCGTGGGGCTCCACATCCGCGGGCTTCAGCTGCGACACCTCGTCAATGTTCCACTCGAACTGGGTGGAGCAGAGCTGTGGAGTCCGCGATCGGAAAAGCGAGGGACTGAAGGCAAAATACAGGATAAAAGAGCGGACAACAACCTTCTCTTAAACTCACCTGGCTATCAACGGCAGGTGCAAGCGATCCGCCATGGCCACCTCAAAGGGATTCCGCACCTTTTGTAGCCGCTTTGGCGGAGGGGTGCACACACCAGCCGACATCTGGGGGCTATATTTTCCATTTTCCTTGCCGCCATTCTTTGGCGTTGTCGCCGACGCCGTTGAAGTGTGCCCTTTTGTGTAGCTGTTCCTGCGCACCCTGCCCTTCAGGCCGCTCAGATTGGTAAAATATCTGCTCTTGAGGGCCTGGGGCGTTCTCGCTTCGTCGTTGTACATTCTAATTACAGCTGTTGTTTAATTTAACTATAATTTAATGAAAGAAAACAAAATGCGCCTACTGCGTCTGGCAGGCAGATGTCGGTATTTCAAATGCAACCAGTGTGACCGTGGAATTATTGAATAAAAATGCAATTTGGCGCAACTATATAAAGCAATATTTAAAACTATTCGAGTTTTTTAAACATTATCTATAGGATCATATTGAACTCTACCTCTAAGTACTCATATGCACCTGATCTATTAACGAATTTATGCTTCTACTAAAATATATAAAAATATACTACGTTTCAGTACGCCTTCCAGCACTGCCCGATAGCAACAACCTATCGACCTATCGATTTAGCGATGTTAATTAATCACTTTTACTGTTTACTTTTTTAATTAAACTGTGTTAATTAAATTAACTATAACGGCAGCTATTAGTCCACTACGACGCATAAACGAAGCCGCTCCAGTCGTTGCAACGACCCTATTACCCAAATCGACCTAGGAAAAAGCCACCAGGAAGTTCCATTCCCACAATCACAACAACAACAGAAACCTCAAGCAGTAACTGTAACAAGTGTGTGTGTGTGTGCGAGGAGAGTGCATATGTTCCAAGTTTACTGAAGCACAGTGAATAATTTACAGATTGGCCTTCCCCCTGTAGAAGCGACAAAATAAAAAATAAAACAACAAAGTCGCCCGTTCACTCACTCCCACACACACACCAGCGTACGCACCTCGCACGCATACAAGCGCAGCCCAGCCGATAACCTGCCCAAGTGTGTGTGTGCGTGTGTGTGAGGCAATCGCCTCGCAATCAAATCAGTGAAAACAAAAACAAGATCAACAACAACAACAAAACGGAGAGCCCGTCATCAGCTGCAGCGCCAAAATTGAATAAAAATTGAAAACATCTCGTTGGAAAGATGGGCCTGCTATTGTCCCGACTGTGGCGGATGTTTGGAAACGAAGAGCACAAGCTCGTCATGGTGGGACTGGACAATGCGGGCAAAACGACCATTCTGTATCAGTTTCTCATGAACGAAGTGGTCCACACTAGCCCCACGATCGGCTCCAACGTTGAAGAAGTCGTCTGGCGGAATATCCACTTCCTGGTGTGGGATCTCGGCGGTCAACAGAGCCTGCGCGCCGCCTGGAGCACTTATTACACGAACACAGAGCTGGTGATCATGGTCATTGACTCAACGGACAGGGAAAGGCTGGCGGTGACGCGGGAGGAGCTCTACCGGATGCTGCAGCACGAGGATTTGAGCAAGGCCAGCCTGCTGGTGTACGCGAACAAGCAGGATCTCAAGGGATCGATGTCGGCGGCGGAGATATCGCGGCAACTGGACCTCACCTCGATCAAGAAGCACCAGTGGCACATCCAGGCCTGCTGCGCGCTGACGGGCGAGGGCCTCTACCAGGGGCTGGAGTGGATTGTGCAGCGCATCAAGAACAAATGACACGCCACGCACGATTAGTAGCTAATCAAATTTACCAACATAGCTAAGCCTGTCTAGGAAAGTAAACCAATTTTGATATAAAGAAATTTTTAAGCGTTTCCAAATTGTTTTTGAGATGATGAAGTTGAAGTTGTTGCCAAGCCAATTTTATTTAGTGTAAAATAAAGACGACGACGATCCCCTCAATGAGACAATGATACGAAGATTGTACGTGTATATGGATAATGTCTAGGAGCTAAGCCAATTAATTAACTATTAACTAAAGATACTTCCAATAAAATTACAAAATAAACGTGTTTATTTCGCGTACCATCATCATTTTGAAATACAAATACAGTAGTTGGACGTATTTTCTCTCCTGTGTGAGCATTGCCTTGGTAATTGACACGGTTGGCTCGATGATTCGCTGATGTGTGAGATTGTTTTGTACTCTTCTATCGCCTAAAATAAATACATATGGTTGTTGTGTAAAAGTTAGTGTATAAATTAAAGGCATCCAACGCCTTGAACGGTCTAGGATTAGGTAAAAACGTTAGCATACTAAAAAATATATATATAGCCACGCAAGAACAATTTGATCACAACGAAAATAAAAGCAAAATAACAGGCACCGAGTTAAAGGAAGTCTAGGTGAGATTGCAGGAGCTGCTGCAGCTCTTCAGTGGCTTGCCCTGGCCCAGTGTAATCGTGTTCTCGGGCACCTCCTCCACATTGTTGGCATCGTGTTGGCGCTGAATAAAATTAGGATTAGCTTTGGCCTGAAGAAATCTGCTTAATCTCACCTTAAGTTCCGTGGCCAGGCAGCGGAAGGCATCCTCCACATTCATGTTCTCCTTGGCCGAGGTCTCCATCACGAACAGGATCTCAGGTATATATTGGCACATTTGACGCGCCTCCTCAAAGTCCACCTCACGCTGCTCCTCCAAATCGCACTTGTTGCCCACCAGAATGATCAGCACATTGGAGGCCGTGTACCTGCGCACCTCTTCGATCCACTTTTGCAGGTTAGAGAAGGAAGACCGCTTTGTGATGTCATAAACTGCAAGAAATAACGATCGGTAAACAGTAAACACCCCGCGCGGCACCTGGCCACTGATAAGGAGCTATTAAAATCAGTGCCAGGCGCTAATCACTTTAAAGCATGCAGCCCTTATCGGCGGGACCGACCAGGAGCCCCGCTGATAGCGCCGCCGCTAGGCATTGACCGTGACAAATGGATGGGCGTATGCCCCGCAAAGATACGGACGCGACTCACCAATTAAGACCCCGTTGGCCGACCGATAGTAGCTCTGCGTAATGGTGCGAAATCTTTCCTGGCCAGCAGTGTCCCAGATTTGTAGCTAAAGGCGAAGAAAGTGAAATGAATAATTAACAAGGAGACTCGAGGAACACAGGGAATCGCCAGCAAACCTTGATTTGTTTGGCCTCCACGGCAATGGTCTTCATGGAGAAGTCCACTCCAATGGTGTTCCCGTGGCGCTCAATGTAGTTGCCCGTCTTGAATCTGTCCACGATGCAGGTCTTCCCCGTCCCGCAGTCGCCAATCAGGACGATCTTGAAGAGAAAGTCAAAGTGCTCCTCGCTGGGTAGCGCCATCAGGGTTTGTGGGTTGCGGGCCGTCATCTTTCTGTGTCGGCCGTTCTGGCTCTCTTAGCTTGTCTGCTTCGCCCTTGGCCGTTCTTAATGCACAATCCACAATAAACAACAAAGAGTAAATCAGATGTTAGAGTGCTCGCCAGCTTTTTAGTTTATAAAGAAAAAAATTTATGTTAAAGGCGCTGGTCACACAGCCGGTGTGGAACATTGAGTGTTGGTAAATGCCGCACAGTTGGCGGGAGATTTTAAAAAATAAGGAAAAATTTGTGTTTGTATTTAGAACTTGACTAAAATCTCATTCAAATGCTTCCGCTCCAAATCCGGCACTTGGCAGCCCTCTGAAGCATAGCCCACGGGCAGTAGGATAAGCAGTTTTTCGTTTACAGGACGACTTAGCAAAGTTCTTAGCGCGGGGCCACAATTCAAGGGAGTTGTGACCAAAGACGACAGTCCTGCCGCCTGTAGGGCGCACAGAAGGATGCCCGCCGCAATCGAGGTGGATATCTCATTGTAATAGTGCCTCCTCCTGCGTCCCTCGTCCATTAAGCCGTATGTCTGCTTGAAGATCAGTATAAGATAAGGGGCATCTGTAAGGTATTCCTTCACATGATTGGTTTGCAGCGGCCGCAGATCTGTGACCCATTGCGGATGCATTCGCTGGCTATAGTTGATCAGCTCCTCCTGCTCGACGATCTCTCGAATGGATTGCTTGAGATCTTGGCTCTCCACCACGCAGAATGTCCAGGGCTCGGTGTGAGCACCACTGGGCGCCGTTCCCGCCGCCCGGATGCAGTCCTCTATGACGCTGAGGTCTGGTTTTCGTTGGCTGCTAAAGGAACGAATGCTGCGACGTCCGCGGATCAGATTGTAGAAGACTTCAGCTCCCTTCGGATTGAGATTCTGGCCGGGAACGAAGGGAATGTGAGGCTTTTCCTCGAGAGCCGGTTGCAGTTCATTGGGGTCCTCGGGATCTTCAACTAAAAAAGTATTGAAAATGTGTCATAATTTTAACAAAAAATGTTTTTCAAATTTGCATTTGCATCAAATTTTATTGTAATATACGGGAGAAACCGAATAGTTTGAAGAACACAGTAAAGCCTATTTTTATCACTTCAAGTTCCGAATAGATTGTGGACGCTCATACCCTCTACAAGCTCCTCGTTGTCCAATGTGTATTTATGGGAGCTTCCTTTACGCCTGGCCAGCACATATTTGAGGATGCCCAAAAGGACCAAGCCAATGAGGCAGCTGGGCCAATGTTTAATCAACTTGGAGCTACCGAACAACGCCTCCATCTCCATGCTGCTCTAAACCGTAACTGTTTTTGTGGAGAAAGTGGAGCAGTCTGTCGCTCGCGCTCGCTTATCTGCCTTCCAAGTGGGTCAATGTCGTTGCTGATACGGATTCCAGTTCCACAGAGAGAGAGTGTGTGAGCTAGTGATCCACTCATTTGTTGTGGCAGCAGTAGGGACAGTGGCTGCCCTTTATGTGGTCACAAATCCTCGAGGGTCCTGGCTTCGCCGGGGGAGTAGGTGAAAATGTAGGTGAATTTGTAGGTGAATTTGTAGGTGCATTTGTGGGTGCATTTGTAGGTGAATTTGTAGATGAATTTATAGGCGGGTTGTATGGTTGCTGCATCTTAAGCTGATTGATCTGCTCCTGCACTGCATTCTTCTGTGGTCCGGCCTTCATGTGAACCAACTGCCTCTTGTGCACCTCCCTGAGGATTTCGATGATCCGCCACTTGGCATCGAAGTATATAAAATCCGGCGCGGCGGTTAGCTCCGTGCGAATCATATCGCACAGCATTTGCACTTGCTTAAAATTTTGATTCTTTGCCACCAAGGGATTATCTCTTTTATCTTCTAATTCAGCTTCTTTGCGATTCTCCGAGGGGGCGTAGGTCTTGTTATCCGCGCCACTAGCCCCCACTTGGCATCTCGAAGGAGCTTTGGAAGTAGCCCCCACTTGACTTCTCGAAGGAGCTTTGTAAGTGGCCCCCACTTGAGATCCCGAGGGAGCCTTGAAACTCGATTTAAGGGGTTTTTCTGTTCCGCCAGGGACGCTGTATATAGGATGGGCAATCATGAATTTTTCTTGCTCCTTAGCAGCGTTTGCGGATTCCTGTTGTTTAGCCGCTATATCCTGCTCTTCAAAATATTTGGAAACCGGGTTTGTCTTTGGAGGCGATACCGATGGATGCTCGCCACTGTATTTCATGGATGCCTGCTGCACCACAGGTGCAATAGGTTCGGCAACAGGTTCTACGATTTCCTGTGGCTTCGAGGTTTGAGCTGGCTTGGAACACGCATAACCTAAGAGCCGACACTCCGATACACAGGGCGAGCTTTCCAATCGAAACGGGCAGGTCAAATCGGTGGTTCTTAAATCCTCCTCGTCGCCGTAGTGGGAGGATGTAAGGGACACCTTCGAGCCTCTGGATGCGGCAGTTGTCTCCGTCGTGGCGTCTGTTACTCGCTTCTCCTGTTCGCTGATCTGCTTAAGTTTAGATGGTTTTCTGCCGTCTTTCTTGAAGGTGCGCTTTAGCACTTCTTTAGGAGAGCAGCATAATACGCCGGGAAAAGCGGCCAGCGGGAAGCCCGTAAAATTGTTCAGCCTATTGCCCGGCGAATCGGGAGGAGGTGGTGCTCTATACTGTGGGTTCTGCGAACTGGTACCCCTCTCTGCAGGGTATTGATTATAATCCGTGCATAGATATGGCACCAGAAAGAGGAACTCGTTGAAGAAGCGCATCGAGGGTGCAGGCACCTCCCCTTTGCTCCGGCGGGCGGCCTCAATGATCCTGAACTCCTGCTCGAACTGTTGGCGCAAATCCTCGATGCAGGATCTCAGCTGGAAGCCGGTCTTGCCGGGAATAGCTCTAGCCATGTCGTTATAGCAATCCTCAGCGAACTCCCTGTTGCCATAGTAGGAGTGCATCGGGTTGTAGAGGTTTTCGTGTTTGTAGTATAGCCGGATTAGCTTCCTCACATCATAGTCCTCCAGGGGCGCATCCTCTTGGTTTCGGCTCCTCGTTTTCTTAATTCTTTTACCAATTAAAGAGTAGAGAAAGCCCTTGATCTTCCGTGATATAAATTGAGATGGGGGCCTAGCGACGTCTGGTCTCTGGTTGCCGCTGGAGTTGTTGGGTGTCCAAGAGTGGCTCCGGAAGTTCATAGTTGAACGCCTGTAGGAGGATTGCCTGTGTTTTGGCAATCCGTCCATCTTCAGCAAGCTGGCGCTTTGGCGGCGTCGTCTTTGCGGCGTCCTCTTCTGTCGAGCGAATCAAGTTCATCAAGGGCAACAGCATTATTTTTATTGATTGGCGAAATTTTGTGGCATTATTTAGGATATAATAAAATGAATGAGTTACCTGAGAGGGAGTACTATGAAATGACGTGTTACACAAAGCCAAAGGCCGACATAGTCGCAGATTCTTTTCATTTTCCTTCCAACAATTTTGTGAATTATTTCAAATTTGAAGTGGTATTTGGTCATACCACTCCGCGCCATCAGCTGTTTCCAAGCCTGCCAACGCCTTCCAGCACTGGCCCCAGTGGCCTTACAGCGAAAGAGCGCGCGCGCGAGAGAGAGAGAGAAAGAGAGACACTAAACAAAAATAAGTTCCGTAACAAAAATTATAAATAAAAAATAAGGAAGTAAGCGTTTAACCGTCGGCCAGCCAAAAACAACAAGGCAGCGCTCCAAAAACTGACCCCATTTTCGGTTTACAGTCTCAGCATAAAATTTGAAATCAGATCGGAACAATCAGAGTCAGAATCGTGCAATTGGAACAGCAGCGGTGTGTGTGCGGGGGTGTTAATTAGCGGAAGACGGCAATTTATTGAACGCGGAAAAAAAGAGAGACAGCCGGACAGACAATCAAAACTCCCATTGGACACGAAAGCGAAATTAAAGTGCCGCTGAATGGTGTGCAGCCGAATGATAGTGCGAAAATTGCAATAAATCAATGTGGCGACGGAAGCAGTGACCACAACAAAGAGAGGAAGACTTAACGGGAAACCCGTAACAAAGAGGCGGCGGCGCTACGGAACTCTACTTCGCGTATCACTAATTTCCTAGTTTAATTGCTCGCAAAATGGACGAGGTCTTCAGCCTGCACATGGAGAAACTGGATGTCTACGATGGCAAGTATTTCGGAAAATTCCGCTTGTTAATCCGTTAAAATGTAGAGTAAACATTGGGTCTTTAGGTGGCAAAGAAACTCTGATTAGAAAAATATGTAGGTGGAGTTTGTTTATCGATAAAAACGATAATAATATTTATATGTACAGAGTTATTTTATAGATAACAAATTTTATTCTTTGGGAAAATGTGGTTTATTGAGTTTAAAATGATCTAAAAAAGCATAAATATGGCCTTTAAATTACGCTGAGGAAGTAAAAAACTAAAACAAACAAGTTCACATTTATGTGGAAGACCCCCATAGGTTTATTAACATTATTTCTTGTTATAATGCAATCAGAAACTTAATTTTAAACTTATTACTAGGGTTAAGACTAAACATATTCGCATTATCCTCGGGGATTTCGCTTAAAACTTGCATGTTACTAGACTTATTAATGGAATCAGCAGTAAAACCGACTTAAAAACAGGTGAATAGTATAAAGTAGATCAGCAGCAGCTCCTCATTAGTCATTGTCATCGGGATCCGGTCCGGCGAGTATCTCCTCAATAATGCGGTGGCCGTCCTCCGTCTTCTCGCCTTGGATGATCAAGTCCCGGAGTGTCGATATGTGCTTCTCGCCCTGCTCGATTTGGACCTTTAGGGTGTCGTTTTCGCGGCGCAGGTCGTCTATGCGCTTCTTTCGCTCCTCGGCCGATTTCTTAGTCTTCTCGCGTGTGCGTTGCACGGCCTGTTTTGAAATTAATAATAAATCAATATAGTGTCTGTCTATTTTCGGGGTACTTCTGGGGGCCCAAGCAACATGTTGAAACATATTGTTTTTCATCTCTCTCTTCTGTTTCGCTCTGGCAACCAAAATAACTTACCTCATTGTTTTTCTGTCTTTTCCGTTGGTACTCCGGATCGTTGACGGCTGGACTCATTGGGGCATCGCTATCTCGCTTGCTGCTGGACGCTCCGTTGGCATTGGCAGTTCTCTTCTTGGCCGGCATCCTGTCCGTGATAATCCTGATTTGTATTTAAGAGTTTTTTTATGTTTTTTTTTATAAATAACTAGCAAAAAGATGCAGCGACGGACGTGTTGTTGTGAAATTACACGCCAAACAGCTGTTCGACCGCCTGGCAGTGTTGGCAGGTGCGCCACACAAACCCCAGCAAACAATTGCGGTATTACTAAATTAAACTTGAAATTCAAAACTAAAACTAGGAATGATTTGCAACCCGATCATCAATAGCTCTGGAATAATATTATTAAACACCTGTCAACCACACAACCCCACAAATTTTTCGTTTGCTCAGTATATTGTAGCAATACGTTATTTTTATTATTTATCAACTGTTTATAAAATTTGTTTGTAAAGACTGATTTCCTGTATGTAGCTGTAGTTGCAATCTGAAATTAAATTAAATGAAATGTAATACGTAATAGTCAATAAATGTTCTGAATAAGCAAGAGTTAAATTTTTCATCGTACCAAAAGAAAGAAAATATCGGAAGACCTGTCAGAACTTCACAACACTGGATCTGTGATTTATTTGCAACCGGCTTAATTTTTGCGATTGAATATCCGTGCAAAATGTCTTCGCCTGCGCCGAAATCACCTGAGCTGTCGGACAAGAGCAAGAAATACGACAGACAAATCAGGTAATGTTGGGCTTTCGGCTAAGGAAAGTGACATTTCGCTAATGTGTGCCATTATTTAGGCTGTGGGGCGAACATGGACAGACGCTTTTGGAGGCGGCCACCGTTTGCTTGGTGAATGTCACTGCCGTGGGCTGTGAAACAGCCAAAGGATTGGTACTTCCCGGAATTGGTGGCTTCACGGTGGCCGACGGTAGCACCGTCAAGGAGGAGGACCTGGGCAACAAGTGGGTGGCGACTCCATAAAAACACAGAAAACTCCTATTTTATGCTTCGCTTCTCTGCAGTTTCTTCCTGGATCAAACCTATTTGGGCAAATCCAAGGCTCTGGCCTGCATGCAGCTCCTCCAGGAGCTCAATCCCGACGTGAACGGCGACTATGTGGAAGAGAGTGCCGACTTTATACTGGCCAATCGCCCCAACTTCTTCGACAGCTTCGATTTGGTCATTGCATCCAATCTGAATGAGCAGACTTTGCTCCTCCTGGCCGACCGCTTGTGGGAGGCTAATGTTCCACTTCTCTACTGCCGCTCGCTGGGAATGCTGGGCACCATACGCCTGCAGATACGTGAACACTGCATCGTAGAGGCGCATCCGGATAACCGACAGTTTGATCTGCGTCTGGAGCATCCATTCGATGCTCTGCGAGAGCATCTTGATGGCACAGAGGTGACCGGCAAGGTGCCCTGGCTGCTGGTGCTGCACAAATACCTGACTGCCTGGCAAAAGCAGCAAGCGAATGGGACGCAAACGCCGCGCACATACAAGGAAAAGAACCAGCTGCGCGACACCATCAGGGGCGAGATGAAGGCGGATGAGGAGAACTACGAGGAGGCCATTAAGGCGGTGAATACGGCTTTCGGGGCAGGACAGATTCCCACAGGCCTTAAAGCCATTTTCGAGGATGATGCCTGTGAGCAGCTGAACAAGAAGGTTCTCTTTACCTACACCACCCATTTTTTTGCGCACAAATCTTACTAATTCAGTTTCCCTCACAGAGCAACACCTTCTGGATCATGGCCAAGGCCCTGAAGCACTTTGTGGTGCACGAAAACCAGGGATATCTGCCCCTGCCTGGCGTTCTTCCGGATATGACCGCCAACACGGACTCGTACATTGCCCTGCAACACATTTACCGCCAGCAGGCGCTGCAGGATGCCGATCAGGTGTACCACAAGTGCCAGGACTACCTCAAGCAGCTGTCCCTGCCCGCCGACAGCATTGATGAGCGTAGTGTGCGTCTGCTTTGCCGTGAGGCAGCCGGCTTGGCAGTCGTACGAGGCACCCGCATTGCGGAGGAGTACGAGAAGAGCTGTCGCCTACTGCCACTGGGTGAGTGTCTTTCGGAAAGCCTTTTAACCATTCCAATACATTCATTTCGTTCCCCTCTCTCCAGTTGAGGACAACGAGCTGCAGGGCAACCTCACGGCCTACAACTTTGCACTGCGCGCATATGAGCGTTTTCTCAGCGAGTGCGGTAACATTCCTGGCGAGTGCACCGTGGAGCAGGACATTGGGCGCCTAAAGACTATCGCCGCCAAGATGCTGGGCGACCTGGGCATGCATGCGACCATCAGCGACGACGTCCTACACGAGATCTGTCGCTACGGCGGTGCTGAGTTGCATGCGGTGTCTGCCTTTATAGGTAATGTTTCGTGGAATTTACATTTGGTACGTAGCTAACTTTGCATTAATCCGTTCCAGGTGGCTGTGCTGCCCAGGAGGTGATCAAGGTTATTACCAAACAATACAAGCCCATTGATAATACCTTTATATACAATGCCATTACCACTGAAAGTGTTACATTGAAGCTATAAATGAATCGTGTTTATATATTGTTTCTATCATTATTTAACTTTCTTGCTTTCGGCTGGTGTCCTGTAATTCTTTATGTAGAACCTTCCAAATAGTATGACTAAGGGCACCAAGTAGATGAATTCCACAATGAGAAAACCAGTGCCGTATTCGCAGCCCCTCAAAAAAGCCTGTCCTGACCATAGCAGGCCAATGGCGAACTGTGTAAGCTGGAGGCCAGTCAAGTAGCGCTTCCACCACAGGAACTTCTGGATGCGAGGGCCCAGCGCACTCAGCGCATAATAGCTGTACATAATGATGTGCACGAAGGAGTTTATTGAGCCCACCACATATGCTGTACGGGAATAAAGCCGGATAAAGACATTTAAAGGAAGTGGAACACTTTAAAGGCGGAGAGAAACTCACTCGAGCCCGTTGGCAACCACTTGACGCCAATCCAGCACATGACGAACATGGAGCTATGATGGTACACATGCAGGAAGCTCAGCTGCCTCCATTTGTGCCGCAAAATGAAGAAGGCCGTGTCGACGAATTCGAGTATTTTCGAGATGTAGAACCACCAAAGGGCCGCGGCAATCTGTTTTACAAAGGGGGATACAACCCTCTCAATTTGATTCTGTCAGCCGGCCTGCGGGCCATGAATAGTTCTCTCTTTTTTTTCAGCCAATACCCTTGCAGAGAGCATGATTGAACCCAGATTGACTGGCATTATTGATTAACTGCAAAGTCAGGCCTTGAAACTAGATATTTTGTAAGTTAACTAACTAAACTTGGATGAGGAATGGTTATGGCGGTCTGCCAACATTCTTAACCAGCATCTGTTGGTGGTAACTGATGCAATCTGATGGTAATCATGGGAATTACTTCTCTGCAAGGGTATTTCAGGCTTCGGATTTAAGAGTTTCTTCAACTATAGCTCCTCTTCTTCATTTTTTCAGTTCGCCACCAACTTACACGCATTTCATGTGGGCTATAGCTCACCCGACACGGCTGACAGGCGAAGCTATAGTCGAGGGCCCACGATGCCGTGAGGAGCTCCAGGCAGATGTGGGCATTGAGCAGGACCATGGCCACACTGTGGCAGAACAATGGCGCTCGCAGCTGCAGCGGCTTGTACCTGTGGGTGTCCAGCAGTGTGGGCGTTTTGTAATGGCTGACGGATGGATGGTTTGACCTCACCTGGCAGCCCATTTGGGGCCAAGGCGGGCCATCAGCAGATAGAGGGCGAGTATGGCGGCGACATTCCAAGGCGATTGCACCAATGGCCACGTACGCGTCCGCTCGTCGGCCAGCTCCTCGAACGGATACCGATAGCTGCCAATTGTGGTTTCGTTGCCATGGTGCGCCATTGGAGAATCTCCGGATGAGACTGACTAAGGCGGCACTCGGACTAGCGGCTCATATATACGCTTCTTGGCCCTGATAGCTCTGTTGATGCGTTGTTGATGGTTGATGGTTTTCCCCCCCATATAATTAAATGTCACCGCTAGAGCATGAAAGTTTATGCAGGTCGGGGTTTTGCCTCGTAAGTTTTCACTTAAGACGCTGTGAATGATTGTGTTCAAAGTCAAGATTTTATTTTTTGTCGCTTAAACCAAGTTTAAATGGCATTTTAAATGGAACAGTCGATTATTGTTAATGAGTTAAATGTGTGGTGGAAGTAAAACACAGATAATTCTAAGATTTAATGTGTTTATGAAACAGGCAGCTTGTTAGGATATTATTTTTTTATGAAAGTCAAAGACATGCATACATTTCCGTGTTTATTGTAATATTTTAGTTAAATTTAATTTTTTGGCAGCTTACAAGATTTTAATTTAAATCAAAATATATTTAAGAGTGTACTGACTCAGGGATTTTATCATAATTTATAGGGAATCATTGCCACTTCTTTATTTCTTCCCCGTGCTGGATTTTTCAACTTTAACCATTCGCTGGCATTTCAAATGCAGGCATCAATATCCTTTGTTGTCGATTTCGCATTTATTTCAACTCCATTGAAATCTTGATTAAGCAGATGCATTCATTTTTCGATTGCCTCTTAATCAATGAAGCATTAAATATAGTTACACACGTATATATCTTTTGTGGCATCGTATCATCAATATTGAAAAGTGCAATTGCCATTGGAGAAGCAGTAGCAGGAGCAGGAACAGGAGGTGCAGCAGGGATAACAAGGAAAACAATTGGAAAGCACAATAAAGTGTGCAACGTGAGAGAGGTCTGCCAATGGTGATGGTGATGGGCATGCCTGAAGGAGGGGGAGTGAAAAAAGCCAAACCTGAAAGCCAAAAACGAAAAGTAAACTTTTCACTAAGACGTTGCTAGAGAGAGTGTAGCCATCTCCAAAAAAATACACTACGTTGGAGGGATGTTAAGCTTGTTTACTAGTTAAATTATTTGGAAATGTATTTTTTTTTTTATTTTAACAAATTAAATCGAGTATTAAATACTAAAGTTAATGAACAATAAGGCGCTGGATACAATGTCCTTCGGCCTGCTATTTGGAAATTAAGGCAAAGATTATAAGTTTATTTAGCAAAATGTTATTATATTCAAACAATTTGACCATAATGTGTCATACACTTTTTTAAACAAAGCTCGCCTCATTTAATAGTTAAAGTTTGGCCTTCTGAGTCATTAATGTTAACCTTTAGAATATAGAATTGTGTGCCGAAAAAAATATATACAAAATTAGTAGTACGCTTAAAAGTGTGCCTATTTCATATTATAAGGTTAAAGGAGAAGGAATTTCATGCTTATCAAACTCTATAAAGAGATATTTATGATATAATTACTATTTTCCAGTTTCTAATAGCGCTTTGTGTTAAGTTTTATTATTATTTACTTGAACATATTTTATTCCCTACAAATATAGTGTGTTTCCATTTCGATTTGAACTTAAAACTACGACATCAGTTGTTCGCCCTTGGCGCTGTTAGATGTTTGCGCTTTTCGCTGGCTTTTGGCCCTTTCATGTCTCCGGCTTCGGCTCCATTTTCTATTATTGTTTTCTTTATTTGTATTACAGTACGTGTTTGCACCTAGGGCACTTTGTGCTGCTGCTGCTGCTGCTGCTGTTTACATTTCGGATGCCATAGGAGCAGCTGCGTCCAAAGGGTTGAACATCGACATCGGGGCAGACTTCTCCACTTCCGCCATTGGATGTTTGCATTATTATTATTTTGTAAGCCTTGTTCCGGGCACCCGTAAAGCGCAATTGTATCGCCCAGTTGACCGCAGAAGTTGGACCCCTTTTTGATGGGCTCAATCATGGGGTTTTCGGGAGTGCTTTCAACCCCATTCCATTCCGAATCAAGCGTCAATTTTCATTAAAATAATGTCACAATTTAGCCTCGAAATGGGTTCTATTCCGGCCTCTGGTCCCCTCTGTGTGGTTAACCGCCTGGCTTTGCCCCATCATCAGAGGAGGCAGCACATGTCCTGCGGCTACGCATGTCCTGTGTGCCAGCTTCCTGCACTTCCCATTTACTCCTTCTATCCGCGTGCTTACGTATGCGTATAATTAAGTTAGTGTGATTGTCATAATCAGCCCCTGCACAATATATTCGTATTTTCGATTTAGGAATGGGAAATATTTTTTAAATTTATGGGGAAATGGTAAAAGAAATTTGTTGAGTTATTTAAACAATTAAATTTATATCCAAAAGTTGGCAAAAAAAAATTTTTAGTTTGATTTATATTTTATTTTTTATTTGCTAAATTTTAAACTGATTTAAGTTCAATATATTATTTCATTTGACAACTAATATAATATTTATTAATCATTCTTTAAGCTTTTTAAAATAATCCCATCACAATTTCATTAATTTGAAACCTATCGTAGTAATAGCTTTTTTCGATTCCACCCATCTCAATAACCTATACCTTTACCACTGCAGTTTTCGGTGCCCCGGCGTATTGTAAACGAAGCTGTTGGCCAATGGCAAATATATTTGGATAGATGGATGTCCGGATGCCTAACTGATGTTATTTCGTCGTGGTCCCTCCATTTGGCATTTCTGAATACCGATGCATTCAACCGTTCACAGGGCACTGAATAATTTGGTTTACTGGAGGAGGACAGAGTGTGGGGCTTGAGGGGGAGAAAGTGTGTGTTGGTTTGAGGGGCAGCTCAGTTCAGTTTGAGTTCAGTGGGGCAGAGGGTGGTGTTGGTTCATCGTGCTGACATTGTCGCCCCGAGTGGATCACGTGGTTTATTAAATAGATTACGGTTTTGTGCCGCACAACTTCATGCTGCACATTGTACTAGACAAATGTTGAAAGTCCCTCTGTAACACTTAGGAAAAAAACTAGAGAAACTCTCCTTTTTAAATTTAATTCAAATCGAATATATTTTAAGGGTGGATTTTAAATTAATAATAACTCTGTTCAAGCTAAATTCGAGAAGCCAAAGTTGGAATTTTAAGAACGAATAGGAATATATTCTAACTTCCTTGTGAATTTCTTTGAGAAGACCAGAAATTTGCCTTTATTTTCGATGATCAATTTTAGGACAAATTAAAGTTTAAATAATTCATAACTTGGCCAAAAATACATTAAAATCAATTTGGAAAGCAGTTCTTTGTTAGTTTTTATTAGGTTATAAAATCTGTATACCAAATTACAGAAAATAAAAAATTAAATTTTTTGTCAATTTTTGACAATTTTGATGATGTTACCCCTTACAAAATTTTCAAAAAATTATTAAATTTTTTTTCTTCTTAATCATGGCTAGATCAATTCAGCTATTCATGCTGATCAAGAATATATATGATTTATAGGGTCGGAAATGACTCTTTCGATAAGTTTTAAGCTTCTAAACACAATTAGAATGCACTAAAAGGGTCTACTTTTAGAGGGTTTCCTAAATGATTTTATTTACTTTTACAAGTTTCTAAATACTGAAATAACATTTTTAAAAATTGGTTTTAAATTATTTAATATAGTTTAATATAATTTCTCTTTTTTCAGTGCCCTATGTCAACGCTGGACTACTGTCAGCGTGCTCCATTGTCACCAGCAGTCGCATGCATGACGAATTCATGGTGGTTCATTGCCGTTTTATCATCTTTGACCCCTCGCCGGACCCTGGCATGCAGGCACATACATAACTGCGGTCAAGGGGGCAAAGTTGAAGGGTTGAATACAAAAACATATAGACAATATGCAAAACTTTGTTCAGCGGGCGATAAGAATTGCATTGACAATTTGATGTGACTAAAAAAATGTGCGGGGAAATAAAAAACACAAAACCAAAGATGGGATATTCGTATCTTTTTTTTAAACATTTTTAAAAGGCTTTAAATTTGTTGTTTAATAATTAAATATAATATTCAAAGCACTTTTCACAGCAATTTTTCTTTAGTAAAAAACGTATTTAGAGTAAGTAAGAGCAAATAAAATAGAAAAACCAATGACAGCTTCTCAATAACCACAATTTTGATTTGCAATGAAATTGCTGGCTTTTCGACATTTATGAAATAAACATTTATAATGCAGCCCCATAACTGGGCAGACAAATGGATGAGCTGGACTGGAATACAAAAATAAATATCATTCTCCTTGCAGGGATTGCCTGTACCCAAAGGAATGGACACATTGCACTGCCGGTTCGCCGCCGCATCATTATATCAATATTCTTGTGTATTGACAGCGGCGAGCAATTGATGTCAGTGACAAAGGGGAAATATCATCAAGCAAGTCAAGCTGCCATCGTGAATGGTGCCTTCTTCCTACCAGTTTTTCCAGGCATTTCTTTCACTCAGAGAAAGAAATTTCATAGTTTAATATTGAGTAAAAAAATATTTATTTAATAATATTATACCACAAATAAATATATATACATTTCTATAATTAATTTGTAGTTAAAATATTTCATTTAAAATGTATTCTATAATTTTTTCTTCAAGTTTTTTGACTCCTGTTATTGTGATTTTCTTGTTGCTATTTTGCGGGGGATTATTGAATGCGAATGACCTGACCCAATGGCATCTCCTTTGGCTTCCTCCGCTTGCACTCCTCCTCCGACAAGCCATTGATGCTGTTGTCCTGTCGATGTCCATCCACTGTCGACTCGAATCGCTTTTTGTGTTTACTCGCATTTCCTGCACATTTCCGGCTCAATGGGAATGTGGCAAACTGTGTCCTGCCCCCTCCGAAGCTTGCCGAGGCATGAGGAATTGTGGCCATGATTGGTAGAATACCTTGGGCTTCGTCTATGGCATCCCCAGCTACAGGTTTAATTTAAATTGAGGTACAATTGCTTTTGTTGGCTTTCTGATTTTGTGCCGAATTTTTTCCTAAGAAGTCATAAAAGGTATTTAAATATTCGAATTTATATTATCAGCGAGATAAATACCTAACAAAAGTCGTTGCTCTGCACATAGAATGCATCAAAAGAAAGCCATCACTTCTCTTATGTGAATCATTTGTCTCTTTGCGTCTTCCTTTTTCCCAGTTGGCAGGTGCAACATACTTTTCCTGTCCCACCTTTACCTTGCTTGCCATCACCCATACGCCACGTTGTCGCATTGCCTGGCTACGCGTTATTTACAAAACATTTGTCATGGCTTTGGCTCGTTTAGATCGGAAGTGGAATCTGGATGAGGGAAAGGGGTTGTGATAGGGATGGGGATGAGGATAATGCCATCTGCTTGGCTGAACGAGTATCGAATGCACTTTGGGGGGGGGGGGGGAGACAACCTCAGGGCAAAAAGGGGAAGAGAGTGAAATTAATGGTTTGCCACTTTGTCATCACGGTTTGAAAGTCAATTTGGCATTAGATTGGTTGGTTTTTTTGGGAGAAGAGAAGATCGGGATATATTTGTCTCCATGATAGAAGTAAAATAAGGAAGGAAAATGCAGTTAAGAGGTATCTGATATGGGGTACTGGGTAACTTAAGGTTTGTGAAGTAAATTCAAAGAAAGAATACTAACGCACATTGTTTAATTTTTATAATAACAAGCAATATATAATAATAAATATATAATAATAAAATCTAGCGGAATTCTAAAGATGTTTCTCAGCAAATTTGGCTGGAAACATGTTGAGCAACATTTTGTGTTGCTGTCAGCAACTTATTGATGCTTATCATAAATATCAACTTGCAGTTTATTTTATTATTAAATAAATACCAAAAAATATAATTAACTTATTAAAAAATCTTTCAAATTGAATATTTTTCTAATATATAAGCCCTAAATTCCTCTAACCAATACAGAAATTCAACACTTGCACAATTAAAGTTGATTAACTGCATGTCATTTGAACTCCAGTTCGACCATCTAGAATTAATTCCCTTTCTAGCTGAAATAAATGTTTATCCAATAAACAATTAGTTTAATTTCCAAAAACCCCCAAGAACTTTACCATCTTGTCTTGAAGCTTTTCATTACTTTAAGCCAAACAAAGTTAGTACAACAGCAAAGAGCCGGGTACTCCCCCCTTATCTAGTTCTTGGCTTTATCCCTGCGTCAAATTAATTAAATTGAGCCAAGAAAATGTACAAACACGTCGTACATGTATTAGTGGGGATGAAACACAAGGCAGCTTTGGCCGCAATTTTTAATTGCATTTTAATGACTTTATTCCGCTGAAATATGCCGGTACACAGAGAGCCCATTAAACTGATTAATCTCAGCCATTGACACCTCGAGGCTCTAATTAAAGTGGTTCGAGCCAAAAGGATATGTTTCAAATCATAACTCGACAGGGAACGATATAAGCCCCAGAAAAAAAGGGCAGAAAAAAAAAGAAATGCAACTTTCTATTGAGCTGGCTGTCTGTCAAAAGAGAAAATACTATATATACATATATATTTCTATATAGTGAAAAAAGCAATGGCCATAGAAGCATGTGGCATGTGGCATGAACAGAAAGTAAGTCCGACAATTGGCAGTTTCACAAAATAACTTTGTTGCTGCCGCTGCTGTTGCTGCTGCTGTTGCTGCTTGCTGCTGCCAGTAGTGGCCCAAAATAGCCGACACAGCATATATAACTAATACTCCCAGTTGGCAGCCTGACCACAGACCAGCCATCCGGCCAAATATCTAACCGAAAAACCACCCCAAAGAGCCACCCAATATCCCAATACCCCCCCACAAAAACCCCAACAGAACCAACCGATGGACAATAAAACAAATCGAATAGAACTTCATTTTCTACAACAATTTTTTTTCGTTCACTCGCTTTTCTTCTCGTTTTTCACGGATTTTCCGGGCCAAAGGGAGCTGGCGAGACGTGTTCGGTTTTATGTTGTCGCTTGTGCTGTGTGAAAATGGCCATAAAATGTGCAGGGGGGGAAATCAGTGTTTAATTAAGTTATAAAAATGTTTTGGTCATTTAAGTCCGCGGCCAAGAGAATTTGCGGCTTCGACTCAATGAGAACAAATGGAATGGAAACTAAGCTGAGGATTAGGCTTAAATAATCAGGCTTTTCTTGATGTTTCTTATGGAGAGAATTTGAAGGAAATTAATTTAAGGCAAAGGTAGGCAAAATAGAAATGAAGGAGTTTTAAATTCAAAAATATAGGGCTTAAATTATAGATTAAAATTGTGTAAATATTTAAGCTGAGAAAATATCTTGAAAGAGGATGTTTCTCTTTGTTTTAATTCCTTAAAAACCTCTTTAAAAATATGATAAAAAAATTGTTTTTAAATATTTTTGGGTAAATGTGAAACTGAGTGAGATTCGCAAAATATTTTGCTTTACTTTTAAAGCGTAGCTTAAAGTTAATAAATTTATTATAACTTTTTTCTAGCCTTTTTACTTGTTTTTTTAATCATTTTTCCAGGACCTTAGCCTAGTGTTGAATGACTTAACTAAAGCTTGGAGACATATTTTCAAGACGCATTCCAGGTCATAAAGAAAAACGTGCAGAAAAAAGTGTTGCATTTTTTTCAGGCGGCACTCAAAAATTGCTTACCACCATAGCAGCAGGCATCCTGCATTCTTTTTACTTTTTTTTTTGTATTTTCTTGCCAGTTTTCTTTATTATTATGGAAAGGAATATTTATGAGCGTTTATGTATGCCCTGGATTTTTACTAAATAATAGTGGAGGGTATATTGTTTAAAAGAATGAGAGATGTATTTTATTTCCTCATAAAAATGTATATTACGTTAAGAGCCAGTTTTCTTAAATTCAATCTTAAAAAATCGATCAAAATATAAAATTTTCTTATAGACAGATAATTTATACTGGGTATTAAAATGGTCTCTTTGTTTTCTATATATGAAACTCGTATGAGCTGCAGCAGCTTACTTATTCTGCAACTTCTTCATCCGTTTCCTTATGCGAATGTGCATGCTTAAGCTGCTTTTCCACGCACACACACACATGCAGAGGAAAAGCGATGGGTGGTGGGGGGAAAACTAAGGGAAAAAGTGGGGAAAACAACACATTGAGCTGAGCTTAACGGCTGGCGCATAAGTTTCAAAGTCAGCATGGAAGGTCCGAGTCTCAGTTCGACTGTCTTGCAACTTTTGCCAAGTCGTCGTCTTTTGGCTTAAAATAGTTCTAAACACTGAAATAAATAAAGTAGAATTTAAAATTACTAGTAATAAAAAGAAAAAAAGAGTATTTATAAAAGAAACAAAACTTATATAACGTTAAAAGTGTGCTTATAGTTTTTAGAGTATTTATTTAGCAAAGGATAACAGCTGAGCATATTTTTTCTCTTGTTTAATTTAATTTAATTTTTATTGAAGTTATATAAAATTGTGAAATGTTTTTAAATACGTTTCTATGCGAAATATTTCATTATATATTCTATTAAAAATATAATAATATCCTTTGCCCAATTTAATGTAGTTTATTTTCTGTGTAGAACTTGGGAATAGGATTTAGGAGTGGAGTTGGGGGAAATTTATCTGGGCACGTCGTCTGTGTATTTCAAATGCAATTCATTGTGCTCCTTTGTGTATGGGTGTGTGTGTGTTGCTTTATGTCCAGTCTGTTGTGTTTGTGTTACCAAAATCCCAGTGCGAGTGGCTGAGAAATACCCAGCTTTGGGGCGCTGCGTTTGCACTTTGGGAGACTCTTTTAAACGCCTCTCGAATACACGCATGTTATGCTGCAATTTTCAACAAGGCCATTGTCCTGGCTTGGTGCTCGTAAATCTTTTGCTTTATCCTTATAGCTCACAATATTCACCATCTGCATTCTTGAATTTATTTCAAGAATTTAGAGATGCGTTTGCTTAATATATTTGTGGGGAAAACTGGGAGAAAAGATACAAATAATATTTGAATTTCATAAACTAAATATTCCCCAAACTATCAGTGAGTTTATATGATAAATTGATAGAGTCGGGGGAGTATTTAGCTGAAAATGGTTGATTAGGTTAATTTATATTGGTTGAGGGGGGATTTCGAGAATTTATTATATATATATTAATGAATTTGCTACCTAATTTCGATAATATTTAAATTACTCATATTTAAAGCCTTAAATATAATATTATATTATTTGTATCTTCAAGCTTCAACTTGAACACAACAACCGCCAAGATGCTGGGGTAAAGGCAATTTCAACTTTGTTTTTACCCACTTAAACTTTAGCATTCACTGGATTTACTGGCTTAACTTTTCATAAATTTAATTTGAAGCCCCCGAACTTCGGGTTAAGGCCTTGCGCCTCGTCAAGGATGCAATGCAAATGAGTTGCAGGCTCAACCGCGGGATGCGTAATTACGATGGGCATGCGAAGTGTTTGATTGAGCGAAATTGGCTCCGGATGATGGTAATCGAATTTCAATGGAATTATATTGCAACGATGATGCCGATTATGATGATGATGATGATTATGATGTGCGGTTGAGGACATCCTTGTCGTCTTCTTGGCCAATTGAGAGAGGTCAGAGGTGTGCAGCTAATTGGTTTGCTGTTTGAAAATTAATTCAAGCCTAATTATTGGCTAACAGACACACAATAAACGCAATTATAATTACGCAACAGCAGCTGCGGCAGCAACAAAAGCAGCAATTAGGCATGCATAATGCATATATTTGCATTTTGCAGCTTCGTCACTGTCATAAACAACATTTGCCATGTTTCTATTTGTTGTTTATTGCTTTTTTTTTGGTAGATTTGTTGTTTGTTGATGATGGTGTTTGTTTTTTGGTGTTTTTGGCTTAATTAATCTGTCAACAGTTTTTTCTAGGGGGGTGGCTAGGCGTACAAATAGCGTAAATATGAGTTCGTTTTCGCAATTTAGTTGTGTCATCAATGCATTTGCAAGCCAAATTGCAAGTTTAACAGTTTAAATATGAATGGAAATTATTTAATTGCAATTACTAGTGGAGATAGTTATAAATTTTTGGATTTATTGGGGCAGAAACAGCAGCTTCTTTGAAGAGAGGCCTAGAGATCCTTAAAGCCTGTTCAGCTAACCTTGTCAAAAAGTATTTGTTATCGGTTCTCTGCTGCTTTATTTTTATATTTTTAATCAGCAAAATTCTTTATTTGTTTTAAGAAAATATATATTCTCTAACATTTAACAGAATTAGAAACTTAAAAGTAAATATTAAGAGGATTTCCAGTCTATTAAACAAGTTTAATAATTGTTATAAACGAAACAAAGACCCAAATAATGCATAAACTAATAATAAACAAATGGAATTAAATTTTCCATTAATAAAAATATTTATTTAACAATTTTCTCTATCCATTTTAATACACTTCTTGACCATAAATCATATTTAAATAAACAAATCTCAGTTCCTGTTTGAGGAATTTGCATAAATTACAACTATTCCTCAGACAACTTTAAGCTAGTGGAAAATGCTGGCTGCCCTAAAGCTGCTCAGCATATTTAAGCTAATAAACATCAAAGTTTATGCAACAATTCTTTTGAGTTTCACCTGTCAAGCGCACCTGCCCACGCCCACCCAAACGCACAGCAGACGACACAAAGGCAAACATATTTACGCAGACACAGAATGCATAACTTTTGGTTTTCGGTTTGACATTTTGTGGTTAGATTTTAATATGTGGCAAAGTGAATGAAAAGTTACGCAGAAACCGGAACCGGCAAGATGGCTAAATGCATTATGCCACAGTGGAAACTTTGCCCAAAAGACCAGCCCCCTCCCCCCAACGCCATTGTATACAGTACAGCCCCTACTTTATGGCATCCCCTAAATGCTATCAGTGGCAGATGCTGTGGATGTGTGTGTTGTTGGCATGTGCAAGGGTGCAAGTGCGGGTGTGTATGTATGTGGTTGTTGGGCAAATTAGCATTCTTGCCACCAGAAATTTGGATGCGTGTGTGTTGTTGTTTGCGTTGCACGCTTCACTGTCCCCACTGTCTGGCATTGTTTGGTGTTTGTCTCTGCAGAGAAGATGCAGTACACTGAGAAAATACTTTAGTTAGTAAATTAGTTATTAAGTTTTCTAATTACATATCAAATTTCATTTTGATTGGATGAGAAATGCAACTTCTAGAAGAGTTTAAACTTTCCCTCTGGCATTAACTTCGCTTGCAGCCCCAAAACATATGCTATAATTTTCGATTAACCAAAGAGCAAATTTTATTTATATAAAAAATATGTAAAATACACATTTCTTTCAGTGTCTTTAAGGCAAGGCTTAGGCTGTCAGCGAGCTGCAGCTTAAAGCCTTACACCGAAGCCACTGGTGCGACCACATGGCGGATGCGTGACATTGCATAACTCACTTTGTCGAAGTAGCAGGAGAAGGGATGGGTTGGCGGGGTTTCTAGGGGTCCTGAGTGGGTAAATTACAACTTGGGAAAGCATCACCTCCCCCAGCCTCCCCTCAGGCCTTCAACTGGGGAAACTTTGTCTTGAGAGTTGAAGTTGACGTTGCAAACCCCAAAAAACTCCGCCTACCTTCCACTTTCCTCCAAGTAGTGCAACAAGCAAATGCATAGCAACTTTATTAAAAAGTCGTAAAAGTTATAAAAACTACTAAAAGCAATGGGTAATAAGTTATTGTTGTTTTTCTTAATAATACCGCTGTTATAACTGCTGCAAAGGTGGAAACTTTTTCCCACCGTGTTGACAATGTGCAATGTCGAAATACGCCAAGTGCAAATGGAAAATGCTAAAAGAAAGAGATGGGGGAAAAAACTGGGAAAAGTCTTCTGTGTAATTTGATAAGTGCGATACGCACAGCAAGTAAACTTTATTGTTCGCCGTTTTCCCTGACATTTTCCCTACAATTTTCCCTCCATTTTCTCTCCACTTTCCCTTGCATTTGCCTTACCTTGTCATGATTTTGGCCCCGGGAGCGTTTGCCAAGCGCATTATTATCGAGGTACAGTTGCGATTGCGTTTGCCAGTGTTGCCTTTTGCATCTGTGTGGCGGAAACGGAAGCTGGCCTGTGAAATGGTACAGGAAATGCACTGAGAAAATATAAAATGGAAGTTTAATCAGGAAATTAAAAGAAGAATTAAGAAAGAATTAATTTGTTGCAACTCTCTTCTGTTTTTAATCTTCTCTGTATTTATTTATTTAGCTCTTCTTTTTTGACTACAACATAAATAAATTAGTAGAAATATTTAAGGCAATTTCCTGCTTAATTTTCCCTTGTGTGCATCCAATTTGCTGAGCTGCTTTTGTGTGGGCATTGTGACTGCTGTGGGTTTCCTTTGGAAATGTCATTGTTAACCGGCTGGTCAAACGTTTGCCGTGACTCTAGAATCGCAATACCACGGCAAGGATTGCATGTAGTATTGCCAGGATCATGTGGATGGCTGAGCGGCTTAGGCGGCTGCTGTTGGCATAACAATGCACCGGCAACGACCAACCGGCTATGGAAAATGTTTATGATATGTAAGCATCTTCATTACAGGTTTCCTGCTGCTGTCACGGCCACAAATCCTTGCATTCAACGGGCTGCAGCCATTAAGGGATTCTTGAAAGTTTGCCCAAGCAGCTGCCGTTTGTTGCAAGTTGCAAGTAATAATTGCACTCGCGGTTAAGCACACACACAGGGAATACTGCCCCCGAACTCACACTCACCAATATGGTGATGGAGATAAGATGCAATGCGATGAGTTACGTTACTTTGCAAGCACTTAAAAATCGTAAACACTTGAAAAAAGGGGACAATTTATGATTTAATATTGAATTTAAATTGCAAGCATCAATTATACTTTCTGAGTTTCGATTTAATAACTTATAAAATACCAGTAAAATTTAAGAATTATTGCCTGACTGAGGCTGATCAAGAAAATTGATTTTTTAAATAGAAACAAAGTAACATTTAAGGCCCTAAAAAATTTCAAAATAAATATATAATATTTTCTTGATTGATTTAACTTTTATATAACATTTTCATTCATGTTTTGTTTCCATTTAATTTCCCTCAGTGCACCTGCCACTGCCACATGCTCATCGCTTAAGGCCGCGAGCATGCCAGAAAGAACCGCAAAGCGGGAGGGGGGGTTAATGCCTTCCCCCGATGCTGAGGAACTCGGGAAAAGCAGCAGCATCACCAGCTGTAATAAGACAGCTCGTCGGCAACGGCTCTGTCTTGTTAACTTTTGCTCATTTGTGCCGTGCCCCAAACTGCTGCATCAGACGCCTTGCCGAAGGAAGGGGCATGCATCTTGCAGGATCCCAAGAAGGAGGTGTTGAAGTTTAGCTGCTCAACTTGACATATTAACGCTTACGCCGCTTAGAGGAGCGTTTTAATGAGCAGCAGAGACAACCTGCCCACACAGCTACATATCTATCAATTTATCGGGTAAATATTTAAGTGTTGCAACTGCCATTTTCACTTTGCAAGGGCACAACTTTGGCAATTAAAAACTTTGTGGAGCGAGCAAACAAGCCAGCGAACGAACCAATGGCCTCGATACTACCAATTAAGCATTGCTTTAACACAAAAGGGCTTTTAATGAGCATTAAGATAATGTCATGATTGATACGGAACCGATATATACATATGTGTCGCTCTGCTGCATCTATATATCTACTTTTAATGGTCTGTAATGTATATATGTATGTATATGGGATATCTGGTTTCCGCTGCGAAACGATTGACTTGTTAACTGTCACCGATAATCGTTGGCAATTTTTGAAGTCACTCTCAATGGCTGGCAGGAAGTATACCAGATATTGGAATGTACTGGGAGAAGTATATACCTTTTAAATTGTATATTTATAACATTTATTATATAATAAAACAAGAAAAAGATTTATGTAGTTTAAAAATAAATATTATTCTATAATTTCTTTGTGTTTATTTTATTAATCAATAAGAAACACTAAATAAAATCATAAAACATTTTTGTTGTAATAAAACAAACACTTTTACTATTTTTTCTTAATTTTATTATTATTATTTATACCCTCAATTTTATTTAAATAATTATTTAATCAATATTTATCCTTCTCCGCGAAAATACCTTGTGAAATACCTTTACAGAATGAGAATTGATTGGTTTTTAATACATATCAGTTTCACACGCACAGACACACCCAGGACCCAGGCACAGGACATGCCAGGACATACGTACAGCACACATATTTACAGGAGACCGCAAGTGGCAAAATGACACTCGACGAGCGTGTAAAAGTGCATGTCAATCGTGTTTGCCAGGCGTCAATAAAAAGTCATTTCATTTCGCATTAAAAATGAGCGGATGCTGCAGATGAGTCCTTAAAGCGGGTCCTTTAAAGTGCCGTTAAAAACGGGGTTAATTATGCATTGGCAATTGCCACCAGGCTTATGGTTATGTACCAGGACCTCACCTATCGCATTCGAAATGTGCCACAGCAAACTAATTGTGTATTGTGTGTTTGCAGGAAACGTCAGGATGTGCACAAATACAGGTACAACGTGTAAAGGCATATCCTCGGGTCATTGGGATGTTCAATGCAACAAAGGACATTATAAACTGCATTTTGTGTCATGGCCTTGGGCTTGAAAAGAATTTCCAGGGAATAAACTAAGTGGAAATTAATTCTTTGGGGCTTAATGGAAATTGTTTCCTTCGGTACATGACTTTAAAAATAATGTAGATTTTGGAAATTAAAAGAAAATATTTGTATTAAAAGTTGGAGCAAATTTTTGGGTTATTAAAATGTTTGCAATAGCTTCTAGGCATCTTAAAAATGTTTTTAAATTAAATTCAAATAGGTAAAAGGTTAATATATATGGTATTTAAGTGAATAATATGTAAACATAAAATTCTGGTTAATTTTAAGACCTTTAAAATATTTGTATTTTCATAAAAAATCATACAATTGTAATGGTAAATAAATTAAAGGTGATTTAATTGTTCATAGAAAATTTATATTCATTGGATTTGCTTTCCCAATTTAACTTGTCCATTTTCATTGAATTTCCAATAGGTTCCTGGGCTTTGCTTTAAATTTCCTGCTCACCATTTCCACATTTTCCGCATGTCAATTGAAATCTATTCGTCCGGCATTTCCCCCCCATCAGTTGGTTAATTAAATGCTGCCTTCGCTGTGTGATTTCTTTTACCCCAAAGGCAAGGTCCTTGGCATTTTCCGATCAGAAAAAAGGAGAAAAGCAAGTGCGTTTGGTTCGCTAATGTTGTTTGTGGGCCACAAAACTCTCTTGGCAACATGTGCTCCACTCCGATGCACTGAAATTAATTTAGAAAATAAGTTTTAGATTTAAATAAGGGATTATTTTATTTAATAATATAAAATTTATATAAGGTATAATGGAAAAGAGTATCTCGACGTCCTTGTTCAACATTCTTCTCCGCATTTCGCTTCCCCTTTTGTTGTCTTTTCTTTTACCCAAAAATGATACAAATTTTAATTTAATAATTATTTTGTATTATCTTTTTAAAAATATGGCATACCAAAAAGATAAAATATTTTTCCCGCTGTGCACCTATTCCTTATGCAGAACGCCAAGTGTCTGTGTGTGTGTGTTACTGGCATCAAAGCCGTTTCATTTGCTTTTCCACGGTGCCACCGACTTTTCCTCCATTTCCCGACTGCCTCAATCAATTTCAATTTATCAATTTTTACAATCAACTGATTTTATCAATTTTATGGCGCATTTTAAGACCACGCACAGGCCAGGCCAAGCCAAAAAGAAAAGGGAGCTCGCGGAAGATGGGCTAGAAATGCCGCTGGGCAGGAATAAAAAGGACATGCAAAGGAGGAAATTTGACTGCCAGTCACAGCGGTGGAAAAAAAGAACCAGGAAGAGAAAACCCGACTTGCAAGCCAGCGAAACATGTCAATAAAATCAACAAATGTCGTTGCCGGTTTATTGGCATCCTCTTCTTGGCCCGGCTCGGTCCTGCGTCCTTGCCACCAACTTCCGCTTCCTGCCCAGACTTTTCTCCGCATGTAAATAAGCATTTGCCATGGACTTCCCCTTCGATTGTTATTTCAACTTTTGGCCCTTAAATCGAACAGTTGGCTGGCTGCCATGACTGCTGACTCGACTAATAATAATCCACAGGTACGTCTACATAAGTCGCTTAAGATCTTGGCAACGTCTTAGCCGAAGTTATCATGTTGGCTAAGGTCCTTTTGTCTTCGTTTGCTAATGCCAAAGATATTTATTTGGTCATCTTTTGTGCGCATAATCTGCATAAATGAAATTGAAATGAAAAGAGACGAGAGATATTGGAGTTTAAATATATTCCTTACAAAAAAAGGACATTTTGCTGTTTTCTATTTATTTGTATTTTAATAATTAAACAAAAATAAAGCAAATGATAAAATAAGAAAAAATAAAAAATGAACTTATAGTTATAAACAAATCTTTTGTGCGCTTAATTGATTTGTTCTCACATTTTTTATTATTGCACCTATGCGTATACGTAATTTTTATTGGGACTCTGCTACAAATGCCTGCAATTAAATATTAAACAAATATTTTTTCGAATTCCAAAGTCCAAATATAGCGTATTCCTTGGCCGTTAAGCAAACTTCCTTTGATTATTCCAATTTTCTCTAATTTGTTTCTCTCTTTTCTGAACTGATATTGATTACCAACCTGAATACTCTGCCCATTGGCCATAATTAACGGATAATTTGTGGCCCGAATGGCAGCAGCCATGGCAGCTGCGTCACATGGCCCCCCAAATAGCTGGCATTCAGAGGCAGCGGCCGAGTGGGTCTCAGAAACTCACTAATTAAAGTCAACACTCGTGACTATGACCTCATTACGGACAAATCTGCCGGGGAGGAGCAGTATGAGAATGGTGGGCCGTGGTCACCTGGTGATTGTCTTCGAGTTTTGCCTTTGAGTCGGCGGCGCGCCGTACACCCGATACTTTTTTCAAGTTCATTAGGGTAATGAAGCAGCCACAGGCACAGACACACACAGGCTGAGGCCCGGGCACAGACCTAGACCTGGGCGAACCTGTGGCCAAAATGGCCGAGGATAAAGTGGCGTGCGCTTTACTTTATGGTCCTCATAACCAACTTCTCCGTAGAGTCCTTCGTCTGCAAGTTCACAGTGGTATTGGGAGCTATATAGTTCGGATTAAAATTAAATAATATAGAAGGGAGGCTATGAATTTAAGGATTTTTAAGGACATATTGTATATATAAATATGAGGGAGAGATATTTTATATTGAATTTTTAATACAATTAAAATTTCTTTCAATTTTGAGGCCCCTCAGAATTATTTAAATATATTCTCTTTACATTTTAATATAATTTTATACATTTCTTGTTGACTTTTCATTTTGAAATTCCTAAAAAATATATCTAAACATTTAATCTATAATTTTATTAGAAGGTTACTTTCTTTACAACTTATTTTATTAACCACTGTGCTTTTTGGTGCTCCAGTTGTTGGCTTTTTGCATAATGAATGGACATAAACATGGAACGGCCAACAACAGCCGACAGTCAAAGTTTTCCACACAGTTTTTCCGTAGTCCTTGCTTTGTCTATGCTTTGGAGCACATGACTGCCCTCCATTCCGTTGCTGGTTATTACCCAGATATAATTTTAAATACATATTATATTTACTTAACGCCATTTCCTTAATTAATAAGAAACTTTTTAGGGGGAGAGCAAAGAGCATGGTCTGGAATTTGAAAGTTTTCTCAAGAGTTCGACAATGATTTGGCCAAAGGGAAATTAGTTTTTACCAATCTAACTTTTGGAAAAGGTAGCTTTAAGTGGGAATTAAAGAGTACTAGTGAAAAATATATGAACTTTTAAGTTTTTAATTCAATTACTTTGAAGTTTATTTAGCCGGGAATATTTAATTTAAATTTCAAAACCTTAACTTAAGTTCCAAGTAAACGTGTTTAATGGAATTAAAAATCACAAAATTCCCTAAAATCGAACTAAATTCAAAGACTTCTCCTCCATTTCTCACAAATCATATTTCGTCGATTAATATTTCCCGGGAAATCATTCGCTTTTATTCAGTCTTTTAAGCCGCATTTTCATTCAGAAATTGAGCTGAGACAAGCACTTAGTTTGAATTTCTATGGCCATGAACAGCAAACAGCAAGCAGATGTTGAAATCCATCATTCCATTTGACATTCCTTCGTTCATTTATCAATATCGAGACTCATTTGGCAATTGCTTAGTCAGGAATCGGAATTTATATAAATTATGGCAGAGCTAAAGCCCACACACAAGCTTTTCATATGCAGTTCAATTGACTTTTTCAATCGGGAACCCAGCTGGGGATCTCGGTAAATGATATTTTGCCAATATGACTTGTCTGCTGGTTTATGCATTTTTGTGCCATCACCCCAACCTCTTTCCTCTCATAAATATGCACATTTGCAAATGAAATGCGGCCATCAATCCGGAAAATGGCCATCAATCCGTCCAACAAGTGGCAAGCTGCCGGATTCCCATGGTGTAGTTGTGCATACACGGCGTATACGTAATTTCCATGACTATTTAATGCCATTTAAAAGCTGGAATTATAATTGGAAAAAATATATTCGACTATTTTGGAATTTCCTATATCTCTGGGACTTGCGTGTTCTATAATGGAACAAGGTCAGTGAGCGGTTTGTCCATCAAATTTGTCATTGACATTGAGGCCACATGTCCCAGTCGAGGCACGCCAGTGACCTCAATGAATAGCTGAGTGCCTTGCCGGACAACTATCATTATAATACTTCTATTTTAGCCTCCAGACCGGGAACAAAGAACCTTGTTGTATAATTAAACTATGAATAATTTTGTGAGCCAGCTCTAGGCCAAAGTGGAAACCAATTAGAGTCCTTGAAAGAAGCATTGATAGTTGCAGGGGAAATTGTTAATTGGCCTGAAATTCCCAGCGAATGCATTTTCCATGTTTCAAGCTGAATAATTTGCAGGAAACTAAAGAATTTTAAATGAATTTCGTACACTTTTAATTTAGTTAATATTTTAAAGCTTCTCAAAAAATAATAAAAAGAAAACAAAATCTAAACCCAATTATCTTCAAGCTATAATTGCCCGAAGCCAAGCTAAAAATCTAATTAAACGAAACGTTGTTAAATCTTGTCTTGTAACTCAATATAGATTAAAGGTTTGCAATTTTTCCAATCTAGTTTGTATGTCTTGGCAGTCGAGGTTTAATATGTCCTGGCTGGCAAGAAGGACTCTGGGAGCTTGAATTAAATATAAATAACAACACATTGACCCGTCTGGCACCTACGATTGCCAGGTTAGGGCAAGGAGTTGGTTGTATTTTGCACAGAAAAAAACAAAATAATAATTGTAATAATGATAATAAAATTTTAAAATAATAAACAAGACTTAAACTATTTTATTTTAATATGTATTTCTCAAAATGACAACAATAGATCCATTAAAAATATTTTTGGGTTTCCTAACCATTCCCAATTCTGTATTAATTCTTTTAAAATATTCTTTTATCTCCGTGTAGCAAAATCCTGGTGCCTTGAAGCATTAAATATGAATTAGGGCAGGTCGAAGGGGAGGTCGTTGTGAGAGAGTGAGGCTCGGCCTGACTGAAGGCTGTAGGTCAAAGGCAAGGCGAGAACAAAAGCCAAGTACGATATCCTTGCATGCAAATGTTGCCTTTGACAGGCAAAGGATAACAATATTGATTGTTGGCTTGCCGCTCGGATATATCTGTAGTATGTAGGTGAGCTCTGTTTACAGTTTGTTTGTCCTGCCCCCTATCCTTTTCAGCGTTTCCCAGGACAACGTAGACAATCGACATTGAGACCTCTGTGTGTCTTTGTCCTTTTAGCCTTTCTCGGTGTGTTCTCTGTGCCGTTTCTAATGGCTTTTTAATTGAAGTACAGAATTCAATGAATAAATAAGAGATAGTTGCCAAAGCCTTGGTTACGGAAGCATTTCGAAAAAAATATCGTTATTGTAGATAAAGTTTGAATGCCAGGAAAAAGGAAATTTTCTAATTGAGTTAAACTTTTGCCCCATTATGAATATGGCGAAAGGCGAAACTTTTCTCCTGTTTCCATGTGTGTGTGTCTGTCGGAGAAAGTGCTTCCAATTCAATGAATTTCCATGAGACGTTCAGAAAGTTGAGAAAGCGCTTCTCGGCCAATAAAAATCATGTGTGCCGGAGTCATGATGCCATATAAATTTCTTCTTGGGTGAAATTCCTTTGTGCAATGTTCTTATTAAACTGTTTTTGAGCGCTTATTTTGTTTGGAAAATCACCTAATAGTCTTAAATAGTTGGAAAGTTTTTATTATCTCAATTAGTTAAACTATTTTATTTAATTTTGTATTTTATTTTATTATTATGAGTGGTGAGTGAGGTGTGAGTAAAAGTATGCAATGAGATTTTGCTCGGTCAATGCGCCTGACTGTTGGACTCCTTTGATGAGTTTTAACCTTCTGATTGTTAAAAGTGTCCCCGAATTCTAAGCATAATTTTTAAATATATTTTCAAGGACATATTAAAGTTTAAAATATAATAACAAAGACAAAAATGACGACATACTTATATAAAATAACTATAATATAAAAGGTGGTTTAATTCTCTTATCAATAAATGTATTAACAATACTTTAGCTCATATTTTCCTCTTATTAAAAATCAATTTTACAGCTCATAACTTTAATACATTTCTTTGTGTAAAACACACGTAAACTGCTACATTTATGAGACCACAAAACGTAACAAAGGACACATATTAAAAACGCCTCCTGTCTGTGTAATAACTAAACAATGCTGAAACATTAATATATACGCGTGTATATACATATATTTATTTGGCAAACAATTCGCTGTCTGTCTAATTAAAACGAGTCACGTACATTGGAAATTAAAAGCGAGCTACATTTCACTGACCACAAAAGTTCGTAGTTTGGGGTGGAAATTGGTAAGCTTTTCCCACATTTCCTGCCGCTCCTTCCCCAACTCCAGTTCAATTTCATTTCACGCAGCTGTGCCTCGATCACCAATCAAAGTGGAAACGCATAGAAAATCGTAATTAAATGGGTCAAAGTGGCATAATAATTGTTGCCAGCGGAGATGACGGCCGATGAGATGATGCCACTTGACACTTGGCCTGAATGTTATGTCCAGGACAAAGGCGAAATTCTCATCCAATTTGTTACCCGATATCCAGAGATGTGGCCATGGGGTTCACCGCTACCTTGGCGGTTCCCCGCAAGGATAATGAGGTGGCGCAAGCTATCGAGCAGTGTATGATGTAATTACCGCTCAGCTTTGGATTTAAATTTCATTCGTGTCTCTGTATATCCTCAGAGAGGGTTTCTTGCACTGGAAAATAATACAATTTATTACAGATATAAAATCATAATTCATTTTTGGTATTCACTAATAACAAAATCGTTTTAAGAATGTTAGAAAATTATTTTTAAATATGCTCAAGATGATTTTACATTTTAGAGCTTAGAAAATTAATTTTATTTATATCTAAAATATATTTTATAATTTTGTAAAGCTCATACAAAATATATATTGATCCCTTTTATTATTAAAATCGTTTTCCCAGGCATTTTCTAGCGGTGCCAGTCACATAATGACTTGCTCATTTGGGGCCTGTCTTGTTGGCCAAGGCAAGTAACTGCCAAAAGTCACCACTTTCCAGGTTGCGTGTCTGTCTGTTGGTGTGCTCCGATTCGGTTTGGCTTGGCAACCACAGAGAGCCTTAGTTTTGGCAGGAAACCGCACCAACACGTGCCCGTCTAGCGTAGCATCCTGGCAACAGTCTGGCCGAGTCCTTGGGCCTTATGTTTGCTGGCCAACCGAGCTGCTTTGTCAATTTCGATTTGGTTAATTATGTATCATCAGTGGACAACATTACGTTTTAGGGGGCAACAAGAACAGCTTGAGGTTTGAGTGGTGTTTAATTTTCAGTTTGTCTGTGAAACGTGTAACAAATAATGGTTTCAGGTGTTTTGGCAGGTTCCAAATTACGGCTTTCAGTGGTGTTAATTGCTGTCGAGAGAAGAAGAGATTATGGGAATGGCTTAAACACTTTCAAAATTTAGGGAAATGTGATTAGTTTTCAACATATTTAAAAGAAGATGCATAGAGATTGTGTTGACTTTTAATAAGGATATAAGGAAAGTCTTTAATATTCTCTTTAGTAAAAAGCTGTTTAGTTAGACTAAAGTAACACAAGTTTGTCTTGTTTCAAAACAATTTATAATGCTTTCGAAATTTTCCACCGCTTGGCCATAAGTTTTCAAATAAAACGGTATAACATTGCACAAACATACGGACCACAAAAAAACATCAGCAACAACAACTGGGAGAAGAGACCAGCTGCCTCGTGCAACTTTCACTTTGGCGAGCTGTCGATAAAGATGTAGATCCTTGCCGCCATCGTCCTGCAGCCAGTTCGAAACTAGGCGAAACTTGTTAAATAAGACTTCTAAATTCATTTGCTCCATACGCAACTTAACACCGAGAAAAACGGAAAGCGCCATCAAAAGTTTTTGGCCCCCGCAAGAAAAAGGATTGCGAGTTTAAGAGCTGTAAAAGGACTTTGCATCGAATGGGAAAATGCTCTGTAAAAGGAAATATTTATGATTTATTATTATTACATAATTTTGGATATTTTTTAGAAGCAAACTTTTTGTACAAATTTAGTTTTAAATCAGAGAATAAAATAGTTTTAAGGTTGAAAGAAGAAGGAAATGCTAAAATAAATTTTGCTCAATAAACTGAAACAGTTTATAAACCATAAAAAGATACTTGAGACCCTTTAATTTATATTTATATTTCCAATCTACTGTATCCACAGAATATACCTAAATGATCTAATAGAATTTAATGATAATTTCTAATTGTATATCTACCCCACTATTTCCTTTTAATAAACCTAAAGGATCTCCCAAAAATACATCAGAAATGAAAACACTACTATTAGCTTTACTATCCAGAATAAATTAGCCCGACTATCCATTTTGATTAGCTGACATAAAGGAAAATGAACTTTTGGCTAACAAACTTGTCGTATATATTTTACTACCCCGTGTTTTTAGGGTCCAAGAATGAGCGAAACACAATAAACAACTTCATCAAATGCTTGTGGCTGCAATTCGACGTTGTTGTAAGGGCCCTGTGCAAATATTTTTGGCAATCCTGAAAGCGCAAAGAAAATATAGGGAAAAAGTTCAGCAGCAGCTTAAATAAATAGAGGAGAGCGGGGGGAGTGGCTGTGGAGCGGGTGGAAAATGTGAAGAAAGCATCACAATGGTCGCCATTGCTGCCTGGCCACCTCAAAGTATGCAACACTTTCTCAAGTTCCTTGCAAGGACCACAGTGTTTCGTTCCCGGCTCGTGTCGCCTTTCGTCTCGCCTCCTGATCCTTTACAAGTTTTGTTTTCTCGTGCATTTTCATTAAATAGTGTTGTTCGCCATTGTTGCCGGCGCTGTACTTTGCATATTTTAACTGCTTATGGCTCGTCCTGAAACGCCTCCGTCGTAGAATCCTGCAGGACAAAAGGGGGGATGGGGTACGGAAGCGAGACCAAGACATTGTAATAAAACTCAAACTTTCTTTTCGCCGGCAAAAAAACTACTTTTGTCTTTTCTTATTATGATGACGTTGTGGGGATGCTTGTCATTTCTTTATTGTTTTGGGGAATATGCATAATATAGGGATTATTTTTAACTGAAAAAGGAAGAAGGGGGTTTTATATTTATAAAAATAATATAAAACAAAATGCATGCAATTATTTTATAATAGTTTATCATAGTTATATTACCTGTATTTAATAAAGAAATAAAAAGAAAAGGTAGATAAAGAAAATGTGATGTTTATTAGTTATTTGAATAATATTTATTTAATAAGATATTTAAGATACTGATTTTTGTAGTATAGAAAATTATATTTCTTAAATTTCTTTAGTATTATTCTCTCAGTGTAATTGCTTTAAAACCGTGATATCACATTGAAACTATCATTGCAAATTTAACAGCCAGCAAGAAACACGAAATGTTTCTCCATTTAGTTGCGCCAAGGACAATCTGCCGAGGAAAGTGCATTTGTTCGCAATGTAATTTGTTTCATTGCCAATTGTCTTGTCGTGTCCTGTCTCCTGTCGCCTGACTGGCTTTTTATGACTCTTGCCAACTGCGGCTTTTATGGCCCAGACGCGACCACGCCCAAAAAAAAAAAAACAGCAGTAACAAAAAAATTAAGGCGAGTAGAACGCGGCTAACATCAGTTGGCGTGGAGGGAGTCCGACTGTCTGCAACGCGACTCTTGACGGCTGTCGAGGGGCTTCCACCTTGAGTTGGCCAACTTAATTTGCAACAACCGAGACCGGGCGCACCTTACTTTTGGCACTGGCCACCTGGCTTAATTGCCTTATGAAGCAGTGCTGGCCAAAACAAACTGAGCTTAGAAAACAAGAAACTGAATAACTAAAAACTTTTGGGATACTACGATTTTTAAAGATTATCTTACAGGTATATTTTTGGGGCTTTAAATATATATTTTTTAACCTGTAAAGTAAGTATAAATAAGAACTATAACTGGTCATCACTGCCATGAAGTCTGGCTTCCCTCGGGCTATTGAAATAATTATTACAAATAACTATTCGGCGGCGCGTTCAAGTATTGCACAATTAAGTGTCATTAGCAGGAAAATGCAGAAAAGCCCTCCTCTTCTCCACTTTTATAGGGAGAGTGCCTAATCCCCGAGGGATCTCTATTGCTATGAGCTTTTAATTAGCATCAAATTACTTTTATTCACACTCCAATGCTCGTTGGCTTACATATGTTGCACCTTTATATTCCCACACTTGCGTTTATTATTTTTTGCTCACCTGGAAAGGCGGAAATGGTTTCGCGTAGCTCATTTATGGTTAATTAATCCAAGCGATTACATGCCACCGAAGCCGTTGCCTAATTGAAGATATTAACTGACATATTGGATTATTAACGCTACCTTTTGAGGCAAGATGTAATTTATTTATCAAGAAGAATAACCCCAATTCTACGTAAAATTATTAAAGCCCTCGAAATCCCTCAATTTAGCAAAGCCATCATGGCGTATACGCAACTTTTAAGCGGAAAATGCAAATTAATTTAAAGGAAACTAACTGCTGACAAGCAATTGCATATGTCAAAAACTAACCAACTTATGTTGAATGCGGGAAAAAGGGGTTGACGACATAACCCTACAGCGGGGGCGACCGGGCTTTTAATTAACGATGTAGGGAAAATAAATTGAAAAATTTGATTAAAAAGTTTACAACGCTGCGGCGGCAAGAAAGTGGATTTTCAAGTACGAATGTACGGGGTTGCATTTTCCGAAGGGAAATGAAAGGGAGGGGCGCTGCCAACGAAATTCTAGTTAGTTTGGCTTTACAAATGTTTTAACATCATTTTATTTGCAGAAAGCTAAAAACTGTGCGACGCACTTCAACGAAAACTTGACATACACTGGAAGTTTTTATAATAAATAAATTAGATATTGTTTATTAATTGTTAATTGATTCAATATTTTTTAGACATTTAAGCAGTTGCTATTCTATAGAATTTATAATTTCTTCAAGTCCTATTTTAATTATTTTAAATAGCAATTCAGTTTGTGCTGTAATTAAAAGTCTTAAATTTTATTATAAACCAAACAAATCAGAAGCAAAATGCTTGAAAATATTGTTTTTAAATAAATATATGTGTAACTTAGCATATTTTGAAATTTTGTTTTAAATGGACCGATTTTTTTTTAGAAATTTCTGTCATTTTTTTTAACATCTCCTCCTGCCTGTGTGTCTGTGCGAGTGGTTATGGAGGGCGGCTGGGCGTGGCTGGCATTAACACTTGTAGTGTCAGTGTCGCATGTCGTCGTGCACGCGGAGCTGTTAAACTAAACTAAATACACGCTGTCTGGATACCCGCATCAGCTCACTCTCGAGTATTTCCCACAATCTATCTGTGTGTGTCAGTGTGTGTGACGTAGTTCCAATTCGTTGCATTTACCAACACTTGCAAGCATCCTATTTCCGTTTTAGATATGACAGAAATGAGGAAAGGTGGAAAGGTGGAAAGGAAAGGTGCAACCAGCACGCAATTAGAAGTTGCTCAGTTTATATATATTATTTTTTTTTACCACCACTCAACCACTTGCTGGAAAATTACATTTTCTGCAGTCAGATATTCATACTCCTGGGAAAATTTAGTCAAGGAGCGGAAAATAATAAACCTGTTTTTAAATATTTTAGGGGAATTATTTTGGGGGATCTGGCAACAGATAAAGTGACTTTCTTATCATAAAAAACCTTAAAAAATATATATATCTTTACTAGGCTTTAAGTTGAATCCACTTCCTTCAGTGGGAAATCAATCTGAAATTTATGGGCTTCCGATTTGCGGTGGCAGAGAACCTGAGCGAAGCAATAGTCCGTAAGGAGCCATACTTAGCATACTTATTGGGGCATTTTGCGGTGATGCATTTGCATCGCTGCCAGCTGCACTCGCAGGAACACACACACATGCACTCATCTACATATGCATTAAACATGATGCAAATGAAAAGCGGAAGTGCCAACCAGGCGGCGAGCGATTTTCGCGATGCCACAAGTCAGCTCTTGGAAAATGAAGGAAAACTCAACGCCAACCGCCATTTGTGGTTTGCATTCGGTCCACCCATCCCCCCTAGTCTTCCCCCTCCTGCGCATTTATTACGCATGCAAAGAATGCACTAAGGAGCGCGTGTTGGCATCGGGAGAGGCATCGGGATCGGCATCCCCGGCGTCTGTTTGAAATTCATGACTTGTTTAGTGCACATGCCGCATAATGTTGCATATATTTTTGGCGGTGGTGGCGGCGTTGACGGTGTTGTGGCTGCCGCGAGTATATTGCAGCTGCCACTATTTGCTGCTTTTCGTGTTGGTGTTAGTGTTGTTACCGCTTCTGTTACTGTTGTTTATGTTGTTGTTGTTGTTGCTATTGTTTCTAAATGAGAAGCAACGCAGAAATATGCAAGTATGTGTATATGTGGAAGTTGCAGGACATAATTAAAAGGCTTGGGGAATTTAACAAAGAAATATTATAGTTGTACAAACACAGAGCCTTGTTTACGATTTTCTGGAATTTTCAATAAGTTTATATTATTGCTAAAAAGTTTATTTTATTTTATTTTAAAAGAGTATAAATTTATATTTATCAATTTTTTTTTTTTATATATTTTTTATAAGCATCCTTGTGTGCCTGGGACAAATTATAGTTCTAACTTTAATAAAGAATAATCTACATTCCACTTTTACTAGGTATTCAATAAGCTTGTTTTCTAAATTAATTATAATTACCTTTAGCATTTAATTAAAATTTCATTACCTCCCTTCGACTTCCTGACCTGAAACGCACTGTATTTCCACTGCTACACATTTAATGCCACATTTAGTACTACTGTTTTTGGGGGCAATATTTATGCCATGCATTTTCACATAAATGCCAAGTAGGCAAGGATGTGTGGTGAGCAAAGATGTACATTCATAGCTCCGACTTGTTTTGCATGCTAATTGCCTTTGCCGACCCAAAGAAAGAGACAGAGTGGCAAGCGGAGAAAGAGAGGGGAGACAATTGTGTGTCCCGTCCTTGGTTGCACTCGTAAATTGGTTGCAGGCACTTGATAATGTGCGAAAATGTGTGTTGCCCCCCTTAAATAATTCTATTTAAAATTGTTTAATATTTCATGAGGCCACTGAAAATTGATTTCATAAATTCAGTTATGTTGTGTAAATATTGATGGTTTTTATTCTGAAATTGAACATAGTTTCTACATTTCTCTTTATGATTTCTGTTGAAACGAAAATAAATTCCTTTTTGCAGAAAAGATTTTCCAGCTGCGCTTGAAAGTATGCAGTTGGAAAATCCATTTAACCTTTGGCAAAATAAAAATAAAAAGAAATTGCAATTTTCATTTGGAAATCAAATGCTTTTGCTTACATTGGATTCGTTGAGGAAATCTTGTTGCATAATTTACTGCAGGCAGGCAGTGATTGTGTGTGTGTTCGTGTATGTATGTGGTTGTAATCCCGAATTTCCTCCCAATTTTCCTACCACCCTACTTTCCCAGTTTGGGGACTAATGGCACTCTGCATATTTCATCATATTAAGTGCCAAAACAACGCATAATCAACTTCCACGGGCCCCCGATGGCCTATTGTTGGATTATTTGGACTCGATGACGGGGTTTCGGGGGGCAAGAAGCACTCTACGTATAACTGCATTAGGCCCTCATCTCTCCCCCCCATTTGTCCACAATACACAAAATCCAGCAAACTGAAATTTCACCCAATCATCAATGCAACTGTGCTGGTTAAGTTGCTGTCGGTTTTCCATCGGTTTCCCATTCAGCTCCCTGCGTTTTCCCATCCATCTCCCCTGCATTTCCCCTTCTCATTCCACCACCCATCGAGTGCACTAATTATACTGCTAAACAATTTTGTATTTTGTATTTCGGTGGGGCTTTTGTTTATGCGACTAAGCGAACTTTGGGGCCTGGCAGCCCTGAATGCCTCAAATTGGTTGCGTAAATATTTGCCTTGCTGGTTAGATCAAACATCGCGGCTTTTCCGAAATACAGTTGCCGGGTTTTTCAATAAGGTTTCAAATGGGTTTTAATTTGTCATTTGATTGGGAGAGGATTTAGTAATGTGTTAAGTTTAAATAGAATAAATAAAAGGAATAAATGACATATTTTATGAATTTGTAAATATTTTATTTCAAAATAACAAAAAATAATAAGTATGTTCTTTATTTACTTATTTAAAAAAATTTAACCAACTCTTATAAGCTGAATTCAATTACTAGAAAAATGAAACAAAGTGTAAATCTTTTTAAATTAAATTTTACATTGATCTCAAGTTCTCAGAATGTTCAGTATCAAATATAATTTCTTTTTTCAAGATTTTCTTAGGCATCCTTTAGTCGAATTAATTAGTTTTTTTTTATTTTCTAAACAATTTGGGCCGTGTGCATTTGGCTGAATAAATTGATTTATGTATAACTAGATTCTTGCTTCCTTTTTTTTCTCATAGTAATTACTCACTTCATATATATTTTCTATCAGGGCTGGTACTTACATTAAAATAAAATTTCCAAAGAAAAAATAAAAAATTAATTTGATATGGTAGAAAATATTAATATAATTTATATATTATAATGTTATTTTATAATCATTTGCAGAATGCATTTTTATCAATTGCCGCAATCATCAAGTTCTTAGAATTCTATCATCATCTGTCAGATAGTGTTAATAAATGGCTAACTTGTTGATTGAAATGCCTTCATCATTTGATGAATAGCTTGCGTTTGATTTTATAATTTTTCATGGCAAAAAAATAATTAGTGATGGACACTTACGCTGAAGGGGTGTAAAGGGTTCGCCGGGTTGGGTAAGCCCTTAAGATTAGCACAAGCCATAAATTCATTTAAGTCCGCATAATCCCGAGCCATAGAGACACACACAGCCATAACCATAAAGGCATCCATACATTAGCCTAGACATTGCTTGGGATCTGAGTTTGCATGGGATGCAGTTATGAATTTATTTATGACTCTCATTCTACGGATGCTGCTTGCCTGAATCTTTATCATCCTGCCATGTGTGTGTGTGTTTGTGCCCTTACCTTAGTCCTCCTTAGTTTTGTAATCCTTTTTGAATTTTATTTGCTCTCCTTATACATACTTTAACACCTGCACCAAAAATAGTAAAGCTAAAAATAAAGATTCTGCAACAGTTTAATGGCTTAACCATTAATTTTTCTAAACAATGCAGAACACATAACTTGTGTTATTTACAAAACAATGAGTAACAGTGCAATTTATAAGGTTGCAATTTGGCAAAGGGAAAATTAAACAGATCTTAAAGAGTATAGATTCCTCAATATTTTCGGAAATATTTCCAAAATATTCCACTCATAAATGATATTAATTTTGGAATCTCTCTCCTATTCATTGCAATATGTTTGTTGTTTACTTGTTTTGTTTGAAGAATTTCTCCCATTAATTTGAACACATATTTATCCATGACAAAATATCACTAAAATTTTATTTCCATTTTCTACATTGTTAGGTGCTTCTCCCAGGCGTTGCTGAATTTTTAATTATTTTTTCTGGCCTTATGGGTGGTCCAAACTTTTTGAATCTTTTCGCTCATACCTCAATCGGATGCGTTTGTTTATAAAAAAACAAGAAAAATAAGTTGAATAAATAAGTACATAACAATTTGTGATTGAGTAATTGATATTTTTGGCAGGGAAAAAAGAACATTTGAAATACGGAGAAAAATACCAAGGAATTCTTAAGACAATTTTATTTTAACTGCAATTTTTTAGGGCTGCTTCTTTTTTTTACTAAAAGAAAAGGTACAACTAAAACCATTTCTAAAGTATATATAAAATGTCTTTATAATTACATGATAAATAATATTTTAAAATATATTAAAATCAATTTGTGGCTTTAAATCCATTTACCTCACCAAGTCACCATATGGAAAACATTAAAAATGACTCTCGCTGTATGTCATTATCTCATTGCATTTGAAAGAGAGAATATCGGAGGCGTCAAGTGACCGACTGAGGAGCATTATCTAAAGTTTGAGGCCTTTGCTATTGTTGTATTTTTTATTTCTTTTTGCACTGATAAAAAATGTAGAAAGAATAAAAGATACAAAGCTATTTACCAAAGGCACAATTTATTGAAGTCCGGCGAAGTCGACGCCGACAGCGACGCTGCTGCTGGTTATATATATATATATTTATATATGATCATTGAGGGAGGGTTCTCGGGTTCGAGTTCGGGATCGTTGGGATCAGTCTTTGGGACGCTCGTTGCCAGTGAAGATCGCGGCGAGGAAGTGTCCGAAAATTGAAATCAGAAAATCGAAATCCTCAAATTACTTGTTGTGCACCTCCACTTGAGGTAAAGTTTTGTTTAATTTATTTAATAATAAAATGAATGAAATGTAAATAGTTATTAATTCCTGTTAACTTAATTTCTTGTGCAATCAACTTAAAAAAAAAATAAATACAATTAAGCCATGCTGATTAAGTGCAGCTTTAAAACAAGGGTATAACAAATTGATTCACCGCATTAAATGATATTCAATATAAACAGAAAATGAAAAGGGAAAAAAGAAAGAAACAAAAAATGTGAGAGTTTAAGTCGCATAATTAATTCGTTTATGCAGACTCGACAAAAAATGTTTATGCATATTCACCAGCAACAACTTAACTTCGAACTTTGAAATCACTGCGCATTCAAATTAATAGGCCATTTAATATTTATTTTTATATATTTGCTGAACTGAACTCTTTGTTGTGATTTTTTAAGAGAGACAGCAGCGTGTTTTACCAGCTGATTTTTTATTTATAACTTGGGTTTGGTGTATTTTTCTAATTTTGTCTCTCTTAAAAACCGCTTTAATGGTCTCTTAAAATACTATTTATGTGCGGAAGCATGGCATTTATTATGTATATATTATTATCTCTGATTAATATGCTTAAAGAGCCCGCAGATTTGTCTCTGTTGTTGTCCTAGTTCTACAGATTGATTATTATCATTAATTATGAGCAGTTTCTTAATAGTCTTTTATATAAATTGATGTATTATTGAAACTATCAATTTCTATATTAATTAAATGTATATTTCTAATTCTTCTCCCACACTGATCTATCCCTGAACTTGAAAATAATTTAGTTTGTTTATTTATAACCACACAAGTTCTATTTCCAGTCACTCCCTCTCCCCTAAGTCCAGATGTTTAGGTAAATATTTACACCCCACAGACATTATATATTCTAGGAAATAATTGGTCATAGAATATTACGACATTAATGACTTTGCATTCCGTAAATAGGCGGTAATTAAATTATTTCACTTGGGTCTGACGCAACGCTAAGAGACGGAGAGGTCTGGCTCGATAATCCCATAAAGATTAAACGCATATAGATTGCATATTTTCGAGTCATTCATTGATTAAGTCTTCCGATTATCGGTCAGGGGTGTGTATAGATCGCCTAAGGTGATTCGATACCAGGTAAAGTGGTTTGAACCAACTGGAAGTGCCTTGTGGGTTTTATGGCAGTCACTTCCCTGCAAACAATCCTAGATTGCACGGGTGCTTTTTTGAAGTTTTATTATAGAGGGGATTATTATATAGCCTTATGAATGGTTGGCTGATTATACAGAAGTGAATGAATAATGCTGGCCCTTTATATAAAATTTAAATGTATTCCTATATTTCCTGGCTAGTTATTTTTAATTTAATGGCTACAACAACTTAGCGGTGACTCATATCGAATATCTCCTGACCAGGCTTCGTTGTGGCCGAGTACATATTTAGCTTAATGCTTTCGTCAAACATGTTTGTATCCAAGCCATTTATATGGGCATCAAAGGTATCCTGTTAAGGGAAAAAACATATTATAAACTCCTTTGAAAACTCCTTTATATATGTACACCACTCACCGGTTCCTTATTGACTTTATATTGGCTTTCGGCTTTCAGGAAAGCAGATACTGCCTCATTGACTTCGGTCTTGTTCTTGTCAAAAAAATGCGTATCAATATTCTCCGTTGCAATCGGTCTGTAATTTCTACGAATCTCCTCGCGTTCGTAGTCAATCCTCAACTTGATGGCCTCCACCAAGGTAATGGGATCCACGGGAAATGGCTTGGCCGGAATGGGTCCAGGAAAGGCAATGTCGAAGGCGAACTCATTAAAATTCTCATTGCCATTGAGAGTGGACTGGATAAAACCAGGACACCCACGATCTTTGACCAAAGCTTCCATAAATTCAGTATGTGTGCGTTCAGCCAAATAATCCTCGGCTGTTGAAGAATTTTTTTCTATTTAAATTCTTCTTGAATTTAAATAAATAACTTACGGGTTTTAGTATACGTTCTTGTAGATCGTCCAGCCCAACATTTATTGGTTTTGTCCAAACTGGTTTCCTAAAAAATAGTCATTATTATATATAAAAACTAATAAAAATAATTATAGAGCTTACATTTAAACATGATCTTTGTAGCATTGCCCGAGACACGGTCGAACATTGGCCACAATTTGTGTCTTCAGGATAAAAGTCACTATCGTCCATGTCCATGTTTGTATTATTTCCGCCGAAACTTTTATACTTTGAACAATTAAAAGGCGATAAAGATCGCGATCTTTGACTATTTGACTTGCCCTGAGTCTGAGTCTGACACATATATTTCTTTGATAATTTAATTTAAACATTAAATTGATACTTTTACTTACATTTCGGCAACGATTTTTATCAATATTTGATCTTAAATCATTTGGCAGATCCATATAGCTCGTCTCGTTTATTAACGTTTCGTATTGCTTTTAAAGGAGGAAATATTATTTAATTTTGGATAGAAACTATTTCAGAAATTAATTATCTTACTTGCGGTGGTTTCCTTCCCGGCATTGTCTGGGATTCACACTATTTTTAAATCATAAATATTATGTCAATATATTTTTTTATAATTACAACAACTTACCTGAGTGTGTCGGCTTTGCATTTGTGAATAACCACACTAATTTGTAAAAGGGAAAATATGGTAATGGGAATTAAATATAATTAAATAAAATATTTAATATAAAATATAGTTACCTGAGCTGCTCGACGTGGCATTTGCGGGGTTTCATACTAGTTTAAAATTAAAGAAATATATTTAATAAATAATTTTCAACTTTATATAAATATAAACCTAATTAAGCAATGAATTCTTTAAACCAAATATAACAATAACAACTTCTACAACGTATTTGTTAGTGCTGCTTTTTTACCAAAAATATAAATAGAAGCATATATAAAAATCAAATAATTGTATAATATTATAATATTTAATAATATAATAATAACTTACATTTTGCGAATTGCTACATTTGTTGCAAGCTGCATATTGCCTTGTCATTGTCGATTGAGTATGATTTTGTGTTGATTTATTGCAGCGTTTCTTTTCATTCATCATTGTGCTATTTAAATCAGGTTCCTACAGAGTTTTATATTAACTAATTATAAATTCCACTAAGAATAAACTTTCGGTCACAAAATACTTACAAATCCAGAGATTTCGCCATCCTCCAAAGCAGATGTATTGCCTTCATTAGATTGTTGCTGGCGGAAAGGACAATTTTGTGGCCGACAATTTTGCTGCTGATTCTGCTGCTGACGCCTCTGCTATAATATAATATTATTATATGTATTATATAAAAATAAAGTAATAACTTACATTTTGCGAATTGCTACATTTGTTGCAAGATGCATATTGCCTTGACATTGTCGATTGTGTACGATTTTGTGTTGACTTATTATTTAAATCGTGTTCCTATAGAGTTCATTTATTAAATAAATTTATATAAATAAATACATATATAAGTTCCATAAAATAGTTTAGCTTTGGCAATTTGTTTGTTACAAAATACTTACAAATCCAGAGATTTCGCCATCCTCCAAAGCAGATGTATTGCCTTCATTAGATTGTTGCTGGCGGAAAGGACAATTCTGTGGCCGACAATTTTGCAGCTGCTGGCGTGGCTGCTGCTGACGCCTCTGCCATAATATAATAATATTGTATTATATAATAATAATATAATAATAACTTACACTTTGCGAATTGCTACATTTGTTACAAGCTGCATTTTGCCTTGACATTGTCGGTTGAGTACGATTTTGTCCTGATTTATGGCAGGGTTTCTCTTCGTACGTCATTGTGCTATTTAAATCAGGTTCCTATAGAGTTTAATTATTAAATAAAGTTCCACAAATAATAAACTTTCTATAACTTACAAATCCAGAGATTTCGCCATCCTCAAAAGATGTAGTACCATCAGTAGATTGTTGCTGGCGGAAAGGACAATTCTGTGGCCGACATTTTTGCTGCTGCTGGCGTGGCTGCTGCTGCTGCTGCTGACGCCTCTGCCATTCGTCATAATTAGTGCCAACCTGAGAGCTATTGTTCCAGTTGCCAGTGGAATAACTTCTGGAGTTCTTATCTGCAACATAGTTGCTGGTATTTCTTGTGGGTACATCGCCTTCGAACTTTTGGGACGAAAGAAGTAGAGATATTAAATAAGAAATGAGGAAATATTGATATAAAATATAGAGATAGAGATTTTCTAAAACTCACCGGATTACGAGCTCCACAGCAACCGCGTGGTGGGTTTGCATTTTCCTGCCCCTGAAAATGATACTTGTGCATTCTTTTATTTTAAAATAAATACCACTTACAGCACGCAGACCCCTAGGTCCCTGGTCATCGTATCTATCTGAGGCATTAAATCTTTCGGTCGTACACTTAGGTACACTTTGTGATCTACTGGATCTCTGCTGGAACTGCTGAGATCGGGTTGGTGGGGCTTGTAGCGGACAAGGCCGCTTTATTTCTTGGCCAGATGCTTGAGCTTGGCATGGATATACCGGATGCTTCTCTTGGTGACGCGATGGATTGTTTCGGCATTTTGACGAGTTGCAGCCATTCTGTAAATGGGAGGAGTAGGGAGAGTAAATTAACTACAAAGACCGAGAATACTTACAAAGTCCTTATTCTTGCTACAGTGTGGCGTAAGCTGGGTAGCAGTTAATATCATAAATATAAAATTAATAATAATTCTAGAATGTATAAAATATATTCCTACCTTTCCCTGGAGTCTTGATTGATGACTCTGTCCGTTGGCGGGACCATTCTTAGAGGATATACAGCCTGGTTCTTCTTGTTTCTTTGTATTCCGCAGCATGGATCTACGATTGGGGCTTTCTATCGATCTAGGATAGTCACTGTCGTTGTCTATAGGATAGTACATCCGGGAGGATTTTTTCTCGCAAATGTCAGGGGTTGAGGTGGCGGTTTCTGTGATGTTATAATGCAGAAAGTGACTTAGTGCAACCAACACCTCATCGGGCAGCGAGAGTCCGGTTCTAAAGCAGTCCATTCACACGAGAAAAAGATAGTGCATGAAACACCTGCATATATATATTCAAATCTTCTGAATTCTTTAGCTTTTCAACTTACAGACTTGGCTACAGCCTTGAGTCAGGAGATGCGATCAATTTTGTGTGCTAATTACTTTGGCGGAAGGTTTAATGCAAGCTACGAATTGCACTAACCACTAAAAAAGTTGTACTAACATATTATCGAAAATAGGAAAGAAAATATAGGTAGTTAGTTTTGGAAATTTGTTTGAAAAATTTAAGTACACATAAACAGACAGATAAATCCAAGAAGAATATATTTATTTACATTTATAGTAACATTAAAAAATGAATTTATATATTAGACTTGGCTAAAATGGCAAATATCAAAAGAGTTTCAATATATCAATATTTATCATACTCTTTAAAGGACTATTTAAAAATATAAAGGTTTTTTTTTATTAAGAAAACCTTTCTTTTGATTTTCAAATCCCATTTTAAATAATTGTATTGCCTTTAAAATATACAAAACTACTCAAAATATAAATACTTTTTATGCATAATATTTTTTTTATTATTTTAAAAATAAACCTTAATATATTTTCCATATTTTCTTGGTAAAAACTAGATTGCTAAAGCCTTAGGAAATTAATTTAATATGCTATTCAGTGCCCACTATCGTCAGCAATCTCAATCTCTCCGCCATCCATTATCGTCATCGTCCCTGGCCAGGATGGTAATCCCTCATCGCCATCGTCATCTCTCCGGTGCCCACTTCCACTTCCGTTTGTTCATTAGGCAAATGCAGCAATTCCAGCTCGACAAACGCCAAATCGTTTGTCTCAGCCGTATCCGTATCCGTCATTTTGGGGCAATGGGAATGGGAACTGAAATGGGCAAGAGCGTGGGAGTGGGTGTGCGACTGGGACTGGGACTGGGTGGAGGCGTCATGCCAAACGGAAACGCTGTGGCATCCGTTGGATCGCCTCAAGTGGGCGCTTAGCTGGGCAAGGAATGTGGGCGTGGCATGTGCGTTACGCGTGAAATCCAATTCCCGCAGACTCTGCTCCTGTGAGGCAATGAAGGGCAGAAGGGAGAGCACTGCCTGCGGTCGCTGTGGCCGCCACCTGATGCTACCATCCGCGACATCATAGTGCACCGTCAGCTGCGAGTGCCAGGCAAAGTGGCGCAGCCGGAGCACATCCGTGAACGCAGATGTAGATGGCAGGCTGTCATCCAGGCGACACTGCAAGCGAAGACCCACAATGTGAAAGTGAGGATGAGCAGCGACAAGTTCCCTCAGGCAAGCGTTCAGAGTTCCCGTGCCAGAGTTCCTGGCATTTGCTTTGTCACCATCATGATCATCATTATCATCATCTTCCAAATGTACCGACCTTTGACACAAAAAACCTGTCAAAAGCCGCAGCCGCGATAATTGGAAGATCTTGGCAACAGAGGAGTTTAGCAGGCAGGCGGGCAGCTTAAGGATCTCCAGGTTTGGGGGGAACTGTAGTAAGAAAAGTATTTCCATCAAGAAGATTGTGAGGATATAGCCTAGGAGAAGAAGTATAACTTACAATGTGTAGAGAGTTATCCTTGTGGATCTCACAATTTTCCCTAGATTTCAGTTCGAAGACTCTCAGGTTGGGCAGCTTCCCAAATAATACATTTAAATCTTTGTTTTCTAAATGCTCTCCTTCACCCAGTCTCAACTCCACCAGATTCGGGCTTATCATAGGTACTTTCCGTATCACTAAGTTATCACTTTTACAGAAACTAAGCCTTTGGAGATGAGTGAGCTGGCTCTGCCTCTGCTGGAGCCACTTCCGGCAGCCCTTGTCCTTGGCACCCGGCAGATTGAGCAGAGCTCTTGTACGGCTGCCCAGAAGATCCAAGAGTTGACTTAGCTCATCGGAACTAAGCAACTTCAATTGTCGCCTGTCCCGGCTCCAATCGAATTCCTTGGCATATTTGCCGCTCCACAGCCGGAGTACCAAGTGGCAGAGATGCTGCTCCTCGTGCAGCTGCAGCAACCGCAGCTGGTCGCCCAGGGATAACTGTTCGCAAATCAGCAGCAGGCAGTCATCGTTCAAAGCTGTCAATCGGAGTTCGAGTCCGAATCCGATTGCTGGATTGAGTTTGAGATTCCTTTGTGGCTCTGGCTTTGGATGGCCAATGGTTACCGCCGTCCTGAAGCGCATCCCACTCGATCTGCGGCGACGTCCCGACTGAGCAGGAAACGCGTGCCATGTGACAGCGGCGGCGGCGGCGGTGGGTGATGTCTCTGAGCTGCATACTGAACCCCCGGAATCGGAATCAGTGTCGGCTTCGGCGGTTGCAAGCAATCCCAGCTGGCGGTGCGTACAACTACAACAAACAGGCAGCAGTGCAACGCACACACAAGGCTGTGTGTCACTTCATTGATTACCGCAGATGGTACAGTGGTAGGAAATGTGATTAAAATGGTTTAAAAAGCATATATTTAATATCTGTTATTCTTTTGTGTGAATAATAAACACAGGGGATTTTTTTAATATCTTTTTTTGATTTTATATATAATATTTAAACCCTCTAACCACTGTACGACCTAACATACCTCCCCCTTGGCGACAATGCTCCTGGTGGTGGTCGGTATTTCGCTCTGAAAATAAGTGCAACCCCTAGCTGACAGGCTGTCCGCCCGAGAAAAAAAAGGAAGAGAGCTCTCCCATCGTTCCAGGGTGCGGGAGTTACTGAGTTCAACATTCTCTTTGGCGATAATGCAGCACTATATCCCAATACTGTATAAGTTGTATTCGTATTATCGCTGAATGTGTGGCAGACAAAGAATATGAGCGATACGGAGAGAGAGTTGGTCTATTTTTATAAAAACTCCCCAGCACATGTGGCCAAGGCCAAGGCGAAGGCGATGATATTGTTTCTATATACCAAATATATTCCGATTTAACAGATTGGAAGGGAAGGCGGAGAGGCCAAACTTCAAGTGGGTTTGAGAAATAACAGAAAAACAATAACAGAAATCTGGATGGAAACAAATCACTATTTGTTGGTCAACGATTATCTGAACATCGTAAACAATGAGCTGTCGTTATGATACGACGATCTTTGTACCCTTAGAAATAAATAATTCTCATGATTGGGTTTTTTTCCTCAAATATGAAGCTTAGGAAATAAAAATAATTAGCTGCTTAGTTTGGTTATAAAATAGAGTTTCTACCATTATTTATTTTGGGATTTTTTAACAATAAATTTCTATATAAATGTTTATGGCAGAATCATAACTCCAAATTAATTTTATTTAAAATTAACCTCAGATTTTTAAGTCAGATTTGATTCAGTGTTAGCTTTATTATTTTTTAGAAAGCATGTTTTCTACTTAAGCAAAAAGAAAAAATTTTAATAAAATCACCTTTTGACCGCAAAATTTGTTGTTGCCATGGCAAGTGAGGGCGAGCCACCGCAGGATGCACCTCCACCATCTCTTTCTTCTCCTACTCCGGCGACGATAAGGATCCTTAACCTAGAGACACAGATCAGTGAGGAGGAGAGTCGCCAGCAAACAATTTCTGGCAGAATATGGCTTCATCTGGGATTTGCCTTGATGCTGTGCATTATCTTTGTGCTGCTCTTCTACTCGGCCACACTTATTATCAAGGATATAGCGGGACCAAATTCCCTGGAGAATATCACCAAACTGCGAGAGTTATACAATGAAAGAGAGCGTCAGCGGCGTTTGGGCGCACGGATGAAGCTGAGTACCTTGGAGGAGGTGGTCAATGACCGCCTGATGGCCATCAAACAGGTGGACGAGGAGGAGCACCGGCTATGGCAGAGCTATCACAACAGGCCACCGCCGTTCCTTGGCAATTACAACATCAGTGACACCGATCTTTATGCTTTGCTTAGGAGCATGCCCAAGGGCGGTCTCCTCCATGTCCACGATTCGGGAATGCTGCGTCCAGAAGTCTTCATAGAAATGACCCAAATAGATTATCTATGGGCATGCGTGAACCTGGATCAGGGCTTCGAGGATTTTCGCTTCTCCCTAGTATTTCCGGATATTCCGCCATCGGACGATTATCAGTGCTCGTGGATGTTAATGAAGAACTTTCACGATTACGAGCATTCCGCCAAATATGTGGCCAGGCTGCAGGAGTCTCTTCGTGTCCCTAATGAGGGTTTCCAGACATCTGGGGAGCTGGCAAAGTACTTGAAGCGGTCCCAACGGCTCATCCATGGCCTGATTACATACCAGCCGCTCTGGAATGACTTTCTATTTAGCATGCTGCAAGATCTATATAACGATGGGGTGCAGTATGTAGAGATGCGATCGTCGTTGCCAATTGTGAGTGGGGATTTAATATAAATTGGGCAGATCTGTAAACCTTACTCCCCGTCTAGCTGTACGATATGGAGGGCAATAATTATACCATTTTGGATTCGGCAGCGGCTGTAGTGAGAGTGTCGAACATTTTTCAGTCCACGTATACGGATTTCATTGGAATCAAACTGATTTATGCCCCTGCCCGTGATTTTAATGAAACTCGTATGAATACCTATATGGACAATGCTCTCCTCTTAAAGGTAATCCTGGCTAATATAATTTTGTAGAGATTATAATATGAATATACTCTTCATATATTAGACCCACTTTCCCAAACTTTTGGCGGGCTTCGATCCCGTGACCCATGGCAATGAGTGCGAGCTGCCTTTGCTTAGTCGCATTTCCCAGCTCTCACAGTTGAAGAAAAATGTGGATTTCTATTTCCATGCGGGTGACTCAAGGTGCCCGGATAACACTCGACCGGATGCGAATCTCATAGAGGCAATGCTCCTGGGCAGTAAGAGAATTGGAAACTCTCTGAATCTTCCCCTTCATCTGGAGATAATGCAAAGTATGCAATTATTGAACATAGCCGTTGAGGTGTGTCCTCTATCCAATCACTATCTCGAGTATGTCAACGATTTCCGGAATCATCCGGCAGCTTATTTAATTGCCGCTGGTTTTCCCATTGTAATTGGTTCGGATTATCCATATTTATGGAACGCTGCCCCTCTGACTGATGATTTCTATGTGACCTTTGTGGGCATGGTCGGGGGTGAGGGAAATCTACGCCTGCTCAAGCAGCTGGCCAAGAATTCGCTTTTATTTAGTGCGCTTAACGGCGTGGAGAGGGCAAAGGCCATGGCCAAGTGGCGATGCAACTGGAATCGCTGGATTAAGAATTTTGTAAATAATTCCCAATATCTGGGTTAACATTCTGGAGAAGAGGGGGATGCATATAACTAGAGTGGAAGTGTAGAAGAAATTTAGTAAAAATAAAAAATTAACTCAGGACGTAGATAAAGATGTCTTTAAATAATTTTTGGGGTTTCAAAGATTAGATACTTGACTTTCACTATCTTTTGTTAACAATTTTGGTTAAATCTTGAGGGATATAAGATCTCTCTGTTTTTTTTTAAATAATATAATATTAAATTCAAGAATATATAACCAAATTTGTCAATGGGATTCCACACCCACAGAATGGTTCTAGTGGCGCACTTATTGGTGCCTTTCAACTGCTTTCCGGTTTTTAAGAATGCACTATAAAATGCTCCGCCACTCGAATGGATCTGACCATGCTCATGGCCAGGGTTTAGGTAATCTAATCTCAGAGCAGGCTACTCGTAAATCAAGATGCCAGATTGCCCCAGCGATTGACGGCGATTAGCTGCCTGAGGCGAGGCTCGGCGGCGGCGGGTTGGCAACTCAACCCCATGGGTCATCCACGCGCAATTATCGGCTCGGGAACACGCGTTAAATCAAAGATAATGTCCAACGAATCCCACACAATCGTTTCAGATAATATTCGAATAGCGACAGAAAGCCCAAATCGGAGCTCCTCAATCGCCGCAGACGTCAGTCGCCGTGCGAACCTTGTAGCGATCGGACCTGTGTGAACGGAAGAAATTACCCATCGTCGTCGTCATCATAATTGCCATGCTGCTGGTTTCTAATCTTATCGCCAGCCTAGCCGTGGGCCTGTGTGTCTGCCTCTGCTTTGGACCCAGTACGGTGGAATCGCGAACGCGTCCCAAGAACCTGGTGGATAAGAAACTGGTCACAATCTATGGCAGCACACCGCATGTGGAGGCACTGCTGGGACCCGGACGCCCCACGCCGGACACCTACAAGACGCTGAGAAGCGCCTTTTTCCGGTACGAGGACTCGCGCTCTTTGGGCCATGACCTAGAGCTGACCTCGCGGGAAATTAAAGCCAATGAGACAATCATGAAGGCCAAGCTTCATGAGTACACGGAGGGTTTGATCACGCCGCATCTCTTCAATCCCGCTCAGCATATCTTTGACGTTTTGGAAGGCATTCAGAAGACCGATCTCTTCCAGCTGCTGAAGAAAATGCCCAAGGGTGCCGTGCTCCATGCCCATGACACGGCCTTGTGCAGCACCAAGGCCATCCTGAAGCTGACTTACTACGATGATCTTTATGCCTGCCAGCAGAATGGAGATTTGGCCATCTCGGCTTTGAGGTTTTCCAAGGACACGCCAGAGGCTCGCCAGGATTGCCAGTGGGGTCTGCTCTCGGAATTGCGATCAAAGTACACAGCGGACAAGGTTGATGAGTATCTGGAGGAGCGTCTCACCCTGTATCCCACCAAGAAGTTTGAGGATAACAACGCGGCCTGGTCAACATTTATGACCATTTTCGAACTGCTTGATGGCCTGGTTATGTATGCTCCTGTGTGGGCGGATTACTATTACAGCGCCTTGGAGGAGTTTTACGAGGATGGAGTCCTGTATTTGGAGTTCCGTTCCCTGGTGCCCATAGTAAGTGTTTTATTTTTTTTAACGCATTTTTTTTTGGAATATATTTTTATATTTAAATCTTACGCAGCTCTACGACATGGAAGGCACTCAGTACACTGCCTTGGACACCGTTCGTATCTATGTAGAGACCTTGGAAAAGTTCAAGAATGCTCATCCCGATTTCATTGGCTCCCGGATGATCTATGCTCCTCTACGCAATACAAATTCCGAGGGAATGACTACATATATTGAAACTCTTAAAGATATGCAGGTAAAAGATAACTTAAATAACATGTAAAGAAAAATATTTTAAGTATTTTTCCCTTCTCCACAAACAGGCTAAATATCCCGACTTTGTGGCCGGCTTCGATTTGGTGGGTCAGGAGGAGCTGGGACGCCCGCTGAAAGATTACATTGATGAGCTGCTGGCTGTGCCGGAGGATATTGATTTCTATTTCCATGCTGGCGAGACCAACTGGTTTGGCTCCACTGTCGATGAGAATCTGATTGATGCCATTTTGCTGGGAACCAAGCGAATTGGCCATGGTTTTGGACTGGTCAAGCATCCGGTGGTGCTGGATATGCTGAAGAAGCTAAATGTGGCCATCGAGGTGAGCCCAATCTCAAATCAGGTGCTTCAGCTGGTCACAGACTTCCGGAATCATCCCTGCTCGCACTTCTTCGCCGATGGCTATCCAGTGGTGATCTCCTCGGACGATCCATCTTTCTGGAAGGCCACTCCCTTGACCCATGACTTTTATATTGCCTTCCTGGGCATTGCCTCGCAGCACTCGGACTTGAGGCTTCTCAAGAAGCTGGCCCTCAACTCAATTCAGTACAGTTCGCTGTCGGGAGATGATCAGTTCGAGGCTCTGGAGAAGTGGCAGGTGAAATGGGATCAGTTCATTGCCGATATCAACGAAGAGGCAAACAATGGAGGAGCCTCATTAAAGCAGCTCGATTGACTAGCACGGGTGGTGGCGGCGCTCCTGGTCGTGATCTCTGTCCTCAGGCGCTAGTCGGTTCACCCATTTGCATCCACACACTGCTGCATCCTCATTATCCCATCCCAGCCAGTATCTATCCAATATCGTATCGCCCTCTAATATCGTTTTAAGCTAATTGTTATGGATTAGTTATTAGTTAGAACTAAGAACCCACATCCGATGAGATTCTGTCTGTGTCACGACCTCAAAACTGGTTAAAAAATGTAGCTGAAAGGCTCTCCTGCATTTGGAAAGCAATAAAGAACCCGTTTTGGTCGTAGCCGAAAATTAAAGTGAATGCAATTTATGGTATGCAAGGAGGTCTGGTCATTAAACAATCCTAATGATTCTGCCAGGGAGATGGCAGCGTGAGAGGTTCACAGGGAGATTAATTTCAGGGTTATAGTTTGGGTTAAGAAGTCCCTAAATTTGATAGACTATTTTCCACAGATCCCAATTCTCGTTTACCATAATCCTTAATTTACAGTCACGCCTCTAACTCCCACTCAGGACGCAGGAGTGCACTCCAAGGCTGCTTCTTCGCCCCGCATAAATCTCTCATTGCCTTTGGCTGTGCCCCGTCGAGTGGATGCGAAATTTTAATGAATATGCCCTATATGGTCGTTGAGGCACCTCTAAAACCACCAACCGTCCGTCACTCTGTCGGTATGTAGCTCCTTTGAGCTCGAAACTGTTGCAAATGTTTCAATTTTACGTGCCACTGTTTAGTGCCATGGCTGCTGGGTGGAGGCAGCAGAATTCGTTCGATTTTGATTCGGTTGCCAGCCGTAATGAGCTGGCTGAAGTTTTATGGGGCCAACGCGGTGGATGCAGCCAGGTTTCGGCCCCTGCTGACATGTATGGGCGAACATAAAATTGATGGCATGGCTGCGAGCCAGGACATGTGCGAGGACAATAGTGTTGCCAAAGAAAACTAAAAGAAAATTGAACAAAAAAATCAAGAATAAATAATAAATAAAGTCTAAAAAACATGCAAATAAGTTGTCCCTTTAAAAGACATTGGTTTGGAGTTCAAATCTTTAGATTTTCTGGAACAGAAATTAAATTTTGATGAGCACATGATTTAGTAAAGAATTTAAAGATTTATCCAAAGCTTTTAATATATTTTTAAAATCAAAAAATATATTTAGTTTGCCAGTAATGTTAATTTTAAAATGACTCCGCCTCTAAGCCCCTTTTGAACCTAGCTAATCAGTCATCACTGTGTCCAAATATCTGGCCATAGCCTCTGGCAGCCTCATCAATTTGATGTCGTGCACATTTAATGTGGTGTTGAGGGCGCGCGCGGATGCATAAAAAACCAAACGAAACCGAACCGAACCAAAGAACGGGCCACGTTAGCGAATCCAACGCGATCCAACGAGGCCCATAAATTACTAATAAAAGCCTCCAGAATATGTGCGTATGTAGTTCACGCGGGTTCGCGGCTTTTTAGTGTGTTAAAGCGGAAATGCGTTGGCCGCCATTTTGTGGGGTGTTGGAAGTGGATGAGTGGCAGAGGCGCTAACAAATGTGCGGCCTTATTGACACATCCGGCGACGCCGAGTGACACATTTTCAGAGGCGGGTAAATAATTGTGTAAATCACCTGAAAACCATACCAAATTCAGGATGAGAGAGTGGGAATTATTTTAAAAGAAATTACAGTCGTAAAGGTGATTGCCTCAAAACAAATAAGTTCCTTATATAAAAATACTAATAATTTTATAGAGCCTCGAATTTCCCAATTTCCTCCCAAATATTTCCCCCCATTTTCACTAATAAACAACACTTTCATTTCTCTTATATATTCGCATTTTATTTACTTGAACTTCGCCTGCTCACACGAATAACTCTGACGCTAGCTAAGAGTTGACTTACATCGATATACAATTGATATGGGTGGTGGTGGCTAAGCTTTGCTCGTTATATGGCCTAAAATCAGAGAACTCGATCAGGATATTTTTCAAGGGGATATGTCTGGAATTATGGTTTGGTTCAACGAAACTATTTTTACGGCGTTCTGGCCTTGTTATGCCAGCTAAATTCTTTTAGCAAGCTTAGCTTTAGACCTCAAGCAGAGTCCTATCTGAATACAAGTGAGTATATAGCACAGTTATAACTTGAATGCACACGAATTTTGTTAGCATTTGCTTCTTTGCATTGTTTTTTAAGCCGGTTTACATCTAAGTTACTTTAAAATTAAGCCAGCCAATATCCAAGAAATATACTGCAATGGGAATGCATTTTTGTAGAGTGTTTTGTCTGTGCTGATTAGAAATCTGATAAGGTAAATGTTTCCTAAGAAATAGTTAGATGGAAATTATTCTATAAAATATAAGCCTAAAGAAATATAAAATTTATTTGATTATTTTACTAATGCAGAGAATAAAATGTCATAATTATATAAACAAAAGTTTTCAGCTAACCAAAACAGCTTCCTGTTCAGCCACGCAAAACCGTCTTAAAACTTATATTCCCTTTGCATTATATTTCCGAAGCTCTAATTTAATCGGCCAGTTTTATTTTTTCCTCATATAATATATACGTTATTATTGGGCAGCAATTTTTCATTCAAATGTTTTTCTGAAAATTCTTTCATTGATTTATTTTGATTTAGTTTTTATATATTTTTTTAGCGATTTTTTTCTTGTATAGATGCTTGCAAAAATATTTGTAATATTCGGCTTGTGTTCCACTCGCAGTTTTTTGTTCCTTACGCCCTTGGTTTAATTCCTAACCCTTATTATATCGTTCACATACCTAAACTTACTGCCTCGATATGTTCAAATCCTATACCAATGTTTATTATTATTTTTCCTTTACAATCCTAAACCATCCATGGGAACCAATGGCGGGGGTGGCCTTAAATATCGCTATGCTGTACAAATCTTAGAGTCTACGCCTTCCTAGATATCCAATCTGGATCAGATCAGAGCCAGTATATATATTGTATTATTGGGCAATGTGGCTGTTGGTGTCTTTGCGCTATGTGAGTTGCTGCCAGCGATGTTGATGTTGCTCCTGCTGATAGTGCTGCTGCTCTCGTAGCTTTTCGGCCTTCCAACTGGACTCGCCCACGCCCAAAGGATATGGAATAATATCCGGTTGTTGTTCCGAGGACGAGTTGTCCACCTCGTTGCGGTCGTTGCTGTCCATGTTGTTGTTATTATTGTTGCTGTCTGCCACAGAGGCGGGCACATTCTCTTCGTTGTTTTTTGGCTCATTTGGTTCGCCATTAATTTCGTGGTTCCGGCCGCCATTGTGAGTGTTTTCGAAATTGTAATAACCATATTTATTTGTGTTAGACATGTTGTCGTTGGTGTTGGAATGGCTGTTGCTGTGGCTATTGCTGCTGTTGTCGGCCTTGTCCTGGTTGCAATGCTGTAAGCCAAAAAGAAGATTGAAAAACCATATGAAAATTTTAATATATGTAAACTCAGTAATACAAATATTTTGTTTTGACAAAAATGTAATTAAATTCTTGTCGTTGGGCTAAAAGTTACAGGTATTAGAGAGGGCCAGGGTTAAATAATATTAAATATAAATAATTAACTGTTTAAAAAATAGTTTATGCCTAAAAATAATGTACAAAATGAAATAACCTCTGAAAAAATATTACTATAAAGCAATATCAGCTGCCTTTACTTTAGTTGTGTGTATTTAAAGTGGTCCAAATATTATTCAAAATTATTTTAATAATATGCATTATTTTCTATTGTACTTTTTATAGCTAAAAAAGATTTCCTGAAGTTTTAAGGCAATAATTACTGTATTGATAACCCGCTATCGCCATAGTTTATAGATTATTTGTTTCGGTCGATTTACTCAAGTGTTTGTTGTTTTTTTTTTTTGGTTTTTGAATTAGATAAGGTTAAAGCACCACAAGAACCTCAAGATGCACTTGAAAACCTTGTAACGAGTGCAAAATATAATATAAACAAAAAGCATTTATGTTATATAGGAAAAACCATTACATATGTTTTATTTTTATAATATTTATAATGCAAAATGCAACGTTATTGATAGCTGGGAATTAATAGATTTCCTTGGCCACATATCAGCCTAATAAAAATATTTGCATTATGTTAAAGCATAAACCAGGAATCCAGGTCAGAAATAGATAATATAAACCACAAAAAGACCTGATATGACACTAAATTTGCATTATAAAAGACAGCTGTTCCTTGACTCTCAACACAATTTGCATTTCTGCAATTAAAAGTTCAAGTTCCCTAAACAAAATTCAAAATAAAATAATAATGACTTCCTGTGCAGTGGGAAACGTCTTTCCAAAAACCAAGGAGACCACCAGGATAGTGATTATTGGCGCTGGTCCCTCTGGCATTGCTGCTGCCACAAAACTCCTTGAGCAAGGATTCCGGAATGTCCAACTCTTCGAGGCAGAGGATCGCATTGGTGGCAGGATCAAGACAGTGCCCTTTGCGGATAGCTTCATCGATCTGGGTGCCCAGTGGTGTCATGGCGAAGAGGGCAATGTGGTCTTTGAGCGAGTCAAGGATCTGGATGTGCTGGACAGGACGTCCGAACAGTCCTTGCACTTTGTGCGCTCCAACAAGGAGATTCTGGGCGAGGAACAGACCAAGCCTCTGAGGGAATTTGTGGACAACTTTGATATAAACGGCAATTGGGAGGGATCCGTGGGCGATAGTTTCACCAATAATTATTGGAACACGGTGGGCAAGGACCTGGATCGAACCATTGCCAAGGAGGCGCTGAGCGCTATGATGAAGCATGTCTGCAGCTCGGATGCCTGCGATCATCTGTTTGAGCTTTCGCCCAGGAACTATACGAACTTCCACCTTGCCGACGGCGATCAAAACCTCAGCTGGCGGCGCAAGGGCTACTGGTACTTTCTGAGTCTCCTGCTTGAGGCCAAAGAGGATCAGCCTGGAGATCTGGGCTCCCTCAAGGGTCATGTGAAACTCAATAGGAGAATTGCCGAGATTAATTGGAAGGGCAATGGGGAGCTCACCCTTCGCTGCTGGAACGGGGAGATTGTCACCGCAGATCATGTCATCTGCACCGTCTCCCTGGGTGTCCTCAAGGAGAAGCATGAGAAACTATTTGTTCCTGCCCTTCCCTTGGCCAAAGTGCGAGCCATTGAGGGACTTAAGCTGGGCACCGTCAACAAGTTCATTATGGAGTTCGAGAAGCATCCGTTTCCGGAGAATTTGAATAATGTTGCCATACTCTGGCTGGAGGCAGATCTCGTCGAGCTGCGTGGCTCGGAGTTCTTTTGGCTGGAGAGTGTCTGTAGCTTCCATCGCGTGGACAGGCAGCCCACTCTGCTGGAGGGTTGGATCATTGGTGCCCATGCCCGGCACATGGAGACTTTAAGCGAGGAGAAGGTCCTAGAGGGTCTCCTCTGGCTCTTCCGAAAGTTCTTCACCTTCGATGTGCCCCGGCCAAAGCACTTTATCCGCACGCAATGGCACTCCAATCCGAATTTCCGTGGCAGCTACAGTTTCTATCCCACTTATGCCGATGATTTGAGGACAGGACGCACGGATCTGGCTTCCCCGCTGGTCGATGTGACCAATGGAAGACCAAGAGTGCAGTTTGCCGGTGAGGCTTCTAGCGGAAATCACTGGGCCACGGTTCATGGAGCCACTGAATCGGGATGGCGAGAGGCAGATCGGCTTATTAATTTCTATAAAGCTAAGGCTGAAAACTGAACTCCACAAACTAAACTAATTGGAAATATAAGCTAAAGAATTTTATGAAAAAAATATTCCAAATTTTAAAGCACTTGAAATTCATGTAAAATGCTGTCTAAAAATACTAAAGAAATATTTTGGAACATCTGGAATATGAAAATTAAATATTTAACCTTGATAGAACTTAATTTAAATTACCAACAACTGTTAGAACATTTTCTTTCTTCGTTTTATAATTTTTTAAATAAATTTTTTCTAAAACCTGGCCACTAAACTTAATCTTTTATTTGAAAGGATATTGTTTAAGCTTAAAATCAAAAGAAATGCTAATATGTAATCTAAACCTGGCGTACATTTTCTAAACAACAAAAAAATGCTTTCCTTTGCTATAACTAACCAATTTAGCACCCACTTTCAACATTCCCCAAGTAAATAAAGCACTTGAGAATACAAAACTACAATTTCACGGAATTTAATCCACTCAAAAGGCGAAGGATGACAGCGTGCCTTTGCATAAAGGAAGCCCCCAACTAAACCCATTTAATCCCGGCACCAGTGAGTTAGTTGTACAATTAAGCCGAATGCTCCACTCCTCCACTCTGGGCCATGTCAGCAGGAGTGCCGACTCCAACTGTCAGCCACTCAGCATCCAGTCAGGGTCCTCCCGATCCCCGCCACGATTGCCATGCCGTGCAATCAGCAAACACAGAGAAATACTTTGCCAGTCATAACAACCATTACCTGGGCCATAACATAAGTCCTGGCAAAGACGGAACAGGAACAGGAACACGAACAGGACAGGACATTGGTTAGGCAAATGTGTGTGTCCTTTGGTCAAACAGAGACTTGTTTAACATTGTCACTCGAGGAGTCACACGAGCACTTGGATGAGAATAGCTCCACTGAGGGGAAAGTCTATTAAAAAATCTGGCTTAGAAGTGAAATTTATTTAAGGGATTTTTCTAGAAATTTAAGAGAATCTTATTTACAGGGAAAATATTGGAAAAATTAAATCTTGGTAAAAAGGGTCCTTGGGCCTTCTATTTTTAGTGCTACTCAGCAAAGAATTCGTTTCCGACCCCATATACCATATATATTATTGATCAGCATTAAAAACTGAATTGATTTAGCCATGTTTGGGCGAAAAAAAATTTTACTAATTTTTTTGAAATTTTTATAAGGGGTTACATCATCAAAATTTTCAAAAATTGAAAAAAATTTTAATGTCGTATATTTTTTAATTTAGTATACAGATTTGTTAACGTAATTAAAAAGTAACTAAAAACTGCTTTCCGAATTGAAATTTATGATTTTTTGGCTGAGTTATGAAATTTAAAAAATTGGATTTCCCACAAAAATTACATTGATAAATATAACTTAAAAATTTATCGAACTTAGCTCGATTTTTTGTTTTATATAGCAACTTTATAAATTTCTTAGGAAATACAAAAAGTAAATAACAAAGGAATGTATAGAATATTAATATATTTATTTATTATATTGTAGAAAAAAAGTTCTTAAACAATGTATACAAATTTTGTAAAACCTAAAAATATATTTTTATTGATTTGAAACTTCCAAAAAGTTTTCTCAAAATATGAACCCTTTTTAATTGCCCCAAAAATCTAATATTTTAAACCAAATTTATTTTTTTACCCTATTAAATTTATATTATTTTATTAAACACATTTTTCCCACATGCATTGGGATACCATAAGCCACATATCCGGCTGGCTAGACACCGATGCCAACGATGGGTCTAACGACTGTCGCTCCTGCAGCGCATTAACCAAGGGATTGGTAGGGGGATTGGTGCGGAGATTGGTTGGGGGATTGGTTAGGATATTGGTATGAAGGGATACAGGAACAGGGATATAGGAACACTGGTATGTGGACACGTTCAGCTGCAAAGCTACAACAGATGTGGCCAACTTGTAGTCGAGACCAGCCCGCCTTCGACTGGAAGGGCGACAAAGTCGCATATGTAATTGGGAGCTGGTGGTCGGGGACGAAGAGGATGAGCCAGGAGCAGATGAACTAGGAGCAGATACGACTACGACCACCAGGGCGACATGCAAACAAACAAACAAATGCAAACACACAAAAGCAGACAGCAAACACTGAGGGGAAAAATATTGACTAAATGATATATTGAAATATAGAAATTAAATTTCTAGATTACAAGAAAAATCAGTTTTTCAATGCTTTATTATTTAAAAAACGTTAAAGTCTTAATATTATTTCCAAGAAAATTGAACAGAAAATTCAGGAAAATATTTAAAATCGTTATGCCACTTAACAAATTTGTTTTAAATTTTTCAAGGATAATTTTCCACTAAGATTTTTCAGTTTTTCTTATTACAAAATTCCTGAATTCTTAAGGTCTCATTACTATTATAAAAACACCAAGGGTAGGTCTTTAAATTGCATCCTAAATTTTTAATAAAAATGGCTAATATTATCCTGATGAGTTCTTTAAAGGATTGCAATTACAAAATCTCTTGCCAGACCTCTACAATTTTTTGTGAAGTGCATAGGAGTGCACCAGAAGGATAAAACAGGAGCTCACATTAGAGCCAAAGGAAAATTTTGAATGTTCTGGCCCCGGCTTGGCATAAATTTGAATTTTCAACATGGCCAGGCAAAGTGCTTCTCTGTGCCGCCGCCGCCCCGCCAATTGTTGGGTAAGAGAGAGGGAGAGGGAGCATTTTCCAGGGGAATCACATGACCAGTGCTTCCTCCAATGATCCCCAGCTCCAGTTCCTAGTGCTCCCGCTCCTGCTCCTGTTGTCCCGGTGTGGTTTTTGTGGCCATCCTTGGTCTGGTTGGCCTTTGGCCTAGCCTGCGTTTTTCGCAGCACCAAAGATAGTCGCAATGTGCTAAACTGATTTCTGCCTCTCCGTATATATGGTATCTATTCTGCACGTAATCTGCAAACTTTTCCATGTGTGAGACCTCACTGACCACGCCCCCTTTTTTCCGAATTCGAGTGTGTTTGCCGAAAATGTTGCCCCGAAAAACAAGCGCAATTACAATGTTGTTTGCCAGGCTCGCTGCAAATGAGTTGGTCAACATGTTTGGCTTTTATTCGGCTTAGCCTACTATATACATATATTCAAATTTTCTGTAGCAAAGCTTGAAATTTAAAGATATGCTTAAATTTACAATGGAGGAGGTTTAAGTGCCATTCAGTGGCTCAGAAAAAAAAAACCAAAAAAGAGTGAATGTTGTGTCTAGATAAAGGCATTAAAATTGGCCATAAAATATAAACAAACATGTTGGGAAAAGGAAGTATACAGTATATCCCAAATTAAAGTTGTATTTTCAATACAAATTCATCCATTGAACGATTTAAAATACCAGGCGAATAGAAATGGGAGTAGGACTAATTTATTTGAGTAGTATAAATAGTTTTTTCGATTTAGAAGTTTATTTACTTGAGAGATCGAAGCTCTAGTAGGAAGACGACTAAATATATTGCAAATATACAAAAGACTTGATTATCTTTAATATTAAATAAAGCACTTGATAGTGGTTTTTAATAATTAGATCCCACTAATGTCATTATTTTCTGTTTATATCTAATCTTGGACATAAATATAGCCTACGTTAGGTAGTAAAAAAATTTGAAATCGTTGATTAGATTATAGATTTTATTCTAAGAAAATTGAAATCTGAGATGGTGGGCTTGGAAACCCACAGGTTCTATCCGCTGATTAGATATCTAACTAAAAACAAGATAAAGTTCCAAAAAACTAATTTCTTTAAAGGGAAATATTAAAAACATAAATAAATAAAAGAAAAGGAATTTAAAACTCGAGTTTCTTGAAGTGAAAAAAATGTTATTTTATTTAAATTAAAATATATATTGCATAATATTTATATATGAATGTTCTATAAATTATATACACAGCTTAAAAATATGGAGTTTTTTTACTGAAGGTTTTAGAATTTTAATTACTTATGTTTTCATTAAGAAATAAGCAAATATAAAATTAATGTTATTTCTCAAAAAATTACTCCATAGCTTTTATTTTTCATAATAATTATATTTTCTGTTTATAAATTTAAAGGCTCAACTTAAAAACAATAAATCATAGGTTTTTCGCCTACTTTACACCTTATAAAGGATTCTTTAAAGGATAACTCCTCCTCAGGATGCCCAAGCCACCTTTCCTGCTCACAGCTGAGCTGTCCTTGACCTGTAGTAGGTGTTAAGGCGATCCGCCTCGCGGAAACCCGTCTCCACGGCCCCATGAACCGTAGAATAATAGTGCTTGTGGGAGGATTCGCCGGCAAACTGGAGTCTCGGCCTGCCGCCCACATCCAGCAGTGGAGCCTCCAAGTCCCAAGCTCCCGTGTGCAGTTCGTCCGTGTACGTGGAGCGGAAGGTGTAGCTGCCCCGGAAGCTTTGATTCGCATTCCATTGAGTCCGCAACATCCGCTTGGGATGCGGAATCTCGAAGGGCAGGAACTTGCGGAAGAGCCAGAGCAAACCCTCCAGCACCTTCTCCTCGGTGAGCGTCTCCATGTGCCGGGCATGTGGACCGATTATCCAGCCCTGCAGAATCCTTGGCTGCTTGGACACGGGATAGAAGCCAAAGACACTCTCCAGCCAAAAGAGTTCAGAGGCGCGCAGCTCGGCCAGATCCTCCTTCAGCCAAAGGCAGTTAAAAGCAGGCCAGTCACTGGGCAGTGGGGGATGCTCAAACTCCAGGAAAAACTTGTCCACAGTTCCCAGTTTGAGTCCATCTATGGCACGCACTTTGGCCAGTGGGAGTCCTGGCATAAATAGCTCCTTATGCTGGGCCTTGAGAACTCCCAGGGAGACAGTGCAGATGACATGATCTGCGGTGATGACCTGCCCGTTGCAGCAGCTAACGATTACCTCATCGTCTCCCGACCAATTGATCTGAGAAACCCTTCGGTTGAGCAGCACTCGGCCATTGAGGACACCCAAATCCTCCGGTTGATCCTGTCGGGACTTCATGAGCAATCGCAGAAAGCTCTTGTAGCCCTTGTCCCGCCAGTTGAGCAGAAGTTCACCCTCACAGAGCCAATAATCCAGGTGGCCTTTCGCGGAGACCTCGTACAGGTGATCTGCCGCCTCCACGGAGGCTTCGAATTTATGAAAGATCTCTAGGAACTCCTTGGCAATGGTAGGATCAATAGGCGGCAGCTTCTCCAGTTCCTTCCAGAATTTCTGGTTACAATAATCACCCAGGGTGCCCGTGAAATCCAAGAGCTCCGATTGCCTGTCCGGTATGGATTTGAAGGCTATAGTTTTCAGCTGATCTGCTATATCATCGGGCAGCACCGCCTTGTTGGAACGCACGCACTTGAAGGTCTCGTAGTGATCTTCTGTGGCCTCCAGAAGATCCAAATCTTTGACTGTTTGGTAGACGATGTTATCCTTTTCCCCGTGACACCACTGGCCGCCCAGATCGACGACATTATCCGCAAAGGGTATGGTGTGAATACGGCCACCAATACGATCCTCGGACTCTAGGAGCAGAACATTCTTGAAGCCTTGCTCAAGGAGTCGCGTGGCAGCAGCTATGCCCGCGGATCCGGCTCCAATTATCACAATCCGAGCATTTTGTTTGGTTTTACTAAGCAGGCGTAGAGACGAGGCACTCATGTTGAAATTATTTATTACAAATATTTAATGAAAATATTTATATATAAAATATTTATTTAAACTATTTTAATATACTGGAAAATTAACAGACCGCCGTCGTCTGAACGTTTCAACGTTTGAGAGTCAACTAATTGAGGTTTCTGGGGCTCAGAGTTTAACTTTCCGCTCTCTCTTTATAGTATTTCTCTTTTTGTTTAGTAGTTTATCGGTCTAACCCTCAATGTTTATAGTTTTTCAAGATAAGATCTAATTTACTGATAACATATTGTTGTTTTTGGCAATATTATATTTGCTTTTCAGTATTATGTCAATGCAGTTAAGCAGAGAATATTGCCTGTGGCAATTATTGTCACAATTATTATCAGCTGGTAAACAGCAACAAATGGGAGAACGAACTATAAACTGATGAAGAAAAGAGAGATTAACTTTCTCTTGAATTGCCTCTCTTAACACATAAACCAGAAAAAGTAAAACTCTTAAATTGTTTTGTTTATTTAGCATAAATGCTAAATAATATAATAAACAAAGGCATTGAATAAATCGGGGATCAGGATAAAAATTTTATAAATAAAATATAAGCCAAATAAAATTGTTAAAATTAATTATATTTGAAAAAATTAAATATTTTTGACTTTTTTCCTTAATTCAATTGAAATAATATTAAATATTTTTTGTACATTTAAATAGAATTTATGTTCTATGGGTTTAATAATTTTTAATTATTTTCAAAGCCTTTTTAAACAAAATTAATACCCTTTTTAACACTTCAAAATTATTATAGCCTAATTAAGATTTAATTTCCAATTTTAAACCCATATTCCTTAATAGAGATTTATATGTTTTAATTCATAAAAATATTTAGGTTGTTAGAAAATTTCTGAATCAAACATATTTTGCAATAATCTTTAACTAAGCAACACATTAGGAATCTCAGAACTTTGATACAAATAAAGTTAAGTTAACAAAACCAAAAAAACCTCGATCGCTTAGACCCATTTAGGCCATCAAATTTCAGTTACAACGTTGGAAAACTCTTTGGCAATCGATTGTCATTGTTGCAAACTCCATTTGGCAAAACCATTCAGAGAGTCCCCCCGATAAAGGACACAACCCAAAACAAAAGGTATCACTTTGGGCCCCCAACACACACAGGACAAAATGTTTTCATTCGGTTTGCCGTTGGCGCAGTGGCACAGCCCAACGCTCCTTTGATGAATGTATTCATAAAAATCCAATCATTGCAATTGCACAGCGAAGGCAGAGGCATTCAAGATGAATTCGCCAAAATAATGGGAAAAACACAGCAGACAGCTGGGCGCAGCAGCGAACCAACCATTTCTCGCAACAAAAAAATTGCAGCAATAATTTTGTTCTTTCGTTTTTTTCTCAGTAAACAAAAAACACACATTTGTGCATAGACTGGAGGGAAAATAACAAGAGTTGTAAAAAATAAATATCCAAAAGAAAAGGCTAGTTGGTACTTAGTTTTAGAAATTAGAAAACTAATTCATAATATAGAAAAAATATATAATATTTTCTTGGTAAAGTTCTTACTTTAAGCTTATTTTTAAGAGTTTTTTAAAGTGTTAAGAAACCTTAAGAAATTTCTGTAAAGAGATTTATAAAATAATTCAATCAAAATTTATATTAGAGTTTATATAAAATATTTATAAAAATTTAAAAACTAATTCTTATTTAAAGCCTTAACTTTCCCCTTCTAAAAAAACCCAACATACCCACAATCTATTCCCCATAAGGGGTATCCCTTCCTCTCCAGCACATTTACAACAACAAAAGATGCGATTAAAATGACAAGTGAAAGCAATTTTCGTGCATCTGCTACGAGGTGGGCATGAGAAGGGGGGAAAATCTGGAAAATCCTGAGGAGAAAATGATTGTGAGGTAAGGACACGACCGAATGATTGCCTGAAATGGCATGCGAATACGGTTGGCCAGTGTAATATGACAACGTTTAAGGCTGCAAGGACAAAAGCCAAGGAACAAGGAACAAGGATGAATCCCCAATCCACAAAACCTGGCAGGCTACTCACATTCGTGCTGCATTCACATTTCAGTATCCATTCGACGGCAATGAATTTATTCTCGATTTGTATCTGATGTGATTGCAGGAATTCCTGATCGATTGGCTCCAAGGCGACCGTATCCCATAACTGTGCATTCTCTGGCAAGTCCTCTGCCTCCGCCTTCACCTGTTCATCCTCCTCCTCCTTCTCTTCCTCCCCATCGTCGTAGTAGTCCTCCTCCTGCTGCTCCTTCAGTTGCCTTTTTCTGGCCTTTTCCCGCTGTTGTACGAAGTTAATTGGATCGACAGCATTTAAAGGACACAACAGCTCGACCTGAAGCGGCAAGAAAAAATAAGGGAAAATTGTAAAGAGATTGAAGATGTAAGGAGTTGAAATCTCAGCCGAGAAAGAGGATTTCTTTTTCCTGGAAAGAAATTCAATTGGCAGGACCGGAGGTGTTAAATTGATTTTGACATCTGGCCAATATTTGACTTTTAATTTGGCTGCCATTTGCTGTATTGCTGTTTCCCTCTCTCTATCTCTGCAAATTGACGTTTTAATGCAATTTGTTTTTTAATTAAAACTAAAAGGCAGAAGGCAATAGCCAATAAACTAAGCTAAAACGCCATTGGGATGTTCTGTTGCCTTCGGGCTATTGGCGACATGGTTATATCCTGTCAATTATTGCAAATTTGTAAATATAAAATTTATTTTGGCCTTGTGAATAATTTATTTGGGAATTTTTAAATCGGATCAGACGCAGCTTAAATTTTTTGAATAAATATATAATAAAGAATGCATTATGTGAATTGATTATAGCAGAAATTAAATTACGGAAAAATATTCTCAGATGGGGGAGATATTTTAATTATTTGTTTGCTTTGCATTATTTTTTTAAGAAGATATTGTACTTATATATACAAAACTTTGGAATTTAATTCTTTTACTTTTTAAGAGTATATTTAATGGTTTTATGCTTTAAGGCTTTGTTACATTTTAATAGACTTTCTAAAAATATAAAAGAATAAATACCTAAGCATCAGAGCGGCAAAATGAATTCTTTTTCTTAAAGAAATTAAATTAAAAACGTTTTTAAAGTAACATATTAATTATACCCTGTTCCTTTGAATTAAATTGAAATTCGCTGAGATAAATTAACAAAAGTCTCATTTTAATTTTGAAATTAAATCTAAGCAAGTTCCTTTAAAGTCTGCTTAATCCTGATCCTTCCCCTTAGTATACTTTCGATATTTTCAGGGTATCAATGGCCTTTGAATCTATAGCTGTTGCACAAGGCAGCACCTTTTAATGCCTTTTCAATGGGATTGCATTCAAATTAATGGTAATTTAATTGCAACAGACAAATAGCAAACAAACAATCAAGGATGCTGGAAATTTACATTCCTGCCGCTGCGAAAGAGCAGCAATGAAAATGGCAAAAAAATAAGGGAAACTCAATCCGCGGATACTCCTCCTTGGGCGACGGACTTAAGGTTCAGACGGTCTTAGCCCCGTTCGCCACTTGGCAGGTGGCGCAGGGTTATCCTCTTTCTGCTGCTTACCTGAATCGTGGTGGAGACCGCCGGGGCACAGCACTTGACCCCGCGATGACAGCGCCCGCAGAGCTTCGGTCGATACAGCTTACGGGAGATGCACTCGCCCAGCCGGATCCTTGCCGGACCCAGGCGCTGGATGCTCCGGCACTCGTGGCCCTTCTACGAGGGATAAGTCAGGGTGGGAAATGCAAAGAAAATGGGGGGATTAGTAGGGTTATTTAATCTATGCTGTAAAGTCTTTTAAATATAATTTTAAATATTGAAATAATCATTTTTGTAATACATTTTTTTTAATTATTTTGAAAATGATTAAAAATTATTTTAAAAATGATTTAAATATTGTTTAAAAATTATTTTTTTAACCCCCTAAAGTATACATAAGGATACTCACTCGTATCCTGTGGGCAGGCTCCGTTTGCTGATGATAATGATGATGATGATGATGATGGAGTTGCGTATGCGAATGGGCGTGGGAGTTGGTCTTCGAGTGATGAATCTTTCGCTTAGGCGTTAACTGGTGTTGGCTCCAACTCCTACTATGGCTCCTGCTTCCAATTTCCTTCCTCTTATTGTCGGCAAAGTCATCCTTGTCGCACCTGCGATTCTCGCAGAGCCGCAAATTGCTCAATTGATGGCAGCCCGCGTGCGTGGAGGTGTGCCTCGTGGCGGTGCCAAGGCCGCAGCTCCTGCTGCAATCCGTCCAGTTGCCGCTGGTGGTGCTGTTGTGGCAGGTGGCATAAACTGCAACAGAACGGAGAGAATTTTGCTTATTAATAAGTCGGCTCACGATTGGCTAAAGTCGTTAATCTATTCGGGAAAATTACACAAAAATTGTTGAGGAATTTGAAGTCAGTTTAATTTCTAACCTAAAAGCATAAAATGTTTTGAAACCTTTTTTTAACATATATAAAGTCCAAATAAAATTGTTGATTGTTATTTATTTATATAAGAATTTACTTCACAATTTATTAGCTCTCAATTTGTCATCTTTAGACTTATTCTCAAAGCCTTCACTATCCTTGAAATTTAAGTCAAGTCTTCGAAAAACAACAGCATACAAAATATTAAGCACAAAACATGAGCTCCAATAGGAAACCCATCGATGGTGAGTTATATACCGTGGGAGATTGGCAGAAATTTAAGATACTTCTTTGGAAGGATTGGATTCTCCAGAAGAATCAAAAATGCCAGATTGCGGTGGCTCTGATCATTCCCACTCTAGTCATACTTATATTCCTGGCAATGCGCATCTATATTAAGCCCCACAGCAATCCAGAAGAACGTTACACGGACGTGCCCATCGAGGACTTGTCGTTATTAATGAAATGGGGGCAGGTGTTGAATAATACACCCAAGGCATATCTTTGCTATACCCCGGATACGCCGGAAAATGCTGCCATAGCGAAGGGTGCCGCCAGTTTGCTGTCCCTTAATAAATCGCTTGCCTATAAAACTGCCGGGCAAATGGAGAAAGATCTGCTGGAGAATGACTATCTGGTCGGTGTTGAGTTTGGGGAGAGCGATGGTCGAGCTAAGAGCATACGCACATTCCCCTTGAACTTCACCTACAGCCTGCGTTTTCCCAGTGAATTGAGAACGATGCCAAAGGGGGTGTTGGAAACCTGGCATACGGCTCGTCGATTCGTAGAGCACGACACGGTGGGGCCACGCAATCCGTATGATCCCGATGGCGGCATTCCGCCGGGTTATCTCCGGGAGGGATTCCTACCAGTCCAGCATGCCCTTACCATGTCCTGGCTGTCCAATGCCATGGATCGAACTGAGTTCAAGTTTCCGGGCGTCCGACTCAAGCGTTTTCCCTTCAGAGCTTACATTTCCGATGAGCTGATCGGAACACTGCGTTCACTGCTACCCTTTATTGTCATGCTGACCTTCATGTATCCCTGCGCGGTGATTACCGGGGGTGTGACAGCCGAAAAGGAGCTGCAGCTGAAGGAGATCATGAAGATGATCGGCGTGGAGAACTGGCTGCACTGGATCGCCTGGTTCATAAAGAGCTACATGATGCTGATGGTTATCGTGGTCCTCTACGTGTTTGTGTTCAAGGTAAATGTCCATAAAAATGTTTCCATCCTCACCTATTCCGAGTGGATACCGATTTTCCTGTTCCTGCACACATATATCGTTGCCAGCATATGCTTCTGCTTCATGCTGGCCGTGTTCTTCTCCAAGGCCAGTACGGCGACAGTGGTTACCTGTATTTTGTGGTACCTGACTTATGTTCCCTACTCATTTCTCACGTACTACTTTGATGACCTGAGTCTCATGGCGAAACTGATGATAGCTGCGTTCTTTTCGAACTCGGCGATGAGCCTTGGCCTTAACATTATAATTGATATGGAGGCCACTGGTATGGGAATCACTATGACCAGCATTTTCCATGCGGTCTCTGAGGATAATGACATCACCTTGTTCTATATAATCATGACGCTCACAGTGTCGGCGGCTATGTACATGGGCATTTGTTTGTATGTGGAACAGGTATTCCCTGGTAATTATGGCATCGCTCGCGAGTGGAACTTCCTTATCCAACGCCATTTTTGGTGTGAAAGTCTGCCCATAGAAACTGACATAGATAGTAATAGAAGTAGCCAAAAAAATAATCAGGTGGGCATCCAGTTGTTCAATCTACAAAAAACTTTTGGCAACTTTAGAGCAGTCAAGGATCTGTACTTGAAAATGTATCGCGATCAAATCACAGTACTTCTGGGACATAATGGAGCTGGGAAGACCACCACGTTGAATATGCTAACGGGCATGATACAACCCACATCTGGAACGGCCTTGGTTAATGGCTATGACATTAGAATCCAGTTGAACAAGGTTCGCCAGTCGTTGGGGATTTGTCCGCAAAAGAATATTCTTTTCATGAAGATGAGTGTCCGGGATCATATAATATTTTTTAGCAAACTGAAAGGAGTCCGTGGCTCTGAGGCCGTAAACCAGGAAGTTAGCAAATACGTGGGCATCCTGGGTCTGGAAGCCAAGTCAAATGTGGCTGCCGAGAATCTATCCGGCGGCATGAAGCGAAAGCTGTCCCTATGCTGTGCCATGTGCGGCAATGCCCGGGTGGTGCTTTGCGATGAGCCGAGTTCCGGCATCGATGCAGCCGGCCGAAAGAGTCTCTGGGAGCTGCTGCAGGCGGAGAAGCAGGGCAGGACTGTGCTCCTCACCACACACTACATGGACGAAGCCGATATCCTAGGCGATCGCATCGCCATCATGTTCAATGGCAGACTCCAGTGCCATGGCACCTCCTTCCTTCTAAAGAAGCGATACGGAACGGGCTACCAATTGGTCTGCACCATGCTGAGTGGCTGCGATGTAAAAGCGGTGACTGAGTTGTTAAATCGCCATTTGCCGGATCAGAAACCGGAAAGGGTGATGGGCACCGAACTCACCTACCGTTTGCCCCACGGTGAGTCCAAGAAATTCGCAGACTTGCTGGCTGATCTCGATGAGAATCGTGACAACTTAAAACTAAGTGGATATGGCCTGAGTGCGGCCACCTTGGAGGACGTTTTCATGGAGCTCAACAACTTAAGGCGGTACTCAGCAGGTCAGGTGGGAAAGAATACATCCCCCAACTTCCAGAAACTGGTGTTTCACACCAACACGCGAGAGAAACGCCCTTTGATCCGTTGCCTTATGAGCTTACAGGCTTTGCTGCAGAAAAAAATACTAATAACCCTTCGCAATTACTGGCTAGTGATTATACAGATCCTGCTGCCGGTGGTCTTAATGGGCCTGACTACATCGAGCGCCATGGGCAGTCACGTTATCTATCCACAACCGCCAATGCAGATTTCACCCTTTCAGTATAAATCGAGCTACGTGGTCATGGAGGATAGTTCGAACAACGATCCTCTGGCAACGGCATATGTCAATCAAATGGAACGTTATGGAAAACGAAGCAAATTGCTGAATACAGGCGATCGCAGCGTTAAGGAATACGTATTGGGTCTGGACGAGAGCTGGAATCACCGCTTGGACTATGCTTTTCTGGCGGGAATGTCAATGGCCCAAGAGAATATCACTGTTTGGCTGAATAATAAGCCGCTGCATACGGCTCCCTTGACCTTGAATCTGTTGCACAATGCCATGGCCAGGCAGTATCTGGGTGACGAGGCCGCCACCTATGTGACCAACAAGCCGTTGCCGTACAACAACATCAAGCGACCCCCTAAGGATGAGAAACTGGGCGAAGAAGTGGCCATTAATTTGGCATTATGCATGTGCTTTGTGACGGCCTTCTCTGCCATACCCATTATCAAGGAGAGGGAGACGGGAGCGAAGCTTCTGCAATTCCTGTCTGGCGTCGATGCAATCGCCTATTGGCTAACAATGTTTCTGTGGGACTTTCTGATATTCATGCTCTCAGCCCTAACGGCCATATTGACACTTGCCAACTTCCGGCAGCCGGGCTATTCATCAGTTGAAGATTTCGGTCGATATTATGGCATAACATTGATATTTGGTTTTGCTGATTTGCCATTAAGTTATGTCTTGGCGGGTTTCTTCTCTAATGCCACCAAGGGTTTCGTTCGGATTGCCATTTTTAATGTGATAACTGGGTGTGCCCTATATATGATCAGTATTATGTTGAATATATATGATCAGGAATATATTAGGTGGATCTTTCGGATATTTCCCCATTTTAGCCTTGCATCTGCCGTTCGTAACTTGTATAAGAATTATAAGGTTCGAATAATGTGTAAAAAATTAGGTTTCAAGAGATTTGAAGGAACAGAATTAGGTTTCAAGAGATTAGAAGGAAAAGAATGTTTATGTTGTGATATACCAGATTACTTTGGGTGGAAAGCACCCGGAATTTTGGTAGAAGCCGTGTACTTCATTGTGGTGGCCATATGTCTTTTTCTATATCTGATCATGAGCGACAGCCAGATGTTTCTGGCCCTCAGGAATTTATGCAAGTCGTCGAGGAAGCGCAAAACCGAAAGAGCTGCAACGGAAAATGCGGATGTAGTAGAAGAACGTAAGCTGGTCAGAGAACTAATACAATCCCAAAGGAAAGAGACACCTCTGCTGGTGAACAATATCCGGAAGCAATATAAAAAGAAACTGGCTGTGAAGGGCGTTTCATTTCATGTTGCAAGTGCCGAATGCTTTGGACTTCTCGGGATTAATGGAGCCGGCAAGACGAGTGTCTTTAAAATGCTGACTGGAGATTCTGTAATCACCTCTGGAGATGCCTACGTAGATGGCATTAATGTATCCACTCAGATGAGAAAGGCTCGCCATCGGATCGGCTATTGTCCGCAATTCGATGCTCTTTTTGAGGACCTTACAGGACGACAAAATCTGGGCATTTATTGTCTACTGAGAGGCATCCAGCGACGCTATGTGGCCAAAATAAGCTGGACTCTGGCCCGGGCCTTTGGTTTTGAATACCAGTTGGATAAGCGAACCAAAAACTACAGTGCAGGAAATAAACGGAAGCTGAGCGTCGCCATAGCAATCTTAGGCAACCCATCTGTGGTTTTCCTGGACGAGCCCACCAGTGGCATGGATCCTGGTGCCCGGCGAAGCCTGTGGGGGATAATAGGTGTCATTCGAACGGCGGGGAAGGCTCTGGTCCTCACCTCGCACAGCATGGGCGAGTGCGAGGCGCTGTGCACCCGCCTGACCATCATGGTGGATGGTGAGTTCCAGTGCATTGGCTCAACGCAGAGTCTCAAGAATCAGTTCTCAAAGGGACTCGTCTTGAAGGTAAAAGTAGGTCACCTAAATAGGAGATCTGGACAGAGGGCATCAGTGTCAACAGCGTCAACATCGTCTTCGGAAATCGAAGCACAGGACCTAGGATCGGATGACTACTCAGTCAGAAGCAACTTAATAACTAAAGTGCCCGAAGAGGAATTTTCCGATCGAATTAAACTCTTACATTTGTTTATAACGAAGTATTTACCTAAGGCTGAACTAAAAGATATATATAATGGACTTCTCACCTACTATATGCCACAGACGCAGTCGTTGTCTGAAGTTTTTCGGATAATTGAAAGCAATCGGAAGATTTTACATATTGAGGATTATATGATAACACAAACGAGGCTAGAGGAAATTTTCCTAGATTTTGCTTTGAATTATGATTATAGTGAGCCAGATATAAAAAGGAAGTAAGTTCCTACTTCATATTCTTTTGACATTTTCTTTAATGATTTATAAATATTTTTTATTTTAGGAAATGTTGCTGCTGTTATTGTTAATTCGTTTGTCAGAACTACAAAGTTATTTTTAGGATAGTTCTTTTGAAAATATTTTGTAAAATTTTATGTACTAAAGAATTTTCCATTTCCAGCGAGAAATAGTTAAATTGATAGTTTAAATAGTTTCAGGTTATTCGACTGCTTAAATTATTTACAATTTTGTTGGAAGAAGAGTTTTAATGAATTAAAGGTGCTTTATAAAGTTTAACTATTTCCATTTCCATTATGTTGCATACAAGCAGCTCTCATTGCCAACAGAAAAGTGTATCAACAGTTCGGTTTATCTTTTTAATAACATTAATTTGTACTTTTTCCTAAATAATTTTAATTGTTTAATAGTTAAAAAATTTTAATTGTTTTGGAAAAAGTACAAATCTTTGTTATTAAAAAGAAAAACCAAACTTTTGATAAACTTTTCTGTTAGCAATGATTGCTGTTTCTATGCAACTTAATGGAAATGGAAATAGTTAAACTTTAAAAGGCACCTTCAATTTATTAGAACTCCTCTTCCAACAAAATTGTAAATAATTTAGTTGAAACGTCGATCTATTATATTTTTATATTAGAAAACTGTAACCCAGTCATAATTGTGCATCCAAAAATAATAATTATATTAATAAGATTAAAAAAATGGTGTTAAAAATAAATTTGAAAGTCTATATTTTATTCTCTAAACCCTGAAATTTAAGTCAACAAATTGCCAAAAAGAACATCAATCGAAAAAATTGTACAAAAAAATAATGAGCACCGGCAGACTTTCCTTCGAAGCTGAGATATATTCTGTGGGAGATTGGCAGAAGCTGAAGCTACTCCTATGGAAGAATTGGATTCTTCAGAGGAATCAAATAATCCAAGTTGTGGTGGCTCTGGTCTTTCCCTTGATATTTATATCCCTCATCGTGCTGCTGCGCCTGTTGGTTTTGCCCGAAAGAATGCCGGAGAGTCGTTACCCACACGTGCCCATTGAGAGCCTGCTGCTGTTCGTGCAATGGGTGAAGGCGGGTAATAGGATAATGCATGCCAATGGTTCGCTTAATATACCCAAAGGATATCTCTGCTATACACCGAATACGCCGACCAATGCTGCCATAGCGAAGGGCGCCGCCAGTATACTGTTCCTCAACGGTTCGCGTCCCTATGAAACTGCCGGGCAAATGGAGAAGGATATGGTGGATCATAATTTCTTGGCCGGCGTTGAGTTTGGCGAGAACGATGGTCGAGCTAAGAATCGAACATTTCCCCTTAACTTAACCTACAGCCTGCGATTTCCCAGTGAGCTGCGAACGAAGACGGGCCCAATTATAGAAACCTGGCATACGGCTGATTTATTTGTAAAATACGACATGACCGGGCCACGCAACCCAACGGAACCCGATGGCGGCGTTCCAGAGGGCTATGCCCGGGAGGGATTCCTAACGATCCAGCACGCCATCACCCTATCCTGGCTATCCCAGGCCTCTGGTGAAAGTATCTTCAAGTTTCCGCGCGTCCGGCTCCAGCGATTTCCCTTTCGGGCCTACACGTACGATCCCCTGTTGCTGGGACTGCGCCAACTGCTGCCCTTCATGGTTGTCTTGAGCTTCATGTACCCCTGCTCGGTGGTGGCCAAGAGTGTGACAAACGAGAAGGAGCTGCAGCTGAAGGAGATCATGAAGCTGATCGGTGTGGGGAACTGGCTGCATTGGATTGGCTGGTTCATAAAGAGCTACCTGATGCTGATAGCAGTGGTGCTGATCATCCTTTTTCTGTTCAAGGTAAATTTTTATGCCTCCGTTGCCATCCTCACCTATTCCGAGTGGATACCGATTTTGCTTTTCCTGCACACATATGTCATTGCCAGCATATGCTTCTGCTTCATGCTGGCCGTGTTCTTCTCCAAGGCCAGCACGGCGTCGGCTGTTACCTGTATTGTGTGGTTCCTCACCTATATTCCCTATACGTTTGCCTTCAACTTCTACCAACGCCTCAGTCTTCTAGGGAAACTGATGATATCCGTGGTCTTTTCGAACTCGGCCGTGGGCCTTGGCTTTAACGTTATTATGGACATGGAGGGCACTGGATTGGGAATCACAATGACCACCATGTTCCATTCGGTCTCTGCCGACGACAATCTCACTTTGTTCTATATAATCATTTCGCTCACTGCGTCGGCAGTTTTGTACATGGGCATTTGTTTGTATGTGGAACAAGTATTCCCTGGAAATTATGGCATCGCTCGCAAGTGGAACTTTCTTCTCCATCGACAGTTTTGGCGTAGATCTGAGTCCACAAGTCCTGTAAGGAAGAAACATAAAGGTGATCCAAGAAAACGGCTTGTTGGCATCCAGTTAATTAATCTGCAGAAAACCTATGGGAAATTCAGAGCAGTCAAGGGTCTAAATCTGAAAATGTATCGCGATGAAATCACAGTACTTCTGGGACATAATGGAGCTGGAAAGACCACCACTTTGCACATGTTAACGGGCATAATACCACCCACAGCCGGAACGGCCTTGATCAATGGCTATGACATTAGAACCCAGTTGGACAAGGCTCGCCAATCGTTGGGAATTTGTCCGCAAAACAATATTCTTTTCATGAAGATGAGTGTCCGGGATCATATAATATTTTTTAGCAAACTGAAAGGAGTCCGTGGCTCTGAGGCCGTAAACCGGGAAGTAAGCAAGTACGTGGGCATTCTGGGTCTGGAAGCCAAGTCAAATGTGGCTGCCGAGAATCTATCCGGCGGCATGAAGCGCAAGCTGTCCCTCTGCTGTGCCATGTGCGGCAGTGCCCGGGTGGTGCTCTGCGATGAGCCGAGTTCCGGCATTGATGCAGCCGGCCGAAAGAGTCTCTGGGAGCTGTTGCAGGCGGAGAAGCACGGCAGGACTGTGCTCCTTACCACCCACTACATGGACGAAGCCGATGTCCTGGGCGATCGCATCGCCATCCTGTCCGATGGCAGGCTCCAGTGCCATGGCACCTCGTTCTACCTGAAGAAGCGATACGGAACGGGCTACCAATTGGTCTGCACCATGCTGAGTGGCTGCGATGTAAAAGCGGTGACTGAGTTGATAAATCGCCATTTGCCGAATCAGAAGCCGGAAAGGGTGATGGGCACCGAACTCACCTACCGTTTGCCCCACCATGAGTCCACAAAATTTGCAGACTTGCTGGCTGATCTCGATGAGAATCGTGACAACTTAAAACTAAGTGGCTATGGCCTGAGTGTGGCCACCTTGGAGGACGTTTTCATGGAGATCAACAGCTTGAAGCGGCTCATGGAAGGTAAAGAGGTGAATAAGACACCCGTTGACTTCCAGACTCTGCTGTTTGATACCAACACGCGGGAGAATCGACCTCTGCTCCGTTGCATAATGACCATTCACGCCTTGCTGTTGAAAAAAGTCCTTGTAACTGCCCGCAATCACTGGCTAATGCTGTTACAGATCCTGCTGCCTTTGGTCATACTGATCTTGACCATTTTTAATGCCCAGGGCGGTCAGCCTTACCATGATCTGCCGGCTATGCAAATATCACCTTTTCAGTACAAATCAAGTTACGTGGTTTTGGAGGATAAGACGACCACCGGTAAACAGAGTCCCCTGGCCAAGGCCTATGAAAGTCATATGGTACGTTACGGAAAACGTAGCAACTTGTTGAAAACGGGCGATGTCGGTGTTGAGGATTATATATTGAGTCTGGGCGAACGCTGGAACCACCGCTTGGACTATGCATTTGTGGCGGGAGTGACAGTTGAAGGAATCAACATCACTGTTTGGCTGAATAATAAGCCGCTGCACACGGCTCCCCTGACTTTGAATCTGTTGCATAATGCCATGGCGCGGCATTATCTGGGTAGGGAGGCCGGCACTTATGTGACCAACAAGCCGTTGCCCTACAGCCATGATACCCGATCCCAGCGACTAAGCAAGAGTCAAAGAATGGGCTTCGAATTTGCCGTCAATTTGACATTATGCATGTGCTTTGTGACGGCCTTCTTTGCCATACCCATTATCAAGGAGCGGGAGACGCGAGCGAAGCTCCTGCAATTCCTGTCTGGCGTCGATGCATTCGGCTACTGGTCAACAATGTTTCTGTGGGACTATCTAATATTCACATTATCGGCTTTGACGGCCATACTCACACTTGCCGCTTTTCAAGAGCCGGGCTACTCCACATTCACAGATCTCGGACGATATTATGCCATGTTAATGATATTTGGCTTGGCTGCTTTGCCAGTAAGTTATATCATTGCGAGTTGCTTCACCGATGCCGCCACAGGATTCGTTCGCGTTACAATTTTTAATCTGGCAACAGGCTGTGCCCTATATACGCTCTATACGACACTTTCGGTTGAGGCCTTTCAGCTGCGGGACGTGGCCAGGAAACTTGCCTGGTATTTTCGTGTATTTCCTCATTATTGCCTGGCCAGTGCTGCTTGTGACTTGAACATGGCATACAATATACGCAGGGGCTGTGATTCGCCGATTTTGAATAGACTTCCCGAAGAGCAGAAGTGTAAGAAAGTGCCAATGTGTTGTAAAATCCCAGACTACTTTGCCTGGAAACATCCAGGAGTTCTGCCAGAGATCGTGTACATCCTAACGACGGCCATATGTGTTTTTCTATCTCTGGTCATAACCGATGCCAGGCTGCTTGAGGCAATTTCCACGGCCCTTGGGAAATTATGCCAGTCTGCGAGGAAGCGAAGAAAAGGAGGAGGTGCTACAGAAAATGCGGAAGTAATAAAAGAACGTGTGCTGGTCAGAGAACTGATAAAATCACGAAGAAAAGAGACACCTCTCCTGGTGAATAATATCAGGAAGCAATATAAAAAGAAACTGGCTGTGAAGGGCGTTTCATTTCAGGTCGCAAGTGCCGAATGCTTTGGTCTTCTCGGGATTAATGGAGCCGGCAAGACGAGTGTCTTCAAAATGCTGACTGGAGATTCAGTAATCACCTCTGGAGATGCCTACGTAGATGGCATTAATGTGTCCACTCAGATGAGAAAGGCTCGCCATAGGATCGGCTATTGTCCGCAATTCGATGCTCTCTTCGAGGACCTCACAGGACGAGAAAATCTCCGCATTTATTGTCTACTGAGAGGCATCCAGCGACATTATGTGGTCAAGATAAGCTGGATCTTGGCCCGGGCCTTTGGCTTTGAAAACCACTTGGATAAGCGGACCAAAAACTACAGTGGAGGAAATAAACGGAAGCTGAGCACCGCCATAGCCATTTTAGGCAACCCATCTGTAGTTTTCCTGGACGAGCCCACCAGTGGCATGGATCCTGGTGCCCGGCGAAGCCTGTGGGGGATAATAGGTGTCATTCGAACGGCGGGGAAGGCTCTGGTCCTCACCTCGCACAGCATGGACGAGTGCGAGGCGCTGTGCACCCGCCTGACCATCATGGTGGATGGTGAGTTCCAGTGCATTGGCTCAACGCAGAGTCTCAAGAATCAGTTCTCAAAGGGACTCATCTTGAAAGTAAAAGTAAAGACAAAAAAGAAAACTTTCCAGCGAATTATACAGAGATCATCGTCATCCTCAGAAGACCTAGGAATAGTACGAATATTGGATGAGCACTCACGCAGAGTCACCGAAGAAATTAAACTGATACCCGACGAGGGGTTTTCGAATAGAATATTAGCCGTAAATACTTTTATACTGAATCACATCGAGGAGGCTGAACTGAAAGATATATACAATGGGCTTCTCACATACTATATGCCACAGGGGCAGTCGTTATCTGAAATTTTTCGGCTGATTGAAAGCAACCAGAAGAAACTATATATTGAGGATTATATGATAACGCAAACGAGGCTAGAGGAAATTTTCCTAGATTTTGCATTGAATTGCGAATATCGGGAGGAAGATGTACAAAGGAAGTAAGTTCTTAATTCATATTATTTTTAAACTTTTTTAATGATCTTCAAATATTTTATTTCAGGAAATATTCCTGTTGCTAATACTTATTAATTTTAACGTCTCTTTAAAATGTTAGTTTTTATGGTACGTCTTTTGATAAAATAATAATAATAATTATTTATAATTTGTAAATGTATAATGAACAGTGGAAATGTAATAATTGCTGATATATATTTACAACAATTTTATATCTTACTAAAAACCCCTTGAAAATTATAATAAAAATACAAAATAATTTCACCCAATTTATTTGAGAAAATATTACTCTATCGAATGGCCTGCGGCTCCTGCAAGGATTGCCATCAGGCTCAACTCCTCACATCCGGTGAGCTCCTCTCCTCATCAAGTTGTGATGGCTTCGTGGGACAAGGCTGAAGCGCTTAATATCTTGTTTATTTATTGCATTCTGCGCGTTTAATTAACACTTAATCCCTGTGTAAGTAATTACGCTGCCGCCGGCTAGCTGCGCCCCTGTGCCAGCTCCTGCTTCTGGTCCTGTTCCGGCAAATGCTCCTGCTGGTCTCGTGATGGAATAATTCATCTTCATAAATATGCGCTGCACTTTGGACTTGGTTTTGTTGTGGGGAAAAATGGGGTCTGAGAGTCTGGGTCTGGGTAGGATGTGGGTTTTGTGGGGAGGCGCTTAAAAAGCATTAAGTTGCGCATTGGACCCAGCACGACACGCCCCTGAGCGTCATTAACTCGGACCACTGGACAGAAACGGGAGCTAAAGCAGGAACAGGAGGAGGTGGACACAATGGGATGGCCGCAGCCATAAACACACTTATAAAACAATAACAAGACGAGGGCCACAGTGTGCACTGAGAATAAGGGATATAACTAAGTACTCAAAAGCATCATTTTTGGTTATAAAAAATATTTTAGAAATCCTTTTCCTATGCACATTTTATAATTTTTGTTTTTATTAAATGTTTTTATTGAAATACCTAGTTTGTTTATGTATTTTCTCTCAATATAACTTACCATCAGCTGTTGGATTCTCACAGAGCCACATCTTGCAACAGTGGCCGGGCACTTCGACGAGGCGCGGCGATCGGCAGGAAATCGTATCCTCCGGCGCCGGCAGCTGCTCGTTGGGACAGAGCGTCGAGCAGGCGTGGCGGCCATTCTGCAAATGCCACATTAAAATACATTAAATATATTGTGGCCCCAACATTGTTGTTTATTTAGCTTTGGCCGGGCAGCCGAAAATAAAGTCATAATGTAAAGAAAATATTGGGCCAATGGCAAGAAGGGGAACTAACTTTGCCAGAGTTCCCGCAAGGTCCTCAAGTTGGCCACGAACTTTGGTCGAAGGGGGGTTTGTTTTTGTGTTTTGGGTGTGGGTGTGTGGGGAAAGATGTTTTTGATTTGTCTTTTTTTGATAGATATTTTCCTTTTTCACCCAAAAATATTTATTAAATATTTGAATATTATTTTAGAGAATTCCCCATCTCTGCCAATTGAATATTAATATTATTGTCTGAAATAAATAAATTAAATTGTATATTTCTATTACATTTTTTATTTTTTTTGAATATGTGCCTGTTTTATTTAAGAAATAATAATTTAAAAACATTGAAACGCTAGAAATAAATCATTAAAAATTACAAAAATATTAAAATTTAGTTCAAAATATACTTTTAAATAATTATTCCCCACTTTTATTAACAAAATTTCCCGACATCACTGATGTGGAAATTAACATTTTCGGACAGACCCAAACTGCTTTGTTTGTAATCCACTTTTCCGCCCTCTAAGCGGTCAGAGACCGATGATGCTTTTTTCTCGCCGCTCCTTGTCTTTGGCATCGTCACGAAATTGCATTGCATAAATTTTGCTGGGGCACTCGAGTAGTATTTGTGTTGGTTTTATGCCACATGATAAACTACCAAAGGAAATAAGGTGCAGAAACGCAGACCAGAAGTGGAAAAACTAGGAAGGGTTACAAGGCGAAGATCTGGGCCATAAAGCAATGTCAGGGATTAAGTTTTTGCTACGTTTTGAAAGTTGTTTATAAATAAACTTTAAGGGAATTTAACTTGGAGCAAAGCTAAGGCTCGCTTAGTTCTATTTTCCAAATATTTTAAATTTTTAATAGTGTCTGAAATAGTTTAATTTGTATTTTACTAACTATTCTTTCTAATGCCTATATTTAAAATAAGTTTAAGCACTGTTGAACTCTCATTAGCCAGCACAGTTTAACCCATTATGTTGGCTATCAAAAAACTACTACAACTACTACTGTGCCACGCTCCAAAATTGTAATTTCAAGCGTTTCACACTTTATTTAAATTTTAATTAAAATCGCTACAGAGCGAAAGCAATTCACATTTAAATGGCGCAAGTGTTGGCGCTAATCCCACCGAAAATATATATATGTAAAAAGCCGAAAATGAAAAACTAAAAGCCAGCCAAAAGGGGGAAATGGAAAGCGGAATGCAGGACTAAGCACAGGTTAAACAACAGCGATCCCAAAACGGGAATCGTTTCACTGAACTGCAGTTGGCTTTTGGCCGGAATGCGGCTTTGTATTTGTGAAAGTGCTTTGCTGTGTCCCTGTGTTTGTGGTGGACACAGAAAAAAAAATTATAGGAAAATAAATCATTAAATAAGGAATGCAAAATGGGTATTATAGGTATTATTAAAAATTGTTTAAGGTATCTTTTCATATTAATTTGTTTTTCTCTATTTATATTTTTATTAAAGTTCATTTCAGGGATTTCTTTAGAAATACTTTGTTGGTTTTTTACCTTTTATTCAGAGCGTTTTATAAGTACTAAGGAAGTGAATTTATGCCCCCATAAATTCACAATTTTTTAAAATTGGTAAACAAATTTTCCCAATCAAAATTTGATATTTAAAAATCCCCAACATATCATTTAAAGAAATATATTCCAAAAAACTAGTTTCTTCTTAGTTTTCTCTGTGCACAAGTTCCGTATCTGTGCTTTTTTTGCTTCTGTGGCAGAGAATGTCTGTGGTTTGTGGCCAACTCTTGTGCGGATGGCCCTCGGCCCTCCTTTTATCCACCGTCGTCGGCGCCCCCAGCAACTCACCTCGCAAACGCATTGAGTTTTACAATCCAATTTAAATGTGACTCCATGTGCGAATGTTGTGTTGCCCACGCTGCAATTGGCTGCAGGCGGAATAGGGAGCCAAGGATCCGAGTGAGACCATATCCAGAATCCAGGGGGTTCCCATTGTTGTCACCGAAAAAGCGTTGGTTGCATGCACCGAAGGGAAGAGTAGGAAAAATAGAAAATACAAAAGTTAAATGAGCATAAAAACTCTGAAGGTTGGTGTACTGTACGTGTGTGTGTGGGGGGGTGGCCTTTAAATTGAAAGGAACTTCCTGCCATTGTAGTCCTTTTTGGCAATCAGTGCTCTCACTGTCTTTGTGCCTCTCGACTTGTTTATTATTTCATTTCATTTCATTTCGTTTCATTTCCCAGCTAATTTATGTCATCAAATGCGTAATACATGTCGTATGTGGGATGTGGCATGTGCAATGCCAATGAATGGGAACCCAATTAATGTCAGTGTGCTGTGTGGCTATATGCTATGGTATGTTTGTTATAAATTTCGCTGGAATCGCATATTTACAACGCAAACAATAGACCTGCGTTTGCGTTCGTGTCTCATCAAAATTGATATTGACAAATGCCGCTGCTTTATGGCATGCCATTAGGTCGCCAAAGTTTGCTTTTGCCAAAAAAGATTTTCCTTTTCTTTACAGAGAAGAAAATTTGGGGGTGAGAAAATCAAGGATATAGCTTACATATTAATATTAAATTAAAGGGTGACTTACATTTTAAGGATATAAAATGTCTATAGCCGTCTGAAATAATGTTTTCCAATCCCTAAATCTTTTTGGATATATCCTTTACATTAGATTAGCATTTATAATTTTTTTAGACGCCTAAATAAATGTTTCTCAAATATCCTAAGAAAATTCTGATTCATTTAAATATCCCCTTATTTTCCTAGAATTTTCCCCCAGTGTCCTTTCACTTGTTTCCGTTACTGTTCCTATCTCCCGAGGTCCTTTGTGCTCGTTCCTTGTTTTGGCATGGCCAAAAAACTCGTGTGTGTAGCCGCCAATCACAATTACTCGGTCTTGTGGCAAGGCATTTGCAATCGCACTGTGAAAGCTGTTAGCTCACAGGACTCCAGGACCTGCTCCTCCTCATCCTGCCACTTGTGCGTTTCTGTGGGTGATCGGGTACGTGCCCTGTACTTTTCCACTTTGAATTGATTTCACTGGCGACGTGACTGCCTCCTCGTCTGCTACACTGGCATCATCATTCATTTGGCATCAATGGTTAATGTGAAAATTGGCATTGCGCTGGCTGATTGTAATGAATATGGGCACGTTGTCGCATCTTTATGACATTAGCAATTTACGTTTATTATTGAAAAGTCGCCATTCGAGCCGGAAGTTCAAGTATCTAAGGGTATTGCAACCTCCACAAAGACTTAGTGTCATTTTCAAGAGTGCAATTTTCTTAATGTATTTCTCTGTAGTCTCAGGAAGATGTCTGCACACACTCAGGACGTGGGGGGGGTGTAAGGAATCCTTTTATATATATACCTAGACTGGGACATTTTTCGAAGATGCACCTGTAAGGATGTTTTGTGTTAGCGAGTTCGTTACAACGAATCGCTTATCCTTAACGAATCGAGCAGAGTAAAAACAAGGCAAGGCAGTAAGGTTAAGGACTTCACTGAAGATTAAATACTCTTAAATTGGATATAGGAAAAATCTAAGCTTGGAACTTAAAGAAGTAAAATTAAGTAACTAAAATTTTAATTTTTCTACTAATAAGCGAAAGAACTTTTCTCTGAATGATAGAAATAAATCAATGAGTTTATTACTCTGGCTCATAACAAGACTGTTTTACTTCCAAACTTAATAATTTCTACATTACTTTACCTATATTATATTTTTAAATAAACTTCTTTAAATCATTCTATGTTTTTTAATACCCTTTCTTAGATCCATTAACCAATATACCCTCTTGTATACAAAGTGTAGGCGGAAGTGAACGCTGGAATGTGCAATGCGAGCGCTTTTATCTGCCGCTCGTTGACAACATTAAAGGCCCCTCGGATGCTCGGCAAAGCGCACTCAAGGGGTCGTTGGATATGTCTCTCTGCCTGGCTACACCATATACATAATATATATATATATATATAACATACATATACCTAAGCTCGCAAATGAACTCTACCCTTTAGCCGATGATGGTGCACCCAGCAGTGTGTCCACTCTCCATCCTCCTTCCCCATTTTGGGGTCACGTGTCCGCAGTTTATTTGTTTTATGCGGCCTCTGCAAGGCCCTACTGCCTTCGGACCCGATGGAGTGTTTGTTTTACTTAGAGTTTTAGATTTACTTAAGTCGTTGATGACCATGACCAAATAAAGTTTCATTTTGTGCTAAGATTTACAGCACTCGAGCGTGTGCGACAAGTTTTTGAGTGCCCTCTCCGTCTGGCTGGCCTGGATCATGGATCAAACCAAAAAAAAAAGGAGTTCTTACCCCAAACAAAAGTTAGCAAAAAGAACCTTTGGCCCATGCTGCGTATGCGCAATTTTTGTATCTCAAGTGTTTGCTTGGGATGTTCGCCTGTGATTGAGGGCTAAACATTTTTAGCAATTCTACTTCAGAAACTAAAATCTGTGGTAGAGATTATGACTGCCTCTGGGATATATGTTTGACACTTGGCCAAAAGGAAAAATCAAAGTTCAACTACTATTAGCTAAATGAGAAATTGAAGTAGTTGCAAGCCAAGCAGCGTATGCATTTGTTACTGGAAATACTTTATAATTTAATGAATATTTTATGAATACATAAAATCTCAACTTGAATGATTGAAAGGCATTTGTAAAATGTCATTTTCCTAAGGAACTTTTTCCAGGGGAAAGTTTCTACAAATTTTATGGCCCTGAACATTCCTGGGCATCGCCTGCAAATGATATGTTTAGGACTAATCTTTGCAGCTCATTCGAAGTGAACTTTTTCTGGCTTGTTTTGTGTGAGGAAAAGGAGAGCTCTTCATTGCTTCACGTATTCGCAAATATGTTTGGGCCAAGTTAACAAAGTCTCAGCATTTTTCGTGTTCCCGGTAAAACTTTCTTAAAGGAATATAAAGAGCAAGTTCTACAGTTTAAATAAACTTGTTCCGCAGCGCCTGGACAATGCAACTGAGGTCCTAGGGTGGGGGAGAGCTAAATACTGAGAAAAATATTTATAATATATTTATGGGTAAGAAATTATATAAAAATGTATTTCTCCATGTAAAAAGTAAGAAATCTTTCAGCTTTCATGGAAATAAAAATATTCCTGTTATTTTCTTTAAGCTAAAAATACATTTTAAACCAATTTTAAGCCACTTTAAAAATGAATTTCTCTATATTTTTCCCTCTGCATGGCATAGCAGCCAATGCTGACGTGTGGGGCATTGATATGTCCTGGGGCAGGACCACTCGGTGGACTACGTGCAAGGGCCGCCAGGAGCTCTGAGCTCAGTTTGGCCGGCAAAACTTTTATTTTGGTCCTGGCCGAGGAGCACACACACAAGCTGTATTGGCATTTGACTCAAAACTTTTGACTCGAACGGGGGAAAAAAATATATAAAAAAACATATATATAATATAGAGGAAGCACGATATTGGTTGGATTTCTGTTGTTGTTGTTGTTGGAACACCCTCAAAACGAAAAGTTTCTGGCACAATTCGGACTACAACTGCTGCTGTTTAATTTCGAACAGCTTTCTACGACAACATCATGTGTGTGTGTTGAAAGCATTGAAAGAGCATGGAAAATGGCACATGTCGGGGTGAATTGGTAAAAAAAAAAATCCAGCAAGGAGTGGGAGGACGAAGAAAACGAATCGAACATAAAACCATTAAAATCACTTTACTCGTTAGTTAGCTGCTCTGTGTATGCGTTTGTGTGGATATATCCCAGGAGATGGTATATCTAAGCTAAGCTAAGCTAGGATCTGGAATCTGAAATCCAGGATACTGCTGGTTATATAGGTGCACACAATCAATTTCGGAAAGAGCGTGGAGTCCACACACAACTTTTTGGCAAAAGGCAAAAGAACAAGCAATTGGAATTGGGAACAACGGAAAAACATTTCCTTGCTGCAAGTTTTAATGAAATTTCTGGGTCCATCTATTGTGCCTGTCAAATTTTATATTCCCTTTATTTTGGCTTCTTTCTGGGAATTTTTTCTGTTAATTTAGGGGATTTATAACAGAAGGCAATCCTTGACAAAAGAAGGTGAGGCTAAAGAATTAAATTTGAGAGGTTTTTGTGGGAATTTAGTTATGATATCAGAAGTTAACATCATTTATAAATATTAATCTGTAGTTATAAATATTTTGGTATATTTTATAAATAATTGTTTCTTAAATATATATTTTTAAAGCTTTTTAAGCTACCTAAAAGCATAAATTAATGTACATTTAAATGCTTATTAATTGCTATTTTGATACAGTATTATCTATCTTTAATTTGGCATTTGGTATTATTTATAAACCTAATAAAAATATATTTTTAAAAGCAAATGAGGTTTTTTCCAGCCTTTTCTACCCAAAAACGTTTATAAAAATACATATTTATTTAACCATCTTGTATCACTAGAAAGAAAATCCAAATTAATGGCTTGGTCTTAGCCACAAGAAAACTCGTCTGTAACAGCTTCTTGCCTTCCAACTTTTTATTAGATTTAAAATATATACTTTTTTGATGATGATGATGATGGTGCCAAGACGGGCCTTTGATTAATGAAGCACCTAAACACTCCCACACACACTAAATGTAATTCCAAATCAACTTCCAAATTGCAAAATACGCATCGTTGCTGTGCAATTTCAATTGAAATCGAAATCCTGAGGAACTTACCCGGATTGGGATGCCTGGGCAACTGATCCGGTGAAAGAAACCAATGGGTATGGGATTGCATAATTAGGAAAAGAGAGCATTAAAAGCATTCATAAAAGATTTTCATGGCTTGGCTGCTTCGCCTGCGTTCACACTCACTTTGATGGCCTTAAAGCCCAGACTCAGACTGGCCTCGACTTCAGCAACGAGAGCATTACCAAAAATCCCCAGCAGCGGCAGCAGTATCAGCATTTTCTGAAACGAGAGAAACTCGAATTATTTACAAGCAGCAACAGAAAACATGTATACGCAAAAATAAAAATAAAAATAAAAACAAGTGAAAAAAGGCCCAGGCAAGTCGACTTTATTAAGGTCAATTCAATGTCTGGCTCGGTTTTTGGTTACGGCTAATGGTTACGACAACGGCCATGGTTACGGCTGTGTTTTGCATTTCAGCTTGGGCTGAAGCTCCTCCTCCTCCCCCTCCGCCTGCCACTGCTCCTTTTCCATTTTCTCCTACATTTTCCAGAGATTTTCACACCACCAAAAGCCCACCTTTAATATTACAAGTATTTTTTGCGAATTATATTACACACAGACAGCAAAAGTTTTTTATGCAAAAGATATAATTAATCCAAGGCAGGTACTTATAAAAGTTTCTTTTTTGTGTGTCTAGTAATTTTTATTAATATTTATACAGCTTTTTATTTCTTGTTAATTTGATGTAGAAAGAATATACAAAAAAAACGCTGTTGAATAATTAGAGAGCTGACCTTGCCAAAGGCAAACAATGTTGAATTTATGTAGCAATTAAAATGGAATTTATTTAATATATTTAATTACCTTCATATGCTTGGCAAGTTTACAAATCATATTTATTTCCATTATTAAACACTCAAGTTGCAATTTAAATGATTTGATTAAGTGATTCTCTGCTAATTGGTCATTTATTTCATAATGAAAAGTCAATATGAATGAAATTTCACTCCAAACAAAACAAAACTGAATTGCTATCAGTTGTTGCCACTTCAAAGGGCTTTTGTTGTTTAAAGAGAGAAATAATAATAATAATGAAGTAAATGCTAGAACAATGCCTCGTTCAATAATAAAGCTAATTGATTTTATGTTCAGACTGAATGATGAAAGTTAATATTTGTTTTTTCCTCTCAGAAGAGTTACCTGTACAATTAATGCGGATGATGGCATTTAATAATTTCCATCTGCAAATACCTTTGGGTCGCGGTCTCCCTTGGGCTTAAGTCATCAGCATTTTAACACTTTCGGTGAAAATATATATTTTCCTCGTTTTTTTCCAATGGAAACTGATATATTTATGGTTGCAACTTTTACGCCTGGGAGTGTTAATTATTTCCGAGGTGTTTGTATATGCTTTTTACCCGCTTTGTTTGCAATCAATTTACGCGCTTTTTAATGGCTAAGAACAACACGCATACGCCGTGTTGGCCACCTCGCCACCGTCGCCATGGCGTATTTTTCATTTTTCGCACACACAAAAGGCGCAAAAGCTCATTAAAAAATATTTTCCACTCATGCGTGAGCGTTTTTAAAAAGGTATTTAATTAAACTTTAATAACAAAAAACAATAAGCGGAAATGCCCGGCTACCGGGAGGGGAACAAAGGGGAAACACAAAAGCGAAGAATGAAGGACGCTGGAGGAGTCCTGCGGCTTAATGCGAAAGATTTCAATTAACGACACGAGGTCCGTGAGCTGCTAAGTGGATAAACAGGACGACGACAAGGACAAGGAGAACGAGGACATTGAAATTGGACGGTAGCGGACAGCCGGGGAGTGACGGATGAGTGGCCATCGCTCATGTGGAATACCCATTCGGTTGCAGAGGGACTGCATCAGTGGACTGCATTGAATGCGGCTTCATTAAGGTGCTGCTCCAAGGAGCTATCCACCCCCTCCCTGGTTCTTGTCGTAATTATCGTAATTACAATGAACGATGATGGTGAGGAGAAATGTAAATGTGAATGTAAATCGACAGGGACATTCACATGGACAAGGATATGGCACAGAGGTGGCAGGGAAATAGCATAAAATTATTTTAAGCTTAAGAAAATATTAAATAAAAATAGAAAACAGAGATAAAATTAATTTAAAACTTTGAAACATAAAAGAGAGCTTCTAAAATGTAATAATATTTTGTGTTACAAAAAAATTTTTAACTTTAACGTGTTAAATTACCTTAGTTTTTCTCTTTCAATTAAAGAAAATCAGCTCGTAAGATAATACTAATTTTCCCAATTAAGTCTTCTTGGTTAAAAGTAAATAACCCACTCAAAAAACAAAACCCTACAAGCTGCCAACTCTGGTGGCCAACGATAATAATAAAAGCCAACGAGGCGCTTGAGACCGGTTAACAAAGGCTTGGCACAGGAATCACAGGTCCTGGAAGAGAACCCCTGGAACCCCTTTTAATGGATGGCCCGCCGTCATCGTGTCTGGAGATGAATCGCTCTGATCTGTTAATTGCGAGAGGCGAATGTGGGCCACGTACAGTGACTGCCACATGTTGCTCTGCTGCCTTGCCTTGAATGGCAAATGGTAAATGGAAAAGTGCAAGGAGCTAGCGAACAAGAGATGTATGTATATACAGTGAAAACCCATCCATTTACCCATCCATCCTGCTGTCTGTTTTGTGTTTATAATTATGATGAAAGGGGGCAGACCAACCCACTCGCAACCTAACCCATATAGTAACCCATACACACCCATTCAGCCCGAGGCGAACGGGGCACAAATTGTGTGTGTCACTTCGGAAATGAGCAGGGAAAAAGCTAAAGCCAAAGCAAAAGGTTAGGGAAAAGGAAAACGGAAAAGTCTGTGCCAGCTGAAAGCGTTTAAAAATGTTTGCCGCAGGATTCTGCACAAGTAAAGTTGATGATTTCAAAACAGAGAACAGGATGGGACACCTCTGGGGAGCTATATCATTAAATTTAATGAATAGATAACAACAAAACAGGAACTAGCTCAGTGGATGGCTTTGCAGGGCCCCAAAAAAATATGTGCAAAAAAAGTTTGACCTACATACATGCCGAAAAAAAATAGTTTTCTTTCAATTAAAATATAAAATATAAAATATATATATTATATATATTTTCTTTAGTTTATAAACTAAGAAATATGCAGGTTTGGAACTCTATAAAAAAATTACGAAATTACCAGAAGAAAAATGTCTCCTTTGATGGCCTTATTTCAATAACAAATATCCCAATAATTAAGTTAAATATTTCCCCTTAAAATATATAAAAAATTAAAATTTGAAAACCAGTTTCCATTACACTTTTCCCTATGTCTAAAAATATTTATAAAGTTGCCAAAAATTCTGACTTGAATTTGGGTCTCTGCTGACAGGATTTTATGACCTTTTTAAATGGCCATTTACCCCGCAAATTGATTAATGATCCAACAGACTGACACCCCCCTCATAATTCGATGGCTTTAAAGCGTTTTTAAGCCATGTTTGTCCGCCTGAATATGTTTTCTCTGGTTTCTGGTTTCCGGTTTCCCTGGAAATTAATGATATTGTTAAGCCATTTTAAATGAGCCAACAAATTAATCTTGTTTAATTTTTGAAGTTGAGCGTAATGGGCAAGGCATTAGCTTTTGGGTCTCTCACTCCCAACATCTTCCTATTTTTATGTGTAAATCAGTATAAATCCTGATTCCTTGCGGGGGCTAAAGCTGATTGTTTGACTGCTCATCATTCATAAGCCGCAGTGGGTTGGGGGTTGAGCGTGTGTAAGCGGATGTATTGCAACGTTAGCATCTTATTATTCAAAACACACACAAAATACAACATGACACACACAGCACACCACACACACTTTCTGGAGGAGTATGCCAACGACCGCTGTCAGCAATGACAATATAATAATGATGATGAACGCCATCATCGCGAGCTGTTGAGGCCTCTCATCGGGATGATAACAACGCGTGACAACAATGCTGACACATCGAAAGACTGTCATTCCATCAATTATTCAAGAACCTGCAAATCATCAACAAAACGCTCAGGATTCCCAGGGAGTTGGGAACCAAAACTCACTCCTATATATATTTTCTTGAACTGCAAATGGATCAAAACCAGGCAACGTCAACATGCAACAATGGGAACTATGATGAACTGGGAGAAAATAATAATAAAACAATAATAATTAAAGAGATTTTAAATCTTTTTCGAATAAGCAAAGCTAGCTTAAAGTATCTTTAACTTATTGTTGATAATTTAAAACGATTTTTTATTGTATTGTTGTATTTAAGGACATTTTTAAACCTATACCTCAACTTTAAGGTTACTACATAAGAAATACTTTAAAATCTGTATAATCTTCGGTAAAATGTATATAATTATATCTCTATATTTTTCTGTGGAGTCTTTTAATTTAATTTCTTGTTGTGTAACAAAAAAAAGGAACTGGGAACTAGAGAACTGTATATAGGCAACAAATACTAAGTGGTGTGATGGTATGAGGACTTTTTGCCGCAGGCTTTTCTCAATGAACAACAACACATAACAGAGAAAACAGATACAAAAAAAATACAAGGAATCATTGGCATGAATATCTGAGTGTTTTTATTTATGACTGCGCGTCAATATACTGTCAGACAAGCGGAGGGTGGGTGGGGCTTAGATAGGCCCTGGAACAGAAATCAATCAACTCCTGGGGGTGGGGGCCAAAAACAGGAAAACTAACATCGCTGCCATACAACTAACAAGCTGGGGTATAAGGCTCTAAGGTATTTCATTGGAAGGATGTGTAGAGTGAGGTCAGGGCGGAGCTCTATAAATCCCAACTCGACACGGTTAAGTGTTGGTGCTTAACAAGACAATGGAAAGAGGGGAGGACTGGCCTAAGTAAATCCCTGTGTTAGATCCTGTCTGCCCTCCCCAGATAGAAATCATAATCAATCTAAGGCTCCAAGAAGAAAGTGAAATTTCCCTCCAATTTAAGTTGTCAACCGGCCAAAGGGGGGAAACTACATAGCTGGAAAAAGCCTTTTATCTTGCTACGAATCACTTAACGTAGCGTAAATTTCATTTGCAGCTAATTGAAATTCATTCGGGTGAAATCAAATTAAGTCAAAAGTATATCCTGTCGCCAGAGGTACGTGTCCTTCCAAGAAAAGTCGAGTCTAACGCGAAGTGATTCATTCATAACGATAAATTAAGACGCAGAGTATTTCCTACATTCTTCCTCCTGCTGCTGCCCCCAGAGGACACATTTCCCTTGAAACTTGAACTCACACGCACAGGCTCTCACTCGAAGTCCCTGGTATAAATATATCCTGGCCTGTGAACGTGTCCTGTCCAATGAATATCAACAGTTTGCCTTTCCAGTTTTTCTTTATTTTTTTTTTATATTCTTTTTCCAACTCTCTCAACATTTGTCATTTTTTCTGTACCCTCATCAGCGCTAAAAAAAAAAACACAGAAAGAGGAAAAACTCAATTACAAAATATCAGGGAAATCGCAAACAAATAAATTAAGGATACAAATCTGGCTAAGGACTGCGGCAAACTCGGCTCAAATCGAAATGAAATAGTGACACAGGCGCTGCCATAAAACCAAAGGCAAATACAAAGCGGACGACGAAGCCAGAGCCGCACAAAAGGAAAAAGGTTAAACCAAATATTTATCCAGCAGCCCCAAGGAGCATCTGGGGAAGGGGGGAGCGAGGGACAAGGACAAAGTGCGGATTGGCAGGACTCCTGGCCCCCGTAGTCTGTATGTAATTACCAAGCACGGACTGCAAGTACAGCTGTGCCTAAGTACATAGCTCCAAAGCTCACACACTAAAGAACAGTATGTGTACACTGGGAGAAGAAGGGATTTATATTGCCATTTTAATGCATTTTGAATTTTAAAATAATAATATACATTTTTAAGAAGCTAAAAACAAATTACTAGAATTTTTAAAACCATTAAAACGGATTCCAAAAATATCCTTTCAAATTGAACATCTTTAAAAGTTACAATTTTAATTTATTTTCAACTTTTAAAAATCACTTTAATTTATTTAAAATGTTAGGCAGTTTTTAAAGACATTTCTTTAAAATAAAAAAATATTACAAGATGATAAAATCGAAAATAAATTAAAAAAAACTTCTTTTGAAATCCTACAAAATTTCCTCTTAAATCCAGACATTTTTCTAAGTGCTTCACATGCCTTGTGTGTGTGCTGGGGCGTACGTGGCTTTATGCTTAAATAAACATTTGTCCGGGCCGCTCCTCCTGCTCCTTGGCCGCCATTGCCATAGCCATAGCCACAGCGTCTTTGGTCCTAGTTTACATAGCACCCGACGGCGGCCAACTCAGACTCCGTCGCAGTCTCAGTAAGTTTTGCCCCGGTCAAAGCCAAATCGTTGATTGCATAAGTTGATGGCCGACACATGTCCGAGATATATAGTGTCGATATAGTCTGTGTTTGTCCGTGGGCGCCAAAGGCCCCCAAGTTACTCACGTGTGGTTGCTATTCACGTCTAATGATGTCTGCTGTGCAGGTTGCATTGGCTGCTCCTGCTCCTGGATCCTTACTGACTGCCTGCAAGGAAAATGAAATGAAATGGAATTTATATTCCCAGTATACACACACACACACACACTTTTCAGTGGCCCAAGAGGTGGCACTGATTGCTTTATTGAGATACTGGCCAGAGCGATATAGATCTCCGGGATTCTGGGACTTAAGGCCAGTGGACTTTGTGCAAATAAATTGCTCAAGAACACTATTTAGCTGAAGATATCTCTGATGATTGTTTTAATTGACTTTTTGCGGCTCAATCGATTGACTGATTTGACTGCAAGTCGAAGGACAATTAGGGATTTTTTGCAAAGACGTGCTCAAGTGCAAAGACTTTAAATTAAATTCAAACTAAGAGCTACTCAAATTGAAGAGATTTAATATTTATAAAAATAATTAAAGAAAATAAGCCAAGATGTATATGGAAATTGAATTTCTTCAAGGATTTTTAATTGGTCTTTTGTGGTTAAGTGAATTGTTGAAGCTAAAACCACAAAATAGCTTAAATAAACTTTTCAAAGGCTGACCAATTGTGGCTTAAATGCAAAGAAAAATAAAGTGAGATATTTATTTGGGCATAGATTGTGTATTAAATAATTTAAATAAATATTAAATAGTTAAAATAAACTCATTAAAAGTTGACAACTTGTGCTTTAAATGCAAATAAATATAAAGTAAAATATTTATTTGACACATATTTTTTGGAATAAATTTTAAAGTCTGTAAAGGAAACCGAAACTCAAAAATACATTTTTTTTACAGAAAATACTTTTGAAGCTCACAATTTTCTATCAAATATTATGTTTTCATAGCAAAACTCCATATTTTAAATATTTTCAGCTTAAAACAAGTTTCCCAATTGATTTCTAAGAGAGAAAAACCCATATAATCATATCTTGCCAAGCCAGAATGATATCTGAAGCATTATTAACATTTGGCATATAACAAATGACAGACCATAAAGCTGATTCCAACAAATCGAAATCGTTGAAACATTTTTATTAAATTGATTTCCTTTTTTTATACATTTTCTGCTTTTCCAGACCCACCTTAACTTTCATATTTTCTCATTGTCATTTCCTTGTTGCTGGCTGTATGTGTTTGTGGCTGCGGCAAGGTGTTTGTTATCGTTTGTTATATTGCTTGTTATGTAATGTAATTTATACACCACCCACCCACATACACACACACACACCGACACACCCAGAGATGAGATTCGAATACAATGTCATAAACGGCAAGGACACAAAGGCAATTCCGCATGGCATTACGGGCAGACAAAACAAATGGCAGAAGGCAGCCGGCAGAAGGAGCCAAGGAGCTGCGACTAAAAGCCAAAAAGTACGCGTTTGGCATAAATGATAAGCTGGTAACGCAGCAGGACCTGTTCGGCCAGCGGGATGAGGAGCAATGTCCTGGCCATGGCCCAGACATGTCCTTCCCCTTGCCCTCTATCCCATACCCGGTTCCATTCCCGTTTCTGTCTCTGTTCTTGTCCTGCGTTTGTGTCCCTCTTCATGTCCTCGTCCGATGCCTGGGCTTGCTTGACTTTTGAATACTTAACAGGATAATGAAATGTCAAAAGTGCGCAGGCGGCCCAGAAAAGCGTATCCTGCTGGCCTGCAGCCCTTGCTCCCCTGCTCATATTGATATTCCTCTGGCTGTTGTGGAGTTTTATTGTGTTGTCCATGCCTAAGTGAACGTCACGGCGTGCCGCGCGCATTAAATCATAAAGAGGGGAAGACAGGAGAAGGAGCCAACGCCGCCTTCCTGCAGGATAACCATGAAGGAGGGATTTTTTCTGGGTTTTTGGTTAAGGATTTTTGGATGCCCTTCTTTAGGATTGGGTTTATAAACGTTCTTGGTAGTTAAAGTATAAACAATTAGTTCGTTTTTGGTTAAAGAATTAATTACTTAATCTTATTTGTTCGGGGATATTTTTGTATTTAACCTTTAACTCTTAAGTTACTATTTACTTACATCCTTAATATTTTATTACTTCTTAGTTACTGTTCATTAATCAGTAATTCTCATTAACTCACTAGTTCCTAGTTAATTTTATAAATAAAATACTCTCATAATATTTAAAAAAAAATCTTAAAAAAAATCCCTTTTACTTCATTAACAAATAAACTTTCATTACCCCAAAAAAAGAGTACCATCACCGAATGAAAAATGTGATATCCAAGTAAAAGGACCACATCTCTCACACAGGACGACTTCCTTTTCCTTCGTTTTTTTTCTTCTTATTTTTTTTGGTTGGCCATTTTATGTTTACATAAATTTAAATTGACACAAATGCGTTTTGGTTGCCCCCTCTTGACAAATAAATAAAATTTATAAAAAACACAAGCCAGCAACCAAATGATAAACTTCATAAATTATGACGGTGCTCTGATCTCGGTTTACGCTTTATTTATTTGTAGTGATTGCCCAGACATGCAAGTGAATTGAAAATTTATTTATGCATTCCCCGGCAATACGGAAAACGAAAAAACAAAAAACAAAACATAACAAAAAGCAGACCAGGTCGATACATTGCCTTTTATCCCTCAGCCGGAATAAAGCGGCTTTAATCAAGACTACTTTTGTGGCAAGTTTTTGTGTGAGGATAGCATATCCATATCCTCCTCTCCCCTGGCCTCATCTGGTGGGAATATCCTGCCAGTTATGTTGGGATATATCCTTGGCTGCTGCCGCCACGCTTAACTCAAATTGCTGTTGTTTTCGCTTCGCTTTTCTTTTTTTTATTTTGTGTATTTGCTATGGGAAACAAGAGAAAGTTGTAATCAATAAAGTAAATGACCCAGGCACTTCAGGACGACCATAGAACATATCCTGGCAAATGGGTGGGCAGTCTTTGGAATGTGGAAATGAATGGCCAAGTGTGGCGGCTATGATTGATTTCTTTGAGTGGCCAAAAGCGATTTGGAGTGTTTCGACAGAGATATGGTACTTATGGGTAACTGGATATATTTACAGATATTTACCAAAATATTTTGTTAATCAAGTTCGCTTGGCATTTTGGTAATGGATCATTTTAGAAGGAGAGAATATAAGGTTACTAGGTTACTGAAAAAGTTTTATTAAATACTAAAGACAGAAATATCTAAATTGCAACACCTCTCAAAAAAAACATTTCCCCAAAATTCTTTTCCACAAAAACCCCTTGCCATTGTCAAGCCCTCATTTATTGTTAACATTTTTCCTAATTAACCAAATTGCCAGGCGGCAACAAGGACCCCAGCAAGCCACACACACTTGCACATTCACATAATTGATTAATTTGCTCAACACTCCAAGGCCCAAGTCCTTCTTTCATTTTATTAATGAACTTGAAAAAGTCTCTGGAGTCTCGGTTGGCTAAAGAGCTTATTTTCGCCTCGACTCTAATTGAAATGAAATCAAATCAAGCCAAAATTTAACGCAGTCACAAATGCAAACACACCAGCAATAAGTTGTAAAATATTCAGTGGGAAATTTATGTGCCGCCTATTGACTGGTCCAATTATGGCCTTCTCGAGGGCCCCAAAAAACTACGAACAATGGCGAAGCAGAAATAACAAGAGGAGATGGGGAAAACTTTGGCCACAATCTTAACAAGAAAATCTGTAAATTACACGCCGCAATTCCGGCGGGAGGGTGGAACCGGAAAATGCCCAAATATTTATACACCTAAATAGATTTGATGGCATAATTGAAATTTGTTGTTATTGGCCGCCCTTCCACTCAATATTTCTGTGTGTGTGTGTGTGTATTTGCAATTTGCATAAATGCCAAATGGCAAATGCCAAGTAAAAGTTTATTAAAAGCATAGCTTCAAGAGAAAGAGAGAAACTTTCCCTGGTTTTTGGCTGCTAATAACGATGGAGTATCCGTTCCGGAAAATTGTGACACATAGCTGCAGGGGGGGCAAAAATGGGCTTTTGGTCTATAGCACATCCTGACATTGTCCTTGGCGGATGCTCTCACCTCCCCTTTTCGCCAGACAACCAACTTTTCGCCCAAGCTACAATTTATTTTTCTTCTTTTGATAATTTAACTTTTTTTTTCTACCGAAAATTGGATTTGTTGCGACCGACTTTCAGACTTTCAGACTTTCAACGCTTGTAACGAATGTTGAACAGCATAAAAAAGTTGTTTTTCTAATTGCAGATGTAGCCTTTGGGTTAAGAGAGAGAGGGCGAGAATTTTCCGAGGTCTGGCTGCGGGCAATAATTTGGAACACAACTTTATCAGGTTATTTAATATTCATTTGTTAAGGCTGGGAGATTCGGCCTTTGTGCCCAGGATATCAAAGAAATTAACAGAAAAAGCACAGGGGAAAGTCTTCTTATAATCCACACACACAAAAGGAAGCCACAACAAATGGCATTTCAGCCTAATAGCCCAGATAAGCGGCCTAAAACTTTTCTAAAAAATCGAAAACTTTTTGGACAAATAAAAGCCAAAACTTGTCGTGTGATTTAGAGATATTTCCGCTTAAGATAAGCCTATTCAATTTAAGGAATTTACGAAGTTAATTAATTTTATTGATAGGGGAAAATAATTTCCTTAGCTATATGTAAGACAATAAATAAAATAAATAAACACCTAACCTGCAGGTATTTATTTAAAATATATTATAAAACCTTTTATTCACTAAAATTTGCTGTGTAAATTTTAATATAATTTTTAGTTTAAACTACAAAATTCAATTAAACCTTGCTAAAGTTTTCCAGACCCTTTTTAAGCATTTTCATGGTTAATTTAATTTATGTTTTACATCTTGCCTGAATCCTTAGGGTCCGCCTTGGCTTCTGGCATTCCCCGTTTTTTTTTTCTCCCAAAATGGTTCGTAAATTAAGCAAAATGATAAGAGCAACTTGTCTTGTTCTTAACCGCCCAACAAATCGCTCTCCAATTAAATCCTTCTTTGTTTTCTCCATAAACTAACTTTGCATTTGGAAACTTTTTCATTTGCCGCTGCCGCCGCCACCCCTCACAAGGCAAACAAGGGAAAAACTCCCTTCTGTCCCTCCCCTCTGCTTCCTTCTCCCTTAATTTCTTCAGCCCCTTAGGGTAAAATCTTTTTTAGTCCTTGGCTATGAAGAACCTTTAATAGAAGCTTGTCCCAGACCCTAGTCCAAGCCATTTAATGTGCTTACATTCATTTCGTTTTAAATCTGTGATAAAGTGGAGGCCGCTTAAAGCTTAGTCCTTCGTCCTTTTCATACCATTCATGACCCCCCATCCTCCCTTTGGTTCAGGCCACGTCGCGGTGGCAAAAGTTGTCGCCGTGTCGCGACAAACGCAATTCTTTACACGACGAACGACAACGACAGCGACGACGAGGACGAGTTTTGTGCGCTTTTTGTTTCCTTTTTTTTTCTTGCCTCGCTCCTTTTTCCGTTTTTAGGTTTCTACTTTCCCGGCCCCCTTGGATTTTTCCTGTGTTTCCCGCGCCTTTTCGTGCTTCCGGTTGCGTACGCGCTTTCTAGATTACTTTTATAAGTGAATTTGTTGCGGTTTTCCGCAAAATTTACAAGTACGTGAGAAAATTAGAGCTTAGCCTCTGAGTCGCTTGTTGCTTGTGTTCGCTGCTCGCCAAGGTTGAGCCAGCCACTTGGCCAGCGGTTCAAGATGCTTTAACGCGCTTAAGATGTGCAACGCAGCGTATGCGTAATTTATGCCCGCACATCACTCATACGCCATGTTGCACGCAGCGGAAGAAGCGAAACATTGGGGAATGGCAAATTAGCAAGTTCATTATTTGCTTAGCCATCGCCTTTTTGCCAATTTAACGCCAATCCTAAATGGGACTAGCTTAAAAGGGGAGGAAGTGATGTATTCGGGCAGTGATGCCAAGGCGGATAGGGATGTAAAATGGGAAAATTAAGTTAGTTTAAGGATTTCACAGTATCAATTTAAGGAATAATATATAAGAGAAGCTTAAAAAATAATTTGTAATTATTTAAAATAATATGTTTCTTGTTATTTTTAGCTTTCAGAACTCTTTTTAGGTTCAAGACATTCCACATTTTCTTTATTTTTGCAAGTTTAACTATTTTGTTTGATTTTATTCGATATTTCAGGATTGTTTTGTTAAATTTTAATATTATTTTAAATAAAATGCGTGTCCTATTCAAAAAATGTAACAAAATGTATAACATTTAGTGTGAAAACATATAAAATCAATAGGAAAATCTATAAATATGTACTTTTATTATCAAGAAAAATGTCTGAAAGTTTGAATCATCATGTAAAATAATTAAATAGGTTGTAACAATACTTATGTTAGTTTTAATTTTATTCTAAATCTTTATCTTATGTTTAATAATTTTTAATCTTATAAATTGAATAATTCCAAGGCATCGCTGCCTCCCAGCTTTGACATGAAAATAAATTCGATGGCCGTAGCTCTCTTTGCCACACGCTGAAATAAAGTTTCATCTTGGGCCGCGAATGAGCAAGACAAAGTTTTCCATTGGCCCTCATACCTCATCCTGCCCCTTATTACCAACGCCCTGCACCAGACACCTCCCCCACAGACACCTCCACCAGCCAGCCAGACTCCCCAACCAATCCCCCCCTTCGCCAGGCTTTGTGTGCGGTTTTGTCTGTATTTGCAGAATTGTTAGTTTCACGCTTTGTTTGTTGAGATTAGCTGGCAGCACCCGAAGCGTCCCGAATTTTCACCCTTCGAGGAATGCCTTCCCCTCTCCTGCTGACAGTTTCCCTGAACGCACGAAATAAAATTGTGCAGCTTACTTTACTTTATTTGCACCAACTTATGCCACATCGCATTGCTACACTTGCCCTGCCATTAAGTATAGATCCTTGAGCTTTCCTAATATCAAAATAAATAATAAATTTAAGAGAAACAAATAAAAATTAAATTTAAATCCTCGAAAACCCCTCATAAATTCTAAATTTAGATATTAAAGAAGTTCCTCGCACTAAGGCACTTACCACTTGTTAATTCCTTGATCAATTCATTGAAATTAATGACCATTCGTTATAATAAATATCCTTGAAAGCCAAAACGTGATTTCCCCATATCTCACACAACTTGCACCTATGTAGTTTTGTATCCCCTGAGAGTGTATTCTAAGTTCGGATAAATCAATTGCCTCCCACACACCCTTACACACATCTCACTTGGTTTATTTGCTTCGTTTGTTTGTTGCCTTTTGGAAGAGCAAAGTTTGCACGTGAAAATTGCGTTCACATGTCTTCCTCGATTGTGTGTGTTTGTGGAATGAGTGTGCGTGTGTGTGGTGTGTGTGCCAGATTGGTGGCGCAAAAATTCGCTGGCGTGTGGAAAATTGATGCTGTTGGTGAAGTTTTTGGCTTTTTGAACTGACAGCTGCGATTTTTATGCGTCGCAGCCACCAATGTTGGCCAGTCGGGCGAGAACTACGAAAAATAATTGTAATTGTTAGGGGTATGATCAGCTAAAGCCACCCAAGGAAATCTTTGTTCAGATGTTCTAGTTGTACTGAGAGAAAAGGTAGTAGTTTGATAAGATTTAAACCCAAAAAGGAAGCAAAAATGTCTAGAAAAATAGAAGAAAATATCATAAATGCATAGTAAACCTTTCAGTAAAAAATTCTCCATAATTAATATATTAATTTTACATTTAATTTATAAATCCGCTTTTTAGTGTAACCCCAATAAGCATAGTTCTTCAGTTTTGGCCACTTGTCCTAATGTTTGTGGCGTGTGAAGTGCCTGGAATTATATTCGCTTTGCCGCCTTGCCCTGAGCGATGGCTTTTCATCTACAACTGTTGGCTGGTTTTGGTTATTCCGCCTCCACGCTGGTCCTTTATTTATGGAAGTACTTTTGGACTAATGAGAATTTATGGCTAATTGATGCTGTGTTATGCGGTTCTCGTCGAAATGGAAAGCAAATGATGGTCCAAATTAAATAAAGTTCGGCTGGCGGGGAAATTAACTGCAATTCTGTGGCACTGATTTTATACACATAAATTAAGGCAATGCAGCAAAATATCCGCATTTTCATATGGGAATATTTTATGCCTGTTTTGTGTGTGTGCATTTAATTAAGTTGAATTGCAATTTATAATTCATAACTTACCAGCAGCTGACGTCACGTAGCAGCAACTAGGCAACAGCTGGGTCCCAGCTGCTGGTCATGGTTAATTCACAGGATAAGCTTTGAAAATCCTTCTATTATTGTGCACTTAGAACAATTTTAACTTAAATATTCATCTATTATTTTATAAGTTTCAATTAAATATTGGATTTACAAAGGTTAAAATCATTTTTAATGAGCTTTAAAAATTTGTCCTGCTAAAATTCATTCAAAATAAAATGAAAAATATAGTTTTCTGCATTTTTAATCTTTGTTTAAAATATAAAAAAAATGTGTATGCTTCTTGAAACAATTTTATATTATTTTCTGTGACCTTCTATCCTTCCAACCCCCATTTTTCTTGTGTGCATCGATTGCCATTTCACTCGAATGGTGTCTGCAATGAGGCAATGTTCTCACAGGATACGATCCTACTCATACACACACACACTCAGGACACGTGTGCTATGTAAATTACAAAAGTATAATGCAAATGGAGGGGGCTAAGAGGAGTTGGGGAAGGCCAAAAAAGGGGAGAGAGGAAGTCCCTCCTCACTTAATTAGCCAACGGGCTTATTTATTATTCACCGGCAATGCCTGACTGCCTTCCTGGCCCCCCAACCTGGCCTGGCCTGGCCTGGCCTGACTGCTCCAGCCTAATGAATCACAGTTTTTGTAGTGGAAATTTTAATTTTTCATTAGCATGCAAAGCAACAAAAGCGACACGAAAATATATGACCTTGTACGAGTAGTTTTCGTTATTCGCTGCCATTGCCACTGTTCCTGCCTTTGTTACCACCTCACCCTCAACCAATGCCATTTTTAGGCCACCTGCCGAGAGAACATTTGTCACAGGTGCCGAGGAGCTGAGTGATGGTGCCTCACAGCTCACACAGCTCCAGCAGCAAACTGAACCGAAAAAATAGCAACACGAAAGAAAAATGTGAAAAGCATGTTGAAGGGATTAATGCACACATCATTTAACCGGAGAGGGGGAAAAGCGAAAAGCACCCGGCAGATAGGTGAAAGTCCTTACCCCCATTTCCATCATCCCATTTTGGTACTCTTTTCCCTTTTTCCATTTCCCAGCACGGCCCATTGAGGAAGGACTCTAGTCCCGAAATGACAGTTTTTCCACAGACACTGTCCATCCTTCTGGGTCAGGGTTATGAAGTGGGAAAAGACTTTTCATGTGGGATTTTGTGGCTTGCCTAAATTATACTTGTTTATTTTTTGTGGTAGTTTCTCTGAGTGTAAACTGTTCAAGTTGGCTGCGTTTAGTTATTTTTATGCACGATTTAATTTTTGTTGAGTTATTTACATGTTGGTTAAGGTTAAGGTATTAGTGGTTGATTTTTAAGGGTTGTGAGAGTGTCTAGGATTTATTTTAATGGGAAAGTTAGGAAAAGAGAAGATATTAGGGGGAAAAATGGGTGGAAAATGGATGGAAAATGGGTAGAAAATATTTTATAAATTAATTCATAAATGTAATAAGCTTGATATTTATTTAAGAAGAAGAGATAATTTGAACGAAGGAGTGGAATTTATTACATATTTATAGAATTATTGAAGATAATTAATTTTAATAATATTTTAATTAAAAGTTAAGACATCTTTTACTTTAGTTTTTCATAAATAAAACAATAATTTGCCTAAAAATAATAAAAACACTATCAACTTCTCATTACTTTTCTCCCAAATGAATTTTTAACTAAGCTTAATATTACACATACGCCCTGTGTACACTTATTAATATAATTTTTCCCCCATTAACCTCCAATTCGTATCAATATGAAGCCTGGCTAAGGCCTGAAGAAAAAACAAAGCAAAAAAAAAACAAAATCCAACCCAAAACCAAACGAAATCCCAAACCAGAAACCGCAGACATTTCATTGAGTGACCGCTGTGTCCTGGTCACGTTTGCTCTTTGGAGCTCAGCGTTTCAGGATTCGCGGTTTCGGCCGCCATTTGCGGCTCATAATTCCAGGGGCCGGGCCTTCGAGCTCTCCGGTTTTGGGGGAAATTGCATTACCAAAATAATAAATCAATAACAATTTGATGGAGCTAAATGGGATTATTGGCAGCCAACTGAGGCCTGATTCCGGCTGCCTTCCTGTCTGCGCACATTTATGACATAATTCGATTCATTTCATTTCATTTCTTTAAATTCATTTTCCAGCGAATTCAACCAAAAATAAGCAGATAAATAAATACACTCGTGTTGCTGTACAAAATTGATTTTTATGAAGAGCCGCCGCCGCCGACGCCTGCATGAAATATTCAACTGGATTTTATCATTCCAAAGCTAACAAAGAAAATGCCAGAATGCTTGTGCCAGCGGATGCAGGTGCCAAAGGAAAATTAAAAGGGAAAAATTCAAAGCGAGAAGGGCGGAGGAAAAAGGACAAAGGCAGTGAGGGAAAATATGCCAGCAATTGCCATATCAAGGCAGACGGCGCACAGCAGACACACACATGTCCTTAGAGTCATTCCAGGACTTGAATACTCTTTTATTTCCATATTTTCTTTAAAGTATGCAAACCTGAGAATAATCCATTTAATTTTTAAATAAAAACCATTTAGCTAAACATTCAAATCATTCTTAATTTATTACCTGCATTTCAAGCGAAAACTTTATTTTATTTCAGCTGCAGGAAACTTCAATTCTCGACTTGTTTCAACAACTTTGAGTCAAACAGATTTCCAGAACACCTTTTCAGAAGTTTGAACAACTTGTCGAACGAATAAAATAAAATGAAATGAAATGAAATGAAGGAAAGCCAAGCAGCAGCCAGGGGGTTCTTGCAGGAAATGCCGCTCGTAGCTTGTATTTCGTTTCTGTTAATTTTATTTGCATGCTTTTATGCTTTATTTTTATTCATTTCTTTAGATATATGTACCAGGGCTTGTCTGTGGATATGGTTTTCTATTTTTTCGACGGCTGGTTTCTATAAATTTTTGACAACATTGAATGACGGCCGAGGCTTGCAGCACGTGATTCAAAGCAGCTAAGGCAAGCTCATATCATGGGAAAACACTGTTAAAAAAAATATAAATAAAATATCTGAAAATTTAGAAAGGTTATTTAATAAACATTTAAAAGCAATTATAAATCAATTATAGAGGAAATTATAGCCTTTTTAAAGCTCATAAATGAAACGTTACTTTGTACAATGAATAAATCTAAAACTAGGCATAAATAAAATCGAATTTAATTATGAGCTAACAATTTCTATATTTATTTTGTAATATATATTTTTTCTTGGTGTAAAATATATACACAGTTGGCTACAAAAATTATTGTAAAATATATACAGATATCTGTGTATTTGCAGGCTATCAGGCGGCAACTGAAGGCAGAAACGATTCGGTAGAAATACTCAGACAGCAGGGACAGGACAGACAGGAGCCATACGTGTGCATAAACTCCAAATAAATTTGCCTTCAGACACACACACACAGCCTGAGTGTTGCTTTGAAAAATAGGCAATGTGCGGAAATTTTGATTTTTCGCCCGACTTGGCAAAGGCGTCGCGTTTGGGTTCTGAGTTTTTTTATTTTCTTGTATTTTTTTTTGGGAATTTAGTTTTGTGTGTCTGACTTACAGTGAAATCAAATTAACTTTTGCACACTTTTAGGCTGCGGCAGAAGGACGAAGACCGGAGAGCAAAACGCTGCGACGTGACTTTTCCTTCCACCAATGCAAATGGCAACCGGAAGTTGTATGCCGCCATCACTTCTCTGTATGTGTGTGTGAGTGTGTAAATTTATTCACTGTCTTCTCCCTTTTATAACCCAGGCAATTTCCAACATTTTGTCATTAACTCGACAAATTTTTAGAACGATGTCGCATTCGGCGCTGAGGTAATTACCAAATGAAGTGCACGTGAGGCAGGAAACACGAAAAGAAAAACCAAATAAAAAGTGAGCCATAAAAAGGAAGGGGATGTGGCTGAGACAGACGTCAAATGAATTTGTCCTTAATAAGCGTCACAGCGCCTCTCCAAATATGTTTTTGAATTGCTTGATATTTTTTAATGGCCTGCAACGGAAGATAGCCTGCCTGATGAGCTGTGGTTTGTATGTTTAAGTAAGTATTTGGAGAGATAATTTCGAAGAAGAAATGAAAGAGTTTTATTTATTTTTATCTCTAAATTAATTTCATATTTATTTAGACATTTTTAATATGAAAGAATTAAAAGAAAGGGTACCTAAAAAATCGTAAAGAATTCTTAGAACAAAATAATCATGATTCTAAAACTTCTTTTAGGAAGTTTAATTGAAATATAACTCGTATTAAAAATTTAAAGCTTGAATAAAACTGTTCTTTTTAAAACCCTTTACTAAAAACTTAATTCAAAGAATTTATTTAAAGAAATAAACTATTAAAGAAAAACATTATATTTCTCAATCGAAAGTCCTTTTAAAATATTTTAAAATTAAATAAATATTTATTACAACACCTTTGATGTGTAATAATTCATAAAACAATTATTGTTAGTTGGTCTTTTTTATTTACTTTTTAATTACACTCCGGCAAATTTATGAGCACTCGAAATAAATACAGAAAAAAAGAACTAAGGACAAAGCATTAGGCAAACAGCACGAAACTATTAACACCTAAACGCCAGCCATAACCAGACATAAATCAAAAGCTGGCTTCATAAAATATTTATGCCCAAACACACACTGCCATTAACCCCCAACCACCCCCATCAGCATTCCTAGTGTTAAATAAAAATGAGAAACCATTTTGTGGGCCACCGAAACCGGAAATGCCCAGCAATTGAGAGCAAGGAAAGAGAAGCGGGGAAAATGTGTGGAAAAACTACGCAACTGGTAGACCATTTAAAGAAGGATATAAAAAAAGAAGGCTTAACAAATGCCCACCCACACTGACAGGCGGCGATAAAGGAAACCGACTGCTCACCCCATAACCCCAGAGATGTGTGTAAACAAATTAAAAATTGGGCATAAAAAAATAATCATATTGCGGGGGTTTTTTGCGCCAAAACAAACAAGCGACATTAAATTGATAAAAGCCATGGCCAAAAACCGGAGCAACGGCCAATAAAGAATGCGCCATGCGAGGCCCAGATCAGCAATAAAGACGCCAGCCAGGACGAGGACGAGGAGCACAAGGAGCTGGAAAACACTTGAGTGCTACCACAAAGAATTGGTGAGCTCTTCTTTCTTTTTTGGTCTGTGTGCGTGTATTAAAAGCAACTTCCAAGTCATTAACCCGTTTATGACGCTTAACTTGGCCAAAAGGCCTCGCCACTGGCCCACAATAAAGCGGCAATAAAATGGCTACCACATATACAGACACACATGTATCCCAACCCCGGCCAACTTAAAGCATTTAACGGCTCATTTATTGCCAAACATAGCCTCGACTCGGCTTGTGAATCCAGAACCCGAGGAGCGGCATAAAATGTTATTAAAAACGCGGCCATAGAATCGCCAGAGCACGCGCCCATTATGTGTTTAATCTTTGACCGAACAGGCCCGAATCCTACATCCTTCTAGTACACACATAACCCACGCACAAACACACACAATGGCGGGCAGGACAACAGCAAATTTGACAATAACATTGATAGAGCAAGGACGAACTAACAAGCTGGGCAGCAGGCTCGCAGGCAGCGAAATGGAACAAATGCCGAGCGGAAACGGATGCACCAAACTCGTTTCGCAATTTTCCGCCAGATCACCAGGCAGGACACCCATCGAAAATCCTAGAAATGCATGTGAATCTATGAAATGGCAATGAGCAAGATGTCCCAGGGTTGAGGCTGAGGCACTAATAAAACCATACACAAGGCTAGGACGAGAGGGATAATAAAATTTATTGGTTATAATGGAAATAATATGCTTGACAAATATATCATCGAGGAGATGGATATTAAAGGGAAGAGATTGTAGTATGGAAATACACTTTATATAATGTATTTTACTATAGAAGAAGATTAGAAATTTAATGTGTTAAATAACTTACTTAATTAAATATAAATAAATCTTAGTTTCTAGCATTTTTTAAAGAAAACCTCAATAAATATTTACACTAATATTTAAGGGAATTTACAACCTTTAATTGGTTTAATTTATTTGTAAATTGATTTTATGATTTATAAGATTTAAACATATGTATGACCGGAATTTACAACCATTAATTGATTTAATTTATTATGTTTATTATTTATTTATTATGTTTAATTAATATTTACAGAAGAAAAAGGTCTTAAATGATTTTAATACATGGTTTACCTTTTTTTATAGGCTTAATAAACACTCCCCGGATGCCTAATTTTACTTGATACGTATTTCATTATTTTTCATTCATTAATTATTGAATTGTTTTCTTAGAAAATCTAGGAAATATTTGGTGTTTAAAATTTCCCACTAAGTCCAATAAAATGTTTGTTAAAAATCTGTATTTATTTTGACTAACTTTTCAATAACAATAAATTCTAAATAAATATAATTAATAATTTACCAAACTTTCAGTCTTAATTTTTATACTTTTACATTTCTCTAAAAATGTACATAAAATCCCTAGCAATATAATTAATAATTTAACAAACTTTCAGTCTAAAATATTCTTAATTCCCACCATAATACACTCCCCAACGAAAGAGTATACAAAGAACTTTACGGTCGATGTGCCTCGATATCTGTTTATGGCAACAGCAGGAAGGAGGATGTCGTGTGTGTTGGCCAAACTGCAGGACCAAAGTGTGTGTTTGTGTGCGACAGGGACTCCAGAATGGCTCACGCACATTATGCTAATATTACCCCCGCTAGTGTTAGTGGGTTAAGGACATTTTTATGTGCCTGTGCCCACGCACAACCACGAACCAAATACACAAGAGTGTGTATGTTTGTTGGCCATCTGTTGTGTGTGTGTGTGCGTGCATGTTAAATGAGCGTAATGCCACTATTATTGGACACATTACAAACAAAATGAAAGTGCTGCCACAGAGAGCATTGTTTGGCCTTAAAGTTCTTCCTCCTCTTGGCCAAAGAGATTACGGAATATTGCAGTTGGCATTATTAAATATGCATTAGGATGCAGTTCCCCTCCAGGCTCCTCAATAATTGACCAAATCGATTTAAATGGCAAAGTGAGAGCAGTCGCCTGTGGTCATCATCATTCTCCACAAACGACTGAAAATAGGTGTCTGGAAACTGACGCAATTGATGGGAAATTTCCTATTCCATTATCCTAGCTTGAGTCCTCAATAATGAAGCCTGGCAAGCTACCCATCTCCTGTGGTTATAACTAGCTGATTGACCCACATTGGGTGCCCAGTTTTCCATATCAGTTAACAACTTTTGCACTTTAAGAAATGTTATTATCTTACTTCTTAAAAATATATTATACATTTCAATACGGCTTCAGATTTATTTTGTGCTTTGTTTAAAATTTATGAATTCTTATTATCTGTTTCAAATTCAATATTTCTACACAATTTGGTTTAAGATTTTAACCTTTTTTCTGTGTACTTATCGTTAACTCTTTTTTGCTCTCATTCCCTATATCTAACATCGATTTTTATGCCAAAAGTAATTTCCACAAATGCTTGGCAAATACACCAAGGCAAGGCCAAAGCCATTGACATCCTCTTAACATCATCGCAATCACCATCATCATCATCATCATCTTGGTCACATTTGGCCCATGACAAAAAGTTAAAACTTTTCCACAACAAAAAGAAGACTCTTAAGCAGGGAATAGTTATCCCAAAAAGTATATGTTCACTTGCCTTGGCAATACAAAAAATTGATTACACATTACACACTCTTATTTTCGGCTATATAATTTGAAGGTGTATTTTTATCGATTTGCCCGAAAAAAAGAGAAAAACAGGATAAATGTGGCTTCTATATGGATCGAACCTTTTCGCTTGACAGCTTTATCCTTGGGACTGGGGGACAGGAAACACCACTGGATCCACTTTGCGTCACATTATGGCTATATCAAGAGCACAAACGGGACTCGTATATCGTAGCTACGGCGGCGATTAAATGCAAAAAAAAATACTGCCTTGGGGGCAAGACCATGACGGAGCTCACGAATTTCCCAAACTTAAAATCCAAGACTCGCCGTGCCAGTAACTACACGAAGAGATGGCAGAAAAAATTATAATATATATATTATAAAAGTATAAATCATAATTTTAAGGCAGAATCCTCTAGAGATGAGCTTTCAGCATCGTCCTGACTGGGATTGGGATGTGGGTTTTGGGTTTGGCTTAAGGATTTCCCCTCGTTTTTCCAGCAGGTATAATCCCTCAAAGCAGCAACACAACTCAAGCACTTTGGACGTTGCCGCCTCCTTCAAACTTCATTCGCCTTATATGTATGGCCAGCAGTGTATTCCTGTGTGTGTATGTTTGTTTGTGCCAACAATTTATGCGCTTCGTCGCTTTTCGTCTACTCCAAATGATTTGCCTTTGCCCAAGTCCTGATCCCTGGGCCCCCGAAATCCATCCCGTCTCCCCCCAAACATCCATCCATCCATCTACTTCGCCTCAAGTTCAATTTATTTTGCGCATAAAAAATATCTAAGCATTTTTGCCCCAACTGCCTCCGAGCTGTGTGTGTGTGTCTGGGAAAGTCTAGAAATTTGCCTATTCAAGCAAAGCCAACGATAGAGATGAGCATGCCATCTGCTACATGGAATTTTTAGGGGGATTCACCTTAAAGTTAGGCGGGATTGAAGTTGAAAATTTGTATTTAATAAGCATTTATATTGGATCTTTTGATGTATTCTTACTTTAAATAAATATAAACTAAGAAAAAACGTAATATTTAATCAAAGAAGGTGATGGTTTGATTTATTATTAAATAAGAGTAGCCTTTTGCTTATATTTTCAACAGTTTTATCAAATTCGATGTTATTATTATTATAATGAATCGAAAAATATTTATATAAATAATATATATATCAGGAAAAATTTATGTTTACCAAAAAATCATACATGTGTTCCAAATTATATAAATTTATTTATTAATAAATAAAATTTGTATTAAAAAGTTGAATTATAAAATTTGTTTATGTACAATTTATCAATTTTGTTAAAAAATATAAACGGGATGAATTTTTAATAATTTAATTTAAGCAAATATATAAAATAAAGGCACATATGCTCCATACTTATATTAATTTATCTAATATTAATTTAAATAATTTATAATTATTTCAAGCAGAATAAAATACACTTAATAAATTAAATTTTCTCTTATAACATAACTAATTATCCCTTTTTACCATTTATATTTAACCCAAAATCAGCTCGAACTCATCACTAATTCAACCAATACATCTTGCAACTCAAGTATTTTCGTGCAACATGAGAAATGGCTTATAAATCACAAGAAAACTCCACCTTCTCTAGGCTTCCGTTTCAACACTCATACGCAATGCATGTATTTTGATTTACCGCTTCGGGTTTGTTGCCTTCGAAATCTACATATTATACACATGCCCGCAAAAATAAACCCATAAATATTACTACACACACAGTGCACACCCACAAAACACACCCCTAGCACACACGCAAAGCACACCCATGCAGTTCAAGTCACAGTCTCAAGCCAATTGGTTTATTAAACAAAATACTACCTGCTGCGAGGGTGAGGGGGAGGCAAAGGAAAAACTATTTTGGCTGTGAAAATTTGTCATCAACGTCAATTGACATGCCAAGTAATTTGCTGCTAAGCAACACACCGAAATACAAAGGACAAAATACAAACCCCAACAGCAACAGTCCTGCCAATCCCAAGGACCACTCACCCACCCGTCGAGTTGAGGATATTTTTTCACTATTTTTGCCATTGAATTGTATAGAGTGAATATAGTGGAGTGCCAAGGGCTGTTGTTTTTACCAGGATTTATTTTTTGTTGCATTGTTGTATGGATTCTCTTCAAAGAGTGTTGAATTCTAGTTAGCAATTTTTTTCTCACAATAAAAATTGTTGAAAATTAATTTGAAAATATGAAGAATCGATTTTGGGTTTTTTTATTTTTGGTTAAAAGCCAAAACTTTTAATTTTTCTATTTAATAAGAGCCACAGCTAGTATAAAACATTTGACACAATTTAAATATTTAATGACATTAACAACAAAATGTTTTTGTTTGATGTACAAGAATTTTCTTTTAAAGAGTTTGACTTTGAAATACAAAATAAGCATATAAATTGATATTAAAAAATTACTTTCTCTCTTAAAAATTCACCCAAATATTCATAAAATGAATTACCAAATTAAAATAGCATAAAACCTTTATTTAAACATAGCCAAAAATCGTCTAAAACCATCAACCCATAAATCTGCTTAGCAGCCGTGTTGAAATTATGTCTAAAATATAAAATATGAAAAATTTCAGCTTAAAATAAAAACATTTAATACCTCCCTGTATCAGCTTTTCAATATAAAAATCGCATTACCTTTTACTAAGCGATAAACCACAAAAAAGAAGGCAAATTTTATCCTTGAAACTTCAAACAAAGTTTTCCTGGCCAAGCTCTCAGCTTTCACTTAATCTGCAAGAGTATTTGTAGTTTGAGTTTACCTACACATCTTGGTTTTTTTATAAGTTTCAGCTTTTTCGGTGAACACATGTCAAGGCATTTAAGATTTATATTTTTTCCTGATTTTTTTTTGTGAGCTGGACCCTGTCCGCAGGCGAAATTGTTGAGCTCCATTCGGAGCCGTGCTCCCTACTCCATGCTTAGTGCTTCCTACTGCCTTCTGTGCGGCGTTTTACATGCATATTTGATGGCAAAGTGGGGTTTTCGGGCTCGGATTTGGTTCTGGAACTGGTATAGGGGCTACAAAACGTCCATGTGCATGCAATGCTTTTTTAACGCGCTTTCATGGTTAGCTGCATTCAAGTGGGGTTTGTGCTGTGACCCGCCTTGTTTGACATTTTTTCATATTTTTTTTTGGGGATTTTTAATTGTCAGACACTATTTGGGGATTCGCTGGCAATTGAAAAGGATTTGGCTTTGTCCCAAAAAAAAAACAGGAATTAAGAATATTCAAGGGGATTAGCTGACCGTACTCACACTGGCTTTAAATTCTAGTTAATAAATTGAGCTTAAAATGAAAACTTTAATGATAACTCTTGGCTGATATTTCTGTGAGGGTTTTATATTTTTCTAGATTTTTTGTTACTATAAATAAAGCTATAAAAGCACAGCAAGTTGACTGAATAAATTTCTAGATCTGATAACCCTACTTACTTAAAGGTAAAAACTCTTATAGAAATTCCTTGGCAACAATTCTCTAAGGATTTTATTTTCTTTAGAATTTTCTATCTACAAATAAAGCTAGAAAAAGAACTAAACTAAGCTAAAGAATTTACTCAATCTGTTACTCATAATAAAAGTGGGATTCCCAACCAATTACCCGCTTCATAATTTGCATTGAAACCGGGGGAAAACTAAATCTTTCAACTTTCCCCAAAAAATTTGACACATTTCCATAAATTCCCACACGAATCCATAAAGCTAAGCTAGCGTATAAAAAAAGAGTTTAAAACAAACAATGGCTAAACTACAAAATGGGGGATAAAAAAAAAACCAAAAAGCACACAAAAAAGTAGACAAACTCCGACTACGTTGAAAATGCGACCTTTCCATTGTTGTTACCTTGGCCGCCTGGCACGAAATATCACAGCAACAAGGAGCGTGCAACGCTGCGTATGAATGATGCGGGCATTTTTAAATTATGCAAGAGTATGTTCCCTCACACACACACACGGGCAGCTCCTGTGAGCAAGCAAATTTTCCACACAATAAAATTCTTCACACTTTTTATGCACAAAAAAAACACACACAGCAAAGGGAAGAGTGAAAGGTGAGACGACGAACTGAAGAGAAGAGGTTCTGTCTATATAAAATTAATTTTCAATGCTTGAAAATTGGAAATTCAAGCCTTTAATTAAGGCTCTTTCCTTGCTCTTGGGGGGAGCCCTGCTATATATTATACATTATGAAAATGCAGCTAACGAAGCATGTGGAACCTTGACATTTTGGCCGGAACCAAAACCAAACATTCTGTGCTCGGTTGCCCCCATCTGTCAGTGGCACTTTGATAAGCAAAATATGTCAGCACACATCATTGGCAGCAACGGCACAAAGGAGACCGAACTCAAATGCATATTGGTGATGTGTATATAGTATATATTTTATATAATATTTTTATATTAAATTAATAAAGTTTAAATATATTTTCAGCATCTAAAAGAACCCTTAACCCAATACACTCACTTTCTCCTCTTGGCTAAAATATCACAAAACTCCAGAGCTAAAGGCAAACCAAAGTTAACTTTAAGTTCAAGCTGTTAGCCTGAGAGATCGAAGTGAGAGGCAGTACGCTTTAAGCCAACATTCTCACGGCCCTGTTGGAGTTGGCAACAGAGATGCCGGAAAGTAGGCAACGATAAATGACAAAGCTAATGCGCTTTCAGTGCTCCGGCAAACGCACCACGGAAATGTCATGGAAATGGCGGCCCAGCTGCCATTGCGATGCCACTCAAGGCATTTCCACCTGCTGCAGCTGCCGACGGCATCTGGTGCCATAAATGTCTGCACATTGTTGCAGCTGTGTGCAAGGTGTAGGTGAGAAAAGCAGGGCAAAATCCGGAGAAAATCAAAAGGAAAAACGGGGAGAAGGAAACGAAGATCCAAAACGAGACGTGAGACTAGCTGAGCATCGCATCCCCAGAAGCTTGAGCTTGACATTTGCCTGACAATCATCAGGCGACACATTCGCCCCCTCCTCGGCATGCTGGATTTTTCCGCTGCTTTGATTTTGAATAGCTCACTTACTTAATAAATGCTCTCAGCTCTGGGCTTCTTTTCCCCCTGGTTTTTCCCTGCTTTTCCTATTTTTCGGTTGCCCTCGTGCTAATGCTGTGCAAATTCAGGTTCGCATTCCAGGGAATTCTGTTTTATGACCCTCACTTAGATTAGATCATAACGTAGAGCATCCCATAAATCGTGACTTAAAAGAGGGTTCAGGGAAGGGAGGTAAAAATTAGGGGAGATAAATAATTATTTATCTTTAAGATTGTTTTAGAAATTACAATTTTAATCTTAGAGCCAGTAAAAAATTTAATTAAATACTGAGACTCATCCTAAAATCAAAAAATCAATCAAATATTTCATTAAATTCTAAGAGAATCATAAATAAATTAGTTTATAGACCTAAAATTAGGCAAAGACTGGGGATGTTACATCTTTAAACAGTTTTGATTAAAAATTATAACCTTAAAAATCCAGGAAAAATATATAAAAACTACTTTAATAATTTTCAACCAATAACATTAATTTGAGACGATTTTATAAATTTTCCAATATTTTTTAATATAAATTTTCCAAGTCCTACTTACTCAACCAACCAAATCTATATTTTCAAACATAAAATAAAATAAAAAGAAAACATTTCCACGAATAAATCTTTTATATATTCCATTATGAAGTCTTTGGTATTCCCAGAATGAATGGCTCCGTTTATTCTCATTTATCTAGTTAAATTCTTGAAATATATATATGCCAGTTACCCCAGCAAAAAGTACACTTAACTTTGTGCCCCCTGTTCCTGTCCCGATCAAGTGTTGTTTATTACAGCTCCAAAAGTATCCTCAGATCTTTTCGCAGAGTACTTGGCTGGGGTCCTGGGCCTCTGCCTGGGACACAAATCTACCTTGAGAAAGCAACAATCAGTCCCCCAAGGCCACAACACCAGCAGTGCAGAGCAGCAACGCAGCAAAAGTTGGCAAGTAAATTTATTTATTGAGTCACTTACTTGGCAAAGAATCTCTCACCCGACAGAGTCAGGAGCAGGCGAGTGTGTGAGGATGTTTTGAATTTATGTGTGTTTTTTGGTGCTGACTTTCACTTGGCTTTCCACACATTCGCCTTGGTAATTGTATTAAATTTCAATTAATGAAATATGTGGTTGCGATGTAGGGAGTGAATTTCAGGGAAATGACTTCTTGTTTCTTTCTTTTTATGGTTTTATAGGAGGGATTTAGGTTGGGAAAGAGGGTTGATAAGTAAGTCAAATATTTACTAAAATGTTTGGACACAATTTTAGTAAGAAATAATATAAAATATTCAGTTTTATTTGAACTTCAAGAAAATTTTTTCTTGGTAAAAACGTTTGTTAAAGTTAAGATTCTTACGAAAACAGAAACCATTAATAAAATATCTATCAATACAAATTTTTCCTTTATCATCCCTAAGCTAGCTCTTTTTTTTAGGAAACAAAAATCCCTATGATCTTTTTTTATTTATTTATTTTTTATGGCAATCGAAGTAAACTTTGTGCTGTGTCTTTATTATTGTTGCTGTTGTTTCGGGGCATATTCCAATTTTGTTGGTCATAAATTTTAGCGAGACGGGCAAATGAAAAGCAGAGCGTAAAAGAAAATATTTAAATTTCCTCGGTTGCTCTTTTATTTTGCTTCTTTTTTTTGTTATTTGGCAGCAGCCCTTTTTTTTGCGAGCGAGTCCTGTGGAAAAAAAATCTGCTTAAATGTACTTCCGTCATAAAATAACGGTAATGCAGAGCAATGTGTGTGTGTTTGCTTGGTGTGTGTGTGTGCAAGGCTCACGTAGCCAGGCGAGCAAGAAAAACCTTTTTATAAATGTTGGTTCGCAGCTTCCGCAAAATAATAAAACAAAGGCGAAAGGCACACGCACACAGACCCGCAGCTGCCAGGACATTGCCCGTCCAAAGGAATGCTTTTAAATTTTGACACACCCCCAACCAACACACACACATAGCCACAGCTTGGAGTTGAAAAAAAAAAGAATTAATAAATTTGTGCAACAAAGTTGCCTTTAAGGCAACGAAACGCAACCACTTCCACGAAACCCTTTGCTCACTTTGTTTATTTTAATTTTTGTTGTTTTATTTATTGTTTCTCATTTTTTGTGTGTGCCTTGGGTGTGCGGGGACATTTGTTTGAAGTTTATTTTGCATATGTTTTGTTTTTGGCTATGTAATAAAATTCCCTTTGGCATTATATATATTTATTTTTTCATGTTTGCTGCTGCAGTGTCAATGCGACAATAGACGAAAATTTTTAGCTGGATTATGTGGCTAATTATGAAATAGTTTTGTCAGGCATTTTTGCAATTAAAATCAAATGTTTAAATTGAGGGATTTTGCACTAATATTTATATTGGGGGTAAGTAAGAGTAATTTAATTATATTTTTTTGGTTGAAAGGAATGGGTATTTTAAAGGGTTTTTGAAAATTAATTATTTAAGAGGATGTACAATGGAAATCATAAAATTAGAAAGAGAGAGAAAGAAATAATAACATGGAGTAACTTTAATTTAACAAAAAATATAATAATCACAAATTAAAAAATTTATAAATATGTGGTATTTTATAAAAAATCCTTTTTAATTATTATAAAAATAAACCTTTTATTTTTGTTAAACAAAAGTTCTTTAATATTTCACAGCTTTTCAATAAATTTAACTTTATTTTTATGGCCATAGAACAGTTTTAATCGATGCCCATAATTGACAGTTCATTGATTCCCACATTTTCCATGGCCTTTTCATATCAGAAACTAATTAAAATTGGCCAAAAGGAAAATAAATTATTGCTGCCCCGACTCATTCAGCTAAAAACAATAGATATTTTGCAAATGCATTGTGCTACTATTATTGATAAATTATGGAAATTTATTACAAACAAATGCAATGCCCCCGAAAAAATTCGAAACGAGTTATTTAAAAGGCCATTAACAAAGTGGTGGATAGCAATTATATTTTTGATGATTATAATAATTAAGGAGAGTAAGTGGAAAAGCCCTTAAATTTATTTAAAATAACCAGCAGCTCACTTGGATATTTTAGCTTTTTAATTACATTATATAGATCCTAATTAAGACACTTCTGAAATAGTTGTTTAAATAAAGCATTTTTCAAATACATTTTCAGGTTTATTTCCAGTTAATTTTAGTTTATTTTCAGTTTATTTCCTTTCAAGCTTAACCCCTTCCCTCACAACCTTTCTCACACTTTTCTTTAAATTTCTTTTGCTTTTCCTTATTAAGTCCCATCATCTTATGCCTGCATTAATTACTTTTTCTTTTCTTTCTAAGTCTTCTTAATATAATTTACATTTTTCGTGATAAGAACAGTCTCCTTTACATACCTTTAACAAGCTCGGGCCAAGGCTCACACCCTTTTAATACACCAAAGATGGGTTCAGGGGCCTCTGGCTGGGGCAATTGACCACTTCACCGGGTCTCTTATTTGTTTTCCGTACGTATATATTTTTATTATTTCCCCCGTAGATACACGCCCACAACACACGTCAATTAACCTACTTTCGGGCTGGCAGGGGGCCTGGGCAGAAACCAAACAAAATATATAACCACTAAGAACAATACTCGCAATATAACGAATGGGCCAAGTTAATTTTCTAAGACTTTTTCTTTCTGGTTTTTTTCCACCTTTCTCTGTATATATTTTTTTTGATTTTTTTGCTTTCGATTGCTCAAAGTATTTCCGTCAACACACAAACACACACGAGGAGCGACACTTTAGCCGGCTTTTTGTGTGCTTACTTGCGCCAAAATCCAATAAAACGACTTCGACTTCGCCTTCGAATCTGGGAAATATCAACTAATATCACTCATACGCCGCGTGTGACCAACACGCACGAGTGACAAGAACGAACTGAAACTGAAGACGAAGGATTGGCCTTAAATCGGAGTTAATGCCTGCGCCTGCGTCACTTTTAGTCAATGAAAAGCTTCGTGCAACCGAATATTTGCCGCCAACTGGAGTCCGAATGTTGCCAGCTCATGTTGCTGCCACCTTTCGGAGTCTTGACTGTTGCTGGTTGCTGTTGCTTCTTGGGCTTCTTGATGTTGTAGATAATGTTGATGATGCACTGAAAATTAAATTTGAATGCCATAAGGTCTTTGGTTTTATATATAAATATTTCATAAGGAGGCATTGTAGACAAGTTATTTTATTTTCTTGGCAATAACAAAATAATGGTGTGTGAAAAAATGGGATATGATATCTGATGAGAGGAAAAAAGAACTCTATTTAAGGGCAAAAATATATATTTTAGGAATATAAAGTATGCAGGCAAGTACAATTTCGGGGAAAAAAACCTTAAATTGAACATTTTTAGAGTCTTTTTTAATTTCTTTGTGAAGCTTTTAAAGAAAATCCTTGAACAAATGTTTATAATAAATTAAAATTTTTTTGTGGCATTATATGAATATTTGGTAATATTTGTGTCAAGGGAATCAATAACAATGACTCAAGTTTTTCTCTCTCTGTGTGCTGCTGGTCTTAAGGCTTTTGTAGCTGTGGTTGTTGCTTCACTGTTGATGTTGCTCCCGCTGTTGCTGCTGCTGCTGCTGCTTCTACTGTTGCTCCTGCTTTTACTGCTGCTGCTGCTCCTGCTGTTGTTGTCATTGTCAGCGGCAACATAATCATTGGCGCGTGTTGCTCACTTGGTGGTAGGCAGACGACAGACGACAGACGATGGGCAAAGGCAAAAGCAAACCGAAAAACACAGAATACTGAATACAAAACAAGGAGCAGACAATCCTGGCGCACAATTCGCGCAACGTCATGTCAACGAGACAGAGTCGACAGTCGAGACAAATGCCGCAGATCCCCAAACCAGAAAGGAAAGCCCCTTTTTAACCATTTCCCCCCCGACCCAACAATTCCCACCCGTTGCCAATTGTCTTGCGGGCTTAACTTTCTTTTATTTCTGTGTTTTTTTGTATCTTTTTTTTGTGTGTGTGTTTAATTTCTTTTATCAACAAGCGGGCTTGTGGAAAGGACTGTGTTGTCTGTGCTGTCTGTCCGCCTTGTTATCCTTTCAATTGTCATTTGCTTGTTGCGTCGCCTACACTCGATTGGTTATCGTATAGGATATATATATATATACTAATACATATATATTTTCAGGCCTGTCCGTGTCGAAAGCCCTTTGTAATCGCCAGTTAATTTGATGCATTGGTCAAGGGGTATGGGCTATAGACAGTGGCTATACTTTACGGGGTTCTCTTTAAGCTGGAAGCTTTTAAAGACTGAAAATGATATTAAAGAAAGTAATTAAAAGTGGAGTATTATTTTTAATAACATTAAAGATCCTCCCAACTTAAGATTAATTAACAATTAAATTCGGTAAATATTTAATGCAATAAAATATCCCCTAAGAGGCTAGGAAAATGCGGTCTCCCCTTGACCTTTCTGACAAAAGCCTTTCAGCCACGTTCACATATCCTGGTCAGGTAAAGCCCTTGTAATCGCCTGTTAACTTGACATGACGATGCTTAACTGATTTATCTGTCTCGGGGCCTAAGACCCAGCAATTGATGGACATGATGGATGGACGAATCGATGAAAGCATAGATGAGAGACAAGGAAGTAACTCAGAGCAGGATGAGTAATATATAGATACCTACTTTTTTCGGCACTTTTCAAATTAAATTGCTTGGTGAAGCGTTTCAATTTAATGCAGATTGCAGTTAAGCAGATTTTTTTGCTTTATTTGCACACCGGGATTGCACTTTCTATCTGCATCTTTACTTAGCCAAATTAGTTCTGACGAATAAATTGCGGTCTTTTGTGTACAAAATTTCCTGGATTTAACAAGCAAACAAGATAAATTATGCAAAAATCCACACCAAACCGGTAAGAGGGGGAGGAATTGCCACTTGTTGAGGCCATCTCTCCTCCCCAAGTCAATACAATATACTCACTCGTATTTGATGTTACACAATGGCATTATGCTTGATTATGCTCGTGTAATGCCTTCGTTATTTATTATGAAAATCTGCCAGCTCAGAATTTCATTTAAAAGTTTTTGCTCGCTTCCTTTCCTTTCCTCGCTGGCTCTCTGGCTCTGGCAAATACAATTTGCAATTTCACAAATTTTATACAAGGGAACAAATCTTAAATATGCCGCAAAGTATACCGCATTTTGACCATGGCCCAAAGCCTGGAGGAGTGGCTGGCTGGCTGGTTGGAGTAGCGCCGCCGCTTAAGCCTTAGGGCCGGGACCAGGACGAGGCCATTTTAATCCCTTTTAAATTGATATTGTAATTGGTTTCTGTATGTAGTTATGAATTTCAATATGTCGGCCGGGCTTTGCCGCTAGTTTCTCCATTTGTTTTCTGTTTGTCTTTCACGTGGCAGAAATATGAGAGAGCGGAGAGTGTGTGCTACACACTACTATGTGTGTTGTGGGTGTGTATGAATTATGTGATTTTGGTGGCCTTAAAGCTGTTGTTGCTATTGTAGATTATATAAGGCAATTTGTATTTGCTTTGTGGTGAGTTATAGTTGATATTTGACTAGTTGGGAGAGGGTATAGTCTGGATTTATGGTCATAAAAGGGTATTTCTAAGGGGCAAGTGAAGGGGAATGTATACAACATTTTATACAATTTTGTTTCTGTATTTATGTAGGGTTTTTTTAAATATTTTATAGACTTATAAATCATTTTAAGCAATTTTTAGGGTTTAGGAGATATTGTTTGAATTTTTTATAGATCAGAAATAAATATTCTTATATTAAATAATTTTATAGATTCAAATAATGGGGGTTTTGCAAGATTTTAAAAATATTTTATTATTAAGTTAGTTAAAAGAACTCAGAAAACTCTTAAAAACTTCATAAAATATTTAAATATATTATTTAGTTTGTTTTTTTTTAATGTTTAATAAATGAAAACTCTATAATCTATGTATATCTCTATGTATAATCCTTATTTTAAAGCCTTACAGTTGGATAATTTCTGCTACAATACAGACAAGAAAATGTTCTTTACTAAAACAAAATTAATTAAAATAAAATCCCCTTGTAAGCCATAGTTAAAATGTCATAGATTATAAATATTTATTAAAATTAAAAGTTTAAAAGTGATTATAAGCCACAGTTAAAATGTCATAACTTCTGCGTATTCATTTAAAACTCTCCGTGACAAAAAACAAAACCTGTAAAATCCAATTACATTTAAACCATTAAAAACTTAAACTGTCATTTAATTTATAAAGTTCAACACACTCAGCCAAGATAATGCCCACTTAAATCCCGCTTTTCTCACAAGTGAAAGACAACTATCAAAAACTTTGGACTTTAATAACCCATAAGAACTTCTTGGGCAGAATTCAGAAATCTAAGCCAACGCATTATCCTCAAAATGATGGGAAAAGTATTTCAAAAGTTCGCGGCATACCAAAAACGGACACTTAATAAATATTTCACGAGCCACTAAAAGATGTCAAGCTAGACTTGGCTCAAGTAATTATGAATAAGATGGCAACAATATCAGCGCGACAAGTTCACGTCTTCACCTTTTGCGGGAAAACTAAACAAAAGTGACTGACAAGGATCTTTTGATTGCGCTTTGGGGACACATTAAAAGGTGAAAATTTTACAGCCTCCTCGGTATCCCTTTTTCCTGGTCCTCATTCACCCCTCTGTGCTAAGGAGGAGTAAAGGGATTCGCCTGGGCTATCCCTCTAGTTTCTTGCTCGATGGGGCTTCAGCTACGCACAGGTTGCCCATTACGTGGTATTTGTCCTTATTTACCGTTAGAGGCCGGCCCACCTGGATGCTTGGTTTATAAAGCACCTGCTTAACCCTAAATGCGGAACCCACAATAATAATAACAACAAGAAAAGCAGCAACAATAACAAAAAGTAGAAAAGAAAAGAAGACTTGCAGAGGAAGAAAATGTGAGAGTTTAGCAGGGGTTTTGGTCTATAAAAATAAGAAAAAATATTATTAAAAATATTATTTTAAATCGATTAACAAATAAATTAAATATTTTTGATAAAATTTTAAATATTCAATTAAGAGCCTTAAATAATAACAATAAAAGCAGGAGAAATGATAAAAGAAAGAAAAACAAACTGAGCAAGAAAATGGGAGAGGTTTGCGGGTGTTTGATATTTTATAAAGTTTATGGATAGTCATAATAACCTCTGCAAATTATTTTCCTTTTTTTAAACTCTTATTTTCTTATTTTCTCCCAGTGCCTTAAGAAGTGGGCAAATCCGTATTCAAGGTGCACAAGAGCCGGCTAAAATCTTTTGGGAACCAGAAAGCTGCAACGTCGACGGGTTCACTTCGGGGCAAGTCTCGCCAGCCTCCCAGCCAGCCAGCAGATTATGTATTTACAGTCAGATAACTCCCGTTATGGCCAAGTTTTACCCTCACCCTTAGCGTAGCATCCTGGCCCACTCTCCCTTTTGTTGTTGTAATAAGGTAACTGCCTAGATGATTGCCGGCAATTGTTGACCAAGGCCCCAAGGCTTTTGGCAAAAGAGCCAAGCCATGTGTGTATGTATGTTTGAGAGCTGGTCCAAACTTAATGCTGAGTCAGCAAAAATCGAGGTAGGCACCCCATTTTGTTTATCTGCATAATAAACTCACCTCAAATTATTGAGGCCCGCATTTTGGACACGTTCGTGTCGTCAGCAGGTGAGAGTCTCCCAGGGGGAAAATGGGAAATGGTAAGGAGACATGGCAAAAGTTCTCAAATTTCATATCTAAGTGCTTTCCATTGGCAATGCATTCCTTATAAATTTAGTCAACTATCAAATTGCTGATGGGAATACCGACCTCGGGTGTCACCCTCATGTCAGGGGTTTGGAGAATTTAAGAAAATTGAGGGGAACATTTAAGAGGTCTTTAAATAAAGGTAGTAAAAGAAATTGAGATATATATGTTTATGTATTTTTTATAGAATATAAATTTATTTATTATTTTTTTTTTTATATATAATGTATAATATTATATAATTAAATTGTAGATGTAATAAAGAAAACCAATAAATGCTTACAAAATATAATTTTAATACTACAAAGAAAATTAAAAATAAATGAGTTATAGAAAAAATATGAGAATAGTTTCCCCCCATTTTTTGAGGTATGAATATTTATTTAATTATTTTTTTAAATTTGAAATTTGAACGTTTTTTAAAAGCATAGAAAACCTAGAAAACTACAATAAATTTGAATATTAAACCAAAGCCAAGAAGAAAATCCTAAAGCGAAAAAATAACATTTATTAATCAACTTCAAGTTTCGCTTTTTCCCAACCAAATCAAATAACCCGAAACTAGGTCTAGGCTGCCATTGGATGCCAGCGAATCCTTTGAAGAGCCTGCCTGACGAGCCCCACTAAGTATGCAACCATTTATGCACATTTTCCATGCTGAATGTGAAGGCGGATGGAAAGGCTGCCAGAATTTTAGTTTGCTTAAAAAATTAAATGCTCTGCCCCCCTGCCCCTCTGCTTGTGTTACATAATTCTGCACATGACATATATGTCCCTCTGTCTGTCTGTCTGTCCCTTCTGTGGAGTTGCCATGGTGCGGCTTTTTTGGGATTCCCTGGCAGCCTGCAGTCAGAAATGTCACAGGCCCTGATGATGACGACGATGATGATGATGATGATGACTCCCCATCGCCTCTCACACAGTCGTAAAATATTATTTAATGCCCTCTGACAGTTGAGTGAAGCAATATCGTTTACATGCATTACCTATATAGAACTATATGGCATAGGAGCAGATATAGTACACTACTGGTTAAAATAATAAGTGCCATGAGGTGAAGATTTGTTTCAAACCGCGTACAACTTTTTAAAAAAGCCTAATAAAACAAAAATTTAAAAAATATATTATAAATATAACATATTTAAAAGCATATCCATAAGCATAAGCATAAATCCATAGCGCTCTTTCGCTCTCCCTCCTCTCGCCCACAAGCTGTAGTTCAAACTGTGGCCGCTTGATGGCGTTTTTCTCCTCACGACCCTTTCAAAATATGTTTTAAAATATTTATTTTACCAGTAAATGATTCATTTCATTAGTATAAAAGACTAAAACTACATAGAATTTTTTCATTAAACTTATTTTAAAAATCTTACGATGCTTGAAGCAAACCTTCAGCTCATGTACTTATTATTTTGGCCAGAAGTGTATGCATGTATATGTGGATGAGGCACTCAGACAGATTGGCGGGGGCGAAAAATGAGGGCCAAAAGCAGTGCTTTTAAGCCAACATTTTCCCAGCTGCAGCACCCTGCGCTAAGTTCGGAAAAGCAAGGGCAGCCGGAAAATCGCTGGCATTTATGCTCACGAATATTTTCGGCACTCCTATCTGTCTGACTGCCTGTTTGTTCATTTATTTATATATATGTATTTCATTTTGGATCGGCGAGGCTCTTTAATTAAATTGCAACAGAGTTTAAATAAAGAGACGAGAAAGTGATGGGCAATGGTGGCGCTTAACTAAAGGGTGGCTTGAATAAAGAGTAAAGGTTGTAAAAAATATTTATAAATATTGAAATAAAATGTTTTAAACCTCGAAAATTATAGAACAGCATGTTAAATATTCTTATTCAATAAATAGTTTAATGTATTTAAGTTCACAAAATAAACAATACAGATACTTAATAAATAAAAACCATATTAAGCACTTTTCTTTTGAATAATATAATATAATATTATATATTTAGTAAATCCTTTAAGAAAGGATATCAAAAACTCCTCTTTGATTTTTATATCTTACATTTTTATTATTTATTTTTCCATGAGCAGCAATTAAGAGCGTGTTTTTTTATAATCCATGCTGTTATTTTTAAATGCATCGTTACCGAAAATTTCAGACATTGGTTTTGGGCCTTTACTGAACTTTTTTACAACCCACAAAAAACACTTGTGTGTACATAAGTAATTATTTATTTATTTTTCAACATACACAGTATATTATTTTATTTGCAATTTTATTAAGAAATTTAATGTCTCATGCAGATGACATTGATGGTAATAATTAAAATAAGCAAATGGTTCAATAAATGCTATAATAATGCAATTGTCAATACCAAATGGTAACAAACAAAGGAAATTATTCCTTTTTTTTATTAACAATAATATTATTTGTAAATTACAAATTGTAATTAATTAAGTAAATGTCTTGACAAAAACTTTAAATGCCAATTAAAATAGTAAAAGGGGTTTTCCTGTCGTAAAAACATTTAACATTTAGCAATTAAAAATATATAACCGAAAAAATAAATATACATATCAAAGAAAACAATATAAATTCAAATCCTATTTAGTTAATTGCTATTATGTTGTCAATAAAAACTTCAACTGCAGACATAAAAAATCACTTTTTCCACATTTTTAATGGAACAATCAAAAACAAATAAATAAATGTAATGCAAGCTAAATTGAAATTTAAAATAAATACGTGAAACCCATCAAGCGAAACACTAACAAACAAATGTATGCATGAACGTATGAATGCCTTATATTTAAACAATTTGATCAATTAAAAGCAATTTTTGCCCAGAAAAAGACCGAAAATCCTCTCAGACAATATACAAAGCAATTCGCTCACTAAAAAATGCAAAATGGAGATATTAAAAAATACTATAAAAATTGTGAGTGTTTTTTTTTCTTATTTTTTAACAGGGAAACCCTCTCGACATATTTTTTCGATTGCACACACGCGCCGCATCGCACACACAAATTGCCCACCAATGGCCATTGCATGAGTTGGTAACAGAGCGGTAGTGAGTGGTGGGGGTTACCCGTGGCGATTGAATGAAATTTCACGCTGAAAATCACATTGTTTACCAGCGAAACAATTGAGAGAAGCAGCACAGTGGTGAGTTTTTACCCATTTTATAGGGATTAATTAAACAGAGATTTCTTTTATTTGTTTAATAATTTACAAACCTTGTTTTAAAAGAAATAGGTAAATAATATATATGAATAAAAATAAATAATTAAATATATCCTTTCAGTATTCTTAAATTTAAAAGCTCTTTATGCTTCTTAGAGAGACTTTCCGTGAATACAAGTCACAAAGAATTATATTTTCCTAAAAATTATTATGTAGATCCTGCTATATATTTCCTTTACAATGTCCTAGCTATGAATCAGTGTATGATTTCTGAAAAAACAGCAACAAATAAATTCCCCCACACAAACAGCATGCAAAAATAAAGGATAAGTTAAAAGATGGTGGCGAAGGCAAGAGCAACATGAAAATAACTGACATTTGTTGCTGCCATTTTTCGCTGTTGCATGTTGATTTCCCCCCCAGATGCAGTTGTTTTTGGTGTTATTTTTGTTATAGTTGTTGTTGGCAGCGCTTTTCCGGTTTTTGTTGTGAACGTTTCTCCCCTTTTTTCCTTTTGTTTTGGCACGCGTTCCGTACATGGAAACATTCGTTGACGCTGATTGCAGACACGCATAAAGAGCACAAAGCCCCCGAGGGACTTGCGTTGGGGATTTTCAGGAGTATAGTAGAGCTTTATAATACCCTGGTATTTTATATATAAATTTAATGGGTATTATAAATAAATTATAAATAATTTTAGGAGTGACTTTAGGTGGGTTAAGGTATTTTATTTTGATCAGAAATATAAAGAGTTTTAAAGAAACTCCTTTAAGACCTTGAAAAAAAATCTTTAAAGAAAATAAATATTTATCAAAAATCTTTATAATTATATACATCATTTCCTTTAATTTTAGGAAGTTCCAGAGTTCCTAGATAATTCCTGGATACTCTCTTTCTCTAAAAAAATTCATTTAAAAAAAGGTTTTTATTAATATCAAAAGCAAGCTCCTCACAAATCTCCATATTCACTTAAAAATACTATATTAATCCTTTACCTGTGCCCAAATCGAAGACCCACAAAAAATAGCTTGGTATAATGAACCCGGAAAATCTCGGTTAGTTAACTGAAGCACCGCAAAAAGAGGAGAAAAAGTTACTGACCGAACACAGGACCCAACGCATCAGCAGTCAATGCTCTTGGCAGCTTCCGCTTTCGATTACAGCCCCCTCCGAATCACCCATTCCCAAATCCCCCCCAAAAACTGACCAACAGATGGACCTCGAGAGCGACGGTATTTAATGGTCTCATTGCGGACAATGCCGGAACTTCGTGCCAATCGATTGGATTGTGTACTGTGTCCTCCGTCCTGTGCCCTGTCTCCTGTGTGTCCTGCGGCCACAAATTTATGATTTCCCTTCGATTGTTTTCAATGTTTCAATGCATTTATTGGGTGTGCTCAGAATGGACAGCAGGCGGTAACAATTTGGTTGACCTCATAGCACTGGCCATCGGCTGTGCAGATCAGCTGGCTCTTCCGGGGACCTCCTCTTGCCATGCTGCTGCTGCTCCTTCCGCCGAATCCTGCCCAGCTGTGGAAGACATCCGTGGCACTGATGCCATAGCTATCCATCAGCCAGTGCTGCAAGTCCGCCGGAAAAGTCTCATATACAGGAACATTCTGATAGGAAAGCAAAGTAAAGGATTATTATTGGGAAAACCCAAAGACAAGTAAAGGTACAGGGGGAAAAAATGTTATAACAAATTATAAGAAACTTATAGAATTTCAATAAAAATCAAGGAAAAGGGAATGTATTTTTAAATTCAAATGAATATATAAAACAAATTCAAGGAAAGTAGAATGTATGTTTTAATTCTGATGAAATTATCCTCCCAAGGAGTTCCTTAATTTCCACAGAAAATATAAAATATTCAAAAAAAATAATAAGTAAATTATAATTATTAGAAGCCATTATTTTCGTTCTTTGTAAAAACCTCCACAAATTTCCATTTTGTATCTACATAATATAAATATTATTAAGATTTCAATTCAAACAACAATTTTTCTCACTGTTCCTTTATCCTATCTCCCAGTTGAGGTCCCTGCTGCTCCTGACATTGTTAAGGAAATAACCCTTCACCCCTATTTTCTTTTCTGTATTTTTTGTATTTCTGCCAAAGCGCAGGAAATTAATTTCCGGTGCAACGCGGCGTATGAGCGATGCGTTGCGTTATGTACTGGCAATTACAAGTGCAAAATGAAATTAATAAGAGAACCAGGGACCAGAGCAACCAGGGACAGCTAAGGTATTGGACAAACAGGAGCAAGTTGGCAAAGGTACAACAAGCGAACAAGCGGCGATAAAAATGTGCAAGTTTGTCAACTAATTAAAAAGGGAAGCAGCAGCAGCACCAACAGCAACAAGCAACCTGGTCGAGTTTGAGTTTTGAGGGACACGGAAATTGCCAGGCAGAAGGGGCATTGGCAACTTAATTGAAAACTGCAGTAAACAGCGCCAAAGCAGTTTAGCCATGTTATATATTTTATGTTGAAACGAGGGCAGGTGCAAGAGTTCTGCGTTTTATTGGTAGTAAAATGGGAGTTTTGTGTGCTAAATTTGATATAATAAATTACTTGTATTTTTTATGTTTATCTAAAAAGTGTTTCTGTTTCTTATTCTATTTTATAATTTGATTTAAAAGATCTGTCTGAAGATTGAACTAAATAAATAAATATATAGAAAGCATTTAAGCTAAATAAAAATATTTAATTAAATAGTATTAAAATATAGATTGTTATTTTTGTTATTTATGAAACCCCTATTTTAGGCTTTATATAATTATTACTTAAATAAACTCCAGACGTATTCTATTATATACAAAAAATCCGTATACATTTATTATTTATTTATAAGGCATTTCTTAAGACTGCAGACACTTGTTTCTGTATATTGCTTATATTTATTTTTTCAAAGTTGTCAACAATTATATTTTTATTCAAATAAATGTTTAAGACATTTTTCCTATGTATATGCTTCCTAACCCTAAATAACTCTTAAACCCCTCCCCGTGGCATAGCCTCAGTTGACTGACTGGAGGGGCGGAAATCCAGGCGTGGTACACACCGCCCGAGAGTGTTGCATTTCCGTTAACGTCAGAGTTAAAGCAAAAGGTAAACTAAAGTTACGTTTTGCTGCCAGAAGGCAGCAAGGGAGCGAAGTCTATAAATTTTAGCCAGACTCCAAACAGCTAGCCGAAATCTAGAAGCGTGCTTATTAAATTTGAGCAGAAAATTGGAATTTCACACAGGCAGAGAAGAGAGGAGGAAAAACAAACCCAAAAACCAGGTGACCGTTGGCCAGTGGCTAATTAAATTTACCAATTAGACAGGCAAACACTTGAGACACAAAGGATCAACTGCAGGACTACAGACTACAGAGAGCTCCACTCCAGACACAAAGCTGAGTGTTGCTTTTGATTAGGTTAATTTGGCAGAGGCCCGAATCTGCCGAATCAACATTTAGAGTTAATTAAAAATACATAAAATACACATAAACATGGGCAGGAGCGACGTCATTAAGGCACCATGTCGACTTAATTACTGAAACTGTCACCAATTTTTAGCCGAGAGTCGTTGAAAAATGTCGCCGTTGAAAAATGTGCGATAATTATTGCCACAATTTATCGCGACTCAACGCGAGGCGCCCCAAGCAAAGCAAAAAAAAAGAGGGAATCTAAAATAACATAATTATTTATGACGAAGGAAAGGAAGGACGAGGCAACGACACGAGGAGCCGGCGATATGCGAAAGAGGAAGCAATAAAAAGTGGCACAAGTGATAAATATGCGGCAAGGACTCCTTCTGGGACTCCCCTCCTGCGCGTAATCACAGAAGCCATGGCAAAATCCTGCGAGAAAAGAAAGCGGAAGTCCTTTGTTGCTCCTTTTTAGCCGGGTTTAAAGCACGCGCATAAATAAGCAGCAAATTATTGAACGTAAAAGTTGCCAAATCAGCAGTTGGGGCCAAGATCTTGGAAGGCTAGAAGCGAGGCTGGGGAAAAAAATGCTATTTAAATTTACAAGAAATTTAGGAAAAATTATTTTTTCTAAGGATGAAAATAGAAATTTTTTCCTAACCATAGAAATATAATTAATGTAAAGCCTGACTTGTCTTTTTTCTATTTCTAACTAAAACCTATTCTAACTCTTGGTGTTTATATGATTTTTTAGTGATCAATTCATAGCTTTAAATTTTGTTTTCAGTGTAGAAACCCAGCCTGGCCTGAGGCATGCCAAACAAAACACTTTTCAATTAAGCAACTTGTCAGGCTGAGCGGCCATTCTGTTGGTTCACGCCCACGGCCCAGAAACTTCCCGAAAGGCAAAAGGTTTAACACGGACACACACCCAAAATAACACACAACAAGGCACACTCACAGCCATACACACAGAGGCGATGCGAAAGGGAAGTCGCCAGCAAGGAATATGGAAAACAAATTGATGGTGAAGGATTTTCCTAAAAAGTTGTAAGTCAAAAAGGATACCCTTTAGGGAAATTAAAAATATAAGCTACATTTATAAATAAAAATAAAATATAATTAATTATAAAAATATAAAAAATTACAGAAATTTAATAATGATATAAATTAAATAATAAATTTCAATATAATAAATTATATAAATAAAATAAGAGGATACATTTATAATATAAATCAAATAATTACTTAAACATCCTAAACCTTAAATAAACATTTTCTAAAAGTATCCTTCATTTAATATTTATTTATTTATATAAAGCTAGCTAAAGTATAAAATTAAATAAATAAAATTGTTTGTAATTATAAAAATTCTATGACTGTTATAATTTACATTTAAAAGTCATAAGGACTTTAGAAAATATTCAAAAACATAAGATTCTTAAATTTAAATGATCTCAATTATTTTTATAGAAAATAAATACAAAACTCTGCGTAAAATATAAAAGTAAATATAATCCAACTTTATAACTGCTGTAAAAATAGTGCAATAATAAATTATAAATTGTTAAGCAAACTAAAAATAAATCTGGAAATATATAAACTCAAACGTATTCACTCAAATAAAATTACAAAACACAATTTTCTCTAGAACACTAGATTTAATTTACCTTCAAAAAACCCCATTCCTCATTGCACTTCCAACAATCCTTGACACCAAAAAAAATCAATTAACTTCCAATATCAAACTGGCTGTCACAAAATTGTGCTCAATTCTGGCAGTCCCTTTGCTGCCTCAGGCACTGCCTCCAGGGTAGGGTCCTTAAAAACGTGGCAAGGACGAAAAGAAATGCCTGGCATACTTTTCGGCGCAAGCATATTTACGCTGCATGTATTGCTAACGAGCTGAAGAATTATGACTCCATTAGGTGAGAGAGCCCAGGGAGGCGGTTTTTCGGTAGATCCTTCGGTTGCTTAGGGGGCATCCTTTGCGCCGGCATAGTTAGCCTTGAAGTTGCCTGACTGCCTCCTTGGACGGCTTGTTTTTTTTCCACCTCGCCCTCGAAAGGAAAGGAAGTGACGCCATTTTGTGCAGATTACGCTTTGATGAACTGAACACTGGCAATGGCTGCGAGCAGGCGGAGAGAGGAAGAGAAGTCCTGGATTTAAAACACAGAGCCCTGTCTGAGAAAGAGCCTCAGTCTGAGCCAGACATCGGCGTAATGACAACGTCAACAAGACACCAAGAGATTGAATTTACAGAACAAACAATTTTCATTTGCAGTTGAATTAAGCAAAGTAATCCCCAGTGGACATTTCCCTGGCCTTGTTGGTTTTTTCTTTCTTTGGCTGCGATGATGCTGTGCTGCCAACAGCCTAATGAACAGCGGTTTTGGTTCTCTGAAAAATGTAGCCAAGGATAATGGAATCTGGAATTTTTGGATTTCATCGAATGCTTTGGTTTTTCCGAAAATGTAAACAGTGTGTTCTCTGGAGAGTGTAGAAAGCCAGAAAATTTGTGGGCTTTGGTTGGAGGTCATGTAAGGGAGAATATCATTTTTATTTTTGAAGAGATAACAAAGCAGAGGATTTGTAGGAAACAGGGTATATTAGAATATATATATAAATACTTCAAAAAGGGTAAAAGAAAGTATATAAAATATATATTATATATTTTCAGAGCTCTTAAAACAACTTAAGTTTTTAATACATAAAAAAAATTATGTGTCTTGTAAACAGAATTCAAATTCAAAGGATTGTATTTTTAGCAGATTAAAAAAAAATGTTTATTTAGAGTAAAAGTTTCATAATTGTATAATACAAATTTAATTTTTCTCCTCTTTAAAATCCTTCAAATCTTGTAAATATTAAAAACTTACAGAAAAAAAACTATAAAAACCGCAGAAAACGCAGATTTATCAATATGAAATATTAAAAAAAAACTCAAACCCAAACCCAAACAAGACTCTTATCAATGCAAAAAGCGGAAAAGCAAACCAAGGGAGAGCTTTTCCCTATTCTCCAGCTAGAATACCATATATCTTCCACTATCTCAGTGTCGTTTGTTTTGCATAAAATTTGCATTTATTTGTGCGAGACAATCTGTGAAATTGAAAGCAGATGTCTCAAAGCCAACCAAGCTGCAAACATTGCAAAATGCAATAGGGAAAAATTGGGAAAAACTCTGCACTACAAGTCCCTTTTTTGGGCGAAAAACAAGTATTTAAATTTAAGACAACTATATATACCCAATCTATGTTTCCAAGGGCTACAATCTATTTATGCAAGCGATAATGAGAACCTTTCGATGCATGTCAAAATCCCAGCTCCTTTTTCTTCTGGGCCTCAGCCTCGGTTTCAGCTTTTCCAGCTTCAATCTCGGACCCTGAAATTGGTTTGGCTTTGAGGCAATTTCTGGCAAAGTGGGCCTGCGTCATGAATCTGTATGATGTGATTATTACGGGCGAAACTATGAATTTTCAATCAAACTGCCTGCAATAGAAAGCAAGGGAAAGCCAGCTGTTCGACAGGAAAAATCAACAGGGTTTGGTTGTGCAGTTGTAAAGAAACGTAATTGGAATTGGCTGCAAGGAAAGATATTTTTTTGGAAATATGTATGTAGTTTTGTGAGCAAAAAAATGAAAGGTATTTTATATAAATTAAATTAAATACAGAGTTACTTTTGATGGGTTAAAATAGGTATGAAAATTGAAATTAATTCTCTTCTTTAAAAATTAATAATTGAATTCGCGTGAATAGAATTCCAAATTAAAATTTACACTTTTTATGCTGGCAAAAATTAATATTTAATAAATAAAATATAAGAACTTTTTCATTAGAGTATATTTTAAAGTTTTAATAATTGTTTTTCTAACTCAAATATACAAATTTAAATTGATAAACAGACTGGGTCATGATGGTCTTAATAATTGTTTAATTATTATTATATTTAAATACACCATAGACCTGGGCTCAGCTGCTAGGAATTAATTAGGATTTTTAACTCCATAATCTTTTATGATTTTAAGGTTTATGATCCTTCTGCCTTTTTAATGAAACCATTCACTTGTAGCAGAACTTGAACTCTTTAGAAAATTTGCCAATAAAATCATGATTCTTAATACACCAACTTAAAATTGTAAAAATTTATAGCTTTGCAGTCATCAAAATGATGTAAAAATTAACTTTTTAAAACCTATTATAATTTATGACCTTCAGATAATTATTTGGAATCCATAAAATGCACAGCTATAGGAAAAATGAATTAGAAGCTCAGGTAAAATCATAGTAAAACGATAAATAAAATTTATAAATTTATACAAAAAATAAGATTATATAAAAGGAATGTTAGCTTAGTATCTTTATCATCTCCCACAGCTCTTTTCCTTACATCTTGATAATGGTTTATATATTTTTGAACATAAAATTCAACACTCAACCCGGTTTTAAAACCCCTTAAGATTTATAAACCCTCCTTTTTAATGCTCTCAACATAAAAACCCTGTACAAATTGAAATTTTAAAGCCTGTTAGGATTTATAATCCCCCCCGCAATTATTTGGCCAGAAGCTGTGTAATCGCTGGAGCAGTGATAAAGTTGGTTCAGGACTTAATCGGTTATTGCCCTTCGATGGCACTCACATCGAAGACACTGATAAATCTTTGGTGGCGCCGCCTGATTGTTTTCAATCCCAGGGAAGCGACGTGGCGTGCCTGCTGGCTGTAAATGAAATCCGGCGGCACTGGAGCGTGACCACCGTGCGGTCACGTGCCCGTAGGAGATGCTACTCCAAAAATGTCTACCACCCGCACCCTGACAGATATCCAGGACGAAAGTTAAAAAAAAAAAAAGAATCGAAAGGAAACGAACACGATGCCAAAAGTTAAGCAGCAACAACACAGCGTGATTTATGTTGGCAGGAGTTATCTTTGGGAGAGAGAGAGAGCTCGCCTCCTTACCTGAAACTCATTGGCCATGGCGGCCAGCCAGTTGGGATCCGGGTTGCCGGCCAGGAACTGCTCCCGATCCTCCATCACTTCCACATCCACTTGTTCCTGTACCGTCTGTAGCGGCATCAGGCCGTCGGCGGCTGAATTTATGGCCGAGGCTAATTGGTAAAGCAAAAAACTGACGCGTCCTGTGAAGGGCAAAAAAAAATAAGAAAAGGTGTTGAAATTGTACTGAAAAAATGGGAATAAACTTGTGATTTAAAGGAGATTTTAAATCCTTGTTAAGGTGACTAAAAATATGCTGAATTAATTTATTATTATTCAAAGCTGTTAAGAAATTATAACATAAACTCAAACTCCTAGTAAAAGTACCTAAACTTATAAATAAATATTTTTATTATTTAAAAAATTAACCTTAAACTTTTAAACCCTTTCTCTCAGTGTCCCAGCATTGCCTTGCTTATTTTTTTTGTGTCTGGTCTTAGCAAGAAATTTAATTTTAAAACACTCCAAATGCTGTCCTCCATCTAAAACCCCAAAGCACTCGAGTTTTTCTGAAGCCTCCTTGAGCTCTGTTTTGTTCTCGGATTGTGCGCTAAGCATTTTGTTTGAGTTCAACTAGCTACTTACTGTCAGTTAAGTGCAATTGCCACAGGAAATGGCGAAAAGTGGCTAAGGAAAAACTGGAGGAAAATGGTAGAAATGCGATCCGCTCGTCAAGGTGATTGGCAAATGTGCACATGAATCTTTGATAAGCGACTCGAGTTGCAGTCATTAGACAATTTCCAAAAAGAGGGCTCAAATCGCTGGCATTATGTCGATGGCAGCTGGCAATCAATTGAACATTTAAGGCCATCTTCAAGACGAGGGAAAGAAATCAAATTGCTGGGTAATCTCACCTGGAGAAAAACAGGAAGGGAAAAGGGTAAAAAAAAAGGGTTTTTCTTTTTTTTATGGGGGGTAATACCATTCAGCTTGAAATGACTTTCTAATTTCCGTTTCAATGGGTAAATATATAAAATATAGATAAAAATAAGACTTATCAAAGATTAATGATGTATCTTAGCTAAGGTAAAGTAAAAAGTTTAATTCATTTATTATAATGCTAACTGATTTTTGTATTTATAAGTTTTAGCATTAATTTTGAAATAAAATTTGTGGAGTTTGAAATACATCTTCAACCTTCAATCATTATACAGAAACTTAATTTAAATTCTTGTTTAATTGTTTATAGCAATTTCTACTTGAAACTTGAAATTGAACTCTTCTACAAGAATTTCTTAAACGTTTTTTAGTTTCTCATCAAATTAATAAATTTTCCCTCAAAGCCAGATCGAAAATCATTGAACTGTTTAGTGATTTTCAGTTTGTGCAATAAACTTATTGACATCTTTCATATTTTTGAGTTTAATTTCGAAATCATTTCCCCAGTTCCGTTTCGCCAAAGTTATTTAATTAACTTGTTTTGCGATTTGTGCGCTTGTCGCTCGAAACTAATTTCCAACTGCAGTTCAGAAACGCTTTGGCCATATAACTTTTCTCTCCTCGTTTCGTTTTGCTTTTGCTTTCTTGCTTTTGTGCCGCAGCAGCTTTGAGCGTCTGTCGCTAAGTGCTGCTGGCAGGAGTGCGCGTTACGCATACGCCGCGTTGACGTTAATCATACGCCATGTTTAACGCACCGCAAAAAGTTGTCGCTGCATCGTGGCAATAAATCACGCATTTTAAAGTTGGAAATTACCCAAACAAAACAAAAACAAAACAAAAAAACAGAAAGGCAGCGGTTGGAAAACAAATGAGACAACTGACCCAAAATGTCAGGCGGCCAAAATGGAAAGCGAAAGAGAAAAGCGGAAAAGGCCAAAACAAAGTGAGAACAATTTTTTTTAGCTACTTGTTCTTTTTTTTTTTTGTAAAAGCGAAAGTCAGCGCAATGATGCAGTGCCTGGTGTTGAGTTAGTGTCAGTTGTTTTGGCTGCTCTTGGCCGCTGTTTGTTTATGTGGGCCAAGCGTGCAGCATCATCACGTGACCACTAGAAATTTGCATTTTAATGGCTTCCCCGGCATTTTGGCACTACTTATCCTCAATTGTGTGGAGTGGCAGCGGAAGTGGGAAAGAGGATGAGGACGGGCATAAGGACATGAGGCGCTAGGAGACGGTGTCAAGGAGGAGCAGCACGGTCAGTGGATGGCAACAATATGTGTTAAGTGTTGTCGTCGGCGCTTAATGATGCCAAGAATAAACTTGGCCCACACACATGGACATGGAAAATACAACAAAAAAATGTCCAGAAAGAAAAATTTATAAGAAAGAATAAAAGAATTGGTGGAGTAATGAAGGATATTTGTTAGCAAAATATTCCAGGTTTAAATAATTAAGAAAAAATCAAATAAAAACTTTTTAAATTTAAATTTCCCATGCAATTTCAAGATAAACATCTTTCCTAAATCAAATCTGATCACCAAATAAATCGAACTATGACAAATTTTAGGTAATTTTTCTAAAATAGATCTTAGACTTCATCAGAATACCCATTATCCTTTTCCTTTTTCTAGGTGTACGTCTCACTATCTGCGTTGACAACGCGAGACGAGCAACTACAGCAACATTAGCAACACCACCCACCAGCAGCAGCAGCAGCAAGAAGGAGCAACGCATCGGTAAACAAACAAACAGCGGCAGCGACAACGCGTGACAAATGACACCAGGCGACATCAAATGCCGCTTGCAACGTTCGTTGCAACGGAAGCGTTGCAGGCGGTTGAGAATCAAGGATAAAGGATGCGGGCAAGCCATGGAATCAGGATTGGGCCTGGGGGCGACACAAGGACTAAAAGCAACTGGCACAGGCAACAAGCGGATATAGCGATTGTCGTCGACTACCAGCAGGAGCGGAAAAAAACAACAACAGCCAGCAGCACGAGTGGAGCTCAAAATTGAAGACTGACGAGAAATGGGGAGAAGAAGCAGTGGGGATAATAGTGTCACACAAAACGCCCAGTAAGTGATAAAAGTTACAGTGTTAACTACCTAAAACTGAAGGGGATATCATAAAAATATATACTACAATTTAATTTAAATTTAAAATTTCATTTAAGTACTTTTCAACCTTAAATAAATATGAAATAAATCAAACAAATTCACTTTAAATGAACCCACAGTTCCTGTCGTTACCTTTACCTGCTTTTGACTGTTTCATCTTGCAGTTAACCCCTTCTCTGCCGCCTTCTTAACCCCTACTCACCGGTTTGTAGCTTTCCCCCCCCAGGTCGCTTAGTTCACAGCTTCTGGAAGTGTTGCCGTGGCGAGCTTAGAGCCTGAACAAGCGCCCAAAGACACTTGAGTTATTTTCGGGCTCTCAACGGCAGGGCATGGGGAATACGAATGGAAATAGAACTAGGAAAAAGCGCTGATTGCAAGCTAGAGCAAGTAAATGTAGGTGGAAAACGAAATACCAATTAAGAATACGTTGACATTCCCGTTTCCACGCCAGGTGACACTCCAGCACAGACCACAGTGCGTATGCGTGATAAACAAAGCTAATTGGAAAACCAAGAGGGGAATATATAGAGTCACAAAGGCATATGTTAGAGATGAGGATTAAGGGAAACAAAAGATAGATTAGATAGAAAAATAAATAAATTTAAACAAAGGATATTTTTTCTTATAGAAAAAGGACAAGAATATATCCTGTGATACTCAAAAGAGTAATATTTTTTATACTTCAGAATATAAATATTTTATTAACCTCAAACTTAACTATACATTTCTTAAAACCTTTTTATTAGGCGACTCCTAGTAACCCATATAACCATCACTGCTGACAATAACAATGCTTACCCGATGCTGGCACTGCAGCCAGGACTCTTTGGCCCGGTGTTAGTCCTAGAACATCCATCCTTGATTCACCTCCTGCTGTTGCTGCTTGAAGTTCTGCTGGTAATGAAGCAAACACCGAGGCCAGCAGGACCAGGAGTATATATAGCTGCAGATGCAGCCTCCGCTGAGAGCTCCTACGGTATCCTGCCATCCTGCCAAGCTGCAACGAAGGATTAGAAAATTTGCTTTCAATTCAAGCGGCGTCAAGTTATTAATACAATGAAGAGAAGAGGCCACCTCAAGGAGTATTGCCGCCATTGTGCCAAGGAGCAAAGATGCAATTGTCTAGGCACATAAACAAGGAAACAAAAGGATCTCCTTTCTGTTCCTGGCCTCTGGCCACTGGCTGGCCTTTATTCCCCTGAATTTATTTGATGTTACGAGAAGCTAACGAAGTTCTTGGGTTACCCTAAAATTTGTAAAGTCTCAATTTCTTTAGGTAACTAACTAACAAAGTTATTTGCTTTTATAAATATTGCTAAGCTAAGAAATTGTTTGTTTAATTTTATGAAAATATTTATGGGTTTTTATTGACTTTCAATCAATTGAAGAAACCGTTGTTTGTTATTATTTAATTTGCATTTAATTAACACCTTCGAATTTGCGTCACTGTTTATAATTATTAAACAGGTTTGAGGTTTAATCATTATTTAGCACATTATTAGGAGCAAAAATATGAATTTTCAGCTAACAAAATGTGATTATAAAAACAAATATTACATTTATTAGAAAAACTTATTCCATTTCTTTCATAAACTAATACAAAAGCTTGGTTTTGCTTCATCAATTATTTGTAGTTTGTAATTGTAAAATCAATCAGCTATTTTTTAATATTTTCAATCCTTAAAAATATATAAAATTAAAATCTTTTTATCTCCAGACTTGCACCACATTTCAAGAGGCATATGGTTCAGATCTTGCTGCCAATCTCCTTTCATCGTTGACCCCCAAGTTCCTGCTTCCTGGGAGACTGACAACCAGCATAGATTGCATGCCACATTGTGTGTGTGTGTGTTTTTTTTTTTGCAAGGCTTATTAACGCTTCACCGCGCCCAACTTCCTTGCCTACGAATCCTGATGCTGCTGCTGCTCCATTCTACATTTTCCCACCCGCTAAACAGACAGCTGCACAATGCGAGAAAATGAAGGAAAATCCATTGGCCTCGGCCATCAAAAGCCCCAGCATCGCATTGGCAGCCATTGTTCAGTGCCATCAATTGAGCAATTTGAATGGCGGCGGCTGAAGATTTATGAGCCGGCAGCATCCTTAAGTTGCTGAAGAGTTAAAGACTGCAATTGCCAGCACAGGGAAAATTTGTGATTAAGGGAAATGAAATGGAAAGTCCTTAAAATGGAAATGGAAAAAATTCCGCAGCCATCTTAAAAGGTTTTTTAAAATATCAAAGTTATCTATATTTTATATAAAGAAATTAAATATCGAGTACTCGAGTTTTACAATATTAAAATCAAATTCCTTTTGGAAATTATACAATAGAAAAAACCTTAAAAATTTCTTAAATATTTTATGCTTTTGAATTTCAAAATATTTATCAAGAATTTACGCTAGATTTATTATGATTCTGACTGCTTTACCCCAATTTAAAGGTTATCATTTAACAGTTTGATTTTAAATTAAAAACTCCTCTGGAAAATTAAATTTCTCAGTGTTTGTGATGAAAATTCCCAGAGTATTTGGCAACAATTAAGCAGCTTAAAGAGTGCATTACCAACAATTCACTTTTGCTCTCTTTTCCCGCTTAACGCGCCATTTAATGGCCAAGAAGAGCAGAGCTGAAATAGAGCTGCTCCTGTGAAAAGGATATGTGGAATGGAAAACGAGCGTAAATGCACGGACAAAACAAGGAAAACATTTCCTGCTTTTGAACCCACACTCGATTGTCTCTATCTGCAACTGCTATTTGGTCTTTGTGGCAAAAGAAAGAAAAGCAAACCGAGTTTGGAAAAGAAAGAAAAGCGCAGGAAACCAGGAGGAGTGGCAACATCAGCAAACAGGACGAGGAGATAATGAGCACAAAATGGGCGGACAAGTGCATATGCTAGCAACTGCAATTAGTTTATAATTTGGAATTTATATTAAAAAAACAAAGATAAAGAAAAGGAATAATCATATGAATTAAATTTAGAATTTATTTTAATAATTTAAAGAAAATTTAATTACATATAAACCAATAATATACCTTTGTCTACAAGGCCATAAATGACTTAAACTACTTTAAATCGCTTGAAATTATATTGATTACTTGCATTTGGATTTGTTTTCTAATCAATCACTTGACAAAAGCACTCAAAGGTTCTTGGGTAAATCCCAAATCTGGCAAAATCTAAAAAAACTAATCCCCTAAAAGCTTATCAATCAATACAAGAACACACAGCAAATAAATACAAGAAAAATAAATTCAAATTGCTTTCATGCAGCACTAATAAAAATGTACATAAAATAGCGAATGTATATATTTACCTTCTCGACTATTCTGGCCAAAATTTAAATTGAGTGCTAAATATTTTCAGCAATTAAATTGCCATTCGGCAGAGGCAATTCTATTTCCCTGTTAACTCCCCCCTCGCCGCCTGTCAGTGGCAGATCTCTGTTTCTGTGTTTCCAATTCCGCCCATTAATATATTTTCTGTGTGTGTGCTTGCTATCTTTGTTGTTATGTGAAAGTGTTTTTGAAATAAAATTTAATTTCACAGCTCTGGCTATCTTTTTTACTACACCTTCTGCTGAGGATACTGGGTTGGTTATATACCATTAAATGGTGCCTTCAATCGCTCGTTGATTTTAATTGTTACTGCTGCTGCCTTCGACTGAACCACGGACTTACTTGAGAAGTACTGCCTGAAAAGTACTGCCAAAAAAAGAGACTAGAACTCTGATTGAAATGTGAGAAATCAATGCCTGAATATGGCCAATAGAAAGTCAAGTACTTTGATTTCACAGCTGCGGGGGCGTCACAAGTAACAACATTGATATCAAATGATAAGAAATGTGTAGCGAAATGCTGATATTTTGGCCACCACGCTAAAGGCAAAGTTCGGTAATAATATAGCGTAGTTGAAAATTAATATGCGTTAAATGTGAAGAGCTGTTTGTCTAATTAAACAGCGCCCACTCGTGGAGATTGTTGCTTCGCTTGGTTTCGATTGCTCATCAGACGAAAATAAAATTGATAATGGCACTTCGGTCGGAGGAGGAGAATGATGAAAAATAGGTAATAAAAGCTGTACAACTGAAGGCAGTCATTAACAAATTGGAAAATGTGTAATTGCAAAGGTTTTCTAAGGGAAAGATTTACATGGAACTTGTGCTCTGGGTTAATGGTGAATAAATTAATTATATTTGATAAAGCTTAGGAGTTTTCTAGTACATAAAAATATTTAAAATAAAATAAAATATAAAATAAATTAAGTTTATTGGTTTTCAGTTTACATTTAAGCCGGGAAATCAACGATAGAACAATCACGTCCTTTAATATCTAATTAAATGTTAAAAATGTATAAAAAATGTAATGAATGATCTGAATATTTCCATTTTGTTCACCTAACATTTATTATATTATTAATATTTTACAAACAAATTATTGAAAATCATTAAGGAAACTTAATAAGCCAAATAAAATTTCTAAAAACCCATCAGCAGCTAAAATTATTCAAGTTAAATTTATATTTCTTTATGACTTTTAAGTGGCATTTAAATTGCATAAACTAACACATTGAAAATGCCACTTGGTGTGCGTGTGTGCGTGCTCATGCCCCTGTGTGTGTGTAAACGTCTGTTTCCCTTTCCGTTTACATTTTGTGTCTGGTTTCCGGCATTTTGTGTGCGCCATTTAAAATTGTTTTCCACGATACGAATCTGGCTAGGTTCGCGCTCTTTCTTTCCCAATTTCCCTGTCTCTCTCTCTCACTTTTCCCTTATTTTCGATCCATGTCTTTCCTGCAAAAATTTTCGTATTTCGCAGACACTTGAAGCAAGGAATTGGAAGCAAATTGGCGGCCTCAGGGTTACGAAGACATTTAAGGGGGCCAACAAGGAGAAATAGGGAAAAAGTGGAAGCCAGGCCCAAAGAAGGCCAAGAAGAAGGCCAAGAAGTTGGAAAAGAAACGTGGCTAAATTGTGTGCAAGCGATAGAAATCGCTCTGAATATTTCCTTTTTTTTACCCCTACATTTCCTTTTGACCAGTTTTCCGTGTTTTCTTGCCCACTTTAAGGTTTTATTGCACTGAGAAATAAATTATTTAAATGTTTTGATTGCGAAAAACTGTCTTTTGTATTTTCTAAATTATTTTGAGAATTTTTAACAAATTATTTGTGAAAAAGATAGGCCAACATTTGCTTATCATCATTTTCTGGCACTCGAAATGTAATAAATTAATGTAAATAAAAATTACAATATTCCTAATAAAATTATTAATTTATTAATTATGCTGTAATTTCCACAGTGCACCTCTATTACTTCACTTTCTTTCATAATTTTTCCTCTCGCATTTTATCCATTTCTTTCATAAATATTTGTGCCCCTTTGTGTACATAATTCATTCGTCAAACTGTCAAATGAATGTCAGAACTAATAGAGCCCTTTCCCCCTCCATTCGTGTCCGCCTTCCGCCACATTTTTCCGCCATGAAAAAGCGACCAGTCGAAAGGCAGTCGAAAAGGTGCTCAATTATTGAAATGAATTAGCGGGTGGCGCGTGGGGGAGGCCTTAATCGGATTTTTCGCTCACCCCTTTTGAGTTCTATGTACAAACAAATTTTCCTAGGAAAAACGGCAGGTCAATAAACGTTGTATAATTCTTTTAATTGATTCTAGGCAGCATTTTTGGGTAGCCGAGAATTTAATTATATTTACAAAGCATTTTTTATCACAAAAAAAAACATATTTCAGTGTGTCTTTTAAAAATGCGTAAAAAATCATAAGAATCAATAGAACACTTTAAATTACTTAGCATAATATTTATAAATAAAACAAAGGACCGTAAACATTATGAGTTATATTTAGAAAACTTAAATGCTATAGAAAAAAATCATTAGATTGCAAAAGCAATTGGTTTTTAGCTTCGCTGCAATGTTTTGTGTTTTATATAGATATCTTTCAGCTAGGCAAACGATCTAAGCGAACGAAATAAGCTTCAAATAAGCTTCCCTTCAAAGCAAAAATAGTCGATCAGCTGTTCGCTATCACGCTCTCTCTTTTACAGCAACGGTCAACGACCTTGGAGAGCAAGAAGTAAACATAAACAACTTCCCTTCAAAACAAAAATCTTCTTGCTTCAGCAAAACAGAGAAAGAGAGAAAGCGAACAGCTGATCGACTATTTATGTTTTGAAGGGTCAGAGCAAAACAAAAACAATCGATCAGCTGTAAGCTTATCCGAGGTCGTTGACCGCTGCTTTAGCAAAAGGTAATCATTATTTACGTTACCTGATTAAAACCCATTAACAGACATAAAATAAAATACGGCTTTTAAGGCTAAAATAAATCTCAAAAATGTAAAGTTCGAAAATTACGTTCATTCTTTACTTTTATTAAAATTCCGCTAGAGGATTTTTTTTTAAATTTGCCGCCATCTTGCGTCTGAATAGCAGGTAGCGTTGTTAAACACTAAAAATAGTCGCGAGACAATCGATAGTTCTGAAAAACTTAAATTTATAAAACAAAATGCATTTTATTGCTTCAATTTATTTGGTTAGTTAATATTTAGATAGATAATAAAACAATGTACAGATTTATTTTTATAACAAATTCAGAATTCAATCAAATATTGCTGAAAATAATATTTATTTAATTTAATGGAAAAGATGTTTTGGCGCATAGCGCGTATACAAATTCCACTATATCTGATATTTGGTAATTACTGGTATTTACAGTGAAGATTTCATCCGTTTTCAAACGCTTTCTGTTAGAAATTTTATAAATTCAATTGTTGGTTACAAACTATCGCCAACTGATTTTGCAAGACTGCCGTTAGCCACTCGATTTTTTGATTCGATACCAAAATAAATTGAATTATAATCGCTTACGGCTCACCGTATCGAGTAGTCGATAGTAGTGTCTCCTGAAATCGAGTATTATTATTATTTATCATTTCTGTGTGCAAAAGTGAAAAAATAACAAAACAAACGTGCAATAATCGGTGAAAAACGCAAAGCGCAATTCCCGGACGAAATACGGCGACAAAGGCAGCTTGCGATAAACGCGGGCAACGTAACAGAAACGTGAAAAGAAAAACGCCAGCAGCAGCTACGACGAAGATGTGCGAAGAAGAAGAAGGACGGCAGCAGCAGAAGCAGAAGCAATAATAGAAGAGAGTGCAACGGAATATCGGGGGCATTAAAAAACGCGAAAACGAAAATTCGAATAAGAGATTGCTGCGAAGTGAGTGTGCACAACTATAAAATCTGCCCCATCTCTGTTGCTCTCCCCGCACGACCGCCCGCGTGCCCCATTCGTGTGCCCCTGTGTGTGTGCGTGTGTTCGTATAAGAATTCTGCTGCCTCTCTGCGGCTGTGTGCCTGCTGCGTGTGTGTTTGTGAGTGTGAAAAACAAAAGCCAAAAAATCGGAGCAAAGAATATATAGAAATCAAGGAAATGCAATATAGAAACGGCCGCCTCTGCCGCCGCCGCCGCGACCGCTGCTGTTGCTGCTGCTGCGTGCTGTAATCCCAATTGGAGGGGAGCCCGTGTGTGTGTGTGTGTGCCTTTGCGACTGTGTGTGTGCGTGTGAAAAAGAGGTCAAAGGCGCAACAAAAGTTTTTCACTTCATGCGGTAACCACACAAAAAAAAAGTTCAAAATAAAAAATAAAAAACAACGTCGCAGTTCTGCGTTAAAACAATAAACCTGCCCGAGTGTGCGTGCGCGTGTGCAGGTGTGTGTGTGTGTGCTTGTGTCGGTGTATAAGAGCGAGCAAACAACAACAGAAAGGAAAGAAAAAAAAAACAATCAGTTGTTAAAATAATTTCGGATTTAATCACACAACTGCCGCCGACTCAAAATCAAAATCTGGTTTTATCAGGCGACGCAAAAAACACAAAAGGCAAACAGCAACCAACAACAGCAACAAAAAAAAAGCGCCAAAAAATTAAATTCTTCTATACGAGATTTTTTAATCAAGCAAGCGAGAGCGAGGGAGCAACATTCACCGAGAGAGCAGCAGCAGCAGCAGCCGCAGCTCAGAATCCAATTGGAGTTTGCCGCGCGCGATAGAGAGAGCGTGAAAGAGTGAGAGAGCAAAGGAATTTTTGTTGTAAGTAAACCCTTTCCCAGTCCCTTTCTGTCCCCACCCACCACCGCTGGTTCGTTTTGTTTTTGCCGCCTCTTTGCTTTGCACGCAATTCTGCCAATGTGTTTTCCCCTTTGTCCCCTTTCTTTCGTTATTTTCTTTGCAACTGTTGCGATAATAAATAAACAAACATCGGAAATTATTCAAAAATTCCAAAAAGTCAAGCTGATAAGCGATTCCCAGGAGCAGAAGAAGAAGAAGAAGAAGGAAGAAGCAGAGCAGTGACAGATGCAGGGACGTAAGGAGGAAATTCTTTAAGAGGGGGCTTCCCAGGAGCAGAAGAAGAAGAAGGAAGAAACAGAGCAGTGAGAGATGCAGGGACGTAAGGAGGATTTTCTTTTAGAGGGGGCTTTAGTTGTCTTCAATATTAATATTTTTAAATAATTAAAATATTATTTTTAAATCTTAAATATTAAAGGGAAGAGAATTAAAAATATAGTTTTTCAATGAAGTAATTTTTTTAAATATTTTTTATACCTTTTCCCAATTGGCTAATAATTTTTATTAAATAAAACAAATTATAAATAATGAACCCCATTTTAAATATTTTTTTTAATTTCATTTATCGATTCGTGGGAATATTTCCGCTTGGGCCCAGAGCCAGCCCACCCCCCAAAAGATTGTACCCCACACTCGCACCCAGTACAAAAAAAAAATAATATTATTATTAATACCTTACCTTTGTTTAGTTTTTGAGGCGTGCTCCGCCTTTTTATGGCCACAATTGCCGGCAGTGTGTCGAAAAATGTGAGCCGCATTCCAAATCCCCGCCAGATTCTACCATCATTTTTCACCTGCTTGCATTGCCTTTAAGCCATAATGGGCCTTACACTTCCGATATCAGGCGGGGGAATTACTCATCGAATAGAGTGGAGCTTGCTGCGATGCGTGACTGGGTAGCGACTCATTTGAATGTGAATTAAGGAACCCATTTGGCTAATTTACAAAGAATACAAAACTGCCTCTAAAAGGAGAGAATTATTGGAACTATAGCTTAATGTGGTGTTTTATAAATTAAGCAAGTAATTGAAGAGATATTAAGAATTTAAGATTTATTGTTTAAATATAGAGTTTAATATCTCATTTTTCCCTACAAGATGGCAAAGTTAAGAACCTTAAAAATATAAAAATTTATTTATTCCAACCCTTATCAAGTTCACAAAATTTTCACACTCAATATAAACTAAGGTAAAGATTCCCATATCCCATATCTAAGATGTGTCAGCATTTAGCTAGAATTAACACATCCACAACAATCTACAAACAACTTGGTGAATTTTTGTATTATTTTCTTTTTAAGCTTTTAAGCAATATTTTACGTATACTATGAGTTCCAAGAAAGTAATATGAATTGAATTATTGAATAATTGAATTGATAAAATTGTAATAGAACCGGAATTAGATTTCTAAACAGCTGAGAAATTGAGGCTACAACTTAATCGATTTAATTGAGCTGTTCTTTCTGTGTTATTTTTTTATCTGTTGACAAAGAAATCAATAAGGTTAACTTGGCTAATGGTTGAGATATAATGAGCTTGAATTAGGGGCTGTGGGAAATGGAGGTGTGCGAGAACTTGGGAAAATCATCCATTTAAGTGGCTGGGAATTTCTTGGCTGTTCAATGGCTATGAAATTCCCAACATTTTTTATACTTTGTCATTGGTTTATTAACTTGTTTAAAATAAATGATTGAAGTTTAAAAAATGTGGTGACTAAAAGCTAAAAGGCCTTATCAAATCAAACACAATCGCCAAAAATACTTAAAAATGCTTAACCATAAAATTCTAAAAATATAGCCGGAATTTTATCAATGACTAAATAAACTTAGACTTTGGGTAGTTAAGTTTAAAATAAATAATAATAAAAAGATAGATCTTTTGATGATAAATTTTATAAACGTTTTCATATAGTTTTTATTATTTTCTGTCAAAGGTTTCCTAATAATTTATTTTTTATAATTAATTTTCTCCACTTCAAATGGTTAATAAATTCCAAAATTTACCACTACAATTTCTCTTATTGTATGTATATTCTTTATATTTGATAAGAACTATAATAACCCATCCGGCAACCCATAAATCTTATGTCTTTGCTAAAGATAAAGACCGATTTCTGATTTGTTTTTAAACTTGCGTGTTAAATTGCTGTTTTGGCAAACTTTGCCCACCTTTATTTTTTTGGGGTCTTTGTCAAGGCATCATCATACGAGTATCTTGTATCTCATCATCTCAGCATCATCATCTTTGTCAGCCGATCAGCGTTCCAAGCTGATCGAAAAGTTGTCGCCAAGCTGCGGAACTGGTTTATGGTTTTTAGTCTAGCAGCCAAGCCCAAGTCGATGATTCGAATATTTAGAGCATAATCCGCACGGCGTCTCTTAAATATTTTTTAGTGAGAGCGTGGCCCAAAGTTGTTTTTAGATTGTTTTAGTTTTGTACAAAAAATGCCCTTCACGTGTAAGCAAAAAAAAAGAAAACAAAAACAAGCCTGAAAGCTTCAACTTTGCACTGCCGCGGAACCGGAATAAATTAATGCAAGGCAAAAACAAAACAAAAAAAAAAGATTATTTCGTTTGCTACGCAATTCGCGGCATTTGCATAATGCAGCTGCAGGTGGCAAAAAAAAAACGCCCCAAGAAAACCCCCTTACTCAAGAACCTATTGACTGAACCCTAAATCCAAATAGAACCCAGGGAACACCTAGAGAAAAAAGTGAACTTTTAAAATTAAACCTTTTAAAATAAATATTATCAAATATTATTATTTTTAATTTAATATGATTAATTTTAAACAAAAACTGTTAAAAAATATACATAGAAAAATTCGTATAAAAAATATTACTTTAATTAAAAAATTTGTATAATGATAAACACTCCGAAAATCTGCTTGAAAACCAACTCTACGAGTCTTAATTTGTAAAAATTTTATTAAGTTCCTTAGTTTTATAGGGGACAATGCTATATAAACCCCAAAAAATATTTATAAAAAAATTTACAATTTTAAAACCAGTTTCCCATATCCTAAAATATTGTTTTAATAAAGCTTTTACATTCATTTCCAAACTGAAAACCCATTAAAAACATGCAGAATAAATGAAATAATTGCAATATCAAAAATAAAATAAAGAAATAATGCAGAAAATATTAAATAAATACAATATCAAAAAATAAAATAAAGAAATCATGCAAAAAATATTAAATAAATAGAATATCAAAAAATAAAATAAAGAAAACTTGTTAAAATATATTGTATTACAATATAAATATATATATAACCCTTAGCTTAGGTTTTATTTTTGCCTGAACCCCAAACACAAACCCAAACCCAGAGACAAAGTCTTACTGCTCAGAGAGTAACTTTCAAAGAACCATAAAAACTTGTTGTTTGCCCTGGCCGCCGTTGCTATATATTTTTTCCCGCCCTTTTTGAACAGTCGGCGAGATATATATCGCATATAATGTACACATGTTCGTACATATGACACTCTGGTTATGCAATGGCATTGAAAGCGAAAGAAAAAGAGACACCGGGACAACCAACCGGGCAAACATTACTACGCATGGCGTATCTAGATCCGAACCCAAATCGGAATCGCAATGGGGCAAGGGAACGCGAACGCGAATGGGAATGGGAAACTGGGAATCCGAATGCGACTGCGAATGCGAATTCTCCGATTCGGACAGGCAACGGCGACTGTTTTGTATCTGTATCTGGCTTATCAGCAGCAAGCCGCTCGCTCGCTCAACTGACAAATTGATAAAACAAGAAGGCGAAACAAACACACAAATGGGGAAGGTAACCCGAGGCTGGCTGGCAAAACATTTCCATGCCCTTCTGCTGCCACAGATAATGGTGGTACTGGTTGGGGGGGATATACATATAAAGGTGTGCGATGGACAGGGAGCGGAAATGCCTTGAGAGATGGGCGGCCGGTGAGCTTATGGCAACAGATTGGCGACTTCACCTTGTCAAGGGATGGGAGCATAGAGTGAGAAATATCAATGTTTGTGACATATTCAGGGGTTTTCCAGGTATTTTCATTCTAAAGAAATTGAAGTAGAAATGTTAGAAATTACGTATCTATCGGGATAAAGGTTTGGTTACATTTTATTTAAATTAAATGTTAGTAGTTTCAAAGGGTTTTTAAATTAATTTTTCAATTTCAAGATGGATTTTAATCATCACATAATTAATTTAATATAAATAAAGGTTCTACATAATTTTATAAATATTTATGCTTCGCTCTAAAGCCTAAATATTTCTTAATATTTAACCAGCTTTGTATTTATACTTTTATTTAATAAAATAAATATAAACAACTTCCCGCCTAGTAACTAATAATTATAAATATAAAGCAACAAAGAAAAGTCTCAGCAACTCGCTAATTAAATTAGAAACTCGCAGTATGGATTTTCCAATCTCCACTATTTTCTTTTCGCCTAAAAAAAACACCTCCTAGCAAAAGCAAAACGAACGCCTATACACAACACCCCAAATACCCTTCTACCACTCACTATGTTTACCAAATATTAATAATATTATCAACTATATTTAAACAGCTTCCTCCACCATGGCCAATCCGCGGAAATTCAGTGAAAAGATTGCGCTGCAAAAGCAGAAGCAGGCGGAGGGCACGGCGGAATTCGAGAGGATCATGAAGGAAGTCTATGCCACAAAGAGAGACGAACCGCCAGCCAATCAGAAGATCCTGGAGTGCCTGGGTGGCGGCCAGGAGGTAAGCCAAGCTTCGCCGGGCGCAGGCAACGGCTCAGGTGGTGGTGGTAGTGGGTCTGGCAGCGGAGCCAGCGGCGGCGGTGCCTCGCCGGATGGTTTGGCAGGCGGTGGCGGCGGCGGCGGCGGCGGTGGTTCTCCAACTGCCTATCGCGAGTCCCGAGGACGCAGCGTGGGCGTGGGACCCATGAGAAGACCCTCAGAGCGCAAACAGGATCGCTCGCCGTACGGCAGCAGCAGCACGCAGCAGACTCTGGACAATGGCCAACCCAATCCGCATCTTCTCGGCCCGCCCACAGCGGATAGCTTGTGGCGTCGCTCCAGCTCGGACTCGGCCCTCCATCAGAGCGTGGCGGAGGCGGGCTTCAACACGGACTACTACCAGCAGCAACAGCAGCAGCATCAGCAGCCTGTCCAGCAACGATCTCACTCGCCGCACCATGCGATAGGCCGAAGCTTTAGCCCGCAGGCGCAGCGCAGGAAGTCGCCGCTGCTTCAGCCGCATCAGTTGCAGTTGCAACAGCTCCAGCAACAACAGCAACAGATGCAGCAGCAGCATCAGCTGCACCAGCAACTCCAGATGCAGCAGGCGCAACAGCAGCAGCAAATGCAACAGCACCAGCAACAACAACAACAGCAGCAGCAGCAGCAGCACACAACGCCATACAATAACGCCAAATTCCCGAACTCGCTGTTCCGGCCGCTGCAGGATCAGGCCAGTTATGCCAATACCGGCTCCCTGCCCGATCTCACAGCGCTGCAGAACTATGCACCACAGCAGCAGCAACAACAGCAACCTCAACAACAGCAGCCGCAGCAGCAGCAACAACAGCAACTGCAACAAACTCTTTCGCCCGTCATGTCACCGCACAATCACCGTCGGGAAAGGGATCAATCGCCCAGTCCCTTCAGTCCAGCGGGGGGAGGAGGAGCCGGTCCCGGGTCACCTTATCACCAGCAGCAGCACTCGCCCACCAGCAATACACAGCAACAGCAGCAGCAGCAACCCAGCAGCTCGCCGCACCTGTCCTTCACTAACCTGGCCACCACACAGGCGGCGGGCTCCACATTTAACCCGCTGCCAACTCTGGGACCGCACAATGCCACCGATTACCGCCAGCCACCGAATCCGCCTAGTCCGCGCTCCTCGCCCGGCCTGCTAAGCAGTGTCTCGGCCACGGATCTGCATTCGAGTGCACCAGCCAGTCCCATACGCCAGCAGCAGCAGCACCAACAACAGCAACAGGCACAGCAGCAACAAGCACAACAACAGCAGCAGCAGCAGAGCAACAACAGACGCACCAGTTTGATGCCTCCTACAACAGTCTGAATACCTCGTTTCACAATCAGTTTGAGATCTTCTCGCTGGGCGATAGCAATTCCTCGCCAGAGCAACAGGGCTTTGCCAATAACTATGTGGCCCTGGACTTTGATGAGCTGAGTGGCGGCGATGGAGGCGGCAACGGTGGCTCTGGTAGCAATGGCGGTGGCCTGACCAACGGTTACAACAACAAGCAACAGGAGCTGTTGGACTTCGGTGAGCTAAGCGGCAGTCCGGAAGCGAGTGGGAACAACAATAATATGCGACGCGGCCAGGTTAGCAACCTGAACAACAACGGGCTGAGCAACGGCGTGGTGGGATCGACGCACAACGGCAGCACAAATCTGAATGGAGCGGGGAACAATAATGGTAGTAGTAGTGGTGGGGCAGCGGCCTCCTCGGGTGGAGATCCTCTGGGTATCACATCGTCGCCTGTCCCCTCACCCTTAGGATGTCCCAGCTCACCGCTGCCCATACCCATGTCGGCACAGGGATCGCCGCAGCAGCAACATCACCATCACCAGCAGCACCACCATCATCACCATCAGCAGCAGCAGCAGCAGCAACAACAGCAGCAGCAGCTTCATCAGCAGCAACAGTTATCGTTATCACTGCACCATTCTCCGCATCATTCACCGATGCATTCGCCGCATCATGGGAACTCTCCGCTTTCGAGCAGCTCGCCAGTGAGTCACAATGCATGCTCTAACTCCAACAATGTGGTCATGAATCACCATCAGCAGCAGCAGCAACTCCACCATCATCATCAGGGATCCTCGCAGAGTCACACGCCAACGACAGCGAATATACCCTCGATCATCTTCAGTGATTACTCCTCCAATGCGGACTTTTCGCGTGAAATCTTCGATAACCTGGACCTGGATCTGGGACAAATGGATGTGGCCGGCCTGCAGATGCTCTCCGATCAGAATCCCATCATGATCGCTGATCCCAATATCGAGGATAGTTTTCGACGCGACCTCAACTGATACTATGAGGAGGCTGTTGCGGCCATTGAGAGCGGAGTGCTGCTGGAGGATACCTACCAGGAGCTGCTAGGATCGGATGACCAAACGGCAACAGTTGAGGCACAGGCAACAGCAACAGCAACAGTGGAAGCAACAGCGGCAGCAACAGTTAGCGACAAGGACAAGAAAGAGCTGGAGGTGGTGGAGCTGCTGGTGTCTGGGGTAATGGATGACCTGGTCGACTCCAGTGATCTAGACGAGGAGGTGCGCAACTTCTTCTTTTAGGTGATGAAGCTCGCCTGTTGTTGTTTCCCGGCACTGTTGAGATTTCCATTTTAAGTTAGCGGAAGCCAAAAGTTATTTATGATTCATTCAGCTTAATGTCCAGAAATTAAAATCGAAAGCTAAATTCACTTCCGCAAAATCATGCTGAAAATGAAAGTTAAAACACAAGCCCCCGTGTATATTGTTATCTCGTTATCGTCCGTGCTTTTGTAGCTACAAAAAAATTTAAAAAAAAAAAAGGAAAAACCATTGTTAACCCCCTAAGTGTACTTGAGTGTCTTTTTACACCCTCTTTCCTCCTTAAATAAAATCCCTAAAGCACCCCCTGAACGAAAGCGAAAACCTTTTTACAGCGAGTCTCAGATTTTACTTAACTACGCACATAAGTCACATATTTAAGATCTAATTTCTGTATATAAAAAAAAGAATAAACAAAATATCTAAAGGGGAAGAAGAGAGCAACAGAAAGGATTGAAACCAAAAAGTGTCTTAGACCAACGACCAAAATTATATTCTCTATGAAAAAAACAAACGAAATGAAATAGAAAACCGAGGAAAGCTGGGTAGAGAACATGAAATAGAGAAACGCCATTGAGCCATAGAATCCCTGGGAAATATTGCCATCTATCTCTAGGTCACAGACCCCAATTTCGGTTCGTTTTTGTTTATATTCTTTTTTTTTGGATCCCGAAAAATATAGCTAGCTAATTATTAGCTTTACCTTACATTACCTACTTCTAAATATTATATATAATCCCAATGTGCCGTCGAAGCAATTACTAGTTATTAAGATAAGCCGATATCGAAACCGATCCCCTGTAAAGTCTTCAGAGTTCCCTTCAGGCGAACCCAACAGATACATTTCGAATACAAAAAGCGTTAGTTAGTTGATGTACAGATTCGAGACAAAAAACACATCCTAATTCTTCTTCATAAATGCAGTATCACAAATTAAACGAGTATATAACCATATATAGCTAAATATATATATATATATACTGATATATATATAGTGGATAGTCCAGGCACAAGTGCAGCTCTACTGCTGCTCCGACAAATTTTACGAAACAAGAATCAAAATCGAACTCAAAAGCAAAACAAAAAATAAACTCAAAACAAACTAAAGGAATTTTTCTACAAAATCTTTAACAAAAATAGTAGATAGGTTTTTTCCAAACAAATCGAAATCGAACTCCTTTTCCGATCACCTAACTATTGAACCACACCATAAATACCCCAAAATGAACTTAAATCCTTTTCTTTTCTTTTTATTTTTTCAAATTCTTTTTTTAATAAAATACAAATAAGAGAGTCAAATCAAAGAAAGCTTTATGGCCAGCAACCAACAATAAAGAGAATGGATATAGCTAGGATAAGGCAGTCCTGAACCTGAAATCGAACCCTTGATATAATACTTATTGTTTATAAATAATACGAAAACCACACACAAATCATTGAGTCTAAAATCTACTTAATAATAAAAAATGGGAAAAGAGAATAAACTAAAACATAAATTTAAATTTAAAAAGAAAATGCTTCAAAAGTGAAAATAAAGTTTTATTTAAATTCGAGTACCAGAACTTATACATATTTACAATTACAATACAAGATAAATGATTAATATTAGTAACGAAGCATGTTTTTTGCTAATAAAGCCTCCAGCCCCCCTACTCCCCTCCCAACAAAAAGATTTCCTTTTTTTAATTATCGATGTAACTCTAGTTATAAACTAAACTTAAAGTGAGAGACGAGGTAAAAACAAAGCGACACAAAAAATATATATAAAAACGACGAAAAAAAATTATATATAATATATAAATGTAATTTAAAGATGTAATTTATGTGGGAAACGCGCAAAAAATATATATATATATATACATAGATCGATAACATTTGTCTCTGCTGTTTTGTGTTAAAATCTACACGTAAATAAAACAAACAAAAACAAGAACTTGAAGAATTATAATAATACTAGATAAGTGAGAGAGAAATGCTAATTATAAATTATACTATTATTATTATATACGATATATGAAGTAAGTAATTGTGTATGTAATATATAATTACATTTATATATATATAAAAAAAACAGATACCGGTTACCGTCAACAAACAGCAACAAAAAAACCGCGAAAACCCGATGAGAATAAGCCATAAGATTATATTCAATGTAATAACACAGTTATTTGTTTCAAATAAATCTTAAATTTGATTTTAAAGTCCAGAAAATAATATGAGTTTTTATTTTTGAGTTTTTTAAAATAAAATATAAGATTTATTACAGATATTAAAGAGTTACAAGGATATTATAAACTCAGAGAGAGGAATCTGCATGGCCTGGTGAGTTATTTAACTCTATTCAGTTTTTTTAATAAAAATATATTAATATTTTTCAATATTTTCTAGGTGATTTTGCCGTGTTAAATTCATGTTATGTTAATTAATTTTAAAGGTTTTAAGAATGTTTTTATATGAAAGTTGTGTTTACTAATTTCATTAATAATATCGGAATTTTATAATTACAATACCTAATTTTTTAATAGTTTGTCTATGGAAAATCAGTAATATTTCCTACAGAGTTTTGTACAAAATAAAATGTTGTAAATAATTGAATTATTTTGTTAAATAAGCTTATTCATCCAGCATTCCCATGATAACATTTTCCTCTATGCAATAACAACCACCTGTTGTTCCAAAATTTCATTTACGTGGGCGACTGCATTTCTCGGTTGTGCGAATAATTGCACGTAAAATTATGTAAATTTATAAAAAAAAGAATATAAATAGTAATCAAAAGCACATTTGTTAATTGCTCGCCGACTTGACACTCTCTCTCACTCCGAGAAATGGTAGTGTGAGTGCGAGTAGTTTCTGTCTTTGTTAATAAGCGCGACGCAGTTTGTGTTTTGTATTTAGTGCTAATTTTAGTAGTCAAAGTTCAATGCGGAATATTGAATAACTGGAGGAAGGTAGCCAGTATTGCTGTTTGTCACTCCTCTTTCGAATTCTACTACTATTCCAGGCAGCTTGGTACATATTTGCACATGTGCCGCTCGAAGGAGAGGGAGCTAGTGGTTGGCAAACAATTAATAATAATAAAATATTCACATAAATGCGTAAGACGTCAGTTGGGTTTAATAAATAAAACAAGCAGAAAAATAAAACAAACGATTCGTAATTCCAAAATCAAGTTTTCGATCTTTACAGCCCAGAAAACAAGCTAATGTGCGGGAGAGATTTAAAAAACAATAAAGCGCACAGGAAAAAATAAATGCAAATAGTTTATAAAATTGGGTTTTAATTTTAAAAAAAATTAGAGTTTTCTAAAATGAAATATATTTGAATTTAATGATTTTTTTAGAAGGTTTTTGTAATACTTTTTAAATGAGCAAAACAGTTTTCTTTAATATGAAGTTAAAAACAAAAGAATTACTTTAAAACAAACCACCTAAAACGAAAAATTTATTAGTTTAAAATTAATCAATTAAATCAATTTACATTTATCATTATAAACAAAAATATATTTCTTAAAAACCCTCTAAAGAAATGATCACTATGGGCATAATATCATTGGATTAATTTAAACATAAACCAAATGATCTGAATTTTATACATAGGGTATATTATGAATTTTAAAAGATATAAAATCAATTTTACCTTTTAAAGGCTATCGCATCCACAAGATATTTTGTATCTAACATAAAACCCATCTTATGGTTACAAAACGTAAAGATACTTTTTGGCTCTCCCTACTAACACAGCTTCCATCGCTTGAAGAGAGTTTCCCCAGAGAGCGAGAGCGCGTGGGAGAGCTAGCTTAAATTATCAGCTAACGGTAAAGGGCAAGTCCCACACGTAGCCGAGCAAAACAAAAAAAAATAAAACAAAAAACTAAACAAAAACAAAGCCACCAAACCGCCCATATACAGTCAAGCCTCTTCTTTAAAATCCCATTAATATATTATATAGCGGAAACTTAGCATTTTAATTGAAATGTTTTCGCGTGCTTTTATTGCTGTTTATGTTTACTTTTCGCACTCTCGTGTTTAATTGTTAATGTTAACAGAGGTCGAGGCGGCGTTACCAAACATCTTTCGGGGGGTTCGACTGTACTGTACCGAAGGCGAGAGACCTGGACGGAATTGTTGTTGTTTATTATTATTATTTTCTTTTCTTTTTTTTTGTTGTGTTCATGTTATACCTTAATTAAGTGTTAAAATGGCATGAAATTAAATCTGAGCGAGTGTGTGTGTGTGTGTGTTTTGCGAGTTAGCTGGAACAGCTATGACGCTGTGACGATAACGTCATTATCGTTATCAGCCCCCCAAAGCCACTCGAAAGGCACAAATGTTATCAGCGACAACAACAAGTCAGATTCCCGATTTCCAATACATATACCGAGAATCGGCCGACATTATTCCGAAGTCTCAAAGCTATGCTGCTCCGGCCCTCCCTCCTCCACTCCTGCAGCCATCCAACCGCTCCACTCCCCAGGGGGGCCCATTGCCTTAGGGACATTGCCATTGCTATATTGGATGGATGGTCTCATAGCTACATTGCCTTTGCCAGCTGGCTTTCATCACAGATGGGGTCGGGAATATACATAATTTCGATATTAAAAATGTTGATTTTGCATTAAAAATATAGCTTAGGCCAGGATTTGGCTTTGAATTGAAAAATTGTCTTCAATAGAAAATATTTAAGGGCTTTGAATTGAAAAATTGAAGAGAATAGAAAATATTTAAATATTTAAATTAAAGAGAATAGAAAATATTTAAGGGCTTTGAATTGAAAAATTTAAGAGAATAGAAAATATTTAAGGGCTTTGAATTGAAAAATTAAAGAGAATAGAAAATATTTAAGGGCTTTGAATTGAAAAATTAAAGAGAATAAAAAATATTTAAGGGCTTTAAATTGAAAAATTAAAGAGAATAAAAAATATTTAAGGGCTTTGAATTGAAAAATTAAAGAGAATAGAAAATATTTAAGGATTTAGTTTTTGCGGGGTACAATTTTAATTAGAAACACGCAATGAATAAGTAATTTATGTTGTATGTTTCAATATTTTCAGTCACTTAAACCTAAGCCTAAAACTGATTAATTGTTATATATTTATACCCCATAGTTTAATTAATTTCTTAATTTTATTTTTATATTCATGCTACTTTTCTGATTGCAGTTGTATAAGCTATATGTTTTGTATATAGTTTTTGCAACACAGGCCAGTTGAATGCACCCCAAGTTGCTTATATGGCACACAATTGATAAGAACTCAGAGAGATTCTCGGATTCCGATTGTGCGAGTGTGTGTGTGTGTGCTTGTTGTGCGTGTGTGTGCGTGTGTGTGTGTGTGGGGGGGGGGGGGGCAGGAGTAATCATAATAGCAAATAATTAGTATTGATTACAGCCCCTCCCACCATTGATTGGTAACTAGGCAAAGCAGAAAGTTGGGCTAAACCTACTACTAACTTAAGTATTAAATCGTTTCAAAAGGAAAACAATTAAACAAAAATATATTTTAATATTTTTAAGTTTATTTAATGTACTTTTTATAAGTATTTTAATTCGTTTTTAATATGTGCAAATATAGCAAAGATTTTATAAACGAAATTGCAAGGCACTAAAATTCTAAAAATTATATAAATCTTTTAAAATCACCATTAATTTGTACTAATTATAAAAATATCTGCAATTTATAATTCTACATCTTTAATACGGAAAACAATTAATATATAATTAATAATCTTTCGATTAAAAGCCACTTAATTCCTTAAAACTTCAAAAATGCAGAAAAATATCAAGGAAATATGTAAGATAAAGCCTATAAAAGTATCTTAATACAAATATAAAATACAAAAAAATTACTTAATATTTAAAAAACAATTTATTTTTAAACCCTAAATTCCTAAAACTTCCCTATCAGCAAAACTATATAAATAATTACAACTCCGTATCCTTTGCCAGATATTTTTGTTGCACAGTCAAGTGGGTCTGGGTGGGGCGCGGGGCACGTGCCTTTTAGTCCCATACATTGTCCCTATACACACAAACACACAATCACCATCTATATGGTACATATCTCTGGACGATGGGGTCTGCGTGTGATAGCAGCCGCTAAAAATAGTCCACAGCATTGACGTTATAGGGAGAGATTGGATTGAATTGTATTGGCACATGTATTTATGCTTCGTTGCATTCCAAGGGCACTGGCACTGTCGTCGATAAAGGGTCCACACACACGTCACAGTGGGATGCAGCCGGTGGATTTAGGTCACCAAACAATATTTGCGCCACTGTGCCCAACTTTGATTGCAACAATAAACAAGCGCAGCAGCAGCGGCGACGGCGGCAGCAGTAAAAAGAAGCTAAATCAAGAACGGCAAATAAGAAAAACTAATAGAAAATATGCATTGTAACGAAACGTAAACAGGCGATAGTGCAAAGAGTTTATAAACAATTTTATTTGCTCTCTTTTTCCATCTCCCTCTCACTCTCAGCCCCGTAATCAGTTGTAGGAAAACTGCAGGCATTTTTTTTAATCAAAAGAGAGAAATTCCTTGACTTCTCTAATGATCAGATTGTGATCTTAAATAGAAAATGGGAAAAATAACAAATAAATAAGTATTAGAGATAATTAAACTAAATTGAAGTCCTACCCCTATCACAAATCTTAAGTTTATCAATAACTCTAATAAATATTAAATAACAAATGTTCTTAAACCCTAATAACCTCGTAAGGAATCAAAAATATTCGTATTTCCTAATTTAAAAATACTTTTCTTTCACAAATACCAATTATATTCTTTTATATCCATTTTTACTTGTAAAAAATATGTTTAAAATAGAATTTATTTTTATAAAATCAACAAAAGCTACCCATAAACTTAAAAACCTTTTCGAAAACCCACTTTTAAAGGAAACATTTCAAAAAGGTTTATTACAAACTTTGAAAAAGCACTACTCCTAGCATCTTGAACATACCATTCCCTATTTCAATTCAAAAACCCCTTTAAAAAAAAACATAAAAAATTCAAATCCCCCCTGAGAAACTATTTGCTCATGCGCAATATCCGGATAAAGATAAGAACCCAAAGATATGTACATTAGGTGGGAGAGGAAGCGATGTCAAGGCTGCGTCACACATCGGAAATAGACATCAGCCACGATTTTGGCGGGCATAAATATGCTATTTGCGCTTTCAGTTACCACAATTACTCCAACAGGCTGATCAAATATTGATAGACTTGAGGACCCCGCCATGTGAGCTCACTACGTCACGGCTGACGACGTTTCCCGTTCCCGGTGGGGGAGTTATTTCGGAGGGGAAGAACCTCCTCAGCAAAAGACCTCACGTAAACCTCCATGATGTAGGCATGATAAGGTATGCGGCGTGGCCCAGACATTGTTGATGGTGCTGGGAACTTTCCTTTCGCATCGATAACAAGATAACAAATAAATTGTATTAATTATTATATTTATGAATCAAGAACCTCCACAACTCACTCACCTGAGGCGTCGCAATGCAGTAGAAGTCGAAACTGGATCCCAAACTGTTAAGCTTTTGCCGGTGGCGCGCCAAAAAAAAGCTTAAACCGAGTGATTTTCAAACTGGAAACTTTGTTGAACAAATTCCCAGGTAACTGGTTTCCTTCGCTCAAAATACAATACAATTTAGAAGACTTCAATACCTTTTACATACATAAATTTATATTATGTATTATCAAATTTCTTAGAGAAATAATAAATAAACTTATCTGTTTAAAGAGGAATTGAAAATGTATAATTAATCGTATGTAAATACTGAAGTAAGTCTGCCCTTCCTAAACTTGGTATTCCATGTAAATCTGTTTTGACACTGGAAATATCAAAACTTTAATTGTAAAGTCTACAAATAATGGTTCGGGTTTTATTAATCTACTGTTGGGGAATGATAATTTCAGATCCTATTCGTACGCAGATAATCCTCATCGTCATCGCCATCGGCATCTTCCACCACGCTATACGAACTCTTGCCAACGCCATCCTTGGCCAGATGAGTCTCGAAGAACTCCTCGACGGTGTCTGTATTCCACTTGGTGATGGACAGCGTCTCCTGGACCTTGCCGCTGGCATCCAGCAGCTTGACCACGGGATCCAAGCCCCTCACATATTTAATCTGCAGATTGGGGAACTTGGCGGGCCGGCCGCTTTGGATAAAGGCCTGAATCTGTGGATAGGCACGGAATTTGCAGGTGCACACCTCCAAAATGGCCTTGGCATAAGTACGCTGGGCTGCCGGCTGCTGATCCAAAGTACAGCATTGCTTGCAATGGGGTCTAAATATAGAGAAATTCCAGAGAATCAGTATTTAGCTATTATCAGCAGTATTATTAAACCCACTTGATTGTTTCCAAGCCGAAATCATCCAATTTATCGCAACTGGAGCACATTAATTGGGTATTTATAAAGCCCAGTTCCCGGCAGTCGGCGGCCGTCATCTCTGCATGAATTTGCTGGCACTACGTAAGGGGAAAATTAGTAAGTTGTAGATGCTTAGGATCTCCCTAACTCACACTTAAGGCCAGCACAAGAAAGACCACAAATCTCAGCATATTTGGGGCTAAATTCTAATTAAATTTACTACGTCCACGTCGTGTTTACAATTTTTCCCAAACTAGCGATGGGCGCTTTCGCTTATCGAATATGCTATCGACTGCAAGCGGTTGCTATCGGTACGAGCAGAGTTCTTGGCGCGCTTGAATGCTTACTCCTATTAAATAAATAAATAAATAAACTCAAAAAACTGGCTACGTTTTAATTCGAAATTGGTGCACATTTCTTAATTAAAATAAAATAAAATTATCAAACATCTGTCGTGTCGTGCTGATAGTTCGTGTTGCCACGGTCACGCACATCCCCACCATCGCTAGCGATTCCCTTCAGTTTGCCATCGCCAGCCAGAAAACGAAAATTTATTTGTTGGTGCAATTGTTTTTTCGCTTCGCTCGCGAAGTTAGCAACCAGTTTTAATTAATCTTAATTCCATACAGTATAACAAACACGAATCAACTGCAGTATTCCCTGTGCGATTGTTTTGGCCACAACACAAATACACAAATTGAATAAATCAATAAAACGGAAACTGTAACGTGAGAGAAGAGAGCGCTGCGCAGAAGGAGAAAAGCAAACGCAAACGACCAACGCATAGAAGAAAACAAGGTGAATAAATAGAACATGGCACGGAAAAGGCAAAATAGAATATCAATTCGAATCAAAATCGAAACAGAAATAGAAAAAAGGGCCGAAAACGAAAGGGGGAGGAGGAACTCTAACGTTAACAGGAGTTGCTCCAGGCGAAGAGTCCTGGCTTTCTATCTCTTTCGCCCTCTCTCCCAGTGCGTGTGTGTGTGTGTGTGTGTGTACATGTGTTTATGTTTTGTTTAGCAAATTAATAAACTTAATTCTGCTGGGGTTTCGCCACTCAGGTGCTAAAAAAAAAAGTGAACACTCTGATAAGTTGGGGGCTGTTTGTGTGCACTTGTTTATTTAATTCATATTTACACAAGTAAATTAATTCATTTGCCCTTGTACAATAACAACAAGCTGGCTGCTGGAAACTTGTTCTAAGTTGCAGTAGTTTTTTGTCGTCTCGCTCTCTCTCTCTTTCCTCCTTCTCGTTCTCTATCCCCACAATACCAATGCAGTTTTTCATTCAATGCCTGAGAATCCAGGAAATCGCCCCTTGAGACCTTCATTCATCCATTCCGTTCCGTTCTGTTCTGTCTCTCCCCATCTTCCATGTCCACCTCACCTCCCTCCCTCCCTCCCTCTTTCGGATGCATCTTCATCTGTATCTTTTGTGGTCCCGGTCCCGTTTGACTGGTTTCCTCTTCTTATTTTTACCCTCCGTCATTCGTGTGTCTCCCGTCTCCCTCTGGCACACACCTGCTGCACGGCAGCTGGTCCACGCGCTCGAATTTCTTATCAACGAACTCGGCACTGAAATTTTAAACCTAAAAACGAAAACCTGGCCTAAACACCAACTGCGTTGTTATTTTTTTTCCTCGGCAATTTGCTAATTTCCAACGCCTTTTGTTGCGACGGCCCTGTTGCTTTCTCCCTCGCAACTTCATCCTACTCCCTCTCCCACACAAGCACACATGGGCATTGCAGTGGAACCTCGCTATGATTCCTTGATTTAAAATGCTGAAATTATTGTTTGTAAAAAAATGTTACAAGAAAACTTAAACTTAAAAAATTAAATGTAGTAATTTTTGTTTAAATTTAATATTTTATTGTTCAATAAATAACTCCCTATTGATGGCTTTACTGTAAAACCGTACAATTTTGCAATATTTCAAATACCCCAACATCTGACTCACTCGCGCTGTTTTAGCTATAATTACTTGATGGCTCCACTTGTGTTCCACACTTGTGGATGGCATTCGTCACCTTTATCAATTGGTTTTACACTTTTTTAAAGTATATCCACTTGTGTTCCACATTTGTGGATGGCATTCGTCACCTTTATCAATTGGTTTTTCACTTTTTTTCAGCACTAATCATCATTCGTTCGGTTTCCCTTTCGCCGAGGGCACTCTTTGATAAGCCCCCAGGTGCCCATTGAGCTCGTTTGGCGTCTATTAGCTCATTATTCAAGCTTACGTCCGCTCGCCCACACGAAAACTAGAAAGAAACAAAAAAAATAGTAGAGCAAACGCACTTACACTTGCAGAAATTGGGCACAATTCAAGCACTCTTCTTGATTGGCCGCAATTCTCGTTCCTTTTCTTCTCAGTTTCCATTTCAATTGACCGAAAGGTCAACTTAATTGCATTTGTGCGTTGCTGCTGTCTGTCTTTAGCTGTCTTCCTTCTCACTCTTGTGCCATTTCAGCTGTCAACTTTCACTCGTGCGTATTGTTGTTGTTATTTTTAGGCGAATGTGTAAAGGTGTGTGTTTGTGTTTGTTTTGGGGATGTGAGGGAGAGAGAAAGACTCTTGTGACTTTGAGTTCTGAAAGTTGAATTGTAACGGTAATGTTTAAGGATTCACACTAGTGACGAAGGCAACAGGATGTTATTTGAGTGACAAATATTTTTAAGGATTGTTTAAGGATTCACACTAGTGACGAAGGCAACAGGATGTTATTTGAGTGACAAATATTTTTACTAAACGTGTAATTTCTTAGTATCAATTCTATTTTCTTTAATTCATCAAAACAAAAGCCTAAAGAACATTTCTTTTATAAAAATATATCTGTGTGTAAATCATCACTATCTTATCTCATTAAAAGTCACAAAAAAAAGTTTATTGTATAGAAAACAATCCAAAGAAATGTTTTCTTTGTTTTGACTTCCAATACTATAGCTTTATAACGATATTGGTATCTATAATATCCAATACTATAGCCTTATAATGATATTAATATCTTTAAAATGATTTCTTTTAATTTATTTCATCTTGTCTCAATTCAAAACTACTTTTTCAAGCCTTTTATAAAATATCTAAATAATAAAAGCTTTTCAAAATTACATTTTATATTTTATATTACATTTCTTATTTACATCAACTATAAATTTCTAAAATTCTACCTTTACCATTCCTAACTAAATTTAAAGCTAGACAGTTTATTGTTAGCATGCTTAACATCGATTATACATTTTTTCTAATTTATTTAAACGTTTAGGATTGCTTAGCAAGAACTTGATAATTAAATATTTAACCAAATAAAAGCATTGCGAAATGGAAAATTTCTGCTGCTTCTTAACAATAAAAATGTGAAACTAACTGAAATATATAACAAATAATTCTTAATCAGCGGCTTCCATAGAAAACGTCTACTTAGGCTGATTAACGCACAGATTTTTGTATGGGTTTTTTAAACGATCAAAGCTAACATCACCGCCAAGACGGAAATCCATTTGTTTATTCATATGCCCACTCAAATTGCAGCTTTTTTAACTAGAAAATACAACAATGGAATTGTTTGTTTCCATTGAAAAACTGTTGATTTAGGTAAAACCATCCATTCGATACTTACGGCTTTTCAAATTAAAGAAAGATGTTTAGGCCACAGAAAATAAATTGCATGATTTAATGTTAAAATATAAATAGTAATCTTTTAGTTGCTCCTTTCTTATAAAATATTCAAACTACATCGAGTATATAACTTCGGAACTTGTACGATTACTTTGACACTTTTTTCGAACCTCTTTCTTATTAGCACTTCTTAGATTAAGTTGATAATTTGTCGTCTAAATTTAATCAAGTACTGTAAACACTGAATTTTTGTGAATTTAAGTGTCTGATCAAGTGAACATTTGGTTAAGTGAGTGTGTAAACCAGACAACAAACAATATATACATAAATATACTCGATAAAAATAATAAAAGCAAACTGTGCAAACACAACAGCCGCTTGAGTTCCGCTCGCGATTCTGGCCAGGTAAATAAACGATGACATTTACTGTTCAAAAATTTATGAAATTCGATTTTTCAACTGTTTTCTGTTTCTGTTTCTCTCGTTCTCACTTAGGTCGAGCATAGGTGTTTTGGTTGGTGGGAAGGCGGCGGCTGGCGCGGTGCTTAGGCAGGCAATTAACCCACACAAACCATTTTTGAGTTGAAAATTTAATTGCACTTCGTTTTTGTTTTGCAGCAGCACACCAGCCAGCCAGCTAGTCCGCCTGCCAGCCAAGAATTCCACAGTTTACACTCCACAACAATACACCACAACACACTACTTGTAACATCAGCTCACATTCCAAGTAAAGACTGCCATGAGTTAAAAATCAAGATGCAAGTAGTCCAGGATCTGCTGCTTGTTATCGCTTTAATCGGCGCTTGTTCGCTGCCGCTAACCGCCGCCTGCTCTTCGCGTGCCATTGCCAAGCCGCGGCCAACAGCTGCTACGATCCAGCCGCCGCCGCCGGATAATGTAGAGCTGACCACAACAACACCGAGACCGAATGTAACCTTTCCGATCTACGCCTGTCCGCCAACATTTGATGCCTGGTATTGCCTAAACGATGCCACCTGCTTCACAGTGGAGATACACAACGAAGTCCTATATAATTGCGAGTGCGCCTTGGGTTTTATGGGACCCAGGTGCGAGTACAAGGAGATTGATGGTTCCTACCTGCCAACGAGGAATCGTGTAATGCTAGAGAAGGCCAGCATTGTGAGCGGAGCGACATTGGCCCTTCTATTCATGGCCATGTGCTGTGTGGTTTTGTACCTGCGGCACGAGAAGCTGCAGAAGCAGAAGCATGACAGCAGTGCTACAACGACCACGGATGGAGTCTGCGGCTGCCAGAATGAGGGAATGGACGAGGTGGATGGTTTGAAACCGTTGCGACCTGTGCGACGTCCCTTTGGCCCCTGCCGCATCCTAACGCTGGAGGAGGCCCACCAGCATCAAGCGGTGGCCCAATCCAATCGCCCCAACAGGCACTGCAATTAACGAACTGCACTGCCACCTAACGAACAATTTATTTGTTTTCTTTTTTTTATTTGAATGTCTAACATGTCCAACTGTTTTTACTTTTAACCTTTTAACGCAACCATTCTGAAATGACGAATGTAGATTGTAGATTTAAGAGTCCCACACTGACGTGCCTTTACAAAAAAAAATAATTACTTTTGACCAAGAGTATTAACGAACGATTGCTCAGAGAGAGAGAAAAACTAAAAAACGAAAACCTAGAGTTAATGCAATGCAATTTTGGCAGTATGCCGATCATTTATTTATTATACACCTAACTTTATTAAACGCCGCGTGAACTATTAACGTTAATAAAATCGAAAAACTAAAAAGCAATGAAATTACTTGTTTTATACCATATTTTAAATATATTTTAGAGGTTTTGCAATAATTTCCGCTGCGTGCTTGCCAATGAATACTTGCCGAGATATAAACCGATAATCAGATGTTGACCCAAAAATGGCCAAAAACCAAGCTTAAAATAATTAATTCTTGGTTTAAAAAGTGTGTAAGAAAGAAACTAAACCATCAGTTCTTTTCCATGACTTTATCTCATGTCAAATAAATATATTTTAAGTTTTTACTAACATAATTTAAACAACTCGCTCATAAAATCGTTTCTCTCCATTCTTCTTGCAGCCATGCCGCACAACAACCAGCCATCGCCCGGGGACGATCAATTGGGTCCCCCCAAGGCGGATTTCAGCGCACCTCCGCCGTACGAGGCTAACGCGGTCAATGGCCAGCAGGTGGTACTGCCGGCTCAGATGCCCTCACTGGCCTTGGCCACGCCCGAACCCGGCCAGATGCAGATTCCGATGCAGATGCAAGTGCAGCTGCCGGGCCAGCCGGAGATGATCAACGGACAATTGCCGCAGGAGCTGCATGGGAAGCTGCCCACATACGAGGAGGTCCAGATGGAGAAGTCCCTGAACGGAGAGCTGCCGCCCGCCTTTCTGACATTGCCCTCGTCACAGCAGTTGCCGCCGCCGCCGAATCCTCTGCTGCCGCCGAATCCGCTGCGCGACGGTGCCGCAGCCGTGCGATCCGCTCAGCCGGCGCTGACATTTATAGCCATCGATGCCAGCGATCCGGAGAACAGCCTCTCCACCACGGACAACTTGCTGGGAACGGACATTATGTTCATAACGGCATTCATTGTGGCGTTCCTGTTCAACTGGATCGGCTTCCTGATGCTCACCTGTTTCTGTCACACAATCGCCGCCCGGTATGGAGCCCTCTCCGGCTTCGGATTATCGCTGGCCAAGTGGACGCTAATTGTGAAGCATTCAACGGACTTGGCATCGCATGAGAACTCCTGGCTATGGTGGCTAATCTGTGCTTTTGGCTTCCTAATCAGCATACGCGCCCTTATCCAGTATGTGAGCATCAAGCGATCGTGGCGCCTGCTCTCCGCCTCGGCCCAGGAGCGTCTGCTATTCTTTTATTAGGTGCGGCTTTCCAGAGCGGCTGCCATATGTAAATACGTCGAGGGCGGCTCTAGGAAGCTCCGAATCTAAACCGATCCCAGAAGGTCCCTAGAAATCCCTAGAAACGGCACACAAAAAAAAAACACTAAACCCAAAATCAATGCGAGCTATACAATTTGAAGAAAGAAAACATTAGGTGTGTGGAGGAATGTGATTGATTAAATGTATTAAGAAGAAAAGATTTGTTTTCAAATTCACAATTTTAGCATATTTAAATGGAATTGTTATCCATTAGAATTTATGTAATGGTAGGTCGAAGGACCTACCTCATTTGTATTTCTAGAAAGTCAGTGTATTAGAATTCTTTTGGCACATTTTCCAGAGTCTTTTTGTAATCCTTTCCTTTTAGACATCTAAGCTAAGCAATGGCTTTGAGAGTTTTCCGAAGCATGTCGTATTTTTGGGTTAGTGTTTTTCTCTAGTTACTATTGTTTAATAGCGCAACTTAGTCCACAAGTCCGGCAAAACTGTAGCATAAATAACGTTAACTAAATGTGTGTTGAATGGTGGAGAAGAGATTTTCTTCGCCAGCACCGCCCCAAATCTATTCTAATTGTAAATGTATGTGAATGTGTATGGTTAAATCTATCACTTTTAGTAGACGCCCCCATCCCAAGTCACACCCTTTGCACTTGAAACAAAGACACAAAACAAACACCAAAAAAAAAACAAAACAAAACAAAACATAAACATGGATTGAGAAGTAATGAAAGGTCGTAGGAGAAAGATATGCCACACACATATTTTTATTGTTGAACCTCCTACCCTTACGCTGTGGTACTTAATTAATTAACTACACAAAAGCCAGCAGTAATACACAAAATGGAAAGAAAAAACACAACTATTGCTAGTACATATGATTATTGCCTATTATAACGTTTATAATTAATATGTTTAATCCCTTTGTATGTAAATCAAATCGATGCATAATGCATTGCAAAAGGGCGCAGAGATCTGCGTCAGTTTTACGAAAATTAAATAAAATCGAATGATGCCATTCAGCAAATGTATTGAGTTTTTATTTTATTTTTTAATTTAAAAGGGAATATATTAAAACATGAAGATAATGAAAACATTTCTAATTAATATATAAATAATATATAATTCTAATAACAAAATTGGAATGGAATTCCAAACACCACAACACTGCTTGTAACATCAGCTCACATTCCAAATCAAAATTAAAATTAAAAAAAATTAAAAATCAAGATGCAAGTAGTCCAGGATATTTTGCTTATTATCGCTTTAATCGGCCTTTGTTCGCTGCCGCTAACCGCCGCCTGTTCGCGTGCTATTGACAAGAATCGGCCAACAGAGCTGACCACAAGACCGAATGTAACCTTTCCGACCTACCCATGTCCGCCACCATATGATGCCGAGTATTGCCTAAACGGTGCCAAATGCTTCGCAGTGGTACTAGTCAACGAAGTCCAATATAATTGCGAGTGCGCCTTGGGTTTTTGGGGACACAAGTGCGAGAACAAGGAGGTTGATGGTTCCTACCTGACGAAGAATGGTGCAATGCGGGAGAAGGCCAGCATTGGGAGCGGAGCGACATTGGCCCTTCTATTCATGGCCATGTATATATAGGTTTTATTTTTTAATTTTACCAAAATGATAAATAATCAAAATTTGAGGTGCAAAAATATACAAAATTCGGCGTGCCGAGATGATTTATTTTATAAATAAATAACCATGTTAACAATAGCTTTATAGAAAGAAATTCATTAACTTTTATTTTATTTTGTAATATTTTAAATTTCTATAATAGAAACATAATCCCTAAGTATCATAAGAAATAGGAAGGACTTCCCCAGTGATGACTCAAGTTGAGATTTTCCGTTTTTAAAATACTGTTCAATTACAGTTGATATTATATATTAAATTATTTTAAAGTGAATACATTTTTTTTAGCACATATTCATTTAAACGTAGTTATTTTTCATGCCAAATAATAAATAAATAAAAAACAAGAAAGGAAGCTAACTTCGGCTCACCGAAGTTTATATACCCTTGCAGAACTTTAACAAAAAATTTAAAACCGAAAATCTGGAATAATTATTAGTTGCCAAATCTCAAGTTTGATGAAAATGGTTTGAAAATCGGCTAAGTTATGGGTTTTTTTTTATTTTCCTGATTGTTCCTATGGAAGCTATAGGATATAGTCGACCGATTCTCACGAAATTAAAACCAAAATTCTGAAATAATATAAGATGGCTAAACGTTTGGTGAAAATATCTTGAAAACTGACAAAGTTATGGTTTTTTCGTTAATTTTCCTGATTGTTCCTATGGAATTAAATTAAAACCGAAATTCAGAAATAGTAAAAAACGGCTAAATACCAACTTTGATGAAAATATGTTGAAAACTGACAAAGTTAAATTTTTTTACTAAAAATTTTTCGATTGTTCCTATGGCAGCTATATGATATAGTCGTCCGATCCGGCTCGTTCCGACATATATACGAGTGAGAGTATATAGAAGACTAACTACAAAGTTTCATTCAGATAGCTTTAAAACTGAGGGACTAGTTTGCGTAGAAACGGACAGACGGACAGACGGACAGACGGACATGGCTAGATCGACTCGGCTGTTGATCCTGATCAAGAATATATATACTTTATAGGGTCGGAGAGGTCTCCTTCACTGCGTTGCAAACTTCTGACTGAAATTATAATACCCTGCAAGGGTATAATAATTCATAAAATTCATCGCATCCTTTTGTATTCCCATCTCTAAGCATTCGATAATTTCGTGTGGTCACTCGTCATACTGCCACCACTAGTCATTCGATTTTTTTCTCTCGCTCGGATCGTTGGTGCACAGAAAATATTGCTAAAATTTTCAACAAAAGAGCCCTTGTAAAAGTTGATTAACAATAGTAACAGCAGCCCAGGAAGGCAGTAATTGACAAACCGCCGTTGCTTCACGTAAGTTTCCAGCAAAATCAAACGTTTTTCTGTAGTTCCTTTTGTGCAATGGTGATGGCTGTGAAAAAACCTTTGTGTGTGTATCTGTTGGCGAACATTTTTTTTTGAACGCTTGCCCTGGGCGCTTAAAATAGTAATTATTGATTTTTACCGGGCCTTCCGAGCGATACAGTAACGAGATAATAGCTTAATTGTTCATTTACGAGCCCCTGATTGCCCATTTTCGTGATATTCCTTGATTAACGGAGGGGTCTGTAACTTCAAGGAGCTGGTACAGCCTTGACTTTTGCATATTTATGAGGGCATATTGTGTAATTAATGAGGTTTTACTATTTTTATCGCTGGATAATTTGATTTTTCGTAGTTTTTCTTCCCGCTATCCCCCTCTCCCTCTAGAGCATGGTGCCCGGCCGGCTTTCTGACTCAATCAATTGCATATACACACGCACACAGCCAGCTCTACGTCTGGCCGCCATCTTGTATTTGTTTCGCTTTGTCGGCAAATTCTATATATTTTGTACGATTGTTGTTCTTGTATTCGGTAAATAATAACATTTAATGCAAATGACCTCCACCGGCAACCAGTTTTTTATTGTAAATTCAGCTGACTAAGCGCCAAAAATGTTCCCATTTCTTTTTTGTTTTTTTTTTTGTTACCCCCATCTATCGCTCTCTTCGCGTGTGCTTCAGTGTGTATGTATGTATGTGTTTGCAGCAGTGTGTATACGCACGCTGTTTTTGTTGGGGTTAGAATTCTCAAGTGAAAATAACCATAAATCATCGTAACTAACACATAAAATAATTACTAACAAAAAATAATTACACATATTTTTTGACCGCTTGCATTTCAAAATTTGTTTCGTCTTGTTTTGTGCCGTTTTTTTATTTTCAGCTTGTTTTTAAGTAATTTGCTCGCTTTCAAACAAAATCCTTCACCTAAAAAAAAGTATCCCACTCTCCTAAAAAACCCATCAAAATTATGGTCAGGTATGCACATTCACCATCCCCCAAATCCTGAATTTTTGAATATAATCCAGTTCCAACATTGCGTTTATTGATCTTTCCTAAAGAGTTAACATTATTAATTGTTCATTTTCCCTTTACAGCGTCAAGATCATCAAAAATCCGCAACAGAATCGTCCAGCTAACGTCAACGGCAACAGTATGGCATTCCGTGGTAACCAGAACCGTAATCGCAACTTTGGCGGCGGAAATAACAACTATGGAGGACCTATGGGCACCAATCGAATGGGCGGCATGAACATGTCACCGTGGGAGTCCCAGAATCCCGGTGGCGGCGGCCAATTTGGCAACAATATGCGCCAGGGCGGTGGCCAGATGAATGCCCAGGCCATCAATTTGGCCAACAATCTGCTGAACAATCTCTTCCGCAACCAGAATCCACCATCGCTCCTCGACTTGCCTCGCGGCGGCGGTGGCGGCATGGGAAATCGTAATCAGCGCGGTGGCCCGGTATGTACAAATCTTTAAATTATATTTATATTAAGTTGATATTGCCAACAGATATTTATAATCCTTATTTATTTTAATTATTAGTATTTTCTTGGGATTCGTGTGAGTGACGAATCGGTTTTCTGGAGTGGAGTTGCAAGGGAAAGAGAGATTTGGAAGTGTAGCACATATAAAGTTCTAATTTTCTGACTTATTAAAGATTATGTGATATCTAAGGGTAAATGACTGATAAAATGCTGTCCAGTCTGATTTTTCTACATTTTGTTAATATATTTACATAAAAAGCGAGCCAAAGAAGCATGCTGATGCCACACAGAGTCACATAAACTGTGTTTTCTCTTGAATTTTAACTTTGTATAAAATAAAGCTTATATTTAAAGCTAATATTTAAAAGAAAATATTACATTTCCCTTGAACTCCACTAAAGAACCACCTACGCTTTTGTTTATTACATTTTAACATTGATTAGTTTTGTTATATTGCCAAACTTGTAGCTAATGCTTTTCCTTTGAGAGATAAAAACCAAAACAGAACCAAAATCTAAACCGTAGCTTGTAGTTTATTTACTAAAAATAAAACCAACAAATAGAGAAGTGAAAATTTAACCAAATTTTTTGTTTGTTTGATATTGTTTAAAAGAAATGAGAATTGTGCAGTATTTGTGTCTAAGGTTAAAAAGGTTGTAAAGGTTTTCCATATAAAAACGCATTTATTCCATTTAAAATGCAAACAACTTTTGTTTTTAGTTTTGTAGAAACTGCACAACAAAAAAAAGCGAAAAAAACGAAAGATTTTTATACACGAAACAAAGCATTGATAACGATAAAATATGTACCTATTAAAACATGTACCGCCAACACTTGTTCCACTTAACGATGAAAAGAGTATGATGATTGATTGATGATAATGATGATTGATCTCTATATATCAAGATTGAATCATAAGTAATTTATTTACTAGATGTACTTAAGCATTTAATAATTACCAAACATTTTTACTATACCACGAAATTCCACCAAAACCTTCTCTTGGCTGGACCTCGTACTTTCACAGCGCTTTTCTAATTTATCCATTCTCTATTTTTATTCTCTCTTCCAAAACCGAACAAAAAAAAACGCAAAACTCTCAAAATTCGATGCTTTTCAATGCGAATATAATGTTATAAATCGAAAAACTGCATCGTCTCTCGCATATTTCGAATGCAATAATTCCATATTGTTGTATATAATTGCTGTTGTTGCTGTTGCGTGCTGTTGTTGTTGCGGCCGTTGATGTCCCGCCTCTCTCCTCAACGACTATATATAAATCCCACAAATAATAATAAATTCAATTTCAACGGCCAACAATATATGCACATTTTCGAAAATCCAAATAAAATTGAAAAATGCAATGCACACACACAAAACAATATGCCAAACTATATAATATATATATGCGAAATGTCGACCAAAAACGATGCGATGATCTATGATGATTGATTCCCGTGCGACGCCACTGATTGATTGCTCCATTGCTCGATTGCTCGATTGCTCGATTGATATTGATTGCACTCGTTTGTGGCAATTGTCAAATCTGCTCTGCTCTGAAAACCGAAAAACTGAATCCGATCTGGTACTGGTACACTGCTTAATGATGGTGCAACATATATATAAAAAAAAAACAATATTTACAAAATAATATCCATTTCTTTAATGCAAAATATTACATCGCCAATTTCTTCTTCGACGTTCCGTTCCTGCCTCTGATTTCCATTTTCAAATGAACCAAATCACCAATATATATATTTTATTATATATATGTAATACAAAATATATAAAATATGCCACGCGCCGCCACAATGCCAACGACTTGAACCGCATGAAATATATATATGCTATATCTCTATATATATCATCCAACTATTCCCCGTCGACTGATTGGCCGTCGTTACTGCCCCGCTGAATTGACCAAATGAAAAACCCCGAATAAAACTGCATTATACATTTTTATATAATATTTACCAATGTGTAATGATTTCCTTTTATCAAAACCGTTTATAAACTCTGTTCAATTTGATATTTTCGTATCTCACAAAACATTGTAAATGGCCCCAAAATGTGTGCCATATTTCGCAAAATATTGTTTGTAAAACTCGAACTTGAACTCTGAAACCAAAATGCAAATTCATACAATGCCATCTCTTGTCTTTGGCAACATTTAACTAAATATATGTAACTATAAATATAAAAATATTAGATGGTCAGTCGCGGCGGCGGTGCCGGCAATCGTCTCAATAACCGTCGTGGCCAGGGAGGCTTCCAAAATCGTGGCGCCACTGGTGGTGCTGGTGGGCCCAAGCCCCCGCAAAAGCAGGGCGGCGGCGGTATTCGCAAGCAAAATGCTTTTGATCGTGCCAAGAAACTTTTGGCTAAAAATGCCAACCAAAATAAAAAGAAGGAACCTACTCCTGGCGAAAAGAAAATCGAGAGGTAAGACTTACAACTACAACAATTTTTCCGAAACCAAAAACGAATACATTTTTTTTGCTGCTACCCCCCAAAAACAACAAATCGAAAGATTCATTTCTTTCACCAAAAAAAAAAACACAAAAATTTAACCAATCTCAGCAGCAATAATATATATATATTTAATTTAAATCGTTTTACTTAAGTACTTAGGAATTGGAATTTCTCTAATTGCGTCTCCTCATATATTTACTTAGCATTAGTTATTCTTTAGGGATATTTACTACTATGTTAGTGTGTGTTTTCGGGCAGATCCACGCCTTGAATTCAAAGGGGGAAATATATATATTTTAACATAAATTAATTTGTGTTTCCAACTGTCTTTAATTACATTTTTTATATATATAAAATGCATTATTTGAATTAAAACCATTTAGCAAATCACATTGTAAATTAAAGAGTGCGGGCTTCACTTTTGCGTTTTGTGTGCCTTTTAAACTTGTTTTTTTTAAGGCTTTAAAATTAAAAAGGGGAGATTACAAATTAATTAATTAATTAATTTGGTTATAATCGTATTATGGCATTAAATTGTAAAGCCTTTAATTATAAAACAATAATTTGATTTTATTAAGACTGGAATCTCCCCTTTTTAATTGAAATATCATCCCATTCATGTTCAAGTCAATTCATTTATTGATAATATTTTAATCATACATATTTAAGTACTATTCAGAGCCAGAAATATGCTGTAAATATTTAATTTAATTTTTTATTAATAATAAAATTTTAAATGCTTTTTCGAATCATGATGAGTGTTTACCCTATTTACAGCATATTTCTCTCTCTCAAATCATTCACATTTAACATAACGCATCCTCATAGCTAAATAATAATAATTTATATATACTCACTTGTACTGTACGTATCATAAGTATAATTCGCCTTGCGAACAACTCTCTTTTTCCCTCTAATCTTGTATTATTTCTATAGAGCCAGAGCGCAGACGCATCTCCTTTTCCGCTGCCATTTTTAAGATCTCTCACTAATTTCCTTTTAATTTTTTATTCCTTTTCCTCCACATTATAATGATTGAACTTAATAGCCCCACCAAGGAGTCGCCGTACGCTAGTGTGCCGAACGACATGTTCTATTGTCATCTGTGCAAGAAGCATATGTGGGACGCCAACTCGTTCGAGAACCACATCAAGGGCCGCACTCATCTGATGATGCGCGAGGGCATCGAGGAGAGCTACCGCCTCAAGGCCAATATGATCCGTCAGGAGGCCAAGATCGCCGAGCAGCTCAAGTCCATTGAGTTTGATCGCCTCAAGCGCATGGGCAAGAGCAAGCAGCGCCAGCTGGACTACTGCACCATGTGCGATCTCAACTTCCATGGCCACATCTCGACGCATCGCAAGTCGGAGGGTCACTTGCAGCTGAAGAAGTTCTTGCATCCCAAGTGCATTGAGTGCAACAAGGAGTTCGCCACCCGTATCGACTACGACACTCATTTGCTGTCCGCCGAGCATCTGAAGAAGGCAGCCGAGAGCAACACCAAGGTGGGAGAGCGCAAGCGCCAGACTCTGCCCATCAGCACCGAGGAGGAGGAGACCCGGGATCTCCGCCTGCCCCAGAAGCGCAAGAAGAAGCCGGTGAAGAAGGAGGGCGAGGCTGGTGCCGATGCCGAGGCTGGCGTTAAGAAGGAAGGCGGCGATGGTGAAGCAGCCGAGGGCGAGGAAGGTGAAGGCGATGAGGCCAAGGAGGGTGAAGAGAACGCCGATGAGACCAAGGAGGGCGAGGAGGACGGCCTGGAGGAAGAGGAGGTGGCCCTGCCTGTGGATCCCGAGGATTGCATCCTTGACTTTTCCGATGGCGATGAGATCCCCAGCGAGGTGGACACCCGTCTGCCCAAGTACAACTGGCAGCGCGCCGTTGGCCCCGGCCTGGTCTCCAAGCTGGAGTGCTACGAGTGCTCGGTGTGCAGCAAGTTCTTCGACACGGAGGTCACCGCCGAGATTCATACTCGCACGGCCACTCATCATCGCAACTTCTTGAAGTTCATCAACGAGAAGTCGAGCGACACGAAGATTGCCCAGAAGCGTGCCGCCGCAGCCATCGAGGAGAATGAGCGCAAGAAGCGAAAGATCGAGGAGACTGAGACTCCGGCCGCCGAGAGCACTACTGCCGAGGAGGAGACCGCCGAAGGAGCCGAGGGTGAGCTGTACGATCCTTCCGAGGCCACTGGCGACGATGATGATGTTGAGATGGCCGAGGACAATGCCGATGGCGAGGCCGCCGGTGAGGAGGAGGCCGAAGGTGAGGGTGAGGAGGATGCCGGCCAGGACAATGGCGAGGAGGAAATGGAGGCCCAGGAAGAGGAAGAACAGGAGGCCGAAGCTGAAGCCGAACCGGAGCCAACACCAGAGCCAACTCCCGTCGCCGCCAAGCCAGCTGCAGTGACCAAGACCCCGACCAAGGCTGCAGCTGCTGCTGCCGCCACCGCCGCCGCCGCAGCTGCCACACCTCCTGCAGCGACGCCCGCTGCCGATGCTTCCCCCTCGCCGGCCAAGAAGGCAACGCCCGCCCGAGCCGCCGCCGGGCCAAAGGCCACGCCGCAGCGACAACGTGCCCGCGGTCGCTACAATCGCTACTAATTTAGAGTCGAAACATGAAACGGCGTCGTAACAACGTAATTTAAACATAAAATAAAACAAATTCTACGCAAGATTTATACAAAAATACACATACACATACACAACATGCCCAGGAAGAGGGAGATTGTCGATCAATCCAATCTCTTTCTGTCCACAATCTGACATTTGCATCCCGATTTGCATAGAAAACAAACAAGAAAACAACATGAAACCTTACGCAATCGTCGTCCAGCGATGAGACAGATGAATATATTGTAATCCAAGACGATTCTTGACAAGGGAGGAGGGGACAAAACACAACACAACAAAAAACTTGATTGAATAAGATTTCCATACCAACTAAACTGAGCACAAGCCACAATTTTAAAGCCAATTCCAAGTTCTCCTCCCAGCACTGAATCCCACTTTAACACAGACACACCAGCCAACCATTCAACTTATGTAATCATATAAATTTAAATAAAATAAACAATGAAACAAAACGTACTTGTAAAACAAATGTAAAGATGTGTTCTAATTTGGTTTAAGGGGCTGATAAACTAAGAAAACAAAAATAAACTTTCCATAAACACTTTATTTTACATACACAAATATGCAGATATATAAATTAAATGCTAAAAATCGCCATTTGGATTCTGAGATTATGTGAGCTGAGCATGTGTGGGGAAAGCTTGATATGGTAATACAAGTTAGGTTATATTATATACAGCTTAAGGGACTAGGAGACGCTTGTAATCCTCTCTCCCCATTGAGACAGGATCCGCCCTGCGGTTAAGTACTTGGGTGCTGTAGCTTGAGGATCGAGCGGAACGGGGACTCTCAGTTAAAGTCCAGAGTATTGGCCTCCGTCATGGTGGTGCGCATGCGGCTCTGATCGCTTTGGGAGCGACGGAGTCCACCTGGCCGCCAGCCACTACGCCAACGCTTGATGCAGCCCAGCAGGGACCAATTGATGGACTTGGAGCGGCTCAAGACATAGACATAAGGATCCGAGGTGAAATGCAAGGCTGTCAGGACATCGGCAATGAGAAAGAAACGATTCGAAGAGGGCACCCGATTCGGGGCAATGGCCAAGGGGATGGCAATCTGGGTAAAATATTTAAAAGTCATATCACAATTATGAAAAATTATAAAATTGATGTATTTTTCTAGCTCACCATCTGTGGCATCCAGCAGATGACAAAGGAGATGCTAAGGAATGCCATCAACTTGGCAAACTTAATCTCCACCGGTGAGGATTCAGTGGCTGCCATGGTCACGCTAACGCTTTGCCGATAGTGTCTGCTAGGTTGACCCCCGCGATGGCTACCACTTCCTCCACTGCCAGAACTGAGCTGCGTCTGGTACAAAGTGGTGGCGCTGCTGCTCTCTGGATCGATTTGAACGCTGGACTTATCCCTGGACACCAGATCGTAGGTCATATGCCGCTTGGCCGTGCGACTTTTGCCAATCACACAAAGCAAAGTATGGGCCACGAAGAGATTGCAGGCCACAATCACGATGCAGAGGAGGGTGCCTATGAGAAGATCAATAGAGAGCTTATAAGATCAGCTAGGAATGGAATGCAGTATTTTAGGGGTTACCAAAGATCATAAACAGCACTGCATAGGACTTGTTCCATGTTCCCTGGGCATCGCGATAACGTATGCACTTTAGCTGCTCCGGATTGGATTCGTCGATGTAGGCCCCAAAGCCCACAAATGGCAGAAACGTAATGATTACGGCTGCAATTAGTATGCTATTGATGCTTTTCCGTATCAGCTCGTAGGTGATGTGCTGTGGGAGAAATAGAAAACAATCTTTGTTTAGAAATTAGATTAGAAATTATATAAACAAAAATATATTTATAAAATCAATTAAAATTCCTAGCGTTAAAATCATGATGAACATAACAAAAAAGTTACATTATTATATTCATTTTATAGTTTTTATTATAAATTATATATGTTTATTTATTTATATTATATATTATATATGTTTTTTTATTATATATTAATATAAACTGAAATTGTACAAAAACCAACTAAGGAAGGACTTTGGGAAGCCCAAGTTTTTATACCCTTGCAGTTAGATCAAAGGATCAACATTATATTTTTCATAATCAAGTAAAAAATGCCTTAATTTTAAAAAGGGAAAACTGTCATGTGCTAGTTTTTAATGAGATTAATAAATCTGCATAGTAAATCTGCATACTAATTTTTGAAAATTTAATTTTTGTTTGCCAATTTTTGACAATTTTGTCTATTGAACCCCTTATAAAATGTTCAAAAATTAAGTAAGAATTTCCTGCAGTTCATGCAGATCAAGAATATATATGATTTATAGGGTCGAAGATGAGTTTTTCACAGAGTTCTGACTAAAATTAAGAGACCCTTTCAGGGTTTATAAATAGCAGGGAATGTTGATCCTTTGCAACATCATTGTGTTGCCGGCAACAAAAAGTGTTGCGCAACATGTTACTAGCAACATTTTTGTGAGCATTTGGTAATGTTTTATTTATTTTAATATTTTTATATAAGAACATAATGAAACTTGGGAAATAAATTATTTCAAGACAAGCCAAATTTCCTGCTTGCTTATTTTTAACAGTCAACATTTTATAGCGTACATTTAAAAGCCATTTAAATTGATTTCAAATTCACACAAAATTGCATTTTCCATCCCCAATTGTAAGGGTTGTGTCAAGCGATCTAATGACCCTCACAAGGTTTTCCATTTTCATGAGGGTTTAATGGCCCATAGCCATACTTCTATAAACATACCTTGTGGTAAATAAAGGGCCTTGCCAGTGCCATCCACCTTTCGGCAGCCATCACAGCCGCTATACAGCCAGAACTGAGGCCAAAGAACCGCCACACCACATGACCCACACAGTCCAGTCGCATAAAGGACTGATGGACCTCCTCGGAAAGGTTGTACTTCAGCACCGATGTGGTCAGCATACCCAGCAGAGCTAACAGATTATTGGTGGCCAGGCATCTAGAAAAAAACAAAAGTGGGTGGAAATTAGACAGGCACGAAGTACGCCCATAAATTCAGGATGGCTTAAGCTTTATTTCATTTCGGGGCCTCGTAAATGGGATAATAAAAATCTTACACTCCATTAACGCCCAGCCAACATTCTTGGCTCTTTAATAAATAAAGTAGAGGAAAGTCTGTAATAACATTTCGGTTTGCAATTAATTGGCACTTTGATAAGGCGGAACTTTTAATTATACGCGAGAATAGCTCAAAAAGCTGTCCCCATATGGTCGAAACAACTAACCGTTTTGGGCCACTCGAGACGTGATCGGAACATTAAACAATTTCAATTGACTTGCCGTCAGAAAAGCTAAATATATAATTCAGATAATAAATAAAAAAGACATTATAAATATATGGATATCTTTTGTACAAAAAAAATAGGTATTGAGCTATGCCTTAATAATAAACTTTATAAATACTTTATTTTAATGAGTTTATAAAGCAATGTGAGTGGAGAATAAATAATTTAAAAATTAAGTTTAATGTAAAGTATTTTATGGGGAATATTTTTAATAGGTATTTTATAGTCTCTAAAAATTTTTAAGCACTTAAACATATTTATTAATCCCAGCTGGCTTTTCCTATTATAAATATTTTATTAAAATGGCAGTGCTTTTTATAATATTTTAATTTTAATTTAAATTAGTATAAAAATCCTTTTATTTTATTAGAAATTGTGTTAAATTTCCCTAATAATTTGACTTACTAATAATTATTTTACTTTTTACACCCACTTAAATTATATTCCCCCCTAATTAAGCTATAATTAATTAAGCCACATAAACTAAAACTGAAAATACCCAAAAACAAAGACGCCATTTCCCTCGGACACCCTAAGATATATATGCGTCTGTCAATAGTGAGTTTGATTAAGTATTTCCCTTTTATTGGGCTCCATAAAAAATTCCATTTGTGGATGAAATGTTTGTGTATATTCTAGCTTTGATTGTTTTTTTTTTATTCCGTTGACACAGGAAACTCATTTGTCTCGCCCAGCACAGAGATGAGAATATCATGTATATAAGTAAGTTTTTCTCGTAATGAAAGAAAAATAAATAAAAGAGAAATGCGCCGCCTGCCTGGAATAAAAATAAAATGGGGATAGGCGGCTCTTTTGGGTGTGGGATAATCTATGGTGGTTGGGGGGTTTCCCCTTTGCACTTGTTGCTGATGCAAAAACTATTAAAATTTCAGTTTATGGTGCATTTTGCAAACCGAAAACTGTTCATTATACCCCATGAATTGACTTTTCTGAAAATTGCTATGTGAAAGAGAGAGAGAGAGGGGCACCTTGTCGTTGTTGACCTGTTGAGCTCATGTACTTCTAATAGCAAAACTCATTGTTTGCTTTTTGGTTGATGTGAGCAGGGAAATTCATATATTGGCATTTCTATGCCAGTTCCTGGAAAGTGGGTGTGATGTCATTGGGTTGCTTGCCCTGATTTATTGAGTGCCAATCACCGGGGCCCGTTCAATCAATCAAATTACAGATCAAAGGGCTCACAGCTCTCTTTCTCCGCTGAGTGCCAAAAGGAGGCATCACGTTCCGAGTTGGCATTCGGTTTAATTTCTTTTCCAACTCCCTTGATGCCTCAAAATTTCTGCTGTCGATGGCAATTTACGCATATTACGCATACGCAGTGGTGTCTCAGCAGAAAATAAAGGGCAACAAATTGGAATTATGCTCAGTGAAATGGCCTTATGGGAGTTATGTTGATAAATTGCAAATAAATTGTGATAAATATTCTTGGTAAATACTTGGGGGATACGTAAAATGCATTTGATTTAGCAGAAAATCAATGTGAGCTTTAAATAATATTTTTTAAATGATGTGCTTCAATTTAAATAAAGATAGAGTAATGTTTTATGATGTATTTATTTTATTAAAAACTTTATTCTTATTTATCCAATTACTAATATAATTTCAGGCAATTTTATTATCAGGAAAAGTATGTGAATTAAAATTTAGACTTTTTGTCATTTTTAAAATACATATTCTTAATTTAAAAAAATGTTAAATATTTTTCATAAGCCTTAATGTCTTTTGTTTATATTTTTATAATACATAAAAAAAACCTAATGTATTTTTTGTAATATTAAATTTTCTATGCAAAATTTATTCATGAAAATAAATTGCAGTTTTTTTGCTTCTCAAATTGTGAATGTAATTCCCTAAAAAAATATATACATTTATCACTTTTTCAAGCTCCAATCTCCCGTCTTCAGTTACACAGTTAAGCTTTTAATGCATTCGCATTGGTTGCATTCCCACACTAATGATAAAACTGGCCAAAACAGACGCGAATATGGCCGAAATCAGTCAGCTGAAGCACATGGGAAACAAATAATAAATTAACTAAATTCCAATACTGATAAGATACGCAAAAGAAAACCAAACAAAACAATTTAAAACTATGCAAATCGGGGCCCGCATAGGCATATATACATATAATCAATCGAACACTATAGACTGGCCGCTGTTGGGGAGTTGAACAAACTTACATAGCCATGAACTGGCCGCAAACAGTCACAAACATTAAGTGCATAAAATGAGTAGCTAGTTTTACACTAAGAAAAAAATATAGGAAATATAAAATTGAAACTTAAAAGGTGGGATTTTCTGATTAGTAAAACTTGTTCGATTTTTTCAATGAAAGAATTTAAATTCCGTTTTTAAAAGTTATTAATTGTATTGTTAAGGAAGTGGATTTTAGGTTACGTTATTTTAATATTACTTATTTGATTTTTTGGTTGTAAAAAATTTATTTAAAATTAAACAAGTTGCTTGCTATTTTAAGTTTTTTAAATAATAAAGTAACAGAGCGGCAGAATTAACAAACCTTGTACTTGGAGAAACAGATTATTAGTTCTGAATAAATCTTTCCAACTTATTGATACTTTTTTTTAAGCCATTTTCTTTCATTGAGTCATAGCTATTTACGTATTTCCTTTACCCTTTAAAAAGTTACATAATTTATTAAGATCTTATACTATAACATAGAATATAGAAATATGAAACTTTATTTTTGACACAAATGATTTATGGTTAAGAAGAAAAAGCTTACTTTTCTTAGCTGTTTACTCAACTTGGCCACTCTTTAAAAAATATTACAATGCAGTGTCATATCCCCATAATCTATAGGCTAACGAAAATCTCAAGTTAGCTTGTTATTTTAAATCTGTTTAATTATATTAATTACTTTTTTTCGCTGTATAGTTAAACTCACCGCAACATGAGTGTGTATTTGCTGTTTTTGTTGTGCTTTTTGCGCGCCAAAATAATAAGAGCCAGGGAGTTACCGATCACCCCCAGACCCATGACAATAGTGCTGAAGATCAAACGATTCCGATTCGCATAGAGAGCCTTGGTGACAGTGGAGGATGTGCCATTCTGTGGCCTCAGCAGCAGGTCCAGCACCGGTGTGGTAGAGGCTTCCATGATGATAATTACACTTGATTGCAGTTGCAGGTGAAAATGTATCTCTGGTTTAGTTTAGTTTATTTCTTTTTTTTATCTCTCTCTATTTTTTGTTTTTATTTTTTCACAAATGAGCCTGCTGCAGAGACCACATATTGAGTGGCAGCTGGAAACTCGTTTCGATAACCAAATCGGTTGCGTATACTACAATTTTCCTCAAGACACTAAGACACTTAATTAATGATTAGAGCGGTGTTCGACACTGGATTAATCCGACCGATGCGATATATATGGATATATGGATACGATTCGAGTGCGAGGAGCCCGTCTGCAGTCAGCCAGGCGTCGATTTAGAATGACTGTTGCTAGTTCGGCGTCGGCTGCTGCTGCTGCTGCTGCTGCTCGCCGATAGCTCCAAGCTATATAAGCTCTATATAGAAGTGGGGGTGGTGGTGGTTGGGGCCTGCTCTGGGGGCTTTGGCTCCTTGGCCGTCGCTCAACAGTTGGCCACTCGTGCTCGGCTCTGGGATCGGAAGCCAGCGGCTCGTGCGTGCGGCTTCGGTTGCTTCTTCGCTGTTGGTGGTCGGATATAGCGTATATATCTGTATATATGAATATATATATATTTTTTTATACCCCTGTTCCGCACACGAGCACCCTGTGAGCAGCTACCCCATCGAAAATGCACAGCTCGTGCCAGTGCCGGTGAACGTGTGTCGGAACTTTCGGCATAGCAAGACAAATTTTATTGTTTTTATACTCTTAAAAATTGGGGGAACACAAAATCTAAGCATTAAGAAAATAATCATATTTTTTAGGGGGTTCAAAAACGTTTTGAAAAGTTATGAAAGTCAAGGAAAAACGGATTAAAATAATTGACATAAAGAAATAACAAGAAACCTAATATTAAAAAATTGTTTAAAAAATACAGTTTATAAACATTATCGTTATTTTTATAAGTAGGGTACCAATAAGGTTATGAAAACCTTTTAATTTCTATTTTAAAACATTCTTTATAATATTTTATAATTAGATGGAATTAAGATAAAGGGGTTTATTCAGAATATTGAAAATAAACTTATTTAGTGAATCATTGTAAAATCAATGGAATGTATTTTGTTATCACAATTAAAAAAAACCGAGAAATGAATTACTATTAATTGTAGAATAATCTCATAAGTAGTAACTTTTGTTTTTTAATTATGTATTAACAAATAATAGAATCGGAGCTCTCTTATTCACTTCTTAAAAGAGTAACCAAAAAATCTATTAAATAATTAAAGAAATGATTATAATTTTGTTAAAAAGTTAGTTTTATAATTATTTTGAAGAAATAAATATATACCATTTCTGATTATTTCTTTAATAATAAATAATTTGCGTGCTATATTTGTTAACATTTACATAAATTTGGTACTGGTTGAAATTTTCTATTTAAACTCTGGAACTACACAATAAATATTTTAAAGGAAACTTTCTTATAGAATTGTAAACATTTTAAAATAATTATTTATATAATATCTATTACATTTCCCCCTCCTTTCAATAAAAAATAACAAAGAGCATTTTTATATTCATATTACTTTATTTCCTTTCGCAATGCCTTTTGATTAAGCTTTCGGCATTTTCAGCCCAAAATTAACAATTGAAATTTCTTTCCTTTTCGTAATTTTATTTGGTTACCGAATAGTAATTTCAATAAACAATTCCAAAGCCAATTCTTCAAAAGAAAAACAAAACACAGCAAAAAAAAAAAGATTATAGAAGAAAATGAAAGAGCAAAACAAATTATGGATTCATTTCAAATCTATATTGTAAAATAACTGAGAAATTAATTAAGTACATTTTGGATACCAAAGATGAAAGCCTCGCATACTTGCATTTTAAATGGGAAATTATTGATTCCGCAAAAAAAAAAAAACGGAAGCCGGCTATCGACAATGCGGCGGCGATTCATTTTCGGGGTTGGTCTTTGTTGCGGCGACAACGGGGCGTATGAGGAACCTGAAATTAAATGCTACATCTGCCGATGGAATAGAATTAACGAGCCTGCGGCTGAGTGCTGACGTCGTCCTTGTTGGCGCGAAATTAAGGATGAAGTATCTCATCATCCCAGGACCAACAGCCACACTTCATCCCGAAGGTTCCTTCAGACGTCATGCGGCTGTGACTATTTTTAGTTAATTCAGCCGAAAGGCAACAATAAACACAAAATGAAATGCGGAATGTTTCCAACTGAATTTGGGTGTCCCTTTTTCGGAGGAGTGCTGTTCATTTGTCCTTTTTAGGGATATATGGGGGAATTTTTTAAGGGGATTCTTAGGTAGGATTTTTGTGCCTGGAAACATTTTTTTTTAATTCTTTAAAAACTATGAATATTTCATAATAATGTATTAGGGAATTATTTAGTATAATTTGTATTCCTTTAAATATTTAAGACAATTTATTGTGTTATTTCTTTGATTATTTAGTTATAAAGAGAATCATCAAGATTTCATGATAATTTTTTAGGAAAATCTCTACCTTGAGTTTTTATTTGTATTACTTTACCTACTGAATTATTTAAGAACATTAATTGTGGTAATTTTTTGATTATTATTTATAAAAACAAATTGAAAGTATGTAAAATAACAGTCAATATTTATTATAATTAAAAATAAATAGATACTCAAACATTGTGGCCTTTAAAAATATTGATTTATATTATTTTATAAATTTATAAAATTGATCAAATTTATATATATTATTTAACGTAAATAAGTGTCAAAGTAAATATTTATTTTTAACTTTTTTTCAGTTTATATATTTTTATATATATTTTTCAGATCTCCCCAATTTTTGAAGCTGTTTCTGGTCACCTCTATTTCCCTCTCTGCATCCTTGTTATCCCTTAAAAAGGATGTATTTTTGGTGTCTATTAATTGTGTCGGCCTGAAATTGGATGCCCGAAAAACAACGTTGACAGCAGCCCATATATTTCACGTCCTTCCGCTGCGTGGGGTGCTGGGTAGCGACAAATGAAAATTGTACTTTTCTCTTTTTCGGGTTGACTGACCTCTGACTTCTTCCCCCCAGGAGAGTTCGTCCTTTGTACAATACTTTTGCAAAATTAAATGAATAAATAATAACGCACTATTTGCACTCATATTAACGCCGCACTTGGCCAGACATAAAGCGGCTGATTAATGGGGCCAGAATTGTGGCCAACTTATGGGGGGCGGAGTATGAGGTCATGACAACTCACCATTTTGTCGTTTTTCTATATATTTAAACCATAGAGTAACGTTAGTACATACTGTATTTAATTTGGCAAATCAGTGACTATATGTGTACCTACTGAACTTCATGAGACTTGCCGGAACTGCAATATCAATAAAGATAAGGCTGTGAATGCTAGTGACTCTTTCGGTATTCCTTGTAAGTGTCCATGTAAACATAGGAAATATATTTACTCTTTGGAAAGGGGTATCTGGGAAAATGTGCTTAGGATTATATAAATATAATTATAAATAATAATAATATTAATTATAAATAAATATATTTATATTATATATTATGTTAATTATAAATAAATATATTTATATATGATAATAGCATAGCATATTTATATATCATAATCATAATTATTTATACCTATTAGAAATTGAATATTCTTTGCAGAACATAAACTAAGCACAAAAAATACCTTATATTATATTAATTATAAATAAATATATTTATATTATATATTATGTTAATTATAAATAAATATATTTATATATGATAATAGCATAGCATATTTATATACCATAATCATAATTATTTATACCTATTAGAAATTGAATATTCTTTGCAGAACATAAACTAAGCACAAAGGCCTTATTATGAAAAATTTAATTAAAACTTGCTTTAAAATCAAAATCAGACAAAGATCGTGCTTATCCTGATCTTGCTAATATTTAATCCTAGAACTTCTTTGTTTTCTTATATAAAGTGCACTTCCCTCGAACGTAGTCTTTAAGTTTTAATAAATTTCACCATCAGGGCCTATTTCTTTTTTAAATTTCTTAAAAAAATTACTTAAGCATTTTCTGTGCCTAAAAACTATAAGAATTTTGGCCATAGGAACTCTAGTTCAAGATAATTCAAATGGAGTTCCAAAAACCAATGATTTATATATATTTTAAGCATTAAAAAATATTAACAAAACTAAAGTCTTGCTGAAAAAAGAAAATATTCTTTGATATTGAAAGAGTATTGCCTAATTAAGCCCCAATATCAATTGCATTATCAAGGTCTAGCTTCCATCCGACGGCAAGTGCCCTAAATGACTCACTTTCTGCACTCCTGCAGTTGATATATAAAATATATAGCTCAGGGTCGTTTGGGAAATGGTATTGGAAAGACCTTGTGACTTTATTGGGTTTATCAATGAACAGTTATAGACAGTTCCTGATATTTCCCACGTTTTAATGGCCCATTAGAAACAGCAGGAACTTGAGCCCAAGATTAAGTTATTACAAAAAAACAAGTACTTGCTTTGAACCCAGACTTTTTGCCGGACAGTAAGTGCATTTTGCAATGCCTTGAATTTTGCATAACAAACAACGAAATAAACAAACAAGAACTTCAATTGAATGGATCTCGATACTCAAGAGACTCCGAGAATGTTTTTATGGGAGACAGGCGCATACCAAAAACAAAACAAAAAATCTCAATAAGCATCGTTAACAGAATATTAAAAGGCGTCAAAACGAACAATTAAGTAGTAGAGTTTTTGCCGGGTGTCCGAAATTAAGGGGTATTATTATTTCAGACACGCAGAACGACAACGACGCGTGGAAGTCCAAAGGGTAAAAACGCAGAAAGAAAGATTCAACGCGGTGAATAAAAGAAAAACAAATGCAAATTTACACTGTAATTGAAACAAACGACACAAATGCATGTTTAATGTTTTTGTTCTGAGGTATATAAGCTTGTATATAATATATATATTTATTCATGGATGTTTATATATATATAGTTTTATTCGTTTATAGCGTTTTATGCACAGTGTTCTCGTTTTTTCTTTTATAATATTTTAAATTGTGACACAGAATTTTCGTTTAGCATATTTAGGAAACTTTCTTTCAGTATTTCTATATATATATATATTGCACTATATATAAAAGCTCAAGCTGTTAGCTGAGTCAACTACTCTTAGTAATAAACATTTAAAAAATATAAACCAAGCGAATTACTTGGACAATATTATAAACAAAAATTCACTAGCTCATCCTTCATATCCCTCCCACACACTCGCCCATAAACACACATTTGGCTGTAATGTGTGTTAGTTTGGCGAACAATCACAGCAGTCGAAAAAAAATTACATACAAAGACATATAGTACATGGGGAAAAACTAAACAGGAAATCGATTGAAACTAAATTTGGCGTAGTTGCTTCATCATTTGTTGGCGGCCTCTCTAGATGCGACTGCAGAAATTATATAGCAGCAGTTTATCCTCGAAATGATAGACGTTGTTAATGTGCCGCAGCACCCGTCCATCGACCAGGTGCCGGGCATAATGCACAGCCTCCATGCGATCCTTGGACAGGCCCACCTCAATCAACCAGCTGACGAACTCGCTGCCATAGAACACCTTGCGATAGACACGAATGCGCCATCTGAAAAAATATATATAGATATTTTAGTATAAATTTTAGTAGATTTTATTTAAAATAAAACCTAAGACTACCTCAAGCTTAATAAGGAAATGAAATAAAGGCGGTAAAAGTGCTAAAATAAAGTAAAGAAAAAGCTAAGCTTCTAACTGGGAATGCATATCGAAAGCATATGTCGTATATAATATATAGAAAAAATATTATTTAATTAATTTGTCTCTGTTTTCATAGATTTTTTGTCCAATATATCAAATGGCATATCAATTTATAATATTTCAATGCTAAAATATAGATTTATTATTGACTCCCTGCTTAAATATCAATAAAGAATCATTAGTTTCTGATTTAATGAAACAAAATTCACTCGTCATACTTACTTAACTTAAGAAAACATCATTAATTATGCTTATTCCTAATGCTGCTTAAGATTCTAAGGCAAAAAGGGTTTTATTTAAAAAAGAAAAACAACTAAAAACCACTTCCAAAACGGAAACTTTTCTCTAAGCTAAAAACTAGTTACCAAACCCACCTTCTGTCCTTGGCAATATCCTTCTTGCAGTTCTCCAAGTGATGATTGCGGAATTGCTCGCAAATATGCTTGGTTTCCGGACGAACATTCGACCAATGGGGCAGACTTACCACATTGGCTCCATACCTATAAATAAATAAAAGAATTAAATATATAAAAACTATTTAATAACAAGAAATAAGTCCCCAAACTCACCACAACTTGCGCCATAGCTTCACCACAGGCATTAGCAGCTCGCCCATGTCGGTTATAAACACGGCCAGCACAATCAAACCCTGGCCAAAATTGAGGAAGGCATCAAGGAAACTCAGCTCCAAATATATGCCCGACATGCCCTCCATAACCAGCGTCCAAATGGACACAGCCAAACCCACAAACATAGAGCAAAGCAGGATAATCAGCAGGACAGTATGCTTCAGGGTCTGATGTTCATCAGTGTCGCTGGTGTGCTCCAAGGGCTCAAGTCCCCGCCGATTCTGATCCTCATAGCGTTCGATTATGGTCTGACAGCTTTGGCGTGAGGTACTGGGACCGCAGTTAAAGGAGCTGCTGCACATTTGGTTGCGAATTCTGTGGGAAATATTACGAATTAATATAAATATTATATACATTAAAAACCACAACTCACTCTTCTGTACGCGGAGCTGCCTCTATCTTGTCCAGATCCTTGTTGGCCCGCTGACGTGTTCGGTTCAGCAGATCTTCGATGTCCACAACCACTGTGCTTGTAGTTGAGGGCGTAGTCACTGAACCACCGCCGGAACAGCAAGTGCCATTGCCGGAACCACAACCGCCGCCGTTTCCACTTCCTCCAGATGCTGCTCCTGCACTATTTCTGCTGGCTGGCAATCCTGCAGCTGTGGGTATCATTTCATCATCATCCGAAGAGGAGGAATAGGAGGTAGTGCGCACACTCTGCCGTATGGAGGCATGATCCGTTTGGCTTAGCAAATTGGTGGTGGAAATGGTCGAGTGTAGGTCAGATGATTCTGTGGGTATGATTTATAATTTAGTTTATTTTATAATTATTTTCTTAGGTAAACCTACCCGACTCCGGATTGGACAACTCACGTGCATAAGTCATGTACTTTTCATAGCGTTTCTTATAACGCTGATGCAGCACCAAGCAACCCACAGTGACTGTAAATTATTTAGAATTTAATGAATTTAGAGGATAATTAACAAGTAATAAATAAAATAAATAAGGATTTGGAGCTTAAATCAGATTGAAAACTTTACAAGCATCATTTTACGACCTCGCAGACCTAAGAAAGAGCTAAAAAAAACTCTTAAAAAAAGGCCTGCCATTGGTCTTTGAATAACTCTTCAAATGCATTTAGTTTTTCATCATTTTTAGGGTATATCCCTTAATTAAAATTTAATAAATGAAATAAAATCTTACCTATAAAGCACATGACAAGCATAAACACCGAGATGGCTGCCTGGGCATTGCCATACTGAAAGCTGGGATTATGCTTCTCTCCCGACATCACGTTCGAGTCGAAGGCCACCAAAAGGCCCGAAATTAAGGCTGGCACACCCCAGGCAAACACCAACTAAATCCAAAAAATAAATATTTAAATAAGAAAACATTTATAAATGAGTAAATATAAACATTTACCATATAGGGCCATAGTTTCAGCACAAAACACAAGCTTCGACACTGCAGGAAGAGCAGAGAAATGGCCAAAAGACCCGTCCAAAGGCGAGTGCTATAAGTGCCTATGTTGAAGAGGAAAAACTGCAAGTACAAGGGCCAGCGGTGGACATGCTCCATCTTGGACCACAGTATAACGCCTATGCAGCACATGAGCTGTGGAAGAAACGAAAATTAATAAAAGAAAAATCAAAAAACCTCGATGTCTAACCTGCGACAGCACCAGACAAAAGGTAATCCTCTGCGGCATACGCCTAAATCTCTTTGTAACAATCAACAAAGCCAACATACAGCAACAGGCCGCCGCTCCAGCCACGCTAATGTCAAACGAAAAGGCATCCAGTTCATGGAGATAATCCAATGGCTTCAGATTCGTCAGCGAGATCATTTTCGCTGAGATAAACATCAGAGGAGCCGAGATGAATGTGCAAAAAACCATGCTGCGAGCAACCTAAACAAAACGCAGGTAAAGAATATGTAATTAATGAAGGCAACACATTGACTTTCATGCCATTCCCATTGCCACTTACCAATTCCACCTCCATGTTGTACTGTGTGGCAATGACAAAGGCCCCGGGGGCTGCTGGAAAGGTGCCATAGAGAAAGCCAAAGGTGCTCAGCTCTGTAGTGTCATTGAAGTTCTGGCCAGACTGCATAATGTTAACCGTCTGACGGATGACCAGCGGAAGCACAAGTCTGTCGAAGGGAAAGGGAAAGCTCTTTCATTGACTTGCAAAATCAATTGAAATTTAAATGTTTGAAACTTACATCTTAACCAATATGAGAACGCCGGGTAAGAGGAAGCCAGTGCTCTTGCGCTCTGAACCCGTTCCTCCCACGATCTTCAGTCCCAGCAGGAACAAGGCGGTGGCGGAGAAGCTCTGTCCAAGGGTTCGCAGAGTGCTGGACACCATTTCGGGCAGGCCATGGGGAAAGAGGAAGCCACCAGCTACACCCAGCAGGGTCATGAGCAGCAGAGGATTAAAGAACAGCGCCACAATGGTGTTGAAAACCAAAATTGAACGCTCGCCCAGACAGCGATTGCGTTTGGCCATTTGCTCGGCGGGACAGGTTTCCGGACAAAGTGGCGGATTGCGGGTCTAAAAAAGGGATTACAAATTAGTTATTTAATTTGTTGGAATGTTAATTTTCAAATACATACCACATCCTCTTTGTTCCTAACAATCTTGGAGATCTCCATGAGCACCAGACCTATGGGATTCAGTATGGCCAGCGAAATGGGTGCCATTAGGTACAAATAAGAGGCATATTCTGGATGGACATCCTTGTAGAGAGCCATGACTGGAAGTAAATTGAAGGATTAGATAGAAAAATCTTCTCTTTTTGAAACAAAACTCTTAAAGACTTTGTCAAATCGTCTTCTGTAGTTTTATCCCCTCTCTAACTCACCTATGGGATAACCAATAGCAAAATCATTGCTCTGGGTACAGAATATGGCCATTAAACCTCCCCTGGCATAGTTCAAAGGCCTGGCCACCAGCAGGGAGATGATTAAAACCGAGAAAAACACCACTGCCTTGGACACCAGCATGGCCAAAAGGAAACTCCAGTTGACAGCATTCCAGTTAAGCTCCACCAGCGACAGGAAGATCAATGAGGGCAAGGCAAAAGTGCCCACAAAGGTGCCCAATCCTTTGGTTTCCGCATTGCTAATGATCTTGAAGCGGCCGGCAATGTAACTGCAATCAAAAGAGGAGAAAATTAGTCGAGTAATCAGGTTGTTGAGGCGTGTCTCTCTGTCCGGCCACGCCCCCTATTTATTTTAAGTGCAAACAAAGCCGGAAACTCTTAATCGCTGTTTTATGCATATCACCAGAGCCACACGTGATCCCCTGGTAAACCAGTTTCATTTCGGTCTGTCACTTGGCCAATACACAACAACCACGATTTGTAAACTTTATATTCGTGTGCGTTTTATTTATATTTCAGTCACACTTGTTTCTCGTCGCTGCCGCTTAATATATACATATATATATATCGGTTTGCCTGTCGGATTGTCTGGTAATCTGGAGTAGGGTGTACTTCCCCCTCTGGCTGGGACTTGGAACTAGTTGAGCGACCTTTACGTATGACTCAATCGGATTTATTGCAACCTTTTTACGAGCGGGATTTATGGCAAATGTTTTCGATTTTATTGTAGGGAAGTACAATAAAATCTCTTATCTGTTATCTCTGGCAGATGTGCGGGTCATGTATTGTTTAAGTTCATCTTTGGAATTCTGGGGAAAACCATGTGTCAGAGAATATATTTAATGTATGAAGAAGATATGTCTGTAGGAAAGCTCTTTCTTAGGAATGTGAGACACTTGTGAACATTATCTATGTTTGCTAAATTATAGTGTGTAAAAGCAATGCGTTCTTCAAGAGGTTACAAGACATGACTGATAAGGAAGAGGGTCTACATTGAAGTTCAAGTTAAGGTGAGGGTGGAATCTATTTAAATACCCTATAAATACCACAAAGAACTGGTTTTTTATGTTATTTATAGCTTTGAATAATTACAATTAAATAATTAATTATTTAAAGTCTATAAATACAACAGAAAAACTAGCTGTTTTATATAATTTAAAGCTCAAAATAATTATTTTTAATAAATTATTATCCCTTAAACTTCAAAAAAATTAAAAGCTGGCTTTAACATATTTTTTAGCTTTACAAAATGTAAGAAAAGTCTATTCTTAATGACTTTAAATACAAATATATTAAGCTTAAATGAATGAATATATTTTATGGCCCATAATTTCCTCAGACTTTCCAGTTTTAACAGCTGTTTTGGCCTGGCCAAGCCCTGAGACTTTTATAAACAAAAGCTAAAGTAACTGAAAATGTCAAAACAAATATTTCCTTATTTACTTCATTTTATTTGTAGAGCAAAACAAGTGTTCTAGAAAGTCAGTCAAGAGGAACAAAACAGAAATTAGTCAGTTGAAAAAAAAACTAAGACTAGTTGAAATGTATTTATGTTCTTTCAAGTGCAAAGAGAAATCTTAAATGACAAAAAAATAAGAATAATAACAAATTTTAGGAGCTACTTAGTATTAAAAGTTGTTTAAATATAAACATTGAAATCATTTACAAGACAAAGAAACAACTGCCAGCTTCTGGATTAAAATTGTTTACCTTTACAGAGACACTTGCATTTATTACAAACTATTTATAAGCTCTTATCAAGTCTAAAATTTACCCACAAAGAGCACAACAACAATGCCGCAAAGATTCATCATTCAAACAACTGATTAAATATAATTTTCAATCTGATAACAAATCGTAAAAGCTGAATTTAATTGCGTTACGAGCACCACTTAAAACTGGAATTGATGTGCATCTTTGTCGTGTTGTTACCCTATAATTAAAGGGGTGAGAGGAATTTCCATTATTTTTAGATGGATGTTCTCTAATAATACTTGATTTTGAGATTAATATTCTGTAATAATAGATGAAGTAATTGTTTAGTTTATTAATTATTATAATAGTGAGCAATTATAAGAAATGGTCAATGTGATAATTAAGATTTCAAATAAGAGATATGGAAAGTTATCATTTACTATAATTTTTATTATAATTTTATTATAATATTATGCGCAAAATGTATTTAAAAATAAGAACATTTAAAGAACTTAAAGCCTAAGGATGCTTTTTTGAAAATATATTTTATAATGAGTACATTTAGATTTTTTATTATATTATTTTTGTGCTCAAAATAAACCTTATACTTATATTAATTATTTATTTATTTATTAAGGGTTAGGATGCATTGTTTCTTGTTTTGTTTATGTAAAACGTTTGCTTTTAATCCTCAAAATACACCTTAAAATTATATAATTTCCCCATTCTTGTTTTATTTCTGTTGAAAGCTAACTTTTAATGCTCAAAATAAACTTTCAATTAAAGAATTTCCTCCAAAGTTAGGGTATAAGGATGCTACTTTAGAAATATCTTGTTTTTAAATATTCAAATCTAAATTTTAATGAAATAAATTCATTTAAATAAAAGGGTATTTTGTCGTGTTGTTAGTAAATTTCTCACTCAAATTTAATTCAAAAAGTCAGATGCCAACGAACGGGGCGCGAAAAATGTTAAGTAATACATTTAAATGCAGCCGGCTCTTTGTGTGATTATATTCAAGCTGTTGTTATTATTATTATTTACATTATATATTTGATTGAACAGTTGTCAGGGCGGTGTGGGTGCATCTGTCTCTGAGTCTTTTGTTACTTTTGACATGCATATTGGCCCCAGTAATTGGCGGTGATCGGTAGACAGATCGGTAATTGCGATTACATAATCCGCATATATAAGTACAGACCAAATATTGCCTCAGGTGGAGTGGCTTGCTATTGTTGTTCTTAAATGCTAAACACTGTTTGGTGCAAGGTCATTTTAGTAATTGTTTTGTTGATTTTCTATACGTTGTTTTTGTTTTTTGTTGTATATTTTTCTCTCGTTTTCTCGCACTCTCTAAACGTTTTTACGTTTTACTTTCGATTATTGCCCAGTTGGCAATTAAGTTTCGGCTTAGATGCATACATCAAGATTGATATGGCAGCAAAAAAAAAATAATAATTTACATATTGCTACTGCACCCTAAGTAATTATTTTTTAAATTTAATAGGAGACTTCACGGCAATTTCCCAGGAATTAGTTCAGTTTGTGAAATTAAATTTAATTGCTTTTGTTAAATTTATAAAATTCAAAGTCAAGAAAATATGGGAAAATATTAGAAAACCCAAGAAAATCCTAAGAAGTCCCGGTAATAAAAGGTTTGTGAGTTCAAATACTTTGCAGCTGAGTCAATCAATCAATTTATCAGTTAACAACTTTCATGACTAATCGGAAAGTTTGTAATTTATGTAAATAAAACCTTTAATAAAACCGCCACACAAATTTAGCATAACATTTTCTTGCTTTGCATCCGCAATTACACAAAGAATTGCAGCTTTAAATTAAACAAAAAAACAAGGCAATAAAGTTAAGAGCAACAAAATACAGATTCCTTTTTTAATTAAACAATTAAAAAAAATATATATTTAACACTAAAATTAGAGTTCTTTAGAGAGAAATTTTTAAAAGATTTCCCTTTAGAATCACAATTATATCCCACATTTTATTTTTGTTCCATTTCCCTTTGCTGACTCGCAAAAATTTAACCCAAATAAATCTCATATTCCCCATAAATTAGCCTTCCAAAAATAACCCATAAAAAAATTTAATTTCACTGATTTAAGATAATTGTTTAGTGTTTGTGTTTGAAAAACGGCAATTGGAGTACGCACAGACAATGAGACAGCAGTTTGCCGGAAAAGATTATAAAATTCGAGTGTCCATCGATAAGTGGGGCTGAAGAAATAAATCAGAGAAATTGAAATAAAAGGGACAGTGTGCGACATAAGTGTCTGGTGACTGTACGAGTAAGTGTTCAGCCAGTCAAGTCACTTTCCTGGGCAGCACGTCGTCGGTAGCCACTCGAAACTAATAATAGTTGATAGTTGATAAGGTGGAACAAAGCCTGGCCAGAGTTCGAAACACCCTTGGGATGTGCCAATATTGAAATTATATTGCTGAGACTATCAATTGATTAATAATACATCATTTGAGTTGGGAAGTTCATTAAGAAATACATTTAAATGTATATAAGTTTATGTTTTGATTTTAGTTAGATCATATCTCATAGAATTTTATATAATAATCGAAATTAATTCTAGTCCAGAAAGCTTATTATTGTGTTTTATTTTGTACCTAATTGTGGAACTTAAATGGTTATTATTTTCCATTAAAAAAAATAGTTGCTGATGAAAGATAATTGTTGTTATTATAACAAAAACCACCATTTGATGATGCTGGAAAAAAGGAAATTTTACTATATTTTTATTGATTTCTTGTTGCTTTTTTAAGTCTAGTTTAAAGGTTTTTTTCAGGTGTTAATTTAAAGTATAAATATTATTTCCTATAATAAATATATCTGCTTTCCAAAGAAGCTTAGCTTTCCTAATATGATTTATAAATATTAAATAATTAAATATTATACAACAAGGTACAAAAAATATGGCAAATAATGTGCAAAAACTCGTTTAATATTTTTTTATTAATGAATATGAAGACCTACATCTGGTTTTTCTTACTTTTATAATTTATTATTTTTTATTTTGCATTTTAATTATTATTTAATCAATTTTGAGTGTAGGGCTTAAGGTAACTCGACACCAAAATTCCAATAAGTGTGCCATGCACCAATTTATGTGATTTTATGAGCCCTTAAAAACTATTATAAAGTTTTTAATGGCTTGGCAACGATTTCTGATAAACTGGTTTATACTAGAAAGATCTCATTATTCAGCTAATATTCCAATGAAATATTTGCAACCCCCTCAATTGGCATTTAAGGGTGAAATCAAAAAAAAAACCCACTTTACCATATGTGCAAAATCGATACGAAATCCAATAAAGCATGAAGATAAAATACCAACCCGCAAATGATAATGCCGAAGCATTGGACCAGCGCCGGATAGAAGTTGTTCATGGAGACGCCGCCATCGTCGGCGCGTGGCGAGGTGGTGCCATTGGCGGCGGAGGCGGAGGAGGAGGAACTGGAGTTTATGGCCATGACCGTGGCCTCTGTGATGGCTGCCGACAGTCGCTCCTTGGCATAATACATGGCGCTATCCATGGCGTGTGTGTGTGTGTAGGTGGGCAAAAAGGTTAAAGGTTATTATTTGCACGTCATGGCGTTAGGGTGCTCCTCGGGGCAGAGCCAACAGCTGATGGCCGTGACGTCAAAGGGGCAGCTGCAGCTGCTATTGAATTTTCGACTGCCTTGTGGCTGCTACTTTCTTTCTATTATTCGTATTATCTCCACCTTATTTACGCAGTTTTGTTTGCTAATACTTGGCAAAGTTGTTTGTTGCTGTTTTTCTTGTTGTTTTTTATGAGTATTTTTAGCACTCGCGTTTAATGCTCAAAAATGGGTGGAAAAAATCTGCAACGCCCGGCTGGCTGCTTCGTTTTCATCTTCTTCGCGTCGCACATTTCACAATTAGCAGATCCGCCGCGCGCACTCGCTTTGAACAATTACTTCAATTGATTATTAACTTTTACCCGACCGTTTTGTTTTATTTACGCGCTAGAGGTGACAAAAAATCGATTTAAACACCGATACCATGGCTTAGAGGTGAGAAAAAGTAGATTTAAACATCGATAAGTCGATAATCGCATCGATTGCTGTCCATCTCTATCTCTGCTTGGAAACTGGCTAATAAATGGTCACTTTTTTTGCCATTTTTGAACTGGTCACACTTTCTTAAAAAACAGCTGTTTATTAAGAAGAAGAAAATTAGTCATCAAACAAATTGTTAAAAACGAAATTAACTGGGGAAACCCTTTTTGCCTTTAAATTTAAACTTGTGAGCATAAAATCCAATCAAAATGAATCGCCTTTTCGGTCGCGGCAAGCCCAAGGAGCCGGGCCCAAGCCTAAACGACTGCATAGCCGGGGTAAGTCGGAGAAACTTTTTGGCCAGAAAACAACGAAATTGTAAACTTTTAATGGTTGTGTTCGAAAAACAGGTAGATGCCCGTGCCACAAACATCGAGGAGAAGATCAATAAGCTGGAAACGGAGCTGCGCAAATACCGCGAACAAATGTCCAAAATGCGCGAAGGACCCGCCAAGAACTCCGTGAAGCAGAAGGCGCTGCGGGTGCTGAAGCAAAAGAAGGCGTAAGTGTTTGGGGGGACACGCCCGCGCAGAAGAGGGGGAACTTCCCTAATTTGGGGTTTCTCCTTGACTTATTATTGGTTTTTCAATTAACTTTTGGAATTAGTTTTGTTGCCTTATTTGATTTTCTGGTCTTTTCTTGAATTTGTGTGTTTTAAATGCCTTTACATAGATTTTTTGATACTTAAATACTCTCCATTGATATTTTAGCTACGAACAGCAGGCGGAATCTCTGCGCAATCAATCGTTCAATATGGAACAGGCCAACTATGCAGCGCAATCGCTCAAGGATACTCAGGCCACAGTGGCGGCCATGAAGGATGGAGTCAAGCAGATGAAGACCGAATACAAGAAGATCAATATTGATCAGATTGAGGTAGGAAAAGGAGCTTACAATGTTTTCTATAACAAGAAATTTCAATTTGCATACAAATAGAACCTGTAAATCACATTTTAATTACCTTTTACACTTCCAGGACATCCAAGACGACATGGCTGATATGTTTGAGCAAGCGGACGAAGTGCAGGAGGCTCTGGGTCGCACCTACGGCATGCCCGAGGTGGATGACGATGACCTGCAGGCCGAGTTGGATGCCCTGGGCGATGAGATAGCCCTGGACGATGACACCAGCTATTTGGATGACGTTGTCAAGGCTCCGGAAGCCCCGAGTCGAGAGCCTGGAGCCGATAGCATTGTGCCTGGCAAGGTATGTTTACCTATAAGATAAGGGGGAACTTTATGTGGCGAACATATATATGTAAACAATTATTTGCAGAGCACCATTGAAACCGATGAATTTGGCTTGCCAAAGATACCCACTTCGCTGAAGACCACATAGGCAACAAGCTGCCAGCCTCCTCAGGTTTCCATTCTCCATCCTTTGTTGAACCTTTTCGGGCACGCTTTGAATATCTAATATATATAAATATGAATGGATCGAAACAAAGATATCCCCTCTCAAGTAACACTTTTGTACGCATTTGTTTTTGTTCAATAAATAGCCGGTTTACGAATATAAAACCAAAAGTTAATGCCGATTTCTAATTAATTCAAAACTAACTACATTTTCAGCAAGACAACAATGCTTAACTTTTTTACTATTTTCGTTTAAATTGTAAAATTTTTTATTTTTGATATTTTTATGTGAAATTACAATTAACACTTTTTTATTTTCTTTTATAAAAATTAGAAAACGTTATTTTTTGAAAGGACTTTTCTTTTCATTAATTTCTGTTCAATTTTTAAGTTTTTTATTTTTTTTAAAGTTGTTTTTGACATTTTTATGTGAAATTAAGATTAACAAATTTTTATTTTCTTTTATAAAAATTTTTTTTGAAAAGTGCTTTTCGTTTCCTTAATTTCTGTTAAATTTTGTAAATTTTTTAATTGATTTTTAAAGTATTTTTGGCCGTTTTTACATGAAATTATAATCATAAAACCTTAAAATTTTTTATTTTCTTTTATAAAAATTATACAAAATTATTTATGGAAAGGGCTTTTATTTTCCTTAATTTCTGTTAAATTTTTAAGTTTTTTTATTTTATTTTTAAAGTTATTTTTGACATTTTTATGTGAAATTAAAATTAACAATTTTTTATTTTCTTTTATAAAAATTATTTTTTAAACGGCCTTTTCGTTTCCTTAATTTCTGCTAAATGTTTAAGTTTTTAAGTTTTTTGTTTTACTTTTTAAAGTATTTTTGGCCCTTTTTACATAAAATTATAATCATAAAACTTTAAAATTTTTTATTTTAAAATTACCCGAAGGACTCTACATTCCCTTAAAAAAAATCCCACCTGTGGAAGCCCCACTGTGGTTCCTTCTGCTAACTCTTCTCTTTCGCTCTTCTCCACAGCAAACTTTTCAAACTGCAATTTGCAAACACAACCAAAGCTCTCTTAGCCTCGTTTTCACACACACACACACGCACACACACACACAGATACACACGCTGACGTTCGCCGTTCTCTTTCGCAGAGTGCATGAAGGTAACCGCGAAGCTTTGAAGTTCAGAGCATGAACTTGAGCAGCGGCGCGCGCGTGTGTTTTTCTCTGCCAAGTGTTGCTCTCTCTCCCAAGTGAGTCAGTGTGGGTGAGTGAATGTGTTTCCATTTTTAAATACATCAGATATAGCCTGAAGTAAGCTTGTGTTCAAAGATATAGCGCTCGTTCAGCGTTTAGTCGGCTTTCGACAGCTGTAACGGACAGTCGCTAAATTTTCCCTTAATTCTCTTTACACACAGCAACAACGACGACGACGAGACGTTTCCAGCCAGGAAAACCTTCGTAACACAGCGAAAAAAAAAACAGCAAAAACCAGCAAGAAACTGCAACAAAAAATCAATTGGTGAAACGTAACTGTAACGTCGCGAAAATAAAACAAACGCCCGCCCACTTTGCCGCCCATCGTCGCGTCGCGCCGCGTCTCTAATTAAACAATTTGCTTCGGCAAAAAATTATAATTTTTGTGCAAAAAAAAAATAATAATAAATACAACCACCAAAATGCGTTACAAAGAGTTCTAAAAATCATAAATAATTATTAACAAAGTTACAAAGTGTGTTTAATGCCCCTGAGAAAAATGTGTATTAAATAAAAGTCAACTATTTTTGGTGCAATTTTGACAGAGTTTTTTTGGGTTTGGGGCAAGCCCACCCCTCAACCCCCCTCCCCCAAATCAACCCCTGACCCCTGCCTCAACAAGTGCCTGAAAGTTTACAACAACGAAATAAAACATAAGTGCAAATATCTGAAAATAACTCAAAGAAAACTTAAAACAGAATTCAAAGAGAATCGAATTATTTTTGCCTGCTGAAAAACATAATGGATATATCGCCAATTGGATTACTTTTGCTTGAAATGGTAAGTGAAATAGCTAAAGAATATAATTATTATTAATATTTCTATTAGTATTTATTGTTTATCTATTAATTTTGTGTTTTTCCTTGGCTTTCTGCTCAGCAGATCACTCATACGCAGCGTTGCATTTTTGCAACTCGAATGCAGGAAGCGAATAGCGCACAAAAAAAAAGCTTTTTATTTATTTCGTCATCGCTGCACATACATACATTGCACATAGACGCATTTATGTATATATATGTATGAAAGTTCAGGAAAAAAATGTTGGAAATATATATATACATATATAGGGGATCGATCAGGCTAGATCTTTCTATATTTTGCTGGATATTGTACATAATACTGCATTTAAAACTAAATTATATTGTAAGGAAATAAGAAATAATACTGGTAAAAGCTTTTCTTTGTTAACATTGAGTATTCGGGGGGGACATGTTTTCAAAGAAAAACAAGCGTATTTATTTATTGCAATTATTTTGCCTGCAAATTTATTACATAAAGTCTTTTTAAAATATATTTTTAGAGGGTTTATTATTTCAAAAATATTTTCTATAAAATTCTATAAGTATTTAAACAATTTAAGGACCTAAAAAGTTAGATTAAACTTGAAAAATAAATCAAAACTTATTTTCCTTTATTTTTTCTCAGCAAACAAATTATTTTCTAAGCTATTTAAGACCTAATTTAGTTATGGGAATTTATGTTATACATTATATTCCAGCACTTTCTATATTTTTTAAAACAAATACAAAATTTCAGAGATAATTTATTTATTAATTGGGTTTTGTTCACATTATAATCCAGCAGTTTCTTTATTTTTTAAACAAATACACAATACACAAATAATTAATTTATGAATTGGGGTTTTCAAAATAAAATTCAGCTGCTTCTCTATTTTTTAACCAAAAACCAAATTTAAGAGATTTTATTTAAAATAATTAATTATTTAGTTGGACTATAAACATTAAGGTCCTCAAGTTTTCCAATTTTTTAAATTTATTTAAAAGAATTGATTTATTAATTGGGCTTTACACATTATAATCCACCAGTTTTCCTATTTTTTAACCAAAAGAAATCATGACTAATTCCAAATCAAAGAAGCACAAACTTTGCTAAATTTTCATTCAGCAGAAAACAACTTTTTTTGTCATTTTTGAATTTGTAATTAAGATTTTTCGATAAATGCCCAGTCACTCTTCTAGAATTTCACAGAGCCAAAAAATGGCCCAGTTAAGAGTTCAATTTAGTTTTTTTTCTTCCCAACTGACTGAATTCGATACAAAATGAAGCCGAAGCAATCAATAAAACTGCCAGGCTTAGCATAAAACTGATATTTTCTTGAATATGGCTTATATTTTTTTAATCGATTTTTTAATCGATTTTTTTACTATTTTATTTATTTATCGTTTTTATGGCTGAAACATGTCAATCAGTTTCGTTTTGCGGCTTCGTTTGCTGGCCGCAAATGAGAGTCATAGAGATTTGCAAGTCAAAATTGAACGTTCGGCCTTCGAAGGGGGCAATAAATAATGCTCGATGACCTGAGCGGAGAGGAGAGATAGGGCCCTGAAAAAAAAACGCTATACTCGAATGTACTTCCTAAAATTTATTCAGCAGAATAACTGACCCGCCTCACCAAAACGATTTAGCATTCCCCCATTTCCCCAAAAATGAAACCAAAACAAGCAAACAAAGTTCAACACAGCCACAAAATTCAAAAAAAAAAGAAGGCGGAAAAAAAGGCAAATCTAAATGAGATTTGCCAAACAAAACCGATAGCCCTGAGCTCTGCCGTCGATAAGAATGAGCTTTCGAGGGATTCTCCTTCGTCATAGGTTACCTGGTCGAGTGCCCATCAGATTATAGGATTTCTTTTCAATGGGAAAATGGTTCATTATAATAAGAATAGAATATTAAATAAAATAATTTTAAAGTGCGAGAAGGGTTTAAACAAAAAGAATGGCAGCAAGGTTTTGGTATTAACATTATAAGAGTTAGGAGAGAATTTGTTTTATTAAAGATTCCCTTTGAAAATCTTGTAAATAAAAGCAAAATAATGTAATTATTACTTTATAATGAAAAATGTATTAATATTTAATTAATGTTGAACAAATCATTATATTTTTAAATAAAATAATTATTACATTGAGAAATTAAGAGATATAAAAAATCTTAAAGATGAATCTGATCCAAAAATGGGATAGGATAGGAATAGAATTCTAGAATAATAGAGAAAAACCTAAAAGAAAATAGAGAAAAACCTAAAAGAAAATGTAGAACAATTTTTACAAGTTTTTTAAAAATCAAAAGAAAGAAAGAGGGAAACCATTTAAGCTAGAAAAATAGTAAATAAATAATTTTAAGGCGAATTCTGTGGCTAACTTCTTTATCTTTTAAATAAAATAAAACAATAATAATTTATATTTTTTATATATATTTTTTCTAAAATATAAAGTTAATCCTTGAGGCAAGATTTCAAATTTATATTTAAAACTTTCATACATTTAAATGGGAGTTTATTACTTAATTTACTGAAATAAACATGTATAAATTATAACAAATTAAATAGTTAGAAAAATATTAGGATTAACCAGCCATATGAAGAATTGAAAAACGAATCTTAAAGATACCAAAAATTAAATAATAGCAATTACTTTGTAAAAACCTAATATACAAGAGAAACAAACAGAGAAAGAGAGGGGTATAGAGAGCGAGAGAGAGAGAGCTACCGCTCGAGAAAGAGATAGAAAGAGAGTCAAAATGGTTTGCAAAGGCAATGAACGCGAGCTTTTGGCGTTTTCTTCCGATAACGGGCTCTACGTACTACGTACCGAGCACCCATACCTTTAAACCCCCCCGAATATCAATAGACACACAGATACAAAATACACACAGAACACACACATACCGAGTTCGCTCAGTTTCGCGTCAGTTTAGTTTTTAGTTTTTCCTCCCATGTCGCATGACCCTGGCCTGCTATTGAAGCTCTAGACACATTCGGAGGCCGATACAAAGCGCACCATTCAAAATATATATACTATGCTATATGCTATACTCGCATATTGTCTATGCCCGTACAAACGCACACCAACACACAGCCATCCGGCACACACGATACGCTACTATTTAGTGGTGTAATTGTTGTTGTTGCTGTACGCAAAAAAAGTACTCGATTCTTAGTTGTTTTGTTTCTAAAATAAGGCAAAAATTAGGATTTATGGGAGGTGAGGGGATGTCTAAGGGATGCAAATAAAATTCTAAATGGGAGAGGGTTTTTTTTATATTTTAAACTTAATTATATTATATTATTATTAATGTTTAACATTTAAAGGATTTCGAGTGTAACTTGGTCTTAATTGAATATGATTCATATATAATTAGGATTTATGGGAGGTGAGGGGATGTCTAAGGGATGCAAATAAAATTCTAAATGGGAGAGGGTATTTATTTTTTAATTTAAATTAAATTATATTATGTTTTTAATAGTAAATTGTTACAAAAATTAAAGGATTTCGGGTGTAACTTGGTCTTAATTGAATATGATTCATATATCGCCTATTTAATTCAAATTATTTCTATTTTTTGCTTACTTCTAATATATTTTTAGTTAACAAATGCAAGTAATTGTTAAAAAATGAGTGAGAAATATTTAATATTCATAGAAATATATTGGAAAAAGCTGGCAAACGAAGTAATCAAATTGGTTTAAATGTTATATATTTTTAAATATATTTTAGAAATACCCAAGAATGAGATAAACCTTTTATTTATATTAATCATACGCCATGTTGTACACATTCAAAGTTTACCTTTGGAATTCCATAGAAAATCTGCAAAAATTCTAAAAACTATCAACAAAACAATTAAGAAATTAAACAAATGTATTCTCAATCCTAGGAATACCTAAGAATGAGATAAACTTTTTATTTATATTAATCATACGCCACGTTGTACACATTCGAAGTTTACCTTTGAAATTCAATAGAAAATCTGCAAAAATTCTAAAAACTATCAACAAAACAATTAATAAATTAAACAAATGTATTCCCAATCCTAGGAATACCTAAAAAATAGTAAAACGCTTTATTTTTATTAATCATACGCCACGTTGTACAAGTCAGAAGTTCTCTTTTGATATCAATTTCTTTGCAATTCATTTAAAAATCATTGCGGAAATTCGAAAGCCTAAAAAATAAATAAATAAAGGAAGTCCATAAAGCTCTCCAGCCACTTGATATTTATCTGTTGCCCCTGAAATAATCTTTAGGCCTCCTTTAACCTTCATCCTTGTCAGGCTTATATAGTTTTGTAAAACAAAAACATATTAAAACTGAAAATATACCCTTAAGGCCTCCCCAAAAAAACAAAAACTTCCTCATACCAAACCCGCTCTCATATATCACCTAGATTTATGGTTGGACTAACTAACTCCCTCATAAAACTAAAGGTAATCCAAACGATCGACTGTCAGCGTTAGAATTGAGTGTGCAGCTAAGCTGTGACTCTGGCATTCCATGATCTTGTTTGTAACGTAAGGTTTTATTTTTACGTTTTGACCAACAACTGATAAGCGGCCAATGCGGCGTATGCTTGATAATGAAAATCCAGCTAAGAACAAACAGCAGCAGCAGCAGCAGCAACCTTAGACAAGTCAAAAAGCCGTAAGAAATCCACTTGATTGAAATATTTTCATTAAGGTAAAGGCAAAAGGGGCTCTTGGGCAATCGCTCAGCCTTGTCTCACAGGGGGGAGGGGCTGGAGGTCGATCGGTGGGTGGGTATACACACACAAAAAACTAGTTCTAAGCATTATGTGCCTGATATTAAAATATGTATGAGGCATATAACAAAATCCCCCAACACCAGCGGCAGATGCTTCGTGCCAATGAAGTTGGCTTGCTGCTGCTTTTTAACCTTAAGTCACGTTTGCTTTTTGTGGCGTATACTTTATTTTTTGTTTTATACATATATATATTGCTTTTTTTTGGTAATGCCGTTTTCTTGGCATTCTGTGGTGACTCTGGACTGGTTGTTATTGTTTGCCGCTTGCGGCAAGTTCAACAAAACATTGCTCAAAAAACCCGGCCAAAAGCACATACTGCTGGCTCAACTCCAGACCGAAAAATGATCTTTCCAACCATATTTTTTTTAGCCCCCCTACAACAACACACAATTCGGCACATTGAGGTTCAAGGTGATCAAAAGCCACCAACGAAACTATACGAAACGGAGCGTTCGACATCGACGCTGAAGGCCAAGTGCAAGTCCAACTGAGCCACGACTTCGTATATCACTCTTTCGTTGTTTTTGTATTTTCTTGAGTTTTATAATTTTTAATTATGCATTTGCGCGGCTCGAGAGGCACGAAAGATAAAGAAGTAGCCATGACAAACATTTACCCCAGCATTTAGGCCTAAAAATGGCAAGGGCTTCGCTTTTTGGGGGCACGTGCCCAGGGAGGGAGCGGAGTGGGTCGTCGCGCTCGAGATTAATCACAAAGTCAGTCAGCAATGATATATGGCAAGTGCCTTTGTTTGGACCCAAGACGAATCTTAGTTGCCCTGCATAAATTTTATTTTTGTTTAGCGGGTAAAAGTTTGTTTTATTCGCTGACTTCTGTAGATGGGCAATAAATTAGGTTAATGAAGGTGAAACTCAATTAAACTATAAATATATATTTTAAATAGTCGAGTATGAATAATTGATAGGAATTACAATAATAATAATTATAAAATTATAATAAAATATTTAATAATTATTATTTTATAATTATTATCATTGTCTTTTTTGAATAAAATAATGGATTTTATATTATTTTAAGACCAAAAAAAAATATATGAACTTCTAAGCAGTGTTAAAAAGGTCTATACAATTATTATAATCGTTCAAAATAATTTTAAAGGTATAAACAAATTCTTAACTAAGTCAAACTAAATTTAAAAAAATAGTTTGGCTGCTTAATATTTGTTTAAAAATTTTATTTCAATATATTTTCTGCAAATTGGCATAAATTAATATGTTTTGCAATTTGTATCGTTTTAAATAATTTGCAATATATTTTTGTTGTCTAATAATATTATTATTAACACTTTCAAATTCATATTTTTCTGTTATTTTAAATTGAAAAAAAAATAAAATACAAATTTTACAATATTTTATAAATTAAATTTTTTGTTTTCATAATTTTTTAAAAATATTTTTTTGGTTTGCCAGTAATTTTTAAGAATTTGGTTTAATATTTGTTGAAGGGTCAAAAATTTATTTTACAAAATAAACACTAATAATTATTGAAAATATTAAAAATATTCATAAATATCGAATTTTAAAAATCCCATAAATAAAGTATCTTTCGGTTTCACTTTAAGTTTCTGCTTAAGATTCAGATTCCGATTGAGATTCAGTTTTTCGGCAGCCGAAAGGCAAAAAGGTAGAAGGCGAATAAGCGCAAAGGCAAGAAGGCAGAAATGCCAGCAAGTCAAGTCGCTCTCGCACACACGCACACATTCTGAAGCACACGTAGAAGCGCCAAAAAATCATGACCTTCCACAATGCCAGCAGCAGCAGCAGCAGCAGCAACAGTTGAGTCGTCGTCGCGCGTTCTCCCTCTCACCCCCTCATGGTTGTTGTTGCTGCTGCTCTTGCCCTCTGTTGCTGCGCTGCCTTCGTGAGCGAGCGACGCCAGCTTTTTTTAATATTTTTTTTTTGGCAATGCGTGAGTGAGACACATACACACAGGCAAAGGCAAAGAGTGCGCTGCTCGAAAATAAGGCCAAGGTGAATACCGAAAACCGAACCGAAGCGAACCGAATGTGTAGAAGAGAAGCAAGCGTAAGAGAAGTGCCTGCAGCAACAACACAAACAACAGCACGGTTTTCAATGACCTTGCCCAAAAAAAAAAAAAAAAAGCTTCAAGCATAATAATTAAATAACATGAGCGCTAAGCCACTGCCGCGTAGAACCGAAAATCAGGCTCGAAAACGAAACCGAAAATATGACCAAGTCATTGCCAAAAGAAGAAATCAAAAACCAAACAATAAGGAAAAGGAAGATTTGTAGAGCAACGAATTATAGATACCCTTTATAGGTTTTACAATTTTAATTTACAAATTTCACAAATATATTTTTGCAACCTCCTGGGAAAATTATACAAAAATTAGAGTAATAATTAAATATTTTAATATGAAATATATCTTTAATTCTATTTTGTTTCTTTCTGTTCGAATCTTTTACCAAAAATCAATTACCTTTCAATCTGAAAGTGTATAAAGCCCCCCCGAAAATCAAGCAGTGCAAGTGAGAGACAGAGAGGGTCTGAGACAGAGTGAGAGAGAGAGGAAGGGAGTGGGGGCCAGACCTCCGGCAGAGGTCAACGTCAGGCAGGATCAGTGACATTGCCTCCGCGTCATTCTCGACTGCGACGCTGACGCAGAGCGTGCATTGACGCCGCGTACATTCACTTTACCTTTTTGTCGAAATAAAAACAATGAAAAATTCGGTCTTGGTCTGGTCCGCTGCCTCAGCCGATGTTACCAAGACTATATACCATATATATCAGTGAACTGTATTCCCCAAAAAGATTTCGAAGGTTCTTCATTTCAAGCGGCTCTTAAATCTTGACTTTTTTGGCAAATGAATCATCGACTGATGGAAGGCTTTCTGCGAACTTCACAAATTTGAATGACATAATGTTAATTTGTAGAATTTTGCATTATTTATTAATATTTAATATTGAACAAACATAGATTTTAAATAGATTTTTGCTTAAATTCTACCATACGCAATATTACTCATACGCAGTGTTGGCTTTGTACATAAATAATTACAAATATATTCTTACATAAAAAACAAAAAATTATGTAGAGAATGTGAGATAAAAATATAATAATATTCAAGGTTCATTACCTTCTTTGAAGTGTTGGGCTATCAGAGCAACTGGTTTATAATTACATTACGCATACGCAGTGTTGGCATTCGCTCTGTGAAATTGTTTACAATTTTATAATTGCTTCATTAGTACCAGTTTTCAAAATAGTTTTCCTTAAGGAGAAAGTATAAGCCAGTTCTTGTTTCATTTCATGACTTTAAAATTGAATGAAATCAAATTTTATATTTAAATATTTTAAAAAATAATTTATTGAAAAAAAAATGAAGTTTTTAGTAGCCTTAAAAGACTGAAAAGAATTTTTTTATTACTCATACGCAGTGTGACCCTTGGTGAGAAATGCATGAATTTCTTGTGTTAATTTTAAAGCAGTTTCTTTTATTTTAACTTTAAGAAATGTTCTATATAATATTATGTATTAATATTAAAAATCCAATTCAATTTCATGTCAAGCATTTATAACTTTATTACTCATACGCCCTGTGATACTCTGTCAAAAATATAAATTTGTTATCCCAGACATTTGTTTTTAAATTATAAATGATTAGAATGTACAAAATATTGAATTTCTTTACTATATCAATCAAAAATTTCAAATATTTCCTAAGAGAAAAAGCCTCCACTTCCTCTCAACGCCCTTTACCTCAGCGTTAGTCTTGAAATGTCAAGGATCCACAAACAATATAAAGTTGATTGTCCTTCGTCGCTGCCCTGAGTGAGAAATCGACGAGAATAACAAAAACAACAACAAAACGCTCGTACGATTTACAGTTGCATTGACAGTTTTACCAGCATTCTAGACAGCCTAGTTGTTCGCCAACTGTAAACACGTGCCGCTCTAAGCAGCCAAGGCTCCACAGTGTACAGTTTGAGCGGCATTCTAATGCGCGCGCCTATCTCAATAGCCCCCAAATGTAGCAGTCATACCACTACACACTCACACAAAACAAAAACAACACGCTCAGCATTTAGCCTTAGTTGAGGTCTTGCATTGCACCTCGAAATGCACTCACACATGTGTGCTCGTAAAAAGCGAGACGGCAACAACTCCCGCGCTTTTCAAACAGATAGCCCCAAAGAGAGAGAGAGAGAGTGTGTGTGTGTGTGTTTTAGCGCGTGCTGGAGAGAGTGACAGTGAAAGAGAGACTGGCTAAATTTAGTTCAATGAATTTTGTGTGCGCGCAACTGCTCTTTCACTCTCTTTGGCCAGTGCCGCCTTTGTTTTTGTTTTGTTGTTATTGTTGGGCCACAGTGCATTGACTGAGAGCGCGCAGCACGTTACTCCACAACGATGATGATGATGATGATGTTGCCTGCTGGCAAACTCAACTCTCTGCAACTGCAACAACGCCACTGGTGCTGCTGCTGCTGCTTCTGCTTGTGGTGATGATGATGATGATGATGATGATGACGATGGTTATCGAAGGTCTTTCACCCGAACTCGGTCATTGGCGTACATTTGTGTGCTGCTGCCGCTGACGCTGCTGCGGCGTTGCTGCTGCTGCTGCTACTTCGGCTTCTGCTGCTGATGTTGCTGCTGCTGTTGTATCTGATGTTACTTTGTTGTTGTTGCCTCTGCTGCCACGGCTGTGTGCCGCTCTGCCCGCAAATCCAGAGCTTTTCAAAGTGTACATGTCGCAATTTCTTAAGAAAGTTCAATTACCCCAAACAATCAGATTTACTGTCTGTTTTTTTTGATGCATACACTCGCTGCTGCTTGCAGGCCACAGTGGGCGGAAATTGATTAATTTTGGAATTGGGTGAAATACTTAAAGTAATATTTGATAGATTTTTAAGGATGTTTTCACTAAAATTTTGGATGAAAATCTAAGAAACCACTTAAAAACTATTACATAATTAATTAAATCAAAAATCCTACACGGAACACAATTCTTTACAAAATAATTTCTTAATAAAATAATTTTTATGTGTTTTATTTCATTAAAAACATTATTTTTTTTAGATTTTTTTTTGACATATTTGTATTATGTTTTAAATATTTTTAATATTTACCAGAATAATAAGTCTCGAAAAATGATTAGGTTTACGAAAACTTTTAATAAAATTTCATTAGGATTAATTTGAAAAGGAATACAAATATTTGTCAGGAAATATATACAAAATCAGGCTTGGAAAACCCTTAAAAGGAGCAAAAACTGACTTAAATAAAATAAGACAGAATTATTTCAGCACCAATGTATGCTACGATTTTCCTACAATCAAAGAAGCGTTCTACTAAGACCTAAATTTTGCTTGAAATTAACTATCTTGATGGCATTCCTTCAAAGATATATTTTATTTGGTTTTTAATCTCCATCGACCCACTGTGCAGTCGCTCGGTTCATTCGCTTCTTTCGCTGCAGTTGCCGCTGCTGCTGCTGCTGCTGTTGCTGCCACTGCCTCTGCCGGCGTCGATGGGTTGCAGTTTTCTAATGTTGTGTGGCGTGTTGTTGGGGAGCTGCGGCAAGGGACCTCCGGAGGGGCATGGGCATGGTTAGGTTACTTTTGCAGTTTTCGCGGGCAGAAGAGGAAGAGGAATAGGAAGAAGCTGAAGCTGAAGCTGAAGCAGAGGCCTGCCTGTTGTTGCAGCAGTTGCACTGAGTTGCAGTTGTTGTTGTTGTTGGCCAGTTTTTATGGTGCATCTTCAAATGTTTGGCCTGCACTCGCCTCGTCCCCCCCTCCATCTCCATCTCCCTTTCACGTTTATTTTTGCGTCGCTGCATTCAATTTCAATGAGAAATGTTTTCTTCTCGTTTTCATTTCTGTTTTCTGTGTATTTTCCTTTTTTTTTTTGCTTCAGTTTTCAGTTTTCAGTTCTTCAGCATTCGGGTTCGCTTTTGTTTTTTGGCCAATGCAAAAATACATAGCGATTTTCTCTCCTTTTTTTTTGTGTCGAGAAATGCAGATCAGAATCGGTTGCACTTTCCCTTTGGAAAGGATGTTTTTTTTTTTTTGGATTTGTTGCTTGAAGTTTAAAGTTAACTTAAAGATAACTAATATTATTTTGATATAAAAATTATATTTAACAAATGCCTTTACTTTTTTTTATAGATTTTAAATAGTTGTTTATTTATTTCTAGGACTTTAAAGATATATTTCTTTTGCACGAATTAAGTAATAACTAAATAAACATATTTTCTTAAATAAATAACTGTAGAATTTCAAAAAAAAATGTATAAATAATGTATTTTCTTTTGCAAGAATCAAGTAATAACTAAATGAACATATTTCCTTAAATAAATATCTCTAGAATCTCAGATAAATGTATAAATAATGTATTTTCTTTTGCAAGAATTAAGTAAGAACTAAACTATCTCATTTTCTTAAATAAATATCTCTAGAATCTCAGATAAATTTATAAATAATGTATTTTAAGCAAAGAACCTTGTACCAATATATGCAATTAAAAACTCTATATAATTCTTTAAGGAATATATCCTTAATCTCTGTCTTTTTAAGCCTAATTAAGCCCCTAACTTTTCTTCACCAAAACTCCCTTTATCTCTCGCCATCAATTTGCTAATAGTTTTCCCCTGAACTTTGGCTTTTCTTTCGATAAAAAAAAAAACAAAACCCTTTCGCAAATTTTCAATTCACAGTCAATTTCCCTGCTACTCCTTGAGGTAATCCATAATAATTCCCAAAAAAAATGGAGAAGAAAAGGTAGGCCTTATTGCATTCGATCCGCTGGAGTACAGTACGCCCCCTCCGCGTATCCCCACTTTGGCAGTTGCAACTTTCAAACGAGTTTAGGACTTGGGAATGGCGATTGCAACTGCGGCTTGATGATGCCTCTTGGCCTGGTCCAAGAGGCTTCTTATGGCCATCTCCTCCTGACCATCATCATCATCTGCTGGCTGGCTGGCTGGGCATCTCTTCCTCCTCCTCCTTTGGGGCCAAGGAATTTGACCGACACATTTACTCCTCGCAGCCGCTTTTTGATTTTTGTTTTCGGAACTCAAAGTTGGGGCTGGTTGGGTTTATCTTCTCCACAGGCACTTTTCCATGTTTGCCATTTTTTCGGGGTATTTTTTCGGGGTATTTTTCGTTTTTGTTTATTTATTTTTTTGGTTTTTTTTGCAACTGCAACGAAATATTTTCAATGTCTTAGCCTGCAACTTTCGTTGGCTTGGTGTGTGATTGTATCTCATTTTATTTTTATTTATTTCTTTATTTAAATTTTTTAGTTTTTGTTGTGTTTTTTATTTTTATTTTTTTGCTATCTGAGACAAAACTTGCTTGGGGCTGCTGATGCCAACGTTTTGCAGCTGCAGCGCAAAATGCAAGTGGAAATGCAGTTTTTATTTTGGATTTAATGTTTTAATCGATGGAATTAAAATCAATTGGATCGAAATCGATGAGGGGGAGCTGATACAAAAAAGGCTTTAGTATGTTTGTGTCTCGTTTATAGATTTTTTATGTATTTATTATCCAAAATAAGCTTTAGGTCTTATTGATATTTAAAGTGTAAACACTGTATTTTTAAGTGTCCAGTAAACATACTCTATTAAATATCGTAAAAACATATCGATAAGTACCCTATGTAAAAAACTAGATTTTTTTTTAAAAAGGAAATAGACGGTCACTTTGATGAAAAAAGAAGAAGAAAGAGAAGTACAAAAATAAAGATTGAAAATAAGAAAATTAAGGAAATTAAGCCATCCTGCATTATTTAACATCAAAAAAACTTGGAAGTGTACAAAAGTTTATTTTGTTTTAAATGTTAAATATTTAAATTGATCAATTTTGCATTCAAAAAAATATGTGCAACTAAAATTCCTTGGATTTTTCCCAATTCTTTTGCCATAAATTTTTTGTAGGTTTCTTTGAAATCAAAAGTGAAATTCCCCATAAAAGTTACTCAATAAAACGAAATAATTTTCGCTGCTCTGCATTTTTTGTTGCTTTTGTTTTTGTTTTTCCGCTGCTCTTGATTTTTTGTATTTTTGGCTTTATATTTTGTTGTTATTTTTTTTTTTTGGGTGCATTAAACGGCAAATTGTTTCGTGGGATCAACACAAAGTGCGTTGATCTCGCGTCTGAAACAAAAAAAAAACCAAAAAAAAAAAACTGCAAAAAAGCTGAAAAAGTGAATGAAATGAATGCAAACGGTGACGTCGCAACGTTGCGTTGGCGTTGGCTTGGCTTCGCTGCCGTGTTACGTTTTTGTGGCATGAAAATAGCTCGAATGTGAGTAACAATTAATAAATTATTAATTGCGATGACTCATTATGGGTTTTTACTTCTTTTTTTTTGGGTGCATTTTTCTTTTTTCTTAAGCTGCTCCCGATCGTATCTCTCGCTCTTACTTGCTCTTTTCACTCGGCTCGATGCGAAAGCAAAAGCAAAACACAAAATTCAGCAGTCTTCGTTTTGCGACTTGCCTTCTCTTTCACGCATTCACGCTGGCCCCATCTCACTCACCCATCCCCAAGTACACTGGAAGATCGGTCGTATACGTAATATTACGTATACGTAACAAAAAATGTATTTATTTGATGTCCAAATTATTTAAAAATATATTTTTTTTATGAGAATTTAAAATTTAATAATATTTTTATTGTCGGAAGGGCATAAAAATGTCTAAAAAATGCATATTTTTCTCAGTGCATCTCTCCCTCTCGCTCTCTTTCTCCATCCCGCTCTCCCGCTCGCTCTCCATTCGTGTGAACTCTGCTTTTGACCGACGAGGCAATGTTGTTCGTTGACCTTTCCCAAGTGTTGTTGCCATGAAAGGAGTGTAAGTAAGTTGTGGGCGCTGCTGCCGACGTTGGCTTCGCTGCTGGCTGCCTGCAGTTTACGCAGCACCTAGTTGTTGTTGTTGTTGATTTTAGCCGCTTTTGTTTCATATTTCGGCAAAAGTTTCCTTGGTCATTAAACTCTTTAATGCAACGACCTTCCATTGCGATCGCAAACAAAATTCGTCGTCGTCGTCGTCGTCGCGAATTTCAATTGAAGTCTTTTTTTTGGGGTTTTTGTTTTGCTTTTTCATATATCTTGTTTTGTATCTTTGTTTTTGTTTTTATTCACTGAAGGAGTTAATCGTTATTGACAGAAGTGTAGTAGTTTTTGGCCAGGTTAAGTGCCTTGAAGCTGAGCATTGAACCTGCGAGCTGTGAAGCCCGAGAGTGAAGGTCTCCTTGAAATACTTGTTCGGTTTGGTTTGAGTTTTTTTTTTGGGCCGTTGAACGCTTCCCAGAGGTCAGGGATGGGCTTAAAAAATCGAAGGATAATGCACAAGTACTGGAAAAAATTCGGAGTTCATGGTGATTATTTGTTGGGGAATTTTTATGGTTTTTTTTAATTCATTAAAAATGTTTGTTTTGCGGGGCAAAATTTTAAATTGAATTAAATAAGTTCTGGAAAGTTTGGAAATGTTTTTATTACATTTATTAACTTGTTTTAAGACTATGTAATTTGAGATAGGATTTTTAATTTGTTGTTTTTTTTACTAAATTTGTTTTCTTAATGTGGAATACGTCCAAGAATTCTTTAAGTTTTTAATTAAACAAAAGGAATGCAAGTTTAAGAATAACTTAATTTTTATATTGCTTAAATTTCTGTTTTAAGGGAGACTTATTTATAAAAACCATTCTTAAACTTGCATTTTCTGAGTTAAAAAATTAATTTTTTTAAAAAAATTATAGGTTTAAGCTTTAAATTTAAGTAAAAAGTAAATGTAAATGCTTAGAATTTTAAAACTTTGATTTTATTAAATAGTTTTGTTTTAAATACTAAATATGTTTGTTTTAAATACTAAAAATGTATGTTATTAAATAGTTTTGTTTTAAATACTAAATAAATACAAACTAAAGGCGAGGGAACGCAATAAATTTTATACTTAAATAGTTATTAAAAAAATGCAATTCAGTTTTTTAAGACAGCTTAAAAAAATAAATAAATAAAGTCAGCATAAAGGGAATTTATAGTTTATATTTAAATCTTTTGATCTTTAAAATAAACATAAAATTAAACATTTACCAAATAGCTTTCCTTCAAATTTTACTTTTTCCTGAAAATTTAAACATTTAACAAATTCAATGAAATGCATTTATATTTGCCCGCCAATTTTTATTTATTTATTTATTGTTTTTTCGAGTTCCCTGCCCTTTTGCCTGTGTTTGCTTCAGTTTTTATTTTGCCGCAAAGAAATTACCTCACAAATCGTAATTATCATTTTCTTGTGAGTAATTTTGCACAATGAAAAGTAAAATTTTTGCGGCTGGAGTGGCAGCAGCAGCAGCAACAATAACAAAAATAAACAAGCAGAAAAACTCTCGCATCGTTTTTGCGGTATTTGCACTTTTGCGTTAAACAATTTGAATGAAATCAGAGCAAATGACTGACAGCCGGAAGAGAGAAGCGAGACTAAAGAGACAGAAAAGGGAATTTAAAAGCAAAGAGTAAATGTTAAAAATAAGAGTTGGCTAAAAGCTCCCTCTGGTGGGGATTAAGAGAGTATTGCAATATACATGTATTGCAACTGATCTTGTTGGTGTGTGTGTGTGGGGGGCTTTACTGTAAATAAATTGTTGTTGCTGCTTTTTGCATTGCATTTTGCCGGGCGCGCAAAAGTTTCTAATGCCCTCTCAGCGGGTGTATGTGTGTGTGTGTGTTTGTATCTGAGAGTCGGCAAGTGCATGTGTGTTGGACGGAGACTAACTTGTTTTTGTTGCCATCGCCGCCGCAGTCGCCCGTCGTCGCATTCGACTTTTTCAATGAGTCAATCCTTGAAACGCTGACTTCCTGATACGCATATGACTATTGAACAAGTTTGCTTTGTTAGATTTTTTTGAAGGTTGCGTGTATTTTATTCACACACAAATGCATTTCGCTGCTGGCACACACAAATACAGGTAAATTGTAGTAAGTTATGCCGCTTCTTTGTTTTTGTTTTCGTTGCGCTTCTTGTTCTTTTGTTTTTCTAATATTTTTAGTTGTTTAAATACACCTGAGTCGGAAATTGAAGGGGACTGAGTCGGAAATTGAAGGGAACTATTAAATTATGTTTGGGGTTTTAATTAAATTAGCCATTAAATAATTTTTATTAACGTTTCAATATTATTTTGAATTAAGATTTATTTTTAAGACTGTTAATTAATTTTAAGACTGTTAATAATTAATTAATTAACAGTCTTTAGGATTAATTTTAATTCAAATAATATTCAAAGTTAAAAAAATTATTTACTTGCTTTTTTTTTATTATTTTATTTATTTTAGGTATATTTTTATTACAAAAAAAAAGAGATAAAAGTTCAATCTTAAAATTAATCCTATATTTAAATACTACTACAAACTTTTTTTTTAATTTACAAAAAAAATTATTAAAGCACTCTTATAAATACTATACTAAAAAGATTATATTTTTGGTTTTTATTTTTTATTACAGGTATTTGAATTACTTGAAAAATAAACACATAAAGCATACATATAAAATATTTAAAAGTGGTAAAAAGTAACTCTTTTTTTTATTTATTAAGACATAAAAGTTAAATAGAGCCTTCATTCATTTAAAAAACAAAAATTTATATAAATTTCGGATGTAATATCAAATTATTATCGTATTAAAAAACATTTTTAAATTACTTAAAATTCAAATAAAATATTATTAAATTCGGTCTGAATATGAATATTAAATAGAATAATATTGTAAACATTTATACATTTTTTAAGGCTTTAATTAGAGGCACAAAATATTATTAAAAACTAAATACGATCATATTTAAAATGAATTAAATATTTTTCTTAAATCCTAACATTTTTGTCACCGTGCAAACATTTCTTTTATAATTATTCCACTTACACTTACATTTACACCAACAGTTTTTGCTTAGAGGCCAACGGAGAGAACAATGGGATCAGTTAGTGAGTGGGGCAGATATATATACAGATATACCTACATAATATGTACAAATGTATCTTTCAGATGCGTTCTCTGTGTGAGGCCTGACTCAACTTTTCCTTGTATTTATCCACTATCCACTATCCATTATACAAAATATTATGCATAATGGCCGTGTGTCTCGTGTGTCTGCGCTGTGCTTCTTGATCGCACTTTTTATGGCGCTGACAGAATAATTTTTCCATTTAACATTCGCTGTTGTTTATGTTTATTTTTGTTAATTTAATTAGAATTCAGTTTTTTGTTGTGTGTTTTTTTTGTGCTTTTGTTGCTGTTTAAGTTTTGAGTAGTGTTTCTTCGTTAAGAATTTGAGAATTGGTTGTATAATTCAGAGGCAAGGTCGTTGGTTTCCCATGGTTAAGTTAAAGGTTTGGTTTCCTTGGTTTTGTTTTGTGGGTTCTCTCTGCTGTAACACAATGAAGAAATCACACAAGAAATCATAAGAAATCACACAAGAAATCATAAGAAATCATCAACATCGAAATATAACGCATACGCCGCGTGTGACCCAATGCGAGAAATGCCATTGAATCTGTGCGTTCATAACGATAATGATGATAATAATTTTGGTAATTGCTTTTTGAGGGCATTTTGAAATGGAAATGAATGCCTGATTAATTAACAAGCATTTATAAATTAAATGTTTTTAGTGGGCCAACGGGGCGGATGGGTAATGTGTGGGGAAGTATATGTCAATAAATGGAGTTGAGGTATGATTTTTAAGGGTTTAAGGGTAGTTAAGGGAAAAATATGTTTAAATTTTAAATAAATTTGTGTAATTATTTAAAACAATAATTTATATATATTTCTTTTTAAGAGTTTTGGTAAAAAACAATATTAAGTTCATAATATATACATTTTCTTAGGGCAATGGATAATTAAATAATTTCAAGAGTTCTCCCTTTAATAATAAGTAATATTTCTATATAAAATATTAAAAAAATCAAATTCCTCTCTTGCTTACCTTTTTTTCCGTCCCAAAATCTATACATAAATTGCCCTGACCGACTTGTTTAATTTGTTTCACTCTTTTACTTAATGTAATATGTTTTTCCATTACAAATTAGCCACACATAATGAGATTCATTAACTAATTGCATATTTTTTTTCACACTCGTCAAACCTTTAAACTGAAACATTGAAAAAACCGAATTAATGCAAAAAACACACAAAACAACATAGAAGCACAGTTTTAAGAATGAAATCATCAAATTAAAATAAATAGAAAATACCTTAAAGCAAGTAAAAAGTTTATCAACAAAATAAATACATATTAAATCATTAACCTGCCAGTAAATAATTTAACAAATTTACTTATTTCAAGTGTAAAAACAGTAAAGAAATAAACATTAACAAAAAACAAGTAAACAAATTCGTTACGCCCTTGGCAAAGGGGGGTCTGCTTTCAGTGATGAGGTGTAAACGTTTAAGGGGGGTGGTGGTGGGTGCTACGCTACAACAAATACCCTACAGCAATGGCCATTAGTGCGGCATTAGCGACTGTCTACGGTCTACAGTCTGCCGCCGTCTACAGACTTTACAAATCTACGGCGAGTCGACGGGTCTCTAGACCCTCAAAGCGATGACCTTAAACTTGAATCGGAATATAAAACAACTACAAAAAACAACAACAAATTAAATTGTATAAAAAGAAGAAGCAGAAGCAGCGGGAAAGAAGGTCACTTGGCTAAGCAACAACAATAAGAAATAAAACGAAAAAAAGACTATAGCTTTTTGTGGTTACAACAGAAAAAATATAAAAAAGCACAAAAACCTAAGGTTAAAATTAAAACATTTACAAAATTTGTGCTAACAATAAAATCAGTGCTAAAATTAAAGACAAAATTAAATGCGAAAAAACTAAGGGAAAATCATTTTAATATAGATTTCAAATTCCCCAAAAAAAATCCACTAAAAACTTATTTAAAAACATGCCTTTTGCCCATTTTTTTTCCTTAATTTATTCACAAATAGTAAAAGCTTAAGACCAAGGTTAAAAATTTAGCCACTTTGCTGAATTGATTTAGCTTAAATTGTGACTAATATTTAAAAGGCTGAAAAGCTATTGATCAAGGAAAATGGGTATTTAGTATTTAATACAAGGTGGAAAACCCACAAAATTAAGGTTTATTTATAGGTATTATAATTATTTAGAGGGTTAAATATCAAAAGAATTTATGAGATTTATTTGAGAGACCAAAAGTAAATGTTTAAGAAATTGGAACTAAGTTTAAATAATTATATAATAATTAATAACAAATTTTTAATTACAAATTGGAGTTTATTTTCCTTATAAACTCCTTAATCTGTACTTGAAATCTTTATAAATACCTCTGAAATATACAAATTTATGTAAATGATTTAAAAAAATAAATTGTAATTAAATATCTTAACAAAAAAATAACAAATTTTAAGCACGCGCTTAATAAAATTAATGAATTTTTCCCCATTGGCAGAGCTTTTTTGCGGATGAATCGGAAGTATTTCCAATCAACAAACAAAAAAAAAACTAACAAAAACTTGGCTTAACTTTTCAAATGGCAAAAAAAGCAAAAAAGCAGCGATCTTGAGCGGAACGTTAATAATATTTTGTTCAATGAAATTCCCTGTGGTTGTTGTTTATAGTTTTTTTTTCTAGCTATTGTAGTTTTTATAGTATCGTTGTTGTTGTTTTTTAAGCACGACTCGACTATGTTCTTCAGACACACAGATACTCACACACACACACACACACTCACTACAACGACACGCATTGCGAGCTGCATACAAATTATAAAGCCAAAAGCTTTTGTTTTTTTCTACTATTTTATTATACGTAGCCATGACAGTGTGAGAAGGTCACCATACACATACAGAGAACAGAAAAAAAAACAAACAATAAAAATAATAAAAACACTGCAAAAGCTCAAGCGAATAATAACAACAAGAACACACACACACACACACACACACATACATACATATATATTTACGCAGTCAATAGACAAAAGTCAAAGAAGCCGGCGCACTTCGTGTCTCTCTCTTTGCCTTCCACCTGTCTGCCTCTATTTCTCTTCCTCTCTCTCATTCTCTGCAACTAACGCATTTTGCATAGACACATTATATAGTCTAGATAGTTTTTATATAGGAAAAAGCTCTTTCATGATTTTTGGAGCATTGAAAGCTTTGAAGTTGTGCGTTTAATATTTTGTTGAATTTGTTTCTTTAAGATTTTAATTGCGATTCTTTGCAGAAAATAAATGGCTTGAGGGAAAATTATTTTACTAAATTAAATAGTATAGGTGTTTTAATTACCATTATATAAAATGATTATTTAAATTATATTTAATTTAAAAGTAACGAAAAATAAAGGGTAAATCCTTGAAATTTTGAATGTCTCAAAACAGGATCCATAATTAGGCTACAAATTTCTGCATCATAAATTGCATTCCTCTAATTTAAGACAGTTTTTTAAGGGTTTTTATCATAAATATAAAAAAACAGCTTGCTTCTACTTTTATAGAATTTTTCCTGGTGTTTAAGGGTCCAAAAATTGCATAGCATATAAAATAGCATACTTTTACGCAATTTTTTTAAGGGTTTGCGATTTTAGTGGTTTTTTGAGACTTCTAGATAAAATGTAATTATTATTTCATTTGTTGTTTTTTTAATACAGAAAGTATATAATATTATATTTTAAAAAAATTGTAATTTTTTAATCAATTTAAAATATGCAAAAAAGTATGCAACAAAATATTTAAAGGAACCAAAGGTTCTGTGTACATTTTAATATATTTTTGGCTTTTGCTTGGATTAATTTATAATGGATTTTAAAATTTTACTCATTTCTCTATTTACATTTTATGTTCATAGAAATTATGATAATTATTCATCAGTAATTAGTAAATATATATTATTTAAAATGAATTTAATATTATTAGTAACCAAAGAGCTCAAGCGCCTTGAATTTGATTTAAGTTAGAAAAGGGTAAATAATGCTACATAGTATAATCATAACTATTATATTTTATTTATTTTTTATATTTAATTTATTTTAATTTTTTAAATATTTTATTTTTGATTGATTTAATTTTTTATATATTTTAATAAAAAAAATCTCCCTTTAAATAATGTTAATGGGAACACCCTGATCTTCGGCATTGTCTTGGCCTCTGGCTTTGGCTTTGTTGCTCGTCAACCGGTTTGTCAATGTCTCGCGTTGTCTCCTTTTATTGTTGTTGTTATATATTTTTTAAACAATTCAAACTTATGCAGCGAACTTAGGTTTATTTCATATTTATTGATTGTGGATCTCTTTTTCGATTCTACTTGCAGAGGCCGCACAGCAAGCCGACATAAGAGGTGCGGGGGAATTTTTTTCGCTCGGTGAAAAATCGGTGACCGACCCACCACCAGCCGGACCCCCAAATGCCCCAGCGCACCTTCAAACACCATAAATGCGTGCCAAAAGCAGCAAACTGGGAACTGATGCAAATTTGGTCAATGCCATCGATATCGATGCTAATGGCAATAAAACTTTATACATTTATCGCATTCGCTGTAAGATAAAACTCAGCAAGAAGACTGTTTCCCCCCTCTGAAAATTCCACTTACCACCTGTGACAAGTGTTGTTGCCACAAAAAAAATCAAATTAAATATAAAAAAACACCATTAAAAAATGCGCCCGAGTGCGCGGCAAAGCAAATACAATTGTCAATGTGCAACAAGTGAATCAATCCAAATAATTAAACAACTTTTTGACAACTTTACACTGCCTTACGGATAATAAATATTAATTAATAATAATATTAAATCGTAGTTCAATATAAATATATACAAGCAACAAAACAATCAAAATTTATATATTTACACCAACGAAAAACCATTTACAAAAGTAACGAGGAAAGTAAATCAACATTCAGCAACGACAACAAACAAATAAAAAATCAAAAAGCGAAAGGTGAGTAAGAAAACCGCCCAATATTTGAGGTCATCTCACAATCTAATCTCTAGAACTGGAATCCATCAAGGGAAAATCATTTCCATAGGTGCAATTTGTGGCACGATAAACCCTAACAATAATTGGCAATGGCCGCATGTCATTTAATAATTATATAGATTGGGGCAGCCTGCTGTTAAAATAATTATGGAGTTTAATTGATTTTTAAAGGGAGGAAAAGGGTTATGGAAAAAACGTATATCAATTAGTTAAAGGTATTTCTTCAATTTGAAAATACATTTTTCTTATATTTAAAGATTTCTAAAGAATATTCTTAGCAAGTATAATTAATTTTATATTAATTATTGATCATTTTATATTCAAATTTGTAATAATACATGTTTTAAAATCAATTTTAAGCAGTTTATAAATATTTTTTTAGTCCTTAAAACATTTAAGCATTTTTAAAGATTTAAAAAAAAATATGTTGGTATTTATTTTATTAAGTAAATCTTTTAAAATGAAAAGATTAAAAGATTACGAGTACTCCTTAAGGTCAGGCATTTCCAGGGAAAACTAGAAAGCTTTCCACTCCCATTAGGAACCCCCCTTGAGCTGTGGAGAACCTCTCGAGAATCGTTGCGTGTTATGTTCACTCGGCGATAGGCGATCGGTGATCAGCGGTCTATATGGACCGCACCCAAATCGAGAATTCTCATTGCTAGCCACTCTCGCAGGGGGAGAAACCAGGAAGTAATGGGAGCTCTGAGCTTCTATGGCACTGGAAGAAAATAATGTAATAAAAAATATGAGAGAATTAATTAATTTAATTAATTAAATTAGTTAAAAATTACTATTCTTCGTTGATTATTAAATAATTCAATTCTCTCAAATCTTGTAATATATTATTTTCATTAATTAATTAGTTTTTACATTTAATTTATGCCACAAATCAAAATTAAAGTAAAGATGAATAATATTTTTACTTTTAAAAAATTTGCTAAATTTGTAAGTCCTTAACAAATCGAAATCTATATTATTTTGTTTTCTTATTAATTTGTATTTATTATTTGTTTCTTTATATGAAATATTTCTTTATTTATTTAACATAAAATAAAGTTAACATCTAAAAAATAAAACCATTGATGCTGGTGCTCATAAAGTTCAAAATAATCCTCTATATTTTTGGCATGTCACCATTGTTTTGTCTTAAATAAATTTTGTAATCCTTAAATGAATAATTAATTGCCCTTAATTAATTCTCAAAAATTTATATTATTTTATTAAAATAATTAAATTTCGTTCTGTGCACTTACTAAGTTACACATATTTCCAAGTTCTGCCGCTAATCAGAGATTGCGTATACGCACTGTTGCAGCTCTGTGATTATTTCGTTGTAGTCACAAAAAGCGTGGCTAAGGGGGAAGTGAAAAGGGGGCAAAAGGGGTAAAAAGGGGAGTTGAAATGGGATACATGGGTAACAGAGGGATTACAAACCAATATTTTGCATAAATGTTGAGCGGCTCGGGCCAAATGTCTAATTATCATTCAGGCCGCGGGGCGAAATGGGGAATGGCGAACAGTAAATGGCCAAATGGCTAACTTGGCGCCAGCTGAAGCTGGAGGTGGTTTTCCACTGGCTTTTCCTTTCTTGCTTCTCTCTCTCTCTCTATCTCTCTCTTTCTTAGTTTTTGCTTTTCTTTTCGCTTTTTCTATTTCAAGTTTTCCTCGGCTTGAACTTGCCGTTTGGCTGGAAAGTGAAATAGCTGCGCAGCGGCCATGGCTTGTGCTGCCCGCTGCTTGTATTGAATAATGAAAAACGAGTTTTCCGCTGCGCAGGCGCATCATAACAGCAAGCTTGTGGAAAACCCGAAGCGGCCAAAGGAAAGGAAAGACACCGATAGGAAAATGGTAGAGAGAAAAGGAAAAAGAGAAATGATGATGACGCGGGTGCCAGGCGGTGCAATGTTGTAATGTCTAATGTTGCATAGGGTTGCAAGTTGTTGTTGATGTTGCAGTTTTTGTAGTTGTTGTGGTTGTTGTTGCAGCATCTGGCATTTGTTGTTCAATGTACTCGCCTGCATTAGATGTTGCTTTTTGTGTTTTGCCTTTGCCTTGGTTGTTGTTGGCTTTTATTTGCTAATGTTGCTCCTCCAGCAACCGATATTGCTTTTGTTTTATTTTTTGGTGAATTTTTTGTTGCAATTTTAGGTGTTTTTCTTCCCTTCTTAGCCACAGATGTTGCTACTTTGTTGTTGCCTTGTTCTATTTATTATTTTACTTACTTTTTGTGCTATTGTTGTTTCTATTGCTAATATGTATTGCCTTTGTTACTACAGAAACTATTAAGGATTATATATTATATTATTCTATTTTTTATGATAACCCTAATGCTGTTGCTTGTATTTTTCTTTATATTTTTTTAAGGATTCTAATTATATTTCTAAGATTCCAAAATTTGTTATTATAACTTTTATTTTTTCAAGAATTCTTATTGCTTCTGTTTGCATTTGTTATTTATTTATTTATTTGCCTTTAAATTAGCTATTTTCTTAAGATATTCTTTGACTGCTGATGTGTTTAGATGTCTGTCTAGATTTTATTTAACTAATGATGTTATGGTTTCTAAAACTTAAGGCAGTTGTTAATACATTTGTTAGAAAATATTTTGGCTTTTATTTAGAAGGAACTACAATTTTGGAATGCGGAATTTGTGTTTTATATTTGAATTTCCTTAGATTATTTTATAGATTTTGCTTTGGCAAAAGGCAATCAAATTTAAGGGGACTTTTAAATAAAAATGGAAATATCAGAAAGAGGAAGCTTATGGGAAAAAAAAACTTGTAAATGCCTTTAAATTAAATTAAATTGTAAGAATTTCATTTAAATTATATTTTGAGAATTTCATAGAAGCTTTTATATTAAATTAAATTTTATGAATTTCATAGGAGCTTTTAAATTAAATTAAATTGTAAGACTTTTAATAAAAGCTTTTATATTTAATTAAATTTTAAGTATTTCATAGAAGCTAATCTCCCTTAAATTTCCTTTGCTTCTATTTAAAATGGAAGTTTTCCTTAATTTTTCTGAACTCTTTTTTATTATTTAATAATAGTTTTTTCCTGCCTTTTAAAAGTTTTTAAATCCGTTTTTTGACTACCAATTTTCCTTAACATTTTTATTACCACAAATATTATGTAGTAACTATTATTTAGGTGGCATTTTTGTGGCTATTAAACCTGATATTATTTGTTTGCTGCTTTTTCAAATACTTTTTTTGTGTTATTTTCAACTAATGCTTGCATTTTAAAGCTGCTTTCAAGTTTGCTTTTAGCCGTTTACAAGTTTTGTCTATATATATATATATTTATTTTTTTCCTATGCGCATATATTTTTTCTCTTCGTATTCCGCCTCGTTTGCTTCGTAGTTCAATGTTAACGAACTTTTTGCGCTGTGAATGCAATTGTTGTTGCTTAACTTACATTTGTTGTTAGTGTTGTTGTTGTTGTTGCTGTTGATGTTGCAGTTGCATTAATGTTGGTGTTGTTTTTGGACTTTCACTTGTAATGAATTTGGCGAGTGCAAAACTTGTTGCCGCTGCCGCCTGCTGCAGTTCAGTAACATGTTATGTAAAAAGCATTTTTCCAGCTTTGCTTCTATTTTTATTTTTTGTTTCTTTTGCAATTTTTCGTATTTTTTGTAGACAAAAATTTCGTGGTCTTTCTTTCTCTGCCCAGTTTTCTTTCCGCTCTTTTGCCTTTATGTTGTAATTCGCAATTTCTAATGTTATTGAACTTTAAAACACAAACACGAGATGAGACGAGCCGAGGAGCCGAGGGAGAGGGAAAGAAAAACTTTGATTCAAAGGAAAATTAGTTATAACCGGAAGCCGCAAGGCAAAAATTGAAACAATGCCACAAGACGACTTTCTATATTTTGCATCCTCTTCTCCCTCTTTCTCGATATACATATACTATAAATATTTTTTTTCGTATTAATGTAAATAATTTAATGGACGCCCAATGATGCTGCATTGTTGTTTGCGAGTTGCAGATGCAAATTCAGCTGGTTTGGAATTTCCCCAAAGAAAAACTTGGCAAAGGGGCAATAAAATGGGATGGATGGGATTTTTAGATATAGAAAAACAAAGATCGGGAAAAGGGAGTTTTTTTTTGGGTTTAATTGAAAAAATAAATGTTTGTAAAAATTATTTTAAATTTAAGATAACATTTTTTAAATAATAGAAGATAAATTAATGCAATTTTTTTAAGTTACAAATTATGGCTATAATAATCATTAATAATATCTTTTATTAATATCCATTAATACCTTAATTAATTCATATTACCTTTAAGAAACCTCATTTATTCATTATTTTATGTAATTTTAAAATCCTCAATTAATAAAATATTTTCCCTCTTTTTTCTCCTTTTTGCAGACTCCAAAACAAAGCCAAAATAATATTAAAATTAACCTTACACATATTAAATATATACAAGACAAGGATTTTTAAATCTAAACACTTTTTAAGTGCATTAAAAACAAATACAAAATAATAACAACAAAAATTTACAAAGACAAAGGAAAGGATTTCGAACTTTTTTCGAACTTTATACAAATTTTATATGGAAAAAGCAAAAAACCAAAACCGTCTCATATAAAGTGCCTACAACAAAAAGGAAATCTCCAAAACGCAAAGAAAATTCTTATGAAAATATTGTGAGAGAAAAGATACCAAGTGTGATAGCGGTATACATAAAACAGGAAGAAAAGGACGAAAAGGAGAAGCAAATCTATATATAAACTTTCCTGATTTGAGACGAGAGGAGAACCCTGGACCTGGGTGGCATCAAGATTGATCAGAATTTTCGCGACTGGCAGGGGTTTTCGGGAAACGGCTGCACGCTGGCAGCGAACAGCATTTGCAGTGCAGGCTTTGCCCTCTCAGCGATGCCCTTTATCGACGATGCGCTGCTCTGGTGTCCGGATAACGATGGTCGACTCGTCGGAGGACTAGACTTGGCCACATGCATAGCCGTGAGTATATGGGGGAATCTTGAGAAATTTTTAAGAATTAAAATTAGACTTAATATGATTAAGAAAAGTGAAAAAATAAGATAGCTTCCATGACAATTGATAGAAATTTAAAATGGTTTAAAGATTTTTCTAGTTTTCTAGCAATTTTAAATAGTTATGATATTTATAGAAATTGTTGTGAAATTTATCATTTAACTGTTAAAAAATTTATTCAAAAGTATTTAATGTCATTTTTCATGTACCCAAATTCAGTGTACATTTATTTTATATTATAAAAATGTGTAACTTAATTATGTACATTTTTTAAAGTGTTTAAAAAAAGGCTTAGTAATATCTTCAGCACACAAAAAAATATAACGATAAAAAATTATAACGATTTTAAAACTCACTAAAATGAGATTTCTTTAGCATTAATATAAAATTTTTCTCAACAATAAAAATACAAACAATATGTATTATATTATATGAAGTATACAACATGATAGCAATTTTTTTAGATTATATTTTAAATTGTTTTTAAATCAGAGACAAAGTTTTACAACGCCTACAACTACTACTCTTTTATATATAACATTTTAAAAAGTATGAAATACAAAGCAACTCAAAAATAAAAATATTATAAAATAGTAGTAAAAAATCAAAAATTAAGGAAAGTATGTAGAAGTAAATACACAACTTTTGTTAATATTTTTGATAAGGGATTTAAATAAGATTTTATAATTTATTCAGGCTTAAAAGGGTTTCTCTTAAAATATATATTATATTTATTATTTTCTTTAATTCCATTAATTTCTTTTAATGAAAAATATACAGAAAAATATATATTAGAAATGGCTTAATATATATCCAACGATATGGTTAATACAGACAATAAATATATTAATTTAATCACTACTAAACTGGTCTTAGTTTATAGATATTCCTTTCACTGCCTTCTTTTTTAAACTCTTTAAGACCCCTAATTATTTATAATAATAAATAGACAAATACACCATAATTATTTATAATAATATTTCAATTTACTAATATTTATTTATTTAATGAAACTCCCCTGCACAGGATGATTCAACGGTGACTGGAACGGAAAACATTAATCCCACAATCCAATCGGCTGGCAATCCCAACGGCAATCCGCAGCAGTCCATCGTTGGTGTAGGAGCAGCAGGCGGAGGTGGAGGCATTGGCGTGGGCGTTGGAGGAGGCGTATCCTTGGGCGTGTCTCTGGGCGTGGGACAAAATGGCGGCACAGTGCAGCCATGCAGCGAACTGAGCGGAGCGGCCGCCCGCAGCGTTAACGTGGTGGTGGAGCCGCTCTGCGGCAGCGACTCCTCCGACGAGCTCTTCCGCAGCTTCGAGGGCAACTTTGAGATCGAGAGCCTGCTGTCCGATTTGGCCACCGTCGAGGTGAAAGTCGAAAATGTATATCCGCCAAGAACAGAACAGAGAAGTTTATAATTGATAATATTTAATTTTATTATAAATAAGATATTTAAATATTATTTAGAATTAAGCTAGACACAGGCAAAGGGCAGTGCTGTTAATGAGTTTAAATTAGAAACTGGACAAAAGAAGGAAGGAAAGATATAGGAAAGGGCATAAAAAAAGGAAGGAAAACAAGGAAAGGATAGGGAAGTAAATTATCATAGTTTTTATTTACTTTTATAAAGGTTTTTAGTGAGATTTTGCTATTTATACAATTAAAAAAGGGGTTTCTTTAAAGGAAAATATTTTCCTTTTATTTCTTTGCTTTCTTTGTTTAAATTTAATATCTTTAAAGCTTAATTAAATTAAAAAATATGGAAAACTAAGCAACTATAGGTTTATTTTTAGATTAAATGGCTTAAAAAAAATCAGAAAATAAGGAAAGGATATAAAAGTTAAGCTACAACATTTGTATATACCTTTACTAAGGTTTTTAGTGAACGTTTACCATTTTTAAAAGGTTATTCTTTAAAGATATATTTTTTTAATGGCCCCCTTTAATTTCTTGTGATAAATTTAATCATACACTTAATTTACAAACATAATAGACAATAAAATATAATTTTAAATAATTAAATAAACTGAATTAAGAAATTTCAAAAAATAGTTAAAGGATTTAGGAGTAGGTATTAATTTATTACTACAATTTATGAGGGATTTTAATGAGATATTAATATTTTATATAAATCTAAAAAGGGTTTCTCTATAATGTGATAGATATATTATCTTGATTCCTTTGCCTTCCTTTATTAAGTTTAAAGTCACCAAAGTAAAATTTTAATTTATAAATATAAAAAGTAATTAAATTAGAGATTTACTTAAAGAGAAACCTCTTTAAAAAAAAATCTCACAAAGACAGCACTGCCTTTTAAAGTATAGAAAACCTTTCAACAGATTTTTCATCATTATTTCGTTTTCTTTTCTTGTTCTCTCTTCCCTCTCCGCTCTTCGCTGTAACTTCTCGCTCCCAAATCCTCCCGCCTGACGCCATCTGCTTCCCAGGAGGAGAACAACAACAATGTGATCGGATCGGATGACTTTGGCAGCGCAGTGGCCGCCGCTGCCGAGGATCTGCTAGCCAAAGAGAATGCCCAGCTGAGTGCCCAGAATTTGGTTGATTCGGTGGCCGCCAGTCTGGTGGATGCCACCGGTGGTGCCTTTGATGGTTCCAATTCGGCGGCATCGGCCGCATTGGCTGCTGCAGCGGCTGCCCTGTGCGGGGATCTGATCAATAATAATAATAATGAGTGCTCAGGAGGAGCAGGATCTGCAGGCGGAGGAGGCACTGGATCAGGAGGAGGAGCAGGAGGAGGAGTTGTTTCTGGCGGCGGAGTAGCCGGCGATTGTGGTGCCACCAAGTTGGAATATGCCCTAATGGGTGGTCAACCGCTGGCGGAGGAGCCACGCTTTGGCACAAGCGCCGCAGCCAATCCGCTGCTGGTGGAGAAATTGATGTCCAAGTGCCTGAATATTGAGAAGCGACTGGATAAGATGGGGGGTAAGTCAGAGATTTTGTTATATTTTTGAACATTTTTAAATATTTGAAAATTATCTGAAAGGATTTTAGCATATTCTGAGGTTTCTTCGGGAGGGATTTGATACACTTTATTTGAAATTTTTAAATTATAATTTAAAGTTTGCAAATAAAGTCAAATTTTTGTTAGTTGCAAATTTTCTCTTACAATTTCAATTTCAAATTTTGGGAAGCGCTGCCAGACTTGGCAAATTTGTACTTACCCCTTTTTTTGAAACTTTACTTTTCTCTGTGCAACATGAACTGCTTGCGCACTGCTTTGTCCAATTGGGATTTGTGGCAGTGATGCTTGCCAAGCAGTTTACAGTTTAAAAGCCACAGAAAAAGCAGTTGAAAATTGCTTAGGTGGTACAGTTTTAAATTAATTGAAACAGTTGCAGAGATTGCACAGTTTTAAATGAATTGAAAAAGGTGTCTGGGTTTGGACTCAGGTTAAACAGTTTGAAATGCATAGATAAAATCAAATTAAATGAGAAAACTTTGGAATTTCGTTGGAATATTTAATCTTAATTAAAGGGTAATTTTAAATTAAGACTGCAAAAAATTAAAGGAAACTATACAAAGATTGCTTTATTATGTATTTAAGAAACTATAATATTTCTCTTAAGAAACAATGAGAATATAAAAAAGAAAAAACTCTTACCACTTCATATTTCCTCTCAAACTCTCAAAATTCCATCGTTTTCCCCTTGGAAATCTCTCTCAAAAATATTTATTTTAACTAATTGAATTTCCCAGCTGGTTGCCAAAGTTTAATTTCTGGCCAAGAACCTTTTCCCGCGAAGCATGTGTCTGCCATTCCGCCGTGAAAACTGAAACTGTCCGGCCAAACACATACAAACAACAGCCAGAAATAAATAAAAAGGCCAGTAACTTGTTTATTAAATCCCGACAGGATGTCCTCCCTAAAACAAACCCCAAAAAAACCAGTCAGTCAACCACCTAACAACGGCGACGGCGACTGCGACTGCGACTGAAATATAAATGTCGTCGCTCCAAGTCCGTCCTCGTCGTCCTCGGGTTGTTGTCTCGTCCTGTAAGCTGTGCCTTAAAAAAAAGAGAAGAAGTAAAAGAAATGGAAAGGAAACCAACATTTTTGGTAGGGTCTGCCACCCCCTCCTCCCCCGCTGGTAGGTTTTCCACCCACTTGGGGTTAGGGTTTTTCCAGGGGGGCAGACAAATAAACGTCTATTGACACGAAAGGCACAGACGGCAGCCACTGGGAGCCGGGGCACCACCTAGCTCTTCTGGGAAGCGTCTGCTTTACCACAGCCGCCACCCCCTAGACGTCGCCGATGTCCTTCCCCCCCTGGCCCGCCCCCTTTTCCGGCGGGCACCTACTTCCTTTTCTCAACCAAAAAAAAGAAGAAGGGAAACAGCAAAATAAAACCCAGACAGAACCCCGGAGAGGAGTCGGGGTCGAGTGGGGAGGTACCGCACAGGACGGCCATTTTCGGTATGCCGTTCGGCTTCTTTCTCTTTTTTTTAAATACTCTTTCAAGGGGTATAGTGAGGGTGCGCTTTTCTTGGAAGATCCTTTGAAATATCAAATTTTTGACCATTTTTAAGGCAAGTTTTTATATATTTTTTTTTATGAATTATAAATAATATAATTTATAAATTGTAAAAAATATAAATAAATAATAAATTACGTCTTGTTTTCTTATATTAATTTTATGTTTCTAAGAGAAAAATATGGAAATAATTCTCATCAATATGCAAACGTTAAATTTTTATAATAAAACCTCAAAGGAATTAAAATTATTTAAATTTATAGATAATTATATAATTTTATATATAAAATATATCAAATAAAAATAAAATTTTTAGTTAAAAGACTTTAGTTTAGTTTTCTAGAAATTTTCATAACATTTTCTTAAGAAAAATAATAAAATGTTAAAATATAAAAAATAAAAATTCTGTTAGGCACACAAAATAAATTATTTTTTTATTATTTATTTATCATTATTTAATTAATTTCTCATTTTCAAGCAAGGACATTGCATCGTCGCCTTGCCTAACTTCGCTTCCTTTCTCCCATATTTCACTCTCCTTTTGTTGTTGTTTTTGTTGTTATTTTGCTTAGCTTTTTTGTTGTTTTTTGTTTTCCACAAAGTTTCCGAATGAGGCGAAGCCAAGTCAGACAGTCGGGTCAATAAATTTTGCGTGTGGAAATTGTGCGCTCAAGGTCAAAAGGATATTTGCCTCGCCTCGTCTGCCTGGCTGTGTGTGTTGCGTGTGTAGGAAATGTCTGCCTAAATGTGCCAGTGTATTGGTGATTTCGGGGCAACAAACACACACAGATAAAGTGGCTACCTCCCACACTCCACCTGTTAGTCGTGAGTGTGAGTGTGCGTGTGGCAGAGCCTCTGACTGAGTGGGTGTAAGGGGTGTGTGTGTGCGTGTGTGCGTGCCGCAGACAAAGAGCCGACTGTTTGGGTTTGGGTTTGCTACGTTCGAGGTTTGGGCTTTCCGGCAACCTTGAACTTGAATAAATTCGTTGAAGTTCATGCCGCAAACGAGGCGCAATCAGTTTTGGGTCCTGCGCCCAAGGCCCACCCACAGTTAAGGGACACCCTGAAAAAAAATGTGCTTAAGGATTGTCAGTTTTGTTTAGATTTTTTTTTATATTTTATTTTAAATAATTTTTTTAAGGATGTTTTACAGTTTGAAAGTAATTTAAATTTTGCTGAAAAGTAGGCAATGAAAAATGTTGCCAGTTTTCTCCTTAATTTTTCTTTATCAAGGATGTTTTATAGTTTGAAAAGAATTTAAATTGTGCTGAAAAGTAGGCAATGAAAATTACGTGTGTCTCTATTATTAAATATTTGAGGCTTCGAAGGCCAACATTTTATTTATCTTCCAGAAAAATCAATGTTTCAAAAATGTATCCTTATTTATTTTTATATGAAGTATATTTTTACTTCCAGAAATTAACCCACAAAAAATACCCAAAATGTATTCGAAAATATATTCTTCACTTTCAACCCCTACTGAGCAATTTCCTTAACATTTTCCTCAGATTTTTGCCACTGTGTAGCTGCCCAACATCGATAAAAGTAGGCAGAGACGTAGAAAGTCCTGTCGCCGCCTCCTTTTTTCCTTTGGTTTTCCTTTTTTCGGCTGGGTTCAAACGCCGCACTGCCCAAGCATTGAACTCTCGCTTTCAAGGATACACCATCGCCGACCCGGACTCGCTCTCGGATTCGGATTCTAGCTCGAACTCGGACTCGGATTGGGACTGCTGGAAGCTGGCAGTCATTGAAAAAAAAAAATGGAGAGAAAAAAAAGCAAAAGCAAACCCAATGCTGCGCCGAGCCGTTGACATTGCGAGCGGTCGTCAACGCTACCGACGCGTCGAGACGGCTAAGATTGTTCACTTTGCAGCGAGTTCAGCGCCGGTCCAAGGTTCTTTTGTGGCGGTTCCACCATCCCCAGAGCAACCTAACAACTCCTCCTTTCCCCCCAAAGCCTCCCCATGCAGCAGACTTCTAGCGACGATTCGCTATTAATGTCAAGGGGTTCCACACACACCAAGCCGCAGTTCAGTTTTTAGTTTTTAAAAAGTGCGTTAGTTTCTGCGTTAGTTTGTCCGCTCACTTCAAAATAGCTTTTGGCTATATCGAATTTTGAGGGCTGGGTGCTGTGAGAAAATATCTGACAGATTGATTGCCTGTTTGTCCATTTGATTTGTGATTATTTTCAGCTGGCATTTTTGCAGTTTGCATGTCTATTTCGGTTTCGATTGTTAACTATTATTAACATGTAATTGTTGGCTTAATTTATTATAAATTGTTTTGATATTTAAGGTATTTGGATTAACATAAAAGGATTTTTTATTTGGTTAATTAACATTTTCTTAAGCTGTTTTTATTTAATTTGTTATGGAAAATAATATAGTTCTTGGGTTTTTAATTTTGTTAGACTAAAATATTATCAGGAATAACTAAGAAAATGAAAATAATTTAAAATGCTTCTCAAAAAGTATGCTAAAAAAATTTTAAGTGTTTTACAAAACTTATTTACATTCAAATAAAGGTTTATAATATTTTTAAAGACTTTTTTGTGTTATTTTTTATGGCATTTTAAAATCTTGTTATATTAAAATATTATCTGGAGTTCCACAAAAAATAGCTTAGAAGATAACAACAATGAAAATTTTCTTTAAAATATATCCTAACAAATATTAAATATTTTTAGAAAGAATACAAGTTCTTGAAAATATTTATTATTTAAATAAAGATTACAAATATTTTACTGCGCGCTCTTGGATAATTTTGTAAAATCCTTAACTTTTTTAATCTTTTAATCTTAAAACGCATTTTTAAATCTACTAATAATAACATATTCGTTATAATAAATGCGCAGATTTAATGCTTTTAAATTCTGCTTACGGTGGAGCAAGATAAGCTAAAAAATCCTTTTCTTTCAAAGACAAATTAAGTATTCATATTTTCCTACACAGTTAAGTAGCTTTGTTTCTGATTACAATTAGATATTTGCCTTAGCAAAACTGTAATTTTCAATCCAAATCAATTTCTTTGAATGTGATGTTTCCCATCCCATGAAATTTTCACTTTCCTTTGCAATTCCAAACAAAGTCTTGACTTGGTTTTCACTTTCGGTTTTGAGGAGTTTTTGGCTGCTGTTTTTGATTGCCATCCCTGGTGCAGCAGCACCAGCAGCACCAGCACTTAGCCAGATTATTTATTTGATTACTCCAACTGACATTTTCTATTCTAACAAACGAATGTATCATTTTAGCCATTGCTCAGGGCTATATTTGTGTGTGTGTGTGCGGTTCACGCATTTCTTGGCTTTAGATTTGGATTGCCAATTTGAATTTCAAATCAAAATCGCTGTTGCCGCTTTGTCGCTGCTGAAATGTGCGTTGTTATAACCAAATCAGGATTTTCTGCGTGCAAAAAAAAAGCGTCGGAACAACAATTACAACCAAACAACAAACAACAACAATTGCAATAACAGCAACTACAACACGACTAACAACAACAACAACTAAAACAACAACTAACGATGTCAGGGGCGTTCATTTGTCCATTGCCAGCCAGCAAACGAACTGAACCGAACCGAACCGGGCCGAGCACGTCACTGTCACCAGCCACAACTACTTAACCCCCCCCCCAACCCTGAGCCTCCCATCTGCATTCTCCACCCTCCCCCCTGGGGGGCAAACCCCTCTCTAATACCCTCTACAAAAAAAAAAAAAAAAAAACAGCTGCCTGAGTGCCAAACGTTGCCACTGCAAAATGCACTTTGCAATTTTGTTGATTGCTTTGGCATTTGTTGTTATTGTTGTTATTGTTGCTGTTGTCTTTTCCCATTGCACCCTCTCAAAGGAAGGGTATTGTTGCCCAAGACAGGAGTTTAATTTTATGGATTTGAATTAGTACGAAAATAAGAAGGATTTTCAAAGGAATTGTCAGGATTTTTCAAGCAATACAGCAGAAGCTGTGGGAAGCTTAAAGATTTTCCTTAAGTCTGTAGCTAAAATGTTTATTATACTTCTAATTAATTATTTTATTATGAAATAAAGGAGAATATTTTTTAATTTAGAATAAATTTTGAAAAATATACCCAAACATATGCAAAAATATATTTTTTTTTCTTGTAGCATACAAAATATGACGTATACGTAATTTTCGTAAAATATTACGTATACGTAATTTTTGTAAAATTGAAAAATATAATATATACATATATAAATATATATAAATATAAATTGAAAAACATATGCAATAATATTTTCTTTCCTGTAGCATACAAAATATTACGTATACGTAATTTTTGTAAAATTGAAAAATATCCCCAAAATTGACTACAAAAATATTATTATAAAATTACTTAATTCTATTGACTCAAGGCAAAGTTAGTTTTAAAATAAACAAATAAAAAAATTAAATAAATAATAAAAGAAAAATAAAAAACCCAATAATAAATAAAAATAATAATAAAAACTGCATTTAAAAAAAAAAATCATGAAAGCTGTGGCTTATTTGATATTATTATATTATATTAAATATAATATTAAATATGATATTAAGAAAAATATCTAAAATATAAATTTTTGTCATACTTCATTTTATGGCAAACAGGAAATTCTTTAAATTTTTTCTTGTAACAAAAAAAGAGTACAACCAAATTTCGTTTAGCCTCAATTTGCTTCCTTTCTCATTTTTTGTTATATTTACATTTTGTTTCTGTTTTCTGTTTTTTGTTTTTTGTTGCTTTTGTTTTATTTCATTTTGTTGTGCATTTGTTTTGCGTTTTATCTAAATTTGTTCGTACGCATTGCAGGTTGACCGCCGAGTTCAAGTTTTAACGGATATCGTTTAGTTGTTGTTGGGTTGTTCTCAATTTTTGGCAGGAGCCTCGCCTTAGCCTCGTTATATAAGCAAAAAAAGTATTATGGGGTTTCACTCCGGCAAGTCTTTTGTGTGCTGCCAATGAAGTCATTTTGTGCGCCATTTTGTCAACTTTCTGCAGATTGATTAATGGTCCAGTTGGTTCAGTTTTTTTACAGATGAAAGAGGCTTAATTAGTTTTTTTAGGCAAGCGTAGATAGAGATATATTATAGAGAGATATTTCTACACTAGGAATTAGAGGTGGGGAATTTATGGATATTTGAACTTGGTTTTAAATATCTTTTCTGATTTTTGTATTGTATGTATGAATTTTGTAAGATTCTAAAAACTACAACTTGGCTTTATTGAATATTTTCTTATATAAAGTAAAGTGATAAATTTATTCCTTTGTTAATTAATTTCCTTGCTATTATCCTTATCCCTATTTCAAGAAATTTAATTACATTTCTTCTCATTATCGTTAGTAAATCATCCTTCGTATTCCGTGAACTTCCTTGCTTTTTCTGCGTTGCATACATCATCGCTCCCATTACATATTAATCAGATTCATATGCTCATGACACACTATATGAACTATATGTATATATATGTATCTATATCTCCTAGTCGCTCCCCTTTGGCTGTCCTAATTGCACTGTAACCCATTAACCCGCAACAACAACTGCACCAATAACAGCAACATGTAACCAGTTCGGGCATAATCCCTATTGTGTGTATGTGTTTTTTATTTTTATTTCAATTTTTTGTTGTTATTTTGTATTTTTTGTTTTTGTTGCTGGTAGCAATAGAAAGGGGTCCCCCAAGCTGTTTTTGCACAAATTTTCACCTTCACCTCATCAGCGGCGAAAACAAATGCAACAACCTCATAGGAAAAGCAACGAAAAGAAAGAGAGAAAAGGAGGGAAACAATAATGAAATAGGATAAAAAAAAGAGGGCCTTTGAGGGGTTAATATGTGTGTAGGTGCAAGTTTGTATGTAAATAAGTCTTTTTGAAGATTTTCAATTAAATTAAAAGTGATAATGATTTTAATTTCAATTTAATTTAATTAAAGTTTAAAGCCTAGAAATGTTTACTAGTTTTTAAAGCAAGTAATTACCATAAATAGGGATTTTTACAGAATTTTATTGATTATTTTAAGACACCTTTTTAAGGGGTTTCAAAAATAAGCTCAAATTTTTTCCTCTTGAATATAAGCTAGGCTTCCACTTCCTCTTTTACCCCTGACTCTAACTGCCACTATTACACTGCCCCCGACTGTGATTGCATTAGAGCGTGCGCCCGTCAGTCGCATCTCGTTAAAATGAAAACAAAAGGCGGCATAAAAAGCAGAAGACAGCAGCAGCGACAATAACAACAATAACGAGGATGATGATGATACAACCTTACAAAATTCTCAGTCGCGATCTCCCCCATCTCCCCCTCGCCTCACCACCCCCCCTTGCCACACAACCCCACAATGGCTTTGAATGTTTAGCGCTGAACTTGTCTTGCACACAAACACCAATGCATCCCGCGAGAGCAATGCGAAATAGAGAGACCAAAGCGCTAGGCAGCAGCAGCAGCAGCAGCAGAGAGAGAGCAAGAGTGGGAGAGTGGGAGAGCGTGAACGACAAACACATTGATAGCTTTATTTTTGCTTTGCCCCGTAGCGTGTGTGGTATGCAGCCTTGAATTAGTTCGCTGCACCCGACCGTACATACAGACAAACACATGCGGCATATAAATACGCACACACACACACCGACTGGGGGGAGCAGCAGCAGCAGCAGCAGCAGCAGCAGCAGTGCCGTGCCATATAAGCAAAGCGTGCGCGGCGCGCATTCGTCAAAGTGTGCGAAAGCTCTGCCGCTGTTGCTGCCGCTGCTTTGGCTCTGCTCCCCTTTTGCAATCATTGGCGGTGATCCCCCCCCCTCCGGCCGCCCATCCTCCCCAGGCAGCACCCCATGCGAAATGTAGAAGGAAAAAAATCAGATGCGGCGCTATCTCATGTACATATATACGCGAACATAGGAACCACACCGAACATCGGGCATCCGAGTTCTCGCGTTGTCTTCTTGTTTGCATTATCCCATTTTTTTTTCGTTCCGTCTCCGGCAAACAGAATGTTTGCCCGAAAATTAGACGATCAATTGGGGGATACTAATGGCTTAGCTTTTAAGGGAACGGAATCCTAAATGGGAAATATCTATAGACTTTTTGGGATAATCTAATGCTTAATCTAATACAAAATATGGGTTTGGCAATTCGATTTTTTACGGAGAATATCTTTTGAATACCTCTCTAAAAAATAAAGATAATTACATTAAAATGATATGAAATTTGGTATAGGGACTTTAAGAGGTATTTTATAATAATATATATTAATATTTGTGTAAAATATTTGGCAATTATAAGGAATTTTTATATTTTACAGAGACCTCTTAAAAAGTAAAGATAATTACATTAAAATGAAATGAAATTTGGTATTTGGTATTTGGTATATATCAAAAGGTATTTTATAATAATATATAATTATATTTGTTTAAAATATATGAGAAATTATGAGGAATTTTGATATTTTACAGGGACCATCTTTCGAATACCTTATAAAAATGAAGATAATTACATTAAAATGATATGAAATTTGGTATTGGGGCTTTAAAAGGTATTATAATCGATAGTCTATAATTATATTTGCTTAAATGACATGAAAAATATGAGGAAATATATGTATAACTTTTATTTTTATGACATCCATATGAAGTATCAAAATAAGCCTTTCCTAATGTTAATCTTAATCTGAAATTATAACTTGAAGAAAGTATCACAGATAAGATGTATCTTATTTTCAGAAAAACTTGAACAGATTATTAATTTTTATTACCAAGAATTCGAAATTATCGAGAATATTTCAACATTTAAATAATTAAAATATTATTAACAACAATTCGAATTTATCTAGAATTTTTCAGGAATCTATATGTTTAAGAAACTAGAAAGGATCACAGACCTAAAATTGATCGTAAATCCAATATTTACAAGAAATCTAATTCATAGAAGGATTTTTCAATGATCCCAAACTATGTCTTCTCAATGATAAATCAAAATTCCGACAACCTTAAATATTAAAAATGTCTAAGTACATTTTCCAATTTGAAAATAGATCTTTTACGTTACACTTTGAAATTCCAATTCCACCCCCCCTTTTTTCCTCCATTTAATTGATCGACGTGTTGCCCCTAATTATTTCCTCCTGTCAGTCCCACTTATGTATATATTTTACCTCCCCTTTGGACTCGACCAATCTAATCCGTCATCTGCTGTGTCTAGCCTTCTGATCGCGCCGACATACATCCGAATCGAAGCACTATATAGTATATAGTACAACTGATGTGTACAGTATTTGCAACGGATATGCCCGATGGCTGTCCATCTCACTCTTCTCTCGGGGGGAATTAGCAAGTGCGCCGGGAAATGGCGAAAAAAATGGGGGAAAATAAGCGGAAAACTGTCTCGCATCGTATGTGTGTCATAAATGCAAAAGCAGAGAAATGAAAAAAATTATAATTGGATGTGTGTGTGTGTTGCTTGAATTGAAATGAGCGCATTTTGTGCCAGAAAAAGGGGTATGAATTTTAGAGGGGGGAGTTTTTCTTTGGGAAAATATATATATGAAAATCTGAGAGAAAAGAGAGGCAAAGGAGTATATTTATGAAAAAGAAAGTGAAATGGATTTTAAGGCTAGGAGAACTAAAGGGAAGTGAAGTCATCGATAATTCCATTTAGGCAATAAGATTTTAAGGATAAATCCTTCATCATTATAAGAGATGTTAAGATATTCCTATCTCTTCGTTTAAAATAATATTTTAAAGACAAGTCCTAAAACTTTGAACAATAAATCTTCATTATTATAAAAGGGTTAAGATATCCCTATCTCTTCGCTTAAAATATATCTCAATTTGTGATCTCGAAAAATCTGTAAGAGTTGTCGTGGCCCATTGCGTGCTTGTTATGCGACAAAAATGTCTATGCGTAAATAGATTCGAAAGCAGCAGCGACAGCCGACAGTTGTTGTTGTTTTAGCTGCTTGTTGCAGTTCGGTATTCAGATCGACACCCAGACACATCGACATATAGACATAATGCACAAGACTCTAGGCACCTAGGCACATGGGGCTTGTCCTTCAAAGCGAATAAACAGAAACGTGAAAAACGAAAGCGAAAATTGTACATACATATGTGCGTAAGAACAACAACTAAGAGCAAAAGATATAGCAACAATAACAATAACAACAAAATCTACAACAACATCAACAGAAACCACAACATCAACAACAATATGAACAACAACACCAACAGAAAATGCAATGCCAACGGCCACTGCAATTGCAGAAAATATTAGGCGGATGTCTGACTACAACATGTGCATCTATAATCTGGCTATATATATATTCGTATATATATAAACGCCTCTCTATATATTAATATTTATGGCTTGCAGGAACTGAGAACGAGACTAGACCAAGTTTCAGCGAAACAATCACGGATATTGCATTGCGGATTCTCCACTTGATTTACACTAAGATCGAAGAGTTAGTCATTCTATAATAGGAATGCATTTATTTAAACAAAAATTTACAAACTTATAAATGACACAAAGTTTATAAGTAAATGACACAAAGTTTATAAATAAATGACACAATATTTATAAATAAAATGATTGATCTTAAGTCTGAAATAGACATGTATGACGCAGCTGAGTATATAGAAATGCATTAACTACAATAATCATAAAATAAAAGTGTATAAAACCAACAAAGCAAGAAACTAGTTGAGATATAAACTAGTAAACAAATAAAATAAATAAAATTCTTGCATCATAAATAAAATATTTAAAAGTCACAAGGAGAACTCTCTTTAAATATTAATTGGAGATTATCCATAATTCGGATAAATGATTTTCCCATTTCTTCTTAGCAGTTTTTAGTTACAAAAATATCAAAAAAATTAAAACTTAGCCTATATTAATTTACAAATAATATTATAAAGTTATTTCCATATTATCAACAAATAAAATCCATTGAAATAACAAAAATAAAACAATAAACAAATGACATTGTTGGCTCTTGAACCGGAACCCGCACGCTAAGCTTGAAATTCTAAAAACCAATATAATTTATTTCATTTCATATTGTTTTTTTAAATTATATTAAATATTTAAATATTTCTATATATAAATATTATTTCACCTGATTCATTTCGGTGTACTTTTACCTTTATCTTTCCTGCAATTTAAAAGGGAAGTCAAGTGCCAGGGAGGGGGCCCTATAACGTATCCCAAGTGTTACCTGTTGTTGCCGCTGGAGACGTCAGCCGCTTTGCTCGCTCCCCAGATACATACATATATATATATAAATGTATATATATATATATTTATATATGTATTCAGCTGTGTGCATATTTTAGAATGTAATTGTGCATCTGGCCTAGACCTAGAAAAGGAAAATTTTGTTGCTATTATTATTGCTGTTCGTACTCGTGAATTCGCATTCGTTTGCAGTTCGCAATTCGCAGTTCGTTCGGCGATGTTGCTGCTAGTATGAGTCCCCCACTTCCCCCTCTACCTCTCCATCTCACTCGCTCTGTGTGCCATTTTGTGTAGCACTCATTATTTGTTCTCCTTCCTCGCAAATTAAAAATATGCCTAAGCAAATAAAATGCATTCAATGTGTTTATACATCTATATACGATATATATATATATAGATGCATGTTTGTATGTGTGCATAGATAGTTGCGTTGCGACTCTTGGCATGCATTTTGTGTCTGTGGGTAAATTGTGCGTTAGTTTCGCACTGTACAGGGTGCTGTGGGGCGAGGATCGAGGAAAACTAAGTCACATAAGAGATTAAATATTCTAAAATCTGTTATTTAAATTAGTTATTTTTAATATTTAGTATTTTATATAATAAAATATTAAATTTCAGATTATTCGTAGGTTATTTCGGGGATTAATTAATGCTGAATGAGTCGGTTTTCATGTAGATAATCTTCTTTAAATAAAGTTTTCACTTTCTTCAATTAAATGTGTCTTTATATTGTTGCATACCAAAAATCAGATCTATTGTTTGTGATTTTGAGGATAAATTAAAAAAAAATCGGTTAAGAAGATCACAAGGAAGTGGTTTTTACTTGCTGTATTTTTGAAACAAATTTCCTAAAAAATGTAGAGCCAAAATTGAGATCCAACATTTTGAGAGAATCATAGGAAAATAATGTATGTGATTTATATTCACTTATCAAATGTTATTTTGACCTAGTAAATACCTTCTACACCCTTTATTCCAACCAATCACCGTACTAGCAGAGACATTGGCTTTCAAATACAAGCCAAGAAACAACAACAAACACGACAGAAAACAACTGCAATTGGCTTTAACTGCAACTGCAACGCAATGAGAATTTCAAATAAAACAAAAGCAAACCAAAAAATATATATGTTTATAAAAAAAGCAAGAAAGAAAAAACGAAACACAACCCAGAACCAGCAACAACAAACAATTTAAATTGAAAAAAATGTTTTTTTTTGCGGCTGTTTGTGCTACCGTCAGAAAAAAAAAACAGACAAACGGCCATAAACGCCGCCCCTCTATTTTGCCAACGAATCTCTGGGAGATCGGAGCGATTTTTAGCCCGTTGCAACATTGTGCGGTGGCAGTGTTCGATACGCGCAACATTCTATCAAATAAAATGCGAATTAACAATCAAATCGAATGCACAGGGAGGAAAAGTTAACACGAAGTTGATTAATTACAAAATTTTTAGGGAAAAGATAAAATATTTAACAAAGTTTAACTAAGCTTAAAATATTAAAATTAGCAAGAGTAAAGAAGATATTTATATATATATATATATGTATATGAAATATATTTGTTATTCAAAATTACAGCTCTCATCTATCTCATGTTTTTGATTCGTCTAATGGGCGTAAAAAAATAGACTATACTTATTTTGGTACTCTTAAACACAAAAATGTAGCATACATTTAGAGGCATGTATCCTGAAGATTTAAAATCCTATTTAAATATTTTACAAATACTATTTAAATAAAGATTTTAGTTTAATATTTATTAAAATATTTACTAAAATATTTATTATAATATTTATTATAATATTTATTAAAATATTTACTAAAATATTTATTATAAAACTTATTAAAATATTTATTATAATATTTAAGAAATAGTTCTTTAATTTCAAATAACAAGTATTTTATATATATATTTATTTTCTTATTTATATCTTTCCCTCACTCTACAATTTTCCTTCAATTTATTTCTCCAAGTGTCTCTCGGATCCGAGAGAATGGCATTGGTAGGGGTTGATGGCTGCTGAGGGGGTGAGCTGTGCGAGAGGGAAACTATACCCAGTGAACTGCCCGTGGGGTAATGGCGAAGCTAACGACAATTCATTGCGATTCTCGAGAGTGCCGGACTTGTAGTTGTTGCTGCTGCTTTAGTTGTCGTTGTAGCTGCAGTTGCTGTTGGTGCTGCTGCTGCAGCTACGGGGAGGAACTGCGGGGCGGCACGCACGTTGTCCATGTCCCCATTCGAGTCAAGTGACGTGTTATCTGTCGCCTTCTCTCAGAACTTTGACTTCTATCAGTTGAATGTCGTTGCAGTCGTCGACGACGACGCTGCTGCTGCTGCTGCTATTGCCGTTTGCAAAAGCAAAAAGCAACAGCAAATAGAAACAGAAATTGCATTTGCAATGGCAATATTTTTGAGCCTTCGTTGGGACTTTTCCGGTGTTTGAAATGTCCTTTTTCTAGGTCAATTTCAAATACTTTTTGCCTGGATTATATCTTATATATTTTAGTATGCATTTTCTTGGCCTGGTTTTAACTATTTTCTAGCAGTCTCTGTCTCTAGCTTGTCAAAAAAAATAAACCCAAACCCAAAACGCCCACTGCCCCGCCCAAAGAGGCTAGTTTTCAATGTCAGTGTGTCTATTATGCGGCTATTATGATTGGTATTATTAGCAGCAGGCCATGGAAAATGAAAACTGCCAACTGGCAGCGGCTAAAGCCGGCAAACTGGGAAAATGCCAATGGAAACTGGCAACACTTTCCCTCTCGTTGCTTTCCATTTCCAGCAGCAGCAGCAGCAGCAGCAGCAACTTCATCATCGTCTGTGCAACATCATCTGCAAAGAGCAGCAGCATCAGCAGCAGACTTGCAACTGGCAGCTATGCAGTAATTATTGCACGATCAATTTGCCGGCCAACCATGTCGGCGAAAAACTTTCCTTTGCAACATATTAATAAGCCGGCTCTCGGGAAAGGTGTGGCTAACAAAGTTGTCTAAGAAAAAACAGGCCTAGAAATTTCTGGAGGAGTGACTTGGGAAAATGTTTCAATTAGCTGAAAAGTAAGGGGGTGACATAAAACAAGGGGGAAATAAATAATAATAAAATGATTTAGAAGAATGAATAAAATGAATATAATGAATAAAATGAATAAAATGAATAAAATGAATAAAATGAATAAAATGAATAAAATGAATAAAATGAATAAAATGAATAAAATGAAAGAGACTCTTAAAGAATATTGCAAATATTTCAATTTATAAAAAATATTGAATATGAAATTAAATAATAATATAATGATATATATACATATAAAATATAATTATTTTCTTTTATGTTCAAAGTTTCCTTATCTTTAAAAACCTTTTCTTTATTGCATTTATATTTTATAATATACTTCAACCTTCCTCAATTTATATTTTCCGAGTTCATATACCTTTTTGTTTATAAATACCTAATCTATTTTCTATTACAAAGCCTTTATTCAATCACAATCTTAAACGATTTCCACTAGTTTGCTGACTATATATTTTAAAAGTCATAACCTACCTCAATGCTTTGCTTATTTTTTTTTAGCTTTTAAAGTCTAAACAAACAATTAGGCATTCAAGAACTATAATTAAAGTCAAGCATATATTATTTTTTGCTATAGTTTATGTGTCATGACCTACCTTAATGCTTTAAACAGATTTGTTTAACCATTAAATTTGTTTGTTTTTGAATTTAGTAAACATTTTCTTAATAGATTTCGTAATATTTTTTACATACTGATATTTAATTAATTTCTTAAGCAGAATTTTTTTATCAATTGAATTGTTTATAATTTATTTTCCAAAATTTCTTAAGTTACCATTTCATTAGGATTTTCTTTATAATTTTCTTTATAAAATTTTCACGATAAGATTTATACTATTTCCCTGGCGACCCTCGTTCGAGTTTTAGTGGCAGTTACTAGCAGAAAAAAAATAAATAAATACAATAAAAATTACAAAAAAATTACAACAAAAATCCGTTCGGCGGATGAGCGCTTGCAGTTGGCGTCGCCGTTGACTGCGCTGTTGCTCTGCTGCACTCTGCTGCCGTTGCCGTTGCCGTGTTCAGCCACCACCCCCCCCCCCCCAAACCCCACACCTCCCCACACCCCACCCCAGTGTAACCTCCCCCCTAACAGCCAGCCCTCCCCGCTGGCCCAACGTCTACGGTTGACGGTCGTACAGTTAGACGGACGTTTGCTTTGCTTGCATTTACAACAAACGGCGAGTCGCTGTTGTTGTGTGTGTATCTGTGTGTGCATTATAATGGCATTGAAAATCTTTTTCAATAAAACACGTAAACAAACAACAAAAACCGAAAAGCCAAAACCAAAATGAAAATGAAAACGCACAGCAAAGCAACAAAAAGCTAGATGATGATTTTGTAAAAGAAGCAAAATGCAGCTGAAGCTTTGAGTTTGCACTTTTAGTTAATAGTTTTTATTGTGTTTTATTATTATTATAAACAATATTGTGTTCTCTTCCATTTAATCAAGTTGTAATAATGTGTGAGAACTTTGCGTTGCAATTTATGTTGCACTTGTGGGGTTTTCTTCTACAGATTTTTGTTGTAAAAAATAAATACTACAAGAAAAGTCTATAAATTAAGGGGTTTTCAGTCTTAAATTAATTAATTATAAATACAGAAATTCTTTAAAATATTTAATGGGAAGTAATTATCTTGAGGATTTAAATATTAATTAAAATATTGGCTATTGTAATGCTTATGAAATTTATTGAATTTATGGCATTGCAATTAATATCAAATATTAACATTAAATGAAATTATATTTGAAAAATAAAAATGTGATAAAAAAGAAATATATATATAATTTTAGCAATAGTTAAACATAGGTTCTAGAAGAAAAGCCTTTTATTTTATACAAAATAAAATCAATTAATTTGTCAAATATTGATTTTTATATTGGATAATGTTGTCGATATTTAAAAAATATTGTTGAGAATTTTATTATACAGAAATTTAGTTCAAAAGTTTTCTAAAACAGTGATTTTAAATATTCGGCAATATTTTTAACAACCAAAAAAGTATTTATATATTTTCCTTAGAGTTCTATAAAGATAAAAAAACTGATTTCATAAATTTATTATAATAAAAGCTTTTAAGAAAACAGAAAAGGGTTTAAAATATTGAAATTTTAAATGGAAATTCTGTTTTATTCTGTTTTATAAACTCATTTTCCTTTGCATTCAGTTTTTCTCTCCCTTATTTTTTTTTTTGGGGAATTTTCCAGTTGAAATGCTCTTTTGAATTTAGCGTTTGAAACGACTGGCGACTTGACTATCTTGCGGACTCACAATAGCTTGAACTTGAAAACGCCCCGTTGTAGTTGTTGCCGCCGTTTGTTATTGTGCAGTTTAATCAACTTTTGTCTGTTTGGCGACTGACACTGAGCGGGACAGAGACGGGCTGTGTTTCGAGAAGTGTTTCCATTGAATTTCAATATTCATTAGAATTCGAACGATCAGCGGCGATGGAAATATAGAAATGCCACTGCCTCGGGTCAAGGGAAGTTATGGAAAAACCTCTAAAAGGTTATAGACAAAAACATATAACATATATATATATATATGCATGCTATGTAATGAATAGTTGGAAAATTGTCACTAGATATATATTGTGGGGGAGGCAATAGGATTTTCTGGAAGAAAATATATAAATTATGGGCAACATTGCGTATACGTGATTTTTCTCAGATGGGCTTTCTTCGGGGATTTCAAGAAAAGTTGTAAAAAATATTTTAAAAATATAATAGATCATAAAATTCACCTAATTAAATACTTGAACATTATATTAGATTTCCCAGGAAATATATATAAAATAAAAAGCATTGAAAATTGTAGACAACAGGGTGTATACGTGATTTTTCGCAGGTACTAAGCGTAAATGCATTAAACAATGGCCACAATAAGCCATAAATAATTTAATAAACATTTTTGCAATCCCATTTGTTTATAGCTTTTTAAATAAAAAGCTAAATTTGCATAAATGGATCTTTGGAAAATTCAAAGCAAAGAAAAACTTTATGAATTTATCTCAAAGTTATTTCTCCCACAAAAAGTGAAGAAGTAGATTTTGTAGGAAGTCCTAGAGAGCTTAACATTCACTTAAATCCTTTAATTTCTGCTCTTTTAGGAATCTAAGTCTGTAGTTCAATCTCGAACTTAATTTTCTAGTGCTAAAATCCTGATTTTCCCCCCCAAAAATACCCACAAAATTGATATTTTCAAATGTAGCATGGCATCGACTGAGCGAAAGTAAAAATTCAAATTGATGGCTTTCGGAAATCAAATGAAAATCGAGCAAAATCAGGCCGAAATAGCAACAAAAAAAAAGCACCAAGGCAACTCTCAGCACTCCAACGCGATTCGTTAATTAAAATAAATACTTTCCGCCACGGACGTGGACGTTGTTTGAGCCAAAAAAGAAAAAGAATAACAAAAACAAAACTGCAAATGAAAATGAAACTAAAACTGAAAATAAAATAAAATAAGTGTAAATGTAAATAAAAGAAATGCAAAAGAAATAGAAAAGAAACGGCAGTGGCGAGCGAATGTGAAAATGCCAGCCAGCAGCCACATGTGGCCAACAGTTTTCTTTTCGCTTTTCCAATGTGCCTGTGCTGCTGCTGCATGTTGCATGACCAAGAAGTCAGTTACTCAGTTAGTCAGTCAGTGTTACCCGATACCCAGATGCCCCGATGCGATGGCGATGGCGATGACGATGCCAAAAGCGGCCTACTAAGATACTTTTACCTGGCAACTACCAACTGGTTTTGGCATTAGAAATTGGCCAACAGCAGCAGTGGCAAGAGATCGATGCTTGGGCCTTGCGACTGGAAAAACTATACGAAATTCACTTTCATTATGAATGGCCGAATGGCAAATGCATACAAATGTGATTCGCGATTCGAGATTTGCGATTTGCGATTTGAGTTTGCAAGTTGCTGGCCGCTTGGTCATCCAACCTGGCCAACTCTTGTTGTGAGTTTTCCTTTCTTTCACATTCGCTAAGGCTGGTTTTTCTTTAGCAACAACACAAGGCAGCAGCAGCAGCAGCAACGCCGCTAATTGATCGGAAAAATACTGGCTTTCAGTGGGCCAAGTTCGAGGCTGTCGAAGATATGGTAATTAGGATGGAATATAAAATGGGCAAGGGCTGAATAATATTATTAAAGATTTAAAAGAAGAGTATGTTATATATTTTTTTAAGTGATTTTAAGGTAGGAATATGAGGTAGATAGTCCAGTAAAATGTAAAATAATTATGACTTGAAAAGCAAGGAACAAAACATGGAGTTCAGAAATATATAAAATAATTATAAACAGCAGAAACAAGATAATATATATCTTATAAATGTATTTAATACTATTAAGTTATAATGAACAATATTATTAAAAACCTATAAGAAGAGTAAATACTTAGAAGCAAGATAGATAGTCAAGAAATCTATAAGAATAATATTATTAAAACCTTATAAGAAGAGTGTCTTATATTTTCTAGCGATTTTAAAGCCTTAATCTGACTTAGAAGCTTAATAGATAGTAGAGAAAATTATAAGATAATCATATAACCAGCAGAATTTCAACTAAATATTATATTTAAAATTCTTATAAAGCCTTCTTTACTATTGTAACTTCATTATAGTTCAAATTTCCAACCCCTGCTACCTTACTTTTAAACTATCTCCTTCCTGGCTTCATCTCCTCTAACCATATCCCCATTATGTCCAAAATTTCAGCTGCTTTGCCTCCTTGACCATTTCCATCTATCTGCATTTTCCATTTGACGCTTTGGCCCGAGGGCCTGTCTAGATGGCGTTGCATGTGGCACTCAGCTGGTTTGAGATCATTATGTTGGCCACCATCAACCCGAATGGCTAACTAAGTTGGGCATGTTGTTGCATGTGGCTGCCATTTAGCAATTGGAAGTTGCCAACTAACACATTTCAGGTCTTCAGCTTCCCTCGACGCGTTTCCATTTCGCATTTTCGCTTTCATTTTCTTTTCTTTTTTTTTGTTGCTTGGCAAGCAGCAAAATTGTTTTTTTTTTTCTTCGAGAAAATCGAAAGTTTTTCCCCAGACCATAATGCAAAAAGAAAGTGCAAGTGCAGCAGCAGCAGCTGAAGCTGAAGCTGAAGCTTCAACTCGAAAGAAAGGAAAAGCAAAACAATGCCAATGGGGCGTATGAGCAACTTGTTTTCGGGCCAAAATGTAGGATGAATGCCATTGTTTTGCGGTGACGAGTTTTTCCAGCTACCCCATTGCTGTGTTGTTGTGCCATTTTCGTTGTCAAGTGCAAGACTTGTCGTTGTTGTTGTCGTGGTCAAATGATTCGCTGGCTTGTTGGCCAACAACAGCGGAATAATGTTGCATGCAGCACAATCAGCAATTTCCTTTTGGCTTCACTCCATCTCCGTCTCCATCTGCGTCTCTGTCTCCGTCTGGAGCTTTCGATTTCGTTTAATTAAAACGCATAAAAGTTGACTCTTCAACGGCGATGTCATTGCCAAGGGGATGGAGCTGCAACTTGAGAGAAGGAGATAACCACTACTATTTTCTAGAAGGAAAGAGATTTTATTTCGAAAGGAAATCTAACTCAAAAGCATGCAACTCTAGAAATTTTAATATTTTTCCAAGAAATTTAAAGTCTTGTGTTATTTCTTATTGATAAATTTGCTTAATTAAGTATATACAAGATTTTACTTAATTTTGTTAATTGTATTACACAAAATATAAGCTTAAAAATATTTGAAAATATTAAAAAATCCACAGCAATTTTTCATTTTTATGGTAAAAATTGTTTTCTTAATTTTTTCCCTTAGTTAAACACCTCATTCATTTATTTAATAAATACAAAACTTCTATACAAGATTTATTTTTATTCAATTTTATACATTTTCAACAAAAATGTTTTTTTTTTGCCTAAAACATCTCTAATTTTAATTAAACAAATACAGAAATTCATTGAAATTTGGATTTCTGTCATAAAAAATACTTTTACTTATCAAATCCCAAAAATATTGGTTTTACATATACAAAAGTAATTTAGAAAATTAATTTTTACCTCCAAAGAATATTTATAGTTTCTCTAAAAGCCGGACTCATTCCCAAAATTAAAACCCAAAAATCTTCCACAAAAACCTTTTCCAAAAGAAGGCACAAACTTAACGCAAAGAAAATATATTTAAATATATAAATATTAATAAAATTTACAAGTAAACCTAAAAGTCTTCCACCAAAACTTCTTTGAAAAAAAAGGACAAACTCCCATCATTTTCTCCCCTAAAAAAAACGGCAACAATCTCTTGGCTCACTTGCCATTGGCAGTGACAGACATAAAGCCAAAACAAAAACGGCGGATTTCTTATCATTGACATTGGGTGGGAAAAAAGTTGCCAACTTCAGCAGCTCAGCAGAGTTGGGGAAAAAACCTAGCAATCATCATAATTCTTAATCATGACACCAAAGTCTGCACTGCACTTCACTCGGTGATCTTTTTGCTGCATTTCCCCCCCTTACCCCCTCTGTTAACGTCATTTCAATAACAAGTTAAGAACTTGCACAGCCAAGCCGCGGTCAAGGCAAATGCTGCTGCTCCGACTGCTTGTCTAGAGCCCCAAAAAAAAAACAACAAAAAATTGACACTTGTAATAACCGCTTTACATGCAAAACAAACAAGCGAATTACTCATACGCAGCGTTGCCATTCTCTTTTTTTTGGCTGTGGCTAATTTTCTTTTGTTGTTTAATCGCGACGGATGATGGTCAAGTGCAAGCTGCAGTAATTTTAATATGGGAAATAATTAGGGGAATTGGCTGAAGGCTTTAATGAAAAATCGCTAAATTGAAATGATTTTCTTGTTTGTTAATAAAAGGTGAATGCCATTTGAACATGTGTCTGTGTATTTTCACCTTTTCTCTGGGACCAACCAGAAGCTTCCTGAAAAGTTTAAGATAAAAACAATATATTAAAAGTGTAGAAATATTAATTTATAGTTCTTTATTAGGGAAAACTTTATTTATATTACAAAAATAAACCCCCTTTTTCATTATCTTCCTATTAAGAGATAATATTTCAAAATTAAATCCACTTAACAACACAATTAACCCCTTCAATCCCCTCATAAATCCTCTTCAAACAATGAGAAAAGTCCCCCTATTAATTAAGTCTCTGAATCATCGGTTAGAACCTAACTCACCTAGCTGAAAATTCCTCTCGAATACAAAGTGCAACGGGCTTCCCATCATCAAGTCGAGCGTTAAATCAAGTTAAAAGCTGCCATTCGCCAACAGGTCACGAATTCGCTGTTGATATCGGGTATCCATCAGAGACTGCAGCATCTTCCTAATCTCGTGGAGAGCATCAAAGTCGCAATCATCAATTCGTCGACATTATAACCTCGTCGCTCGTTTAACCCACAAGAGTCCTTTTTTTTTACCAGCGAAATTCCCATAAAAACACACCCCCGTCTCGCCGTTGGCAGACAAAGAAAACTATATACGGATAATTTTTTGGCAAGATTACGACGAGCGTTGAACAAAGAGTCCTGCCACCCACTTCCTTCCATTGCAGGCGTAACAATTACAAAGTCTGTGCTGCTGCTTCTAGTTTGTGCACAGAAAGAAAATGGGGGGAGGTGTTATTTGGGAGAAATAAGGGAAATTATAATGAATTAAATAAACTTCGCAATATTTTCCAGAATAAAAATTGCATCTGTGAAACTGTTATCTTTCAAACTAAAACTATAAATTCCATAAATGAAGTTCTACTCAAAAAACACCCTATTTTATACTCCAAATTCCCTATGATACTTGTATCTAAGCATTTCTTGCAATGTATCTTAACTTTTTTTGGGTGCAAAGGCACAGAAAAGAGGAAGAAGAGCAGCAGGTTTTTGTCGCCTTGTCGTTGCCATCGTAATCGTTTGCAAGTGGAAGCAGGATAGCGAGATCCGGCAGACACGAGCAGAAGATTGCGATTGTGATTCTGTTGCTGTTTCAGCTTTCAGATACTGTCTGCAGGTTAGTCAGTCAGTCAGTCAGTCACTCAGTCAGTCAAATATTCAGTTCGACAATCTGGCATTAAGTGAGAGCGACCAATTTCGTTGGGTTTGAGTGCACGGCGCGTGTATTAGATGATATGAGGTCATTCACTGCTGTTTACACCGAAAATTTCGTCTCGCCGACGTTGCTGCTTTTTGTTGCTTTTCTCTGCTGCTGCCGAAATTGCTGGATGACGCTGCTGCGCTCACAATATACAGTTTGTTTTAAATATATGTATATATATATATATCTCTATATATATATCTGTTGTTATTGTTGTTGTGGGGCTGAAAGCTGAAAGCAATACGAAACGAAACCCCAAACTTGTATTACTTACTTATATCAAGCATTTCCGACATCCTCCTTGCCCACATTCCGCCTGTCTGGGCCGTAGGTGGCGCTGTTGTTGCAACAAGATTAGCACAGTGGCGCCAGGATAAACAGTTTCTACCGTCTTTTCAAATTTCGAGATCCTCAAAAATTAGGAATTTAATTATCTCTTTATTTATTTACAATACAGAGTTGAAATTTTCGCTTTAAACAGATTTTTTAATGAAGTTTAAAATATGAAATATTCAGAATGCAGTTTAAATATTTTTAAAATAATGCTTGAAATTTAATCTAATGGAAACCTAATTTTATAATACTCCACAAGGAAATGACATATTACTAGTCTATGTATTAGTTCCTAGAAAATTTTGTTCTGGTTTCAAGCTTAACAATCATTACTATTCTTCTTGGAATATTAACTTCAGATGAATTAATCAAATTAGATTAATTTTTAGCATTCTTCTGTATTTATTAATTATTTCCTAGATTCCCATTATCTCGCAAAGCTTTGATTAGTAGTTCCCTTGTAAGACAACCAGTGTGCGGCATTTGTCGTTAGCTGTTCAATGACTTCTACTGAAACATGAATCGACAACACAGGCGACACCCAAACCAAGTTAAACCCACCGATTTCGAGTCCTCTAGCCAAAGGAGTCAAGGAGCTGTGTGTCTGTGCTGGAGGAGGAGGAGGAGCTGGGCAGCAATGGAAACCTCTAGCGGGCGGCGCACAGAGCACAGAGCCACCTCCTAATGCGCTTCCTCTTCAACAAATTCTTTTACGACTGTCTGTCTGTCTTTCTCAGTCTCCAGTACCCTCTTTCTTTTGCTTTTGGCTTCGACTTCGACTTTGACTTCTTCTTCCTCCTCTTCTTCTTGTTCTCTTGTTCTTCTGCTTCGTTTTGTGGCAAAAGGAGCCGTCGGCGGCCACCAAACCCCAAACGATATTCCCCCAGGTCCACTCGTACTCCCCTTGCATTTGTTGCTAAATCCAACACGGAGATTTGCACAAATAATTTCTTAGGTTTTCTATTTTTATTGATCCTATATAATCCTTTAATAAATTCTCAAAATGGTATTATACAATTTATTAAGAATTTTTATATTTTAAAATATTTTTACCATTTTTCCAAGGAAAAAACCTTTTGGGAATTGTAAATTTCTCAAGTTTTATATATATTTTTATTATATTTTTTAGTTAAATCAACATAAATTTAGTAAAAAAAAAACAATTACGATTTTGAATTAAAATATATTTATTTCTATTATCCTTTTTATATTTTTTTTGTTAGTGTAGCCTTAGCTGTCGGTACATTGGACTCATTTCGCACACACACTCGCAGTTAGACATTCGCACACACACACACACACTAACACACAGACAAAGAGCTATTGCAAAAGTATGTCTGTGTCGTCGTCGCCTCATTTAGCTTCTTCTTCTTCACCTTTTGCACCCCCCTCCCCCTCCCAACTGGCTCCTGGCCACCAGCCCCACCCCCTTGCGTCTACACCCTCGCCGTTTCTAAAAACAAAACTCTTCCTTCTGCCGCCTCTTCTTCGCCTGCTCGTCTTCTCCTCCCGCTTCTTCTGCTCGGTCGTTGCTCGTCGTCGTCTACTTGCTCTGCTTCCTTTATTTGCAACATACATTATATGCCAGCCAAGCGGCGGAGGAGCAGTGGAGCCGGAGGCAGAAGAAGGGAACCGAGAAGTGCTGCCCTCCTGCTCGCACACTTGCAATCGCAATCGGCAAAGTAAATGGAAAGGCCCCCAACAACACTAAACAAACGGAAAGTGAAAATTTGCTCCACTGACAGACACACACTGCCACAGAGAGAGAGATAGAGAGAGCGAGAGAGAGAGCAGCGAGAGCCAGCACCTCTCTGGGCTCCAACGCAGGCACGCACACAGGGGGAGCACAGCACTTACATACACTTGCATTGAGTCATAATCGTGTCGATTGCAGCAGCGCTGCTCTCTCTCTCTCTCTCCCCCTTCTATGCCTGCCTCCCCCATGGGATGCCCGACAGAGACAACAGATGATCGCTTAGCCCTTTGGACGTGGCCTGACCCATTTGGGGAGCCTTCTCCAGAGATTCGTGTGGAAAGGGAGGGGGTTTGGGGCCCGGTTGGGATGTAGGAAAGAGCACAAGAGAGCAGTGGGTCTGGGTCGCCGTGCCGTGCCGCGCCGCTTGCGATTGTTTTTGTTTTCTTTTGAGTTGGATTTGCCGTCTTACTTTTATTTTTATTTTTAATCACTGGGGATGTGTAATGATCTTTAAAAGGGAATTAATCGGGCCTTTGTTGTGGCATCGCCACAAAATGCTGTAATTTTTTTTAAAGGAAATCTGTGAAATATATAAAAATATTTACAGGAAAAATAATCCCATTTTTTGATTGTAATATTATCATAGGGATAAATACTCTCCAGAACTTAAGGAAGCTTTCTATTGGGTTTGGAGATCTGGAGACTTGGAGACTTGTATTGAAGAATTTGGGTTTGTTTTCTTCCTGTGTGTGTGCTTAAAAGAAGTAATGAAATACAAATACTCTCCAGAACTTAAGGAAGCTTTCTATTGGGTTTGGAGATCTGGAGACTTGGAGACTTGTAATGAAGAATTTGGCTTTGTTTTCTTCCTGTGTGTGTGTGCTTAAAAGAAGTAATCCTAAACTCTACAACATTCTTGAGGGACTTACTGCCGGACCTCCTGCTTGTGTCCCTGCCAATCCCCCCGTGAATTGCATGCAAATGCGCATGTGGCACAAAAACACGCACACACAACGCGACACAAACAAGTAGCTGCAACAGCGGAGGGAGGGCGGAGGTCAGCAGGCAGAGGCAGAGGAAACAGAAACAGAAGCCGCAGACCGAGAGACAGCTCCAAACATTGGCGCTCTCCTGCTATTACGTTTGTTTGCCATTTCGGACTCTCTCCCTCTCTCTCACTCTCTCTCTCTGTCTGGTTGGGATCCCTCTCTCGCTTTGGGGCCTCTGTCGTTTTTCGCAATAGCAGCGACTGAGACAGAGGCAGCGGCGGCGGCTACAGCGACTCTGCCACAGCGCCAGCTTTGAGGCACCGCAGTCCGTCGTGTGAGCGAGCCCCATTCAGACCGCTTCTCTGGCGCTCTTTTACACCTGCAGTGTGTGTGCGTGTGGCGAGTGGCGAGTGCGTGTGTTGGCGTATATGTTGTGCCTTGGTATTGGGGCATCGGGCATCGGTGAGTGGGGCGCGCGCGCGCTTTTGTGTATGCAGACGGGGCAGCGAAGCCAGCGTCGCTGCAGACGTTCCTCGGCAAACGCCAGCTTCAACGTCGGCGTCAACGTTTGTTGTTTGCGCCTAACAAACACTGGCAGCGGTTTTTGTGCTGACTTTAGATTTTAGTTTTGCTGATACCGTAAGAGATAAATGACGTGCCGCGGCGAGCGACGGACAGCACAGGCAAAGCACCAAACACAAAACGGCAAACAGCAAACAAGCAACAGAGAAACGAGAACCGAGAACAGAGAACAGAACATAGAGAACGGTGAACGTAGAACGTAGAACGGAGAACAGAAAGCAACAAGCAAAGGAGATAATGTTAATAGCAATAATAGCAAAATGTGTTTAAGTTTAAGCCGCAAGAAACGTCCACAATTAGTGCAAACAGCAAAATGTTGTAAATTTCATTAAAAGCTAAACAAAAGATTCAAATTTAAATTTAAATCAAGCAAATACCTCAAAAAAATAAAAAGAAAAACAAACAAAACAAAACAACAACGAACCAAGTGCAAAAAGGGAGAAACAAAACAAAACTTAGTGCAATCCAAAAGTTTATACAATTTAAATTCAAGCAACAAAGAAAAACAAGTTATAAAAACATGTCTGCAGTGTGAATATACATTGCGTATACGCAATATTCTAATTGGAACCCCATTTCGCATTGAGTCAGACATCACGCATACGCGGCGTTGTACAAAATGATTATGGTGCAACATTTGGTGGCCGCCACGGCTCACAATTTCGCCAGCCAGGCGGCAGCGGCCCTTGTCAATGTCTCCAACTCCAGCTCATCGAGCTCCATCTCCAGCTCTAGCAGCATTTCGAGCTCCAGTTCCAGTTCCTCATCCTCATCCAGCTCCTCCTCATCGCTGTCATCGGCCACACCCACGCCGGTGGCATCACCTTTAACGCCCACATCGCCACCACCAGCTTCGGCGGCACCAGCGGAGGCCTCATCACCCGCAGGAGCAGAGCTAAAGGAGGAGTTACAGGAGCTGCCCAAAGAGGAGGAGTCCCCGACAGAGCAAACGCTGGAGGCGAAGGAGGAGACCAAGACGGAGCAGACGGAACCAGGTGCCATAGTTGATACCGAGTCAGTGTTGGCGCGGCAAAGTCCAAGTCCAGTTGCGTCCACCACAAAAGCACCTGAAATCAATCCCAAGTCACCAGCACCAGCTTCAAGTCCTCGAGAGAACGAGAACAAGAACGAGGAGGAGGAGGAGGAGGAGGAAGAGGAGGTGTCCGACTGCCGGGAGTTTAAAGTGCTCTACAACCACCTAAGACAACAGCAAGCCTCGCCGGACAAGACCCGTAGCACCCTCGACGATGTCTCCAAGATCCTGTGGGAGCGCAAGCAGCAGCTGCAAAGGAGTTCGGTGATCACAGCAGCGCCACCACAGCAGCAATCCCAGTCCCAGTCCCACTCGCCGCAGCAGCTGCAAGACCAACAGCAGCAGCAGCAGCAGCCAATGAGCGACATCGAGGATGAGGAAACTCTGGAGGATGTGGATGATGCTGATGCCGATGTTGAGGCGGATGGCGAAGATGAGGAGCTGTTGGAGCCCTATCAGGATGACTATGACTCTCCCCTGGATTTGTCACTGGGTGGCGCTAGCAATGCCGCCGCTTCAGCTGCCACGGCAGCTGCTGCAGCCGCTTCAGCGGCAAGTCGCCGGCGGGGACGCACTTACTCCGGCACCGAGTCCGATGATTCTGCGCAGTGTGAGCGGGCAAGGATGCGTCTGAAGCCAGAACGAAAGGCAGAGCGTTCGGCGGCCTACAAGAAGAGCCTGATGAAGCGATACTGTAAGTGGCAGAATGTTTTTAAGAGAAAAGGAAGAAATCTATATTGAAATCTCTAGAGATTTGAAGGGTTATAAAGATACTGGAAATTTCTAGAAATGTTTTTGGGTTAACAAACTTTTAATTTACATTTTTTTCCAAGATAAGTTTATCTTTTTGGAACAGCAAAAAAAAATCTGGAAATTTGTAGATGGTAATCCTGTTACCCAAATGTTTAAGTAATAATATTTACATATATATAAATTTAGAAAGATTTTTATGCTGTTCAATGTTTATAGTTTATTAATTTTGGGAACTGGGTCTTTGAGATTTGGGCTAACCAATAATAATACCTATTAAAGAATAAATAAGTTTAATTTAATAACAATAAATTATTAAAAATAATAAAAGAAAACGGAGTTTTCGAATATCTATAATCTTTATAATCTCCTTATAATATACACAAGAATCAAGATTTTTAAATGAACTTTCAATATCAAATTTTTCAAGTCAAATATTATTTTAATAGATAAAAATCATAGGCATTTTTCGTTATGCTTGAAAATAAAATAAATTTTAAAAATTATAAGCTGTTCTCTTAACCCTAAAAGCCTTAAAAAAGGTTAATTAAAGGTCCCCTTAATCTTGTATTCAAGTACATAACGTATACGTAATATTAATAAAAATGATTAAAGTTACAGACAAACCTTTTGATAAATGTAGTTTATATCGTATTTCATATATAATATATATTATATTACTATATATTTTAAATCGTATTAAATATATAATGTATTTAATACGATATAAAAGAAATATATAATATATTTAATAAGTTATAAAATACATATAGGGTTTTTTTCTATAACTTAAATAGTTAATACCCCAATTCAAAGTATATCAAAAGGTATTTCCCCATTAAAATTCTGCTTTAATTAATTTATTTATAGACAATTTATAACCAAAATTAGTCATTGTGTTTTGCATCGAATTCTTTTGAGTTTGCTTTGAGTTTGCTTTTTATTTAAATGTTTTTTCGTTTCATTTTTTGTTTTGTTTATCTCTTGAAAACGTCACATATTTTTGGCTACCGCCAGCGACTTTTGTTTTTGTTTCTCTACTACAATTGCCAATCAAGTGGCGGAGAAACAATAACGAAATGGCCAAAATGCCAGCCTCCCTCCAACAACTCCCACATCTTTCACTTGGCTAAAAATTGTGAAATGTCAATTTGGCAACAACAAGAAAAATGTTTAAATAACGAAAACGGAAAATACGAACACGAAAACAATGCTTGAACCCAGAGGCAATATAAACATTATTTAAAATAGCGCAATTTCCGCCGGCGGCGCTGCTGCTTACCAGAAGAAGAAGAAGCCAAAGCCAAAGCTGAAGCAAAATCGGTAGAAGCGGCAAAAGCAGCAGCAGCAGCAGCAGCAGCAGCGGTAGAAGCAGCGCCGTCTACGTCAACGGCTTCGTAACAGTTTCCTAACCCACCTCAACAATTTTATTGATTACTCGAGAGCGGGGCCACCAAGACAGAGACAGAGAGAAAAATAGAGAGAGAGAGAGAGAGCCCAGTGCTTGTCTATAAACTATTTGCGCTCACCTAAAGGCCGTTTCTCTCTGTGTATCTGTGTGTTGGCTGCCGCCTCTCCGCTTTGCTGCATTCGCTGCCGCTGCTGGTCGTATCTATGAAATAGTTTCCCAGTCACTTGCTCTAAAACTGCCAAAGCAACTCGCTAAACTACTTGGTCTTCCAAGATATACTTGCCATTTGTATCTATGTGTGTGTATCTGTATCTGTGTATCTTGCACTTGCTATGTATCCGTATCTGTAAGCTGAGTAACCCTAACTGGCAGCCAACAACTTGTTTCCTCTATTTGACTTTTACACGGGGCGTCGTCGTCGTCGTCGTCGTCGTCTGAGCTTGCTTTTGGCCAAGTTTACCCCACTTTAGTTCGGGGGTTTCGGCCTGGGATTTGATTTTGGCCAAGGAGATGGCGTTGCAGATGGAGATGGAGGTGCCCTGGGGCTTCAGATACACACTAAATGCTGGCAACTGGCAACTGGCAACTGCCAACTGCAGTTCTTGGCCAAAGTGGATGTGTGGCTGTGGCGGAAATGCTCCAAAGTGGCCACCGCCAACGGAATTATGCTGGCAAAAATCTTAAATGCCAAGAAAACTACTTAGAAGTTTAGGTGGAGAAGAAAAATGAAAGTGCCAATGGGAAAATTGGGGGAAATGAGGGAGGAAATCTTAATTGCTTTTGTAGAAAAAATAAGGGATTGTTATAGATTTAATAGGGAAATTGTATTTAAATATATGGTTAAAAACTAATAGTTTTTAGTGGAAATAATATAGCAAAAAGTATGGAAAACATTTAAAAGATATTTAATTAGGCACTTACAGGAATGTACGTTTAAACTAAAGCCAAAAGACATACTAAAAGGGTTTAAATTAATTGAAGAAAATCTTTAAATTAATAAAATGCTTTAGTTTAATTAAATAAATATTAAAATTGCAAAATGTAAAGCTTTATTATGAGTTTATTAAATATTTAGCAGGCAAATTAGAAGCTTGTTAATATTTATTTATTAAAAATGGCTTCTGAAGTTTAATTATTTTCATTATTTTATAGGCCAATCTTAAACTAGCAAGGTTTAAAGCCTGACTTTACAAGTTTAAAGCCTTAATAAATTTGTCATATATTTGTTTACTTAATTATTTAAATAAATAATCATTTTAGATGAAACTTCTATTATTTCTTTTAAACCCAAAACCAAACATATTTAAAATCTGGTTATATCCCTTTTTAATTGCTTAATTTGGCTTATTGGCTTAAAGTCGATTGGCAACTGGAACCCTGTTAGATATATATTATATCTCCCCCCCTGATTTTCCCCCCTCTGCCTGGCTCCGCTCTAAAAAACCTGCACGTTATGTTGAAATATTCCCGTCAGTCGGTAAATCTTATGGGTTTCCTTTTCACTTGACTCGCATTTCGCATTTTATTTCTATTTATTTTTCACACACAAATTCCTAGGATGATATATATTTTCCGCTTGCGACACAACCGACAAACATTTTCATCTTTTATTTATTTGTTGTTAACCTTTTTTTATTTGTAGTCCATATTCCTCATGACTTCATTTTTTGTTTTCGTCGGGGCTTTGTTTTGATGGTCTTCTGGTCTCTGGTCTTACCTTCAACCTTTTGACGCCGAAATAGCGTTGAACCACCCACACACAGCAAAAAAAACAACAACAAAAATATATTGAAAATAAAGCTGAAAAAAAAAAGTCAAGAGGCAACTTTCAATTGCGACAGAGAGCGTTCTCTTGGCGCTCTGCCCCTCGTTTTACCCCGCGAATTCCCCTCATTTTACATGACAAACCAGCTTTTTGGAGCGTCTGTGTTTGCTCAGCACGAGGTGTGTGTGAGTATGTGTGTCTATGTTTGTGTGTTTGCTGTGGGAAATAGTGAAAAAGAGCGCCGCCGCCGCCGCCACCACCACCACCCAACTCGCTCTGTTGCTTTTTTTCAGGCCTAACGCAAAACATTTTGAGGTAGGTTGGGAATAGATTGGCAACAACTGAGCGCACACTCACTCGCACAAACACACACTTACGTAGGCCACAAACACACAGAGAGCCTGCGCGGAAAAACTTAAATTTCTCGTTTCGTGGCAAGAAAAATTAGCAAATGATTTTCCATTTTTTTTTTGTTCCTTTTTTTTAACCCAAATACGGCGACGACGACGGCGGCGGCGGCGGCTGTGGCGATTTTTTTTCGCATTAGAATTATGTAAGCCGGCTGCCCCATATACCATTTGTGTGTAACACTGGGAAATAATATTAAGACTTGAATTTTAAGGAAAGTTTCGGGGGAAAAATAAGCAAAATTTGGGGTTCAAAATATAGAAAATATAGGGTAAAAAATATAGAATATATGGCTAAAAAATAAAGAAAGAATAAAGAAGTTAAGAGGCTTGAGAATCAGGGATTTATCTTGGAGTTTATGTGCAACAAGTGGCATGAAGATAAAAGCTAAAAATTAGTCTAATAAAAGTACAACAAAATAAAATCCTTTTTCTTCCAACAGTTCTTTATTATATAGATATCTTTATATAGATTTTCTTCCCAGTGTATCTTTTGCCTGTTTTTTAAGATTTTGTAATCACACTTGTCGCTCTCCACTGGAGGTTCTCCTTATCGCCTTATCGGTACCTACTAGCGATTCGCAGCGATAGTGCGTCAAGGAGAGACAATCGTCTGGGGTCTGGATTCGATTGCACTCGATGCTGTTCCCGTTCTCCTGCCCCTGCCCATATATATATATATATATATGTATATATATATATAGATTATGTCACTGGCTGTGGCACAACGTAACTCAATTACAAAATCGGATTAGCAAATTCAGGAGAGCGTGTATTGGGCAAAATAAATAAGCGAACTGCACTGGCTTGGATGTGGCAAATGACCATATGGTCACGAGTGGCATAGTCTGTGGCGAGTGCAATGGGGGTACGGGTCAAGGCCTAGAACTTGTTGCTACCACGAACAACGGACAACGAGTCGTATACTTGATGTGTCTGCCTAGAACTTGCAAAAGAGAAAAATGCAGACAAGCTTCAGTTTTCAAGTTTTACGTTGGAAATTTTGGCTTGAAGGAAGTTTATTAATATAAAATATTCTCAGAAAAAAAACAGTAAAGACTCTTGTAGTGAAAACAAAAGAAAAGTTTATAGTAAGCCAGGCTTAGTGAAACATTTTACCAGGAACTTGCAACTTGAAAATTTGAATGCAAACTTTATGTTTTGATGTAAAAATAAACCTTTGCTTTAAGCCGAAAAGAGTAGTTAAAAGATTTAAGTAATCTTAACAAGAAAACTCTTTTTATGATTTAAGCTTGCTAAATCGAGAGAAGAAAAGTTATAAAAAGATTTAATGAGATTTTACTTTTTACCAAGGAAAGAATTATATAAAATATTTCAAATATATTTTCTATCCAACTGAGAACTAGGAAAAACAGTTTAGTTTTTTATGAGATTTCCTTAGAATTTACGCAAAAATCTAATCAAGATTTAGGTAAAAAAACGAATTCATAAATGTTTAATCCACAAGAAAACTCTCTCGACTAGTTTAAAACTTCAACATGTTCCTGAGTATCTTGTCAATAATTAATTAATTAGTCTTGACAACTCCATGAGTTGAATAAATTATTCATTCACCTTCAATTAGCACTTGTAACCGCATTAAAAAAAAAAACGTTGTGGCTCGTGACCAACCCACAAAAATACAAAAAGGGTTTTTTCGCACTGCATAGAAAGTGCTAATTTGAGCAGAAGCCGCCAGAAGTGACAGAATACTTAAAAATGCTGAGAAAGAGTTAAAAATAAAATATAATAAAATAATCTACATAAGAAAACTGATCAAGCAATAAGCATTAAATTAGAAAGCTTATGTGAAATAACAAATATGATTGAATTATGCAATATTAAAGCCAAAAGTGAGTCAATAAAATATTAATAATGAAAGGAGGGAAATATATATTTCAGATAAACAAACAAAGAACATTTTTATCTGCATTATATATACAGAAAATACCCAAGATATTTTAATATATAATATAATATATAGAATACATTACAAAATCCAATTTAAGGAACACAAAACAAAAAAATTTCAAACGAAAGGCCATAAAAAACATCTTTCCTGAAAGCAAATGCGTCAATCTATATGCATATTATACCACACACCATTAAACAAATAAAAGTACTTAATGACAAATTAAGAAAAGATGTAGAGATCAGTTATATACAAATACAAAATTTTACATTATATTTCCTTTTTATTTGCGATACGACAGAATTTTCGAGTATAGAGAAATAGCGGCCGTAAAAAAATGCAAAATAACCAAAAAAGATCTCATACATATCATTGTTTAATGCGGAAATATGGCAGAAGAATTCTTGTTATTGCTGTTGTTGTCTATATAAACACAAGTGTGCTTGTGCATTTTTTTATTTATTTTGTTTATATATATATTTGTATAAATTAAATGCATATGTTAAAATTGAAAGCTTAAGTAAACATTCATACAACGCCGAAATTCAGTTCAGGCGACAATGAGAAATTGCTTGATATGCATAAACAGCAGAGGTCACAATTTTAGGGAAATTGAAATTAAATAAAAATAATTTAAATGCAATTTATCTTAAAAATTTTAAAGAATATTTTTGTAAAGAATATTATTATGCATTTATCAAGAAACTCCAAAAAAAGAAATCCTAATCTTTTGACCGCATATGTGTTTATAAACAATGAGAATCTGGTGTTGATATTGGTGTTGGTGTATTTGTATCTGAGCTGGCTGCCTGCTTTTGTCGTCTGCTGGTGGTGTGCGTTATCCGCGAGACCTTGAACTTGAGACTGAATTTCCAAAAAGCGTACACACCCATACAGAGGAACGAAGTAAAAAAAAAGTGAGCAACACAGATACATACATACTTATATGCCAGCCGCAAAAGAGAACAACAACTTGATGGTGGGTTGGGGAAGAGGGGGGTGGTTTATTCTTGGCACCAACACAGGCGCATGTGAAAGCAGCAGTAAAGCCGGCAGAGATGGCGGGAGGCAGCGCGACAGCGGCGGCGACAGAGGCATAAAAGCCAAAATAAGTCAGCAGGCAGAACAGGAATTTAGGGAGAGCCACAAAAAGAGAGGGAGAGAGAGCGAGTGGGAAGAGAGAGTGGGGAATGGGGAATGGGAATAATGGGGATCGTGCAAAAACAAAAAAACCAAAAAAAAACCAGGCAGACGGGAACCGAAAAAAAAATGCCAGTAAAAAAAAATAAAAATGGGGAAGAGAAGACATTCACACCAACGACAACAACAAATACTACAATTGCCAAACAAACACATAAATTATAATATTTAAATATAGAACTTTTTTGCGTTGTTGATTTTCTGCTGTCCTGCTGTTGCCGTCTTCCTTTTCTTTTTTGTGCATTCTATTTGCTATCCCTCTCTCCCTCTTGATTTCTGGCTGCAATTTTAAATTTCGAAATTAACTGGAAATTTGCTTTCTTTCCACTGCCATAAATTGTATTATTATGATTATTAGTAATAAATAAATAAATGTGTATCCCAAAAACGATGGCACATTATTATTTTTTGATTCCGGTTTGGCGCTAAATTGCGCACAAGTGAAATTATTGATACAAAACCATTTCTATTTGTTTTATTTGTTATTGTTTTTGTGGTCGCTTTAGACTTTAGAAATGCAGGGAATTCGTAATAGATTTTTAATGAATCGAATTTGCATATGTTTTTACCTATTTACGAGAGGTAAACAACTTGGACAGCAATTAGGAGTCTTGAAATAAATATAAAGGTGTTTTAAATACAAAACCTTAGACCTTTAACCTGAATATTTTATACAATTAAATGTGTTAATATTATTTTGAAGGCCTCATTTATTTAGAAGCTGAAAATACTTACATATTTCCATCTTAAGTTGTTTGTACTTCTTCTAATATGCGTTCAACTCTTTGTATTAGCTTCAATTTTTTCTTCATCTTCAGGAAATTTGCCTATAAATTTTGATCTTCCTTCTCCTGTGTACACCTGGGCGTATACGTAATTTAATTGTTCATATTACTCATACGCCCTGTATGCCGCCAACAGGAAGCAAATTGCACACGTTTCTCATGATATAAAAAACTATTTCGAAAGTAAATAACTAATTATTAAATAGTGAATGAATTTCTAGGAATTAATTCACGTTTTATAAGCGAAATTAAAGTTTAAAGAAAATTTTTAATCTTCTTTTTAATTATTAATATACAAATATATGTAGTTTTACATTAAATATGTTGTATTTCCTTCAATTTCTTTGAATCTTTAAATAACTACCTACAATAATTTCTTACCAATACAATTTCCCTTGTTACTTGATCTGCCAGCAATAATCTCTTTGTCGAATATACAATTTCATTTGCCAACTTTCAACTGATTAATGTCAGGCTACAAATACCTCCTTAGCTTTTGAGCTCAATAGGTAAATCCCCCTACATAAATTCACTTTTCGTTTCCTACCGCCCACAAAAACCTCACCAAAAAAATATACGTCGGGGCATTGGGCACATCAAAAAATAGGCCAATAACCAAAAAAACAAAAATTAAATGCCATAAACAATTACAAAATTTGTTATTGTTGTTACTATTTGTTGCTGGCGGTGTGCAATTGTTGTGTACAGCCGACAGGCGAGCAGCTTCTACTGCTTTCGGAAATGCTACGAAAATTGTAAACAAAATTCAAGCACCTCGGATGACGCCTTATCCACCGCAACAACAATAAATCCAAAATGTGAAACAACAAAAAACAAAAAGAAGAAGAAAGCTTAAGTACCTTTTAAGACGAAGTTGAAATACTCTAAAATTAAGGTAATAAATCAATTTGAGACACTTGAAAATTAAAGAAGAATTTTTCCTGCAAAGGGAAATACGTTTAATCTTAATCATAAATGAACTAGAATTATTTTATTTAATTTTGTGAATATTTAACGGACATTACAACCTCCTCTCGAACCTATTATACCTCCTCAAAGAGCATATAAACATAAAAAAAAAACCTTTGGGCGGGCGGCTTTATAAGGCGGACTAATCATGCAGCAACAACACATAACTCTGACATATATGAGTACGCCGAATATTCGAGTTGTGTGTTGCCCGTCGTGGTAACGATGGAACGTACCTACATTGACCTACTATTGCGGCAAAATGCTGCGCTATCCGCCGGAGTTGTGATGTAACTGTCCCAAAATGCCGCGCACATATCAACGAGCCAGTTTCAAGTCCAAATTCGTGGAGCTCCCTCGCTTGATTCGAATTAAACAAAAGACAAAAATATAAATAAAAAATATAGGGGGAAAAAATAGTAGAAAAAAAAGAAGAAATAGCAAAACCCAACACCAACACAAACATGCATTTAACTTTACCGTTAATTTCTTTGTGTGTTATTTTTTTTATTATTTGTTGTTTGCCAATTTCGCTTTGTTTTCTCGCAATATATTTAATTTTTTATATGTTTTCTTGTTATTGTTGTTGGTGTTTTTATTAGACCGCATTTTTAGAGGTCAGCGCACATTTGGCGCAGCATTGCAATGTTGTTACCTTTACCGCCGTTGGTTATTTGTCTTTCTTTCTCTGTGTTTGTTTTTGTTTTATGCACCATTAAAGCTGAACCTCTGACGGTCCAAATTGTGGGTTTTTTTTCTATTTCACTATTTGAGGCGCCACAGCTAAGGTACAGTGAAAGCTGCCACATTGTGTATTGGCCAGGAAATTTGCCTATAAATTCTGATCTTCCTTCCCCTGAGTACACATGGGCGTATACGTAATTTAATGGTTCATATTACTCATACGCCCTGTATGCCGCAAACAGGAAGCAAACCGCACACGTTTCTCATGATATAAAAACTATTTTGAAAGTAAATAAATATAATAAATAATGAAAGAATTTCTAGGAATTTATTGAGATTTTATAAGGAAAATTAAAGTTGATAATTAATCTTTTTCTTAATTATTACAATATATAAACTAACTAAAATTGATAGTAAATAATTTGTTAAACTTAAAAACCTTTATTTCTGATTTATTTTAAAACTTTAAATTAAAGCAGTTTTTATTGAGGAATCCAAGTTCTTACCCACAAAAATTCCCAAAACCCAAAAGCTAAATTTAAACAGAGTTTTTCCCATGACACATTCATCTATTTAGTTTCATATTTATTCTGCATTTTTTTTGCAAATTCACTACGTCATTTGCATGTCATCGATTTATCGTTGAGAACTTCACTCAAATCAACTCGTTGGCGGACACCTGCAACAAATTACGCATACGCCGCGTATGCCTCAGTAAACAAAAACACGTGAGCACTTCCCCACGGAAAAAACGGAAAAACTAAGAGGAAAAAAATCAAATTTGAGAAAACAAAAAAGAAAAAGAAAAACTAAAAGATAAATACACACACATACGAAAAATATCGAGGCAAGTGACAGGCATTTCCGACATTTCCACTTCGACAAGCGATTAAAGCCCAAGTAAATAGAGTAGAAAACTGAGGGAAATTCTCGAAACGAAAACCTGGCGAAAAATTATATTTATAATTTCCGTTTAAAAAGTTGCTGCAACAGCAGCAGCAGCAGCAACTAGCTAATTGTGGCAAGGGGGTGGCATTCAGGGGAATGTGCGCTTTGTAACCATTGCAACCGCACAGCTGTTTTGTTGCCGCGCGATTTCCGTCACGACTTTGGCTTTTTTTTTTGTATTTTCATTTTATTTTCATTTTTATATTTTTGTGGGTAAATACGCTTTTGTGCCATATTTTTTTTGTTCGCTGCTGCTGTCGTGGCTTTACATATAGAAAAATAATATGAAAAGATATTAAAAAAAGGTGATTTGTATTTTATTTAAATTGTTTTTTTTTTGGGAATCTTCTTAAAATAATAAATAAGAACAAAATATAATTTAAAGAGATTTCAAAAAGTATGCTTTACATTTAATTAAAGAGATTGAAAACCTTTTTGGCCAGTGTAACTACACATATGTATGTATGTATGTATGTATGTTAGTATGCTTGTAGGCATGGTATTTTTTACATGCTTCTCATTCACCCACAACGAACGAACGACGAACGAATGGACGGAATAAGCGAAGCGGGCGGCAATCAAAACGAGACGACGGCGGCAACGACGTTGGCCTGTGTGTATTTAAAAAGCTGTAAAAAGCACTCACACTGAGATAAAGAGGCACACTCGCACACACACACACAGGCGCAACATGCAATAATGCAGCCAGCAAAGCATAAATTGTAAACTCGTCGTCGTCGGCCGCAGCAACAACAGCAACAACGGCAGCCACAGCGCCGTCAAGCCTTGACCTGATTTCTCTTCCTCTCTTGCTGCCAATTGTGTGTGTGTGTGTGTGTGAGTGCTTGCAAGCCTCATTGCTCCGCGCTTTGCCTTTGATGCAGTTGTGTGTGCGCCTATGTGTGTGTGAACAGCTTGACATTCAATGCAATTTTTGTTGTTGTTAGTTTGCTGTTGCTGCTTTGCTTTTTTCCGCTGCAGCGGCTGCTGCTGCTGCATGAAATAAGTGAAAATGCACTTTTACTTTTTCAGCTGCAAAGGAAAGTGAGAAGCTAATTTTTTTTTTTGCTCTTTCTCTTTCACTGCTTTGCTGCTGCTGCGGCTGCGAGTTCATGGCTCACCAAATTGGGGCATTTCAATTGTTTCACTTCACTTCGTCTCTTTCGTTTCGCATTCGCCTTTTTTTTCCACTCAACAACAATATGACATTTCTATGAAATTATGATGCGAATTTTTACGTATTTATTAGCTCTTGTTGAATTTTTTGACATTTTTGACAGCTCTAAAGTCGACAGGGGCGTATTAACAGATAAAATGTAAAGGGTAACAGTGAAGTGGGGGCGGTCACGTTAAATACCCTGTTGTGAGGTTAAGTATGCACCATTACTAAAGCAGAAAGATGTAAAAGATAAAGATAATAGGGGTGAACTCGATACGGGACACAGGGGGCACGGGACTTAATTATACAGGCTAATAAGGAGGGAATGAGACTCATATATTCCTACTAAATGGTTGGCCTATGATTTTGCTGTTACTTCTAGGACATTTCTCTTTTACACTCTGTTAATTAACATTCTCAGCTCTGTTAGTTAACATTCATCTGTAAATATACACTGAACTGTCAAAGGTCAGATTCATCAAATAATATTTTTTAATAAATTAATATTTAGTTTTCTTTTTTTAATAAAAACAAAATCAGCATTTTAAAATTTCTTTATCTTTTCCTATCCATTGCAGACACTGAAATTCCTATTGTGAAACAATCGACAAGTCCAGCGCCTCAGCAGCAGCAGCAACACTCCCAGCAGCAGCAGCAGCAGCAGCATCTCCAGCAACAACTTCAGCAGCAGCAGCAGCACAATGCAACATCCTTTGCCGGCGCCACAGCGTTGCTGCATATTAAAACCGAGCAGAATGCTTTGCTTACACCGCACCAGCTGCAGCAGCAACAGCAGCAGCAGCACAACAGCTTACACGGTGCAGGAGGCGGCAATAGCAACAACAACAACAATGCCCACCAGCAGCAGCAACCGCTGGCCATTCCGCACCGACCGCTGCTCCATAATCTGCTCAGCGGCGGTGCCATCCACAATCCGCATCACAGAAACTACACGACGGCCACAACAGGTGAATAATACACATTAAAAATAATTTACTTAATTATTGAAGTGCTTATTTTTGAAGTAATTGAAGGAGAAAACACTTGAGATCAAAAAGATAAGGCCAGGGATATCTGTTTATCAGGTTAAGTCCTTGAGAAGATTACTAATCTGCAGGAATTTTGAAAGAAAATGTATTTAAACTCACTTTAGGGGTTAAAGAAATTATAAGAAAACAAAATAATGTTATTTCTTTATAATTTTTTCTGTGGGAAAACCATCTGTTAATTGCTTCAACTAAAAAATAAAATCAATTAAAAATTAAAGTATTTACATGAAAATTCCTCAAAGAAAACCATCAGGAAATTCATTTAAAAAACAACCTTAAAAATTGCAATCGTGCCACTCAGTTACCAATATTATTTACAGTGCATTTTGCCTAGTGAGGCGAGCGTGTCCAGTCGCAAGGTAAACCACTGCACACGCCCTCGACTCGATTCGTTATACATATATAGTATATAGATGTATATTCATGTCCATATCGATTGCTAATTATCCCCTTTTCCTTCTCGTCCTCGTCCTCGCTCCCGTTCGCAGGTTCATTTCCGCCCAGTCCCGCCGACAGCGGCGTCTCCGATGTGGACAGCTCCAGTTCCGGCGGCCAGCCCTGCGCCGATGAGCTGAAGGCGCGCCTCGGTATGCCACCGGCCTCCTCCGCGGCCAACAATGGCAACAACAATTCAGCGTCTGCGTCCGCTTCAGCATCGGGATCTGCGTCCGCATCGGCAGCAGCCGCAGCAGCAGCTGCAGCAGCGGCGGCGGCAGCGGCACACCTACACACTGGCACATTTCTGCATCCGAATTTATATCAGAACAATGCGGCGAATTCGCTGAGGAACATATGGAATCGCAGTGTTGGGGGTGAGTATATACTATATACATATAATATATACTGTCCTGTATGTCCATAAAGCATTTGGTTATCCTGGAAGTTGAATAAGGATAAAAGATATTAGCAATTTTGGGGATTTTTCTAGAGAAAGCCATTCGATTAAGTCAATTTATTTATTTAACTTAAAAAGTTTAATTAATTTGTATTTTAAAAGGAGAAAAAAGAAGTTTAACTAACAGGATGATTCATAATTTTAAATCTTGAGAGTCCTAGTTGTCTGTTTTTCAAGATCCTGTTAATTTTTATCCTGCAGATAATTGGGAAAAGGTTGTTTTTCTGTACACTTCCAAGTTTTTTTGATGTTAAATAATGCAGGATGGCTTAATTTCCTTAATTTTCTTATTTTCAATCTTTATTTTTGTACTTCTCTTTCTTCTTCTTTTTTTCATCAAAGTGACCGTCTGTTTCCTTTTTTAAAAATCTAGTTTTTTACATAGGGTACTTATCGATATGTTTTTACGAAATTTAATAGAGTAGGTTTACTGGACACTTAAAAATACAGTGTTTACATTTCAAAGACTCAAATTAAACTCTTTTTCATTTAAGTCCACTTTAAAAAATTCTTTAAATTTAACAGGCACTTAAAAAATAAAAAAGAATAATTTCTAACAGAACTTATTTATTTCTACAAAATTTAAATTTAATGTTTCACTTTTTTATGCAGATTTTGTGAACATTTTATTTAGATCTTCAAGCTCGACTTAAAACGGATTTACTCGTATCTTTGCCAATTAATCACATAACCTAATGTGGCATTTGGCGTTTTTTTTTGTCAATCAATCTGAACTTAGGATAATCTGTTGCATACATAATGCACTTCTAATCCGAGCTTTATTTTTTGCTGTAAAAATGTCAACGCTCACACACACACACAATCAATTGCAATGAGTCTTGTGTGTGTGTGTGCTGCACTCGCTGCTTTTATGCTCTCTGCTCGTGTCCGTATATATGTAGGGGTGCGTGTGCATTTATCGCTCTCACTGTATGTGTGCAAGTTGCTGTATAAAAATCTGTGGTCATCGACACATTGCCTTTGCGCAAATTGTGAAGGTCACAACGACAACGAAAGCAGCAACAGAAAAAGCAGCAGCAGCAGCGCCAATGTGGCAATAATGGGGCTCTGGCGCTCTCTTTTCCCCTCTTCGCAAGAGAGCTCCACAGCGAGAGAGAGAGCAACTGCAACGAACAAGAGAGAGAGCAAAACACGAACACACAAAGCGTCCATTGCTCTCTGTATTCGTGCGTGTATCTGTGTGTTTGTCTGAGAGAGTTGCTCACTTTTGTTTTTATTCGGTTGGAGACTGACCCCTCCCCCCAACATCCCCTCGCACTCTATCTCACCCGCGAACTGGCTGAGCTGCGGAATTGGGCAACGTCTGGCAAAAGCAACAACTATAACAGCAACGCCGGATGTAAAAAAAAAAATAAACTTACTAAATAGCATACAAAATTATACCTGTGCCACTACACACTCACATATGTACGTGCAAACGGTGTGAAATAGTCGCGAGCGATCGCTACCATGGGATAGATCGCAATTCAAGCTGATAAAATAATTAGTTGGGGAAGAATTCTTAAAATGTAAAGAAAAACATTTATTTTGAAATATAATGTGATAGAAATGCATTAATTTTAATAGTCAAAATGTTAGAATAATTATTTAAATTAGGCAAAGTTTAAATATAATTATTTTTCAATTTTAAAATATATTTTTTAATTGAAATATTATTCAAAAAATAATAAAAAATACAATTTACATGCAAGTATTATAGAAAATGAGTTCCTGGTCGAAAAGTCTTGCCTACTTTTTGGCGAAATATTTCAAAAAGTTCTTAGAATTAAGACTTAAATAATTGAAAAGTTAGGGAAATTTTTTTATATATTAAGATATAAAAGGATGTATAGATAAAATAATAGAAAATTCCTACTTAACTTTGACTACAATTTACTTGAAAGAGGTTAATTAGTTAGTTAGTTTAGGTTAGGTTTAGGTTAGGTTTAGGTTAGGTTTAGGTTAGGTTTAGGTTAGGTTTAGGTTAGGTTTAGGTTAGGTTTAGTTAAGGTTTAGGTTAGGTTTAGGTTAGTTTTTTTTTTAGTTTGGGGACCAACCAATATTTAATTTAAAGAATAATTAATTATTTGAATAAAAGATTTATTTACATTTGTTTTAATTTAAATGTATATACTAAATCATTTTATTTCCTTTTCAGTGCCCGATAATTACTATGGCAGCAGTGGCGCCGGCAGCGGCGGTGGTCAGTCGGGTTCAGGTGGCAATCCCCAGGCTCCTGGCTACCTGCCCACCTCCTACTTCACCTCACCGACGGCAGCAGCGGCGGCGGCCTCGCAGCGTGGTGCCGCCCTTAACGGCTATCATTCCCTACACCAGCAGCAACAATCGCAGCAGCAGCAGCAACAGGCCCAGCAGCAGCAGCTTAGCCACCAGCAACTGTCGCACCAGCAGCAGCATGCTCTGCACCAGCAATTGCAACAGCAACAGCAGCAGCAGGCGCAACAGCAGCAGGCGCATCAGCAGCAACGCAGCAGCAACACCCGCACTCGCAGCTGAACGGAGCGCATCCGCACTCACATCCGCACTCGCACCCACATCCGCATTCGCATTCGCATCCGCATTCCACAATCGCTGCAGCGGCCGCCGCAGCTGCTGCGGCCTCCGTGGTCAGCAGCAGCAGCAGTGCCGTGGCAGCGGCGGCAATGCTGAGCGCCAGTGCAGCGGCGGCGGCAGCGGCCAATGCCTCCTCGTCCTCATCCTCGGTGATCCAACCGGCTACGTCCAGCGTCAGCTACGATCTCTCCTACATGCTGGAGCTGGGCGGCTTCCAGCAGCGGAAGGCGAAGAAGCCGCGCAAGCCCAAGCTGGAGATGGGCGTGAAACGGCGCAGCCGAGAGGGCTCCACCACCTATCTGTGGGAGTTCCTGCTGAAGCTGCTCCAGGATCGTGAGTACTGTCCGCGCTTCATCAAGTGGACGAACCGGGAGAAGGGTGTCTTCAAGCTGGTGGACTCCAAGGCGGTCTCCCGGTTGTGGGGAATGCACAAGAACAAGCCGGACATGAATTACGAGACGATGGGCAGGGCACTGAGGTACTACTACCAGCGCGGCATTCTGGCCAAGGTGGATGGCCAGCGGCTGGTCTATCAGTTTGTGGATGTGCCCAAGGATATCGTAGAGATTGACTGCAATGGTGTCTGAGGGGAGAAGCGAGCGCCTGTAAATATATATATGAAGGATCAATGGGTGAAGGATCAAAGAATGGAATAGTTGGGGGGAAAAAATCTGGGTTACCGGCTAGCGGCAATAGTGGCTTCCACAGTCACGGGAGGGCGGGATATGAACGATGATTTCTTTGTACATGCGTTAAGTTACACACACACACACTTTTAGCTGATAGTCCCAATATATGAATATATATATAGATATATATACACCCTGTGTCCTGTACCCTATACATACACCCCCTGAAATAATGATGATCTATTCATTTGGCGTTAGTGTTGTACTTGTAACTGTAATTTTAATTGTAAAACTGTAAACTCTAAACTGTAACGGTACGTTTAATTAATGAATATTGTTATTATTGGTTATTATTATTAATATTATTACGATTATTAATATTATTATTATTATTATTGCTATATCGCTATATTGCTATTGCTATTGCTATGGATTGATTCATATTGATATTCGATAAACGTGTGTAATATGTAAAAAATGAGCTACAAGAAATTCTCTATCTCTATCCGAAGATCTAAAGCTAAATCTAAATTTAAATCTAAATCTAAATCTAAAATGTACATGCCTAGCCTAATATCTTTTCAAACTGCCCCCCAAGCTGGCACGCTATAGCCTTGCAGATCTGCAGCAGTGATGTCCGTGCTTGGGCCAATTGTTTTTGTTGCTTATTTTATAAAAAAAAAAGAAATGATGGAAAGAGATGGAAATTTATTATTTCATAGTTTTATAGTTAATTTTACGATTATGTTTAGGTTATTTATTTAAGTGTTTCTCTCCAGCTAAACCCCTTAACTGTCTCCCACAACATACACACACATCCTATAACTGGAGGTAACAACCCAGGCAAACTGGTGGTCTAAACTTTTGTTTGTAATTATTATTTCGTAAGCAACTCACAGGATAGAAAACCCGAACGAACACACTCCTTGAGCAGTCTTAGAACACCAAAAACCTCACACAACTCAACTCAACTCAACTTTCTCGATCTGAAGTTTATCTTTATTTAAAGTTAACCAACCAATGTATTCTTTTGTTAACGTCACACTGCCACAGATCGAAACCGAACAGAACCAGAGATATAGATTCAGATAGCTCCAATCCTCAATGCAATATATAATATATACCGACAACAATTTCCAAACACTGCCCAAAACGTGCAATCTCTTGAAAGGAAGAAAAAACCCTTGAATAGGACAACAACAAACAAAACAAAAAAGAGAATAAAACCAACTCCTAGTTCTTTAATCTACTTCTTTAATAGTTGCGTTCTCTAAGTACCTTTATCTATTATTATTATTATTATTATGTATGTGTACGTGAAGATGAAATCTACAATATATCATTTTGTTTATAATGATTGAATTGGTTGATATGATACGATGACATGATGCAAAAAATAAACAAAGTGAGTCTTGAGTTCAACTCTCTGTTCATTGTAAACAATTTTTTATGATTATTTTTTATTTTTTAAATAAAATTATTATTTCAATTTGTGCATGCGTTTTATTTATCAAAAAAAAAGAAAAGAATGAAAGGAATCCCAACAGAAACAAAAATAAAACCAAAACTAGTTTGTAAGCAACACAAAAAATATGATACAAATATATGGAACCCGCTACAAATTTGGAATCTAGATATACCTCCCATGACAAGTACATAAGTTATAGCATATTCAAAGTCTATATAGGATAATACCAATATTTATATAATCGCCTCTCACAAGAGCAGAGCACATATTTTAGATAAAGTCGTCGGATTGGTGTATTTTGTAGTTTTAAGCGAACACACACACACATTACACACACTGCGAGGTCTCAGTTTATGAGGTTTCCCCCACATTGGATCATGGATATTTATATATATGTATGTCTATATATAATATTATGTAGACGTAAATCGGTTATTAGTTATTAGAGGATGCATATTCCCATGTTATAAGGATGCTTTAGGAGATAAGTTGCACCCACAGAATCGAAAAATGTATTAGCAAGAGATTTACGACTCGAGTACAACGAAATTTGAGCCACAGTCACCTCCCCACAGAAGGCAGCTTTAAATCGAGACAGTACTTCCTCGTTTTAAATTCCGGAAATTCCCTGGAAACTCCTTCTCTCTTACTCCCCCAAATATTTATATAGTATATGCCTAGCACGACGATAAAATGTATATAAACAACTTCTGGACCTCATGTTTCCACTTGGTTATAAACGTAAATAACGTATTTTAAATATATACTTACCAATTATTTGTTAAATTGGATAAACCCCGAAATGCTGGATAAGACCAACTAAATTAAATACGAAGGAATATCGATGCCATTTCAGGCAGGATTTCTATACTAGGCTAAGGACTATTGGTAACTCCAAAAAAAAAAGAAAGGATAAACAAACCGAACTATATAGCTTTTAAATTGAATGTGCGATTATTTCCATATATATATTATATATATTTATAGCATTGCAAAAGATTGGTTTAGATAAATATGTTGAATGGATTAATATTAATTACGAATATTATGACTAACCCTAAGTTAAGAACTTTTCACATTTGTTTTTTCGACTTTTTCGTTCGATCTTTGTACATTTAACAGACAGCTTTTGAACTGTCTGTCAATGAGAAATCAGCTAAAGCCAGCCACAATATATATTATAATATATATATAATGCATATTTGTAGTAAGGGAATGAACGTTGGATCGATGACACGATATGGTATGTAGGTGAATTTTATGGATAGAGCAAGCGAGAAGGATTAGATTAATTTTTATAAGACAAAAAACGAAGCAAGAACAAAAGTCACAGCTAGCATAATTATTTACTGTTATGACAACATAAGAGTTTTAAGGTTTTTAGCTAAATTTTGTATATTTTAATCTACAAACTATAAAATATATATATATATATTATCTGTTTTATAAATAACAATAAACAAAAATGTGTTTTTATTGACGATTTTCAATGGTAACAATATTGGTCTATTTAAAGAGTTCAAATTTAAATTTCGCGGCGAAAGTACAATGGCCTGAGGGACGCCGTTGACAGTAGCGCTGCCAGATGTCTGGTTATTGAAAAGGAAGAATAAATGTTTGTTATTTTTATAAATAATATATTTTTATAATAAAAAATATAATATTTTATGTGAATTATTTAAATAATATTTAATATTTAATATTTATTTTGCCATTTTCATATATGCCAGACTTTTCAGATTAGTATAACCATCTGCAGCAATGTGGCCTTCGTGTTTGCTAACCGATAGTCATGAAAAATATTTATTTTTACATTAAATAATCGATATCGATACATCGATTATTTCATCAACAACCCTAACAAATACATAAAAAAATTTTTCTTGCAAAGTATTTGTCATTGTCCACATTTCACGTTTTTCAATGCGTTTGTGGATAAAATAACGCACAGTGATCGACCCCAAATGGTGCAAGTGGCCGACGCGACGGCAATAGCGATGCGAATAACTATGAATTGATGCCAAGTTGCATAACGTCCGTCGCTGGTTAGTGTCAGTGTGCTCGGTTCCGTCGCGTTCGCAATTTCCAGAAAGCAAAACCTCACCACACCACACGCACACACACAAGCACACGCGCGTGAAGCGAGCAGCGCGGCGGAAAAAAACAAGCTAGGAGTGAATGTGGACTACCTCGCCGAATGTGCGTGCATTTCCCCCCCGTTTGCCCCGAGTCTGAGTGCGGCATAGCCGATGCGCTGCACTGATCCCCATTCCCCCCACAACCGATCCGTCGCCGTCGCCGCCCACGCCACTGCAGCAACCAGCAGTCGCAGTCACCAATACCAACAACCAACAACGGCCCGCAGCCAGCACCCATACCAGTGCACCCAGCAAGCACCGCGCAGCACGGCCGACAAAGAAAGAGCGCTGCTGGCTGCTCTCTCTTCCTCTTCGTACAGTTCCTACGGCTGAAAATCAGCAGCAACAGCAACAGCGTCAGCGGTAGCAGCGGATTCCGCGGCGCAGTAAAAGGAGGTTTGCATGTGAACGGGAACGGAGCAGCACCACCACCACCACCACCACCATGAGTCTCATGGCCACGCCAATGCCCGCAACGGCCACGGCGCCATCATCATCTTCGGCCAGCAGTGGCAGTGGCTCATCCACTCCAGCCCCGGCCAATAATAACAACAATAACAACCTGCCGTTTGAAAAGGATAAAATCTGGTACTTTAGCAACGAGCAGCTGGCAAATTCACCCAGCCGAAGATGCGGAATCAAGGGCGACGATGAGCTACAGTATCGCCAGATGACCGCCTACCTAATCCAGGAGATGGGCCAGCGACTGCAAGTGTCACAGCTGTGCATTAACACGGCCATCGTGTATATGCATAGATTCTATGCGTTCCATTCGTTTACACACTTCCATCGGAATTCGATGGCATCGGCTAGCCTATTTTTGGCCGCCAAGGTGGAGGAGCAGCCAAGGAAGCTGGAGCATGTGATTCGGGCAGCCAACAAGTGCCTGCCGCCGACCACCGAGCAGAATTATGCCGATCTTGCCCAGGAGCTTGTCTTCAATGAGAACGTGCTGCTGCAGACGCTCGGCTTTGATGTGGCCATCGATCATCCGCACACGCATGTGGTGCGCACCTGCCAGCTGGTCAAAGGTAGGCACACAATACCAATTCGCTCTAATGCCATGTCCTCCCATGATACCCCAAGGCCATGTCGCGGATGGTAGCCGGTTGAGCGATTGAGTACTGATTACTATGGTATATTTTAGCATGCAAGGATCTGGCGCAAACCTCGTACTTCTTGGCCTCGAACAGGTATGCGCAACACTCTCTTTTTCCCTCTATGGTAATCCCTCCTCCACCGCCTCCCAAACGTGCTCCTCCTCCTATATTGGAGCTCTGGTATATAAGCGGGGTGTGTGTGTGCCTGCGTGAGTGTTTGTGTGCGGGTGCATAGGGTCGAATCCTGCCCAGGCAGCTCTGCCGTCTGTCCGCCTACCTGCAAATCTTGCCAAAATCTATAGACAGGTAACAAAGAAGAGGTGAAGAGTCACAGCAGGCAGTCGAGCAGCGTCCTAAAAACAGCAAAAAGGAATACGTTTCCTGATCTTTCGGGGTAATTATCCTCTATTGGCCTGGCCATAGCATTGTAATTTGTAATTTGTGCAGGGAAAATCCGCCAAATGTCAAGGGAAAACTCTCGTGTAATTCCTGGAAATTATCTTTGCTGTAAAAGTCGCTACATTTTCGCGGAATAATTTGTAATTCGAGGAAAGGCCTTAATGTATCTTTGGATTATGATCCAGTCCTGGAATTTGGTATTTTTTGTAAACCAGGGAAATCCCCACTAGGAAATCCCCAGGGAAATCCCCACTAGGAAATCCCCAGGGAAATCCCCACTCAGCAAATGATCTGTGCTGAGAGATATCATTTTGGGGGAAACTCGGTTAGAAGAAGCCAAAACCAAACCCCCTGCACACACTCACCCAACGAAAAAACAAAAAAAAAACTGCCTTCTATTTTGTAAACTGTATCCCTAAACTGTATCACCTAACAACAATCCATGGCAAACACCACACAGCCTGCATCTGACCTCCATGTGCCTGCAATACCGCCCCACTGTGGTGGCCTGCTTCTGCATTTACCTCGCCTGCAAGTGGTCCCGCTGGGAGATACCGCAATCGACCGAGGGCAAGCACTGGTTCTACTATGTGGACAAGAGCGTCTCTCTGGATCTGCTCAAGCAGCTGACGGACGAATTCATTGCCATCTACGAGAAGAGTCCGGCGCGGCTCAAGTCCAAACTGAACTCGATCAAGGCGATCGCCCAGGGAGCGAGCAATCGGACGGCCTCCAAGGATAACAAGCCCAAGGAGGACTGGCGGGTGAGTGAGATGATGAAGGGATATCACTCCAACATTACGCCGCCGCCAGAGCTGGTCAATGGCAACGATAGTCGTGAGCGGGACAGGGATCGGGAACGGGACAGGGACAGGGAACGGGAACGGGAGCGGGAGCGCGATCAGTCATCGTCGTCGCTATTGCCGCCGCCGGCGATGGTGCCGCAACAGAGGCGATCGGATGGCATACACCAGCGCTCGTCCTCGGTGATGGGTGTGTCGGCCAATGGCTCCTCGTCCTCATCGTCATCGTCCTCCAGTCACAAGTTGCCAAACTACCAAGGCGGCATGCCGCCTGACCAGCATCCAGGTGAGTTTTCTTCTGCCTCTCTTCTTACCCAAAGTTAAGAAACGAAAATGACGGAGCTTGTTGCCTTTTTGCAGATCACAAGTCCAAGCAGCCGGGCTATAACCGTCTGCCCTCGAGTCACCAGCGCAGCAGCAGCAGCGGCGGGCTTAGTTCATCAAGCAGCAGCGGCAGCAGTCAAAGGAGCAACTCTTCATCCTCGTCATCGAGCCAGCCCGGTCGGCCGTCTCTGCCGGTTGACTATCACAAATCATCGCGCGGCATGCCGCCAGTTGGTGTTGGAGGCATGCCTCCGCATGGCAGCCACAAGATGCCACCGGGCTCCTCCAAGCCTCAGCAGCCGCCACAGCAGCAGCAGCTGGCGCCGCCCAATCATCCATCCGCCTCCAATTCATCATCGGGCTCTTCGAGCATGTCCTCCAAGGATAAGTCGCAGAGCAGCAGCAGCAGCAAGATGTATCCGAACGCACCGCCGCCGTACGGCAGTAGTGCTCCACCCAATCCGCTGACATCGCGCGGCGGCTATTTGGGCGCCAGCAGCAGCAGCAGCAGCAATGGAGCCCAGCCCCCGCCCCAGGCCGGCTACGGCAGCGGTCACCGCAGCAAATCCGGCTCCACCGTCCATGGCATGCCGCCCTTTGAGCAGCAGCTACCCTATTCCCAGAGCCAGGGCTACGGTCACATGCAGCAGCAGCAGCAACAGCAGGTGGTGCCTCCTCCGCAGCAGCAGCAACAACAGATGCAGCCGGAGGCACAGCCGCTGCAGCAGCAGCAGTCATCACAGTCCAAGATGTCGCTGTTTAGTCCCGAATGGCCCGACATCAAGAAGGAACCGATGGCACAGCCATTTAACGGTCTGCTGCCACCACCGCCTGCGCCTCAGGGCCACGACTACAAGCTGAACAATCATCCGCGCGACAAGGAGAGTCCCAAAAAGGAACGCCTCACGCCCACCAAGAAGGACAAGCACCGTCCCTCGACCATGCCCATGGGCAGCAGTAGCAGTAGTTCCTCTGCCTCCTCGGCTTCATCGAAGCCCATGCTGCCGCCTCACAAGAAGATGTTGCCACACGGCGGCCCCGGCGATCTGCTGGTGCCGAATCCCGGCGAGAGCGGCGGCAGCAGCCTGAAGCGAGCCAACGAGATATCCGGCAGCCAGTATGGACTGAATAAGCTGGACGAGTTGGATAGCGGCACTCAGCCGCGCGAGAAGCTGCGCAAGCTGGACAACAGCAGCGGGCTGCCTGCGTATTCGAGTTACGAGGAGAAGCACACGCCTCTGAACATGTCCAACGGGATTGAGACGACGCCGGATCTGGTGCGCAGCCTGCTGAAGGAGAGCCTGTGTCCGTTGAACGCCTCGCTCCTCAAGCCCGACCCGTTGACCATGCCGGGTCTCAAGCCGCCGGCTGAGCTGCTAGAGCCGATACCCCCAACGCCACCAATAATTAAGAAGGAGCCGGGCATCACTCCTCTGCCCAGCCTCTCGACTGTTGTAGCGCCACCGGCCATGGAGATGGATGTGAACACCAAACTGGCCGCCGGCGAGATCAAGGAGGAGAGCGGTAGCAGCAAGTCGGAGAAGAAAAAGAAGAAGGACAAGCATAAACACAAGGAGAAGGATAAGTCCAAGGACAAGACGGAGAAGGAGGAGCGCAAGAAGCACAAGAAGGACAAGCAGAAGGATCGCAGCAGCAGCAGTGGCAGCGCCGCCACAAAGGACGGCTCGCTGGCCAACGAACCGCTGAAAATGGTGATGATCAAGAATCCCAACGGCAGCCTTCAAGTGGGAGCCTCGGCGCCGCTGAAGCTCAAGATAAGCAAGAACAAGGTGGAGCCGAATAACTACTCGACGGCGGCCGGCATGCCAGGAGCACCAGGAGGCTATGGCTTGCCACCGGCCACGGCAACCGCGACATTGTCGGCGCCTCCCTATGGCAGCAGCAGCGGCGGCGGCGGTGGTGGTGGAGGCTATAGCTCTTCGGGCGGCAGCAGTTCTGGCGGCAGCAGCAAGAAGAAGCACAGCGATCGTGATCGCGACAAGGAGAGCAAGAAGAGTAAGGATTATGCGAAATACAATGGAGCTGGAGCTGGTTCTGGAGGAGGCGTCACCGGTGGTGTCTTTAATCCTCTTGGCGGTGCTGGCGCCGCAGCCTCAATGGTCGGTGGCGTGATGAGCGCTCCCCTAATCAGTGCCGTTCCGCCATCCATGCTGCTGGCGGCGCCCACTAATCTAGCTCCGCCGCCAATGGGCCTGGCACCGCCTTCTCTGCCCTCCGCCTCCGCCTACAACAAGAAGTAGTAGTTTTTTTTTATATATATATATATCTATGTGTATAGAGGAAGAAGCTCTTCAGTCAGTCGATGCTAGATGTTAGTTGTTAGGATTGTTTCACTTTTGGTTAAGCCAACAGAAAAAAAAAAGAAAAATATAGGTAACTAAGGAATGCAAAGCGATGCGTTGGGAGGCGAAAGTTAAAGTAACAAAAAGCTAAAGGCTTAAGGCGATGATGGAGAGAACGCAGAGAACAGAACTCAAGCAAGCGAGAACTTTATATTGTACAGCATTAATTAATTTATAATTATAAATACATAGAGCATACATACATACACCGTACACACACACCACATATACCCACACACATGCATAGAGCAGCGTAGCATCTAAGAGATACGAATCGGAGGCACGAGTCCCTTAGCAGGGACATTGTGAGACACAGAACCATTCTTCTGAACAACCGTCTTAGCATTTAAGTTAGCAAATCAAATACCAATATACATATATATATGTGCTGTACATAGCCACAAAGGAAAAACAGAAATAACCCATACACACTGAGAGATATATAGTACCGACTTCCGCTTAGCAAATATGTATACCCAAGAAAGTAAGAGAACTTCAGAATATCCAAGGAGCGACGACTAAGCAGGGGAATTCAAGGATGCGAATTCGAAGAGGAGCGTAGAAACGAAAGCCAGCGCTTTGATTTTAAATTGAAGACGCCAGAAAAAAAACAAATCAACTACAAGATAAATTATTTAAATTTAAATTTAAATTAAACAAAACAAAACTAGTTGCTAAAGCGAAAGTAAAACAAAAAGCAGGATGATATGAAGACGAAGTTGTGTATCTTTAGTTAGAAAAGTTATTTCCTTTACCTCTCTCAAACTCTCATGTTTTTTAAGGTTTTTTGCCCCCGACCGACCGACCGATTTCCCAATTAGTTTCCTCACAAACACTTAGCAATATTTATCAGATTATTATTATTATTATTATGATATACAGTAATGTATTTTTGTCAATGAAAAGATAACTAAATAGAGAGATCTGAATTGTTTCAGCGGAGGATATTATGTTTCAAGATCGCCTGGAACGTGTTGACGTGTAGCTTTCATTTGTTTTTAATTTATTTTTTAATTGTAGACCTAAGAACAAAACCACAATTACCACAAACAAACAAAAAACATAACAAAATAAACAAAAAAACGAATTATGCGAAAAAAAAACACTTTAAAATAAACAAAAATTTGAATAAAAAACAAAAATTGTTGTGCAAAAAACACTGAGAGAAAACCAGAAAACAAAAAAACGTTTGAAAATTATCGAAAAATGCAAAAACGATTAAAAATGCTGCTAGAAAATGAGGAAAAACTATACAAAATACAAATGTTAGGCATATAGAAACTATATCTATCTATATTCGAGGCAGGAAAATGATAATGAAATGAAATTTTATGTAATTTTCGGCTAAGGTTAAAGCGAACGTTGCGCGTTTTTCAAAACTATTCGTATTCGTATTCGATTTCTCTTACTACTGCATTAAGCTGCAAGCATATATAGCTCTAAACTATCACCACACACACCACACACACACATGAACACACACATCTTAACCCATTTAAAACCATTTACTTTTAAGTTTATAAAATCCCTTGAGGAAAACCCGTTTTTCTGCATAATTTGCATCTAAGATTTAGATTTTTCTTTTTACATACTTATTCTTGGCCCCTCAACCTCCTAAGCCCAATCAATATATTCCCCAATCCCCAATCTTTGCCCCAAAACCTAACTTAAGTTTTTTGTACATACTTAGAAAGCAAATGGAAAACCCGCCGCTCGGCTGGTCGGCGGGCTAGTGTCGGGTTCCATTGGGATTATTTGGTTGTGCATTCGAATATGGACGCACTCGACACTGGCACACGTCGTCCAGGTGGGCGGCACGAATAAAAATCTTCAAAAACCAGGCAAAAAATTCTAAACAAAAAATCAATAAAAACGAGAAAAAATAAATCACAAAAAAATCAGGAAAAAATTAAATACAAAAGTGTGTTTTTATTTTGGGGATAAATGTGGTCATCGCTTAATTTTATTTCTTACTTAATTTTTAATATATTTTACAGCCTAAAATCTACTAAATTCTTATAGCTTCGGCTTACTTGCCCCTCAGCCGATGACATGGTTGAGGATCCACTCCAAGTAGCTGCTGATGCGCGTAAAGACAGCCGGAAATCCCACCTGACAGCCCATGGTGGTGCCAAAGGAGGTGGATCCTATCAAATAACTGGTATTACCTTCTCTGTAGACCAACGGACCACCAGAATCGCCTTGACAGGTGGACTTGCCGCTGGCAGTGCTCATGCAGATCATCTTCTCGGACACCGCGCCGCTCCAGTACATCCGGCACACGGCATTGGGCATAACGGGCATCTCCACATACCTTAGCACAGGGGAGACCTTGTCAGAGGTGTCGCTATCCCTGCCCCAGCCAGAGGCGGAAGCCCGCACGGAATCGTAGGTGGAAAAGGTTCCATTAAGGCGACGCGGCAGACTGGCGGCTCGTATGCGTTCGGTGAAAGCCACAAAGATGGGCAGCCGGAGGAGGGAAATGTCATTGGTCACCGTGCTGGCCGTGTAGTTGGCGTGGACAATGATTCCCGCTTTGCCCACCACAAACCTTCGCTGGCCAGGCTCAGTTTCGTCCTGGATATTGATGGCACCCAAGTAAACGGTAACAGATTCCGCTTTGTCCAGGCAATGGGCTGCTGTGATTATCCAATAGTGTGAGATCAGGGTGCCGCCGCACCAGGTGTTGAGGTTACCACCGAAAGAGACGTTCAGACCGGCCTGGTAGGGGAACTGACCCACCTCTGCCAGCTGGCCGTTGGTTATGAAGGGCTCTACATTGTTCTGGAGCGGCACAGCCGAGCAGGTGATCAATAGGAGGAGACAGGGCACCAAGAGCTTCAGCATTTTTAATTGATTAAAGCAGTTTTCAGATTTGTTTCCTAATTTTATATAGAAAGCAGCAAGCCAGTGTTATCATGGTAGAGGCACCTGCTGAACTCTACCACTTGGGAGTTGGAGCACCCTTAGCGCATTGATATAGCAGGGATTAGGGCCACAGACTGGCAGATAACTAACAATTCAGTTGGTTCAGTTCAGTTCAGTTCAACAGTTTTTCAATGACTAATTTCTAGCCTTGAGAAAATTATAGAAAAACCTATGTTGATTTCTATAGCCAAATTATGTTAAAATTCCTATAATGTTGTACAGATAAAAACCGAATTAAAAACACACATCATTATTTAAGGTTTACTGATAATATTTATTATCTCTTCACTTTAATATAATGCGCATTTAATAAAGATAATGATAGGTACTAGTTGAATAATGAAAATATAGCATACTTTATGGTTACTCTTTAAAAAGCAAAAGTAATTTTATTTGTATTAATTAAATAATAGTTAAATAAAATAGAAAAGAAATATAAATTCAAATGTAAATAAAAATAATGAGGTTATAAATTTATTTAATATTTTTTATGTAATTGTCAAAATATAAATTAGAAAAGTATTTCCTTATCTCTCATAATAACAGCATTCCATGGGTAATACTTATTTTATTATTTAATATTGTTACATTATAATTCTTAACCAATAATTTTCAAGATATTTATGCAATTGGGAACACTCCACTTTCCTCCGTCTTTAAGTGAAGTATGTTCCTATCGAAATCACAATCCATAATAAAATAAACCAAAGACCTGTGTATTTAGTTATAATTTTTATTATTTCAGCAATCAAGTGGCGTTCCGATCTGTGCAAAATGATAAACCACAATCTCTGGCATTATGACCAATTCGTACGACTATACACGACCAATCGCTGGATAGATTAACCACCCATAAATCCTCGAATCAAGCGGATGAAGTACGTCAGTGGCAGAGTTAGTTAACTCGGGAAAGCATGCAAATCAGATTGATTTTAGTTGCTCTGCTGATCGAACCCATCTTCTGCCTGGATCTGGGCCATGGCATCGATGGACGGATTGCTGGCGGTGAGCTGGCCAGTGCTAATCAGTTTCCCTACCAAGTGGGCCTGAGTATCGAAGAGCCCAATGATCTGTTCAGCTGGTGCGGAGCCAGCTTGATCACCAATCGATATTTGCTAACGGCAGCACATTGTGTGGACAAGTAGGTGTAATTTATTCCTAAAAAAAAATATAAAAATTTGCTTGAAAATATGCTTTTTACAGAGCTGTTTCCATTACCTACTATTTGGGTGGAGTACAGCGACTGGCACCGCGGCAGCTCATCCGATCAGGACAACCTAAAGTCCATTTACATCCTGGTTGGGACAGTGCCTCCCTGGCGAATGACATTGCTGTGCTATGTTTACCCGAGGCGGCCATTTTGGGTGATGCCATCAGACCCATTAGATTGCCAGGAATCTCCTCTAGATATTCCAGTTACGACTACGTTCCGGCCACTGCCGTCGGCTGGGGTCGCATGAACGATGGTGAGCATCCTGGCTAGTAATTACAAGAAAAGTAGTAATTAAAATTTAATTGTTTACAGAATCCTCTGCCATTTCCGATCACCTGCGTTATGTTGTCCGGTTTGTGGAGTCCAATGAGGATTGCTGGTATTCCTATGCCAACATTAAATCCACAAATATTTGCATGGACACCACTGGCGGTCGCTCAACCTGCACGGGCGATTCCGGCGGACCTTTGGTTTACCATGACTCCACTCTGAACTCCGATGTGCTGATTGGCATCACCTCGTATGGAAAGAAGTCTGGTTGCACCAAGGGGTACTCATCGGTCTTTACACGGGTCACCGCCTACCTGGACTGGATTGGCGATGTGACCGGAGTGGTCTATCCCTAGAGTTTAGCCTTCTTGACGAGAAGGACTAAGCTAACCACAGTGCTGGGCACTGTACTTATCATTATATTAAATGTTGAGCATTTTATAAAGCGGATTTGTTTTATTTTTTATTTTCAATTAATTAACTGCTTAATTTTAAGCACAAATGAATTAAAAAATAATTGCAACCACATTATTTTTATAACAAAAACAATGTTGCATTTTTGGATCATTTAAAAGAGATAAACCAATGGTTTATGTTATTAAAGTTGGTTCCTTATATTATCATTATTATACCAGAAATACCAGAAACGAGCGCACGGTGATTTTATTTACTGAAAATTGGAATATATATGTGGACATTAGATATATAATTTTTTATTATTTTTTTTTTTATGGACAAAGCTTAAAATATCATAACTAAGACAAAAATGCTTTAATTTAAAATTTGAAAGCAGTTTTGTGTTAGTTTTTATTAGGATAATAAATCTGCATACTCAATAAAACCGATTTTAAGATTTAATTTTTTGTCAATTTTTGATGTTTTTTGATGATGTAACCCCTTACATAATTTTCAAAAAATGGAACAAATTTTCAAAATTTGTTTTTCAACCGGAGATCCCTAGTTTGATTCAGCTTTAAGTGCTGATCAAGAATATATATGATTTATAGGGTCGGAAATGACTCCTTTGATGAGTTTTTTAGCTTTTTCATTACACATTTTGACATTTATGTTATTAAATTTGGTTCCTTATATCATCATTGATCAATATTTGACCAGCTGATTTTTATTAAATGTTATATGTATGTATTATATTTACATACAAATAGTAAGACAATCCTATCAAGCTATATTATTTAATTATTTAAAGATTAGATGAAGTTCAATAGATCTCCCGTACTTATCAATACTGTCAGCGAAAACTTCGTCAATGGATTATACAAGCCCCCTTACCACAAAACCAAAAAAAAATCCCCAATATTTTGCAGATTGGTTTCTTGTTATACTATCTCCTTTTGGGCCAGAACCCACACACAAAATGTAGAGTCACGGTCGCCACCGTATCTCACAGTTTCAAGCAGATCAACTCTTATATCGCCCGGAATTGGAGGAGCATTACGTTACACATGGAACGGGGAGCGGCGATGGGGGCTGGCCACTCGAGCAGGTGCGGACGAGAGATCAGATAGTGATAGAGGGACGTCAATCAATAGGAACGGTCCGTCCGGCGCGGGTATAAAAGCGACGTGATGACCCGGATTGCGCCATACTTTTTCTAGGTAGCTCCACCATGAAAGTCCTCATTGTCTTTGCCTTGGCCCTGGCCTACGCCTCGGGATCGGCCCTGCGCGCCGCTTCTTCCCAGGAGGGACGCATCACCCACGGCGAGGATGCCCGCACCGACCAGTTCCCCTACCAGGTGGGACTTTCCCTGAAGATTGGCTCGTCCTCGGCCTGGTGCGGTGGCTCCCTGATCGGCCACGAATGGGTTCTGACCGCTGCTCACTGCACTGATGGGTAAGTTTATCGCCCCCCAGAAACTTGAATCCTGAAAATCCTGGCTTATAATTATGTTTTCCTTCTTAAGTGTTGACTCCGTCGAGGTTTACCTGGGCAGCACTGTCCGCTCCAGCCCCAAGGTCAAGCACCATGTCAGCAAGAGCGACATCATCATCCACGCCGACTGGAACAGCCGCACTCTGAGGAACGACATCTCCCTGATCCGCATCCCCCATGTGGAGTACAGCGCTGCCATCGACCGCGTTGAGCTGCCCAAGCACGAGTCCCACTACTCCTCCTACGATGGCGATGAGGTGATCGCCTCCGGCTGGGGCCGCACCTCCGACGCTGCCAGCGCTGTGGCCGCTCACCTGCAGTTCGCCCACATGAAGGTCATCTCGAACGGCGATTGCATGCGCACCTACTTCACCACCATCCGTGACTCCAACATCTGCGTCTCCACCCCTGCCGGCGTTTCCACCTGCAACGGTGACTCTGGTGGCCCTCTGGTTCTGGCCTCCAGCAAGGTCCAGGTCGGTCTCACCTCCTTCGGCTCTGCCGCTGGCTGCGAGAAGGAGTATCCCGCTGTCTTCACCCGCGTCACCAGCTACCTGGACTGGATCAAGGAGCACACCGGCATCTAAGCGGTTGATTCTTGATTATTAAAGTTTCTTGATATTTTTGAACATAAAAGATGAGGCTTTTGATTATCAGGGATAATTGGGAGCGTGGAATTTCAACTAATTTCAAACATTTATCAAATAATATACTTCAGTTGTGCATTTCTTAACTTTAACCTCGTTTTTTATTGGTATTTATTTTCATCTTTGTGTCGCTCTCTCTCTCTCTCAGTGTGACTTGGGAACACAAGTTCCCTCCATTTCATTGCATTTTCTATATAATTTGAGTTTAAAATTTAATTTTGATAGACTTCCAATGGGTCAATAATCATATTATCATATAGGCCTCCATTATTTTTTTTGCAGAGTTACTCTTTTCGCACAGTAAACATTTGGAATGTGTGTCTTCTTCATTTTTCACATATAATTAACATTTATACAATTATACAGTGATTGTATTTTCTCCTTTTTGTGTTCATAATATATATATATTTGATGTTTGTCTTTTTATTTAAATATAGTAAAGAGCGACTGTTACGGACTAACATTACAATTATTACGAATACACACACATACAGTTTATACGGAATAAAAATGTAATTTCCATCAATCGGTTTACAAATATTAACTTGCAATTACTTGAGTTATATTTAGTTTTATTTGATTTAGTATCATTTATCGCCTTTAGGTAGTTGCTGAGGAGGAATAGCGCATAAAAATAACAATATTATAAAAAGGTTTCTCTCTCTCTCTCTGCACATAAAAGACATATAGTTTTATAGTTTCTCGATTTGGACTCTCTCTCTCTTGCTATATAGATTTAATAGTTAGTTTTGGGCTTCTTCTTAGTTTGTAAAACGTTCTCAACTTTTTACAATTGTCGGCAATGTGTAATAAATATATTTCTATATATAATTTTGGACTCTTTCGTTAGTTGTAGGTTCACATGCTCAGCTTTATATTTGGATTGTGGTGTGCATGCTTAGTGTGTGTGTGGTGTGTGGTGTGTGTTGTGTGTGAGTTTTGGCGCCTAGTTAAAAGTACATACGAAATAACACTAAACTAGCAAAAATGATTATAATACAAAAGCAAACGAACAAGTAAGTACACGACCTGCTGGCGGTGCTCCAAGCGTTGAGGTGGCTTTGTCGCTGACGCTGTCGTTGTTGTTGTTGAAGTTCTAGTTGATGTTGATCCTGTGGTTGTTGTGATGTTTGGAATCGTTGCCGCCGCTGCTCCTCTTCCTGCTGCTGCTGCTGGAACTGCTGCTGCAGCTCCTGCCAAAGCATTTGGCTGTCATCGCTCCCGTTGCCGTTGTTATTAATCAACACCAGCAAATCCTTGACTGCCCTCGATGGCCTTAATCAGCTTGTCCTTCAGCTGCAGGTAGCCCTCGTAGGGCGGCAGGTCCAGGCGATTGAAGCTGTAAGGGGAAATCCTAATTAATTGAATTTGTTAATGTATTTTTCGGGATTCTTACCAGGTATGGGCCCTGGGAAAGTTATTGGGTGTGCCCCACTTCTCAATGGTAAACATCTGCGGGCCATTGGAGCCATACAGCTCTTTGAAACCGTTCATGGGCACCCGAGATGTGCCGGTGACGAATTGCAGCAGGCGTGAACGCATCTCGTTGGAGAAGGAGAGTACGGCGCGCCAGAACCACTGGATAATGATGTGATTCATGTGATAGTCGCCCTTGTACAGCGTATTCTCGCGCCAATCCCTCACATCGATGTTCTGGATGCCACACATCAGCAGCTCGAGTTCATGCTCGTCAAAGATCTTGATCAGATTCAAGGGAATAATTGAACCGAAGCCGTCCAAAAAGGCTGACATCTGCTCCTTGACGCGCGCCACAAATCGCCATTCGATAACGAGTCTGGATATAAAATAGGAATCTTACAATATACAACAGAAGAGAGATTAGTTACTGCCAACTCACTTGATGTACTCATCCTTGTTGTCATTGGTCACATCTATGTTGGCGCCACCGGGCTTCAGTTCGTGCTGGCTCTTTTGGCCAAAAACATCCTCATCCAGACAGAAAGTGAGTTCCAGGATGCGAGGATCGTTCTCCTTGATCCACATCAGCGAATTGTAGTACTCCGTGTCCACCGACTCCATATCCTTCAGGTCAATGGGCTTCTGCAGCATCATTTTGTAGAAGGGACGAATGAAGAAGGCATCCAACAGCTTGCCATGGTACACAGCCATGCCCGCAATGCGGCCAATGAATCTGTGACAAGATTAATTACATTTTTGCCTTTAAATTCCTGAAGAAATACTTACTTAAAGTAACTTAAATGCTCCTCGTTGCACAGACCGCTGCCATTGTTTATCTGCAGCGTGTAGTTATCCATGGCGGAGTACTCAAAAAGTCCATAATAGGGATTAAACATTTCCTTGGACAGCAAATAGAACCACTCCCTAGCAAGGCCACCATAATCTGCAATTAAAAATGGATAAATAATTAAAACAGATCGATAATAAAGCGTTTTAAGCTTACCTAAGCCAGTCTCTCCCTCAAATTCTACCCATAATTTAGTCTTTAGTAAGTCGGTTTTGGTCACCGAGCTAATAATTCTGTACGAATCCTCCAGTATGGATGTACGGCGTATGCGTATTTCAAATTTATTTGGTACATTTGTCTGAAAAAAGGTTACAAGGTTAGGTTACAAAGGAATGAAAAGGTAATTTAAATAAGAAACTTACAGGCTTTCTAATATGACTCTTGAAATACTCGTATTTCTGTTTGTAGTCTCTCGAGTACGGCACAGCTTGTCCTGCAATATTAGGATTGGACAAGCGAGGATCCTCCCACTGCGTGGTTCGCGTGTCTGCAAAAGGAAAGAAAGAAGGATCATTTAACAAACTTTGGCAGTTAAATATTCTATTTACACTTTTTAAATTAAGAAATTAAGCAGAACATTAAGAGATTATAAACAATTCCTATACTTACTATGATCTATGTAAAACACTCGACCATCGGTGTGCACACGCTCCTCCCAGCCCTCTGGCAATGGTCCTAAATCATCCTCGACGCGTCGTGTCTGATTTGGCATGGGACTAGCCCGGCCATTGCGGGGATCAATCCAAGTAGTTCGCCGGGCTGCATGATCAATGAAGAAGGTTCGACCGTTGGGTGCCACCTGCATGGACCAGCGTGGTGGCAATGCTTCTTCCTCGCCGCCAGCATTCTGCAAGATAAATAAAGAAACGATAAGCATTAGCCAAAGTTTATATATACTAAAGTTTTCTATCACATGCAGAGAATTCTAAACAAGGTTCTCCGAGTGCTGTTACAAAAAAAGCAAACTTTACTTGTTCCATGGGCGGCACAGCGGCGTTGTCTTCCTCGGAATTGCGTCGGGTGGACGGAGCTGAGATCTCTGAGGGATTGTGGCTATCTGTATGATCGGTGTCTTCATTCTGCTCATTGGTGGATTATGGATTATTTTGATTTGATATACATATGGATGCATTGCAGTTGCGTTTTAAATTATGGTTGTTTTTTTTTTGTTTTGTTTTTGGAAGAAACAGAAAAGAAGTGTTTTCAGGAAATTAAAATCAAGTTTTCAATTTGTAAATACCATCAAGAAATAAACACAAATCAAGCGAAACATAGAAACAAAGCATTTAAACATAATACATAATATATACATATATATTCAGGTATAAAATTGGCAACTTAAACACACAAAAAGCGCTGCAAATAAAAGCTTTATGAAGAGCAACTCGAAGTTAGTTAAAGGAACATGCAGGCAAAACACAAACACAGTGCAGAGATGCTGGCGGAGACATGGAGACACGCTTACCCCTCGGAGTGGTTTAACCCATGAACCCCCAACATTTAGACACAGAGTTATGGGCTAAGAGAGCAGGAGGAACACTAACAGATTTTGCGGCGCCAAAACAGTTTCAATTATCTAACCGGAATCGAACACAAAACGAACAAGAGGAGTAGGCACACAATTATGGTTTCAAAGCTACAAATGCCATGGAACAAGTGCTGACCAATGTGGCGAATTCTGGCTGCAACTGCAGTTGCAATTGACGCCGCCGCCGATGCTGCAGCTGCCGCTGCCTGGGATGAGCCACATCGAGCTACAAGTGAAAGTGAGTGTGGAAAGTTGTGTAGATGTGTGTGCTGTGTGTGTGTGTGCTATCAAGGCTTGCTAACCAATGTTCTATTCTCCCGCTGCTGCTGCTGCTGCCTCTGCTGATGCTGCTGGATGTGCAACTGCATCTGCTGTCGCCGCCTCTGCTGCTCCTGCTGCTGCTCACTGGTCCCAGCCATTTTGGCCACTGCCCGCCGGCTCAACAGGCTGTTCATGGCAATGTCCGGCACTGACGGCGCCACGCGCACCGGACGCAGATCGTTCTGCAAGCTGGTCGCCGAGATCTCGGGCGGCCTATGATCGACACGGTGTCGCAGGGAATTGTAAACAAAACTGAGTTCATGAAAGATAGAGCACACAACGGAATGGGAATATTAGGAAGAAGGGCTACAAAGATTTTGGGCATAGGAGGGGATCTTCATTGGGGTTTCTTTTATTTTTTTGCGGACAACATGGACGTGGGGTTTTTTTTTTGTTGGGAGCAGAATGATTGCCTAGCGGATGAGGGATATTAACCTGGTTTGATCCACTGCGGGATCTGTGTTAAAAACGTCCTCCTGACCCTCTAACAACTCCACATGGCTGATACGATTTCCACTGTTATAGCTGTTGTTATTGTTGTGGCTTGTTGTTGTGGTTGTGCTGACTTCTGCTGAGATCGTTGGTGTTGTGTTGCCCTCCGACGATATTGTTGTGGTTGATAGTGTAGGTGTGGTTGTGGTTGTGGTGGCCCCGCCAGCCACATTGTTATTGTCTTCTATGCTAATGCGACTGATGGTATCCTACATATATATTTGGGGTGTGGGTTAGTGGAGCAGTTCAACCAAACTAATATATATTTCTAGGGCCTAACTCTAACATCTTGATGGGATTAGCAATCTTTAAATGAATTTAGCTTAGCCTCTTTTACTAGCAATACAACTACCGGGCTCTTTTTACATATTTCTGGCCACAAAAACATTGGAAATATATAAAAAGAAAACCCTTAAATACGATCTATAATTTTGTCATTACAAATATGCGTGTCAGGTACAAGTTCCTATCGAGTATATCACAAGTTTGAGCTTTGGGGGATGTGGCAGCCAATTGCTGATCAGCATCAGGAGGTTCCTCTTCCTCCTCCTCTTCTTCAGCATCATGCTCATGCTCAGCCTCATCCTCATCTTGCTCCCCTTCATGCACTTCGCCACAATGCAGGCAGTTGGCCACCAACTCCTCCCCAATATCCGCCTCGGCAGCCTCATCCTGGCTGCTCTCATCACTGGCCAGTGTCTCCATTTGGGCAGCATTGTTCCTCACCGACCTCTGTGGCTTGTGGTTTGTGGGTTTTTGTGTTTTTGATTATTGGGTTAGTTTGGTTCAAAAGTGCGTTTCTCTCTGTGTGTGTGTGTGTGTGTAAATGAATTTTGTATTTTGTGTGTGTGAGAGAGTGAGTGTGTGTTCGATGCGGAAAAATTCAGAAAAATCATGCACGAAAATCAAAGTCAATTGCTCAATCTCACACATGCATTATTGTAGATATAAATATGTAAATTTAAGATTATACTCTTGGTAATTAATAATAATAATAATAACAGTTCCGAGAGAGTAAATAAAGCATTTCCACATAGATGCAAACTATAGCATAAAATTTCCACTCACCGCAGAGCGTCCCGACTCCGTTTCGTCCACGCTAATGTGAAAGCGTCTTTGGAAGTCCGAGGCCAATTGGTCAGCGGATTGGCTGCTGTTGCTGTTTAAGCTGAAACCGAGAAAGGAGTTTAAGTTTAAATATGTTATATTAAATATTTATTAAATTATATTTTTTAATAAAGATTTCAATAAAGAATTAGTTCCAAAAGCTTTTCTTTGTGAGTTTTTGCTGGGTTTACAAACCAGCCTATAAAGGTTGAAAATTAATTTATTTTTCACAGGTTTGGTAACTTTAGAGAAGTTTTTAAAACCAGCCTATAAAGGTTGAAAATTAATTTATTTTTCACAGGTTTGGTAATGTTTTTTACAGTACTTTTTACCCATATTTTATTCTCTATTATTTAAAATTTAAATGACTAATCAAAACATTTAATTATTATTGGCTTTTTGGTTCCTGATGACCTCAAAAAGACTTAAAAAATTTACATTTCTTAAATATATATTTATTGATATTTAATATACCAATTTTTGGGTCAAATCAAAGTGTAAAAACTTCATAACTTATGCAAAAATTATTTAATTTCAGTTCTGAAAGCATTTCTAAGCTAGTTTTTAATACGTTAAAAAATCTGCATACTCTATTTAACATTTTGGAAGATTTAATTTTTTGCCAAATTTTGAAATTTTTAATGATGTAACCCCTTTCAAAATTTTCAAAAAATCGAAAATTTTCAAAAATTTTATTTTTTCCCCGGACATGTCTATATCAACTCAGCTTTTAATGCTGATCAATAATATATATGATTTATAGGGTCGGAAATGACTCCTTCCCGGTTTTTAAAGCTTCGGATTAAAATTATGGAGCCCCCAAAAAGGGTATACAAAAATAAAGCACATCTCCCAACGACCTTTGGCTTTTAATTAATTTTACTCCTTAATTACTTATTATTCTTCAATTAGAAAACATAAACAATGAAATTCTCTGCCAATTTCTATTTAATTTAATTTCCTCCCTCAACTTACATGGTAGGTCTCTCCCACTGCGTCGTCCTGGCGGTGTGATTCACATAGTACGTGCGTCCATTGGCATCCTGTCGCTCCTCCCAGCCAGCGGGCAAAGCATCGTGTCCGCCAGTTGGAAAAGGATTCTGTGCCATTGGGGAATAATATAATTATTATTTGCATTTCAAAGGGTTTTTAGGTTTGTTTTTTGTTTGTCAATTTATAAGTTCTGCTCACTTACCGGCTGGGCTGAGGTCTCGCCACTGGCATTGGTGGCTTCCACATGCTCCCACTCGCCGTCGCTGTTGCTATTGCCGCTAGACGGTTCGCTCTGCTCCCGCGTCTCACGGATGAAGGCGTGGTAGATGCGCAGGGTGCCCTTGATGCGGGACTTGGCGCTGCTGGGGCACGACGGGGGGAGCAACAAGGGTGACAAGGTAAATATTAATGAGCCAACCAAACAGGTGCACAGACAACATCGGGCACACCGCCACCACACACACACAGACAGACTGGCACTCACGGGTTAAAAACAATAAGTATTATACTAAAAAGCATTAACTAAAAATAAACTTGAAAGGCGTAAATTACGAGAGTGCAGATGCATGGTAAGGAATACTATAAATATGCACAGTGCGTTTCACAACTTTAAAACCGCTTTCACTGTCTGTGACTGCGAGATTAAGTCAAAGGGTGGACAATTTGATAAGAAAGTAATTTGTCAACAAACACTTGTCGAATTTAATCAGTTTCAGAAATTTAATAAAGTATTTCCGGCTCCTAAAAGTTAAAGATTGATTTATTATTGAGTTTGTTTTTATTTAAAAGTTTTGTAATTCATTTTAAAGTTCTTTTAATATTTTTATGACTTATTTAAAAGTAAATTTCATTTCATGATTGTTATGAGTTCAAAAGGCTATTCTTTTAGGATATATTAAATACAGTCATTAGTAGGAAAAGTAAACTTGAAACTAACTAAGTTAAATATTTATATTCCCGCCTTCTTTCTTAATAAACTATTCTCCTTTAAAATTTAATTTTCCAATAAAATATAGCTCTATAATTTGAAGCGTTAATTCAGTAAATCACTTAATTATTCGCCATTCATGTATAAGAGACAAAGAAGTGCCTGCTAGTGCAATTAGTCGACTATTGAATGGCGTAATATAAATGCAAGCAGCAAATATTGACACACACTGACACTACCTGAAAATTGCATTTTCCAATACAGTAGCTCTACTATTATTATTAATTTCTTGCCATGTCATGGAGGTCTTAAAGTTGTGAATTGCTGTGGACTCTATTCTACGGCTCTAAGGCTAAGAGGGTGAAAATGCGGAGTGCTCTGAGGCGACAACGACTTGGGTTGCAAATTATAATTGCATTTAAAGATTGCCACCTTGAGGAGGGAAGTGGGCGTGGTGATAAACAATAAACGAGGTGAAACGGAAGGCAAAACAGAAAACAAAAACAAAACACGAATATGTGTGTAAGTTCTACAACGAAATTTCTAAACGATCTCTTGATAGCTCCGCCACCAATCATTTCGCTAACATTTACAATATATCTGCCTTTTAGTTTTAGATTTCGGAACTCATGTTCATTGTATATAGTTTTGTTTTTTATATTTATGGCTATGTATAGGTGTTGTTTTTGTAAATCAACTGAAATTAAAGAAACAAAATCAAACTGCAAACGAAATAAACCTACCCTACTGACCTGCGCGGGCGCAGAGTGTAGCTTTGGTCGCCAATGGTGCGTCCCTCCTGCTCCGTGGGCAGATTCACCAGCGTCAGCTCGACCATGCCCAGGAAGTCGTCGCGTGTCAGGCGATTCTCGTCAAATACTTGAAAGACAAGCTTATGCTCAGACGGTTTAACCTGGTCGAAATGGGTTAAAATAAAGCAATTATTAGTTATGATTTAAGCACGAATCCGTGTATGACTTACTCTGAATATGAACTCCTCGTTCCAAATGGGATTTAGGGTCTGCATGTCAAGGAATAAATGGAAAGAGAATAATATTAGTAAAGGTTGGATTATATTTAGGTTTTAGATATCTGAAAATTCTATAATTTATTTATTTTTTAGTAAAATACTTCCCCCATCTCAATCGGTTCTTTACTTTCTTGTTAATACTATTTTTATATATATTTAACAAGTGTCTGATCCCCAAGAGAGATATCTAGGCCTTAGTCATAGACTCCTCCAAGCGATGTTACTGATAAAAGACCCATTGTGTGTGTGGTTTACATTTCTATAGGTTTGTAGTAATCAAGGCCGTGACTTTTTCGTATACAAATAAATACCTTTGCCCCCCCCACAAAATACAATATATAATCGATAAGATAAGCTTCACTTCACAACGAGGCCTTGTCACCTGGCTTAAGACTAGGTTATTGCTTCAATGGAGTTACCTTCTTTTTGGTCTTTGTCAAAACAGAGTCAATGTTAATATCACCGTTGATTGTATTCAAATCGATTCTGACATACGGGTCGCTACAAAAAAAAAAAGAGAAGGTAAATTTTAATTAACCAAAATTTGATTGCAGCCCAATTAGCACACTCACCTGGCTCCAAAAATATCCTTCTTGGCCAGCGACTGTCCACCCAGCACAACGATTCGCAGGTGGCACGAGTCCCCAGAGTCGTTCTGAAATAAATAAAAAATAAAAATAAATAGGGAAAATTAGTAAAATTAGCCGGCATACAAAATAAGAGAGAGAGACACTTGTGCACGCATCGCTGGGGAAAAACAGCGGCAGCGTCTGGGATTCAATGCCGACAACGAAATAAATAAGCCACATAATAATCCTGGCCACGCGGCGTATGCGTAATCGCTGACATTAAGCATACGCCGCGTGGCCAGGGTGAAATTTTCAGGCACCTTCTTTTTTTAAATGCTCTCTGAAGGATCTGCATTATACATACATTTCGTGTGCATAATAATTGTTGTGTTTGTTCGCGGCTAGATAATTTCCACGACCTTGACACATGCACACAAACGCACTCTGCACTCGCACAGCGTAGAAGTTCAAGAGAGTCATCAAGTAATTGTCTAGTGCAGAGAGAATGTGGCCCGAAACTTGAGCTAAATTGCGTGCTGTGATTCATTTCGGGCCTTGGGCTTTCGGTTTCGAGTTTCTGGCTGCGGGGAAAATGCGGTCTAATTCAAAGTTGTGGCCAACATCTGGCTAGTAAGTGTGTAGTTGGCATTTCTCATGGAAATGTTTGAGGCAGGCATATATATGGTACATATTTTTGAGCCAAATTAAAAGGGGTTGCAGTTTCAATTTTCAGTCTAATTGAGCCCCAAGTTTGATGCTTTGATTTGTGGTTTTCCCCTCAATATATTTAATTAATACTGTTTTGTGGGGGAGGAAAAGGCACTGGCTTAAGCTTGCTTTTATGACAGGGATTTGCAATAAAAAGAATTTTAAAAACAGCTTCAGCTGGGGATTTATTTTAATGTTTGCAAAGCTTTAGCAAAATACTCGGGGAAAATTCATTAAATTTCCATTCGAATTCAGTGAAAGTTCTGGGTTTTATAGATTTTATAATGGTAAATGACAGTTCAATGGAAGTTAAGATTGAATTTAATTCAATTTCGTATTAAATCAAACAAATTAAATGCATTACTCATATATTTCACACCTTCAACCTGAATTTTTCCCCACTTTTTCCCTCAGTTTTAAGCGATTTAATATTTCAATTATGCATCGCCAGGGGCCAATGCTATTTTAGCAGAATTTTTGTTTACCTGTGAGAGCCAAACCGCAATTTCTCACATGGCAAATGCCATTACCCAGCCACAGCATTGGCCAGCGAGGGGGGGAACACTTGGCACCCCATTATTCTCTGGGGAATTGGGGATTGGGGGGAGCGGCGCAAAACTTTCTGCATTCCTGGAAGTTAAACAAAACCCATTTTATCTACTCATCTCTGGCAAGAGAGAGAGAGCCCGGACTCCCCGGCACTTGTGTCCATTAAAAAGGCTTTCCCATGAAATATTCAATTTGCCGACATTGTTTATAAAGTGAAGAGCAAACATCCCCGCCGCCCGCACATTCCATTGCCACATCTCCCATTTGGTGGCTGACCAGACGGCGCCGTATCTATATCCACTAGCCCACCCGCCCCCGATGTGGCCCTCTTTCTATATCAGATATCAGAGGCTCGCATGTTGTGGCCGCCACATGACCCTGACTGGGTTTTTTTTTCTTTTTTGAGGCATAGTACATACATGTGCCATTTAGTACACGCTCTGGGGAACTACTATTCTGGTTCCTGTGCCTCTGTTTGGCTTTTATTTTTGTTGTTTTTGTTTTTTTTTTTTATTTATTCGCCTCGCAGTTCCGCATTTTCCATGAACTTGTACTATTGATTTTCACCGCATGGTTCCTAGGCTCTTTAAAATAGCTGCGGCTTTTCCCACTTGTGCAACAATTAAATGTGCACAGTAAGAAATAAAAACGAGTTTAATTGTTTAGCTATAAATAAAACAAAAGTAAATATTCAATAGAAATGTTGGGACAGGAATTACATTCAATATTCAGTGAATATTCAGATCAGTTATGGCGCCATTTCCAGCTTACCTGCTAATAACTTAATAATTAATTAATATAATGCAGCGCTATATATCTTATATCGCACGATGAGCTGATCTAAGCTAATGCGCAATATTGAATGCCAGTTGCCCGGCTGTGGAGATGCGATTATTGCCTGGACAAAGGTCCAATCAATCAGGCAAAAGCTGCCTGGGTGTCCCTGGACTCTGGCGGTAATCCCCCAGGCAATTGCCTGGATCCTTTACCATTCCTTTGACCCTTCTGCAGCTGTCACGGTTCCCCCATCAGACTGAGCCACGTCACTCACTGGCCTGGGCATTAAATTGATTTTTAGCCATTAAATCTGGAAGCGAGGGAAATTAGCTTAAAACTGTTCTTGCGGTTTAAGCCAAGTTCGCCTTTTTGGCTTGGCAGTGGGCGGCCGGGCATTGCGTTAATTAAAAGGGATGTCCGACATAATGATCCGACTTTGACGCATTATGCTGCACTGCCCACAGCCAGTTCATCTTCGCTTGATTGACTGACTGGCTTTACAGTGATGAATCGGAGAAGGTAAACTTGAAATATTCACAAAAATTGGTAACTAAGGCGGAGAATATTAGAAATTTCAAGGAAAATTCTGCTTTAAAGGCAGTAAAATTTATAGTTTTATACTAAAATGTATACCATTTTCCTTTATACCATTTCTTTGCTTTATCTTCTGTGACAATGCACTTTTTTCTAATCACAATTTCCACTTTTCTTTGACCAACTGAAATCGGAAACTCTGCCATTACCTCCCAGCCAAATTCCATTATCAAATAGGCGCAGTGCCAAGCGCTCATTATCAAAGTTGTTGGCAGGCATTCACTGACTTTTGGATGACCATGTGACATCCATCCAACCCCCCCAGGCCAAGCGCCACAATCCATTTCCCATTTCGCCTTAGTTTTCTTCTTCTACCAACACACAAACTGAATGAATAATGAATTATAAAAATATATATGTGAATAATCATTCAGCTGTGCGCTGCGACTGATAAGCTAAATCGAGAGTGTGCGACGACGACGAGGGCCCAAAGAAGTCAAGGTGCTCCATCCACGGAAGCCCATTTTCGTTGTTCTTAACTCTTCAGTCTCGTCTGCTGTTCAAACAGACGGCTTAAGGGAGATAATAAATACCAAAAAGGCAACAATGGTTATTAAAGCAAACCCAAATATCAATTGTGGCCAGTTTTTAATTTTAATGCGCACAATAAAAAGCAGAAAATCCGAGAGAGAGAGCTAAGGCGCTGCCATTAACCTAATTGATTGGTTATCGCCCCACCGGCACACACTTGTCACACTTTCCATGGGGTCAATGCAAATTCATTACACAAATTGACATTCTCTGCCATGCATTTCGTTTAGTTGAAAGATACATTCAACATTTCAGTTGCTTTGATACAAAAGATACAGATACAGATGCCGAAGCAAGATTCTTTATGAATCCCAGTGGCAGTGGAAGAATAATAATAACCAAATAGAACTGACATTGAAACATTATTGAATGTACATATAGGGATAGGAATTTGCGTCAAATATGTACATTCGATGCTATAAATAAACCAACAACAAACGATATATATCTTGATGACGTTAACAAATGCAAAAGATGGCTTATGCTATCGAAAAGATAAATTATTTTTTAATACTCATTATACGAGTGTTGTGGCTCTATTGATTCTTAGAAATAACAAATTAAATTCCAACGAATAAATATTGTTATGATTCCCAGGGGAAGAACAGAGGGTCAATATTCTTTAAATTGTCAACCATATCTAAATATCATATGTCATAATGTGTTTTTTTAAATAGATAAAGTAAAGTTTAAAGTCCATTGGTGATTAATCATAAATGTTTACCAATATTTATTCACCAAAAGAAAGTATCTTTATAATTAAATCATAATTAAACTCATAAGATCATAAATGTTTACCTATTTTAATTCACCAAAAGAAAGTATTCTTATAATAAAATCATAATTAAATTCATAAGATCATAAATGTTTACCTATTTTAAATCAATTTAAAAAGATCACCAAAGGAAAGTTTCTTTATAATTAAATCATTATTAAGATCATTGAATCATATATATTTACCTATTTTAATTCACTTTTAAAGATCTCAAAACCCATAAAAAATTTCTATCTTTATAATTAAATGATAATTAAAACATTTGCAAAATCCATAAAATATTTTAATTGTAATTTTTTCTATTTATATATATTTAAATTTGTACAAACTAGAAAAGTATTTAGCTATTTCAATCATTTCTTCATTTTTAATTTTCTGAAGGTGTTTTTCTTTGTGGAAATAATAAAATATTGTTATTAAAGATCCTGAGAATGGAAATTCTGAAAATAATTTCTTTAGAAATTCCTTATAAATATTTATGTCTTCATTTTTAATTTTCTGAAGGTGTTTTTCTTTGTGGAAATAATATATAATATTGGTATTAAAGATCCTGAAAATGGAAATTCTGAAATTGTTATTAAAGATCCAGAGAATGGAAATTCTGAAAATAATTTCTTTAGAAATTACTTTGAAATATTATTATAATAAAAAGGAAGAAATCAAAAAGATTGTATTTGAAGATTTTCTTTTATTTCTGATCAGCCTTTGGCTTTTAGGGTAAAAATAATATTATTTACTATTTAGAAGGATCAAATATTATAAATTAATTATCAGAGAACCCCTTTTCAATGGTCCAATATATCCCATAGAGATCCCATATTTCAACTTTGATCCTGACACTCTATATATTTCATTTAAATTCACTGCCATTCCACAGATCATCTCTGATTTTCAGCACTCGCCATAATCCCTGAGCCGGAAAATCCAGCCGGCGATCTTGAAGATATAAAAAGAGAGCAGAGCGAAGAGGAAAATAGAGGACAGAAAAATGGCTTGAGGGGGGAGTAGCGGCAGGCGGGCAGGCACGTGAGACGCATCAAAGGCGGCTCAATTAGCAGCCAAAGAAAATGAGCGCACACACACACAGACACTAACAGAACACACAGCCAGCTTAACATACATTCCGTGGATTTGCATATGTACCGCTTACACGGTAGCGGAAGGGTGGAGGTGTGTGGGGAAGCGGCTCTGCTCTCGCCAGTTACTTACATCACTGTTATTGTAGCCATGGATTTGGCCATCTTCGCTCGTCACCGATGGCGATGTGGTTGTTGACTCGGCCATTTTGGGTTTTGGATTTTGATTGCGTTTTGAGTTAGATTTGGATTTAATTTCAATTTCTCGACTTTCGATCACTTTCTGTGTGTGTTTTGTGTTCAATTTTCATGCAACTAAATTGAAGAGCAATAAATTAATAAACAACATGAAATATTGGCCGCTTTTGGCGGTGGTTTTAACTGCACAAAACGGGTTGTTGGCCACTGGGAATTTTTGTTCCTATTCTTACAGCAGCATTCTTTGGGTTCTTTATTATTATTTTGTTTGTTTCTGGTTTTCTGTTGTCTGTTTTTGTTATTTTTTTGGCGCACACAAGGTTTTATTTTGGTAACTCGTCCGCAGCTTTGCTGCTGCACAGCCCAAGCTGCTGCTGCTGCTGCTGCTGCTGCAAAGGAACAGGTTTCACAACAATTGCCGTTTTTTTATTGCGTATACGCAATGTTGGCCAGAAGGGGGAAGGAAATATATTAAAGGGCGTCCCCTCAGCCTTAATCACATTTATGTATAATCGCGCGAATCAAAGGCAAAGCATGACTAATAGGGGCGCCCAGCCTGCAGAATGGGAAGAATCAGCTTCTGCTTCCGAGTGAATTTCAACAGATTTCGCCGATACTCTCCGGACTGTTGCTTTTCAACGTTTATTTACTTTTTTCTTGCCTCTGTTTTTTTTTATATAATTAACACATTTCAGGGGTACGGCTGCGATGCATTAGCCCACCAATAAATTGATCTATACTGCGTATATATTTCGTATTCGCATTCGTATATATTTATAATTCAATTATTCACTTATTTATCTTTTATTAACGGCCCTCTAAGCGATAGAAGCACCAATAACAACAATAACAAACGTAACCAACACTATTGCGAAAACATGTTCTGCGTAAATCTCTCGGCCTCTCGCTCGCTCCCGCTGCGAGTGTGTGTGGTGCGAGTGTGAGTGCGAGCGGAATAGCAAGAGCAGCCAGCAACAGCACAACACTTGTCGGCAGCCGTTGCACGTAACTTTCAGATATCGCGTTCTAAGCTAAAATGGTGGCAGCTCCACCAACGCAATGTGCCCAACGCTCGGGAGGCCCCCAAATGGGGAGAGCGCTTTAGTATTTTGTGTGTGACCAAAAATGGCAGAACAGTCGGCCTCCACTGACATTTATTTTTTATTAAAAACTTTGCAGTTTACCGGAATTCAATAGATTATGTTAAATTTCTTATGTGTATTCTAAAGATACTTTAAATCGATATTAAAGTATTTAATGTTTTAGGCCTTCAAATTATATAACCAAAGTTTTAAGTCGTCTTTTAATTAAATAATTTATTTATTATAATTTTCTTCCATTGAGTATTAAAACAATAAAATGTCTATGCTGTTTTCTTTATATAAAAATGATAATATTTTTTAAATATTTCTCAAATATTTATTGACTTTAATGTTTTAATTTGTAGTATTTTTAAGTTGAAAACAAATTTAATAATTCAAAAATACCAAATACCATTTCCACGTTTTATAACACTACAACCCAAGCTTTCAGCTGCTGGCAATAGCTTGCCACTTGGCAGCTAAAGTATTTCCCTCCCTTTCATCCGCCCCACCATTCTGTTACTCTCTCTCTCACTCTCTCTTCCCCCTGACAGCTGCCAGCGAACAAGTGTCCAAGGCAAAACAAAACAAAAAACAGCTGATCGGGGAGCTTGTGGCTGGCGAGCGTGTGTTTGTATGCGTGTGAAAAGTATCTGTGAGGTTGCATATGAATTTTGTATCTTCTGCATGAAGAGATATATAAACAAGGAATATAAATGTTGGGCTAAGTAGCGCATCATCAATTATAATTGACATTTGACTGCTATTTTGCCGGCTCTGCTGGATGACGCAGTGACGCAATGGATTCCAATTCCAAATCCAATTAACCTCGTGTAAATAGCCAACTGTTGACTGATAAGCGGCCCATTAGGCCAATTTGTTGAGCAATCAGTGACGTATGCAAGCTCTGGGACAGGTAGGTGCGTTCGTCGTTCGTTTGTCTGACGTGCGAATTGGATTAAATAACCCAACATAGCGGAGCCCACTCTCAATTAGTGGACACAAGTGCTCTAATGAAGATAAACCCAGCTATTCAGGAGATATGTACAAACAAATATACCTACAAGGCCAGGAATTCCTGCCATTTCTCTGACAACGCTTAAATAAGTTAGGCAAACAGAATTTGGGAGGCGTCGAATTACCGTTCATTGAGTAAACACACATAGAAAAAATCTATATAAAAACATTAATGGTTCAGAAATGTGGGAAATATAAAAATATTAAAATAAATTTAAACTGAAAACGATCAATGCTTATTTTAAAATTCGTACACAGACTCTTATCTACCTAATAAACTTTATCTATTTCCTTTTCTTAATTCCCTTTGACTGACGAGTTCTTTGAATATTTATTTAATTTAAATTTTATGCTCAAAGAAAATTAAAACTAGAGTTTCTATTCCCTTGTTGGTAAATTATTTTCTTCTGTGCATTAAACGAAGGCAATTTACGCACATTCACATTCAGATGGAGACGTAGGATGGAGCGATGGCCAAAAGTCCGTGTTAATAAATTCAATTAGGTCTGAAGAAATGCCGATGAAGACGGCTCTCGCTCAAGTGGCTGCTGGCATCTTTTGGCAAATTGAGATAAATAAATAAATGCCCGTTTAGTCTGAGATCTCGATGCGAATTTATTTGTTTACACAAGTGAGCAAAACAATAGTGTGGAAGCAGCGCCACATTCCAGACACTAAATAAACAAAATTTGAAGAGAGTTCGTTGGTGGCGCTGGGGAAAAGTGCAAGTAAAGAGCTTGAAAAACCACTTGGAAATTGAAGAGGTTGTTATTGAGGCCTCAAACTTAAAATTTAACATTGAGCCTGTTAATTTATTTGTGTGAAAAATCAAATAAAATTTAAACTCTTGAATTTAACAGATTTTAAATAAAAACCTTAATTTAAAGAAAGAAAATGACTAATACCAAAAGGCATAAAAAAACACCGATTTATATTGAGTAATTTGAGGGTTTTTCCAATGGTTAAACCAGGTGTAGATCCCCTAAATTCCCCACTTTATACCCTATTTTATCACTCTTGAATGGAATCTCCGGGGCCCATCTACACGACTCAGCTGTTTGGCAAGCTGCAGATTAGATTAGCAGTGAAAACATCATAAAAATAGAAACACCAAATAAAGCAGAGGCACTGATAAGGCGGAACGAAATCCCCCCGAATTCCCCTTATTTTTTTTTAGATATTTGACACAGAAAACAATTCTCGACACAGTTTAGTGTTTTTTCCAGCAGTTTAAGCAAAGATAAAAGATGTAAAAGAGTGAAGTTTAAGCTCCTGCGAGCGGTAAAATATGTCTGTAATATTTTAGGAGCGATTTTCTATAAAAAAAACCCATAAATTATTAATTAAATTATCAAAACTCACCACTGCAGCCAACGATCGACGTGGCGTGTGTCCGTTTCCGAATTCCAGGCGCGTCTGCTGTTGTCCTGCAACAGAGGCGGCTCTCCTCCGCGGCGGTGGGCGTGGCACATCGCCACCTGACGTCGAAGAGGATGACGAGGGCATGGGAAGGGCAGCAGCGGCCACCAAGCCGCTGGAACGTGCCGACATTGTTATTGTAGTTATTATTTTTTTTTTTAAGAATCTGCAAGAGAGAGAGAGAGAGAGAGAGAGAGGGGAAAGTGTGAGTGAGAGGTGCATAAAGTGCAACGGAGGCGGAAGTGCAAATTAAGCGAGAAAAAGACACGAGTGGCTGCTGCTGGCTGGCTGGCGGGGAAGAGGCAGCTGCCGGGGCTTGCAACAATGGCTTGGAAGCTGTGACAAGACAAGGCCAAAGTGAGAAGTAAAGAAAAGAAAAGCGAACAGAACACAGACAACAAAGAGGGGAGCAACAAAAGTGCACAATGGACGGCTACGCGGGCGAACGGTACTTGTGCTAGATGCCATCTCTGTCTGCCGACCGCCCTGTCCTATGCCCCGGTGCAAGCGCAGTGTGGGAGAGAAAGAGCCAGGGAGTAAGCGGCGCGCACAAAAGCCAAACATTTTCCTTGCAACAACCACGGGCGTAATTAGCCAAGCGCGAAGGGTTCAACGGCTTGTCTTCTGGGCCCAGTGTCTCTGGCTCCGCTCCAGCTCCTCCTCGTTTATCTTTTATGGTTCGGTTTCGCCCAAGTTTTCCACTTACTCTTCTAGCGCACACACACACACACGCCGCACTATAATTTCGCTTGATTTATGTATATATTTGCACCAGTATGTGTGTGAGTATGAGTGCGGGTTGGCCTTTTATCCGCCTATGTGCGGAAAATCATCACGGAAAAACTTCGATTCACACGGCGAGTATTCCGGCTATCACGGCAGCGCGCTCACATGCCTTGAGTCGCCGATCTGGGGCGTTGGGCGGCGGCTATAGCTGCATACATATATGTCGCACGCGAGATCGAAAACAATAATTTAAAAACCGCACACCGGACGAAAAAAACACGCAAAACGGACAAATCGAGAACAAAACTGCCGGAGAGACCAGAGTTTTGCAGCCGCTAAAATACCGCCGCCCTTGGCCAGCCGCTACCGTTCGGGAAACTCACGCTAAGCTTTTAAACAGCAGATTTTGATTAGATGAAGCTTAAATTAGTTAGTTTTCTCACTGTAGATATAGATTTCTGGTTAATTATTGTAGTACAAGTCGTTTTATTGCGAGCCTGCGTGATACTGCCACGCTGCCAGCTCGGTTTATTTGAGGTATTTTCCCACAAAACGATGAAAGGCCACACGAAAGCAGTGAAAATATGAAACGCGAAATCTAATAAATAAAAGTTTTGCAAATTGCAGTTGTTGGTGCATTTAAACCCAAGAGAGTGTCCTAATTTCAAGCCCATTACCGCCCGCAGCTAATACGATATATACAAAGCCCCTGACAGACATTTCCAGCCATCAAAACACTCGAAAAAGGCCAGAGCGGCAAGAAGAAGAGAGGTGCGTGGTGCGTAGTTAGTGCGAAATTGCGTATTAGAAAAGAAAACAACAACAACACAAGCAGCAAGGCAGCAAAACGGCTTGGAAAGCCAGTGAAAAACTGCAAACGCAGGCAACAAACAACAAACATTTAGCACCGAACACAACAACAACAAACAGCCAGCTAAGATCAACTATCGGGTATTATATCAAAACGACAGACAGCAGGTTACATGGGTCTGACGGATCAAGACTGGATCGGCTGTGCGGTGTCAATAGCCTGCGACGAGGTGCTCGGCGTCTTTCAGGGCCTGATCAAGCAGATATCCGCCGAGGAGATAACGATCGTTCGCGCGTTTCGCAATGGCGTTCCGTTGCGCAAGCAGAACGCCGAGGTGGTGCTCAAGTGCACCGACATCCGTAGCATCGATCTCATCGAGCCGGTCAAGCAGGACGTCGATGTCCAGACGGCGGCAGCGCCGGTGATCAATAAGCCCACGCCTGTCAAGCTGCCCCACTTCTCCAACATTCTCGGCAAGCAGCAGCAGCTTCAGCTCCAGCAACAGCAGCAGCAGAAGCAACAGTTTCAGGAGCAAGATCACGACCTGGACCAGCCGCTGACGCCGCGTAACAAGGCCAATGGACATGGACGAGCAGCAGCCGCAGCAGCAAGCGGCGGATCCTCGTCGCGTGGCAACAACTACAACTCGACGCTGAGCGACAAAATGCACCAACTGAAGCTCATCGAGACGAATGGTTCCAATGGCATGAGGAGGTAAGAACTGCTTAAACTTTAGGTATCATTCCTTTATTTCCGCATCATCTTTATCCATCTAGAACTCCGCAATCATCTCGAGCATCCAGTGCCCAACAGCAGCAGCAGCAAATGTCAACAACTCCGAACAGCGTGGCCGCCTTCTTTGGCAACATGATTCCGGCCAAAGTGGAGGTGAAGCTGGGTGCGACTGCTTTCGGTGGCACGCGCGAGAGCTACTGCAGCAGCAGCGGAGACAGCGGCGAGGCAGCTGGAGTGCTCTTAGGCAGCAGCGCAAACAGCAGCAGCAGACCCATCGATATCGTTAGCAATGGAGATAATGGCTACTATAAGCAGGCTGCCTCCAGCTATGGAAATGGCAACGGCAACGGCAAACGGAATGGAAACATTAACAATAATAACAATGGCAATGGCTCTTACACCAATGCGAATGGGAATGGGAATGGAAATGGAAATGGCAACGGAAAGAACAAACGGAACAGGGTGCGACGGGAGAGCAGCATGCGCCTGGTCCAGCAGACATTCGGCACCGAGGCGGACGATCCTCTTATCCACGAGGATTTTGATTTTGAGGGCAATCTGGCTTTGTTCGACAAGCAGGCGATTTGGGATGACATCGAGTCGACGCATCAGAAGCCAGACGTTGTGCGTCACACGGTGAGCCATCATCATCATCGCCATCAGCAGCCGGAGGAGAAGTACCGGCACGACGAGAACATCCTGGCCAGCAAGCCGCTGCAATTGCGACAAATCGAGAGCATATTCGATGGCAGCACCGACTTTGTGACGGACGACGGCCTGATTGTGCCGACGATTCCGGCCTATGCCCGGAATAAGATTGAGTTGAGTGCCGATAAGGCGGGCCTCTCGCTGCAGCGCCAGATCGACATCTTGGCGCGAGGGGCCAGCGACCTGGCCATCACACTGCTGGGCGGTGCCAGACGCTTGACGCCGGCCAATAATCATCAGTGGCCGAAGATAGCCATCATTTGTGATGGCGTTAAGAATATGAGGTGAGTTTCGCTTGGTTTTTCGGCATACGTGGAGGAGGCTTAACTGTGTGACATATTCCTGCAGAGCAATCAACATTGGGGCGGCAACAGGTCGCCAGCTGGCTTCTCACGGCCTCACCGTCTTGCTATATGTGGAGCAGGCGAAGCTGCTGGAGCAGAATAGTATCAGCGTTGAGATTTCCCTGTTCAAGGCTACCGACAATGTCGTTGTTTACTCGGTGGACGGTGAGTGTTGTTAATCTCAATTAAGATAAAGATTATCATACCAAATCTTCTTTCGTAGCCTTGCCTACGCCAGATCTTGTGATATTGTCGACCAACACCGCCAATCTATCGGATGCGGTCAAGAAATGGCTTAGTGTTAATCGGTACGAGGTTTTTTAGTGAAAATTTTAGTCCCCCAACTAATAAGAATTGCTCCCAACAGCGCTTCAGTGCTGGCCGTGGATCCGCCACCCTGTGGCATCAACGATGTGGCCATCAAGTACTCTATTTTGCCCATATTACCATTAAATGGCATATCAACAGCATCATCATCCTCGTCGGCGGCTGCTACACCAACTCCAGTTGCCAGCACTTCATCGGCAGCGGCAGCAGCAGCGGCTGCGGCAAATAAATCAGCATCAGCATCAGCAACATCAACGAACAATTGTGGCAAATTGTATTTATGTAATTTAGGTATACCGGATAAATTCTATCGTGATTGTGGCATTAAGTACAAAAGTCCGTATGGACATAAATATGTGATACCGATTCACTCAAAGGACTGAAACAACGACAACAAACAGCAAAAACAACATAGACACCAACACACACAGTTTTGAAAACCAACAGCAATCAAAAACACAAAAACCAAGCAAAACAAACAATAAGAACACACAACCCGCACACTTGTGATGATCATCAAGTCCAGTTTCCTGTGAATCTAGCTCTTAGTAGTATCTTCTTCTCATCATACATATATTACTCTGAAAATCGACATTTTGTTTGACTAGTTTTACTAGCTAGTTTCATGCATTAGCCCCTAATATAGTATGCCTGCCTAGTTATCGTATATATTCTTTTTTTCGGAATTAATTAAAAGCTGCCAACCTACTATTAGTTTTCCTAAGATTAGTCCTTCAATTTTTGTAAAAAACAATTATTAAAGATATTTTTTTATGGCACACAGCAGCCCTCGCGCTAGTCCAGCATTTATATAAGTTTCAAAAGCTTTAGTTTAGATGAATTTGTTCGAAAACATTCAGCCCCAATCATAAAACTCAGACTTTAAGCTGCTTTACTTTTGATTTGTACTCCTCCTAAACTTTTATTGTCCTTCCCGCAAGTGGTCTTCATAATCATAATCAAGTAAAGATATCAGGCGTCGATAAATTGTTGTGTAAATACCTGTAATATTCTATGGGGAGGAAGCCAAGGTCATGTTAATTAATATCAAGAAGTATGCGCAATAAATGCCAAATTCAATGTCTAATTTTAAGCATTAAATCAACAACAGCAAAAGCAACCAACTATTGTAAACAAAGCAAAACAAACCGGAATGCAAATTCAAGTATAAATCAAATCAGTTACTTAAGCTAAGCTAGTTGTGTAAGCTTCAGGTGTTTAAGAACCTTTAACAACACACTGATATAGCGAGATAATGAGGGAAACACTTTCTATCATGTAGATTTACTTAAGATGTGTCTTTAAGCGTGAAACTAAAAGTCGAGAGCATAATTTTTTACCCATCGAATACTAAAAAGAAAAGGAAGAAAAGTAAACCACAACACAAAACGTATATATACTCTAAATTTAAATCTAAATCTAAACTGTAGTAGAACGATGAATTTTATATAAGATTAAATCCAATCAAATAGTGCAAAATTTTAGCAGGTTGCGCGACTCAGCAAGGCGACAACCAAAAAAACAACCCAAAATTAAACCAATTTGTTGTAAACACACATAATTATAATTGTAATTGTAAATGTAACGATACCAACCAACCAAGCAACACACAAGTAGACTCTAAATTCCAATCATGTTGATGATCATCTGCAAACTCAATTTCCAAACAAACAAAAAAAAAGAAAAACCATCAAAATATATTGTAACAGAGAGAGAGTTGAATGCGGACCAACTGCTGGTCCTGCAGTGACTGTTTTGAGTTAGGCGTAGGAGGAGGAGGAGGAGGTGGTTTGACCAGACCCCTAAAGGATGTTAGTGGAGAGCGGATGAGAAGGTTTTCCGAAATACCACAACACAGACACAGTTTCCACAACCAACAACCGAACAAAACACGAAACGCCAGCATCCAGAGATTTTGTGAACGCTTTAAAATTGTGGAAATGCAAAATATATTGATCTATTTTCGGGCCAATTGAAATTGTTAAACAAAAGAATGAAAACTTAATTTTAAAATTTATACAAAACAAAAAGACAAAAATTGTACAGTAAAAATATTCTCTTTTGGAACAAAAAGTGTAAACTCAAAATTAAGCAGAAGAAAAAAAGCGAAAAAAAGAACACAAAAAGAAAGTCCTTTCCAAAACGAAACAGCAATATTTAAAAAAAGAAAATACAAACAACACCGAGAAGCCTTCTCATGGAAAAAAACAAATTATGCGAGTTTTTATTTTAGGGTATGGTTTAATGGAGTTTTATAAAGGAGACATATAAGTAAGTTATGACTTGAAATTATTATATAATTCCTTTTTTTGGGGGCTATTTTTAGTGTTTAATTTTTACAATTTATTGAAGGACGCTTTTAAATTGTAATTCCTGGTGAATCGCTAAGATACTCCTGTGTCTTATATTTAATATATAATAATAATTTTAATATATATTTAATATAAATAAAAGGGGCTGCAAATCTTATATTTTTCTTACCTGAAGTCACAGATTTACATGAAAAAAAAATAGGAGATTACATTTAAACCTTTGGCCCCTTGAACCCTGGAACACATTGCATGGTTGGCGAGCTAATTTCTTAGTTGGAGCCCGATAATAATATTAAAGATACAGAAGTAAGAAAAAAAGGATCACTTTTCAAACTTTTTAAACAATCGATCATTATTTTATGTAAACCTTGATAACTAAGTCAGAAATTAATTAATTTCAATTGGGAAAGCGGCTTTTTGCCAGTTTTTATGTGGTTTATAAATCTGCATTAGTAAAGATTCATTTTTCATCTGTTCATGCTGTTCAAGGATATATGTATCATATATGCTTTATAGGCAAGATCTTATAGAAGTCCGTTTTTTGATGTTCGCTGATCTTCGACCTGATCTATCATTTAAATTGAATAACAAATGGTAGAAAAATATAAAATGAAAACTAAACTAACAAGACTTCTGTTTATAGGTCAAATTCTTAGCAAAAATAAGAATTCCATAGGCAATATGATATAGGGGCACAATATGAGAACTAAACTAACAAGACTTCTGTTTATATATAGGTTATAGGTCAATATCTTAGCAAAAATAAGACAATATGATATAGGGGCACAATATGAGAACTTTCCCAATCAAGAAGTTACCTTACAACCGTCGAATAAAAACCTCTTATAGAAAAACAAACTTACTCCTTCATACAATTCAAGTGCAATTTTATTACATTCCGCTTAGATCCATAAAGATAGTTAATTTAGATCTTACTTTAAAAGAGAGTGTGTTTTGTGTGTGATATTTGTAACTTAAGAGTGGGTGTGTGTGTGTGTTTAGGACAGTGTTTTCTGGACTTACAATTTAGATAAAAAAACAATATAATTACGGGGTAGATATATATATATATATTAGTTATCGTTTTCGATCGATTCTTACCCAAAATAGTGGCAAATAGGACCAAACACAAATAACTCTTTACACTGCTCTCTCCCCTGTCGAAAGAAACGAACCAGAAATACAGAAACAGAGACAGACATCTTGCCCGTCCGTCTTCGATGATTATAGAATTTGGTATCAGAGATTAGTGCCCCGAATACTCACATATATATGTATATAACCATGGACAATGTACTGATCTGAGCCCCCATATGCAACGGCAGCACCACAAACACATGGATAATGTCGAAAAACGTATAGTTCTGAACAGCTACGAGAGTTGTATATTAATATTTTAAAATTTTGTATGATGGTTTTCTTTGTTTTTGTTCTTAGAGAGTCTGGAGCAATACGTACGTTGGGATCTGGATCGCCGCGAGAACCCTACAGAGCCTGGGGGGGTTGGGTGTTATCACAAACGTTATTGCATACGTACCACAAAGTCGTGATCTTCTAACATTAATACGTACCCAGAAACGCATAAAAACTGAATACTCTCTGGACGATTCGAAATGGATACGTACCCAAGCTATAGTTTTAACTGGATTATCTATGTTATATATGTATCTGGCTAACATTTATCTGGTATATATGGTAAAATAGTCACCTCGCGCCATACTCAATACGTACCAAGCGGCTGCAAAATGTGGAAACTTCGAGTAGAGAACGCTTTAGCTTTGGGGTTACAAATCAAATCAAATCAATCAGATCAGAGCAGTGATAAGAGTGTCAGAGTTAAAGAAAATTATGGTCGACTGGCTTACCCCAAAAGCGGGACGACAGCGATGCACCGCCAACACGTCGACGACGTAACCTGAGCTGAGAAGAGTATATATAGAGACGAGTGTGAGGTCTGGCTGGTGGGTGTAACCTTGCTATACAACACACAAAATATCAAATGTTAAAGGGGGCGGGGTGTTAGCTTCTTCCTCCTCGTCCTAACTGCGGGGGTAACTACTGCTCTCTACTTGGAACTAACGTGTCTATCTCTTTGGGGTTTTCTGTTTTCGGTTCTGGGGTTTATTTGGGTTTAGTTATTATCTTCTTTTTTGTGTGGGACTTTTGAACAGAGTTTAAATCGCTTTATTTGGGTCTTTCAGAGGTTTAAAGGAGCGTAAGATCAAGAGTAGAAATTATTAACATCTCGAAGGTTGGTTGATTGATTAAGCTACGAATATATTCTCGGTTGCTGTTGGTTTTTCAGTAGTTCTGTGGTGGCATTGTAGTTGTTCTGATTAATGCTACGTACGTGCGCTGCGAGCAGGAGTTCCTCTAGCGGCGGTTATAGCGTTCACGGGAGTAGGAGCGCCTTCGATTGCCATTACCTCCGCCTCCGCCTCCTCCACCGCCACCGCCGCCACCGGGTCCGTCTCGAAAGTGATTGAAGTTGCGGCGTTCTCGCGGGGATCTGTCCCTGGAGCGTGATCGACGTCTATCCTCTCGGTGGTTGCCGCCTCCAAAGCGTCCTCTGTCGTTGCGATGCCCCCCCTGGCCTCGGTCACGATCTCGTCTGCCATCACGATCACGTTCACGGTCCTGCCGGCCGTCTCTGTGATCGCCACGGTCGTCTCGGCGCCCTCCTCCGCCGCGCTCCCGTTCTGCTGGCCGTTCGGGCCGCTCCGCTGGTCCATCTGGCGCGTCCTTGCCGCCCTTTTCGCCATTGGGCCTGTCGCGCTCTCGCTCAGCATCACGGATACGCTGTCGCTCCCTGGAACGGGACCGATGGACTCGGGAGCGGCGGTCCAACTCTCGGCCACCTACAAAGTAGCGATTGCGTCCACGTCCCTCATCGTCTCGATCGGGCATCTTACCCGTCCTCTTCAGTTCAGCCTTGCGCGGCGCCGCCGTCTTCTCCAGCTCGATCAGCTTCTCGCGGATGGTGAGGAAGCCGAGATGCAACTTACCACCAAAGTGGTCCGCCAGCCGGATATCGTTGTCGTGGATGCCCAGGTATGCGGAGCAGACTTCGCAGACGCGCAGCTTCTGCTGTTGGTATGTCGACGCTGGCATGGAGGTGCGGTACTCGTGCTCCGCTTTGATCTTCTTGCCGCGCAGCTCGTCGATCTCCTTCATCAGCTCCATGCTGTCCTCCACCTCGCCGGCCTCGCCCAGAGCCTCGGCCTTGGCCAGCTTCTTGCCAATCTCCTCGGCCAAGCCGTGCACAGCGTTGGCCTTCTCCGCCACCTCGGCGGTGAGCTCCTCCTGGGTCTCCTTGAGCCGCTGCTTGGCCGAGTCTGTGCGACGATCGCAGTCGGCAATGAAGGCCTGCAGGTGCTCCATGGCCTCGATGTCGTAGTAGTAGTCGCGCGTCTTTGCTGCGCTCTCGTAATCTGCGCGGAAAGCCAGGTCATGCACTTTGGGACACTCACCGAGATCCATGCGAGTGGACGCCAGGATGTCGTGCGGGCAGCAGTCGAGCAGGAAGGACTTGCAGACCCGCGAGTCCGAGAACTTGAGCTGGCGCTCGTCCCCGTTCCGTGTGGTGCCCATGAGCTGGTCCAGCATTGCGCGCATCTGATCGGTGGCCGACATTTTGTTGTTGGCTGCGCTCATTTCCCTCTGACAGGCGGCGTGAAAATGGCTGCGGCGTACCGGGCAGTGACAGCTATCTCGTAGGTCCTATGACCCACTCTGGCTGGCTAAATCGAATGAAACGTGCGGGAAAATCGGAAAATTTTCACTCCGCTTCTTTTTTTTTTACAGAAAAATTCGTTAGGCGTGCGTGTGTGCGTAAAACAATGTGACCGCCGCTCTATCGTTTATATCGATTATTATTTTTGCTATCGATGGTCTTTGCCGCCCCCACGGTGTCCGCGGACATCCCCCATGGCCATGTCCAACACTAGCCTGTAAAACGTTTTCATTGAACGAAATATTTTTTGTTGTTTCTTTCGTTTTTCGGCGAAATTTTGGTTTAAAATTAATTCTACACGCTCGCTGGCGTACAATGTCCGATGACGACGATATCCAGTACATCAAGCGCCAGCGGACGCTCCACTACGGTTCGCTGGAGGAGACGGAGCGCAAGCGTCAGAATGCGGCGGCGTCGTCTGGCACAACAGCCGCACCGGCGCCGGCATCTTCCTCGGGATCGGGAGCAGGAAGGGAAGGTGGGGGAGGAGCAGCGACTACAGCGTCGGGAGGAAACACTGGTGGCCAGCTGGAGGACATAGATTCCGATGAGGATTACGAGGAGGCGTCCAAGAAGGGCAGCGGAAAGCCGGCTGGCAAGCCGGGAATTAGTGCCAAACCGGCGACTGCTCTGCCCACAGCAACCTCATTGGTGAACAAAATCGACGACGACTATTTCGATCTGGAGGCGGAGATGGAACGCGACAAGGTGGCCCTGCTGGAGGAGTTCGAGCGCAAGAAGCGCGCCCGCCAGATAAACGTGTCCACGGACGATGCTGAGATTAAGAACAACCTGCGCCAGTTGAACGAACCGATTTGTTTCTTCGGCGAAGGACCTGCCGAGCGGCGACGCCGTCTTAAGGAGCTGCTGGCCAATCTGGGCGAGAATGCCATCAATCGCGGACGTGGAGCCGACGATATCGAGGAGCGTAAGGTGCAGTCGCGCGACCAGGAGCAGGCCACATGGTATCACGAGGGACCGGACACCCTGCGCATTGCCCGGCTGTGGCTGGCGGACTACTCGCTCCCACGGGCCAGGGATCGGCTGGAGCGTGCTCGAGAAGCGCTCGAAGTGCCCAGTGCTGCGCGTGCCGGACGCATGGTGGAGATGCAAAAGAAGCTGCAGTCACTGGCGCCACTCTGCTCCCAGGTGGGCGACACACGGCCCGTGAGCAGTGCCGCCTTCAGCGCCGATTCCTCGCTCCTGTTGACCGCTTCTTGGTCTGGCCTCTGCAAGCTGTGGAGCGTGCCCGACTGCGAGCTGAAGCAGACGCTGCGCGGCCATGCCAGCTATGTTGGCGGCGTGGCCTTGCGGCCCGGTGTCCATGCCGACGAGGAGAACGTGGTGGCCATGGCCTCGGGCGGGCACGATGGCGCCGTCAAGCTGTGGGGCTTTAACAACGAGGAATCTATCGCTGATATTACGGGCCATATGCCGCATCGCGTGTCCAAGGTGGCCTTCCATCCGTCCGGCCGTTTCTTGGCCACTGCCTGCTACGATTCCAGCTGGCGACTGTGGGATCTGGAGCAGAAAACGGAGGTGCTGCATCAGGAGGGCCATGCCAAGCCCGTGCACTGCCTCAGCTATCAGTCAGACGGAAGTGTTCTCTGCACCGGCGGCCTGGATGCCTTTGGACGGGTGTGGGACCTGCGCACCGGACGTTGCATCATGTTCCTCGAGGGCCACCTGGGCGCAGTTTTTGGCGTGGACTTTTCGCCGAATGGCTTCCACATTGCCACCGGCTCACAGGACAATACCTGCAAGATCTGGGACTTGCGACGACGACAGCCGGTGTACACGATTCCCGCGCACACAAACCTCATATCGGATGTGAAGTACCAGCAGGAGTGCGGCAGCTTCCTGGTCACCTGCTCCTACGACTCGACGACCAAGATCTGGTCGAACAAGACGTGGCAGCCGTTGAAGACGCTGCAGGGCCACGACAACAAGGTCATCTCCGTGGACATCTCACCGAATGCGCAGTATATAGCCACCACATCGTTCGATCGCACCTTCAAGCTGTGGTCCCCCGATAGCTGATTTTAATCTAAGGATTTTCATTTTGATTTTTGATTTTCGATGCCACTCAGACAATCTCCATATTGCGTGCGATCTGTGCTGTCTTAATCTCCTTTTTCTTGTTATTTCAGAGACAATAGCCCAAGGAAGTTTTTACAAACAATTCAAGTTTTCGTTTTGTATAACACAATTTGTTGTTGTTTTTGTTAGGCGAAAGGCAGCGGCCATGCAGCGCGATATTGCAGTTCGTAAATTTAAGCATTTTTTATTGAAATTGTTAATAAAAAAACAAACATTTTTGGTAGAAAATGGGCTTGTATTCATGTATTTTTAAAGGGTTTAAAGGGAGTATAAAGATATAGAATATACAGAACCTCTGCAACATTGTTATGTTTCCAGCAACAATTGGTGTGTTGCTCTGCATGTTCCCAGCAATATTTGGTTAGCAACATTTTCTGTAGCCTGTGCAGCATCCATATGTTGCCAGCCACAAAAGGCTGCTCTGCATGTTCCCAGCAATATTTGGTTAGCAACATTTTCTGTTGCCAGCCACAAAGGGTGTTTATAAACATGTTCCTAGAAACATTTCCTGGGGCCTTCCGTCACAGAAGCATTTTTAATTGTTTTTCCATTAAAATCTTAATTTTCAGACCCAAAAAAAAAATAAGAAAGTTAAAAAAATATTATAATTATTTGTATATAGTTTTTCCATTTAATTTCTTTTCGTATATTGGTTTTTTTTATGTTGTTGGTTGCTCTTGTTGTATGACAAAACTTAGACAATTAGTTTGAATTTTAACTAAAATTTAACTACCACAGATAGGTTGCAATTACATAACATACATGTAAATGTATATGTCTAATATATTAATTACAGATTACAGATTACACATATATAGTTTACACATTACAGATTTCTCAATTTACTTGTCGCATTTTCAATTAGTTTCCTTCTAATTTTCTTTTATTTTTGTTTTTAGTTACGCTTTATATCTTCGTTATGCGTTGAGATTTTTACACAGAATTAAATCGTAATCCATATATATAGGTATTATGTAGAATATGGAGCAGGGATTGGGTATCCTGGGGTATGGGTTCGGGTTCGGGTTCGGACGAGCTCAATTTTTAAATGTAAAATTTTTTTCAATGAGGTTTTCCGATAATCGAAGATGCCACTCGCTCTCTTAACTAAATACATAACTCTTGCACTAGGCTAAAAAACTAGACAAAATGATAACTAATTAACAATTAAGGTAAACGTTTATTGGAAATCTCTCAGCTGCTGCGCCAAGCTCTCGTCTCTGTCTGGGATTTTTAACCCTTTCCCTAGACCGTCGTGTCCGGCGACGGTGAGATGGGCTGCTTGGACTCGGACACCTCCAGGGAGCGTCCATTGGCCGTGTGCCCGCCGCCATCTTGGGGGTCCTCGGGCGCAATGTCTATGCGATGAGCCTTGCGCCAGACCACCAGGTCCATGAGGAATGCCAGGAACATGATGCCAGCAGTGATGCCTGTAAAGGATAATAATCAAATTTTTTAGTAATTTCCTTAGAGCGTTTAAGGCTCTCAGCCTCACCTAGAAAATAATGCCTGAAGGTATCCGCATCGTAGAGCGAACAGGCTCCATGCTTGCCGCACACCGACTTCCAGATGAGGCAGGCGGAGTCCACAACGGCGCCATAGATGATGGGACAAGGAACATTGCCGAACAGGCCAATGGCCGACTGTATCACACCCATGGCCATGGCCTTGTCTGGAGTACAAATTAATGAATTAATTTAGTAAATCAATAAATATTTCGAGGATTACACCCACCTTTGGGATGTGTACAGCGCATGACGAGCAGCATGCTGCCCACCTCGGAGGTGGAATGCATAAATACGCAAATGGCAAAGATCAGTATAAAGTAGATGAAGTTCTTGCAGTTATTATCACAGTAACCGTTGACCGCCTCCGGAGCTATATAAAAAATGTATATATATATTTATAAGAAAGGATTGTTATGGTTGGAGCAGGACCAAGCTTACCATCTGGAATGCAAGCGCAGTCGGAGTATAGGGTGCGATTATCGCTGGGCCGCAGCGAGGAGCTGCTGCATCCCGCATGGCAGGCCGAGATGTACATTTTGCCATCGGCACAAATTGGGGCAAAGTTCTCCTTATCACAGGTACAATTGAGAGCGGCACTGCAGGTGGGCTCGATCAGAGCGGGACTGTAAAGGGAATTGAGGGGTTTTATTATTAAAAAATGCATGAAAAATATATAACATTAAACTAATTAATAAGATAACTAAATAATTGAATATATATCTTAAGATTTTATAAAGATTTTCGTACTTAAAAACCATCTGAATGTAAAAACTGAACCTGCCAAAGGATATCTTATTTCTCACCTATTCCCATCGCTCGCCTTGTAGCCGGCAAAGTCATTCATGCTGCAGCCAATGAACATCAGGATAATCATGCCCACGGAATACACAAGGGCCGTGAAGGCTATCCAGGCAGCCACACCCCTGGCCGTGGGCTTTCGCTTCAGGATAAACAAACCGGAAATGACAATGCCAATGCCCATTACGAGGATACCACAGAAGGCGGCTATCATATTGGCATCGTATGTGGCCAGCCGGAACTGGGTCTCCAAGTATTTGGGCAGGAAAGTGTACAAGCCGGCAATGGGCAGCAGGTGGAACACACAGGAGGCAGTGCGGAACATAAGAATATCGTTGCTCAGCTGACGGCGTACCGTCTTGGGAAAGTCTGTAATAAAAAAATATATAATTTTATTATAAACTCAAAATATAAAAATCCCCCTCAACTCACCCTTCAGCTTGGGCTTCTCCTCTGGCTCGGCTGGAGGAGCTGCCACCGCACTGGCCGCCGCCTGGGATTGCTGCTTGCCTCGCAGCTGCTTGGGGAACGAGAACATGGCAATGGAGGCCAGCAACATGAGGCCACCAATGGCCACTGGTCCCAGCCACCAGGCTCCTATCCAGCGCGGATCGGTGGCATCAAAGCCGGGATTGGAGAAGTTCACATACCAGCGGGTGCAGAAGCTTCCAAAAATGAAACCAGAGGCGGGACCCAGGATACGCATGCCAATGGTGACGGCCATGTACATGGGCGACTGCTTGCTGCCCACATTGTCATCGATGTAGGGAATACCCAGAGTGGCCACCGCCGTCTGGCCAATGCCCGAGCTCAGCAGACTGCCAAAGAAGATGCACAGCACAATGACGGTGATCTTGGAGTGGGAGGCCTGCTCCAGCTGCCTCTCCTCGTTGCACTCGCTGCCCGACATGCTGGCATTGCCGCCCAGGATGCACAGATTGGGATTCAGGGTCATCACCTCCGAGCCATGGCTGCCATTGAGCCACATCGAGGAGGTGGACTCAATCTGCTGCGGCTGCTGCTGCAGGATAACGCTGGAGTGCATCAGCTGCTCCCCGAAAATGAAGTGGGGAAGGGCGCAGGCAAAGGCTGCGATGGAGAAGAGAACCATGCCGCAGGCTATCCACCGCGGACGATGACCCCTTCCCGCAAAGTAGGTCAGCAGCATGGCCGTGCAGATTTGACCCATCTCGCTGGCACTCAGCAGGAGTCCCGTTGTCTTGGACTTGATCTGGAAGAGCTTCTCAATGGTGGTGATCACCGAGACAAAGTAGGTCATGTACATGCCCTGCAGGATGTAAGCCAGCAGGAAGACCACCATGAAGACATGCGTGGAGGCGAATCTCCTGGCCCATCTGGGTCGGCAGCCAAATAAACCGCAGCTGGCCGCGGCATCCGCCGAGGAGGAGCCGCCATTTAGGTCGGAATCAAAATCGGACTCCTCCGATTCACTGGAGCGAGGAGGCAGCTTGTAGCCGCCCGTGAGAGGTGCCTGTTCGTGGGCATATTTCTCGCTGAGACTGTGACCATGGCCATTGGAGGTGCCATTGTTGTTGGTGTGATTGCCATTCTTGAGGTCCTCTACGGCAGGACCCTTCCACTCGTTGTTATTGCTTGGCGTGCTCTCGTAGAGCACTGTGCTGGGCGGCGGCGTTGTGGCCACCTCGCTGCCGCCGTTCTGGGCCAGGAGTGGTGTAAATGCCTGGCTGGAATCACGTCTACCGCCGCCACCATTCTGATGGTAGCCATTCGCCTGGCCATGTCCGTTGCTGGTCTTGCCACCGCCCAAGGATGCAGCCTGAGTGGCGCCGGCCTCCACATCCCCGTTGCTTTTCGTCATTCTGCTGGCCACTGAAGTTCCTGGGAATCGTGGAATATTTAAGGATTGGATATGCTCCTAGATCTCAACTGGGTTTTGTTCTGTAATCTCAAGGTTGTAATCTCAGCAGCAGTTTTAGGTGGTCTTGGTCACTGCCTGTTGTTCCATATTGTTGTTCCCATTACTTCCGACTTGGATGCGGTTTTTCGGTTATATACATTCGATTCTGTGTGTTTTTAATATATTGTTGATATTGGCCCAAAAACGAGGTAGATTGAGGTTGATCTGGTTTCGGATAACAGTTCTATATATTCTTTGTTGCAATATGGCAGTGTTTTGTGTGTTTTCTGAAAGTAGAAGTAGAGCAAAGAAATGGGAATTAGCAAAGGGAAGTGGTTCAAAATAGGGGAAATTTAGGGAATTTGATCATTTTTCACAACTAATTGATTAAGAAATTTTATTTTTTGATATTTTTGTAATGTTTATTAGTGTTCAAACCTCTTTAAAAATTAGATTTCTTTTATGTGGCGCCTGGCAGTTATGCAATGAAATCTTTACAGGAAATTTATATACTTTTTTTACCATAAGGCTTAAAAAAAACTATATTATTTGGTATATTACATAAAATGTTTATAATTTTATGTATTCCGTAATTCATTTTAATTGTTATGAACAAATAAATTATATAAAAACTTCATTTTATATGTACATATCATATATTATTAATTTTATATTAAGATACACCAATATTCATTTGAAACTTCAAAAAAGCTAAATAAATAATGAAAAACTAATATAAATATTTAATTACTTCTTGAGAGACCTAAAAATAAATTTATTTTTAAATATGTAATATAAATTCTATTTAAATTTTTCTTACTTACATTTACATTATAATTTCTTTATAATAAATACTTTCTTCAAAGCCAGTTAATATTCCATTAAACAACCTAACTTTACTTTACTAACTTTTACAAATACATGCAAAAGTAAATTATTTTAGTTGATCTAATCGTTGTTTATACTTTTATTTTACTTTTATCATAAAATAACCCCGCACAATTCGTTTTATATGGAACTATAGCTTTGAAATCCAAACGCAGACTGCAGGAAAAAACGCAGAACCCACTGAAACCCATACACTCGCCAAAATGAAAGTGGGAAGCAGAGTAAGCCTTATCGGTTTTTGCTAAAATATATGATACAATATGAACATATATGCATTAAAAACGCAGTCGTGTGAACAGCATGCGACAAATTGTTAGCAAAAGCTCTATATTTGAGATTTTTCTATGTATTATTTTGGCAATTGATAAGCCAACACCTTGGAAGTTCAAGGTTGAGCTGATAACAAACTTTCAGGCACATGTGCCATTTTTGGTTAGCTTATTTATTTGCAGGTTTTTAATGGAATGGTGAATAGATTATATCCCAGAAATTTTAAAAATATTTTATTATATATACCAAACTTTTAACTGATTTTTAAATATTTTTTCTAGCAATTAAAAACAGTTTCTAAAAGGTGATTTACTAAAAATATCTTGTAGGTTTATTATTATAATTCCCACATGATTATTATAATTATTATATATAAAAGCGTATGTATCCCAAAACAAATATTAAAACAGTTTGTCCAAATTCCGCTCTACTCGTATCTCATTTTTTGTTCCCCTACTTTTGTGTTTTATTCGTTTTGCCAAAATTTCAATGTCAAATATTATTCGCAAATTCGTTTCTAAACATTTGCTTATACATTCACACACATTTACTTTTGTGTGTGTTTGGGTTTATAAAAAAGCAATGACGGAATTTAATTTCACTTTCCGCCGGGACAGCCGCTCTTTTGGTTCCATTGCAATCGCAATCGCAACTCACTGGCTGCACTCACCAATCTTATCACTATGCCCGACCTCGATGATAAGGAAAGTGAAATTGTCACTATATACATATAGATAGACATACATATACACCCCTGCAGAGGGAGAATTAAGAATCTGATTCTGCAAAATCTGAGAGATACAGGAAACTACTAGGAGATGAGTATAGAAAGCAAGAAAACAAGAACAAGGAAAGGCTATAATATAGCCTTGTTATTTTATTTTGAATTATTTCATCTTTTAATTTACAAAAATATATTAAGTAGTTAATAACGATTTTTTTATACCTCCCAAATATATAAACAATATGTTTTTAAATAGGTAATAAAATATTTATAAAATAGAAGAGTTCTTTAATAAATATTCCATGTTTTTGTTAAAAAAAATATTAATTGATTTATTTAAAAATATATCAATTATGTTGTATGTTATATGTTGTATGTTATATATCAAAAATGTTTTCAAACAAGTCAGCAATAAAATATTAATATTTAAATCAAAATGATTTTGAAGAATTTAATAAAAAATTTTAATATTGAAATAAATCATTATTTAAAATGATTTCTTGTTTAAGTTTGTCAAACTAATTTTTAATTTGCAAGATTTCACGAAGTCTGCTATTTTTATATTGCTAAATTTATTTAAATTCAAACTGGAAGTCTAAAAATTTACTGATAAAACAAATAACTTCTAAATATATTTCTTTTATAAGAAATAAAGACTTTCAAGTTAAAATTAATAATTTAACTTAATTTCCTTTAATTTTTCTTAACTGTGTAAGGGACTAATGAGAGCAGCAGTGAGCGGAGCAGGAGGGGGGCAGGAGGCGTCTCCTGTGGGCCTTAAGTATTTATTTTCTTTTCTTTTATTTATTTATTTTTTTTATTTTTTTGCTTAGCTCCCCCTAAACTTTGGCCTTGAATTTGTGTTGTTATTTGCTGGTCGATGATGATGGTTTCTTACTTTTTTCCTCTGTTTTTCATTCAATTTTATTTATTGCGCATTTTGTGCTTTTGATTTCTGTTTGAAATGCTTGGCTTTCATTGTTGTTGTTTCACTGGAATGCTTGTGAATTGAGGGAATATTTATTTATGCATAATTAGAGATGAATGGGAGTAGCACGTGCTTAATTAGCATTCCTAATTTGATTGGAGATTGAAATCCAACCAGCAGCAAAGCGAAAAATATGTTTTTAAGTGTAATAAGAAATAAGGAAAATATTGAGAGGAAGTTTATTCATGTAAAAACAATTTTTAGATACATTTTAGAAGTATTAGAAGTATCAAAAGAAGTTTTCAAAAATTATATTTCGGGTTTTATAAAACGATAAAGATCTTTAAAACTGTTTACCTGTGACATCACACACAGCTCGTAATGTAAATTTTCAATTTAAACCCAAGATAAGGCCCTTGGCTTTATCTTTATTTTTCCGCCTTATCTGTTTTTCACACTTTCCCACAGTTTTGTTGTGTTGTTGTTGTTGCTTTCTGTAGGTACTTCTAACTGATTCTAAGCGATGACGTACCTCTGGATGGGCCAACAAAGCCAGTAGTTTAGCACTCGCTGCTGGCCACTTATCGCCACCATCGCTGCATAATCTTCAAGCTCCTGGCTTCCTCATCCGCAAAGTCCAAGTTACACGGAGAAAAATGTAGAATATTACACAGTTTCAAGTTCAGGGTAAGGCTATATTTTCAGCTAAAGATATTTCTTTAATTATTTGTATCTTGTGAGATTTGTTTCAATATAATTTAAGTTAAAAATGCCTTTAATCTTTAAATTTCTTGTAGATTTTTGGTAATAATTTCCTTTCTTTTATATTTCCTATTCCCTCTAATACTTTCTTTGAATCCTTCCCCATTTTCCCCCTGTGTAGTTAGCGAAAAAAAGAGTTTAAACTTTAAAGTTACTCCGGTGCACTTGCTGGTGGGACCTGGTCTGAACCTGAACTCCTGCAGTTACCTGTTTGAGGCTAAGTTCGAGTGGCAGCATCAGCGGCTAGCTGGCTCAAGGCTCATTGAACCCTGGGCTCTGGAATCGCTAAAACTGACCAGGTTGCGAACCTTCAGAGAGAGTCAGCCATCCAGCCAGATGCTTATGCAAGATCTAACCATCTACTCTGAACATATTGGCTTCAATTCGGCCTGATGGATGGTTAATTGTTCAATTTGTTGCAAGTGTTGCTAGCTGACAGCCAGATATTGCCGATTTATCAGTGTCAATCATAATAAATGCAATTAAACCGCCCCGTTAACGAAACTATCGAAATCGAGGAGGACCAGGAGGAGGAGGAGGATGAGGAGGTGGAGCAGGAGGTAGGGGGAGAATACTGGTTAGAAGCGATCGATGGATGGTTAGATGGCGGCTGAGGTTTCCATTTCAATTGGAACCGCAGCACTATAATCATAACTACAATGTGAGAAAATCAACGAGGGATTCTTACACTAAAAAGCAAATATCAGTTGAATATTTTAGGGGTAGATATGGCTCCTAGGGTTTATTTATAATATTTAATGTTGTATAAGAATTTTCTTCAATGGAAGTTATCATGCATAAAAAAGCTTTAAAATATAACATTTCTAACTTAATTAATTACAATTTTGTATAGAATTTTTTCATGTTTTGTTTCAATTATTTTATACAAATTTCAATAACATTTTCAATATAATTAAGACCCCTTTTTGGCTTAGTTTTCCTTGATCCTACCCCTTGACGTTTAGTGTAACAAGAATGGTAATGCTTGGTTTGGGGCGGGCGGTGGAAAATAACAAAATAAAACAAAAAAAAAAAAACAAACGGGGAGTTGCACTTTTTCTCTGCTCATAGCGTGTGGATTTTCCGGTTTTCCCGGCAACTTGCAACTTCATCTTCCCCTTCCGCCTTCCGTCTTACATCGTCGTCGTCGTCGTTGTCGTTTGCTGCCAACTACGTAACTGAGTTATGTACGTGTGTTTCGGCGAGTGTATACGGGTATTTCCACGGGTGTGCATTTGAATTGCGCAAGCGCAACTATTGCAAATTGCATACCGCGTTGCTGTTGCATTTGTTGCTATTGTTGCTGCTGCTGCTGCTGCTGCTGCTGCATGCCAACATGCAACAAAACCAGACACGCGGGCAACGTGCTGACTAGACGCTGACAGCCGCAATATCACAACAGCAACATGGCTTTTAGGGATGCAAAAAAAAGCCGTTAAGATATATCGGAGAAATATCTTGAGGTATAGAAAAATTATATATAATTTAAAATAAAATTATGGAGGAGAAGCATTTCATAAAATAGGTTCTTTATTAAATAATTCTAATAATAATAAATATAAATATTTACATTTAATTGCAAACTAAACTTGGCTTTATTAGCTCAACTTTATAAATAGTTATATATTATATCCAGGTTATACCTATAATTACCTATTGGCAATAAAGAGAAAATATCAAAAATTGAGCCAATGTAAATATGGTTTAATTTATTTATTTGAATTTAAATAATTAAACCTTTAAGAAAATTAATTATATATTTATCTATCACTATTTCCAAAAAATAAGAATGTAAGCCTATGGTTTTTTTTGCTATACATGGAAAACTGGGATATAATATCTCCAAAATATTATTATCATATGAAAACCTTTCAATCATATATCTTAAAACCAAGAAAAAACCCATGAATTGATATTTAAAAATTGATAAAAATTAATTTACTTCATTTAAATAATTTATATCATATCGAATTTCAGCCCATTAACGATTCTCTTCAGATATATCGCTTCAGCTATCACTCCTAGTCGCCACGAACAAGTGCCAAAGCCACAGAGGAGAAGAAAGCCCCCAACAATGGAATGGCTAGAAGCGGCATTGAAAGTAAATTGCACACTCGACCAGCAGCAAGCTAGCTGCAAGCCAGCAATAGATGCCAGGTTGCCAGTTGCAAAGACCAAGTTGGAGCCACAAATGCTGCTAAAGCCAGAATCTTGGAGAAGAAGAGCTCGGAAAAGTGGTTTAACCACATTTCACTTTTAGCATAGAAACGATTTAGAACTTGTATATGTCTGCTGGTGATATGCCAACAGAGAATCAATACCAAAATCTAAAAGAAGTTAGGTAGAAGATAGCAAAGGAAAATATTAGAATTAAAATATTAAAGAAATTATAGGATATCTTGAAATACTTATCAATATAGAAAACTTAGAAAAACTTCAGTTAAAACCAAAAAGAAATGCTTGTTTCTAGAACTTTCTGTGACACTTTGCACAATGAATTTAAGGAAACCCATTTGTTTATTTAAATTCTCCGACTTTTCTACTATATATATTCCCTCCCAGACATTGAGTCACTTTGCTTGGTTTATTTCCCTAGGGTCTCCAGCTCCGTCTACGTCTCCGTCTCGGTCTCCGATTCGCTGACCAATCAGATATCCATATAAGTTTATATGAAGCAAATTGTTTATGCTTGTATTTTGACTTTGACCTTCACATTGAGAACTGAACTGAAATTTGAACCAGAAGCTTGATTTGTGTAAACAAAAAATGTTAGACAGACAATAACAATAACAGAAGCGTTCGCAGCTTGCCTGTGTGACAAACGATTATATTATTAATACATCAGCCCACTTATATACTCCATATGGAGCTTTATATATATATATCAGATAAATTTTTTTGCTAAATTATACTGGGTTTTAAGTGACGAAATTATTTCAATTTTTGGGGCAGCAACAAACCCGCATGATTCAACCCACTTTTTTGGATTTTATTTCATTTTATTTTAATTGCAATTTGCTTAATCCTATTACGGAAAATTAATTTGATTTTTATATGCGAACAAGTTGACATAAAACAACTCGTGGATTATAAAAATTAAACTTCAAAGTGATCAAGATATCAAACAAATCCCAAATATATATATATACGGATATTTAAGCTTGTACAGGTTTATGCTTTTATTATTATTTTTTTTGTTGTGTCTCAAAGTGGAACAACCATGTAAAATATATATAAAATTCAATAAGAGGTACATGATTCATGACAGGGCTAAAGGTGTGGCTTTCTTTCCATAAAAAACAAAACAAAACAATGACAACAAAAATACTTAAAACACTTAAATAAAGCAGGAAAATGTAGAGTTGAGTAAGGGATACTCTTATACAAATTAAAATTAAATTTAAAAAATATTTAAAATAGAGTAAACAATGAATAATGTTTATCCTAAGTTCCAGAAATATTTTAGGAGTTTTCAAATATTATAAACAGACTTGAGCTGTCCTTAAAAAATAAAAAAAAAATGCTATTTAATTTGAATGATGTATATAGAATGTATTTTTTAAATTGCTATAAATTTGTATTTATTTCTTTTGGTTTCCTTAGGCTTTCCTTTATTCACGCATTAATTTGACTTAAAATAAAACTTCCTTTTTGACGTCGGCGCTTGTTAAAAATCTGCAAAAGGTAAAAACACCAAAAAGACAACCCAAAACGAAACGAAAAAAATAAAGAAAAATTAACAAGCTCAAAATGGCAGCCAAGTGTGCATAAATTTTTGAAATGTCCGCAACAGGCAGTGCCAAAAAAAAAAAGAAAAACAAAAAACAGACTTAATGAAATGCAATCAAAAAGGCATTCCAGGAGGACTGCATTAAGTCCGACCTGGACTTGGACTTGGACTTGGAATTGAAACTGGATGTCCAGTGCTACCTGGTAACCGCTTCTCTGATTCCAATTCCGATCCGCCGATCCTCCGATTCTGATTCTTATTCCAATTCCAATTCCCCCAAATATCTCCACTGAAGATCAGTACATGGCGCTGACGTGACGTTCTGGAGCGGACTCCAAAATAAAAAATAAAAGAAACAAAAACCAAAAACAGATATTCACATTTATTTCCCTTCTGGACATATACAACCTATATAGGTACGCATATATACTGAATAAATGCGAACGAGAGAACAGCTTACATTTGTCATTTCGCACGAACTGTGGGGCAATGTTGATTTACAGTAAAAAATATACTTTTTTAGGAGTATAAATAAATATTTTTTAAGTATATATTTTAGTAGGTTTTAATTTGTAAAATTCCAAGATATTTTACTTGGTAAATTGTGACATATGTTATTTAACATAAATTTATTAAGAATACATTTATATCAAACATATTTCTTAGGGTTTTTATACAAAGTATTTCTAAAAATGAAAAAGAAACCTAAAGCTCCTAAAAGGCATGAAATCCCTTGCAAGATTTTTCCAATTCCTTGTTAAAAAATATATAAATTTAATACATATTTTCAAGTTATATTTTATTATTTAGTTCCACTGCTCTCAAGAAAAGAAAGCCTGTTTCAAAAGCGCCAAAAAAGCAGCTTAATTTAAAACACAGAACCTTCTCTGTCTGATTGATTGAGCCGCTGATTTAAGCGGCTTTTCGTTGGGCACCAGTACAGCTTCACATTTTTTGGACCAATTCCGACAAGGATGAGGTGTTAACTTGGCTTAAATGTATTCTTATTCCGACCGAACAGGGTACCGTTATGGGGCTAATTGAAATTTTATAAATTGTTTCCTGTCATTCGAAAAATTCCTTCGTTTTCCCAACTACCTTTTTTTTTTTAGCTAATTTAGCATAATTTATTATAGTAGCCAGCATTGATTTTTCCAATTAGCAACCAATTATATGGCAGAGCTTCGTTTAGCTCATTATTTGCATAATTTCAAGTAGATGAAGAATGCCCAACTCAAGTGTTTTGCCTCCCAAAGTTAGTTCACTTCAAGTGTCAAGTGGGTTCCCAGAAAATAAGTAGAAAAATAGATAAATAAATAAAGAAAATAGAATAGAATAGCCATAGAAATTCGCATGGATACAAGACCATCATTACTCATGAGTATTTGTTTATGAAAGTACTTAGCAGGTTCTTTTTTTTCTGCCATCCGCCTTCCGACCAAAAAATTATTTCAATTGTTTAAAGAACAAAACAACAACAAAGAAATCTCTGCATAATTTTTTTTTCCGTAGAGTTCGTGTTTGTAATTTTTTATTTTATTAAATTCTTGATTTTTTTGGGGTTTCTTTTCTTAACTTCTTTGGGCCCTTGACTTTTTATGGCGTTCCATTTTAAATTAGTTGTTTACTTAAAAAGAATTTTGAATGGTTTTCGTGTGTCTCCACTTTGTTGTTTGTCAACTTACTTACTTATTTATTTTGTTGCTGAGTTGCTGAGTTTCTTTAGTTGTTGGAGTGTGGGTGCGGCAACTGAAAGTATTTAAAAGTTGAGGTGGAAAATAAGTTAGATGGATTGTTGAAAATAATTTTAAATAGCTTGGAATTTTATATATTATAAAGATTTAAGATTCAGGGTATGTTTTATGAGTCACGGAGCTTGGATATACTCAGAAACATTAGGTTTTTTCAAAATCTCTCTTTAAACTAATTTTTTAGATTAAATTAAATAAAAAGGAATTTTATAGTGTACGTTTTATATGCAAATATATTTTCTTGTACACTTCCAAGTTTTTTTGATGTTAAATAATGCAGGATGGCTTAATTTCCTTAATTTTCTTATTTTCAATCTTTATTTTTGTACTTCTCTTTCTTCTTCTTTTTTTCATCAAAGTGACCGTCTATTTCCTTTTTTAAAAATCTAGTTTTTTTACATAGGGTACTTATCGATATGTTTTTACGATATTTAATAGAGTAGGTTTACTGGACACTTAAAAATACAGTGTTTACATTCTGTAAATTATTTTAGGCCTTATTTATGGTAAATTCAATAAAATTTATATTTATTTTATTGAAACCATAAAATAACCATAATTTACTTGTTAAGTTCTTCTTGCAAAATTTATTTCTATTCATTTACCTCTTCCCCAGATTTTCAGGCCATAAAATAATACTGGCTTCATAAAATACACACTCGGTCATAACTATAAATACTGCCATTTAGTTGGGTCATAACAATTACGGCCAAAACGATTAAAGCTTGTTAAAGTTTTTCCATTTTTTTTTTTCTTGTTTAATTCGAATAAAAATGCAGTGAACATTATTAACAAGGGGAACTACATGTAAACATTAATACACACACACAAGCGCACATCAAGCAATATGAAACAAGAAAACGTATTAAATGGGGGCAAAGTGTACAATTAATGTAAATGCAAATCTTGTGCCTGCAGCTGAGCAAAAGCAACAAACACAAAAAAAAAACAAAAATAGTTTCTGACGGCAGAGAAGAATGTTATAAAAATACAAAACACAAAAAAAAAAGATAAATGAGCAGAAAAACAGTCTGCAAGCTCCTGTGTGAGTGTATCTGTGTGTTTGCGGGCCAAGCAAAATTGCATTGAGATAGGTCAGTCACACACGCACACCAATGCACTGGGCTAGTGCATGCCTCTCTGTCTCTCTCTCTCTTTCACTCTCTGTGTGCAATTTATAGCTTTAATTTAAATATGCAACCAAAGCTGCCCTAATTATGATACATAGGGGTTGATAATTCCAATTTTATATTCAAATATTAACCCTCGAGGGTATAGAAATTACAGGGGCTTATCATAAAAACAAGTTTTAGTTGTATTTTTATTTTAATTTATTTTTTTTTGCAGCCATGTAAAACTTACACAATCCCCTCTCTTGCTAGCGCTCTCTCTCTCGATTCACTTTTCTTTGTGCAATTCCAATAATTTAGCAAAGAGAGAAAGCCAGAGCCAAAGCTCTTTGGCCAGAGCAGATGCATTCAAAGAGAAGGAGAGAGAGGGAGATGGTCATCTCTTTGTTTACTTGCACTTTCTGCTGCACTTTTTTGTTGTTAATAAAAATAGTAGTAGATAAAGTAATAAATGCAGAAGAATAATAAGTATTCAAATTAATTTAAAAAAATCTTATATAAAATTAAAATAAAGTATGGAAAAAAGTATTATCCATTTTGTAAATACAAACAATTTCATTAAATTGACAATTTTAAATAGTGAAATTCGAATTTATCTTATTTAACAAGAAATTTGCATTGTTTCTTTATTTATTATTTGTACTAATTTTTCTTATATCTTCTTTTCCATTAGTTTTTTATTTTTACAAGTATTTCCTTCTACATTTTCTACCAATAACATCCCTTATTTGCAGATTTATCCCCTAACCTAGGACAACAATAAACTAAGTATCTGAGGCGGGGGAAAATCCAAAGCAACAGAATAAATGCCACCCCCAAAGAGCTTTCTTTCTGTATTTTTGGCAAAAGCAAAAGTAAAAGCTTGCTAAAAGGAAAGGGAAGGAAAGGAAATGGTTTATATTTTCCTGCCCAGGAATACAGACAACTAAGAACTTATTGCGCAGCAGACGGAAAATGGTATTTTCCTCACGTCTAGACAGAGGGAAATTAAGGGAAGGCCGTGAAAAGCCTGTAACATGAAACCTAAACCTAAAGGCATTGATTGGTTTAAAGATGAATTAAAATTACAACAATATAAAAGCAAATGAAAGCTAAATATATAAAGTTAATAATTTATAAGTCAGTTTTTATACCTAAAATAATTTAATAAATTAAAACCTAAACAAACAATTATTAATTTCCCTTAACAGAAGCTTATCCCTTTGGTTTTTTATGGTGACATAAGTGAGTGAAAGTGAAATTTGTAATGAAAACGAAATTCAAATTCGAAATGAAAACGAAATTATTGCAAAATCTAGACACGCACACAGGCAGCGGACTAACGGTTGCACTCTTTCTCTCTCTCTCTCCCTGGCTCTCTTGCTCTCTTGAAAAGTGCATTGACTTGTCCGCCTGCTGTTTTTCCTTGCCTTTGTATGGGTGTTATTTGCTGAGCTGGGTGGCTATGTGTGTGTGTGTGTGGCCAAGATTGCATTTGCCAATTCCAATTTGGATTTTCGCATCTTGTCGGCGGCAACTTCTCGCGTTTATTGCAAAATAAATACATATGCAGATATCATAAAGTCAGCCCCCCGCCGGGGTATGCATTTCCTGGAGCTTTTCCTAGCTGGCAGGGGGGGCGTCGATTTTCCAGCTGGGCGTGTCTTTGGAGTGATTTATGTGAGATAGATTTTTGTGAATATAATTTTTAAGAAGCAAAAATATAAGGAGAATTTTTAGTAAGGAATTTATGACAAAATGTTTAATACTTTTTGTTTTTTTAGGGAATTGCAAATAAAATTTATAATTATTATAAATAATTATTATTATAATAAGAAAAATAAATATAAAATGTAATTCAAGTATTTAAGAACTAAATTTACCTTTATATCAAAGGAAAAATTAATGAATATTTCAATTCCTATTATTTCTTTAATAATTTATTTATTTATAAGCAACACTTAGTTATTTAGCTAGTTTAAGTGTCCAAAAAAACAACTAATAATATATTTTTTATTACCTTTAAATAAATTATTATTATTATTATTTAAAATTTTAGCTGTATTGTTATATATTCTAAAAATAAACACCACATTTGCAGTAAAACTAAACTCCTAACCCATAATCACAAACCTCTCCTCTTACTTTGTAACACATGGCGTATGATTTATTTTTCACTCACATCGCGTATACGCCCCAATGGCACCGAGTATACAATAATAAGGAAAATATAATCAAATCGAAAGCACTTTACTGCCCTTTCCAATGCAATAAAAGTAATAAAAAATAAAACCTTTGCCGGATCTGTAATCCGTTGTGATTGTTAAGCCAAAGAAAATTCGCTCCCAGGTCCCCCAATGTTTCCCAGAGCAATGTAACCAGAATAAGAAAGTGGATGTGGATGGGGGATGGGCACGAAACTAGTTTAGTAGGAAGATCTCAGATCGTTACGTGGCGTTTAATTGAATAAGTGCCCCCGGGATTGAGTCTCCCAGTCTCGGCGAGACGAATGTGTGCTAAATTGATTGAGTCGCTTGGTGGAGTGCCATAAATTAAGCAGACAAACATGGGGACAAGTCTGCAGCGGCTGATTTGCAGTTGCAAATCACAAATCGCGAATCTCGAAAACACATATCGGTATAATTTTCACAAAAAAATGCACAAAAACCGCAGCCAAAACGGAGACAGAAAGCGAAAACTGGGTCAACCTGATGCAGAGCAACCTACGCAGCGGCAGCAGGCGGCAGGCAGCTTCGCAGCCACATTCGCAGCCATAGATGCAAGCCGAAAAAAAAAAAAAATAAAAACACAAAAAATAATATAAATGGTGGAAAAAAAGAAGTGTAACCCACGACAACGACGACGACGTTTCGCTTCATTTGCTCACAACACTGGAAAAGTAAAAAGCGGCAGCTACACGACGACGCCAAATTTATGTCTGCTGGATTTCACCCACGCAGCAGCAGCAGCAGCGGCAGTTGCAGCAGCAGCAGCAGCAGCTCTTCCAATAAAAAATAGCAGCAGCTTGATGTTTTCGCGGAACTTTAATTACTTCCACTACCTTATTTATTTACTTATTACCTGGCTAATCGCATTATTATCAGGTACACGTGCTGGCAGCAAGTGCAATGCCAGAAAACATTCCATAGTTTTTTTTTCCAGCGATAATGGAAAATCAAAACATTGTAACTAAACAGTGGAAACAGGGCTGGTAATCAGTAGAGATAAGACTTAATGTTAAAGTTAAATTCTGCTATTAAAATTAAGGGGAACAATTCAAAGGGTTATTTTTTAGTAGATAAACCTTCTCTTTTTAGAAACATCTTCCTCAGACTTAAATAAACTTAGCCCATAAAATACACCCAAGAAAATATATTTAATAAAATATATATACAGCTTTGAAAATGCTTTTAAAATGTATTATATAAGTTTAACAATTTTTCAGGTAGTATTTATTCATCAAAAAATTATTAGCAACTTATATAAATTCTTAACTAACTTCTATGACAAAACTTGTCTTTAAAACCTTCAAATTAAACCATTTTTATATAAATTACAAAACCGTAAGTTCAGTTTTTCCTTGTTAATTAATTTTATGCAAATATTCCCGTCAATAAACTCCATTTTATTTAGTATCCACTGTACTCAGCTGAGGGAGATAGAGAGATTTTCTGCTGCTGCCCACAAAATCGTGATTCCGCCAGTTGCCGACGCCACCGCCGCCGCCTGCAACTACGTTCACTTTCAAAATCAGTGAAATGTGACCAAAAAAATACAAAAAACAACAACAATAACAAAAACGAAAAAAAAGTGAATTGATGTTGCATTGTGTTTGGCTGTCTGTTTGTTAGCTATTCGCATTATTCACTTGGCTTACAAATAGAGGTTAATTTATTGTGACTTGATTGAGTCGAGCATGCGCATAAAATATGCAAGTGAAACTGGCTTTTTGAGAAAAAGTTAAGTCAATAAATTAAGCAATTATTTGGGGGTAATGCAAATTAAAGGATAATAGTTTAGGAAAAATAAACGAATCAATTGGGAAGTTCCTGGAAATAGAGGAAAGCCTATAACAATTATTTGCCATTTTAGATTGTTAGTAAAAAACCATAAAAAATGTATTTTAGTCTCTAAACTATCAACAAGTTCTTGGCATTCAACTCACTCTAGTAACCTAATATGTAATCATTATTTACTGGTTAATATATAGGTATTATTTATCAAGTTATGGCTGTCCTACCGCAATGCAAAATGCTTGTCTCAATGTCAAGTTTTCCGAGTGTGTAGCTGTAGGAATCAATTACACTGATTCAGAACTCCGCTCGCAGATACAGATACAGCGATGCTGTTGCCATCCGTTGCAGTTGCAGATACATATTCATGCTGAGACTGAGATAAATATCCGAAGCAAAGAAACCAGATGAAAGCCGGGCGATCTCGCATTCGCTGCATCCGACAACGACCTTCGGCAACGATCTGACATTGAACACTGGCTATAAATGGAGCCATCTACATGTGTATGCACACTCAACACACTCCACACACTCCACACTCGCTTACATTAAACATTAAATGCATTGTTGCTGTACAAGCTGTTGACATAATTTATCCAGATCATGCACTGTACAGAAATTTATATATATGGGAGTATATTGAATTTAATACGAAGCTTTGTTATTTTTCATAGAGAAAATTCAATAATTGTTTGCATTTCTATTTAATTTTAAAGAAAATTTAAAATGTCTTCAATAGTTTATAATAATTAATATGATAAGGTGACACTGGAAGGAAGTGTTTTACAGGAAATAAAGCAATGATTCCTCTTGACTTTAACAGCAAAAAAAAGTATTTTTATTGAAGATCAAAAGAAGCAGAAATTATAAATTATTGATATCTTCTCTACTTTTTTTAATTTTGTAAAGCAATCTACTTTTAAAGAAGTTCCACTTTACCAAGAACTTATTAAAATTATAGATTATTTCAGATATTTTCTATAGCTATTTGAAAGGGAGAATTTTTATTACAGAAAATAAAGCCTTCAGTCACTACTTTAATAGGATTTTTATTTAAGATCAAAAGAAGCAGAAATTATTTAAATATTATTGAACTCTTCTTTATGTTTTTTAATATCCTAAAAGGAGTTCAACTTTAACAAGAAATTATTAATATTATAATTTATTTAATATAAAGCCATCTTTAAATTCTTATGTTTATGAAACTGGAAAGGTTAATCAATTCAGTTAAATACCCCAAGAAGTTATACCTTGTTTTCCAGGTTTATATATATATATTCTATATTGCTTTGTATGCCCCATCACTGACCTCTATCTCCTCTTACAACTCCCTGAATATTTAATAAATTAAACCCGCATTTCTTGCAGTGCATGCAAAGTGTGTGTACTTTTAGCTTGAGGCATTTTCGCATTTTAGCCAATTAACCGAATGGTGCCGAATTCAGATAACTATGGAAACGGAGATGGAAATGTGGAAATGGAGATGTCGGTGACGCGCGCGCACATTCCATTCCAAGACGAGGCAATAGGATCCAATTGGAACCGAGTTTCAGACGGCAGTTCATGTTGCAACAACTGCTGTGGCTGCTGCTGCTGCAGTGTGCTGCTGCTGCAGTGGCTGCTGCACTTGACTTACTTGAGTTGCGTCTGGTAACTGCCATCGCCATCGCCATCTGCGCAATGCATTTCACTTTCATTATGATGCAGTCAGTTTTTGCCACTAAAAATGGCAACGGGGCAATGCCGATGTGTGGTTTTTCCAAGCCAAAATGAAAACCAGTTGGTAGATGCTGCTGCCGCTGCTGCTGGTGCCTCTCTCTGCTCTTGGGCTCTTTCGCTCAGCTGCAACAGCTGACAGCTGCACTCACCTGGCCTTTACCTGTGTGTAGGCGTCGTCGTCTTCGTTGTCTTTTGTTTCGTTTCGTTACTTGTTTTTACTTTCTTCTAATAGATCGTTAGCTGTGCCATGAACTTGCAATTGATTGCTTATTGTTAAATGAAAATGGAAAGTCATTTTCCATGCATTTTATTTTTTATTTTTCCCCCTCTCTGTCAGTGTGTGTGTGTGTGTGTGAGTGCTTTTTTCGTGGCTTTTCCTTTTTCGTGGGTTTTCATTAACGACGACGCCTTTGCCTTGGCTTTCCCGAAAAAAAAAAATGGAGGTCAAGTTGCCTCTCCAGGCGAGTGACTAATTCTTGACTTTTATATATTATTTGTTTTATGGGTTGCTTTTATTGAAAGCGAAAGTAATTACAAATTAAATACAAACATTGAAATGTTTATATATTTTTATATATATATAAAGTTCCCTCAAGAATTCCCCACCAGAAGCCAAAGCGATAAATGCAGCAGCAACCCCCAATTGCATTTAGTATCTCCTCTGGGTCGGTGTGTGTGTGTGTAATTTCCCCTTGCCAGCCATCAACCAACCCCTTACCCTTTCTCCCTCCCTTCTTGTCTCAACAACAGAATCAATTTTTATTGGTTACACAACGACGACGCCAGCAGCAAAGGAAAAGAAAAGTCCATTGACCCCAAAGGCGACCGACTCATGACTTTTAGTACTTCTTCCCCACAATACACTACCGAAGGAGCCTAACAAATATCTTATATTTTAGGCAAGGGAAGTTGTTATAATCAAGAAATTAAATAAGCAAAAAATATTACTTAGTTTCTTTTAAGGAATTAATTTTAAAATATTTTTTTGGCAAAGGAAGAGTCTTATTACAAATAAAATAGTTGAAAATATAATTCAGAAGCCCTCTGCATTATTATTCTTTAAGAATTTTATGAATTTTATAAAATGAATTACCAAAAAATATAAAAGAATATTTTATAAACAAAAAACCCCAAATTACCAACTTGTAAACCTTCATAAATCTTTCTTTTAGCTTGTAAACCTTTCTCAACTTTTCTTTCTCCATAAATATACCCTTAAATACCCCAAAAAGAGTATACCATACTTCGGTTTACTCCTTATCCTCATTTTCGCCCTCTCTTGTTGTCGTTTTCAGTTGAGTTACTTTAGGTAAATAGCCAATGCATCGACTGCAGCTACTGTTTGTTTTGGTCAGGCGCCTCGATCTTTAAGAATTTCCCATTCACAAGAACTATAATTTGGCTTTAAATTTTTTTTATTCACATGAATCATCGCTGAGTTGATTTAATACTTCGAAATAAAAATCCCAGAAAGATTTATACCCTTTTTAGAAGCGCCAAGTGGCTTGGACTCCACCGCCATAGTTGTTGCGATTAAAGTCGAAATTGCGACTGGCCTGGGCATAGGCATCGATACTGCCACGTCCATCTCGGCTGGTGTAGAGATTGTGGTTATACTGGAGACTGGCCTCACGTCCAACTTGGGCGTCCTTGCTGGCGGTCAGCACCACAGAGCCACCTTCCGGAGAGCGAGCACGTCGAACCAGGAGCTCCTCGGGCTCAGCCATCAGCAGATCTTCGGGCTCAGCCATTTGGAGCTCGGAGGGTTCTGCGGTTTCAGCCGTCAGGTACTCCTCAGGATATGGCTGTGGATAGGCAGACACTAAAGCCACCAGGCAGCAGGCCACTAGGAGCAGGAAACTGGACTTCTTGGCGAACATCTTGGCTGGATTAGTTGTAGAATCAAACTGATGCCCAACCAAGATGAGCTGCCTCTTTTTATAGGACTCCAAGGGGGATTCAATGGGATTCACCTAGGCCAGGGGACTTACACTCATAAGATGTCATTGTTCCTTATCTGTCTGGCAGGGTGATTTTTTTGCAATGGTTCATCCCAGAATCAGGGATCTTAATCAGCAGAAATAAGCAAACATTGTACGTTTAGCTATGTAATGTCACAAAAATCTCATATTTAATGCTGTGTTTTATTTAATTGGGTGATTTTTTATATTATATTTTTGTTTTTATTTAAAAATATCCTTAAACTTAAGGAAAATAATATTAAAATATTTATTTACCTCCATTTATATTTTGTATTATATTTTATTCCTATAGCTCTCTTTCTTAAAAATATAAAAGAAATAAATGACTAAACCTCTAAAAAACCTAAGAATTCTTTGCCTTAACTTTAAATTTAATAAGAATATTTAAAAAAAAATCAATTGTACAATTTTTAATATAAATAATAAGGATTTCCCTCTCAGAAAGAAGCTTTAGTCTTTAAGATACAAATAAAGCAGCAGTTTGTTAATTTAAACGATGCCCTCCCCACCCCTTAATCCCCATCTTGTAAAGCTTTAAATAAACATTAAAAATGTATGTTAATTCCCTGCTGATTAGGCCAGATATCGACGGGTTTCTAATCATCACCACAAAAAAAAGAGGGGCGCGCTCCCGTCATAACTTTTCTTTTCTAAACGCATTCAAAAAATCGGCCTACGCAACGGCAGCAGACACTCTTTGAGATAAGGCCGCGTCGCACGCACCTCGCAGACCCCCGAAAGTCCAATAATAAAAAATACAACAAAAAATTGGAACAACAAAATAAAAAAAACAGAAATCATAAAAGAGAATTTAGTTCAAATGAGTTCGTTGACACAGAAAGGCAAGAAATCAAAATAAAATTAAGTTTTCCGGTGCGTGCGATCCCCGGGCTCTCTGTTGCCGAGCCACACGCACAATTTTTTTTTTTAATAGAAGTCTTTATAGTATTAGTTATTAGATAGCACAGACTTCGTCACTGATTAGTACTAGTACTCGAAATAAATAAATAAATGCCTAATCTTGAAGGCCCGAGAAACCCTTGCCAAATGGCAATCGCGCTTGCCATGAACTTGAAACCAAAAACCAAATTCGATTGTGAAAGTGCGGCGGCCCCTTCCCTCTCTCTCTCTGTTTAGATTCTCGACGAGAACTGATTTCTAATCGCATTTTTCGAGTGCTGTAATTAGATGTGCGTATCGCGAAAGTCTTTCTTTTCCATGCCTTTATTTCGGGTGAAAGTTTTCGCCATTTGCTCCATGTTTCTTTCATTTAGATTTCATTTACTCAAAGCCCAAAGCCCAAAGCCGGGGAGCGTTATCTATTGAATATCAAGTTGTGAGTATGCATTTACATCTTTTGTCACCTGTGGCTATTTATCTCTTAAAAGAGAAGAAAAAATATATATAAAACTTGAGCCGCAGGCCCAGCGACCCCAGAGAAATAGATACAAAACTTCAGACACGTGTCTCGATCGTCTTGGAAGTTGCCTAGTCATAATTGTAAATTTTTATAGATCTCCCAGAGAATTCGGCAAGGCCCAAAAAAAAAAAAAAAAACAATTAAGCCGAAAAATATCAAAATTCATTGAATGAAAGTCTTGCCTTTTGGACAGCCATTTGTCTAGGCGAAAAAAAAATGCGTGGCGTACGCACGCTTTCAAAATAAATTATATATGCGGCGATGATACGATTTTATATAGACAAAATGTCTACATATTATATATATATTTGTATGTATTTATATATCTGGATATCCGCTTATGTGTCGGTGCTTCTCTGTTTGTTTTAAAAAGATTTATTTGCCAAAAAATATGACGACGAAAGAGCAGTAAAAATACGAAATCGCAAATGGGCAACTTTTGCGGCCTGCCATTTCCATTTTTTATTTTTATTTTATATTTTTTATTAAGTGTGCGGCTTGGCTCTTTAACTTTGTCAACAAAAAAGGAAAGAAGAAGGAAGAAAATGCAGATTAAAATGAATAAGAGAAATGATAAAGGGGGAAAGAAAGGGAAATGACAAATATATCGAAGATTAAAGTCCCTTTTTGATGTCTACAAAATAATTAATATTTATTGAATTTAATTTGGTTTAAAATTTAACTATTATTAATTATATTACAAAAAAATGAATCCGATTTTTTCTTGAAATTATATATAGTTTTAAAAATATATTTAAAACGAAAAACAATAGGTAAGTTATAAATAGATACATTTCAAGGTCTTTTGTTTTTGCAAACATTTTTATAAATAGTTTTTGTGCCTGCAAAATGTTTATAAATATAAAAAAAAACACAAAACTATAGCTAGTTATTTACAAAAATATAAACCAGTTTTTATTCGATTTGCATATTTTATCTTTCTTAACTTTAATTCCCACAACTTTTAAGTCTCCATTTTATAGCTTCAAGATACTCAAATGTAAAAGAAGTATTTTTAAGTATTTAGTTTGATTTAATTTATCTTTTAAAAACCCATAAAAATATGCCAAAGAAATGTATGAAATATCCATAAAAATTATATTTATAAACAAAAGATACAGACTCTGTCAGACTCTCTTTGGCCACAGAAGACTCGAAGAAGACTTGTACTTTATTTATTTATTTTTTTCCTGGCATATCAAGAGTGAAGAGATGTCGTAGTTGTTGTTATTGGTGTTGTTGTTTTGTTTGTGGTGTTTTTATTGCTATTGTTGTTTGTGTTATGCGTTGCGTTTAAGTCAAGTTCAAGGACTGTCAATTAAATTGAAATCACTTGCTAAAGACGAGTCGGCAAAACAAGCTTCCAGATGAGTAGAGCCGGGATTCCGGAGGGGTTTGGGAGGGAGACCCGCTTCTTGTGGCTTCTCTACTGTGTGTATAATGTGTGTGTGTGTGCGATTTTGTATCTATGTGCCGCTTGTTTTTCTGTTCGATTTTGCACGCAGCCTGCTTACATTACACTGGGATTTAAGATTTAAGATTTAAGATTAAAGGTATAAAGAAATTGTAAGACTTGTTTGGGAAAATATTGTTTAAGTTGGTTAAGTTAATTTGAAAATTATTGGGAGCTCAAAAAAGTATATAATTTGTTTGTAAGTTATTGGTAATCTATTTGATTCCTTTTCAAATTTTGAAATTTACTACAAAATATTTATCTTATCTTCTTGAGAAATTAATGTATGGAATTAGGGCTTGTAGTGTTTGTTTTTTAATGAAAACCCTAAAGAATTTTGTTCAGTTTAATGTTTTTATTATTATTGCGAATGCTGCGTAGTTATAGTGCCATAATTGTTGATGATCATGATTCGTCTTCCTCTGGGTTTTCTCATCTCTGATCCTCTGCCATCTTCTAGGTCTTGAATATACACAAGTCTTGAATGATTCTTTTGTATGTCAGCTTGCTCAGCTTTAAGCAAGTCAAGTGCGGCTTCTGGTTCGTTACTAGCCGAAAAATATATATACAAAAATATATATCTCAAGTGGGGCTTAAGAGAGGGCGTGTCCCCCCAATGAATATACATCTCAAGATTGACAGGGAAAACTGGGTCTTTTCAAGAGGTCTGCAAAGCAAGAGCTGACTTTGAATGGAATTTATTAAGGCTTTTAATTTAAAGAAAGGTAACTAAAAAACATGAATTTAAATTATAATTAAATTCTAGACAAATATCTAAGAATTTCTGTATAGAATAAATATATTTTGGACAACCAGAAATCCTGCAAAATATCAAAATTAAAACTAATATTCTTCATCTTTCTGGGGTGGAAAAATTCCATCTGGCAGATATCGCCAGCTGACATTAAACACCGGCTAAGCCGGCAAGCACGACCCAACCCAATCCAAGTCCGATTTTATATACAAATCCAATTTCAAATCCAAATCCGTATCTAACGACAATGCATATGGCTCAAGGGGGCGATTCCTAACTGTGTTTTTAGGCCAACTTTCAGTTTCTCAAAATGTGAATCGAGGTTTTCATATCAAATGTGGTCACAGCCAGCGGCGAGCTTAAAATAAATGCATAATTAATGACGATATTGGTGGTACCTATACGTATCTATATATATATTTTTTTTGAGTTGATTAACATAATGCCGCCGCTGCCATATAAAATTATCGACTTGGACTTGTGAATAAGACTTAGGCACTGTGTACAATGCTTTTTCCACGTGCTCTCTGCTCTGAACAAACGAATAAAGAAATATCGATCCAACCCTCAATCGAACCATGACTAAACTTCGTGGAAATTGTCTTTGTGTCCGGCTATGATGATGAGTAAATGTTTCTGGGCACTTTGTTTCCCAAAATTGTGGACTTTTAACAGATAAAACGAATGTCAATCCATCAGATAAAAATATACATATCTACAAGTGAAAAGGAAACGGAAGTGCTGGGAAGGAGGAGATGGTATAGGGAGGCACCATAATGTTTCTATGTCTGTCAATATTTGGCCAATAAAAGGCATTTTCGCTTCGTTTCGTTAATCAATACACAAAATGTTTTTTTTACTTTATTTTTTCTTTACTTTTGTTGATTTTTTCGTGGGTTATTTTTTTGTTGTTGTTGTTTTTTTTGTAGAATATTTTGTATGCCAAGAATTTAAATTAGTAGTAAATCTGGTTTTGTGATTTCGGGTTCGTTCTCTCCACTTTTTCTTCTCTTCCACTCGCTGCTCTGCTCGGTTCTGGGCGATTCTTGTTTTTGTCTCTGCCCCAACCGTTTTCTTCTTTAGTTTTTTCATTTTTTGCGACGTTATTACAGGTGAATTTTTGTATAGTTTTTTTCCCCCTTTTTTGTCTGAGTTTTTGGGCTTTGCTTTTGGGACTTTGGCGGAATCAGAAAACAAATTAAATGAGTTTGCCTGAAATCGAAATGCTTTGGGCCATTGATCATTTATTGATCGCCGCCGAAGTTGAAAGCAAACTCCCAAGAAAGATGGGGAATTGGCAGAGTCCAAAAAAAAGGGGGGAAAAAAGATCATGGAATCTTTGGGGTTATAAAAAAGAAACACCTTATTTATCATTTAATTGCAAAGTTCTGTATTTGGTTATAAGGAATTTGTGTTTTAGTTTTTGAAGTTTAAATTTAATTAGATTTTTATTTGAGTTTTATTTTGGTTTTTATTGTATTTTAATACAAATTAAAACATTTACATTTAGAATATACTCTTTGGTAGTTTTAATTTCTATTTAAATATTTTTTAAACTTAAAATTTAAACAAATATAATAATATTTCAAGGGAATTATATATTTAAACCATTATATATTTGCATTAACTCGTTTACTTTCTGATCTTCTCATAATGAATTAAATTATTATTATTCAAAGCTAACAACTCGTTTTCTAATAATAATAATTTATAAACACATAAACCCATTGAATAATTACAAAAATATACTTGCTTGATTGAATAGATTCATTAATTATTTAAACCGATTTTTCAACAAAAACATAACCCTTAAAAACCCAACCAAAATACTTATTAAAAAGCTTTTTAAATTCATTAAAAAATGCATTTAATTAGTAAAATTTCTAGGACATCGAAATTGAAACACTTTCGGTAATTTCTCTGTCACTTTCCGATTTGTTTCCTGCTGTTTTTAACATCGTTTCAACTGCCTCTCTTTTTAAATTCCTATATATAAATACTTGTGTAAATATTTACGATCAGTCAAATATAATATATATATAAATGGACAACGATAACGAACGCCATGTGGGTCAGCTGGAAAATATTGTTTTTTTTTTGTTCTTCTCGTTTTCTGACCAGAACAAACACTCTTGTAATTGAGGTACAAAAGTGAAACTCTGGAGATAAACATTTACATTTGATTAAACAACGTTTATTGGCTTTTGTTCGATTTATTTTAATGCTTTACGCGGATTTTGGGGCTTTCGTTTTGTGAGGACAAAAAAAATAAAGGCGAAGAGGAGAAGCCCCACCTCGTTTGGCAGTATCTGTATCTTCTCTGCATCTGTGCATCTCAGTGCATCTTTATCTGTGCGTATTTATTTTGGTTTTACGGCATGTAATTACCCAGGGAAAGAGAGGGACGAGAGAGAGAGAGAGAAAGGGAAAGATTGAGTGAGTATATATATATATTTAGCAGGGGTGTAAGCAGTAGAAATTTTTAAAGGGTTTTCGGTTTTTTTGGGGTTTTTAAAATGTATCTTTATTAATTTTTTTTAACCAATTTTACAATCTAAATTTATACTTGCTTTCTGGGGGTTCTATAAACCCCAAGATGTCCCCTTTAACTCCACCCTTGCATTCTTCAGTTGCCTTTTGCCTTGCGTCTTATCATTATCTCCCCAGTGCGTATTGTGTATTGTGCGCTTTCTGATTGCTCTGCCCCCTTTTAACCTTTTAAGAAAGATATCATTTTTGTAGGCCGTCCCCAAAAAAAGGAAAAAAAAATAACACAGAAACAACAAAAAATTACATGTTTCACTTTCTCTGGCGCCTCCAAAAAAAAAAAAAAACATAACAAGAACGGAAAGGAAAGATAAATGCTTAGACATCGTCTGCTTCTTCTTGGCATTTCTATGGCATTTCGAAATACGTTTTTCGGGTTTTTCGGGGTTTCTGCTTTTGTTTCTTGTTTTTTTTTCGTCCATCAATCAGAGAACATTTCTTTTTCTTCATTTCTTTTGTGGCCTCGCATTGAAAAGGGAAATTTCTTTAGCCCCAATTAAATAAAAAACAAACAGAATCAGGTTATTCCATGGTTTTCCGAGTGCAATTTCGTTTGCAGAATTTATTAATGGATTTTTGCTGGAGTATTTCACAAATTTTGCTTTTTATAAAGCTGATTTCAAAGGAAAAATTGAACAAACTGATGAAATTTTAAGATATTTCCTTAAATAAATTCCTGGAATACATTTCGTTCTGTTCTCTTTTCTTAAATAAATAATTAATTAACCTTTTAACATGCCAGTACAATTTCCCTGTTAAAAACTTTCCACTTGAAGTACTTCCCTTCAAGTTCTTCGTTCTCACAGCAAAGTCTAGGTTTTTTTCTGTGGATAATTTGTACAATTAATTTATTTATTAAAGCTATACTTACGCTTATCGCTGCTGCTTCGCTTTCTGCTCTGGCTGTGCCCGTGGATTTTCTGTATTTATTCATTCAGCATTTCGCTACGCAGTTTACGCGTCTAATTTCGTTGTTGCTTTTGCTTTTTCACACACCCAATTTGTTGTTGTTGTTATATTTTTATTTTCATTTAATTGCACACATAATGGACACAAAAATTAAATGCTATATTTGTATGTGTTTTGTGCGTTTGGAAAAAAACACGCACACAGCCAATTGAGAATTGTATTTATTGTAGCTGCTGTTTTATTATTTATGAACATGAAATTATTCGAGCACTCACTGAAAATGGATTGGCACTTTGAAAGATCAAGGGATTTTTTAATTTATATTTTATTTAATTTTTGGGTAATTTTTGTAATATTTATACGATTTTTTTTGCTATAGGCACATTTATTTATAGGAATTAGATCTCAAGTGTTTTTTATTTTGTAAATTTTAAACTTGAAATGGGCTTTAAATTATTATTTAGGAAGTTTTTTTATAAAGCTTAATTTGTCTGTTTAATTTAATGGAATTTTATTGAGTTTGTATTTTTACAAATCGATTTAAGGTTTCTTTGTATTATTATTTAAGTTTTATTAGCACAAAAACTTTTTATTTATTAATTTTTGATATTTTCTTGAACAAAATATATTTATTTTTAATTTTTTTTTATACGTTTCTTATGCTTAAATTGTTGAATTTTTAAGTTTTTACTTTCTTTTTAGTTGAAATACATTTATTTTTTCGAGTTTTCTTAATTTCTGTCACATGTATCCCCTGGATACGGGCTTGTGTGGGAGTTGGAGGTGGTTTTTGGGAAGCAGAAAACGCTACCGATTCGATACGGAACCGAAAACCCCGAAAAAACACGGCTTTTCGAGCAACGCGTGCACTGACAACGAGGTGCGAGCGGCAAAAACTCGAGAATAAGCAAAGTGCGGCTCAATTTATACGACGAGAGACGCAGACGACAAGAAGATACAGACTGGCGCACACAGACAGAGGCCGAGCCAGCGGCAGCGGCAGATGCAGATACAGATACGAACACAGGCGCGCACTGTATCTCGAAGATACACACGATCGCCCCGGACAGATAACAGCGTGCTGCCGGCGTTGGCGTCGCTGCTCACGCAATGTTAGGCTGCAATTAGAATAGAATATGGTGGGCTCTCTTTCGCTGCTCTCTTTTGCGGGGGTGGTAGCTCTTTGCCGCTGTTATCTCCAACTCGACCTCTCGCGCTGCGCTCTCTCGCTCTCTCTCATTAGCTCTCTTCACCTGCCTCTCTGGCACTCTCTGTGTGTTTTGGTTATAATATTTTTGTTGGTAGCAGCAAAAGTGTAGTAGATTTTTTTGAAATTTATCGTCCCGATGCCAAAAGTATTTGCATACGCTCAATATGCACGACCCACATTATACACACGCGTTGCCCCCATATAAATAAAAACACAGAAAGTACATATTAAACGCCGCCGCAGCCTAGCCTATCGCTCTCGCCCCCCCACACACACTGCCACACACTCACGCACCGCACACACACATACAGTTTCAGATGCTAAGAGTTCCCGCTGCTGCCATCGGCACAGTTCGAAAAACGGACTGAAAACAGCCGAAACTTTTTTCATCGCCCCAACGGCCTCTGTCGCTGCTGCTGCCGCAGTCGCCGCCGGCTTCGCAGCTGTTTGGGGGCTGTTGGAGCTCTGCTAAGCCGCCCGCTATGTTAGGGCCATGTTGCATGGCTGTGTAGCGGCTTGGTTCTGTAAGCTCGCTGTTAACAAAGGCGTACTGAGGAATTTATCAAAGGGTATTTCATTTTCTTCTAAATATAATACTTTTATTTTAGAAACATATCTTCAAACTCAAATAATAATTCAAGTATTTAATAATAAAATAAATTCTTTTGAAATTGTTTAATAAATCAATGTAATCCCTTTAAAATACGCCTCTGCCAAGTGAAATGTGATAAGCAGCCGGGGGCTTGACCTGTCTGTGATTTGATTGATTGATTTTTCTTGTCATTCGACAGCTGTTGCTCCTTGCAGGCTTGTTACATTTGTTAAGGATACTTTGAGGACTTAAAAAGAGTCTAGAAGTTAAAGAAGTAGTTTCTGTACTAATAAAATACATTATAATATAGTTTACTTAGAATTATTTTATTTTTTAGGGTAGCTGCAACCATAGAAAAAATGAAACAAACAAACTACATTTTATATAAAATTATTTTGTGATTGAGGTAAATTTTCAAGCTCAGTCTTATGTGTTTTCAGGAATTTTAAAGAATTACAAAATTATATATGCAATTTTCCTTGGCTATCTTTCTGGTCATCTACATACATATATTATATGCAGATGGTGTATATATCTATCTGTATTCATATGTGCACTGTACATATCAATTACATATTGGGCGCAAGGTCGTCTGGCAGTCTAACTGTCAGATACTTGGATACATTCACGCAAATATAGTATTGAAGTGCTTGTAGAAACACTGGTTAACAAGGAACATAAACAGAAGTAGGAGTTTTTCATGGATTTGGGTAACTTCTTATCAAAATGTCATAACAAATTTAAGTTATTCGACTTTAATTGAGATAATTGTGTAACCTTAGGAATTAGCTTTTAATTGTTTATTACCATATAAGTCTTGAAGTGTAGAGCTTAAATGAATAAAAATATAATCAAAATATGTTTACAAATTTCTAAGTACAATTTAGCAAAAGCGAAGACCTCATTAGCTACCTCGAATTTCTTTTTCGAAGCTTAAGATTTCAACATGGAGAATCTTTTATTCATTTTTAGTGGTTACTAAAATGTTCTTATCTATTTTTATTTAATAAATACTCAATAAATAAATAACTTAAAATATTTAATTTTATATTTTTTATTATGTATTATATAATTTTCCTCAACCAGTGTAATCAAGCAAATTGGAGCATTCAAACTCGTATCTATTGGATATTTTTTTGGCAAGCTCCAAGCGTCTGAATCGATATAGCTTCGTTCGCTATATCGATTCGATTCGATTCGCAATTGCAATTCGCGGTGACTAGAGACGGCTAATTACGTGACATGTTAGACGCGAAAACGAGTTAAACACGCTCCTTCGATTTGTGTAATTAATTGCAGACATCGTTGCAAATGGAGAGCTCAAAATCGAATTCACCTCGAAATGTGCATTGAACTTTTGCGTTGTTGTTGCTGTTTTGACGCCGCCACTGATGAATGTTGTTTTCCCTTTTTTGCAGTTTTTTTTCTGTATTATTTTTTGCTTTTTTTGTAACCAATTCTAGTTGCACTCGGATGCTGATAACCCAAAGATGAACCCGCTGCCTGGTAGGGTGGGTGGCGAGGAAGTGCTGGAAGTAAGAAGATGAAAAAAAAACCAGCTGATGTAAACAAATGGAGGGTAAATAATGACAAAGTCGAAGAAATTCCTAAAAAAAAGTATATATTTGTTATTGTTTGTTGTATTGACAACATCGCTGGGCTTATCGCTTAACCGCTGTCTGATCAAATAAACATATGTACATATTAATAATGTGGTGCATATAGAGTTTTTTTTATGGTATATACAGGGGTGCTTACCTAAAAAGAACTTTACTTTATATTAATATTAAATGGAGTCTTGTAAATAAATGTAGAAAATATATTTTTAGAGATTTTAGGATATGAAATTTTACCTTTTGAAAAACAAAATTACTCTAAAAAGTTTTTAAATTATTATTAAAATTTCCAATAACATTTTCCTATTATACAACATCTTTAGTATACTTCATAACTTTATTAAAATATTTAATTTTAATATATATTCCTCTAAGCTATTTTCAATTCACCATTAAAATAAAATCATTAAAGTTTCTTTAGAAGAAAACTTCATTTTCTGGTTCTTTTAATCATTTCCCCAGGCAGGAAGCTTGAACCATTCACAGTTTGCCTCTAATGTGTGTCAAGTGTGATAAGAAATGCCATTGTAAGTGAGTTATAATATGGGTTCTGAATGGACTCACGCTTGAATACGGTTGGCATTCCTTTTATGAGACATTAAATGCAGCCTCCCTCCCAGCACTCCATCAAGGGGGGTGTGTTTTTGGAGTGCCTGCCATGACTAATTAAGTAACCAAAAAAAAATAAGAAAAGAAGGCGAAAAATAAAGCTGCTCAAATTCTCAGCATTAAAACGTGCCGACAACTTTGTAAAGGCTGCCAAAAATGCGCATTATATATATTTATATTCTCATATATATACGATGTTTGGACTTCCCCTGCAGGGAATTTTAGAGGGTAGATATACTTTCAAGATGAGTTTGTTTAAGTTTAGGAGTTAATATAGGTTAATAATAAGGAAAATAAGAAAAGAAAATTTAATTAAACATTTTAAGAATTTAAAAAGAATATACAAATAAATTCCAATTTAATTTAAACTACATTTTAGAGGAATTTATAGGTTCAGAAATTAAGGCGTGATATTTAAGAACCTAAAAAATAGTGGAAAATTGAAAAGGATTATTTTAAGCACATAAAATTAAGAAAATCTTTATAACCGACTTGGAATTATTTTCTGAAATATTTTGTAATCAATTTATTTAAGGGAAATATAGAAAATTTTGTTAAGAACGTTACCAAAGCTTACATATATTTTCTAAGAGTATCCCGTTGTCCTGCTACTCTAAAAACCCTTCAGAAGCCCCGCACATATCCTTTTCCAAGTAATGCCATATGCATTTTCAATTCTTGGACCCTCTTCTGCCCCGTGTGAATCATGAGCATTAAGCATAAAACCGACATTTAGCTGATTGATCTTAATAAGAATTTCTGCGGCAGGGCGGAGTACGACTGACTGCTAACGGATCGCTGGAGCGACGACGATGAAGACGGGTCAATAACATTTTTCGGAGGCCTCCTCCGGGATTCCATACCGATATCCATGTCCGAGTCGCAATTTGAGGGCGTTGCTGGGCTGCGCCTGCGCAACATAACAAACTTTGTGTTTGTTTCCCTTTGCAAAGGTTTCTTCTTTCATTTTTTAATAACTCAAAATCTCGGGAGTTGGGGGAAATAATATATCTTTTAAGGAGTGAAGGAGTTGGAGTCGGGGTTCCCTTGTCGGAAATTAAATGCTGAATTCGCTGAGTTATGGTTTTGAAGTATCGTTTTTTTTTCCCCCCCAGATCTTACAATATCTTCAAGTAGTATCTCTGAGATTTGCACTTAGTCTCGGGCAGAACGGATGTCTGTGCTCGATTGTTAAATGAAATTTGTCGCCAAAAACCACACAGAATTTGCAAAACAAATTTATTTTCGAACGCAGTTCTGTCAGTATCTGTCTGGGGCTGTTGCATATTTCATATGTTTTGATTCTTGGTGCTATAGCTTTATGTTGATTGTTCCAGCAGATTTATGCGCAAGTGCTTAATCGAGAGGGGGAAAAGAGCTAAAAAACTGTGCCAAAAAATACAATCAGCAAAGGTTTTTGCCGTTCTAAATAAAGTTTCTAAAGAAGTTAAGAGTTCTAGCTAGAAAATGTATCGAAATTACTATAAAAACATGTTCAAAAAATTCTTAAATATTTTACCAGGCACCTTTCTATATTCTTTCTTTCCAAGAATTAATATAAACTCTACTTGGGTGCAAGAGTGACAATTTTTCTGTTGCGCAATTTTTGGTGCTTCTGCTTTCTGCCGTCTAGAAAATAAATTAAATCAAACTGCAAATCAAAATAAAGCAAACCTGATTTTGACGTCTGCAATTCAAATTAAATGCAATTAAACTGAAATTGATAGAACAATTCAGACGGACCCAAATTTGGAGGTCTGCTTTTGAGCTTTTTTCTTTATTTTTTTTTTGGCACTTGACAGCATCTCTTTTCTGTGTTCTTGCCACATCCTTCGAGGGTCTCAGGTTTCGCCTATTTAAATTCTAACCATTTAAGGACCTTTTTGCGAGTTTCGTCTGGCTTCGCCTGTCTGCTCCCTGTCTGCCTTTTATTTGTGGTCCCTTTGTGGATTCCCTTTTTTTTTTGTTATTTGCTTTTTGGGTTAGACGTTAGTCAAGTTTTGCCCTTTTTTTGTATGTTGTTTGGGTTAGTCTGCCGAATTTCGGCCTTTGTTTTGATTTCGCATTTTGATATCATTTTTCGCATGCGCCAGAGGGGGTTGAGAGGGGGGCTTCTAAGCTGTGTTCTACTTGTGTTGATGTTAGAGTCATTAGAGGTGCTTAGGAAATTATGTAATAAAATTATATGACAATAGAAGATAATTTGTAAAATGTATTAATTATTAAGAATAATAGAAATATTAAAATAAAATTACATAACATTTAAGTTATTAGTTTGCAAGCATTTTTTAACAGTACAGTTTTGCCATTTAAGGTTTATTAGAAATTATAAAACTAAACTTTAGTTTAATAATATAGAAAACCGTGGAAAATATAATAATTTCAACAGGAAAAATATGAAATCTTTCTTATTAATCGTTAAATCTTTCAAACAAAAGGCTACTCTCTAATTCTTTAATATTTAACATCTTTAACATTTTATTAAAATTGTTGTAACTATTTAATATTAAATTAATATGTTTTAAAATATATTTTTGATGCTGGAATATTTAAAATAAACTTAAAATTCAAAACAAAAAAATGTGAAAGGTTTATTTAACGTTCTCTATTGCCTATTTGTGTATCTACATATTTAAGTACTCTAAAATTCAGAACAACTTCAATGAAAACGATATTATTATATAAACTTTTGTGTTAATATTTTAATAATCGTTTAAAAAATATTATTATTTGTCTATCTTTAGCTTTTATTATCACATCTCTAACAAAAATATGCTTGGTTGTTGGTTTTTTTGTACCATTCATCTCTTTCTCAGCATATATCTTTTCCTCTCTAGCTTTCAATCTCAATCTTTTGGCTGCCGAAAAAAAGTAGCCAGACATCTGTATCTGTATCTGTATCTGTGTGTGTGTGTTTGAGTATCTGAATCTGCCGTCTGGACTTTTATTGTACAGCCGACCTTGAATTTATGGAAATTGCATAAGTGGGAACAACTTTGTCATATTAAGAGAAATATATATATACAAATATACACACTCGCCCGAATAATAACCAGGGACAAACGATAAAGCAGAGACCTTGACATTGTGCTGAAGGACTCAAAATAAAGGGAAAAAGGGAAGTGTTAATTTATTATTATTCAGGATATAATAAAACAATTAATCTACCGAACCCTGTTCCAAAATGCACTTCCTGAAGCTGTTATTTACGGGATTCCTTAAACTTGGCATAAGCCAAAGCTCGCGTATCTCAAATCCCCGCCAGTCAAGAAAACAAATAATGATCAACCTTCTCCTGCTGCATAATACCTTTGCATATCCACGGGCATATCGATAACCCTTATCAAGTCTGCGGCAGCGCTGGGCCCAAAAATACAAATTATGCTTCAGCCAAAAAGGAAATCCAAAGGAAAATGTATTAAATGAAATCGATTTGGAAATACCCTGCATTACGAAGTAATAATAAGTAGAAGTAAAATAAAGCCAGCAGGGAATGTGACAGAAATTGCTTTAAATTTAATAATAATTTAAATTATAGGCACCCCTAAAACCATTAAATTAAATTAGTAAAATAATAGCATCTGTAAATAATAAATATGATAATAATAAAACTTATTTTTAAGGAAGCTTGGCATTTAATTTGATATCCTTAGAGGTTTTTAAGGTACCCCTACATTGTATATGAGTGTATAGATCTGATTTTTAAGGGGAACAAATAACAAAAACATCTTAAAAATATAAAGAAATTTATACTTATTTTAGCAGGAGTCCTTAAAAAATGTCTAAACATTATCCTGTAAAAAACAAAATTCTTTCTACAATCTCAAGACCAGTTTTATAATATTGTAATTCAAATACCCTTTCTAAATCCAGGGTATATCGTATTTAAATCCCTGATAATGCCACCAATGTGTGTTTAAGCATTCTTCACCTCCGGGGAAGTGGGCGTGGCACTTTTAAGTCCACCAAAAAACAACCAAGATGAGAACACACAGACACAAAGTTGGGCTACAAAATTTAAGCCCCTTCAAATTGCAGTAATTTTAGTTTTTTTCGGATAAACTTGGCCGCTTTTATTAGTTTAAAAAATTACTGAAATTAGTAAAAGGGCATCCGGTTTCCAAAAAAAAAGGTAAAAGTGGTTTCTTTTTTCACTTTCAATATGATTTTCAGGACACTGGAAACTACCTTTAATTCCTATGAAATTAGATATAAAAAATAGGTTCTTTGCTTAGCTTATTTCGATTTTAAAAAATATTAAAAAAATACTTCAGTTCAAAATATATATTTTAGAACGATTACCTGGTTGTTTACATCATTCAAAAAGCTAAAATTAGTAATAAAAGTAAATCGATTGTACTTAAAAGTTACTCTGCAAAATTCTCTTTAGAAATGATGAAACGCCTTAGGCTGTCCGCCGATGGACTGGCTCGGATGCAGAGTGAGTTGACCCAAATGCGAGGAGCCCTCGATATGCACCGGAGGCAGCATCAGAACCATACTTTCCCGCATCACCCGTCAATCTCGGAGTTCTCTAGCTCAATGATCAGCAGCACCGCGGTGAAGCCTCTGCCCCACCGCTACCCAGAGATGGTGCCACAGCTTACGCCACGGAAAACGATTAACACCGATATGCAGAACCTAGCCGACATAATCCTGCATCAGGCTCATCGCATCGAGAAGCAGCAGCGGGAGCTGCACTGCCTCAAACTCCACTACGAACGCCAGGTGTCCACCATCAAGAGCAATGCCATGATGCTGGAGCAGCAGTTGACGAAGCTGCAAGGCAATGTCAACAGGAGCAAGGCCCTGCATATGGGCAAACACTTTAAGGAGATCGCTGGTGCCGTGGATAACCTACAGAAATGTGGACTTGATCTCTCCAAGCCGCAAACCATTTCCAATCATTTGCTAACCAAGCTACTTACCAGCAAAACCAATCAGGAACATTAGGGAAGGGATAGTTAAACCGATCAGGAAAACTAGGAGAGAGATAAAGATAAATTAGATCTTTATCTCTTTCCTAGTTTTCCTGATAAGGCGTGAAAGAGCAAGCTCTTTTGGCAAACCCTTAACAAAATTATTTATCTGCAAATCAACTTAAAACTTGTAATCGTAGTAACTTTCGGGAAACCCCTCAAAGATATCTAATTGTTTCCTAGCCTGTACCATACACAATTTTTTCCTAAATCCGAGCATTACAAAATTCTAAAAGATTTGTTAAAACAAAAGAGCACACCAAAAGATGCCCTACCAAGAGCGTACCAAGGCCTGGCTGGAGCACGAGCTGTGTTCCCTACGCCGTGAAGTGGCTCAACTGCGCTCCAAGAAAGACCAGCGTCGTCGGAAGCAGAGGGATCAGGCTGTCCAACAGGCGACACTCGAGCAAGAAATACATTATCTGCAGACCGAAGTGGAGACCCTACGGCTCAAGTGTAAGGTTCGGGAGTGCGGCGGAACGGAGAGCAACACCAAGCTGAACGAGCATCTACAGAAGATGGACGTACATGTGGCCAAGCAGGAGCGTTACATTAGCTTCCTCGAGAATCAGATAAATCACACCCGCAACAAGTACGAGAAGAGGATGACCAATGTCCATTTGAGCGCCGATCAGTTGGAGGAGAAGCTGCAATATGTGCGCTGCGAGATGAACACCATTAAGAAGCAGGCCAGCGAGATGGATCAGCTAAACAGGCGCCTAGTCTGCCTCACTAACAAGGTGGAGCGACGGGACAAGCTAATCGCCCACTACGAGTCCCAGCAGACGGATTTTATGCGATTAATTGCGGATCTCATGAAGCAGATCGAGCGGCAGGGTGGTGCTGCTGGTGACAATGTGAGTGCCGAAAAGAAGGCCAAGACCATCTACGGCTGCAAAGATTTCACCAATGAGCTGCCTTCCCCAGTCTGTGATCCCCAGTCAAAGCAAGTCTCCTACTTTTCCAGCCTGGCAACGGCGCTGAGAATGAAATTGGAGGTCTAATGTTATAGTATCGCTCTTTATATTGTATATTCAAGAAGTCAAGAATAAGGATGCTCGGGAATGTCTTCAGATGTCCAAATTAATTGGTCTTTGTAAATTGTATAATTGTATAGTGAAAATTGTAAAGAAAATCATAAATTTATTGTATCGAAAAGTTAAGCTAAAGTTTCTTATGTAAAAACGGTTGTCAATCAATGGAAAGCGGAACTTCAGTCAGCAGTTCCATGGTCGGTGGAGTTCTTGGAATTCGCCGCTGTGCAAGTTCATTGACAAGCGGACTGGAGACTGGCTATGCATTCAGCAGTAAAGAGTTTCCCTTGGGGTTAATGGTCTGGCGCTCAGAATTGGGAATTGTATAATGGTTGGGGTTTATTTTGGAGTTACTGAAGAGTTCTTTACTTGGAAAATAACTTTTCAAGTCAGGGATTTGTTTTGATTAATATAAATATATGTTTTCAGCTGAGATAAACATAATTTGTGTATAAAATACAAACTTAACGTAGATCTTTGACAATTTTTGGCTACTTAACTGACTCATCAATCCCAATTGCAAGTTTCCAATGATAATACAATGAAAGGGTTATCTATAAATGCATACTGCCAGGTCTTCTATAGCTGTCTAGCCCTGTAGGCTAGTCACGTTCTGCTGGGCGTTCATTCTAATGCAATATTTCTCTATAAGGGCACGTACCGTTCGTATTGCATAAATATATAGCAAATGAGTCAATGCAGAGGGACGGGACCCGCAGATACAGTGCGTTGTCTATTGAATTCTAATGCTGCACCAGGAAGTGCGTGCAGACAGCGCCAGCGGTCAATTGGAATCGTTTGTGGATAGCAAATTGAGATTGATTGGCTATATCGGCCAAAAGTTCAGCTCTAGCTACTACTGCAGCCACTTATTTCAAGTATCTGTGCAGGCCAATCTTATCTGGAGAACAAGAAGGGGTTCCAAAGTGAATCACACACTTTGCTTATGATGAAATTAACCATTTCTGGGATCGATTTTTAGCAGGTTCCATGGCTAACCAGTTTCTAAGGCGTTTTCGGGTGGTGGAGCTACGCATATTAACACGCTGCCAGCACAAGCGAACGACCCTGAACCGAGTAAGTACCCAAAATATTACGTGACGTCACTGCGGGGGTGAACTTCTCCTTCGCCACCAACTGAAAACTGAAAACAGAGGCGGGGAGTTCGCTTGAAGTTATTATTATTATTATTAGTCCTTAGCTAAACGGCGTACATTACATTATTACATAAATTAAACACTAACTCGAGGGGGGCCAGCTATAAATCCATGCGTTTACGTTCCAGAGAAGCTGCGAAAATTGTTTTTCAACAGCAGAACTATGAAGAAAATGCCCACGGCAATGGACAGGAGCTGAACGTTGATCACCTTCGAGTCGACCAGGGCCTGCAGCATGTTGTAGATACTCTCGCTGCGCACTTCGTTGCTGCAGCAGTCCATGAAATAGTGAAAATTGTTTAATTTATAAACTTTTTTGTAGGAGCAATTTGTTTTGTTTGCGAACAGCTGTGAAAAAAGTGGGACTGTCGGGTTTTCAACGTTTCTGGCCAAAAAGGCATGGTCCCACTGACGGGGACTTGCATTTTTCATATTTCTTGATTTTCTGGCTTTATAATTTAATTAAAAAGTTTTCAAACAGGTGCTTAGAGGGGAGTTACAGGTAATTTGTTTATTGTCCCTTGAGTAATGCTGAAAATCAAAGAGAAAACCGCGAAAAAAAGCAATCTGCCTCCTCAGTTGGCAACGCGGCATAAACCTTAATTCTGAATGGTTGACAACGCGCCACAGACAGCTGTTTGCCAATAATAACAAATTTAAAATTAAATAAATCTACTTGAAATAAACGTATATAGCTGTTTTTGTTTAATATTTTATATTCGACATGGTCCTCCGCACAATCACAATACCATTCAATTTCGCTGCATCGCAACCGAAACACACAACTCGCTTGAACTGTGGGTCTAGTTTTATTAATTATTTTAACATAACTATTTGCTATTTTTGGGGCGATTATTCGTCGTTCTCAAAGTCAGCGGGGTTCTTGCGCGCCAGGGCATGGTGCTTGCGCTCGGTCAGATCGTAGATCAGGTAACCCACGATGAAGGCTGCAAATGGAAACCAGATTGTTACAATCAAAATCCAAAATCGGGGGCTATTCAGAGGATACTCACGGGGCGCCACAATGAAGACGTTGGAGCGGAAGCGACGGATCATGTTGGGCACACCGTTGCTGATGGCTCCGGCGAAGGCGCGCTGCTCGAAGGGCGACAGCTTGTAGGTGACGATGCCGTGCACCTTGGCCAGGTTGCCGAAGTGGGCTCCATTCAGGATCGAGGACAGACGCATGGTTCAAGCTGCAAGGAAGTGTAAGCGGTACAGGATTAGCAGCTGCAGAGGAAGTGGACCAGGATCTGGATGAAGACGCAGATCGTTATTATAAACATTATGACGGGCACTGCACTGCTCTGCCAGCTGCTGGGTTATGTAATTTTCGCACTGCTCCGCGTTTGGTGGCGGCCAAGAACGTCTGGCGCTGGGCGCGATCGCTGCACTTTTGGCAGGCCATAATTGTGCATATTTTTAGAGCCCAGCACCTGTCATTGCGGGGAATTATGATGCCAAATTTTACCTTGGAAATTGACTTTTTTTTCGTAGCAAAAATTCTTGTCGTCGTCTTGAGCGGTGTGACCGTAGTGGGGGTGATGGGAAATGCCAGCGAAACAAGGCTGAGGGAAATGATTGGTTTGCCAGTGCTTATCGCGGACTCAAACCAATAAGGGAATTTTTAAAAGGAAATTATAGCAATTTGAATTTATGACATTTTTATGGGAGGGAAAATAAAAGTCTAGAAAATGAAGTTTTCCAAGCAATTGCAAACTTTAAACATAAATCAATTTTTTAATCATCTTACACTTACATCTCTCTGGAAAATATTTTGTGGTTTCCTTGAATTTGATGTTGAGTAATATGCTTTTAGCTCAAATTAACAAATGACTTGATTTTAAAATGTAAAAACAAAGTCCTTGCCTACTCCTTTTCTTAACCAAATTTTTAATGAAGAAAATAAATTGTTATTTTTATTCTCAAATCGCTGGCTAAAAATATTAAATAAGAATTCATATTTTTTCTCACTTTTATATAAAAAATTATACCTTTTAATCGTATCAAACGCAATGCCATTAAATTTATAAACATTTCTTTCGATTATAATTTCTTTTTCAGAGTTTATTTAATGATCAACATTTTGTACAGCTATGAGATGATGCATCTTACAATTTAATAAATATTTGCGTATAAAAAGGACTACACAAATGGACAAGATTTCACAATAATGGCAACAACAATACGTCGTCTTCGGTTCGATTTACAATACGTAGACAAAGGTCCAATACAAGGCGTTGAAGGCCAGAAACATGGCCGGAAACAGGAAACGCGAACGCCGATCAATCCACATGGCAATCTCCTGCGGCGTCATGGTGGTGAATGTGGGCGGCGCCTCCTTTTTATCCTTGTCCATGTCCACAATATGATCGTTGCTCGTCGTGCGCTCACTGCAAATGGACACTGTGTCGGCGCATTCGGTTTTGATGATGGGTAAATTGGGCTGCGCAAGGGAATTATTAATTATTTTATATATTTAAGAGTTAATTTTGATACTTACATGGACAGTTAGGTAATTGTTGAAGCCCTGATTCACATTCCCATTGCCATTGCGTACACTCTCCGTGCTGGATACGATGTTGTCCAGACTGGAGCAGGATCTGGCCCTGGAATCGTTGCTTAGACTTCCGCCAATTTGTCTTCGTGCCGGTCTGGGGGTCAGGGTGGATTTGATAATGTACTTGCTGTTGACCTTCTTCAGTTCGATGTTCTCCTTGCGACGCCAAATCGTATTGACAAAGGCAAACTCCACCAGGCTGCCGAAGATGAAGAAGGTGCAGCCCAGGAACCACACCTCCGACACCTTAATGTAGCTCACCTTGGGCAGGGTTTTGCTTTGGGAAGAGGATAGAGTGATGAACGACAACATGGTGCTGGTTCCTAAATGGAAATTAAAACCGAATTAATAATAAATATTAAAGAAACTCCTTCAAGAAGGCTTACCCAGCATAATTCGCGGCGGAGAGGCATCAGCCTGTAGCCAAAAGGACACCCAAGATATGGCCACAATCATCATGGAGGGCAGATAGTAGTCCAACAGATAGAAGCCAATCTCGCGCTTTAGATTCACCGTAAAGGTCAAGGAACTGTAGTTGCCCACTAAGGATACATCGAAGGGTTCTTAATATATCCTTAAATAAATATTATAAAATTCTTTTACCGAAAGCTCCATGGCGCAGGTTTAAGATATCCGCCTTGACCACCGATTCGTTGTGATAGAAGGTGCCCATGTTGTACTCGGTAAGTCGCATATCCGGATCGAAGGAGATGGGTGAATTTTCCTCCCACTCCAGCACCAAATCGGAGGTGTTGTACATCCCTAGAAGTGATAAATTAATCCCTTGCTTTCTCTAATCCCTCAAAAGATGAACTTACAACTCTCCAGAACCGTATGGCAGAACTGCTGATCGAAGGGGAACTTCTTGAAGTCCATCCAACAGTACAGAGTGGCCTCCATCCGTGTGGAGATAATCACAGTGCCGTCGGGTGCCAGTGAGGTGAGGACATCCTTCTCATCGGTGCCCAGAATGCTGGAGTCGCGTTCATTGGCAAAGAAGATGTGCGGCAGCCACAGCCGTTCGCTGAGATGCTTCTGGCCCAAAATGGGATCGGTCCTTTGGGCCTGGATGAGCTTGTAGGCCAGACGCTTGTCCTGAAAGCGCAGCTGTAGCAAAGCATGCATCTTGAACTGCAGCAGATCGGAGTTGAGATTCTGCAGGAAGTAAACGTAGATCCTGGTATTAACCACAGTGGGCAGGCGTGCCGCTGTCACAGGATCGTATTCTATGGCAAGGAAAATAGGTTAAGGATATATATTTCCTATAGAGAGAGGTATAGTCTGCTTACCTATGGGTCGCTCAAGGCGATCGTAGCGGCAGACATGGGTTAAGCGCTGAATGAGCTGCGTCTGCTGAAGGTTCTCTGCATTGGACAACGATGGACAGTCCTCGTCCTCTTCTGTGGTGTTGGTGGCACTGAAATTATTATTATTAAATTATATATAAATTTAAGAAAATTTGGTATAGAAATATTAAATGCTCCATAGTATAATCATCCTTTAAAACTGTTCAATATAAAACAATAATTTCTAGTAATTCCTTAAGGTGTTATGTTAAGAACTCATTAAAAATGCCTCCCAAGACCCATATTTATTTTTTGTTTGCAGGTAACTGGGCAGCTCGAGCACCTGAGCAGCTGTGCAAGCTAATTTGCTGCTACCTTAAATCATCAAATAAGAAAATAAATGGCTAAATAAAATATAAATATTGAGAAAATAGTATGCCTCTTTGCTTATGGCGCTTGCCAATTATTTTTATTTAACTTGCATTTTTAACTTTGTTATTTTTAGATTATTTGCTAATTATTATTGTTTTTTTCTTTGCTTGCGCAATGCCCACAATTGAGAGTTGATCTGCGCTCATCCACAACAGGAAACTAATTATAAAGCTATTGATATAGCGCCACGATCTTGAACCTATTCGATAAGAAGTAGGCTTCGACCTTTTTTTTGCGCACTTCAAAGACCCAAATGCCGACTGTAAATAATTTTTCGCTGCGCATTCGGGAAAATTCTTAATTAAAATTCCTAATCTCAGGTCGCCTGAGGATTTGGTACGAGATATATCAGAGGCTTTGCGGGGAATTCCATTCGCAAAGAATTATTTATATAGAAGTTCGAAATTTTCCCAGGGCCAGGAAATGTTTATAAACAAAGTTACAACAACTTTTAAAGTCATGCGTAACTCGTTTTCCCTTATCTGAGGTACGTACTCCATGTAAACATTTTTCTCTTGAACATCGTAAGACTTCATTTCCATTATCAGACAGCATTGTTCAAGTGTCGTTATCATAGAATCTGTGGTAATACTCAAGTGGGTTTCTACTATATATTTTTTCATCTTTTTTTTGGGAAATTTACTTGGTGTTCTTATTGCCAAAGAAAAAATAAAACCAAAAAACCTTTAAGCTAAATATAGAAGTAGAGTTCTGGCAGACACGACGACTTTTTAATCAGAGAAAGAAACACAAGAATTTGAATGAGTTATCTGAAGTTTTCGTGGCTGCTGGGATTTCCCCTTTAGAAATCAGCTAAAAACTCACCCAAAAGTGACTCCTAGGCTCCAACTGAAGATCAGCATAATCCACAGAACTTGTCTCAGGCTTTGATGATCCATATTTGATGTTATTTTGTATTTTATTTTCTTTTATATTTTATATTTAAACAAGAGTTGTTGGTTTTTACAACTGATTTCTGTCGTGGTCGCTGGCTAAATGATTCAATTCCGATGACTTGTCAAATTATATGCTCATGTTTCACACGATCTCCTCGCACTCGGGACTCACATTCACTTCACACATTCACTTGGCAATTAATGCAAATCCAGCGCGACCGTTGATTTTTATTCGATTTGTAGTTTTGCGAATTTTCCTAACTGCTTTGGTGGAGGACGAGCGATTGGCTGCTCCGTTCACCGTCTCCGGTCGTCGGCGGTTTGAGATCGCGCCGGGTTTGCGCCCCCCAGAAATACCCGCAAGATGCCAGTCCCAGTCCGCTCCGGTGCCGAACAGCACTGATTCTACAACGATCTAGCCCTCGGCTCTGTCTCCGATCTCAGCGTTGGTTATTTCGCTTTTTTGTCAACTGTCGTTTTCGGCTACTGATAAGGCAATAAGGTAATAGTATTTTGGTAACAGCTCTCGGGGCTCCACTCCGCGCACTCCCACTCGACGACGATGGGGGTAGTAGTAGCAGCAGCACCTGCTGGCGGCTGGTCAAGAGCTGGAAGGCAATAGCGCAGGGTCGATTGGGGATCGCCTCACTTATAAGCGTTCTATAGACCATATACTAGATACACGATCACCCGCGTGCGTTTTGCCACTGCGAGAAATGGATGTATAAAGCGGGATATTTATTAGATTTTCTTAGTATTTTTTGTTTTGTAATAATTTTAAATTTAAATTAAATTAATTATATAAATTGTAAAGCAGCAAAAAGAAAGCGATCTAACTCCAAGAAGTTGCAATTTAGGATCAGGAAATCAAATATAAAATCAATCATAACATAACCAAAAATTGATTAATTTTATTTCGGAAAGCTTTTCCGTGTTAGTTTTTTCAAGGTTTATAAATCTGCATTTAAATTAAAAACATTTAAAACTATATAATTTTTTTGAATTTTTCACAATTTTGACGATGTTACCCCTTATAAAAATTTGACAAAAATCTTAAAATTTTATTTGAACCCAGACATGTCTAAATCGAATCAGCTGTCGATGCTGATTAAAAATATATATGATTTATGGGGTCGGAAATGATTCTGTCAATGCGTAGCAAGCTTCTAACTAAAATTATAATGCCCTGAAGGGTATAAAAAAAGGCAAAAAACCTCTTTAAAAAATATTTAGAAAATATTTTAGCTGAAATCTTAGACTCCCAATAAACTCATATTTAATAAGAAAAATAGCTATATATTATTAATATATATTTAGATAAATTATCTTTAGCTTAATAATACATTTAATATATATTTTTACATTTGAAAAGTTCAAAAACAAAGAAACAATTGTTTCCAGCACTAATTTTCAGTCTCTTTAAAATTTTTTTTTTCATTAATTAACTGAACTATAAACTAATATTTAGCCATAATTTTGTAAAATATAAATACTTGGCTTAATGCTCTCTTTAAAAAAATAAAAATATATGATTTATATATCCATAAAATCAATAGATTATATATCTATAAAACAATTTTAAACATTTTATGTATTTTTGTAGACAAAAACTATTTTAAATGTTTTTTTATATACAAAAACTTTTTTAAATGTTTTTTTGTATACAGAAATAAATAAATCACCTAGCTTTTGTTTAGCTTTATTTATACATTTGTTATATACATATGACATTTAAGCTAAATTATATTTCAATTTAATAATTTTTATATACTTTAAGAGTTTTTATACTTTTAATTCTTTTTTCGCTGTGCACAAATCGGAAGCATCGCAGTTGCGTCTGTTAGCAAACCGGTATCTCCATCTCATATTGGAAAATGCACCGAATCAGAATAAATAATCGTAACATTTATAAAGGCATTACATTTTTTTCTATCTTATAACGCGGCACATGGACATTAGCATACCGCAGAGCAGTATGTGTGCAGTGATCAGTGATCAGTGGTGATCAGCAAGTGGTCTCTCCACCGAGCATATGACTGCCTGTTTGCCCAAGTGTCTAATGGCACCCTCACCCTGCACCCGCACCCGCACACACTTCTAATTAAGTTTGTAATGCAATGTTTGCGCACGCTCTCACCTTGTTTGGATTTCCCTCCACTCCATCCCCAGATGATCGACACCCAGGGGGTTCCGCTTCCAATCCCAGTTCAACAAACCCCATTCGCTTGTCCCCAAACAACTATTTAATTCTTATCAGACGAACTGCGAACGGCGATCCTCCTGGTTGAACGATCGGGCCAAGGGATTATGCTCAGAGGTCGGTTGTATCGGAATCCCAAAGCTCCACTCCCAGATAATACTATAATGATAATAATAATGAGCTGGCGAACGTGACACAGAATTAAAAGTGTGACAATAATTGAATATATGACAAATGGCCAATAGCGGTATGAGTTAATAACGTTTTGTCAAACACAATTAGTTGGCCAAGTCGGACGGTAGCTTGAAATTTGAGTGGATCTGAGCTTAAGGCTTGTTATGATTGAATGACTTATACGGGGAGATATAACTATAGACGAGGCATTTTTGAGTGGAAATCACGAGTTAGTATATGCATTTTTTATTTCATTCGTTGACTGAATGCTCATCTCATGAAAAATGATTTAATTTATGAGCAAATTCTACTTGTACTTATTATGTGTTTAGTAATGTGTATATTATGAGGTTTAACTAGGAAAACTGTGGGAAATTAACTTTGTGCTGAGAAACATATACATATTTATGCTGTAGTTCATAAAATAAAGCATTAAAAAGTTGCTTTTTCATAAGTTTTCTTTTACATTTATTTATCTCTTAGATGTGGAAAAAGGACATCAAGTTTTAAGTTGGTTAATTTGTAAACAAAAGAGGAGGATTTAATGGTTAAGAAACAATTAATATTTATGCTAAAAATATAGATTAATTAATACATTGATTCATTTTATATCCACCTATCCCTTCCTCTAGGTTCTGTTTAAAAAAAAAAGGCCTCAGAAAGGAATACAAATATTTATTAAAAAGATGAAATTTAAAATAATCTTTGATTTTTAATATTCTCTAATTTCCCTAGTTCAACAAAGTTTAGATTTAAAAACTTAAAAAATATGTTTATCTTAATAAAGCTGTAAACAGTATTCCCTGGGCTCTGCCTGCGTCAATTCCCTAGCCTTTTCTCAATTTCTCACCTCTTATCGGCTTTGTGGGGTTATTTTTGGGAACTTTAATTAAATGAATTGCTCTCGTGGCTGAGCATATTTGATCTGTGAATATTTAACAAGAAGAAGGCTTATTTAATTATTTCTTCGCATTGCCAAGGCAAACAACAAGCACTTGTGCTGAGTTCTATTATTTAGGTGGGCAGCCAGGAGCAGCAGCACCAGCGGATCGCTTATCGCGCTGCCGCTTGAGTGGGTGTTTACCAGAGTCATTGCCATGGCCCCTCGGCTCGTCCCCCGATCATGGCCTGATCCGGCATAGGAGGTGTTGCTTACCCGTGGCCCGTTTAGAGGTTATATTGTCTTATTTGCACCGATTTTATGGGTCGCCGCCAACGGTTAACAGCAATGTGATTTCATGTTTGCCCACAAATATTGAACCATTCGTAATGCGTAATCTTTGAGGTCCTGGTTAGCACGTGAAAGGCTTCGTTCGTTCGAAGGTCTTGGGATCTTTTGCATTTATCTCACCACCAGATGAGATGAGTCACCCACAATGGCTCCGGAGGAGCTAGAGCTGCAGCGTAGGTGGCAAGTTCTTTATCTCTGGACAACATCTGGCAGGCAGTAGACAGTTGCTTGTGTTTGGATCGTCACAGTCCACGGAAAACAAGCGAAAAAGTTTAATTAATTAAAACAAAAAAAAATAACAATATGGCGCTGGGCTATGCAAATAGAAGTGAGCAAATATCGCAGATGGAATTGCAAATAATCGAAATTAAAAACGTGTACGGTTGTAGTATTATTATTGCGCTAGATAATCGCTCCGTTCGAGGAGTCTCAAGTGGGTGCCGTCTAAATTTAAAGCGATGACAGACGAACGAACTGGGATGGCCCCTGGGTCTATCTTTTCGGTCTTTTGTGCTGCCTTCTTGGCCGCATTTTTAATAATATTTGTCCAGGCCAGCACTAAATTCTTATCAGTTTTGTTTCGGAGGAGGCGTACGTTCGCCTTCAGTGACGTCTTTCGGCTTTTCGTATTTGCTTCTGCCCGCCGAGCGTCCTAATATAATATGTTTAATATTTGCTCTTGCCACCGGGGCGTATGCGTAACGTGCAGTTAGCTTTTCTGTTTTATAGAGAAATCGTAGCGGAAGCTGCTGTAAAATGTCAGTTAGCTGAGTCAGTAAACGACGCTGGCAGAGATCGGCGGCGGCTTTATCGCCAATCTGAGCGACGTGTTGAACAAGAGTCTGCCATCTTACCTATAGTAATTGCCAATCTTGAACATCGACATTGTTTACGGCAATAATTTCATGTTATCAGCCAAGAATAAAGACGATGCCACATGTAGGTTGCTACAGATTGAATTTTAATATCGAATTTTGATATAGGAAGAACATAAAAAGGGTTTATGATTATTTATCAAATATATAATATATTTTATTAGATGGTAAATATTAAATAATATTTCTTATAATCATAAAAGTAAGTTTCTTAATTGAAAATAAAATAAATTATCACTCTTGAATGAGTTTTTTGCCTAAAAATAATATTTTATCAATCACAATAAGCATAAATTTAGAGAATTAATTAGTAAAATGAACATAAAATTCTTGATCAACTTCTTTAAACATTTTCAGTTTCCTTTCTTCATAAAATAATACCTAAAACACCTCATTCACGTGCTGCAAATATACCCATCATCGTGACAGACTTTTCCGCTTTGTTTTGCCAGCCAAAATAAAAGATCTGAGCAAGATCTCAACTGGAACAAAAAACTTGGAGTCGTAGTGTGATAATAAATCAGTTTCCCGCTTTTTTTCGGACTCATTTGGGGATGTTCTATGACAGGGGGCTTACGTGGACAAGAAAAGATTTAAATAAATTAAGTCACTCTGCTTGCCAAGCAAAAAAAGGAAGATCACTCCTATATATATTAGGGAAAAATTCAAAATAATTATAATAACAAGACTCCAAAGCGTTTCAACTAGACAGGGAAAGTAATGACTCACAAAACAATTCGGTTTATCATGAAACAAAAATTTTATTAAAATTATAAAAATACAATTGATAAGGCAAATTGAGGGACAAATGAATTCAATTATTTTTATTGTAGATGTGGGTTTAATTATAAACCAATGTATTTATTTATAAATATACAAAGGGATTTATCAAGCAAATATAATATAATTTCCCAATAAATTTAAAATTGATTTAAAGACACAAAGTGAGTAATTTTATCTAAGCAAATTATACAGATTGTACTATAACTTAGATTTTCTACATATTAATTATGAGGTGCTATAAATATATATAAGTAAACTTGATCTGTAATTATTTTTCCCTGTGCACACAAATTGATGTATTGACGTTTACCACCTACATTTGTTTATTTAGCTTTTTACAAACTGGAAGTTCCAGTTCGATGCGTCTCAGTACACAGAAAATCTTGAGTCACAGATCAGAGAAATATTAAACAATCTAGATATTAATCAATAAGTTTACTATAAAGAGCAGTCTTCACGAAAGAGCAAAAGAAAGCTGGTCAGAAATACTTCGCCAGAGTTTTCTTTTGGGCAACTTCCACTCGGGCGTATACTTGATTTTATGAATGGCATTTTTTAGATGAAATCAGATTTTTCCTAGCATTCTGGACATAAGGACACAGTCCTGTTTGGATCCCATTGTACAGGTTCTCTGTCACCCAGTAAAACGTTTTTACAAAATATTTTCTTTGTTTTATACTTAGTTTGATATTAAACATAATTAAATAGTTTACTTTCTGGCTTTCCAGATTTAAATTAATTATTTTTATGGCGGTTAGTGGTGATACATGATTACAAAAGCACAGCGATAGACAGTAAAAATCGAGTGTGCACTGAAAAAGCTATTGCGATAGCTCCGATCGGGAACAGGGCTGCTATATTACCGGCTTTGGCCTATAGAAAGTCATGGCTAAAACGTTTGGCGCAATTTAAACTTTTTTTGAATCAAAATCTTGATTTCAACAAGGTTTGTTAGTAATTATCCAGTGAACTTTGACTCTTTAGTTGGATATTTCTGAACGTTGCACTAGAAACCATCAAGTTCGTTGCCTAAGTCTTTTGTTTTTTATTTTATTTTATTTTATATTTAGTTTTTATTATTATAAATTTGTTTAGTGATGTTCTGGACAAAAATTTTGTTTGTAATATTCATTTTTTAATTATTAAAAATTAAAAAACTATATATATAATTTTGGCTAGATGGCTAGTTCGATCCTCCTGTTTATGCAGATAAAGAATATATAAGGTTTATGGGGTCGGAAAGACTCATTTACTTGTGAAACATATTTTAAAACAATATTTTGAAAGGGTCCTAAGAACGAAAACGCCATCAAGCGGCCACAGTTTGAACTACAACTTGTGGGCGAGACGAAACGGAGGGAAAGAGCGCGTTGGATTTGCTCATTCTACGCCTTTCCCTCACTTTCCTCTCGCCCACAAGCTGTAGTTCAAACTGCGGCCGCTTGATGGCGTTTTCGTTCTTACGAACCATTTACAATTTTTCGATTTATAATTTGCGTTCTTGTTATATTCCAAAGTTCTTTTAAATCTAACAAAATCCATATTTGTGTTGATTCTTAAGAAGTAATTGTTAAAAATAAATACTAGTCAGTTAAATGTCATGGAAAATGTTGCTAAAAGGAAAGAAAATAATGCAGCGCCCTGCTATTGGTAATTTCCCCTTAAAAGATCATTTGGTAAAGTCCTTCTTCGAGCAACAGATTTTCCCTGCACACTTCACAATTTCCTTTGTGGTCGCTGGCCGTCAGCAGATGTTTTTCCCTCGCCCCCCTCCCTCTCTTCGAGTTTTCCCGAAAAACGGTTAGCAGCAGCAACCTCAGCCTTTTCAGCCATTCACCTTGGCTGTCGTGTGCAATTAAAGGGAAAAGTCGTTTGCATTAAAAACCCATTTTGTGGATTTACATTGGCGGTTGCTCCATGACATCGCTTGTTGCTGTTGTTGCTATTTTTGCCATGGTTATTGTTGTTGTTGTTCCTATTTTTGCAATGGGTATTTGTTGTTGTTGTTCTGGCTGTCTGGCTGTTTTTGTAGCTGTTGTTGTTGGTCTTAGAAACAGTTTTGATTTGCGTATGGCAAAACAGGACCTAACTAACACACGCACGTAATTGCCTGCCATCGTAATGGATTCATGTCCTGTCGGTTGTTGTTGTAGTTGTTGTTTTTGCTATCCTTGTCTTGTTGGTGTTTTTGTATGCAAAAGTTGAGCAACAGCCGCAGGCAAGAGACCAAGGTGAAGAGATATTCACTAATAATGAAAGGGTATTTCTGGGAATCGTTACGTTATGATTCCACAAAATAAAAATTATATTAAATATATATTAAATATATAATATTTATTAAATTCTTAAGAAAAAATGTATATTTGATGTATTTTCCACAGAATTTCCAAAAGAAAATCGCTGTTTAAAATTTAAATAACTAAAATTAATTCAAACTTCTCCCGAACGTCTTCTCTGTCAACGCCTACATTATTTTCTAATTCTTAAAAACCAACTTTATTAGAATTTATTTTACAATTTAAAGGCTAAACATTAAAAAATACTCGATGTAGGATTCTTAAATGTTTCTTTTGAGTGCACGCACACACACCCCCACCTAAGCAATTAAAGGCCACAGAGGGAAGAAAGAAAGAAAGGATTTTCGTCGCCTGGCAAATTGCCCGCTGGCAGGGAGCTGATGGAGGAATGGATCAAGAAGGGGGCAGAGTTCAATCGAAGACAGTGAAACAATTTGAGTTTAATTGATGCCAGTCGTCGTCGTCATCGTCATCGAAGAGCGTGCGTGCGTTGGCATTTATGAGCTGTGCTGAACGAAGAGCTCCATTGGAAGGAAAGCCTCTTCTTTGGCCACCTGGCGAATGGACAATGACTGAGCCGTTGATTGGCAGTGGATGCCAGGTGTTCTCTCATCACCTTGATTCCCATTATTAGTGCCGTCTAGGTGCATTGAACTCTTTTTTCCCAGGCGGCAACAAGTGAAATTCTATGGAAACTCAAACGAAATTTACAAAATATTACTCATACGACATGTGGCCTTTAAGAAACTGAGGTAAAACTTTGATTTTTATTGTATTTTTAGTTAAATATTTAACTTTTCTTTATGAATTACTTTAAGTTTCCAGAAATAATTATCTCCTTAACCAACTTTTACTGGCAATGGTGAGCTGCAGCTTCCTCTGACTTCCAATTTCAGGCTTTTTTCAGGCGTTTCAACAAAGCTGGTGGCCTGCTGTGATTGCTGTTGTTGCCCTGGGGGCATTGTTTACTTTGATGGTCCGTCCGTCCATCCCGCTGCGCTGACTGTTAACCCGAGCGCTATTTACTGACGTTGCGGTGGCTGCCCATTGCCATTGCTTTGGCTGCTGCTGCAGCTGTTGCTGCTGGTGCAACTGCAACTGCAACTGCTGCTGGGGACAACATCCTTGTTGGCCATTAATTTTGCAGGCTTTTGCGTGGCGAAAATGGAAAAAACTGTCCACCTGACTGTGCAGCCAGGGCCAACGTTTCTGGATAGACAGACATGGCGCTCGATAGTGTTCAACCTTTGGCCTTTCCTTTGTCTCTGCGTCGTCAGCCTTTTGCAATCATTTCACTTTCACTTTTCAATGTTGTGCACTAAGAAAAAATTTGAATTTTTATCAAAGGAAAAATCTGGGGAAATCTGTGAACAAATTTGGTTTAATTACATTTTTTTAAAGGCTTAAAATTATATTTTAAAATGGGGAAAACTAAATATAGAAAATAGTTTTTAAAATATAGAAAAAGAATATAAAATTGAAAATCTCTGAAATCTTCTATAAAAATCATTTTTAAAGTTTATAATATAAAGTTTGTATTAAATTATTATATTTTTACGTTTCTATTTCATTTATTCTGAAGTTCTTTTTAGTTTCGTTTTTATTTGTCAAAAGCAACCCGTGTTTAATTCTTTATTTGTTTAATTTTTCATTATAATACCTCAATTCATTTTGATATAATTTTCCCTTTAAATTATTAGTATTTATTTCCAATTAATCCCTTTTATTTTTCGCTTAGTACATTTTTGCTCTTGTGCTCATTATCGCGATTGTTGCTGGTGCTGCTGTCGCTCTGCGGTGGCTGTTGTTGTTATTTACTTTTTAATAATTACAGCTCTCTGCTGCAATTGTCCCTGACCACACGCTGAATGGGTCAGACAGAGAATGGGGGGGACAGTGACAGGAACAGGGACAGGGACAGAGACTCCAGCTGGACGGACGCGTTGATAAATTGCAAGCACAACGGAGAGACAAAGAGTTGCAGCTTACGGACGACACCCACACGGAAAAGGACACCTCGCTTATTAGGTACAATCGGTGTCGAAATAATAACCATAAATTCTTAAAGAATATGAAAATATATGTTAGTAGGTGACGAGATGTGAAGGATGACTATCAAGGGTATAGCAGGGAGCCATTAGTTGAATCTTTGAGGGTCATAAATTGATTGAAACATACAAATTGATTTACTTTTTGTTAGAGTTATTTAGTTATTAAAAAAACATAGCTTATAATTAACAAATTCTTTAGAAGATATATTTTTTGACTTATAAAACTATACATTTACTTAGATAGAAACTCTGTTAAATAATACATTTCTTATGCTTATAAAACTTTATGAATTAGACTCATCAAATCCCAAAAAATAATCCCCCAATTCCAGCGATAAATTTCCACTGTCTCATTATCATCTCCATTTCCTTGGACTTTTTCCCTGGCGAAGGACAAACAATTTAATCAGTCGGCAGAGCGCAGAAAAGCTGATAATACCGTTATGAATAATTTACACGCATACCCACACACACACCCTCAATTGCAATGGAAAACTGAAACTCGTTTTATTATTGTTTCTGTTGTTTGTCTTTTCTGGTTTTATATATAATTAATAAGGCAGACATCAAATAAGAGAGCACTTGTTGTTTACACTTTGCCCTTCCTGCGGATCCTTTAAGGAGCCGAGTGTGAAATCGTTTTAATTAGTCGCGGTAACTTGTTGCGGCCGAAAATGTAATTTGTCTGAGAATGGGCATTCCACGAGTGTCACATTCAGGCGAAAGATTCCTGCTGCTCCAGAGAGTAGCGTTTCCTCGCGATTTGTGTCAAAATCAATGTGCGGCCGACACCGCAAATATCATCTATGAAAGATGGCTGTGGTGGAAGCTAATATCGAAGTCAACCGCAGACACGCGAGACCGCAGTAAATGGAATAACCAGAAATGGCCATTGAATACTAATATGATTTAAGGGCGATTTTAGAAAGGAAACTTGGGGAAAATATATAAGGGCAAATAGAAGATTTATGAATATAAGAGAACTATTAATTTTTGTTAAATAATAAAAAATATATATTCTACTATGAAATAAGAGGTACTCGAGGTTTTGTTAGTAAAATGAATAATTTTGATATCAATTAAGGGGGTCTAACTATTTAAATTTGAATTTAACTTAAAGCAGTCTTTATTATACATTTGCGGTTTGTTTTAAAATATATTTGTCTTTTCTTTTCCTTAAAAAAAACTCAATTGATACCTTTCTTCCTATTAAAAACTTAGCTAAGTTCTATAAGATCTTTTATAAAATCTCCAACTTAAGTTAAACATATTTCTTGGCTTAATTTAACAATAAAACATTTATTTTACAGTTGAATGACAAAAAAATATTTCATCAAATACAACTTTTGGTTAAAAAATTAACTTTTAAAAACATATTTTGTGATGTGTTCTTGATTATTTTGATTATGGAAAAATACGAATTAATTTTCTTAATAAAACAAACTTAATTTATGATACTATGTCATTTTGTTCATGTTTTCTAAGGACTAGTTTCCGTGATTCGTTCGGAAATATGGATTTCCTTTGATCGATCTGCGCGCTTCCGACTGCTTCTCCTGGAGAACCACCTGAGCTTGGATCTCCTGTGTGCGGCACCCAATTCTGAGCCCAACTGTATGCACTCCCTCCCATTGGCCATCTTTTCCAGCTCTTTGTCCAGCTCCAAATCGCTGGCATTGAGTATTTGGGCGACATGGGCCTCGTCAATGGTGCCCTTGAAGATGAGGGGATACGGCCACTCGTGGCATATCGTGGGTCCACTGTAGTCTCTCAAAGCCTCGATCATCCTATCCAGGCGTAGCATCTCCTCATGGTCGTCATTAAACTCACGCACCTCGTCGAGCAGAGCGGCTACATCGGATTCCAGAACCTGTGTACGAGGAAGGTGAAATTGGATTAGCCGTGGAAATCGCTTATTTTGCTCGATTTGCATTGGTTGTGCTGCTGAAATTGACACTGACAGCGACAGTGACGGCGTTACGGTCATTGATAGCCTCACTGGCCGCCTTGCCTGCCTCAGCGATCCCCACCTACAAGCTATTCCCTCCATTCCATCCATTCACCCAACGCCCAAGCCGTCTCGGATTTCAACTGCTATATCTTTTGGTGAACCTCGTCAGTAACGTCTCTCTATTAGTGCCCAATTAGCGGAGACTCGGAACTAGGAACTGGGAACTCAAAACCCAGCCAACTAAGCCCATGTTAGGTGCATGTTAGCAGAAGGGGAACAAGCGAAAACCCCCTTTGAATACAGTCTTTAACGCAAAAATAGGTCTTGAGTATGAAGAATATTTTTTTGGAGGTTCAAAGAATTAATAAGAAATCAGAATTAATCAAAAAATTAAATGAAAAATATTATTAAAGAGGATTTGCAAAGTATTTTATGTAAAGAAATACCACAAAATATAAATAATAGTTACTTTTTGAAGTAGAATATTTATAAAAGATATATTTAAAGGCCATTAATGTTTATAGGTTATTTGTTTCGTTTCTAAATAGTTATATAAGAGATTTATAGAAATCTCTTCTATTTTCCTGACCCTGACTGCCTGATACATCGTTAACCCATTCACTATGGCCTATGGCCGAACCGACATTGTCTAATTAGCGGTGCAAGTAATCACTGCCACCTCCATTTACCACCCCCTAGAGGCTACACCCAGGCACATACTACTCCCCCACCCTATTTGGTATTCAAACATTTTGTTCCCAATAGCGAGGCGAGGCTATAATTGCATTAACATGTTCCAAATCGCTGCTGCAGCTGTTAACAGAGTTGGCCGGCAACCCGCTGTTAAACAACAGGTGATAACAGGTGGCAAGGTGAGGGAAATGGGCAGAGAAATGGAACGGGAAATGGCGACAACAACTAGATACAAAAGGCCAAAAGGGGTTAATGGATTATAATAGTTCGTTGGCAGTGATTAAAGTGGTGACTCAAGAACTTAGGAACTTTATTAATTTGTTAGCCAAAGCGTTTACACTTTTTTTTGGGGAAATAGCAAAATTATAAGAAAATTTTAAAGTTATTTTGAAGAAAATTTTCAGTTTAATTTGTCTATATAAATTTAAAATTTATTTATATAAAATGTATGTATAAATATTTGCATAAACTTCGTTCAGTGCCTTGGTTATCTTTTACAGAAAAGTAATTGGTAAATAACTGATAACATTCCCTGAGAGATCGACTGATAAGAGAAGTAGAAATTGGAACAAAGGCCTGATAAGAGAGGTGAGATGGAGAAAGGGGGCAGTATACTCTGTATATAAAGATATATACTATTGCTCTATATACTATGCGAAGATATATAATAAAGTAAAACATAGGAAAGACAACACGTACATGTCTCTGTGGTTTTGAGTAACTTAAGATTTAATTCCCATATCAGGAGGCTAGGAAAACATTTGTTTGTCGATTAAATTCCCTCCTTTTAATTACCAAAAACTCAATATGCAGATTAATCACACATTTTAGAACTTGACGAACGCGTCCCCGTAAATTCTCAACGTTGAGCAGCATTTGCCGCCTTTGCTGCACCGCCGCACTAATTGACGACGTCATTTTTGGTTTGTGTTTGTATCTTTTTTTACATGACGCTAATTTGAGTAATTTGTTGGTATTTTGTTGTATTTATTTATTATTGTTATTATTCCGCTTTGGTTTTGTTCGTGGCTGCTTTTGTTGAGTTCGCTAAGCGGCAAATGGAATTCCGCTCGCGAGTAGCGCTCGCCGTTGACTGAGGCCTCTTCTTTCTTTCCACAAAAAATAATATTGTTTACGGGCGTCAATCAGTCGGAGACTTTAGTGTGTGTGCACAACCATGCCACACACTCACACACTTAATCATAGACATTTGTTGAAGAGAACAAAGAACCTCGGACTAAGAGCATTAGTTTGAGCAGGGAATAAAGCTCTTTATCACTGCAAAGTCTGAAAGTAAATATGACTTTATTTAATTTAAATAAACAAAGTGACTAAATAAAGATTTTGTTTTTATTTTTATCAATTTAAAAATATTTTCTTGAATGAAATTAAGTTTATTGATGCCTAGGGAGACCTTTAAACTATTTAAACTTGTAAACAACATATAGTTTACCTGTTAAAAAAGGCAAAAATAGTGAGTGCTTGGACACAATAAGTTGGTAGTTACTCCATTTATATATTTCCAATTTAATAAAACCCTTCAATTGGAAAAAATATTTATAAAAATGATATAAAACTTAAATTGATGACACAATTTTGTTGAATAATTTAGGAAAAATGGTAATATGCATTCCAAAATCCCTTCTTTCAAGAAATTGTACCTCCTTAATTACTTCATTTACAAAGTCTCATTAAAGATTTTTCAGAAGATGGCGTTTCGGCTTGCCTGAAAGCAGGCACCACTCTTGGGAAAACCTTATCCTAAACCCCCTGCAAGTATGGAACGAGTTTGCTGTGGCTTGCAACCTGAGAGCAGGTTGCCCAGAAGTCTGCAGCAGTTTCATCGTATTCATATGCAGAACGCAATGATTTTAGAGCAGCTCTTGCTGCCTTGTCTTGGCTTTAATCGAGCTATTGTTTGGCTCAACCCGAGCCTCATTCTCCTGCCACACCCAGACCCACACCCACTCCCATTCTCATTCTCATTCTCATCTATGGTATCCCATATTGAACCCATCCCGCGCTGATGGCCAAAGCCAAAGCCAAGCCAAACAAGCATCAGCTGCCGGCCATTAAAATTTTAATTTTGTGCACCATTTGCCACCATCTTGGCCCACTGGGCACCGTCAAGTACCCCTGAAGTACCGATCCCATCTCGCCATCGCCATCGCCATAGCAATCCCGTGCAAAGCCCTTGGCTTGAGCGATTATGTTGATGGCCAGGCGCCGAGCGCTGCTTACCTGTGCCAGTGCCAGTGCAGCTCCTCCGCCTCCTCCTCCTACTTGTCGATAATACGCTCAATTCAATTTGCATATTCAGTTGTCCAATGAAGCGCACACCACACAGCAGCAGTGGAGCGGTAGCGATCCCTCCCGGCCTCAATCCCGTCGCAAAAGAACCCCAACCGAACCCCATCTCTCTCCCGCAGCACGTCTGTCCAGGCAAATCGCTTCCTTCTTCTGTTTTTTTTTTTGTGTGTTGCTCTGAGCCATCCAGGCAGCGTTGGCCACTTGCAAGCAGCCGAAATGTGCCGCTGACAGCAACGCACGCATGAGCTGCATGAACAGCTTTAGTTTTGGATGATGCACGGAGAGAAATGAGGAGTATTTAAAGAGGGGAAATCTGGGAAATAAAGTAAAGAGAGATTTGGTTTAATGAAATGTCAAAGGATTACTTTTTTATATATAAATATATTATATTTTTTATATGGAATTACTTAAGGTAAAATCATCTAAAGAGGCTATCTTTATAGGTTCTTAAAATTATATCCTAGAATTAATTGTTAAGATTGAAAATCTTTTAATTTTAAGCCTTTAAAAAACCCTTAAAAGAAATCCCTGTATTTACCGTGCACTTGCAGATGCTGTGGTTCCTGGTCGTGCTGCTCCTTTGAATCCTGCCAGTCGTCCTCACCTGCTGTTAGTCCATTACGTTAGCAATTTAACTTGCGCCACGTAAACATGATTATCATCTTAAGTGTGCAGTGTGTGTCTGTGTGTGGGTGCAATGTGCGTGGCCCGGAATCCTGCCGAGCGTTTCGGGTAAAAACTTCGCCGCCAGCTGCGGATTGTAAGCTCGTTGGCTCGCTGTTTAACAAGTTTCAATCTGCTTAAAACTGCAATTAATTTAAACGCTTTCTTTTCCCCCACCCACATAATGGCCGAAAACAGTGCAAGAACAACAGCTTCGCAGCCTGGGTCCCAATCCCCGAATCCGGATTTCAATCCGGTTAGAGTGCTGCCCTAATTGAGCTTGTCAAAATCAGCCCAGCAGCAGCGAGGACACTCAGCTGCAGAATCCCGGACTCCCGTGGCCGGTGCTGACCAGGTGTTTCTCACCCGGCCAGGATTGGGTGCCCGGCCCCGTGTCACCGGCAGGTGATTCGGGTGTCCAATGCGGCTGCTGATCCCGTTCAAGCAGATTGCAGCCGGAGGAAACACACACATCCCCAGACCAGGATGCGATGGATGGAGGCGTGCGGGAAAATTGCAACAGCCGCTTGATTAATTTGGGGGCGGTTCCCGGATAAAATATGTGGGCGTGGCTGCAACGCAACACCATTTTAAGGTTCCTGCCACGATGATGATGGGTGTGTGTGCAGGGTAGCTGGTTTTGTGAGGGTATATACGATTTAGGGGGAGGGTTTGTTCAAGGGATTTGAGAAAAAAAAAGGAAAACATTATTAATTTAATTAATTATTATATTTAAAATTATTCTCAGCTTAAAAATTTGATTTTATAGCTTTAGGAAATATTTAAAAAGTCTCTAAAAATAGGAAATAAATATTTTAGATATAAAATTTCATTCGAAAATTTGTTATTTTGTATATCTAATACCATATTTTGCAGCATACTTTTATGGACTTATTTCAAGGATATGTGCAGGTATCATAATTTCGCATTCTAATTCAATGTAATTAATATTTCATGCAATAACATTTATGCATAGCAGAAGAACCCACTTACAACCCATAATTCCAGGGAATTTTAGGAATCTAATCCATTCCGATGACCCTTTTTGGCGCTCTCGCTTGCCTTTGTCGCCTGACAGGGTAAATTCCTATCCTGCAAAAACAAGGACCTCGGCAAAAGGCAAAGAGTCCATCAGACAGACAGGGAAAAAAGCATAGAGAGAAAAAAGGATAAAGGATAAGGACACACACAGCTACAAACTGCATTTATGAATGCAAATATTAATAAAGATATACGCACACACGTACACTCGGAGGACTCTGTCAGAGGCAGCGACAGAAAGAGAGGGCAGCACAAAGTACCGTTGACAAACCCATTATCAGGAAAACAAACCGGAGATTAACTTGGCAAAATGTCTGCAGACGTCGAAAAAAGCGTCCATGGAGTGGCCAGCAAGTGCGAGCGAGACCGGCTAACCACCACATGCTGAATAAAATATGAGCAAAAGCGCACACACACACACTGAGAGAAAAAAAGAGGAGCAACAGGACACACTCGCATTCGATGCTGTAAAAGTGACACATGAGCGTAATAACAGCTAAGACCTTGCTAAGCATCCGGCAGTCAACAACCACTTGCTGGATCCAAATCCAAATCCGAATCCGGCTCTCCATCCTCCTAGCCCTTGCCCAGTGTCCCCCATACTCCATTTGCAGCCATCCATCCATCCTTCCTGGACGAGAGCATCAGCATCCCCGCCTGGTTTTTGGGCCGTCGCTGCACTCAGCGTGATTACAAATTATAACGTCTGAGCAATCGCCGTCAGCTTGGCTGCAGTGTGTGTGTGCGAAAGGGGCGGAACCCGGTTACCGCCCATAGGAAATATAACTCCACAACTTTTGTGAGGGGGTTACTGAGAGAAAAAGAGAGAGATAAAAAATATAATAAATATTATACAGAAATATAATTAATATTATAAATAATTATTCCAGAATTTGATTTAAAAAGGTGCTTGAGAAGTTGCTGTGGAGTTTCAAATTAATCTTTTCCATTGATTTAATTATATAATTTTAACAGGAGTACATCAGAATATTTTTAATTTGAAAATAAACTAATTAAATACAAAATACTCAACTTTAAATATAAATAGGATATTTTTAGACACATTTTACCTAGATTTTAGATCCAAATTTAAGCAGGAATGCCCCAGAAATCTGTAAAAATAACTAAAAATCCTTCATTTAAAAGCTAACAAATGTTCTTAAACCTTCACAATATCAAAAAATAAACAAAAAGTATAAAATTTCCCTAAGTGCCTCTTGCCAAACGCCGGCAGCTGTCTTCCAAAGGAAGGAGAGACGTTCTATGTGGAGGGTTGAGGAACGGTTAACGAATTTGCTTGCACGCACCGCTCACCAGATTCCGCTCCGCTCCAGTGCCTTCTGGTGGTTGGCCAGACAGGATGCCCGAGCTGCTAACCTTGCCCCTGGTTGGTCCTGTGCAACGTCCATCCCCCTTGGCTGACGCAACCGCCGCATCCTCATCCTCATCTTAATCCTAGTCCCCCCCCTCTGCTTAGATAATTCCGTTAGCCTGCAGTGTTTTCGTTGTTGTGCCAATAACTTAATTATGCATTTGCCAGCAAATTGCTATAAGCACTTTTTTTGTGCAACATTTAAAATGGCGTCTGCGCCTCCGGAAAGGAAAAGCGAAGCAAAGGGTGAGGGGGAGGGAGGTGATGGCAGCCTGTCTGGCGGCAGCTTTGCACTTTAAGCCCAAAATCCCAGGTGGACAAGTGTTTTTTGGGCTGTTTTCAAAATCTCTAGAGACTTAAAATCAGTTGCTTAATTGTTGGTGAGTCTAGTCGGGAAAACAATAAGCCTTTGAGCTATTTTTCAATGAATTATAATATTATTATTCATTAAGAGAAAATAAAAAAGGAAAACAAATACTTTTTGGGGTTTTTAAGATCTGTAAAACTTAAAAATCTTCGCTAGAATTCTCTACATGTAACCTAAATATTTAAAATACTTTTTTAAAGTCTAAATAGACATTCTATTGTATAGTAAAAAAGGCACATAAAATATTTCATTGCCCATTTCGGACATCAAAATTATTGTTTTTAAATCTCTGGAGAATACACCGGCATAAAATGTTTTACCTCAACCTTAGGTAGTCATTCCTTAAATGGTTCTGGTTCACTCAAACAGTTAAGCTCCTCTTCGTCCTCTCTCTCCCCCCCGGATTTGAATAATAATAACACGAACTATTTCGGGCAGCAATTGAGCAACCTTTCCGCTATCAGGACATGATGTCCTGGCATCTGCAACTTACTTTTACTACTCCACTAGGTTTATGACCACTTTCGCCCAAGAATCGCGGAATGGGTGGCTTTATGTGGGGGTTCCTTGAGTGGCAAAAGCCAAGATGGAGGAGAGGAGCTGCGGCTGAGGAGCAGAAGTCTGGATCAGGACAAGTGGGCGGCACGTGGCAGAGTGCGCGATTTTTCAAGGCGCAAGGTCAAGCCGAAGGCGGAGCAAAAGTAACCCATTGTGGCTAAAAGGAGATGGCCCACGCACATCCCGGCTTGCACAGACCTAAATCCTTTTTGATTAAATTCAATGGTTTATATCCAATATCCCCCCGAACATTTTATATGTCTTTGAAACGCATTTTTCTTAGCACAATCCCATTTTTTTTTGTGCTGCTCCTGCTGCTCGGAAAACACACACACACACATCGGCGGAGACATAAAACAAAATGGAGACAGTAGACCGGAGGAGAAAATAGATTGAAGTGTAATCATGGTTTTGAACTGCTCCTCGGTCATACATTTAATCCGAGCCAACGTAGCAGACACAAAATGGCCAAAAACGGCCAACGAAGTGAGAGAGAAAGTAAGCGTTTAGCTTGGGTCTCACTCCTGGCTTTCTACACTCGAAGAAATCAATATATTACTGATTATTTTGTATGAGAGAAGTTTTTATTTAATTTATAAATAACCCAAGAAATAAGCGGGAAAGTAAAAAGCTAAAGTTGTAACATTAAAATGATCCTTTAAACATTTTACTATGCATTTTATAGATCTCATAATTTATCTTTAAATATTTTAATTATAAAAAAAAGATATTAAAATTGGTTAACGATAATCAAACATTTTTTTACACGAAAATAAGGGTCTTACATGGCTTAATTTCCAAGTAAATTGAAAGCATCAAATTATTTCAAATAATCGAACTCAAATTGAACTACATTCCAGTGTAAACAACCTACTTTTACTTCAGTGTACTTAGTCACATATATAAAACAAAAGGACATTGTAATTGGAGGAGATTGGAGTGGGCAAAATGGGACGAAGAAAAGTTCGAGGACTCGTGCGGTGATGCTTATTCCGCCTGACTGATTGGTGGCTCCTTTGTCTCCGCTCCCTGTCCAGGATATCTGTGTCCCCCCACAGCCTTGCCTGCTTCTGCCATCCCTGAGCCGTTCTCAGTCTTCTCTGCTTTTGGAGTGTTATCTAAGTTTGTTTGAATAAACTTAAGCGAATGTTTTGTAAGAAGATTTCCTTTATTGCCAGAGAGTGACTTGGCTCTGGTTGACAACCACATATGGCCACCAACTCAAGCCAGGGCTTGGGGAGGGCAGACAACTGCAGTTGGCCCCCGAAACTCGCCCCTCTGGACGGAGCTCTTTGCTAGTTCATTTTGCATTTTGTGTGAATATTTGTCTGTTTGACTTGGCTTCGCCCCTCGCCAATTGCCCCAGATCTATCTATCGTATCGATTCAATTCGATTCGATTCGATTCGGAGCTCTATAATTCCACCTTAAGCCAATTTAACAACGCCAGCAGCACTTGGCCCGGGGCGGCATCAGTGTATCATAATAAAAGCTATAATTTCAGCAATCTAGAAATACACCGGACACAAACAAACAAAGGCTTAGTGCGACGCCGTACGCTCGTTTGTTCGATTTTGAAATAATACTTAATGGCCGTAAAATTATACGGTACGGCCAAGTGTCCTTCGGTTCCTTCCGGTCCTTATGCCTCTGTGGCCTCCGCCTTTTGAGCTTACGACCGTAGAGAGAGTTTGTTGCCATAATCGTTCTGCGGTTTGATGTTTTGCCTTCCGAAAGATGATTACAAATAATCATACATGGCGTTCTGCAGGAGTAGAACAAGTCTGGAGATTTAGTTTATATTTTAGGGAATGCTTAAATTGAGAGCTGTTATGTAATACTAGTTTTGGTTTTAATAAGTCTAAGACACTGGGGAAAATATGAAATCTAATGAACAACGGTTTCATTATCCATATTTTTATGTCCTTAAAAAAATTCCTAATAAATTATATTTTGTAGCAGAATTAATATAAAAGAGTACCTCAGAAAACAAAATACCATTTAAATAAATAAAAAGTAAAATTTAAATTATGCTCAAACGTAAAACAAACATGTTTGCTATTATTTCACTTATTTTATTGAATTTTCTATTTAAACTCTGTTTTTTCCAACTGCATTCTGTTAAAATATTTAGCAATTTAGTAAATTCTTAGGAAAATAGCAACAATCTTGATTACTTTCCCTAAAACCTTAACAATGAGCTCTCTTAACAGAATGTTAAATGAAGCCTTCACCCTTTGGATTTATGCAAAACGCTTCATCAATTTGCTGAGGATGTGTAAATAATTTTCCATTCTGGCAACACATGAGCACTGAGATCCTTAAACTATACTTAAGCTGACCCCAAAATGATTGAATATTCTAAAGCAATTTGATACAGGGATACAGACCTACATCTCACATGCCTGATCCCGGCCCAAACGCCCTGTCCATTCATCATTTTCAACAGGGGGAAGGAAACTTGAAGTATTTCCACAAGTATTTGATATGTGTCTATATCATTGTCTCAGCCTTTGTCCCTGTCCCTGTCCTGTGGTGTCGTCGATGTACTGCCATTGGGGCGTGTCGAGAATTTTCAACTCTCTTTGCTGGGACACAGGCTCTTAAAACGGTCATAAAGCAAATTGTGAAAAATTATTGTGTGTATAAAATTTAATGACATGTCAAAAAGGATATCCGGCATACGCTCACCAGTTCCTTCGCTCCTCGTTGGTTGTTGCTCCTTCTGTTGATGTTGTCTTTGCTGGCTGTCGTCCTGGTCCTGTTGACGAGCTAGCTGGGGACAAATGGCCGAGGTCCTGTGGCCATCAGATGCTCGTGGGCGGACGTGTAATGTCCTGTAAGTCCTGACAATTTTAGTCTAGTTGCCGGCGTATTTGTATTTACTTCTTTGTGTCCGAGGCCAAGACCAACACATAATCAAGCGCAACTTTATTATTTTGCCGGGGTTATTTTTATGTCCAGCTCAGCCCGGGCTCAGCTCGGACTCAGTCCGGATGACTCCTCCACTCGTATATGTATATATAACCATATAGAGCTGTGGAGCTGTCTGCTATGCGGTCTTTACGCCCGTCATCATTATGCTCTCTCGCCTTGGCCTGTCCGCCATTTGCCATTTGCCGACGCCATGTTCCGGGGCTGCACATTTTATAGTTTTCAAAAGTCACAAAAATGTCAATTGCTTGTCTTGTCCTCTTTTCTGCTTCTCCTCCTCCTCCTCCTCCTCCTCCTCTGATGCCATCGCCATCGCCTTCGCCCCCGAAATGGCATTGAATAAATTATATTGTGGTCATAAAGTTGCTGCACCATGTTTACCACACAGATACTCGTAGATATAGCCATGCCCATGTTCATGTCCATGTTATTGCACCGCTAAAAAAAATATTTCATTTTTTATAAATAGTATATAGCCGAAGGGGTAATAAGATTTATGAGTACATAAAATCAGAGACAGAATCAGAATGTGTCTATACGGATTGTGGAGATTTTTAAGAAGCATTATAGAAAATTTATAAATATTTTATATTATGAAAATAAATTAATCAAATGACCCTCTACACTCGACATATTATTCTTTCATATTTTTCGAAATTGTTTTAATGCTTTTTAAACCCAAAAGCAACTTCCTAGGCTGTGCTGCATTTATTTTAAATGGGAAATGCCTTTACTAACTATTTTTTAATAAATATAATAAACATTAACAATATAAATAATGTGTAGAAATAATATTTAATTATGATGTTGTTATTAATAAAAATAGGAACTCTGCAACTCTGAAATTCTCATATTCTTATATGTATTCCCCTTTTTTTCCCTCCGTGCATCTGATGTCATAATGGTCGAGCAGTGCTGGTATCTTTACATCTTATCCTGCCCCAGGATCGCTCTATTTGCATGTGACCAAAAACGGAAAAAGGAGCCAAGCTAATCAGCGACTGGAATTGATTTTGTCCACCAACTGTTGTTGGATCAACAAATTACACCCACTTCAATAATGAGAGGCCATTAAGTGATAAATTATGTGACTCGAGGACTTTTTGAATTTTAATCAAGCTAAAATTCAAGGCACTTGCCATCGGGTCAGGGTCGAGGACCATAATTTCACTTTCATTACTCCGGCGGAGCAGCGCTCCCTGGAATGTCCTGTTAATGTGCCATGCTCGAGTGGAGCATAAATCTATTTATGCGGCACTCCGCAGCTTTTCTCCGGCTAGAATTCTTGGTAATTGAAAATATTTGAAATAATTCATAAAATTTTTATGTGATTTCTTCCCCCAAAAAAAAAATAATAAAATGGGAAAAGCCGAAAAACGAAACGATAGTTCGGGTGGTTCTCAAGTTATAAAATCGCATAATTTAACGGAGATAATTGTTTTAATGATGTCATAATTTCGGCTTGATGGCGTGCTCACAGAATGGCTCCAACTGATTTATGCTGCCCACTCCCTAAGGGGTCCAACAACTGCCTCAGCTCTTTGCCTCCAGAGCGGAGGCGTCAGCCCGGGGCTTGTGCACTTGTAGATACCGTGTAGATAGTGGCATACGTAACCAGTTTGCCGCTCGACAAAAGAGTAAATAACGGCCATTGTATGATTTATGTGGCCAAAACAATGCGCAACAAATCGGACAACACGGGGAGAAATTTGACAATAAATTGTTACTCTAATAGATATTTTTTAAAATAAATATTTGCCTCACAAGAAAATTTCAATGATTATCAGTTCAAATTTAAAATTTATAAAATCCAAATAATCCAAACAAGTTTTCCAATTAAAATCCTAAATAAATATTTTTATAGTGCATGAAATCAGTCCACTACCTGCCCGGGGGCGCAATGAGACCCCGGCCACCTGAGTGCCCCAATCGCTATAAGCAAACGGACGGACGGACTGTCCCTGCTCCACATCCACAGCTGGCAGGGCGAGATTGTGTGGGCGCTAACCACTTGAAAACGTTAAATAAGTTGTCTAACCACACATTAAACCAATTTGGCACTGCGCTGGCCGCCTGTCTGGCACCTTGGATTGGGCCAGGCTCCTGCCAGTTCCTCCAACTCCGCCACCGCCTCGGCAACACTCCACTCCTTTTTGGACCCGCCCACTCGACGAGGTCCCTGGCTGCCATAAATCATAGGGCGACCCACGTATGTGACTACTTGGGCTAGGGGATCGATAAATTATTATTAGTTGGTCTGTCCAACCGTCCTGCGGTCCCTTCTGTCCTGCCCCCCCTGTCTCCTGGCCCATCAACTCGTCCTTGTTGGAGGCGCGTGCAAAGGAAGTTGTTAGATCCCCGAAAGGAGCGCTGACCGAAATCCTTGGCTCGCTGCGGTTCAAATGCCTTTTAACTTAACAACTTTTTTTTTTGTTCCTGCCGCTGCTGCTGCCAACACCAAACAACTACCCACACCTTGGACCCCAACACAAACACACTCACAAATCAATGGGTGACTTTGCTCCTGGCGGGTGGCAGCACTGAGGGAAAATTTCAAAAAAATAAATTCTTAATAAATTTAAATACATTTTAGTTTACTTTAGGAAAATATGCGACTTATGTTGAAGGAGAAATTGGTTTGAATGAATATATTTCTCAGGATTTATATAATATCTTTGATTCTTTGATTTCTTTCTGTGCTTGGATAAACGGGGTGGGCCAGGACCTGGCAGGCCAGGGCAAACCCTTAACGTTGTGTGTAAAGTGGACTTGACATGAGATTAACATCTTCAAAAGCATAGCTTAAAGTATTTGTTAGAGTTCGCCGAAGTTGCGCCCGGCTGCGAACAAGGTGCCAGGACCTGGGATCCGGCACCCGGATCCCAGGACAGGATCCCGGGTCGAGTCCCAGCCCCAGCCTGCTGACCCTTGCCCCGCGTCCACCTCGATTTTGGATAATTGCGTTCTTGTGCGCTGAGCCATGAGCTTAACTGTTGCTGTCATAACGAAGCGAAAAGGTACACAATTTATGGAATCGAGTCCGGCTCCCACTCCAATCCCAACAGGTGCGTGGCCGGCCGGGTCGCATATACATAAATACTCCCAGTTTATATGGTATAACAATTTTTGTTGGATTTATTCGTTGATTTCAATCGTTAAATAATAGCAAAACTTACGGCCTAGTAGTGGTTGGTGGGGTGAGAGCATTGTTCTAGTCGTGAACGAGCGTTCAGGTACAGGTGCGGGCCGAGGCCTCCAAAATTCCAGATCCGAACTTACAGGGCGCGGCGGTGACGCAGCTTCAGACGGCGCACAGTCTTGTACTTGTAGCCTTCGTCGCCAAGGACGGCAGAGTCCTGGGCCACTTCCTCGACGGGCGCATCAGCGACCACCTCCTCGGCAGGCGGCAGGTACTCGCTGGGCAGCTCGGAAACATCACGACGCTGGCGGTACTTCAGGCGGCGGACAGTCTTGTACTGGTATCCATCGGCAGCAAGAACAGCAGAGTCCTGAGAAGCCTCCTCAACTGGGGCCTCCTCGACAGGAGCCTCGGTGGCAACCTCCTCAGAAGGGGGCAGGTATTCGTTGGCGATCTCAGACACATCACGGCGCTGGCGGTACTTCAGGCGGCGGACAGTCTTGTACTGGTATCCATCGGCGGCAAGAACAGCAGAGTCCTGGCTGGCTTCCTCAACTGGAGCCTCCTCGACAGGAGCCTCGGTGGCAACCTCCTCAGAGGGGGGCAGGTATTCGTTGGCGATCTCAGACACATCACGGCGCTGGCGGTACTTCAGGCGGCGGACAGTCTTGTACTGGTATCCATCGGCGGCAAGAACAGCAGAGTCCTGGCTGGCTTCCTCAACTGGAGCCTCCTCGACGGGGGCATCAGCAACAACCTCCTCAGAGGGGGGCAGGTATTCGTTGGCGATCTCAGACACATCACGACGCTGGCGGTACTTCAGGCGGCGGACAGTCTTGTACTGGTATCCATCGGCGGCAAGAACAGCAGAGTCCTGGCTGGCTTCCTCAACTGGAGCCTCCTCGACAGGAGCCTCGGTGGCAACCTCCTCAGAGGGGGGCAGGTATTCGTTGGCGATCTCAGACACATCACGGCGCTGGCGGTACTTCAGGCGGCGGACAGTCTTGTACTGGTATCCATCGGCGGCAAGAACAGCAGAGTCCTGGCTGGCTTCCTCAACTGGAGCCTCCTCGACGGGGGCATCAGCAACAACCTCCTCAGAGGGGGGCAGGTATTCGTTGGCGATCTCAGACACATCACGACGCTGGCGGTACTTCAGGCGGCGGACAGTCTTGTACTGGTATCCATCGGCGGCAAGAACAGCAGAGTCCTGGCTGGCTTCCTCAACTGGAGCCTCCTCGACGGGGGCATCAGCAACAACTTCCTCAGAGGGGGGCAGGTATTCGTTGGCGATCTCAGACACATCACGACGCTGACGATACTTCAGGCGGCGGACAGTCTTGTACTGGTATCCATCGGCAGCAAGAACAGCAGAGTCCTGAGAAGCCTCCTCAACTGGGGCCTCCTCGACAGGAGCCTCGGTGGCAACCTCCTCAGAGGGGGGCAGGTATTCGTTGGCGATCTCAGAAACATCGCGGCGCTGGCGGTACTTCAGGCGGCGGACAGTCTTGTACTGGTATCCATCGGCAGCAAGAACAGCAGAGTCCTGGCTGGCTTCCTCAACTGGAGCCTCCTCGACAGGAGCCTCGGTGGCAACCTCCTCAGAGGGGGGCAGGTATTCGTTGGCGATCTCAGACACATCACGGCGCTGGCGGTACTTCAGGCGGCGGACAGTCTTGTACTGGTATCCATCGGCGGCAAGAACAGCAGAGTCCTGGCTGGCTTCCTCAACTGGAGCCTCCTCGACGGGGGCATCAGCAACAACTTCCTCAGAGGGGGGCAGGTATTCGTTGGCAATCTCAGAAACATCACGGCGCTGACGGTACTTCAGGCGGCGGACAGTCTTGTACTGGTATCCATCGGCGGCAAGAACAGCAGAATCCTGGCTGGCTTCCTCAACTGGAGCCTCCTCGACAGGAGCCTCGGTGGCTACCTCCTCAGAGGGGGGCAGGTATTCGTTGGCGATCTCAGACACATCACGGCGCTGGCGGTACTTCAGGCGGCGGACAGTCTTGTACTGGTATCCATCGGCAGCAAGAACAGCAGAGTCCTGGCTGGCTTCCTCAACTGGAGCCTCCTCGACAGGAGCCTCGGTGGCAACCTCCTCAGAGGGGGGCAGGTATTCGTTGGCGATCTCGGAAACATCACGGCGCTGGCGGTACTTTAGGCGGCGGACAGTCTTGTACTGGTATCCATCGGCAGCAAGAACAGCAGAGTCCTGGCTGGCTTCCTCAACTGGAGCCTCCTCGACAGGAGCCTCGGTGGCAACCTCCTCAGAGGGGGGCAGGTATTCGTTGGCGATCTCAGACACATCACGGCGCTGGCGGTACTTCAGGCGGCGGACAGTCTTGTACTGGTATCCATCGGCGGCAAGAACAGCAGAGTCCTGGCTGGCTTCCTCAACTGGAGCCTCCTCCACGGGGGCATCGGCAACCACCTCCTCAGTTGGGGGCAGGTATTCGTTGGCAATCTCGGAAACGTCACGGCGGTGACGCAGCTTAAGGCGGCGCACGGTTTTGTAGCGGTATCCATCTTCACCCACAGGTGCGGAGTCTTGAGCCAGCTCCCCGAGGGGGGCAGCGGCGCCAACTTCCTCCGCTGGCGGGATGTACTCGTTCACGATCTCGGAGACGTCACGACGGTGCCTGGCTTGTTCGACAGGAAGCACTGCAGCCGTCGCGGCGGCAATGAAGATGCACGCTATGAACAGTTTCTACAATGGGGATGGGAAAAGGCAGTTAGATGGAGTAGTCCTGGTGGAGGAGGCCGTCCTGGCCCAGAGATGGATATTCACCATGTTGGTATAGATCTCCAAGCTAATTGTTTTGACGATGGAATCTATGGGTCGAATGATTAATCGTCGCAATTTGTCGGCATATTTATACGCTCTAATGTTTGCCAGCCGCAATCCAAACAATGGCCAGCGGGCTCGGGCTCTGTTTGCCGGCAAACAGCAGCGGAAACCGAAACGAAATCGAAACCGATTCCGATACCGAATTGGTAACAAAAGCAATGAACCTGGCCAAAGCCCAAACATGCGCCACTCAAGCCCTCAAGTGCCCCCCCGTCTCCCTCATCGCCGCACAACAGCGTCTTCTCGCTGAGATTAAGACGAAATGGAAGCCGGTTTGGTACACACGGCGGCACAGTGGGAAAATTGGGTAAATATTTATAAAAATTAGGATACATATATCTTATGAGAGCTATCTCAAGCTCTTATATAAAGTTTTTGGGATAGATAGATAAACCAAGCATCTAAAACTAATTGAAATTTGCAAAAAGAAGGGGGCACCCGGATTTGAACCGGGGACCTCTCGATCTGCAGTCGAATGCTCTACCCCTGAGCTATACCCCCGACTTAAATAACTTGTTAATTCATAAAATTTTATGTTATATCATATAGTTGTAAAGATTTGGATAGTATAGTGATATTATTGTCCATACCACGGTGCCCAGGTGGAGCTGCCCGAAGATTGCCGTGTACAGTGCGGAACTAAAATGCTCGGCGTTTCGCTTTCGCTGTCGTTGGCCGCTTTGCTACTTCGATTCCATTCGATTTGATCACTATAGCCGTAGCGTCAGCTGTGCCTTCACGGTCAAGAGCGAGCATCGGGCCCTCTTAACAAGATCTAATGCAAAAACACAATGGTTATTCGAATGTTTAAATGACAGCGTATACGTTATGGGGCTTACTCACCTCATATGGCATTTATTTATTAATAGTTTCGAGCGTTAATTTCTCAAGTGGCTATCGGTAATTTGCGTACTACACTCGCTTGGAGCTTGGAGTTTGGAGCTCGAATCTCGAAGCTGGGAGTTCAACGAACCGCTCAAGATTGATGGCCTGCAAAAGGTCGCACGGGCAGCACGATCGTAGTTGTTTAATGGGATTTGCTAATAAGCGTTGGTTATTTTCTTTAATTTAATTTGAGTCGCCAATATTTTTGGTTATCCAAATGGGAAAAGCGTGGTTGTTGTTTTTTGATGTAGATCGATAATGTGGCGATATCGATAGCGGCAAGGATTCAGTGTTGCACAAACTTGTGGCACATCGATATGGTTGCAACATTGAAGTTAAAATATAAATTTAAATAAAATTAAAGCCAGAAAAAGGATTTAAAATGTACACATATCAATTCTTAATCAGTTGTAAAGAATTATATTCATTTTTCTGGAAATATTTGGGTCTTTGTATGGAAATATTGTTCACTAGAAATATTTTGAGCTTATTTTGTACTTAGTTTTTATTTCCTACCCAACACGGTTTTCCTATCGACTCCTTGTCATCACTTACTATAGATCAAAAAAGGACGCCTATTGGAGATTGTAGCATATCAGCAATTTATCTTACAAAATACAGTGTATTCTGTGTGTGCTGTACTGTAAACCATAGCCCGTATCCCGTTAACTGGTCCATGTGGCCAGGATAGCAAAGATCCTGCCGAAAATATGCTGCACGCAGGACGTAACGAGCCAAGAAAACAACGGAGAGGCGAAGGAGCTTACAAGTTGGGAGCATGTTATGCTCTGGCGAAAAACTTTGGCTATGAAAATCATAAACTTGGCAAAACAAGCTTCGCTGGAAGGACGACGACGAGCAGGAGAAGGAGCCACCATGAGCTGGTAACGGAGTTGGCGGCGAAAAGTTTTCACAAATCATGCATATGATGTCGGAGGCACTTTCACTTTTGGCGCTCCCGAGGGTCTTACGAGCCCGTATACCCGACCGCCCGCTCCTTTCCGCGGCCTTGGACTAATTAAAGAGACAAAACTGCGTAAGTTTTTTCGGTTTTTTTTCAAGAGTCATCGTCTCGAGTCTTGGCCTGGCCCAAAATGTGTGTCAAGTGGCAAGCAAAAGCGAGTGCAAAACAAAGCAAATGGGGTGTGCAATCTGCTGTAAACAACCATAAATTTCGCCAGTTTCGGCTCGAGTTGCTAGGGGAACTATCGCCATCATAAAGGGGACCACCATATCCAAGTATCCAAGTATCCAAAATGTGTGTGCTTTGGTGTATGTGTGTGTGTGGTGTGTGCACGACTCCCTATCGGATCCCCGGGCAGCCGCGTCCTTATCGCAATCACTCACATCGCCACTTGTGAAATCATGGCAGGCCACCATTGGAGTGTACAGAGAAGCTTCTATAACATGAATTTTCTGTCTGTAGATTCATATTGGGCTTTTAGGACTATGATTTAGCATATTTCCCATTTCAGGAACTATTTTTGGCACTTTTTAAGTGGAATTTATTATGTATAATAAACCTTATCATATTTCACTTCATAAAATAGGTTTTTATAGGCTTTATAAAAGATATTTCGCAGCTTGTTATAGCTTAAATTATTTATATGATAATATTCCTAAGCTAATTTACGTATAATTTATATATTTATTCAAAATTTCGGATTGGGAATCCTGAAGAATCTGTTCAAATCGCTTTTAAGATGATTATTTAAACCTTTATAAAGTTAAAAACAACGCCAATTAATTTGGTATAAATAGAGTTACTTTAAGGACTTTGTAGCGATGATAAAATTCTATAATTTTAGCTTGTGATTTAATATGCTTTTGGTTAATAGTCTCTAAGTTCTATTATAATTTTGGCATAGTTTTCTTAATCATATTTATTAAACATTTTTATAGAGATTCCTAAAAGTGCATTCCACATAAATCTTAATGTATAGAAGTTCTGTTTTCAACCTATAAACATAAAAAGTTCAAACAACGACAGATGGCTGTTCAGATCAAAGGACCTCTTACTGTATTATATTTTTTTGAGGTTTTGGTTTCGAACCGAAAAGTATGTAGCGAAGCATGAACATCCTATGACACATTATAATATGTATAAACGATGTTTCATGACAATCAATTTGTTTCAATTCAATAGACACACCCGCTAGGCGCACACACACATGAGAGTGTATCCCATGTTGTGCTCTCATTTATGTGATTATTTGATTTGTGTGTTGACGTTGATACTCCGGGCACAGATTCGTAGCCAAAATATAACGAATTTTATGAACTAGAAAGTATCATTAATTTAATACGCATTCGCATACGCAAACAAGCCGATGATATGATGCTTCGGTTCGATGATGATGAGAATGGGAAACCGGGGGGATGTGGCTGCTATGGGATGTGGCCGTTAGTTATGCTCTTCTGATCATTGTAATGTAAATACGTAGCGACCCCGGCCGCGTGCAATCATAAATAAACATTCGACACAAACACAATAAATGTCAAAAAGTTTCGCCATTATCCGCTCGCCAGTTAATGTCCTTGTCGCTGTTGTCAGCGTCGTCGTCATCGCGTCGTTGTCGTCTTGAAAGCGAGCAGCGCTTTATTATTTTAATGATTTCGCAGTGCCCCCTCTCCATCCTGTCAGCGCTCCAGTCGCCTGTCCTGTCCTCTGGCCTCCTCCTGTCCACTCCTCTCCCGTGGCATTGTGTTTACATTTGTAATTCAATTCGCGACCGCTCCTCCTTCCCAAAAAGCGAGCTCACCATCGCCATCGCCATCGCACATCGCCATCTCCATCTCCATTCGCTTGTTATTATTTTACATGTCGTTCGCTGCTGGCTCACTATAATTTATTAGCAATTTGCATAATTTTCTTTTATAAAGCATTGCCACTGTTCTCCGTGCTGCTGCCTGCCGCCAACTCTTTTTGGTTCAGTGTTATGCAAATGTCCCCCGGCCGTAATACCCCTGGGTTCATGGGTTTGCTTGCTGTTCTCCTCTCCGTGCTCCACTTGGTTTACGGTTATGCACGATCGTTATCAATGGGCATTTTGTTGCCCCGATTATTGTCTGAATTCATCAAGCAATTTGCATTCACAGCTGCCTATCCACAAGCTGGTGAACTTCACTGCCAAGGCTAGGTCTTGGATTATTCAGTATTCAATGTGTTTGAAGCAGCTGCTCTTGCCGGTTCTATTTATTGGTAGAAAAATCAGTTTGAGGATCTAAACTAATGGAAAAATATCAAACAGTAATTTTCAGGATTTATTTAAGAGTTTTAAAGTATTAATTATTCAAAATAAAAGCTAAAAATCTATCAATTTTAATAATTCCTGAAACAAAGATAATACAGTTCATTCAAATTAACATTTAAAGCATATAAAAGCAGGTGTTTCCTCTTCAAGGAATAATATATAAGAAAGATAAATGATACTTCTCTCAAATATTTAAATAAATATTTAAAATACTTTTCAAAGCCGTGACAGACCAGGATCGTTAACCTTTTCTTTCCTTCCCGACTAATTTCCTCTTATTGGTCTAATGAAAATTGGTTAATTTTTCAGCATCATGTCTAGCGAGGGAAAAAGAAAACAATGAACAAAAGTATCTTTATTATCCCTTAGTGCTGCCAGAATTGTTTTTATTTTTCCCGCTTTGTTTTCTTCCTTTTACCAAGTTAAAACTGAAGCTGGAAGCTGAACTTTGGCTGCATAAACAATTAAAAATTAATTTTAAAACTTTTGGCCAAAGATAAACGGAGGATGACGGTGAGCGGGACTCACTCTCAACCCCCCCTTCGGAATCAGTTAGCTCATTAAACCCGCCACATGGTCTTGTGGTTGGTCCAACTTTTGACTGTAGACGAGCGTGTGCATCATTACGCCGTCTTGGCCAACAACTACTGCTTGGGCAGATGCTTTGAAGTCGATTTTAAAGGCAGAGGCGGAGAGGAAACTAAGCGAAACTATTTAAAATACCATTTGCTGGGCGAATCAATCGGCTGCGGATGAGTTTTGTAATTAGGCGGCCGGCGCACAAACACACAACCCCAACCCACAACGCCCCCACATAATGTATATAGACTCGAGTCAACGTTATTTCATAAACACGCTCAAGTGATTTGGCAAACTTCCGGGGGCCAAGGATTGTGGATTTCGGACTTGGGGGGATAGGGGGAAGGGGCTTCGGGAGCTTCGAGATCTGCCCTTTGAGACAGGGCTTCCAGTGTTTGCCTCATGTTCTTGTTGTCTGTTTGCCCTGCCCGGCAAAGGTCTCGCTCCGGGTGGGTCCACTGTTTGACTTGAAGGTATTAGAAACTAATTTGTACAGCAGCCAAGGCAGCCGCCGCAGCAGCAGCAGCTCGACGACCAAAGCTAACCAGGATACAAACAACAATTGTTTGCCTGTCCATCCATCTATCCCGGGCTTTGGCCCTTAGTTGGCCATCCACTTTGGTCTTAGGCACATCACATCGCTGTTTCGGGTTTGGCCCTTTGGCAGGAAGACAATGAGCAAAAAATCCAAATCCAAACGCAAAAGGCAAAGGCTGGGCCAAATCCCCAACAATAGCAGCCTGAGCAGCAGCAGAATGGCTAAATCATATGGCCATGGCTAAAAGGGACCTCTCTCTTTCTCTGTGACAAAAAAAAGGACGCTCGTCTCGTCTCGTCCAGGCTCGTTTTTAAGTCGCTTGCGGCTTAAATTTTCTTAAATGTTACATTGTCTCTGGCAGACGACAGAGTCTCTGCCACTGTCTCCGTCTGCGACCCGGACATGCCGGTCTTTTTATGGTTTTAACTAAACAATCTCCTCACGAGTAAATATTTTCGGGCATATTTTGCCATGGCAAAAAGCAGATGCAAAACTTTACAATGAACCCAGAGACCGGCCAAGTCCTCTGGCTAAGTACATTTATCTTTAAGACTAAAAACCATAACAATTTGGTGTTGGAAATTTTGAGCTACGCATTGCAGAATTTATTCACACACACACACATAGCACACACAACACCCACATGGACACACACACACCACATAGTTGAGCTTCATGGTTTATCTGCCAGATATTCGCACAAATATTTACCCGGGTCGAACATTTTATCGGAGTACGCAGAATATGCTTAGCTAAGCGAATTGTTTCCAGCTGCAGCCTCTGGTAGCTACCCTTAAATTTCTTCCTCTCATCGGATAATTTAATTTAAAAACTAAAATTCTATGGTTGTTTTTAGGGTGGGGAGTAAGCTGAAAAGGTTAATTTAATAATGTACAAAACTAATTAAAGCCTTAATTTTGAAGGTAAATTAAGATGATGAGGGAAATGATGTTATGCAACATATTATTTTGTTTGTTTGTGGTTTAGTTATCAGTTCAATTTAAGGTCATCTCTGTATGCATTCGTGGACCTTCCTTTCTTTGACACCTCTTGTGGCTTCCACTTCAGTTCCCTTTTCCCCATTTTTTTTGCTCCACATCAGATGCCACTCGATCGCAATTGATGCGACGGCTGGCGAATAAATCAGGAGCCACTGCCCATATATATATTTGCAATGAATTTGCATTGATGATTGTTGACATTTAAAACAAATATGAATATACATATATATAAATATATATAGCAGCAGACAGATTTCAATATCAATTTTTTAGTGCCGCAAGGCAATGCTATATAAAATAAGAGCAGAGGAGCTGTTGCTGCTGTTGCAAATTGTTATGATTAATATGAACATGAGCTCTGGGCTGCCGACTTTTCATTATGGGCATTAAATTTTTGTACATTTTATTATTTAATTGAATTTTGCTTTACTTTTTTTATCGCACTTTGGCGCAAAGCTAATTTATGATTGCTCAATGCGGCATGTAATTGCATACAAAAGCCTTTAATGATGGCCCATTCGGTGGATCTCAGTGCCGGAATCTGCATCAGTATCTGATGGATGTATCTAGCGATTGTATTTCGCGATTGTTTTTATTTTTTTGTATTTTTTTGTTAACCACTTTGACATTCCTTAATTATATTCATTATTAATGATAACAAAAAGCGAGCGCGCACGCTCCTCTCAATATTAGCGATAAAAGTTGATTAAATTTTAAGCGCAAACCAATAATTAACCAGCCATAAATATAGACGTGATTTAAGCTTGCTTTAAACCTCCCAGCAATTCTATGGTTATGTATCTGTATCTTGTGGCTCAAAATCGTTTGACTTCCGCGCCTGATCTCTTCCCCTTGGTGCGTGGAACCAATTAGCGACCGGGAATTAAGTGCTCATCAGACGTCGTCTGTCCAGGCGGCTTAAGTCATCGGCGGCGTCGTTCTCCTCTTGCCGATTCCAAGCCCAATGCCAATCCCAAACCCATTCCCGGCCATGCATAATAGAGCCAACACAAATTAGTCAAACGCTGGGCAAACTTGGCAGACTGGATGCCTGGATGCCTGGCGTGACGTCGTAAACAGAGCTGCAAATGCGTCGCAACATGCACGGTTCCCGTTTTGGAGAGGACACCACCAGACGACAGTTGGATCCAGGGAGGACTCTATGGCAGGAGGAGGCAGCAGCAGCAAGCTCGCTGGCAATTGTAACTCCCAGTTTGGTCGCACGATTAATCGTCGTTGCAAATTGTTGGCACGTTTTCAATTGACAACAGAGAGAGAGTGCGTTGCCTGCACGGCAGCGCCAACCCCTAATTTGCACTATGACCCCGTCTCACACCCCTTTCCATCCATCCCTCTTCCTGGCCCACCCCACAGCCACCTCATCATCAGCACCGTGGGTTTGCGTGTAAATCACACGGTGTTTGCTCTCGCTCCTGTTGCATCTTTTACGTGCGTCGTCCTTATCCTCTTCCGTCCTCCTTGCCCGATATTGCCTTGTGTGTCTCCGCCTCACTCCCCTGGACGGACTTCCACGTGTGACAGGCCGTTTTAAAACGCCGACCACGACGCCTCTGTCGTTTATTTTGAATGTAATTTTTCAAGTCGCGACGTCTTCCAGCACTGCCCATTAATCACGAGGACAAAATGCGATTCGCCATGCCAACAATTTGCAAAAAAAAAAAAAAAGAAAAAGCCAGAATTGAGGCGAATAAACAATGGGGGAGGCAGGGAAAAAACCTACGCCTTGACGAGGCAATTCTTTAATTATACTCTGCAGGAAGAAGTTCTAAAGACTTTAAAATAAATAAATATATCATTTCTTAAACCATTTTATGAATTTATGTTTAATATAAGTCACAAAATAGAGGCAATAGTATAGGAAAATAAACTAAAATTGAATTTAAAATGTAAGCTGTTGATACTCCTTGAATTTCCATTTATCAATTCTTATATTTTCCCCACAAGCTTAAACATTTAATAACCAATTTTTAATAATCCATAAATAAATCACAAACTCTATATAAATTCCAAAAAATAAATCAAGACACCAGCGATCATCTTGAAGAATGAAATTATCCTTTTTTTTTGTGGAAACCTATAAAGTTTTCATCTTTTCCATTTACTGCAGGCATTGATTTATTTCCTGTTTTTCCTGCAAAGATTTATATGCCTTCTTTTGTGTTCATATCCAATTTCATACTTCCCTGACACCCAGTCGGAAAACTTGGTACCGCCCGCCCGAAAGTTAAGCTTCTTAGGGTATGATTGGATTCGACTTATTTCCGTTCCGGTGAAAAGTGTTGCATACTCACAGGCTGGAAATGATGCTGCTCCGGCACCGGCTTCGGTCTCCGGACTCCGGACTTTTGTTGCTGCTCGTTGACTTTGTTAATAATGATGTTGTGCCGCCCATTTCGCCGCCCCCTTGGAGTATATTCAGCAACGAGGTCACGTGACTGACAGCCGTCGCATTACGGCTCTTTGTTTGTCCGGAGAACGAAGTTCCAACCCTCCTTCACACTGCCAAAGGGCCAATGACAAACTAAATGCAATTTGATGCGTGTCATGCCCCCAGAATTCGCCTGGCTCGGGGGGTTAGGGGAGTCGAAAATGCGTGGTAATCATTATTTGTGACAATTGACGAGGCAAATCAATTTTTTATTAGAAAGCTAAGCCAAGGATCAGGTTTAGTCCTAAGCCAGTGCCCGGTGTTGTGTCAGTTAATAAATATTTGTCACGCATGGCTTTGGATGCACTGCAGCCAGAGAACAAGGCTCCCAGGAGTACCTGTCCTGCCACTCTCCACACACCTGCATAGCAGTGCGCTTAGGCACGTGACAGGCGTGAGCCGGATGACCTGGTTACTGGCCTCCACTGCCTGCCCAGCTATTCCCACGACTTGTCACCTCTCTCACACACAACGACGACGACGACGTCTACTATATCCCTTCACATATGCCGTGGTGGCAGCCTCAATGTTGGTCAAAGTTGAATGCCTTTGACTGGGAATACCACAAAGGTAAGGCAACGCGGCCGCAATTGCCCATTAATCAAATTTCCAATTAATTTACCACAATTAATTGTTGCGCTAATTGCAGATTCCGAGGCCAGGCCAGCGCGAGAGCATCTTTAGTTGAAGCAAAGTGCCATTGGATCTCAGCTTAATAACCTTTGGGAAAATCGCCTTTGAGCCTTTGAGGGAGTCCTGAATATGCCAGTATTATTATTTTCCGTCATTGTCAACATATAATCAGGTTCGATGACGAGTCCTGCTCCTGACTGCTGCTGCTGCTCCTTTTGCCAGACAGATGGGATAATAAATAGACAGAATGCCAGCAGGAGCTGCAGGTGTAGCGGCGCTGGTCCTAGACCAGCTTTTATGCAGTTGTAGCGCTTTATTGAAAAATGTGTGCACAATTCGAGAAAAGCTGCCGCCGCGCTACCTTGCCTGGTGCTGCACAGGGAGAAAGTATGTATAAGTTTTTCTATAATTTATACGTATTTTATTCTAAAACATATTGCGTGTTCTTCCCTCTAAAGTTTAGGGCCTGCCAGAGCTCTTTTTATATATTTTCGTAAATATTATTTATATGATGTATTTCCCTCAAGAACAGCTCTTTGATTCCACTCTTTTTTCTCTCAGTACAACTGCAGTTGGAGCCATGGAAGCCAGCCCAGGATCCAGACACAAATATCAAATATTATCGAGCAGCGAGCGAGCACGTTGAAAGGCGAGCTATTGACGGACGGAGTGATGGGGTGTCTCCTCCACAGCACAGCATTTGCCAGCCGGTCCTGGTTGCCCGGGTTACACGTACGCCTCCTGCGCCCTGCCCCCCAATGCCCTGGGTTGCCATGGCCATGCCCATTGCCAGGGCCTCGACTTTGTTTGTAAACATTTCACGTCCATCGCTGGACCCACAAATATTTCGCTCCTACTGCCGCCTGGCTGTGTAAACTTTTGCCATTCGAGCTGCCGTCTATTTTTTCTGCTACTATTTTCCGTAGCGAGAAAAGTGTGCCCCGCCGCACTGAGTGAAACAAATGAGAGCTGACTAGAAAATCGTGTTTCGTTGTGTTTTGTGGGTTTGAATACGGATTCGGCAACAAACACTCAAACACACACCCGCCGGTTGCCTAACCTATGTACCCAGCATGCAGAAAAAGGTTGCGCCCGAACGTCGTCCGTACTGCGATCCGCGACTGCAGGATGACAAGGTGAGGCGGCGACGAACCCTCCATCTGCCCAGGGTGGTTCAGCCGCAGAAAAAGAAAGGCGAGGCGCGCCAACTGAACGACTGCCCCTTCTTCAATCTGACCTATGGCTTTGATCAGCTGCCCCTGGACCCTGTCAAGGAGTTCCTCCAGGAGAAGATATGTAAGGTTTCTTCAAAGTAATATAAGCAATTGATAATTATATTTTATATATTTCCGGCAGCTCACATGCAGAATGACAAAATTGTGGGCCGCTGCAACCGTGAGTTCGACTTCCATTCGTACGACCTGGACAATGTCAAGGAGCATTACGATGAGTGCGACGATGACAGCTTGCAGGAGCTGCAGCTGGAGGACATTGATATGCCCAAGGAGTTTGAGATGCTGCGCGATGCCAAGGATCACACCTTCAATTTCGATTCCACGGGTAAGTACGAACAGAGGTGAGGGGGCCAACCACAGCTAAGGCTAACAATTAAATGGAACAGCATTTACGCATTATCCCAGGTGATGGGATTGGTGCCCGTAACATGGGTGGGTTACAGGGAAACACCCAACAAATTTGCCAGACATTTTGTGTTATTCAATGAGTGAGAACTTTACCGCAAAAACATAACACTTAATACTTTATTAAATGCGAAAACATGCCCCGACCGGAGCTGCTGCTCTCTCTCCCACGCCCAACTCCTCCGAGCTCCTCCTGGGGTGCTGCCTTCCTACGCTCCCGCAGCGCAGCTCGTTGGAAAATTGTTCACCTGTAAACATAAAAATTCCAAACATTATCCTTTTAACATAAAATTTTATAACCGAAATGAGAGGAGAGAAAAAAAGGTAAAACCGAAAAACAAATGCGTATGACATTTATTTGAATATCCTCTGGGAGAGCAGCAAAGGGACCGAAGAGGAGGAGAGGAGAAGAGGAGCAGCGGGGCTGGGCACAGGACCAAGGGCGGGTCGACTGACTCTCTACAACATGTTTATCATAGTGTTTTATTTAGCATTTACATGGAACATTTTTATGTTTCTGGTTTTCTCTATTTTTTTTTGTGCTCTACTCTTTTGGGGAAAGGCAGGTGAGAAGGCTAAGGAAGTTGGCAGGAGTTTTTAAACTATTAAATATTTTATTATAAATTAATAATCTTAACTTTTAATATAGATATTTATTTGATTAATTTGATGTAGTTACAAGTAAATTTCCTAAATAAAAGGGTAACCCCCAATCGCATATATTTTCCCCCGAAAAAATCGATTTACCCTTCTATCACTAGTTTTTCTGATAAAAATGTTTCATTTTTGTGTCTAGTTTTTTAATATTTAATGCCAGAAATGGATGTTGCTCCCTACCCAGTGGTCTGGGGGGAACTAATAAGGGTTCCGGGTTATACAATAGCGTAAAAGCCATTTGCTGCCGATAGACATTAGCATGAAATTGTAACAAATAAACCAATAAAATACACCCTCTCCCCCGGGGGAATGGAAATTAATTTCAGTTTAATCATTTAAAAATCGAACTTTGCCGCTGTGTGACTTTTATTTAAAACAATTTCATGTTGCACAAACAAGCTTATTTGCACGGTCACTCTCAGTGCGAGAGGCGAAAGTCATCCGAAAAAAAATCAAATTTGCAAAGTGCAGACAGACTCACATGTCACCCACTCCCACTCCCCCTTCCGCATATTGAGTTCGTGGACAAATATTAAATGCGATTTTCAATTTAATTTTTTTTTTTTGCATTATTTTTTACCATTGAGTTTGGTCTTTATTTGTTTGCTCTGCTTTTTTGCTTGCAGCTTGTAATCAATTTCCCTGGATTGACAAATGGATGACTGGCGGTAATAAATAAAATGTTCATATTTACTCAGCGTACATTATTAAAAATTTGACACCCTCTCGAACCGATTGACAGTGCGGCCCAGCGAGCAGGAAATCTATGATATGACCAGCCAGCTGCTGGACATGTATTGCCAACGGCGGGTGCGAATCTTTTATCCTGGCTGCGGCACTAGTTCTTCCCTGTGGACCAACCAACTGCGGCGTCAGCATGGATCACCATCGGAGCTGATCGGTGCCTATCGGAGTCCCACGGCTCGGCACTTGCGAGTGAATAATCTGCAGCCAGTTCGCAAGAAGAAAAAGTTTACGGCAGGCGATCACTATGCATTCCGAACGCCACAGGGTAAGATCTTGAAATATAAATATAAATTACTTATTTTATATATATTTCTTACAGAATGCCGAAACGAACTGATACGTGTGGGCAAGATAATTGACGAACTGATTGAGCCAGTGATCACAGAAGCCCGGGACACCGTAGGCCATGGACTTCTTCATACGGTCAAAAAACCGTCTTTTTGCAAGGCAAAATCCGCAGGTTTTATTGAAGTGGTGAGCTCAGGTTTTTCTACTCTTAATCTTTATGACTTTAACAAATGGCATTATAATTTCCATTTAGGTAAAGAATCCTTGCGCCGATAGCAATAAATTTTTCAATCGAAGGGACTTCTCATCGAATAAGAAGTTTCTCCTTTGTCTTAGGAAAATGGAATCCACGTGAGTGTAACGCAATTAAAATTAAATTCTTCAATTAATGTCTATTATTCCTTATTCCAGACGCGTTCAATACCTGGTGCCCCTGCTGCCCGAGGATCCCGAGGAACAGAAGGAAAGGAAGCTTGCGATATACCAGAAAGAACGGGCCAGCGCCGAGGCTGTTTTTACCCTGAAGATACAGAAGCGCTACCAGTGCCTGCTAAAGAGCGTGAGTTTGAGTTTTGGGTGTGGGTGTAACATACTCCTGCAGGTGCTCCTTGTTCTGGTCCACGTGTCGCAAAGCGATTCTGAATTATGCAACTGACCAAACATATGCTAAGCGCAGGGAGTCGGGGAATGAAAAATGGAAGCCAAATACCCAGCCGCAATGACTCCCTGACCGAGACCATAAAAAACCCATCAAAAGTGAGCACCAGCGACGGGCGTAAATAAATTTTATCGTTGACTCCGACGCTCTCGCTTGTGCTCTCGCTTCTGGTCCTACTCCTGCTCCTCTGCCATGTCCATGTCCGTGTCTGTAGCCATATCTGGTGTCCCTCTCCGTGTCTGTGGCTTACATAAAAAATGATAATAATAAACTCCATACAAAGTAAACATGTGTGCGTGAGCGTGCGAGTAAATTAAGCTGCGTTGGCTTTGGGGGGAACGTGCTTATAAAAATTATATAATTCATACCTCGTAAATATTATGGCCTTGGGGGGAGGAAGGCGTGGTCAGAGTTATGAATAACGTGATTAGTTGTTAAAAAAATGAAAACGGGGAAATAAAATAAAATAAAACCGTTTGGGTTTGGTGTGAATCACACCCCGTTTAATGGTTATATAATATATCCTGCTCATCATCCTCCTTATCCCCTTTACAGATGTCCATAGTGCAGCTGGCCACATATCCCTCGCACCTCATACGCAGGGCCTTCAAGCGCATTGATCCACGCAGGGCTATGCTGAAGGAAGCCTACAAGTTTATACTTCAAGAGGAGGTGAGTTTAAGGCAGTTTTTTCCCTTACAAATTACCAGAAGACACTATGACTCTTTGTCAGCTATTTATTATAAGTTATATTAACAGAGTCCTTGTATTCCTACTATTAATTTGACAAGTTTCATATTCTCTATTTGCCTTAAATATGTATACAAGAATGTAACATAGACAACTCGTATGGATTATAGAAAGAGTTTCAGGCTAAACAGTCTGAGTCAGAGCGTCGACATTATTAGTAAACTTAACTGGCGCTCATCTGAAGCTGGCTCAGAATTTGGCGGAAGTTTTGCGCCGAAAAAGTTTGCCGGCAGTGCGAGCATATTAAACATGCTCCCCAGGATTGCCCTGGGAGAGAGCACAGGTATTCCCGGGATGACAAGTGACGGGGCGCGTGTTGATGTTTTGACGTGAGCGCCAAACAAACTTTGGCAGGGATTTAAGCTCAAGCACTTGCCATCAGCACCGGCAAATCAGTGCCGGCAAAGGCAGCTTAATGAGCAGCTGAAGATGTTCCATGTTCCCTCATCCTCCTCCACCTCCTCCTCCTGACGAGTTGAGCCACCCTAAAACTAGTTGAAATCGCCCGGAGGAGCGCCAGCAAAGTTTATGCCACCTGTCGTCCCCTTTTCACCACTGCACCACCATCACTCCTCCTTTATTCGGTGTGTCTAATCAACTCATTACAGAAAGATTGGCCCAAACTGCCGCCAGAAGTTATATTAATGGATTATCTGTTCGTTGGCGACCGCGGCGTGCGTCAGGACTTTGCCATCCTCATCATTGTGTGCCTCATCGATCTGCAAGAGGATTTCCGCCACTACGTCAAGCGCGCCTTTCTGAACTATCTGCTAAGGTGAGAGATAGATATCTTCGATTTTTTGGTACATTACCCTGTTACCTTTACATTAACAGTTCCACTATGGAGCGAAAGCGGCTGCAGTTGGAGCCGGAACCCCCGGCCTTTCCCGCTTTTCCCAACAGTCAGCCAGTGCCCTGGCGATCGAATCTCTTGCTTGCCAAAAGTCGCATTGGCGAGGTGCTCATGATAACACATCCCGTGGTCCAGGCCATAAACCGGCTATGGAACGATCTTTATTCGGATCTGGTGGTGGTAGATCTGGCTCAGCTGCTGCTGGCTAGGCGACCCCTGGACGCAGACACCGTGCAGGCTTTTTTCCAAAAGAGTTGTGCCGAAGTTCGCGATGTAAGCGAAAATAATCATATTAACTTAATAATACCTATTAAAAAATATAAAATCTCCGACAGCTACTCCTCACTGACTGGCTGCCGCGCTGCGCTGACCTGGTGAACGAAATGCGTGGCACCTGGAAGGACTTGGTGCCCATGTCGGGCAAATATGGCGGCCGGGCGGCCATACTCTTTCGCTGCATCCACTCGGCCATGTCGCGCAACCTGAACAGCTTGATTAACAAGAGCCTCAACTATCTGTTCAAGGTGCTGTGCTCATTTAAGGAAGGCAACACCGTTGACCAGTATTCCATGTTTGATTCGAAGCTAAAGCGGATTCCCCTGATGACACTGACAGCCTCGGTTGTGGGGGCTCATTTCGACCATGAGCCCATAGAAATGGGGCCAGGTATTCGGCCCGCCACAAATATCTATGCTTACGATGATGACGACGCTGATCCTTTTCAACAGCCGGTAACCAATTTGTTTGGGGAGAATGTAAGTAATATACTATATGCTTAAAGTAATTATGAATTAAAGTACTTTCTCTGCAGATTCCTGACTTGGATGATGTGGCTCAGTTTGAACTGGATCACACCCACAAGCTGTACATATATCCTTATATGCAGGAGCTGCCACGACTTTTTGTCGAGCACTTTAAGAGCATTTTGGCGGTGGGCTATGACATTCCCCGTCTCGAGTACATCATGTCGGGAGGTGGTAAGTTGCAGTCATTACATAATGACAATGATTTAAATAAATTAAATAATGTTTTTTATGTATGTAGATCCCGAAACGCAGGGATACCTACAATTTATCGACGACGAACACACGGACTTCGTAGATCTCTGCGATAAAGTTGAACATATCATCAAGAACAACTGGCGCGGAGTTCATGTGTACCTGAAGCCTATCTACAAGTATTACTTTGGACTTTTCCAAAGGCTGATCATGCCATTGGTGGAGAAGGTCTGGACGGAAAACATTCTGCCCGAACTGGGGGTGAGTGAGTGCCCCTGCGGCTTGGCGGGCGTTTGGCTGCGTCTCGCCTTGAAATGGGATTTAATTATTTATTTCGATTTGATTACGCGCAATGATGCGTAGAATTAACATAAAATTTCATTATGCAATATTAATAGACTGCTGACAGACGACAGCCAGAGCAACTGACAAGGGGGAGGGAGTGCTTTTGGTGGCAAAGTGCCTGGCAATTTGTGTAATTTGACAACTTCCACCTTGTCTGAATCCGGATTATAGCGCCTGCCAAACAGGGCTTCGCCTCAAACCTTCTCCTCCTCATCCTCCGCCTCCTACCGATTCCCCGATGCCTGTTGTTGATTTCTGACAGTTTGTTGGCTGTGTGCAATGTTTAATTAGACACTGTTTGGCTTCGCAGCCTGTTGATTGTGCGATTCCTCGTCATGTCATCATACTTACCCATCTCATACGCTCAATTTACGCCGAAAGCCACCTCAAACCCGCTTCCATTGCCATTGCAGCCCCTCGTTGTTCAACATTGCAACTTTTCAGTTCGCATTCATTAAGTTTTATGAAACGACCAGCAATTTCCTCTCTTCTCACTCGATTCGGTTTGGCTGTTTTGTGCAATTTATATGAAATAAAAATTACTTCCGACTGCGTATGCTGCTGCCTGCTGACAGTCGATGCATGAAATGCAACCAGCTTCCATATCGGATGCAGTGGTGGCGTATTGGGTATGGGAAAGGGGTCCCAGCCTCCGAAGGACCCCACTTATTCGATTTGAAACATGGAAAACTCGTAATTAGAATTAACAAGCAATGAGATTGGGTTTCTCTCGCTCTGCGATTGAATTTATTTGTTGATATTTAATATGGTTTGAATCTAAAGTAGGGCCTATATTAATTTCCATTTTAGTAAATATTTTGCTAATTAAATTTACAGAATATAAAATGATTACAATTTAATTATGCAGTTTCTAGAAAATCCTATATATTTAAGCTGTAATATAATTAGAAAATAAATACAACTAAACATTAATTGAATGTGTTGAAATAAGAGCACAAAATGGGATATATTTCTATTTAAATGTACTTCAATTAAGAACATTTTTTCTGTGGTTTTAAAGTTACAGATCGAGTTTAGGTTACACAAAAAATTGCTGCAATAGAAAATCCTTTAATAAATCCCCTTTTATCTGCATTCCACCTCTGACTCCATCCCATAGCTCGTTCAGGAGCTGTTGAAAAAACTTCAGGCCGTGAGCGATACGACCTATTATCTGCGCGATTTCATTCCGCTCAACCTGTTCATGTTGGATAATCGGCACGTGAAGCTATCGCTGCGGATGTATGTGCGCGAAATCTACGATTTCATAATTGATTTTTACAAAGCCCTCAATTGGAACGAGAATCGAGCGTAAGTAGCCCAGAAGCGGGAGTAGTTGGGGAACAGATTGCATCAGCTAAATGAAGTGCGAGCAGCTCTTTCACTTAACTTTTATGCTGACTGCCTGTGACTCCTCATAGATAACTCTGCCTGATTTCGTTTCATTTTTTTCCACTACTTCTGCCACTTCAGCATTTGCGAGGAGCTGGAGGAGATGTCGATGAAGGCCGGCGAGCGGCCGGAGGAGACGCCCGAGGTGGTGGCCCTGCAGAACTACATCAACGAGTGCCGGGAGATGCGCATATTCGCCATCAAGGATGAAATCAAGAACGTGCTGAAGCGCGTCGTCTTCCTGCTGACACACACCTACCTGTCCAGTGAGTGATGCAATTGGCTTGGTCAGGAGGAGCATGTCCTGCCTGCCGGTCCATCGTCCCCATCCTTTCCGCTGTTTGTGCAGCTGGTCAGGCGAGCTCTTTCTCCTTCGATTCCCGGTCAAAATCCAGGCTAATACAGGGGAAAAAATAATGGGGTTTGAAGATGAGGGTTGATATATATTTTTGTAGGGAACTTAAGACGGAAAAGGTTTATATTAATTTATATTTTTATATAATTCCCTTTAAGAGAGGATAAGAAGGATGCTTTTAAATTAAAAATTAACTATTCTGGGAGTGCTTTACATTTAAAACTTAAAATACTTAAAAGTTGTACTTTAAATGCTATGTTTATAAACTATCAGTATGAGATTAGTTTAGAATTTAACTTTAAGAAGTTTATTTATGACCTTTTCGGCCTGCCAATCTTTTGGAACTTATTTTCGCAATTTTAACTATATAATCTGAACTTCAGACCCCTCTTTTTTCTCTGTGCATTTAGTGTGTTTGCTTTCTACAGTGTTTGGTTTGTGGAGGAAATGGGAAAGGGAAAGGAACTAGGGAACGAGAGGCAGCAGTCAGGCAGGCAGGCAGGAAGTGCAGTCTCGCTTAACATAATTAACCTCAACTAACAAGCTGAGTCTACTAATTGGTTTTATAATTACTTGCGGTGAGACACCAAACATTGAGCTCCGCTAAAACCCCGAAAATGCAACTTAATGAGCTTAACAAATTCATGAATGTGTGAAAGTTGCTTTGACAACCGGCAACCGACAAGTGCAGATGCTCCGCCAGAGACAATAGCGAGTTATCGTCAAGTGTCGTCTATGTGTGTATCTTTCGAACAGCTACAATGTAAGCTTCAGGCCCTCCGAATCCGTATTTGTATCTGTATCTGTTTCTGTCTGTTTGCCTGTCCGTCCGTCCGTCCGTCGTGTGTGGCTTTGTCACACCAAATACTCACGGATACAGCTTGTCAGGGACTAAAGATACTCCCACTCGCTTTTGTACTCGAATAATTAATTAGTTTGTCCCGAAAAAAGGGAGACGGACTCCCGCGCAAGCCAATTAATTAAGAGTTAAGCGCAGTTAATTAGCAGTGCGTACAATCGAGAGTCATCTCGTCTAGTCATGTGGACCCTCACTCCTATTTATCCTTAGGCGACGAGCTCCACCTCAACTCGCGCACATTCATCCTGCCGGGGGAACTGGAGGAGGTCTTGGATCTCAGCGCAGCTCGCCTCTCCGTGGTGCGTGATAATCTGGAGCTGGCCCTGCGGTAAGTGTGTGATGCAGATTAGACGCGGAACAACCGAAAACAGATCCCCAGAAGATACTAAGCCGACATCTCTCTGTCTTCTCATCCGCATTCCGTTTCCTGCAGCGAGCGTCGCATGGAGTTCGAGAAGCTGCTGGCCCAGGAGAAGCGAACGATGGACGGCTTTCGCATACGGGAAATCCGAGATGTGCTCACGCTGGAGGAGCTCAAGGAGCGTGTGGATACGGTCGATTTACTCTTCACCACCATCGAGGTGAGGGATTACCTTTAATTTGCCGCTTAACGATTGAGACTTTAAGATATGATTTTCCTCTAGAATCTCAGCCGCGAGGCGAAGGCCATTAATACAGAGGAAACGCTACTTCAAATCGATGTCTCTGCCTTTCCACTGCTGGCCGAAATCATTGAGAAAATGGAACCCATCGAGAAGCTGTGGAAGACGTCGTACGAATTCGAAAAGGATTATCTCATTTGGTAAGCAGGCAGGGGGGCCATCGCTTAAGCCCCTTGCAATTATACTTCTGTCAGCCTGAGGGGGCCAGAGAGAGGTCAGCAGTGTGTGACACTTCCTGGGGAGAGGGCGGTAAAGGAATATTCCAAATTGAAATGGCCCCGGTCCGGCAGTCATTTCCATTGGCATTGCTGCACGCAAATCCCAATACCAATCGTAGTGGCCCCTCACTTAATTCCCAGACCCAGTGCGAATTCCAGCAGAAAATTCAGTTGAGTGGTCCGCTTATGATGAGGCCACTCCTGCTGCTCCATCTTGCTCCTCCAACTGGTCAACTTCCCTTTTTCGTGTATTTCTATTTACATCTCTCTTCTGGTGCTTTCAGGATGTTCGAGCGCTTCGAATGCCTTAATGCGGATGGCGTGCGGGAGCAAGTGGAGAATATGCACAAGGTAAGTAGTTGCAAAGTCGGAAGTTGTCATTCCAGCACTGGCCCAGGCACAACCACCGGAGGAGCAACAGCAGCAGCAGCAGCAGCTCCCCTTCCTGGCGGAAATAAAAACGAGCAACGACCGACAAAGTTTGAGCTGTTGTCGGATTTCTCCTGCTCAACTGCCCATGCATGGCTCCTCTACCAATGCTCCTCCTTCTCCTCTTCCTCGTCCTCCATCTGCTCGATCTCTGTTCGGTTCGGTGTCTGTCTGTAAGCCAATGTAGCAACTAAAATGCAACTAAAAACCTCAAGCCACCTAGAGCGGCAATAGTAGTAGCCACCAGGCCTGGTAGTAGTCAGCAAGGGACAACCAACAACTGGCTGTAAAAAGAAAGTTCCACTTGGCAGCCGAAAAGTATGCATGGAAAAAATGCCCAACATATTTGGCAACGAAGGAGGAGGAGGAACAGGAGTAGACCCCTCTGGGGTCAGCTGGGAAGCCGTTCGGAGCCACGCAAAAAAAAAGTACGACAAAAATAGTAAAAAAAGGCAGCACAAAGGCGCAAAGGGAAAGTCAGTTGAATTGAATTTTTCGGCACAGCTGAAGCGGCAAAGTGGGGACACAACAGTTACCCAAAAAAAGTCCAGGAATATCCTATAGCGAAGTTGGGAATACCCTTTAGAAAATATTTATTAAAAGTGTAGAACTTTTCTATAGATTTCTATATATTTCTTAAGATATTATAGGGAAATAATTTATTTTTCAAGGGACTTCTACTGTGAAATATATTTAAATCAATACAAAAATCAAGCAGCATTTTCTAGGTGTAAATAATTCATGATCTTAAGCCATAATTTTAATATACAAAAGAATATCTTAAAATAGTTCTAATTTTTAAGGTTTTTAAGGCAGGCAGTTAGTCAAAATTTTAATGAAGACCTTTAAAGACTTATTCTCAAATATTTAAATTTAAGAGAATGCTAACAAACAACCTCAAGAACCTCATTTAAGTACCTTCTTTCGTAGTTTTTAACGACAAATGAAAAAGAATCCAATTGCAGTTTTTTGTCTATATTCCTTTCGTAGAACAGGAAGACCATCTAATTAATTGCATTACATCAGCATTACCCAGACACTTTCATTGGTTCCAAAACTGACTTCAGCCTCTATTCTCTACCTCCCCGCACAGATAATGTACAAGCTATCCCGGCAACTGGCCTACAATCCAGTGGCCAAGCGAGCCGCCGAGCAGATGCGCATGAAGATCGAAAAGTTCCGCGTGTATCTGCCTGTGCTGGACTCGATCTGCAGGCACGGCTTGGAAAGGCGTCACTGGGATCAGATATCCAAGATATTGGGACGTAAGGTCAATCCGAAGCTTTTCCCCACCCTAAAGGACATGATCGATGTGGATATTATGAGCATATTGCCGCAGCTAGAGGAGATTGCGAATGCCGCTGGCAAGGAGTATGATTTGAACAATGGTCTGAGGATCATGCAGGCAGACTGGAAGGACGTGATGTTCGAAGTGCTGCAGTATCGTGACTCGGACACGCACATCCTGGCCAGCCTGGATGATATTCAGACGCTGCTGGATGATCACATAATGCGAACGCAGGCCATGAAGCGCTCGCCTTTCATTGTGGCCCTCGGCTCCAAGGCTGATGACTGGGAGGCTCGTCTGTTACTTATCCAGAATATCATCGATGCCTGGACACAAGTGCAGATCACCTGGATGTACCTAGAGCCGATTTTCAGCAGCGAGGACATTATGCGACAGATGCCGCTTGAGGGACGCAACTTTAAGGCGGTGGATAAGCTGTGGCGCAAGATCATGAAGCATACACTGAAGGATCAGCATGTGATGGCGGCCACCGAATATCCCGAAATGCTGGAGATCTTTACCAAGGCTATTGAGGATCTGGAGACTGTCCAAAAGGGTCTGAACACATATCTGGAGCAGAAGCGTCTGTTCTTTGCTCGCTTTTTCTTCCTGTCCAACGATGAATTGCTGGAAATCCTGTCGGAAACCAAGGATCCGATGAGGGTGCAGCCGCATTTGAGGAAGTGCTTTGAAGGAGTGAGTTTTCCCCTTGATTCAAAGCCAAGTTGCGGCTGCACTATAATCTTGAATCCCCTACAGATTGGCACTTTGAACTTTGACGACAACATGGAGATCACCGAGATGATTAGCGACGAGGAGGAGCGCGTGGCTCTGGTGCGCAAAATCAATCCCCAGCTGGCCAATGTGAGCAAATCATCGCCTTTGATTCCTTTTCCTACCCTCCACTTCTTGTAATTAATCACCTTTCGTGCTTCGCAGGGCCTGGTGGAGCTCTGGCTCAAAGAGGTCGAGATGGTGATGCTGGACAGCGTTAAGGAGCAAATGCACGAGGCCTGGGAGGACTATGCCGTTGTGGAGCGCATTTCCTGGGTGGTCAGCTGGCCCGGGCAGGTGGTGCAGGGCATTTCCTGCATGGCCTGGACCTACGAGGTGAGCCTGCTTCGCCATAAAACCACGATAACCGCAAGGGCGTCGTCGTCATCGTCTCTTGGACAACAAATGTCCATCAGTTGGCTGTCAGGGGAGCAGCAGAAAGCACTCTGTGTTGTGCCTCTGACAGTGAGATTAGCTGGAGTTCAGCGCCTTCTTTTCCTGCGGCACTTCTGGCGCTCCACCACTCCGTGGCTCCTTTGTGAACGTTTCCCTTTTGGGCTTTGACTTTGAGAGAACTTCGCAGCAGCGAAATTGAAAATCATATTTCGCTCTTTATTTGCGTTCGCTCCGCTGCAGTTTCTCAGACACTTTATGCCTTATGCCTTTTGCCTTGACTTTTTTCCCCCCCCCCAACCAGGTGGAGGAGGCCATCGAGACGAAGGAGCTGCCGGCTTATTTGGAGAAGTCCAATTTACAGATTGCCGACCTGGTGCAATTGGTGCGCACGGATCTGCAGACGGGCGTTAGGATTGCCGTTGAGGCGCTGATTGTCCTGGATGTGCATGGTGAGTGGAGGGGGAAAGCCAAGGGGAAATTAAAGACAATCTTTGCTACTTTTATTTCACATTTAAACCGCAAAGCAAGGCTTTATGATTTAAAGATACATTGAAGCTAGAGAAAAAGGCATATTAACTGACCTTTTATTGATTCCTTTGTAATATTTGTTTATATATTATATCCTCTAGATCGCGATGTGGTCAAATATTTGACAGATATGAAAGTGTCCAACATTCAGGACTTTGATTGGATCTCCCAGCTGCGCTACTACTGGAAGGTGAACGAGAGTAAGTGTACCTTATAGATGCATATATATTCCACAATATTTACACAAATATTTTTCCCTGGCAGAAAACGAGGATTGGGTGTGCGTTAGCATGGTGGTCACAGATGTTGAGTATGGCATGGAATATCTGGGTAACCTGCCTCGACTGGTGGTCACTCCCCTCACCGATCGGTGCTACCGGTGGGTACCTTTACTCCTACTATTTCTCCATATATCTTGCACAAATCCCACGTCCTCACATGCTTCCCTGTATGAATACCGAAAATATTAATTGACAAACCGTTGCCAGCTTGGTGGCCCTCCGCTTCGCCGCCTCTGTGCTGCATCTAAAAGTCAGAGGAGGAGGAGAGCCTGGCCCTGGCCACGTTTATTGGGAAAATATTTATTTTATTTCGCTGCATTTTAAATTTATTTTCATTTTTCAAACAAAATACGCAAAAAGAGAGCTGAAAGCCTTTTTGATGTTTAAGCTGCCTACGACAAACACACAATAACAACGGCAGGACTAAAGGAATAAGGACACACTAACACAAACACACACAATACAACAACAAAACACACACACACACACTCATACACAAACACAAACTGGTAGCAGGCTGGCAGGCCGTCGTTGGCAAGCCGGCAGAAAGGACATTTTAATGGGGTTTCCGATAAAACTTTTATATTAAACAAATAAATCAATGTTGGACAGTTTTTCACACACACACACACGCGCGGCACACTAACACTGTATGGATAGTTATAAAAAAAAGGGAAAACAAAAAATGAAACCGAGTGTATATAGATATTTGTATGGTTGTGCCCCGGAAAGGCTAAAAAATATATGCACAAGCAAACCGAAGTGGGGACACTGCCAATATGATAAAAATATGAACTTGCAAAACAAGCAGCTAAAAATAAGCAATTTATGAATGGAAAGTGTCTAAAGGATTTGCTCGAATTGTGTAGTTCTCTTTGGGGGAGAATAATATAATGTTATTGTTGCAATATTAATTAATTTTGATTTGCTTATTTCAATTTAATTGAATAATTTGTTGAGTTCTTCCTTGAATAGTTCGAGCTTTGATTTAAAGTTAAAAAGTTATTGAGTTGGCTGCAAGAGTACTTCCTTAATAAATGCTAGCAGACTGTCTTTTGTAGATATTAAGGATTCAATTAAATCAAATTATAATTAACTATTTATAGCTCATCTAACTTATCAGAAATTCCCAGAAATACAAAATCTATACTTGCACTACAAATCCCAGCCAAAAACCTATTCCAAATCATAGTCACAAATCCCCTTTAAAACGCTAACAGCTTCCACATTTTATGAACAGCAAAATAAAAAAAAGAACAGAAAAGCAGTTACCCATAAATGACAATTTTTTAAACTGAGCTGCTGCTGCCGTGAGAAATATGAAAAAATGCAAAATAGATATTAAAAGCGTGCCCACTACTATGCCCTTGCACCATCCATCAACTCTTTGTTGGCTTTCCATACTCCACTACATATCGTATAAATTCTCATCTTCTTTCCTGCCCTAATTCCCGATCCGTGCAGGACTTTGATGGGCGCCCTGAAGCTGTGCCTGGGTGGAGCACCTGAAGGACCGGCCGGTACAGGCAAGACGGAGACCTGCAAGGATCTGGCCAAGGCGGTGGCCAAAAAGTGTGTCGTCTTCAACTGCTCGGATGGGCTAGACTACAAGGCGCTGGGCAAGTTCTTCAAGGTGAGTTCCCCAATTAGAAAGAGAGATATGTATCAGCTAGAGATTCTATTCCACTTTGGAGGAGTGTAGTCGTCGCGCTGTCTACGATTTGCTGCCCGACCGGCTTTCTAATTGATGGCCCCCAAAGCGGCAGCGAGTGGAGCACATTAATCTGGCAAAGAACTCGTCTTGATGCGGCGGCACACGCAACAATCGTGACTTTCAATAGCGTGGATGAGCATGGTTAAATGGTTAATTTGCCGCATGTCAGACACACTGGAGCCCTTCTCCTAGCCCACTTCCATTCTGGCTGAGGCCCATTTTCGGACCCATTCTCTTCGATATATGTTTATTGAAATTTATGCAGCTCTCGGAATAATCGCATTCGGCCCTGGCTTGGTCATTCTGTTGACTAATTAGTCAGTTTGCGAAAGTAATGGCCCAGCGGCGGGCCGACTTTCGTGCTTTCCCACTCAAGTTTATGCAAATTTTTATTTGCAGGTCGTTAACCGAGAGGAGCCTGCTCTTCTCCTCCTGCTCCCCCGCACACACGCACATCTTAAGTGGGTGCTGAAATCTTGTAGTAAAATTTATGCTGCTATAGGCCCTAATCGCTTAATACGCTCACACGGCTAATTGCATAATAGTTCCTAAGCCCCTTAAACAGAGAGGGAACACAGAGACTAAGCGGCCATAAACACGGCCAGGCAGGGATTCGATTGCGGTGAGGTGAGCCGAGGAGGAGACGTAGACGACGTCGTCGGCAACGTCGATGGAGATCAACTGCTGGATGAGGTTCATTTGCATGGGATTTGTATTAATAAGACAACTCGAACTACTCCTAACCCAAACCCCAACTTTAGTTTAGTTATAGGAGAGCCCATAAATTTGCCATCGCCCGAGCTCCTCTGTGTTGTTGCTCAATTAAAATTAATGAATTTATGCGATTTGGTATCCACTTGAGCCCCGAACATTTGTCTATTCTTTTTATTGCTTAATTTGGGTCTCGGCATCGCGTTTGAGTTCGGGTTTTAGAAAGTCGTTCTGCGCTTTGTCACCAACTGGATTGGCATTTGTTCTAATAATCTCTAGGAAGTCGTAAATCTCTGGCACACGATGCCTCCAGCTTCCACCGGTTTTCGGTGCGGTTTGATTTCTATGTTTTTTTTTTTATATATTTTGTTGCCAAGCTCTAGTCCAGTGGACGATGCGGGGGAATGTCTGGGAAACAATGTTGCGACAATAAAATAATTTGCAATTGACAAAGTATGCGGAATATGCCAGAGCAAAAATTTCACAGTGAGAAGCGAGAGGGAGAAGTAATCGTAAATAAATTAAATTCAAATAAAATGGCCACAACAATGGTTGTCGCCTCGAACAAAAGGCGCATCCAAAGGATGGCAAAAAGTTATCACAAAAGTCCAGGATGGCTTCAGAGCTAGAAATGTTGCAGTCATGGGAAGGTTGCTTTTGTGTTGGCTTAGGTTAAGGAATATATTTTAAATATATTTAATTTGAAATAGTCAATTTATTACAAGCTATAAATCCTTATAAAAAACCTATGAAATATTTCAAAATCATACCATGCCATCAGCCATCACAAGGACATTAATAGGTACCACCTGCATAGATCCTTTTCCATCACTGTCCATGGCCAATGGCAATGCCAAACCACTCGCTCTCTCAATGGAGTTCAAAGTGTGCAAAGACACACACACAGCATCCTCCATTTTTTGCCGCGCCCCATCCAGTTGCGATGCGCTGGCCAAACAAGTTCCTAACACAACAGTTCCGCTATCCGGACACCGCCAGGACCACTAGGAATTGCCCCGAACACCTGTACCTGCACCTGCACAGAGGCGCTAATTGTACAATGGCCAGGCCAAGCGGAGGAGCAGCAACAACAACCTCCCATCGGTGTTGGGACAACAGTGACTACAAAAAGCGTGCGAACGCGCAACAGAATGTGTTGTGCCCTTTGTGTGAGCAGCGACAGAAGAAGTCCTTGCGGCAGGACTCAGGCCAACAGAGGCCACTTGCTATACAGCCATCTCGGAGGTGGTCAAGTGGAGGCTGCTGTGCAGCAACAGCTGTCCAGAGGGTTCCACTTATCGATAGGTGATTGTGTTTATTTTTGGCCAGGGGTTAGATGTTTGGTTGCATCTAGAATATAGGTTATTTTGGGGCATTTTTTAAGTGTCATTTAGCTACAAGGAATTATGGATAAAGTCCTTTAATTTACTCATTGATTTACCTTTAGTTTTCCTGCTACTTCTTCAATTTTTACTAAATGTATGTGTATTGGGAGTATTCTTATTCATATTCATATACAAAATTTAAAGGTGGCTAAATATATTTGTGCTTATTTTTTTTTTAATATGGAAGACTCTTTCCTTTTTCTTTTACAAAAAAAGAGTTCTAGTTTCTTTCAACTGCCAAAAAGTAACCAAAAAATACATAACTTCTTTATTCAGCAGTTCGGAAGAAAGAATTTCCCTAATTAGGAGAAATTCAAACCATTTCTTTGGCTACCTATGAAAGTATCTATGGTTGATATGACCAGCGGGCTGGGGCTCACAGGGACATATCATTGATAGACTCTCCCCTTCTCTCCTGCATCGATCCCGGTCATATGGCACTTGCAGTCAGGTCAGCTTGCCGCTTTGGCGTTCTATTTGTGCTGCTCCAAGGGATGGGAGGGAATGTGTGTGGGCGGGAGTATAGAGGTATAGTTGGAGCTGGTTTCCAGCTGGGATAAAACAGCATATTTATTGCAACATGCAAAAGGAAGCATATCAAAGGGTCGTCGGTCTGTCCGTCTGTCCATCCCGCCCCCATATCGACCCCGGAATCTGCAGTTCGAGGCCAGGGAACACTGAAAACAGAAACCGACGAGAAGCGATGAGAAAGAGAAAATAATGTTTATGCTGCTGTTTGCTTTTTCCACTTTTCCCCCATCGTGTTGTGTGTGTGTGTGTTTTCCTAGCACTCTTGTCCAGGAATTTCTGTTTCTATTTGTGTGTGTGTTTTATTTTTTTTAGCTTCCAATCCTGTTCAGGATTGTGTTCTATGCTGTGCTGTTTTGACTGCTGCCTCTCCATTGCTCCATCTCCAACTACAATTCCTACCCCTTCCTTTGCAGGGCTTGGCACAATCCGGAGCCTGGGCCTGCTTCGACGAGTTCAATCGCATCGAGCTGGAGGTGCTGTCCGTGGTGGCGCAACAGATCCTGACCATCCAGCGGGCCATCGGACGCAAGGTTGTGAAATTCTTTTTCGAGGATACAATGCTCAAACTGGATCCGACTTGTACCATATTCATAACCATGAATCCCGGGTGAGTGCTGGGCTACAGTAAGAGAGAGTGTGGGTATCGGTGTGATGGGTGCTGGGAACAGCAGCTGCGGTTTCACGCATCGCATTTTTTTGCTCACTTCGTGTGTGTGTGTGCCGGGTACGGGTCCGGGCATTTGAAAATGCATTTAGTTACTTTGTAAGCCCGTATACGGCCTACCATATGGCAGGAGGCAGTGAGATACGGCGGAGAGGCCATTAGCCAGCCTCCGGAGGTAGGTGGACGCAGTGCGTTCCCCGATATTGGTAGTTATTGCGTTATTGGAGATTTTTCCCATCGGGATATTTATTGCTTTGGCATGCATATGGAACAGCTGCGACAAACATGCATATTAGCCTAGGCTGCCTCCTGGAACTTTACTCCTCCTCCACCGCCGTTCAGCGAAGGTCTTAATTTCGATTGGATGTCGCTTTTGCTTTGCTTTCGCTTTGCCATCGCCAGGAGGCAACACACATCCTCTGCTAGCTGGCTTTTTTTGACCAGTTTTTTCAACTCCTGCCGAACTGCCTGCCCTGCTGGCTGCCCTGCTGCCTGCCAATTTGTCACGCAACCAGACGTTCTTAAGAGCAGTCACTCATATTGGTTATTGGCAGCCAGAGCCAGCAGAGGGAATGGAGGCCTTGGCTCTGTGTTTAGTATTTATGCCATTAGCACTTGCACTTTGATGAATTTGATTGCCCAAAGTGCTCTAATCCCGTTTGGTTTTTATTTTCCATTTCTCCCAACAACAACAGCTATGCAGGACGAACTGAGCTGCCTGACAATCTGAAGGTGCTGTTTCGCACAGTGGCCATGATGGTGCCGGACTATGCCATGATTGGTGAGATCACTCTGTACTCCAATGGCTTCGATATGGCCAGGAATCTCTCGCAAAAGATCGTCCAGGCTTACAAGCTCTGCTCCGAGCAGTTGTCATCGCAATCTCACTACGATTATGGTAAGTTTCCTTCAATTTAAGTTGTTTTTTAGGTAATAGAAAGTAATGGTTCATTAAAAGAAACTCCACTCTGAATTGCAGCATAAAAAAAGCCCCAGGATAAAACCGATATTAGACAATGACCTGGCCCTAAGGTTGGGGTTACCTCCACCTGGCTAATAAGGCGCAAAAGTAGTCAACAACACGTGTATTTTTTTTGCCATCTGTGTGCAGCAGCAGCACAACTTTGGCCGGAGCAGCAGCAACTTTCCGGATGTCTCATGTCCTTCTGCGTGTGCTCCTTCGTCGTCGTCGTCTCCATCTTTCTGGTTGTTTCAAGGCAAAGATATTGCTCCTTTTTACGACGTAACATGTCATATGACATTACAGCATGTCTGTGTTTGCCACTCCGTCCGGGCTTTCTTTTTCTATGGGCAAAAAGGAGATCCTTTTCCCAGCTCCTGGCTGCCAGCTCTTGGCAGTGTGCGTGTGCATCTTTGTCCAGCCGCTGGCTGCAATTGCAGGCTGAGGCAGCTGTGTGTGTGAGCAAGTTTATGTGCAAAGTACATTTGATCAGTATCTTATTTTGAGTTTAAATTGAAAAACTTTCTTGCAAGTTTGCCGCTGCGCTTTTGTGTTGCGTGTGTGAGAGACAAATGGCACATACATTGTGCACGTGTGTTGTTGGTGTGTCTGTGTGTGTATTTGCCGCTCTGCCAAGTAATAATAAAAACTATTTGTACATTTAGTACAAACTCCTACGCCGCGACTCCTGTCCAGCTGTTTTTGCAACGTTGCGAAAAGTTTAGCATTTCCCTGGCGCTATAATGAAGCCCAAGGATGAGGTGTAGGATCTGGGGAATGCCACGAAGTTGTAACTCCCTCCCAGGTAGGGGAACGTGGACCCATCCTGGCCAGGTTCTGCGACGCCATCCACCAATGGCATCGCCAAATACCTGAACCGGCCGACTTCAGGTTGAGTTATGCGCTCGCATAACTGCCAAGCTAATGCCCCTCAGTCTGTGACGGTTGTCCGCTTTACAACAGCACAGGGAAACCTTTAAATCTTATTTTTATTGTATTTATATAATTTGAATTAAATTCTTGGATAAATTTTACAATAGAAAACATTTTTTTTCGATTTTTTGAAAACGTTTTAATAACAAATAAATACTGTTTTCAGGAAGTCTCTTGTTATCCTCAGACTAAGCCTTTACAATTTAAATCTTTTAAATTTATATATTTTATTATTCATTATATATTTGCTAATATTATCGACTTATGACTGTACTTTGTATTTGCCAGGAATGCGCGCCGTGAAGTCCGTCCTGCTGGCCTCCGCCTCGCTGCGACGCTTATATTTTGACCTGCCGGAGCCGGAGATTGTTCTGCGTGCCATCGTCGATGTCAATTTGCCGAAATTCCTCGAGCAGGACATCTCCCTGTTCATTGGCATATATATGGATCTATTTCCCGGCGTGGAGCTGCCTATGGTGAGCAGCAGTATTTAGTCATCTATTTGAATCAATTATCATTCTTCTGGCGAAATGACCTGTAAGCGCCGCCAATTAATACGATAATGGGTTAATGATTAATTAACACAAACTGTAGGGGTATGCATGGCGAAATTGGGATACTCTATGGGAATAAATATACCAATTGAACTTGCTATATACTTTAGAGGATTTTAAACTTAAATCATTTAACCAATTCCATTTCCATTATTATAAAGAATATTTTCTTTGGCATTTAAAATTCTCACTTCTCCCATTTATTAACTCCCATTGAAGGCGACATTTCATCCAGAATTTTACTCATTTTTGCCCCAATTTTTCAATATTTTATATATAAATTTGTATTTACGCTTGTTTACAGCCACAACGCGGCGACATACTCAAGTGGCTGCACATCAACCTGGCGGAGAAAAATCTGCAGGCGACGCCATGGTATTTGGAGAAAATTCTACAGATATACGAGATGCTGCTCGTGCGACATGGCCTCATGATAGTCGGTGGCTCAATGGGCGGCAAGACCACCGCCTACCAGGTGAGTATATGTGAATTTCCGGAATCCCATCATGCACACACACATCGCTCTCCACGCTTATTAATTTCGCCGGCCAGCCAATTAAATGGTCTGGAATTAATCAGTTAACAAACGACTCACTTGGCACAGAAAAATATTAAAATCAGAACGAATATGCGAGGTTTTAATGGGAAGTTTTACTTTAATTGTAGAAATATCTCTTTGATTTTAACGGAAATTCCCAGATTTTCTTCAAATTGAATCCATAAATACATTTAATAAATTTAATTTCCCAACTTATTGGGCAGGTCCTGGCCCAGACCCTCCGCAATGTAGCCACCGACGAGGAGGCCACGCTCAAGGAGTACCCCGTCAACTTCCGCATTATCAATCCGAAAGCAATAACCATGGGCCAGTTGTATGGACGCTTCGATCCGGTGTCCCACGAGTGGTACGACGGCGTCCTGGCCAAGACGTTCCGCGAGCAGGTCCAGGGACCACGCTGGGAACGAGCGTGGGTAATGTTTGACGGACCCGTAGACGCAGTGTGGATTGAGAATCTAAACACCGTGCTGGATGACAACAAGAAGCTGTGCCTAATGTCCGGCGAAATCATGCAGATGACCAAGCTGATGAACATGATGTTCGAGCCGGCGGATCTGGAGCAAGCCTCCCCAGCCACCGTGTCGCGTTGCGGAATGATCTACATGGAGCCAGCACAGCTGGGCTGGCGAGCCTTCCACAAGAGCTTCACCAATGTCTTGGTCAACAAGGTGGGCCTGAATGAGATCTATATGACGCTGTTCGAGGACATGACCGAGTGGCTTGTGCCGGCTGCTCTCGAGTTCCTGCCACAGTGCAAGCAAATGCTGGAGCTGTCGCCGATCTACCAGTACCAGACCTTCTCACGCTTCTTCCTGCACTTCCTGGAGAAGCATAAGCAGTTCAACCAGGCCTGGTTCCAGCAAATGTTTCTCTTCTGCTTTGCCTGGGCCTACTGCTCGGCGCTGACGGGCCAGGGTCTGCGCACTTTCGACGCATTGCTGCGCAAGGTTATCTACGGATCCAACGACAACTTCCCTAAACCCAAGTACTTCTCGCTGAATCGTGGCCAGATGTTCCCCGAGAAGATGCTTTTTATGGATTATCGATTCGATGAGGCCGAAAACTGGTGGTCATGGCAGAAGGGTGACGACAGCTCGGGCACGCCAACTAACTTTCCGGAGAATGCGCAGATCAGTGAACTGATTGTGCCCACTAAGGAGACGGGCTATATTTCGTACTGGCAGGAGTTTTGCATTTCCAAGTCCTTCCCCATGCTGGTGATTGGACCCACGGGCACTGGCAAGAGTGCCATTATCACCAGCAATCTGCTGGCCATGCCCAAGTTTGCCAACTTGATCAATATCATTAACTTCTCGGCCCGAACCTCGGCTCAGATGGTCCAGGACACGATTATGGGCAAGCTGGACAGGCGGCGCAAGGGAGTTTTTGGTCCTGCGCTGGGCAAGAAGGTGGGTCTTTGATCGCAGAAGTTTTTTTTTTCTATAATTATGTCTTGTATATACACCCAGTGCATTGTGTTCTGCGATGATGTGGCCATGCCTTCGAAGGATACCTATGGCTCCCAGGCACCGCTGGAGCTGCTACGAACTTGGCTGGATCATGGCTATTGGTCGGATCTAGTAGACACCACCAAAATCGAACTGGTGGACATGGTATGTGTTTGTGTGTGGGCCAGTTGACAACTTATTGCGTCCATAAACTGGCCATTAGAGTTATCTGTGAAGTTTTCATATTTTCCTCTTCATTTTTTTCTCCTCTGAATCGTTGGCCAGACTCTGATGTGCGCCATGGGCACTTTGGGCGGCAGTAACTTCATTTTTCCGCGTCTCTATCGCCACATGTTCGTGGTGGCCGTCGATTCCTTTGAGGACTCGACCATCGTACGAATATTCACAACGATTGGTGAATGGCACTTCGCCAAGGGTTATCCGGAAAAGGTGGCTCTGCTATCCCGCGTACGTATCTCATTCTCTTTAAACCCCAAAACAACAACAGCAAACAGCACACTGAGAGAGAAAGGCAGAACCATTCATCAGTTTCATTTTAAAAACTGGTATTTTTAAATAAAATATATTATAATTAAACAAACTAAAACATATTCGCAAACAACGAACTAACAAATGTTAACATATTATGTTAAATACATTTGCGAATCATTGATAAGCTCATAAATATTCAAATTAAACATTAAACTAGTATTAAAAACCCAAAATATGTGAGCTTGATGAGCATTTTAAGGAGAAAATTGGCTCTCTGTAGAGAGAGAGAGAGAGTATGGAGGATGATTGTCTGGTCAGTGGAGTCAATAGTCCTTCCATGTGCCATGTGTGCTTGGCTCGCATCCAAGCATTGGGCGCATAATAAAATTAAAATGGCGTATTTTATAGCTTCATTTCCCCAAAACTTCTCCATCTCCCTCTCACTACGTTGGCTGTTTTTCGCTTTTACTGTCCTCGAATTAAAGTCCACGAATGTCATCCCTTTACAGGGCTTAGCGGAGGCCATGGTCAGCGTGTATCGCGAGGCGATTCGCACCTTCTTGCCCACCCCAGCCAAGTCGCACTACTCGTTTTCCCTGCGCGACATCACGCGCGTCTTCCAGGGGATTGTGATGGTGCCCGCCAAGCGGATGCCCGACCCCGAGAAGCTGGGTCGCCTATGGGCCCATGAAACCTATCGCGTATTTTACGACCGGTGAGCAAGACACTCCTTCTACTCCATCCTTAGAACTATAACTATAGCCTCTATGTTTTCCAGTTTGGTGGATGATAGGGATCGTGATCGTCTGCTTGTAATGGCCGTGGAGGCTTGCAAATCCAATCTGCGCTTTCCCTTGGAGCAGGCCTTTGCCGAACGCATTGAGCCGGGCGAGAAGCTAACGGACAACGATCTCAGAAATTTGTTTTATGGCAACTACATGGAGCCGGATGCTGAGCCCAAGTTCTATGACGAAGGCGAGACCTACGAGAAACTAGAGAAGCTTATGAAGTACTATCTGAGGGAGTATAACTCCTTCTCGAGTACTCCAATGGATTTGGTTATGTTCCGCTTTGCCATTGAGCATGTGAGCAGGTGAGAAATCAATTTTAGCATCCCTTTAGATACTAGTACACCTTTAATTCCTTTGCCCATAGAGTTTCCCGTGTCCTGCAGATGCCGCGTGGCAACATCCTTATGGTGGGCATGGGCGGTTCAGGACGGCGCAGCTCCTGTCGCCTGGCTGCCTACATAGCCGACTGTCGCCTGATGACCGTGCAGGTGTCCAAGAGCTACACCATCACAGACTGGCGAGATGATTTGAAGAAGATATTGATGTCGGCCAGCTTCAACCTAAACCACACCGTCTTCCTCTTCTCGGACGCACAGGTGAGTGTGTTAACTGGAAACCAATTCTCGTTAAGAGATAGCGAATCAAATGGTCGTATGCTAATCCATCAGAATGGCTTTTTAATAAGGCTGTAAATCGAGGGCTCAGACTAGGCCTGAGCCGCGTCAGGGAACAACAAACCCATAAAGTCGTCTAATCTGTGTATGTAAATTGGTAAATTAAATTGAAATTAATTTGGAATAGTCTTTGAAATAAAACAGACCGTACACAGACACGAGCGACGGAGGGCGAGAATATATAAACGAACTTTTGTCGCAGGAACAATTAAATTTGGCTCAAAATTCGGTTTTCAATACGGAAGCTCACTCATTGTTTTGCCAAAATTTGCATTTATAATTAGGTTAATTGTTCAACTAACTTGATTATTGCTCAGTAATTTGCATAGGCAGCTCGAATTATGGCAAATGAAGTGGGCTTCAGAAAATTGCCAGCCAAACAGCCGAGGGTAGCCGAGCGGTGTCTCTGCGTTGGGCTTAAATCCATATTAAATGTTGGTCAATAAATTAGCATGGCCAAATTCCGATTCCGATCGATATAAACATACATACATGGCAAACAATATGCAGGTGTGCTTACACATAATGCTCCGCATTCGCATAATGCGCCCTTTGTCCGCCATTTGACCATGAAGCGTGACCAAAAACTAGAAATCCATACAAGGCCATAAGAAGCCCATTTGGACTGGATTAAAACTGCTTTAATTCTGTTTGCTGATGAATCCCGAGCTCCGGGCCAGGCCATAATCAATCGAAAAACCTCATCCTCTTTTCCAGAACCAATTTTTCGATGCATTAGAATGTTTTCAGGTTCTGTTGGAGGAGTAAGGAGGAAGAGGATCCTTAAGCTCTGTGCCCCTCCAATCAATGGTTTATCTCCCCTTGGTTTCTCTCTATGTCTGTCTGTCTGTCTGCTGTGCCAACAAAGCCCCATGCAGATATTAATTAACAATTACACCGAAATGGCCAGCAGGGAGCTGGCTACGGCTTAGAGCCAATGTTACCCCCTCTCTCTGCACCTGTACACCTGCATCGTCAGGGTCCAGAGACAGGGCCACTTAGGCGAATGCAAAATGCATGTCCCTGGGATCTGGTCAAGGGACTCTCTGAGCCAAGGAGGGGCGGGAATGAATAAAAATGCATTTGGCCAGCAGCATAGCTCAACTTCAGCTCCAACTTCCATTCCGACTTCCACTTCAAACTGCAACTCGAACTGCACTCTTCGATTTGCACATTGCACAATTGTGAATTCCCTGTCTTTCTCTCCCCATCAGGCAACGGATGAGGGCTATGTGGAGGATATCAATGGCATACTTAATACCGGTGATTTGCCCAATCTCTATCAACTGGAGGACAAGGCGAGCATCATGGAGAATATGGCAAATGTGGCCAAGCAACTGGTGAGTGTTTGTTTCAATTGAAATTGAAGGTGGAAATTCTAAAGAGGAGAAATCCATTTGAAATCTAAAATTTACCTTATTATATACAGGGCAAGGTACTGGACACTCTTCCCAGCGAGGTGTATGCCTACTACATAGATCGCATCAGGGAGCAGCTGCACATTGCTCTGGCTTTTTCGCCCATTGGCGACTCCTTCAAGGAACGCATTCGCGTCTATCCTTCGCTCATCAATTGCTGCACCATCGATTGGTATATGCCCTGGCCGGAGGAGGCTCTGTACCGCGTAGGCACGTACTTTGTGAACTCCATGCATCTCAATCGGCCGCATGGCGAGGAGCAGGCGGAACAGCAACAGCAGCAGGCTAAAGATCCCGCAGACCCCGGCGAGGAAGAGGTGGCACGACGCGAAACTGTTGATGAGGAGCGGGAACTGACGCAATTGGAGTTGGACCTGGTCTTCTGCGTCATGTACTTCCACAAATCCGTTGTTGATGCCAGCGAAAAGTGTTACTTGGAGCTAAATAGGAGGAACTATGTAACGCCTTCGGCCTATTTGGAGCTGCTCAAGGCATTCCGCACCTTCTATAGCCGCAAGTTGGACGAGATTACGCGGCTAAGGGATCGCTATACCACCGGTCTGGAGAAGCTGGACTTTGCCGCCGGTCAGGTGGGCGAGATGCAGACGAATCTGTACGATTTGCAGCCCAAACTGAAGGTGCTGTCCGAGGAAACGGATCGCATTATGGTGAACATCGAGCGGGAGACGGCCGAGGCGGAAAAGAAGAAGGAGGTGGTGGGTGCCGATGAGGCGGCGGCAAATGAAGCCGCCGCTGCTGCCCAGGCTATTAAAGATGATTGCGAGACGGACTTGGCCGAGGCCATTCCTGCCATGGAGGCTGCTCTGGAGGCGTTGAATACTCTCAAGCCAGCAGATATTTTCATAGTCAAGTCCATGAAGAACCCACCTTACGGCGTCAAGCTGACCATGGAGGCGGTGTGTGTGCTCAAGGGCCTTAAGCCGGATCGAAAGCCCGACCCTAGCGGGCATATGGTAGAGGATTACTGGGGACCTTCGATGCGCATGCTCAGCGACATGAAGTTCCTCGACTCGCTCAAGACCTTTGACAAAGACAACATTCCGCCGCCCATCATCAAGAAGATTCGAGATAAGTGAGTGGCTTATCTAGACTTTATTTTGGCTCCTTCTTTATATGTATATAATTCCTCCCAGGTACATAGCCGATCGTGACTTTGTTCCCGAGAAGATCAAGGCCGCTTCCATGGCCTGCGAGGGCATCTGCCGCTGGGTGCGTGCCATGGACGTCTACGACAAGGTGGCCCGCATAGTGATGCCCAAGAAGGCGGCCTTGGCAGAGGCCGAAGGAGAGCTTTCGCAGCAAATGGAGAAGCTGAATGCCAAGCGTGCAGAGCTGCAGGTGATCCTGGACAAGTTGCAGAAGCTCAACGATTTCTTTGCGGAGAAATCGAGAGAGAAAAAGCGCCTCGAAGACGAAATTGACAACTGCGAGAAAAAACTGAACAGGTGAGGAAATGAAATGGAGGACCATCAGGTGGATGGCCACTAATCTAATCTCTGTACCGTCTATTTTTAACGCAGAGCTGAAAAGCTGCTGGGTGGCCTGGGTGGCGAGAAGACGCGATGGTCGGAGGCAGCCAAGAATCTTCATGAATCCATTAGCAACATTGTGGGCGACGTCCTGCTAGCCGGCGGCTGCACCGCTTACCTGGGCTACTTCACCACGGAGGTGAGTCTAGGGAGGGTCCTCGTCCTCTTACACATGTATGTCCGTGTCCATGTCCTGCGATGACAGCTAATGGCCATGTCCTCAGTCCGGAAACTTTTCCATAAAGGTTTTTAATATGCACGAGCACGTGGCATTGATTTTCCTCGCTCTTCCTCTGCCTTCCGTGCTCGCTGTGATTTTTTGCCATACTCCTTTTGTTGTGGTCTCTTTTTCAATTTGTCCGCGCTTAGAGATGGCTGACAGGACACTTTCTGCATTTCCTTTATGGCGAGCTTAACTCAAATTTAGTTAGCGCCGCCAATGTTGACATGTTAACATTTACCCAAATCATGGCCTATAATCCCCGCCTGAAATGGCCCGCTCTGTTTGCAGTACCGCGTCAACATCCTGGACGACTGGAATGCCCTGTGCCTGCGCAAGCATATTCCCTGCAGTGAGACCTTCTCGCTGGCCACCACTCTGGGCAATCCGATGACCATACGAGCATGGTCGCTGGCCGGTTTGCCGGCAGATAACTTCTCAGTGGAGAACGGCATCATTGTGACCAACTCCAGTCGATATTCGTTGCTCATTGATCCGCAGGGTAATGATTTTTGTGTAGCATATTCCTTGAAATCCTTTCTAAAACCCCCTTTAGTTCAAGCCAATAAATGGATTAAGAACATGGAGAGGCAGAACAACCTAAAGGTGATCAAACAGAGTGATGCCAACTATATGCAGGTGCTGGAGGTGGCCATTACCTTTGGTCAGCCAGTGCTTATAGAGAATGTGGGTAAGTCTCACACTTTTAGCTTTAGGTGTAACCCTATTCCAGTCTCCTAAGACACCTAATCCCCAACATATGCATCGTCCAGGTGAGAAACTCGATTCGAATCTGACGCCCATTCTGGAGAAGAACGTCATCAAGCACAAGGGCGGGCTGTTCATCAAAAGTGGCGACCAAATGATAGAATACAATCCCGAGTTTCGTCTTTACATAACGACCTGTCTCCGCAATCCACGTTATCCGCCGGAAGTGATGGTTATGGTAAGTAGCGCAGTGCGAGCTCCAATGCAGACCAGATTCCAGGCTCCATTTGCTCCTGCAGTCTGTGTGGCAATGATGACGTTAGTTGTGTAATAAAACGACCAACTTAAATTGATATTTGGAGGAGGATGCCATGCACTGGAGCAGCGCAGCCGGCGCTGGAAATATGCAAATTTTCGTTGGCATTGACGATGATGTGGAGGACGAGGTGCCGAGATGTGGTGCGGGTGGCTTTGATGTACGTGCGAGGTGGCTGTGCATAACTAGCATAGCAGCCAAAGCCCCGACATCGAGGACATCTATCCCAATCCCGCAGCCAGCGGCGCTGCTCCAGCTCCTGCTGCACGGCGTGTTTATAAAATTTTTCCAGCTTTTCGCTCCTGCTCCGGCTGCCGTTTGCCATCGCTTTTTATGCTGCAACTGTTGTCAGCAGTTTTCCTTTAACCATCTCTATTTTAGCCTTCCCCCCTGCCCCCTTTTGTGGCACATTGTGTGTTTATTTTGAGTTTTCTTTCCATTCTACGTGCCACACTCGAAGCTAACACCACTACCACCACCACCACTGATCCTGTCGTCCTGCCTTCTCCTTTCTCTCTGTTTAGGTAACAGTATTAAATTTCATGATAACGGAACAGGGATTACGCGAACAATTGCTGGCGATTGTGGTGGCTCACGAGCGTCCCGATTTGCAAGAGAAGAAGGAACAATTGATTATTGAGTCCGCAAGGAATCGTGATGCATTGTACACCATCGAATCCAAGATATTAGAGGTAAGGCTCGTCTCTCTCCATCTCTCTCTCTGCCCCGTGCCTGTGGCATAATAAATGTTTTTATATTTCATCGCATACTCTTTGAGCGCTTCGCTAGTTTCCATTCCATTCCGCTGGCTTTGCTCCTAGCTCCGACTATGGCTCTGGCTCTGCAGATTCAATTAGAGAGCCAGGCTAGCAATTTATGCTTTTGTGCCTGGCCAATGACAATTCAATTAACTGGAAGCAAAAGCTTACTAGCGGGGCATTAGCATCCAAAACGTTATTTTTAAAAACGGTGACTCGAACGTAAGGATAGGGATATGGTTTGAAATATATATACCATCCTTAAAGATTTATTTTTGAGGGTTAATCAGAGGAAAATAATTTTATTCATGAATTATTTTCATTTAAACTTAACAAAAATTACTATAAAAATCTCGATGGCCTTTCCAGGTCCTCTCCACCTCTGAGGGAAATGTGCTGGAGGATGAGAACGCCATCAACATACTCTCGTCCAGTAAGATTCTCTCGGAAGACATCCAGGAGAAGCAGGTGGTGGCTGTGGCCACTGAAATCGAGATTGATGCCGCCCGGCAGCAGTACATTCCCGTGTCCAAGCACTCTGCCATTTTGTTCTTCTGCATCAGTGAGCTGGCCAATGTGGATCCCATGTATCAGTATTCTCTCTCCTGGTTCCTCAATCTTTTCGTCAACACGATCCTGAAGGCACCCAAATCGGACACATTGGCGGAGCGATTAAAGAACCTCAATGATTACTTCACCAAGTCAATATACACAAATGTGTGCCGCTCGCTGTTTGAGAAGGACAAGCTGGTTATCTCGCTGGTCATGTGCCTGGGCATCTTGGTCTCGCAGGGACGCGTGGAGAAGGCCGCCCTGCTGTTCTTCCTCACGGGTGGCATTGGCTACAAGAGCATACCGCCGAATCCTTTGGGTGCCTGGCTGCCCGATAAATCCTGGGCGACTATCTGCAAGGCCTCGGATCTTAACGGGTAAGTTAAATCATTTTCTCTCCTCGATTAATCTTTAATAATTTTCCCTTATCCTCCATTACGCTGTGCAGCCTTCAGAATCTGCCAAAAATGATGGAACAGCATGCAGAGGATTGGCACAACTTTTATGACTCCAGCAATCCGGGGGAAAAGCAGCTGCCGGCGCCACACGATTCGGTCAATGATATGCTCTACCTGATCGTCCTCAAGGCCCTGCGTCCGGACAAGCTGGTGCCCGCCGTAAGGGTAAGTTGAGTGCTGATTGTCCCCACCCGGCGGCGTACATTTAATATCCTCCGGTTTGTCAGGCTTTCATTACGCGCAACCTGGACCGCTCGTTTGTGGAGCCGCCACCCTTCGATTTGGCGGCCTCGTTCGCGGACAGCTCGCCGAAAATTCCGCTGGTGTTCCTGCTCTCGCCCGGATCGGATCCCATGGCCAGTCTCTTCATGTTCGCCAAACAACGCAACATGTACGACAAGTAAGTTAATTAACGAGAGTGCCTCATATTTCCGTGTCCGTGTCCACGGGTGGGTGAAGCAGCCGCTGGTGATGGTGTTGGGTGCTGGGTACTGGGTGCTGGATGCTCGTGGTGGCGGTGGTGGCATGTTTTCGATTAAGCGCGACATGTGCGCCTTGTCGATATGTATCCTCCTCCTTCCTCTGGGCACCCATACCTCGGAGCCAGTTCTGGAGCTGCCGCCGGAGCTTTCTCTTTAAAGAAATTTATGCTAAGCACATATCCCGCTACGAACAGATTGAAAACCATCTCGCTGGGTCAGGGCCAAGGACCGCGAGCGGAGAAGATGATCCAGGAGGCCGCCCGCCATGGCCAGTGGGTGGTGCTGCAGAATTGTCACGTCGCTTTTAGCTGGATGGGCGACCTGGAGCGCATCTGCAATGACACCACGTTAACGGATGGCGCCAACCATGACTACCGGCTGTGGTGCACCTCATATCCCAGCTCCGTCTTCCCGGTCTCTGTCCTGCAGAACTCTGTGAAGATGACGAACGAACCGCCAAAAGGTCTGCGGGCCAATATGCATCGCTCCTTCACCTCGGACCCGCTGATGCGGGACAAGTTCTTCACCAATGCCTTCCTCTTCTCGGATAGCGCCAACAAGTGCTGGCTGCGCGGCGTCTTCGCCTTGGTCTTTTTCCATGCCGTTGTCCAGGAGCGTCGAGAGTTCGGTCCCCTGGGCTGGAACATTCCGTACGAGTTTAATGAGTCGGACTTAAAGTGGGTTTAAACTGGGATTAATTTGGTTCAAGGCTATAGGGGAAAATATTTGTTCTATCCCTTTAGGATTTCCCTGTTGCAGCTGAAGATGTTCATCACTCAGAGCCAGAGCATTCCCTTCCGTGGCCATGTCTACTTGACGGGCGAGTGCAACTACGGCGGCCGCGTCACTGACGACAAGGATCGTCGTCTTATCCTGTCGCTACTGAACATGATCTACAATCCCAAGACTATTGAGCAGGATAAGTGCGTTGAAAATGATTACTTTTTTAAGCTTGGACTAAGATCTTTACTCCCTCAGCTATGCCCTTTCTCAATCTGGCAATTACCTGGTGCCCGTGAGTCCCACTCGCCTCAATTCCATTGAGTATGTGTCCAGCTTTCCACTGAGTCCTCAGCCTGAGGTCTATGGTTTACATGAAAATGCTGACATTAATCGCAATGTTAAGGAAACAAATGCGGTAAGTTGAGTCTTTTTATCCAAGGTTTACTTTATCTTTATAAATGTCTTATTATCTGGACACCCCACAGCTCATCAGCGGCGTTCTGCTCACCCAGACCGATCTAATGGCCTCGGTAAAGGCCAGTTCAGCGGGCGGCGTGAAAGAGGATCCGGCCATTGCCATTTGCAAGCAGGTGCTGAACCAGCTGCCCGAAGAGTTTGATATTGATGAGGTGTCCAAGACATATCCCGTGATCTATACCAATTCGATGAACACTGTGCTGCGCCAAGAGCTAATACGCTTCAACCGCCTGCTCTCGTACATCCGCAAGAGTCTGGTGAATGTGAGCAAAGCGGTGGTGGGACAGATTGCCATGATACCCGAGCTGGAGCGAACACACGCCTCGATGGTCATTGGCAAGCTGCCGGCGGACTGGCTGAAGAAAAGCTATCCCTCGCTCAAGCCATTGGGCAGCTACGTGAGCGACCTTTTGGCCCGGTGAGTTCCTTTGCTGGCCTTTGTTGCATTCATGAGGATTACACTGCTAGGAAGTATTAGGTTTTCAGGGACTTTATAGAATAGAATAGAAGATTCCACTTGAAATATAGATAGTTATTTCTCCAAGTGCTTGTCTAGTATATGTAGTATTTCTAGACATTTGGACGGCCATCATCAATGGCATTGTATTGAGCAGAAGCTGAAGCCCAAGTTGCCTGTAATGCGCCGCGTGCGCTCCTGCTCCAGCTCCTGCTCCTGCCACAGCTCCGCCTTAGGTTCTTTTCGTTCTTTGCCTCAATTGTGCAAATATAATAAATGTATACGGCACACACATCCGATGCTCTTCCTCCTGTGGTTGCCACTGCCAGTGCCATTCATGGCAAAAATCTTATTTGCTTTTGACATCAAAGGACGATGCTGTTTGTGTGTGCTGCTCCTGCTCCCGCTCCTGCCAAATGCTTTGTGTGCTCGCCCATGCCGGTGCCATTTGCCCATTCCCATTGTTGTCGCATGTTTAATATTTATTAATAAATTGAAAAATAAGATAACTCGTTGCTACCCCGCTCCCATCCGCAGGCTGGTCTTCTTCCAGGAGTGGATAGACAAGGGCGAACCGATGGTTTATTGGATCTCCGGCTTCTACTTTACCCAGTCCTTCATCACGGGCGTCCTGCAGAATTACTCTCGCAAGAATCGCTTCCAAATCGACATGATCTTGATTGAGTTTGCGGTGACCAAGCACGAGACGACAGTCCCCCAGACCCCCGAGTTGGGCGCCTACATCCGGGTGAGTTTATTAGCCGGGTTATTAAAAGCTTGCCACGAAAACAAGACTCAGAACTCTGCTAAATGAAAACGAGTTTCTTATTAAAATCATTCCCACACACAAAACACACGCAACAGGAACAAAAAGAGGTCAATGATGAGACTAAGTTTATCGAAGTAAGACAGACTACTTTATAGCACACATTAATTATGGGGCACTTTTTGGTGATTAGAAATATTTTATTTGTTAATTTTAAAGTCTTTTTATAGTCTTATTTGGGCTTTTATAATTATTATTTTGCATTAAAACGTAATTAGTACATACACATATATTCTTATGGTTTTTGTACATATTTTTAAACATTTAAAAATATTTATTAAACAATAATTAAATACTTCTTTTATATTTGTATAACTTTAATATATTTTCCTTTAGTTTCTTTGTGACATTACTTTAAAATTTTTTGGTTTTCCGCTTTAATATTAAATTCCTTTTTCTGTCTCCAAGGGCATCTTCGTTGAGGGTGCTCGCTGGAATCGCAAGACCAAAGAGTTGGATGAATCCCTCTCCAAGATCCTCTTTGACACCTTGCCCATTATCTATCTGCGTCCCGTGCTCAAGGCCCTTGAGGATCTGCCACGCTCGACCGGCGGCTCTGAGAAGGAGACCTTCTACGATTGCCCCGTTTACAAGACCAGCGAACGTAGAGGCGTCCTGTCCACCACCGGCCATTCGACCAATTTCGTGATGTACCTGCAGCTGAGATGCTCCCGGACACCAATGCATTGGATTAACCGGGGCACAGCCTGCCTCTGCCAGCTGGATGACTGAGCTGGGGGATCGGACATGGCCAGGGGCCACCTCCGGGTGGCATCCGGCTGTGTCGGCCAGGTGGCGGTGATCCTTGGCTCTCTCTGGACTGGTCCTATTTCTGCTGTTTGTTTTTGTTTTTTTGCTGGCACAAAGGAGCGCCTGCCGTCGCCTCATCTATATGCAGATGTATTTATTTTGATTTTATTTCGTTTGATTCGCGGTGCTTCCTCCGCATTCCAGGAAGCCCCAAAAGCGCACTGCAAGGGCTCCAGCTCCGGCTCCAGTTTTTTTTCATTTATTTTGTGTTGGCTCCTGTTTTCCGCATTCACAGGACGGATCTGGGCCGCGGGCTTCGAGCGTAGAGGGGCGTGTGGCATGTGCGCAGTGGCATTTTGATGATGATGATGCTGATTGCCAGATATAAATTAAATATGCAGAATACTATACGGCCCGGCTGGATATACGTATATATTTTTTATGTGCGCCATTTACAAATGAATAAACGAATGAATAAGTCCCACCCAGCCCACTGTGTTCTGTGTGTGAATATATTTGAAACTGAGCTCGGGTTTTTTTTTTATTTGCTGACCAGGAAACAAAGTTAATGAAAGAAAGATTTTGGCTGCTCGGTGGGGAGTTACAAATCTGAAATTACAAGCCCAATGCGAACCAGTACTTACACAGCGACCAACAGGATGTAAGTCCAGAGTGGCGATACTCCAAAATACACAAAGAGCACATTCCGTTCTATTCTTATAACTTATTACCAATCACCATATGAAACGCCTTTCGGACAGCGACCGATAGACAGACAGACAGGCCACTCGACGTTCTTGCCCAGCCATTGCCATTGCCATTGCTATCGTCGAGTGGTGCTCCATCATCCATTCTCGACGCCGGAATGGATTCCTACTCCGCTGTGAGTGGGAGATTGTTAAAGATTTATGGCTTGTTTGCCGCTCAATTGGAGCAGCCGCAAAACGCGATTTAAATTTAAAATTAAATATTGGAAAAAATGGAAAATCGCTAAGCGATCTCTTAAATCATGAGGCTATTAATAGCCCGCCTAATGGAGCGTGGCAAGCGCTTTGAGTGCCCAAAATAGCAACACTCGATGGCTCAGCCTCAGCAACGACTGGCGTCCATCAAGTGTGGAGTATCAATCGTGATGGCGGCATACACTTTCGGCCGATCTTGGCCTTAAGCGCTGATCAAGAGCCTCCAAAAATACACACGGCGTACATCCAATGAAAAGCAGCGTCGTCGTCGTCGTCGATGACTTCCGCTTGCAATTACCATGGTGGACACAAATGTATCCGATCTATTCAACATAAATCTGACATAAACTGATGCAAATAATCTAGACAATCGATCCGCGATCCGCTCATAGAATGCCCCTCAGCCTTTGTTCCACGCTGCCCACTGGCTTCGACTCCGCCGGCTTTGTTTACTTTCGTTTTGTCTTCTGGCAGATGCTGGCCGCGCTAATCATTTTTTATGGTCAACCGCCGCCGAGAGTTCAATTGGTGCTTGAGACACTTTTTGACAATAGCAACTAGACAATCCCCGCGCTCGAAGAAGCCACCGATCGATGCGGTAGTCCGCCGATCGCCAAGCAACCGGTTTCCTCCGCCGCGATCATCGTAGCTCATCTCAAATCATCTCGGCGATCGGCCCAAAGTGAATGGACATCGGCCAGCCGAGAACTTTTCGCGCATTTTCTGTATAAATAGTGTCGTTGGGTCTGGTTTCGAAACAGAATCAACTTTGGATTAATCTAACAGACATCGTCTAGGATCTTCTGGGAAAATGGTTAGTTCTCTCTATCCATTAGCCATCCTTTTGGCCCAGGAGTAACCCTTCGCACCACCTTTTTTGCCTTGCAGAAATTCTTCGTCATTGCCTTTGCTGTGATCGCAGCAGCCTCTGCGGCATCCATTGCCACGGATTACCTGCCGCCGGTGGACAACAACATCGAGGCTGCTTCCGAACTTGTGGAGGTGCCCGCCGACCAGGGAGTTCTCGCCGATGATGGATACCGCTACAAGACCGTGCGCCGCCTCAAGCTCCGCCACCGTCGTGATGTCTCTGAGCTGCCCTCTGGCGAGTACCTGCCCCCAGTTGAGGAGTCCGCCTCCGAGGCTGTTGCCGTTGAGACTCCCCTGGCCGCCGATGGTTACCGTTACAAGACTGTCCGTCGTGTGATCCGTCGCCGTCGTGATGTGAACGAGCTCCCTTCTGCTGAGTACCTGCCCCCTGTGGAGGAGGCTTCCGAGGCTGTTGCTGTCGAGACTCCCCTGGCTGATGATGGTTACCGTTACAAGACTGTCCGTCGTGTGATCCGTCGCCGTCGTGATGTTAACGAGCTGCCCTCTGCCGAGTACCTGCCCCCAGTTGAGGAGTCCGCCTCCGAGGCTGTTGCTGTTGAGACCCCCCTGGCTGATGATGGTTACCGCTACAAGACCGTCCGCCGTGTGATCCGTCGTCGTCGTGATGTGAACGAGCTCCCTTCTGCTGAGTACCTGCCCCCTGTGGAGGAGTCCGCCTCCGAGGCTGTTGCCGTTGAGACTCCCCTGGCCGCTGATGGTTACCGTTACAAGACTGTCCGCCGTGTGATCCGTCGCCGTCGTGATGTTAACGAGCTCCCTTCTGCCGAGTACCTGCCCCCAGTTGAGGAGGCTTCCGAGGCTATTGCTGTCGAGACTCCCCTGGCTGATGATGGTTACCGTTACAAGACTGTTCGTCGTGTGATCCGTCGCCGTCGTGATGTCAATGAGCTGCCCTCCGCCGAGTACCTGCCCCCAGTTGAGGAGTCTGCCTCCGAGGCTGTTGCTGTCGAGACCCCCCTGGCTGATGATGGATACCGCTACAAGACCGTCCGCCGTGTGATCCGTCGCCGTCGTGATGTCAACGAGCTCCCTTCTGCCGAGTACCTGCCCCCTGTTGAGGAGTCCGCCTCCGAGGCTGTTGCCGTTGAGACTCCCCTGGCCGCTGATGGTTACCGTTACAAGACCGTCCGTCGTGTGATCCGTCGCCGTCGTGATGTCTCTGAGCTGCCCTCCGCTGAGTACCTGCCCCCCGTGGAGGAGGCCGCCGCCTCTGCCATCATCGATGTGCCCGCCGAGCAGACCGTGCTGGCTGCCGATGGATACCGCTACAAGACCGTCCGCCGCCTGAAGCTCCGTCGCCACTAAGCCGCCAACTGTGCCACCACCCACCGCAGCATTTGAGATTATCGAGGATGCTTTTCCAGAAGAAGTCCTGCCTTTGAGAGTCTCACGATGAAACTAACCATAAGTCGAGCGTATTAGTCAATTTGAATCCGTTATGATCAATCCGAGTACAAAACACGAATTAACAATAATAAACATTTTTAAAACAAAAATTTAAGAGGGTTTTTTAATGATAAAATAATGAAAAGGATGTGAAAACCTTAAAATCTGTAAAATAGTTGTTTTAGCATGATTATCCCGTTCCTGATCTACCTCAATAGTTTTCGTTATGATTTACCACTCTTTTGTATCTAAAACCTATTGGAAATTAGATTTGCATTGCTTACAATTCATATATTGCAGATTTATCGAGGCAAGAGTTAATGCTAAAATAAGCAGAGATCGCTAAACGGAAACGGAAGCGGGGAACATCACCTTGTGAGCTCTGGAAATAATAAATAAAAAAGCAAGTTGTTTTATAATATTTCTTTAATATTTTTTAGAGCCATATAAAGCAAGATTTATAAACATTAAATTATCCTATTTCATTTTATTTATTTTAAAGGAGACAATCTTTGCCGCAGTGTGCCTGACCTCAGCAAACGGGGAATGCCAGCAGCAGCAAAGAGAGAGCCCTATCTTATCTTAGCCAGATAAGACGCGGTGCGATAAGATACGAGCACTTGCCGCCGCCTGCAATCACGCACAGGTTTTTAGTTCCACTTTGGAGTCGACGACGTGCGCGTTACAAACTTGGCCAACAGCTGAAAGCGAGCAGAAGTTTTTGGAGCGAACGAGAACGAGAACGAGCGAAAACGACGGAAATGAAGTTGGCTAAGAAGTGCTCCACCTACTTGGTGATATGCCTGGGTAAAGTTCTGCATACGAGTCAGTCGTTTTGAGTATCTGCCAGATACTCTTCGCGCGTGTGTGTGTGTGGTCTCAAATGGCCATCAAAAGGCATAGCTGCTGCATCATAATAGGGATAGAGCCACGCCCAGCGTAGCCGTGGATGCGCCTTAATGGCGCAACTTCCAGCAATTGGAGACTTTAACGATGAGTAACTGGGCCAAGAGTGTGTGTGTCACACTCTCCAAATATGTGCGTCCTTATCAGTGCGATTCAGATAAGCTCGGTGTTTACTCACGGTTGCCCCATCACTGTTTCAGGTGTTTATGCCAGGGCGTGGTGAATCAGGCCAAAAGGGGGAGAGAAGAATTAAAATACAAAGGAATTCCAGCGAACATTCCTCCAATTAAATCGCTGATTCATGAGGCAGTTAATAAATTTGAAAAAGGTTTTCATTGGATTCATTAAAATTTGATTAGGCCAAAAAGTACAATGCACTAAAACCGGAAGTGGCATAAGCTCGGTAATTATTTCGCATATAAATTATGAAATATGCTCGACACAACAACAAATAAAAAAAAAAGGGAAACAATTAATTTCGGTTAGCGGCTGGCCAACGAAACTCGGTCACTCACTTAGCCACATCCATTTGGCCGATGGTTTTTGTCAAAGCCCCATGAATCAGCTGAATGAATGTTAAATCGAATCGAATCTCGCTGCAAATCAATACACTGCGTTTTCCACACACACATACACACACTAAATCCAAATCCGCTGAATATTTCATGCGAAAAATATGCCGAATGAGCGACGAACCAAAACAAACACCAAACTAAAGCCAGCGCAACACACAAACAAAAAATATTAATTAAAAATACATTTTGATAATTTTACGTGAAATCGAGTCTGACATCCGCAATGGAACGAACAAAAGGGGAAGAATTTAGAGGAATATATTTATCATCGAACTTGGCGCGCGCGCGCCAAACAGAATTTGCGTTCTGTTGTTAAACATTTTCTCAATAATTAATTGTTAATACATCTTAACAAGTCTTCGTCTTCGTCTTGGGCTGCGTAGATCGTAGATACGCTGGAGCTCTATATGATGAATGGTCGGCGGCGTTGTTTCAATGAGTTCCGTTTTGGCTCGCTTTATGGCTCCGGTTTGATGGATGCCTCAAAGCCATAAAGCCAAGCCACCTTCGACGGTGGTCTTCGAACAAATCACAGCTAACTCGAGTGCTCGAGTGCCTCTCGTTTTACTCCGTAATTATTATTTATTTTATTTAATTAATTTTAACGCGTTTTTTCTATCTGATTTTCAGTCTTGCTGGCCTGCGTTTTGCAGGAAACGGAGGCCACGCGACGCGTGAACCGCGGTCGTCGCACCCTCACCCGTCGTTACTTCAGTAAGTGGTGGCGTATACGCAATAAATTTGCCTAGATTACTCATACGTTTTGTTTTGTTTTTTCGCAGGCGGCCTTGCCATTCCCGGCTGGGCCATGATCGTCTGCATAGCCCTAGCTGAGCTCCTTATTGGCGGTGCTCTGTACTTTATACTGAAGAAGGTGATCCTGGACAAGGAGCCAGATCAGGGAACCACCACATATACGCCCGCCCCGGCGGCTCCCAGCACATACACCCCAGCCCCGGCCCATGAGGCAGCGACAACGGTGACACCAACGCCCACGCATGCCACAGCCATTGCTTAAACAGAATAAGAATGAAGAGGAGGAGAATTCCCGATATAGTTTATAATTTAAACCATATAAATTCCGTTAAAATATTACCCTAAACTAGAGTTACATTTTGTAGGTTCTGTGCCCTTTTTGTTTGCCTTCAATTTCGAATAAACCCACCTTTGTTACCCATCCGGCGCCACACTTAAGTGGATACAATCAAACTAGTTCGCATTCACATGGCTAATCGTGTGTCAAACTTTCGATCCGTTGGATTTTAGCTTTTTATTGCACCGGCTATGGGGCTATATAACCCGCCCCTCTGTGAGCCAGTTTGTCTGCACGCAACTCCCATTTAATTCTAATTAATTTAAACTGGTTTTGCTCGAGTGAGCTGTGTGGAGTGTATTATCGGGCAGAAGATTAAAGATACTTTTTGGAAATGGCTTAAGCTTGTGGCATAGTTTTGGGCAGAGAAAAATATATTTTCAAGCTAGATTTGACTTAAGGTTTTTGGTTTCTTTGGTTGTTGAATAAATAAACAAAGAGAAAATGTTTTGAAAATGTTTATTTAAGCCATAGAGCAAATTGCTAAGCTAGCTTAATTTTGCAGTGAACTCTTTAAATCTTTATTAAGCATTTGTTGCTTTTGAAGTTTTCCAGATCCTTTAAATGCCTTTGATTATCTTTCACTCTTAGCTGAATCAATCTCCCCGCCTTTGTATTTGTATCGGTCTGACTGATACCCCGTTTGCCACTCGGGATGCGGCGGCCACTTGACGCCGCTCTCTCGCTTTGCCGCTGACAAATCGAAATTTATTATAAACGCAATTGAAAAATCCCCAATGCGCCACTTGAGCCGGATCTCTAAGCCGCCGTCGCTGATGCTGCTGCACAGAGCTGCAAGTGGAGGAGCACGAGGAGCCTCCAGCTGGAGCAGGAACTAAAGTGGTGAGTGGAGGGAGCACCAGAGCCGATGGAATCCCGGCCAAGTCAAGGGGCCCGGCAGCCAAGTAGCTGTAAATGCCAACAATTGGCGCAACCAAAAGCTGTTCCATAGCATCACGTCGGCAGGGAGGAGAGCAGCGGCAGCGGGTTGGTGAAACCAAAGCGGATTCCAAAATTGACACAAAACAGACAAAAAGCGAATCGCTTAGGCGCATCCACCCGCAACCGAGGAGGGCTGGCAGCCACTCCCCGAACACAGACACGGAACCGAATGCAGCGGCAGCCAAAAATCCAGCAACGAGAGTGCAGCAGGAATGCGGCAGAGGAAGAAACAAGGGGGTGCCTGAAGGGGTAAAGTGAAAAATAAATACAAATTTAAGTAACAAAAAAATTAATAATTAATTTGTTTTAATTCACCTTCTTTTCGAAAACTAATATTTCTCTTTAAAATTATATTTTCAGAGAGGAGTACCTAGTTTTTGCCAGTGCCTCCAAGCTAGAGAGCAAGGATAGCCCGCCAGATACTTGGACTGGCGTACAAAAGCCACACAAAAGAGTCCTGCATCCTAGCTGTGTGTATGTATGTGTGAGTTCCCGAAAGGACTTTCGCCCCGAATGGGAATGCAAACACTTTGCATATGGTCGGAGAGCCGCACTCCAGCAATTGTTATGGGTCAGCCGGACCAGGACCAGGAACAGGACCACGACCACGACCAGGAAGAGCAGCTTCAACTAGAGCCAAGTTGGAATCCCGGCGATTGCACTACTCAGGACACTTGGCCGGCTTTATGCGAGTGTTTGTGGGGTGTTAAAGTTTATCAACATATCGTCAACGTTGTTGTGCCGTTGTCTGACAACAGTGGCTCATATTTATTTATGGCTCAGCCTCCACTCGGTGCCATATACATATTTTCGCATGACCCAGACTGGCCACAACTTGGCCGGAACCGGGATCGGGGGCAGCCTGCATCCGGGTCGAGAGCGAGCACTTGTGGCCGGCATTTAGGATGGCACAAGTCTGACAGTTTGGCAGACGCTTCACAGTGTTATCAAAAGTTCCATGTAGGATGCTCAGGGGATGCAAGGAAAATGAAGGGTATATAGTGTACGAGTTTCTAATGGTTAGGGGAAGAGGATAAATATTTTAAAAAATATTTACGTTTAAGAAAAGAGTTTTTTTAAGAGAAATCAAATATAATTTGTCTTTTTCCTATTACAATTTTGCATATAACTTTAATTAATTATAAAGCAAAAGGTAGAATTGGAAAGATCTATATTTATTTTATATTTAAGAAGACTTAACACCAGGTATCTCATAGTTGTTACCCTCAATTTTCGAAATTCCTTTCTATGTTTTCTTTTTTTCCTTCTGCTATTCCCTGTGTATCTTCACTTTTCTGGGATTTAGACATGTACACTTGTTGTAAACAACAACATTAACAAGGGTTTTGCAGGACGACAGCGGAAGGACGAAGGGGATGGGGACACTCATAAGCATTCATTGGAAATCCTTTTCGATTTATTTGCGTATTCAAACGGAAACATTTAAAGTGATTGCGGATGCAAATTTCCCTCCCAAGTAGGCAGCACGAAAATTGCTCTGATGTACCGGGATGCTTTGCCTTTCTTTCCTTTCACCGCTTTCACCCGGCTTTTCCCCAGATTTCCCTGTGTTCCCTGTGTTCCCTGTGCTCTTCCAGCTTTCTTTATTTTCACAGGCTCAGTGTGTGTGTGGATTTTCAAGATCCGAGCGCGTGCCTGGCAACATTTGCGGTTTTTGCGCAAACTTCACACATTTTCTTATGTGGGGCTTGTGCCTTGTGCTTGGCCTTACCTTTTTATTGTTGCCAGCGCCATGAGAATTTCAATTTTCACACAGGTGCGCTTGTGTTTGTTGAAAAAATAAATATCAATCATACGCCCCAGTGGCCTCTGTAGGTTCTCGACTCACTTCACCCCGCTCCTTCTACGCCTCACACACTCACTAACCACTTTTATGAGTTCTGTTTAATTTTATATGGATATTTGCTTTAACAATTAGCCGAATGCTCTCCAACTTTTCAACTTCAACTCGAGCCATATGCCCGTCTGGACCTGATATATAGCCCTTGCTTCAGCTCGATTATCTGCTGCAATCGAATGTGTTTGAGTTCAAATTCAAGTATGACGGCACGACACTGGCTAGGGGAGTAAAATCAAATAAGAAGACACTTTCAGTGATATTTAAACTAAGTAAAAATAAAGTGTTTGCTGACATTAAATATATTTTTAGAGTTTGGGAAGCAAATAGTGACCAATTGACATTTAAATTTTCTGCAGAATTACTGAGAGATATTTTAAAATAGTTTATGTGACTTTTTGGTTATTTTAAAAATATATTCAAGAGTTTAAAATAGCTTTATTGTTTATTGAAACTCTTTACATAAGCTTATGTAGTTTTTCGGTTAAATTATATTTATTTTAATAACTTTAAATAGCTAAACTGCTTAGAGTTAATTTTAAAAATTCTTTATGACTATAAACATGTAAATAAATCATCAAAGAAAATAGACACCGAATGGGCTTGTAAACTATTTGTAAACTACAAAACTTTAGGTTATTTTAAAAGGAATTAATCATTTTAACATTGTTTATGACTTATCGTAAATATATTTTAATGAATTTAAAATTGTTGAAATGTTTGTTGATTATTTTAAGCAGAGTTTATGTAGTTTATTGGTCATGCTGAATATAATTTACCGAGTTTAGAATAAATTAAAAGTTTATAGTAATTTTATACACATAGTTTATGACCCATAAAGAGTTTTAGTAAGTTTTTGCAAACTATAATATTATATATACAGAATTATATAGTTTCAGTTCCTGGAGTGATACCGCCTTCCCTTTCCCTGCTGCTACTTCCAACATTCAACGCTGGAAAAGAAGCTTTTGGCACTTGCGTGCGACTCGCCGCGCTTTTATTTATGCCCATTAAGTTCGCACTAAACCACTAAAAAAGGCTGTTAATCAGTTGGAATTGCTGGCCAGAAACCGCTGGCTCATCAATGAGCGACGATCCGCTATCCATGATCTGCGATCGAGTCAGCTGCTTCACTTGGGCAGCAGTTTATTTTACGAGCATTCATTTCGGCTGACAGCTTGTTAATTATTTCGAGACACTGCCCGGTGCGTGAGTGTTTGTGTGTTTAATTGGTACATAAGCGGTTCCCCTACCAAATAGCCTCTGTTTACCCGATCTGGGTATGTGTGTATAATCACTATACTACAAGAGCCACTTGACCAGAGCTGAGATTGCGGCTTATCAGTCAACAAGGAGAATGTGGAGGCCCTCCTGTCCAAGTGGCTTAACCGATTGGCCCAGAGTCAATAACAACACCCTGAATGCGAAATCGAATTCATTAAAGTTGCAGTCACTTTCACCTGCGAAGATAGAGTGCAGTCAGAAAAACAATTGTAGATATAATAATAATATAATGATTATAATTAAAAAATATACTATATCTTAAATGCAAAAAATGTCACATGCTTCTTGAAAAGTTATAAAAACTGTGCAAAATTTTTAATATTATTTTAAACATCAGTTTTCCCTTAAAAATCACTGGTTGTATGACCTTGATCTCTATTTTCCCTTAATTAGAATTTATATATCGACTGTTAAGTTCAGTTACATTTATTTAACTAACTTATTTTCTTTTATTTATACTTTTTAGATGTTGTAGAATTTTCTCTGCCATTTTAAACCCTTTGTGATAGCCAGTGTAGTGGTCGTTTATCCAACGTTTATGCAAATTGTCCAGCTGCAACTCTAAAATGCAGTCTGAGGATAAATTCGTAACGAATTACCAATCAATTGACCAGCGAAACAAACAGACCCAGGCCGAAGCCAGACTGAGGTCGAGGCGGCTGGCTTGTAAAACGATTTGGATTCGAAATTGAAATTGCAAGGAAACTAAAACTAAAACAAAAACAATTTAAATATAATGGAACCACAACGACTCGGTCTCGTGGGGTGCCGCTTCTGTTCTGAATAATTCAGCTAAAGAGCTGGAGAGCAGCGGCAGCTGTAGAGGCGGCAAATTAAATCAAATAGTTATATCATGCGAGTAAATCGCTGTGGATATCGCACATACGCCCCGTTGACCGCAGACTCGAGCAGCGGCCGTAGCTACTTACACGCTGCGCTCATCGCTCCGGGCATCAGTGCGCGCCCAGTGCTCAGCCGCAGCAGATCGTGGATAGAGTGGATATATATATAGAGTGGATGCACCACATCGGGAGTGTAGATAGTGCAAAAAAGCGGTGGCAAAATATTTGCACAGTCGCCCCCAGACATCGACTTCGACTTCCTGTCTGCCAAATTCCCTGAACACGTGCTGCCACGACTGCGGCCGGGATCTGAGAGCACAAGCCCCGGTTCTGTCTGTGAATCCTTCTCCTCTTCCCGGTTTTAGCTCCAACTCCAATCAGTAGCCACTCCGTTGGTTGGGCTGCTTTTTTTTGTGTTTGCTTTGCTCCTGCTTCAACTCCAGCTTCAGGTCCTGCCGCCATCATGCATTCGCCGGCTGCCAAAGTGTCGGGCTACGTCGTCCTGATGACTGTGCAAATAATTTTCCTGGTCCTATTCTGGCTGTTCGTGCGTTACGAAAAGACGGCGCTGCCACGGGCAATCGATGCCGAAGACGCTGGATCAGCAAACGAACACGTTTCGAAATATCCGCGTGAGTAGCAAGGATTTACCATAAACTTCCGCTTCTTTTTTTGGGACGGAACATTACCACAGATTTGTGTTTAAATAAGAAAGTATAATTTCGAGTATTGGAATTATTTAAAGATAATTTTAAAATGGTTAGGAGATAAAATGTAGTAGAGGTTTTATTAATCAATAATATCAGGTGATATTATGCCCCCTTAAAACACTCCCCTTTTTATATTCCTAGATTTACCCCTCAGCATTAGACTCGCAGATGTGCGAAAAATGTGGTTTAGAGCTTTAACCCAGTTCTCTTTTGTTTTATTATATATTTTTCTATATGCTAAATATATATTTTTTCAGTTAATTAGCCAGCTTAGGCTAATAAAAATCTCTTAAGATAAGTCTACCTGGCAACAGCTTATTTTTGTATACAAAAACATGAAAGGAAGTTAACTTAAGGAAGCTGAAGGTTGTATATCCTTGCAGTAGGCAATTGGATACGAATTTAATTCATAACTAAGCCAAAAATGCATTAATTTCAATTCGGAAAGATTTTCTGGGCTAGTTTTCAATCTATTAATAAATCTGCATACTGAATTTTATTATTTTTTAAGATTTAAAATTTTTGTCAATTTTTGACAATTTTGACGATGTACCCCTTAGAAAAATTTCAAAAAATTAAAAAAAATTAAATTCCTTCGGACATGGCTAGAAAGACTCGTCTGTTAATGCTGATTATAAATATATATGATTTATGGGGTCGGAAATGACTCCTTCACTGCCTTCTAAGCTTCAGACAAAAATTATAATACCCTGAAAAGGGTATAATAAAGAATAAAGAAATTTGCGAATTATGTGAATGCTTGGGGGAAATAATTCCCCTTTTATGCGGATGCTGTCATATTTTTAGAATTGCCCCTCAAAAATAAACGCAAATGTGCGAAAATAACTGCCATTTGTGGTTTGTTTTTATGTGTTTATATTTGTTATTGTTTAGCGTTTAATAATATAGAAATTATATTTTTATATGGAAAGTGGTCGGTAAGTGCTTTGGAATATATTGAATAAACAGATAAGTAATAATAAATACGTAGAGAAAAATTAAGAAATAAATAAACAAATAATAACAATAAATACAAAATACATAAGCAATTAATACCAATTAAAAGTAGCTCTCATATTAATCGGCATCGTTTCATATTTTTATATATGTATGATTCACAAATTTAATCCGAAAAAGTGTCAAGTTTATATCTATTTTTATAGCTTAACCGCATTTGTTTATATGTAGATTTATTTTTGATTAATTAGCTAACCAAGGCTAAATAAAGTTACTAATTTTAAGTTGACTTGGCAACAGTTGAATCTATGAGAAATAACCTCTCCTTTCCAAACCCACAAATGATTTCAAAATTGACTCGCTTCATATTTCGGAGGATTACAAGGACTTATCGGGTCAAAACAATTAGAGAGAAGCCAAGTAACAGCTTTAAATCACAGCGAAACATATAGAGCTATTACCCATGCTCCTCACTACTAGTCTAAGCCCCACTTCCTACTTTTTTCGGTTGGGAGAACTGATAGAAGGAGTAAGGACCCGGAGCAGGACCCGCATTGTTTGCCAAGTGTTGGCGGGTCATAAATAAATGAAGTTCTTTTTCGCACAGTATCCTCCGGCTCCAGTCTTTTGGGTCCCGTGGCACCAATTCCATTAATTACTTTTTGCCACTGGAATATATATGTACATGTACATGAGGCTATATGGTAAAATACCGAACCGAACTGAACCAAAACCCAGCGGCAACAACAATGGACGTGCACACACACTCGCACACTCGCACAGTTGAATAATTAAAGTCATTAATTTCAATTTATGCAAATGCGTCTGTAAACAACTTGTTGCAATTCATAATAAATAAATTAAACCGTATTTCACACTAATTGCACCCGCGCGGGCACACATACGCACAGTGGGGTTTGGTTGTTGTTGTTCCCGGCGAGGAATAGGGTACGATGGGGATGTCTCCTAGGGGTGAACTTTGGGGAAATGCTCGGCCATGGCGTCTTGGGGCCCTGGTGACATCAATCTCAATGCAATTGACTTTTGGCAGCAGACAATTGGGCGGTTAATTGAAACGACTTGACTCAATTAATTGGCATCCCAATTGGCCAACATCCTAGTGGCCATGTGGAGAGTCACACCAGGAGAAAAACTGTAGGCTAATTTCAGAGCATTTTAAAAAAATTTTCAAAAAGAATTGAAGATCTTAAAAGTTGGCTTCCGTACGTTTGCAATATTTAAATTGTAAGAAAGAAATTATTTTACTTAATATTTTATCCTTTACTTTTACAAATTATTTCCCAAGTGTACTTAACCCTCTCGATTCCCCACAGAATTCCAGGACATCCAGGTGATGATCTTCATTGGCTTCGGCTTCCTGATGACCTTCCTGCGCAAATATGGCTACAGTGCCACCGGCTTCACTCTGTTCATGGCCGCCTTAGTGGTACAGTGGTCTGTCCTCATGAAGGGATTCCTGCACATGGAGGGTGGCAAGATCAGGTGAGAGAGGTTTCAATTTATTAATTGCTATGCTCCGGAATGTCCGGAACGAAACTGACAGCCGACAAAGCAAATAAGCCAAGGCAATGAAATGAAGAAAAATACCCTCGGGCTGGAAATGAATTCAAGCAATTACTTTAAATGAAGAAGTCAACCTGAGGAGGCGGGGCTGTTGTGGGTGGCTCGGGAGGAGGGGAGGGAGGAAGGTAGGTGGGTAAGTCAGCCTCTACTTATGCTAAGTGAAATGGGCAACAAGCTCAAGTCAAACGGCAAACAAAAGGACAAGCGGCTGCAAAGGAGCCAATGGAGCTGAGAAGGAAATCAACAGAGAGAAGAAAAAGTAGTTAAAGGAATTAAAAAATTGAAAGAAGAAATAAAAGAGAAGATTAAAGAAATATATAAAATTTATACTATTTTGAATGACAAATAATATTAAAAGTGTAATGAAATGTGGCTAAAGTTAAATAAATATTTTATTTCTATGATTATTTAGTAGCCTTTACTCTGCTAGTTGTCTCGTTAAACTTTTGCTTAGCTTGTTTATGAAATTATTCAAATTATTTTACCATAAAATCCAGCTGAAGATTTTCCCTCTGTGTAGAAACATTAACTGCCTGGCCAAATGGAAACGCTTTAAAATGTATTCCATTTCATTTGGCGGCCATTCGTTGGTTAAGATGCCGCCATTTTTTATGCTGCCGAGGGCGTGTCACCTGTCGCACTTCCTGCTCACCGTTCGCTGTCCTTTTTCATCTCTCCATTTCACCCCACAGCCTCTCCCTGGAGAACATCATCGATGCGGATATTGCCGCTGCCGTGCCCCTGATTAGCATGGGCGCCCTCCTTGGCAGGACCACGCCCATCCAGCTCCTGTGCATGTCCATCTTCGAGGTGGCCCTGTTTGCCGCCAACGAGTACTTGGCCCTCAAAGTGTTCAGTGTGAGTAATTCCCCGGAAATAATTACTTAACATCATTCTTTATTTAGTTTAAAGCATTTAAATATTTATTAAAGCCAAACGGGCAATGGTTGCCAGTCAAAAAATTAGCATAACACAATATTTGTTTTTTTTTTGGGCAAAAACAAAAACAGCGGAAAAGTGAATGACCTAATGTATGGCTATTTTGGGCGAAAATTATTTATGAAAACAAGTTTAAAAAGGTCGCGACGACACATGTGTACTACTGGGTCATAATACCATATGCAAAACGAATTAAAATGTATGTCAAATTTCGGCTATGATATTATGCAGTTTTGAGAGGTAATAAAAACAAGCAGGGGATTTTCGTGGAAATTAATGAAAGGAAATTAGGACATTTTAAAACAAAAATGCAAAGCCAGAAAAGCCGAATTATAAGCCGGAAATTGACTTTTTATTGAAATATTCAACTAGGTTTATTGTGCTATTTAAATGTTGTTTAAAAGTATATATTACTTGTAGTGAAATTGCAATGACATCTATTTAAGATATATGTATATTTCCTCTGACAGATCTGCGACTGCGGCGGCTCTATCACCGTTCATGCCTTTGGCGCCTACTTTGGCTTGGCAGTCGCCATGATGCTGCGCCCCTCGAAGGACCAGAATGAGACTGGTAAGCTGGAGGGCGCCAGCTACACCTCGGACATCTTCGCCATGATCGGCACCACCTTCCTGTGGGTGTACTGGCCCAGCTTCAACTCGGTGCTGGCCGAGGGAGCCGGCGGCGAACGGGCCATTTTGAACACGTTCTTGTCATTAGCCGCGGCAACAGGTGAGTCACGTGCCCCGGCAATTAGCCGACTCAAGTGGAGGGCAGCTGGAGGACATCGCCATCGGCCATCGGCCATCGGCCATCTCATCTCATCTCTCACATCTTCCGGCTGTCTTCGCCCATCGACTCTCCTTCTCGAACATATCTTTACGCCTTCTCTTTGACTCTTTTGGGCCTTGTTAATTATAATGTTGGCGGGCCTATTAGCACGGCTCCGAATGAAATTGAAAAGGCCCTGGGCAGGATGAATGCCCCCTTGGTCCCTGCTCCCTGATCCGTTTAGCCACCTCTTTGGGTCCTTGTGCATGCGACTCACAAACTAATTAAATGTCAAATAGTTTCGTTAACACATTTGAAAATTTATTTTGAGCACGTAGCGCACATAAAAACGAACCGAATGGCAGGAGGTCAGTCTGTCCGGTATTTGCTTAGTCCGGTTAGTGCAGTGAGAGAAAAAAGCCAGAATATTAAACCTTAAAATAGTCCTGAAATAATTGATAATATAACTAATAGTTTATGAATTATATTTTAACTTTAAATGGTAACCTTTCGTTACAATAAAATATCTCATAGGTAAACAAATTCTCGCTAAATTTTATTCAAGTGTCGGTCAAAACCAGGACCTTGTCCAGACCATAACACACACACATTTACCCATAGAAATTGTGCCAGAGGCAGGAGCAACAGCAACCCAGAGATTCTGGCCTGGGGCCGGGCTTTGCCTGGCCTGACTCTCGCTCGGTTAATGTAAATAACAAAACACAAATTAAATGTATACAAAGGACGAGTGGCAACGGTGGCGGCAGCAACGCCCGACATCAGTAATAATAGTAGGGGCCAGCAGCAGCAGCAGCAGCAGCTGAGATAAGCCAAGCTGTGGAGGGCAACACTTGGCTAACTGTGGCCAGAGTCCTTCCAAGTCCTTGCTCTGCCTCACTCTGTCCTGGACATGGTATTAAAGCCCTCACGTTACGGCGGCGACGTTGGCGGAGGTAACACCTAACAAGGCGCACATGAGCACAGGAAAATTCTAGAATAACTAACCGAAAAGTAGATACTCTAATGAGTTGTAAATAGGAGTTAAAAATAATAAAATAAACCAAGTTTCAGAGAGAGAGAGTTGCATATAAAATGTAAATATATAATATTTAAAAGACTTTGAACTTTAAGAAAATACCCAGAGCGCGGCTAGCTTCTCATATTTATCAACAAAGAACAAAATAAGAAAGTTTTCTATTTGCAAGACTATTTTCCACTTATTTTATTTCAAACTGTTTGTTATATATTTCTAATTAAAACAAGACCTGGCTTTTTCTTCTTTTCTTTAACTTGTCTTCCGCTTGAAAGTGCCTTTCGAGCACAACTTAATTTGGGTTAAAAACTGTGCTCTCAATAAAGTGCATATTCAAAATTTGTTTGCAATTTATTTCTGACCAGAGGAAACTTAATCAATGCATTCCAATCTCCAGAGCAGAATGTGATGACCCACTCCATGGGGGGAGACATCCTAGAGTATCCACCACCAGAGAGGGAAAGTCTTGTTGGGCATTTTATGCGGAAGGATGTGCGATTAGTTGAGTCAACGTCCGATCCCCTCTCTCTCGCTCTCATCCTTAACACCAGGATGCCGACGTGGCCTTGTCCATTCGGTGGCCGGTTGCCCGTCTCACTAGTTGTTGCCTTAATTAAACTAAAGCTGGGCTTCAGTTCGATGCTGAAATTAGAGGCGGTCTGGTGGGTGTTGCTCACGGGCCCAACCAGAGTGTCCCCTGTCCCTTGTCGGCCATGCGGGCGGACATGCATGGCCAGGGCCTGGCCAGCACTCGGACAGTATTGGAGACTCAGGAGGGGTGTGTCCAGGCGGATCAGACGACGCCATTTGGTGTCCAAATGCGGCGCCAACAGCAAAAATACGCCCCAGTTGTTGTTTTCACACCAGGCACAAAATGAGCCAGAGCATCGTCTGGACCTTGTCCTGGGGATTGCACTAAGAGAAAATATATGGTTTAAATATTTACAAAGAACTAAGAGGAGATTAAAATAATTTTTAAAGGAGTTAAAGTTTTAGAAATGAAAATTAAACCTTTGCAAAATTTACAAACGAATAAAGACAACCTTAAGACAATTTTTAGAGGTAGTTGGCGACTACTAAATATTTTTCTTTAATCCTTATAACAAAATTTATATATAATAAATATTAATAAATAATATATTTAATGTAAGAAAATTATTCATAACAAAGCCCAGTTTTTATATAATTTTCCTGAGTGTCCTTTTGGGTTTGGGTCTGGTTAGGATGCTCGTCTGGTCATTCAGGCGGGTTTTTAGGTGCGAAGGAATGGGGGTTACAGGAGGCTGCCCGCATTGGCCAACAACGTTAAGCACAAAACACATTTTACAGTCGCAAGTGACACCATTGGCGTTAATTTAAATTGTTTAATGTTCGAGCAGCCAAAGCAGCATCAGCAGCAGCAGAAGGGGCAACAGCAGGAGCAAAAACAACTAAAGCAACGCCAACTGATGTCCTGAATCTCGGATGCCGTTGGCTTGGCTTTGGTTTAGTCCTGGCCGAGGACATTGCTGGAGCTGGCTGTAAAAAAGCTGTTTAATTGATTTTTAAGCCAGAATTTGCTGCTCTCTATGTTTTTGTGTCGCCCCGGACAACGTCAAAAGCTGTTTTGAAATTGTTGCGGTTGCCGCCGGTTGCCGCCGGCTGCCCCTCACCCCGGCTGAGATTTGCTCTGCTTACGAGTCCCAGTATTTGCAGTGGCTAACCGAGTCCTGGCAGAGTCCTGGCCTTCTGGACTAATTTATGCAAATTATTATGGCTGCAACATATGCTCCGCCATAAAATGGAGATTTTTAAGTATTTAGTGTTATTCAGCCGAGATTTATGCTGGCTGCCCGGTCATAAACTGAAGCGTCCTCCTTGTTGTTGCATGGCAAACCGAGGGATCTTGGCACTGTTGTGTTTACAATTTTATTAGTTTCGTGTTTATTGCAAAAGTGCGGTTCTGAGTAAGGCTCTGGCTCTGGGCTTGGGTCGAAGTCTGGGTGTGTCATTCCTGCTGCTCGAGTGATTAGCGATAACAGAGTGCGTGGGTGGTAAACTTAAACAGGGGGACCAGGACTCTAGTTTTGCTCTCTTGGTAGAATAGAAACGGGTAAATAAGCATAGAACAACAAGGTGGCACAAACTTTGAGACTTTGCTGTTCAACAAGTCGGCTACGTGATATTTCTGCTCAACAGGTCGTATGCGTTATTTGCACAAAATTTTGCATCACAACAAGTGCAACTTGTGGGGAAATAAAAAGCTTATTAGATAGTTTGGTGAAGGAAGATTCTTTCACAGTTTAAGATATTAAAAGAAAGGGGAAACTCTTTAAATAAATGCTAAAGAGCTCAGAAAAGTATTTATATTGTTTGCTTAAACATTTATTATTTATAAAATATGTATAGAAATACAAATTTAACTTCTTAAATCTTTTTAGACTTATTACCTTAAATATCTCTACTTTCTATAGCAAATAATTAACAGCACTTCTCTCACAGCTAATGAACTCACCGTCTCATTCAAAAATGCATTAAAATCATGTAATTAAGCCCATCATCTGGGGTGCATTCAAAATCTGCTCGCAGCATTCAATCTCTGGTAGCCACAGATGCGAACCTGAGCCGCAGCATCCCCACTACCTCACCCCATTCTCAACTCCATAACATTTCGTTTTGCTTCCCGTTGCAGTGACCAGCTTCGTTGTATCCGCGCTTGTCAGCCACGAGAATAAATTGGACATGGTGCACGTGCAGAACTCGACCCTCGCCGGCGGCGTGGCCGTGGGTACCGTGTGCAACCTGCTCCTGGGCGCCCATGGTGCCGTCTTAATTGGCATTATCGCCGGCACGGTCTCGGTGCTGGGCTATCGCTATTTAACTGTAAGTTTGACTGGTGAAACTCGCAGCGGAAAGCTGAACTCGGACAAAAAACTAGGGATGATAAAGTTGAGGCTACCGAACATAGGTTACCTGGTCTACAGTTAAGAGAAGCTTATATTTTACCTTTTAAAATAGTTGTAAAATTTAAAACTTGTGAGTAATCTAAACAGCAATATTTCAATTTTATGCTGTATGTTTTTGCCTTCAAATATATATTTTTTAACTCACACAACTTGAAAAGCTTCATTAGCTTCATATGCCCACACACTACCTTTTATAAAAAAAACTGAGTTGCCTCCATAAACCGCTCCATGCAAGCATAACCCGCTATTCAAATGGCAGAATTGGGTGAACAGAGCGGAGGACAGGGCAAACCAGGAACTGGAACTAGAGCTAGCGGTGGCTTCGCTTTAATTAGCGCGCCTAGGAAAAATGCGACGCTAATGAGTAAAGTTTGTTGCCCGCCGGTCAGCCGCAGCCGGGACTTCATCCCGTTTCCACTTCCCTGGCTTCCAGATTCCCAGGTTCCTAGTTTCCATAGCCAAAACCCAACCACATAACACCGAAATCCATGAGGCAACTCCCCTGTTGGAGCCATAAACTAATTTGCACTTTTCAAATTACCGAATGACACCCAGCGACGTTTCACTTTTAATCAAATTTAATTTAAAACACTGGGGCAAAAAAATGCTTAAGCTTATGATTTTCAAGCCTAAAATGTTTATTAAATAAAATTAAATGAAGAGTATTTAAATTTATATAAGCTCATCATAAATATTGATCAACAAGTAGTAAATAATTTTTTGAACAGCAAAACTATAGAGTTCTTTGCAGCTTTTTCTACCTCGAAAAAATCTGTATTTTAACAATAGCTTAGCACCCTACAAAAAAAGCAATCCTTCCATTATCTTCATTCATGTGGTGTCCTTTGTCCTTGTTTTTAGCCCTGGTTGACGGCCAATCTGCGGCTGCACGATACCTGTGGCGTGCACAATCTGCACGGCATGCCGGCCCTGATTTCGGCCATTGCCTCGGCCATTTACGCCTCCATGGCCACTGTGGGCGAGTATCAGTCGGAGCTGCAGGACATTTTCCCGGCGATGGTGGGCACCAACGGAACCGAGACCAAAATCATGGGCGTGAGTATCCGCATCCGTGAACGGTGCACCTGCACCTGCATCTGCATCTGTGGTGCTAATCGCTTTTTGTCCAATTCCCGTAGGGTCTGGGCCGGAATGCCAGTTCGCAGGCGGGCTTCCAATTGTTTGGGATTGCTGTGACGCTGCTCATAGCCATCGGCGGTGGCATTTTGACAGGTAAGGGAAAATAGAAATTATATAATTAATTGAAAATTTATTACATTCCATATTTGTATTTTGTTTCTTTTCCAGGGGCCGTGCTAAAGTACACCAACTTCCGTAACCTGAAGAAGGACGAACACCACCAGGACGAGCATTACTGGGAAGTTCCCGCTGCTGAGGGCAAGGAGGAATAGTTAGTAGACTTTCGTCTGAGCAAAGATTGAATTCAGTTGCAGTTTTACCCTCCCCGAATGTGCCTTGTCTAACTACTCACGATTTCGTTTACGATTCTGATTACGATTACTCGATTATTTTATAGTAATACTGACATTGCCCAGCCATTATTGTATGAAATGCACGCGTCGCCATTGTGCCTGCCCTTCATTTAGCAAAAAGTTTGCGCCAAATTGTTTGCCATTTCCGTTTCCCCTTCGTCCTTTGCACTCGTATTGTCTTGATTTGATTTGCCGCCTTTTTTGCAGCGAACTAGAAAAAGTTGACGAGCTTTTGTCGTAAGCCAGAAATCCACGAGAAACAAATGCAGCAACGGCCATGGAAATCCGTGGAGGACAATGGGTCCATTGGCCAATCCTTTTGTTGTCCTTGCCTGCCGCCACGCTTAATTTTTGTAGACACTTGTCGCATTTAATTAAAAACTCCAACAATTTACACATTTAATTAGCGACGACGCCCAAAAATGAGAAGTCGCACACACACACAGAAAAAGTATTAGCAATAAAAATATATATTTTGAATGTAACTTTCGGTCTCCAATTAGAGATGGCCGAAAGAGTTTCGGTATATTGGAGAAGGATTGAGATTGAGTTGATTTATAGCATTTACCATTTGTTGCAAACACCAAAATCTATTTTTAATGATCATAAATTGATAAATATTTTATTAATTGGTGAATTTCAAAGCGCTGACTAATTAATATGATTTTTATTTGCTTTTAAGCCTAAGTAGTTTTCAAGATTTCGATTTTCTTTTAACTTTACAGCAATTGTTAAATTTTTGTATAATTTTCTATGATATTTAGCTTATTTTTTCCGATACAAAATATCTTTTTCCTCTCCGATATATGTATATACATCTCAACTCTTGTTGCTCTTTTCCTCCGCTTGCCGAATTTATTTCGCACTTAAATGGAATTAAAATCATACACAACGAATGGCGCACAAAAGTTTGAATATGCTCGCCCAACTTTCGGATGATGCAAATGCCAACTTTGGCCCCAACTTCAGTCCCGGCACCAACTTCGGCTCCAGCGTCGAGTCCCAGGGCGCCGCCAACTTTAATTGGCGACCATTTTTGCTACGCAACTGGAATGCAATTGTCCCCGCCAACAATTTGTATGTGCGCGGAGCACTGCATTAGGACCAGGCTAATTAAGTGGCCTGGCCCACACAAAGTGCCGGCTAATTAGCCGACTTTTCGGCCAAGATGCCCAGATCCGATCCGATCTGATGCGACGCGATCCGGTCCGGTCAGCTTTGGGCTCTCGACTCTTGGCTAAGCCGGAGATTATAGCACCTGGCGGCGCCATCTCAGCCAAGGAGGGGAAAGGAAACTAATCGCCGGACAAAGGCGAACCAAGAATAATGTCTTTCCAACAACGACGACGATAAGCTGGCGGCCAACTACTTAACTTGGCTTTGTCACCGTGCACACACACAGAGACACCACCTCAGCACCGTTCCTAACAGGGCCCAAAAGGCAAACAATTAACGGCGAAAAGTTCAACAAGTTTCAATAAAAATTGTCAAGCGAACGTCTTGGGTTTCTCGGTTTTAATTCATTTAAGGGAGAAGGGAGATAAGAGAGAGAAAGTTAAGGGTGGAAAATAGTCTAAAGAAAGAAAGTGTTCTGGTCTTTGATTTCTGGAAGTACCACAGAAAGCATTAAGATAATTTAAACATAATTAAAGACAATTAGGAATTTTATTTAAATTTATTCCTGGAGTAGATTTTGTTTTTATACTTTACTGATTATTTTTTTACTCGTAAAAAAAGTATATTTATACAATTCCAATTATCCTTTTATGTCCTTTGTTCTCTCTTCAACTTCCCTCACTTAAATCCACGAAACTAAAAATCAGAACACATCTAAGCAATTCCTAGTTTACCGCAAATAAATAAGATTTTATGAGCATCAATAAAACCTGACTGCAGCAATAAAGAGAGAGAGCTATCCTTCCAGTAGGTAATTTTGGTATGAAATCCCCTTAATTGGCTTTCTCATTTCGGCCAGCTATTGAATTTGGCCGAAAGTATCATCTGCTCGGGATCTGTGACTGCCGAAAGTCGGACTGAAGACTGTTAAGCGGCCCAGGGCTAGCCTTTGACGACATACAAGGCCGAGTGTAGTCAAATGAGTGGCCAAAAGCTACTGCTTCTGCTTCCGTCTGGACGCTAGACCAGTCTGGTCTGGGCAGGATGGGGGGACTGGACTGGACTGGCGACAGGAGACCGAGTAGATTGTGCAATTTGGCAAAGTATTCCCCGGTGCACCGTTTCACTCTTTGGACGGAACGACGCTCTGGATGTCCCTGGTCTCCCCATTTGTGGTTGTGTTTGTGAAGGCACTGAAAGAAATTGATGGTATAAAAAAAGTAAAAAGGAGCCTGAAATAAGATACTAAACATTAGTTTTCAAAAGATTTTAGATTATGCAAATAAAGGCTTAAAAAGTTTACTTAATTTCTTGTGCCATCTTCCTTTTTTTATTTCTGCATTCTAGATTTATTTTCCCCAGTGCACTTTGGCCTCTGTGTCCATGTCTAAGTGCTGTTTTATTGCATGTGGTTGGATGGCCCCCTGCTCGCCGCCTCACCGCTCCTCCTGCCCTGCCCAGGACTCGATTTCGATGGTCGTGTGCCAAGCCAGACGGGGCGGACACTCACACGTCTATAATAATAATTAACAGCCTGAAACTGAAAGGAAAATATGTCGTCAGACCCAATTTGGCCCCCCTCGGAGCCCGTTGAAGCGTCCGTAGCGCCTGCTGGCTTCTGACTGGCCCCTTCTGAATATCCTTTGAGTTCTTGTGTTTCTTGCCAGCGCCACGAAGTATGCAGCATATTTTATGCATGCCCCACCGCTGACGACAACTGTCGCCTGCGACGACTGCTGACTGTCGCCTGTCGCCTGCGACACGGCTGCCATAAAAAGCGCAGGAACAACAGGAGCAGCAACAGGAACAACGGCAGAAGCAACAACAAGGACTGCAATTAAGGCAACTTTAAGCGCGTTGACAACTCTGCCGGCATCCCGACATTGACTTTGTCCTTTCCACAACCCCAGATACTCCTTTTTGAACAGTTGGTGTTTTATTTACACTCGAAAACTTTCTAAAACTATTAAAATTATGAGATTCATAGGTAAATACTTAAATAAATTCCATTAACCAGTTTTTTCCTAGCTATAATTTTAATAAATTAAATCATTTTTCTTTAGTAATCAGCTCCACGAAATCATTCTGCATATTTTTCTCTCTGTGCTGCCGGCTGCAACAAATTGTTGGCCATAGTTCTTTCCATTGCAGGAATGTTGGACGAGCTGCTGAGCAGCTGGGGATTTGCTGGCGTTAGTGTTAGTTTTAGCTTCAGCTCTGGACTCCAGTGCTCCTTGTTCTCGTTGTTGCAGGAAGCCAGCGACTCGGAGACGGAAGCTTGTACAGCATTTTGCAACAGTAATTTTTTGGGTGTTGTTTCCGGCGGCGCTGACAGTTCCTTTTCTCTCTCCTGCACCGTCTCCATCTCCGCATCTTTGCTCCATCAGTGTTTATGGCCAGACAAATGGCCAAAGTGTGTCCCCGGTCCTGGTCTTGGCCCCGATTTGAAAGGGTCGCCATTTGGTTAATGTTTCATCGAGGAACTGGTTGTTGCTGCTGGGGGTCTCTTGCAAAATTCATGATTTACGTTTAAGTGTCATTGGTGTTTAATTATTTAACCCAGCCACGGGTCGTTTAAGCCGTCTGTCAGCCGGGAATCGACGGCGTTGTTACGTTGCAGGTGCCCAGGCACTCGGTTTCTCGGTACTGGTTGGCCCCAAGAAATCCGCCGTGCTCGCATCACCGGGTCCGTACTCACACACACGCTCATGGGTTTGCCCAAGGGGCAGTGGCTCTACTAAGGGGGGAGCCTGCTCCTGATCCTTCTCCTGCTTTATGCTCTGGTCGCGCTTTCCATTTCGTTGGGGATTTTATACTGAAAAATAAATGCTTGTATTTGTATTTAATTTATAAAATAAGATTAATAAAAGTAATTTTAATAGCAAATAGGCAAGAAATTAATTACAGTTTTTTTTATATTATTATCCAATTTCTAAGCTTATTTTCTTCCTGTGCAGCGACCACCAAAAATGTGAGTTCGTGTTCCTTGGCTTGCTTACATAAATATGCGCACTGGGCACGCAACGCTGGAGTGCCCTGGATGTGGACACGAAGGAAGAGGTGGCCCAAAGGGGGTAACTGCAGGGAGCTGGAAAAGGGAAGACCAGGATAAGGAAAGGAATGGGGAGAAGGAGCCGGAGTAGCAGCAACAGAACGAGAGGGAGGAGTTGCCCCTTAACAATTTGCAATGCTCCAGGGACTCTCTGCCGGTTGATATGGATATGTCTGTGTTTTTGGGGGTTGGGAAAAGGTCGCACAACTACATATGTGAGTATGCGTCAGGTGAGGCACGATGGAGCTGTGTCTCCTCCCCCCTTGCATGCCCGGCACACATTCCGTGGGCCAGTGACGGGGCAACAAAACGTTCTGAAAAGTGAAATTAAATAAATTTTATTGCATAATTTACGCTATCAAAACATGCACTGCACTTGTCTGGCTTAAATATGTGTAGCTTGGTGTCCTGGGACCTGCAGCCACCACCTCCTTCTGCTCACCCTACTCCTCACTCTGCTGCCCAAAAATTGAACCCCAAAACCCCACGGAACCCTCTTGTTTTTTGGCACCGCCGAAAGCGCTGAATTGTAGGCTTCAATTAAATGTTAATTTTACAGAGCTTAAGCATGAAATTCGCTTTTGCGTGGGGGCACAAATCCGGTGGGATGAGCAGGAGGCCCTCTGCCAGCTTTTCATTAAGGCAATGTGTATAAAATTGTGTATTTTATGACTGCATTTTAATCTTTTTTATTGGCAGCTCACTTTACCAGGCCCCACCACACACACGAGCTCACACAGCTGGCTTACCTGGCAGAGAAACGCTTTCTTTTTTTTGTTTCTTTCTCCTTCAAAATAACAAACTGGGTGAGTGCTTTCAAATGCCGTCTTGAAATGAAAATTCTCATTTGATGTGCAGCTAAATATGAGCATATTTCATCCGTCACTGGATAATTCTGTCTTGACGAATATATTTAAAGTAAACATTCGATAAAGTCTGTATAGCTGCTATAGTAAGCTGTTTGGAAAGACAGCAATTAATATGCAAGTAGAAAATTAGGTTGCTTTGTAATAAATACTTATAAAACAAAGAGAGCTTAACTTAAACATTACAATATACATATAACCAGATAATAATAAAATATATTTTCCTACAAGTATGATTTGATATTTCATTTCAATTTAGAGGCAATCTATTTTAACCTTTGGTAGTAAAAGGGGTCTTGATTTTCGTTTTTAATTGTTATTTTGTTTTAATATTTTTTCCTGTTAAATTTTTTGTGAATTTGTTGTATCCTTTATTTTTATTTGCCTTTTTTTATTATTAAAAAATTATTCCTGAAATTCAAAATCTTCTACTTCTCCTTCTCCTTTGATTCACATTCAAAACAGGCAGCAGAACTTGAATACATTCAAGTGTTCATAAAAAAAGGAACCCACCCATAAAATCCATATTGACAAAGGATCAGGGGGAATGGATTGGTTCTCCCCAGCAAAAACAGAAGAGGAACCATTGTAATAATGTCCAAAAATATGTTACCAACACGTGTAGCCTGGCAAGCGAAAAAATATGGAAAATAAACGAAATGTAAAACATTTTGCCATGGCTGCAGCAGGGCTTTTTGCAACCCCAAACCCAAGCCCCCCGTCAGGCTTAATCGATGCAGCCTCTGCTCTCTGTCTCTCTGTATTTTATATAGAGCGATATTTTATTTAACGCCAGCAGCTAGACAGACGATGGCCAGACCAAAGAGCTCCAGCCAGCCAGGCAGCCATCCAGACAGACAATGTCAATGCACAGGCCGCGTTCATCATCGCCCCTGGGACGGTGGCTAAGGGTAAGGGGTTGCGGGGTAGCAGGGTAGGGCAGCCCCCTGAGCCGGCATAAAAACATAAAAAATATGCTGACAATAAAAATTTGTTGAGCGGCTCAGCAGCATGCAACATGCTGTTGCACGCCGCCGCCGCCAGCAGGTCAGACGGAAGTTGCCCACACGGCTCACCTACATACAAGTCTCGTATGGCGAAAAAAATGCGGCAAGGACTCGCAGGATCCACAGACGATGGCCAAGGGATGCCCTCACTAAGGTGACATCTTTTTTAGATCATTTAAAATGGGAAAGTCTTCAAGGAATAAATACAAATAATAAATAAATACAACAAAGAAAGTAGTTATGTTTTAATTACATTGTTCTTTTTGGAATTCGTTCTTTATTTAATCTGTAATAAATGGATTAATATAATATATACATAATTAAATTTAATATTAAAATTAATATAATAAATTTAATAGTTAACTTACTTGGTAAAGATTAAAGTCTAGTGTTTCTTTCCAATAGAGAATTGTACTTGTAAATTTCTGAAAGAATTATAAATGCAATTTCAACTTTTGCCATATAAATATGCAAGTTTTGCAAAAGTGACAGTGGAACCTGGCTAGGGTTTTGTAAACTTTTAATAGTAATATAAATAAATCAGAAATACATTTTTTAAATATACGAAAATTAATTTAAATATCAAATGAAAAGTACTCTTCAACCTTAAAAGATTTGCCTTTCAATTTTTTTCTTATACAAACTTTGCATAATTTCCAAGGATCCTAACAAAGTATATTTCTTTCCCTTCTCCAAACACCATTAGTTCAGTGAGAAGAGTAATTTGCGGCATCCGGGAGCCGAGGCAAGATCATTGGGAAAAAGTCTCACAGTTCAATGGCCGGCGGACTTCAATGGCGTTGCAATAAAAAGCGAACGGAATTCGCCAGTGCAATAAAATAGAAACAACTGTGCCTAAAAACCACTCAAGCATACTCTCAGGCCCGGAGATTGGTAGAGGGGGAATCCCCAGCCAGGCCCCGGCTAGATGCCGTTGTCAAAAGTTACGGAATCGGTGGGCCGTCGCCGTGAGTGAATGCCAGTGAATGTGGGAGCGTTTGGTGCGGAAAAACAGGCATTGACTAGGTAGCGAAAATAAAGTCGTAAACCTGAAATAAGCCATCAATGGCATTAAAACCCCGGCGATGGCGACACAGCCCTTTTACGGCGCTCATCATGCGCCACGCCCCCGTTGCCCCTGCCTCTGTCTCCAACGTACGGATTTTCGTCCTCTTATCCGCCGTTTTTGGGGCGACGCCGTGTTTCATTTGTCAAAGTGCCCGAAGTTCTTTGGGAGGCGGCATGACTGCCGCTTTTTTGTGGCTTTTACGTATGGGTAATCTTATAGGCGGGCATTACTCATACGCTCAAATCAGGCTGACTTCCCCTGCCTCCATCCTATCCGTTTCCCTTTCTTTCTGCCTTCACATTTAAAGTTTCCTGATTACATTGCAAATTATATAATTTCGTTGTTGATTTTTGGCCAAAAGAAAGTTTGACATCCGCTAGGCGAAGGGATTAGAGATGGTTATTTGGAAAGTCAAATGGTGCTATAGTATAAGGAGAAAAAAATAGCTGGATTGGTTTGTTGGTAAAAATATAAATTAGAGAATATATTTAAAGTAATAAAGTCTAAGAAGGACGCAAACCTTGTTTAAAAAACTTACCTTTCGATGCAATGTTTAAAATTAAAGATAATAAACTGTAATCAAGCTGGAAATTGTGGCTCTTTTTTTAATATAATAATTTATAACCAATTTATGTTGTAATCTTATTACTATATCGATATTTCCTACTTGCCATAACTAGTCCTGGCCCACTTTCGTGGCGTCATCTTATTTAAAAATCAATATTTGCGGCGATACGTGTGCGGCATATTAATCATCCGCCACGTTGTCCCAGCCGAGTCGTGTCTGTGATTTCTTTTTCAGGACCTCTCAGCCTGCCCCCTGTTATTATCCGAACTCACTCTCGATTCTCTATCTCTCTTTCTCTCTCTACAGGCAGATATCATTTTAGACACTAATAAAAAGTTTCGACGGCAATACGTGTGCGGGCAGAAGCGGTGAGAGGTGAGCGGTGAGCGGCGAGCGGAGGGCGGCGAGCGTCTGGCGGCGCTATTAGAATATGAAGAACCCCTCTGAATGGGACTCCAGATGAGATGATGGCGCCCACACTTTCGCATAGTTATAATAAGCAAAGTTTTCTGCTGACTGGAGAGAGTCGTTTTTCCCTATTTTGTTCTTTTCTGATGTTTTTTTTTTGGAGATAATCAAGTTGGAGCGGTGGCTGCTGTGTGGGTTAAGTGCGAGTCAAGTCCGAGATGTCAAGGCTAATGAAAGCGGTAATCTGGCATAGCCCAAAGGAAATGAACCCCACAGACAAGTGGCAAGTGGCATTATTCCATTAATTTTTCGCGCAAGCCACAGGATTGCCCAAGTTTTGTCCATATGAGTGGCTCTCGGATGCTCCCTGGTCTACCATTCAGAATTCTCAATATTTGCTTAGGCGAATCAGTGCGAGCTGTTGTACTTTTTGGTCACCTGTTTGCAGTTGGCACAAGTTCATGGCGGATAGATGAAGACATTAGCAGGTGGCCGGGTTCCGGGTATCGCGTCCTGGCCTGGCCTGGTTCCAGCTAGGCTATTTCCACACCCACCTCAGGTGCATAATTGCCAAGCCGCAAATTAGTTTTATGCAATGCCGCGGCCCAAACTCACATTGAGAAAAATTAATTGGAGGGGTTTAAGGGGTTTATTAGGAAGTTTTTGCATTAATTTGGATTTAACGAAGATTGAGCTGAGCTTAAGCGCTAGTTTAATAATTTGGTTTTAAGAATAAAAAAGGAATTTATATTTAAACAATTTATTTGGCCAAATTTTGTTATGATTCATACTTAGAGAATTCATTTTAGAGACTTAAAGAAAGTTTTATGACCAAATATTAAGCAGTTAACCTGAAGTTTAATATGAGTTAATTTTAAAAAAAGATTTGACGAATTTCCAAGCTGTATTCAAATGAAAAAATATTGCCAAAGAAAAGGATTGTTGAAATAAAATTCTTTAAAGATTAAATACAAGCACCTAGTACCCTTCAAACTCATTAAAATCATTTCAAAATCATAACACCTTTATTTAAGCTTATATAAAACATATCACAGCTTTTATTACTTAATTTTAAAGTACCTCTAGTTACTCTGAGTGTATTAGCAGTCCCCTTTTCTCCTGCCTGCCGTGCCTGTCTGCCTGCTTTTGCCCCCAAGGATATTAACTACTCCGAGTTGGCTTAGCCAGTTGTTTGTGCAGCCAATAACCCGTACTGCCAACTGGCTGCTCTAGTTGGAGTCCTGGAACTCCCTCTGCCGCTACTGCTTCTGTTCCTGCTCCTGATTCGCCTCAACCGCTGCCCAGCTCATGAATGTTTGAAGAGCCCGGGCTGCGGCTGCGACGTTTCCCGGCTTTTGCTCGGCTTTTGCCGCTTTTCCGCTTTTCCTGTACTGCCGCCTGCCTTCCGGCTTGGCGAAAATTAAACATGGCGTCAGGTGGGCGGCGGCGGTTGGCATTCCACAGCCCGCTTGTTATTGTTGTCTAGCTGCGTTTTTGTGTGCATATTAATTGGATTATCTGGAAGGCGTCCCCCATCTAACACATGCGTGTGTAGTCACGTTAATCTCTGGGGATCCTGTAAGTCCTGGCATGCAATTGTTTAAAAAGCATTTGGCCAAACAATGTGCCAGCCAAACTTGCCTTGCGTAAGTGGTGGTTGTTGGTCCTGCTGGTGGTGGTGGTGTTGCCCAGTGGAAAGACGCAAAATCAACATTAGATGTGAGAGGAGCACCCAGCGCATAAATCACTGGGTTCGGGGCGTTACCAGGATCAGGGCCTGAAAAGTGGCTACAGCAGCTGCTCTCGCGCTGTCCAAATATTTACACAATGCCAATGTAAATTAAAAAACAGACAGCGGGCGGCAACAAGTTGAGCACAATACAAGCAGTGCCCAGTGAAAACAATAACTTGGTTACGCCATCAGATAGAAGCTTCAGGACGAACAGAAGCCGAATCCTGGCTGGAAATGTGGAAATCGACAACCAAACGGAGTATTTTCATTACCCCCAAATGACTTTTCACTGGCGTATCGGCCAAATGCAAATTATTGCCCAGTCTATGGCTAGCGAGATCTGGTGAAGCGTTAACCAAAGGAAGGAGATACCAAAGGCAGACCTAAAATCAAATGAACAGAGATAGACACTGGAAGAAAAGTCTCTCGACTTTAGCACTAAAAAGTGAAACAGAAATCTTTAATGGTTTATATTATTTTAGTTGTGAAACAGATCATTCCTTTAGTTAAATTTTAGATACTTTAGCAAGTCAGTATTCTGATTTTCCTCCGCACATTTCCCCAAGTGCACCGCATCCTTGGCCAGGCATCATTAGCCGCCTGTCTGTGGACTAATAAACTGAGCATTTCGGACACAAGCGGACGCAAATAAGTCCATTGGCCAATAGAGGCAGTCATCCGCAGCGGATTACACAAACCGACAAACAAGCAGCTTAAAAACCCGGCTTCCTAGGGGGTTGCCATGGTTCGCAGTTCCTGGCTCCTGGTTCCTGGTTCCGCAGCCCGTTCTCCATTTCCCAGAGATCGTAGACTCGCACACCTGGTCCATGGCTGAGCCCAAAAAAGGAAGGGTGCCATTGCCATACACGCCTTGCCCTTTGTTGAGTCCAAATATTTGATGTTGTGTGCGTAAATTAACAAATAAATGGCATTTTTGTTTGGCCCCAGTCCAGGTCCTTTGTTTGGAGGCAAACCCGACTGGCCAGGACTATGCCTGGAACTGGGAGTGGGCTTGGTCAATGATTTGCCTCCGTGCTTCTTTGAAATTTCATAAATTTCCGTGCAAAATGCGTAAAATGTGGCCTGAGGGACTCGATTGTCGTTGAGTCAGTTGACCAAACAACCTGAACCAGGTCCTGGGGACTTAGGACACTGAGAGAAAAATGTCTTGGCTAATTAAATGAGTGAAAGGAGGGTGGAAAGAATTTTTAAAGATTTTGTAAAGACGGGAAAATATTTATTTATAAAAGAATAGGTTGCATTCGTTTCTTTTCCCTTTTCTTGCTTCCATAATACATATGTTATCCCAGATAAATGTTATACTTATCTTTGAAACATAAAATATATATTTATCTGATCTATTATCCTATCCCCACTTTTTCCCCCAGTGTCTGCTTTGATTTTGTGCTTTGAATGTATGATGTTATGGAGCTAAGTGGTGTGTTTGCCTCGGTCTTTGTGTCTGTGTCTTTTTGTGTTTGACCGCAAACAACATTGCACTTTTCTTTTGTTGCATTTTTGTTTGTCGGTGGCCCTGTCCACCCCCTCTCCCTCTCTCTCTTCTCAGCTGTCACAGTCACTTGACCCCATACCACCCACAACAAATCCTTGCAGGTGTGTGCAGCTGACATAATACTTTTGCTTCACGGCCCGAGGCACATGTGGTCGAGTTGACTCTTTGCCTGTGACTTGGAGATGCACCGCAGGAAGACGCACTCCTGGCTCCTGGCTGGCTCGTTTAGACCACAACAGATATAACCTACAACATATTGTTGGCCACCTTTTTGCGGTCGTTGCATAATTCCATCCAGTCACTGGCAGTGACAGGCACTTGGATTAATCCTCGGATTCGGGTAAACAAATTTCTTATTGATTGCATCATCTCCCCGCCGGCAGTATGCCATTTACCAGGCCTGACATGTCCTCCTGCTCCTCTTAGGGACAGCGAAATCCAAAGGACCAAGTCAACTTCTCAATTAAATGAAATGCAAGTGGGCCTTGCCGGTTTTTTTGGAGGGTATTTGTAGAGCGAAAGGGAGTATGATTCTTTGATTATTTAAATTATTAAAAATTTTGTTGTACTTAAAAGTTCTAAAAAGGACACCCTTATTTAAAAGTTTCTTTAAATTTCTAACCCTTTCTATAGGAGATTTATAAACTCTTGGAGTAAACTAAGGTAAACTCTAGTCGTTCCTTATTTTCCAATCTTTCCTTTTGGGCCCTGTAAATCTCGTGCAGTGAAAACTTTTTAAAATTAAATGACAAACACACATAAATAACTTTCGTGCGAGTGTGCGACTGTGTGCGTGCGTTGCAAAATGCATTTAATTTGCAGCAAAGTGGCCCAGGACAAAGCGCTGAAGGATGGGGAAATAAGCACCCGGACATGGGCTTGGCTCCAGTCGCCTCGGCACCGTCATCAGGGCCAGCAGGAGAGGCGATGGGTGGGTGGGTTGGCTGGTAGGTTTTTCGGGCGGCTTTTAAAATGATAAAAGTCGCCGCTTGTCGCGACAGCGAGACGCCGACAAAGCGGCGTAAATTTCAATTAAATGTGAAAGCAAAACAAATTTTAACTTTACTCGCTCTCTGCCCCCGAAGGTTCGGCCACCGAAAGTGAATGCCAGTAGGTCTTAGTTATGCCGAGGAGTAATCAGGAAGGAATAGTTAAAAATGGAGATATATAAGATGGGTTTATTAACTGAGAATGATTTATAAAATATTTAAAAATGTGAGAATCATAAAATTTATAAATTTAAGTTGAAGGAAATGTAAGGATTTTATTTTTGAACAAACGAGAAAATCTTAAAAATGTTAAGATTACAAAGGAAGTACAAGACAACATAAAAGAATTTATTCTTTGTAATTAAAGCTTCTTAAAATATATAAAAATATGTCAAGCAATATATAAAATGATTGAAAATTTCTTCGTATATTAATTGTACATATCTTTAGGGAATATAATACCGAAATTCCCATTATCCTTCTTACGCATAAACCCTGAAACCGGCACACTGGAAGTACTTACACTCGTGTGCCTAAATGTAATTGTGAATTCCATATTTCACTGGCTCCGAATGTGTGTTGTGTGTGCGAGTGTGAGAGAGTCCTGGCTGCCATGTAATTGCCGTTGCCAGTGGTTGTTGTTTTTGCGTTTGTTATAATAACAATTACTTGAAAAATACTCCGATATCAGCGTCAGCGCCAGCGTCGACAGCGCCAGCGAAATTATTTAAATGCTTTGCTGTGCGGGGATTACGAGTGCACAGTGGGGATTGGGGATTGGTGTGTATTGTGAGATTGGGCGATTGCCGGATTGCTGGATTGTTGAACTGAGACTGGGAATGCAGGGAGATAAATACACACAGATACACACACTCCACGTTACACCCACTCAGCGCAGCTCAGCTCAGGAGCCTTGTTAAACAATCACAAAAACATACAAGAGCTCCCATTATGCTGCCGGCGGAGTGACAGAGAGGTGCGAGAGTGTTTATACACTGAAATATTGATTTAACATTAGTTATGAATAGCCTATTAATTGGATAAGGCATACTAGAGTATATATTTTCATGGGAATTTAATGAAAAATTGCCTTAAATGTTAAGAAAATGCCAGGGAAATGAAGTAAAATATTTTTAAAATATGTTCCATGTTCTCTTGTATTTCCTTTGAATTTCTAGAATTTATCCCAGTGTTTTGGACCCTGTGTGTGTGCCCTGGCCTGCGTGTGTGTGCGTCTGCCCGGGTTCCGGAGTTGGCCCGGCGCGGCCGTCAGACAATTTGGTTTAATTGATAGTTTGGATAATGTAATTATAGACAATTGCGTTTCATGCGAAACCGATTTGCCGCTGCCGTCGATTATAATGGCCAACAATGCTCAAGTGAGGTCCAGTGGCGGATAAGAGGAGCTTTCCCGCAGGAGTGAGCTATGTCCACTCCAAGTGGGTGTGAGTGGCGGCAGCGGTGGAAAAGTTCCACTTGCTAAATGAAAATGGGCGCCAAATGAAGTGCGTCGCCATCAAGTGTTATTAACTTGTAAAACAAAGGGAAATCGCCGAGGGACCTGGACCCCGCTGCCGGCTGACTGGCTAGAGGACAGAGGACACCCAGGATAACCGCAACGTAGTCCTTTGTGGAAGGCACACACACACACACACATCAATCAATGCGGAATGCGGCGGCGAAAGAGCCAAGAGCGGACTCTAATTGACAGGATGGCGTTGGGCCGCGCGGCCGCAGGTACACGCAATTAATTATGGTCATTTCCAGGTGGCCCCGCCAGTTGTCTAGCCATCAAACGAACTTCGAACTTGCAGCTAAATAACAAAGCCAATCCCAGGACTGTATGTGTGTGAGTGTTGCATTCTATTTTCTCCCCCGGAAAACGCGGAAAACTGCAAAATGGCCGGCTAAAGAGCGGTAAAAATGCGCGCAAACAAGCGCATAAACGGGTTCCTATCCGGCATCCTCCCCGAATTAAAACAAATGATGAGGTTTTTCGTGTAACTCCAGCTCCAGCTTCAGTTGCAGTTTCAGTTGCAGTTGCTCTTCCTGTTTCTGTACCCGCGGCAGCCATTACAATAACCGCCGCGCCGCTACTCTCTTGTTGCTGGACAGCAAAATGGCGCCCAATTGGCAATTGGCAATTGGCGCTTCCGGCGGCTCATTGGCTACACCGTCGTTCTGAAAATGTATCCTGGGTCTGGTCTGGTCTCCTTTGCTCTGCTCTGGTATGGTCCACCGTCCGGCATAATGTACATCCGTATCAATATCGATGACAATCGACAATTGGCCTGCCAAATGCACAGCCACCAACCCAAACACTGTGACAAAATTCGGCATTTAAAACATACATTTTATGGTAGCAATAAATGTTGAATTTTAAGGTTTATAAATGTAGCTTAATTGTGCGGAAAAATGAAGATAATTGTATTTGTGACATGCATTCAAAGGTTTTCTTTAATTTGTTATTTTTCCAGTTTTTATTTTTGGTCTTAGGGTTATCAAAAAATTATTTTAAATTGCTTTCTTTTTAATACAAAAAGGTTTACATCCTTTAAACATTTTTATGGCTTCCTAAGATTTGTTTTCTTATATTTGTTTTTAATTTTTTGGTTTTAAGGAGTTCAATGTTTTCTTTTTCAATTTTATAACTTTCCCTTGTCTAACTGTTGCCTATTTCCCAAATAATATTCTTGGCAGTCTATAAAAAGTTTCCATAAACTTTCATTATATTTAATGTTCAAAGTTTCTCCCAAAATCTATTGAAAGAAAAGCACATGTTTATATATCTTCCAACTTTCTAAGGACTCTTTGTTTTTATGACAATATAATTGGACTTAACACCAGAAACAACTTAAAAATAATAAAGTATTTTATCTTTTTAGTGTTTTTTTGCAGTGCAGCAACAATGCAGACACGGTGGCTGCCCTTCTTGATGCATTTTTATGATGCGGTGTCTGATTTGCGGCCGTAAAGTGAAAATCGCACGGAAATCGCCTGGACTGCGTGGGGCATTTTAAATATGCCTCAAAGGTAGAGGCATCAGGGATCAGAGGGTTAAAGGGCAGAGGCGAAGTGGGCAAATTGCCCGACAATGTACGCAATTTGCAGCTGGCGTAAGCCCGATAAAGAAACAATTCGCCGTCCGTGAAACTCCTTAAATCCGGACGAACGACCCGGCGCCGCCTTGTTCCTCTGTCGCTGCACTAATAAAATTAATCAACTTTAATGCACTGGGAGCTATATAGTCCTTGCTGTCGCTGTGGATGTCCTTGTTCCGCCTCCCCCGAGCTGCAGCGCAAATGTTGAATGACTGAGATAACAATAAATGGAATCCGGCCGGGCAATGCTGCAATGCTGGCCCCCTCTACGCCTCTGCAGCAGCACTAAATAATTTCTAATAAAATAAAATAAATAATGAACGCAGCAGCAGCAGCATCACCAGCATCAGCAGCAGCACAGCCACAGTGGAGAAGCTCAGTCCAGCCAGACTTTGCCAATACGGTCTGGCACCCACGAAGTCCGCACTCTATTCTTAGCTCTACAGAGCGAAAAAGGATATAGCTGTGGGTAAAACTGAACTTAGAAAATAATAAATTAATTCAAAAATATTATAAATTTTTAAAAATGCTATTTAAATGAGAGGGAAAAATTAGTTTTATGTTTCCTAAGGGAAGAACCTTGTCTTAAAATCCCAAGTAATTAAATTAAAATTCGCCAGATTTTATTTTAGAAAATCTCTCTTCATGGTAGTATTATTTGTATTTAATTTATTTTCTAAAATATAAATTTTTCATAGTGCCTTTGCCGATCTACGAGAGCCGCCTGCCATATTGCGCAAATATTGCAGTAAGTTTCTTTGGCAATGTGTTTTACTTTTATTGCACTCGAGCCGCCGGGCGCTGCACATTTTTAGCGCCGGTCATAAAATCCGACGAGCATCTAGCTTCCACCAGCTTCAGCTCCCGTTTCCAGCTCCGGCTTGGACTCCATTCCACCTCCCGCAACCCGCTCCCCGTCGGATCTTCACCGTGGCCAGCACATTTTTCCAATTTTAAGGCTGAGTAGCGCGCACGGCGAACGCCAAATGACCGTAGAAATGATTGCCAATGTGGGAGGTGAGTAGGTGGATACCGGGACTAGGGAACAGGATGAGGAGGCCCAGGATGGCAGGTTGCGTAACCAGGCAACAACAAGGGCCATTCGCTGTGTGAAAAGCTAGGCAAGGAGCAGGAGGAAAAGCAGGGTGCCCCACAAAGCCTTCCAAGCGCCGGGACGCTGTTGTTATTTGCCTCGGCTTATTTGCTAAAAATAAAATCAAACTGCAATGCCAGTCGACGACATAATAAAAGAAATTGCGTGAAAGGCGGCTTAAAGAGTTGGCCAGGAGATGGCAACGACCCCGGGCCCAGGATGTCTCCTATTTTACGAGTCCAGCTAGGGAGGAAATCACTGTGGAAAAAAGCTAAGAGTGGGAAGCAAGAACTTCTTTTTGATATAAATAATTCGAAGAATATTTAATTCTCAGCTGTAACACTCAGAAATTAATTCTTAAAAATACCTACAATTTCTCTAGATTTTCTTAGACTTCTTTATAAAATTCCTCACACTTTATTTCAGTGCTGAGACCGGTTTAAGATTGATGTCCTGGCATATTCTTAAGGTGTTGGGCTTCACTCCGGCAAGAAGATTAGTTAGTGCAATTTTCAAATGAATAAGAAGCTTGGCGCTCGCAGAATCACTACCATTTTGTTCAGTTAAATTAATAAATAAGCTGCGGCGCCAGTGGCAGTTCTGTTCAAGTTTAGTGATTTATATTTCTCTTCTTTTCGCCATGTTGTCAACGCAGTTTCAATTTATATTTATGACCTTTTAAGGGAACTTTTATGAGCTGGCAACTTACAGCACGAACGAGTGGCAGTGGCATGTCCTCGGCCATGTTGAGGTTATGGGGCATTTAGCGATTTTAAAGTAATAAACTCGGCCCATGTCCTGGCCATCAAGCGAGGCCATTAAACTTGCAGGGAGGCCGGGCAAGGAGGCAGGAGTTGGATCTGGGATCCTGCGACACTCCTCGAGGTGGCTAGTTTTCGGAAATTGGCGCCCTGTCCCCCGGCCGAGTATTGAGTGACATCTATTAATCGTCCCGATGGCAGTCGGTAGGTCCTGCAGGACCTGCTACCAGAACTGGGAACTGGAGATGGAGTTGAAGCTGGAGCCGGCGGAAATGTTCGGGCCATAAATCACCGGAGAACTTCATTAGACACATTTCATGTTCGGCTGTGCTCGGATGTATTTGGCTGGCAGATGTGGTCGCAGGACAGCTGTCCTGTCAGTCGCTCTGTGGGCTAATTAAGACGCCAGCCTCGATTGGCTCAATGGCACCGAAAAGGTTATTAATAATGCTGCGCTGCTCCCCTGTTGGCCCGATTGGAAGGATCTTCCCTCGTCCCCCTTCGAAGGCCGTTTAAAGAATGGAATTGTTTTTCTTGGCAACTGAAAAATAAAACCAAGCCTAAGCTATCTTTCTTTGTTTACATTGTTTTTCGGGTTTGAGCTCTGCGGAGAGCCGGGGCCGACCACATTTCGAACTGGAATTGTGGTCAAATTGTCATTCGTCCTCGTCCTCGTCAGAGTGGTGGTCATTGTCCTGGCCCCTGGTCTTTTATTGGGTAAACACGAACTCGTCTGTTGCCAAACAGTTTGCGGTTTCCATTCTGGCGAAATTCGTAGACATTCTGCATAAAAACGCATACACAAATCGGTTTGTGGGCCCCGGTCTAAGCCGTAAGCCCGATGAGCCAACTTTTGGCCAACTGCAACAATGGCAAATGGCCGTAGACATCACTCACTCATTCGCTCTTTTTTGGGTGGTGCGGACAGGTGAGGCAACTTCGGGCAGACAAAGTTGCGGGAATGACAAAACGCTTAGCAAAGTTGGTCACAGGAAACATATCCTTTTTAGACATTAATGTGAGGTATGAATATTGTAATTTTGGGATATTAGTTACTAAAAGTATAGGGTAAATGGATTAGAAACACTTTGAAACATCTAAAACTATAGTTATTTCTATAAATTAAGTCACAAATAACTCACAAAGTTAACCTTAAGACCCCCAATTTTCTCCCTCAGTTAGAGACATTTATCTTGGCTAATATTGAACCCGATATGCTGGCCAAAAGCATCATAAATTTCTGCGAATTTTCTCTTAAAAATGAGGACTCCTCTCGCTCTCTGCTGTCATAATTGAATAATAAACGTAGCGCTATTCGGAAACTAAATTTCAAGCTGGCATTTTGATGCACGCTGATGCAATCCTGCCCATTACTCAAATAGTTTAAAGGGGTATAATGGTTAAGTATATAACCCAGTAAATCTTTAGAAATAACTTTATAAAATCTAGAATAGATAAAAAATATTTGAAGGTTCTTTTGTACATTCCTAATAAATTTTAGAATATATTTCCAGGTAATCTCCTGGTCGACTCTAATCTCTCCGCCTTTTTCTGCTCTTTTTTCTAGTTAAGTGCACGGTTCACTTGGCTGGAAACCTTTTACCAATAGCTCTGCCTCTACCTGTGCATCTATTCCGCCGTTCGCTATTCGCTCGCCGCCTTTTTGTTGAATTTTTTGCCAAAAGCTTTTAGCCGGACGCATCCGTCGGAGCGTGGCGACGTCGTCGTCGTCGTCCTCCTCATCGCCATCGTGTCGTGTCGCTGCATCAAACGACATTTAGCTTGCGCATAAAGTTCACATCATTGCCGGAGTTGTTTGCCATGTTAACTTTATTAGTGTGCAACGGGTCCTGCTCCCGGAACCCAGTTCCCAATACCCAGAACCCAGAACCCGATCCCAGTTACCCGTTACCTGCTTCCAGCTGGCAAAGTGCTTCATTTGCGTTATTGATACGCCAGCCTGGTGTATTTCATTAGCCCTGCTCACGGCTCGGATCGCCGGGCATTTCCCGGCTGCCGTGAAACGCAATTTGGACGCGGTTGCCACACACATGTGCCATTGCAATTACAATGCAGTTGAGCGGAGACATCCTCGAATATTAAGTTGCACTTTTTGCCACCATTTCCGGAGTGGTAACAACAGCAAAAAAATAAAAAGAGATTTATTTTCTGGCTTTTGGCGAAGGAAAAAATATTGATTCACTTGGGAAAAGGTTTAAAGGATTTATTATTACATAATTTTTGAAGTTGTACTACTTTTTATAAGAGATTTTGAAAATAAGACAAAGCTAGGATTGTGCTTAAATAAAGCTTTTATTTTTTTGCGCATCTTAAGAAACTAAACTTAATTTAAGGGACGTGGTAAGAACATTAAAATAATGTAGCCCTTATAAATCAATTACTTGTCTAGTGGCCATATATTCCAGATGAGTATTGAAAAGCAGCAAAGCATTCTTGCATTTATTACCAACATTCCACACTCCGCACTCCACTCAGCCGTAATAAACCCTTTCACCCTTATCGACTGTAAAAAAAGGGTACATATGTAGCGCAGGTAATAATAAAGCCACGTAAATCGCACGCCATATTGCCCCCCCTCCCAGTCCATAGACAGATGTCAATCACGTGTCCTGGCGGCTTGCAGTTGCCTTTCGTCGTCGTCCTTCTGGCTGAAAACCATAACTGCGGAGGGGTTGCGATTGCATAAACTGCGGTGGCGGAGTGCTCGTTCGGCGGGTCTTAGGTTGATCTCAAAGCGCATTCTGGTAATGGAAAAGGAACTGCCAGCTCAAAGCAAACATTACTCCCGGCATTTTCGCATTTCCGATCGGGGTTTATATTTCTTTTTTTTTTCCAGCAGCAGCAGCAGCAGTGCAGTGTCAAAGCTGTTCGCCTGATTGATTTTCTCCTCGCTTTTTCTCTCCTTTAATAATAGCCCCTGCTGCAGGATGGAGCGTCAGGGGGGTTGGGGAGTCCTCCACCATGTATCCAACGCCCACTTCAGATTTTCCGCGGGCACTTGGCAGGCCGCACTTAGCTGCCGTCGCTGTCGTTTTGTTCGATAACATCGTCTAGCAGCGTGTCTGGCAGTCCATGCCAACCAGGACCGGGACCAGGACGAGGAGGAGGAGGAGAATGAAAAGGGGAATCCCCCCTGCACCCACTCATGCATGCATTGTGAACTCCGGCGCTGGCGCCTTTGGCATAATCAGTTGCAAAAATTTGACACGTCGCGTTCGCGGAAGGCAAGCAAAAAGCGCGTTTGCCCCGCCATTTTGCGCTGCGCCATTTTGTTAAAGTGTGTGCTCATGTGTATGTGTGTGTGTGTCCTTTATTTGCATATCTGTTTTTGATTTTTGTCGCCGCTGGCATCTATTCAATTTGACGTGCCGCTCGGTTGCTCAGCGGCCGCCACCGCCCAATGAAATCAATAAATCTGCTCCACCGTTTGAATCCAATTTATCACTTTGCAGCAGGAGAAGGAACCGGGAGCAGGAGCAGGAGCACGAGCGGGAGCATTTTCCATTTTCCACTCAATCCCCTTTTCGCGTGCAGCAAGCAGGGAGCTTATACCTCGGCCTCGTCCCCTTACGATGTGCATACAACTTTATTATTAGGGCCACGCGGCGTATGAGTGATGTGCCTGACTTGTGCGCCCACCTGAAGCCGTGGAAAAGCAAGAGAAAAACCAGGCAGAAGCTCTGTGTGGAAACATATGCCGTTTTCTTCAGTCGATAATGAAATTTAGCGAAATTTAGCGAGCACAAAAGACGCGCTCGCTCTCTCTTGCCCGCGAGTCCTGCGGCGCTGAGTTTGGAGCCAAAAATATCTGAATTTTAGCGGGAATTGTGCCTTGGCCGGGGCTTTGCATATTTTACGGCGCCATCGAGCCATGTGCCGAAATGTTTTGTGCGCGCTTAAATTGCGGAAGTGATAAACAGGCGGCTCCGGTCCAGGAAGCATTTTAATATTTCAAGTTTTACTTGCGGCGGAGATGGAGAGACACTGCCACTGCCAACCCAAGAAGGAAAGACAAGACGACACGCTTTTTGGTTTATTTTTTTTACATTAAATATATTTAGATGGTTTTTCCTTCAAAATTGTTTTCTTGGTTTCCATTCGCACAAGGACACCAACGAGGCCGGGGGACTGGCAAAAGTAAAAGTTAAACAAAAATATTGCAGTTGGAATGTGTTTTCTGGTGGATCCAGCGATCCGCCAGGTTCCCATCTCGTTGGTGGCCATCGTGTAGCCTGGATTCTGGATTGTGGGCTGGGATTCGCGACATTTGTGTTTCGGTTTTTCGGTTTCAATTTAGCAAACTTCTTACATCAAGTACATTTATATTTCGGTTATATTATTTGCTGTTGCTTGGTTTCCACTTCGCTCTGTGTACATTTAATTTAAAATAAGTAAGTAAGCTACATTTAGTTAATATATATTTAAAAATTACGTTACTCGCTGCTTACTTCCATGCGCCCGCTTAGCCATACAAAATAGAATATATATATATAATGTATAATGTATAGTCTCGAAATCAGTGTCGAATTTAGAGTGGCACAAACGAAAGGACACGTAAAAAACAACCAAATATTTATCTTAGGCAACAAGAGGAACGCAAAATCTTTGGTTAAAACTTGCTCAATTCTTAAGGCTAAATTTTAATCGAGTTTAATTTTATTTTTTTAAATTTATTACAAGCATTTAATGCACTAGACAGAGTGGCTAAATCATTCGAAGGCCCGACTCCTTGAGGCAACTGAAAATATCCTTTCACAATCTCCTAGCATAGTAACTTTGTGACAATTAAATAAAATGAGTGTAAATCGGATGAGTATCAACAGTAATGATGAAATTAGTGCCCTGCTTAGATAGAAGTTCTGCTTAGATTTCCACACAATTTCCCATCTGTTTGGTTGTGTTGAAGTTCCTTAATGGCTAATCAAAACACTAAATACATTTAGCTTATATCCACTTACTTAAAATAGGTTTTTGTGTGTGTGTGTTTCTCACGTTTCATTTATTATTTCGCTTTTCTCGAGTGCTTTTCGGGATTTCCCTCTCTCTCTCTGTCTCTGTTGCCGTTTTGCTTTCTCTGCTGGTTGGGGATTTCCCCCAGATTTTCCTCACTTATCTGCTGATTGTCCACTAAAAACTATGCTTGCTCTGTTCTACTGTCGGCCTTTTCCCCGCTTTTCCTTTGGGGTTTTCTTTGGGGGATCTTTGCATGTAAAATTTGCTCGATTTATTTTTTACACAATAAATTTGCATTTGGTTTTTGCTTACTTTTTATTCTTTGTTTTTGTATATGAATTATTAAACACATTAATCAAACAGTTATTCTTCTTTTTTTGTTGTTTTTTCATTCCCATTTTTTTTAGTTTATTAAATCATAGTTTTGTGCATAATTAAATACGTAATAAATTGCCAAATAAAGTGTGCATGCTAATTCGGATGCACGGATCTGTTCGGTTTCGGCTTACTTTTGGTATTCTATATAAATGACATTACCCTTTCCCCCAGCTCGCATTTATTACAATACAATTAAACGTACAGTACAGTATTCTTTTGGGTTTTTCCATATAAATATTTTGTATATATTAGCATAATTTACCTTTATATATTCAGTCTTAAGCTACAAAAATCGTTATGCATATTTCTGTTTCGGTTTCGGTTTGGTTTTCATTATATTTTATGCTCTTGTTTTCTATAATTTGAATCTATTCAAATAAGTTATATAAATTCGCAATGTATGTATTTTTATATCTTGTTTTTCTTTACGGGTGCGGCGAAAGTAAGAGTAAAGAGCGCGGAAAAGTGTATCTTCCGCGGGGAAAGTGCTGGGGTCTGGTTGGGAAAATAGATGGGGGAAAATTCAGGCGACAGGATATAGCAAAGCCAAGTGTTTTGTCCGTCTTAAAACTAAAAAAGCAGGCTTAAAATCTAACGAGAACTGCGGGTGGCCGGGAGAGTATTTGCTTTACCTATTCGATTTATAGACTATCTGCTATATGCTATCGTCAACTATGGCCTATTGACTAACGGCTATCGTTGCAATTTTCAGCGATTCGGTTTGCTTTTTTCATTTTGCGTTTATCTTACAGGCATGCCTCGTTCAGTGGATCCTCATTTTGGCCAGCTCTGTCTCTGCACCTAAGACGTTTAGCGCTTTCCAAGTTTCACTGTAGTTTCTTGCTCAAGTAAACCAAGGGAGTCTCTATGGCTAAACCTTTTTAAACTAATGCTATGTAGTAGAGTGTAGTGGTAGTACGACGAGTATCTTTCTCTTTAAATGAAACGCCAGTTTGCTCGGAGGTTCTCATTTTATCTTTTTTGGGTGAGTTCTTGGTTTTGGGGGATCCTGTTTTGCTCTATCTTGTATCTTGTTTCTGTATCTTTTTTATCTTGATTTGTATCTGCTGCCGAAATTGTTGGTGAAAAGTCGAGTCTATCATTACGGCTATCAGCTAGGTGTTTACATTAGAAGTAAGTTTATCGAATTTCGCGTTCTTTATTATTTTTTTTACATATTTACAGGACTTTAGCTGGCAGCCGTTTTCGGTCTCGGTTTCTGTTTATTTTCTGTGTCCGTTTCGCGTGTCGGATTGAAGCTCGTTTCTCCAAGACAGTATGTACAATGTAGAACCAAACTGAGAGGAGGAGCAGCTCTCTGCTCCCAGATTCAACCCCGACTGATGGCCAGCAAGGCGAGAAGGAGGCCTGCAAGCATACCTACACCCGACAGCGATGAAGCTCCTCCTGTCGGCGCATCCTGGCCCACATTGCTGCGCACATCCATGAGATCGCGGGAGAGGGGCAGCTCGGTGGGATCGCTCAGTTCGTCGTGGCAGGGCAGCATCTCCGGCTTCAGCAGGAACAGGCGCACACTCAGCGAATTCTTGTTGGCCAGCGCATCGAGGGCATCGCCCGGCGCCGAGTGCGGTGTCAGCAGGACGTCCACATCGTTGTGTCCCGCCACCGGAGAGGCGCCGCCATAGAAGGAGCCCTGCTTATGCAGGTTCAGGTTGTCGTCCAGGTCCAGACCATGGCCCAAGGACATGCCGCCGTTGTTGTCATCGTAGTAGTCATACCGCTTATGTGTGGGCGCTACAGCCGCCAGGTCCTTCTGCTTCAGATCGGCTCCTCCCTCCTGGCGCTTCCTTCGCCGCCGCATCTTGGTCTCCACCACATTCTCCGAGAACTGTCGCTGCCGCAGTGCCTGCCGTGACCTGCTGCCCGAATGCTTCCTGCTGTCGTCCAGTCCAAGACCCAATCCTCCGTAGCTGTGGCTGCTGCTGCTGCCCACAACGCTGTTGCCCACGCCGCCCATGCTGGCACTATTGCTGCCAATCGCCGTGAAGCCACCAACATTCAACTCGTCCAGGATACGCGATGGCACCGGGTCCACAAAATGCGCCAGCTTGGGGTCCTGCAGCGAGCAGAGCAGCTCATCCAGCGAGTCACGCAGCTGCAGGTGACGTGTGCGATTTTTCAATTCGAAGATCCACTGCAGACGACAGTCGCAAATGAATTTGTTGTCTGCGGAAGACAGGTGGCAGAAAGGAAAGAGAAATTCGGGGTTAAATCTATATATAAATGTGTGTGTCTTGCAGTCCAGACTTTTCCTGAAATTGCTTTTGTCAAATCGTCGCCCCCAAACTCCAATGCTCCGTCCGATTGTCAGAATGTCTGGGCAGGTAAACGAGTGATTTTCCCCCCAACTGCTAAGTGGCCGACTGCAACAATTGGCTGTCATTTGATGGCCGATTGCCACTCCAACTTCAAAGGCACAGCAAGAAAAATGTGAAAAACTCTTTTGAAGTAAAAAAAAATACATAGAATACTTCAAGGATTAATAATTATCTAAGGAAATATGCTTTTAAAAATCTAAAAAATTATCTAGAGACTCTTAAAGCATTTTAAAACGAGTTTCCCTTTATTTATTTATTTATTTTTCCTTCATAATAATAGGTATTCTTCTTATTTTATTAATATTTCTATAACTCTTTCTTTAACTTTCTCCCAGTGCATGACTCTAACTTCCGGCTTCAGCTTGGCTGAATCCTGCCTGCCGCTTTAAATGATTTTGCCCACACGTTCGGTTCCCGGAATCGAAGTTGAAGCTGAAGCAGGAACTGAAACTGGAGCTGGAGTCGGAGTCGGACGTCGATGTCGTTGTCATTGGGGCTGCTCACGTTAAACGCCTCAATGACATTTCCAATTTGGACAGCAGCAGCAGCAGCAGCAGCAGCATCGCCAGCCTCCTCTCATTCGGAAGCGATTGCAGTCCGGGGCTGCTGTGACCACTCCCGTCTGCTGGCCTGCGTCTGTCAGTTAGTTGGACAGTTGCTGCTACTCATCCTTATCCTGCTCTCCTGCTCTGACTCCAGCTTCCTCCTCATCCTTCCGGCTGCCTGTTGTCAATTATTTTGTAGTCCGTCTGGCCATGCGTGGCCTAAGCCCTCAGACTCGCACTCCAAGTCCCACTCCCACTCCAACCCGTAACCCCTTTCAATTTGCTGTTTGGCTAGAGAACTTGGCCCGGCTAGAGCCCAAATTGAGCGGATAAACAAGTGCCAGAGTGGATCTAATCGCTGGCAATGGTCTAATGAATAAATCAAATTACATTGCCAGTGGATTTCCCAAAGGAAACTCTAGGCCCGAGCTACCCTCGTGGGTATAATTAGGCCCTGGAACCCAGTGTGACACAGTTTGCCCTGTCAACATGTCGCATAATTAGCATAAGCGTTACGAAAAATATTGACTAACACACACTGGCACGGCCAACATCATTATCACACAGGAAGGAGGGTCGATTTTCCTGGAACTTCCCCTTAAATGACAATAATAATCCAAGGCATATTTTCATGGCCCAAAAAACTTGGCCAGCGACAACGACAAAAGGCAACTTTGCTTTGCAAAATATAGTTGGCAAATTAGTGCTGCAAAACTCTGGGGGCGGGTAGGGAGGTAAAGTCAAGTCAAAAATTTCTCATTTTCCATATGAAAGCATGCAAAAACCATAAATAAAGTTAAATATGCACAAGAGGGGGGAACGAAGGAGCAAGGAGTAGCCTCAGTCCACCGGAAAAATGTTGGAAAAATGGCCAACGACTTGGCAACATTTAGCAAGCAAATTACAACAAAATTAACATGATAATGAAGTGACCCAGAGGAGTAGGAGGAGGAGCAGGAGGAGCAGAAGGAGGAAGGAGATCCTGCTGCTGCTGAAAACTGGCAGCTGTTTGCAACTGACCAAATGACAATGACTTGAACCCAGACAACGTTGCTCCCTAAAAGTGCTTGAAAAAATAGAAATTACAAAAAATACATAGATATAGTATAACAGAAGCTATAGGAGCTGGGATGGGACAGAGCTGACTCTGTGCGGCAGTGTGGCATGAAATACTTTTATATTTTTAATGATACTTGGCCAAAGCGGTAGGAAGTGTTTTGGTCTGCTGCACACACTCCACCCCTCATCGGGCAAGCAATGAACTCCCTCAACCCGAGGATCTATATGTGCTCTATATACACAGATATATATATATATATATATATAGACAGCGGCTGTTAGTCAACTAGATGACTTTCAACTCTGCCAGCTCCTCATCCTTCGAGTCTAGTGTCCTGAAACCCCATTCTCAGCTCTAACATGACGCTGTAGCTTTTCCTTTTTTTCAGGAAGGGGGTGGAAAACTGTCGGAAACGTTTTTACGGTTTGCAAAAGGACATTTACATATACACAGAGCGAGAGAGAGTTTCTAATAGGAGCCCAGCCCTCGACACATGCACATGCGTCTCTGTGTGTACATTAAATTTTATTATTGTCATTTTCATGGCGAGGTCCTTGCGCCCCCTGCTCCCTTCCTTTCATAACTTTTCGGTCAGCTCCTATTTGCATAAGCTCATGTGTGTGTGCAGTGTGTGTGCCTTTGTGTCCTGGCAGCCAAATTGGACTCAACTGGAACTTTGTTTGGTCAGTTTTAATGCCAGTGTGTCGTCGTGTGTCTGTGAGGCATTCCTTATGTGTCGAAACATATTCATAATTAGTTGTCGGTCGTCGTTGCCACGTCCCCACAATGTTTACTTCCAGTCAACTCTTTTGATTGGCTTTGTTTGCCCAAGATGTTTGTCCTTTACAAAGGACCCAGGGCGTCATCAGGCTTGGTATTTGCTTGGCAGGGCAAAAAATTAAGTATCTTAAGTGATGATTATTAAAGAAGTTGAACAAATAAATGGTGAATTAATATTTACTTGAGAGGTTTCTTGGAAGGTTTTTTCTATTGAGAGTTTATGGTTAATTTAGAATTTTAATTAATTAAAAAACTTGTTGATTAACTATCTAAAAATCTTCTTATGTTGTTGGTAACTAAAATATTACTTTTTTATTTTAGGTACATCAAAAACCCACTCAATCCCTCATAATGAGCCTTGTCATACATCAACTGGCCGCCTTTGTGAGGGTAAATGGGGTTTCATTAGCCGCTGCTACTCTCTCTCTCTCTCTCTCTCTGTTTTAAAAGAAAAACATTTATTTTAAATTTAATATACACTACAGTACACACACACACACCCTTGTCCCTCTCCATCCCTTAAAAGTTTCAAAAGGAGCGTCCCTCCGTCAAAGAGGGCAAAAATTCGCTTTAATTGGTTGGTTTTAGGTGCTGCTTGCCACATTAACCCATGCTGGCCCTCAGTCTCCCGCCCCTAACCCCCTTTTGGCACATATATTGAAAAGCGCAAAGAAATCGCTGCCTGCTGCTGGTTTTTCCCCACGCTGGATTTTTTTTTTGGGGGGGGGGGGGGGTAAATATCAACACAAACGGCCAAAGTTTCCGCACGCCCCCAAAATCAGCACAGCTGCTGGCCTAGTTCCCGGCCTTTGTTTCACTCCGGACTTCCCATAAAACCCCGTACTTCCTACCGAGCACCGATCTCCGTGCTGGGAGCTCCGAGGTTTGGGGTCACCAGGAATCCATGAATGCCGCGCAGCTTTGTTTGAAATCAGCTCATTTTTGGCGGCCTGGCCAACTGGCCAACACCGGGCTTTTTGGCCAACTGGGAACTGGTAACTAAGGCACTTGAAGAAATTTAATAAAATACATTAAATTCAATATTTTAATGCTTCAAAAAAGATTGAACAAGCTTCACAATATTAATTTTTATTTATTATTTAGAATTTTTTAAGCTGAAAGATTTCATTTCCATTTAAATTTAATATTTTCTCAACCATTTCTCTCTGTGTACTTTGGCAGTTTAGGTGGCTTGTTGGTAGCGCATAGCTGGTTACTCTGGGATCTGGGTTCGTTTGCGGTGCCCGGGCTTTGGGCCCAGACTTGGTCCGCCTTTGGCTTTGGCTGCCACCAGGGGACAGCACGCACAGTTGCCAGTTGCCAGCTACCAGCTACCAGTTCCGAGTTACCAGTTCCAGTTACCAAGTTGGGGTCAAGGGTCGAAGGGCTGACTGTCCTTGTGTGTGAGTGCCGGACCCTCTCTCTCCCTCCCTCTCTCTAGAGGATTTTATCATTTTTTATTACATTTCTCGAGAGCGCTATGTATGCAAATGAAGTCGAAAGTTTCGCTTTGTATAGTTGCTAGTTGCCTTTGTTGCCTGGCCGAAAGTAGGGAGAGTCAATGATAAGGGAAAGCTGGCCAGGAGAAGGCGTGAATGGTTTCACAATTCCATAGATACATTGGCCTGGGATGCTCTTTTGTGAGTGGTTTCTGGGTTTAAAAAGTAGAAGATGGATGCAGCTGGCAGGGAAAGTTATTGATTGGCTTCGAAATGAAGGCAATCGGTAAAGGTGTTGAGGTAGGAAAAGCAATTTAAATTGAAGGGAAAATTTAAGTATTTAAAACAGAGTTAAATGGATGATAGTTGAGAACCTTATTTATATTTTATTTATTTTTACCTCTCCACAGAAATAAAAATAAATTCAGCTGAGTTTTAAGCTTTACCAAATTACTTCCATTAATTTCCTTTAAGATAAATCTCTAGACTTTATTATTTTTCTCATATCAAAGAGTCCTTGGTTAGTCGGTGTGAGTTATCCTTCATCTCCCTTATGATTTCCCTCTCACTTGTCGGCAAGTTCTTTTATTTGTCCATCCAAGGGAAAGCCTTCAAATTTGTGGACCTTCTCCTTCTTCTTCGTGCCGCCTTTTTTTTAATGAGCTTCATTTTCCCAAGTTTTTTCCTCACTCCCCCCCCAAACATTTTATTTTTATTTCAGTTTCAGTTTCTGTTTTTCTGCTTTTCTGCTTTCTTGCTGGCTGGTTGTTGGCTTGTTTTCTGGCTTGTTATGGGCCTGTGTGTGATTTTGCCGGCTCATTCGCATTGCGTGTATTTAATTTTGTTCGTCCCTTTTTTCCCGGCAATTTTCACCAAGTTCATTCAAAATCAAATGGGGGTTCCACTAAGTTGGGGCCCCCAAAGAAAAAAATACAGAAGTTGAAAAAAAAACTGCGGAAGGAAGGAGCAGCAGCAGCAGCAGCAGGCCCATTGAAAGCCATTTGAATGGCCGTCGCTTTTCTCGCCAATTTTCTTTATTTGGCCAAGTGAAAGCCTCACTCATTGAATGCTTTTTATTGGGCCAAATGAATGCGAAACTTGGGACAGGAACTGGACTAAACTCGACTTGTTTTTGCTCCCTTTTCATATATAAAATAAAAATATATTATACAACTCTCTCTCTGTTGATTTTTGGCTGTAGTTCTAAGGGCAGTTTTGTAATTTTAATAACATTTTGGCGCGTGGAAAATTTCCGCTTGCAGGACCTCGTCGGATTTTTCAATCAGGAATCGGAAAAATTAGACTTTATTTCGTTTCATATCAAATTATTTTCGGCAATCGAGCGTAAAGTCAAATAAACAGTCGGTCGGTTGAGATCAAACACTCGACACTGCGGAAAAATAGAGGGGAACAAGGCTGGGCGGGGTGGCTGGCAAAAGGGAAAGTCATTGCAAGCGATTTAACAACTACGCCGGCGGATAAATATTTTATGAAATCGCATAAACAAATCAAAGGCGAATCACAGACGGACGCAACAAAAAAAAAAAGGAAAAACACTTTCCACACACAAAAAAAAAAAAAAAAATAATACCGAGGGGTGACTGCGGCTATCGGAGCAGCAGAAACTGAAATCAAGGGCGGCGATCAAATATGACCACTCAACCGCGCTGGGAAATATATATGTATTGTATATACACATTAGCCCTCGAGCAAGTTTGCCAAAATATTTGCACAGCCGCTGACGGGGGGGTCGGGGTTGAGGGGTTGTGTCTCTGAGCAAGTAATGTGTTTGTTATATGGTAAATCGTATAAAAAATACAGACATCTCCGGAGGGGAGATGATACTCGGCCGTAACAATAACAACTTGTTACCCACGAAGCAACCCTCGCTCCAAGTTCGATCCTTCCAGCGATTGCCAGCCTTAATGTCCATCGAAAATAGCCCCCGAATCATCGCATTCTGATTCCTTTGGCCCGAATTGAATTGTATTTAATAAAATATACGCGAGGGTGGCTCAGGGCTACGAATTGTATAAATAAGTAATGAATCCTTTGTTATTGCTCTGTGATTTGCCAAGTCAAGTGGATTTTTCGATTCGGTCTATTATCTGAGGGAGAGACTATATCCACATAACTACTACTACTACTATATATACGCATGCAGGCGGGGACACTGGGCATATATCAGGCATCAAACTGACATAAATTGAGGGCTCTTGGCCGCATCGTTGGCCATCATCCATCAATGCCAACACTCTCATGTCCGCAGCGACTGTCATCCAACCGATATATGTGTGTGTCCTTATGGCCATTGCCTGCCTCTTCACGGATATATTGTAAATTGAAATTATTACATAGTGTAAACTCGGCCAAGGAACTCTGAACGTATGTTTATTTATGGCCAAAGCCGGAGAGAGCTGGAGAGAACCCTGCTAATCGATTGCCGGACTAGGAGTTATGCGACACTCCATATATTTTATCGAAATGCCGCAATAAGTTGGCCAAAATATTCAATTAAATGCCAGTGGGCCACAATTTATGTTTGCCAACTGCCGTCCTAATGAGTTTTGCTCAGTTAATATCGTTTGGCAATGGTAACTATGCAAATAAATAAGCCCAGGATACAGGGATAGGTATTTTAGTTGGGACTGATGTAATTACACAGCGAGAAAAGTGTAAATGTATATTAGAAAATGTATTCTTGCTTCTAGGTAAATAATATCTTTTCTCGTAAATTAAATTGAGCTTAAGCTAGGCTTCTCTTGTTTATAATTTCCTTTCAAGAGAGGCTCTGCAATTAAAGCTTACATTTTATGCACCATTTAGATTCAAGGATAATGAACAGCAACGGGTATATATCCCTTAAAGCAAATATCCCATTGAAGTAGAGCCGATGCCAATGTGTAGTTGTACATTTTTAATGAAACCATCGCTGGCTTACCTGTTTACTGTCACCGCCGGAACGAGTATTGATGAAGGTGTTTGCTAAGGACACACAGTGCGCTCCACCGATCCATCTATATGTGTGTCTATATATACACTCATACAATCTGGAAAATTAGGCAAAGCAAGCGCAGGAGGCACAACAACATTCCAGTACATCAACTACTGGCGAAAAACCGCAGGCAAAACATTTCCCCCATGGGTTAGAGTCGAGCGGCGGAAAAGCGGAAAACCGTGCATATATTAAGATAGATTACCCAACTCACACACACATGTCGGCGCATAAGTGCTCCAATGACAGCCATGAATTCGCATTAAAAGCAGAGCCCAAAGCCATAGCTAAAGCTCAGGCCCAAGGATAAGGCCCTGCGGCTCGGAATCCTTTCGGGCTTGTGCGGGGAAATTAACACGCCTAATGCCATCGCACCTTGAAATGCGCATAAATTATAAACAAGCTCCATTATCCGACCGCCGAAATGCCGTCGTCAAACTTTAAGGCCCCGAAACTATGCGACTTTGGCGCTGACAATTATAATAAATTCAGTTAATAAGGCGCGTTAATGATCAGCCATCAGCAAGCTCTCAGTCTCGGTCTCTCTCCCAGTCCTGCCCCCTAATTTGTATCTATATCTGGGAAATCCCTTTTTGCCATCTCCTTTGGCATATGCCAAATGCAAAAAGGCTTTAATTGCCGCCTATGCCAAATGGTGCGAGCAGCAGGCTAAAAGTTTCCAGCCGCCAATGTCCTTTGAGTCTCGGTTCGGATTAAGTTTTTGGTAGCTAACTAAAATTAAATGGGTCTTTGAGAGAGTGACTTTCCCCATGGAATTTTCTTTCGGTTTTCCATGTTTGCTCTATTTCCAGCTCGTTTAAAGTTTGTCATTCAATTTGCAGCGATTTCTGCGGATGGGGAAGGTGTTCCTGGAATGCCCCATGAAGTATGCAGCAGATGAACAGATACAAACACATGTGCGAGTGTGAGTTCCCCTCAAGGCGCAAAAAGTTGGCGAACATTAAACAATATAAACTCATTAATAATATGCATTTAAGTTTTAATTGAACTACTTAATGAGGCCAGGCCGCTGCTGCTGGCCAACACTGCCGGCATGGCAGGGAAAATGGCCCGAATATGTCCATTAGCCACGGCTCCCGAATCAAGGGTATTTCCCTCCCCCCCCCCACACACACACACACACAGCGCACTCATACTCCGAATTTCCCTTCCACAAATTGCCGGCATTCATTGTTTGCTTTAAAAAGCGTGTATTCCATCCATCGGCCGCGCATAGTTTCAGCTTTCAATTGAATTGTTTCCTGCGGCCGCAGCTCGCTTATAGAAAAAGGTGCGTAATTAAAATGATGCTGCGGCGCAGACAATTAAATGCATGCCACAAGGATACACACCCGAAAAAGGACAAAAGATGAGCGATGAGTTTGCGTTTAATTACGTGGACAGGCGCCGGAGATTTTAATTTATGATGCGTGAATTTGAGTACAGCAGCAGCAGCAGCAGCAGCAGCGGCATCGGCAGGTCCTGGCTGCTAAAGGCACCCAAAGATGCAAAGGAAGCGCGGTTGACAGGGCGAAAAGCGGAAATTGAATTCTAAAATATTTATAGTTCTTCACCTCCCCTCTCCCTGCCCCCCTATGATTTCTATTTGTGCGGCTAACCGGGGCTTAGCATACTTTCACTGGCCGAGTGATTTATGCAGTGCTCAGCAGCAAATTGCAAATGAAACGCAATGAAACGAATCGAAATGGAATGAATTACTACTTATGCATGCATGTTCGCCCCATAAACACACCAAATACACACTTGTGTCCGGTACAGTGGGGGGTCCTTATGTAGGAAGCACACTTAAACATCCTTGGAAATTATAGAGATTTTTAAGGGTTAGAAACCCTTAGAAACAGAGGGAAATTATTTAAGTTGGCTTTATTAAACTAAAATATAAGTTTGGCATTAAAAATGTATACAGTTTTTAATTACAGTTTTGTGATTTCTATTCTGCCAAAATCCATTCACAAAATCCCCATAAACTCCCCATAATTCTCCTCTATCTAGCATCCACTGTACCTAGAATTGAGCTGGTCTAGCCCCATCAAATCGGAGTCCAACTTATTAGTCTGGATGCGAAACGGAGCCGGGACACATGTTACACAATGTTGAGCCATAGATTTATGGCGAACAATCATCGGGATTTGCAGCAGGACAGCAGGACCCTGGGCAGGACGTGGAGCAACTGCTGCTGCTGTCGCTGCCGTTGCCCTGACATTGACTATTGAAAGTCAATTTCGGGTGCGTGCCACACGCTCATTTGTCCAGTTTATGGCCAACATCATTTGTTTTGGCATTTTTGCCAATGAGGCGCAAACGCCTTTTATGCGTTCCAATAAATTCTCGCTTCCGGCATGAATACCCCTTCCCTCACCCTGGCCATTCCCTCTAATACCTGTTTATTGTTGCAGTTTTCGGGCTGTTGTGTTTACAAGGATGCTGATGTTGCATTACAAATGAGTTTTGGCCCGCTTCAAAGTTGAAAGTTTAATTTGCTGCCTAGCTGGGCAATTAAATTTGCCAGGGGTCAGGAGTGGCCTCGGTGAAGGCTTAAGTATAAGCTTAATTTTCAGGTCAATTGTCAATGGGGGGATTTAAAGGGGTAATAGCTTTATTAATAATATTAAATTTGAATGGTTCCAAAAAGTATTTATGCTAATTACTTGGTTTTGTATGGGATGCATGATCAAAAAGAATATTTTCTACATGGAAATTACCTATATTAATATTTTCTCAAGCTAAGTATTCAAGTTCTACTTCATTTTCTTTTCAGTTTTAGGTATTTCATTTACGATTATTATATTAACAACTATCTAGAACGTTTTTAACCTTGAAATAATAGAGATATATATCTCCAACAGACCCTATATAGCTTGAGCTCATCAAAATTTATGAACTGTCGCATTTTACAATCCTCCATTAAGTGCTGGCTGGCCAACACAGACACTGACACAACCAGCTAACAGAAAAGGTTAAACCAAATAATCAAATTGCAGTTTCCAGCTGTCATAGTCACAGTCGCAGTTTTTGCTTTCCAAAAGTGGCAAAAGCGGAGCTTGGACGCACCAAAAAAAAATCTGTTAGAAGTCCTATTTATATTTCGAAACAATAACCATTCAATTCCATCTAACGACTGGGTCCAGGACACCGGCCACCGGCGACTAGCATAACGAACCAATTGAGCTGGCCAGGACCCTCGTGGGATGGGACAGAGGAGGCGGACGAAGGCGTGGCATTTATTACCAATTGCCATGGCGGCGCCTTCTGTGAAAAATTTTCGGTTTTCAGTTGTCGTTTTTGTTTTTTTTTTTGGCAGCCTTTTAAAGCGGAAGCATTCGCAATGGCTGCAGGACATGGACGCTAGACGATGACCAACAGAGGACACCGCAGGCGCGACGACACAAACAAAACGTGATTCGCATACAAATAAACAAGGATATACAGGACAGCACCGATACCATACCACAGCACTCCACCCACAAGGCAAACACACAGGCATAGACACACACATGACCCTTTGGGGCCCCGGAATTGAAACAAATGCCACAGCACAGGGCGTGCCTATAAATTTTTCACCAAATACATTGGCCATAGGTGCAACCTGCAACCTGCAACGTGCAACCTGCAATATAGAGGAGCTGGGAGGATGCAGAGGTAACCCCTATTGGGGGTGGGCCTCGGACAAAAGGTCCGTGAAATGGCCAACTGGGGCATTGTTTAGGGACCGGTGTTCAAATGCCCGCACACGGACAACATTTGAATGCAAAGCAGGCTGATGTCGCTCCTCAAAGTTGCACTGGGGAAAAAGGTAACATTTTTAAATAGAAATTTGTCCATAGTAATAAATTCTTTAAAGCTTGCTCCATATTTCCAGCCAATATTATATAAAAGAAGCCTTAGCTGTTATTATTTTTTAATTTTTATAAATAAGCTAGCTTCTTTTGACTCCCTTCCATTTTTAGTGCACTTGAACTCCTCCCATCAATATGTCCCTGCCAGGACGATACCTGCAAAGCTGCTTAGCTGGCTGCTCTGCTGCTGTCAATGGCAATTACGACCGGGTGCAGAGTGCAAGTTGCTGCACAAATCACGGCGCGAAATGACGAGTCAACTATCAACCTCGGCTGCCAGAGCAGGACTCCAGATTGCACTACCAATTTCCACAGGCAGAGCTTGATGCATGTGCAGCAATTGCGGGCGAGTTCATGTTGATCATTTGTCCTGCGAGCAGGGTGCCTGTAGACTGCAGCCTGCAGACGTGTGACGGGCATTTTGGCAAATAGTTTTGCTGACTTGTCCTCGTCGTTCAACTCACCTTCCTGGTGAGGCCAAATCCCTGGGTAACGGTCTGCCTGAGAAATTCCATCAGCTGATCGATTAGTCCTTGCCGGCGTGGCAAATACTTTCGCCCAGGGAATGCCTGTCACAGGAGGAGGGGGACAGGAAGCTGGACAGATCCCCCACGTTTTTCTCCTTTTTGTAGTCCCCTTTTACGTCACGTTTTATGGCTGCCAATGCGAGTTTATCTTTGGCCGACAGCGTCAACGTCTGTTTCGAGTCATCGGGCCACATCGACATCGCCCCGCCTCGCCTCGCATGTCCTTGGCCATTTTGTTGCAATTTTTATGCGCTCTTATGCACTTGAGTTGGCATTTCACCTCCCATTCGCAGACTCCCCTATCCTTTATACTATATGGACTCCCACACTCGAACTGAACACTTGGGCATCTCTTAAACGCCTTATTCGGGCATTGGTGCCTTGCCACTTGGAAAAATGTTGTCCTTCGCTAAATTGAGCAGCGCTTTTTTCAGTCAATTCGAAAAATAAGTAAAAGTGTTTCGGATGAAGATTGAGACATGAGGATACCTAGGGGTTAGCGTGCTATTAGAGAAATCCTTTTGGAAAATGGAAAAATATTATAATATAAATATAAAAAAATATATAAATCAAATATTTTATAGTAATATATAAAATATTGCTCTTCCTAACTAAAATAAAGTTTCTGGGAGGAATAAATCATAGAAGATGTAATGAAATCATTCAATATTTGCATTTATTTACCAAAATAGCATATATACCCCACAAAACTGAACACTTAAGGTACCTAAAAGCCAAAGTAAAAAAATGTCAGACTTCCTGCCGATTCCGTTTGAAGTGTGACACAGCATTTCGGCTCATTAGGAGAGCTGAGAGTTACTCTGCAAAAAGTTGATCAAATTTAATCAGAAAATCGTATGTAAATATTTGAAGGCCCCGGACTGGCGTTTTTCAGAAGTTTAGGCTTTTGGCTCTAATGAACCATTCAGCAAATGCGGAAAAAGGGAATGTGAATGTGTCAGGATGTGAATATGTAAGGATAATCACTGCATATGAATTAAAAAGTTTCTTGTTGGGGTTTGGGTTTGGGGGAAAAGCGAAAATATTTTGTAGTTTAAAGCAATTTGAAGTCATTTGTAGCCAATTTACAAAATGTCTGTCTCAGTGTGAGTGTGAGTGCGAGTGTGTTCGAATGCAATTACAGTTGCTGCTGGCTCACTCAAATGCAGACACACATCCTCGTCACTCGTCGTCGTCCTTTTTGTTTCTACTTTCTTTTTTTTTAGCTGCAAATGAGTCATGCTAATGGCAAACCATTAGCAAAAATGCCACTGTGTGTGTGAGGGTGATAATTAAGTTGTCCGTGTGTGTGTCTGCAGCAAAATGAAAGAGAAATGTGATTTTGAAGGCTGTTGTTAAATATTTAAATGTATTCCATGGACGCGAAACCCATTCCCCTTTGTGTTAGTTCGTTTTTTATTCCTCTATTTTTTTGCACTGATTACTCTCGTCTGGCATTCGCGTTCTGCACCAAAGTCTAATTGCAAAAAGGAAAATTACTTAAATTGCACACAAAGGTAAATCTTTCAAGGTGGCCGACCAAAATGGGGTTGTGGCAAAAAGCCTTGAAAATAGTTTGATTTTTCTATGAAGAAAGGAAACATTGTAAGGCTTAGATTTATTGGTAAAAGTTTGAGGGTTATTTTGGTTATATATTTAATGGGAAATGATTTTCTAATAATTTCTATATTTATTTTTTAAGGACTTTTTAGGGAAGCAGTAAGAGGAAGGTCCTGCTAACTGCACAAAATGAAGTCATACGATGAGTTCAATTTATTCAACCCTTCTGCAAATGAAAACTATTCCTAATCAAGTAACCACTTATCACAAAACTCAATTACTATTATCTGAAATGAACTCTAACCGAAAACAACAGCCGTGAAAATATTCACATTTTAGCCAAATTGGTAACCTAAGTATTACTCAGCTTTTGTGGCAAGAAATAAGGCCAGCCGCATTTGGTATTTAATTTTCATTTACCTTTTAATTGGCCTAATCAAGCCGCTAATTGCACGAGCTATTAGCTGACGGAAAAACCAAACTGAAGTGGTCTCTCGCCTGCCAGATATTTTATTGTTATGCGTTCGAGTCGGGCAGCGCTTCAAAATTGCACTTTAATGGCTAATTTAGTTTGCGTCTGTATTAGAGACAGAGGGAGTGTGTGTGGGGAGCCCATATAAAGACAGGACATAAAAGGACAAGAGGCCTTTGGCAGGACGTGAGTGTCAGCGGAAGCGCACACTTGAGCAATGACGATACGACATTTCCTTAATGAAGTTCACATGACAGTGATGGCAGCTAACTTTCCAGGAAATATGTTGCAGGATAGTTGCAGATAAAAAGGATAAGAAACAAATTAAATAAAGCGCTGAAATAGTATATATTTTTGAGGATGATTTTAATAAGGGTTTGTTTTGATACTTATTTATGATATAAAGATTCTTTTCCATACGATTTTCTTGGGGGAAAATGCTTTATTGAAAGTAAAATTAATTTATAATGAAACCTTATCCAAAAATAATATTTTTACAATTATTTTTTGCTTCTACTTAGACCCAGAAAAGTCTTAAAAGGGACACTACATTCCAACCAAGTCCCATGTCCTGCAAAAAGGACATGTGAACAGCACTGTAATGCAAACACAGGCGCACAAAGTGCCAAGAACATAAAAGTTGATGGCCCCGAGCTCAGCTCATTTGGCTGCATATATACACACACTCGCATATATGCACTAAACGGGGCCAACGGGGCGTATGGGTAATTATAACAAGTTGGGGACTTTTGACAGGACACCACATCCACCGATGATGATTGTGCACTTGTCAGCTTTTTGTCATGTCTCCCCCATGTCGCTAGCATCATCTGTCCAAGTTCAGAGTTTCGGGAGCTGCAGAGCTCCGAGAAGGACACTCACCTGACACCAACAGCTCGCTGGTGCTGTTGACCAAATTGTCCATAATTGGCTGGAAGGTGTAGAAGGTCAGCGTTTCCAATTTGTTTGCCTGGACATTGATGGACAGCAGGGCGGGCGTGCCACGGAGCAAGCCATTGTCGATCTTCTTCAGGAGATTATTTCGCAGATTCAAAGTTTTCAACGTATTCAGGCCATCGAGGGCGCGTTCCGAAATTCTCTGCAACAAAAAAAAAACGAGGGGTCAAGGATTAGTTTTCAAAATTGGTCACCAATAAATTCGATTAAATATATATATCTAAATAAAATTTGTTTTATTGGGGCAAAAGGCCATGCAAATATTTTATTTTCTACTCTCTCTCTCACAACCGCAGATAGGAAAAACCGAAAAATATATTTTCCTGATGCCATTTTTCCGCATTTCTGCGTATTATTTTCATTGTTTTTCACAGAGAGTTGTGTGTGCTGGCATTGTTGTGTGGCACATACATATGTATGTACTGGTGGCTTGTTTTTTTAACTTGTATGTCCCAATTCGTTTGTCTTGAATTTTATTATACGGAAAAAGTGTTTTCTTTTATTTCATTTCGGTTTCTGTTTCTGTTTATTCTGTTTTTCCTGTTCTCTCTTTTTTTTCTTGTCGGCCGAAAGTGAAGGCGGTGTTTTCCGCCATTATTTAATATTCAATATGCTTTGTCGGGGGAAATGGAAAAATTATGCATATTAAATGCCGAGTCCAAGAAGGATATACATACGCGAGGCATGTGCCAAAGTTCCCTTGAAAAATAACCCATGTCCACCCCCTCCACTTGGCCCGTGTATTTGTGTTTTGTATTTGCTTGCCAAGTGATTGACATAAAAAAAAATGTATATATATTTTATTGCGATATTTTGTTAGTTTGATGGGCGATCCTTCGATGCCTACGCTTTCAATGTATTAGCTTGACAACAGCGAAAAAATATAATTTACGAGCGATTTATGTGCGGATTGAGTAAACAAAGTTATGACACCGGGATTAATGGCCACTAGAGGGGTTCCCCTATCCCCCATTTTATGGAAAACTCTGAGCTACACTGAGAAAACTTCTATGTACTAAATTTATTCTTCTTCAGACTTTCTTTTTAGGTCAAACTGCTGTTAAAGTGCAGCCAACTCTTTTAATTTGCCAGACGGGTAGCTACTTAAAGCCGTTAATTCCTCTCACACTCGCTTAACCCCTTAGCCTCTTAACCCCTTAACCCGCTTATCTGTTCATCCTCACACACACTCACACACTTGCAGCCAGCGTTTTATGTTGTGTCAGACCTAAACCTTTTAACGGAAAATGATTTATGAAGTGAGCAAAAAAAAAGAAGAGGGAAATAAGGAAAAGGAGCCAAAGGAAGCCCGAGCCAAACATGCAACACAATTTGCTTTTATTGGAGGCGACAACAGCACGGACACCTCACAAAGTCGTCTTCTGTGGAGTCCTCGAATCCCCGAATCCCTGAATCCCTGAGTCCTGCAATCCTGGCTGCGTGGCTGCCTGGCTGGGAAACAATGCGCTGCGTGGGCGATAACAAGCCCAATCATTATGGTTATGACAATGCGGCAAAGAAGATGGATCCGGAACGGGAGCCCAGAGCAGGACCCCACTTGAGCGGCTGCTCTCGAGTGTCCTGTGTGTGTGTGCGTCCTGGTTTCATAGTGTCCTGACACATATGCGAGTCGTCTGAGTGTGACATGATATGCGAGCACTTTGTAAAATGGGAAAAAAGCGAAGGAGACGCTGCCGCTGCCGCACAAGGAACAATGTTGTTGGATATGCCAGGATATGGATATTCAGGATTTACGCTCCGCTCGCCTCGCTCTCGTGTTAAGCGACATTTTTTTCTATTTACCCCAACGGCTGGCCATTTTTATGGCACAAGGACCTTGCAGAAGGGACCACGCATATCAGATGGCAGAATTGGGAGCGCCATAAATCCATTATTCCCATGATTTGTTATTCAATATTTTGTAAGTAGATTAACTTGCGGCGCACACACATTTGTTAGCCGCTGTCCAGTGGCTCCAGGACTGGTATTAAGCCAGGACCTGCCCCCGGAAGAGCATGGGGAAAACATAATTTACCAATCTATTTATCATATTTGCGCCCCGGCGGCCACTGCTGAGTGACCACTTAAATCACCACAAGAATAGACATTCGAATTGAATTTATGACACCAGCAAAAAACTTGTTTGTGTCCCAAGGATGTGCCATTTATGGCCCAGAACCCTGCTGCCCCTCCCTGGCCACCTTCGTCCCTTCTGTTTCTTATGGCCACTCGGCAATTTATGGCCTCTTAAGTCAGCTGCTTCCAACTTGACCAAATGGTAGTGGAGGCAGACAAATCTTTTTAATCCACTTGCATTAGAGTTGATTGAGAAGTTCGCTGCTGGTAAATTGCAGCGTCTCTTTATATATATATATGGTCTATAATAATACTATATAGGTGGCACTGCGGGACTGGCCATAAATAAAGCAGTCAAACAACTATTCCGCGAGCCGTAAGTGCGCACTTGTAAAACTCCAATCAATCTGCGAATTAATGTATTAACTTAAGAGGGATTTTAGCAGCTTGGAACTGGTTTATGATCAATCCATTGAAAAGTTTATCAATAAAGGAACAACTTTAAAATCCTCTTAAATATTTTAAAGACACTCACCTCTATACGATTATCATCCAGTTCCAGTTCACTTAGACTCCACAGCTCCGCAAAGACCGTATCCCCAATAAAGTTTAGCTCATTACGGGTTAGTTTCAGGACATTCAGGTTGCCCAAGCCCCGGAATATCTCGCTGGTCAGGACATTGATCTGATTGTGGGCCAGATTCAAATAGGTCAGCCTGGCCATGTCCGCAAAGAGACCCTCGTGCAGGGTACTAATGTTGTTATTATTCAGGAACAACCTCTCGCACAGCGGCAAATTGCGGAAGGCATAGCGATCCATCTCAAAGATCTGATTGTGCTCCAGATTCAGCTCCCTCAATCGGATGTGATTGGCAAAGGCATCCTGATCCAAGGCCATAATGTGGTTGTTGTTCAGGATAATCCTCTCGAGGAAGGGCAAGTTGGCAAAGGCATAGCTCTTGACAATCTCCACCTGCGAGTACTCAATGACAATGCTGCTCAGGTTCTTTAGCGGCTCAATGATCATCGTTGGGATATAGTCCAATCGAGCATTGTTCTGGATCACAAACTTGAGCTCCCTCAAACGCTTCTGCTGGTAGAATCGCGTCCAGGTGGTGTCGTTCTGGTGCAGTCCCTCCGAGAACACCCAGCACTCGGCCTTCTGGACGGGCACATGGTTCTCATCCGGAGTACAGTAGCACATCAGCTTCATGTCCCGTCGCCGTGTGCAAAAACCAGTGCTGTCCATGGGTCCACTGTAGCCTACACTGCCAGAGTTAATGCCACTGCTGCTGCTGCTGCTGGTCAAGATATATCCTCCCGAGGAGGAGCCCACCGTCGAGGAGGATGAGGTACCATAGTAGCCGCCGCCATTGTTCATATTGGTGCTGGAGGCGGCCACTGCCCCACTGCCACTGCCGCGTCCCCGATTGCGACGCTCTTCCTTGGAGCGGGTCGCCTCGGTGGACTCGATCAGGAGCAGGAGTAGGAGCGAAAGCAGCAGGAAGCAGATGGCTCGTCGGCCCGTCGATGCCGCCATTTTATGGCGCTGATGATGCGGCAACATTGCAAGGATGTTCCTATCGCTCGGCGGCGAGGATTCTGCAAAAATACGAGAACAATACGAGAGTGATGCGGTTAATAAAATTTGTTTATCTCCGAGTTGGGGTGGAGGCACTTGGAAAAATCAGAGGAAAATTATATAAGAGAAGATTATTATTAATTCCAGGACTTGGAAGTATTTAATTAATTTTTGTTTGGGAGAAAACAGCATTGGTTATTTTTATAAGAAACTTTTAGACATTTTACCAAATGATTGCAAATCTTTTTATATTTATTTTTAGTATAACTAAACTTATTTATCCTCATGTCTTAATTATACATCAATTTTTAATGTTAATAACTTAATTTCCTTAAGATTTTATATTTTATTTATTTCTAGGAAAAACATTTCCTTTCAGTGTCTGCGCCATAAAAACCAGCCAAGGTGGAAATGACTGCCACAAAAAATTTCGATTTTCATGGTCTTTCCGATCCTGTGTTTCAAAATATTCCCGAATATATACATATATATACTCATCTCGTAACAAATGGATTTGATTTTATATGGAGTCGGTCTCTTTTCCCAGTTACGTCATAAATTCCGCCTTATTTGAGGTAACGAAAAATTGAAACTGGCACCGCGACTTGATAAGCATTCATTCCGCTTTATTTTGCCTACTCGTTGGCTTTATTTTATCGTTTCTCCCGGAGGGACAGGGAAGTCGGTGCTGGAAAGTGCTTCATAAAAATGCTAATTAATGTTGTTAACTTTCTCACTTTTGCTCATATTTCATTTGGGCCAATTCAGCGGGATTCCGCGGTGGGATTCATCCTTGAATTTACCCCCATGAAAGTTGAATTGGCCTCCTGCTGGCTTCATTTGACGCTCGGCTGCTTTGTCACTGTGCCTGCTCCTTCCTCCCCTGGTGCCAGCCTTACTGGGATTTTCCCTCCTCCCCTCCGAATTTGCCCCTGCCTTTCCATTTACCCCATAAACAAATTTATCGAGCTCATAAATAACTGCAACACTGTCGCTGATTGTTCGCTCAACGGCAACAGGGCCAAGAGCTGGCGAATTGCCTACGAATTTCATCCTGCCAGCGAGCCAGGCAGCCAGACCTCCGACACTTTTGCATTTCAAGTGTCATTGGGCAAAGTGCTCTCTAATTATGCTCGTATTTTTTAATAAATTAATAAGTCACACTGCTGACGCCGGGCATATTTCGGAACCTGGCTGACTGCCTGCTGGCTGCTGGCTGGTTGGCATAATGAAGTGTAAATAAGTTATTGTCAGTTGTCAAGTGAGTTATCGTCGTTATCGGCAGTCAGTTCCCAGTGATTTGCATAAAATATTGTCGCAATATTGAAAGAGGGGGAAATGCTGGGGGATTAGGTGGATGGAAAGCCGAAAGTCACTTGAGTTATTGACTCGGGCATGCTTCATTACATTGATTTCGATTATAAATTTTAAATAAAACGATGATAAGTGCTGCGTAGAATGATGCGATGCTTATTCCGGCTTAGCAGCCATCTCAGCTTCCTTGCCTCCCTTTGTCTCTCTCGAGGGAGCTTCGTCCTGGCCAAAGTTCAGGGCTCAAGGAGCATTAGAAGTGGCTCACACCGCAGGATTAAGTACTCAAAATATACATGAAAACTTTGGCGAGCTCAGAGCCAGACGCTGCCAGCTGAAGATGACTTGATGACTTCAATTTAAATATCAAAGCAAAGTCGAAACTAAAATGTCCTTACATACACACATACAGCCGCAGAGCCGCACAGGTTCGAGGACCACAGCAGCCGCAGCTCAGAGATAGCTGGATATATGACGTTGGCTTGAGGGAAGATATTTCAAATATTCTGGGAATTTTTAAGTGTGTCGTCAAGCAGCAAATCAAAAAATATACACATGTACACTGCATATGTGTGTGTAATTAGATTTTCCGGCAAGGGAAAGGGAGAGAAAGGACCTACTTCGCACACTTACACCTTTTTATTGCAACGCCTCGCTGACAGCCAATTACTCACGAGTCCTGGGGAGCATTTTTCCAGGGTGTGAGAGCCCTGCCAGAGCATTACAAGCAAATGAAAAATCAATTTGTTGATTATGCATAAATCATAAGATTTATGCGACTCCTCACTCTTTCATTCATGAGTCATTTATCAAACGAGCCAACTTCTTTTTTGCCTTCACGTCAAAATCGCAAAAACAGAAAGCGACGAAGCGAATCGCAAATCGCAAATCGAACTAGGGAAAGGGGCAGCAAAAACAACTACACCGAAAGGAAATCAACTAAAAAGTTATAAGAAAAATTAGTAAATAATACTACAAGAGGTCGAATAGTTAAATATATTTAATAAGAATTTATGTTCATGAAGAATGTCATTAAAATAAATAATAAATGAAAAATATAACCCATTTGATTTGATTTTAATAAATGAAAACCACATAAATTTAATCTGAAAATATTGATCTAATATTTTCTTTTTAAAAATCCTTTTAAATTAATTAATTTTCCTTAGTGCTCACTGCCTTGAAGGAAAAGAATTATCACCTTAAAACTCCATCTAAGAACCTGATAAAGTATACACAGCCGATAACGATGTCTAGACCGCCTTGGTCTTTCTATTCTTTGGATACAAAAATAGATGATATCTTTGCTGTAGATTAAATGCAAGCTAAGAGCAAATTGATCTCCTGGCTTAAGTTCTTCATCTCGGAAAGTGGGCAAACACAAGGAGCACCGAGGGGCCTCGCCAGCCAGCCAGCCAGCCAGCCAACATAGCAAACCTTGACGACAAACAATTACCAAGAAAATTATTCCCCCAAGGGATATAGAAGCAGGAGCAGCAGCAGCAGCAACATGGCTGCTCCACGATGACTATATATAGACACACACGCATACATATATATAGTAGGCAAAACAGCAAGTATAATATTGTTGGCAGCAGAAACAGCAAGGACATTGTACATGCCTAGCTAAGGGACCAAAACAGTAAGGACTCTTAGGTAGCATGAGAGCTAAAAGCCGAGTTAAAGCCTAGCAAGTTTAAGAGAAGAAATGGTAGGATCGCTAAGGTATAGAAATATCAACAAGATAAGTGTAGCTTCTCTATAAAACCAGCAACAAATAAAGAGCAACATAGATGACATTAGCAACATAACCAGCAACATTGCTAGTACTTTACTTTAGCAACAATTAGAAAGTTGGAGTTAAGAGAAAGTTGCCACATTTAAGCCAGCAACATCAATGAAAGCGAAAGTTGCAGCAGCAGCAGCAGATAAATGAAAGCAAGAGCTAGATGGCAACAGGAGCAGCTGCAATAATTACATGACCGGCAACATTAGGAACAGCAACAACCAGAGGTCCTGCGGCAACTATGACAAGCCAGGATCCGGGCTCTGTAATGTTCTCTCTCTCTCTGTCTCTCGTAGCCCCTCGGCAGCAATGTGAAGGAAAATTGCAACAAGAAGCAATTTGTCTTGTTGTTTATAATTTCGATTAAACTTTCGAAGCGAGAAATGCACATGGATGTGTGTGTGTGTCTGTTTGTGGGGAAAGCCCCCCAAAGTGTACGAGTGTGCGTGCAAACAAAAGGGCGAAGCGAGTTTTCCGAGGGGGAAAAGCGTGTGAAAGTGTGACAGAACTGTCGACAGGGCGCCGAGAGGGGAGCGGCAGCAGCAGCAGCAGCAAACCGCAGCAACAACAATGATGACGGCGACCCAGTGGGAAATTGGAGCAAAGCCGCAGCTAAGCTGACAGCACCGACTGCGACTGCGGCAATTTTCCAGGAGGGAAAATCATACCCTACGCGGGATAATATTTTCCAGTCCTGATAACTTTAAAAAGGCGGCCCAGAACTCTTGTTGTTTGCCCTCGTATCGTATCAGCCAAGTTTGAGGCAAACACACAGACAAGTCGAAGGACTAAAGGCAATGCCAGGACTACTCACTCGACTGCGTTGTTGCGTGGAAATTGTTTTCAATTTTCGTTATTTGACAAATGGTGACACTTCCGCTGAGGCAGCTAGCAGTCAGGACACCAGCATCAGCGTCAGCCTCAGCCTCAGCAGCGGCATCATCATCATCAGTCGGGGCAGGACTTTAACAATATGTACACATGTCTCACTCTAGAGCCAGGACTTTCTCCGTGTGTCATGAGGTTTTGTCAACAATAAGTTTTTATGCCGGAAGAGTCGTAGTTGTTTATGGCAGTCCCTCCCCATCAGCTGCAGGATTCTACTCGGGCGGCAAAGGCTCAGCCGCAGCAGCATCATCATCAGCATCAGTCTTTGGGGGGGTTTTGGAGTACACAGGGAAAAAGGATAATGGTTAAGGACTGACAGGTATATATTTTTTTAACAACTTAGAGATGAAATAAGAAGCTATATTTGTATAGAACTATTTGGAAAATGAATGCTAAATATTTTATATTAATTTCCTAACCCGAAACATATGTTTCTCTCTCTGCAGGACTTCCCATAAATATATGTATACGTTTACGTGCGAGTCCTGCTATCCCTATCATGTGAATATAACTTTAAGCTGTGACATGAACGCAGCTCGGACGTGCTTGACTTTGACTGACTGACTCTGACTGACTCCGACCGACTGACGGACGGACGAGCCGTGAGGTGGAAATGGAATGGCAGCGGCAGCGGCAACCACTAAGGGTTAGTTCTCTCTCTCTCTGTCCATTTAGTTTAGCAGCAAAATAAAGCGACAGCTACAAAAACTTGGTCAGTTGGACAAACTGCAGTTCCTGTCTTTATGTAGCCTGTATAGACTAGGTTCTTTCCCCTCCCTGATTCCTATTCCCAGCCTTGATTCCCCGACTGACAAAACGGGGCAGACGAAACACAGCCATCAATCAGCGTGGCCAAGTTATGACGTCCGCACGTCCACGGCCACGTTTTATTCGCATTTTTATTAAGGATTCCGGGGCGATATCAGGACATCGGGATATCTGGATTTGTCTTTGGCTTGCGTCACTTGTCAGCGCCAGTTGGAGCCTGTTTCGATCAAATCTGAAAGGGAGGCATCAGCTCCTACTCCTCCTCCTGCTCTTGCTCCTGTTTCGCTTATCCTTTTCCCCCATTTAGCTGCCATATATATATTTATTGTCAGCCATGTCACACTTCATAAATATTTCATAAATTGCTTCGCATTTATTTTGACAGTCGCGCCAAAGTTTCGACTGCCATTTGTTAACCCTTTCAGCTGCCGCTGTTCGCTTTTTTCTTGGCCCGGTTATTGTTATTTCAGTTATCATGCGAGGCAGTCATTGCCAGCTGTCACACATATTGTCCTTGGAGGAGGGACGCCGACCTCCTTCTCCACCCGCAGTCGCCATGCGAAAATGAAAGATTTGCACCACCTAAAATGGTATTCATGTTCCCCAGGACCCTCATTGCCTCGCACTTTTGACTACTCTCAACATCGCCTCCATTTGCCCAGGACCTTTGCAGGACTCGTCGTCGTTGTTGTCGTCGTCTTGAACGTTTTTTAGCTTTTAGCATACCTGTCAGCTGAATAAAATGAAAACTAGTTGCCAGAGCAAACTTTCGCTTCGTCCTTCATCCTCTCCCAATATTGTTGACACATATTTTTCGGGTGGAGTAAAAGGAACGAAAAAACGCAACTTGGCTATATGCATATGCCTGCCACCTGCCACGCCCCCTGCGGCAAAAGGGACAGACAACGCCCCACTGCACTTGAGCTGGCTGGCACATTACTTTGGCCGTCACTCCCCGATCCCTTCTTTCTTTCTTTTTTGCAGGACTCGCTTTTTGGTGGCCTCTTTTCTGGCTTTAAGTTCTGCTGCACAATTTGCCAGCTAAGGTCCCTCACCAGAGAGAGCCAAGGATCTCGCGGGAACACGGCAAGGAAAATGTTAAAAGGATAAATATAATAAAATGATTTCCTGAGTTCTAAATTTTATTTGGAAGTTGTAATAAGCCTAATGAATCTTCTGTCTTTAAGGATATTGTTTGGAAAAAGTTATTTATTTATTATTTATTAGAAAATATATAAAGATTTTAAAGCTGGATTTTATTAATATTTTTCGTGTTGATATTTCCACTAAAATATAAATATTGGAATCAGTTTTTAACTTATATTTTAAGGAAACAACAAATGAGTAAGTTATCAAACAAATTTAAATCCAAAACCCTTCAAAATGTAAGTGTCAGAATCTTTAATTAATATTCTTTTACTTTTGTATATTATCTATTTTTAATTTACTTGGTTAAACACCTTTGCCGTAACAGTGTAGCACTTTCCCAAGTCCTGGGGAACTGCTTAACGCCCAAATTGGCAGCACCTGGCCAAAAGTGTTGGCTGACTGTCCTGGCAGATAAGTAGTCGTCCGGGACTTTTTCTTCTTCGCTCCTTCAACCAGCTTTTCCCGCTCCCCCCCCCTTTTTTTTGGAGATTTTTTTCGGGAGAGGTGTAGGGGAGAGGACAAGGGCTGTGTGTTTTGACTTTCAACGAGGAGCGAAATTATTTTCGCTGTTGCAAGTTTGTTGCAACTTTTGCCTGACGCAAAGTGAAAATTTGTCATGCTCGTTGAGCTGCTTGAGCCGCTGCTGCTGCTGCTGCCCCTCTCCAGATATAATAAATTCTTCTTCAGTTAAGCAAAAATGCTCCACAAAGACAAACAAAAACACACACAAACACGGCGGCAAACATAAATACAGACTTGGCAGACAGACTCGTCGTCGTCCTCGTTGTCTGTGGAACTTTTAACTCACTTGCCAAATATTTTAGCAATTTTTGAATAAAACATTGCCAAGATTCCAGGCGAAGTCCACCCCCTTTCCATCATCATCAACATCATCCACCTGTGTGCCGAGCAGCACTTTAAAAGCGAATTTCATAGGGGTCTCAACTTAATTAGTTGGGATTCCTGATGGGGGAAGCCAGAGTTTTTCCCCGACATATGTATATTTTCTTACCTTTCAATGGAGTCCTGGAAAAGGCCAAGTCACGTACTGTACAGGACAACGACGATCTGCTGACTAATGCAATGTCTCTGCAAAATATATAGAGTCCGAGAGGGAAGAACGAATTAGTTTGATATTACTTATTATAATGTCATGTTTTCGGTCTGGTTTCCAGCCACAAAATTATAGCGCTTATGGAACTGGCCGGTCGGTGCATATTTTATTCATAAGCCCCCGGAGGGGACCCAGGACGTTAATGGAAATTACGCATTAAATAAATAGCCCTGAGCATATTACATGAATCAGGAATGAGTAAGGATTTTCAATGGTTATAGCCAGAAATTTAAGTAATACACTTCATGGAGATAAGCATAGAAGTTTTGATAGAGAAAATAAAATATTTAAATACATTTTTACAGGAGGAAAACCCCAACAAGGCTCTCCATAGTTCCATTTTTAATTTTCAAGTAAAATTCCCTTTTAAATTCAATATTTTCTTTACCTGCAACATTTACTTAATTATTTAATTTTATATTGTAACCCGAAATTAGTTTCTTCCTTTTTATAGTCCCTGGCTGTACCTTTGCCATTAAGTTTTATAATATAGTAGACCCCTGCAATCCCCTGTTTGATTATATAATTTTTATAGGCTTCAAAGATCAAAGGCTTGGCCCTGGCAAATCCTAATTGCGTTAATTTTCCAGTAATTGTGGTCCAACTAAGTTCGCTTCTAGCCAAAACATGCGATAACGTAAACAGCAGAAAAAGGCTCGGGAACAAAGGGAAAAACTATTAACACGAAGGGGGGACATTGGGTGTGGGTCCTCCACACAGAAGGGAGTAATGTGTGCGTGGGTAGTGTCAGGGGTCTGTGGGTCTGGGGTCTGGGGTCAGGGATCGTGGGTGTGGATGGCGCGTTATTCAAATAGTTTCGTTCGCCCGGCTCGCAGCGGAGACGATAACGATGATGACGACAGCCCAAGGCAATTCCCCTTCGGCGGCCACGCCCACATGTGTGGCATTAAGGGGCGAGTGGGTGGGGAACATGAGAGGGGACACTCCATTGTGCCGCCTGTATGAAAATGGAAATGAAATAATTGCATTGGCTACGCCTATAAGAAGAGGCACACAAAAAAAAGAAGGCCAGAGAGCTTGCCACAAACACTGGGGTGAAAAGATGGTTAAAAAATGAGTTTTTTAATCTTTAAATTAAAAAAATAATTAGAGAAGAATTAAGAGATATCATTTGGAACTAATAATATTTAGATAAATGAGAACGAGACACCTAAAGTAAATTTTTAGGTATGAAAAATATTATATAAAATCTTGATCTCATTAAATACCTTAGCAAAACTCTTTAAATAGTTTTTAATAATATTTTTTGGCTTACTAAAATGCTTAAAAATACTTTAACAAATGGAAAAACCTTTGATTGAAAATAATTTCCATCTTTTCCTGGCAGAGAAAGTTCCTTAATTTATGAGCTTAATTTCTAAGCTTTATTATCATTATTTTATATGCTTTCTTATAGTGCAGTGACCACTATTTCTGTTCTGGGGGGATGACTGGCTTCATAATCTTGTGGGGGTGGTGGTTGTTTACTGCAATCATAATCGCCGCCAACGCTTGCTGACCATTTGCTGGTCCCGGTTCCGAGTGTTGTTGTTTTTTTACCCATTTCGCCGTTAATTATGCCCGCATTTGTGGCCACCGCCCGCCTCCTATCTAGTTCTGCAGTTGTGTGTACACTTTTTGTGTCATTTGAATATTTAATAAGATTTATGCCATTCATGCCGCTGATGCCTTTCGATGATTAAGCATTGAATAATTTCTGACGGAGGCGATTCTCTGGAGGCAGAAGTAAGCAGCAGTGGTGGTGGCAGTGCTTTTGTGGCAAACCGAACAATTGTCGGGGATCTGTGGGGAGTGGGAGGCATAGTGGGTGTGTGGGGATATCGGGGCATCTAAATTTGATTGTCGGTGGAATGTCAAACAAGTTCAAACGGCGGCTGCCACTGGCAACCGACCGAAGCCAAATGAAACCCCAGAAAAGGCACCAGCCGTTGAGGGAAAACCTAAACCTAAACAGGAAAAAATCTGGAAAATGCCAATGGCTGTGGGTAAAACATATGGAAAATTGGTTCCATTGACATTGATTGTTCAATTGGACAAGGCTTTGAGGGTGTAGGTGGGGGAAAAGTGGGTAATACGATATAGCAACAATAAAACCGATCGAATTTGTTTAGATCATTAAAGTAGTTAGGGTCTGATTACAAGGGAATTGAACTTTGAAGGGAATTTTGCTTTGTTTTGAGATGTTTTCTTCACTTTTTAACTGTTAAGTATTTTTTAAATCTAAACTCAAGGTTTTAAATATTTTTAAAATATTTTATTTTAATGTTAAATGAACTCCTATCAAGCTCTTAAATTCTGTAAACCCTTTCTAAAACTACTTTAATAAAAAACTAAAGAAATCTCCTCCTCCTGATTTGATTAAAATCAATTTGACTAAATCGTAGCTTCCTTTAACAACTCCCTTTCCTTGACATCCTTCCTAATATTCCCCCATTACCCTCCTACTTTTATTTTTTTATTTACATCCACATCATGCCATGTGAACAATTTGCATGTGGATAATCTGGGAGAGTCGCTTTCGGAAATTGCTGCAACGTTTCCATTTCATGTGTGCGAGGCAATAAAAATTTAATATAATTACGCACAATTTCCAGTTGAAGTTTATGGTAGGGACATGCTCCAGAAACGAGTCACAGGACTCTTTCTCTCTGTCTCCGTCCTCTTCCTTGCTAGACTCGACGTGACTTTTGACAGTGCCGTCGTTCTGGGGTCCTGCCAGCTCGCTTTTCCAGGCACTTTATGAGCCACCGCCTCGCCAAGACAAACATAAACACTTGTGCTTCTTCTGCTTCTTCCCCCAAAAAGATGAGGGGGCGTGGCAGGACTGCAGCTGATTTCATAAAGTGTAACAAGCCAAAGCTTTGAGCCCGACTGTTGCGACAAATAAGCGACAGCGGAGCCGCAAGCTCCGTTCGCAGGAGAAAAGTTTGTGCCAGAGTTTCAAGGGATACGTTTGCGTATACGGTATGTGTCTGTGTGTGTCACACACATTACACCCTCTCCTCCCACTCACAGGACACGCAGGAGACACCGCTGCCAGTGCCTGCGAGTTAAATATTTGTTCCGCTTGTTTACATTGAAGACCCCAAAAGCAAAGTTTCCTTCTGCTCCCTCCTCCTTCTCCTGCCCTGCCCCGCCTCCTGTTCTCTTGTACCAGGTCCTTCCCCCAGGTCCTTGCCCCTCGGCAAGTTGTTATTTCTTAATATTGAGAGTCGCGGATGATATGGGAGGCGCGTAGAACAAGCTCCGGGCTCTGAGAGTGGGACGTGTGACAGGTTACACGGGTTCCCCTTCCCAGGCCAGATCATCAATTGTTTGATTTTATTTCGGCACTGAAAAAAGGATTTACATGCTGGGAAATTTTATTAAAAATATTATTAGATATTTTAAGAATTTATAATCATTTTGTGGAGCTTCAGAAATGTGAACATTTATATTTTATTACAACTCTTTATAAATATAGTAATTTTATATTTTTATTATATATTTTAAAGCTTCGAAAATATATTTATTTTATATTTCTCCTTGTGCATTCTATGATTTCTCAAGGCAATTCAAAAAAGAAAGAAAAAACTGGCCAGAAAAGTTGTCACAATCAGAACGCCTGATGGCTTTTGAGGAACCTCCCACAGCTCCTCCTTTTGGGGGAACTTCCCCCTTGGAAAACAACAACAAAAAAACACAAACAATCGTGGCTAATGTAATTGGGTAATAAAGCTAGCTAGCCTGGCCAAGAGTGTGTGTGCAGCACCTGTCCCCATTACCAACTATATAAACATTAGTGACAAAAATTAATTAGGCCGACGCAGAGCAACAGGACGAAATGCCTACCTAGGAAGTAACACCGTTCGACGTTGGTTCTGGCCATGCTAAATGGTCATAATCAACTTCCGTTATGTCCGCACCCATGGCCACGCCACGCCCACCGTTCTGCCGTCCTGGTAAACAACCTACGCCCCCCTCCCCCCTCTCCAGCTCCCCCGTTACGCCGAAATGTGCTCATTTACAACAAATAAACAGGGATATAAAAACCATGAAACTGATTTTTCACGCCATTTTCATTTACATTTTTGCGGTTATTTTTTTGGGCCATTCGCGCCCTGCCCGCGTCCTGCTCCCTTGCTCCTTGTTTGTTGTCCTTGACGCCGGCAGCGCAGCAGCAGCGAACGCATGTGTAATTAAAATATAATAATTTCCCCGAATACCGCAACAAGCAAATAAACAAACAAAGAACGCAGTCCCAGCGAAAGCAAAAGCAGAAGCAGAAGGCAGCGAAAGCGAAAACAAAAGAAAAACCAGAGGGCCAACAACAGACAACAAAAGCGGGGGAAAAACTGGGGAAAACTAGGTGAGATAGTCGCTATGGGGAGTACACTATTTTAAGGATATATTTTGAATGAAATTACTCGATATTTTCCAATTTAAATATGTTTCCTGTAAGGCTAACTTCCAATCTTAAAGGAATTAAAAGAAAATAAATCAAATTAATATTAAGAATTATTATTTATAATTTACAATTAAGAAATTCTTGTTCAGAAATTTGTAATAAATTTTTTTAAAGCTTGCTGAGTGGTTTAATTTCAGATTTTTACAATCATAAACAAAAGAATAGCATACTTTTCAGGGAAATTTATTTCAGTTCCTATTTTAAGCCATCTTTCCTTTCCTTTCCTTTTTTTTTACATTTTCCAAACCACAAACCTCATTAAAAATCCTCAAATACCCTTCGAAAGTGTATTCCAAATGTAGACACAGTATTTATGACGAAAGTTTCGAGTGAGCTGATGGGGTGTGAGGGAGAAACTGGGGCCAGATTGTCTCTCTTTCTCCCTGTTCCAATGGGGTGAAGTGGGTGGCGAGGTGGCATAAGGTGGAAGGACGACATCGCCATCTGCCAATGATTATGATGATGGCAATCCTGCACGCACAACAAAAAAAAAAGAAGGAGAAGAAAAGAGAAAACCTGCACAGGTGAGGAGGCAACTCCCCCACTCCCACCATGTCCTTCACCTTTTTGCCAGTGAATCATTCCCCCAACTCCCCACCACTCGCGTTCACTTTGTTTTGTGCACATTTGTTACGCTCAATAAATGAAAATGTTCATATAAATATTTCATATTTCTTTTGGTGGCTCTCTGCTGCGCCACTCTTCGGCATGTGCCACGCCCACGCAAAACAGTTTCCGCCCATTAAATTGACATACGCATTCGTATTCATTTCCTTTCCCAGCCAGGACATGGCCGGCTTTCCATTTTCCCCCTCGGCATTTCTTCACTTTTTATTGCTTCGCCTGTGTGTGTGTGTGTGTTTGCACAAGTTTTGTAATATTTTCGGTTTATGTTTACAGTTGGCAAACGCATTAAAATCACAGATTTACATTTTTTCTCCTTCGCCGGCTGAATAATTTAGTGTCGTTGTTGCTGTCGAATGTCGCTTTCGCATTATTGAATTTGTATGAGGAGAAGGAGATGGAGAAGGAGCGGAAGCGATGACAGGGTCCTGCCAGCTTATTGTTTCAAATGTTTTCTCGGGGACACTTGAGAATGCAAACTGTTGATGGCACAGGGTTCGGAGGTTTAAGGAAAGGGGGTGGCTTGCCTTGGCTTAGGCCCGGGCTGAGCATGGAAATTATTTTTTAATAAACACGACAGCAAACACACAGACACAAAGGGAGCAACACCGACGCTCAACGCATATCCCTGTCGCGCTGCTTGGCGTGTCCTGTACCTTTGGCCAAAGTGGCAACAGCGTCGAGGGCAAAATAAATAAACCCACTTTAATATGCGCTCGTTATATTATTTTCTTTTCATTTTCTTGATTTTCATTTTTTTTTTTTGCCGTTGCCGCCTGGCTTACATTCACCCTGTTTTTCTTTCATTTTTGTTTTCCTCCTTTTAGCCGTGTACTTTTTTTCATGTTTTGTTTGCTGCCCGAAGAAGGGGAGCGGGCGAAGGAGGTCCTGGCGCTGGTCCTGGTCCCGTTGAAACGGCTTCACTTGTTTGAAGTGCCACGCTCTATTTAAAGGCAAATTGTCTGTAGTCCTTTTTACAAATATTGCGAATTTTTTGCCGCACTCCTTCCTTTATCATTCTTTTGCATATTTTTCCGCTGCTTTCTGCTGCAGCCGTCCGAAAGTTGTTGTAGTCCAGGGACTTTGGCTGATCCTCTCCAGCAAATCCCCCTGCTTCAGCTGTATCCTCCCCACTTCATCCTTTGGCCTGTCCGCTGGCGCAAAAAGACAAGCTCCCGCTGAAAAGTAGTAGCGCTCGAGTCTAGACACCGAGGAATGGAATTGTCAGTGCTATTTGGCCGGGATAAACAGTCAACTGGCCGAATGCCTGTCTAAAAATGCACTAACCCGCGGGTCGAGTGGGGGCGGGGACATCGGGTTAAATTAGCATTGCGAAACCCTGTTTAGTGCACTGACCTGTACAATCGACATTTGTGTACTTTATAGCATTTAGGAGAGGGGAGGAGAGAGATGGGATATTAAACCACACAGCGAGGGGTCGTGTCAAAGGATGAAGCTGCCATAATTATCTTATATTTTAATAGAGAAATTTCATTGAGGTTTTTGGAGTATTATGTGGTTGGTTTATATTTAAATGTAGGCCTGAATCGTGTACAAATTTTCATTTAAAAGGTTAGCAAATAAAATTCGACATCATAGATTACATTTTGTAAGAAATTTGAGTTCAAAAAACAAGTTGGAAGTAAAAAAATAGTATTTTATTTTTGAAAGTAATAAAATAAATAATTTAAAACACCAACAGAAGTAGAAAAAGTCTTCCTACCTTCATTGAAGGTTTTTATATTTTCATATACATAAAATACTTGAACATATTTGGACATCGTTACCTTTACCATAAAGGACTTCTCTAGCCTCAACTCCCTTCTTTTGACATTTTCCAGCCATAGTTTCAATCATAGCCCAGCTTATCCCCCCTCTCACCAACCCTCTACTCCTAGTTTCAGGTAGAAGGAAATCCCCGCATTAGTTCAGTGGCCTTAACCGGCTCCTTTGGGAATATATACATTTATCCTGGCCGGTAGGGAGCCTGCCTGCTCTATAAACATGTGCGCATATATCCAGCTGAGGCGCCTAGTTTCAATTACACACGCACTTGGCGAATGCCAAAGTGGAAAGTGGGTGGAAATTGGTGGGGAAATGGTGTTGTAGGGAAAGTTCCACATTCCCTCCTTTGCAATTGTTGCGCCTTTTATTTGTTTGCTTTCTGCTGCTGCTCGGTGTTCCGTGCTCCGTGCTCCGTGCTACGTCCTTCGTCCGCCAGTCCTCCTGATGTTTGTTGTTGTTAGGACCGTCGTCATCGTTTCGTGTCATTGCCTTTGTTTGCTTTTTGCAGCCAGCCCCCCTCCTGTTCCTTGCAGGATACGCAGGATATGGCCCCTCTCGCTTGTGTTTATTTTCTTTTTATATTTTGTGCGTGGCGCGCGCGTTACAGTTACGCACAAAGGCGCGGGGAGTAAAAGCAACAGAGAGCGGCGCGAAAAGGACACGCATGTCCTGCTCTAACCCGCTCCCCCGACCCAACTGGCTCTGGCACTCGTTAAAGGTAAAAATTTATTGTATCTTATTATTATTTTTTTATTGACAATACGTGACGCGTACAGCAGAAACAAAAAATAAATAAATAAAAAACGAAACGAAACAAAAAACGCAGCATAAAAAGGGACAAAGGACAGAGGAAGAGTGCGAGTGCGAGATCCTTGGCGGCATAAAAAGATTTCGTCCAATCGATTCCTCTTGCCGTCGCCCGGCGCTCCTTTTGTTATTTTATAATTTTCGATTGTTTTGTTTTGCCGAACACTTTCTCACACCCATCCTTACGTACCGGAATATATATAAAATATATCCGATCCCTTGCTCCCGATTTTCCGCTGACATTGCGCTTTTGTTGGCCCGCATGACAGGAACTAAAAGCGAGACAGGATTGCGAGGATGAACGGCAGCGAAATCCAGGACACGCGTGCCTGCCTTTTGGTCGCCTTTGTTTTTCCGCTTTGCCTAGTTTTTCCCTTTCTTTTTTCCCGCTTCCCTTTTTCTTTTTTTTTTTTAGTGCCAGCTAGAATGCCATTAAAAGCGGCTTAGCGAAACCTCCTTCTTTATCCTTTGGGGGCGAAGAGTTTGGCGTTAATCATTGTTTTGCGACCCGCAAATCGAAGATTACGGCCGAACAATTAAGTTAATCAAATCCGGACAATGAGACGAGAAATCAAGACATTGTACCCGGTGAAAGCACAACTTTCACCAAGGCGACCACCGCCTTTCACCCCTTTTTTGAAGAAGTCCTTAAAGAGCAGAAACAATTTGCTGTGCTACCTTTGTTTTATTCGAACACACACACACAGACAGACAGACAGACAGACACACACTCACTCACTCGCACCGAGAGAAGGTCCTTTCGACGAGCGTTTTATCTACAGCTACGGCTAGGAAAAGTTTTTCCTCATTTTCCTTGACGCTCGCTCCCCCAGCTCAACGCAGCGCCCGGGGCCAAGTTTTTCGTTTGCTTCAATTAATTTTCATTTGTTTACTAATCTAACAAATTAAACTAACGGTTAGGGGAGGGAGAGAGAAAGCTAAGGTTTTCCGCTTTCCCGGTCTCGCATGTCTGTGAGCAGCGGAAATTGAAAGGATTTTTGGGGCCCCCTCGGCACAGGAGTGGGCATGACATCCACAGATCCTGTGGGCTTGCGGCGTTAAAGTAGCAAGGGAAGGGGGTGGGAAATGGAAAAGCGTTGCCCTGACACTGCCAATTGAAAGTTTAATCATCGTGATCTCAATTGGCCGGGTCACCCACCGTTGGCAATGTCTTCTTCTCGACGGGTTTTCAGTATTTGCCCGAAACTGATTAGCAAATTTATGGTTAGTCCGCGAAATTATTTCCAGGCACTTGCGGTTTCTGCTGGTTAATGATAGGAAAGTTTTGATTTGTGGAGAATATATTGGGAAAATGTATAATCTTAGGGAAAAAGTAAACGAACGTATTAAATATTTCCCTTAGAAAGGATTCCAAAATAAGATAACATAAGGAACATAAAGGAAGAGCTTTCCTTTCTTAATTTTATTTTAAATTAAAGCATTTCTTCTTAACTTTTTTAAACTCTATAAACGTATCTTTAAAATGTTCCATTCTATTCCCTTAAAATCTTTCTCTTTCATAGATTTTCATCTGACGAATGTCCATCCGGGTTCCCCATCGATTTCCATCTCCCATTTTCCCTACCCGCTCTCATTTTCAATGGCTAACAAGTTGAATCATCAGATTTCTTATCAATTTCTGTTGCCATTTTCCCATCCTTGACCCTTGCTCGGTGTCGTGTCCCTTCCCCATTATACCCATTTTCCCGCATTCTTCTATTTCCCTTTACCATAATTTTCCATAGCTATTTTTACTTTTCCTTTCGTCGCCCAAGCGAAACTGATTTCGATGTGTATTTTATGCTAATTAATTTTTCACCGAAAAAAATGTTCAGAAAAAAATTGCTAGAGAAATATCTGAGTGTGTGTGTGTATGGAAAATTGGTTGGGATTTAGGAGTATAAAATAAGGTGTGGGTGTTGGAAAAATCTGGCTTGATAGATGGCTTAAAGGTGATTGACAGGCAAGAGAAACAACTTTAAAAACTATATTTAAAGCTTTAAAATATAATTGGCACAATTCTTTGATATATAAAATCTTTTAAATATATTTATTCTTTTTTAAAACATTTTATTCTTTATCTTGAATACCTTTTTTAATTTAAAATTCAATTTAGAAATGTCTTAAAGAAAATGCCAGCATTTCTCTGCTTCAATTAAACTTTGTTTCCCTTGAGATTTACCTGAGGAGTCGTCTGTGTGAAATATAATATTATTGAACCAATTTCTAAACTCTGTTTGCCGTAATGGAGTTTTCCTTTATTTTTCCAAACTAACTACATTTCCCATTTGAATAATCTTAAACAATCTGTCACCTTTCCCGCTCCTGAACCCAACTCCAAAATGAAATCTTTGATAAATGCCCAAATAATTGCCCGTTCAGGCCAAGGGCGATTAGGATCTTCAGGAAGGCGAAAAGAAATGGCCAAAAACTTTTGTACATTTCGCGGCAGACTGGTGACTGGTGACTGGCCTCTGGTCGCGTCAAATGTCGCGCCGAAAATTATACCTTTCTCGGACGGCAAAAGGACCTAAAAAAACAAAGGGACAACAGCAAAAAAAAAAAATGGCCAAATAGCTAGTGTAGAGTGCAGGCGGGGATTTCCCTCATCCTTATCCCTACCCGTTGTGGCCTGGCCAAACAACTTGGGCATTTTTCCGGCTTTTCTTCGGCGTTGACGTTGATGTTGGTTTCCCGCCGTCGCCTCTGCTTCTAGCTTCGTATTATTGTTGTTGTGCATGCAGCCACGCCCACCAGATGAATGCCTTTTCACTGCCTCCTCTGAGTTTTCCCTACGATTTTCCATCTGTGCACTGGGCGAAAAGCGGAGAACTGTTTGAACAGATCTGTTTCGGTGATAAATTCAAGGATTTGAGTAGATCGTAAAATACCACATCAAAGTTTTTAATTTAAAATTCTTTAAAATAATTTTTTAATTCAAAAATGCAGCATCCTTTTTCCTATTTTATATCCCTTTCATTTTCTTATCGTGCACATTTTTCCCGCCACCTTTTATGTATTCAGTCTCAGTGCGCTCACTTGACTTTAATTCTTTTTTCACACGCCCACTTCGTCGCTGGAGAAATGGCAAAGGGGGTGGTTGGACGTGGTTGAGGGAATGGCAAGTGCAATTTCCTAACGGCTCTCGAGCCGCACACAACAACGAGAACAAAACTATATATCCCCCACCTCATATATGTCTAGGGTTAGGGGGAAAATCCAGTGAAACATGGCTGGGCTTTGCATTCAGATGAGCATGTCAGCCGAAAGGTGCGTCCTGCCGTCGCCCCCGAAAGCAGAAGCCCCCTTCCTCAGTCCACATTGGGTTGTAATTGCTCAACATGCCACACATTTCTACAATTTTATGTAGATTTAATAGCTTCCTGACGCTCCCAGGCAAATGGCACTGGATCCTGCCGCCTCCTCCTGTCTCGCATTTCATTTGCTTGCGTGACATTTCATTCGGAGAGTCGCTGCTCCGAGATTCCCCCAGATACGAGTATGTGCCACAAATTGCTTGGGATCGGTCATTTTCCACCGCCTTTCCCAGAGCCTTTCTCTTTAATTGATTTAAAACAAAAGTTGCCAAGTCCCGGGGAACACGTGTCCGGGAATGTTGCGGCCAATCGCGTGGAAAACTTGCTCCCAGGAAAAGCCTTTCGCGAGCCAAAAACCAAAAGCCAACAACTTCCGACACTCGACTTGACATGTTAATTGGCAGCCAGGCAGGCAGGAAGGCATTCAGGCAGAGAGCAATCATCGCGAGAAGTTGTCCCTGGGAACAGGACACCAAATTCTATGGGTTCCTAGCTGTTCAAAGGTGGACTTTGGATACGGTTTGGGAGAGATCTTTACCTTGGGATTTATAAGGAAAAGGAAGATAAGCTTAGCTGACTGGCTGGACAAGCAAATGGTTTTGTTCTAAGAAAGGAATAAATAAAATATGAAATGTTATTGCTCTTTCGGTATATTTTTTCACATTTTGCAAATTGTTGTTCAGAGATTTTTCCAAGAAACCATTTCTGTTACATGTTGTTTTGCCTTTGATATATTTCCCAGAAGTTGTTATATCTAAAGAATAATATTTTCTTTAGGATTTGAATGTATATTTGTATTAAATTCAATGAGTTTGTAAACAATTTTGAAGGTTATCAGCATGTCTGAGATACTTTTATTTAATAATTTGTTAAAAGCAAGCGGTTAAATTACAAGTTTTTATGTAGCAGTTTTTGTGACCCATATTTTCGGTTCAAAGATCAATAAATTCTTTAATTCTGTTGAGTAAACTTATAAATATTTGTAATCTCCAATAGCAAAACTATTTTTCTGAATACTTTGTCTTCTTAGTTCTTTTTTAACTTGTACTCGACAATCAATCAATATTTTAGTTTCAACTACTAGAAATAGTCCTTGAATACTGCAGGACTCACATACCTTAAAATCCCATCTCGTTTTTCTGGATATTTCCCCTCAAGCTTACAGGATTTCAGGACTTGCCACACCGCCCTCCCCCCCTCGTTTAACACGGAGTTTACTGTGCTTTCTCCCTTTGCACAAAATATGCTTAAACATCTCATTTGGCATTTCCTTTGAACATCCCTTTAGCTGCTGGCTCTGGTCCTGGCTCATACATCAAATATGAATTCGTTTGGCATTCCGGGCCATTTCGTGCTGCATCTGTAGCTATAGCTGTGGCTCCTGCATCTGCATCTTGCAGCTACTGCTACTGCTGCTGCTGCTGCTATTAAGTATCTGGCAGATACTTTGGTGCACATTTTGCAGCTCGCTTGTAATTGTATGCAGTTCAGTGCAGGGCGGAGGAGCTCCGCATATGAAATTGCCTCCTGATGGAGTGCTTCAGCAGCCAGAGGAGGACGCAGACTAGAAAGTATAGAGTGGAGAGTGAAGAGCAGAGAAAGTGGAGCGCCCTGGAAAGTAGTTTGCCAAGAATTGTCGCGGATTGCTGATGAGGCTGAATGCGGGATTCGGGATGGGTAGAGCAAGGGGATTTCTTGGAGTGGAGAGGCGGACATTTGGTTGCCCAGCAATTGACGGTTGCGGCTGCACATTTTATATATATTTGCATGAATATATATATATGTATCCCGGATACCTCTGCCTCTGCCACTTCACTATGCCGGCTCCCTGTCAGCTTTCCCTTTTTCTAGCTGAAAGCCAAAGCAATCCAACAGTCCGCAAACTGTAGCCGCATCAGCAGGCAATGCACAGATGAAAATTTTGGTTGGTTTTTAAAAAGTTTTAAAGGGAAATTGATCTTGGGGATTAATAGGAATATTTCTGAAAATACAATACTTTAATTAAAATAAAGGAAATCAAGTTTCAGAGGAGATATTTAAACTTATAGAATCTAGAACTTGCCTTTATGGTTTTTGAGGGTTTAGGAAAAGTCTCAACTAAAGTTTTTAAAGCCTAGTTTTCCCTCAATATTTCCCCAAGTGCATCCCCCTAGTCGGAGAGCGTATTTGTATCTGTATCTGGGCTTTGGCTCGGTGCGTTTGTTTATGGTTTTATTTGTGCAGGGCTTAGCTTACCACCCACTCTCTCCTCTCCCCCACCCTCCCTCTCTTTCTCTCTCTCTGCATCCTCAGATTGTTTGTCTTTTGTGGTTGTGAATGCATTTTTCAAACAAATTGCAAATCATTGCCTAACAATAGTTGCCTCCGCCGCCTGCCCTCTCTGCGTCGCACCGCACTTCACTCTATCCTTCCGGATCTCTGCTCTATATAAATCCACACATATATCCCTCGGAGTCCGTGCTGGTGGCTGTGTGTATTTCGGGATGCGAATCTCCGACCACAATGACAGTGATTTAGTTTTTGGCTGTGAGTCCATTACATAGGGTTTTGTGGGTTAAAGGGGGGCCCAAGGTTAATGTTAAATCTTGCAACTTGGCCCAACTTTTGGTCCTCGCCATTTGTCTGTGGGAAAAGGAGTCGGTGCGGAAGTGGGACTTCCACAAACTTAAATTACATTTAAAAATCCCGAGGATCTTGACTTTTTTCGGATCTATTTACGTTTGCGATTTGTCAAATGGAATTCGCTTCTTTTTTTTTGCTTTTCCTTTCGCAAAGTTAATTTGCAGACATTTAGCCGGGACAGGACACAGCAAAAAAAGAATGAAGAACAACTTTGAAAGCAAGAGTGGAAAAGGACACCCTGGGAGCCGCTGTGGAATTCATTTTATTGAATTAAATTCCAAGAAAATGTCCTAGGGATTTGTTTGCCTTTGTTTGCTGCCGCCATTTATTTATTTGTTTGTTTGTTTGTCTGTCTTTCGTCCAGCGAAAAGTTTCCGTTGAGGAATCTCGCTGACTTTGCTCAGCCTACTTAGCAGGGCAATATGTATAAATGTGCATAAGTATACATCATAGAAACATGATTTCTCTACGCTTTTATTGTGTGTGCAAGCTGCTGCCTAGTCCCGCCTCGTCCTTCGTTCTCGTCCTGCTAGGAACCATTGACCCACAAAAAATACACACACTCACACAGGGAACAAGGAAAGCATCAAGGATTTCGTTCTAAAAACCATCAAGAACCAAAACTTGAGAGCTGAGCTCTCCGTCTTGATGTTTTTCAAGTCAACATTTTTTAGTCACGATTTTCAAAGCAGAAAATATTGTTTGCCATTAAATTTCTTTGGATTATTTAGTTTTGTTTTGTTGGATTCATATTCCACTTCGAAAATCCCAATTACCCCAGGGATTTATTTTGTTATTGAGAAGTTATGCACTTGTTCTTGTTGTGTTTTTGATTGGAATTGTGTCAGAAAATGAAAAATAAATCAAAAAATGTTTTAAAAACTCCAAGACGTTTTTGTTTTAAGAATAACTTTTAGTATTACATCTAAACTAAATAAAAATAATACTTTTATTTAGCTTTCATAGTTTTATAATCATTTTATAAATAAACAATTTATAACAAAACTTTGGCTTTGTTATTTTTTGGCTTTTTCCTTTTTTATGTAGTAAATAATATAAAAAATTTCTTCCCAACAACAGATTAAAAAACATCATTTATTAAAATACTTTAAATATGCTTGGTTTTTTATTTTATTGTTATACAAAAATTAAAAAAATGATGTTTTCTTGAAATTTTTTTATATTTTAAATTGTTTTAAAGTTTGATTTCGCCAAATTTATATATTTTTTCATTTGAATTGGTTATTTTCGTTTATCTATTTACGTTTAATATGACCACTTTACGTTTTTATTTTAATAACTTTATTTTTTTTCCTCATACACTTAATTTTCCTTGATATCTAAGATTTCCTTATAGCTTAGAAAACCAAATTAAATTTGACCCAGTCTTGAAACTTTCACCAAAATCGCAACTTACTTGTCTTCACTCCTTTTTCACCGGTTTTCAATGTTGTTATAGTTTATTAGTTTTTGTAATAAATTATTCAGGCTAATTCCTGCACTTTTCACTAATATATTTCTTGGTTTATTAAATTTTAATGTTAATTCAGCACTTGTTTAAATTGTGGGAATTGTATAAAATTGTGCCAATTAAATGGCAGTCACGATTTTGTTGCTATTTTGTAATTTCACTAGTTTTTTAATTCCATTTCTTTTATTTTCTTTATTATGTTTAAAGGTTAAAAGCGCGAGTTGATCGGCGATTTTTCCTATATTTTTTTTCTTGCGACTGCAACACGTTGTTGACACGAAGACAGGATAACGACTGGGCTTCGCTTGTCTGGATGTCCTTGCCTCCAACCGAACCGAGCGAAATTTCAAATTTGACTGAATTTTCGAATTCAAAGGGAAACCCAGCGAAGCCTCAACAGCGGGCAGGAATGCCGGAAAATAGAACAGAAGAGCAGGAGAGTGGCTCTCTGGAAAATGCAGTGGTATTTATGAAAACGAAACGCTAACGAGGTCTGTCTGCTCTTACACCCTAACTCACTCTCTTGCGCCCACCCCCGCAGTGCCACAAATTGAGCTATCAACGGTTTCAAGTATTTCACTTGTTCCACTTTCTCTTTAAGAAGGCTTTTAAATAGATTTTTAAATTTGTATAATTTATAATATATTTTATTATAATTATTTAAATATTGATTATTTTAATGTAATTTTAATAATTAATTATCTTGTATTTATTCATTCAGCAGGAATTGTTACCCGGCTGCCTCTGCCGGCGCTTGTTCTACTTTCACCCAGCGGCTGCGCAGGCTGCCAGCGTTTTCTCTTCAATCGCTCTCTTGCTTTCAATCTGCTTTTCAATTTCGCTTTCAATCGCTCTCTTTCCTGCACTTGTTGTTGTTCTCTGCTGGCACTTGGTTTGTTCAACTACCATTTCGTTTCGTTTCGCAGGATCTCACTGGCTTTTCACAGGACCTTTTATGTGCCATTGTTGTTGCTGTTGCTCCTGGTGTTTGTTTCGTGTTCGTGCGTTTTGTTGTGGTGTGCGCAACAGGTTCACACTGTTTTTGGTCCTTGCGAGTCCTTTTCCCTTTCCATTTTCATATACACCCCTCCCCTCCTGAGCTTTCTATTGCCTTTTCCTTTGAGCTGCTTTGCCTGTTGTTTTGGTTGCTATTTTGCTTGATTTTCCCTGTATATTTTTTTATAGACGCTGCCCAGAAGTCACAGGATGGGAGGAAAAGGTCCTTTGGTGGCTTGTTTATATATATATGCAAATGTTAAATGGAAGATGGTCATAGGGTTCCTTCTTTCTAAGTTCTTTAAAGTTTTTAAAATTGTTTTTATGTTTCATAAAGAAAAAATCAAGAGAAAATATTAATTAATTAACAACAATTTACCTATTAATTTCAACAGAATTTCTGATATTGCAGGACATAAAAAGTATATCGAAATATAATTTACAAAAATTTAACTTCTAAGAAATATAACAACTTACAAAACTTATTTCTAATTTCTCTCATTTTTCTAGAAATATTTAAACCAAATTTTCAAAAAGGTAAAAGAGTTAAATTTTCATATTTTCCATTTTCACTTCCGCTTAAGAAGTCCTAACTAAATAAAAGCGTTGTTTTCTGGCTGCTTTGACTTTCACACCGCTTTTCTTTTGGCTTATCCTGCGTGCTTCTAGCAAGGACTCGGTGTGTATGTGTGTATAAATAAATTTGCATATAATTGTTTGCATGTTGAGTGCCTTTTAATTGATTTTATTGGTTTTACAAGCACTGCACACGGCAGAAAACAGTAAAACAGCAAAGCAGCCGCCGCAACGGAAAACAAATACGATAAAAACGAAAGGAAAAACGGAAAACCGAAGCGGAAATCTCTGTATATCGCTTAAGCTCTCTTTCGTTGCAGTTATAATGGTAGATGTAAATGTAGAGGTAAGTGCAAGTGTATGTGTGTAATTGCAACTATACACCAAGATAAATAAAGTAAAGAAAGATATTCAAAAAATTTTATTTACAAGGTTTGAAAACATATTTTGTCTGCCTTGATTATATAATTAACGAGCCTTTAAAAATTGTTTTATTAATCAAAGGAATCTCAATTTTAATTAATTTAATTTCATATATTTTTTCCCCCTGTATCCTTGTATCTCTGGCATTTATTTACTTGTAAGCGCTTTTGGCCCCAGGAGCAGCAGCAGCGCAACCGAACCGAGTTCATATATGAATTAACAATGCCTCCGTATCTCAATCTGACTTTGTTTGTCTATCTGTGTGAGGGTCCTGTATAAATTATGCAATTTATAAGCTGCATATTTTATGGGTCGCAGGTCGTAAATTGTTATAAACCCACCGAAACCCCGCCGCTGCAGGACCTCCATGTTGTCTTTGGTAATGAATGCAAAATCGATTGGCAATTTATGCCGCTTTATTACATTTGGCTTAAATCAAGTATTTTTTTACATTAAATAAAATAATATATAATATATTATATATAATTATATTTTTGTTGGAATGTACTTAAAAATAAAGCCAATTTCGAACACCAAACAATTCTGAAGAGTAATTAAAAGCGTCTGAATTATCGCAAAAACAAAAAAACAGAAACAGAGAAAAACTCCAAAATGGTTGCCTGGGTTATATAATTTCCCGCGTCTCTCGTCCTTTATCCTGCGGCCCGTCATCTGTCTGTAGCTAATCAAAAACTGCGATTCATTGCCGCAGCACAAGAAGCAGAGCAAGATGAAGTGGGCGAAGCAGCAGCAGTCGCAGCAGCAGCAGCAGCAGCAGAGAACCAAAAGGAAGATGGAGAAAGGGAAATAAAGCAAATAGCAAACGACTTCTGCCAGTGACAGACACTAGAGGGCGCCACTTGGGACGCCAGTGGGCGGTGGGCGTGGCAGTGTCCAAGAAGTAGTAACTTCAGGGATCACAGAAAACTACACGGAAAAGAAACTTGAAAATACCAAAATATTAAAGGTTTTGTGTAAGAGAATTGCATTTATATTTTTCTTAATTTAATTTTAATTTGTAACTAGTAACTTTGATAGAAAAAATTAAATGGAAATTAACTTTAACGTCCGTCAGGACATCTATGATAATTAAATGGTTAAATTGCTTAACGAAAATCTTCTAAAGTCGTACCTAACTATATTTTAAATATACATACAACATTTCTTAGATTTTTTTAGAATAATATTATAATGATACAATTTATATTTTAAATAAGCATAATAATATTCTTATATCAACAAACTACAACTTCATTCTATATCTCAGCAACACCTTCCTTTCCATTTTTCCCTCAACAAAAACGTAAAATTTTCTTCATATTTTTTCGTTTACTGCATCAAGTGCTGAAGGCAACCGAAGCCCCAGGCAATGGGTGTCAATGACTGTCCTGGCAGCTGGAAGGTGATAATAATCAGTTGGCAGTTTTAACAGGACACACGCACGCCACAAGCCACAAACACGCTTGCTGCTGCTGGCTCATAGAAAAACTGTTGACGCCGCTGCCATGGTAATCCATCTTCACAATGGTTGCTCCGGACACCAGTTATCTGGCGGCTGCTGCTCCACCTCCTAGCTCCAGCTACTGCTCTTACTCCTGCTCTTTCCCCTGCGCCATCTCCACTCATCACTTCAACATCCTCCTCCTTCCTCTAGCCATCTGATGGGGCAGTAAATCCAGCAGTAAAGAAACTAGATACAAATATCTTTAGCCCCCGCTCTGCGAGTGTGTGTATGTGTGCCTTTGGCCTTTGCTGTAATTATAGTGGCAGCTTATTCCCATCACCCATCACCCAAAAGTCCTGGCTCCCAGCTCCTGGCTACCATCTTCACCCCCCTTCCCCTAGTGCCCACTCCTGTCATTGACAAGTCCAAGTTGGTAGCAGATAGAGAGCGAGCGAGCATATCAAGTGAACTGCCCAAAACACACAGGCACATAAAATGCATACACTTAGACACTAAAGAATCCTTGCAAGGACGAAAAATGTAGGGCAAGAAATGTGCAGAAAATATGTAATTTTCAGACATTCTTTTAAGAACATGAAGAGTAGTTTTAAATATATTAATTACAAATTTTGAAAGAGGCATGGATCTCGTCATAATTTTTCTCTCAGTGCCACAACTGTGACGAATGATGGGGGGACAGCAGCCGTAAAGCAAGTCACATGTGTCCTCTATGTTCGTAAAGTTGATTCATTCATTGCTAAAATTTATACGACCCCGGACACAGCACGGATTTTCAGCGGTTCAGCAGCAGCAGGAGCAGGACTTTGATGCTGATGCGGATTCAGATACGGCTACAAGTCCGCATGCGAATGAGGAAAACGAATACGAATGTGGATGTGGATGAGAACGAGGATGATGATGACTTGGATGCGGAGGCGGATTCGGATGAATCGGATGATGATATGCCGCTGACAATGGCAATGACACTGGCAGCTAATGCCGCCCGCTCGCTGAGTTACACCGCGTGTGTCCTTGCCCAGCCTTGTTTGCGCCACCGAGGCGGATGATTTATCTCGCAGCTGGCTGGAACAGAAGTGTCCTGGTTCTGGCTCTGCTTCTGGTTCCAGCTACCAATTAGATGGCCTCCATGGAGGACGGAGAGGCGATGCCAAAACAAAACATTCGCCAGCAATTTAAGTCGCCGCGCAGCGGGAAAACCAATCGAAGGAATCCTTGCAAGTTGCCGGGCGGAAAAGTATATATATATAGTATATATCAATAAATGGGGTGTTGATTGCGGCAATAAACAAGGAACAAATGCGATTTTAATAGTGTTTGGTTAGGGATTTGTTCCGGGTCTGTAAGAAAAGGGTAGAAAGTTACGGGCATCTTTTAGATGTGTTATATAAACCGGAAGTTCAGAAGGAAAATGTAGAAAACTACTCATGGTTATAGGGTTTTCTAATTATTATTTATTTCTATTTTATTTTAGCTTCGTTATTTGTCCTTGGACATCATCTTCTTGCGGCGGCGGGCAAACTTTGCCAATTCTTGATCCGTGGGCCTTGGCTCGCTGTACTTTTGTACCCAAGCCTCGGCCATTTTGTAGTATTTCTTTGGATCATTGAGAAACTCGCCGCCCACTTCCACATTCCAGGCATTCTCCACCTGTGGAGTATTGATGGTGGCCAGCAGGACCTGCAGCACCTGGTCAATACGCGCCGTGGGTACCCAGTGTTCCGCCTCCAGAATGGGCATGCACACCTGGCCACGTTCATTCACATTCGGATGATAGATCTTCGTATTGATGTGAATGCGCGGTGGCTTGAAGGGATAGTCCTGCGGGAAGTCAAGCTCCACCTTGAAGGAGCCCTTGTTGTATGGCGGATCCTCTGGCAAGAGCAGGGCGTTCCACTTGAAGAGGTTATTCGCCTCGGGCATGAGGTTGCGAAACTGCATGTTCTTGTTGTCCTCCAACATCAAGGCCAACTCGTGATTGAGCCGCTTCGGACCCTCCATAAGGAGCTCCTCCTTTTTAGCCATCTTTGTGTGGTTTTAAACTACCAGAATTTATTATTTTATATTTGTAATGTGTGTTTTTCTGTAAATGTTTTGCGATGCTCTGTTGAATTTGTTACCATTTTTGAGAGCCATAAAAGCAGCTGAACTTGAAAAATATATCAAGGCATACAAAATAATTAATAAAATAAATTTTAAACCAAATTAATAATAACTTTTCCATTGTCTTGTAATTCTTAAAAATTGATAGAACATTCAGCAGTGATTTTTTCCCATCAAAAGTACTTGATTCCCTTCAGAAAATCCCCTCTACTTTCATCGAGTGACTATGAATGGGCTTGGCGGTGCCACTAGGAGTAGCCACACGGATTGGGAATGAGGACTAGAACTCTCTCCCAGCACCGAGACCCGAGAAGGGCTCTTCTGTTTGGAGTTCCAATGCATGGCTAAAATCCTTTCACATTGACATTAATCCCCGAAATAGCCGGCGAGAGTCCGCCTGACGTCGACAGGCTCTGACAGCAGCACATTAGGATCAAGGCTGGTTGGAAGGAAGATGGTAAGGGCATTGGTGGTGGAGAAGGACCTAGGACTATAGATGGACCAGAACCAGGAGCTGGAGATGCAGTTAGAGCTATAGACTGGTGCCTGGAGCAGCCATGGCGGCGATACAATTCACGGGCTCTACGAATGAAAAGCCGTTTTATGTGCTTAGCCGCGTTGAAGTTGCCAACTCTGTGCTGTTGGGCTGCCATCATGGACTCGGTATTACAGAGAAAAAAATCAAAGAAAGGAGCTAAAGAAAATATGCTTGAAATCCTAAAAAAAAAACAAACAAGAAAATATAGATAGTTTTTCAAGTCTCAAGAAAATTAAAGCTATCACAAACCTGGCTTCCTTTTAATCTAATAATTATTTTTAATATGAAACCTCTTGGTTTATAGTATATAGTTTCTAATATTACTTATTTCTCTCAGTGCCTTCATAGTGCTTTTTATTCCGGCATATTTATAGCACAGATTTGATAGCCGGGAGCGGCAGCTTGTGAGTCAGTGAGTGACTGGCATGCCTGGTCGAATAGAATGATCCTGGCTGGCGGATGATGAGATTGCCATTGACATTTTAGTTTTCAATTAGTTGGGCGAACACAGGATGTGGCCCCAGGATATGCCACTCCGCCACAGCCCACCCACCCCACACGGATTTATTTATTCCCCACGGGGAAACAGTCGTCCTCGTCGTCTGCCCTCATAAATATGTAAAAATCAGCCAAAAAGCAGAAAGAAAGAAAGAAAATAATGCTGCTGCGCGCTTGCCTTGTTTGCCATTTCACCTGGCAGATAACAAAAACATAAAAATTAAATATCAAAATGTATGCGACAGCGCACAGTCAGTGCGTGTGTGTAATTATTTATAAGCAGCGAGAGATGTCATCGTCATGTAAATGAAACCAGAGGACGCTCCAAGGACCTGCTCTATGGCAACGTCTGAATGCCAGCTAAGCATAATTATTTCATCTCCTTGTTGTGTCTGCTGCGGGTGTGTGTATGTGTGTTTGTAAGTGTGATTGATAGCTGAAGTTTCCTTGAAGCTAGAGGCAAAGTCAAGGCTCCTGCCACCGATTGCTTTGAAGAATTTCCCAGCCAGATTTATTTGCATTAAATTTAAGCGGCATTCATAGGTTTAATTAACATTTTAGTTCAGGTATAGTAATGGTAAATGTATTTTAAGCTAAAGGTAGTTTTATAAAGGGAATAACGTACTTTAACTTATAAAAAAAATACTTTTTACATTTACCAAAATTAAATTGGTATTAATCTTGCTAAGAACTTAGTTCTTGGTAATTTATTTATATCCTTATCAACTCCTTTATAACTAGTTCTCTCATAAAACATGCTCAAGAGTCACTGAAGCCTAATTATATATGTGATAATGTGTATTTATGTTAAGTGCTTATTTATGAGTAGTTTCCTCGTATTTTATTTATATCCCCATTGAGCTTATTATAACTTTTGCTAACAAAAATGTCCCATAAATGCCATTAAAGCCAATGAAAGGCCCATGGACACTCTCTCTCTCTCTCTCTTTCTCTATTTGTATGAATCACAGTGAGTCCTTTGCCTAATCAATAGTTTCCTTGGGTTTGGGGTTCACTCCTTAGTTAGCATTTGATTCGGGAAATGCCAAACTCTGGGCCTGGTCTGGGCTGGGCCGACATGATAGATGCCTCCTCATCACAAAGAGCAGAAGCAGCAGCAGCAAAAAAAAATCCGCTGGCTGTTAAGGCGTCTGACAGCTCAGCGGGTTGCCTCCCCCTAAGGCGGGGTAAGCGTTCCAGGAGCGGGAGGGTGCGGGAAGGACCACCCTTCAGTGGCGTTGTCGTCGCCATACTTTTAGCATAAACAGCCGGAAGCGGAAATGTTGATGACGCTCGCTAGTCGGCGTAGGGTGCTCTCTGGCATATCCTTGTGTGGGACTAACTGTCGTCCTGCCTAGCATCCCCACCACCCACTGACATCCACCGCATTTGTGTCATTTGTTTAGCTGTCATTGCCGGCGTATTGCCGCTGACAGCTCTCCTCCGTTTGGTTTGGAGCGATGGCGCCAGGATTGAAACGGGGATCGGCGCATACATAATCCTGCCAAGAGGGGGAGGCGGAGCGATGAGAGATCCTGCTATTTCTATGAGAAATCACCCAAAAATTAGTCGTCGCCGCATTAAATCTAATCTGATCCGATTTTCTATTACCAATTGTGTGCCCTACGTTTTCCCGTGTTATATTTATATATCCTGTGTGTCTCTGTCTGTGTTTTATCTCAATTTGCCTGAGGATGTATGTGTGTGTGTCGCTGTCTCTAATCTTTTTATCGTACTTTAACACTTTGGCTTCGGTTTTCGTTGACTTTCACGCCTTTTGTTCTCCGCTCTCGCTGGCTTTTTGGTCCTTTATTAGACCCCCCCGAAAATAAAGGCAGGAGGGGCAGGCAGGCAGGAGCAACACAACGTTGCGCGAAAAATGTCGCGTGCTGATTTGTCCTTTTTTTTCACCCCTCCCTCTTGGCTGCTAGCTGCTTGTCATCGACCCTTTTGGGGTCCTTTTTGTCAAGATCCGGGTATTGCTTTCGCCTCCCTGCGGGGATTCCCCCTTTAGAAATAGAGAGAGAGAGCCTGATATATGATGCGATTAACACGGAAAGGACCTTAATTGATTCCAGGCAGCCTCGTAATCGTAATCGTAAGCGAAAGCCTGACCGGCGGCTTTATCGACAAGTGTCAGTTGGCCAATCGAGTTGGCCGAAAGCGATTGTCGCCGCCCGTGTTTGGCTTAAAGCCCAAATTAATTAGGCAAGAGTCAAGTCCTCAGATAGCATTCCCTGTATTTCCTGAGCACGCAATGGGTTCATGCAACAGATTATTTATGCTTTCAGTGGATGCACGTCACCGCCATCGTCGCCATCATCGTGGCGTTGCCATAGCATAATATTAAATTACTCGAAGTAAATAAAAGCCAGGACTCGCAGGAGGCAGTTAACCGCACACTCACTGGCAGCCTCTGAGATCCTGAAACCATGAGCCCATGAGATGCCACCAGTAGACGCAGCCACAATTTCAGGATTGGCTGCAAGGAGTCAACGCCGGAAAAGGTATCCTTGTAGATCTTAAATACCTTTTTCATTTAATAAGCTATGAAAAATAAAAAAAACTTAATAGAAATCAATGAAAATTTGCTTTTAAACTGTTTTAAATATTATTATTCGAGGTATTTAAAAGCCCACATAATGTCGAGATATAATTACTAATATAGGACAGATTTAAAATATATAGTATTTTTTTATATATCTTATTTATATATATTACATATTTTATATAAAAAAAATATTTTTGTATCAAAAGTATTCGCACTTTAAAGCTCTGCCACACTTTGTAAGCAACCCGTTCGACAGGACCTTCAACACTCTCTCCTTGCCTGGCTTCCAGTGCGGCTTAATTTGGTGCCGGCTTTGTCATAAATAATGCAAGGCAAACGTTGCAACAGTAACCGCTCCCTGCCGGTGCCAGTGCCAGTGCTCCTCCCATACCCTTTAAAGACTTCACTCCCTGCTATAAGCCTCCCCTTTGCAGGCACTGCAACCCTTCTTCTCCCGTTACCGATCCTGTGTCGTTGTCGTTCTCGTTCGCTCGCGGGCATTACTCAATATGCAGTTAGCTGCGCTCAAACGTGCTGCAATTACGGCTCCAACCTGAGCCGCCCACCCCCTTGTCATACTTGCTCCACCCCGCCCCGTGCAAACGGCTTTTTGCAGTGAGCAACGTCATTTGTACTTAATGACTTTTCAACGTCGTGTGCGTGCAACGTCATTTTCTTGAGGCTTTTTTGGCTGCTGCCGCTTGGCTCGTTCGTTGTTCGCTCATTTGCTTATTGCTTAACAGCACAAGGGATAGGGGGGAGTGAAGTGAAACGGGTAAAAGGGACGGAGGCAATGCCATAAATAAAACACGCACGAAGCCCACGGGGCGGATACGTGATGCGTGCCTGCACCTGTTGCACCAGGACTGCCGCCGTCGCCCTGCCGTTTGTGCCGCGTTTAATTGCAAAACAAGTTGCGGGCTCGCACAACGTATTTTCCTGCATATTTTCCACCCAAAAATACATATAGATTGGAGCACTCTTGGAGAGAGCGGCTTAAGTGGAAGTCATTTTTCACAAAGGGCCACTAGGCAGTGCTGATGGATTTGAGGGTATTTTAAGGAAATAACTGAGAAATAAATATATTATATATATAAATATATAGAGAATAAAAATATTTAAAAAATAATTTTAGCTACCTTTTTAACCTAGCAATTAATTATATAGCCCTACAAAATAGAAAGAGTTTTATATGTTGAAGAAAATACTACTAAATAAATTATTTATTTAAGAAAATTAGTAAACAAAATTTTACTAATATTAGAAAATATTTCTAAACACTTAAACCTTAAATAATACTATATTTTCTTTCTGAAAAACTTGTAAATATTTTCCTAGAAGCTTTTCCTCTGCCATCTCTAACGAAAACATCAAAGCAATCTTCGGCCTAAAAGCCTAAAAAGGAAAATGGGTAAAGGCATAAAATAAATCGCTGCTTATGCAGTGCAGTCTGCTTATCGGAAAATGTTTAATAAAACACATCTGCCCTACAAAAAAAAAATGAAGAAAAAATACGAAATAGAAGGAGAGTGGCAAAATTATTATATATGGGCCACGCAGGGATTTTCCGGGTGGACCAAAAATGATTTAAAATACATATTTCTTTTGACAGCTCGCCCAAAGTTTGGCCCCGGCTTTAATCGCCTTGTCGATGGGTATGGTGTAGGGGGGATGGCCCATTAATAACAACAAAAAAAGAAGAGATCAGGGAAAAAATAAAGGAAATTATAGAAAGGATGTTAGTCGAAGGATAAAGACTCTTTTTAGCTAATAATATTTAAGAGATGCTCTCCTTGACAGCAAGATAAATACTATAAAAATATAAATAAAAGTCATAGAAAAAAATAGAATTCAAAGAAAATATGATCACTAATATAACAATTTTAAAGCTGATATATATTTTTTATAAATTATTGTTGCATTTCAGAATACAACAAAATTAATTGAAACGTTTTTTAACTAACATAAATCTCTTTCCTGAATATATCCTCTTTAATGTTTTCTAAGTGTCTCCCTTATTATTATTGTCTTTTCTCTTATTCCCGATTGAAATCATAATACCCTGCCAGGACATATATATAAAAAATGAAATTCAATAAGCGTGATTTGGATAGCCAAACCAACTGAACTGAGGCAAACGGAACCGCATCGAATCGGGGAAAGGCATCGCCATCGACATCGACATCATCCGAGTAACTGGTCAAAGCATTCAACCAACCCTCGGTGGGGAGGGGTGTGTGTATGTGAGTGTGGGTTGTGAGGGTGTGGAAATGGGAAAAAGAGGGAAATATTTAAGGCGTTGGCCCGGGGATGCCAATAAATCAAAGGGCCCGAAAAAAGGTTGCCCCCAAACAATGCGCGGCATCTGTAGAATTCTCCCCTGGACCACGGACCACACACACACATCAAATGGGTGTAGTGTGTGGTGTGTGTTCTCTGTTTGTTGTTTGTTATTTGTTGTTCGGCGGCTGCGTTGTTGATTCTAGGCACACTTTCGGCGAAGGCGACGGACTGAGAGGGGATTGTGAACAACTTTTGAGCAATTAAGTTCTCAACTTCAGTTCAATTTATGGGGAATTCGCCACTTTAATTCGATATGTGAAGGGGGTTATTTCGACAGAAAATTCATATAATACTAAAGTCATCGAATTTATCAGATATTTGAGTCTTGTTGGGAAAGCAGAGATTTAAGAGATATTGAAAAACCTTTATATAACTTTAAAAAGTTCATATTAAGTTAATGAAAACTCAAACCTATCTTTAAACTTTAAACTTTTATATAAAAAGGAATTTATATTACCCCACAAAATAAAAAAATAATCCCGTGTTAATTATTTCAGCTAGCTTTTGCAAGTTTTAAAATACATCAGAAAGGATTGGATTCCTTCGTCAGCCTGCCTGCCTGCCTGTTGAAAACATGTTCATAATTGGTTTTACACACGTTTACTTATGTTGCATTTTTGCAACATTTTCCCTGTGCCATGGAAAATGCGAGAAAAACAAAGTTTTGCGCCAACCAACAACCGAGTTTAATAAAATTAATGGCCCCACTTTTCGCCCGGGAAAAGTGTCGGAATGACCGCTGCAGCCTGGGTGAGGAAAATCATCATCGTTCTGCGATGGTTGGAAATGGAAAATGGGTGTGGAAATGGAGATGGAGATGGAGCCCGGCCTGAGCTGGGCGCGTGCTGAGAGCGCAAAGCTGCTAAGCGGCTTAAAGTTGTAGAAAGTTTTTCTAAACTCATTCGCGTCACCAAAGGCGCCGCCAAAGTTATGAGTGCCTGTGGCTGTAGCTCCTTTGAAGCAGTGAGAAAAAAAATCGCTTATTAAATATTCACGAAAATTTATTAATAATATAAATAATTACAGATTAAACAAGAATGCTTTTAAGATGAAGGAAATCTTTAAGACACTTGTTTCAAAAAAAGGAATTAATGTTTTACCTTAAAATATTCTAAATAATTTCAATATCTTCTGGACCTTATTTAATTATTTTTTTTTACATTTTTTAAAGCTTTAAAAGCGCCTTTTCTCGCAGTGTCCTTTCCCCCAGGCACACAAAGGTTGCTGTTTCTATGAATCAGAGTGCTGAGGGGATGCAGCCCGCTGATCCAAGCTCCACAAAGAGCCATAGAATCGCAGAACCCTAGACTACGACTCCAACAAGTGCAGGACCCGCCGTGTCCTTTATCCTGGAAGCACTCGATGTCTGCGTTGCCACGGCACAAATGAAGTGAAGCGCTGCGCGTAAAAGGATTAAGTGCGCTTAATATCATTGATGAGCCTCGGCCAAGGCTCACATCCTTCCCCCTTCCCATATGACATAGAGCTACCAGATTTTTATGAGATTTCAGCCAGAGAGCTAGAGTCAAAGGAGGAAGAGCTCAGCCCAGATTTGGACTCTTCCTCCCGGGAAGCAGCTGCACCATTCCCAGCACAAGCCACCCACTATACCGGGAAGCCCAGGGAAACCCACCCCAAGGTCAGGCGGGCAGCTGGGCTAATTAGGAATGCAGCCGAGGAAAAAACCAAATTCACTTTCGGCAACTTTATGCAAATACCACGGCAAGTTGTGATTCCCAGAACATACGAAGGAGAGTTGAAATGAATATTTACGAGTCGAGTCCACCAAGGACCAAGTGCCCAAATGCGTGGCATATAGCACGTGCAAAATCTCTGAAAATTTCCCACAAGCTCACACACACACACACACACATTGACTGTACTCGAGGAATCGCTCTTCAAATTCACGCTCGAAATATTACGGCAATTTTCATTTAATTATGAACTGTTAAAGCCCTCGAACGGTGGCCTTCCCCCAACCGCCCAACTTTCCACCGCCCAAGTAATTAAAAGTGAAAGGAGAGGAAAACAAGGTGCGGAGCTATGGGTTTTCCAGACCATCGCTGAACAATTGCAGCTCGGGGGTAATCAAAAATGTATCTTTCAGTTAAGGGACTTACCCCGAAAGCCTCTGGCTGTAGCAGGCAACTTCGCAGGACCAAAGAGACAATCGCCAGGGACTCGTTAGAGAGGCAGCTGCAATGAGGAGAGAAGTAGAGGAAAAGCATTTACTTAAATTAGATTTGCCTGTTTGGGTTTTCTAATGGTTTGCCAGTAAAACAGGTCTTATGGTTAATTAATAAATATTTTTTAATGCCAAATAAAATATTTCGTAAGACTAAAATAAGCAAAAACATTGGATAAAAAGAAAGGGGATTTATTTATTATAATATATGCATAAAAAAGTCCAGAAACTAACGAAATGTTTATTGAAATCCTTCTGAAAATTTATTAATCTAATAAATTAAATTTCCATACAATTATTTATATTTAATTTAAGCCATTTCTATCCTCGACAGTTCGAAAAACCTTCAGATAATTGCCTAAAACTCCTACTGCTCCTTCTAGAAAATACTCAAATCATCGTCTTGGATGTGGGATGCTCCCCCAACATTTTTTTGTGGCTTAATTCGAAGAAGCTTCTCCTTCGCTTGAAAAATCCTCAGCGAAATGATTTCTCATTGCTTTAAGTTGAAATCCTCTGAGTAAGCTGCTCATATTTACAAAATGTCTAATGAAAATATTTTTCTGCTGCAACCAGCCGGGGCAGCTTGGCCTGAAAAGGCAGAAGCAAAAAAAAAAGGAAATCAAATTAGTTGCATGAATGGCACTGGACGGATTATGGGGGCATGGCTTGGAGCTGGAACAGGAGCAGCTGGAACTCCAGTTCCATGTGGATAGAAGTACTCTATATATATTTTTCGTGATTCATGTTTGTGCGCTAATTGCCACTGTGGGAGGTACTGGGTTGGCCAAAGTCGAGGGCTTATCAGAAATTCTTATCGCATTACTTACTTATGCCGTTTACTCGGTTATTTGTCATAATTATCCTGCAACTAGGAAGATTCATTTGCCAAATGCTCCGAAGAGCCAGGGCAGGACGAGTAGAGTCCTTCGCCCATTCACAGGGAGAAAGCATTGAAAATTGATGTCCTTCAGCCCTTGCACAAGCCCCTAAACTGTCACATGTGCTGCAGTCGGGAATCTCAACTTTTAACTCCTCCTTGCCAGCTTTTGAATGCTGCATGAGCCGAACAAAAAAATCAGATAGCGCATTTAAAATGAAAAAATCTGGAAAATCTGGGGAGAGGAGAGCACAAAGCGCACGACTGAGTAGATGAGCATAGAAGAAACAACAACTAAAAATGATCTTTATATAAGGTTAAAGACTAGGGAATACCTAGTAATTTGTTTAGGAAAATATGCCTTATTTCTAAGAGCTTCAGAGAAAAGAAAATTGTCAGCAATATAGATTCGAAGCAGCTTTTTCGAGTTAATGAAAACAAAGAACACATTCTGTCAACCTTTTTATTGGGATGTTAGATCGATTCATTCTTTCTGGAGCCGAAGTTTCTTTTAAAAATAAAAGTTTTCGAACATTGAAACTTAACTCGAGACATTCGTAATATAAATAGATAATTTTTTGACCAGAAAAATAATTATAAATATATATTTTCCCCGAAAACCAGACTTTTTAGGACACTAAGCAAGATATTATTTTCCACAACAGATCGAGTCACATTTCAATACCAAAAAAAAGCAATAAACCACTCCCATTACACAACTTCCAGGACAACCAATATCCTTCTTCAAATTAAAAGGATACCCCTTAGAAATAAGGATGAGAGCTGAAGAAAAAACAGAGCAGAGGGCGACACACATACAAAGAAAGGCACGAAAAAAAAGTCAAAAGAAAATTGCAGTCAGCGAGAAAAAAAAAGGAAAAAGGGGAAAAACACCCTTTCTCCTGTGTAGGGATTTTTCGTGGGATTGGGGGAGGTGCTTTTCCGGCAGGATGAAAATTGTATCAAGTAACTGAGCCGCGCCAAGCGGCAGCATAGTGAAAATGCAACTGTGCGGAAAACTGTGCGAACATTTTCATTTTCAATGCAGCTCTTGGCATACAAAACCTACAAACACACATACAGACAGTGAGACAGACAGACAACATTAACAGTGGCATCGCTAGTAACAAGAACTAGCAAATAGACAACTTTAAGTACACGCATGGATACACACTCGCACACCCGCACACTCGCACGGATAAAGTCTGGGGAAAAACTTGCAAAGAAATCGCAGAAAATCGCTTAGAACGCGGCACCCAAAAAAGAAAAGTCAGGGAAATAGCAGCCGAATAAGAGAAAGAAATACTCACAAAAGCATATGGATGATGACGATGATGATGATGATGATGATGGGGAGAAACAGGGCACTGGGTCGCACTCTCCGAGGAGGGAGCTCCCTGCCCCATGCCCCCTGCCCTGCCTGACTTTTCTTTCAATTTGCAACATTTTCTGTTGCACGTTCCAAAAATAACTTCCGCCATTGCCGTCGCCGTTGGAAAATGCAACCAGCAAGCAGCAACTTGCAACCTGATTTGGTTCCGCCTTCGCCAAATTGCAGGAAACATTTCTATTTAAAGTCTGCACTGAGTTCGAGTCCTTACAGAACCACCACCCCGCCTTCACCGCGCCAAGTGGCTTAGTATCCGCTAATGGCATCACCTGGCCACAAATGTGCCACTGCAGCGAAAAGAAATGCAAACAATCTGAAGTTAACCAAGGAAAAGTTCCTATTTTTAGACTTGGCAAGGGGTAAAGATTTGATTTCTTTTTATAGGGTATTTTTATTACTATATAGATTAGGTTTAGGGATATATTTATACCTAAAATTGAAGTATAAACTAACTCAAAATAATGACCAACTTCACTGATTTTCCTGCCCTGCTCCCGGTATCTCTCACTTGTATCTATTTGTTTATAATTTGCGAAAAATTCAATTAGCTGGGCTGTCGAAAACAGCAGGCATTTGAAGCCTGACTGAGGGCGGACACCCCCTCAGCTCCCCCCGCTATATATATAGTATATATATATCGCAACTTGGGGGCCACATTAATAATATAAACTTTCTTTGACTGCTGGGCTGCTGCTGCCAATCAGTTGGCGGTGCCCAGCGGAAGCCCACAATAAACCCATATAAAACTTGTGTACAAAGGGCAGCTAGCCAGCCATTAGCAGGTACAGTGGAGAACCAAATTAAATGACAGAGCTTAGCTGGGAATTCCCCTACTTATCCGCCATGAGCACTCTCCCTAAATTGAGACTTTCCAACCACTGTGCCTGGCGGGGGGCAAACTTTTCCCCAAAAAAAAGAGAGGAAACCAGTTAACAGGAGACGAAGTTGGGCCGAGGAGTGACTGCTTCTATGTTAAATGAATTGTTGTCTTAACTACGAGACAAGACCCCCTCGAAGCACACACCCAGGTGGAGAGTGTGTGTGTGTGTCTATTAAAATTGTGGGCGTGGTGCAGCAGCCAAAAAAGTTTCAGGGAATTCATTTTTCGAAAAGAGATAAAAAAATATATAAACCTACAAATGGTTAAAAAAGAAGGTTCAGAATGCAGGAGAAAAATATACAGGAGCCAAATAGAAATCGAAATACTCTTTTTTTTATTTGTAATATAGATATCAATATTTCCTTTACATTTCTAAATAACTATAAAATATATTAAACTTTTGCACCCCTTTTTTTAAACCAATTCAATAGCGGAATTACATCTTCCTTAACTTTCCTCCTGGCAAATTCAGCATCATAATTACAGAACCCCCTTGGAAGAGTATGAAAAGTTTAAATAACTTTGGCAACTAAATTTAAGTTGCGATGTCGGATGAGGAGTAGGACCAAGTCTAGGGTGGGCTTGGGGTCGTGACAAAGTTGGGAGCAGATAAAAACTGCAGCAGACGCAAAACTAATTTGCGTGGTTATGTAAATTAGAGTCGGAGCGAGTTGCTGCGATAAACTTGTCGAGGGCGAAGGCGGAGAGTAGCAACAAAAAAAATCGCTGCACAAATGCGTAAACAAGGTGTGGATAATGCTGTGTGTTTGTTTGGGTTTTGCCACCAGGACGTAGCCAGCTCCAAGCTCAGGTCCAGCTGGAAATAGGAACTCGGCTAAATTTCAAACAAAGCTGAGGTTTTCGGTTGCCGTAGCTCAAGACCCGCTCGCAGCACCACTAACAACTATATATATATGTACATATATATAGTTTATATGGTATATATGGCATGTGTGCTTTGCAGACGTAATCCCGTAACCACAAACAGATAACTGAATCGTCGGCCGAGGAGACAAAGACGCCGTCGTTTGCCTCAAACAACTAAATAATGTGCTGCAGATTTAGTGCCTGCAATTGGGATGTGCATGAGGTATCCAAAAGATACACACTGAAAACCCCATCCTCATGCACCCAGAGAGCTGGAAAATAGTTTTCAACAATGATTATAACCGCTGAGGTGGGTTTTACAGGGAAAACTCTAGGAATTTCTATTGGAAAACTAAATACAGTCAAGGAGAAATGAGATTTTATAACAAAACTTTGTATCTGAAGGCTAGATAAAATCCTACCGAAATTCAAAAAATAAAAATTCAATTTAGTTACCATGAAAATTTGCTAAGAAATTTCTGAAAAAGCCCTATAGATAAACCCTTCTTATTCAAATCTATTACAGTATAAGCCATATTAACTTCAAATAATATCAGTTTTAAACCCAATAAATTCCCAAACATTTCTCTCACTATCTTTGAGATAGTTTTTAGTCGTGCTTTTGCTTACTGCCAGAGCTTAGGCATAATTTGGGGTCTGTACCAGGAGGACATGAGTGCGGATGCATCCGGCAGATTCACATACGCAGTCAGCGTCGGCTGTCTTGGCAACCGCAGGGGTGCTGGCTCCTCCCCCGCTCACCCCTTCTCCCACTAAAGTCATATTAATAATTTTGTTGGGATTTGAACTTCATCCAGGGCCAACCAGCTTCGGTTCCTGCAACTGCTCTTGCTCCTTCTACTGCTCCTGCTGCTTCTTAACCCATCCCAGAGAGAGACCGCAACAACTTGCAGGATGCAGCTGGTAGATCAGGAGACGAGCTGTTACCATGGCCATTAAAGCTTAGTTACACTTCAAGCCCCCGTGCACGAATCCTTTGCCACAGCCTAGTTTTGTTTACATTTCCTATGCAAACGGAAAAAAGGAGCGGACAGCAAAATGTACACACACACACAGGACCTACAGCTCACTCCTGTTTTGCACCTGTTGTTCTTGGGCTTTGATCATCGCCACTTTTAAGCACTTTTGGGCCAGCAAATTGAAGAAGTTGAAGTAAATGTTTAGATATTTCCCACAGACCAGCAGCTAGGGCCCAAAGACTAATAATTCACAACAATTTTCCATGGGAAAATATGTATTTGTTAGCTGCAGCGATATGGATAATTTTCCTTCGGGGTTGCACATCAATATTGCCAGTGTTTTCCAAAAACTTATATCATTTTGTATGGAATTTCCTTTGTGCAGTGAGAGAAAATGGGAAAAGGAAGTTGTAACAGAATATATTTAATAAATAAAGGACAATCAGAGATAAACATAATATTATTGTAGATATAAAATTGAGCCTGTAAATTGCACAAATAAGAAATGAAAACATAGAATAGATTTTAATCTACTTCAGTTAGACAATTTATTTAATGGAATTTTGTTCAACGTTGTCCTTATTTTGAGTACAATTCAAATCCCTATTTATCTCCTTTCTTTATCAATTTTTCTACCCTCAATTTCCCTCTGTGTACGCACTAATTAGTTGCCTCCGGTTGCGTCTCCTCCTTAGCTGACATGTGATATTTTTAGTGGCGGCTTTGTTTACAGAGCCGCAGCCCTCATTTATTTTTAGTCGCCTGCAGCTCCATTCCGGCAGTTCGATTCCAATTGATGTGCTCTGATGTTTCTGCTGCCTGTTAATGACATGCAAATCAACTTTGGTGGTCCCACGACAAATACCCGCTCCAATCTGGCCCCGGAAAACTCGGGGGGAAACTCGCCGAAAACTCCAGCCTTGTTTATACTTTTTGACAGTTGATTGTTTTATTGAAATGGGAGTGTGTGTGTGTGTGTTCGTGGCACGGGACAGGACACCGATGACTTCTAGTAAATATTTACTATTTACTGTGAGAAAATCAAGAAATCAGGGATATTCACCCAATAAAAATATCAACCCCTTATCAAGGCTCAGAGCAAACACAGGCAGCGAAATCAATATACCGCGAAAAAACTAACTCAAAGAGTAAATAATAAAAAATTTAATTAGAATTTTTATTATTAAATAACAGGCCAAAGCGGAGGAGAGCAACAAAAACTAAATTGAAAAATACAAAATCCAGAGTGAAACTGAAACAGAAACAGAACTCCAGAGCCAGAGTCTGTGAAATTGGAAATGAAATGAAATAAATCTCTGGACAAACACAAAACTGGACTGCTGCTCGCGCTGCTGCTGATGCTGCTGCTGCTGCTACTAAGTTTGACCCGCACAAAAATCACACAAAAATGTGTCCGTGGAAAATGGGAAAATCGGGGCGAAGGGGATTGGTTTGGAATGGCCAAATAAAAACTAATGGTAAAAATGTAAAAGGTATTTAAAATGTTTTTCAAATGCGGTTGCAGTGGTTTGCAATGTGTGTTGTGGCCGGCCAAAGTAAATGAAAATATTTTTAGCGAAATGAAAAATGTCTGTGTGTGACTCTGTCTGTCAGTCGGTGGAGGATTAAATGGCAAGAATCACACATTATATATATTTAATATATGCTAAATAGCTCAAGTAACTGAAAGAGATTCCCTTTAACCAAAGAGCATAAATGTGTGCTTTTCCCTGCATTCGGATGACAAAAATTTAAGGCGCGATTTTCGCCTGGCTGCGGTGAGATAATGAGAAAAAATAAATGCCGACTCACATAAAACGTCTAGTTCCGCACATAAACCTGTCTCCCGGACGAGTCTGTGGCACAGATTTTACGATTTTACGACCGATGTCAGGGGCATAAACCAAGGGGAGGCAGACCCTGCAGCCCACGCAATAAAAAATATACAAAAAAAACAACAACATTTCACTCGGTGGAAAGTGTACACAAATTACCAATTTTTAATTTGAAAATGCGGCGCAAACTTTAATTAGCCATTCCCCTGTCCAGGAGAGGACGGCACAGGACAGGACGGAAGAGGACTGAGGACCAACTTTATGGCACTTGGCGCCAGGGACCAACAGGGTTGCATATCAAGACTTTACTATTTATTGGCCAACAAGGCGTCGGTGCAATTTATGGGCCAAAAGTGTGAACGTGTGTCCACGCCACGATGCAGCTCCTCCTGCTCTCAGCAGCCACCATTGAGGCAGCCGCAAAATCCACAGAATAATTTCGGTTGCTGGCTGTGATTTGGCTTTGGCCTCCGGATTTGGACCGCTCTAATTTTCCACGCTCTACTATATATATTTCTTTTTTTTTTTGTTAAGGAACATGTGTGTGTTAGTGTGTGCAGTGTGCAATGTGCGTGTGGAGCTTGTGGCTTTCGCCACGCGCTGCAAATAAATTTTGCCAGCTCCCAAACGATTTAATTTGCGGTTTCTGTCACAGGCGACGCACACACACACACTCGATTTTTCCTCCTTTCTCCTCGCTTTTAGTTCATGGGAAATTGATAAAACTTATTTGCGGATTGGTCGCCGATAAAAAGCGGGGACAAACAAACAAACGATTAAGCAACGAATCAGAGATAAATGGCTAACAGAATTGGGCATATATTAAAGATACCAAAGAATGCATTTTAAAACTATAAAGATCTGGGTTAAAAAAATATATCAAAAATATCTGGGTTACTTTTAAATATTATGAAATATGTCTGAATATTTTTTAAGTTTAAATAGATATTTGTTACCATTTCTTCAGGGTTGTATATCTTGTGAATGAAATCATTTGGCTGTCCTTTTCTTGGAATATTAGAAATTGTTGTTAATAAAACTTTGTCCATATATAATTATATAATTGTAGAGAAAATATATTATATAACAATAATTAGTTATATAATTTAAATCACATTTTTCAAAAATATCGATAGGAAGAGGTCTGTCCTGCAGACAACTGTCTTCGTAAAGCAACAGTGGCTTAGTGTGTTCCATGACTTGCTGGCGGCACAACTCTTGAACCTGCTTCTCGATTCACAATAATATTATGGGTAAAAATATATATATTTAAATATTTTTCTTTTTCGAAAGGAAGCTAAGAATAGATAGAAACACTGATAGAAAAATAAACTGTCAAAATTAGCTTCAAGAAGCGGGGTTCGCAAAGGTCAGGTAAATATCTATTGAATTTTTAGTTATTTCATTTTAAACTTTACATTTACTTTACATATTTTGCGTCATAATATTTTTATTTCCTCATTTTAAACCCTTTTTTGTTTTGGGTTCTATCCCAATTTTTCTGCTTAGTGCATCCCGCAAGGACTCGAGGACACTGGTGTAGTGCAAGCAGCTTACGTTGTTTTTCAATGGCCAAGACCGGAACAGCTTACAAAATGCTTAAAGCGAGAATTCGAACATGTAAATTCCTGTGGCACTTGGAACTAGAGCAGTCAGATGGAGGAGGACCCTAGTGACCCACTTGGGCATTCCCCGGCACTAGGACTCTCCGCATTTTGCTTTATTTTATTGTCCGACAAGATAAATACCAAAATATTGAAAATGTACTGCCACCAGAGAGGCGAGATGAAAGGGGTGAGGGCGATGTGAGGAAATGCACATGGACATGGAGCAGATATTTGGGGAGGCGACAGATTCCGGGCACTGGGCAAGTGTCTGCAGGATTCCAAACACACACACACACACACACACAGAGGAGCAGCAGCCTCCTCGTCCTGTCAACTTCGGCCGAGCAATAACTCAAATGCAATCGAGCATATTTGCAGCCGGAGCAGGCGGAGCACAAATAAAACTCGGATTTTGTGCGAATGAACACAGGTGGAAGGACTTCGTCCTGACTATGTATTTATTTATTTTTTTATGCGAGTTCACAAAAATATGTGTTTATTTTTATGGCTCACGCAAATGAACACAGTTAGTCCTGCAAGTGACCCGAAGTATTTTTGTAACTGGCTGCACTCTGCTTAAAATATTCCACAAACATTAATTCACTGTCAATAAAAAGTTTTTTTCAATCATCCCACAAAATCTGAACAAAAAGAACTAGAAGGACACCAGAGAAGAATAACAGGCAGGCCACAGTGGAATGGAAATCAATGGAATCCTCAAATTATTTTTCTCTACTTTTTTTTGGAAACTCCGAAAAAGGGGGAAAACTTTTGCAAATATTTGGAAAATATTAATTTGCTGCCAATGCAAAAGTTGCTGCACTTTTTTTCTTGGTCCAGTGACCAAATCTGGAGGTGGCCGAAAGGAAGCGATAGACAACAAATTTGCAGAGGACACTTGGCCAAGGGGGGGAGGGCGATGGCTAGAAGGAGCTTGCGGGGGAGTGAACTTTCCACTGGCTAGATGAAATCTGCACCAGAAAACAAAAGCCGAAATGTAGAAAAACAGGGAAAACTGTTTGAAGGCAAACTTGTGCCAAGTCGAGCCGGAAAACTTTCTGTCGCACTTGGCGAAAAGTAAGCGAAAACTTAATAAAGATCGCAGGACCAAGGCAAAGGACTCCAGAGGCAGGACGCTCGACTGACGACGTTGACAGCTTTTTGGTCAATGGAGAAGGCAGCGCGCGACCGCAGCCTGTCGAAATTAAACCAAACTGAATTTGCACTTACACTTTGGCCAGGCGGGCGTCCTTTTCCTCAGAGAACGAAGACGAGGACGAGGACGAAGGACGAGAACTGCCTGTCGAAATTGTCACTCTGGCAATTCCCTCAATGGCTGACGCGGCCAGGACAATGGCGGGTAGCCTGGCGTCAAGAAGCGCGTAAGTGACATTTATGCATCTTGGAAGTCCTGCAACTCCGCGAGAAACTTTCACCTCCAAGGCCAATGTGGATTCGGCCCAAGTTTGTTTTAATAAATACCTTCATTGTCTTCGCCACCTGCCTCATTGTTGGTGTTGGAAAATCAGGCAATCGTCCTGCCTTCTCCGAAGTTTTCAACAAATTTTCTCACTCTCTGGAAGCTGGTTCTTCAGGACAATGGAGGCAGTCACCAGGAAGCAATCAGGAGCAGCCACAGAATGCAAAACGAGACTCGCTAAGAATTACTCATTTTTTTGTGAACTTTTTACAGCTTTTGCCACGAAGCCACTATTGTTGCAATTAACCAAAGTTTACTTTTGGCCATAAGCTTGGGAAATGCTGAGTTCTTAGAGATACTGGGAATTGTGAATCAAGAAAAAGGCTTGTCTTTGTATATTTCCTTCACTTCTGTGATGAGTTTGTATAGTTTTATTATATTTTAAAAATAAGTATTAAATATAAATCCTAGATTTTAAGTTATATTTCTTTCTCCAGACATTAAAGAGTATTATAGAGCATAGTTCAAATTAAAATCCAAAAGATAATCTTGCCCTGCGGGATTTCCCTTCACAGTCTGCTGAACTTTAAGAAAAGTTCTGACTTGTCAGGGGAAGCCTCATATCTTCCGCAACCCCTAAATCCCATTGCAACTCACCTCTGTGGCTGATGGGCCTCATTTAGCGTAGATTTCTTATCAGACAACCGGATGTCAGCAGAACTACCTTGACTATAAATAAAGTCTCTAATTTGGGGAAGAACTACCACATCTGGCGGCCACACTGGACGAGGCCAGAGGGCAACAACACCTCCCCAAAAATAAACCCCAACTCCCTGCTGCTGCTGCTGCTGCTCTCCCCTTCAATTTTCCCGCGTAATTTTGGAGCTATGGGCAAAGTTAATTAGTTGTGATTTTTCAAAGAACATTCAAAATCGAAGCCAGGAGCCGAGAACACAAACAAATATTGTCAGCCCGCGGCAGTTGGGTGAAGAGGGAAGGGGGAGAAACTGCAGCCAGGCGTGGCACATGTTGAGTGTATAAAATTTTGATGAATGTTTTGTTTACAAGCCATTCAGTATCCACCATCTCCCCTGCAACAAAGGGGTGTATATTACGCGCTGCATTTGACGGCAGCGCGGAGCATCTGGGAGCCACAACACACACACTCACACTCACATATGTGGCCCCGGGTGCCGTGGCCGCAGATTGAAAATGGAAATTGAATGTGAATTATATTGAATATCCCAGCAACAAGACAGCACAGGCCCTGACATCACGCCCCTGTGAACTCTACACAGAAGGAAAGACAACGATCCAAAATTATGAGTAATGGCAATTTGCGAAACATTAAATTTTTAGTAGAAAAATGAATACAAATAACTATTATATTGAATTTAAAATCAGCAATTAAGTTAGTTCTTTCCATTATATTTTTTATTGAGTATTTTTGTTTCAGTGTCCTGTTGCACGGGCCATTGCCTGGCGATGGAAAGGCGGAACACATGCCATAAATTACGCAGCATAAACAGACTGCAACTAATTAACAAGAAAACGCATCATCTGCAGCTCGAAATTCCCAAAAATCTTGTTTTTTGTTCTTTTTATTGTTTTCTTTCTTTTTTTTTGGGAGGGATTTACGACTTCCGATTTTCTCACACAGCTCAGGTGTGTGTTTTAGGTAAATTGGCTCAAATTGGAATGGCATGTTAAGTCCCCGGGGTAGCATTTATTTTCCTAATCAAATTTTGCCTTTCTTCGGCAAAGACGAAAATAATAATTTAAATATTTTGCCCGCCGGCAAGCGGCAGTCGGCAGGAAATGCCATTTGAGAGCAACAGCAACTGGCTAACAAGCTGGCTATGGCTACGGCTATGGCTATGGGAACAAGGAAAAACTGGAGTAAAACCCTCTTTTTGGCAACAATGGGGAAAATGGGAAAAACTTAACTCTGCCGCGAGCCACAAACACACACAAACACAAACATAAACGATACAAAAGAAGCCGAAATCCCGGGAAGAAATTAGTTTCGCCTGCTCCTCCCTCTTGTCCTGCTCTGGCCTCTAGCCCCGAGGTCCTTGCAGTTCTGTGCTGCTTGTAGCTGCTGCTCCTGCTCCTGCTGTTTGTGTCCTTGTTGTGGGCAGCCCACAAAATTGGCAAATACAAGCGAGTAGCGCAAAAACAAAAAAGCGGCAAATTCCAGAGGGGAAAGCGACAAAACACACAGAAAAATGTTGGCAATGCAAAAACTTGTATCGTCGTCGTCGCAAAAGGGCGCAAAAATGCAGGCCGCAGACAGACGCTGAAAAACATCCCACAAGAACTGGGTGAAAACCTGGGGCTATCCCTAGGGGGGAGGGGGTATGAGTGAAGGACCAACCAACTCCATAAGGCAGTAGGCCCTCTCCACAGATAATTGGAATCGGCGTGGTCCCGACAGCTATTTAACCGACTGCTAAGACATTCCCTTTATGAAACAAAGGGCTTTGTGCAATTTTGATGGCCTCAAAAAATAAGCTTAAGCCTTGCCTTTAATAATAATATATATAGCAGGAATATATTAATTAAAAAATTGTAATTTATAATAAATATGAGTTGTGAATAAATAAATAAGATAAGATAGCAAGTTTTAAAATGTTTTTAAATAAACAAACTTTAAAATAATATTAAGTATTCATAAATAGAGAGTATTTTATAATTTTATTGCTTGAATGTTGAGGCTGAATATTTTGTTTTAATATTATAGATATTTTTAAAACAATTTTAATGAGTCTTAACCCATTATTGCCTTAAAATTTGACTTAATTGAACTTTCTTATTACAGTTTATGAATCAGCCACTGTACCTTCTCCTCCCGGGAAACCTATTTCCCTAGAAACATAAGCCAAGCTCCAGCTGCCTTGTTATTCTTGAGTCTAGCCAATGTTATCATAGCTCCTACATGCGTAAATATGAAATACTAGCGAAACCGAAACTAGACAGGACCCAAAAAAAAGTCCACGTGGAGCCATCGAAGAGGCAAATAAAAATAAATTCGCCAAGATGATGAAATTCCAGCCATGCCTGCGGCTGTCCTGGCCATTTCCGCTGGCCAAGTCGTTAGCGTAGAGCCAAAAGTTTGGGCCACCAAAAAACCAGGTGAACACAGAGACTTGGGACTGGGACCAGGTGTCTTCTTGGGTCGCACACGCCAAAATTTTCAATAGCACAACGAAAGTTTCATTGACTTGACAGGTGGTGGTGGTGGTGGGTCCATGCCAGTGTCTCCTGTAATTGTTACCGTTTAAATTCCCATTAAATGCGGCTCGTGCTAGGCAAAATGGTTCGCCTTTGGCCGCCGGGAACAGAACAAAAAAAAGCTGGCCAGCAAGAACCGGAGCCTGAGCATCCTGCGAAATATGTCACAGCATTTAAGCCACAACTTGGGAGACAACAACAGACAACGCAGAAAGCCCAAGGATCGTGGCTGCTTTTGAAGAGGCCGCCCGCTATTAACAAACCATAAAGTAATTTCTTGCTTTCCTGCTCGGAAATTAGACATTTTGTCAAGGGAACACTCACACCGCCAAAGCCACCATCGTCGATGCTGTGCCTCCGGGCCCAAAGCCGGCACAACAATACCAAGAACAATAACCAGAGAAGAGCCGAGGAAAATTGTGGCACTCAAAGAAAAATATAGATTAATATTTGGAAATAAATAAAAAATTATTAGAGAGTTAAATTTTTACCACAAAGTATGCTTTTATATATTTGTAAGTTTATTAAAGGAAATAATAACCTTAAAAGTGGCTAATAAAATGTCTAATCTGAAAAATTACTTGCAGTATGTATTTTAAGGCGAAAAAATGCATTAAAAAATTAGATGAAGCTTTTAATTTCACAGAAAACATATTTAAATATTTGTTTAATTTTTTAGAAGGAATTTTAGCCATTAAATATAATACAAAAAATGTCTAAGTGAAACCCTTCTTATCTTCTTTTTCCCCGTGTAGCTGTAACAGCTCAGAGGCTTATCAAGGTCCTGGACGGACACTCTCTCTGGCAAGTTGAAAGTGAAAATATTATAATGAAGTATGTTGTTAGCTGCTTCGAGATTTCCAAATGTATCCATCAGATACTGGGGGGAGGACGGGGGGTTAAGCGTAGCGCAGGAACACATTTTGTAAGTAAACAAGCAGCAGCAGCAGCAGCGGCGGCGGCAACAAAAGTTTGTCTATTTAAAAAGTTTTCGTGCTGCACAAAAGTTATAAAACATGAAAATATTTCTTAATTATTTTTATAAACAAGCAGCGGAGCAGCAGCATCAGCCCCCTGGGGGCGTGGCACAGCCTTGCCCTTGCCCTTGGAAGGCAACCCTACCCAGTCTGCGGCATGGGTTTCGTCCCGGATTTGTTTGTCTTGCTGATTTCCAGGAGTATTCCGCCCGAGGTCAGGATTCTGTTTGATTAGCATAAATATGAGTACAAGCGAGGATATAAAAAAAGGCGGCTCCTGTCCTGGTCCCTTTAAATGTCTGCAAAATTAATTACGTGGCCCCAAATCGGGTAAAGAATCCTTAACCTTATAAGCCGAAGCCTTAACCCATCTCCAGGAAATTCCATCAGGCTATCCGGCAGGAATAGTGGCCGAAGGAGGTGAAGGAAAAACACAAGTTGTTGAAGAGATATAAATATTTTGTTAATTAATTGCCTCGTTGTTTGCCTCGGAATTATTGAAATATTTTTATTCGATATTTTCCTTCCATTTGAGATCCCCGCAACCCCATCTTCCAGCCACCACCCCCTGGGTGCCCAGTAAATTTGATTGCCGTTATCTGCATTTTATTATGCTTTTGCCACCGCAAAAGCGACGCACAGCCATTTTGAAATGGTTTTTGATATACGAGCATGAATATGAAAATGGTTGCCATAAAATCATCCCAAATGGATGAGTGCGGCGGCTGAATATATATATCTGAATATCGTTCGTATATTTCGGCGGGGCAGTGAAAAAGGGGTTCCACTGTCCACAACTTGAAATAAACTAAGCCAATGATTTATAGTGTTCTGCTCCTGCTGGCTCTACTGCTGCGAGCGAGCAAACAAATTTCCTATTCCAAAATGAAATTGTCAATACTTTTTAAGATGGGTTGAGTGGCGAGAGGAGAGGCGAGGGAGCAGCACAAATATTTGCCTGAAATTTTGATTACTCAATTAGCTGAAATTTTAAATCGAATGTGGTTCTTAAACTCGTTTTAAAGGTGGTTGAATTTAAGCTGGGAAATTTACGTATATATTTGAGGGATGTTTAATATTAGATATAGAAGGGAGGTTTCCTAAATTTAAATGCCTTCAAATAAATTACATTTTATCATATTACACCTTATTTTTAATAAATATAGCGACAACTTAAATAACCCAATAGATGGCCCCAAAATTTAAAGCCCCTTTTTAACCTCTCTTACTCTCCCTTTATAAAAACTTTTCCTTGCAACTATATCTCCCCTATCAAATTACCCCATTCCCCCGACATTACCCGCTTTTATTTTCCATGTTAAATATTTATTTGTTGACCAAATTGAATGTGACGCATTTTAAAGTATACACCATTTTCGGCCATCCATCGCGAATGTCGGTGGTATCAACACGCAGCCAGCGTAACATTTCAATTTGCTGCAACAAATGCTCATAATTTATAAATTTTAAATCTATTTCAACCCGCACAGGGGGCGACGCGACCTGAGAGCGTGCTTTGGAGCAGCCGTGGTGCTGAATGGAGCAATATAGAGGTCGGAGTTGGGGAATGTATTGTTGCTGATTTATCGCGAACCGCAGTCAACGTTGCCATTGTCTGCGTTTTTGGCACTGTTAACCCGATTTTCCACTTTTCATGCGACAACGATGTGCACTGGGAGAAAGATTGATGTAAACTAGAATTTATATTTTAGAAGAGCAACAAAAAAAAATTTTGGAAAGACTAGAAAATTTTTGCTCTACAGTAGTTGCTTAAAATAGATAGATTTCAGAGAAGAAAATATATTTATATTTACGTAAATCATTCATAAATCGTTTTCTCATTAAATATCCTTCTCAGGGTCATTGCTTATTAAATAATATTTAATAAAATGTTTAAACCATAAGCAACGTCTCTATTTCCCTTCCAAGTGCATCTAAGAATAGCGCAAAATGGAGACTCGGGTGGTTTGGATGCTTCCGAGTCTGGTGGCTTGTGCGGTGCAAGGCGATGATTATGTTTACGTTGCGCCACCGCGCTAGGATGCCGCTAATGTGGAGCACGTCCCGGCCAAGTCACGTCACCTAGGCAACGCGGGGATGCCCCAGTCAAGACAATGACAGCAGAACGCATCGGGAAACGAGATCACGTCTGGGGACCGTGCGAGATTTCTTGCAATTTCATATGGGTTGCTATCGAGGAACTATCTTTCAATTAAATTCCAATGCAGAAGGACTCCTGCCCCAGGATCTTCTTCTCTTTGTGCTTCTACAACCCCCCTGCTCATTCTCCTCCTCATCTCCTTTTTCCAATCAAACCCGGAAAACTAATTTCCCCCTGGGGGACTAGAACTCTCGCTTTGTTTAAACTTTGGCAATAATAACTGCTGAAATATTGCAGAGAAGAGGAGAAGCTGTCCTGGCACCTTAATTTGATTACAAAATTGCCAAGCATCGTGCCGGGCGATGAGCTGGGAAATATTTTCATTGCATTTTTGCGCTTGTCGCGTATCATTTTAAGCTCTTTTACATAAATTTTCCCCGCCATAAACAAATATTTTGCCGGTTTTTGGGGATGCTTTTCCTGCTGCTGCTGCTGCTGCCGCCTGCTTTGTCGCAGTTTTCAACTTCATTTAATTTAATTTATTTTTCAGCAGTTCGGCTGGGGAAATTTATGTAACAACTTTTTGGCTGCCGTTGTTATTTGAAACTAATTTGCATAAAACGAACGTCAAGTGTTTTCGCTTACCTGACGCACATATGTCCTGCTGCGAGGAGCAACAGGATCGGTCAGCTATGCCATAAATTGCCCCTTGATGACTCTTTTGAAAAGGGCACAAAGCCGAGACTGCGAATCGCAATTCGATTTCATTTTTATGGCGCATAAATTATTCAGAGTTTGTCTATAGTCTATAAAATGTTGAGCTTCGTTGAGCCAGCACTAAACAGGACATCATTCTGACCCCCGGCCACTGGCAAGGAGCAACGACTGACCTTGTATCCTATCCCTTTTTTTCTCTCTGCTCTTTTTTTTTGTAAATAGACAATTTGCCCATCTTTACGCACTATTGTTTTGTATTCTCGGGGCGATGCTTTCCCTCGTTTCTTTTCTTTTGGCTGGCATAAAAATCAGTTTAGTCCTGCGACAGCGCCTCGATTTATGCCAGAGTCCTTTGTATCCTATTTCTTCTTCTTGTTTTCTCTGCTGAGGCTTGCTTGTGTTTTTGTGTGCTTTGTGTGTTGCCAACATTTTTACGACTAAATCGAGAGAGAGCCACAAAACGTTACGGCAAATCACTTTTCAGCTTCAACTTTTTCCCAGCTCCGAACATAGCATATATGGGCATCGTTTAAAAACAATTCGAGCTTAAAGCGACCATCGAATACAATGTTGTTGATTGTCTTTAAGGAGTCACCCCAATGAATAGTAAAATCCTAAGCGAGAGGAGTGAGAAAAAAAACCTTCTCCTTGGATAAATTCAATTTAATTTCCATTGGTTTTTAATCCATTTAAGATTTTCTCTCTGCCTTGGCTCCGACTTATTGAAACTGCAGCCTCATTGTTTGCCCTCCGAGCATTGCACAAAAACAAACAGCAATGATATTGCACTTTTCGGTATTATTTGCCAAAAGCAAAAAGGATAAACAAGTCGGAGAAAGAAAAGTGATTGAGTGGCTCCAATTAGTTGCTTCTAACTGGAGGATTTTTATCATAAACAGTGAGATTTCCGAGGGAAAAATACATATCAGCATAAAATAATAATAGAAACTCGAGTTAATTGGAGTTTTAGAGCCGTTCAACTTGTTTAAAAATAAAGAAAAAAAAATTTTATTTAGTCATAAATGCTAGGCCTTAAGAAAATATTAAGCTTGGAAAGATTTAAAATAAAATAAACACGAAGATTTATTATTCAACAAATATTTATATTGCTTTTAAGGTGGATTCGACTCTACAACAATAAAATTTACTGAGAAATATAAAATATAAAAATAAAAAATCTGTAATACAAATATCTAATATTTTAGAACTTTACAGCCAATAGCAATAATTTATTAAAAATATAAAAAGGTTTAAAGTTAGAAAATAATCAATTTCATATCAAAAACAGGCGGCATTAGTAATGAATAATAATGTATGAATAAATAAAATTTAATTTTACATAAAAAACTGACAACAGTCCCCAGTTAGTTGTACGCCAGACAAAATGAAGGACCAAAACGAGAATAAATTCCCTGGGAAACTAAGAAGAAGAAAACTTGGCAGGCTGGCAGGCTGGCAGGCGGAGAGAAAGAAAACTGTTTTGTTTGTTTGCCTGCTCGTCGTGTGGCATATTTGAGCGTATTTGCACAAAATACGTGAAATTACGCGAAAACTTCAGTCTGCTCTCGTGTCCTGCCAACTGTCCTTGGGCTCGTCCTTCCCCTAAAACCAACCCAAAAAAAAAGCGAAAGAAAACTTTAGCGAGCGAAGGAAGCTAAGTGCCTGCGAAAAAGATGACTGGGTTACTTTGCATTTAATTTCGATGTCAAACGGTGGCTTAATCTCCGGGGACCCACCGGGCGTATGCGCAATATTTTCATGCGAACTTGTCCTTTGTTTAATCTTTGGCTGGAGCATTGAGCGTTTCCCTTTGCCATTTCACTTTATAAGCGAATTATTAATGAGCTCCTTGCCATATAAGTTAATAATCCGCTGAGCGTTAAACACAAAAAACAGGAACGAACACTTTATGCCCGAGCCGGAGCGGAAATCTCATTTGTCATGCTGCTGCCTGGCCATTTATCAGTTGGCATTTAAAAAGCCATTAAAACCGAATCCGGCACAAGAGAAATTGAAAAAAAATAAAATGTTAAAAAAGTAAAAAGTAAAAAGGAAAACTGTATGCAAAAAAGGAATCCTGCCATCAACGAACCTTGAAGTCGAGTCCTGCGAGCCGGTGAACTGGCGAACCTGTTCCAGTTCCAATTCGATTCATAATTTAAAACCCGGTCAGCCGACCGAGTCAGACCAATAAATTAATATAAAAATTCCTCACGCCCAGCCAATAAGTGAACATTGAAGCGTTTTATCGCCCCGGCCAGACTCGCAGGATAACTGCCAGGAGACATGGACAGGACGAGCCCACGCAGCGACAACGGCGGCGACGGCAGCGACTTCTTGAGATCGTGAGATGTCTGAGATGCCGGCACACTCGAGCCGTTTGCTTTGGACTTGGAAATTGGAACTTGGAACTTGGAAAAGAGGAACCTGGGAACGCAGGACCTCTTTCCTTCACTCCTCCGGGGCCATTGTCGGCCACTTGGCCAGACATTTGTGGTATGCGCAAATAGAACATGGTATAAAACGGTTGAGGAAGAGCCTCCCCTACAAAACCATTAAACATTTATGGCCACGCGGAGGTGGTCGAGGCTGGAGAAAGGAGCAGAGCTGGGCAGAGCCAAGGATCCTTTGGTTATTTCATTGTCTGGAAATAAATGTAACAAGTCAAATAGCTACGCATACCAATTGCCGGTGCTATGGCTTTGGCTATGGTAAATTGTTAACCGACTTCATTTGAATTTAACCATGGTCGTTCGAAGTTTGTTTTGCTTTCTGGAGTTTGATTTAGGAGAGAGATTCTTGACTTTGTAAGTGAGGATAGGCAAGGAAGCTGTGGTTTCTATACACTCCAGTTTTATTTATTTCCTTTTGTCCCTAGTTTTTTTTTATTAAATATTAAAATATAAGTTCAATATCTTTACCTGTTTTGTAATTAAAACCAACACTTAAATCGTTGACAAAAGTTTAGCCGCAGACTCCCCCTTAAATCTAAAGACTCCTCTTCCTTCATTTAAAAAGTCAAGGAAAATTTTTGCATGTGACTGAGAAAAGTGCACAAAGTCCGAAGAGGTAACCTGCGGTAACCGGCAACTTTGTTAATGGTTTTGTCATAAATTTTAATTCGATTGCATCAGAGCAGACGCCGGGGCTGCCATTCAAACTGGGCATGAAAAATGCATTAGTCGGTGCAGTTTCAGGACTCCAGGACGTCGAGGAGCCGGAGGCAAAAGTTTTTGATGGTGCGGTTGCCCACGGAGACTGGTTCCGTACACACACACACAAGGCAAACCGCAGACACAGTCTGTTGTTTGAAGACTCAATTAATTTATGCAGTGTGAAGTAAAGTTTTCGGGTATCTGGGAAAGCCTTAAAATTGCATTTAAAGGAAACGATGGAGGAAAGAACGAAAGAAAGGAGCTGAGCTGCCCTCAATTACAGTGCAGGAAATGCGCTCAATTAATGAATTTTAAATGCATTCTCATTGTCACTTCCGCACGCAGCCAGGCAGGCCTGGGCCTGGCACACGCTGCGTATGCGTAACGCGTTATTTGCCAGTCAACCGCCAAGCCAAGTCAGTCAGGCGGGGCCTGGGACGTGGCAATCCGCGGCTGATGAAGGATAAAGGACACTGCGGCACCATTATCTCCGCTGTGAGGCCTTCAGCCAGCACATCAGTCTGCCCATGAACAGTACAGTGGAACTTGAGGCGAACTTTATTTGGAACTTTAGTGAGAAAAAATGTGTAAAACATAAATTTTTGGTTAATTTTCGGAACTATTATTTCTTTTTATCCTTTTCATCTTTGGGCTTGGCTTTCTTATCGTCCTTAGCCTTCTTAGTTATCTCTTCTATCTTTCCTTTCACTTCTTTCTCTCCTTTCACTTCTTTCGTATCCTTAACTCCACTCTTAGATATGGCCTCTTTTTCCGGATCCTCTGACTTCTTGTCACCTTTCTTCTCCTTATCTCCACCCTCAGATTTGACCTCTTTTTCCGGATCTTCTGACTTTTTATCACCTTTCTTCTCCTTGTCTCCACTCTTGGACTCGGCCTTTTTATCTGGATCCTTCTCATCATCTTTTTCCTTGTCTTTATATTCGGGTCTTTATAAAATAGTTTTTGTTTCACTTTCAATTAAAAAAAGTTAATGAACTTGAAGGACTTACAAATCGTAAATGGAAATGGGATCTAAGAAGAAATCGGGTAATTTGAATTTGGGAAACGCTAGCAGGTTGACTCCTTCGCCGCCACCAAAGCGCAGAGACAGCTTCTCAAGGGCCTCCTTTAGTTCCTTCTCGTACTCAGGTGTAGGATCAACGGGCTTTCCCGTGGGGCTCTTCAGGCGATACTCCCGCACCTTATCCAGAAAGGCCTGGTAAACGGGATCCTTGTGAACTATCGGTGGCTTGTCACAAAAGCAACGGCGCCAGGCCGGACTTGATTTAAGGATGCGAGGTAGCATTTTTATATTTTGCTAATATTATGAACTTTCGTTTTGTTTGGTTTTTGAAAGAGATTGTTTTATCAATAACTACTAGATATTATATGACTTTTTATTCAATAATTATTAAATCAAACCCACTGTACCCTGTGAAAGGTAAATGCGTGCAGGAAGCCAGGAGGCGCCCACATTAACTACAAGGATAATGTCGCCCCGGCCTCTGTCCACCCGCTGGCTGCGGCATGAAAAAATAACAAGAAAATGCCTGGCATCGTTCATTACGATCCTGAGCTCCCTGGGCTACGGCCCTTTAGCCAGGTGCGTGGCCAGGATGAGATGGGAGAGGGGAGAATCAGCAGCAGTAGCAGAAGCAGCAGCAGCATCACGAGAAGGATGACGAAGAGCAGGCACAGGAGCTGCGGAGACGAGCGACAAGACAAGACATCCGAAATGTTTTATTGTTGTAACTGTCGCCCGGCGGCATAATATATAGTCTGGAACATATCCTGGAGCGCGATATCCTTCGCCGCTGACACAAATCACATGCAACCTTTGGCGCCCCTTTTGCTCCAGGACAACTCCAGGACGAACGAATGAATGAAATGGGGACGAGTGCTGGGGATTTTTCGGCGGAGGTCGTACGTGTCCTGTCTTTGGACTTGCGGCATGCTCCTCCAAATTATGTACGCTTAAAGGGGGTGTCCTGAGTGTCCTTTGTCTGCGTTTGTCGTCTTCCGTTTTAGCAAATGTTTTGTTAGCGCCGCCCCAGCCGCTCCTTTCTCGAGGAGCTTGCAAAAATCATGCAGAAACGGAAGCGACAGGAGGAAAACCACAATTCGAGGGTGTCCTGTATCCCGCATCCTGTGTGAGGGAGTGTGTGTGTGTGCCTTGAGTGGCACGTGTCCCATATATATATATATATATATCCACCTGACCACTTTGTCATCGGCTTGAATTAGGACTATTCAATTTTCATTATTAAATAATGCCTCGGCATTGATGCGGACGTGCCCGGGTGCTTGCCGAAAATTAAATGCACATCGGAATTTATGAGCCTCGGAGACCGAATGACAAATAGTGCGTGTCCTTGCCTTGCCAGGACTCTCCATCCCCACTCAAGGTGAAACTGTAATTAAATTTGTCCAAATTCAGCTGCACATCCTGGCCCATAAATCTGGGCCTAATCTATGCCAGCGCCAACATGAAATCCAGAATATATATACGCCCCCAAAAACCGAACTCCTTGCGTCGCAGCGATAAATCAAAACCAAATTCACATAATTTTTATCGTTTTGCACAATTTTGCATATAAACACAGACACACATTCGAGTGTGTGTGTGCATATGTGGAGTTGGCTCGCTTCGGTTTTGCAGTTAAACGTTTCAATAAAGTCGAGCACCTGTCAATAAATCGAAATTGCCTCTCGTATTATTTTTATCGGCTACGTTTCGTTTACATTGCACAAGATGCTTCACTTTCAGCATTGCCAACGGCCACGCCTTACTGAGATATATGTATCTGGAGACGATATAGAGCTAAGAAATACTGGGAGAATTATCTTATAAAATTTATAATTTAAAATTATAGCAAAAGTAACAAAAAACAGCTTTAAAAATTATTTTTGCAGATTATATAAGCTATCCGGTGATGTTATTTTTGTCTTCTTAAATTTCCACTTTTCCAGTGTAACTTATACACACATTTAGCTCTAACCCACAGACATATGTCTGTATATAGCTGTGTGTTAAGGAGAAGCGGAAAGGCGACCTTAGCTATCTCTCACCGCCTCGCCATCGTCCTCGTCATCGCCATCATCTTCTTCCAGTTGAGCGGTTCCTGCGGGTCTCCTCCATACGTCCTGCAATCTCTCCTGTGGTTTCCAGTTCTCTGCCTGCCAGGTCTTGTGCCCTGCCATTTGGGTTGCCATCCTCAGCTTTGTCTTAGCACACTTGTAGTCTTTTTATTTTTTTGTGGATGGTTGAGTTCCGTTTTAATTCAGTTTTCGGCAATCGAATTGTGGACAGTTTTCATGGCTTTAATTACAAGGAGGTTTGGTCTTTGAAGTTCCGCCTTTAATTTTAATCCACTTGCGCTTAAAAGCGACCGAGTTTTACCAAGTACCAAGGATTTTTATGAGCTCTCCTGCCTTATGAAAATTTAATAAGCCCGGGAATGAGGCAGGCTCCTGCTCCGCTGAAGAAATCGCATAATGAGAGTGGCAGCCAGGCAGCACCAAACAAAAAAAAATATATGATATATATAAACAAAATCGGAACATGCCAGGGCATTCGTTCTCTCCTTTTCATCCAAGATTCCCAGCTCAGAATCCGACTCCTTGGACACCATCCCTGTCCACCCAACCCACCCACCCACATATGTCATGTAAAAAGATTGTTTAACAAGCAGAGAGCACAATGGGGGCGAGGGGAGGAAAGCTTAAAAATGAAATGCGTTTCTCGTTTTCACATGGCTGCCATTGGATAGGTCACAGTGGGGTCAAAAAGTCACAATTATAATTAATGAGCCTCCAGGATGAAAGGAATTTCAATGGGACTAAGGTTAAATTAAACATTGTACTCATTTCTTTTAAGTTTCTTACTAATTTGTAGTATTTTTTAACATTAAGGTTAATATCCTCCTGAATTTTCTTATAATTTGTATTGTGTTATTAAATATTTAACAATTCTAGGAATGGAAGGAAGAACCTTCTTTGAATTATAATTCAAAGTCAGCTTTGTAAAATCTCCCAAAATAATCCCCTAAAAATAATAATATTTCCTAACCCCAAAAACACTTTTTAAAGAAATTCTAAGAAAGATTTACCCCTCAATAAAAATCCCTTAAAAAATAATCCATCACTTTTAGCCCACTGTCGCCTCTTGTATCGTCCTTGTGCGAGAGACGTTGCTCTCGTTGGTGCCGTGCCAACAAACAAGCGAAATATTATTTACGAGCTGTCAAATCCCAGTTAACATGCCTTATACAAGGACCAAGGACGTCTTCAATGCGTATGTATTTGTGTGTGTGCCTCCTGTACACACGTATTTGTTTGCTGCGGTCGCATAGTTCGCTAAGAGACAGCTGAAGATGCGCCGCCACAGTTACAGATACAGATACAGATTAACAGCTACAGATACAGGAAACACTGGGAGAAAATATATGCATTATAAAAAGAGTAATATTGCAATGGCTTTACAATAAAAATTATCATTAGAAATTTGTAATTTTTAACATAGAAAATAAAATCTAATCATATTTTCTTAGCTAACAAACTAAATTTTTAAAAGATAACATTTCCTTTTACTTTATTTTTCTCTCAAAACTTTATAATAATTTCTTGATTAGTTTTTTTTTTAAAGCAAATAATCTAGTCTCGGTTTTCTTCTCATTTGGTGTTCTTTAAATTTTTTGAGTGTTTAAAAACCGCCGCACTTTGAGATACTCTTTGCGGCTCGACGCTGCAAACAAAAATAAAAGTGTGCCAGTCCGTCTCGCCGTAGTCAAATGCCGGATCCTTGGATCCTGGGATCCTTGTTTTCTTGCAACGGACTCGAGCATAATAAAATAAAAAGCATAAATGAAAGCGAGGCCGGGGCCACGAATATAATTTAAATTTATGTACTTGTGCGCGTATTTATTTGTGCGTTTGGCTTTTATTTCCTTCGTCTCTTGATTTGTTTGCCTCGCTCCTACTCCCGCTCGCTGGCCCGTCTGCTTTCCCGTCCGCCTTCCCGCTTTCCCGCAGCAGAAAGCATTAAATTCAATTTGCTTATGTGAGTATCTGTGTGCCTGCCACTCAGCGTCAGTTACAGCGAGGAGGAGTCGGTGGCAAAGGCGGAGGTTGGGGGCAAGGCCATGCCAATGCCGGCGACCTGTTGTGTTGTTTAAGGAATTACTTAACATGGTAAATGTATGTGTGCTTATGCATGTATGTATGTGCTTAATAAATATTTCGGTAAGTCCTTTTTTGATTATTCCCTGGAACAGTCACACAAATGGGTAGCAAAAATGAGGCGGGAATTTAAAGAAAAGAGGATAATGTGGCAAAAAATTAATATAAACTCTAAAAAATCTTTTACATATTTTTTAGAAATAAATAATCTCTTCTAAACAGTCAAAAAAAATATATATTTCAGGTACTCAAAAGGTTTATCATTCGCTAAATTTCGGCTATCGCTTCTCGAGCGGTTTTTCCCCCCATGACAAATTTTTCATGCACTGTTGCTGCCCCATTGTTGAACCGAAAAAGCGTGTAAGATTCGCCTGCCTGTGAGTATGTGCCTGACAATGACTGTGTGCGTGTTTGTGTCTCTGCCATCAGGACAAGTTTTTCTCAAAAAGCGAGACAAGTGGAAATCCGTTAAAGAAATACATAAAGGAGATGCTGCTGCTGCCGTGCACATATAAATATTCACATGTGCGTTTGTGTGGACAAAGAAATGTCGTCGGCAGCAAATAAAAATTAATTGAAAAATGTTTATCAAGGACTTTGGCTGGTAAGAAAAATTTAAATTCACTGAGACACAGACAAGAAGAGAGTCCGCCAGCGGCAAAGAGTCTGATAATTGATGCGAAGACATGGTAGGAAAACTTCAAATTTGTATATATATAGATTTTTATCCAATATATATCTTTATGTTTTGCTGCTAAGTAGCAATGTCAAAATATAAACAATTTAAAAGTCAGAGAGCCAAAAACTTCTATAATTTTTCTAACATTAAGTAAATCATAAAGTTTATCTACTACAACTTTCATTATAAATTATATTCAAGCCTGTAATCTTTGTTATTCAAAAAATAATTTCATTAACCTAACGTAATTATAAACATCCCTTCATTATACATCCTTAAACACTTGCCTTTATTGCCTAATAACACCTCTTAAAAAAAGACAAAACTATCTGTAAAAAGTACAAATAGTCAGCAGCATTTCTAAGCCCTGGTTTAATCGCCGCCGCAAGCAGCATGCAACATGCCACATTCAGATCATTTCAAATGCAGCCAGCACTCGCCCTGGCCCTCACTGCCTTCCCCTCGTTTGAATTAAAATATATTTTGTGCAAAATATTCTCGCCAAACTAAAAATTATGCAACGCATTAAAAATTTAACAAGCGCTTATCCGCTTAGTGCAACGCCTGCTGCAACGCGCTTTCCCCCCGCGACGATGATGTTGGGGGAAATTGTTGTTGGTGTTTTTCCTGCTGCGCAAACGTCACTTTCAATATTTAAATTTTGACATTTTCAGCAAAAGGCGGGAGAGGGGAACTTATCAGGGGGTTAGTAAGAGGGATGAGATGAGTGGGGACAATATTGCATCAATGCAAATTGGGCAGAAATAATATGCAAACATTGGCACAAACAGAATGGCAACCTAATTGGCAGCAATAACAAAGTTGCCATGCATTAGCGACCGAGACAGAGAATTCTCAATTACGTGTTTTGAATTCCTGCCAGCTAAGGATGGCATAAAATATTGGATATTATGGCAATATTGAGATGGTTATGGGATGTAAATTATAAAATATTTAAATGCCTATAGAAGAGACTTTTAAGCAATGATTTTTATCTATTTTTATATCTCTTACTTATATTACCCTTACCATTTCACTTTATAATATTTCAGATTTTTCTAAACAATTTCCTTGTTAGTTTTCAAACTTCCACACTTTCCACCCATGAAAATGGAAATTGAAATTTAAAATTTACGCTTACCAAAGACATGCTGTGCACATGTATCTCAATCTTAATTCCAGCTGCCATTTTATCCGGGGATTAAGCAGTTGGGCTGTGGCTGTGGCCACGCCCCCGCCATTAAAGTAGTTCCCCTAACTTGGTTAGAATTAATATTTAGCTGTGCGCAACTTTATTTGCAGTTGCTTGCCTTAACCTCCCCCCAACCAGCCAGCCAGCCAGCATCAACAAAGTGAGCAAAGTATCTGCGGTTGCAGGCGCTCCTTGTATCTGTAGCTATAGCTGTATCCGTGGATATGCGTTGGTGTGCGTGTTTTAAAATGCAACAGATGCGCCAAATTAATGCGACCATTAAATTGTATTAGCGTGTGCAAAATGTAAAGCGCATTTGCTGGCAGATTGCTTCAGCCAAGTGGTAGAGAGAATCCTGTCTCTACGTCTGCCTTTTGTATTGAAAACAGTGAGAGAAAATGTAAAAAAAATAAAGGGGATAGTTTAAAGATTATTTAAAATTCCATATTATAAGTCTAGGAAATTTCTTTTAATTTTTAAAATTAGTTTTTACAAGCCTAAAGGCAAATATTTAAAAAGATCTAAAGGCAGGCCACTCGAATTTTATTCAAAAATATGTCAAAACCCAAAAATATGTTTTCCATAAAATCTTTTATAAATTTGGTTTATTTTAAAAAATTTTTCACCTAAGAAAATATATTTTTATTAAATTTTTTTAATTTAAAAAACAAATTTCATTACTTTAGCTAAGAGTGCATCTTTTCTAAGGCCTGATATCATTTTAAAGTCTTCCTTTCTTAACTAAAATTTCCCTAAAAACAGAAAATAAATTTTCTTTTATTATAATATTTTTTTCCAGTGCATTTATCTGTGTGTTCGTGTGTTACCAGAGTGCAAATGCATCCGCTCGCAAGCCCAAAACCCGCCAGCACCACCGCAGTTGTGCTGTGCGTCGTTGTGCGTTGTATTTGCTGCAAATTTGTGTGTGAATAAACATGAGAGTCGTTGCATTAATGCGCATACAAAAGCCAACAGCGCCGAGTCCTTGCCAACGTATCCTCCTCTATCCCTTTTTCCCGGGCAACAAGGATTTAAATATCCCTGCGGGACGAGGAGCGAGCTGGATATAGAGAGCTGCTCAATGCTAAAATATCACACAGCAGCAGCGGCGTCAAGTTTATGTGGCATGCCACAAAGTACACAGATACATAGAGCCGCCATAAGGGGGAAGGTGGGGTACTGGAAAGTGGGGAGTGGTTCGGAGAGGCAGACCAGAATGAGATACAAGATAAAAAACTGCATTTGCCGCCTTTTTGCCCGTGTTTGCACTTTTCGCTGCCTTCTTATTAGTGCAGCTCCAACGCCAACAATGCGGCAACAAATACGAATGAAACTACATTTTTTTTTGTTTAAACGAGCCAACAAATATAATAGGGGAAAAATGTACATTGGTCTCAAATAACCCAAAAATAAACATTAAAAAATAGTATTATTTGAACAAATGCCTTTGGTGTAATTATTCTGAAAGCATGAAGCGGCAGAAGAAAAATATGGGATAAATATGTGTAAAATATGTGTAATTTAAATTGATTCGGGCATTAATAAAATACTTATAAGACAAAATACTAACATTTTTCTTAATGAATATAAGTTTTTTGGTGTTCTTTAACTTTGTTATTATCATTTAAATTAAATATATTTACTTTGTAAGTCCCCAAGAATAGTTTTCTTTCCGTACCAATCAAAAGCTTAGGACTGCCAGGGGGAGGAATGGAACGGAAGTCCTGCTCCACCAGTCATAGCTACATATTTATTCATTAGCCATTTGGCGTAATTTGTTGCCTAGCTTTCGGCACTCCACGAATCGTGTTGCAATAATTGCAGCAACAATGCAACAAGCAACTCCGTGGAGGGGTGCTTTTGGCCCACACTAATAGGCTTCTAATTGGGCATTCGAAGCCTTTTTTGTTTGCAGTTTCCCCCCCGTCCCTGTATCTATATCTGTTGGTTTTTTTGTACTTGTTTCTGTTTCTGGTCGGCCATTATTCGCCATTTCGGTGTTCCCAATTAAAATGCATCTGGTGGTGATGTATCCGCACTTACGCCACCGGCGGTTGCTAGTAATTTTAGCCACATATTGGCAAAGTGCCGCAAATACAAGCAGCACTAGAGTTGCCCTTAAGCCGCACGCAGAGCTCATTAGAGTGAACCAAATCTGTGCTTAGTGGGGGGTGAGTAAAGTGGGCCCGAAGGGTGGCACGGCACGACGGGCCTTGGGATTAGATCCATTAACAGTCTGTACCTGCTTGATTATACATTTTCCAGGGGGCCCCCCAAGGAGGAATTGATGCTGCTGCAGATGCCTTGCACAGGACCAAAATATAAAGATGCTTTTGATTTTGAGAAAATACACTATAATAGTATTGTTATTAATATTAAATACTTAAAATGAACTGTTTTAATAATAAAAAGTATCTGTGAATAAGAGGAAAATTGCTTTAAAGATGTTTTCCTCTAATTTGAATTCCTTATCCTGACTAGGTTCCTATAATTATTCCTTTTCTTTTATTTTATGAACATTTATAACCCAAAAATTCGTAGCTTTTTAAACCAGAAATTGAAAATGTAGAAATTATATTTCTCTCTCTGTTTGCTCCTGTTGATCTGCATTATCGGCTTACAATATACTTTGACGATTCTGTGCGAAAAGAAGCGAGCCGGAACGGAGTATCTAATGCATACGGTTTTTGGGGGTTTGGGTCATGTTTATGCCCCACGCCTGTTGCGGTCATAATTATATTAATGAACACACTGTATCACGTGCCCTACAACCCCCACATGCAGATGCACATTGCCACAGACAGGCGGATTGTATCTCACAGATACAGAACAAAGCACTGTGCATATATTTGCATAGGAATATTAATGCCATAATTATTTGCCACATGGACACAATGCACAAGATGTATGCAATATTTAGCATGTCAGTTAGTTGGGTTATTGCACTGGGAAAATTTTTCAAAAATATATAACAAACTTTCCTACGAATATATATTTTTTATTATATTTAGGAATTATTTAAACTTACTTAGTTACCAAAGAAATTGCTCTTGCAGTTATAGATGGGTTTTCGAAAAAGACTTAATTTGTTCTCATTTTGTAATTACCTGTAAAGAAAAATATTATAGGTGATAAATTAATAGAGAGATTTAAAAAATAGTATTTATTTTGTTAGATATTTCTATTGTTTTAAAGTTAAAATATAACCAGAAAAATTAATAAAAATCTAGCTGTATTTAAAAATTATTAAATTGTATAGATTTATTTTTTAAGAGATTTATGTAAGCCAATAATTATGATTTTTGTCACAATGTATTTACTTTTAGAATTCCTTTTATTTTATTTTATTTTTAGTTAATATTTATTTATAAATTTTAAATATTTGCAAGATATCTCATCTCAGATCTAAATACTTTGTTTTGCTATTAAATCAAGGTCTATATTTGCCCCAGATCTATATTTACTTTAGATCTATAATAAATATTATATATTTTCTCCCCTATATATTTTTTCTCTCAGTGCATCTGCCTTAGTGTTTATCTGTATGATGGCCTGCCTGTCTGTCCCCTCTGCGGCTGCCGCTGTAATTCCAATTGCATTTCGCTCATTGAAGCAGCTCGGGCGGCTGTGAAATATTTCGGCTTCACTTGCCAACTGACGCATTGTTGCAAGTTGGCCAGAAGTTGTTGTTGTTATTGTTATTCCTACTGTTGTTGCTGCTGCTGTCATTACTGCTGGCCAGCTATTTTGGGGTTTTGCGTTATGTGTCGACACACACAGATAGAACGCACTAATGCATAATGTAACTCAATTAATTTGGCCCAACAATTATTTCAAGTAAATATTCGGAAGAAGAATTTCAGCCGCATTCATGCAGCAGTCAACCTGTCAATTCCCCTTTCGTCCTTAACCCTTTGAAAACAAATTTCCTTATTCCCGCAGCCACAATTTCGGTAAGTGACTACCGAACCATCCGTTTGTATATGTATATATATTTATTAATCTGTAATTTCTGCTAATTATAAGGTAGATGAAATATTTACACTCAGTTGATGGGTAATTTCTAAGCTGTGAGTTTAGGAGAACAAAGTAAAGCAAGCCTTGTATAAACTACATGTTGTATCTATAGAAATATTCTTACATTGTTATATTTTTAAATATATAAAATAATTATAGTTTTAGGAGAAATTAAATTAAATTCCTCATCATAAATTCCTGGCACAAGAACAGCAATTAATATTCCCTGGATTTCTATAGGGGGTTGGCCTTAAAGTGGTGACTTCCTAACCCATTTAGCTGCTTGCCCATTAGGCCTATAGGAATGACCCTCTAATTCCGAATACTCCCCCTCGATCGGTGATGGCCACTTCTTCTACCGACTGAATTCCATTGTTCCCGGATATAGATTATATAGAAAACCTTTTTCCTACCCCTGCAAAAAAAAAAGAAACGAGTCAGAGTGGGAGAGGCATCATGCCGTGAAATAAACAAGGCCAGAAATAAACAAGCAGCCAAGAACAGAGGCTTAAAAAAGGGGGTTCAAATATGCCAAAGAATTTTATTATGAATATTTTGTATATATTTATTTATGATATTACTTTATTTATAAAATTTCTATTCAGAATTATTTGCAGAAAAACTATGGGCTTGTTTAAGTATCTCTTTCAGCAGCAACAGAACAAAACCTTCATTAATATCTATTAATAATTGACTTTAAAAAATCAAATCAGACCTTCAAAGTTATTATTTTATATTCCAAATATTTCTAAACATTATACAAAATAGAAAATCCCCATTAAATTAATCCTCCCCACGCTCCTGCCCACTTGGCAATGTGGTGCATAATGAATGGAGTGCATTTGCAGCGGTGGTTGAACGTTGTGGGCGATGGCGGTACTTCGGCTGCCATCTGTGAGATACTCACTAAGTGCGGATTAAAGGTGAAATAACGCAGTTCTCCAAACCAAAAAGGAGCAGCAACAACACGAAGAGCAACCACCAAAGGCAAACAATATTCTTGGGAAAGCGAGGGGGTGGTAGAAAATGCGACTGCGGATTGCGAACGATCCAAAAGCATAATGCCTTGCATTAGCGTGCAATTTGCTCATTTCCAGTCAGCCTGCCGCCACTCGTCGTAGTTTATGGCTGCTGCCCGGGAACCCCCGCCGCGGAGTACTTAACGCTAATCCAAAGCAGGTTCCCCTCATCCCCTCCAGCAGCCGCGACAGTATTCCCCGGCCTGCCATTTGTTCATCAAACAATTCCAATATGCTTGTGAAACTTAATATTAAATCTATCTTTTGCAGTGCAGAGAAGAAAATTAAAGCTTAAGTTTTGATTTAAAAAGGGATTAAAGGAGCAAGGATATTAATCGGAATATTATTTAGATGTTAAAGCAAAACTTAGAGATTTATACGAACATTTATGGTTTGTAACTAAATAGCATCAAGTTAAAAAATCTCTATTATTATTACCAAATTGTTATGTAAGGTTGCTTCAAACCCTATTATTTATACTAATTTATTAATAAAATCCTTTTAAAAAATATATTTATTTCCCTAATAGTTTATTCTATTATTTATTCAATGTAAAATTTAATTTATATTTTTTCCTGTGCACCACAAACACCCCTTCTCCCTGGACTTTGTTTTATTGCATAATGGGTGAAGTGTCTGTTCTGCTGAGTTCCGTTTTTCCCCCTGTTTGTTTAGGATTAGAGACCGAACCCAGGCCTGGATGGATTTAACAACTTGCATCTTTTGTGCGTGTGAGGGTCGCCTCTAGCAGTCGACCCTTGACCCTGAGCTCTAATTTGAGTTTGACATTTATGTCAATATTTGGTCAGTCATTGTTCGCCGGCACACACATGGAAAGGCAACATACACACAGGGGTTGGCCTTTATTATATTGTTACGCTCAGTGTCCTCATTGTCTCTCTTTCAGAGTCTCTTTGCGGTTGGCCACATGCGGGTGCGGGTCCCCCGCCTCGTCCACTAATATAAATTTATTGCACACACTAAAATACAATTAAATAAATTATGAGATTTACTCATTTTCCTTCAAAGACTAAGCCTAGTCGCTTCTGTCCCTGGGTAATTACCATGAGACCGAACAGGGGATAATCAGCAGGCAGGCCAGCCAGCCAGCCAGGTAAGCGAGGCTATATCCTACAGGATCCTCCCGACCTGAATGGGGAGTCCAAAGGATTTCTATTAAAAGCCACAACAAAGTAGCGCAAAGTAAGACAAAGTAGACACTTCCCCTTCTGCGCCAGTAAAAGCGCAACATGTTGCCTCAAGTAGCAGTAGCACAGCCCAGATACAGATACCAGGATACGGATACGGATACGTCCGCCGCCACCACCATCCCGCGGAAGATACGTACAAATGGCCGGAGCACCGACTTCTTTGCCTACTTTGTCTGCCGGGGCGCCGGCACCTCATCTACATGGTAACGAACGAAACACACCCGCCCCGAAAAACCCCCTGTAAATTATGGAGCTGTGCACGTCTGGTCATTAAGCCAAATAAAACCGGCACAAGATTTATACACGCGCCAAGGAATGGATCCTTCTTTGCAGGGGTAAGAAGTACACTAAAGAAAATAGAAGAAATATGCCATAATTTCTATTTAGAAGAAGTTGTTTGTAAAACTGGTAATGAAATTAAAGATTCTTTTAGTTTTTAAAAATATTTAAGTAATTTTTACAGTCTCTAAATCTCCAGTAAAATATATTTATTTAGCAAAATAGACACAGTTTCCTTATAAAAAACGTATTTATTATTTACTTTCTAATTTATCTCTTCTCCATTATTTTTCTTCATGTGCTTTAAGGAAATAACTGGCAACAGAAGGCTTCCTGGCAACGGGCAACTTTCAAATGGACTCGGACTAGTCTCGATTTTTGGGTGCGGTTGCGCGTTGCGTTAACTTTTTGATATAAATTTGCAGCTGCTTTTGCTCACGGCTGCGGCACTTAATTTTCCAGGTTCCCCTCACCATTTCTTTTCGAAGGGGGGAAAGGGACTCCATTCTGGGTATGGACTCTATCTGGGGTCCCATTTTCCTCTATCTCCATTTGAGTGTCTGACTCCGCGACACGTGCAACCTGGTGCTCAGGTGCTCCTGCTCCTGCTCCTACTCCTGCACCTGCAGCAACAGTTAATCTTAGTTACGTTTAGTCGGCTGGAAATAAAGCCACATTTGGACCGTGTCTCGCGAAGGGGGACATCTATTTGGAATGGCCTAGTCAGAGTCAGACGCAGACGCTTTTAATAAGATCACGTAATTTATTTAATTTGAGTTGGTTCGCGTGTGTATGGCCTTGTGTATTCCTTGGGCAGGAATAAAAGGATCAATACATGCAATATTAATGGGGTTACTGGGAATAGGATTATTCGGAATATACAGAGAAAGCAAGGAGTATTGTTTTGTATTGTATTTTGGTGGCATTAATGGGCTTAATGGGAAAATGATTACACGCGAAACCTTCAAGGGAAAATTCCAAATCATAGTTTGCCTATAATACATTTTTAGAGAACTATTAAACCCCTTTAATCCTTTAAAATATATATACTTTGAATAAACTCTAAACATTTCCATTGCCTTCAAACCTTTTATTCTCTAAGACAGCACTTTAAAGTTTAATAAACTTTATCAAACTGCACTCGAAATCAAGTTCCACTCGGCGATACAGCTGCAAGCGCTACCGATCTTCATTTCGATAACTTTTCTGTGGGCAGGACCAAGAGGACGAAGCTGGATTCAGAGGAATTGCCTGGGAGTTAAGCACACATTTTGGTCTGGCAAGTCAACAAAGTGGCGCCGAAACTTTATCTAACACTTTGCAGCTTGGCCAGATACAGGGCCGCCTGGAGGGGATTCCCCCGGAATCCATTGCCGAATCTCGGGTTTCAAGTGCAGCCGGAATGCGTCACGCACTGGTGGAAACCAAACCCCAGCCAGCACTTGGCCCATTGTTTTCAGAGTGGTTATGGGAGGAGCACAGGGAGCAGGAGCAAGCAGGAGGAGGTGGCAGGATGAAAACTTTCTCGCACACTTGGTGCAGTCATAAAAGGAGAACACAACTTACTAGTAACAGGCAACAAAATCCGTATCAAAGACTTGGCATAAACCAAGTCCCACAGCAGCAGCAGCAACTGCAAATGGCCAAAAGCCCAAAACTAACTGCTAAATGGTTTGCTGCGGACTTTTTACCCAAATGCGCTCTAAAAATTGCCGCACACACACTTTTCCAGGGGCCACGCAACTTGGCTCGTAAAGTCCTGCCTGCGAATTGCCATTTTATTTAGCAGCAGGACCTTTAAGACTTCGACAAGATGCTCAAAAGTTGGGCAAAAGAAAAGCTCACAAAATCTGATACAAAATGTGCCACCTTTTTGGGGAGACACACAGAGAAAATAATTTTGGCAATTTTTCAAGTAATTACTTAGAGGGGGAAAAGTTGTTTGAAGACTTTCGGTCATGGAGGATATATTTAAAGAAATAAATCTTTAGTTCAAAACTCATCGAGATTCTGTCAAAGCCTAAAATGGGCTTATATAGTGTATAGAAACGTTTTTGCCACTGTCATAAGTGAAATTTTAAAAGAAAATCTTTTCAGGAATCCTTAGAAATCAAGGCAATTTTTAAATTCTTCAATTTTAATGCCATCAAGATGCCATATTTTAATTTTCCATGAACTATTTCAATAGTATTTATTTTTATTTAATTAGACAAACATTAATTGTTAATAATTTCCCCTTACAACCTCAGAATTTCCCTCACTGCACTATAACTGTGCCAACTAAAACATTCTTAAACTGCCACAATTCGCATTCAAACTTAAAAGTTTAACTGCAGGGTATCCGCATTGCCCTCACCCCACGCAGTTTCCCAGGTTCTCTCAGAGAACTTCTCTGACTATTGTTTGTCGCCATTGTTTTTGTCCTTTGTTTCATTTGCTTTTAATTTTCAGAGAGTGTTTCGCCGAGTGCAGCTGGAGTTGCTGCTAAGCATCGCTTTTTTGGCGCCGCCGTCGAGTTGCAATTTCCAATTTGCAATTTGCCCCCGAGGGCGCCATAATTATTTTGTTGCAATTAAAAGTCTTGACACTGCCAGAGGCAAAGGAAGAAAATGAAAGGAATTTGGCAATTCCAAACTTTAGCCTTTTTTATAATTATTTGCCAAAAGTAGAATTTAAAACCAGGACTCGCAATGATTGATTAGCTTACTCCCGGAGTCAGGATATTGGGCGGAATCACACAAATCAAATATCAAACGATCCGCTATAAATGTTGAATGGCCATAAAATTTCAATTTGCCCTATTAATTCAGCACAATGCACAATGCTAAAATATAATATTTCACAGAGTCATCCTGGTTCTGGTCCTTGTCCTGCTCCTGCTCCTCCTACACCTCCACACCCTCTGTTCTAAGCCATGGCGCAAAATTTTACATAGAACGAAATTAATTTTAAATTATGCATGACCTGCTAGCGATGCGAAACGAAGCGGAGCGCCAAACCGCCGGGGATTTCGAAAATTTCCACCTGCCAACATTAACCCAGAAAGGAGTGGAGTGGAGAGGAGTGGGTGTCCGTATCCGTGTCCGCTGTCTTCGCAGCGGAAAGGAGCTCCTCCCATTCAGTGTAATTTAAACCCAGTTCCCAGTTTGCAGGAACTTAAAGACGACCCCGGGAAGTGCAGCAGCATCCGAAAGCGAGAAGAGAGAAATGGATTTTCCTTTACGAGTGGCGAGTTTTTGCATTTATTGAGTAATAAAATCGTAAATTTTCCACGCCATGTTGCAAGTGAGCGAGTCCTTTCTCTCTCTTCCGCAGGCCCTGCAATTGCTGGACATTCAACAAGCTCTCATTCAACGCTGACTGACTACCAGAAATGGTTAAACTGAGAGAAAATAAGGATGCTTAATGAGTTTACAAACTATCAGATACTTTCTTTTATATTAAAAAAATATTTATTTGTATTTTTGGTATTGAGAAAAATTTTAAAAATATTTATTTTTGATTAGGAAGCCGCGAAGCCTCGTTACTTTCAGTGCATAAAAGTAACCAGGCCACAGGTACGTCGGTAGAGCACTCCTGCGGACGCTCGCTTGCCTCCTAACGAGCCGTGGCCTGGCCAGGCCAACCACCGATAGCCACCCACCCTCCACAACCCACCCACTCAACCAGCCACCCCACCGAATCACACCCACCCCCCTACACCCAGGAAACCCCGCAGGAAGGCTGTCTGTTGCCGCTGCCGCTGCTGCTGCTGCTGATGCGGCGCGATTCCTTTGTGTGCCATTGTCGAAAATTGAATTTCAAATTATTTTCACAGCTCTCTGGCCTAGTGGTGCTCCAGTCCAGGTCCTGCTCCGGCTCCAGCTGCTGCCCCCCCACTCCTCCGCCTGCCTCCTCTGACTGACATTGAGTCGCGGCTGTCTCAGCGGTCTCTCTGGTCTCCGTATAATCGCAGCTTTATTAATTTTTTATCGCCTACTTGTGCGGCGATTTTTTGAATTTTTATTGGAAATTAAAAATGCTAATGTCTTGGAGTGGCATGGCCAGAGCACTGCTGGGCATTGCGGCTTTGCGGCGTTGGGGGCTTTGTCTTGACTTGCTCTCGTCCCTAATGCCTTTCTAATTCGCGTTGGCAAAGATATTGTATCTGAAAGTACGCCGCCATGGAATGACCTGTCAGAGCATATTACCCACTTTGATCTTGGAACTCCCCTCTCTGTTTCTCTTCCTGACTCCACCGAAAAACGCTAATGATGTGGCAAATTATTATGGCAGCTGACAATTGACTGGACTTGGGACTGGGACTCTTCTCGTCCTGCTTCTGACAATACGAAAAAGAAGTTTGCTAAAATGCATTCAAGTTGAATGGCCATTGATTTGAGTCTTGGGCTTCACTCTTGATTGGCTTTGGCTTTGACTTTGGGTCTTCCTCTCCTGCATTTATTGAAAACTTTTCACTCCGGGAAAGGGAAAATGGTGAAAATGGAGCAGGGATGTGGGCGTCCCAATTGTCGAGCACATAAATTTCAGGCCACATGTCTGGGTCGTAACATTTAGCTTAGATGCCAAACAATTTGCCAAATTGGCCCTGGCATTATTTTTTCTGGCTAAAGGCTTTTAAATTAATAAGGCGGTGTGGGGGCCTGTTTTGGGTCCAGACAAAGTTTTGACAGAACAAAGCCTGAATACTCTCCCCGGGATTGGGTTTCAGGAAATATCCTCGTGGGGCTTACTCGGCGGTTTTTATTTTTTACACAGTGAAATGTGAATAATGATTAAAAGAAGCTAGTTATGATAAATTATAATTATAATAATGAACTTAAGGTATTTTCTGTCTTTTTTGATTGCATAAAATAATTACTTTAATAGAAACCAGATTAAATTTAATTTGTTAGCAATAAGGCCTTTATTTTCCTGTGTAATATTAAGCGATTCATGTTTGGCTCTTGGGGGGGACGCCTTTCGTGCATTTTTGATTCGCGTGCCACCTGGGGGTTTATAATTCCTTAACAAAGGTGCATATGATTTGCTCAGCCGCTAAGCGCGGCCAGTCACGTGCCAAAAGGAACCGAAAAGCCAGCGAAAGCCCCTCTCCGCAGAAGTCAAGGTGGCAGAGGAGACTCCACATAGGAGAAAGAAAGTCAAATGTCATGTTTATGTCATGTTACCATTTCGTTTGGCTCCTTCCCCCTTTCCTCTCCACTCTTTTGCCGGGGTTTTGTACGCTTTATTTCACTCGGTATTGTTTGTCTGCTCAGTGCGCGTTTTTGCGGCACATTTCATTTTATTTGTTTGGAAATATTTCACTTACTCTGACATCCGCCAGCGACTACGACGACGCTGATAAACTTGGAGAAAACGAAATGAAATGGGACGAAAGTCTTCGCTACAGACGGGCCGACGCCAGGTCACGCACCCACTCGGGCACTGAGGGAAAATGGATTTAAAAGTTTTCCAGCAAAGGTTTAAGGATGTAAAATAATTTAATTCTTTCTTTGGACAAACTTATGTGCAGAATTTTCTGGGATTTTAATACTCTATAGCAAACCTGCGTCTTAAAATATATTTTAATGCATAATAAACATGAGTACCAAAGTTCAAGGTAAATATTAAGTTCTCTACAATTTTCCTCAGTACATCCGCCAACCCAGCTCAGCGCCTGGAACAGGATCAGCATTCCATCTGCCATCTTGGAGGCAAGACACAACCCACATCGCTTTATGACATTTACCTTTATGACAGCTGCTTGGTGCGTGTGTTCGCCCAACTAAAATATTAATTTCCCCCTTTCGCGACTCTTCGGTTTTATGGCTTAAACACACTCACACACATTTACACACAGGGAAAGCGGCACATGATTTATGGCCAGCATCGCGAATGTGCAACAGGAGGCCAAAAGGGTTTTCTTTCGCCAGAAGTTCGGGGATTATTTCCCCCGAGAATTCAATTTAGCATATGGCCAAAAAGTTGCCTTGTCTTTAATCAACATCGAAGCCAAAGCTGAGGCTGCTGAGAAAATTCTCCCAAAAAAGCAGAGGAAAAAATAAGAAAAAAAATAAAGAAAAAATTAAAAGATTAAACTAAACGCCTGGCTGCGCATTTCAGGCCATAGATAAGTAGCAGGAACAGGAGCTGGAGCGCGAGCAGCGCAGTAAAAGGAATTAATTCAGTTAAAAGTTTCACATTAAAAGCAAAAAAAAGGAGGAAAACAAAAAAAAATAGTATATATAAGGGAAAGCAGCGTTTTAAAGGAAGAGCAGCCATCGGATGCGGATGGCGGAGAAAAAAGTCGAGAGTCGAGTCGAGTCGAGCAACAATAAAAATGAAAAATAAAAAATAAAAAAAATATATATAAGTAAAAAGGAAGAGTAGCAAAGTTGAAAAACAAAAGTTTTTAAATATGCTCGTCTGCTGGTTGGCTTTGCCTTTAACTCCTTTGGCCGCTTTGTTTTCCCAGCTCCTCCGCCAACTCTCCCTTTTCTTCTCTTTTATATAATTTTTTAGTCTCTTTTTTTTATTTTGGGAAAAACTGTGGGGGGGAGGATGGTTCAGGGGGGGGACTGCAGCAAAACAAATTGCAAATTAAGAACTAATTGGCTTACACAACCTAAAGCAGCCATTAAAAGGGCTGAGACTGGGGCCAAAGGTAGCCAGCATTCACTTTAAACTTCTTAGCCAAAAGTTTCTGCAGCTCACAGATCACAAGTTAACGGAAAGAGGCGGGGAAAGAGAAAAAACCCTACAGCAGCGTGAAAGAAAAACTCGGAAAAGCGTAAAAGAAAATCAAATAAGCAGCAGGCAACACCAGCAAGGAGTGTCCAGCTGCCAGGACCTGTTGTTCTACATAATTAAAAGTGAAACAGCACCTTGACGCCCGCGTGAACTCGGGAGGAAATACTACCCTCTGACAGTCCCCCCTGACATTTTGTTTTCTCGGCAATATCCCTTTTCAATTATTTAGATAATTTTTTTTTTCGCACACTTGAAAATCGAAGAGAGGGCCAAAGGCTTACCTTTCACCTGCCCGAATCAATTATCACCTGAAGATTACATTACGCAGTCGCCGAGCCACTTCACGCACTCCAAGTTTTTCCGCCCAGTACGTGCATTTTCACTTAATTTATGCAATTAATTTACACTCTGCCATGTCAGGCCCAGTCTCAGTCCTTTGTCCCTCCCCATCGTCCTCATATTATGACCAGCAAACAAACGACATGAAAATGTGAATGAAAAAGGGTGGAAAAAGCAAACCGAGCAACTTGCAGTGACAAGCTCTGTCACCGGATTGTGTCCCTGCTGCAATCAATGCAAACAGCAGCGTAATCGCATTGACCAGGCCAACGCCTGACATTAACTGGACAATATTGCTGCTGACAGTAACAGCAGCAGCGGCAAGTGCAGCAGCAACTACTGCTGCCGCAGCAGCTACATCAACAATAATAAGAATAATGCATCGGCATAAATAAACATCATGAAGCACGCTTCAAGATGAATTGCCTTCGAAACAAAAGCTTAAAATGCATTTAAATTTTCTGCCATTGCCAGAGAAATTCAGAGAAAGTTCTAAAGGTCCTTCAAATGTCGGTTCTTAAGTTAATGAAACCCCTTTAATGGCTTAAATATATATATTTCAAATTGAAATGAGTAAATATTTGGTTATTGGAAAGTTATTCCAGAGAGTTTTGCTGGGAAAATTATTAAGAAAATGTTAAAGAAACAGTTTTCTTCAGTATGTTTCTTATATAAAAGATTTTGTTTAATATTTGTTAAGTTAAACTGTTTTTAAATAAAGACAAAAAACGCTTTATATTTGATTTTAAAGTTGGAAAATTAATAGATCTAAAACTTGTGCTAAAAATTGGTCTAGCCTTACTAATGGTTTTATCAAAATGCCATAATTTGTTATGTTTTTAATCATCTATTTACTTTAAGGTAAAAAATTCATATATTGTTGTTTATTTTTTCATAAAAAATACTTTAGTAGTACTAAGTATTATTTTCAACAGACTCAGGCTACTTAAAATTGCAATTCACATTACACAAGTAAACAGAAAACTAACTCTGGAGCTATGAGTTTTTGAGTTAAAACGCAAGTTAAAAAAAGGCATTTAAATTTTTTAGAAATTTCCGGAGAGACTCGGGCCAGCCAAAAGTTGGCCAGCCGGGTTCATTGAGCCACCAAAAAAGCCCGGCCAGAACCTAAGCAGCCGAAACGAAACGCATTAAAAGTGCAACAGTTTTTGAGCAAAGTTATTCCCGTTTGACCGCTGGCCATTCGCTGAAACGCAAAATAACTAAAAAAAGAACCCAAAAAAAAAATATGCAAAAACTAAAAAAAGGCAAACGAAAATAGGAGCTTTTTGTGGTAGCCGCTCCTCTCGGCAGCTGGAAAGTAATCACAGCAATGGGTTTTGTGTTATTTCCATTTGCTCTCAGTTTTTGAGCCGGACTCCGTCTCTGCTTGTTTTGTTTTTATGTTTTCTTTTTTTTTGTTTTTGGTACTCCAGGCGGTTTTTAAAAATTAACACATAACAACATAGAGGCGAGAGCAATCACTGCACTCACTAGCTGCCAGCACTTCCGCTCCGAGAGAGCTGCAGCAGCCAAACATTTGAAAACTTTTCACATTTACATCAAGCGTTTGCTGTTAGAGCGTTTTATTAAATTATTACGCGAACACACACACTGGGAGAGAGGGGGGACGAGAGTGGAGTGAAGAGTGGAAAATTCATAGACCGAAAGTTGGGGGCTTTATGAGCTGCTGCTCCTAGTTTGGCCTGTTGGGTCGCATAAATTTCCGTTTCCGGAGACTGCAAATGAGCCACAAGCGGCCGCAGTCACCCAGTTTGGGGTCAGTCGGTACTCCGGACGGAGAGGGCGCAGCAGGAGTAGGAAGGAGCAGTGGCTCCAGTAGCTCTACTAAATTTGTGGCCCTTTCGCGGCACGCATTACACGCAGAAAAACATGTACTTCAAATATGTTTAACATAAATTTAGGTTTAAATTCCATTATAGAAATTATTAATTTTTTTTATTTTTCATAAAGAAATGAGGAGTCTAGCCCATATAAATACACTTTCCAAGCCATACAAATACTTATAAATTTATTTAGACACTTTAGTTTTTTGATAAATAATAAGAAATCAAGCCTAAATATATTAAATATAAAATAAACACTTCCAAACTTTAATTTTCTCTGCAAATTAAATGAGACAAAATATACCTTGACTCTAAGAAATATTTCCCATTAATTTTTAAGAACTAGAAATTCCTTTCTGTTTTCCACTTAATTTTCTAATAAATTTAAAAACAACTTGTCATAATTTTAAGCCGAAAATAAACCTTTTTTGCTTTTCCAACTGTAGGCTTGCCACTAAATTTGTGGCCCTTTCGCGCCACGCATTACAATGTGAAGCCAAAAGGGAGAAGGTCTGGCCAGCAGGAGGCCGGCAGAGGGACCAAGCAGGACATCAGTCAAGCCGCCGAGCTTAATTAATTATGTCGTCTTTCAGTTTAAAGGCGTTTAAGATGCCCATGGCGAGAGGAAAAGCGGAAAAGCGGGCGGTGGCGGCGGCAAAGGGATTGAAAAATGCGGCTGCCGCATGCCGACAATGAAAAACGCGACCGCAGCAGCAAACAGCAACAATGCAGCTGACTAACTGCCGCCAAGTGACCCAAATTATTCACGACGACGAGGACGAGGACGAGGAGAACGATGACGATGACGAGAAGCCAGCTGATGAGGAGGAGCTGAGTGGGGTCTACCGACGAACGTTGTGGAGTCCACTCTTCAGGGTCTCCATAGGCAGCCGGCATGAATTATTTTATTCTTTCCCCCTTTCTTTTTTTTTTTTTGCTACTTTCACTGCGGCGCGCATTTTCCTGACAGCAGCAAAAAGCAGTCAAAAGGGCGTGCCACATTGTGACGAAAAGTGTTAAGGACCCGCGTTCCGGTTATCTTTTTCGCCAGAAGTTCACCAAAAGAGTCACCAGCAGAAAATGTAAAAAGATGTAAAAGGTTGTCTTATACCTTTAAAAGTAATTTATTTATCGAAAAGGATTTTTAAATTATTATTTTAGTTATTGCTTAAAACTAAATTGTTTGCCAAATAACACAATGCTAAAAAATTATAAATTTATATTTTATTTTCCCCTGACTTTAATTTCCCTAATTTACTCGTTGTTTATAATTTTACCTTGAAAATTCGTACATAAAGTTCGTTATTTGTATATACTCAGAATTCATATTAAAATAAATCATTTAACACTATATTTATGTATTATACTTTCACAATTCTTTTTCCAATTTTAGTTATATTTTTTCCAAGTCATTTTTATGTGGTAATATTTTAAGACCATTTTTTACTCAACCCAATTCAATACAAATAAACAAATCAACAACTTATTTTACGGAAAAATAGCCACAATTTATGAAATATTTATCACAAAAAATGATTATATTCAATAAATAAATCTATATAAATGTATTTTAACAACCAATAGCACAAATATAATTTATACACCATAAAAATTCTTCTACAAAATTATATACAAATGCCTTTCCACAAGCAATGTTGTTAAATTGATCCCTTAAGGTGGGGCTAAAGGTGAGGAAAATGAAAATGATGCCTTTGTCAATCAGCAATTTGGTTGGCTGGCAATCTTTGGGAAATCAGTTTTCGGCGGTTCACGCCGCCATGGAAATCGTTTAGCATTAATAAAACGCAAATAAAAACTCTGTCAAAAGCGCGCGCCAGGATCTGTGAATGGTGCACAAAGCGGCGTATACTTGATACGGGCTTAGCTGTGTGTGTGTGTGTGCTGAGTGTGGGTGTACGACTTAACGTGGGCGAGTGTAGTATGCATGTGTGTGTGGGCTGAGAGCGGCACGCAAAGCATTTTTGATTAGGCGACGCTCTGAAGCGCGCTACGTTTTTTGACTTTGGCACACGGCGTATACGCAATGTGAACTTTTGCCACCTCCCCCCTGCCCAGCACCGAGCCCGGCTTGGCTTGGCTTATTTAAGCGCTGCCATCAATCCTTTGACTAACCTCTCGTCCTCTCTCTTCATCTCCCTTCCCCTGTAACCACCCCCTGCCTCCTGCCAGCTTTCTTTTACGCGCTTTGACATTTTAAAAGCATTTTTATGTAGGAGCCTTGTATGTATGTATGTATGAGTGACTTTTTGCGGTTTGCATTTGTGCCGGTATGAAAATGTATGTTTGCTTTGAATAGCCTGCATTTTCCCCCCGCCTCTTCATCCTTTTTCCCGCCTCCACTTTCCTTTACCTTGCCATATTTTACTATTTATTTTTTTACAGCTGTTGGCTGAGAGTACAAAAATTATTTTTCCTCCTTATTGATGGTATTTGGCCTTTTTAATCATTTGCAGTTATTTAAACCATTTAATGGCTATTATTTGTATGTTAATTATGTGGGGAGGTGGGGGAGGTGGAACTCCCCCAAAAACCACCAACAATGAGGCGTTTATTAACAACTAATTGCCGCTGGCAATGCGTAGAAAAAGTCTGTCATTCCAGGTCAACGTGGCACCATGTTTTTTTTTCCTCCTTTTTCATTTGTTTTGCAGTTACTGTTATTTAATTTAATGAAAATTGATGATAATTGTTTGCTAAATTAATTGAATATTGTTCATTTTGTGTGGTTTTGCGCATAGAAATTGCCGCAGGGAGAAGAATTTCGAATGAAGCAGCAAAAACATTGATATCATCGGCAGCAACAATTACGATTAATATTAACAGCTCGGCGGTAAATGGGGCCGGATTGGCATCAAGGTTTATTAGTTGGCCAATTGGTTGTGTGGTTTGGGGTAAATGCCTTCTGATTTATCATCTTTAATAAAATTTTAAAAAAAACTGCAGATTGTTTCGGTTTTAAATATGGGAAAGAAAACGGAAACCCAATTTCTCAGATAGCAAACGTGGCTTTCTTCAATCCAATTAGGAGCCCAATAACTTTAATTGCTAAAAGTAACCTCCGATAGTGCTTCAAAGAAGCTTGGTTCGCTTTTCCACTTTTCACACTTCAAATTCCGAAAAAATCTTTTTAAATAATATTAAAATTAAATTTTCATATACTTTCCCATTTTAAATCGAACTTTTCTCGCTGACAGCCCTGCTAAAAATCAGGATATTACCTATTAAACTAAAGTTAACTAACTAGAAAAGTTAATCTTAAGATATTCCTTTCTGTGCAGCATCTCTATCCGAAACTATCTGCCATCTGTTCATTCATCGGAGTGTAAACATCTTTCCATGCATCCTGCACCTTCTCCTTTTAGCCAAGTTTTTCTTGCGGCAGTTGTTCCACCTTTGCCTGCCATTCTCTATCTCTTTCACCTCATCAGCTTCGCACAGATTCCATTTCGTTTGCATTTTCCTAAGGTTGAACCACGCCCCCCCCTCTGGCCAGAACCACCTCCACATCCACCACCAACGCCCACGTGGCAGCTGGGAAAGCGCATGCCATTTATTAAGAGGCAACTATCAGTTTCGCCATGGCAAACGGCGACCGTGTAAAATACTTTTCGAAACTTTTCCTAAGCTAACGGGACAGGAGGAGCACACGGAGGGGTGGGTGAAGGAAAACCCCCGTACCGGAAAAGTGGAGGGGTCAGTTGCGTCTTGCGCTCAACTTTCGCTTGCATGCACTTTGCTCACTTTCCACTTTTCGCTCGCTCCGCCGTTTGACGGTCAAAAGTCAACTCGAAGTCGAGTTCACTTCAAGTTGAATTTGTTTGCCGGGCCAAGTGGGGCCAACTATGGGGATCGCAATGGGTGCTCACCTATATATATAAACCACTATAATATATATATATATATATATATATAGGGAGACTATGGCCAGAGTGATTCATTACTTTGATTCTTTGACTTCCATTCACTTAGTTTTCCTAGTTGCGTGCCATTTTCGCTTTTTAACCCTCAGGCGTCGTCACACTCTCTCTCTCATTTTCTGCCATTTTTTAAGTTTTTTTAAATTGTCCCTGAGACAAATAATGACTCCATTTTTTAGGTATTTTTATGCACATTTTGTTGCTGAGCAAAATATGTTTTAATAAAAGTTTACCAACCACTGAAACCACTGGAAAACTCTTGCCGGCGGCAAGGAATGTCACATAACCACCCGCCCGGGGTTGCTGGCTAAAAGTTTTGCCAGTTTTGCCAGTCTAATAATATTAAGCGTATAGCATAAATATTTAAATTTCATTGTCACTCGCTTTCAACGGACGGGGAAGGGGGTGCTATGATGGCGCCCCGCATTTTTATGCAAATACTCGGTAGCCAAAATTTATACGCCTTTGTCACGCCAAAAAAGCAGAGGAACTAAAGCTAAAGCCAAAGATACACATGATTCGGTGGCGGTGGAGTTTTGGCAACATGCGGTGGCCCACGGCAAGACATAATGGCCATCAACTCTGTCCAGTCGGAAATATTACCAGTAGTAATAATATTTGATACCCTTGGGAGGTTATATTTTGGGGGGTATTTTGGATTGGTAATGAGCTTTAAAATCGAAATTTTGACTATTAAATGGAAGCATATTTAAAAAAATAAGTCTTTGTCAAGAATATTATTTTTTATAGTATTTATTTTTATATGTATTCTTTATTTAGGGCCGAGTTTTAATTTCTTGTATACTATTCATAATATGGAAAGATAATTCCTTAAAGAGTCTCAAAAAATATTCTTTTAAAGTCACCAACCTTTTAAGGTTTAAATAAACCTCCAGCCAGCAATGACCTTGTCTCCTTTTATTTAAAAATACCCAGAAAACCCCTACAGGTAATTTCGGGTAATATCTTTTTTAAGTCTCTTCTCAAACCCCCAAAAAAGGGTATTCAACCGCAGGACTGCCACCGCCTTTAGTTTAACTTTTTGGTGTGGTGGGCATAAAACAAAGGCCTTCTTTGCTGCCAGGCAGTTGACTCAACTTGAATTGAGTTGAGAGCGTTGGTCGACGGTGGCCAATGGGTGGCGGCCAAATGAAAACATCAAATGGCTTGTTTGCCTTCTGCCAGGTCTGCCAGGTGGGTCGTGTCGTCGAAATCGCTGTCGTTGTCGTAGTCTGGCTGATAACTTGGCAACTTCCATGAGCTGAAATTATGCCGCCAGACGCTGAGGACGGAGGACGACGACCGCCAAATGACGGTCGGGACAAACAAATTCAATGCACATAGAGAATATAATGTGAATATCCAAGAAAAGTTAAATATTTTATGTTTTATAAATACTATTTAGCTTTTCTTTAAATACTTTCGTAAACTTAACTGTTTATTAAACAATTTCTTACTCAATTTCGATTGAAAAAATTGCAAATAAAAGAAAAATATGAAAAATCGAATAACTATTCATTTTAATTTTAAAATTTGTTATAAGGATTCCACCCCCATATTTATTTTTTCAAGTGTAACAACCGCTGGCACAGACAGGACGCAAACAAGGACAATTGCCGAACGTGAGCGTCGCGACATGCCAAAATCGAAAGTAGGCAACATCAACATCAATAGTGGGCGGTGGGGCCACGCCCACACACACCCACACTAATACACCCACCCGGCCATACACCCGCAGTGGAAATGGCGGCAAAAAGAAATGAACTGAAATAAATTGTACGTTTCCTGAGCAATTTCCATGGCCTGGCCGCCGTCCTGCAGGATCGTGGACCCCCGAACCCTGGTCCTTTCCATGTTTTTCGCCACTGCTGCTGCTGGCAGGGCATTAAATAAAACGTCAGCCAGCTCCAACAATGCTAAAAGTGCCGGCAATCAAATAAATTCAAACGTGACCAAAAATATCCACATATTCGTATTATCCTCATGGACGTGGACGAGGACGTGGTATGGATGCGAACTCGGTGTACTCTGTGGACTCTCTGGACTCACCGACTATGGTTGCATTGTGCAGATTTGCGTCGCGCCATAAATTTCCGAGAATGTCCACCATTGACCAGCTTAGGCCACATCATCAACAACAATCGAGGCAGCGTCTAGACCGTCCAACAATAATTCCACAGACTAGGTAATCATAATGGAAATATTGCTGCCAAAAACTGTTACACTGAATCACAGCTGGAATCGCTGGCTAAGTGTGGCCACAAAATGTCTGAGGGAGCTAAGCAAACTTTGGCGTAATCGATGAGTTACAATGTTTGGCCTCGGACACAGAAAGAAAATGGAAGTCTTGAAGTGAAATCAAAATAAATTGAATTACAGGGGATACCAAAAAATATTAATTTATCGATATAAGTTCCAATTCAAATCTTTAACATATATTTATAAATATATTTAATTTGTGTTTAATATTAAATATGCAAGGCTAATAATTCCCTTTGTGCAAAATAGTCACTCACAAAGTTGCACAAGTATATTCTAACTTTTTGTGTTCAAAAAACCTCAACTTTTTCCATACCTGAATTACCATTAAGATTACTTCACTTTCACAGATAATCTCCCAGTTGCAACCACACAAAAAACTTGCATCAATTTGAGCACCTCTACAAATGGAATTCATTCTACATTTTGCGGCCCTTCAAGTGCTTTATTATTTAAATCTGAAAATGTAATTAACCATCAATATGCGATTGACAAAATATATATTTGCATTTTTTCCACTTTACCCGATAAACTTGATTGGGGATTTTTTTGTGTCAGAGGGTGGAATATATGTTTTTTATCCACGGAAAGCAGAACAAAGCGATTGACATTAAATAAAGAACAAAAAAGGAAAAACCCCACAAGTGAAAACAATGCAACAAAAAGAATATTAAAAAAAAACTGGAACCATGACACATTTAATACATGTGTGTATATGCATAGGCAAATGGCTTTATTAACACGGCCAACAGATATTGATATTGTTCCCCGAAATATGCAACCCAAGTTGGTTGCAAAAAGGTAAAAAGCAAACACACCGCCACTGTGGCTACGTGACGTGCAGCTGAATCCGTGCATTTTAATTGAATAAAATAATATTTGTCCTGCTAATGGCTCCATTGCACCCCGTCTAAGGCAGCAGGGCGCTCCTCTCCCTGCCAACAATTACCGCGCTTTTTAGTGACGAGAATACTTCAAATCTGATTCCGTCGTGCCGGCATTCACTCCGCGCGGCTTTATCCCTTACAATAACAACAACATAGTTGCCGGGTTCCAGCCAGAACACAGCCAGGACACGGCCAGGACATTGTCCGGACAGGAGCTGCAACCGCAGGGTCCGCAGGGTGAGCGAACCGAACCGAACGGAAAACCGTCAACCGAAAACCAAAACCGGACCCCGGCTGCGGTCCCGCTTCCAGTTTCTCCCTTCACCCTCCCGGCGACCCTGCTGTCCTGATAAAACGGATTAAGCGCTAAAAGCAAGGATTTAATCTCTATAAATGTCATTCCACTTGGCACAAGAAGAAGACACGCCCGGAGTTGCAGGCCGAGGCTGAAGGTCTCCTACAGGGGAAGAATAATTCTTATATGTTTTATTTTAAATTAGTTTACTTTCAATATAATTTTCATTTAAACAATTTTAATTCAAAATAAAAAAAATTGGGATTGTGACTAGTGTAATAAAAAATGTGATTAAAAAATTTCTTTAAATGTTTTTTAGGGTTGAGAGTTGAGTTGGAAGTTTAATTAAAAAAATTCCTATAAATTTGGGAAATGCTTTTAAATCCCTTCAAACGGTACTTCAAACCTAAAATAGTTCAGATATTAATATATTTCTTAGATTGTAAAGTACTAAAAATTAAACATAACCCAAGCAAAGTATTAACTTTCTCCCTGTGTATTCATTAGTAACCAAGAGTATGGAAATTAGGGAGGATGGCGACCCTGATGGTGTGGTGTTGCAGCTCTGTGCGGTGGGTGGCAGGTGCCTCGACTCTCAGCAAATTATATTTTGTATCTATGATAAAAATCATTTAATGACAAGACGCGCGCCCGTCTACACAATTAAGCCATTTAATTTAAATGAGATTAATCATAATTACTAGACACGAACCGAAGGCCACGCAAAGTGTGGGCTGGGGCACCCTTGGGCTTTCCTTGGATGTTTTGAATCGCTCTCTCTCTAGGTGGGGCTGCTGCTGCTATTAAGTGGCTTCGGCCATAGAAGAGTCTCGGTTTTTATGACAGTTTAGCCTTGGCTGCGGTCAGAGGGCTCCCTGACTGGGCTGACTGACGATGTTGATGACACTGATTGACAGCAGCTGCTGCCTGTGGCTTTCACGTGTGTAAGCCAGACCCTCGGCACCTTTGCCTCGAGAGAGTGCAACGAGAGTTAATTTAAACACAAGCCGCAGCAAATTAACCTAATGCCAGTCGCGGCTCTTGGCGTTTTGCATTAAAATCAAGTGGCTGCCGCTTCAAGTGGCAAGCCTAGAAAAGAGTTAAACCCTTCGACCGAGTGTGTGTGTGTATAAAAACTACCAATTGAAAAATCCCAGCCACACTCTGTGCCTCCGGCTCCTTGCTACTGCTCCTTGGTGCAATGCAATTTATGAAAAATAATTTAAATATCAAAAGGCTTTCGTTTTAATTACGCGCAAGACAAAAGCCAAAAGGAGAAGTCAGAACCAAAAAGGAAACGTCAGTGTCGGTGGTAGTGCGGGACCCCAGTTCTACTTCCAATATTTTGCTTCTTAAAACACTGAGAGAAATATATATTTAAGAGATATATTAAGAACTATTCAAAAGGAACTTGTTCAGAATTATATACAGATTTAAAAGCAATTAAATTAGCAATTATTTTTATACTAGGATACTTTTATAATGCCAAAGTTTACCTAAAAGTGCTTTCAAAACTCCCTTTTCTTTAAAATGTATTTTTGTTTAATTATAATTAATCTTTCTTTATTTTCCCCCAGTGCAGCTTGGTGCTCCAACGCTGCTGCTTTAATTCCGGGCGACGACGCCATTTCCATGCCCGCTGCGTTTAAATAATTAATTAAGATTGATGCAGACTCATTTGTCTTGCTGCGCCAAGGACGATCCTACCAGGATACCGCCTCCTCCAGGATCTCCCTCCCCCTCATTGCTACTTCCCTGGTTTCCCTGTTTTTCCCGCTTTCTCCTGTTTCCCATTCACTTTGCATTTTGCTTTTCAATTTATTTTGTTGATGTTGCTGCCAGCCGTCGTTCCTGTTGCTGCGTTGCCGCGTTTTATATCGAAAGATTTTGCATTAGTTTGCATTAAAATTTCACTTTGTTGTTTGCCGCCTTTAAAATGGCCCAAAAACCGTGGCACCGAGTGCTCGGCAACGCTGGCTTTTACATAAATTTTCCCAGGCCCCTCTGCTCCTGCCCAGACAAAGTTGCATTCGCTGTAATTACATTGTAATGCTCGATCCGGCCCATTGCCCCGCCATATACTCCTTCTCGTACTCTCTCGTCCTGGCATTTCGCTTAGTAAGCACGCATCGGAGTCGCTTGCCAAATAGGCGGATTACAATGCAGAAATGAGTTTATAAACAAGCCCCCAGACCGCACAGATAAAAAATAATTGCAATTGCCGGGGCGGACGGCGAAGCTCAATCGGATTGGAGGATTACCCACTAGGCCATAAATCTTGGTAGCCTTTTTAAGCGGTTCGCAGTGTGGTCTCCTTCTTAAATATAAATGAAAAACAAGCTTGAATTGTGGCTATTTCTTGTTCTTTAAAATTTTTAAAAATAGTGCAGAGTTGTAGAAAGAAAATTATTTAATTAAAAGTCGAAAAGGTGATAATAACTAATCAGGAGTGCTTAAACCCTTAGAAAGGCATCCAAAATATTGATACAATTAAATTGGCATCTTAAAAAATGCCAACGCACACTGTAGCAAATTTAATTTAACCTTCATTAATTGCTGAAATAATTTAATTAATATTTAATTTGACCCATTATAAAATACGTTTTCAAGTATACATATTGAAAGTAATACCAATACGAGTACTAATATTTTCTCCATCATTTTGTATTTATATTGACAAATTTAATATTGTTTCTTTACACATTAATTTCTCTGTGTGTACTTGGTTATATGTCCCTTTGTTTTATGTGCCAGATGCAATTATATTATTCCTATTTGAAAATGTAAATTTGGTTTGTGGGTGTGTATGGTTTTTTTTTTTGTTAATGACGCAATACGGGCTAACTTCTTGATTTTTACCATGCATTTATTTATTTAAATAATCCCATTTGTTTGGGCATTGCGCCATCATGGCACCGGCTGGTGGCGTATCAAAATTTAAATTTAAATAATAATTAGTGGCGCGAAAATCGCTTTCGATGAATCGAAGCCGGAGCGAGCAAATTGGCAAATAAAAACATCAAATTAAAAAACAAAAGCCTCTTTGTTGTTGTTGTTGTTGCAGCATCTCTGCCGCTACTGTTGCTAATGAAAACGAAATTAATTAATTTAAAACAACAATTGGAAGGTCTGGCCGGGCCATTACATGTGGGAGAATGGGGCCAAAAAGGGCAGTCAGCCAGGGCGTATACGTAATTTCACTAGCACCCACTGCGAAAACCTGACTTCCATGCAGATATGTATATATATAGATATATATATATATATGTAGTATCCGCTCTGTGTGTGCAGGGGTATATTGCTAGCGATTGAAAACGCCCACACTTTGACTGGGCTGTCATGCATATGTAATTATTTCATAGCAAGCAAAACGATTCGCACGGCAAATGTTTGGGCCGTGCAAACAAGCTTTGAGAGAGAGGACGCCACTCGGGGGCGGGCCGCCCTCTTTTCCAGGATCTGCCACGCCCCCCAGTTTCGGTCGCTGGCATATTAAAAAAAAAGAAATAAAAAAAGGGACAAGTGGAAGTAAATCCGTACACCGAAAGGAGACCTCTTTGGTTTGTATTTAATCCACAGAAACTATTTATACATATATATTTTTTTTTTAATTGTAAATTAATCTTTTTTAAAAATATTTTATAGTTTACTCTTTTAATTTTAATCGAACTATTTCTGAACAAAATCTTAATTATTGTTATTTACTTTTTTATTTAAATAAATTTATCATTTGAAAATAACCATGAGCTAAGCCTTTCTTGTATTAATTTGTATTAATACCAAACACAATATATTTCCCTAAAATAATATTTACAACTAAACTTAATCAATTATAAAATCTATAAAAAATATTACATTAACCCTCTTAATTTTTAAACATTCTTTTTCAGTGCCTCAAAAGTTGGGCAAACAGCATTGAGCAGGCAAAAATTGTTGCATATTTTTTCGGGCACAAGCAACGCAGAACCTGAACCCCACGACCCAAAGAACCAAAAGCAAAAGCAGTGCCATTGCCAACGCTGGCATCGCTGGCAGGTAAAAGACCAAAAGCACCAAAAGACCACGTACTTAGCCTGATTTACACGTTGCCAGGCCGTTGCCGTGGAGGAGCAGCCGGCGAATTTGCATCACAAATGTGTCTTTTTCAGGTTGCTTGACTTTGCATAACCCCTTTTTGCCGGGCTCACACCAATTGGGACATGGGTGGCGTTTTTGGAGGGGAAAGAGATGACTCAAAGTAATAGAGCAGCGGCAGGAGGCGGGATGACTTCATTTCATATTTTTCTCGGGCATCATTTGCGTGCGATTTGCATTACAAAGAGATAGAGTCATGGTACTCTTTTTCAACCTTTTCCAGCCTGCATAAAATATCTAATGTCGCCGAGTCCTTCACCCACTCATCTCGAGTCGACTAATTAACAAACATTTCTAATCTTTGCCCAAGGGCCTAAGTTAGTTAAGTGCTTTTTGAGTAACTCTGACAGCCTAATTTCGATATGGCAAGAGAAATAAAATCTCTTTCGTTTTTGTCTTGTAATATTTTCAATTTTGGAAATTTGGCATTTTGGTTCCTGAGATTCTATGATTCGATTCGGTTATGTTTGGTTCGGTTTGCATTGGTTTGTTGTTTACTAAATTTGTTTGCAATTTGTAAAATCAATTGAAACTACAAGCCAGGCCGGATGGCAGAACATTCATCAATGCAGTAACCAGGACCCACATGAAAGGCATACACAAAAGGATATCCAGAGGGAGGATGGAAATGGGAGGGCTTGAGGGAGAAAAATGCGGGAGAAACAAAAAGGCTCTCGACTTGAAAGTGATTTATGGGAATGCATATTGATATTGCCAAATTGCAATCAAACTCGAATGAATATTCCGAATTACAAAACCCTAAAAATGTGTCAAACAGAACTTACCTCAAATATTGTGTGTGTGTGTTTGTGTCTTGTGGAACTTTTCGAAATCTGCAATGAAAATTAAGGTAATGAAAACTTTAGTAAACAATTTGTGTAGGCAGTTAAAATATATCTAAATGTAGTGTTATTGATAGTACTCTTATTTATGGATCATAAAAAAATATATATTTCCCTCGAAATCTATCTAAAAATATAGAAACAAAAAAGAAGCAATCGATACTTGAACATATTATCGAAACCATCAATTGAATTATTCAACAAACTAAGCTAAGTCGATGTTTGGATGCTTCCCTAACATTTGCTTTGTCAGCTTGTCCGCAATGTCCTTTCTTTGTATTTGCATTTTCCGTGTTTTCCTATTTGTTTAACGCTCAGACACTGCCACATACTCACACACCCACACACACATTTCATTTGTTTAGACGGTGTCCAATGGTCTATGAAAATTTTCCAACATGGCCGTCGCGCGCGCTGAATGTTGGCCAAAATGCCGGAATCGGGGGCCATCGAATATATAATGGTGTCATCGTCAATGGAAAATGTTGGTAAAGGGGAAAAGTGGGGGCGGGGGCAACAAAAACAGCGACCACTACACACTTGCAAGTGGATCAATAAGTGAGCTTATCGTCTGTTTTACACAAATACTTTTGTCCACTGGACATTGCAAATTTGACGGCATTTAACGAACAAGCCCCAGCCTCCCTGCTCTTCCCTCAACCCCTTTTATATTTTTTGCTCGTATTTTGTACGACTCTGTTTGACATTTAATTCCAATTGCTTTTACCTGCAAATTGACGTTTCAAGCTACATATATGTATGTATAAAATGGTAACATATATACATATATTTGGCTGGGCAGCATTCCCGAAATCAATTTACTCGAATAAGTGACATTATAAATGAGCCGAGAAGGATAAGTTTCGAGTGGAATTTGCCAACGGTTTCGATTTATGGAACTCGCATGTAGCAATTGCCTTCATGTCATTTCAATTTCCCAGAGTGTCTGCATCTCTTTTTCTTGCCACTGATAGTTATAAAAAATAGAGCACACTTGCTACATGCCCGGCATATGTATATTTTGCATTTGATGTATTACCTTTTTAATTGCCATAAAGCATTTTCATGTTGCTAAAAGCCTGTCCAGCTCGGTCTCTCTCTCTAGCTTGATATCTATCTCTTTCGTTGTACCTGCAAGAGTGTACACCTGTCCATGGGCTTATGCATTGTGAACATGCGAACTAATAGTAGCTGCAGAGCAACTTGTAACTTGGATTGCTGATTTGCTGTAATTAAAACCTTCTCCGGAGGGGTTTTAATTGCGATGTCTGGACTCTCATGCTTTACGGCCTATGTTTTTTATTATTATTATTATTTCTGCTAGCCAATGACTTGATTAAATTCATTAACATTAGTAGCTAGGCCATAATCATATTAACTAATATTGATTGACTGTTGTGACATGGACTATTGACTCATCAGTGTGTCTAGCGGCTTTTTTTACACAGAAAGAATAAGTCAAAAAGGTGTAATTTTTGTTAAACTCAGGATAATATTATGACGAATTATATAAGATTATTATTTCACTACATTTTTAAATACAAATCGTGTCGCCACACAGTAATGAGGCTACCAGAACTTCGTAATAAAAGCCACATTTATTATTCGACTTTTTAGAAATTTGTAATAAATATCTAAATATTTCTAGTTGCTAAAAACAATTGTTAAACTCATTATTTTCCTACAAAAAGTATTTTTTATAAACAAACATAATATAAAGTATTCAAAATGTAATATTAAATATGTTTTCAGTGCATTTCAAAGCATGTAATTTGCTCTAACAATAAGTACGAATGTTTACAAGCTATAAAACTACCCATACAATACCCCCAACCGTCCAACTCATAATGATATATAGACCGCAAATGCTGTACACATTTACAGGACGAACCAAGCGTGCCACTGGCACACACACAAAAGCTTTAATTGTTATTTTAATGATAAAAATGGAGACAAATTACAATTTCCCCCCCGAAAAAAGGCGAATAATTGTGGGCGGAGTGGAGCGGTGCCAGCGGCCATAACAATGCCAGTAACAGCAGCAACAGCGACAGCCACCAGCCATAAAAACTAATAACAAACAATAGCAACAGTTCATTACCGCCGTCTGACTGCGTTACACATTAGGCCCCATTTGGAGAGGCTCCCAGGATATGGCACCCCATGCCACTCCACTCTCGTCCTGGCACATATCCTGCGCCCATGTTGTATACCTACAAATCGACTCATTCGGCAGATTTATCTGTTTGCATTAGCGGCAAAGGAAATCGATAAAGCACCGCTGGGGATTAATGAGCACACAACATAAAGGGATAAGTGGGACAGGCAGTTAAAGGATTCTAGGAGAATTTTATATATTAAATTTTATATTATTAAAGTTTACAAAAGTCAAGAAATTTGAAGGAAAAATTTATAAAAATATATATAAAATATTCTTTAATCTCTCCAATAAAGCTTTCCAGTTCAACAACTTCATAAATTCTTAAATTTATGTCTGTTATGTCTTTGTAAATTTGCCAGAAAGCCCCCCTGAAAAGGCCAAAAGGAAAATGAAGCTTGGGCGTGGCCTTCGCTTGCATGTCAAATGTTCATTTGACAAAATCAAAATAGAATAATTTAAGTTTTAATTGGCAAGGAGCTGAAAGTTCACGTTCTTGTTATATGTAAATATGGCAAAATGCCTTCTTGTCCTCCTTCGCCTGTTTCCCCTCTTCCAAAAATAGAACTCCAGACTTGGTTTTAAGATCCAGTCTAGGCCCTTTGATCCCACCACTTTAAAACTAGTTCTCGGCCTTTTCTAGTTCTCTCCAACGAATCGCTGGCCATAAATTCCTTGGCCCAAATGGGAACCAGTGAACATTCCCTGCCCCCTCCCTGCCACTTACGAATTCATTTCAGTGCCGCACTTTATCACCAAAAACCGGGAATGTGGGTCGGGTTTTACCCTCAAAGAAAGAAAAAAAAAACAAAAAATTGAATAAAAATGCAGTCGGCGTGTGCTACTACCCAGCTACTACGTGTATTTCAAGTGCATATTTTGTTTGATAAATTGTTTGCCACGTTCCGAGTCGAAACAAAAAGGAGGCAAACGTTGGGGATATCCCAGGAATGGTCGCCCGGGGAGACACAAATATGGCAGCGGCCCGGCAAAAGTGTATAAACGTGCGGGCTTCAAGGGATCCCAGGGAGATCCAGGGATCCGAAGGGGATCCCAAAGATCCCATTCCCAGCAAGACCATTTGCTTAGCTATCCCTGTGGCGGTAAACAACCTGGCGACGACGACGACGAAATATGAAAGTGTTAAATGGCCCAGGGAGTGGAGCAGGAGCAGCAGCAGAAGAAGCAGGTCCTGGAACAGGAGCAGTTGGAGTCATGTGGGGCTGACTAGCATTTTAGCCCTTAGCCTGCCGACTGTTACCACCGCATTTTTTTTGCCAATGCCACTGCCAGGGATTCCTTGGGAGCAGCCACTGTGAAAAATCAGGCCCTTTAAGGGTTTTGTAAAAAGAAGAATATGTATAAACTTAAGCTGAACATTATAAAAAATGTAATAAATATTCCCTCAAGAATGATACATCCTTTTCTTCCTTTCTTTTAATATTTTCCTTCAAATTTCCATATTAAAAAATCAGTTTTTATGAATTTTTCTCAGTGTCCAAAGCCTGGGAGCAGTGAGCTCATATCTTTGACTCGTGTCTATGATATTTTGTTGACAGAATTAGGTCATTGCCTGCGAGCAGCGCCCACAAGCTTTGGCCAAAGATTAACATGCAAAGCAGTCTTGGGGGCAGCCAAACGTGGAAGGTAAAAAGCCACCAGAAAAGCGAACTTCAGCTCAGTTCACCTAGCAACAGCGTAGGGAAATTCTCCATCTATTTAAAGCCAAAAAAATTACAATTTTTATCCCAATGCTCTGATGTCGAAACAAAATCTCTGTGAATCCATGAATTTTAATTGCAAACTTTTAGAGCCACACTTGACGCCAAAAGAGAAACCCTCGAAATTAGCCAGAAACCGCATGGCCACAATTATATGGGCCAGCCAAATATTTGGAGTGTCATCCGTTTTGGCTAACATCTGTGCAGAGGGCGCGGCGCAGTTGTAAAAATATTGTGGCAATAGTGTGTGTTGTCAATTTGAGCTTGGGGTTTTTTGCTAACAACCAACCAACCAACCAACCAAACCAACCCACCAGGCAACACACACACAACTAGCATATAGCCAACTGCATATCAAAATATTTGCGGAATTCTGTGACAGCTGTCCATGGCTGGTCGGGAGACCCAAAACTTCCTGGGCATCTGCTCCACGGCGTCTGGTTGTGACACTCGCGTTGCAGAAATGGGTCAGCTGGCGGGAGAAGGTAATGGTACTCCTCTGGCAACTGGCTGAGGTCTCTCCTTTTAATGAGACGCATTTCATAATCAGCGCCTGTGCATGGCCCCTGCAATTGACGCCGTCATCCGGCTCGCATTTCCGTGTTTGCCATAAATTCGCATCCCAAGCGTTGCCACTTGAAGGCAACTAGAGATGTCCCACAGTCTGCACTGGCAGAAAAAGTGGGAATAAAAATTCTATAGGGTCAGGGTCATAACTAAATATCTATGACATTTCAGACAATACGAAGACTGAAAAAACTAAATTTTATTTACATTTTTGATATATTAAATTGCTGAATATTGTGACTTGAAAATCTTGTATTAAAGCAAAGAAACTTCTATTGAAAAATATATTTTTTAAAGGTCTTTGGTGTAATATTTTTAAGATTTAAGCTGTTTAGTTTCTGGATAATAAGATAAATTGCTATATTTTCATGGTTACATCATATTAACCCTCCATTTCTCTCCCTGTAAGTGTCGTTGTTACCACTAAAGCTCATGTGAGCAGTGTGCCGGCGCGATGACAGCAAGGCGTAGCCCAGCTCATATTAGTAATGTGTTGGCCTGGATCCCCAGGATCCCCATGATTTCCCCGGCTGCCGTTCCCTTTGGCTTCCCTTGGCTTCTCTGGGAGTTGCATTTCAACTATGTATGTTATGTTATGCTATATCTATGTACATATATGCATGAAAAAATGACTTTAAAAAATCAGCAAAATGCGGGACCAGGCCTGGACTGGGCCAGACGACGACGACGACTGTTGACTTCATTTGTTACGATTGCTTTGACAATGTTGCTGCGTCATTTGATGCCCATTTGCTGTGCTCGCTTGAACACAGCAACATCACGCATACGCAACGTTGGTCGATAGGTATTGGTTGAGGGTTTTTGGTTTTGCAAATTCTCTCGGTGTGCGTGTTGTGTGTGCTTTGGCTCAAGTGGATTGCGGATTTTGCATTTTCCGAGCTGAGATTTGATTTTTCAACTGGGATAACAAACAAAGGACTTGTGGGTAAGCAAATGAGTATTGTAATTGAACCAGCCACAGGGAATGAGAGTAACCAGGAGGAGATACTGTAAAAGAATTAAGATGTTTGGAAGGATAATTTTAGTTGTTGATAATTTTCTGTAAAAGTTAAATTAAAATAGTAAAACTTTGAAACCCTAAATAGTACAAAATTTCAATGATACTTTAACCCCTTTAATTATAACTAGTTTCCCTTCCATCTCATTACACAAATTTCTGTTTAATTTTTACGGCCAACGCCCACAAATCGATGATGCCAATCAACGGGCGCACAAAACCATCACAAAAGAAGGCACAAAGGGAGAGACAACAACAAAAAAAATCAAGGATTTCGGGCCCTGTAATTTGGCTAAATTGAATATTACGCATACGCCCCGTTAACCAATCAAACGACACTTAAAACCCAACAAAATGGGCTCAACAAAGAGCAACAGCACCAAAGGGCGGGGCGGAGCGCGGCGTTAAACAGCGCCTAATCAGACACACTCATACAAACACACTCAGCCACACACACAAGACAAACACACACAAAGCCAGAACGAAGGCAGGAGTGGCGTAGCCTAGGGGGGGGTCCCTGGGTCTGAAAGCGGCACAAAAGCATCGACGATGCCGCTCACCGTTTACCAAAGGCATTCGAAGGCGCTGCGTATGTCCAACATACCTGGGGCACATTATCCACTCTATTAACGCGATTAGTTACACAAATACAAGGGCACAAAAGCCACACTCGCACTCACACCGACACTTGGGGGCCAAATGGGGGAGAGAGACACGCATGGCCGGAAGTGGGAAGCAGGAAGTAGGAAGCGGGAAATGGCGAAAGGAAACAAAACATCGCCATTGCCCAATGCCCCTTCGGGCCCCCGGCCGGGATAACCGGTTGTCCGCCTCGAGGGCGAACTTACTTAGCAAATAAACATTGATTAATTTGTTGACAATCCGCACTCAGACACACACGTATTTGCTAGGGTGTTTGTTGCACTTGAAGAAAATTGCTTAAGAAAATTAAGATATTTATTTGAAAAAGGAAAATCGTTGAGAATAAAATTTTAAATACATTTTTAAAGAGATACTTTTTAAGCCTAAGCTAAATAATATCTCAAAAATTTCACAACTTAACTTTCCAATTATAAAATACATTTCCCCTTTCCCAACTATCTAATCATTTTCCACAGTGTTTGTATTTGTGTAAAGGAATTGAACGCTTGTCTCTTCGGCCATTGAGTAATGGGTGTGCGCCGTCCAACGCATACCAAATGAAAGCCCCAGGAATTGGATCAGACCTCAATAAACTTCAATAAATGTTAAAAGGTTATGTATGCGTCTACACCCATACTCACACACACACCCATCGAAACTCCAAGGGATCTGACTTAATGGATGTGCCGCATCGAGGCACATAAATCTTGGGACAACGAGACGGCCAACTTTCGGTTCTTTTGCTGACAGGTGTCACCCGGTGCGGGATTATGCTGATCAACAGTTTGCCTCCTTGACAATTATGGCTCGATTGGTCAACTGGTTGCGGCTCCATCTGATTTGTGGCAAGGATTAATCCAACAAGGACCACTCTGACATTTATCATCGGTCGCTGACCGTTGCCCGTTGCGTGCGGGTTGTCCCTCATTTGTTGGCACGCAGAAGAAAAGCATAAACCATGTCCCTTTTCACGTTTGAGTTGTTTTCTAATAAAGTATTTGGACGTATATAAAAAGGATACTAAATCATAAGGCATAAGAGTATTCAATTTTAGTCTGAAGAGATTTGAAAACTATTATTCAAGGGGGTAAATATTGACAAAGATTTATGGAAATGAGAAATATTTGCAGCATAAGAAGTGATTTAATTTGTTTAACTTATCAAAAATCTTAATGGATTTTAAATCAATTTAAATGCTAACCTAAAGCAATAAAATATAACAAATGACATTGAAATAGAAAATAAATTATTTTTAGATATCTATCAAAGTGTTTTTAAATTCTTAATTAGTTTAAGAAATAAACTCTGATCTTCCTACGTACATTTTTCTTCCAAGTACTAATTAAAAGATCGAATTTAGTTAATCAAAGAAGCAGAAACAATTAAAGCAACTTGATGACCAGTTAACTGGCATTGATCTACTGGCCATATCTTGAGCGGAACGTAGTTAATTTGTTAATGGCATTGCTTAGTGCACTTCATGTTTGAAACCCAAGACAGCGAAGAGCAGCAATGGCTTTTCCGATGCCTTTATGGACAATTGCTGGCACCGCAAACCTCATTCAAAAGCAATTTAAATGCTCATTACGGCTTTAAGCAGCAGCGGAAATTAATTGAATTGCCGTTTTTCAACCGCACAGCACACACACACACACATATATATACTCGCAGGACCATTTCCTTTACACTTACACACTCACACTCGCAAATGCGAAGGCATTCAAGCCAAGCCGCAGCCGCAACCGATACGACACTTGAACAAATACACAGACACAGCACCCGGGTGGTGTGCAGAAGGGAATTGTAAAGGGGGAGGGAGGGTTATATAGGAGGTTAACAACAATCACATCGATTACTCTGCTTATTTCATTAAGCAAAACTTTTCTGTGCAATGCAAATTAAGGGAAAAGAACAATACTAAACAAAGATAAAGCCGTGGCCCAGACAAAGGCAGAGACAAAAGCAAATATAAAGCCTTGGCTAAAAGCGCAGCGAGGCGCAGATACACCAACAGCAACAACTAAAACAAAAACAATCAACTTTTACTCACACTCGAACTATTCACGAATTGATCCGCTTAGCGTTGATTGCTTGAATTTCATTTAAAGGAAATAAAAATAACAGAAAACAGTGGAAAAAAGAAAGTTAAGCGATGAACTTAAATCACTTTTTAAGGAGTCTAAAAGTAAGGAAGAATTTAGACTGCTTTAAAATATATCTTTCTTTATTTCGCTCAAGAAAAGTGCAATTAATATTATTATTAATAATTTATTTCCCTCCTTAAATTAATCTTTATCTTAAACCTTTAATTTCCCCAAGTGCATTGGGGGGATTTGCACGGTTGTTCGTCGGTTTCGTTTGATGTGTCCATCGGCATTAACCCATTGAAGCCCGACACCAAAATCGAAGCCATCACCTTGGGTTTCATTGAATGCTCTTCAGCCAAGTAAATGTTTGTCGGCGGTTTAATGTTAACTGCAATTGGAGTTGAGTTTGCCTGCTCAGCTCTGGCCCTCCTTCCAACCACAAAGCCACTCAATTATTGGGTTCGATTTTGCCATTTGCTTTGAATCAGCACAGTTCCCCCTCCCCGTACCGTACCCCGTCCCTCTATCCCGAAGGCAACCAGGTGCCGGTCTTAATTTATGTACACAAACTGGCACAAACGTCGAACGACATCTGCGATAAATTTAAATACTCATATCCTGTCAGAGTGAAAGGGAGCAGACGATAAGAGCTCCAACCAAGCCATGGAGTCCTCCTTCATCTCATGGAGGAGCCGGTGCTTCTGCCTGGGGCTGCCAATGCACGCAGAATATTTATTAGGAAGGTATTAGGGGTCCTGATTTCATTTTTAATGACTTAAAAGAAACTAAATTCAGTCATTTTATTCAATAAATTAATTCATTTAAGTGGAGATATTTTATTATTAAATTTAAATAGAAAGATAAATTTATTATGAATGTTTTATACATAAATAAGCTTAATTATATTTTTAAAAATTACTTTTCGCAATGAAAATAAATTATACTTATTATATAAATCCAGAAAATTTAAAATATTAAATTAAATTAACTATAAAATACTTTTAGAAACAATTATAAATGTTTTCAAGTTTAGTTTTTAGTTTCTCCTAAATGGTTAATTAATTCTTAATCAAAAAATATAAAACACTTTCTAAATTCTTAACATTTTCCAAAGTGTTTTCCCATCTCGTGGACTGACTAAAGATGCAAACGCCTCCATCGTCTGGCTGGCTGGCTCAAAGTGGAAATTACTTTGGGAAAACCACTCGAAACGCTGCGCTGCACTGCGTTTATTTAATGGCCTTGCAAAGCTCCCTCCATCCACTGGGTTTTGGCCTGGTCAACTGGCAGTTTCCTTTCTCTCCCTCCCTCACTCTCTCTGTGTCTCTTGCTCGCGTTGCCAAAAATCTTTCTGGGCGTTGGGTAAATATTTGAGCGCCCAGGTTTATTTGGCCGCCTTTGATAACCAATTAAAAGCAGCATCACAGTCGGCTGCCCCTGCTGCACCCTTTGACACTTTTCCAACACACCCCTTCGGCCAAGAGTGCAGATGGAGGGAGGTTCTGAGATTTATGGCGCAAGCCGTGACACTAAACAGCTTCCGCCATTAAACACGAACACGAGCCCCATATATGGATATCTTGTTGGATATGGAAACAGCAGAGGTTAAAAAATTATAGTTCCAAGTTTTAATTATTTCTTTTAATTATTTTAAATGGAGGGGAAAATATACGGGAAATATATTGCAACATGAAAATATTAAAACGCTTTTTATTATCGTTTTCAGCCTTAAAAAATTTAAAAAATAATTAAAAAAAATGTATGTTATAAAAATGAAAATATTTCAACCAATAAAAATCATTTTAAATTCATTTTTTATCTTTATATTTCTTAACTTTTTATTTATATAAATGCTATAAATCTGTGTTTGACTGTTATATATATCTGCTTGGATATATGCGCTATGCTCTTGGCCATAAAACAGCGCGTTGTTGTTATTGCCTTTTGGTTGCTCGCTTGGCGACATACTAAACTCAACTTAAATATAAATTATGAGCATCTTAAAAAGCCACCAGTATCTTCCCCTCTCTTCCTCTCTGTAGCTCTTGGTGTTTATGCCACATTTCTGAGGCAGCTGAGCGCCTTTTTGGCTAGCAACCAACGAGACAACGATCCAAACCTGACTCCCGTTTGGCTTCAGCTCTTAAATGCTTCTCCTTATTTCTCTCAGGGTCTCTGTGCATAAACACACAATTAAAAATAATATTTTCAACGCGGTGGCAATTAATTAGGCGTCGCACACACACACACAGGGATGCAAAAAAGGAGACTCTGCACATGTGGCGCTTTAGAGGGAAACCACAGAAAAAGCCAAAAAGGGGGGGCGTGTCCCGAACCCCCCGCCGATTATCATGGCCACTTTTTTACTCCAACTTGGTCGGGCTGAGAAGATATATACATATATATGTTTATGTATATGTATACGCTAAATAAATGGATGCTATTAGCTGCGGTTATAGCGGGCTCCCTGATAATGGAAATGGATGCCAGCGTGGATAAAAAATTAAGGGGAGTAGAAGAGGTCACAGGAAAGTTATGAGACAACTTAAAAAGCCTAGAAATCAAAAGTTATTTGTATTTAAGAACACCGTTCAAGGATTCTGGCTACTATTTTATATTTTCTAGTCCCTTTTCCATATTTAATTAAATTATTTATACCACTTTCCGTTTATTTAAACTTATATTTTATCATCTGCTTTCTTGTAACTTCCAAATTCCTACACAAACCCAAATCCAAAGCTCAACAATTGATCACCGAGAGAAGAAAGGCAGGGAATACGAAGGACATAACCGCCAGAAGAAAAGGAAACCGCAAACAAAGCTCGTAAGTCGTGTGAAGCAGTCATGTCTGGGCGAAGCTTTTCTGGTTTTCTGTTGGTTTTCCATGCTTTTTTTTTGTTATTTATTTCGCCATGTGCAGCAAGGAACTAGCCCAAGTCTCTGCACCTTCAACATTTGCTATTTATTTCTATTTTGTACTGAAACACAGAGAGAAATTCTAGTAGAAAGGGTAGCCTAAAGAAACTATTAAAATTATATCCAAATTTGATAAAAAAAAAACAATAAACAACAAATTTGAAAAATCCTTGCAATACTTTTATTTTGAATACTTAACTGAAGAGATATACAGGATGTATTCGACAGAAATTTCTCTTGATGCACCTCAAAAAATTTGAAAGCGCGAAAGTCGAGCAAGGAAGCTTGCGAGTAAATCTCGTATGGTTCCTGCCCGACTTTCCTGTATTCCTGCCGCCTGACGCCGTGTGTGGGCGGGAGTGCTTAGCTCTGATATATCACTTACTGCTGTTACTTCCTGCTCGCAATGTCCTTGTTGTTTCCACGGCGGCAGCGGCCTTGTTGCTTTTGGCAATGCTCACATTAAAAGTTCATTGCTTGCGCATAAAGTACATCAAATGCTTTGCGTACTAAATAACCGCAGTTTGAGTTTTGTCGCTTGTCGTTGCAGCCATTAAATTCATACACCCAGAGACACACAAACACACACACAGAGCCATTTTAGTAGGGTCCTGGGTATATTTGTATATTATGCAAATCCAAGTTTTGTTTTGGTCGAGCGCTCGTAAAAACTTTTTGGTGTCCGCACGTTTGTCCGCTCGGCTTGATAGTGATTCCCACCAACATTCCCATTCGCATTCCCATTCCATTACGTTACCATTATTGTTGCTATTTTTCGTGCCGACGGAGCCAGATCGAATTTAGCATTTTCCGGAGGGGGTAACGAAAAACATTAGCGCATAAATAATGACATCTACGGGCATTTAAATTGTCTGTCATTGGTGAAAACTGAACCAAGAGTATGGAAATGGCTTACTTTGCCATTTCTATTCAATGCAAACTGTGGAAAACTGTATAATCAGGAATGTTTTTGGGGAAATTTCTATATTTATAGCATAGAATTGAGTGTTGATGTCTTTATTTGTTTATTTGGTAGAATTTAACAATACATTTCTGGATGGATATATACAACTGTGTGTATTGAAGCCATAAAAATTGAGTTTAGCTAATTAGCTAATTATAAACATAATTTTCTTAAATAAATGTTTTAATAAATATTATTTTTTTCCCTATGGATATTTTGATTAAATATACAGTTTAAGCAAAGAAACAAAGCCTTGATTTGCTTCTACAATTTCCCTTAAATATCTCTTAACAATTTTTTGTCAGAAAACTAAGCCAAAGTGTATATTTACACCTTTATAGCCACCTCAATTTCCACCTTAATTACCACCTCTATAACTTGAATAGCCTTCCCCAAACACGATTTACGAATTTACCCATATATTGCCCTACTTGCACATTAGTTTTGTTTTTTTTTTTTCAACGCAGAGCTCTTTCCTTAATTGCTTTATGGCTAACCGTAAATTGTTTTAGGGCCCTCCGCTCAAATCGGTTGCCCCCCTTCCCCTTCGTACAATTAGCCAACTTCATTATGCCGACTGCTACTAATTGCAATAACAAAACACAAGTCTACGCAAATGTGTATGCCATAAATGATAACCGAAGCGGGGCAGCCACAACAGCAACAACGAGGACAGTAACCGAAAATTGCCGCCAAAAAGGTTGGTTGGATACGGGATGGTGCCAGGAGCGATGGGAATCCTCCCTAGCCACATCCTTCCCAAGCCTCGTACCCCCGTGCAAATTGGGCAAAGCCGCTTATAAAGGTAAACGCAGGGCAACACACTTTCTGGCCCAGAAAGTAGCACACAAAGTGGCGTAGAATAAAAAAAAAGAGTGTAAAATCCACCAAAAAAGCTTCACTCTCCAAACCAAAAAAAAAGGATATACAAGGCACCCAACAAGTTGTGAAAAAGTGGCACACAAAATATATATATTTATACTATAAACGGGAAACCGAAAAAGAGTTGGGTCAGGGGCTTTATGCCTGGAGGAGCTACTACTATGTTCATAGCCTTATTTCAATTATGACGATGATGACAATATTAAAATGCCCCAAAACTTTTCTAACCAGACAGGGCTGCTAATTAAAAGGCCCAAAAGCTAGGCTATATCTAGGAGCGTATAAGCCAAAAGTCCAAAGTCACCATGGAGCAGGGTGCAGGGAGCATGGGCGTCTGCCTGCCGTGTTGTTGATAACCCAAACAGGTCCTTGAGCACACAAATCACATAAATTCCAATTGAGTGCATATTCAACGAGTAAATGTGGAAAATACAAAATTTTCTGTGCAGTCAGACGTCGTTGACTGGGCTTCGTCCCCACCCAGACATGGGCACACAGTGCGTATGATTAATTTGCTTAATTTTCTATATGTGTGTGCTTGCGCGAAGACGAATACCCATTTAAACGCCTCTCCACACACATACACAAAAAAAGGGAAGGAAGGATAAAATCAGGGAACAAGTTTCAGCAAATTCATTAATTAAACAAATTAAGCTAATGGCTGCGGCTTGACGGCAGCCAAGCAAAAAGTGTTGCCGTTGCCACGGAAAAACTCTTCAAGGAAGAGAAGCATCAGCCAAGCATGATTCAACAGTAACAGGAAAATCTCTTTGGAAAACTGAAAAATTTAAATGGAAAAAAAGAAATACTCAAAGAAAGTCATGAGGCAATATTTATTTGCACTGGCTGCAGGGCAAGAGCCGAAAGATCCATTAAAAATATGAATAAATTGGTAGGAAAATAAATTGAACATGGCTGCTGTTTATTGACAGGCAACACCAAGCCTAATTTCACTTTGCAATTTCCAAAAAAGAAGCCAGTTTATTAAGACAAACTGAAGAATTTATTTTATAAAATGTGGCACTCCTTGGGCTAAGGATATTTTTCATGAGATATGTACATATTTGGCTTAAGGCCAACCTAAAGGATATATGTTCATATAAAGTGACAAGAAAAGATTTAAAGACGAATATAAAAGATGAGACATTTTTACAAGTTTAATTTGAGCTCTTGAATGTTTGATTTTTTAAATTTCAAAATATATTTCAGTCTTAAAACATATTCCAAAAATTTTCTTGTAATTCCCCACTTAATTTTGGTAAATAAAAAACATAAAATATAAAAATGTTTACCAGCCTTATCGCGTTCTTTTGAAGTGCTCTCCATTAACAGGAGCCTTTTGAAAAGTTTTCGGCGTCACTGGCAGCAAATCACCCCGTATTAAATGTTGACTATTGAGCCTTCTGTTCCGGATCCCCCGGAGCCTCTTGCTGCAGAGTGTATCCTTTTGTCTTTAAATGCCATTTAACTTCAAGTGCCTGATGCCGGCTCAAACTTTTGCCAGTCAAATTTGTGAAATTAATGCGATTTTACCCCCGGTACCCACTTCGTTACCCGGCTTCCGAACATTGTCCCAGTGGCAGTTGTCGTCTATTGAGTGCGGTGTTGCGGTTGCCCCCAAAGTTGCTTAAAGTTTTTGCAGGGAGAGAAGAGGAAAAGGAAAGGAAGCTATTCCAGCCTTCTCAGCTCATCCAGCTCCCGGACAAACTTATGTCATGCATGCATAAATATATTTATAGTTACGAGCAGAAAAATGTGCCAAGAGCGCGCCCCGGAAGGAGGCGAAGCGCTTTTCCAACTGCGTGCCAAAGATTTATTGTGGTGATTTATTTGCCAGCCCCCCTCTCAGCACCAGAGCGTCTTGAAGCTCCTCCTTCCCAGCTCTTACCTCTCATCTCTCAGCTCGAAGCTTATTTATTTATTCATTTTCTAATTTATTGATGTTTGTCTGACCCAAAGCGCTCTGACCCCCCTAAAACAGCTCCTCCGTCTCCTGGCCAGCAGCTGTTGTGCTGATTAGCCCAGGACCTCATTGAGTGCCGGGCACTTAAGCGAACGGAAATTCCACAACATCTAATTCCTACCAATTTAAATCTGAACATATTTCCAGATTCCTGTACTCATTCATGGGAAAGTTAACTCAAAACTTGTGAATTATTTAGTTTAAGCCTTGAGCACTTCTTTGACTTACTTTCTCAGATTTTGATGAGTGGATTTTAATATTTTTGATATATGTATTTGTTATAACAAATCGAATGGAGAATTATCTAAGCTTTAGTTGTAGATTGTTTTGGATATTTGATCATCAAATAGATACTTTTTCCTCTTATAAAATCGGTTCAAGTCCTCCGAGGGGCAAACGTTTTATGAATTTCATATAGGCCAAATTTCATTGATTTTAAACTCTCTTAATTGCTTTAGCACAGTTTTCATAAAGAAAACTATTATTTCAAATGCATATTCAAGGAAATTAAAGAATTTTACAATTTATACTAATACTAACTTATATATTTCCTAACTAACATTTTATTCTCTATTTTCCTAGCAGCAAAATCATCAGCAGCACATCCAGAAATTTCCATTTTCCGCAGACCCAGAACTCACCTGAAGCGGAGTGGGTGGAAAACCGGAGAATAACATGGATTTTTGATATACTCCCGCCTTGCTCCATTGCTCCATTTGGCTGGGGCTTTGTTTGGAGCAGAGACTGTGTGCCGCGTTTCGTTTATTTGCCTCCACTTGCCTCTACTGTGTGGTATTTTTTATGCATTTGCATAAATGCGAAATGTATTTCTATGCTCTCTCTGCTGACTCCATTCCCAGGATGGGTATAGACTGCTTTTATTGCACGTTTCCCTTTTTGGCCATTACCGCACACAGTTGCATTTTAATGAGCGCCAGTCAGCCATCCAGCCAGCCAGCGAGCGCACGTGTGCAGACTTCTTTCAATCACTGTCTGCCTCGGCCCTCAGAGTCGGCGTTTGGTTGTTTGTTTGTTTGTTTGTCTTGCCAGCGATTTGTTTGTAGACGAACGTCTAGCCCCCCCGCCGCCTGGCATCATTATAATGCGGCTGCAACTTGAGCTGCACCGACGCCTTGCCCTGGTCCTGTCACTTAATTAAAAGGTTGGAAAATCAACACAAGCAGCTGAAAAATAAAAAAAAAATTAGAAAAAATATACGACTCACAAGAGGCGAGTTCAGACTAAAGCGGAGTCCTTCGAGTGGTTTGGGCAGTGGCTAAGGCAAGGATTCTTACAAGGGGGTTGGCTCTTAGAAAGGGGTTTTCATGGAGTTTAATGAAAAGGCGTTGAGGTTTATCTGTAGCTATTTGAAGATATTTTTAGATAGTCTTAAATGTTTTTAAAATAAGGTAAATTATAAAAAATTTGAAGGAATTTCTTGGCTAATATTTTATAAACAAACTATATTATCTACAGAAATATATACATATAAGGGAAAATAGTTCGTTAAATCTTTTTTAAAAATACTCAACAAATTTAATAATGATATTTAATTAGATCTCTCCAAAATCTCCTAAATCTAAACCCCATTTTGTTTTTTCTTCCTTATATTAATTATCATTTTATCTTCTCCATAACAAATTTTATCTCTGCTCCAAAGGAACCCCTTTTCTGTGAGCCCCTGGCCTTTACCAGGGTCTGGGTTCGAGGGGTCGCTGATTTTATCGCGCTCGCCTTTGGCTGATTGTGCCAATTATGCAGCGAAATGCGCCGCTGCGCTCCGAATCTAAATCCGAAGCCGAATCGCCCTCAAGTGGTTTATGCACTTTCAAATCATAATAATAAATCCGAGGGGCGGCACCAACAATGGAAAGGCCGGGCTGAAAGCTGAGAGCCAAGAGCCGAGCAAGTGCCATTTGGGTTTCTGCCTGGATGGGAATCATTTAAATTTATTGTGAGCTGCATTTCACGCCCCTGCACTCTCTTAATCAGCCGGCGTCGTTTTGGGCATTATCCGTGGCCCATTTTCCGTTGCCACTTGGCCAGAAAAGTTTTCCAAACGGGAATATTGAATTTTCTTCTCTCTTTTTCATTATTATTATTATTATTATTATTACTTTTAAGCTTACCCGTAATAGCAAACTTTTGGCTAGGAGAACCTGCAATGAGGTAGAAATGGTGAATTTTAGTTTGCACCAGTTTAAAGTTTAATAAAGTAATAGAACAAACAATTTATATTGAGTGCATATCCCCCCCCACTTAATCCTAGCCACTCGGAGGTAATTTTCACATTTGGTATTTACTTTATTTATACATAATTATTTAACCATAACTCATTTGACCAGCGTGCAGTCAACAATAATTCATTGCCCTAATCAGAGCTCAGCGAAATGCTATTTTAATTTCACTGCAATTTGCAATGCAGATTTAGCGTTTCGTTTTTTGTTTTCTTTTTTTTCCATTACGAAAATTTGAAGCCCATATAAACCATACATAATATATATATTTATGCATGAATATAGCTTCATATGGCGTTGGCTGTCATAAATGATGTGATTGATTGATGATGTCATTTAAAGCGGCTCACGAAATGAAACAGCAGGAACGAGTCTCTGGCCTGGCCTGGCCGGGCAGGGGGCTAACGTGCAAACGTGTAAATAAATAAATAAATCAAATAAAAAATTATTGAATCAACAACGTAAAATAATTAAATCAACATGAATGATTTAACGCTCCAAATGTGTTGAAACAAAACTCATCTGACACATATCCCCGCCCCTGCTTTTCCCCGCCACAAAGCATCCAATCACCCACGAAACACACCTGTGCGGATTGGCGTGAGCCGTGGCACCTTTTTGCGTTGACAACTGCTGACAGGACGAACAGAAACAACATATAAAAAGGGCCCAGGCACAGCGACAGCTACAAACGTGTCTATAAAGTGCCATACTATATAAATATATATATAAAATATTTATAAAAAATGCAGAGGAAACTCAACTAAAGTTAGGGTAAAGCCTGAGAGCTCTGAGAGGGGTTTATTGGTTAAACGAATTAGGGTTTTGCTTTAGGTTTTATTATAGAAATAAATTCCCCAACAATTTAAATTAATTAGTGCTCAATTATGAAAGGTTAAACAATTTATTTAATATTAAAAGAACACACAAATAATTCCTGCAAAGGAATTTATAATATATTTATTAATACATTCACTGCAATTAGAAAGAATTTTAAAATGATCCCCTAATTATTTAGCTTGAGTGCTCACTAAAAATCCAATTAAAGGCTTTACCTTAAATAAATGTATACAAATCCTTAATACTATTTTAATTCAACAATAAAATGAACACTAAAAAATATCCTCTTATCCAAGATTAACCAAACCCCTTTAAAAAAAACCTAAACGAAGTATTAAAAGTCCTGAAATAATCCACAAATTGTTCTATTTTTATATATGCGTTAACAATGGTTGCCTTAATTAACCGATTTAAGCCTGGTTAAATAATGCTTTTATTAAAAAGCAATACTTTCATTTCATCACACGCACACACTCTGAATACAAAAGATATATATTTTATTAAACATTTTTTCCCCATGATTTCTTTTCCTATTCAACAAAAATGTGAATTTTTCTAACCCACAAAAATCAGCTTTTGGTTTGGAAAACGAAAACCTAAAAAAATAAAATCGAACAGAGTGCAGCAATTGTTTCAGATCGTTTTATTTTCGAGCAGAATGTGAAGCTGCGGATATTTGAAAGCTTACAAAAATGCATTTAAAACGCGCAAGAGGACGGGTGCCGTGGGGCGGGGTGAGGTAATAAAATGCCATGACAAACGTTACGCATACGCCGCGTGGTCTGCGTTTCGGAAATACCCGCAAAATGGAATACAACGAATACAAAAAAAAGGCATGGGACATGAGCAACTTTAATCAATATTGAAGCAGTTTTTGAGGCCAATAAATCATTTCATAATCAATTTTGCCGCTGACATGTTTATGTGTGTGTGAGGGTGTGCGCGAGGGAAATGCAAAAAGGGAGCAAGACCAAAGGAAAAGAATACAAAAGAAGCAAGGACAAGCAGAAAAACTTTCGAGCCACCTTCTGCGTGTGTGTGATAAACAAGCCACTCTCGCACACACACACAGGCAAAGGCTGCACCGGCAAGCACAAAAAACAAGCCAAAGAAGCGCCAAAATAATCAACAGATGTTGCCGCCAAACAAAAACAACAACCCAGGTCAGGGGTCAAATGCGAACCCCCCACGTTCGGTGTGGGTGTATGTGTGCGTGTAAATGAAAAGCGGATGTTGAAAGTTCAACGCAACTGACATTGCCAAGCACAGGGCTGCATCAACAATGACAGGAGCAGCAGGCAGGAGCGGCAGCAGAAGCAACAGCAGCAGTGGCCAGCCCAAAAAAGTATCCTGCGACTGCGAACGGAAATTAAGTGTGACCTCTTCGCAGGGCAGCGAGAAAGAGAAGAGTAGAAAGGAGATATAGTGGCAAGGACATGGAGAAAAAGAGAGAGGGGAGAACAGATGTAAAGCCCAGAGTGAAGTCAAAATTGGTTTTGATAAAATATCCCAACTAAAAAATACCCAGAACTCAAATGAAAGCTGAAGAAAATATTTAAAATATTTTTAAAAAGTCATTAGGTCTTAAGAATCAATAAAACTAAATTTAAAATATTTTGTTGTATTTAATATAGATTTACAAAATACTTCAACAAATAATAAAATATTTAATGCTTATTTTTGATTTATATATAACTTATATTTCCGCTTATAAAATCATATACGTATTTTTCTTAATACAAAAAATATTAATTCAGGAAACATACTAGGTAAAGATGTAAATGTATTATTAAATTATAGTTTTTAATAATAATAAAATAATATTATTGGTTTGCTAAACTGTATTTTCTATATTTAACACAACAGAGATATCCTTTGTACCCCCCGAAACCCATAAAACCAGCATACCCAACTCGTACCTCTTGAAAAAAAAACCGCGACGCATATCAATGGCCAGTTGTAGGGACAGACGACAGACGCGGATGGACGGACGATGGCCAAGTGCTGCTCCGACACTCCATTTTCTGTTGCATCCTAGCCCGCGCCAGGATGCGTACATGCCAGGACCCAGGACTCAGGACCCCGTAACCCCTTCAGCTCCCAAAACCATCCGCATTCACCCTCGAGGAGGACTGCCCCTGCCCGCCCATTTGTGATTGTGTTTGCGTGTTGTGATGCGTTCAAAATTGTATTTGCCTAGAATTGTTCAATGGGCTAGGGCAGCGGGGAAGAGGGCGTGAAGCGGGTAAAAACCCATTCGCGGATGCAACTTCAATTGGGTTCCGCTTCTCCCGAATTTTTTTCCATTGCATTTGATGAGTACCTCCTACGTACGCCAGAGTTCATGGCCCCGAAATGGTTCTGTTATCAAACGATTTTGTTTGGCAAACAACCAACAAGCGGCTATTGAAGTGTGTGCACCCGCCGATATATCCTAGTATCCAGTATCTATATAGGAATTCACGTGTAATAAAACCGCTCCATTGAAGCCAATAACCACGCCTTCACATACAATAAGCTGGCCGCAGGGGCCAACGGGCGAAGCCAATTGAATTCGCAGGCAATCAAAAAATATTTCGAATTTAGCTACTTCCTGCAGGACGTTGTATAAGCCAGGGCTAAGCCAGACCTTTAAACTTGATGGATTGGCCACCTTCGTATCGAAATTATCTCATAGTCCCTGGCAAACAGGCAAAGGACACGCACACGTGTCCTAGGACTCCGCACTACACACCAAAGCAGTAGCAGCAACAACAACAAAGGTAAACTGAACTGGGGAAAAAATAAACTACGATAAAGTGCTATTACAAAGCGCAAAGTGCAATGATTAATCAGATTTATTTGTCAGTTTTATTTCGTGCTAAAAGTGTCAAAGAGAATATTTATAAAAGTTTATTAACACTAAGTACTTCGGCACACTCGCAGCTCCAGGAGCAAGCGAAGCACATTAGAACTGACCATAAAACACAAGCAAAACAGTTGCCAAGACCAACAAACAACAAGGACATCGAGGCGGCCAAGACGGACGGGCAAGTTGAATGCCCGCCAGCGATTCCCCCAGAAGCTCCATTGCTTCTCCGCCTCAAGTGCTACCAGAAACAATACCAACAACAACAGCAAAAACAACAACAACAAAAAAAAGAAATACCAAGAACACCAACACAACCCCAACAGCAACAAGGAGCAGCTGCTGTGCGTGGGCGAGTGAGGGGTTATTTGGGTGATTTGATACAGGGACAGAAATTTATAGTAAAAGAAGGAAAGAAATTGTAAAAAAAATTAATAAAGATTTGGAAAACTAAAGTAAGTATTCAAAAATAAACTTTAAAGTGTCCTATTCGTCCTTAGTAGTTAATATTTTTCTCAGATATTAAGTTTCACTCAATTAAAATGGCCTTAAATGCAGACCCTTCGAAATAAAATAAATTAATTAAGTAACTGCATAATCTGATATCAATTTACAATCATAGTACATTAAATACTACTATAAATAATTATTTATTTTATTAGTTTGTATGGAAACTATAGTTTTTAAGCCCCATTTTAATTAATAACTCACTAAATTTTCCTCTCTGCATTCAAAGAATAAGAACTGGCACAGTGCAAAGTGCACAGAAAGTACTTAGGATGTCTTTAAGTTCAACATAAAAAACATTGGCGCTTACAACTTGGCCCCCAACCATAAATCCGGCCAACACACACACACACCATACACAGTCACACAATCGCACTCGACATCTCCCGGCACCGACAACACATCTCGCACATATTAAGACGGATTTTGGCCAGAGGCGGCCATCTCAGCCAACTCAGCTGGCCTGACCAGCATATTTAGGCGGATATTTATGGCCCTGAGTTGCTGCTCATGGCAACACATGTATATATTATCTGTGGGATGTGTGTGTGTTTCCTAGCTGCAAAAGTTTCAATAGCCAAATGCCTATTGACGTCGAGAAAGGCAAGCAAGCGACCCCAAAGCGAACTCGACGGGAAATGAGATGCTGCTCTTGGGTTGGCTGTGGAAAAATACAAATAAAAGCTGCAAAAAATAGAGAGAAAAAATATATCCTTACTAACAAGTGGCAAATGCTTAACTAAGGATACACAACCATGCAAAAACCTAGGGACAGTGAGGCCAAGAGAGATGCAAGAGATTTTATAAAAATGTCATTAGAAATCTTTTTATGGGTTAGAACTTTAAAATTTATGAAATTTATAATGTTATTCAGAGAATTATGATTATAATAATTTTGAAAGGGTCTTAAGAATGAAAACGCCATCAAGCGGCCACAGTTTGGACTACACATTGTGGGCGAGAAGAAGGAAAGGGAAAGAGCTTAGAAAGAGCAAATCGATCCCGCACCTTTCCTCTTGCCCAAAAGCTGTAGTTCAAACTGTGGCCGCTTGATGGCGGTTTCCTTCTTACAGTTCTTAGGAAACAATATTATTATATATTTTATTTCCTACGATAACCTCTCTTTTTATTCATTGTTGCCCTCTTGAGCTCTTGACAGTCCAAAAGAAATTTTTGTGTTTCGATGGCTACCACAGAATGGCAAACATTGATATGAATCCCGCACTCGGGGGAAGCTGCTACTCCATTCCGGCTGCTGTCGGAATGCTGAGGCTCAGTGGTCATTGGGGAGCAAAAGCAGGATCAGGACTAACAGGAGCAGCAGTTGTCACATGCTGTTGCGGTCGGCCGTATGAGTAACTTAATAAATTTGACAACAATGCCGCACAAAGGCAAACACAAATGCAGCTAACGTCCAATCCCGACCAGAGCTATCACCAATTTGTGAAGCTCGTCGCTATTGTTGTGGAATGACCCCTGAACCCCCTTACATTGCCCCCTGCTCAACTTGTTGTTATTGTTCGTGTTTCGGGGGCGTCGTAGCCGTCGCGCGGTGCATTTTCAATTTGTTTTCGTGCTCTGCGGCGTGGCTTGTAAACAAAATCCGGCGGAAAATGCGAACAAGCGGCGCTTACGAGAAGTCAAGCGGCCCAAAAAGTGCAGAAGGAAATGCTATTTTGTCCGCTCACACCCGGGGAAAATCCAGGCACAAGTCCAGCCCCAACCCCCTCCTCCCGGCGGTATCGTTTGGTCAACGTTGACAAGCGTGTGTTAAAGTCAACACTCGTTGTAGTAGTGGAACCCCAAATATGTACAAATTGCCCACTGTTTGTTTGCTTGTCGGTTTTACTACTGGAGCTGGGCGTTAAAAACTGTTTTCAACTTCTTCTCGGAAATGAATTCCATTTGAAATGGCCACCCAGGGCATGTTTTTAATAAATATTCCAAAGCAGAGACCACAAAACGCACTTTGGCTTATTGAAATTGCAATTGCAATTGCAGTTTCAGTTCCACAAATCGCTTCCATAAATGTTTTTCGGCTGCAAAAGGAAAACCAAAAAGTAAATAGGAAACGCATTTACTGACGCTGCTTGACTGCAAATTGATATGCCAGTGGTCAGAGAATGCATTAGCCAGGATGTACTACCTTAGAAGCCCAATTAGCACGGAACCAGAGCACTATCCTTAAGCTCAAAAAACACATCCTCTCAGCCACCCCGGCAGAGTCCTCGACAGCGTCGCCTCATTAGCGGATCTCGTCAAACAATCCGCGGAGTGTGAGCCCTGTGGCGCTCAGTCATCTGTCATTCCGCATTTCACATTTACGAGATATTCCACCAGAAGATAACAAAAATGCCGGTTAAAAATATATACTTTTAATAAATATGTGTTTCCGATTTTTTAAGACCTTTAAGTAAAGTTTTATATGTAAAAATATTTATTTTAATCTTCAGTAATTCTGAAACCCTATCAACAGATCTAGTAAAACCTTTATCTTAATTTTTGTCTTTAAAAATAATTGCATAAATATATACAATTTATTATATCCTTTGAAAAGCGTATTTAATTAATATGAAATCCTAATGAAAAAAACTTCTTTATAAATGCCAACTCTATGTCCATTGAAAATATCTCTCTAATGGAAAATTCAGCATCGCTGTTGGCCAGCGAAAACAGCTTGAAAAAAAGAAAGCACACGTTCCTTTTTTCACCATATTTTTTTATAGTATTTGCCCAGTGCCTCCTCGGGTCTCAGTCTCACAAAAGCCACCTTACACATGCTATTAATGACAGAGCCACCTCGCTCTACACAGCCACTCTGTGTGTATAACTAAACATTTACATTTCATTAAAACTAAAAACAACACACAAAGCAGTAAGCACGACACGAAAAACGAAAACCGAAAGCGAAAAACGTAAAACGAATACGCAAACTAAGCAAATACATATGCAGGTGGAGAAGCTGAGACTGAGACTATAGTCGCATGTTAGCGGATGCACTGTTCAAAATTTAATATAAAAAAGGGATCAAGGAGCTTTCTATGAAATTTAAAAATTACCAATGAATTATATACTTTAGTTTTAAATAATATTTTTAAGTAGTTAAAGTCATTAGCAACGAGGGAATAAGAGAAAGAAATAATTTGTAGTGAAACATTCCAAAACATTTGCAAAATTTTTAAATAGCAGCTTCTTAAATTGAATGCAAAGATTATTGTAATATTTCAAAAATTAAATAAAGATGGAGATGAAATCTATTGAGATTATAAATTTTATTGCATATATCCTAGATTTATAATAAAGAAATCTACATTTTTCCCACAGTGAAGATATATATCCTATAGCCATAGTTTTGGGCAAGGTAATGCGGCACAAGTTGAGTGGGTGGCCAGGCGGTTGGATAGTTGGTGCTTCTTCACCTGTCCACCGCTCGCGATGAGTGCCACTCGAGGAGCTGCCGAGCTGAGCCAGCGAGCTCAGGGATATATGGCCAGGAATGAGGATGTACCTTAGCACCGGCTTCTGCATCTGCATCTGCATTTGTATCTCTGTATCCTTGTGTATCCTTGTATCTGTGGCACTGTTGCTTCGTATCGCTTCTTAAAACCCAGAAACACTGAGGGAGAGAGAGCGGGGCCGGGGGCTGGGACACATACACATACTTAACTCGACGTTTTTCACTCAACGAGCTTTTTACATAACAGGCAACAAAAGTGTACAAGTGCAACACCAACAACAATGGCCTGCATTCCACCTGCTTCCTCCACGCAAAAGTTGGCCCAACATCAGAATGGAATGTGGTTCATTTGGGGCATAGAGCCAAGCCAGGCCAGGCCAGGAGCAGCTCCTCCTCGGAGCGGCAGCGGCAGAGGCAGCAGTGTTCAGTAGCGAAATAAATAGTATATTTTACCCGAGTGCCACTCATGAAAATTGCAAAAAAACAACAAGTACAGGCCGGGTCGAGTCCCGTGTGTGGGTCTCGAGTCGCCGAGTGTATGGATACACTGGGAGAATTTCATTGGAATATGAAATGTATCCTTTTTTTTGAGAAGATTTTCTTGATTTCGAGTTTTACTAAAAATAAATAACAAATATCGTATTTAGCATTAAATTAGCATTATTATTATAAACGATTTTTTTTAATATTTCATTTAATTTGTGTCTCTTTTTCGATTATATTGATACAATCTCAGCACATATATCGAAGCAATGAAATGTCGATTTCTAAATGTATTCGAGTATCATATATCGATCCTGTATATATTAAGATATATTACAATTTTCGGCTATCCTTAGAACTAACTCTTATAAAAACCCCAAATTCCACTTATTCCTTATGAAATTAATACCCAAAAAAATGATCAAAAATATACACAAAATATTTTTCCAAGTGCACTTCCTGTGCCTACTGCTTGCCGAGTGCCAGTCAAATATGAATTGGTAGTTGGCTGGCCCCGGTCCCCCGTCGACTCGGCCTGGCCTGCTGCTCGGTCTGACTCTTGCAGCATAATAACAAGAAGTTATTGTGCCACTGTCTACATGCAACTGTGCAGCAGCAATGCAACACAAAGCCGTCCACTCCGTCGCTCCGCCCTTTTGACCCTTAACCCCGCCTGGGCCAAAAGGGGCCCACTCTTAACCCATTGTTTTCGGCCCAAACGCTGCTGCTGCAGCGCGCTGGTGCAGCAATTTCAGGGAATTCAGGTGGCCTCCAGTGAACGGGAAAACGGAGAAAAATGAAGCCTAATTACGGCTCATGTTTAGCCGCTCCTCCATTCAATTAAATGGAATGCACGTGCCCCAAACCCCAGAGAACCAGAATCCGAAACCCGACGGCTAACCCAGTGCAGCCCGAAAAGCCAACAGAAACGAAAAACAACAAGAACAACAACAAAAAAATGCAATAATCATGGCGCACAATGTATGTATGCTCAGGGAGCATTTCATAAATTTTCCGTACTGTACAGAGTCGAGAATATATATAAACGTGTGTGTATGTGTGCGGTTCTGATGCATTTGGGAGCCGCAGATTCTGCTGCTCTCGCAAATGTTTAATTAAAAATTAAAGCAGCTACTAAAACTAGCAATGTTTGCCAGCGCACTGTTTGCCTTTGAGCTGCAGCGGCGGGAAACAAAATGCAATTCGTTTTAGTTTTTGGGCAAAAGTCCCACTTTACTTACCCTTACCCTCACCCTTATCCTACCCCTTGTACTTTTGTTACTGCAGCAGTGAGTTATTAGAGTTACTATTTATTATTTGTGTCCATGTTAGCATTTGACATTTGATTTGGATTTGTTTTGGTTGATAAAACTTTAAAGGATTCTTTTGATGATCTTAACAAATTGGTAAATAAAAGGGTTTTAGCATTAAAAGTACGACATTTTTATAATAAAAATAAATATTATTCCCCTAATATTTCTTTAAAAGAAATATTTCTTTTTGTTATACAAATGTCTCTCCTTTAATGCAATATTTTCTAAACAATATTTAGAATAAATATATTCAACAAATCTGAGTTATTTAGTTCTGAAAATTCTAAATTCTAAATTATATGTTTGAGCTTGTAAAAATAAACAAACATAGATTTAAAAAAATCCTTATATATTTTTTAATTTAAAGGTACCCAGAAAATATTTGTCTCTTATAAAAATCGTCAAAGTTTTCACCCCACAAGCTCACCTAAAAAATACAATTAGCTTCTTTTCCGGAAAGGGTATGAAAATAAAAAGTGTCAAGGCCTCCGCGATGGCAGCCACTTAGCAGCCAATAAATTGTAATTCGACGCCCCAGACGACGACACATGCAGTGTCGCTCACTCCTTTTCGCTGTGAAAATGGAAAATTAATTTTCCAACGATTTCGTTTGTCGACGGCTTCGCTTCGACTTGGTACCGATTTTCCTTATTCCGTATTTTCTTGAAGCTGCCAGGCAAGAGTGTCGCTTTCCACTCTTTATATATTATATAGCTGGTAGTTTCATTTATTTTGTTTTATTCGCCGAGCAGAGCAGAGCGGATCGCATGCCACGCCCCCGCTGCCAGCATACAAGTGGCAAATAAATTCATTAGTGGCGCAAATTAGTCGCATGCAACGGAGCAGAGCGGGTCGGATTCCCAGGCTCCCGGTTTCCCAGTTCCCCTCTACCGAGACCAGGGGCCGAGAGTCAGGGCAAAAGGACACAAAAGTGCTTTCAATTTCAATTAAATTCGCCACTCGCCCGGGATCCTTCTGCGTCCTTGGTCCTTGGCCCTGCTGCCACTCCGGAAAGTGCAGCTGCAGCGTGCAACTTGCAGCTCGTGTGATTCTCTCACACTCTCTCATTGTACGCCTGCTGACTCAGGGGCACATTTAAAGCTCGTTTAAGCGTCCGTTCCGCTTCATCTCCTGGCCTTATCCGTATCCTGGCTGCCCTGATTAAGTAATCAAAGCATTTGTCAGCCACTTAATGTATCGTCAGCCACTTGGCCACCGCTGCGTATGCGTAACTTGGCTTCAAACAATACGAGAAAGGAGCGAACGAGCTGTGATTGCTCAAGGAAAATACAAGAAGAATTTAAGATTGGTTACTAATGGGATTAAAAGGTGACTTTTAAGTTTTTTTCTGGCATGTTGTTACTTAAAAATGTGGGTTAAATCAAATAATAGTAATGTCTACCTCTATTTTTTGGACAATCAATATTGATTTGTCAAGTTTTCAGCCAAAATAAATTATTAAATAAATTTCTTGAGTAAAGTTCATTATGAAATATATTTTGAAGGCCTAATTTATAAATCTTCACTCTTGAAAAATTAAAATTAATAGAAACCAAATTAGTTTTTATCAAAAAATATACCAATAATTAAGTCGGCAAAGCCCAATTTTTATTTTTCTATCTTAAATCATTTATGTTTTAGTTTAACTTAGTTCCTATCATATGGTAATTGGTACACTTAACTTGTTTTTACTAAGATATTTCTCATTTAATTGAACAACTTTCCTTTGAATAAAAAAAAATAGCCACTGTGTCGACAAAGTTGTTAGTCAATTGTTGAAAACAACTGCTCAGCAAATTGGCTCGAACGCGTGTGTGTTGGCCAACTCGAGAGGCCTGAAATGGTTTTGTTGGCAATCAGTGGCACCTAGCGACATGCGAGGGCGGCCAACAATCAACAGGGATGTTATAAACATGTGTCATCCCCTTCGGAGTGAAGAGGAAGCTCCTCCCCTCCCCTCCTCCCCCCTAAGAACCACTCCCTCTGCACACACGATCACACAGCCACTTCCGGCTCCGTGTTTCCGTGTGACCCCGAGCAAAACAAGCTAAAAACATCGCAAAATGTTTTATACATATATATATATATATACATATTTTGCGAAAAACCCGAAAATATGTTGCAGAAATATGTCGGTTGCGAGTCACGCATGCTTTCTGCTGTTAAATGTACTTTAAAAATCACTTAACGCGTTTAGCATTGATTTTTGTAGGCCAGGCCAGGCCAGGCCGTTTTATCTCCTTACGCCATATTTATTTTGCATATTTTCATCAGGGATTATGATGGCTGCACCCTAAGCATTTCCTTATTTTCCCCATTTCTCCCATTACCCATTTCCCCAGTTGCCCCCCATTTGCCATTGCCATTTCCCTCATACGACGACAAAAGGCGAGAGGTGCCTTTGAGCCAAAGTGAAACCATTAGAAAACTGATATTAAATTCAATTCAATTTGGCGGAATTTCTGTTGCTTTTTTTTTTTCATATGTATAGCAAAATGAAATTTCAAATTTTAATGAGCAATCAACAGAAAAGAAAAACCGGAAAATAATAAACGTAAATGGAACCCACGCAGGATACACCGGCGATGCGATGAAGCGCGTCGGCGGCGGAGAACACAGAAAAACAAAGCAAACAAAGCCCCAAATGCTTAAAGTAAATTCAAATTTAATTAGGATTTTTTTCATACCCCAAAAAGGACGAGGATGTGGACGGGGGGGCGGCACCACGCCCCAGTGGACTAAATGTAAATGAAAATTGACGCAAGGCAAGTTTATTAAAATGCGATTTGCATAAGCATGTGGAGGGAGCGAAGGTGAGAGAGCAATGAATGTATTTCAAGGGAAACAGGACACACTCACTGGAGTTTCGGAATGAAAAGTGGCAATGAAAATGTCACAAAAGTCAAACTGGCCGCATTAATTTTCTCCCATTTTTCCCCCGGTTCCCCTCCAAGCCTCCCTCTGCACACTGGCATTGGAAAACCCAATTAAAAGTGACCCAAAATGGAACTCGTACATCTCAACAGGTGACACTAATGGAGTCCATGCGCTGAGGTGACCAGGTGAGCAGTGAGTTGTTTAAATAATAAATAAAATTAGTAAATAAAATAGCAAACTGAAAGTATACAAAGTTTCTATTTAAATTAAGTTAAGATATTATTTATAAGCAGCAGAAAAGTTATTCAAGGCAATTCATAAAATTCTTTTTAATATTGCAATAAATCTCTTCTTAAAAGTTGTACAAACAATTGATATTTTTATTTTATATATTTTTCTTTAGTTTACTATAACTCTAGATTATTATTATAATTTTTAAATATTTATTACATTTTTTATAATCATTTCTTTCTACCTTTTTCATTAAATCATTACAGGGCATCTTTAAAAAAACCCTCAAACCAAAGTTTCCCTTTGCAAACTCTGCTTATTTTCGTTTCTTTTTAATTTCCTTGTTTTTTCCTTTGTTTTTGGGAATAAATTACTGAAGTTTTGCATCTTATTTTCTGCAAAAGTCCCAATGCCTTGACTTAAGCTCTCAACGAAGCCACCAGACAATAGAAATTTATTATTGCAGGAGAGCTCTAGGAATGCCAAGGAAATCAAGCTTGCCACAAAGCGAATCAACTCAATTCATATCAATTTTCCCACACACACCCACTCACACAGGTATTGTGGCCTTTGTTCCGGTGGAAAACGGCGGAAAAGGGTGAGAGAAAAGCTTCAAATAAAAGGTCGATAAAAAAAATGGCGAGCCACCACACACATGCAATGATGATGGCATGCAATCAATGCACTTTTTTAATTGCTTAGTGATGGGAGGAAGTGCATCCTTTTGCTGGCTGGCTGCTTCCGGTATCAGTTTTGAGTCCTTGCAGCTGCCAATTTGAAAAGCAATGCAGCGACGTGGCCAAAAAGATGGCGTAATTGACGTTGATCTACCTAACAAAGAACCACTCTCTCTCTCTGTCTCTTTGTCTCTGTTGCCCAGGAGCAAGTAAGGCACACAAATTGAAAATTGTTGTCATCGTAAATTGAGAATAATTATTTTTAATTGTATGCAGTGTGTGTGTGTGTGGGTGTGTGCGGTGAGCGAATTGCATGTGAAATGTACAAGTGCCTCACGGCAGCAGCTATCATTTCTGTGGTTGTTTTATTTTTTTGGGCCTGCCCATTAAGCATACGCCATGTGGAACGCACTTGGAAAAATTATATTAAAATCTAGTGCTTTTGTAGGGGTTTTTCTGGATAAAAAGTTTAGTATTTAGAGGATAAAATAAATTATATTATATTTTTAAAGAGTATATCTCATTAAATCAGTTTTTTCGAGTGGTTTCTTAATTGTTTTATTTGAATTTTCTTCGTTTTTAGCAAAGAGAAAGGATAAACTGTTATTTTATGTCAGTTTAAAAAGATTTATAAACTTCATAGTGCAAGAAAATATTATTTTATATAATGCTCCTAAAAAAATGTTCCTAAAAATATACCTAACAAAAAGTTTCCTTGATTTAAATTAGATTTTTCGATAAAACTATATTTTTCTTAGTGCAACTGTGAGAAATGCGAGTGCATAAAAATTGCATTAAGCAAACAACATTAAAATTAACTTAAATGGTTATATATAGAGGAAAGCCAAATGCATTTGACACATTTACTTAATCGCATTTCACCGAAATGACTCTGCGAATGAGACTTTTCAAACGAAAAACTCCGGTAATGTAATAAAAAGAAATGAATATGGCTATATATAGTATATAGTAATCGTGTGTTTGATGTTCGCATTACAAATTAATTACTTTTGCCAGACGACATTGGTCAGAGAGTTTTAATTAATATTTGTCATAGCATTTTTGCAAATTTTTCAACATTTTCAAATGCAAATGTTCATACTACTTAATGCTGAAATGTATATTGCGTTTTGCTTAGATAAATATTTGTTTGGCAAACAGAATGCGGAATTAATTGGAATTGTTTCTAGTTACAACGGATTTTAGGTTATTTGATAGGGCAAAGCCAAAGCAAATAAAGCCATATATGTATAATCCCCATTCCCCACTTGAAGCTTCAAACGGAATTAATTTTCGCAAAGCAACAAAAAAATAATAATAATCATTCGAATCATATTCCTCCCGCCTCCCACTCTCAATTATGGCCATTCGATATGCAAGAGAGATCACATTTAAATTTAAATTTAAATTAATGTTTCCAGGTGCAGCGAGTGCATGTCGGGGGCTTTGATGATAAGTTGCAGCTGCGAAATTGCCTAATTTGCATATTTCCAAAGAAAGAGATAAATAGATATATAGAATACGTATATCCTGAAGAGACAAAATCTGTGTAGCAAATGTTCAAACTAATAACTATTATTAACAATTCAAGGGGCCATCGCCTGTCACTGCTCATTAAGGATAAAGTCCAAGCTTGTCCCAATTTTCGACATGTTCAACGTTTGTAGTCGATTTTTGTGGGGGTTTGCTGCTTGCTGCTAGCTGCTTGGTAAAAAGGACATTTGTTTGCCCAATTTGCAATGTTTTCAGCTTCCGTTTTTGGCAATTCCGCAAATATTTGACAATGCAATGCGCAAATTGCCTTGGGTTGCAAATGCCACAGCACACACACTCTTGAATTCGTATTTTCGGCGAGAGGGAAATTTATATTGAACGCAATTTGTTTATTTTGACGGAAAGGGACATGGTATCGATTTTGCTCCTTAAACAATAAGCATGACGAATGAAAGCGAACATTGTTGCAGTATTTTGGAAAGCGAGTTTAAAAGTGCGATTTTTACGGGGATTTTTTAGCTTAGGTTTAGGGTTTACGTTTACTTTAATAGTTTATTGTTTATTATTAATCCAAAATAAATGATTTTAACACTCTAATAATATTAAAAACCATTTTAACCTAATGATACCTACTTAAACTTGGCTTAATTAACCCCATTTAAATAAATGAAATTAACTCCTGAAACAACAAACCCAAATGCCCCATTTTATTGACTTCTTGATTTATAAAACCCGCCCACGTGAAACTTTCAACTTTTCAAGTTGCCACTTGGAGATGAACTTCGAACTTCGATCAGTGTCACTTACCCCAAAAAAACAGAAACTTTTCCACGTTTCCAGCTCGTTTTCGGAGTGCAAATTAGTTTTCTTTGGTGGCTAATTTAGCGGCGTTTTCTTTTATTTTCTTTTTAGTTTTCCTCTTTTTGCAAAGACTGTTTTGGACACGTTCTAAACTCGCTGCTGACTCAATAAATTAACCGAAAATCCACTTCGTTTTCTTATTTTTTTTTTTATTTATATAGTTCTATGTCCTATGTCCTTTTTCTATCTCTGGCACACACACACTCGCAAACACAATCAGGAAGCGCGGCAGAGTATTAAAAACTCATTAAGCGACCGACGAGCAGGAGCTTCGGGAGTGTGTCCTATACTTCCTTTTTTCCCCTTTTCTTTAATTTATGCAAATATCGACCGCACACACATATGCAAAAGGACGAGGAAGATGAGGCTAAGGATGAGCCTGAGGATGATGCCTTTTGGTAGCTGCCAAAAAAGTCTGCGGAAAGCGTTCTTCCTCGGTTTATTTTTTTTTGTCGTCCGGTAACTTGGCGAAAGTAAATCGAATGTCAACCGCACACATGCAAGGCGAACACTTAATCAAAAGCATACACCACACACTCGAAAGTCGAGAGGGAGAGATATGGAGAGAGAACAGGTCCTGCGGGGGAGGTGGGTCCTGCAGAGGACTCTGCCTTCTGTCAAAAACACGTGCGATACGTGACCTAGGCCAAGCGTTAAATTCACGCGCCAATGTTCCCGATTTTTACTTTGCTTTCTCCTCTGTTTTTTTTTTCTTTCTCGTCTTAAAGGATCCTCCTGCTGTGCCTGAAGCTCAACCAATATATATAACCATACACATATATCGACCAAATCCGCTTAGGACAAACTGACGACTGATTCTGCAAGTTGGCCAAAAACTTGGCATTGGCAACGACGCTCGGCCGGGCTCGGCGGCATCTGCTGCTTCCTCATCCTTATCATCCTTCGGCTGTCGTCGTCGTGGTCGCAGTCCTCCTCGGCGTTAGCTCCGGGTTCGATGTGTCCACGACCTGCCGCACAAACGAAGAGAGTGCCTAAGAGAAAGTCTGTTCCATTTCCCAGATCGTTTCGCCGAGGAAAGCGCAACTAGTTTTGCCAGCCAGCGCGCTGGAACGAAGGGAGAAAATGTGTGGCATTGGAAGTGCCTCGATTTTCCACCTTTCCCTTCCCTAAGCCGAACGCCCTGCAAATATACCGGCACAGCCGCCCGTTTTGTTTGCCCAATTAAATGCCACATATGTCATAAGCATAATAATCTCTACACCCCCCCTTCGCGGCTCTACGACACTGGAGCCCCCGATTTCATCGCTGAAAGCACTTTTTTTTAATTAATCATTAATAAGAGCCACGCTCGGCTGGTGACTAAAGCAGATAAAGGCTACCCCACAATCCGCTGCAGAGCTCCCTCTATACCGCAGAATCCCAAATTGCAGTTGCACTCCGGCACTGGGCAACCGGCAACGGGGGCCTTTGATATGTCCGCTTTCATAGTCGCCGGAGTTGAAGACGGGCGAGGGGAAGCGGGCTCCACGGCTCCGACCGCAATTAGCAAGCGGCGAAAAGGGGTGACTCTAACCCCGGCTCAATTGGCACACTTAAAAAAAAAATTTAAAATAATAATTCTCTTAATATTGATTAGTTTAAAAAAATATTAGTTTAAATAATTATATATAAATATTTTATATAAATTCCATTACCAAACAGAAGAATTTTCTCCTTGACTTTTGTTTATTTTTTTTCTAAGTTTTAATACAAGTTTTATGTCCAAATTTTATTTAAAATTTAATCTTAGAAACAGAAATTCAGAAATTATTTTAAGTTTTAAATTATTTGATTTTAGGTATTTATAATAAATATTTTGGTTTTAATATTTTAATATTATTTTAATCTCTTTTTAGTGTTTTACTGTCCGAAACCCAATGGAAATTTATTTAAGGTAATTTTGAAAATATTGGGAAGAATTAAAAATTTATTTGCAAAAACAATAAAAATATTTAATAATTTAAAGTCGAATTTAATAAAATTAATTGTAGAAATAATAACAACATAAAATGAAAAATTAAACGTATTCTTGAGCTCTACAATAAAAACACGAGGTTAACACGAAGTTAATAAAGCCTAATAAATTGCATGTAAAAGAACATTTTAAAATTGGGTCATATTAAAAAGTAATTGTATTTTTTACTATTTTTGTTTTTTTTTTTTAATTCCGTACTTTTTTCAGTGCTGTTTCTAGTCTCCTGGCCGATTTGCAGATGCGGCAGCGAAACAACCAGATCACGTACTCCGTTTCCCAGGGGGTCGCGGGAAAGACTTTGACTCTCCGCTGGTGAAATTGCAAAGAAATCTAAAAATAAATAATGGGAGAGACAATCCATATTCAGACTTTAAAATGCTCTTAATTATAAATACTATATAACATATATTAAATATCACATAAACACAATTCAAATAATAATATAATAATAAATATTTTCTAAAAATATACTGTAGATATCGTTTCTTTAACTTATTATAAAACTTTATTTGTAATCAAAAAATGTATTTACAATATAATATTATAATCCAATTATTTTAAGTTCAGTTTAATTTTCATTTAAATTTAAAATGAGATCTTTTCATCCTCTGAATAATTTATTTAAAATTTTACCACCTAAAATGTTTACTTTTGTAAATATAATTTTGTAATTTATTCCAAGATTTGTATAGAGAAAAAAATTCAGGGGAACTTTCCCTGACCTGCAAAATATTTATATATTAATTTTTATTATTTTAAAACTATTTCTTAATTATCTTAATTTATCCAGATCAAATGCCAAAATATCTAAGATGAGAAACAACAACTCCTCGTTGGCATACTCCACCCTGGACAGGGCAATCGCAAACCAGACACTGCACACAACAACCACAACATTCGGCCACTTGGATGTCGCCTCCGCCTCCTCCTCGGCTTGCTCTGGAATCGATTGTGTAGGCAGGCGGAGCTCTATTCCCCGAGTCCCCCAGTTGCTCTGGGTTCCCTTCGCTCCGGGCAATTGACCCGCGGGTCGAGTCCTCCTCCAGCTGGAGCTCCTCAACTGCTTCCATATGCTCGCCGGGTGATGTGCGGTAGTAAATACAATTTACTCCACTCGGTCGCACACACATTCCAATGGCGCATAATTTTATTGGCTTGCCGGCGACTGGGATGCACTGGGATGCGTTCCATTGCATTTTGCGTTGACTTCGATGACAGCCAACAGAATGAACAGAGTCCCTAGGTGGCACCCTCGCCAGCGTAACATAACCCTGCATCCCCTGCTGACCCACCACCTCCGCCTCCTCCTTCTCCTGTTGCAGTATCTCCGCATTCTAATGAGATATGGCCCCCGGAGTCGGTATGCATTTTTCTAGGCTCAACATTTGCAAACAGCACGCGGATCGGGAGGGGCCAGGACAACCATCTGCCAACGGCAACGCCATGGGTCATATCCATGAGATGCCCCCTCTTGTTCCGGCACAGGAAAAAAATTATGTTGCAAAAAGGAAGAAGCTGGTTTTTATTTAATAAAACTTTGGATATCAAATCAATTTCATTAAGAAAAATGCAAGTCATTTAAATATTTGTTCATCACTTTTTCAAGTTGATTGAAAACTGAATGAATGCAAATTATCTCAGCTTAAAACTGTCAATCAAGATAAAATATTTAAAATATATGTCAAGTTATTTATTACTTATATCTTAAATATTTTATCTTGACTTAAAGAAGACAATTTAGAAAACGGGAATGGTAGTTCTTAAAAATAATCCTTCGATTAGCTTGGCTACTTATTTTTCTGCTTATCTTAATCTACCAAATAAAATAAAATAAACCTGCCTTCGAAGGACTTAAGAAGATATACAATAAATCCTCGACCTCATATATCTTATCTATGTGAAAAATAACTCCGGATTTATCAAAGTAATCACAAAAAAGAGCACTCTAAGGATTTAATAATATTATCTTTAGTATAAACATTGAAAGAAAGTCTAAAATCAGCCTAAGAAATTTCACTTTAAATATTTTTTATATATTTCAAAGTAAAATATTCTTTAAATAAACATGTTATATATTTTATTTATATTTTAAATACTTTTCCCAGGTCCTTTCAATTCTTTTTCCAAGAGTAATTTACTTCTCAATCTTTATAAATTAAATATATATATAATTTTCAAGATTTAATTTTACTTAACCCATTAAATTCTGAAATATTTAACCCTCCCTATGTTCACAGTGAACCGGCACTTATGGTCTGCATATGAAATCGCGCCCATAATCAGCAGGGACACGGCGAACTCTGGGTCTTGCATTGTGACTCTCTGGGATCTCCCCCGGCCGCTGGCAGAAATGCTAATTAGGCGTAATTCGCATAAAATTCGCAAACATTTGCTGTCACCAGGAGGGACGAGTCTCTGCTGCAGTCATGGCTGCGCTCGGGTGTAGCATTTGATTTACGAGTTCCAGGACGCGTACAAGGATCCAATCCGACCTATCAACGGCTCATCAACGGCCGCGAGGCGGACCACCTTCCAATCAGCGGTCCATCCGTCATCAGCTCATCATCCCTCTCTGCATAATTACTAAGTGTATGGGTGTGTAAGCCGATATGATTCAGTTTATTATGGGTTTTGGCTTTTGGTTTTTGATTCGGTAGCCAGAGAACTTAACATCTGCTCAGATTTAAGACTCCTTTAAATTAGGAAAGAAAAGTATGAAAAATAGGGAAATTAATAGACATTAAAATACTTTACCGTATTTATTTATAAAAACTTAAAGTTATTTTAAGTTATTTTAAGTTAAGGCAGTCAGAGCTTTACTTTGTTTTCGATTTAATTTTGCAACGCTTTTAAATATTGTATCCTTCATAAGACTATTATTTTCTTTACAAAATGTCAATAGAAATAAAAAATAAGCCTTTAACTTATAATAAAAATATTTTTCTCTTACATTTTTAAGAAATATAAGTTTTTCTAAGGGTTTTATTCGTTTGTAGAAATGAAAACATTTAAATAAATTGTGTCTTAATTTAATTTCCTTGAAGAACACAAAGCTTTCAAAACATTGTTTATTTGTAATATCCTAATTATTATTTAAAACTTATTTTTCTCAAAACAGGAATAGAAAAGCTCTTCTACAAATATATATCAATTAATAGCAGTACTTAAGAAGCACTAAATTAAATCAATTACTTTTCCAGCTTGAAGTTACGCCTTTTCGCCCATCTAAATTAAGTTTAAATTGATAAAACCATTGACAGTTGTGTTTGTGTTAATTAAATGTCTAAATTGTTGAGCAGGACTTTCGGCGCGCAGCTCACGATTCCCATCGAGTTTGGCATAGTTTCCTTGGACGGACATTATTCACTTAGCGCCAGCATTGGCATAGCCAACACCGCGGGGGTGGCAACTATTGTCGTGCCGCCTCCATTGTCGCATCCTCTTGAAAGGATTTCAATGTCACACCGCAACCGTGCCCAGGCCCGGTCCATTACATTAACCCACGGGCGCATTAAGTTTACCGCGACCACAAAAGCGACGAAAATGAAAATTCATGAAAGTTTATCGCACCGCCCAACCAGGCGGATCCAGGAGGAGATCCGGAGACACGGATACGCGAGGCTGTAGCCAACCATTCGCTCCACTTTTGTGGTCAATTAACGGCCCTCGGCCAGCCTCGAGTTTGTTTTTGTGTAATGAATTTAAATGACCCACTGCGTCGGCTCATCAAGTGCTGCAAAGTGTTTTCCAACAGGACGCGGAAGGACATCCGTTCGGACTCCAGCCCCAGCAGTCTAAGCCCGCCCAGATCCCGCTCGCTCGCACTCCCTGTGACAGCACCTGTCGCCGAAAAATTTCCCAACAATTTGGCTAATGACTTCTATGGCGCTTAGGGGGCGGCGGCCAGGCAGAGTTGCTAAGGACATACATATATGAGGACAAAAAGTTAGCTATTTTATACTCTGAAATATTATATTAATATTAATTATATAGGTTATATTTTTATTAATTTAATTTTAGAAAATTTTAATTAAAAAAAATAATGTTTGTTTCAAAGGAATACTTTCCAGGGACTGAAATGTGCAATCTCCCTTGAATACTTTTTCAACATCTTATGCACAAATGTTATTCCTTGGGTCCTTAAATATTTTAATGCCTACTTTTAGGGAACTCTTTTTTAGGAAACCTTTTAAGGGAAACCCTTCTTAAAGAACTCTTCGATTTTTTAAATAACTCAAAAGTGTTGTGGTTTAAAGATTTCAAATAACCTTAGTATTTCCAAAGGATATTGAATGCAATTTAAATTAATTTAATTTAAATTAAATTTATTTTTTACCTAAGCCATTTTTAAAAGGAAAGAAGGACTCAAACTTGGCTTGAAATCAGCCGAGGGGACATTCTAGATGCCGCCTGGCTTTGAGTGGAGTGTAAATACCAAATTAATTATATTCCATGCAGAGAAATTAATCAAGCGTAGCGTTGGCCAAACCAAAACCAACTACACGCTCCCAATGAACTCTATTTAACCCCAAAAACACGCCACGCCCCCCTCAGCCACGGCACAGGTGTGAGCCGGAGTTGTGCCCAGCTTGCGGCCATTTCATTAATCACACTCAACACTTGGCAGGAGTCTGGGCACCGGGACTTGGACTCTGGCCCCGGGTTTGGGTCTGGTCACAGTCTGGAGCTGCAGCTTTGGTGTTTGGAGGCGGGGCGGAGCGGGCGGAAGGTAAGCCTGCCCGTGGCCAATGTCAAATGGTTTCTCGGGGGCCTTGTCTGGGCCAACTTCCGTTTATTTATTATTGTTCATATGAAAAGCGCTTTGAGTATGCTTAAAAATTATTTAAATAGTATTTTAATTTTTTTTGTTAATGAAATGCTTTAATCAAAATGCTCACATCTCTAAAGACTTGGTTAATTAATTCCAAAAAAGAGCTTTATTTTTTAAATGTTAAAAACATTTCTTTATTTTTATTTTCTTATCTTAAATTCTATAAATAAAACTCATTAAATATGTTAATATTCCTTCTAATAATTAAAACCTTTTTAAAAGCCACGAATAACTATCCTTTTTTTCACCGTTCTTACTTTTTGGCTTATTTTCCATAAAGCCATTATGTGTCCTTTTTTATGGAATATTTTTATAAAAAAGGCGACATATTCTCTTATGCCGCCATCTATTGTTATATGTATATATCTTTGGTTAATGCTTTTCTCCAAATTGGTTAAAAAAGCGCCAATTCATTAACGAAACTTGGTTTTTATAGCAACTCAATTTTTATGGTACTTTATAGTACAATCCTGTTATGGCAAAGGACATTTGTTATAAACTTTAAATTATAATCCAAAAATAAATAAATAATCCACCAGATTTATATTCCAAGTAACTTATATATATTTTTATCTGGCTTAAAGGCAAAGAATAAACATAAATATCAATGAACGGCATCACATAATTTAAGAATTCATCTCTCACAAAAGAAACTAATATCATTTTTGTATTATCCCTTTTGAAAACATTCCCAGGGATCCCTCAAGTCCGCCTCTTGATGATTGCCATGTTAGCCAGCTGCAGGATTCGATTAAAATCGACCTTGACATGGGCGCGCCAATATTTACAGCGTCCCCAGATGACGGCAGGATAGTTGGGACTGGTAATGCCGTGAAAGATGCGAGCAATATTCCGGCCACTGAATGTATTGTCCGGATACATATTGATCAGCGAATGCACATCATCCGTGATGCTCTCGTCCGGCACATTGCTTGGCTAATAAATAATAATACAAAATATATTATTAATACAAGTGAAATAATAATATTTATAACATTAATCACCTCTATTTCCAGCTCTAGATCCTGCGGATAATCATTAAGGAAATAGTTGCGCACTATAGCTTTAAGCTGCTCGCCACGATCCAGCGGAAAATCAGCATTGCAGCACTGGTTGCAGGAGCTATAGGCCACCGCCGCCAAGCCATGGGCCACATACTGCAATTGGATGAGCTGTGTGCGCTCCTGCTTCACGGAACGCGTGTAGAGCGTGTCCAGAGCGCCATCGATTTCCGTTTCCGTGAAATCACCCGGCACCTTGATGCGGAAGCCCAGATCGTAGAAGCTCACCGTGATGGGCGATCGCTTGGGAAAGCCATTAACTTGAATATAATTAAAGAAGAGTGAATATGTGAGATAGATTTTCATTTGGGAAAACTGAAGGGCAAACTTACTTTTCACCCATTCAAGATCCTTCAATTGGTATTTAACCACGCCGCTGTTCCAGCCGATGCCGGCTGCTATATCGGTCACCGAAAACTCTATAATGTTGGCATCCTCCTTGAAGGTTTTATCGCGGATCTGCAAGGCAATAGCCATGGCCAAAGGGGGACATTCCTTGGCTGCGTGCCTGAGAATTAGAAATTTGAATGTTTTTAGTGAAGCTTTTCCTTCCTTTCTAAAACTTTTGTAAACACTCACTTGAGATACTTGGGTCCACCGTAGGATATCACCTTGGCCATCACATACGCTGAGCTGAGCACATTAATGCACCAGCGGGGATCTAGCTCCATGTAACAAAGGAGCGTGGATATATTCTCCGCCGGAATGTCCAGCATCTCGACGGTTTTCTCCACAGAAAAGCCAATCTCATGACCAGGGCACACATGATCTCTGGGACCATCGCCCTCTGGCACTGCAACTGTTCCCTTGGCCAGCTCCTTGTCGCAACTGCAGGGCACAAAGATCTTTTGTAGCAGCTTGCGTATCACATGACGATCGATGGAATTGGAATAGACATGTCGACGCAGCTCACTTTGATCACCGCCTTTGGCATCCAAAAAGAGATGGCAGTGTGAGGTCAAGCCATCGCGTCCCGCACGTCCTATCTCCTGGACATAGCTCTCGAAATTACGCGGCATATTATAGTGGATCACAGCTCGTATATCGGGCTTATTAATGCCCATGCCAAAGGCAATGGTGGCCACCACAATGCGCAGCTCGTTGCCCATGAAGGCTTTTTGTACGGTGCGGCGCCTGGAGGCGGGCATGCCTGCATGATATGGTTCCGCCTGCCAGTTGACTCGCTTGCGCTTTTTGCCTTGGTCTTGGGCGGGCTGCCTGCGATCGTGCACGCAGGTCCTTATAAAGCCAGCGATCCGTTCGCACTCGTCACGCCGGGTGCAATAGATAATGATGGATTGGCAGGGCTCAAAGCTGAAAGGGATTGAAAAGGATTGAAAGATTATGAAATAAAGTATTCTTTTCCTCTTACCGTTCACTGTTTAACAGAAGCAGCAGGGCCGCATCCCGATTCTCATCCTTGGAGACGGACAACACCAGGTTATCTGGCAGTGGAGTGTCACTGATCACGCCCCGCTCTCCATCGGCGATGCCCAAATGACTGATGATGCTCACCCGCGTGGGCAGCGTAGCGGTGGCCGTTAATCCCAGCACCGTGTGCACGCCCAGATTTTTGCGCAGCACCTTGCAGATCATCAGATAGCTGGGCCGGAAATTGTGGCTCCACTGGGACACGCAATGCGCCTCATCAATACAGGCAAAGGCAATGGGCGGCAGCTGCCGCAGTATGGCACCGAATCCAGTGGCTCGCTCCCCGGAAACCACGGCCTCCGGCGAGACCAAAAGGATGTCAATCTCCCCGTCAGATATCATCTGCTGGATCTTCATGCGCTGCTGCGGCGTCTGGTTGGTGTGAAGGCAGTGGGCCCGTAGAAAGTGTGGTACGCCCGTGACCTGGTCCTCCATCAGCGACACCAGTGGGGAAATAACCAGGGTGATGGCTCCCAACTTGCGGCTGTAAAGGTAGGCGGGCAGCTGGTAACACAGCGACTTACCGCTGCCCGTGCTGAGCGTCACAAGTGAAGAGAGGCCTGAAAGGGTTCGCATAATGGCCCGATCTTGTCCCTTCCTAAAGTTGCTGTGGCCGAACATGTGCAGGGTCTCCATCACCTCGGGTGTGGTGTCCTGGACCGTTCCGTCTGGCAGGAGATCGTAGAGTGGTTTAACGCCGCCATGCTGGCTGCGGTTCGAAGTGGTGGTGGTGGTGTCCAGGCCAGCCTGCTTGAGGAACTCCTCGGGAATCTTGTGGCCCACATAGGTTTTGATGGGAGACGCTGGCTTTTCCTGGGCGTCCTTTTGGCTTAGCGAGGCCTCCACGGCCGCATCTAGGGCCTCGAAATCAATGTCCGACCCATCGCTGGACCAATCAGGATCCGGACGGTGCTGCTGACTCTCCTCCTCTTCCTCATTGCCGCTGCTTTCGTCCTGCGAATCATCCGATTCCGCCTCTGGCTGCAAAATGGCTGAATTGGCCGCTTCCGGCAACCTGGAAATGTTGCGACTGTGGGCAACCATAGCGCCCTGACTGGCCATCTCCTGGGCCTCGGCGAGCGTGGGAAATGGCGAGGGATCCTCCTCCAGCTGAGCGGAGAGCGGCAGTAGGCTGTCGCCCTTTACCTTGCACTGCTGGGCAAAATGACCCACGCCGCCGCACTGGAAGCAGGTGAGGACGCCGCCATCACAGCCGCCCATGTCCATTTCGGGGCCACTCAGGGCAGCCACTCGCTTCTTGTGCCGCCACTGCTGCTTCTTGTACTTGCTGAAGTTCACCGTCTTTTTGCCGCGCGCAAATTTCTTCTTCTGAATGTTTATCGTGACGAAATTCTCGTTCAATTTCCCGGCTGCAATTCGCTCCTCCATCTTCTTTCGGGCAGCCGCTCGCTTTTCGTCCACTGGAAGGGCTGATCCGCCTGTTGATGCCGCCAGGGGAGCCACCGCAAAGGTGCTTATGTAACGCTGAGCGGTGGCATCGGCCTTTTCGAGTTCCTTCGGATTAATGCGTGGCACGGAGGTGATGTCGCCCGCCTCCAGAGCCAGCACATATTTGAGATCTTCTGGATTTAAGGGCTGTCCTTGCTCTTGTTCTTCCTCTGGTGGTGGTTCTTGAGCGGATTTGGCAGGAGCAGTCGTCTTTTTAGAGTTCCGGGGCTTCTTCTCCGCTTTGACTTTGGGTTTCTTTTCCGCTTTTTCTTTGGGTTTCTTCTCAGCCTTGGGTTTGGCTTCCGCCTTGGCTTTGGCGGTTTGCCTCTTTCCAGCTGCCTGTTTGCGCTTGGCCTTCTCCTTTTTTCCCTTTTCTGGCTCGTAGGTGGCATCATTGGCCTCCTCATCGGCGGAAAAATCTGGACCTAATGTCTCTTCAGTAGGCTCAGTAGGCTCAGGATCGGGCTCAGCTGCCGTCGGGGCTGCTACTTCTGTTGCTTCAGCCACTATTCTGCGCCGCTTGGCCAGCTGTCGGTACTCCTGCGGCTCCGGCTCCTCTTCGCTTTCAGCCACCACGGAATCGGAGTCAGAATCGGTTGCCTGCTCAACAGGCGGTGGATTGTGCTTAATGGTGGGAGTGGGTGCAGGTTCTATCACCTGCATGGAGTTCTTTACAGGCTCCACCTTCCTCTCCTCCTCCTTAACAGTGGGCTTCAGTTTGCTCAAATCTAGATTGGCCAGCCCAAAGTTTGTCTTTTTCGGAGGACCATAATTGTTGTTAGGTTCCGTCGATGTTGTGGTCACCGTCTCCAGAGCATTCTCCTTGGTGTTGCGCTGCAGCCAGCCGTCGTCCACCTGCGTTTTGATGGCCTCTTTGGGCAAAGGATTAGTGGCCATCAATAACTCTTTCTCCTTGTATTCCTGGGCTTTCCTGAGCAAGATGGTCTCGAAATCGGGCAGTTCCTCAGCTATATCCTTGCCCTTTAGCTCATTGAGGGAAGAAGTCGAGGTGCTGGAGGCATTGAGGGAGCTATGCGAGAGCGGCTTGCGGGGATTACGCTTAGCAAATCCTCGCGTGGACTGGAAAAGTTTGGCACTCAAACTGGGCTTAAGGCTGGCGGCGCCGGACTTCAGCTGCTTTCCCTCCTGCAGCAGCGGAGCGGAGAGGGAAGCCTCCAGAGGTTGCGGTGGCTTCAAGCTCACATTGGCTCCCCAGGCCTTACGGTTGATGGGCAGCTCCTCCACTGCCTCGAACTGTCGGATAACATGGTTTTCGTCCCGATTGGCCAGATTGGTAAGTGCTTGCGGATTGGGTAGTTCCTGGAGATTGGAGAAAGCGCCGCCCGCTTGTGGCTCCACCAACGCAGCTATGTCCAGGGGCAGTTGCGGGCCACCATTTACACTGAGGTTCTGGTCCTGGTCCAGCAGGCTTACGCCCAGCTCGCTAGCCTGCGACATCTCCAAGACGTCGAAGCCATCCTCGTCGCAGAGAACATCGTTGAGGGTCTCCTCCAGAAACGAAGTCTTCAGCTTGTAGTACATCTTATACGAGTCCCGAATCTCCTGGTTGGCCTCCCGTATATCATACTGTGTCCCCGCAAAAGGATCAGGTTATATTATGCATTCTCAATGGCTTTCGGTAGTTTTCTCACCTTCGAGGGCACTCGTCCGTTTTTCTTCTTGAAATCCTTCTCCCACAACTTGACGCGGAGCTTGTACTTCTGGTATTTCTGCTTGAACACATCCTCCATGGCGGCGGCAATGGCTTTTTGCAATAGTTATTAACATTTAAACAGCGTTAATCATTTGCAAACCGAATTTCCCGAGAAACTAATACGAATGCAGCTGTTTTTCGCTGAGCGCGCGCTTTTTTGGGCAACGTTGCCAGACCCATGCTGGTGTCAGTAGTTGCCAGATGACGGACTAAACTACAGTAAATATCGGTTAACGTTTAAACTTAAATATTTTTATTTAATTTAGTAAAAGTTAAATTATTTATCATTAACAAGAAAGGAAGCTAATGATAATGAATGAAATTAAACCGAAATTCAGGAATAATAAAAAATAGCTAAATTGATGAAAATATGTTGAAAACTGACAAAGTTGAATTTTTTTCTAAAAATTTTCCGATTGTTCCTATGGCAGCTATATGATATAGTCGTCCGATCCGGCTTGTTCCGACATATGTAAGAGTGAGAGTACATAGAAGACCAACTGCAAAGTCTCATTCTGATAGCTTTAAAACTGAGGGATTATTTTGCGTAGAAACGGACAGACGGACAGACGGACAGAAGGACAGACGGACAGACGGACATGGCTAGATTGACTCGGCTGTTGATCCTGATAAAGAAGATATATACTTTATAGGGTGGGAGATGTCTCCTTCACTGCGTTGCAAACTTTTGACAGAAATTATAATATATTAAATTTAATTATGAATATAGCACTTTTTTTTCTAAACAAAAGAAGTACAAAAATTCCCATTAAAAAGAATTAACTTTGGTTTGTGTTTGTTTTTATTTGTAGTAAAAAATATCCAAGCTTGGCCGTTGCAAAATGCAGTTCTCACAATGATGCTACATAGGTAAATGTGACTCGCAAGGGGCTTCCCCCGCTAGAAAAACAATTCAAGAATACAAAGAATACGAGGCAAAAAAGGTCGGAGAACAAAGCGATGGAGTAGGAGGAGCAGGGGCAGGGGCAGGGATCAGGATAGGCAGTCAGGACGAAAAGAAGGGCGAGAATGTGAACAGTGGTGTTGATGGGAGTGGGGGCAGCGCCTACATGAGTATCAGGGCAATCTCCTCCGGCTGCATCGATGGGCAGCGCCAGTTGTACAGATAGTACTGCAGGTTGCCGTCACCAGCTCCGAACTTGAGCGGCGCAAAGTACTTCTTGTTCTCCATGAGGTCGAGGGCATTGTACACGTCCATCTGGACATTTCGAGCCGAGATCAGGGCGTCGTTCATCAGGTCCAGCCACGGTGTCTTCGTGGACACGTTGTAGAAGGAGTAGGCGGCGCGCACCGTCTTGTGTACCGGATGATGCATCACCGAAGATGGCAGACAGTAGTAGCTGGTCAGGTCCGTAATGTTGCCCTTCTCGTCCGCCACCACGAAGCAGTCAATGATGCCCTCCTTGGGGGTGAACCAGTGGCGGAACTCTTCCTTGCTAAACACCGGGCAGAGCTGAAACCGTTTAAGGTATTCCTCCAGCAGCTTGTGCGCTTTATCCATATCCTTGGCCGTGATCCGGCGATAGCCCTTGGTCTTGGGCTGATCGGGCAGTTTGTACAGCTTCATCGTGCGCTGCATGGTCATGTTGCGGGCCAGATGCGAGAAGCGCACATCCACCAGTTTTTTGGGATTCAGCGAACGGTGCCAGTAGCGACAGGTGGCCACGGGCGTCGGCAGCACCACACCGGCCGTATAGGCGGCCTGGAATATCCCCGTCAGATTGACCCGACGTGTGATCTCGCGGATGAGTACCGGCGCCACACGCTTGCTGCGCAGTTTCTTGTGCACACACAGGAAGTTGATGTCCACCACCTTGAGCACCTTGTCGTAGGCCTTCAGCTTGCTGGGAATGGCCGAGATGAAGCCGACCAGCTTGCCGGACTTCTCCACGCGCACGCCAACGTGCCAGTCGCGTCTCCAGCCCGGTGGCTGCAGCGACCACTTGAGGAACTCCGGCTGATAGTCGAAACGGAACATGGCATCGTCATCCTCCACATAATTCTCGTTCAGCAGCGTATACAGCTCCTTGAGGTCGTTGGCATCGTTCAGGTCCAGGGTCACCCACTTGAAGCCGCCGGGCAGAGTGTATGGCTCCGCCCGGATTTCGCTAAGCTCCTTGTTTGGCTCGATGCACTCGTTGGTGGTCACCTGCTCGTCCAGCTTGGGCACCGGCTGTGTGGACCAAAAGGCAAACTTCTTGGCCATCTGGCGGGTACTGGCCATCGCCTCGGAGACGGCCTGTAGCAAGGCCTGCTGCTTGCCTGGAAACGAACAGTAGTAAAATTATCGATTTTAATTCAAACCTATTATGGTTACTCCTCCTCCCACTAACTGGAACTACTCCCTTTGAAATAAGCAAACAACCACCCTGGACATGGGATATGGATATACCCATTTTTCATGACATAAAACTAGTTTTCTTTAATTAACAAAATAAGCAATAAGCAAGGCTACAGCAAGCAAGATGCCAAAATGGGGTGATTAAAAATGATATCATGAACTCAGCCAAGGTTGACTGTAAGTTCAGCATAAGTGGGAAATAAGCTGTATATTTTGAAAAGAATTTATTTAAGAATTTTAACTCAACAGGGTTTAAATTGTTTCAACTAAGCCCACTCCAATATTAGTAAAAACTAAAAAAATAATATTTTAATAGAACAAAAATCAATAATAAATGCGCTTTAACTAAACATATTTAAACTAAAACCTCTTAAAATAACAATTAATCCATTCACAAAAAATTCTCAAATTGCTCAAATCTGCTATATTAAGTTTTACTGTAGTTCCCAATTCGAACCTAACCTCATTTTCGGGCCGCCCCAAGGAGATGTCTGCCAAATAGGAGATTTGTCTAGCCTCCGTCTGTCCGCACTTACTTGCATCCGCTGACACTGAAGCCTCGTTCTTGGCCTGCTCATCCGCCTGCTCTGAATCCTCGTTTTCGGCCAACTCCAAAGCCGATCCCTGTTCCGAGACCTTTAAGCCGGCAACAGCCTTTTCCAGCATCTCCTCTGTGGCGGCGGCCATCTCCTTGGCCTTCTGCTTCAACTCCTGGCCAGGCTGGTCCTCCGCATTGTCGTTAGGCATGTTCCGGCGCCGGTAAAAGCTGTCTTTAAATACTTTGGCAAATTAAAAATTCAATGAAATTGCAAAACTACAAGGGCAGCAGCTGACTCAAAAAGCGTGTGACCAAAGGCGGGATCAGGCCAAGAGCCCAGCAGTTCTAGAAATGGGCTAGGGAAACTATCGGTCAAAAATAAAACTGGTAAAATTCTTGAAATTAATTTTGTAAATTTTATTTATTATTTATTTATATTTCCCAATGTATTTATTTTAATTAATTTTAATAAATTTAAAGATTGTTATTTATTTATCAAATCTGTTGGGTGTTATTTACTAACCACCATCTGGCCACACTGATTTTGATAACATTGTTCGGCGTATTGTTTGGATTAGTTTCGCATTAGTTTATATAGAGGCCGACCGAGCATGCAATGTGGCGATTTCAGTCGCTGATAAGCACTGGGACCCCGCATCACTCAACCTCCAACTCCCTCACCCGACGACGTCCGCGATGACTGCCACCAAGAAGCGCCTGAAGATCGTGGCCGCCGCAGCTCTGGCTCTGCTGCTCCTGGTCTATCTGTACAGGGCGGTCAGCGTTTCGGCTGGCGGCATGCCTTCCTTTTCAGCTGGCGAGGAAGTGCAGGCCCGCTGGCCGCCCACCGAGAGTTCGCTGCAGCGAAGCCTGCAGATGGCCTATGAGGAGCAGAGCTCCCTCATCCGTGAACAGAAGGAGGAGCTGCAGCGCACCCGTGAACACTTGGTCCAGTTGGAGGAGCAGATTCGGAGTCTGCAGACCAGCACACCGCGCAAATACCAGAAGGTCAAGTACCTCAACTACAAGAACCGCAAGCGGATCCTCATCACCGGCGGGGCTGGCTTCGTGGGCTCCCACCTGGTCGATGATCTGATGATTCAGGGCCACGAGGTCATTGTGGTGGATAACTTTTTTACGGGACGCAAGCGGAATGTGGAACACTGGCTGGGGCACGAGAACTTCGAGCTGATCCATCACGACATTGTGAATCCGCTGTTCATCGAAATCGATGAGATTTACCATTTGGCATCGCCAGCCTCGCCGCCCCACTACATGTACAATCCGGTCAAGACCATCAAGACCAACACCATGGGCACCATCAATGTCCTGGGCTTGGCCAAGCGCGTGATGGCCAAGGTGCTGATTGCCAGCACTTCGGAGGTGTATGGAGATCCCACGGTGCATCCACAGCCGGAGACGTATTGGGGCCACGTGAATCCCATCGGACCGAGGGCCTGCTATGACGAGGGCAAGCGCGTCTCCGAAACCCTGAGCTATGCCTATGCCAAGCAGGTGAGACGGAATATTGCATATATATCGTGTTTACAAAGCTATTCCCTGGCCATATTATCAGTGGGTTGCTTGTTGGAATTTCATCACCTTGTTTTCTGGGTTCCTAATCTTGAAAAACTCCCACAAGAGAGAAGTAAATAATTAACGTTGAGTAAAAAACGAGGTTGCATTCCTTACAAACATCAAATCAAAGCGGAATATATAGAAAACTGGCTGATATCCAGTAATATAGCAGTTCTTTCCTGATTCCATCTGCAGTCGGGCATTAAATGATCTCAATTGGAATGCCATTAATTGGTGGGCTACGCTTGAACGCTTTGCTTGTCACGAGATATAAGATTTCCAATCTCCAAGCCGCATGACCACCAGCGACAATCGAACTAATAGCTCTTTTTTGTTTTGCTTTCTTTTAGGAAAAGGTCCAAGTGCGCGTGGCCCGCATCTTCAATACGTATGGACCGCGGATGCATATGAACGATGGCCGTGTGGTGTCCAACTTTATACTCCAGGCGCTGAGAAACGAAACTATCACGGTGTATGGGAATGGCAAGCAAACCCGCTCCTTTCAGTACGTCTCTGACCTGGTGGACGGCCTAATAGCTTTGATGAGCTCAAATTATACGCAACCGGTCAATTTGGGTAATCCCGTGGAGCAGACCATTGGCGAGTTTGCGCAGATAATCAAGAAACAGGTCGGCGGACCAAGTGTGATACGGCAAACGAAGGCCATGGAGGATGATCCGCAGCGTAGGAAGCCGGATATAACGCGTGCCCGCCAGTATCTCCAATGGGAGCCAAAGGTACCGCTGGAGACGGGCCTCCAAAGGACCATCGCCTACTTCCGCAACGAGCTGGCGCGCAGCGATCGCTTCCAGGAGAGCTCCAACAAGTACTTTGATACGCCTTAAGTGGGTTTTAGCTTTGATGCAACGTCTCTAGTCTGCAAAATGTAAATATGACCATCGATAGCACTAATTGTAAGCCTGTTAGGACCACGTGAAATCTGAAATAGTTCATCTTTATGTAAAATTAAGTTTAGGGACAGCAGCCGCGTTCAAAGTTATAGCACTGAAATCTGTATATTAAATCAAATAGTCACAAGTTCACTTAAAAGAACATTTATTTCACACACAAAATACCACAAATTATCAAATACTTTCACACAAAACATGGCTAAGGAACTAAAAAACAAATTATTAGTACAGAAATTTATTGTTGTCTTGTTTAGTTGCTTCATTTGTAAGACTAAATATGACTGCAGTGCTATTTCTTTGACCGCGCTTGTACCAGGAGGTAAATTAACACTGGAAGTGGGACTGGAACTGGGTTAATGTGTAACTAACAATCCTCCTATATAGAAGATACTACTACTAAAAACTTAGGGTACAGTTCGAACCAGTTAGAGTTGACATGAACAAATGGGACACACCTGTCCACACACACACATTTATCCAGTGAAAACCAACAAACGCCCGCCCGCCCCCGATTCTAGGTGTAAGTAGGGTTCGGTTTTTCAGTTTCTGTGTAGTTTGTAGACCCATTAAAACCAGAGGTTATTCTCTGCAAACTAATCTTAGACCCGACCGGTATTTTACTATCTATGTAACATGGCTTATCCTACGCTTAATCTATGCTATGACTATATTTGCACCTATTCGCTTATCAGCTAGATTGGCTGGCGGCTGCTCCTCCCACACACATCTGTTTTTTCATCTGGCCAGCGGCTCGAGCATCTCCAGAAACAGTTTCTTCATGGTGATGACCTCATCGCGTGCAATTCCTCGCCAGAATCGTCGCAGGATATCGTCCGCCTGCCGCAGCGATGGTAGCAGGAGTAACAACTGTTGCTGATGCGACACAGCCGACGAATGACGCAGCAGGTAGACGACATCGTTCAGAGAATTGAGAATCGTATCGCGGAAGGCGCGCAACGAGCTCTGATCATCCAGCAGAATGTCGCAATTGGCCAGCAATAACGCCTTCAGCAGAAAGTACTCCTCCCGGCGCGGCGATATCCTCTCCATGCGCTGGGCAATCTGCACACAGTGGTAGTAGAACTCCGTATAGCCGCACTCCTTGGCCAGCAGCTCGTCCATCCAGACGTCGGTGGCGAAGCACAGTTTCCCGTTGAACGGTAACGATCGGAAGGTCAGCTGTAGGGTCAATATCTCCGCCCAAGACACCTGCAGCAGCTTCATCTGATCGTTGAGCGGCAGATCGATGAAGCCGGGTATCTGCTTGGCCCAGCCAATTACGCTGACCAGCTCCTTGTCGTAGATGTCGCTCAGCACGCTCAGTATCTCATTGGGATCGTTGTGGTTGTTGTTCTGGAAAATGCAAGTCCCATTGGGAGGTGTAGTAACAGCAGTGACACTGCTGGACTCCAGCTTAATGCTGCCCGACGAGGAGGAGGCCTCATCATTGGCACTGGTCGCAGCCGTCGTTGTGTGCACCTGCTGTTGGTGCGGCGTCTGGACGCTTAATGTATCCGGCTCGTATGAGTTGAGCACTTCCAGTATCTTCACATCGCACAGCGAGGTGGTGTTTGACTGGTACAGCAGCTGCATCGTCTGGTACGAGTTGGAGACGGGATTCCGCCTGTACTTTTGCCTTCCTCCTCGCACTCGATCCAAGCGAACGCCCTCCTGGTAGATGAAGAGAATGAGTTATGAGTCAAAACAAAGTTGGAGTTCTAAGGTGTTACCTTGAGCATCCCCATGAGCAGGCACTTTTGGAAGCGACACGCCTGGCAGGCCTTGCGCCTCCGCTTGTTTATCTCGCACTCGTTGTTCGCCGGGCAGGTGTACTCGATGTTGCCCTGGATGGTGCGCTTGAAGAAGGCCTTGCAGGCCTCGCAGCTGGCCACGCCATAGTGGAAGCCGCTGGCCACATCGCCACACACGAGGCACAGGCGGCGCAGCTCATCCCGCACGGAGCCGGAACCAGTTGCGGCGCTGGCATTGCTGGCATTCCCTCCATTGGCATTATTTACACCTCCTCCGCCGCCGCTGGTGCCGCTGCCTGCTCCGCCACCCTTAAGACTATCGCCGTCATTGCTTAGCGAGACATTGTGCAGGTCACAGGACAGGGAAGTGGTGGAGCTGCAGAGCTGCCTTTCCGGTGAAACCGATGGCGAGGACTTCATTCCGTTGCTGCTGCCCTGCGTGTCGTCGTTGTCGGCTTCGAACTGGGACTGAAGCAGGAGGCTCCGCCGCCCGCGGAGGAAGTATCCACCTCCTGCTTGATGTGCAAGATGCTGACGCCGTCAGACATATTCGAGCGTTGGCTGTGAGAAGGAAGAAGGGGGATTGTTATTATAGAAACACTTGGAAAATATGGAAATGTAAGTAATAGTGAAATATTTAAGGCCACCAGTGAACACTTTTAAATTAATTTTGTGGTATATTATATGTTTTTGGAGTCTTTTTAATCAGAAAAGAACTAAACATGGACTATGGATACTCGCCAAAGAGGCAGCTTATTTAAATTCCAAAAAATTATTACGCCCAGAATTGATAAAAATAAAAATAACAACCAATTAAACGGTTGATACTGTGGGAAACACTTAAAAAATTGTCAAATCACTGCGCGATAGATAGCATTTTGTTAAAAGTCAAATAGTACGCGCTGCTGAACAGTGGTTCGAGCTGCTCTCACTAGGGGGACTGCGAATTTGAAGTGTGCCTATCGGTGCTAGGTGGAGATTTGCCCACTGTGCGGACTTGGCGCACGAAAGCTGGTCACTGGAATGCCTAATGAATGCAAAATGTAATTGTAATTGTAATTAAGCTGGGCGCACAGAGTGCAATGGGTTTGTGGCGGCGATCCCCAATTCCCGCTCTCTCTCTCTCGTACCCTTCTCCTTCGTAAAACTTCATCGTTGGGCGATGGAAAAGTACGGAACAGAACTAAACTGGAAGTGAACAGCGCACACGGAGTGCGATAACGGTACTGTGCGTGGAGTACCTTCCCGGCTAACGGTACTACAAATCACGACGCATGGAGCTGACGCTGATAGCGAAAGGCGACAACAACAAATTCAAAACGGAAGAGTAGGTTGCCAGATCGAACAAAAATATACCCTACCTAAAATTGATTGTTTTTATAGAGATAAAAAATGTATGTAAATATAATAACCAGTAAACACAGTATATAAATTTACAATTTTAATAGTTTTAAAATTTCAAAATAATGAATTAAAAATGAAATACAAATTCTATATGAAGAGAGCCCCAAATCTCATAGCACTCCCCGGGTTAGGGTATAAAACGCGCGCTGGCAAAGACAATGGGGGGCAGTAGTGGTGTGTAGAGTAGCAGAAAGCGGCCAGGTTGCAGATGAAAGATAAGCACTGTCTGCTTATCAGCCGCCTGGCGATTAAGGCCCAAGGTGGGCCTGTCCGTATCTGTTTACATACTTACATAAAGTATTTTTGAGGATCTTTGTGTAATCAGCAGCGCTACTACTTTATGCGATTGGCAACATCAATACATATACATATTGGTGTTGGTGTTGGCCTCCGCGGTTGTCTGTGTGTCTGTGGTATTTTGGTTCGTTTCGAGCACTTTGTTATTGCTTTTGTTGTCTGTCTGCATCTTTCGAAATTCGAGTTTTGGAACTGCTCTCCGGCGCGCTGGAGTTTATTTTTAATAATTTGATTACTTTTTTTAGCTAGCCAGCGTGGCTTTTCATGCTTTTCGGTGGCGATTTATTTAATGCATTTTCCATAAGAATGTGTGATGCAGACACAGCATCTGCATCGATTTTGTGCGTCCGGATGGGGATTTAGCACTCGGAAAGGCACGAAATGTATTTTGATTGCGAACACGTCACATTCTTTGCGATTTTTTTTATTGTCTACAGCCTGTTTTTGCCGGATTTTGGGTATATATTTGCATATTAGAAAGATTAAAATGTAACTTTATTTTTTTTTATTGTGAACCAGGGCTGGCCAGCACTGAGTCTTGGAGATGTGACAAATATACCAAAATATCGATATTTTTACAAAAAAATATATATAAATAAAGCAATATTTTTTGAGAATTAAATTAATTAAGCTTTCTGGGGTGGGTTTACGACGTTTATTCAAAGGGATCACCAATATTTAGCCTAACAGCTGCGCTTTCAACTTGATTGTCAGTAATAAATCTCAGAGAAAAATCGAAAAAAAAAGTAATCAAACCATCTGGCAGCTCCAATGTCTTGATGTGACCAGCTGTGGCGAAAGGAAATCCGTTTTTCTGACAAATTTTAGGAATTCAGAAAGGACCACACTCGCATTGTAAAAGACAAGAATTGCAATTTTAACAAATTGTGGGTTTTTCTCGGGAAATGTGCAACTAAGTGGCGTTGGGTGAACGGGCAATCGACGCAGGTCACCAAACACAGCAGCAGCAGGCAACCACACAGGCGGGTGGGTGGCAGTCAACAAAGGGGCGAATCAAAACAAAAACAATTGCGCGACAAGAAAAAAGTCCAAATATCATTAAATATTACGTAGCTACAGTTAGTTAAAAGCCTGGGGCCAACAACAACAAGTCGTGTGCGGTGTCCTGAAAATAGTTAAACGGTCGAACCAGAGGTAGCAGCGCAACAAAGAGGTAAAAATAAACGATTCCCAGTCACGTAGAATTCGCCAGTGTGCGTGCGCGTGTGTGTGTGTGTTTTGTTTGTTGTTGTTGCTTTTATCAGCAGCCCCCATGCCCAAATAGTGTACACACATTCGCACACCCACACACACACACACACACTCGCGCAAAGTTTGTTATTGTATTTATTAACATATTTATTGCTCGTCGCTCGCCCCACGCTTTGTTTGCGCCATTCGCCGTTCCGTAATGCGCAATCCGAGTTCCCTTGCGGATCATCGGTGTTGCAATATCGTTGAAAACCAGTCGAAAGTTGAATTTTTTGTATACTTCAATCTGTTGCAGGACATTCAGCCCCGCCCCCAACCGACACCCACACTCAGGCACACACACATACGGCCACCATGATGAGCCTGCTTGGGCGCACCGACGTGGATGCAGGGGAAGTGTTTGTCAACTTTAACCAGAACATAACGTAAGCGTAAACGGAACACACTCTGGACATGGGTTAGAAGGGACCACAGAAAAAGGCATGCGAAAGGGGAATGGAAGTTAAAAATGCTCCTGGAAATTTGAAATTATAAATTCTGTGAAGACTTTTGTATTTTTAAGCAAAGATTTTATAATTTAATTTCGAAAACCACGTAATTTATTTCATCAATCTGTTCATCTGTTCATTTGTTCATCTGTTCATCTGTTCATCTGTTCATTTGTTCATCTGTTCATCTGTTCATTTGTTCATCTGTTCATCGTTGCAAAATTAGCTACCTGATATGCATTTCCCTTCCGGTTTTTAAGAATTTAACAAGTAAAAAGAAAGAGTTCTGTACTTCTTAACCTAATGATAATCTCTCTCTACCTTTTACCTTTTAAAAATTCTTTCTAATATATCCTCGTCCCTTCACAGTTCTCTGGCCGTAGCCACAAGCGGTGGCTATAGCCTGTACAGCCTGGGCTCTGTGGACTCGACGCTGGACAAGATCTACCACACAAAAAGCGATGAGCTGCTACTCATCGAGCGGCTCTTCGAGAGTTCCCTGGTGGCCATCGTTTCCCAGCGTGCTCCGCGCAAGCTGAAGGTTTGCCACTTCAAGAAGCAGAGCGAGATCTGCAATTATTCGTATGCAAACTCAATACTGGCGGTGAAACTAAACCGCGAGCGCCTCATTGTGTGCCTGGAGGAGTCGCTATATATTCACAATATCCAGGACATGAAGGTGGTGCACACCATACGGGATACGCCGTGCAATCCTCAAGGCTTGTGCGCCCTCTCCTCATCCTCGGAACACTGCTATCTGGCCTATCCGGGCAGCGTGACCGCCGGCGAGGTCCAGATCTTCGATGCCATTAACTTGCACGCCAAGACCATGATTCCCGCCCACGATACACCGCTGGCAGCTTTGGCCTTTAGTCCCTCGGGCACGGAAATTGCCACGGCCAGCGAGCGTGGCACTGTGATTCGGGTATTTAGCTCCCAGGATGGCAGCCGGTTGTTTGAGCTGCGGCGTGGCCTCAAGAGATGTGTGTCCATTGTATCGCTGTCGTTCAGCACATGCGCCGAATATTTGGTATCCAGCTCCAACACGGAGACGGTGCACATCTTCCGACTGGATCGCAGTGCCACAGAGACGGCCGAGGGCCATGGCGGCAAGCAGTCAAGCGACGACTGGATGGGGTAAGCGGTGTTGGATTATACTTTCTATTTCTGTTTTCTTGTAGATAGTTTTTTGTATATTTACTGTGCGCTTAAGGCCAAAGATCAATGTCTAAGGTGTGGGGTGTTCTTGTACACAATCGCTGTTGACTTTTTAATCATTCCATACAAAACTAGTTTAATTCATTCTGTCATTCATGGATTTACTTGGCTTTTTCGAAGTCTTATTCAACCGACACATTTATAAAGAGTATTATATGTACATTCATTTGCCATTTTTCTGTTCCATTATCAATTTATAAGGTAGCTTTCTTTTCAACAAAAAAACGAGAATATTTAGATGTTAAAGACACCTAAAATTTAACAGAAAAATATAAACTAAAACAATTTTAAATGTGCATTGTAACATTTTTAAATTTTACCTTTAAAATTCATTTAGAAATTTACATTATTTAGCTGAAAGCATGGCTGAAAGCATGGCTGAAATCATGGCTGAAATCATGGCTGAAAGCATGGCTGAAATCATGGCTGAAAGCATGGCTGAAAGCATGGCTGAAAGCATGGCTGAAAGCATGGCTGAAAGCATGGCTGAAAGCATGGCTGAAAGCATGGCTGAAAACATGGCTGAAAGCATGGCTGAAAGCATGGCTGAAAGCATGGCTGAAATCTGAAATCAACAAGAATAAGTATAGTACAAACCCATCTTATATTCCTTCCTCAATGCAAGGAGTCGTGTCGCAATTTTTCCGGGGGATCCTCTTTTATCTTATTTTCTTGATATAGGATATTTATTTGATTTTGAAATTGTTTTCTTTCGTTTTCTCGTCGTCGTGTGTGGCATTTTGACATTTATCTATTTTTCTTTTCTTTCATTTTGCGAAACACCAAACCGAAACACGAAACAACCAAACCGAAACCACCTCAACAACAACAACCACAACTCGAACCACTCACCAAAATTTACTCTCTCATGCAAGTTACTCGTTTTTTAGATTCTTGAGCAAAACGGTCACCAGCTACCTGCCCACGCAGGTGACCGACGTGTTTAGCCAGGGACGGGCGTTCGCATCGGTTACCCTGTCGGAGGCGGGAGTTCGCAGGATGTGCGCCATAACCACGATACAGAAGCAGTTAAGGTAAGTCAATGCTCATTTATTTATTGCTCATTTACCTAAACCAATTCCCTGAATTGCAGACTGTTGATTGCCTCGCAGGATGGATACCTGTATGTGTATTCCATACCCGCTGTGGAGGGTGCAGAGTGCCAGCTGATAAAGAGGCACGACCTGCGAATGGAGGATCACTATGCCATGGATATTAAAGGTGCTTAAAAAAAGATTCGCTTTCCGCAAAACACACACCTCCACACACTCACACACAACATCCCCAAACCAAAAACCCACCAACACCAACCGAAACAAATTCTCTAGTTGATTCACCTCAAACTCTAGGCCTTAACAGTGGCGTAAGCATTGGCGGAGCAGCAGGCGTTCCGCCGGGTGGAGCCGGCAGTGCCGGTGGCAGTGGCGATGGCAAGTCATCGGCAGCGGCTACTGCCTCGTCTGGCGGCGGCGGAGGAGACAAGCCAGGTGGCTCCTATGCGTCGGCCGTGAAGGGAGACGAGCCAGCCGGCAGCGCCTCCAACTCCGCCTAGAAGGAAGAAGAGATGCAGAGATGTTGGTAAACGAAACTCACTCCTCAAAGTACTAAAGGACGATGATGCTAAAGTGATTGCGATGATGCTTGGCGACGATAGTGATGATTTAGCGACGGTGGCTCTGTGGCGTCAAGCGTATTTAAGTAAATAAAAATAGGTCATAGACTTAATTTAGATTCTAAACGTTGTCAGTGACGATTCTTCCTCGTTTTTTGTACCAGCAACACACACGGCAACAGCAACAATTCCTTTGTACCGCCTCTTCCTACCCTCTTCCTACTCCCGAAGCAATTTTGTTTAGTTTTAAGCTCTTCCCTCCTCCGTTCGGATTAGGAAAACGCTTTTTGTCATTACACTCTCTTAAGTTAGTTGTTAATTAATTAATTTAAAGCGATTTACATCGATTTTTTCTTTGATATTTTGAGTTACCTGCCTTTTTTATATCAAAATAAAACGCCAGCCTTTGCAAATTAATTGAAACTTGCCTGCATCCATGTATATATTTATTTTTGCCTCATCCCTTGACAATCCACCGAATCCATCGATCTCGCCTGGCTATTGTTTTCAAATCAAAATCTATATCGGATTAAGTGCATCCCCCACAACACACATGGAATAAATCTTTAATTAGAAATCAAACATACAGCAAAGCGACAGACGAGAGTGAAAACATACACGAAATTCGAAAATATCGGCGCAAAGGAGGAACAATTTTCGGCATATATGATATAGGATATATTTTGTACAAAGTCAAATATTTTACAACATAATATATATAAAAAAAGAAAATGAAACGTTTACAAACGAAACTCATGCGCTACTTTATTGTATTCAATAAATTATTTGAATTAAAACAAAGTAAAATCTTTTCATTTGGTTCAGAGGGAAGATCATTTTTTTAATATATTAAGGAGTGGACAAAAATAGAGTGGAGAACGAATCTGTGTATAAAAAGACTTCGTTATTTAGTCAGATAAACCCAAATCATAACAGCTTTCGGGTTGCTCTATTTGGCTTTCCTGTCTGACTCTGGGATTTGTGGCTTCATCACAGCAGTCGTTGCCTCAACGCTCAACACCTCACATCACACAATTTCACTGCAAAATTTTCCAGTCAAGCTAAAAGTTACGAAGATAGTGCCGTGCCGCTTTAAAAACGTTCTAAAAACCATAGTGCGAAAGTCATAATATCTGAACAAAACAAAAATAGTTTTTAGAAATCAAAATCGAAAGAATTTAAGCCGATTTCTTTAAGCTTTACCGGTAAGTAAACATCAAAGACGGCCAAGAACTTGGTATCAAATTCAAATAAGGCTTTCTAGACAAATCATTCGATTCAGTTGAACAAGCAAGAACGTACCGAGTTGATCCCTTAAGTTATTTTAAATATTGATGAGCTTTAAGAAAGTACGAGTCTACAACTTTAAATAATATTTCAACTATTCTTCAGTAACACCTATTAGTATTTAGCTATTGATTTCTATACGCGCTGCTCCAGTTATCAAACTCCAGTTTACCAAGGGTAAGTGGAACATTTTTCCATTCCTTTGGACAGTGGGAAGCCCATGTGGATTTGAAGGTGTCACACAAGACTGCAATTCCTTCCAAAGGCACTTTGGCAATGTGAATTCTTCTGGGGCCGTTCCGATTCTTTGCTTTTAACAGGATAACTTTGGCGTTGTGTAAATCTAGTGGTTTTCCTCAGAAGATTCGTCTTCCCAGTGCACTGGCCTACTTCCTCGGGCTCCTGAAAATTATCATTGAATCAGATTTTTACTTGGAAATTCTTAATTCTTTACTTGGCATTTCCATAGACCGGTGTAACGGCCCACTACAGCGGCTTTTCCCGCTCTACGCCATCCAGCGATTCTTCCGGCTCTACGCCATCCAGCGGCGAAGCCTATTGGGTTTTGGACGTCATTCTGCAAATCGTCCTTCCTGGGAATCCTCTTTAGCCTTGCAACTGTCGTAGGTTTACTTCACCGTGAGGGCTTTCGCTGCATCCTCCAAACACGACCTCTAGGTATTCTCCAGTAAAAATTCACGTAAAATCCAGTTTTACATGGGAGAACTGTTTTGGTGCCTTATGCCCCAAATATTCCATATTAAGAAGAATGTGCTTACGGTGCTCTTCCTGGGAATCCTCTTTAGCCTTGCAGAGCAACTGGGAGCTCCTGTCGTAGGTTTGCTTCACCGTGAGGGCTTTCTCTGCATCCTCCAAGCACACCTGCAGGTATTCTCCGGTAAAAAGTCACGTAAAATCCAGTTTTACATGGGAGAACTGTTTTGGTGCCTTATGCCCCAAAAATATTCCATATTAAGAAGAATGCGCTTACGGTGGCTCCTAGATCAGAATTTTCCATGTAAATTAGTTAAATATTCGAAAATAAACATCAATTTTTGTTTACATCTAAGAAGTGCGACCGATACAATAGTATCGCACTATCGCACAGTCTTATGTCCATTTCAAAAGGCGGCCACACTGCATATCGCCAAGGAAAAAATATCTACCCTCAAATAATTCAAAAGCCAATCGACAGCAGAAGAAGTGAAAGCTAGAAAATCCAGCGACTTGAGCCAGAAAATATAAAATATTTCATCAGTTTGTGATTAAAACTAAAAGAGAATATTATTTAAAAACGTTGCATCAGCAGTAAGTATTTAACCATATAATTGTAGTTACTTTTCTACGTTCAAAGGCAGTGAAAAAATGTTGCGAATTGTTAGCTCAAGGTCTTTGTTCGATTTTTTTTTCTCTTATTCAACCTTCTGCGTAATTCGAAAATTGGCACGCAATACCATTTCCCATTGATTTTTCATCAAAACAAAAACACATTTATAAATAAAACTTGCGTGTTTATTGTTTTTTCGCCAAGATTTATTTGGCAATTGTGAAATACGCATTGACGCCATTTGAAAATTCGAGAAATTTTACATATACATACATACAAACATACATGCATACACATGCATACGGTTTTCTTTGTGTTTTGCATTGGTGAGTCAGTTCAAATTTAAGTAACTGCGACTAGTTTTTAAGTAATTTCTAAGAAATTATTCCATTAGGGCCACGTAGGAAAAAATTTTCTAATTGCAATTAGTGTGACGTCAGCAGTGGATACATACTATAAATGGGTATGTATGCCTGCATACATGCACACACCCATACACACACAAAAGTGACAAAGCAACGGAACAAAGGTTTCTCAGTTTCCCTTGTTTCTTCGTTTCTCCGTTTCTCTTTGTTTGGTGAACCGAAAAAGGGGGAGAGAGCAAAACCAGAAACTAAAGTACTTTGAACCCTCGACAGGCAGCAGGCTTTGAAAATTACGTTTCCACCCTTGGGTCGGTCTCCCATCGCACAGAGTCGGCCTGAAATTCAGTAATCGTGTGATTCTCTCCCAGGCTGAGCTCTGTAATCCGATCTGCTTTCTTACTAATTTTCCAACTATAAATTTTTACTTGCAGAATCATCCGAAATGCAGATCTTTGTGAAAACCTTGACTGGAAAGACCATCACCCTGGAGGTGGAGCCTTCCGATACTATTGAGAACGTGAAGGCCAAGATCCAAGACAAGGAGGGCATCCCCCCAGATCAGCAGCGTTTGATCTTCGCCGGCAAGCAGCTGGAGGACGGCCGCACTCTGTCCGACTACAACATCCAGAAGGAGTCGACCTTGCATTTGGTCCTCCGTCTGCGCGGTGGTATGCAGATCTTCGTGAAGACTCTCACTGGCAAGACCATCACTCTGGAAGTGGAGCCATCAGACACCATTGAGAACGTGAAGGCTAAGATCCAGGACAAGGAGGGCATCCCCCCAGATCAGCAGCGTCTCATTTTCGCCGGCAAGCAGCTGGAGGACGGCCGCACTCTGTCGGACTACAACATCCAGAAGGAGTCGACCTTGCACTTGGTGCTCCGTCTGCGTGGTGGAATGCAGATCTTTGTGAAGACTCTCACTGGCAAGACCATCACTCTGGAGGTGGAGCCATCAGACACCATTGAGAACGTGAAGGCTAAAATCCAGGACAAGGAGGGCATCCCCCCAGATCAGCAGCGTCTCATTTTCGCCGGCAAGCAGCTGGAAGACGGCCGCACTCTGTCCGACTACAACATCCAGAAGGAGTCGACCTTGCATTTGGTCCTCCGTCTGCGCGGTGGAATGCAGATCTTCGTGAAGACTCTCACTGGCAAGACCATCACTCTGGAAGTGGAGCCATCAGACACCATTGAGAACGTGAAGGCTAAAATCCAGGACAAGGAGGGCATCCCCCCAGATCAGCAGCGTCTCATTTTCGCCGGCAAGCAGCTGGAGGACGGCCGCACTTTGTCCGACTACAACATCCAGAAGGAGTCGACCTTGCATTTGGTCCTCCGTCTGCGCGGTGGAATGCAGATCTTCGTGAAGACTCTCACTGGCAAGACCATCACTCTGGAAGTGGAGCCATCTGACACCATTGAGAACGTGAAGGCTAAGATCCAAGACAAGGAGGGCATCCCCCCAGATCAGCAGCGTTTGATCTTCGCCGGCAAGCAGCTGGAGGACGGCCGCACCCTGTCCGACTACAACATCCAGAAGGAGTCGACTTTCCACTTGGTCCTCCGTCTGCGTGGTGGAATGCAGATCTTCGTGAAGACTCTCACTGGCAAGACCATCACTCTGGAAGTGGAGCCATCAGACACCATTGAGAATGTGAAGGCCAAGATCCAAGACAAGGAGGGCATCCCCCCAGATCAGCAGCGTCTCATTTTCGCCGGCAAGCAACTGGAGGACGGCCGCACCCTGTCCGACTACAACATCCAGAAGGAGTCGACTCTCCACTTGGTGCTCCGTCTGCGTGGTGGTATGCAGATCTTCGTGAAGACTCTCACTGGCAAGACCATCACTCTGGAAGTGGAGCCATCAGACACCATTGAGAATGTGAAGGCCAAGATCCAAGACAAGGAGGGCATCCCCCCAGATCAGCAGCGTCTCATTTTCGCTGGCAAGCAGCTGGAGGACGGCCGCACTCTGTCGGACTACAACATCCAGAAGGAGTCGACCTTGCATTTGGTCCTCCGTCTGCGCGGTGGAATGCAGATCTTCGTGAAGACTCTCACTGGCAAGACCATCACTCTGGAAGTGGAGCCATCCGACACCATTGAGAACGTTAAAGCTAAAATCCAGGACAAGGAGGGCATCCCCCCAGATCAGCAGCGTCTCATTTTCGCCGGCAAACAGCTGGAGGACGGCCGCACTCTGTCCGACTACAACATCCAGAAGGAGTCGACCTTGCATTTGGTCCTCCGTCTGCGAGGTGGAATGCAGATCTTCGTGAAGACTCTCACTGGCAAGACCATCACTCTGGAGGTGGAGCCATCCGACACAATTGAGAACGTGAAGGCCAAGATCCAAGACAAGGAGGGCATCCCCCCAGATCAGCAGCGTTTGATCTTCGCCGGCAAGCAGCTGGAGGACGGCCGCACCCTGTCCGACTACAACATCCAGAAGGAGTCCACTCTCCACTTGGTGCTCCGTCTGCGCGGAGGAATCCAGGCTTAAGCTGAATACATTTCCAAATAAACACAAGATTCTAAGCACCTACAATTCACGACTCGCTATCAAGACATCAAGCAAAAGACGACTCAGTTCGGAGGGAGGCCCTTTAAAAATTCTAAATTCCAGTACAGACCAAGATTACTTATTTAGTTAATGCTTTCCTTATATATATATATCTCTAAATTCATCTTTCAAATCACAAATACACTTTTAAAATAAATTGCATTTGTTAATTAATGGTTTTTGGTATTTTTTATTTGGAGATTTAATATTGCTGGAGGAAAATGTAAAAAATACCGACTTCCCTTTGTGCGACAGCCCTGGCTTATGGAACGCGAAGCGTTAGTGCTTTTTCTTTATTTACGTTTTGTAGAAATTCATAATTTGGTTTGCAATTCGCAAATTAAATTGTTAATAATGGCGAAATTACTGCAGCGCGTGGAAGTCACATTGCGGAGCCTTTACGTATTCAATTCCAGCTTCGGAGAGCGTGAGGGCGAGGTGGGTTTTGTGGTTTCCAGCAGCCAGAAACGCCCCTAAAAGTCATATTTTTTTTACAGGAACACAAGAAAATTTTGTTTTATCACCCAAATGACATTGAATTGAATACAAAAATCAAGGATGTGGGACTTAGTGAGGCCATCATTCGGTTTACAGGGTATTTAATGAGCTTGTGACCTCTCATGGGAGTGAGTAATACTAAAGATAGTGCCTCCTTGCAGGACTTTCACCTCCGAAGACGATTGCCAGGCGTTGCACACCCAGAAAACCACTCAACTCTTTTACCAGCCCGAGCCAGGATATTGGATGGTCATGGTTCTCAATGTGCCCAAGGAGGTGCGCCTGAAGGAAGGCGTGGAGGTGAACGAATACCGTGGAGCGGAGATCTCTGACCGGATCTACAGAGCGATCCTAAGGCAGTGCTATCGAATGTTTCGCCTGCAGCACGGTACCTTTGCAGCCCACGGAACCGAGGAGTCGGATGCCGAGAAGCGAAGGGAAATGCTTTCGCAGGAACTGCTCGGGTTCTACGAGAAGTACCTTAGCCAGGACCTTAAGGATCTGGCCCACTGTGATATCATCGATATGCTGCATTCCATACAATATATGCCCCTGGACAAGTCCCTCTTTCTGCGGGCCCAGAACTTTGGAATGCTCGCCGAAACCTTTCCGGCCATCAAGCAAACGGTAATGCTCTATCAGGAGCAGATCCTTTGCGGCGGAAAGCTCCAGCCGGAGGATCTCTATAGCCTGCATTCTTACATAGTGCAGAACGTATTGAAAGTGGAGGCGAGCAGCTCCACCCTGGCCGTGAGTCCCTCGCTCAAGCGAAGCATCAGTGAGACCCAAGTGCCAGGATTTGTACGGCAACTAGATGAAGGAGATGAGGAGACGCCGGAGCTGGAGCTACCCCTGAAGGTCTATGTCAATGTGGGGAAGCAAACGAAGACGTATTACCTGCTCATCTATCGTGCCCTCCACCTTACGCTTTGCTTGTTCTTGGACGGTGAGTTTGAATCCATTTTTCAATTGCTTTCAAGAGCCTTTCCTTATTGCCTTTCCAGCCGATCAGCCTGCCCCCAAACAGGAGCTCTACGATGAGCTTAACGCTTATTTATGTGGCCAGTTAACCTCGCTGGCCCGCGATATAGCCATCGAGCTGAACAAGGAGGCGGTGGGCTCAGCCGGCGGTCAGGAGAACACAAATGGCAGCAACAGCGTCGAAACGGCAGCCAAGTATTTGTTTATTAATGAACAAAGCCTGCAGCATCATACGAACATGCAGCGACACCACCTGCCCCAGGGAATCCCACGCAATGTTCTAAGCATCATCGCGGATCTGGCCAATTCCAGCGGGAAATTAGACAACCTGGATAGTGCACCGGCCGAGGAGCTGCAGGTGAAGACCACCAACGATTACTGGATTGTGAAGAGGCGCTGCAACTACCGGCAGTACTATGTGATCCTGTGCAACAGCAAGTTCACCCTGCTAGATGTTACCCAGGAGGCAAGGCGGATTTTCGAGCAGGAGCTCACAGATGATGTATTCTTTGACAAATAAACAAGAGGATTAAATATAGGATGGGAGTGCGCCAATTGTGGGCTCTGGGTGGCCCATTACCACCGCGCTGCCAGCAGAATCGGCACGTGGGCGGTCGAACATCCGAGCTTTGGTTTCAAGCCAGCACCGGTCCAGTGTCGGAGGCATCGTTATACACGCTGTTCGACGAGGAGGAGCTGGCGGTGGTGGTTGCAGTGCCACCGTTCTGGGAACCGCTGATTTTCACGATGTATATTCGACGGTTGGACATGCAGATGCTGTAGTAGTACTCCTCGTAATCGATTGTGATCCGTTCGCAGCTGCTATTCGCCATGAAGGACTCGTCGATGCTGGTATATAATCAATGATAAGTTTAAACAAAAGAATTAAGTAAATATTGTAAATATATTTGTCACCTTTCTGTTAGATTAAGCAGTCCCATTATCACATTGGCGCTGCGCTCGTCATTCTTGAGCTCTCCACCTGATTCCAGGACTGCGCCGTCGTCCTTTAGTACCAGGTAGCCAATTTGATTGGGCACAATTGACTTTTCCTTGTCCATTGCTCGCAAATATTTTATTTATTTATTTATCTTTTTTCCACACCCCTGGCCGAGTGTGACCAAGTTCATTGGGGGGAAATACTAGATTATGGTAAATAATGGTCACATCTTTTTAAGATATTTTGAAAAAAAAAAAGCTTTTTAAAAATAATTTATTTAAATTCATAAAATTTTATCCACCTTCTGCGCCTGGTACACGAAATCTAAAAATGTTTAATTTGCACTGAAAATTATGCAATCTCGAACGAATAAGATTACAAAAAAACACTGCAAAGATTTATTCATTTCCCAAACTACAATTAAATAAACTTGTTTTGTTTTTGGTTTAAAAACTGTTATATTCTTATACTGTTTTACATTTAGCATAGAATTTCAAACACACATACACACTGAAACTGATGCCGACTGAATTACAATGCATTTTATTTATTTCTTTTCCTTTTATTTTGTTTATTTAGCTTAAATAATTATGAATTTCTCGTCTGCTTGCTCGCTTCTTTATTTTTTAAGTTTATTTTGCTTGGTTTTTGTTTTGTAATTTCATATTTTGATCACATTTTGATTTCGCATGCCCAAAGTGAATTTGGTTTGTGTTCCGAATGATTCGCCTGAATGTGTAAACCTACAACTCTCTGTCTCTCCGATAAATCAAAAATATATATATATGCTTTACTTGTATGTTTAGGGATTTATGCAAGCCTCTGCTCTGTGTATATATGCTAATATTCAGTCAATAATATATATATATTCATGTTGGCCGCTCTGCTCGGGAAGAGCTCGGGGGCCTTTCAGTGGAGGATCGATCGAAAACCTGAAGATCTGTCTGTCTGTGTCTGCTCTCTAATGGGAAGAGTATAATGTTAGTTATGTTATTACCTTAAAATGTCATATATAAAGTATGTACAAGTTATTATTTGGAGTTTTCGATGTATGTTTCATGTTTTTTTTTTTGTTTTTAGTTTGGAAATCAAAAACAGGAGACGTGATCATGGTATCATATGCGATCTCAACTAAATAACAGTACTAACTTCGTATCGGAGCTGTAACATGGTTAAGGCATATGGAGGATTTAATGTAAAAATGTCGGAATAATGATAGTTTGGATTATGTGTAGATATATAGCTTAATTCCACTGACATTTTACAGAAGAGCAAATGCCAAAATCGGAATTAGGCTATAAACTGTGGTGTAGGCTGGCAATATGCAAGAATTGTAATGTAATTTGTTTTCTGTAATTTATTTTATATATACCCTAAAAATTTGTTTACAACTAAATACTAATGCGTATGCTTAAAATTGATTAAAAAATATAGTATTATTATTTATATATTTATATTTATATAGGGTTTTTTTTTGTTTTTTAGTCACGATGAAATTATAAAAAACTAAAAAGAATTGTACGACAAAATTTTGGTGGCTGAATGGAGAGGATCTTCAACCCATAAAGTATGTGTGTGTGTTAACAATTACAAAATGTTGTTGTGTGTGTGTGTGTGGTATTTGTTGTTGTTGCTAAGCGCCCCTAGAAAAACGGGGCAAATCTTCGTCTTACTAACTAGGGATTTCTCAATATATTTACGACATATTTAATATTCAATTACTAGGAGAGCGTAAAAACGTTGCATTCATTTATCGTCTGCTATTTGCTGGCAAAATAATCGAAAAGTAATGGAAAAAACTACCAACAATTACTGTTTCTTTCATTCTTGTATAATTAATTGTATAATTATTGTTTACAAATAGCATAATTATATTAATTACGTGTATATTTGATGTTTTTCCTCTTCCTACATGCTCTTTTGTGTTTAATCTTTTCTTTTCTGTTATTGTTTGTTTGTTTTTTTTGTTTGTTTTTAAATTATAAAATTAACTAATCAAGAAAATCATAAAATTAGTTGTTTTGTTGCTGCTTCTGCTGCTGCTTATGTTTAACGTATCTGCTTATTTATTGTTTAGCTTGACCTTTTAGGCCTTCCAGTTGTTCTGGCGACTGCCACTGGCACCGCTCTGTTGCTGGGGTGGAATCATCTCCAGCAGATATTGGCGCTGCAGCTCCGCCGCCCGCTGCACGTCCGCCATGCTGCTGGCGCTGCTAGAGTTCTTGGCCGAACCCGAAGAGGAGCTACTCTTCTTGTTGTTATTGTTGAAGGCTGCTTAAAAATGTGGGCATTAAATGAGTAAATATGTTGAGAACAATTAAGATTCAGGGTGGACTCACCTGCCACTTGAGCCGCCTGTGCCATAGCGACCTGGTAAGAGTACAAGAGCGGAGCAAACTGCATCATATGCTGCGGATTGGCACCAAGACCTTGTCCCAGAGCTAAATGAATAATAAACAATTAAAATAAATTTAAATAAATAAATTAACAATAAACTCACCTCTGAATAGCTGCTGCTGGAACGCCTGCATGGCTGCCGCCGTTGCTGCTGGCGAGGAATTACCCAGCCCCGAGGCTGCCGCCGCTGCTGCATTATTTGAGGCTGAGCTCGCCCCACCACCAAAGTTGCCCAGGCCACCCAAGGCCGCCAGATTGCCCAGCTGGCTGAGGTTGCCCAGATTGCCGAGATTGCCCAGGCTGGCCAGGCTGTTGAGGTTGAGGCCGCCCATGCCGCCGAGGGCACTGAGATGAGCAGCCGCCGCCAGCGTGGCTGCCGAGTACTTGTCATAGCTCTGCGCCTGCTGCTGTTGCGTCTGCTGATCCCGTTCCCGTTGATCGCGTTGCTGCTGCTGCTGCTGCGACTGGTGGTGATGATCGTGGCGATCGTTGCGGGAGGAACGGGACGACGAGGCCGTCTCGTGGTGATGCGCTGCCGTTGGACCGGGACTAAGGATGCCCGCCTGCTGGGCGGCGATGGCAGCAGCGGCGGCGGTGGCTGCCGCTCGCGAAGATCGCGACGTGCCCGACGATGGCGGCGGTGTGGGTTGACTCTGCGGTGGCGGTGGCGTTGGACGCGGTGTGGCTGGCGTTGGTGTCTGGCATTTGGTGGGTATTACCGTGACCGATGGCGGCAGATTTACCAAAGCGGCAGCCGCCGAAGCATGCGTCGCCTGCAGTTGTTCCCGTTCCCTTTGCATATGCGATGACGAGGAGTTAGAGCTGCTTACTGCGGAGACAGACAGCGAGTTGCTGTTGTTGTTGCTGCCGCCACTCGAACCATGGTTGTCCACCGGCGAGGGACTGCTCTGGCTGGCCAGACGCTGCTCGATCTCCTGCTCCTGCTGGAGGGCCTTGACAAACGCCTGTTTCAGTCGATTTGTGTGCTCCGCCTTCAAAGCCTTCTTCACATTGGAGGTTACGCACTGCTCGCAAATCACCTTGGGATCTTTGTTGGCTGTGAAAGAGAGAGGGGAAAGCGTTATAATTATTTGTTATTTTCAAGGATTTCGTAACCCTTTACTTACTTTGCTTCTCCCATTTCCAAACGGGCGTAAAATCAATCTTGCACTGGGCACAGCGGAAGGGAGCAGCCACAGCATTGGCCTTCTTGTTGACGGTTAAATAATCCACAACTGTCTCCAGACCCAGAAGATATACAAAGTCCGTGTTGCTGGGATTGGGAATGAAGTGCATCTCTGGCGGTGGTGGCTTTGGTGGGGGAATCTTTAAGGGGATTTTCAGTATATATTATTAATAATTATTCATTATTTTAAAGTTTATTTTAACTCACCTGCAGCAGCGTCTTTTCCAGCTGCTTTCGCAGTGCCATTTTAGCTGCCGCCTGTCTTTGAGCGGGTGTCTGGGCGTCTTCTCTTGGCGTAGAGCGATCGTTCTGTAAAATAAATAATTAAGTAAATTATATTTATTTTATTTTATTATATTGGGAACTCACCTTCAGCTCGTTGAGCTGATTCTGATGCTGTTGGGACAGTGGGGGCGCCGGTGTGATGGAAACAGAATTGCTTATGGTCCCAGGTACCTTCGAATTATCCGAAATATTAGGCTGCATGTTTCAACGAATTGTTTTGGTTTGGTTTGGGTTTTTTATAGTAGGAATATATCAAGTACAAATACGGAATAGCAGAGAGAGGCAAAGTTGTTTAGTCGTTGGCTGATTTTATTCAATGTTTTTGATGAATGCGAGAAATGATGGAATATTAAGTAGTGCCACTTGCTCGAAGCCTCCTCGGTTTTTGCTTTAAGTGAAATATTTAAATATATTCCCAGACAGAGGCCGACTTCGGCTGATTTGACAGGTGTTAGTAGGTGTAATTAAGTGTTTAAAGAGTTATTAGTGGAAGTGTGTTAAGGGTGTAGTGTTGGAAGTGGAAGTGTGTTAAGGGTGTAGTGTTGGAAGTGGAAATGTGTTAAGGGTGTAGTGTTGGAAGTGGAAGTGTGTTAAGGGTGTAGTGTTGGAAATGTTATTTTCTATATATGTTATCAGCAAGCAAGAACTATAAATATGTTTAAAATATATTTACTAAGAGAGAATCTTAAAGATTTTGGTAATATATAAATAAAAAAGTGTCTTTAAGAGATTAAATAATTATGTAGGCTTTAATTGATAGATATTTGATTGAAAAATTATATTATAAATCATTATTTTCACTTTGTGATATACATGAGAGCAAAAAATCAAATCTTTTAATTGAAAACTTTCTAAAATGATTAATTTTCTTATTTAAAATAAATTTTGTTACAATTATTCTTAAATTTTTATAATTTTTAGGTTATTAATAACATTTTTTATATTTAAAAACTATCAAAAGCAATCTTACTACCTTCAAGGCAAGCTTTCTTCATTGGTTTTTTTAACAAATCAAAGTTTCTAAGAAATCTAAACTATAATTACTTGATTTATCTATAGTTCTTGCTGCCTAATTTAATTTACGACCATATGTGTTGCTAAGCGTGAGTTTTTGTTTCTTGTGCTATTTTGTGTGTCTCCAAGGACTGTTTTGTAGTGTTTTTGAAAATTTATGATTAGTGATTTGGTGTTCTGGCGGTGTCTTTCGTGCTCTTTGATATAATAAAGGTGAGAGAGAAAAACTCGGCGCTTACGGCAACGATTACATTACAATAACTCACATTGCGTGCTTTCAGACTGGAGGGCGGCGCCGAGGTGGGCGTTATGGTCACCGAGGGCGTGATGGTGAGATTCGGCAGGTTTGTGCGCGGCGGCAATGCGCTGGAGCGATGCGAGGCGGAGGTGGCGGGCGTGATGGTAGTGCCGGCGGCCAAAGTGGCACCCGGCGGCAGCGATGCCCTTGGCGGTGGCAGAATCGAGTTGCTCCCAAGACCAGAGGAGCCGCCCGAATTGCTGCCGCGTTGCTGATGGCCGCTCAATGCAGCAGCTGCCGCTGCAATGGCAGAGGCGGCCGCCGCCGCTGAGCTCGAGCTGCCCGTTCGACTGTTGGTGGCGCTGGTAATACACAAAATTTCAAATTAATACAAAGAAATATTATTTAACATATTTAAACCTTACCTAATGCTCACGGCGGCTCCTCCACTGCCGCCCAGACTGCTTCTGCTGCCCTTGCTGTGGGCGGGCAGCGGCACTGCTGACGTGGGGGTGACACTAAGCGATCCCTTCGAGGTGAGCGCAGCGGGAATGGCAGCCAGCGGATTGTTGGGCGAAACGCTGGTGGGCGTCACCACAAGGTTCTCCTTCATCACCTGCTGCGACTGCTTGAGCTTCTTGAGGAGCATCAGCTTGGTTTCCTCATTGCGCAGATCCTGTCGCAGCTTCCTAAGGCTCTTCTCCCGCTCTTTGAGCTCAGCGTGACTCAGCTCCTTGATGGGCACATAGGGCGGCATCTCCTCGTCATCCGTTTCGGAATCAATGTTGCCATTCTGCTGACGGCCATTGGTCCGGGCGGGTAATAGCACAATATCGGGAGCCTCAGCATAGGATTTGGGTTCGGTTCGTGGCCGCAAGACTCTTCTTTGGACCTTGTTCTCGTCCTGGCCACTTGCTCCAACGCTGCCGGCAGAGGCACCGCCACCAGTTCCTGTGCCACCTTCACTGGCATTATTGCTATTTGTGTTGCTGGTGGAGTTGCTGTTACTGTTGGTGCCGCCGCCGCCGCCGCCGCTGTTGCTGCTGCTGCTGTTTGCTGTGTTGCTGGTGGAGTTGCTGCTGCTGCTGCTGGTGCTATTGGCGGTGGCATTGGTGCCATTGTTGGTCGCCTGCGTGGGTGCTGGCGTTATGGTGAGGCCTGCATTGTTCGCTGTCAGTGCTCGCAGATCCCGATTACTTAGCGCCGCCGGCGACGGAGCCGGCGTTATGGTTAACGCCGGATCACGGCCGGAGCCTAAACTCAAGTCGACCACATCGTCGACCTCCATTTTGGCCATTTTCGCTCGTCGCGTCGTCGTGATTCTGTATGTTGGTCAACTGCAAGGATAAGAGAGCGATAATTTGATAAGTACATTTGTTTTTTAACTAAAGAGGAATACAATACGAAATGAGTAACAATTTAAAAAGTGAATTTATGATGATTTATGACTAATTATCAAGAATCTTTAAGATGTTCTTGTAAAAAACGAAATCTTTAAGTAAACAAAATCTGCATTTAATAAAAGCAGACAAAAAAGTTGTAATTTTCCCCGTAATCAGACTCCTGGATAGGGGTTAAGGGGGCGTGGCAGTGTGTGGCATTCACCAAGGGTTGAAATTGGGTTTCCTCTTTGCAATATATATATTTATTTATTTTTCTTTTTGTCGCTTTTATGTTCCTTTTGAAAGCGGAAATCCATGCAAACTCTAACCCCTAAAAACGTACGGACACGGGTAGTATCTGTGTCTGCAGCACCTTTTTCCCCCGCAGTGCGAATATCTCGATTCCTGGCTCCCCTTTTCGTCCGTGCTGCGACATAATAAATATATCCTGATTTCAATTTATTAAGGCGACACCACGACGACCTTGTTGAGCAGGAAAACGATAGCCTCTCGAAAAGGAGAAAGCGGCACTAAATCAACGAAAATCAACTCTGATTTGATCGCCAGAGCAAGAAATTTCTTTCGATTTGGCTAGGGATTTGAATTTCGGACTCGGACATCTTCCACACAGCCAGGCAGGCAATCCACGAAGCAAGTCACGTTTTCGATTTAACAAATTTTTCGCATGCAAAGCCGCTGGTTTTGTGGCTGCGCAAAAAAATTTACATGAAAAGCCAGCTCTAGGGGGAATGGGGTAAAAGGTGTAATACAGTGGGACTTGAATGTATCAAATAAAAAGGTTTTTTTTTTTAAATAAATGTTTCAAAATTATTGGCAAAAATAGAAAGAGTCAAAATCAAAATTAAATTTTCAGAATAAAAAATGTTCATTAAATATTCCACAAACTCCCCAAAAATTCCTTGTATGCTTGCTTCACTGTATTTAGTAGTAGAATAACTAGCAGATACACGAACCGGCCACAGCGCGCACACACAAACAAAAACACAGATACACCCATATACACGGGCTAACAACAGCTACCTGACACGTGAGAGCGAGAGGTGAATAAACTTTTCAAGCAACTTAAGCGCTGCAGCAGTATATAAAACACAAACAACAAACGGCAGCAAACAACAGCACACAGCAAAGGCAACAAACATTCACCTGCTGCTGGCCAACAGGAGAGGATAAAACAGTCAATAAAAATACATTTTAACAAGACCACAAACAATAAAGCTGCAGTCATAACCGTCACAATTAAGAGATGATAAATAAATGCAGGCCCCCTCCCCCACACACATACTCGTACAAGCAGGTGGCCAAAAGGAATCCCACTTCAAGAATCTAGATTTTACAGAAGAAGAGCGAATCATCAAATGGCATAATTACACAAAAAGCTGGGGCAGCAAAAAAATAAACGTAGTAATAATAAAACAACAACTCCGTGTTGTTGTTGCTGCTATAAATTAATTCGCTTTGAAAGTTAGCAGAAACACACACACACACACTCACACACACTAGCACGCACTCACACATAAGCGTGTGAGCACGCTTACTCGTTCGCTTTGCTTTATTTTTTCTTCTCCTCCATCTGCTCCCCTTTTTCCTTCAACCAGCTCCACCGCCACTCTCTTTTAGCGGCTGTCGACGGAGTCTCGTTACTTTCGACACTTGTGTCGTCATCAGATTGCGCTGGCCGCCGCTATCAGGGCACAGTGGGTCGCATCGGCGGTTAATTTCGCCTTCGCGGGGTGTGCGAGCGAGATGTGTGTGTGTGACACACAGCAGGAATATGGGATTGCGAACGTTGATAGTGGGCGATGATAAGATCAAGTGGCATTGCAGTGGTACGAAGTCAGCGATAGTTTGGGGAAATATTTATTTAGAAATTATAATTAGACTACAGCCCAGACTATATATAGAAATATCAAAGACTGACAGAATAGAAAGCTTGTTATATTATATTTTCAACATTTTTTATAAATAAAAATTATACAAATATGCAATTTCTGATATCTTCGAAAGTATCAAAATAATACTGAACTTGTGTTATACAAAATATTGCTAATTAATTAATTATTTGAAATATTAACAAAAAATTCTATTAAATATTTGGATGTCATAATTTAATAAAAAACTTTTTTACAGAAACACAGAATATTAGAAATTATCACAAATCCTTATTTAGATCCTGCCCCACTGTGCCTATAATTTGTTGGCCTGTGTGTAAGCTCGTTTGTGTGAGAGTTAATGCCCGCAGTCTGTGTGTGTGTGTGCTTTGATGATTTTCAGCTTTTTCTTATTAAATTAATGCAAACATTTTTAAACTTTTATAGATGCTTTTTAATGCTGGCGAGCATTATGCGTGATGATGCCGCTTAATATGCCACCCCACCCACCATCCCCCTCACCCATTAACCCTTATTCGCCTAGTGTGGAATCTCTTTGAGAAAAAAAGGCAGATACTTTTATCGATTTGTTGCGACGTTTGGCATTTTGTGTGTGACTATAATTGTGCTTAATAGCGCGCTAAATGAGTTTCAATTAGCGCTGTTGCATTGTGCGATTTATATATGAATGAATGTACATATATCTGTTTGTATGATAGCTTGTGGGTCAGTCTATGTCCAAGTTCAAGATTAAGGTACAAAAAAATGCATTACCTTGAGTAACGAAAGATGCCTTTGGGGAGGGACTTGTCAAGTAATGAAGGCAGATGCACGGGAGAGAGTGGGGGTAACGAAAAACTTAGAAGCAATGACGACGACGAAGAAAATTAAAAAAAGCTAAAGAAATAAGGTTAAATCAAAAGTACAGTTGTGTACATAGCGGCGGCGAGCAGCAGCAGCACCAACAACAACAACACAAACAAAAGCGAAGAGCAACAGCAAAGCAAGCAAAATGTGTTTGAGTGTGGCTGCGGTGAGAGAGAGCCAGAGAGCGGGCACGGGAAAGTAAGACAGAGAGAGGCGGCGGCGGCGGCGGAAGCAGCAGCAATAGCGGCGGCTACGACGGCGGGAGAGAGCGAGAGACAGAGCAGCAAGACGGCCAAAGAGAGAGCCTGTCGCACACACGCGAGACGACATCACAGAGTGGAGAGCGGAGGAGGAACACGGAGGGAGGGAGAGCCGCTTTTTTGGGGTCTGCCACCCACAGCACCACCCACTTAATCCCAACCCCAACCCCTTCCCCCCTTGAGCCCATCACCACCCATCCGTAAATCGATTTGCATATTAGTTTGGTCATCAACCTTCCATAATCTCCCTCGAAATCTCTTTGCTAAATTCAAAGATACTTTTCTAATAACTCTGAGATACAAATACTTTAAGGATCCCTCCCTCCCCTATCTCATATAAATTATATTAAATAGCTTTAAACTTTGGGCTATGAACTCTGAAATTACAAATTTAATTAAATTATTAATATAAGATATTCATATTAAAATTAAGAACTATAACCAACATTAAAACCCTTTAATTTAAATACACTTTGCTGTATGAAAACCCCATCAAGATATTAAAGAAAAACAAAATAAAGGAAAGAATTATGATAAAAACCAAGTGGCAGCTTAGCAAACAAACAAACAAACACGGGGGGTTTCGACAAACATATTTCTGGCTACGTTTCAGTTCGGCATTTATAAGAAATGCGCATATCTTATATCTTGTGCCATTGTACATAAGCGTAGCAAAGAGGGGGGAGTGAAGTGGGTATTTGGAGAGAGAGCCAGAGTCAGAGCAAGTGAGAGAGCACGACTTGTTGTACATGGGCGGGAGGAGGTGGCGTGGTGGCATGGGGAGTGGGGGGGCTTGGCGACCGACCTTCGTACATATTTACTCATCCATGCTGGGATTTGGAATCACAATTGGGTGGCGAGGAGAAGGGTGCCAGGGGGGTGTTGTTGCTCGAAACACAAAACACAATCCCCCCCCCATCCATCCATCCAATTCCAATTGCAGCCCCAACAAAACTGCAGCCCCAAAAGTGATGTCATCGTAAAACTAATGGCGAAACTATCGAATTGCATTTAATGTGCAAATCAAAATTTTTGGAAAGCTTAGAAATGCATATTTGCAGCCTATTATTTTAGTTATTTCAAGTCTAAAGTCTTACTTTCTCCATTTAATTTCAATAAAAATTCTGAAAAATAAATAATAAATTCATTGCAAGTTTAAATAATTTGTTTAACAACACTTAACACTTTATTTAATGACTTTAGTTGTACACACTACGGACACCACTTTAATTACATGGCCCACTGTGGCTCATAGTTTTTCTCGCTGCGTTTATTTATTTATTTCAAGTCTAAAGTCTTACTTTCTTTATTTAATTCCAATTAAAATTCTGAAAAATAAATAATAAACTCATTGCAAGTTTAAATAATTTGTTTAACAACACTGAACACTTTATTTAATGACACCACTTTAATTACATGGCCCACTGTGGCTCATAGTTTTTCTCGCTGCGTTTATTTATTTATAACCGTCCGATAAGCAGCATTGAGCGTATCGCCAGCACTCAACACGGCTAGCAAACAAACAAATAAACACGAAATTAAAAAAAACCAAAAATGTTCTAAATGGGTTAACTAGAACATTAAGCACAAATTAATTGCGTGCACTGTATAACAATTGCGACAAACCAGTGTGCGAGCTTTGGGAACAGAAACAGAGAGATTCCTCACATATTCTGATTTGTATTTTGCTTATCACCAAGCTATATACATACTAATATATTCTGAAACTGTTTTTTATATATTAAATCGCGGGTGGGGGTGCCTGGCCTGCTGCACAGCTGTTTTTCTGTGCTCTTGACCAGTGTTGCCAACTAAATAAACAGTAAAATACAAAATACATAAGGAGCAACAATAGCAACAATGCAAAGACAAGCTAAAAATTAATGACTTTCAAACTGGTTTTGTTTACTGTGGCCGCAAAAAAAAAGCAACAGAAAATGAGAAGAAATAAGAAGACGAAGCAGCGCTGAAGCCGCCGATGCCAAAGCATCATTTTAATGCTTTTAGTGCTGGCCTCTCCTCTCTCTTGCTGGATTACTTACTAAAAATAAATAAAACCATTTTATTGTTTAAACGAGATAAGCTTTTAAAGCGGGTGTATAAGTTGGGGCGATTTTGTGTTACAATTATGAGATATAAAGACCTTTTTGAGTAGATTCTTTGCAATAGAATCTGAATTGATAACCGCCTTTGCTATTTATTTTCCAGGAAAAGTTTCAGTAAAGTTATTTAGATTGTTTGTTTTATTTTTCCGAGAATTGAGAAATCTATTTAAATGAAATCTTATCTTGATTAAAATTAAAACAACAGAAAACAACTGAAAATAAATTTGAAATATTTTGGAAGAAATTAAGAAATTTGCTAGAGATTTTAGAGATATTTAGAGATTTTTGAGATGTCTAGGAATTTTGAGATTTTTTGTGCAATTGTTATTTTAATAATTTTATTATTTTATTTTCTATATTTCAGAAATATATACCAATTGAGAAATATATATAAGAATTTATATCTTCTGAAACACTATAATAAATACATTAAGCCACAAGTTCTTTATTGCCCATTAAAAACTACCAAAATTAAGTGGTAAGAAGTGCACCCAAAAATTCCAAAGTACAAATTCATAGAAAATCAAAGAAATGTTTAGAAGTTTGAATAGTTAACTAATCTCTAGGTTTCTTGGTTGGAAATAAAACAATTATATACATTTGTAGTTAGTTATATAAAGGTAATATGATTAATGAAAATAAAGCCATGTCAAGTGTTTCGAGGTTAATAAACTGACAGAGGCCGAAAACTTAAACAATTTCCATATTGTCAATTTGCAAATTTTGCACATTTGCGCAGGTTGTTATATATATATATATATATTTATATACCAAACAAGGGGGGAGATTACATATGTATATATCATTTGATTCGATACATGGCGAAATTGCAATTGCGCCCACCTTTCCCCTTCCTCTTTTTGCCTCATCTGCTTCTTCTTCTTCTTCTTGTTGCTGCTGCTGCTGCTGCGTCTTTGCTGTTTATTGTTGTTTTTGTACATAAGTCCCAGCCATGCCTCAGTATCAGTGTGTGAGTGTGGAATACAAACACACACACACCCGCAGCACATAGGCAATGGGTTCAAGTTGTATATAAAAGCCAAACGACCGACCAACTCTGCCAGCGTCGCTGTCTCGGTCAACGTCGGCGTCGCCGTCTCTGCTTTTGCCTATCTAACCATGCGTCCCCCTGCCTTCCTCCACCCATCTTACCTTCGCTTTTGATGGGAGCGTGTGTGTGTGTGGCAACAATTGAGGTCAATAGATTAGGGATAAACACTAATTAGGGGGAATTATTAAAGTAATTATTAGGGGGGGATGGTGGGGTGGGGGAATATTGTAAAAATAAAATTTTTTTAATAAATCTATTTTCTTAGGAAATTTTGTACTTATTTTATATATATTTAAAACAGTAAGAAAATGTATCTTCATTAAAAAACCTCAGCCCTTTAGAAAATATACCACAGGTGCTATAATTTCACCCCCGATTGTGAGCATTATATATTTTATGGGCACTCGGTGGCCGTTGACTGTTTGGCTGGGAAATAAACTGCCAGCGAAAAGGCAACCGATCTATTTATTACACTTCTGCCGCCTATGTAGCCTGTGGCAGCGTACATCATTACGCATTTTGCATTTGCCTTTGCATTTGGCACATTTTTCAATTTTCAGCATGCTTAACTCTTTCTGGCTTCCTGGTTTCATTTTTTCTCAGCTGCTTTTGTTTTGCTTTTTGTGTTCCCCCCACCAAAAAGCAATTGACGCCTGCATTTCGATGCTTTGGAAAAATTCCACTTAATCAAGCAAATTACCAACGCGTCGCAGTCGCAGTTGACGTCGCCGTCGCTATGCTTTTTATTTTGGCTATTTTTAGGCTGCTTGCTTTACCATTTTTTTTTTCGGTTGGCAAAACAAAGATTGAATGCTGCATGGAAATGGAAATGAGAGAGGGAGAGAAAAGTAGAAAAAGCTGGCAAAAAAAAAAAAAATAAGAAGAAGCTCGCACGCGTTAAGAATAACCCCAAAAAGTAACGCGTAAAAGCAGCGCCCAAAAAAAAAATAAAAGAAATAACAAAAACCAGTTGGCCGATACCTTTTTTCTCTCATTCGCTCACACAGACACACACTAAGGCAGTTAACCTTTTCATCAGTGGCGGGTTAAGGACAATTTTAAGGGGGTTAGGTTACTCCAAGGCATATTTATTTTTTTTTAGTTTCTTAAAAAATCCATTTTATGTTTTTAGTTTCAGTTGAAAATCAAATAAGATTTTTATTTTTAATTATTTGAAATCACCCCCCTTGCAAAGTGCCACTGCTTTTTAACTATGATAAGTGCTAAGAAACAAAGAGAAATACTCGTGAAATTCATTCAATTTCTTGGTCAGATTTCAGTTTCGTTTGCCATTTAGTATAATTAAGTAAATATCAATCTATAAATAGGCTTATCAAAGCTGCCAACGCGCGCACAAGTTCGGTCAGTGCAACAATAAACTTTAGCCTTGAACTAACCACCACGAGTTTATATACAACAAAAAAATATATAGTTACTACATATATACATAGAAGCTCATGTAAATATGCAAATGGTATTTTTTCTATGTACACCTAATAGCGAGTAATTGTATCTTAGCACGCGCTTTTCACCTGCAAACTGCATGTTCGGTGACATGGCTTTGTGAAGGGTATATACATACAACGGCCATGTAATCTATCTGTAAATCTATATAATGGGGTATATACATGGCTCTACCCATAAATCTATACAGAGCTATGACGAATATATGCATGCATCTTGTGGATTTCCTTCTAAATTTGTATCTTTTGTTAAAAATCAAGAGATATATAAAACAAAAAGATTAAAATCAGCTTACTGTTAATATAAATAAATTTTTAAATAATTTTAATTAGGCGAAAATCGTTAAATCTATATAAAATCTGTAAATCTATATAATGGGGGGGTATATACATAGCTCTACCTATAAATCTATACAGAGCTATGACGAATATATGCATGCATCTTATGGATTTCCTTCTAAATTGGTATCTTTTGTTAAAAATAATTATATATATAAAACAAAAGGATTAAAATCAGCTTACTGTTAATATAACTAAATTTTTAAATAATTTTAATTAGGCCAAAATCGTTGTTTTCATACGAAAGATACATTTGAACTTTCTAAGATACTTTGTATCTTTTTTATATTTTCCTATATCTGCTTTCATATATATTTTTTTTAGGTATTTTTTCCTGATTAGAAACAGCCATAACAATCAACCCCTTTGAGTTTGATTATTTACTCAAACACGGCATACATAATTACATCTGGGCCACGTCACTTCCTGGTTTTTTGAGGGAAACTTCTCCTCCCAGGAAACTCTCGATGAAAAGTGGTTGGGTTTATATTTTGGCAAATTAAAACCAAATTAAAATTGGAGCAGCGATTTGCATGGTCAAAAGTACATAAAGAGGACATGTAGTCCGAAGTATTGTACATTTCTCTGTGCATATGCATGATGTATAAAAATAAATATCAGCAACAACAAAATGGAAAAAAGAGAAAACATTTTTTTTTTTTCTAGCTCTCTAACGCTGATAAGCAGGCGACACTTACACAATACACACTCTTGCTGGTCGAGTATATAAGCCATATATATATTTAGGGTCTGGGGGTCTCACAGAGAGAGAGTACGTAATACTTTCAATTTGTCTGCTGTTACGGCTGATTCACAGGTTTTCCTCTTAAGAAGATGTACGATAAACTCAGACTAAATTAAAAATATCTACGATTTACTATTTAAGTCTTATCTTTTTTATATAAATGAGACAATAAACCTATTGTGAAATAGTCACTGCTTTAGATTTCGAAATTATTTAAGCAGAAATAATCAGAGCTTCTGTAAACATTCTATTGAGAAACCTAATGACTTCAGATTTCTTGGAAATTTAATGTAGAAACTTCAAGATTAAATAGTAAAATATATATGTATAATTTGTATAGTTTAATCGCTGTAAACAATTGTATTATTTATTTGCGTTCTTTGGCAGAGAGAAAAGCAAACTCTTCAAGGTCTGTGAACTCGTTGAGAAAAACAAAAAAGAAAAAAAAAGAGAAATCGCGCAGCGAGCGGCTGGCTAACGGTAACGAGAGTTAAGTGATGCTGCAACTGCAACTACATATATCCACAAATACATCTGCTAAAACTAGTATTAGTCCAATGTCTATGTATGGCACAAATTCCTTCTTTTTTTATCTTTTGTTATTTGTTTTTGTGTGTTTTTTTATGCGCTTGTTCTTATTTTTGCACTTAATGACGTGTAACGAGCCCGCGCGCGTGTTTTCTGCAGTTGTCTTTGTGTGGAGCGCTCTCTCTCCCTCTATATATATATATATATTTATGTATATACATACATAATAAGTATGTATACATACAAGCATATGTACTAGCCAGGGTGTGCGTGCGAGCGAGAAAATAAACAGGTAAAAAAAAGGTAAGCCAAAAGAAGAAAACAGCAACAACAAAAAAGCAGCTTTGCCACTTTTTTATGCCTTTTTTATTATTATTTATTATTTTTTCTTGCGAAACGGCAACAACAAACAGCATCTACTTGACACTTTTCTTCCAACAATTAAATATGCGCTCATTAAATAATTAGTCAGCTAGAGTTGACCATGAAAATCAGCAGAAAAGCAAAGGAAATCGATGCAAGTTCTTTAATTTAAATAAATTTATATTAATTATTAATTATTGCGCAATTCGGTTTATGTATAAATATTTAATTTTTGAAGTCAAGTTCGGTCAACGTCCGGTAGGGGGCTAGCTCTCACTTTAAACAAGTACATAGATAGATACATCTACAGATACATAGATAAAAAGATACATGGTTAAATTTCCTTACATAAAACTTTTGTAAATAAACTCACATTTGGCATTGAAATTTATAAGACAACCATTACAAAAATAATTATTAACGTACAGGCATTGTATTTAATTATGACATTTAATTGCATTTTACGAAGGCCTTTAAAATGTGGTTAAATAAACTTACAATTAAATCCCACAAAAAACTGAGTTCATGTTTTAAGGCAAAGAAAAGATAAGCATTAGCAAATAATAAAAATAAAAGCAAATAGCAGCCACCAATTTTCTTTGCATCACGATTAGCAATTTGGTTTTAGCTTTTCGAGAGTTAAATCCCACAGCAAGCAAAATATACGATTTCTGAAAAAACACAATCGAGGAGAGGCAGCGGCTGCATAAAAGTCATTTAAACGGTCAATTGCCTCAGGCGGCTAAAAGCAAATGTTCAAATGAGAGAGTAATACCAAAAAACACAAAAACCAAATACAAACTAAATGAAATTGAGAGGCCGAAGGGGAGAGGAACGGACAAAGGCAGCTGACACACAGCTGCCCATTAAAATAGCAGGGGAAAAAAACTGCAGGCCAACAAATTAAAGAACCTTTTACAATATATAATAAAGCAGAATTTTAAGCATTAAAAAGGTTTAGATATTGATAATATTTTAATCCTGAATAAATTTAAATATTTTAAAATGTATTTAAAAGTGTTTTGTAGTGAAAGAAAATATAAACATGATTTTACAATTAAAACTAGGGAAAACCCAAGCAAGAATATTAATTTAAATAATCTTTTTAGTTTAATAAAAAAGTCTGTCCTTGAATTTTTGATAAACATTCCACAATTATCTATTTATTATATTAATAAAAAACTTTTTGATACTAAATCTTCACAAATATTTGAAAAATGTTTGTTTTTGACCATTAAAAAAATATGTTCTACACATCGATTGTGCATAAATTATAATTTCTTAAACGCAGCACCGGCGGCGACCCCGAAGATTTAAAAACAAAAAAAAATTGGATGGAGAAGATGAGGAGAATGTGAGGCAGAAGAATCGGAGATATAGAGGTGGAATCGAAGAGCGAAGGCGACAGATAGACAGACAGACAGGCAGGCCCCGATACCAGAGAGTAAAAGAGGGAGAGAGCTCAGGCCTTATATATATATATATATATATATATATATATATGTATATATAAGAGACCCAGAGGTGGTCATGGAATGTTTGTTTGTATATGCACACGAAACTCTCGTGTATTCCGCCGTTTTGGGTTCTGGTCTTGTGCTGTACATGGCATATAAAGCATATATAGTATCTGTTTCTCTATAGGTATGTGTAGAGTCAGTCGGTGGACAGCTAATCAGGCAATTAAAGAACCACCAAATAGCCGAAAAGTCGAACACAAACAACAACCATAAGAAAGAGAGAAGCATTATAAAGCGGAGAGAAGGTCGAAAGAATCGGTATCGAAATGTGCCAAACAAAGGAAAAGTTTGGCAAAATGTTTGCCATAAAAAAAACCCCCTAAAACAAATAAGAAATCTATTTATTTATATAATCTTTGAATATTAAATATAACCCTGGTAACCGGAAGTGACTGAAGTGAGTTCCTAAAAAATTGACTGGCTTCTTGTCATAAGCAGATGTGCTGCTGCTTGGGCTGGGTGTTGTTTTCCACAGACCCGCCCTGTTTTTTAATCATCGGCCACCTATCCCATACCCCCCATCCACCTGCAACTGCCACGCACTTTTCAGCAAAATTTCCACCACCGAAAATGGAATGCGAGAGACACAAGGAAACCCGAAGAAGAAAAATAAGTGTATCTTATTTAGTTGAGCTTAGCGACTAAAAGATACAGATTAATAGTTTAGAAACTAATACAAATAATATTTATTTTCTCATTTTTCAATATTTGAAAATATAATATACGATTTATAAATATAAACACAATTATTTTGGAATGAAATTTAATTCTTTTTTAGTTAAAATGTGATTTTCCTTCAAAAAATTCCTAATTTCAGCATTAATTTTTATAAATTCGTGTAAATTCTTGCTTTACCCATTAAATACTTATTGATAAACATAATTTGCATAATTTTATAGGGGATTTAAAAGGGTTAACCAGAAATATCATGAGAAAAATATGATGAGGGCAAGGGGAGAAATAGGATTATTCAAAAAAAAATAATAACATGTTTACATTAACGCGAAAGGAACTCTAGAAGTTGTTTCTACAGTTTCTATGCACATAATACAACCCCCTCTGGCTAACAACAAGACGAACAGATTCGACAAGTTACTTCACTTAATGCGGTTTTCCCGGGGAAAATCCAGAGGAAAGGCGGGGGGAGGTGAGACTGCTGCGGCTGCTGCTGCTGTTCTCGTTGTAAAAACTTTGATGCCAACCTTTAAAGTTGGCTTTAAACTTAAGGAGAGAATGGTAGCGAAAAGCCTCCCATAGCCTTTGAGTCTGGGGGTGACACCCACATAGCAACACAGCTCGGCACCACCCCCAACCCCACCCCACCCTTGTCTGGCTGTGTGTGTGTTGGGTAACTTTTTTTCCTGCTTCTTCTTTTGCTTTTCTGCCCTAACACAAAAATGTGTATCTAGAAATATTTTATGCAGGCAACTCTTCAGTGGGAGCATAGGGGTGGGGGTGGTGACTGGGTGGGGTTGGGGTTGGTTCACCCCCTCGCACTCTCTTGTTGTTGCTGTTGTTTTTTTTTTTTTGTTGTTGGGGTTTTGGGCGTGTTTTCTGGTGGCACAAAACTATGACCGAAAAACCAAGGTGGGGCAGGGTGGAGTGGGGGTTTTTGCTATGTGGAGGAGCGGAGATGTCGTCGCTACCTCTGCAGACACACACCCACACACAAAATATAACTCCATACACACCAAAAGGTATACAGTCCAACTGCCATAGCTGGAAAACTAAATGAAAACTTCAAATCCTGTCACGTTTCCACAGATTCATACCAATTTGCATCAATAATTTTCATAACTTTTGTATATGATTCATGGAAAAGTGTTGTATTGTTTGAGAACTTAAAGAAACTATTGAAATATTTAAGCAATTAAATGTTTATTACTTCACCTTAAAGTTGAACCCAACTAAACACTCCCTTCCTTAATAAATATCTTTTTAAATCTCAGTTTTGGGCATTGGAAGAAGTTCAACTGTATATTATATATTTAATATATATATTTTTCGGTATATACATAGGCGGCATCACAAGACACATGTCCACATAATTGCCAAACGCGCAAAATCGAAGTGGCGACCTGCTACCAGCCACCCATCCCTCCCCCTTTCAGAGTCAAGCTCGCCCACTCGCAGCCCACTAAAAACCCCACCGAAAATTCACCCAAAACAACCCCTACCACTAACTGGCAACCTCAACCGCTCATTCCCCTCGGCCACGGCTTAGGATTACTCACCAGTTTGCATTTGCAGGTGTGGGCGGGCGGGTGGGTGGTATGAATGTATGTACAGTTGCGCTTGCAATTTATAGTTCGATTTTGGGTAGGAAATCTAAGCCGGTTCCCATAAATAATAGGCCCCGTCCCAAATATTGAATATTGAATTTTGAGGTGCCCAAAGCCTGGACCTTCTGTGCACCTCCTTCTCTCCCCTTCCCTCATCTTTGCCAGGGATTATATTTGCGCTAATTGCCATTGCAGTCGCTTGGAATTTTCATTAAAATTGCGTAATATTAATGGTAGAGGTGGGCACGGAAGGGTCAACTATGTGTGGCTAAAACTAATTTCCCGTTCGAGGTTTAGCTGCAATCATATGTTGCATATATATGTACATACAGCAGCGATGTTGCATCAACAAATTAGGATTTTCGGTATTACAATTTTGGGGGAAAATTTGCATATATTATATATATATATATTTATGGATATATGTTAGAGGGGGTTATAAACCACATTTTCGCTTCGACCTGCAGGAAGTTCAATGATATACAATGGCATAGGCATATCATCGCCTTGATTACGCAACTATTCCCAGGACTTATGCCCAGGCCAGGAAGATGAAAGGCCGAAAGCGACACATTTGTGCCACTCGACTCCACACAGCACTCGCCCCACACCCACCCACGGAAAGGCGGCAGCAGGAAATCCACTCAAGCACATCGAACAGACCACATCTCGGGGTCGCACACACATAAGATAACCCCAACTAACTCATTCCCCCTTCTTTCTGCTGCACTAACTACACCCCTGCGGTACAGTTTCTATCAAAATAATAACACAAAATGGGGGCTATGTAGATAAAACAAATAAATAAATAAAATAACAAGTCTTGGGCCATAAATAAATATCTTTCAACTAATAATTCCTTCTTTAAAATGTCTCATTTTAATTTATCTGTAAATTATGACTCTTCAACATTTTGTATTGTATTGAATCTGCTTTAAAAATTCCTTCTTTTTGTTATTAAATAAACTTTTAGTTGAAGTCCAGTCCATCACACTCATCCCGCTGAGATTGCAAATCAAAATGATGACATTTGCTATTATTTCCACCGCAGCTGTGTTGCGTAGGCTTTCAATGGTTATTGAGGGGGGGTCAAAGTAGGGTTACGGCTGCTTGCTGGAGCTCCTGATTCTGCTCCAGCTCCAGCTCCAGCTGCTGCTGTTGTTGTTCGTTTTCGGGGACCGACGAGCCCGGATATTATATGCATACTTGAACTATGCGAGGAAGGAAGCAACCGACCAGACCAGGCCAGAGACCCGACCCGGCTCACTCCTAGGACCTACAACCCCCTACCATCCCCCCATACCAATTGCGCCCCTGTTTTGTATATGTATCTGTTTTTGCATGCTCCTCTCGCTCACTCGCTTGCGCTCTCTCTTTCTCTGACACGCCGCCCAACTCTCTTTTATGTACATGTGCATGCACAGCTGTACAGTTTCGGGGCATTTTACAGCCACAGAGCCGCCGCCGCCACCGCCACCGACATCGTCGTCATCGTCATCGTCGTTGCCACAGCCCACAGCCACCCGGAGCCACCCAATAACCATCCCCGGAGCCACCCCCTTGGGCCGCCACCCTCGAAAAAGGACCACCCACAACAACAATGCAAAACGTCTGCATTTCAACTAACGCCACCCGATACACAAACAACGCTGGCAGGCGGCTGTGGATCCTCTCTTTACCCACCATCACCCCCTACTACAGCCACCCCCCCATATGCTGCAGCAGCAGCAGAATTCTCATATTGCCATAGTTGGCTTTCTTCTTCTTTTACTGCCGAAAAAGTTTTATACATAAGCGGAAGCTTACGGGGGAAAAAGCCCCCCCAACCGAACACCCCTTCCACGGGAAATCCTACTCCTCCTGCTCTCCTACCCCTGCTCGAAAAATGACAGAACCAGAAGCAAGCCGCCAGGGCTCATTACAAAATCAATAAGTTCATTTTTCAACTATTTTTCGTGACATTTTTTATTTAGTTCTGGACATGCAAACTAATGATAATGCTGAAAGTACGAAGCCCTCTCCTTCTGGCTTTAAATTAAAGTTGCGTGGCCTTCTTGCCTTGGCTTAATCGATTTTTTCAGAGCCCAGCGAAGCCACCCCACCACCCTCAAACCCAAAGGGAGCCATAAAAATATATATCCGTAAATATATATATATAAAAACAACAACAGAAAAGACAGGAGAACTTCCTGAAAAAAAAAATAGGAGGCAAGTGGGAAGTAAAACGGCAAAGTTTGGATAAAAAACAAGAAAGAACCAAACAATAAACGAATTCCTTTGGCTGAACAGGTTTTTGCCTCTGACCCTTTTTTCCCTTTTTTCTTTTTTCCTCCGTTTTTTTTTCAAGTCGCCAGGGTAAGTTCAATAGAATCCCTTGACTTGTGAAAAAATGTGAAAAATAAATTGTTTATCTGATAAATGAAAGCGCGCTGTTCATTTTAAAGCGATTTAAAGATAGATTTTTAGTTATATCAAGTGCTCAGGGAGTGGATAAGGTTAGTTTTTCAACTTAATTGTATTTTTCTGTATACTTTAAGAGTGTTTTATGTTCGAGAAAGCGGAAAAGGAAAAGTCTCACATCGTTTAAAGATTACAAAAATTAATATTAGGCTTTTAAATTCAATGCCTAGCCATGTCTTAATAGTATTCATAATTTTATTTAAATTCTTAGAGGCATAATTATACTAGCTCACAAGTCTTTAATAAAAACCATCTCAAGTCACAGAATATTCCGCAATTTCATTCTTCAAAACTTTTGATATTTTCTAAATCTTCTGTTATCGTTATCGCCATCAGTATATATCGCTCTTGAATCTGCTGCCAACGGCTGTGTGTGCCTGCTGCTGTTGTTGCTGGTGCGGCTTTTGTTTTGTTGGGCCTAGTTGTCAACAGAGAGTTTAGTTTTGGTGCATCGGCTTGGGCTTATGTAGGTACTGCAGAGCCCCCACCCCCTCAGCTCCACCCCTCCTCCCACAGTGCAAAAACAACAATGCTGCGGACGTTGCTGCTGCTGCTGCTGCATGCAACTATTGAAGCATGAACATGCAATTTATGTACCTATGTGCATATATACTACACCTACCAACTATGAAATACAGCTGCAGCAGCAACACCAACAAAAGCAATAAGCGACTGTACTTTTGATATAAAATCCACTTCACTCCGCCCCGATGCCCCCACCCATACATGGCAAAACGAAAACAGTGTGTACATATACAGCATAACACAGCACAGCACAGCCCGGCACCTCCCCCTTTTCAGAGACACCCACTTGGAGTGGAAAGCTCTGTTTAGTTTTAGTTGCGCTTTAAACTGCATTTCGGCTTGTAAGCTGTACATAGGATTGCATGGGTGGAACAAGAGGTGGCTTAGGGGGGGGTGGGGGTGGTGAGGTGCTGTATGTAAGTGTGATTTCAACAATTCGCATTTGTGCAGCAAACGAAATAGAAAACAACTGCAATATGTGAGAAAGGCCCATGGATTGAATACGAAATTGGCAAAAACAGCCCACCAGATGCTCCCTCCCAACGGGAAAAGCCGGGAAGGATTACCACCCAGAACTACAACCCATTTCCAATTGTCATTTAGAAATCGGTGTAGAGATTATTTTGGTTTGTTTGATTTAAAAGTCCAAACTAATTTTAAACTATAAATTCAAGTAGGAATTCAGAAACAATCTATAAAAAACTAAGCAGTTCTGAAATTATAATCGGTTTTCTCTTTAAAACTTATCAGATTTAATAACCGTTAATATATCCATTAATTTTAAGTTTCAAGTAACTTTTAAATAAGAATTTAAAACGTTTATGGATAAAGTTTAAGCTTGGCCTGAACTTTTGACCCCTTTGACTTAAGCTCACCAAAATTTGGGTTATAAACGGATATCGATAACAAGATATAGTGTAAAGGGGGCACAATAATGAAGGGATAGGGATACATAAGAGGAACAGTAGAAAAGAAGCAGTGGCAGAGGGAAAGAGAGAGAGAGACAGAGAGATCCAACCATATGCGCTGCTTTTACGCATGCAACACACCAATATCGCTGCTGTCGACTTTTTGTTGCTCCACTTGCACAAACAAAAACGCACGAAAAGACGAAAAGAGAATTTCGGCTATCGAAAACACAAACACACACACACACCTACAAAAGCAGGTAAAACTTGTGTCTGTATTAGTGCCTATGTGGAGCTGACACAGCAACAAAGGTAGCGATAAATCTAGTTCCAAATGCACTAAATTATATTTTATCCTTTTATTTACTTAATTTATTTCAATAAAATAATAAATATACAATGAAAAATGATTACCAATTTATTGTAATTAGCTAGAAAACCATAATTACCAACAAATGAATCTCATTTCATCCGCAATTCACCTAAAAATCTAACAAATACGCCAACTACTATTAGTTCAACAATTTGACAACAACAACAACACCTGAGCTCAATAACTTTGAGGCACAATTGCAACAACAATAACGTTAACAACTACATATAAGCTTTAGCAGCTAGAAATGCGGGTCTGGGTCGTGAAATCGAGACCAAAAAAAGAGAGCGCGTACAGAAGAGTAGAGAGGAGACGGAGGCAAAACGAAACGAAACGAGACGTCGAGAATGCAGCGCACATAAAGAATGCCAAAATAAGTTTAAAACTAACGACGAGCCGGGTTTAGTGCGTGCAAGCGAGAAAGAGAGAGAGAGAGAGGAGAAGCAAAGAGCGAGATAGTCCATAGCAAGGTGGTTTATATATGTGTGCGTGTGCTTGTATTTTGGAACATGCAACTTTGCCAAAATGCGTATAAGGGGAAGAGAAAGATAGTGCGAGAGAGGGAGTGGGGCCCTCCTACCCCCCACCCCCCCACTGAAAAAAGAGAGCCGCCTGGGAGAGTAAGTGAGAGAGAGAGAGAGGGAGCATTGCGGGTCTCAAACAAGTGCAATACACATACAGTGCAATCCCTAAAAAGAGAACTCGCCAAAAGTGCGTAAAGGTAATTAGTGAAAAAGCAATCAAAATGAAACTTATGTTTTGTTTTTGGCAGGGAAAGTTCATTAACACACTTAGCATATTAAAACCAGCCACAACTCATTCATAACCACAGCAAAGTGTGTGTGTGTGTGTGTGTGTATAGATAACGGAACAAACGCGGCAACCCCTCCGAAAAAAAAAGAAGAAAAACAAAAACCGTGGCAACCCAGTCAACCGACAGACCAACAAGAACACGAAGAAGAAGAAGAAAAAAAGTAGCAGCTGGAACAAGCGCCTAAGCATGGCGTCACAACAAAAGCAACAACAACAAATAAAGGCTGTAAAAATTGTCAATATAGAAGAAAGAAAAGCACCAACAACAACAACAACAACAACAAAACCAAGCAGCAGCAGGCTTTTGAGCTTTGCGAAATAATGCGCGAGAGTTAAAGAAGAAGCCGCCAATGCTGGCTGCGACGGCGACAGCGACGCTGGCAGAGCATTTTTAACGAGCCGAATGACAAGCGCGCACAAACACACAAATGTATGCATAAAAACAGTCGGGGCCGGTGCAGTAGAACTAAGAAATTATTTATTTACTCCCTTTTTAATGACTCGGCAATTTTGTACTTTTGTTTATAAATAAGTTTATAGGTTATACTGCAACAATTACTAAATAGACTGCTGGGCAATTAATAGAATAAAACTTTTCGTATTTCAAGTTCAAATTGCAGATACTTTCCTATCTATTCAACTGTCCCCCGCTGTGCATACAGACGCGGACACACACACACACACACACAGATGGACGGCATGCATACGAGACGCCGCAGCAGCAGACCGGTTGAGGTTAAATTGGATAGTGAGCGAGCGGGTGAGGGAGAGGGAATGAGATGGCGAGGGCGACGAGACGGGGGGAAAGAGATGGAGATAGAGATGGAGCTGCTCTCGCATACATATTGAATTTTTCTTTTTTTTCCTTTTGGCGTAATGAAAATTTTAGCACTGTTTTGGGGCAACAACAAAAACCAAACGAATAGGAAGATGAACAAAACAAGACGGAGAAGGAGATAAAAAAAACTTACCCGCGTGGAGAGCAAAAAATGTATGGAAATCCGTTATTCGGCGCCTCTGCCACTGCGGTGCTGCTGCAAACTCCTTGCCGATTTTCCGAGTATCGCATGCACAAGAGAAAAACTATTTCGATTTCACTTTTCCGATTTGCGCTAAATTATAATTTGCTTATTTATATACAACACATGCACTTATGCTTTCGTGTATATATATATATATATATATGGGTACGCTTATTTATCGCCTTTATGTGCGTCACACCAATACACTTGCACGCGCGCTCTGCTGACGTCGACGCCGCTGTTTTCGGCGACTTTCCAAACTATATTGTTTTCCACGCACTAAAGACTTGATGGTAAATATATTCTTTTAATATTTGAATATATTGCAGGCCTTGTGAACTTGAATATTTTGGCTTTTTTTCTCAACTTTAATCGCAATTTGTTTACTATTTTTAAGCGAGTGAGTCCGGCAGATGGAGGGGGACACAAACACACACATGCACAGACGTACACACACGCAGCTTATTGTAATTTTCTCGTGTGCGACGGCGGCATTTATTTTTATTCCAGGATTTGTTTTGTAATTCGATAAAGAACTCGATCGCGAATCTCAAAAATAATTGTAATTTTCACCGCTCGGAAGACGCGCACTTGTACAGGCGCGAAACACGTCCGTAAGATCCAAGTGAGAAATTTGTTTATAACGAAAACACAAGTATTTCTTCCGCTTTACAAGGTGTCTTTTATGTCGGCGCGATGTAATTAATTACATGTTTTTAAAGCGCAGCGAACGTTTTTCGATTCTTGATTTTCAGCCGACGACTTTCCGCGCAACCGCCTTCGTTGAGCAAAGTTTTTTTTTTTTTAAGAGATCAGAGTGGCCGAATAATGCTCTGCGATTTAACTCTTCGATTATTATTTTCGATTTTCGCCACTTGGTATATTTTAAAAATCCCGCCTCGGGCACACTCACGAAATCTCCACTGTTGCCTCCTCTGTTGCGTCCTCTGTTGCGTCCTCTGTTGCGTCCATGTTAGATTACAGGCAGAGGAGCTTAACAGCGTTTTGCTTATGCCAAAAATTTTAGTTAGCTTCCATAAGCAAAACGCTGTACACTTACATTGTGCTGTTTGTCTTTCTGATTAAAGTTTTTTTTTTTCAATAACTATCTATTTAAATACATTTATTATTCTGGTTAGAAAACTATTTTCTCGTAAATTTAAATTTGCCAATAGAAAACCGTTTTGCACTGCTTGGAAGCAGTTTGAATATCGCAATATCGATATATCATTTTAAAACACTTTCATTATCGCAATTTTTATGACGGTTTATACAGTAAAATATGTAGAATGTAGGAAATTGTCTTCGAAATTCGAATTCTACGGTTCATTATTATTTAATTATTAATTATTAAAAAATAATGAAAATAATAAGTTAATTTTGTTTTTACAAGTATTATTGCATCGCGGTATTTTGTTTATTGATTTTTAATATTTACACCACATAAAATACAACAAAATTTCCGAAAAAGATGCATAAAACATAATAAAATCCTGTTAAACCTTGTTTAATTGCACAAAGTTATCCGCCTGATGTTTTATATACGATTTCCGACAATCCATGTCATCGGCAGGACGATTGTGTGGCGTCCAGACAGGCTCCCCAACAAAGTAGCGCCGGGCTCTGATGAAGTTCTAGAGTAACAAAAATGTTAATATAAAATTAGTTACAACAAATATATAAGAATAAATGTTAGCTTACGTTGGAATCCAAAGTAAAGCGATGATAGATACCAGCGGGTATGATAATCAGATCTCCTTTAACCACTTGTATACGAAGCCAGTTCTCTTCGTTACTATAACGAATGATTGCACATTATTAAAATAAGGTTGTTAATTTAAATTGAAATAATCACTTCCAAGCCAGAACTTACTCTCTAACATCGAAGTAACCGGATCCATCCAATACCAATCGTATTTCCTCATCCGTGTGCAGGTGTTCGGTGAAAAAAGCCTTCAGCTTGTTGGCATAGTCGGGCAGACACTTTTCCGAGCAGGTAATCTGCAATATGTTGCGTTTAGAATTTAGAAAGGATTAGAAAGGGCTTCCTTAACTTCTCTACTATATCCGATCTTGCCTCATCATCGTAGGTATAGCCGCGTTTCGCCCTCAGTTCCGTTAGAGTCTCGTCGCTCTGGTACGCGTCCGCATTGATCTGCAAAAAAAAAAAGCAAAAGTAAGTGATCAAGATAAGCTCGCCTGATAAGCCAAGGTCAAAAGTTTAAAACTATTCCACTTGCTTTGAAATACTCCACGCCGGTTTTCTTGTAGAGATCAGCCAGTTCCAGGTAGGAAGGAGGATTGCGATGGTGCTCCAAGCGCTGATCCGTTTCCTCATTGTCCATAAACCAGATTTTCACCATTTTCGACGATCTTTAAAAGTTTAACGAGAAACTAAATAGATTTAGCCAGTCTCTTAGTTGTCGTCAGCTGTTCGAATTTCGAGCAGGAAAGTAAGGCGATGACAAGTTTTTAGTATTCGATATCTAACGATATTTATCGAATTTAAAATTTAAATAAGAAATCAAATTATGTATTGTAATAATAATTATTTATATTTTTGAAATATACAAATCAAGTAAATTTATTATTTTTTACCTTTGATTGTTAATTGTTTAATAAAGTTAATAAAGTAAAGTTTATCCAGTCTCTTAGTTGTCATCAGCTGTTCGAATTTCGAATTTCAAGGCGATAACAAGTTTTTAGTATTCGATATCTAACGATATTTATCGAATTTAAAATTTAAATAAGAAATCAAATTATGTTTTGTAATAATAATTAAAATATATTACAGATAAAAATCACTGAAATTTATTATTTCTTTCTCTTGATTGTTAATTGTTTAATAAAGTTCGCATTTATTTTAACTATATTTAAAAGAAATAAGAACCGATTTTTATTATGTTTTTACTATTACCTTTTTATTTTTAAGGATAAACACCCAATTTAAACTTGTATAATTCTTGGGCAGTTAGAAGTTAGTAGCAGGTACTAACCATAGTTTAGTAGTACATGAAAATGCATCGCTGCTGTTGCAGGTTTTATTTTACATTAATTTTTTGCGGTACAAAAAGATCTCTGGACTATTACGCCGTCAGCTTGGCCAGCTCCTCGCGCAATTCGGCAGTGTCGATGGCTCCCTTGGACTGGGGCTGACTTTGCGACTGCGACTGGGACTGGGCCAACAGGCGGGCGCAGCTCTTCTTGTGCATAAACCAGTGAAGGCGCTGGCACTCGCGGTCACAATACTGCACCGCTTTGCACTTTGAGCACTTTTTATCCGGCTTCTCGGCGCCGCAGGTGCTGCAGTAGCTGGCTTCGTCCTGGAAGGATAAGTAATCATTATTTGATGTGTACCCAATAATCGGAAGACAAAACCCACCACAAAACCTCGCATTCCATTGATGGCATTGCGCAGGATAGTCAGTGCTGGCGGTGCATCCTTGGAGCCCAGCTGCAAGGCTATTTGCCGGAAGATGGTGCATTCGCGCACCGGGAACTCACGGGCGCACTCGCGCAGCGTGTACTCCACGTAGTCCAGCTGGCCCAGCTTGTTTTCCTTAAGCACTCGCTTCACGAACATCTCCAGGAAGTCGCTCTTATTGGCCTCCCCCGTCTCCTTGTGCTGGGCCTTGAACTGCTCCTCGCAACGTATTAGCTCGGCCAGAATCCAGCCCTGATAGTGGAACTTGAAAGCCAGCAGCTCATTGATATCGTGCGACTTTTGCATCTCCTTTTCGCACATTAACGCCAGAGTCTTGCGCAGGTTTCCAAGGATCCGGAGGAGTCCCAGAGACTGGACATTCAGGGCAATGCGCACGGGATGCAGGTTAATCTCGGTGACAAAGGCGTGGAAGGATTGCAGCAAACTGGGCGGTATCTGAGGCTCCGTTTGTTGGCCGTGCAGCTGTGTGTAGTACTCCAGGCTCGACTTGGTCACATAATTATTAATGGTCTCCACGCAGGCAAAGTTCCCCACGAAAGCGGCCATTTGAGCGGCCGTCCGCTGGACACTGTTGATGGCACCCGGCCGAATGCCGGCGTCCAAGAGCTGCCGGCACACATGTGCGTTGCCGGACAAGGCGGCAAAGTGCAAAGGCGTGTAGTCGGCGCCGTGCTGGTTCAGGTTAATGTCGGCGCCCTGTAGTAGCAATTCGGAGGTGTTAATAATCTCTGGGTTAACGTGAATAGTGCCACATACCATGTCCAGGAGCAGCTGCACTGCCTCGCGGTTTCCCTTGAAGCTGGCGTGTGCCAGGCATGACATCCCATTATCGTCCACGAAGTTGACGTTGCGACAGCCCACAAGGAGCTGCTTGAAGCCGCTGGTGTCTGCCTTGGCCAGGCGATCCAGTAGCTGCCGCTGCACCTCGTCCAGCTGCACGTTCTTGTTCTCCTCGGTCATCTTTGTTTTCACGGGGCTGCTTTCAAAAGGCTTTTCTTTCCGGAAAATGGAAAACGGTTTTTCGGCGTGCACGGTAGAGATGGGAGATGGGAATATCGATTACATACTTGCTACTGAGTGCGATATGGTGAAGATATGGTAAAAAAAACAGAAGAATTAAGCAATTGTACTTATTTAAGTGGTATATTTCAATAAAATAAATAAATTTTAATTCAGTTGTGATTGGGGAATGCATTTTCCTAGATATGCAGAGTAAAACATACAGTGTGGTGAAATATCAAGGTATCGATGTTCCTATCGATAATTCCCTCCTCTAGCAGCCACACTCTGTTTACTGTTTTGTTTTCTCATTCTCATTTAAAAAAAAAAGCGACGGCAGCACGGGTTTCGCGTCGCGAGTTTACTTTTTCGTAATTTGTTGTGTTTTGTTACCGTGAGTCGGTCCGCGTCCGTGTGGGATTTAGCGACATTTAACCCCCGCGAGGTGCCAACAATGTTTACAACCCCCTGAATAAAATTCAAAAATCCTTAAAGCAAGCCAACACAAAAAAAGGAAGAAAAGAAAAGGTGATAAGCGTGGTGCGAGAAGTGAATAAAGAAATTCCAATGCAGACGAACCCTTCGTCGTTGGGAAATGTATAAATTATAAAAAAGTGCAGATAAGCGCGCAAAATGATGGAGGAGGAGGTGCAGAGAGCGAACAAGCGAGAAGCGGAGTGACAGATAACGAAAAAACAGATAAACAACACACACACAAAGCAACAATTCTTAATGCTGTTTTTTTTAATGTTTTTGCAATGTGTGCGGGGTGCGGTGGCCTCCAAAAATGTTTACATGTGCTCCGAGCGAGTCAGCAGGAAAACAGAAAATTTCCTTTTCCTACTTAGCACGATGTGTGAAAATTGGCTAGGCCGTTTTCAGTTTTTTGTTTTCGTTGTTTTTGTTTACCAATTTCGATAAGTTTCGGTTTCGATTTCCTGCGAAACGCACACACACACATACAAATTCTCAAAAAAATGGCAGGCGTATTTCGCGTGCAAGTGAGACAGGCTCTGTTCTGCTCTTTTCTTAGGCCCTGTTCTCTCCTGCTCCTTTTCCCTGCTGCTCTTCACCCCCCGCAGTGCAATTTCTGATTCCCTGCGGAGGAAAACCGAAAATCATACAGTAAATATTGGATAATAGGAGGACAAGCGTGGAAAATCACACAAAGGAGCGGTTTTAAGATAATTCCTAGGAATATGTCTTTGATTTGTGTGTTTGTTTTTTAGTTTTTTATCTTGGGGAAATGTAGGAAATTTGGTTTTATGCTAAAATATCCCTTTAAATATCCCTATCCCCTAAAATATCCTTTTAAATCATAGAAAATTTAGATTAATTATTGAATTTCTTAAAATATTGGACTTTTCTTTTATTTAAAACCTTTTGTTATATTATTTTCACAAGGGCGGAAATATTTGTCCGGCCTTTGTTTTTGTTTTCACCGCTTTTCCCACCCCTGAGATCTCCACTTTCCACCATGTCCTTTGAAGACGAAACAAGTTTCGGTGAATGCAGCTTCCTTACTTTAAAAAATCCCCAAAAACTTTAGCAGCTGCTTTTTTGGGAACCAAACTAAACAATTTATTAAGACCCTTAAAGTGACAACAGGTGCAACTGCTGCTAATGCGTATTTTTAATTTCTCCCACCCCTCTCTCAGTGTTGAAAAAGTGCTAATTAATAACCAAGAAAGAGATACAAGAAAAAACCTATAAGTTAATCAACGAAAATGGGAAAGCTGCTGAGCCTGCTGTCACGCGACGACTCCAATTGTTGCGCGGCCAAATCCTACGATGTCTTCCTGGACTTTGAGAACGCCGCGCCCACGGATACGGAGCGCGAGATCTACGACGAGGTGGAGCGCGTTCTCCGCGAATCGGAGGTGGTGCTGGAGGAGATACAGATCTATCGGGTGAGTGTTTCTCTCCCCAGTTGTGCGTCATAACGTGGGGTTAACCGCAGCCTAACTAACCGGTTATTAGGCATTTAATAAATAAATTCTAAAGCTTAAAACAACTATCTTTTTATGTGACAAATTGTACAAAATGTTTTTATATTGTTTATTCGAATTTTCTGCTAAATAAAAGGTAGATAAAGTAAATTCTAGTGGTTTTATTATATATTTTATTATAATTGTTTTATGATTAGTCAGAGAATGATGATTAGCTGCTTAAACTCTATACAAATTGGGTATCTATTTACATTTAATTAATTAAAATTTGACCATCTTCATGTTATTAGAATGATTTCCAAAGTTATAGTTATATTTACCTTTCTACTATTTTTTTTTTATTTATTTCTTGAAACCATTCCAAGACCTAGGAGAGGAGATTGTATAAAACTGATAATTTCAACAGCTTGCTAGAAATAACAACAATTGCCGGGCAAAAACAAAAGCAGGAACAATAAACGAGCAACAAATTGAGTATTTAACCTTTGGCAGTTTGAGAGCAGAGAGCTTCGGCTGTTATCTTGTTGCAAACATTTATGAAGCTCTCAAGTAAATAGCCTCTGCCGGGGCTTACAGGGTTCCTAGGGAAATAGAGATCAGGGAAATTCATTTAAAAATTATTTATAATAACTAGTAAAAACCTTTCTTAAATCGTTACTCATAAACCCCATTGATAAACAATGAATGATTCTACAATCCTTGTTTAAAAACCCTCTTTAAAGTTGATAGTAATACAAATTCTTGGAATCAAACTCTCAAGGAGGGTTACCACTATAAACTAATAGGCTTTAAATAGCTGGCGGCGCTGTAGATAAGATTAACGGCAAACATAAACCTTATCCCCATTTTTGAGGCTCTACCAATATTTTTCTCTCTTTTAGTTTTTCTTTGCCGGGCGCTCTTTTGTGGTCTGAGTCACGCACGTGCCCTCATACGTACATATGATCCGATCCGATGCAAGCCAATGTGGCGGACCTCTTTCATTATCATCGCTCCACTGACGTCATTAACCAAGTTTTGCCCCCCTTTTGCTACTCTTTAAACGCGGTTTTTCTTTCTTCGTCGCCTCTCTTCAGCGGAGAATTACTCACCCAGTCTACGGCTTTTTCTTACACAGAAATAAATGAATTCATAAGGGTTAATTATTAAAATAGTTGTAAAAAAAAGGTATAATTTCTTAGAAGATGTAATATTTATTTCAGAAAAAACTGTAACGAAGATATTTATCTTATGAAAAGTGGTAATTGTTTTCTTATTATTTATTTGGATTCTGGCCATACACCTAAAATTTCGTGGACAAACATCTATGCTTTATTTATATTTATTTCTTAAAAATCTTCAATCTGTGGCAATTAAATTCTTATAGGAGAAAATCTGAACTTTCCAGAAAATATAAATTATAGTTTTTCATTTATGATTAATATTTAATGTAGTTTTTATATTTTGGTGACAAAACACAGCCAAGTTTGGTTTTTATTCTAATTTGCAGCTGTGGGTGTGTGTGCAAATTATTAATTGGATTTCAGACGCCAGGAGGCAGCCCCAAAAGTTGGGCAAAAATATAGAAAGGGGCGACACACAAATGTCAGGCCGAAAAAAAAGCTTTAATCAACGCAAATGAACTGGAAAATGTATACCAATGAGCTCATTTCCTTTGTTGTGACCCACTTAAATGGGACCAGAGACCAGAGACCGAATGAAACAAACCCCAGCCAACAAAGGCGACCTCGAGGGGCATTTAACCCTTTGGTTTTGCAACCTTCCCTTCCATTTGGAACCAACTTAACCGAAAGCTATTAAAAATGCGCTTAATTTGCGGGCTGCATTTCATTTTCATTGCAGTTTTTATTCGTGGGTGGATGGGTGGCTTTGGGGCTGGTAAACTGGTTGCCAAGACAAAACTGGTTGTGGAGTAGGTGATTCCCAAATAATATATATATATACAGTTGGCTAGGCGCCAAAAGCTAGCAAAAATGGCTAAAAACTTCATGTTCTGTTTGCAACTCTTCCTCCTCCTCCAAGTCGGTTGCTATAAATAGAGTGAAAACGGCAAGAGAGGAAAATTCAACTGTTTTTCCCTTTATTTTGGTTGCCTTTTTATGACTTGTTCTCTTTAAAGTTAAAACTGAGCTTAACAGCATAGAGGAAAAATATGTTTGATTTATTGGACTAATATAAGAAAAATTTATGTAATATAATATTTCAAACATTGTTTGATGATATTTTTTATATATAAAAATTCTAGAAACCAAACTTTATTTGATTTTTGATATATAAAATTGAGAAATCGATTTTATATTAAATTAAAATGCTTTAAGTTGACTTTAAAATTTTTTATTTATACATTTTTGTAGCCCAAACAAATCTTTATAATTATTTATTTATTTATTTCCTTTTGTTCAAAACCAAGACGAATTCAAACCAATTGTTTGGCATCTGTAATAGGCTTTTTTTAATCCGATTTATGGCCACTTGCTAGTGACGCTTTTGTCAAGTATTGGCCTGGCCCAGACTTAGATAAGGAATGAAAGGCGCTCCTCTGTGTATTTGTAATAAGCTAACAAACAAACTATAGCAACAAGGTCAACAAAGGGCCGCAAATAATAATAATAATAAAAAAAAGCGACAATTCAGAGCAACAAAAAATGATAATAATGATAATCACAATCACAATAATAATGCCACCCTCACCTGAACACAAAGGAAACAACAATGCGATCAGAAAAAGTATATCAACAACAGCCATGTGGTTTGTTGCCTGGCAGCCAGAGATAAAAGTTATCGGGTTTGTGGGCCACCAAAAAGCCATCTGAAATTTGATGAACACCGGCTTTTGGAGGAGCTCAGCGTGTGTGGCTTTCCACAAGAGATAACAATTACATGCAGCCGATAGTGGGGCAAAACATATGTCGAACACATGCGAGTAATCCAATACACAACCTTGAACTGAAGCTCGTTGGAAATATATATATAAAAATATTGAGTGCAAATTTCTGCGGTTTTGTGTCTCTCTTACATAATATTAGAAATATACAAAAAAGTCAGAAAGCGAGCTCTTCACTGGACTTCAAATTGAGTCATTTAGATATCTTTGTTGTTGATTACAAAATGATATTAAAATCATTACGTAAAGTTGAGTCATCAAGTAATGAAGAATTTCATTTGTAAGTTAAATATTTTTTGTGCATTCTTTGGCATTTAACTTAAAGATGTAAAATTCTAGCAACTTTTTAGCAAACTCTTGAATGTAAGTCTTTTTTATGTGAAAAGTTGGTATGCTTCAATAAGAAATTTGCAAAGTTTTCAAAGTTTTCCATTGTAATAAGAAAAGTTTTTGGGGTTTTTATTGAAATCAATAAGTGTAAATGAGTTATTTGTTGGCCTAACTTTTTTATTAAATATTTTAGGTAAAAGGTTTTTAAGTAAAACCAAGGAATATATGTAATAGAGTTTTTTTTTTTAATATTTAAAAAGGTCTGACAATAAATAAGAAATCCCATAGTTTTAAACAAATTATTTCATTGTAGCTTTGCCTTTTTAATGGAAATTAAATACACTTTTTTTTTTATTCTACCCAAAATACCGCTAATTTATAAAATTTCTAAATAACTTCCCCCCTCTTTTAGACCAAAAATAAACCTAGTTTTCCCATCTATAATAATAGGATAATGATTTGTCATATTTCCCCCCCATTTAGGAGCTAGTTTTCCCCTCAGAATCCCAGACTGAGGCAGCAGCTGCTTTCACTCAAAAGGGGGGAGAAACCCTACTCCATAATGGACATAAAGGCGACCCATTTAAAAAGTCTGCTCTACATATTAAAAAGCGTCATGCATAAATATATAAACATTTAGGCCTATTGTAAGGGGAGCCACACAGTCAGAATAATCACAGAATCGGAAAGAGCAGTCATTAGATATATGGCCCCTCCATACTCCCACCTCTTTTCGTTTTTATTTATTTTTTTTTAATTCCACGAATAATTTAAACGATGTGCGCGAATGCAAAATCACAAAGAGAGAGTGAGAAATAAAAGCCAACTTCCGGTTGGTCATTCGGTTGGTCAGCCGATATAATTGCTATAATGTGCGTGCCGGCGATCAGCCTTTGAGTATTATAAAATTATAATTTTTGTTGTATAACCCTTCGAATCGGATCTCTGTGAATATTTTTAAAAAATTTATAAAAATTTTAACGAAAAAATCCATTAAAAGAGCATAAACTTTTTTGGAATGTTTAAAATAAAAACAAACTACTTTTATACAAGCTAAAAAGTATAAATATTAAATAGTTTCATGGCTAATTGTCTACTAAATTTATAACTTTATTAATATTTAACTGCAATTCACTTTCCTTAGCTGGGTTTTATGACTTTATTAGATACATTTTGATGGCTTTCCAATGAAGACATATTTGTTTTATATTTCCTATGGCATAAACATTAAATACATAGCTTCAAAGACAGTAAATAAACTATAAACAAATAAAACTAAAGTTAAATACTATCAACACTGGAATTTTAAATTCTTTCTTAACTAATTTAAAACATAATCAATTTCAGTCATATAAAATTGTTAATTTAAATATTTCCCAAATGAAAAAATCAACTTCCTTATTTCTAATATTTCCCCAAAAGAGGCAACGCCTTTTAAAGCTTCGACCAAGTTTTATTTATTTATCTATCAACAACCAACAGTTATAAAATCACATTTCGTAACCTTAATATTCCCAATTTAGCCTATAGATAAAATTGAAATTCATCGTTCAATTGCATTTCACTTTTCCCAGTCCGTATTTGTGATTGTTTATCGCTTAGCGTAAACGTATTTATTTTCGTATTTCCGACGTCATCAACAACAAATCAAATGCGCCGAAAATAGAGAAAGAGGGAAGCGTAAAACATAAACAAATTGAAGTAAATAAAAGTGTACACAATTTTAAGTGTAAAGCTCAAATGTGGAAAAGTGTTTCAACAACAACAAAAAAATAAATAAAAATAAAAAGTACTTGTTTTTGTTCAAGTATCATTTTCTCGCCTTTTTTGAGTGCACTTTAAAATGAGATTTCAGTTTGGCGATGATGCCTCATTTAAGTTTAGTTTTTTTATTTATATTTTTTGTTTGTTGAGGTTTTTTTTTTGAGGTGGGTGGAAATTGTGACCACAAAAATGTGGCATGATTTTGTGGCATTTCTTGGTATTTGCTGTGACTACGCCTCCACAGATATGACAACCTATAAGATTAATATGGAAATATTTAAAATTTTTGCAGGAAAATCTTATTAAAAAGATTTCAATACGAACCTAGAATTCTTTAGTTAAATTTTAAAAAATTTTTTTTACAGCTCTAAAACTCACTCTTCTGTGGTGACACATTTTTTGTTTGTTTATTTATTGAAATGACACTGAGCTGATTTGATTTAACCAAATTTAATTCAATTGAATGTGGCGGTGAAGAGCATTTTTTTTTGCATTCTTTGCATTGCTTTGAAGTTTAAACAAGGGTTAAACTACAAAAAATAAAATAGAATATATAATATATTAATATATATACATAAAAAATATATAAAACAAATAAAATATGTTAAAACTTTTAATATATATTTGAAAAAAATATTAAATAAAATTATGGTAAATATATTAAATTAAATAACCAAAATCAAACCACAAATCAATTAAATCAAAAACTAAACTAACCAAAAATAAAAGAAATTTAACCTTTTAAAATATTTCCAACATTATTAATGACTTTTGCAGACCCTGAAACTCCCTTTTTTTACCTGTTCTACGGCATTAAAGTGACTTTAAAATAGTCAAATGACCAATTTACGACTTCTGTAAAAGGAAGGAAGGGCCAGCTCCTAAGTACGTCTGTTTTCCATTGTCTGGGGTCTGGTCTCAGTGCCTTTAAGCTGCTTAGAAGCCAAGTGTAAAGTGCAACGACAACGCTTCAGCTGATTTTTACTGCCAACGTCGTCTGTGCAGAAATGTATTTATTTTAATTTATTTTTTTCTTTAGTTTTCCTTTGCCTTATTTTACGAGCAACAACTGTTAACATCTCCGTTTATGCGTGTAATTTGTGTACAAATAAACGGGGAGCTCTGGTGAAAAATGTGCAATTTTTCAGGAATTTTTTATGATATATTTTTTCACCGATTTTCCATGCAATTAAAATTCGCCGGCAGTGGTGCACACAGCAGTTTTACCATTTTTGTTTTTTATTCCACTGTTAACCCAATTTTTAGCAGCTGTTTCACTGAGTTTTACAATGGCTCACGGAAATGGTGGGGGCTTGTGGGGGCATTTTAATCGATTGGCCACCCATTTCCATATCCATTTCCCCCGACAATTGTGATTTATTTTGCCTTAATTGAGAACAAGAGAGTGACATGTGTTTTATGGGAATGCGACAGCTGTCCTGCTTGCTCTGGGTCTGGCTTCCCTCTATAAATTTCTCTTTCTCTCCCGCTCTATGACGGTCGATTTCCCAGAATTTTCCCCTGGGGACATTGACATTTGTTTGGCTGCCCTGGGCTGGTCTCGGAGTGCGTCAAACGCCCAGTTTTGATAAGAGGAACCTCCTCTGTCGATAATTAAATGCAATCATTTGGCAAATCGGAAAACAAGGATTGTTTTTGGGGGGCTTGAAGGGGGTAAAATGATTAGGAGACAAGTTGGAAATTATTAAAACCACAAAATAAAAGCATTTAAGGAAATTTCTTTATTAAATTGAATTGATTTATATTTTTTAGGATTTTATACAATTTTGAAACCTTTTCTTATTTGGTAAGCTAGGAAAAAGCAGATTTATTAACTTTAAAATAGGTTCATTAATTTATTTAATAATATTTAGTTGGAATTTTCAATGTTTAAACTTGAATTTCAAGTTCGGATCTAAAACTTTGATTGGAAATAAAGTATCTTTGAGTTATAGTATCTTGAAATCTCTTTTTACTTTAATTTCTTCAGAAAATCTTAAACTTTTTGCTAATACAAATATTTTGTTAACATTTCCTTGAATTTTCTGCACTTCCCTTGGTTTTTTAACTACCACATTCTTCCCTTTTCATTCTCATTTTCTTTCCTGACATTGATAATTTCGCGGCTTTATCTTATCTTTATGGCAATCGCAGGCGTTTGTTATTGCTGGCTGCTGCTGGTTTTTGTTGCTTTTTCGATTATCTTGATAAATTACGGCGGTGCTCGTGACATGTACGAAAAAAAATATATAGAAAAAAACTGCTCTATAAAAGCTTGTCCCTGGCCCTTGGTTCGCACATTGTTAAGGCCTATTTAAATGTAAATGGTAATTAAATTTACAACGCACGCACCACAAAATGAACTTGGTTTTCATTTTGCTTTATGTTATTTACTTAATTCGAATGAATTTAACTTTAATACGACTTTTATTTTGATTCATCGTCTGTGTAATGATCGAATATGTCACAGAAATAAGTTCTACTTAACCGGGGAATTACACAATACCGGGGGGAGAGTCGTGCTAATCTCTATTTTTATTGTGCTGCCTCAACTGAAAGTGATCTTTTAATTGCTAAATGCTTGCAATCGTTTACTAAATGACTTCCAATGATGCACATTCTTGTGAAAATCACCTCCGACGCTTTCCGCCCAAACAAAAGCCGCAGTCAATGATCGTTCAGTTGCTGAACTGAAAGTGACTCACAAAAGCCATAGTTGCGAGAGTTCTTTTGCGATTCAGCAGTTTTGCAAATGTAACACGACATCAGCAGCAGCAGCAGCAGACATTCACAATAAACACAGAGTTTTGCAAGCCTTACATGGCAAGAAAAGGTTGTTAAAAAAGGGTTCTATTCAAGTGATTAACAAATAATTAACAGGGAATTTCTAGGGGATTTTTCATATATTTTTTTAATAAAGAATTAATGGAATTTGGAGAGGGTTTGGGTAAGGGTTTTGTAGGTAGAAGCCTGGAAACTGACAATCAAAAATCAGGTTGTAAAACCATAAAAAAGTTTATTGAATAATTAATAGATTTTACCCGAGTATCTTTTCATTTTTCACTTAAGAATGAATGTGTCTAGGACAGAGTTGAGCCAGGAATTTAGAGAGTTAAGAGGTTAAGAGATCTAAAATCAGAAGCTGACAACCAAAAACCAGGCTTAAAAGTCCTGCAAAACACACACAATTCGGTAAATAAGGGTACATTTTTATTAAATAAATACATTTTTTAAAATGTTAATTAGTTTACAATAAAATTGCTTACTGGAAAAGCAACAAATGAAAGAGTTTCCTTTAAATAAAATTAAGTTTGCCTTCAAAAACTACTCAAAACGTTTAAACATTTAAAAAGTAAATTGACTTTCAAAATATAATAAAATAAAAATGAAATTAAATTAAAGAAAAGTAAACAACAATATTCTTTGTGTGTACATTATGTTTCCCAGAATATATATCTACTTATTAATGCTGCTGATATCTGAGCTGGAAACTGGGAGTAAAACAGAGTGAAACTTTTGTGAGTGGGTCTCCTCCAGTGCTGTTCTGTCCATTGAATAATTAAACGATTCTCGCCAGCGGAAGGCGCAAAAACATGAAAACAACAACTTTATGTTGGGAATTATGAAATATTTATGATTATATATGTATTAGTCAACAGAACTGAAGTGGCGGCGCCATGAGAAAATTGTAGACTGCAGTCGGTATCAACTTGTCATCGTTGTGTCGTCATCGTCATCATCCTGCTGCTGGTTGCACTTCGTTTTTCTTTATTTATTTACATTTATTTTTATGACATTTTTAGTGTGGTCACGAAAAGGCGACTGACAGTCTGTCGCTGTTCCTTTGTTCTTGTTTTGCTTTTGCTTTCGATGTTTTTTTTTTTATCTTGACTCTTTCCTATTAAAAATAAATGATGAGAAATTAAGAGTCATCAAAGGCAGAATCCCAGTTTCTCTCTCTGGGAAATGATTTTGTTCTTTTGAATTTATTTAATGTTTTTTTTTGTGCTGTTCTCGGAATAAATTTGCATTGATTTTGTGACTGTCTTTTTTTTGCTTCATTTTACCTATGTATAAAAGTATATATTTTGTGCTTATTTTTTCATTCATTGATTCATTCGAACGTGATTGGCATCTAAAGCAGAATTCTGCTGGGAAATTAGTTAAAAGTATTGTCTTCTCAGTGAAATGAAAATGTTAGCATTTTCTGTTGTTAAACACATCGCTAAAGAGCCGTAAACAACTTCAGTGGCATTCATAGAAAACATTTTCCACCCACACTTTTCCGCAAGCCTGGAAAAACACAGTGTGCCACACACATGACAACATCAACTATTTTATAGCGTCATTGCGTTGCCATTGTGGGCGAAAGTCCAATTCCCCCAAGTCTGCAGTGCATTTTAGCGCCAGCTCCGATAAGCAGTTTGCACAAGGGGAAAAATTAAGCGATAAAATAGGAAATTTATTTATTAAAAACTACAAAAAATTTTAATTTAATTAAAAATTTTATTTAATTAAAAGGTTGTTTTTTATATACAATTTGAGAAAACATTGCATTTAATTATAATTGACTTGATCTATGTTTTTGGTTTAAGATGAGTTTTCTCTGTGGAGAGTTCTTATTACACCAATTTTAGCAACATTTTTTTTTTGACTAAGCTTATTGAAGAACTCATTAAATTTTATGATAATTTAATAAAGATTATTGTAAGTGAGAGCTTTTATTACTTATTCTTAGGAAGTAGCCTTTATTATAATTTTTTATAACAGCTTAACACAAGTCTGGACTGCGTAATGTCAGGTTTTGATTTTATGTCTTTTAAGACTGTCTGAAAATTTTTAAAAATCGCTAAAATGTTATTTATTTTCTCCAGATATTTTGTATATATTTAAAAAAGTTTCTTAGCGTTTTACCTCAGTTATAGAATTTATAATCAATTTTTATTGCAGTTAAACACAAGTCTTAACTTCGTTTTGCTCCATCACCTCCTTTTTTTTGTTCTTGCCATTTTTAGACTGCCAGAAAAATATTGCAAAATCCCTAAAATAATATTTATCTTCTGCAGTATATTTATATATATTTAATATAGTTTCTTTAGCATTTTTCCCCAGTGAAACACGCTCTGAAATTTGATAAACCCCAGCGCCCCCGGTTGCAGGTTCCGATTTAAACTTTGTGTGTGTGGGTTTTGCGATTAAAACCCGATGGTGTGTTTGCTAATGCTAAACAACATAGTGTCATTGGCAATTATCTGGGGTAGCAAATAAAAAAAAAGAAATGACTATGCTATTCGGTCTTCATCTTCCTTGCATTTCCGCATTGCAAGCCTCTAATTTCATTTTCAATTAAAAACACTGCCACTTCGGTGGCGGCAGATGCAACCAACACTCGCCAAAGTTAATTAACTATTCAACTATGTGTGGTTTTTCTTTTCTTTTCTTTGCTGCTCCAAATGAAACGCTGACTGATTGCGCTTTTTGATGATGAGCAATCAAAGCCAACTGAAGGGGGGTGCGGGGGGAGTGTTTTAATTAAAACCCAAACTAGAAACAGTTACAAAACGAAAAGCGGTTCTAGTTTAATTATTATTACTACCACTTCTTAGCTGCTTAGCCAGGCAAGTTCAAGTTTTTTGCTTTCTTGCTTGTTTTGTGGGTGATTTTCATTCAGTTTTCCTCCTCTGTCTCCCCTTGGTTTTTCCTGGTAAATGCCCCAACACAGACAGAGTGGAGCACGTGCTTCCAAATGGAGCACATCGCGGGGTTTTTATGGCCAGATAAATGCCTGCAACAAAGATGATGATGATGATGATGATGATGACGACGAATCAACAACACAATTGCTCACTGAGCTCCCGATCCCGTTTCCTGTGCATCAGTTGTGAATGTGGAGTTCAAGTTGCCTTTTGCAACACCTACGCCATATCTTTTCTTTGCCTTTTGGTATGTGACAGAGGCAGCTGATGAAGATAAAATGCAAGTGACATGGAGATATATACATATATACAAAAAAAGCATTAAAAATCATTAAAAAATAAGTTTTTTAGCTTTGAAAAATTCTCTTCACATTCATCACGCTAAGGGACTTGCCTTAAATTAGTTAAATTAAAGTAAATGAGATTTATTTTAATTTAAAAATCTATAAAAATGCCACACTTAATTCCTATAAATCCAAAATATGATCCTGTTGTGTAGGTTCTCCTCTTTTAATCTCAAAATATTTACATACTTTTTAAGTAATTCTTTAGAAACAAAAAGTGAGCTACCCATAAACGACTCTTAGCCATATGCCATCAAAAAAAACCCCAAGGACTATGTGCTGTATTCCTCTCCTTGAAAATCTCTGCCTTGTGCAATCTCTCTCAGGAATGTCATGCCAGGCTGTAGTAAACAAGAGTTCGCCCACACAGGCCACGTTTATATTAAAACCATATACTCCAGCCAAAAAGAAGAAAAGAACAGACCAGACCAGACCAGACTCAACCAGGACGGACCGTTTCCGTTGCATGACCGTGGCTTCAAGAGTCCTTAGAGAGTCACTGGCGTAAACGAGACAATGCCATTGAATGAAACAGTGAGACACAGAGAGAAATATTTGAGTTTAAGATTTAAGAAGTAAGGAAATAAGGTAAAGCTAAAGGGATATGAATAAAAATAAATATTTTAATTAATTTATTTAACTGTATAATCCATAAGTCCAGTTTTAATGCCTATACTATTTTCGAAAAGGATTCTTATAATTTGTAATAATTTTTACCATTTAACATCTCTTTTTGTGTAAGAATTACTTTTTAAGCATATAATTTTCCCTTGAATTTTAATCTGATATATTTTCTTTTTTAAAGTATATAATTTTCCCTTGAATTTAAATCCTATATATATTTTTTCGCTGAGTGTTTTCTGGCAGGAGTCGAGGCCAGAGTCAACGACAGCTGCCCCTCATTCCCTTGAATTTTTGTTTCACAAATCTCCCCTCATTGCATTTTGTTTACTTGTTTGCGAGCGTTAAACATTCTCGAATGCTCCAAGTGCAACAGCAGCATCAGCATCAGCAGCAGCAGCAGCCAAGGACATAAGATCTTGACTTACAGACAGGTGTAAATTATGTAGAGTGTAAAGAAATGCCTGTGCATTGAAAAAACAAAAGCAAAACATCACAGATGCTGGCTGTAGACAGTTTCATTCATATTATTATTATTCTTTTTTTTTTAATGTGCCAAAGCATTCATGGTAAAAGCTAGGAAACCAAAAGGAGGATGCTTTTTTTTACACTAAGGTGAAAACCTAAGGGAATTCAGGGCTTAAAATAAGAATAATATTAAATATTATATTTATAAAAATATTAATAGGGAATAGATATATTAGGTTACTACAAAATATATATATTTATTAGACTTTTCTTTTAGTTTTATTGATGGAAAAATTAAGCTTATAGATTGTTCAATTCATATTGATTGCAATTGGAATAGATATAAAACTGAAAAATATATATAGTACATTTTCAGTAAAATACACTTTATAAATTTCATATCATCTGACATTTATTTTAGATTTTTCCAATTATAGAAAAACTGAGATGAGAGTTCGAATTTAAAACATTATTATGGAGTTTACCATTACGAATTTAATAATTATTTATGAAATTAGGTTTTCCTGTTTTTAAAGATTATTTATTTAGTTTAAGAATATTTTTTATATTTTTTTTCGCATGTATAAGGCACTGCAATGTTGTGCCTTCCGTCTGAAGTGTGTTTGTTGATATGCGCAGCGATTTAATTATAAACACACAACACGTGCTTAGTCCATTACATTATGGGAAAGGTGTGCAAACTGAAAATAACCGCACTGAACACTCAACACTCTCAGCACTCGCACAACAAAAACACACACAGCACACACACTGAGCTTGAACTTCGCAGTCCACTGAGCTGTGCGTAACTTGTGTGTGTTTTTTTTATAGCGAAGTTTCAGGTTGGATCGGAGGCGGAGCCCCTGTGGCTATATTTAATTCTTTCTAATGTATGCCAATATGGCATTAATCGCTTAGACACGCAACAAACATTGAGTTGGGGATATATAATTATCCTGCGCGTTGTTTGGCCAGAAAGATGAAGAGAAGCTATAATTAAATCTGTTAGATCTTCGAGTTGGCTTGAAATGAAAGTTAAGTAAATTATGCAATATAAACTAGGGGGGGAAATGAATAATAACAAACTTTGGTTGGTTGGGTTTCTTTTAGTTTTCTTTGTTCTTATATTTCCTTATTTTTATTTTAATGCATAAATGTTTTCAGAGTGATTAAGATGATTAATTAAATCTTTTACTGATAAATAAGAAATATTTCTGGCTTTAATAATTGCAGAGATCCTAAGAAAAAATCATGATAAATAAACAAATCTGTAGGATACATATTTTGATTACAGATTCTGTAAGCTAATTTAATCCACAGAAATCTAGAAGGTTTTGATAAGAAAATATACAAGAAATTTAATTTAAAAAAGCTTCAGGCTAATACCGCTGAATTTATTCAGTTTCTACTAAAAAAATCTCATCAGTACTAATTTTGTTGTCGAGTATCCTTAAAATTTCCTGTGTTGACCTCTTTTTTGTGAGTTTTGAAGCTTTACTTAATTTTTAAAAATTAAAGGAAGCTTAATAATAATTTTCCACACTTGAATTAAAGTCTATACTCCTTCCTCTTTCCTTAATAAACCTAAACGTAAACAGTTTTGTTCACCAATTATTCCAGGTTGCGATACCAATCAGCAGCTAAAAAAAAGTATTTACTGTATTATTAACCACTTAAAATGTATTAGAAAAAATGCCAAAAGACCTCAATTGAAATAATCAACGCCATTTGCTGATTGCACTGCCAGACCAGACCCCATCATGGATGTATGTATGGTCATGATGATGGGGCTTTGGCTCACTGAAAACGATGAAATGAACTCTTCCATGTCGTCACATGCAATGACCGTTCGTTAGCTCCAGTTTCCCGATTGCCTGCTGCCAGCTGCCGTGTGCATGTTTTCCTTTCCTTTATTTTAGTTTTATTTCTCCTTAGTTTTTTGTAGATCATAAAGCATCGATAAAAATCGCTGCGCCGGTCCCGGCCGGTCAATGCACGCGGTCGTTATTGTTGCATGCGCCGCTGAAATAACGGTGGCGAGGAAAATGCTGAAAAGCTAGAGCTGCCCCTCAAAGTTTGCTGATTGTAATAAAACAAATGCTTCAAATGTGGTCAGCAGGCATAGTTTGCCACAGAGCCGTAAAAAAACCAAAAAACTAGAGAAAAAATAGAAGGCACTTGGGGAAAAAGGGAGTTCAAAGTGAGCTGGGATTATCCTTTATTGAGCCTGGTTTTTCTTTTAATTTATATTTATATAATTTAAAATATATTGAGTCTATTTTCAATGAATATACATAATAAAATCCCTTTGTTTGCTATTTTATTTTTATACATTTTTCTTATAAATTTGTTCTAGATTTTCCAGTGTAAAAAATCATTAAAAGTTCGCATGCCAAACTCACATTTAGACCCATTTTCCATTTACCAAGTCAAATATATATTGACTAACGATTTTTCTATTCCGATTTCTGGTTTTTTGTGTTTTTCAGGGTGCCGGCAAGGAAATCCGAGAAGCAATCGCCGATCCCTCGCCTGAGGTTACAGGAAAGGCCTGGGCGGCGGTCCTGCCGCTGGTCAATAAACTGAAGCGTTGCTATGAGCACTCCATGGAGCTGGACAAGATTGTGCCGAAGCTGCTGGGCCAGCTGGTGGGCGGCAAGCTGAATCCGACACAGCACCTGGAGACGCAGCAGGCGCTGGTCAAGCAGCTGGCCGAGATCTTGGAGTTTGTGCTGAAGTTCGATGAGTACAAGGTGAGTGAGTTTGTTTTTCTTAACCTGGTGATGTGTTGCTGTGCGTGTGTTACAAGTTGTGGTCCATATTTGGTGGTAGCAACGCCTACAATGGTTGGGGTTTTAACCCATTAGTTGTTGGAGGTGGAAAAAGAGGTCTAGGGAGAAGTTTACTAGGGTTAGAAAATGAATTTTATTAGTAATATTAAAGACAATGTTATTTATAGTGTTTAGTAAAATTATTGTTGACTTAAAATGGATATATTTTTTGTTTTTTTATTTATTAAGTAAATTTTTTAATCGCTTAATGGAAACTCTTCAAAATTTAATCATAAAACTTGATTGAAACTTTATTTTTTAAATATTATTAAATCATATTTATACATTTTGTTTAAATTAAAATGCATAAAACTTTAGTGAAAATTATTATTATTATTTCTTGTATTTAATGGGTTAAATTATGCCGTCTTCTTCACTGTAACCACACCGCCTGCCTGTCTGTTTGTTAACCTTATGTGGGCGCTGTCGACAGTCGTCCATCCGATCCAAAGCAATAACCAAAAGGCAAAATCAAACGAAGCCAAACCAAGTCCCACTTGCTGCCAACTCATTGTGCGCGTGGTTGCATTTTTAATTGACTTCTGACTTCATATATACTATATGTATATATATTTCTGTCTGGGCTAACTGAAGACTAACTTGGCCAAGACGAGCGCGTGCTGCGGCTCATTGATGAAAAATCTTTGGGCCAGCAACAGCAGCTAAACAGATTGCATGCGTGCCACACAGTGGAGCATCGGACATGGGACATGGCCCAGGCACTTACGCACACGCAAACCCAACGACCGATGACCGGATGAAGTTGTAAAAAGCCAAGAGATATGGTTGGTGGGAATACACAGCAGAGGTTATATGAGTAGGAGAGGTATTTATTATGCAGAAATTATGTTAAGAATTGGTTTAAAATTTAAACTTTAAATATAAGAGTAATTTTTGTATAAATTTAACTAGAAGTTGTTCAAGTTTATTTGTTGAAAGGAGTATTCTTATGCCTAATTTTTGACTATAAAAGTGGCTTAAATATTTAAAATGCAATGCTTACGATGCGACTAGGAACACTTGCCGCGACAGTTGCCTTTTCCCATTGCGATTTAACAAACACAAATCGATTCATTTTAATGTCAAATCTCCGTGGCTAGAACATTTCCCATGGCTCGCTTCCGGTTTGGGGTAAAACTTTCATCAAATCAGAAGGACAGAGCCTAAGAGCTTGGGGATCTGGGACAGTCTGGAGGGGTTAAGTTAGGGATATGGCACAGTCATCGTCGTCGTCGTCGTCGTCGGCTTCCAATCTCTGATGTCTGCAACTTGCTGCCTCCCTCCTTCAAGACGACGATGATGATGATGATGATGTTGATGTTAAATGCTGTAAACTGCACGTTCATTGTGTGCTCAAAGTGTCAGCTGCCTGGCGACGTTCAGATACATATACTTCTGTATAGATATAGATATATGGGTATATATTCTCCTGTAATAGTTGGGTGTGTGTGTATATAGCTCAGACGTGCTTCCCCAACTAACAGCTAACTTCCGTTCCTCTCAAATGGCTAGCATTGTCTCTGCGCCTTTTGTTGTTCGCCGGAGAGTATGCTGCATACAATTTATTGACTTTGCTTGTAACTGGCTACGTTTTAACGACAAGTTTTTATTGGACTAAAAAAAGAAACAAAAATCTTGACATGGCTGGAGAGGCACTTGTGGTGGCCTAGAGGAAGTATTAAGAACTTATAACAATTCTCAATGAAAAATGGGTGTAGAAAGAATAAAACTAAACAAAAGAATATAAGGTACCAATAAGTTATCCTTTCAGGAGAGATTAAAATTTAGATTTTAATTTCTAAATTTTGTTTTCTGTATTGGAAACAATTCTTCTAAGAATTACTGTATTTATTTGAAGTCCTCCCAACATCTGTCGGTATCTTATCCATATCAATCTGCCCTAAGAAAATACCAAAAGTAAATTATTTTCTTGGCAAAGAACCAAAATGGCTCTTGAGGGAATTTATTCAATTTTTGGCTTCTTTACAATATTCCAGCTCTCTTCTCGTCTACTTCTCATCGAAATCTTCACCGACATCGTAGACTGGCTGCAGGCGCCTGGGATATTTACGCAGATAATTGGCAAAATGCTGAGCATATTTGGCCTGAAAATCACGTTGCCTCCAAGGCTGGGCGGGCTCATAGTAGTTACCGCCGTTGCTATAAACATTTTGATAGCCATTTGTGTCCAGCGAGCGACTGCCACCAATTTGGACTACTTGCTCCTCCTCGCGGCGTGAATCGCTGGATTCCAGCTCGGTGTTGGAGCGAGGAAGATAAGATTCTTGAAATTGATTGGTGATTGGGGTTGGTGTTGGTGTTGGTGTAGTTTCTTGTTGTTGATAGTAAAAGTAACCAGGCACATTGTTGTAATTGTGATTTGGGTAACTTCTAGGTGATTGCAGCTGCTCCTCTCCCCTTGATTCAGGATATTCTCGACTTCTCCAATTTGGTTGATATGAAGATAAAGTATCATCCTCTCTTCTCCAATTTGGATAGGTTTGTCTCGCAGCATTGGATCCATAATAACCATTAATATTTGAATACTGCTGCCGCTGCTGCTGCTGCTGTTCTTGGGCACTATACAGATTATCATTGACCACAATCGGGGAACCAGACCATATAGATTGCACTCCTGGAACTGCATAGGCCCCACTGCCGTAAGGTGATGCATATTGAGCTCTCCCACAAACTGCATCTATCATTATCATCATCAGCAATGGCAGCAATGCATATAGCTAAAAATAATAATGAATGAATAATCATTTATAAAGATTAATCATCTCGGGTGTCGATGCTATATAATGTATATAGTTAGAGATGAGGGTGGAGGAGCACTCACCAAGCTGACGATCCGTCCTGTTTGCGGCTTCATTTCAGACTGTTGAGAACGATTTATGCTAATAACGTATTTATATGGGGTTTCGCAATAGACTCTCGAGTTGAGTCTCGACACTACTATATAGTACACCTGGCCCAGGCCAGTGCATGATTTTTTTCTGTCAAGGTGATTGGATGAGCAACATACTACTCTACTCTACCTGACTCAAAAATTCGAGGCGGCGGAATCTCTGAAGTGTTTTTTTCTCACGCACGTTCCCGATGCAGCCCTGACAGTTTAATTTTGTTTGGTTTTTGGGCCTGGCCCGGGGACTAGACTTGCAACAGTTAACTGCCAAGAGGCAAGAGGCACCAGAGACGACATCAGGCAGCAGGCAAATTGCGGTGTCACGTACCGCGTAATTAGTAATTAGATTTTGAAGCCAACCGTAATTAGAGGCTAACAAGAGCGAGTGTTGAAAAGCCGCTGAATGTGTGTAAAGCGTTAACTGACAATACTTGGCTGATGTTGTTGGTTGTAATGTAGTTATAGCTACTTGCTATGGAGGTAATTTAATAATTTTATATATTTATTAGATAGAAAAATGGGAAGGCTTATGAATGAGGATTAATATATATATATTCTGCAGATGTAGATACAAGTTACGCATCTGAAACACAACAAAGCCTTTGTTTTTTTTACCCACAAGAGTGAAATATTTCCATTTAAAATAAAACAAAATATATGATTTTCTATCAAAATAGTTTCTTTATTCGCAGAATGAGTTGTAGAAATAATAAATAATTTTGTAAGATTTTAAAATTGATCAAAATGGTAAAAATTTGAATTTTTCATCTCGTATAAAAATATCAGCTACTAAAATTTGAATAGAACTTATTTTGTGCAATTTAAATTTGGACGCATGTGCAGGATAAAGAAGGCACCGTCGCGCGGTACAGGAAGTTGGCTCAGGAACTTACCGCTGTCGTAAGAAGCATGAAATAATTTATTTATATAGGACTTGGTTTCCATTCGCTTTGACAGGGTCATGTCATGGCAGGGAGTGTCGCGAGTCAAGTACTGCAAGCACAATTAATAATAAACAATTTGCTAAAATTAATCAAATAAAATATAAGCTTGCATTGCACCCACCATTTTCTGAGTTATATTGGCCAAAGTATCGGATGTTGGCGGGAGATTAAATGGTTCTTTTTGGAAAATGTATTCATTGCGACACTTGAGAAGATGAGCTGTAATGACATTTCTTGCCCTGATCTCGTCTTCATTCCGAGTCGGAGCACGGAGTCGGCTTATCCATAGGGTGGCCATCATCTTGGAGCGTATGTCTAGATTTTCAACCTGACGCTCCAGATTCGCAATGTTTTGCTTAAAATCATCATCATCGTCGGTCTCTGTTTCCAAGGGGGTTCCTCTTCCCTTTCCCGTGTACATGAGAGTATCATCCGACTGCTCTTTTGGTTTCTTAATCGTCCCTTGGTCAAGTTTCTTCTCCCGCGACGTTTCCTGCTTTCGTGGCCTACTCTGTTTTTTTTTCTTCGGTTCATTTCGGGGTTTTTTCTCCAATTCTTTCTTCTTCCTTTCATTTTTCCTTTCCTCATCCTCCAAATCATTAAGACGATCGGATATGTCCTGTTGCGGTCTTAAATACGATAAACGATCCGCATCAGAGGAATGGCTCCTTCTTACGTGTAGACTCCTGTAAATAGGCATGCTTGAGAGGTTTCTACAAAAGCTGGATAAATTCTGTAATTTACCCTGCATTTGATTCCCGTGTTGAGGTCCTTTTGAAAAGACTGAAAACTCCTTTGCCGGTAGCACTCATTCTGGCGAATTTTTGAAACTAAACTGATGATTTATTGAAATTATTCTCATGGGTTGTGTGTTCGGGAGGCTGTTAAAAAATTTAATCCTATTAAAGGTAATCTAAATATTATTATTTTTATATAAATTGTTCATTTAGGAAATAAACTAACAGCTTTCAACATTATTTCTTATGTTAGATGAAAACCCCCGCCATACAGAATGACTTTAGCTACTACAGACGCATCGTCAGCCGGCAACGCGTGGACTCCACGGAGAACATGCTGGTCAGCACGGAGTTGGCCAACCGGATGTCCCTCTTCTATGCCCATGCCACGCCCATGCTCAAGGTGCTAAGCGAGGCAACCTCAAAGTTTGTCAACGATAATGCGGACGATGTTCAGAATACGACGGAAACGTTAGGAACCATGGCTAAAGTCTGCCTGCGAATGCTGGAGAATCCGTGAGTATATTTTATAGAGAACACATAATCCCTGACTAAGATTCCTCATATTTTCCAGGAAACTCCTACAACAAATCGAGCGGGAGGATACGAAAATGCTAGTGCTACGCGTAATGGTCGGCCTGGTGATTCTCTACGACCATGTCCATCCCGAGGGAGCGTTCGTCCGAGGCGCTCATGTGGATGTAAAGGGATGTGTGCGCCTGCTGCAGGCGCAGCCGGCCATCAAGGCGGAGCCGCTGCTCAATGCCCTGCGATATACGACGAAGCACCTGAATGGGGAGAACACGCCGAAGAATATACAGCGCCTGCTGGCCGCATAGGAGCGGAGGAGTGGAGTGGCGAGGAGGAGGTCCTTAAAGTTAATTTCTATGTGTATTGCGTATCGATCTAAAATGGTTTTACTTTATTTATGTAATTAGTAGGCTTCTTGTATTATTTGTAAAAACTGTAAGCGAGCGAGCGAGCGAGCGAGGAGGAGGCAGGTGAGGCAGGCAGCCTGTAGTTTTATGTTTTAACCCCCAAGCATTTGTTTATTTTTTTGCCGCCAGCCAGCCGACGTCGTGAGTGGAACGCATATATCAGCAGCAACAATATTTAGTTGATAATCTAGCCCTAATGTTAAGTAATGAAGCAAGGAACCTAAATTAACCTTTAAAAAAAGAAACCAATTAGCGCAAAGTTTAAACTGTGTGAGAGATAAATCCTAAATTTTCACTAAAACAGAGAGATTATAAATATAAAGCGAAGAACATTTTTAAATCAAATCTAGAGTATTTTTTTGTACAACTGAGCGTAGAAGAAGGGTGTTAAGGTCGAACTAATGCCTAAATTAAACGAATTGTACGAACTAAAAATGCCTAAACACTACAACCACAAGCAGAAAGCGGATGCATTTATAAATATATATTTCCACGCCGTCAACTTTGATAAACGTATTTAATATAAACAAATCTACAACAAGATAAACTTGAGCTGCGCAATAATAATATTTTTAAGATTTACAAATAGTAATAAAGGAATGAAATAAAAAGGCAAAACTAAACGCATACAATTTGTACCAAAAAAAATAAAAAAATTAAAGAAAACAATGAGAAAATCACACAAACTAAATAAAGATTTATATATGAAAAGAAATGGATGATGATGAAAAAAGAAAACTATATAGAGAATGCTGAATCAAAATAAATATCACGCAAAATCAATCGAATTAATGTTTTGACTTTAATCTGTGGGCTTTGGATTTTAATGAATAAACCAAAATATCTGAATCGATAAGGACTTTAAGGAGATCATTATCCTTTCAACTTATCCTCTCGTTATATACTTAAAAGGATAGGCCTGAAAATGATCCTGGGTAGCAGTCGAAATTTCAAATATAAAAGGCATCACGAGTATATTTTTTAATATTGCTTCTTTATTTAAATTTCAAGGCATTTCTTAGCCAGGAACAAGTTATTCGTAGGCACGCCTTCTCTGAGGACGAACCTCTCTAACCGCAGCAGCCAGCCTCACCCTTGGAGGGAACCTTCGGCTCATCGGCATAGTGAACGCTGCGCACCTCATGGTGATGGGGCGGGTGGATTGGCGAATCAACTGCTACGGGCTTGGCAGCGTTGGCTTGAGCTGAAAGATGAAAGATAACTCATTGAAAAGAGCTGATTCCGGAGGAATATCGTTTTAAATCCTTACCTGTGCCCATAAAGAAGGCGATGCTCAGGAGGAGAGTGCACAGGACTAGGAACTTCATGGTTAAGGCTGGCTTGTTGTACAGATTGCTGGGAACTGTTGCTTTGGAGCCAGTCCGGGGCTCTTTATATACAGAAGTAAGCTACCCAAAACTAGATGAAAATTGGCAAAAAAAAAACATCTGTGTCGTTGCACAATCATGGCAGCTCATTAGAAGTAAATAATTTAATATTTGAAATGTGTAGCTTGTTGTATTTGGCAGCGATGGGTAACGCCATAACGAAACACTATAAAGCTTAACAATAGGTTTTTTACTTCACTTTTTTTTTTTGTACAAATGGAGCGTCTATAATTAAACAAAGGAAAGTAGGAAAACAAACTGGAGGGAAGGGGGCTGCTGCTGATAAAATTTCGTTTTTAAAAACTAGGGTGTCCAAGGGTCAACATAAGGGCAAGGTGCGGAAAGAAATTAGGAGACTAATTAAGCATTAACTAAATTGATTGTCCTGGAAGTGCCTGGGCGGCTCATGTGCTGTTATTGTTGCTCTGCCTCGGTTTCAATATCAGCTTCCCCGTGTCATCACAGCTCATATTAAAGTCCCCAAGCACCGTTCGCGTTCTTGACGTGATTATCTGCGGCGCTATTACTAGCTTCTGGATGCCCAGGATGAAGAGGACAACTGAAAGGCAAAGAAAATATTAGTTTTAATAATTTGAAAGAGGTAATTTTTAAGGGAAAGTTTCGTTCTAATCAGTACTTGGCAATTAAACTAATTTCTTGATAAGCTATTTTAAAGAAACCTAAAACAACAGTCACTTAAGCTTGCAAAAATTAACACGAATATAATCTTATCTAAACTTCTAAAATTTGAGGAGTATTTTCTATAGAATTATAAAGAAACATAGCTTAGCAATAGGTTTAGGCCCCCTTCTGCAATTAAGGTTAAATCAACCTTCTTATTATAAAATTTGTCAGTTTTTCGTTTCGGTTAATTGTGACTCTATAATTCAGATACAATGCATTGCAAATAACATATGTATATCTCGAAGGTGCGAACTAGGTTAGCCCGGTACTAAAGAATAATATATCCTTACTCAGAGCGAGGGTGGCGAGTGTAAAGATGGGATGAATGAAGAGGGACTCGGTCAGCGGGACGATGGTGGTGCGCGGATCCCGGAGCCAGTACCACGCACTTATGGCCGTGCACATGGACATGGCGGAGAGGACAACTGCAAGAAGTTCTACGGTTATTACGGGCCAAAGTTCTCCCGCCTGCCATCCGCGGGTAAAGGTACTTACTGCGCCAACGGAACGTTGATGGCCGGTACGAGGAAACAACTTCTGTGAGGCGCCGCTCGAAGGCCTTGAGATCTGCAAAAGGGGATCAAGACGATAAACAAAAACAATCTCAGTTATTAGTTGGTAAACATAGTCAGTCCGGGGCAGCCAGTGCGGTGTGGAGCGGGTTTTTTTTGCCCCAGCCGGTTGACACTTGCCTTCGCAAGCGGATGGTTCCATTGCAGCAATTTCCTCGATGCTCGTGGCCGCCTTGATACTTTTAAATTTGTCCAGCTTATATATTTTTGCGAAATTTCCGAGATTTGGATTGGATTTTCATAGTTTTACTTTTTTTCTATGTTTATGATGATATTCTCCGTTGCCCAACACTGCGGTGACCAACACTACAGGCCAATGGCGTAGCTAAGGGGTATTGCCAGAGCGGCGCAAAGAATGTAATTTTCATTATTTATATATTATTTAAAAAAATAAAACAAATTGTGTTTATAATTAATTTATTTAAATTTAGTTGTATTGATGAGTATACAAATTAAAGAAACATTATTGGCCACGAGTTCCTTTGGTCCCCCAAACTTGTGTCATCTCTACGCCCGTGCCGTTAAGTATTTTTCTGCCGGCACAACGGTCACTCCAAAGCAGCGAAAAAAAGGCGGAAAAACGGAAAATTCGTGTAAAATAATACAAATTTGTTTATTTTGCATAAATACAGCAAAGTTTTAGCGCTTAAAGATCGCGATGAACAGCACAAAAGTGCCGCCGGAGTGGAAGCGGCGTGTCAAGTCGGAATACATCAAGATCAGGCAGCAGAAGCGCTACAAGCGGGCGGACGAGATCAAGGAGGCGTGGATAAAGAACTGGTAGGTGGCGGGAAAGGGAAGCTGGCTGTCTGGAAGCCTTGTGTTAGTGTCTAAACATGAAGAATCTTACCAAGAACCTAATTCTCTTCATTCCCACAGGGATGAGCACAATCACAATGTGCAAGACCTCTACTGCGAGTCGAAGGTTTGGCAGGCGAAGCCCTACGATCCGCCGCATGTGGATTGCGTTAAGAGGGCCGAGGTGACCAGCTACAATGGCATACCCAGTGGCCCGCAGCGGATTCCCATCTGCGTGATCAACGCCGTAACCCCCATTCCGACCATGTACACATGGGCGCCCACACAGCAGAACTTCATGGTCGAAGACGAGACAGTGCTGCACAATATTCCCTATATGGGTGACGAGGTCCTCGATAAGGATGGCAAATTCATCGAGGAACTCATCAAGAACTATGACGGCAAAGTGCACGGCGACAAGGATCCCTCTTTCATGGACGATGCTATTTTCGTGGAGCTGGTACAGGCCTTAATGCGTTCCTACAGCAAGGAGCTGGAGGAAGCCACCAGTCCAGGGAGCTCTGTCAAGTCGGAGGGCCAGATCAAGCGCAAGAAAAGCGACGATGAAGATGATTATGTTGACATTGAGGCGACGGAGAAAAATGATACACCCAAAATGGTGGCGAAAAAGGAGCAACCAGAGGATGAGCCCGAAAAGAAAGAAGCGCAGACCGGCGAGGCAGAGGCAGGCTCAGATGTAAAGCCACCAGTGGAGGATGTCAAGGACAAACTGCCCTTCCCGGCTCCCATTATATTTCAGGCCATAAGCGCCAACTTTCCCGACAAGGGCACAGCACAGGAGCTGAAGGAGAAGTAAGTCGAAAGTCGAAAGTCGAAGTCTAGGCGCACCAATAAACTTAATCCCTTTTCTCAGGTACATTGAGCTCACCGAACACCAGGATCCGGAGCGTCCCCAGGAGTGCACACCCAATATAGATGGCACCAAGGCGGAGAGTGTCTCCCGGGAAAGGACTATGCACTCCTTCCACACCCTGTTTTGCCGTCGATGCTTTAAATACGATTGCTTCCTGCACCGTAAGTAGAATTACCCTTCAGTCTGGGCTTACTTAATGACTTTACGTTTTGTTTTTTGCTTTTCTTTTCTTTGTTTTGGAAAACCCACATATATTTATACTTGCAAACAAAAAATCTATACATTTCTATACCCGAACAATTCGAAATTCGAAAATTGTTGTATTGAATTAATTGCAATTTTAGGTCACCATGTGCAGGGTGAGTCGTTGTTGTAGTTGTTGTTTCTCGATAACCACACGCACACACTCTCATGCCGTTAGCCATATGTCCACCCGCTCCGCCTCCGCATACTCATCTCGCTGTCTATGATTATAATATATAATATGTATATATATACTCGGAGCTCGCATTGTGGGGATGCCAATTATAACAGTTGAACCCATTTTACGAGATCTGATATATACTCATCCTATTTTCTGTGGATAATAATTGGCTATGTTTGTTGTCACGTGTCTAAATCGAACTCTTTCGGTGTTGCTCACCTCACCTCTCATTCCTTGCGGCTTTGCCTGGACCTCATTTCAGTAACACTCTCTATACTTCTCGAAAAAAACACATAATAATAATAAAAACAGTAACCGATGATAATCCCCTCATGCTAAACCACCAAATGCGTTTCATGGACATCAAGTCAAGGATACTTGATTTTGTTTGAAAGTTTCTAATCCTGCTTGCTGTCTTTCCACAGGTTTGCAGGGCCATGCGGGTCCCAATCTGCAGAAGCGTCGCTATCCAGAGCTCAAAACCTTTGCCGATCCCTGCGGCAACTCCTGCTACATGCTGATTGTAAGTGAAAAACGATATCCTAAATATATTTGGTTAAACATGTCTGGTTTTTATTACAGGATGGCATGAAGGAAAAGCTGGCTGCCGACAGCAAAACGCCGCCCATTGATTCCTGCAATGAGGCCAGCTCTGAGGACAGTAATGACAGCAACAGTCAGTTTAGTAACAAGGACTTTAATCACGAGAACAGCAAGGATAATGGCCTGACGGTCAACAGTGCAGCTGTGGCCGAAATAAACTCCATAATGGGTAAGTTTCACTACATTTCTGAGATCCTATTCTTTTAATCTCAAGCTAATCCCCACCAGCTGGCATGATGAACATCACCAGCACGCAGTGCGTGTGGACTGGCGCCGATCAGGCCCTGTTCCGTGTCTTGCACAAGGTTTACCTGAAGAACTACTGTGCCATAGCGCACAACATGCTCACCAAGACCTGTCGCCAGGTATATGAGTTCGCCCAAAAAGAGGATGCCGAGTTCAGCTTCGAGGATCTCCGCCAAGATTTTACACCACCGCGCAAGAAGAAGAAGAAGCAGCGATTGTGGTCCCTGCACTGTCGCAAAATCCAGCTGAAGAAGGACTCGTCCTCGAATCATGTGTACAATTACACGCCCTGCGACCATGCCGGTCCCTGTGACATGAACTGCTCCTGCATCCAGACGCAGAATTTCTGCGAGAAGTTTTGCAATTGCAGCAGCGACTGCCAGAATCGCTTCCCGGGCTGTCGTTGCAAGGCGCAGTGTAACACGAAGCAGTGCCCCTGCTATCTGGCGGTTCGGGAGTGCGATCCGGATCTGTGCCAGGCCTGCGGAGCGGATCAGTTCAAGCTGACCAAGATCACGTGCAAGAATGTGTGCGTGCAGCGGGGACTGCGTAAGTAACCAGACATATTCTCTGTATTTTATGAAGATTTCATTGAATTTTCCTATCCTTATCCAGACAAGCATCTCTTGATGGCCCCCTCGGACATAGCCGGCTGGGGCATCTTCCTCAAGGAGGGCGCCCAAAAGAACGAGTTCATTTCGGAGTACTGCGGCGAGATCATCTCCCAGGACGAGGCCGATCGGCGGGGCAAGGTGTACGATAAGTACATGTGCTCGTTTCTATTCAATTTGAACAACGATTTCGTGGTGGATGCCACGCGCAAAGGCAACAAGATCCGTTTCGCCAATCATTCCATTAATCCCAATTGCTATGCCAAGGTGATGATGGTCACCGGCGACCATCGTATCGGTATCTTTGCCAAGCGGGCCATTCAGCCCGGCGAGGAGCTCTTCTTCGACTACAGATACGGGCCCACGGAGCAGCTTAAGTTCGTGGGCATTGAACGGGAGATGGAAATCGTTTAAATCTGAATCTAATATTAGTTTTTAAAGACAGAGAAAATATATATATATTTTATTTGATTTACTTTAAACGGACTTTGCAACATTGGCTATGATGGGTTTGGGCCGCGATTTGAAGATAAGCTTTTTGGTGCAAACGGCTCGGACGGTGTACTCTGTGCGCTGGCGACTCTTGTGCTCCTGGGCTATGGTGTGATCAAGCACGGTTCTCTCGGCGCCAGTGGTGGCATTCAGCATGCTGACATCCTGTGAGGGGGCCAGGCTGGTGTCCAGGAGTCGCTCGCCCTCATTGGTTTTGGATTTTTCCAGCACGGCAAAGGGTTTCTCCAGCTTTTGTTCACGACCCTGGAGGATATGGTGGCCAATGATGAGAATCTGGGAGAGGATATGTGTGTTAATTGGATTTAATTATTATTTTAAGATTTTTATTACAGGCTGGCCATATTTGTTGTAGTAAAGATCGCCTATGAATTGATCATGCATATCCTGGTTGGCCCTCACTTCCAGGTCTCCCTGCAGCTCAATAATGGCCCAATCGCCTTTGCCAGCGCTTTGCCTGGAAAATAAAGTTATTTATGAATTAATTAAGTGTTAAATCAAAAGGAAAATCTTATAATAAATTAAAAACTTCCAAAAAAACAAGATTTTCAAGTTTCTTAGGAATTTTATTCAAGTTTCTTATTCAAGCTTCACAGCGAATTACAAAAAAAAAGCTAAGCTCCAAGTCTTAGCCTCTGAACTTCTTGAACAGCGGATGCACGCTTCCGATATTCTTTCGGCGATGCTCGTAATAAATGGCATCATCGCCACCCGACATGGAGCTTATTCCGCCAGCGCGTTTGGTGGTGCCGCTACCACTGGGCCGATAGCCCGGCTCGCCCGGCAGCTTCTCATCCTCGCAGTCCAGATCAGAGGCGGAGAGTACGAGCTGAAGAAGCTGGCCCTGCTCCTCCTGAGTGCCGTACATCAGGTTCGTGTCCGTGTCCATGCCCTTGAGATGGGTTATAACCTTGTAGCTATAGCCCTGGTTGACCAAGAAACGTTGACGCTTGCGCGAATAGCTCATTTCCATGGTATCCTGCGAGACGAGAGTGTAGAAGAAGGCGTTGTACTCCTCGGCAATGGCACCCTTCTTGGCACGCAGAATACGTCCAAGACGCTGGGCCTCCTGACGCCGCGAGCCGCCATGGGAGGAGATCTGGATGAGGACATTGGCCTCCGGCAGATCGAAACTGGTGTCGGCCACCTTGGACACAAAGATGGTGTTGACCTGCAAGGGGAAAAGGGTTTAAAAACCTTATTTTGAAATTAATTTCTGATTTCTTTTTACCTTGGAGTTAAACTTAAAGTTCTGCAGGATCTGGATACGTTCGTTCTGCGAGGTGGGACCGTAGATAAAGGGTTTATTCATTTTGATGGCATAGTGCTTCAAGGCAAACACATTATCCGAGAACACAATGGTCTTGTCGCCGCGCTGCTCGTGGTATTTGATGAGAAACTGGCAGCTGCGGAACTTGGACGGATTCATCACGTACAGCAGCATCTTTTTGGAGGTCTTGGTGGTCAGATATTCGCGATAGAACTCCGGCGACATGGGGCACCACACCTCAGCGCACTGCACGCGGGCAATATAGCCCTTCTTCTGCAACTCCAGCCAGTTGGCCTCGTACAGCTTCGGTCCAATCAAGAAGTTCAGATCCGCGATCTTGTCATCCTCACGCAGCAACGTCGCCGTCAAGCCCAGCTTGCAATGGGACTGAACGATGGTCAAGACGCGTCGGAACATTTTCGCTGGAATCGTGTGCACCTCATCAAGCACCATGATGCCCCATTCCTGTTCTTGGAGCCAACGCATCGTCTGCTCCGCCTCCCACGAACGCTTCTGGGTGTGCGTGATCATGGAGTAGGTGGTCACCAGAATGCCACAGCCCATAGGCTTATCCTTCGCCTCGGAGGTGAACCGACAAATCATGCTGTCGTCCGCTGTGGACCACATTTTAAACTGTTGCTTCCACTGCTCCACGGAAACGCCGCTGTTGCAAAGGACCAAGGCACGCTTGCGCACCGTGCAGCAGGCAGTGACGCCCACCAGGGACTTGCCGGCACCGCAGGGGAGCACAATGACACCCGATCGGGCTCGGCCGTTGCCAAACATCTTGCGCAGACTCTTCTCCTGATACGGACGCAGAACGGCGGCGGGCTTGAGGTCAATATTGATGTCTGGATTGTTGGTATCGTTGCGGAAATCGTACTCCGCCAGCAGTGGATGCTCGATCTCGATGCAACGCTTCTGTATGACCTCGATCTTTTCCTGAGCCACCTCAAAGGATACTGTCTTTAGGTTCGCTTCGTCCTCGTCCTCTTCCTCCTTGTCGATCTTTTCGTAAAAGTCTGTGATATCCTCGGGCACAGCAGCTCCATCGGGGCCCACAGCGCCAGGAGCGGCTCCAGCCGCTGCGGGATCATCGGCAGGCTTCGCAGCCTCCGCTCCTGGCGGCAGCTTGGTGCCGAACTGTGTGATGGCCTTGCCATCCATGGTGCCCTGGATGAAGCCCTCGCCCTCGCTGCGTATGAGTCGGCACTTCTGGATCACGGGATCTTTGAGCAGCTTCTGCAGAACCTCCGGATGCGGTGACTCTATAAAGTACTTGTTGTGCTTGAGGACCAGCTTCACCTTGCCATACGACAGCGTGCACAGTCTGATGAACTCGAGGATGCCCTCGGGAATGCTCGTCTTGCTCAGCCTTTTCAGATACTCCACAATGTCGTGCGTTTGCAGGCCCACCGAGACAGCGGCGTACAGGCTGTAGGCGGTGAGTTTGTACTCATGGATGTGCTCCGGCCGGCAGACGGGCTCCGAAATGGCAATGAGGAAGTCATGGGCATGCTTGTACACCGGCGAGAAGGACTCTAGAAAAACGTGACCATTGGGAGCGACCCAAAGCGGACGATTGCCGTGATCCTGGCGCAACTGCATCTGCGACCGGTAATCCTTGGCCCCGTACTCGTCCGTATTGATGTGCTCGTCATTGGTCTCGGCGTTCTTGGAGGCTGCACCGGGAACCCCGTCCGATTCAGTGGCATCCAAGCTGTCGTTGTCCTCAACCAACTGGGTAAACGCCTCGTCCTCGGCACGTCGCTTCTTTGCTGGGAATTATCTTGGTATTAGGCCAGAGTTCGTAGGTTCTCCAGGGAGCACTTACCGAACTTGTCGGCGCCGCTGCGATCCTTCTTCGACTTTTTTGGCGGCCCCATTTAAGCGGAGAGCTCAAATTTCACCAGGAACGATATGTTTTATTAACAAATTACGAAAAACTACGAAAATAAAGCGAATCCCTTACGTCGTCGACTTCTTTTTAACACCTGTTGACATATCCCGAAAGGTCACGCCAAGCGAAAACGAAAACAATTATATACTTACGTTTTTACAACAATTGGCATTTTTATTTATTGTTCAGTACGAAAGTAATGTCCGACTATAGAGATGGGCTAAAAACGATATATATATCGATAATGTGATCGATTGCTGCCCATATCTATCAAGCAGTACGTGGTTACACTAATTCAAAAACCCAGTTCCAAGCAGTTCCAAGCAGTGCCGATTTAGCGGCAATTTTAAAAAAGATCTGGCAGATTTTCGCCAATCATGATTTTCGCCCAAAATATTCTATAATTATGATTAAATTGAAAATATATATCCTTGTAGTATTTGGTATATATATTAGGTATATATATTAGCTATATATCATAGCCATGATCGATCATGTATGGGTTTATAATTGTTCTTATTACTGAGTTGCCTCGCAATCCTTCTTAATTTCGTTTTCGGTGTTTGCTATTGGTTTTCCTAGTAGTTTGCATGATCGAAATGCGAGCATATAAATGGAGTGTGTAAATTTATTTACTATATAAATTTATATAAAACTTGTCTGGGTTGCTGGTCAAAATGGCGGCTTGAATGTGTGTCACTGGAAATTCAAAATAGAGGAAATATAATTGGAAAATTATAAAACGCAAAGCATATTTATTGACTAATCCCAAGTGCTTTGTTCTAATGTTCATCCCATGCAGGCAAATTTATATTTCTTATTAAAAAATGCCCACCGACAAAAAGAAGGCAGCGGGTAAGAAGAAGGCAGCGTCGAAAAAGAAGGATAAAAAATCCTCGAAAGGTAAAAACAAAATTAAGGAGTCAGAGGAGGTGAAAAAACTAGCACAAATATGTCGGATCATCGCCGTGGCCGATTTGATCCATGCGCTGTACTTCACCTTGCAGACCATCATCGGGCTTGTCGTTGAGGTAAAATTTCAAAAATCACCTTAATTTAAAAAAAAATTATATAAAATATTAAATTATATAAAATTACATACCATTTATTTTACAGTTTAGCGCTGTTGGCCTGCTGGCACTGGTGGGCGTCGCGTTTTGGGTGGCGAATGTCCTTTTGTTAATTGTGGGCCTGTGGAAGGTTGGTTTTCCATAAAATTTTTTATAAAATATATTTAAAAAAAAAATCCCTCAGCGCCGACCAAACCTGGTACGATATTGGCTTTTATTTTCTATAGCTGGCTTTGTATTGGATATATTGGTTCTGCTTTGGGGCGTTGCGACTTCCATAACCGTGGACTGGGATCGTCTAGAGGAGTTCACAATAATCTTTATCGGCATTTGTGAGTATTTAAATAATTTAATATTTATTCCACAACATTTTCTATAATTTTTTATTTTTGAAACTTATTTCAAGTTATTGAGAGCGGCTGCATTTACATGATACATCGCTATTATCAAACAATGAATCCAAAAAAGAAGAAAAGTTAAGTTAAAACCTAATATTGTATTTTAATTGAAAATATTAATTATATTTTTATTAGGCAACGAAAAAGACGATAAAAAGCATTCTAAAAAGGGTACAAAAAAGGATACCAAAAAGAAGCCACGGAAAAAGTAAAGGAAAATATTTGTAATACGTATTTTTTGAAGCTGATTTGGTTGGCGTTGCTTTATCAGTTATATAACTTTTACGATTGTTGCGTATTGTTTTCAAAAGCTCAGCTAAATATATTTATATTTTCTAAAAAAACAAACAAAAAGTATAAGAAATGTCTTTAAAAGAACAAGAGGAAAATAAGCCTCCTAGGGATTATCTTCAAATCAGTTGCTTTGTGGTGGGAGCTTTAGAATTAATTCATTCGCTAACGCTTGCTTTCAATTCCATCTATGAATTATCGTTGCACGTAAGTTTTATATTAAGAAATATTTAAAAAAGCCTTATTTATCATTGATTGATAATATTTAGCAAAATGTCTACAACATAACAGCTTACCTGGGCGCTGTGGTTTACGTTTTGACTGTTAAGGCACTCGTTGTGGGCATTTGGAAGGTAAAATGGCTCTTAAAAATAAATTAAATTAAATTATATTTATATATTTTTAGGGCGTTCCAAAACTGTTTGTATTTTGGTTAATGTTTGCTGGCCTTGCCACTGCCACCAGCATTGTCTTACTTATTTGGAATATACTTTCCTCACGCGTTTTCGACAAGGAACACTTTATACAATGGTCTCTTGTATACCTGGGGATTTGTAAGTATTATCTTATTTATTCATAACAAGTTTTAATTTATATATCAACAGTTTATGAGTGCTTTTGCCTGCTCCTGGTCTTTCGTTATTACAGAAAGATTAGTCCCTATACTCTTCTAGCTGGCGGCAACTATGATTGCCCTGAAAAAGGTAAGGAAATTAAAAATAAATTTTTATGGCTTGAGTTTAATTAGAATGAATACTTTTGATGATATAGAAAGCAAAACATCAAGTGAAGACGATGACGAAGAGGAAGAGAAGAGCGAAATTATTGAAAATAAGTCCCACCGAAAGTCCATCTTAAAGATTTCAAGAGTCGGCGGAAAGGAAGACAAGCGAGGAAAGCTTTTCCCATGATTCCTTTGATTATGTTGAAATTTCGCACATGTCCTTGTCCCTTATGAATTAATAAACAAAAAATACAAAGAAACTAAGTGCAAGTATTTCAATTTACAGATCAAATTGGAACTCGTCCTTCTCGTCCTTCTCGTCCTTCTCCTCCTCCTCCCTCGCCACACACACAAACAAAATAATAATAATAATTGACTTACACAGTTTTCCTTCCATTTGGCGGGATCTAGTCACGTTGCCAATGGGGGTCCCTTGAAGCGCTGGAGGACAATCCAATCTCCAGGGCCTGCTGACAAAACAAATGCCATAAATGAACGGCCGACAGATGGTCGCAGAAACTTGTGAGGAGAAGGACTTCCCTTTCACATTGGTTTAGATGAATTTCCGGGGGAAAGTAAGGCAATACCTATAAATTTTAAAAAGTGAAATGGTGAAATAAGAAAGTATATTTTAGTTATCTATTAATTGTTGAAGAATAACTACTTTCTTTAGCTAAAATTAAAGCAATCCTTAAAAGGCTTAAGCTGAATTTTAAACATTCTTTAAGCTTGTTTATTATTTATGTTGCAATCCTTTTATTATTACTTAAAAATGTATTTTATATTTAAAAGCCAAAAGATCCTTTTCGATCCTTTTAGACCCACTGTGCCAATGCCTGGGACTTTTGGCAATCAAACGGCATTGATTAACAGGCAGCGAAGGCTCCTCCTGTATCTCCTGGCTCTAGCATCTCCTCCCTCCCCCCTGACCTGGGACAAGTACGTGCTTATCATCATTATGGCTTTGATTTAGTAGACAACATTGGCAGTACGAGAGTGCCAGTGCCAGTGCCTGTGTTAGTGCCTGTGATGTGATGAACTCTGACCTGGATGGATATTTAGTGCCCTGCGCCTATTGCATCGCCGTCCTGGACTTTATATCCGCTCTGCTCTTTGCCATTATCTCCGGATTGGTATTCCACAAGCATGTAAGACGAGGCAGCTTTTTTTCTTTTTTAATTATTTTCACTTAAGGATGAATCCTGATTAATGCAGGGCAATGTCTCGGCCTTGGTGGCTTTGATATTCACCATTTTCTGGATGATCATCATCATAACACTGGCGGCAGGCATCTACAGCCGGAAGACAAAACTTGTGCGCTTTTGGTTGGTCTTCACCTGTCTGGGCATTATTCTGGATGGCATTATCCTGATCTATGGCCTGGTTATGGCCATAGCCGTGAATTGGGATGGTGTGAGGATCACAGTGTTGCCTTTCGTGGGTCTGGGTAAGGGGTTTATCTCTTAAATTTAATTTTAAATGATTTACAAGGAGAGTCTTGCCCTTTTTTGTTTAGCTGTGGAAATGACATTTGTATATATTATTTACCTATTTTATCCATCTTTGGAGACGGAGTCATTGTATTCACAGGACGATGATAATTGTTGCAGGTCAAATGCTGGATTTGAAATGGAATTCGAAGATGAAGTCGAAGCCGAAGAGATAGAAAAGCCTCTAAGTCGCAAGGAACTGAAGCGTTTGGAGAAAGATTCCAAGGAGCGGTTGAAGAAGGAGAAGGCTGCTCTTAAGGAATTGAAAAAACAAATGCGAAGCAAGAGTTAGATATACTTTGTCTTTCTCACAATTTTCCTTGTTTACATTATTATTAAATTATATTTTATTATATTTATCAGTATTTTTTTTATCTCGACAAAGTGCAGCGTCTAGAAAAAAGCTCTTAAAGCCTTATCACATTAAAGGCTGCAAGGACCTCGCACACTCACACGTCCGCCCACTGCCAATGTAAAACACAAAATCCTTTTAAAATAATTTACGCAGAGAAGCCGGCAAGGAAAAAATCAAGAACTAGACACATTCAGTTTAGAGAAGGCGCCTTTGTGATGCCCTTAAAAATATATTTCTTACGTTTTTTAACTTTTAAAATATATAATAGTTTTTAATAAAAATATATAAACTTTTATGACTCCGAATGTCTGTCATTGGTTGGCATCGAACTTAGTTTAATGGGATTAGCCAATGATGTATGGTGTGATATGGGTTGGGACTTGATAGAAGTGTCTGATTCCTTTTGGGATGGGCAATCCTGATGTTCCGGCTCCTCATCCTCACCTCTCTGACAGGCCTCGCAATGGCACAACGTCAAATAGAATCGGTGGATAATGTACAGGAAAATGAACTCCACAACTGAACAATTAGGGGATATTACTAAGCAGTTATATTACCAATATGTTACCCACCCAGTGCCATCACCAGCAGTATGCCATTCCTGACCAGACCCTGTTGGTAGCAGCTCTGACTCAAAATGCCATACAAAAATAGGAAAATCTCCGCCAGGATGCTTACAAAGGAGAACATGAGCCAGGAACGTACAAGCCTGGGCTTGCGCTGTTAAGGAAAAATCTTTCTATATGATATCTATATATATTTTTAATATATATTTACCCCATGAATTCCCAGAAGCAGCATCCATATCATCGATATCCAGAATATGCCAAAGAGTATGGCAAAAATGATCAACCAACTTAACTTTTGGTGGATCAGAGATTTCTTATATTTATAGGAAAGTATTTATCGTTTCTTAAGCATAGCTTACACGTCGGCTGATCATCCTGAAACCCACCACAGTGAAGAGCAGAGCAACCAGGAAGTCGAAGCATCCTATTGCATAGGCCCAAATTAGCAGGGATTTCGATCCTGGACCTAAATCATATGAAATCATCTTTTTGGCAAGACTTGGGCTTATATATTTATATATCAAAAATAAATATGTGACAATTTAACAGCAAAGTCAAATATCTAAATGTTTCAGAGGGAAACAGACATGAATTTGTTTTAATATAATTTATATTTCTATTTTTCTTCGATTTTTCTTAGATTTTTATAAACTCTTTCCCCGTGAGTGTATCAAAGCGGAAACGGAAACAGCAGCCAAGTCTCGCTGCTGCGGCTGTCGCGTCTATTTATGCAGGAAAAAAATGACACACACAACTCTACAAGTACACACACACACATAATGCCTGATGCTGATGAAATACGTGCGGCGGCAGCGTACACACACCAGCCATTACTCGTCCCTGGAGGACGACAGAGCGTGTGAGAGAGAGAAAGAGCGATGGGGGGAATCCCCGTTGACAAATATAATTTACTTTTTTCGCGCTCATTTGCAACTCGATGGAGCCAAGGAAGTTGGAGCCCAAGCCGATGCCCCAGGGTGCGAGAAAAACCTTTTTAAACATCTCACTTCCAGTTTAAGTTTTTCGCACAGCAGGAGGAATGCAACAGGGAGTTTGTGAAATGTGTTAATATATATACTATATGTACAGACAACAATGTGTTAGGAATTAAAACAAGTTCCAAGAATTTCAAAAATTTTAAGGGAATTTCTCAAAGAAAATCGGGGTTTTATCGGTAGTAAATTAATTAAAATTATACATAGAGAAACAAGTTCAATACAATTCTTATATTCTTTAAAGTGTTAAAAGTTGTTAAAAACCGAAAAACTATAGAAAAAATATATTTTTATTAATTTAGAAACTAATTAATTAATAATATTTCTATGCACTAAGGGAAAATTGTATATATTTTATCAATACTATTAAAATTTATTTGATAATTTCAACAAAAACCAATTTTATTTACCATTTCGCTTTCCTTATTTACTTAGCTAAATTTGTCAGAGGGAAATCATTTCTATATTTTATCAAGAGATAGGAAAACTCGAAATACAAAATACAAGCATGGTAAATGCTTTGACTGCCTTTGGCCTGGCCATTGGCTGGATGGACATTGTGGGTGTCCTGTGCTTCGAGATGGTTATGTTCTATATGATGCGACGTCGTCGCTTGTCAAAGACAGAGGACTTGCCAACGCTGGAGGAGCAGACTGTGGATCAGAAGCCCAGAAACTCACTGCCCAGTAAGTCCTGCATTTATCCAATAATTAAATATTGGCTTAAACAAAACCTAAACTCCTCGTAGACCTGTTGAGCCGACAGCGCATGGTGGAGAGTGAAAATGCTTGGATATTTTGGGGCTACTTGTTGATGCTGAATGTGTGGATTGTGGTTAGCCTGCTCATGATAGCTGGCATCACAATGGTCAGATTTTTGCCTTGTTTTTTTTTGGTTAGAGTTTTCTTTTACTTTTCTTTTTATACCCTTTAGCATAAACCGGAACTTATGACTATTTATCTGACTTGGTGCTTTTGCGGCTTGGTGATTGATGTCCTTATGATTTTATGGTGGATCTTTGAGCTCTTCGTTGGCGATGCCATTGTGGCCATGACCAATATCCTCATCTCCCTGCTGACTTTCGGTAAGGTTTTAGATTATATATCTCGTTCTAAGTTTATCTTTTCCCTTTCAGCTGTTGAATTGGCCTTTGTTTTGATCATTTATGCCATCTACCTGAACCTGGCTTGGTCGCCAGATGCCGAGAACACCAAAATCACATCATATTTTCACTGGTTATTGCTTGAAAATTGATTACTTGTGTTATTTTGAATGTCTTGTAATTTTTATATTGCATTTTCCTGAAGAAACAACTCATTAAACTGCAAATAGCCAGAGGTCATAGGTCATCGTTCATGCAAAAAGCACTCTTTGTTTCCCAGCTTCCTAGTTTCTCCTTGTGCTGTGTGTTTCATGACTGCTTCGCATTGTAGTTTTTAATGGTCTGCCAAACGGAAATTGATTCATTTCCGTTTTTTGTTCTGCGCTTCCGCTTCTGTCTGCCGCTGCCTTCGCCGCCGTTAAAGTCCTGCCAAGGACTTGAAATCAAGTCAAAAGCTGTTTTAAGTCCTAATTCGGCATCTAATTCTATTTATTTGGACGGCAAACAAAAGTGCGGGATTGTCAGCGACAGTGACGGCAACTGTCACTTGCAACACGATGCCAAAGTGAAAAGCAAAATATTTCTTCTTTATTAAACATTGCTTGAAGTCCGTTTATTTTTTTATATTTATTTCCATTTTTATATCCTGCAAAGAGTAGAGTTTTAAGGGTATATGGGACTGGAGAAAGAATCTAATAGCATTTCTGACGCTTATATATGCAAAGAATTAACAATAAATATTATAAATATTAGAATACAAATTCGTTTAAATATTATAAAATAAAATAGAGAATTTATACTGAAATTATAGGGACTTAAGATGGTATCAAAAATATTCTACGTAATCAATTAGATTTTTTGAAAGTATTTTTAATACAAATTACTTCGAGACCTTCCTTTAAGCTCAATTTTAAAAAGGTTAAAAAATCTTAAGCAAGTTTCTGAGCATCCTAGAACCTTTTTAAGTTTATAAATCCAATTTCTAAAACAAATTCCATGATTAAACATTTATGAATCTCCCCAGAGACATTTTAGTAGCTTCTTATCAAGAATTCGTTGTGCCGCCTCGAAAATATGCTCTGGTTTTTATGAGGACCTGAGGGCCCCGGGTGTTTGCTGGTCGGGACACTTTTTGCTATAACATTTATTTTTTTTGTTTTGCCGGTTCTCTTGCCATGCGGCAGTGGACGTCCTCTAAGGAGCGACTGGCTGCTCAAATTTATTGTTTGCAAATTGAAATTCTTGTCGACACGCACGAGCAAATCCATTGGGAATGCACAGCACAGCAGAGCTCCACAGCAGCAGGAGCAGCAGGAGCAGCTCGTCAGCGTCATAGTCAGTGGCAGCCGAAGCTCTGAGGGATTGGGACAGGAGCAGGAATAGGAACAGCCAAGCCCCCCTTCATCCAGCACCAAACGACATCGACGACGACGGATTTGATGGCTCAGGGAGCTCATCATGGCTTTTTAGTATTTATTAAGACTCTGATGGCCCCATCAAACATATTTCGAAAGAATATATAAACAAATATGTTCGATCTAAAGGCAACGCAGCAATTTCCCTAGAATTCAATGAGCTCTTCAGGCGGAAGGGCTCTCGAAACACGTGTCTAGATGACTCACTCAAGTCGATACTTCATCGAGGACCCTCATTTGGTAATCAGGTTCGCTTAAGAATCCCCAAGAGCCATTTGCTAGCAGTATCTCCATTTAGAAACTTTTTCGTGGCATCATTAAGCTTTCAACTTTTCTAATATTTATTCTATTTTATTTTCAAATGCAATTAGAAAGAGATGTAATTATAGCTGGGAATCAAAATTAGAATTTATAGGCTACTAGAATTGTCATAAATGTACAAATAAATATTCAAGTTCACCTATAAAATATAATTTTAATACCTCGTTAATAGCATAATAAAATATATTAAAATATTACAGAGTTTACAAGTCAAATAACTTAAACAGAAATACTTTAAAAAATAATAGTTAAGGGTGTGCTTTTTTTTTTTGTTAGCCACAAATAGTGATCGATTTTGTTAGTAAATAAAAAGAGATTTCAGAGCAAAGGTGACTTGGCAGAGCTTCCCTATTTAAGGCCATTTTCATCTGGCTAAATGGATCAGTCAACTGGAAACATGCGAGTACTGTACAGCTTGGTTTTACTTAGCTTTCTGTGCTGGATGAATATAGGTGATTTAATTATTAGTTTTATTCCTATTAAAAATGCTAATGCAATCTTTTTCTTTCAAGGCCTAGCTAAAGAATCTAGTGAAGACTATAATTACTATGATAAATATAGGAGCTATACGGACTATCCGGACTATCCGAACTATGGGCTATCCGCAGAATGGACTTGGACTACTGAGAAGCCGACATATGCGCCGATAATACCAGAGACCACCCCATACAAACCATACGAATATATTGCCCCAAAATTCAACAAATGTAATTGGCTACTAAACACACCCAAAAGACTGGGAGGATCAGGACGACCATGGTTTACGAAAAAATAAACACGAAGACGAAACTAAAGTTCCCGGTGATTAGAAGATCCAATTTTTTAAGGCAAGTTTATTTTGTAGCCTTCAAAGGAGGCTTATTATACTGTCCAAATTTTGAAGTTGAAAATATCTATAAAATCCAGCTTATATAGTTTTCTTTTTATGAATTAACATTGTTATATTCACATGTAAATTATTGTTGAATCTTGTATATTAAAATAAATGTAAAAATAATTCGAAATATCTTTAAATTCCCGTTGCCCAGACATAAATTCAGGTGAGAGGTAATAAAGCATTTCTCAGAAACGAAACTTCCAACAAAGTCCCATAAATATTATATTTTTTATGATATTTTCCCCTCATCGCAACTAATTGATTTTCTTTGCTGCGGATGCGAATGCCTTACATTCCACCTGGCCTGGCGATGCCGCAAGCAATTTTAATTAAATTATATAAGAACTTCCGCAACTCCGTCGTGGGGTAACTGACTCACCTGACCCCTGGACACAACTGACTCCCCCCTATCTCTCACCTGTGCCGGCATAATCAATGTGTGTCGGTGTGCTCAACTCAACTATTCAATACTCAATGCACTTAATTCTACGCGGAGAGAGTGCGAAAAAAATAGGAAACCATAAGAGAAGGGAAAAGTCTACGCAGGAAATTGATTGATTTCCGCCAACGATGGAAAATGGCAAGGAAAAACGAGGAAAAGTATGGCCTTTTGTATGGGAATTTAGATTTTTTTCCCCCTCCCCCTGTATTTCCAGGAGGGGCTTACGCTTTATGGCCAAGTGGGAGTTTGTGGCAATTAGTTGAGGGTTCGAGGTCCTGGGGGCTAGTGGCTACTGTGTATCATTGGAAAGCCCAATGTTTTGCCACACCAAACACCAACACTAAATGCACGTGTTACCGCTTCTCCTGTGTGCTTGTGCGTGTCCTGCAGGACTTTGAACACAAGTCCTAGTGGCGGCAAACATAAACATAGACACACACGCGGCACTCGCTGGGCTACATATGTATATGTAGCCTTTCAAAGGGGGTTTTTGGCACAGTTTTCGGGTGTCCTGTTTGCATATCCTTGCCGCTGTGTGTGCTGGGGAGTTAAAAGCAAAAGCTGTGTTTGTTACACGCTCAATTAAACCCAAAATGACGCCGCTGGAAGCTTAAGTCACGCTTTATATAGTTTTGCATTCAAGTTGCATTTGTCGCCCCAAATGCCGGATCACTATCTGTGTGCATATCTGGGTTAAAACAAAACAGGCGACTAATAAACAGAAGCTGCACAAATACTTGTTTTTATTTATACATAAATATTTCTTTGAGAATTGTAGTTGGAAATTTACAAAAATATATAATTTATATTGTATGTTTTATATTATTTTAAATCACTTAATTTGTTTATTGCCTTTTTATTAATTTTAAAGATTTTTTTTTAAGTAAAACAATAGCTTTATTTAAATAAGAGATGAGATCTTAGGTATACTTTACAACTTAATCCAAGATTTCATTTACAACTTAAGCTTATTATTTTAGAAAAATCTTTAAATATTCATTTATTTTTAGCACTTAATTTTGTATATTTTCATCAGCTTTAAATAATATATTTTAATTTCATTCCGAGTCCCCTATTTTGTCGCCTGTGCCAGCCTCTCATTGTCTGCTGGCAAATGGAATTGTTGCAAGTGCACTTGGAGGAAGTCAATTTGTTAAGCAAACCCGGGGGTTAGGGCACTCACTGTGCCCCCTGCATGTTTATTAAACAATTTAAAAAGGAGCTGCACTCAAGGTGAGTACACTTGTGGTGCTGTGTAGGTGCCAGTATGGAAATAGGACACAGAAACCCACTCCATCTCCATCTCCACTCGCAACGCATCGCCTTAAGCAAATTATCGAGCACGCAAAATTGCTTTAGGCGAGAGTTGGCAATGGCGGGCACAAAAGCGGCTGCCAATTAGCGCTCTGGTTGGTTCCCTCTGTACTCTATAATGTGCTTAGTCAGGAAAGGACCTTTGGGCGACGCTCAGGTGCACACAGGTGCCATAGGACACGTGCCGCACTCACACGTTGACAGGTCACACGGTCCGCCAACATTTGTCGCTGAATTAACACTCAACTACAATGGGAAAAATAATTTGTTTTAATTTTTAAGAAAAATTCTATGAGATTTCTTTATTTTTTAAATTATTTATAGGGGTTTTTTTGGTAATTAAAGGTACAAATTTTGTTTCTGGATTTGTTTTTTAGGGTTTTTCATTGTTTAACCTGAAAAACTGTGCTTTTAATGGCATATAAAGTCGTTGGCATACATTAATAAATTTATATATATTTTAAAAACCTGATATTTCTCAATAAATACTATCTGATGTTCTGTTAGTTTTTCGATCTCGTTCTTTTTCCGTGTATTGTAGGGCCTGCAACATTGTTTTCTCGGCTATATAGTGGAAAAGTTGCCCCAAACAGGACATGACACACTCACTCACACCCATATAAACACACACATGGGCGCACTTGGAATTGCAAATCAGTCGACTAATGTGTACATAATCAGTCATGTCCCAACATCTGAATTCCATTAGTGATACACGGCCATGCAAACAAACAAGCATTAATCAGGCCAGGACGAGGGGCACCTGAGGAGGGACCAGGATCGGGATCAGAATCGGGAGCAGCAGGACTATAGTCCTGTCAGCCATTCCACACTTCTCTAGCTGTCTATTACAGCTGGCATAGCACGGGCATGGCATGGCAGGCCCATCATCATCCCAGGACATTCCGTATGCCAGACATGCCATATTCCATACATACCATATTCCATATTCCATGCTTATGTTATTTATGCTTATTGTCTCGGGTCACCCACCAGGACGGATGGAAAAATATTGTTTCCCACTCGACTTACAAATTACGGCGGGGAGCAGCGAAAGGAAGGCGCATCAGCAGCCGCAAACCCACCTTGATTTATACTTACATTTCAGTGCGAGGCACTGGAAAAATTGTAATTAAAAATAGCAGAAAATAAAAAATTCGGAGTAAATAAATGTAAAAAAATTAAAATTATGAAATCAATTATAAAGTTAAATAATAAAGAAATAAAGAAAGTAATGAATTAAGCTTAAGGAAGTGTTTTTGAAATTAATAAAATTATCAATGTTTTCCATGTGCCTAAAATATATATATTTTGTATTCTGAATTTATATTATTCGATTTCCTTATAAAAATCAGCTATTAAGCCACCTTTCTCTACTAAAAATTGATTAAATAAATTGTAATTAATCTTCCATGAAACATTAATCTTTAATTAAATTTATTTCTCAGTGCATGGCAAGGCGACGTTCGCTTAATACGCCATTCATTTGGTCGCGTTATACTTCATTAAAGCAGGAACCGAGGGTTGGAGTGTCGGAAGGATTCGGCGGAGTAGCCAGAGAGAGAGAGAGAGAGAGAGAGAGGGGGAGAGAGGGAGAGGAGGTTCATATCCGTATCCGGCGCCTTGGCCGCAAAGTGCAGTCGGCAAAAATTATGCGGCTCGTTTGCTTCGCCTGGAAATGCGAATGCAATGGCAATGGCGATGACGATGAGGATGAGGATGAGGATGGCAATGGAAAAGGACGATGGCAAATAGCAAATGCAGTGCCAACTTCAACTGGCCTGGCCATTCGTTTATCCCTTTGTTCTCATTTATTTGCATGTCATTTGTGTTGGCCTCCCGCTCTCGCTCACTTTCTGTACTGTCTCATTTTCTTGTGCTTGTTCTTCTTTGGATTTACCCGGTGCCTTTACCCAGTCTGCCCTGTACGGGTCTACGGGTCACGTTTGTCTGCCAGGATGCCAGTTACTTATGGCTGTTATGTGCATTATCAATATGCATTGTACGGCGCCTCATGCCGCTTTATATTTTGCCAGCGTTTTTCTCCTACTTTCCAGTGGGTATCACAAATTGGTTGTCCTGGTTGCTGGATGCAGACAGAGACCAGTATCCTGGCATGTTCAATTATTTATGGATTAAGTTGTGCTTTTAATGCCACTTGCCAGTACTTTAGGCTTGCAAAAAAGTGTTGGAAAAAATATGCGAAATAAATAGTAATGATTAATGCCAAAGTCAAGTTTTTTGAGAGTTTGGTGCTTATTAAAATAATATTTTGAAAGTATAATTTAAATATGGTTTTATATTCTAATAAGCAAACTGGTTTATTTCTTAAAAATAATAAAGTTTAAATAACTTTTAAATATAGAAATATTACTCATACGCAGTGTTGCCTTCTTGGTGAAATCATTATATTTAATAAGTTTTAATGTGTTTTTTGTTTATGTACTTTTATATGATGTTCTTTATTTTATTTTGTAATTTTTAAAACATTTTTTACGCTTTTAATTTCGTAAATTCGTATATATTGCACATACGCCACGTTGTCTTCTCTAATACAAATTTCTTTCATTAAGTTTACATATATATTTTTGCTTATATATTTTTTTAGTTTTATAGAAGGTTATTATTGTAATTCTTTTATTGTTTTCATTTTTAATACGCATTTAAGTGCTATAAATACATATTAAAAATGAACTCATATGCATAAATTAATCATACGACCCGTTGCCTTTTTAAAATATACCTCCTTACAAAATTTGTATATTCTTCTTTAGTTAATTTTTATTAATAAAATACATTTCTAAAATGAATATTTTTTTACATATATTTTATCAGGTATTTTTTAATTAATTTCTTCATTTTTTATTTCAAGACCCGTTGAATATTCTTTAGAAAAGTGTAATCCCCATTCGATTTGGTCTCAAAGTTCTCCTTTTCTTTACTCGCATTGGATATTTTGCCTCTCTGTTATGCAGTTTTAATAACGAATTGCTTTTTTATGGTTTCCGGCTTATAGAGCAGCACAGAAATTGGCAAAAGAACGACGAAGTTGCCGTAGAGCGCAGCATCAGCATCGCAGGAAGATTCTTAAATCATGTCTTGTTTTTTTTGTCTACTTTTTTCTTGTATTTATTTTTAAAGTTGGACCAGCAGGACTAGTAGCCTTAGTTATTTCTTTGTTAATACTGGGTTGTTGTTGTTGTTGTTAGTTTCGCGGAGCTGCTATTATTTTTGCTTGCGCTTTGTTAACCAAGTCAAGACTGCGCCAGCTGCAGCTTCCGTTGTCGCCACAGTTGCCATTGCCGTTGCCATTGCCGTTGCCATTGCCGCCGCCTGCCATTTGTTCGCCGGTCGTAATTAGTGCCCATGGCATAGGGCGCACTTCCCCTAACGCTCAGCTTCATCCCCCTTTGGCAGTGGCTTGGGACCATCCTCTCAACTTCCATAGCAGCTCCTTCTGTTGTTTTATGTACTGGAAAAATTCAAATGGAAATCTGTAGAGTTAATCAGGCCTTAAAGGTGGGTTTTTAATTACAATTTTAGATATTTTCGATTTAAAAAATTCTTTAAGAAAGCTTTAGCAAGCTTAAATATCTTTAAAGAGAGAGTAAATATTTTTTCAGTGCACTCACTTTGCTTTGTAATCACTTTCTGTTTGTGTGTGAGCCAAGAACCCCAAAGAAGATTTTCTCAATTACTTTGGCTTGCAGCTATGTATATCCTGGCCTTGTACTCATTGTCCTTTTAACGTTAACACACTTGTTACCAGGCCAGGCATTGAATTTCCCTTAATTAGAACCTCTGGAGCTGGCCAAGATAAGTGATGAATTAGCTGGTGATCATTAACTAATCCAGCAAATTGGAGAGCGAGGAGCGCGTGACTTCCTCTCCTGAGATTCCATAAATATTAAATGGATGTTACGCATCGCACCACGTACCGGAAGACATATCAACTTTCTCGCCGGCTAATTGCCATTTACAACTTTTTCCCCGTCTTAACTAGAGAAACTTTTCAACTGCTTCGCTCGATTCCCATTGTGGCTGCCAATTCAGTGACTCCATTGCTGTTGGCTTTTGTGGCCATTGTTTGAGTTCACACAGTCCGATCATTAATTTCGCAATTAGCAGGCCAACCACCTGGCACGGCTCCTGCTCCTGCTCCGACTCCTGTTCAAACTCCATCCTCAACTCAATAGCCAACATCTCTGCCAGGTTTCTTGTGGCCCAATCCCTGGCATGGGCAAAAGTCTGGGCATAGCTTTAATTAATTTTGCGCAGCAGCTAGAAGTGCACAAGGGGAAAAAATTTGTGTAGAAAAAAGTAAAAGTAAAAAATAAAAGTTTATTAAGTAAAAAGTTTATAATTAAACAACGTTTATTAAAAGTGTATAATTTTATTTATAATTCTTAATCAGTTAGTTTTCGTTAAATATTTGTAAACCATTTTTCTTTTAAAAGAAAGGTCACAAACAAAATCTGCTGCCTTTGTTTACCTTTGTTTATCTTGGCAATTTCTAAATAAAAGCCAGTAGCTTCCTTTCATGTTGCAGTACAATTTCTTTCAGTGTTTTTCTGCTAGCCTTTTGCCTTGCTATATTTTTTCCCCTGACATCTTTTAATGCCCGAAAATTGTCTGAGGAAAGCTGTCAAAAGAATCGACAGCTGTTGCCCTGACCAAATGCATTCCATTCTCACTCTCATTTGCTTTCCCTGCTGATTTTTGCTGACTAACTTTTGGCCTCGACAGCAGACAACAGAAGGAAATTCATCTATCTATCTATCTATCTATGAAATGTGCTGAATTTAAATTTATGTACACTCAATATTTTATTTAGAAGCTGCGGGTGGGAAGGGAGATCCAGCTGTGTGCACTACCAGCTTTGCATTTTGCCTGGCATTTGCTTTTAGTGGCAACAACAAGGAGTTACATATATGGCAGCTACTATATAGATATATAGCTAGATATATCCCAGCGTCATGGGCGTCGCGTGTAGTTACGTGAGGCCAAAGCGAAATTTTCTGCTGACGCCGCGTTGTCAACTTTCACTTCACCTGCAGCTGCGGCAACAGATTCCTTTCCCACTCTTTTTCACTCCCTTTCCACTTTACACTGACAATTATAATTTATTATTAATATATAATCACAAAATATTTTTTAATTATATAAGAACTTCATATTTATTCATGATTTTAGCGTGTAAATAAAAAAAACTAAAGGACATTTAAATAAAATAAATAACATCTAACTAATACAATTATAAAGCCTAGTTAAGCTTTTAAAAAAATCTCTTAAATTGTTTAAATAATTTTCTATAATGATATGTATATTCTTCAAGTGCATCTGCCTATATATATATCGATTTGCTGTCCTCGTCGGCATCCTGCATTAGCAGCAAATAGTCAAATAACGTTGATAACACTCATACGCCATGCGGTCCCTCGTTTTCAACTTTAACGTGAATTATGTGCCTTGGTGAAAAGTTTCGTTTCGTCTTTTTACTTTTTTTTCCATTTTCCACTTGCTTTGTGTGTTTGTATGTGTGCTGGGGAAAAAAGTTTTTCCTTATTTCGCTGCTTTTTGCCGTTGATGTAATGAAATTTGTTGAATTGTTAGAATCTCCCCAAAAAAATAAGAGGGAACCGAGAAAAACCATTAAAGCGTATTCAGTGCGTCGATAAAGTTTCGGCTGAAAGAGCATTTCACAGATTGATTGGCATCAGAGTTGGGCAGCCTCTACGCTAAGGATACTCACCCTCCTTGCCCCCTTCCCTCCCCCGAAAAACAAGAAAAACCCCGGCTAATGTTGGCCAAATTTGCGGAGCGTGTGTAAGACAATAAAAGTAATTGAGTGCGTGGCGCGTTGTTACCGAGTTTTTGCCACTGGGTACTTTCTTTTTTTCTCCCCCATTTCCTGCCTCTGCCTGTTGTTATTGTCAATGTAGTGTAAATTGTATGTGTATGTGTGTGTACCGGGGCGACACTTTGTAAGGCGGGAAAATTGCCAGCGATGGGCGTTTGCAGATTGGCCCTCAGATTGGCCCAAGCCATTACCGTGAGCGACTCCTTGATTCACCAGGAACCCAAGGAGTCCGTCCTACCTTCCTGATATGTGCGTGTGCCTTGTTCGAACAATGGCGATGGCGATGACGATGACGATTACACTGGCTATTTGTTCAGGAAGCCAGCAGAAAGGGACTCAAATTCTGATTATCTTTTTGGGGAGGGTCAAGTGCGGAATAAAACTTTAATTCCAGAAATTCCAGGTGTAGTTTTACGTAGAAATAGAGAAAGAACAAGCAGGAATGCTTTGCTGAAAATCGTATTATTGTTGAATTATCTCGTATTTTACTAAATTTGTTTTGTATTTTGCTTTATTTTTCTGTTAGATTTATTTTCCTGTATTTTGCCTTATTGTTCTCTATTTTGCTTTGTGTTGTGTTATTCTATTTGCACGCAAATCCTTTGTAAGTGCTTCCCAGGATCATTAAACTGCTCTCAATTGCGTGCCAAGGCACACTTAAAAATCCAGTGCTAATTCTGGTCATTAAGGGGACTAAAAAATAGGAGTTCATAAAGGTTTATTAAAGCAAATAAATTAAAAATTAATAAAAAGAGTAAATAATTTTGTTTAAAAATAAAAGAAAGCTGTAAAGATCCTGTTTTTTAAGACAAAAAATATATATTTCAATATTTTTGGATTCTATTTTGAATTGACTTTTGAAATATTCTTTAAATACTCTGGTAAGCTGTTTATATAGTTTATATTTATATTTATATAAATTGTAATATTATTAAAAAGATAGAGAAATACAAATTTTAAATATATATTTAAAAAAATATAACAACAAATTATTTACACATTTTTGGAGTCTTATTTTCTGTCATCTGTCTATATAATTATTATTTCAAATATTTTTACCCAACCTGAATTCCTTTTCATAAGTTTAAGAGCAGTAAATAATTTTCCCCGAGTGCTCTCTTCAACCTCTTTGCCAAACCATCATCATCTCCTACATTTTCAGTTGTCATTTCCTCTCCTTTTGCGCTATTTATTTTTGCCGCTTCAACAAACAAAACCCATTGCGTACTCCGCCTCTCCACAATTCATTCATAATTTGCATAACCAAGTAGCGTCCATAGCCGGCAAAGCGGATTGCCATCTTTAAGCCCCAAACCCCATCACCTTAACCCTTCTATTTTTTGGGGGGAAATGTGCGCCCGTTTCATAACTTAATTTTAATTGAATTATGTAAATCACATGCTAAAAATTAGCAGGCGCAAACTATTTTTTAACGATGCTTTGTTCGCTTTTAATTAAAAGGCGACTGCAAATTAAATTTAATGAGAGCAAACCTTCGTCCTGCGGCCAAAGTTCTGGCTTCTCTCCCTTCTCTCCCCTTGGGAGTATTTACATGGCCGGATGGCTGCCTGACTGGCTAACTGGCTGGTTGGGGCGATTTATCATCGTTATTTGGGCCAAGATTAGCTCGAGCTGAACCTGGGAACTGACTATCTGACCCCCGGTCCAATCTGCACTTGCAAATGATGTTCCGTGTCCGTGTCCCTGGGCCCTTTTGGAAATTATGCAATAATCTATGGCAATGCATTGGAAACTGTTGCCAATGGCAGCGTTGGCCATAGGAAGTTGGTCAAAAGGAGCCAAGGCACAAACAACAAGGCAACATCATAGGGAACTACAATGCCAGAAACTACAGGGGAGTATCCTTTAAGAAACTCCAATAAGGAATTTAATTAGGTTGATTTGTAATAAGGGTTAACTGACTAAACTTGATAACTACAGGATTTTGTATTTTTAAATTGAAAACGCAAAAATCCTGATTTGTCTGTAAAAGGATGGCTGAAGATTTCTGTTTAATAATAAATAAATAATTCCTTTTTATATTATTTTACTGTAAAAAAACCCTTTAGTTTCGAAGAATTTGAATTTTTTAAATATAATTTCCTATTTAAGAAATTTCCCTTTTACAAAAGTCCCACTGTACCACGATAAATGCAGCGACATCCTGCTAAAATCTGCTGCATACGTTACGGCGTTCAGCGATGTGTGTGTGTGCGTTAAGTTGGCCAAGTGAGCAAAGTGTGGGCATGTGTGTGTGTGTGCTGGTGCGGGTAAGTGTGTCTCCTTTGCCGTGACAATCCGTTTAAGCGCTTCAGTCACTCGACCGTGAAGTGGACCGTGCAGCTTATCCCCTCCCTCCGCCCAGGAAAAGGGCTTTCACAGAGCGGACAATGACCCAAGGCTTTTAATTATAAATACGGACCGGCATTTAGCACAAGTAAATGCGAAAAAGGCATGAAACTATTTGCCATGATTTAAAAGCACAATTTACCTTTTTAAAATGCATAAATTAATGTCGGAAAAAGGTGTTTATGTAAGTAGATTAAGCTTTTTCAAAGCCCAAATTAATAGTCCATAAACTGGTTAGTATTTGTAGAGCCTGTGGCTTTAATTATCTCTTTTTTCATAGCTTTTGTATCAAACGGAAAATGGAAAACGTTCTGTTTTTAATAATTAACTTTGTCTAGTTTTTTTTTTGGTTGCGGTCACAGCATGTGTCCTAAACACAAGGCATCATCATCTCCCAGGCCATGTATAAATCAATTAAATCTTTTGTATTCAAAATAAATTGAATTTTAACCACAAGCATGGCCAGTGTTAATCGCCTTAATGTGGCAAAAACAAAAAAAGGAAGAGAAATAACAACAAAAAAACGAGAAGTAAAACGCATTTTTACGACTTGTTAAACCAATTTCATTTGCATATCCGTATTTATTACAATTGCAGCAGGCAAATGTCTGGGCGTACATTATCCTTTAATCATTGCAATGTAGCAATTACATATCGAGGTATTAAATTATAACAATTGAATCCGAACCCAAAACGGTTACTCAATTTAGGGATGGGAGAAATTAAGACGATACTGATATATAAAATGATTTTTTAATGATGCAATATATGTTTGATAAATATATATGTATTGTTTATTATATTAAAGAAGAAATATAATTGGTAGAATAAAAGAATAGTTTAAATAATATTTCTATCGCAATAAATAGTGTTTGTTTTAGTATCTTAATTTTTCATAAATCAAAATGGATTAAATTTTATACATAATACTAAGTGTGTTGTTGTTTTATACATATTTTCTAATAAAATTATAATTTTTAAGCTTAATTCATTGGTTTTCGAAATTAAAAAATTCGAAATACAAATTTTTTGAACTACTTTCTTTATGATAATGATCTTTATATTTTCTATATATTTTTCAATATATAATTTAGGAGTTTCCCCCCTCGATCCACACATTCCTAACTCAATTGCTCTTTTTATGCTAATTCCAGCCAGTCAAAACCTCATTTGCATAAGGATATATATATATGTACAATCGTATATAGGGAGTAGAGAGAGCCTCTCCTCACTCAAGTGGAACAGGACGAACATATTTCAGTCGATTGGCATGGCATAATTTAAATTACCTCTTGTGCATGGCATTCATATTGATTTGTGTTGCTGAAAGTTCACAATTTACTCCTAAACTTTGACCCCTCAAGTATGCCAGAGAAATATTAATCCAGCATAAATGCTATCGAATATCCCAATAAATGCAAAACAAAATTTGCATATGGCAAAGTGCCTTTGATTAGGCAGCCAGCAAAATGCAGTAAATTTGACTAATTACGTATACGCCATGTGGTGGCCGCACAAAAATTTCAATATAAACTCCACCTCAAAAAAAAAGCAAATATCAATATATAAATTCTTTACAACGAATTGGGGGGGCAGGATGGATGGGATATGGTTATTGCAGACTTCATGGATTTAAGCGCCACGCATACGGATTTGTCGATAAAAAACAAAGAGAGGAGTTACAACAATGCCACATAATACCGCATAAAATGGTGCGCAGAGCAAGATGAAGGGGTCAAAATGGAAATCATGCTTTATTTATGACCCCCAACGCGTGGCTCGAATGCCGGAAAGATTGACATGACATGCCATGCCAATCGTGCGGCGAAATGTCTTTTTTATTTATGGTCCACACACAAAAGTTAAGCTAAAAAATGTAACAAAAATTAAATTTCTCTTTATTTTTAAACCCAAAATTTGTGCCGAAAAAGTAATTTCCAACCGGCTTTGTCAACTTTCCACTCACAAATAATTGCGAGCACTCAAGTAGCGCCTATTGTGATTGGAGGGGAAAGAAGGGAGTGCAGCGGCGGGGATAGTGAACATTTTAAAATAATTTAACAGCATTTGTGCAGCGCATTCAAGGCGACTTCCGCTGCTGACTGGCAGGGAATGGCTTTTGGCTTCCTGCTTCTAGTGCTGCTGCTGCTGCTGCTGCTCCTCCGACACTGACTGCGACAACGTTTGTGCAATTTGTCATTTGGGCAAATACACAAGGAGACGAATGGCCATGTCCTTTGGCTGGAGCGGAAGACGGCAAAGATGTCCTGAGAGGAGCTTCTCCACAGCCAAAAAGTGTGAACATTGCACATGTGCGAAGAAGGCCACGGCAGCTGATGTGTTGCATTTGTACAGATTTTCGTAGGAGTTCCAGGACCCGGCCTGTCGTCGCTTTGAATCATTTATTTTGAGCTTGAGGAAGAAGTCTAAAATTTTAGAACCTATTTAGGTAATAGAAAATGTATCAGATTTATTTAGTGGATATTATTAATAAATATATTGACAAGAGAGACCACAAATTATAGTTTCTAATAAATATAATTATAGGAGATGCCACATAAAAAACCATGAAAAACAAATAAATTACTTTTAAATAGTAATATTCTTCCCTAATCCCCTGATTGTTCTTCCTCTAATTCTAACCCAAAAAAGCTGTAAGGAAATTTGGTGAAACCTCATCGCAATTTGGCACTCAATCTTCCTCATTCTTCCGCAGGAGAAACTTTTGCCCCGAAACAATCAACATTGTCTGACGGAGGAAGCCTTCGCGCAGAAGAAGCTGAAGAAGAAGGTAATTAAGTACAGAAATTCCTCGTCTATGGCCTGGATGAAAATTTTGCACAATTTAGCGTTCAATTAAAAGTCACTTCCCCTCGAAACGAAAGGGAGAAAGAGATGAAGAGTTTAGGGTGTCAGGGCCAATGCAGCTTCAAGTAGTCGATTGCAAATTGCACTTGAGTTTATTTTTTACGAAAAACTAATTGCTTTCATTATCGTTCCGCTGCAGCAGCAGCAGAAGCAGCAGCAACCCGATCCCGATCATCCAGTTAGGAGTCCTAGTCCGTATTGGGGTCCTGTTTAAATATTCATCGAGTGCCCGTCCTGGCTGAGTCTCTTCCTGAACCCCGACCCCGCATGTAAACAAGTTTCGGGCCATACAAATTGGCCAGGAAGAGGACTAAATTGGGAATGGGTTATGGGGTTCTTTGAATCCTGCGAAATGCCATCTCCCCACTCCCAACTCCCCTTCCCTAGGATTGGCAGCGCTCTACGTGACCTTGCCAATTGAACGGGTTTAAGTTCTGCCATTGATTTTCGTTTGCTTTGTTTCCCGTTGTATTTTGCACTGTTTTCCCTTGGCAAACAGCTCAATTTCATTTTGCCCTCGCTTAGTTTGCCATGAATAAACTAAAGTTACACTTGCCACGGGTGCACAGGAAAGAAAATTTGATTTATTTTAAAAATTTGTACAGGAAAAATGTTATTAAATATGTTTAAAAATGTTTAATTAATGTTATCATCAGTAGAGCATAAATTAAAGGAAACGGAAACTTTAAACTCTCAAATACAAATTATATTCTGCAGTACAATTTAGCATTTAATTTCCCCATCATTTCATTTCTCTCTGTGCATAATTTTGGAAAAGGAAAAAGGCTGACTCAGCACAACTGTACCTGTACCTTTAACCATTTTGTAGCTCACCTAAGTGCTTCATAATATTTTAACACGCTTGTCTCTGGCGTTGGCGGTGGTCCTGGTCCTGGTCCTGTTCCTGTTCCTTATTCTTCCCGCATCCAGCATCCCTCCACACTGGCGTCTTTCCCAGGTGCTTAAGTTTTTCGAAACTTCTTGGCAACTTTTACGCTGTCTCATAGCTCCAGCTCGAGCTCAAGCTCTAGGTTCCATTGTTTCGTTTCATTTTTCGTTTTTTACGCTTTGTCTTTGGTATTTTAATTAAAAAACTGTCGTTAGTTGCGTTGCAAGTTTAAATTAAACAGGCCAACAAATTCTCCACGGAGCTGCCAATGGCCGCGGATGCCTCTCTAAGTTGCGGCCGCTTCGGCAAAGCAACGAAACCGCCTTCCGAACTTTGAATATGAGTCCTGGGAACTCACTCAGGGAGATGGAATTTTTGGGTTAACCTGTCGTCTATGAACACTTGACATTTTGAAGGAAATTGTAGAAGACTTTAAACTTTATTTATTTTATTTACGCCTTGTTATTGATTATTTAAGTTGATGTTTTTCCTTTGGAAATATTAAATTTAATTTATAGTTTCTTTCAAAAAATATTGCTAGCATTTTAAGTTCTTTCATATACAAGTTTACAGGACTTTTAAATATTCTCCTTGTTTAGTTAAAGGCTGATAATTTTTGGCTAAGGATATCCTTGTCCAAAAGTTCAAATCGAAACTTTATCGACCTGCCTGGGGCAGTGATTCATTGCCAAGAAGACCGTGTTGCCACTCAGCGACTTCTGCGACTCCTGCGACTCCTTGATTAACTCTCCTCGTCTCAATGTCTGACTTAATGGCCACTAATTATGGAAAGTATTGCTAATCACTGAGCCCCAATCGCTTTATTAATCGGATTATGCGCTATACACACACCCACACAAACAGGGGAAGTCGAAATACAGCCGCGTCCTTGATTAGCCATCAGAGGACTAATTTGCACATTGATGGCGTCTTTTATTGAGGCCACGGCTGGCCAAGGCGAGCATGTTGATTGGCATAATTAGAGCCAAGTTAGTGCGCTCGTACGTGGTGTGTGAGGCATGTGTGTGCATCTGTGAGTGTGAGTATGTATCCCCTCTATAACTCTATTTCATTAGTTGTGCAGCCGGTGCCATCCCGGGGCCCTATCTGAATCTGAAGTCTGCCAGCCAGGGATCTGCATTATTTTAGTTGGAACTCCACTACGCCAGGCTGAGACCACAAGCAGAGCTTAACTAAGGACAACAGGGATAATAACAAGGCTGTAGGGAGACATCGAATGCTAAAATTCTCTTATTAAATATATTTGGAGTTAATATTGGTTTAGTTTTTTATATAATTTATTATCATATATTGTCTGTATTAAAATTGTCTAAGAATTTATTAAATACAAGATGTATTATTTATTTGTAATTTTACCCTTAAATGAATTAACTTAATTAAGAGAAGAAACTACTGCAGAACCCCCAGGATGAAGGACCCCTTCTCTAGGGTATATAAACCATGAGAGGAACCTAATGAAAACATGGTAGTAAAAGATAAGCTTCTTCATGTGCCTGCTGCATGCGTGTTCAGTCTCTCCAAGCAGAGCCAGACTCGACTCCATTGTATTAGCTTTCTATATCCTTTAGACCAGAGATAAGGAGCTACAGACTCGACGCATTTAAGTAAAGTGCCAGCGCAAATTGTATCGAGTTCTATCTCCATCTCTTCTACAGTTTTCCCAGCTTTTCCAGCACTATCTCCATCGCTTCTCCATCTCCTTGCATAAATGAGACACGCATATTAACTGAATTTCAGTTCGAAACTAAACTCATTAAAGGATGCTGCTGCTGGGGGGAAATCCCCTTTGGGATTGGGTTTGGATGAATTGCGATGCCATGGGAGAAAACTCGTTGTGTGTTGTACTACGCGATTGTAATCACACCTGCCGCTATAAATTTGCTACCGGGGATTTGCATGGCCAACAATTAAATGAATGGAAAACTTCGAAGAGAAAAAGAGAGAGTGGAAAAGCTCTTGTTTCCTATTTCTGTTGCTATAGCATTTTAGTTGTGCTAGGACAGGAGATAGTTACATATGTAAAAAGGTTTATACGAAGGAAGTTATTTGAGAAAATCAAGGGAAAATAGCAGATTGGCCTTCAAAAAATAATAATTATAATTAATTTTATATTTTAAAATTTCTTTTCTTTATAAAATTCAACTTAATTCTGCTTTCAATATTTAAACTGCTTTAACAACCAAACAATGGCTTCGCTTTTTTATATTTATTTTCCCAGAAAATTATTCGATTTTTGCCATAAAAGCAGCAGCGTATAAACAGCGTGTTAACGAATGGGGAAAATGGAAACTTGCCTGCAGGAATTTGACTGATTAGCCAGTTTTTGGAATGGCGTTGCTGCAAATGGAGCACGTGACTGCCAAAGAGAGACAGAAGCAGGACTGCTCCACAGGAGCAGGAGGAAGAATAGAGGAGTCTCGAGCATAGCTTGGGGGAATCCCCGATGCTGATGCTGATGCCACCGCCGCTGTGCATGGCAAGTGCACGTTTTGTAACGAATTGAAAACATTGTCGTCCCTGGTAATGCCACTTCCACCATCCATCCCCTATTTCACAGTTCCCTCTCCACTCTACTGCCTTCCCTCTACCCTCTGCACTTTACTCCACTCATTCAGTCATTCATTCATTCATTCATTTGCTGCAACATTGTTGTGAAGCAGCCAACAATGATGTCGTCTAATGAATGCGGCAACAGTTCTCGACAGCAGCCGAAATTCGAAATGACTTTTTATCGCTTTTAAGGGACCTCCAAACCAAACAGAAAAAAGCATGAAAAAGGATCAGAGGGAGCTCCCTTGACAGGCGCCCATCAAAAGCCTTAAACAAACATTGAGTGCATCAAATGGCATTTTCGATGACAATTTCTTTCAATTAAATTGACATTTCGCCATTTGCGCTTGAACAGACAGAAAGGACTTGACGCTGCACTTAAAGAAGGGATTTTAAAAATATTTTAAGAAATGGTTTAGAAAGGGAAACGTGTTACTTAAGAACTCAATTATAAATTAATTATTTATCAAAATTTATTAACCCTACTCCCGTTTCTGTTTGCCTGATATTTTAAAGCGCCCAATGGAAGAAATTGCACTGAAAATATGTAATTCTGATCGCCCCGCACTTTCTGTGGTTTTTCAACAAGCAAATCCATTTTGCTCTCGCACTATTATATATTCAGTGATTTAATAGATATTTATCGATATTAATGTTTCTAAAATTCACAATTCCATTTCCCTATGTGTAACTGCACTTGGGTAATAAAACATCTTGGGTATTAAATACAAAAATGAATATCTAACATGGCCCAAAGGGACGCTCCCTCTGTTGATTGCACTGACATGGCAGTGAAGCCAATCCAATTCAAATTTCAGACTTGGCTAAGTAGCAGCGAAAAACTGAAGCGAAAAGTTCAAACAAATGTGCGGCGGGAGAGGGGTTCGTAATGGGTAATGGGGATGAGAATGGGGTTGGTGTTGGGGTTGGGTTTGAGTGGGAGGTAGGGCAATGGTAAGCCCCCAAGTCAGGCATCAAGTTTTGTTGATTTTCGGTTCACCCTCCTCCGCCTTCTTCTCCTTGGCGCAATCCTTTTAGCCCTCCGCCAGCCACTGCATTTCGCTTTTTGTTAATTTAGCATAAGTGACGAGTGAGTGACTCTTGGCAAATGCCTTTTGGCCAGAAGCGTGAAGATTGATTAGAGCGTGAAAATTGTTGGCATTTCGCGGGCGGCTCTCGCTTTTTATCAGTCGGAAAAGCTCCAACACAGCTGAGCCAACAATTGATGACTGTCAATGGTACATAATTAATTAACATTTAATTCGGAAAGTGCACTGCATAATTTATAGACTTGTGCGTTAAAATAAATACATATACATTAAATATAAATATTTAATAATTATGCTTTATGCATGCGACAGTTGCAAATGAGTGGCTTATTCCCTTTTTTCGTTTTTTATTTTCCAGCACTGATTGGAAAATGTTATAGCTGACAGACAGAAAATATTTATTCATTATTACAAATACAATTAAAGTGTAAGCGAGATGGGTAAACTATGGTAAGTACTAGAAGAATATTAAGATTTAATTGGTAGTTTTAAAACAATGATATAGTGAGTGAGCGTGTTTTTTATATACAAATATATAGGAAAGACTGCTTAAAATTAGGCCATGTATTTATCAATGTCTGATTCCAATTTAATATTTAATTGTTTGTCTCTAATAAAGCTCTTTCTTATTAATTGCCACATTAAATAACAGGCACTCACCGTAATAATAAATAATTTATTCCTTCTTCAATGCACCCCCTAAACCACCTTTGAATTCATTAGTTTTCCATTGAAAAGTCGGCGGTTAGCCTGGTGAGAGGCATCTATTTCGCTTTGCACTTAATGCTGGCTAATGGCCCAACAACCTGACAACCATGAGACATCACCAGCAACAACAACAACAACAACACCAGCAGCAACAGCAGCAATAACAACATCAACAGAAACAGGAAGGATGCAGGGAGCATCGGCAAAGAGGCATCAATCATACGCCACGTAAACCGCAAGCCGAAAGCCGCCAGTCGAAAGCCATTTTAAGCTGCATATTTATGGCTAAGCAGGGAGCGGTAGCTGCAGCTGGCAAGGATTCGGAATGGAAATGGGCAACGGGAAGCGAGAAACATGCAAAAACGTTGCAGCTGCGTGTGCGGAGGACGATAAGCGAGAGAGTTGAGAGCGCTGGGTGAGCTGGGAACCAAGTGGAAAGTGGAGCTGCGCTGGCCGGGATTCCGTTTCCCTGGGGATTCACAACGAGATATGCATGTTAAGTTGCGCCCGGCAAAGTTATGCCCCAAATGGGGGCGGGCTCCCCATTCTTTAGCATGTAGCCTGTAACTGTAACTGCGGTTAAGTCAACAAATTAAAACTTTTTCCTTCTCCCTTACTGCGACTAGGCTGGGGAAATGAGGAAGAGACAGACCGAGTCGACGGCCGGAACTTATGCACGAGTTATGCGCCAAGGAATAAAATACTATTTAATTAAACTTTTGCACGTGGCCACGTTTTGTGTTTGCCTCGAAAATATAATAATTTTAATTCAATTTACACGCAGTAAATGTACGAAGAGAGATGGAGATATATCCCATAGCCACTGCGGAGAGTATTTCATTTAAAACTAATTTGGACATGGCAGATTTCCGGGGTTCTGGCCACGTGATTTTCGGGGCATAAATAACCTGTGTGTGTGTGTATGTGTGTGCGTGTGGCGACGGCATGTTGCTGTTGCTCATTTGTAGGAGAGAAAAAAAGGGGTTTTTCGGTTATATAAATTGCTTGTGAAATTGAATCTTTATGGTTCAGCTGGAATATTTTGGCAGATAGTCTATAAATTATGGCCACAAAGGGCATACACACACAGACTGGCAAAAAGTTGTTTGGGATTTTTCTCCCCTCTTTCTATATATATATATATATATATATATATTATATTTGTGTCTGCTGCTTTTGGGAAATGGCTCGCATATGTTGGCACTGCTTTTGTCTGCTTTTCCTGCTTCTGCTGTTTGTTGTAAATGATTATCTTGGGTTGTCTGCCGGCTCATTGCGTTAAAGTGGCACATTTTGTGGCCTGGCAAATGGCTAAAACATTTCGAAATAGTTTCTAAATTAGTTTGCAAATGTTTTTCGTCTGTTTTGGGGGATTGCTTTTGAGCGATGCTTTTAAATTTAGCCTCGACACATGGGGCGTATGCGTAATATTACTTGGATTAAGCCCCTCAAGGACATGCTCTTCAATTTATCTGCACCTATCGAAGCCTGTAGTGAAGCTATCCACTTTAAGCATTTACAATTTGCACATTTTTCACGCTGCGCACCCTGGCGTATACGCAATATGCTAATCAAGCTTTCATAGCATACTTTTCAGCTCATTTGCATAGTACTCACCATCAGCAGCCACACACTCATGCATGGCAAAAGAGTTGCTTTAAAAAGCGATGAATTGCCACCCGCCATATATTAAATGTATATATAGTACAAGCATACATATATGATTGATCGGTCTTGGCATCATCCATTTGGCCGGGCAGCCTTCTCCTTTTAGGTTAATTCCCAGAGAGCTAAGAGACGAGACCAAGTCCGAGTCCGAGACCGACTTTCCATTTAGTTACTTGGTTACTTGGGCATCCTGCAATATTCATGACGGAGTCGAAGGAGTCCTGAGCAAAGTCAAATCGAGCCTTGGGCCTTTCGTTCCTTCGCTCGTTTACAGCTGTAAGTGTTGTAATAAGTGAAGTGTATTTATCCAACAACAAGGTAGACAACGACGTCGTCCTTAAAAGCCTTCTCCCCGGCTCCAGTTTCCCTCAGTCCCTTGCTCCCTTGAGTGAAAACTTTACGAAACGTTGGGAAAATTGTTTGCGGCCATAAAATTGTGTGCAACCGAAGCTACCAGGGTCCGAAAAAAGCCCCCAGGCTGAAGTTGTAATTGGGAATGAGCTCGCACAGACATTGGACTTGCCGTTGGGCATTTTGTTAGCTCTTTTTGGCCAGAAGAGTGGCCTGCTGCTACACTGTAAATATTGATATAAAATTGATTTGGTCTTTAAGCAACAATCAATGTTTATATGTTTAGGAAATGACAGTTTTTTTACTCATTTACATTTTGGGTTTGGCAACAAAAGCAAGTTTATGATTTTAAGTGGAAAATATATGCTGCTTATGCATTAAGTAAGGAAACAAAGGGCTTAATAAAATATAAATTCTATGTTTTTAGTTGCATAAAATGACATTATTTAACGCCTTTTCATGGGGTGTGTATGTTATTGAGAAAGAGGTAATTCTTATTTAATATAGAAAGGAAAACGTTAGTTTTATTATTCATTAAGGAATGATTATTCTCAAACTAAACTTTAACAATATTTTAAGCAATTTACAGTATTTATTTGCATTAAAAATATATTTGTTTTAAGCATTTTCATCTTTATTGTTTTCCTTAATGTTTTTTGTACTTAAAAAGCCAAGAAGTTTGCTTAGAATAATTACTAAGGGAAATTAAGGTAAATTATATAGCTAAAAATATTTAAGAATGCCTAAAATATATTTTTTAAATATTTTTTTTATTAAATTTTCCATTCTAAATAATTTACATAATTTTATTCATAATTTTCCCCTTTTTCCCAGTGAAGCAAGCTCATCTCTGTGGGTTATCAAGTTATTAAGTTTATGTAATTGTTGTTCCTCTCCCAGCATTTGATTTGGAATGGCTTATGGCAGCTTACGAAGGCGTTATCTTCCTATAACTTGTCCCCAGGCCGTCTCTCGCCTGTCAAGTTTACAGTTCTCCTTTTTTTGTGTGTTTGTTTCAGTTTGCCTGCTTCCGCTTCCGCTTCCGGTGGTGTCAGTCTCAAGTTCAAAGTGAGTGGCAAGAATGTGGGCTCTAATCAGACTCAGCTGTGCAGTGCAGTGCAAAATCAAGTGTCAATGCGTTGACTCCTTGTTATTTGTAATTCAGCCAAGCACAAATAGAGAGAACGAGTGATGAACGCCAGTCATTTCTGTATTCCAATTCCTATTTTGTATTCTCTATATTTTTGAAAAGGGAAACATTTCCCATGGAACTGCTAAGCAATTTGCCCAGCATTCCTTTGGCTTTGTCGATGCGCCTTGTCGGCAGTTGATTAATGATGACAAAAGTGGGAAAGCAGAGCGGAACGAAGCAGGCCTGGGCAGAAAGCTTAATCAACAGATGCGACAGATGAGAAGCGTCCCATGTCAACCCCAATACCGGAGGCCGTCGCACCTCGCCGCACCTCATCATTCGCGTTTGTCCTTGTTTCGTGGTGGTGGGCGGGCTCGGCGCTCGGTTACTTTGATGTTCGCTCACGTAACCACGCCCCAGGCTGTGTAGACCCACTCTCATCCCCGCGGGGTCGGCATAAACATAAAAATTCCCCAGGAACAAGCTTTAAATTCGAAAAAGGGGACACACCGAAACGTAACCTATTTCCCAGGAAATTCCTACCCAAAAACGCGAAGGAATAGCTAATAAAAATTGTACCAGTTAACTTGGAATGGTCATTGTTTTCGATTCGAATCGATTACCTAAAAAAAAAGAGCTGGCCATAAATCCTGCTGCCGGGAAACATGAATCATTTTTGGGGGACCAAAAGCAAGGAGCATTCGCCCTTCTCCTGGCATAAATGTCACAAAATTTGATCGAAATGCCAATCAATTTGAGGATCTCCTCCGATGCTGCTCCTGCTGGGCATTCCAAATATCTCTTTCGCATTTCGCGTATTTAATTTCGTTTTATGGCATTTTATGGCAGCAGCAGCGGCGGAGCAGGCGGGGGGCATAAGTCAAAAGCGGCCATAAAAAGTGTCTTGCCGAGGCAAGCGCTTATATTACGCATACGCCGTGTTGAACACGCAATAAAAATACCAATTGCAGTGTATGTGTGTGTGAGTATGCGAGAGAAGGCGTGCGGGGGCGTGGCCATTGCCATTGTTTCGTAATGTGGCTGCATGCAAAATTTATTGTTGATTTTATTTTCACCGTCGTCCTTTTTACACAACACATTTCCCGCTTCCTTTTTGTGCATTTTTATGGGCATAAATTTACAAGCAGCTACCGGGTTGGGCTCGGACTGGGCCGGAGTCCTTTTGGCGCTTGGCAACTCAGGAGGCAGAGGCAGAGGCGGAGACGGAGGCAGAAAGCCAACGACGCCCAGGTGCGTTATTGTGTCAGCCTTGACCGACAGTCAACGGTCGGGAGAGAGAGGAAAGGAGCTGGAAAATCTTTAGCAGGCATAAATTCAACTGAAAAGCCACCAGCTGGTAGCCCGGGACAGTTCCAAGTTGAAAAGTTAAATATACACAAGGTGTTTATAAGAAAGCACTGCGGGAAAATATAAACAAGAGCCAAATAAGCTTGAAAAAAATTGTATTTTAAATTGTTTTTAAGATAATAAAATCACTTTTCTATAAAAAAATATTAAAAACTATTATAAAACCCTTTAACTATTATCTTTTACCAATACCTAACTATTTATTCTATTTCTTTAACTCCAAATTATTCACTCCCACCTTTTTTTGGCTTTAAAATTGATTTTTTCCCTCGAGAACTTCAAGGCTTAATCAATTTTGTAGTCGTTCTTTTTATTTAGTTTGTTATTTTCTTATTTTCTGTCAGTGCTCTTGTTTGATTACATGTATTTGCGCCTGGCTAATCCGACGAGTAAGAACCTCAAGATGCTTGTCTTTTGGCAGCAACTCCGACTCCGACGCGACTTCGCTCTGGGATTGGGTTTGCGTGCAGGACATCCATTAGGCGAGGAGGACAGCGGCAAACGAGGACAATGTGGCAGAGTTGGGTGCAGGGAGCTGGGATTCGCGATTTCCTGGGCACGTGGCAGCTTATATGTACTCACATATCCTTGTTGTGCCTGCCCCCTTGGAAACGAGCGTGAAAGTATTTTCAGCATTTTTTGGCGTAGCGCTGAAACGGCCAATTAATATTCCCCCTGCCTCCAGTCTCGTCTTTTTTGCACCCTTACCCTGGTTTTGCCTCCTTAACTGGTTTTTCCTCTCTTCTCTTTGTGGGGTGGGGTGCCTCCTTGCTGCTTTTGAGGCCTATTGATTTTTTGTTACCTTTACAAACTTGTTGAGGCCTGAGCGGTGGGCACACGCCCAACAATTAAGCCATTTTGTTCGCGAACTCCACTCGGTTAGGGGTTTTCCCTTTAAGAGGGGGGAGGAGTGGGTTGGAAAACTAACTGACGGGGTGGAAATGTGGCTTTGTGTGTGTGTTGTCCAACTGCAATTGATATTGCTCCATTGCATTCGCTTTCGTGTAATTGCAATGCATAATTTGGATAGGTCGGCGGTTCAGCGGTTCGGCGTCAGGTGAAGCGTTATAATGCGCTTATGTCCTGTGTCCTGTCGGTCATATCGGGGGAAATCTCTCAGAGGCAGCCAACTAATATAATTAGGCAGATAAAGCGTCCAGCCACATCAAATGCAGTTAGTTAGAGTCACGAAGCCACTGGCTTTGTCCCTTGACTAATCGAAAAGATAAACGTTTGAGTAATAACCTTCATGGCAGGATTTCGATTAATTGGATTTTAACAACTTCAACGTTTTAACTGAGATTAAATAATAAATAATATATACTTTAGCTAACTTTATAAATTGGAAAATATACGTAAAAGCAAAACCCTTTTCTTATACCCTTTTATTTGCTGTGGAAATTTCATTCCAAATAATTAAACTAATTGCTGTGATGAATGCCCCAAGACTTGCCGCTAGTTATTTAGTATATTCTTGGCCACTTGTTGAATGGCTCTTTGGCTCCTTTGGTCGTTACCAGACTGGGTGAGAGCCAGGAAAGGACACACACACACACACTTGTGACTGCTGTCACAAAGTGTTCGCACAATTATTTTAAATGACTCGACACAAAAATTAAAAATGCAATAATTGCATAATGAAGGCGTGTGTGCCAAAAGAGGGCCAAAAGGAGTTGGGCAAGTGGCCAAAACGGATGAGGCATGCTTTTCCGGAGCTCTGTGTGCATAATTCTGGGCAAGTCCTGTGACTCTTGCTAAGGAACTGTTTGCGAAGGACCAAATAACGACACAAAAAGAGGTCGGCTTGGCGATGGTGTGAACAAGAAGAGAGCAAATCCAAAAGCGGCTTAAATGTGTGCTAAGTGCCGTTGAGCTTATAATGAAACACGAAGCAAACACAGACTTTCCCCACACACTCACTGGGCAGTTACACCTGCGACCAGGTATACATACTACTGTTGGGCACTGAAAAAAATATATATAATCAAGAAAATACATTTTACACGCTGCTAAATTCATTCTGCTAAAAGAAGGTCTTCAAGAAGGCTATAAAAAATTTTCATTAATTCCTAAACATTGAGTTTTTCTCTCTTAATTTGGTAGAATTTGCCCTTTTTAGTCATTGAATTTTCTCTCAATGTTTTATACATACAAAGGGAAAGTTAAAGACACGAATAGTGGATACACGCAGTGAAGCAAAGTTCCCATACAGCAGCCAATCCCCCTTTGCCGCACTTCCGGTGTTTGTCCAGGTAAAGCTGGGGGCCAAAACGCAAAAACCACAAATACCGCCAACACATACAGGCCCTGGTCACAGGCACAACACCCACAAAACCCAAACGCACAGACACACATAGCGTAAAGCACTGAACTAGGCACAGGCTCAACCGCAGAGAGAGAGAAAGAGACTCGTTTGTTATTCTGTTTTTTATGATTTATTTGCCAAACAAAATTTCCGTTGTCATCTCCTTGATTGATGGCCCCAAGGTCCTGGGTCCCAGGATGCTGTCAGTCTTCCTATTCATTTAAGTGTGTTATTAAACTCATGCTTAATTAACGCAATTATCCTGGCCATTTGTTTTGCCAGCAAAAGTCCGCAAAAATGTGTTTCGATCAAGCGAACTCTGGACTGGGAGTCCTTCGAGGCACATCCCTCAATTACATGTCACATCAAAGTGATTTTCAACGCGAAACACTGGGAAATTGGGATATTGGTGATGTTATCTAAGAAAATATAAAGTATATAGGAAATCAATAATAAATATCTTGGCAAGTCAACTTTATTTATAGGATTTTTCAAATATGTTTATTATAAAAAGGCTATTTTATCCTTTAAAATTAATCTCACTTCTCATAAATCTCTTTTGCGACCACAATTTTGTGCTTTATTTTTCCCTTAGTGTACATTTTCCCCATCAGTCACCCCCCATTTCCCCCCAAGGCTGTCAATGTCGCCCGATGTTGATCACAAAAATTGAATTGTATTTACAATTGAATTCTGTTTTGAAAAATGGCTGCACAGGCAGCCAGGCAGACCCGCCACCAGCCATTGCATAATTCCACTACAGACACAGACACAGCTTCAACTTCGAGTGGGGGACGATGGGGGTTGTGTTGGAAAATTCCCCAGAAGCTTGGACTTTTCCAGCCACAAAAAGCGAGGGGGGAATTCGAATTCCTTCCTGCAAGTTGCAGCTTGAGTTATGACACTCCCGTAAGGTCACGCCGGCAGTGGCAGCAGCTGTCGCTGATGGCTGGCAAAGTGAACTTGGACAGTTCCCATGCATGGCAAATGACAGTCGTCGAGGTGTTCGAGGATTTGCCTCGCCAAGGACTCAAGTGCAATGATGCGGCAATAACAGTTGGCCAAGAATGTGTGCCAGGCATTCGTTGTCGTTCCAGCATCCTGGCTGACATACTTGAGGGCTGCCAAGAGGGTGGCAATTGATTGTAAATACGAAAATGATTACACATGAAAATTGGGTTACGGCAGGAGGGAGTTTCCGCGCAAAGAGGCCTGAGTTGGTCTTGAGGTTCGAAGGATATTTCTTCACCTGAGGCAATGGACATTCTGCCATTGTGGGTTAAATTAAACTAATGAAAATTCTGCGGCTTAATTTGACATTTAAGCCATTGATTAGCAGTGGGTATAATTGGTGGAAAATAGTCTAGAAGTTGAAAGAAATAATTGGATTTTAATTGATTTTTTAATCCCACAAAAATATATTTATCAATAAAAGATATACAAAGATAACTAAAGATTTTGAATAATAATAATAAATAAATATAATAAAAATAAATAAATACCAGCAGATACAAGTAATTATAAGTAAATCATTCAATTACTTATTACATTTTTTTAGCCCAACAAAACTCTATTTTCAAGGATTCAAAGTCTTTCAAAACACTTGAAAATTATACGAGGCCGAGTCCTCTTGGACCATCTAAATATTTAGACAATCAAACAAGATTTGCGGCAAAGCGAAGCTATTTATTTTGTGGCTAAGATGCCGGCCAGTTAGCCTGCCTCTCCCTCTTCCCCGTCCTCTTACCCTGCCTTTGACTACCAATCGATTCGACATGGACACACACTCAGACTTGGGCTCCGTTTTGCGGTGTTTGGCAAATGTTGCAGCCCATTGGGAATTTCGTTTACGTTCCGGTTGCATTTCGATTTTGTGGTTCCTGCAGGGGAAGCGCAGCCCCATTGCAATGGTGCCCGAAGTGGCCTCCAAAAGCAAAGTCAAAGGTTGGAATGGCAAAAGCCAAGGGGATTTTTCATTAAGCGCGCAAATGAGGTCAAAGGGTGAACGCCACTCCGAATGTTGGCCCGGGATGTTCGATTAATTAGAAATTTTGGCTGTCAGCTTTGTGGGCTTCCTGAATAATTAAGGATTTAAAAGTGTAGTTAAATTGAAAAGGGATTTAAAAGGATTTATTAATATGAAAAGGTTTTCTATTTAAGGTTTTACCTGCAAGAAAAGAAAATGTATAATTTTATCACCTTTTTATCTTAGCTCTTTTAGCATATTGCAAATGCATTCCATGTTCGCCTGGGGGTTTTACTTTAATAAAACATTTAATTGAAAGGCGTTACGAGGCTCGCCGAACAAGGCGACAACGATACATTGTTAATTATAAATTTTCCTGCATATTTACCCTGTGTGTGTGTCAGTTTTTATTGCACAGCATCGGCAATTAACAGACAAATATAGCAACAAATAACTGGCAGTCAGGTTTTGCAGATGCTGCGATTTTTATGCCCAACGCTGCCGCTGAATTATTGGCGGTTGTTGTTCCTGCCACAGCTGCCGGCATTAATCCAACACGCGTTCTCGGCCGCCTCCGATTCGATATGGACTATGGCCGCATCTAACCGATGCGCCTCGTAAACCAGCCGAACGAACAATGGCCCCATCCGGGTGGCTGCTCCGTTGCAGCCCATCCTTGGTTCGACATCAGCCCTGGCCAATGTACATTTTTGCAGTGATTTGCGTCCATCGGCATGTCCTGCGAGGATTTTCCAACTCAGTCCCCGGCCGCGAGGCTTTTTGTGTTGTTGCGATTTCATACGCAGTGATATCGTGGATGTCGTGTTTTTAAGGGTATATGGAATAAGGGGTTAATGGATAATATATCTAATATTAACTAGAGTCAGCTTATAGTAAAAATACTATTATTATAAGCAAATAAATAAAGGGGCGAGCTTAATGCCAAAAATATACAAATTTATGTAATTTTTTCCAGCTACCAAGTCTCTTAAGGACGCATTTTATTTATTTATTTATTATGAAATAAAAACAATAGTCAGATATTTTTGTTTTAATTTATTAAGATTTTAATGGTGAATTTGAATATATTTTCCTTTTGGCAATTCGTTTTTTGTCCCCAAGAAAACAAAAAAGTAAAATAAAATAAAAGACTTCATTTTTGGGAGAAAATCAAAATTTCAAAAAATCATAACTAAGCCAAAAATGCTTTAAAATCGATTTGGAAAGCTATTCTATGCATGTTTTTTATAGGTTAACAAATCTGCATACCAAGTTTACAAATTTAAAACATTTAATTTTTTGTCAATTTTTGCAATTTTTAATGATGTAACCCCTTAAAAAAATTTGAAAAATTGCAAAATTTTTTTTCTGCTTAAACATGCCCAGTTCGACTCAGTTTTTTGTGCTGATCAAGAATATATATGGTTTGTGGGGTCGGAAATGGATTCTTCCCTAAGTTTTAGACCTCTGAACAAAATTATAGAACCCTAACTGATAATTTTCCATAACTTGAATTAACATTTTCTGATCACATTTTCCCTGGGTAAATCCTAGTCTTAACTAGCAAGGTAACTCCCCTTGCTGATATATTTTTTCTGTGCAGCTTCGCATCCCTGTCTGGCATTCAATTGAACCGAAACGCGAATGGTCACTGGGGTAAGCCCCATCATGCGAGGGACGTGGGGCACATGCATACGCACTCTCTGATTGCATCAAGTTGAAATAATGTAATTAGTTTTTGTGCCGCGGTCGTGGCTGCGGGTCGGGATGCAATTCGGCAGAGTGGCGGGGATTGCTGATGCGGCTTGGGTGGGGGAAAGGTTGCTTCTGGTGGGATAAGTTTGCCTGTCCGATGTTTTGGGGCCTCGTTAGCAGTTTGTTTTGTGGAAGAGCAGAGAGACAGACAGAGTTTTTGCTAGCTAAAAACCAAAACACAAAAAATAGATAGGTGGCTTTAGCACTGTTCGTTTCCATTGGAATTCCTGGTAATGGCAAGCGTTTTGATTAGATGGCGAGGCTTTTTGACACTTTTTTTTCCAAAATGATGGAGTTTTCGATGTCAATTAGATAATTAAAGTGGCAAACATGAGGAGTGAGTGTGGTGCCATAGCGGCCCGGAAAGAATGCTAAAAAATATATATAAAATATGGTAGATTATGTCCTGGACTTTATATTGAAATATATGTATTTGTTTGCTTATTATTTTTGAATTTTTTTACATTTATTAAATTAAATACATTTCAATTGTTTCGTTTTTTATTATTTTTCTATCTTTGGTTCTCCGTTGGCTGCTCATTCATTCTGCACTAATGGAATTAATCAGGTTTAAGGGTGCCGTAGAGAAAGAAAGGATATGCAAGAAGCCCTTAGCTCCTTTTTAGGTAGTTAATATTTAAGGAGCCGCCTTTCCATGGCCACCAAAGGAGACAGCAAAAATGGGTCCAGACCAGAACGGACCGCACCAATTTAATGGCTCTCCATTACGCGCCATATCGAATGGCCAATTGTGCCCGGAAAAAAATTATCGCACTCTGGCATGGCATTCGCTGGGCTGTCAAATAATTAATTAGAAAATAATTGCACGTAATAATTCATGGGGGCCCCATTGCGGGGACCCATTCAAATGGAGATAGATAGGGAGAAGAAAGCCAATGGCCCCTGGGCAGCCTGCCACCGCACAGATTTTCCGGCTGCAAGATGCCAAATGGCAAATGGGAGATGGGAGTTGGGAGTTGGGAGCTGGAAGATGGGAGTTTGGGCCTGGCTAATTCCGAATGTTAGTGCTATTAATTCCGTATGCATTCGATTTGTGGGCACGACACACACTCCCACCGAAGCTGTCATGTTGCGCACATCCAGAATTAATCATCGCCATGCAGCATAATTTATTATGTCACACAGTGGCCGCTGCCGCAAACCCAAAACTGTGGGGCGAACCAAATGAAAACCAGGGGCCAGGCCAGCAGCGGCGATTACTTCCTGCGGTTGCCGGTTTGACGTGGCCCATTTAAAAACAGAGCCATGGCTTTATTGCTCTATTTACACAAGTACAGAAGAGCACAAAATATTAGGGGTTTAATTAATTTACTTATTATACGATTTATTTATTTATATTCTATTTATAAAAATATATTTAACCATAACAATAAAGCTTGATAATCACTTACCATATGCTGTAAATAACGCCATCATAAAACCAAAAGCTACTATTTTTCTAAACACATTTGTGGATATCCCCATTGGGCGTTACCTCAGAAATGTCATGCCGAGTGTCCAATGTTGACGGGCTCTTCAATCAAATGCGAAAATTTGTATAATTACAGGCCGGGTGGCCACTGGCCAGGCCGACTCTCAGGCCTCAAGTGGCATGGAGCCATTTGATTTAATCACGTTAATAGCGTTTGCATGTCGCGGCACTCTCGGGGGGGCTTAGAAGGTGTTAAATGTTTGCGGTTGCATTGTAATAAACTTGCATGCAAATGGCTGCCCCATCAACTTTAATTACCAGTGCGAGGCTTCAGACTTTTTTGGAATAATGAAGAAAAACTGCCTAGGATGGTAAAATTGATGATTGATGGAGATTTTGTAGCTGTGCGTGTGTGAAAGAAAGGCTTTGTTCCACAAAGGTGTGAGCCATTTCCGGTAGATGCTTTGCACTCGCCAGAAAACCATGATTGATTGTATCCTGCCAAAGGCTAAATGCTCCATTATGGGCTTTCAGGATAACAAAATATATGCCTAATTTATGGTGTAAATAAAAACACAATGTTTTGCGATTATTTTGCATTTTTTAAAGTTATGTTTTTTTATTGCATTTCTCTCGTTCATTCTCTCTCGCTTTCTGTGGCATTTCTTTTCAAAATGTATTCTGTATGAATCTCAAATGTTTTGTCGTCACTTGCTCTTTGCTTTATTTTTTTTAATATCTTTTATTTGCACATTCACAAAACAATATTACATTTTCACTGCAAGTGATTGCCCATTGGTTTTGTGTGTTTCATGTTTCATGGTTTTTGTTTTCTCTCTTTTCTTTTTTTGTTTCTATGTTTGTTTACAATTTGTCACAACCTTACAAATTGAAAATTGATATATAAACCAAATACAATTTCGGAATTTCTGTTTGTACGCAGGCTTTGTTATTGAAAATTCTCATTCAATACCGGAAGGTATTGTCGTATTTGTCATACATCAAATAAATGAAATTTGAGCGGGGAATTACCTTTTCTGTTTGTGTTTTTTGGGCTGCAATTGTTGCTAATTTAATAGTAATAATACTTTGGTTATCGCCTCTCCTCTGGCATCAATTTAGTATTGTAAGGTGGCGGCTCTTGGCTTGGCCATTATATAATTCATTTTTCTGAGCAGCCTCGCCCCGTTCCTATGCACAATGCTAAATTTAAAAAATACTTTTACCTTTACCTTCTAAATTTTTGAAAAAAAGACAAGTAATTTTTCAAATATTTCCTTTTTGTGGGGGGGAGTAGAAGGAGGAATGCTATTTTCAATGTTTAATGCTTTGTTTTTTGTTTGTTTTTAATTCATATTTTTATTTCAATTTTTGTGTGTTTTGCATTTGCTCATAAAAACAAATGTTACAACTTACAATTTGGCACATCATTAAAGATTAGAGTTTCCATATAATATATATATATATATATTATATACTTTATATTTATACTTTATGCGACGCACAAGCGCCTGATCTATGTGTGAAGGTTAAAACAAAAAAGCTGGCGCTGGCTTACGGTTAGACTACACAGATTACAGATTTTCCTGGGGGAGGATGATTTTTGTTTTTGTCACATAAAAAAACAGTATCGAATCGAGTTAAATGAGGAGTTTATAATATCATATACATCATATATCGTAGGCTACCATATAGCTGCAGTGTTTGATTGAGTTGCATTTGCATTTATTTGTTCAATTTACTTCACATTGCTTAAGACAAAAATTGTGTTTTCCTTATAGTTTTGGTTTTTTGTTTTGTTCGTTTTTTAAAAGTTTGCGGTGGAAGTTGAGTTCATAATTTAAATGTATATACCGTATTATTATATTTAAGTTTTGCATTATAACTAGATCTTGCCTGGCTCTGCTCCTCGTCAAACCCAAAATGTTCTGTCTGTGTGAGTGTGTGTGATTGGGGGTGTGGGACCAAAAAGTATGCTAGGCTTTTTGGCAAACTATTTTGCGCTATTTGAGAAATTCATTAAATTTAATTACGTCTTTATTATTATTTATAATTCACTTGAAAGCTACATTTAATTTGGCAATTGTTGGGTTCGATTTGTTTTGTTTTCTCATTGTTTTTCTTATTGTTTTTCTTTTTATTTACTCGTTTATCTTATCCTCCTGTGTCTGCTTTGTCCGTCAGCATCTAAACTAATATATATATATATATATACCTAACTAAAATCATTTAAAATATAAACTTTGGCTTTAAAAATGTCAACGTAAAAATAGATATATATTATGTATATATATATATATCAATGCAGTGTAATTATGAGAGAGAATCAAATTAAAAATACACAAATGTGCGTGAGTATGTTGCCATTAATTGCTTCTTAGAGTTCTCTCAAGGACCTTAGCCTGACTGCGTTGCTATGCCATTGTGTGTGCGTTTGTGTGTGTGTGTGTGTCTGAGAGGAATTAAATAAAATATCATTTATCATATATCATATATCATTGTGTCATCGTAAATATGTACAATCTGAGACAGTTGCTAAGTGATTAGATTCGAAAAATAAAAGGTTAAAGGAAACACCATCAAAGTTGAAGCTCTTTGGAGTCGAGTCCCTCTCTCGTTTCAAGTTAGTTTTGGTTTTAGTAGGTTTTTCGAAGAAGAAGAACACTTAAAGAATTGCACGATTACACACACACAATTAATTAATAGCTTGTTTTATCTTTTTGTTTTTGTATTTGTTTTTCATAGCATAGTATGGTTGATAAACAACTAGTATAAATTTGTTTTTGACGACAGTAGCTGCCTAAGAATCAAATATATATATATATATAGAGAACGACAGGACGTCTCGTTATCTTTTGAGCATTTGAATCATTTAACATTCGAAAAATACACAACGTTAAAAGTGTTTCTTAGTTTTGCTTGTTTTTGTGCATTAGATTCGAGTGTGTGTGTGTGTGTGTGTGTGTATAAAATAAATTCTTAGTTTGCTTAGGGAAGTTTCTGGCTTCGGTCTAGACCGAAAAAAGAACAACATCGAAACGATTTGCTTCTTATTTGTTATTAATTTCTTTGCTTTTTTTACACAACACACAAGGAAAGTGCTACGGAGTAAGAGCTAAAAATTGTAATTTTTAATGCTTATTATTCGATTTCCACATCATTCATCAATGGCTTTTTTGTGTCACTGGAAGCTTGACCTTTTTGTTAAAACTAATATATATATATATATATTTCTTTTTTTGGATTTTTTTTTGTCACATTTTTCTTAATTTGTTTTTTAGGTTTTTTTCTCGCTTTTTGCTGCTATGGCGGCATTTAAAGTAAATATTATTGTATATTCCAAGGATATGTCTACGTGTTGATCTTTTTGCATTTACCTATGCGCTACAATTTATGGTTTTTTTGAGCAATTCGAATTGAGTCGACTTTTTCGCATTGAGTTCGAGTGTGTGATTAAGTGGTTAATTAGCTGCCGAAAAAATATATATTTAAATGTTATTAGGAACAACCAAGCAACGCACTAAAATATATAAATTCGTTGACAAATACAATACAATACAGAAATGAGTATTCTTTGGGGTAATCAAAATTAGAAATATCAAACTAAAAGTAAATACATATATATATATTTTTTAGTTTGTTTGCAAATAATAATATACAATTTTTGATTTCGTAAATGTTTTGTCGCTTTCCCGTCTTACTACAACCTACAGTGCTAATGATTTTTTATATAATAAAACATAAGGACCTAACTTAGTTCAACGAATTTATGAAATCAACAACCAAGGGCTTTAAAAATATATATTGATTTTAGTTATTTTTTTTAGTTTTGTTTATGACGATGATGAAAAGTATCTAAAAACATTGCTCTCTTTTTTTAGCTGGTTTGCTTTTTGATATACAAATACAATGCCCTATATATAATAACTATATATCATGTCGGTATATGTATATATATAAATTCTGATCGGCCGCACACAAAGTTTCAGCTTTTTTTTCTGGTAAAAATCTACGCATTTCTCATCCTCATTTTTTGCATCTTTTTTCCTGCAAAACTATTTTGCAATTTGAATTTTAGTTTTTAATTTTATGTTTGGTTTACTTATATAAACTCCATAGAACTGCGTTTAGCTGCGTATATTTTTTGTTTTTGGTTTAGCTTTTTGTTTTTGCTTTTACTGGACGACATTGATTTGTTTATGTTTTTTGTTTTGTTTCTTTGTTGCTTAGCTTTGATTTTCAACTCTCCAAGTTCCAAGGATGTATTTCTAGTGGCTGCTGTTCTCCGGCTGCTGCTGTTGATGTTGTTGTTCTTGTTGTGTGTTGAGTATCTTTCATCTATCGGTTTAGTTTTTGGTTGTATCTGCTACTTACTGCATCGTAGGGAGAGGAGTATTTACGTCTAAGTTACTAACTTATTCGCATTGCTTGCTGCTTGTTGTTCATATTATTATTATATATTATTGAGCATTTTTTCGTCGAGAGTAGTTCGAGTGCATTATTTGGCTGACTGGCGTAGATTGCTCTTAATATGGCGTAAAACGATTGAAGCCGCCGCGATACATAGTTGCCTAAAGGGAAAAAATTAAAGAAAGAATAAATAAAATCATAAATAAAATTGGATATTTTCTTTTAAATATCAACTAGAAATCTTGTAGAATTCAAAGTTTTTTTAAGAAGTTTTAAAGAAATTTAAACAATTTCTTAATAAAGAACACTTACCCCATAGCCAGGCACTGGTCCAATGCCATGTCCTAGATAAGGATCTGCATACTCGCGCGCATATCTATAAATATTTGGTTCATTCAGCTTATTAGTAAGATTCAGGTGCGATTTTTGTATTTTGTTTTAGTCTTTGAAATGAATTGGTTAGTTGATGATTCCAGTTGGTTTTTTAGATATTTAATTTTTTTGTTGCTTGTCTTGATATATTTTCTTCTTATTGATATTCAATTAACTATCGTTGTTAAGTTTAAAAATGGTCTTGCAAAATTGCTCTATTAACAATTTTTTATCTTCAGTTTCCAGTTTCAGATTTCTACACTTTACACAATTACAACCAGGATAAGGCAATTGTTACAAAAGAAAAAAAATAAATTAAAATAATTAGACAAAATTTGAAATAATAATGTACTAAATTAAGAAAATTTGCTGTAAGAAAAGGATTTGTTATAATAAAAGTATAAATAATATAAAACAAACGTTTATAAAGCTAATTAATTACAGATACAGTAAGGAAATTAATAGAGACTTAGAAAAATACTTAATATACAATAAATATGAATAAGTTGAATTTAAACAATAAAAATACTTGTGGGAAATAAAAATACAGAGAGTATAGAAAATTATTAACAAAATAAATAATAAATCTTAAGCTCTATATAATTGTATAAAGGCTTTTCAAATTAATTTATAAAAGCCTCAGACTTGCATTAAAATATTCCAACTGAAGACATCGTAAGATAATTTTGTTTTATTAAATCTTTTAATGGGTTAACAGTGTTATGATGATTTTATAATGATTTCAGGGTCTGTCAAGACATTTACTTTTGCAGGATTTGAATTCGCAGGAAGAAAGTTGACTAAATGTTAGATTTTTAAATGGAATTTTATCTTTATAAAAAACAAATAAAAATCTAAAATAAATTCGAATTTCCCACTGTAAATTCTACCTTCACTTTCATGATGATAAACTTACCCAGCTACGGTGGCATAGCCGGCGAGTGCCGGCTGGGCGGCTGCTGCTGCAGCAGCTCCATAGGCGGCCCGGGCAGCTACCGCCGTGTAGGTGGTGGCCGCCGTGGCATACGCCTGCTGCTGGGCCTGAGACAGCGGTGTCTTTAGCAGCGGAGCAGTGGCCTGGAAGAGCGTTAAGCAGAGGTCATTAAACTAGGGCATTTCTCGTGGGGAGAACAGACACAGTCACAGATCGGAGCGGGTGTATGGGTCTGGACCTGGATCTGCAAACTGGATCTGGGTTTCTCTTTTGAGGGTGTTGGGGGTGGTGACAACGGCAAACGACACAAGACTAGCGGAGGAGAAGGAGGGGTGGAGCAAGTGTGGTGAGCAAAAAATTAGGAACCCAAACCGGTGGAATATACACACGCACACACAGATTATATTTAATCGAGTAACCAAAACCAAAGAAAAGAACGGGGTGCAAAAAACAAGTGGCGGGATTGGTCAGTGTGTAAGATTTAATATTCTATATACACTTAGGTTTAACCTTTAAAACCGAGCTACGAAGAGAGAACCCAAGATGCCAGGCTACCAAAAACCGAAAAGCGAAAGGCTCGTAACAGTAAATAACTTAGCGTATTCGATTATAAACTATGGGTTAACTTAAGACTTATGGCATATAGACATATCATACATGATTATTAGTTAGGTGCATACATTAAATATTATTTGAAACGCATTAACGAAATGAGAGAAGAAACTATAATAATATGTGTGACAACAATCAAACGGAAAATCGAGGGAAATACAGATAAGATATATCTATAGTAAGTGCAGTTCGGAATTGGGACTAGGAGCTAGATATGATTATTTTTACCAAAACATTCTGTGGAACCGGAATGCGGTTGATCGTATGTGGGTTACTGTTTAGCGTAGTCACAGTGCGGCGCTGTAATTTATGGTTTTTTTTATATATAGTTTTTCAATAGTGTTGTTGTGGTATTTGTTGCGTATTCGTTGTTGTTGTAACAGTCGTGAAAGATAAACCAAAGAAGAGTTTTGTAGTAATTACAAAAATGTTTACAGCATCGAATATCATATATGTATGTATGTATATTTATATATAGAATATAAGTTAAGATTATTCAGCGAAAGCAAGAAAATGTGGTAACAAATTAAGGAAACTAGCAGAAAAATAGAAAAGGAAAACCCAGAGCGTATAGCCTTCTTCTGTGGTCACTAATTGATTGTTGTAGTAAAAATCAAACCCAAAAAATATTGGCAAGTTGGGAAATGCTCAAACCAAAACAAAGGATGCAGTTATATAATAGTAGAGAGCTTATACACAAGTGTTCAGAGTCAAGTTCCAGTTAACAGACATTAAGTTAATTAAGCTTAGCTAAGCCTCCAGCGAGTGGCTTATGACAAAGTAAAGAAAATAAAGTGTGGTTACCAAATTCGATTCGCAACAAATAAGGACTCGCCGTTGGTTAGTTCGGTACAATGGATAATGGTGAATAAATGCATAGGGGTAACTCAATTAAAGCGACTTAAAAAACAAATAAAGATATAGGGTACGATATGAGGAGTAGTGGATAAAAACGATTGTTCCAAAAACCAAGTCAAAACTCAATCGGTGTCTTATTTTTTTGATTGTTTTGCACAAGCTACCATCATCAAAAATATACAAATTATAAAGTTGAATCGTTCTTAAATTTCTCTTTTTTTTTGTGGTTTTGTTTTGTGAGGTTAGCAATATTAGTTTTGACAAAAGTTTTATTACATTTAATATGGCGGCTGGCTGAGCGGCTGGAACTTCAGTGACCGGTTTGGCTGCCTGTAAAATTTATATAATATTTTCATGTATATTTGTCGTGACAAGAGAGAGAGAGTAGTTGGGGATTTTAGCTTTATAATATATAACTTATACTCTAACCTAACGAGATAATACTATAAACTAGTTGTGATAGGTTCGAGGGATTCCTATTTCTAATTTTGGTTACGAAACTCACCTGGAAGCGTAGATTCGGATCAGCGGAAGCAGCGGCTGCTAAGAAGGGATCATAGTATACACTGTCATATTTTTTGGGGGGGAAAGAACAAGACAATAAAAAAATATATATATTATTAAATCAATCAAGATATATGGGGGATAGTATCTGGGGAAGTAGAGGTGAAAGGAGAGAGAGAGAGAGACGTAAGAGGCAAGCCAAAAACCCTTCAGGTCCTTGGGTCACCTCTCACTCAATTTATGTCACTTAAAAGCAAAATTCAAAAATTGTTCTTTTTGGTTCATATATTTTTTTTTAACGCACTTGTGTGGTTTTTTCATATATTTTTTTGGGGGGGAATAAAGTTTGTTTTGTTTGTCATTTTATTGGTCCAATTAAAATAAACTTTATCCACTTTCGCTTTGGGTTTCTTTTTGTGGTTTTTTTTAATGTGAGTTTCTTGTTTTTAATGGCAAAATAAAAAATATATAGTAAATTCTGGGCACCTATTAGGGGAGAGTTCCCTAACCCTACCTAGCCTATATATCGTAAGTACTAACTCATAGCCTGTGCTAAGAAAAACTGACCTTATCTGACCTGATTCCCCACTGGATGACGAACTGATTGGTGGTGGAGGAGGACGAGGAGATGTCGAGACAGAGGAAACGAAACAAAGGGAAATTATAAGGATTATACTATATATATATGTATAGAGGTTGTCGTTCATTTTAAAGAGTTTAACTAGCAGCAATGTTAGCCAACCAACCAATATTAACCAATCACATTCCATACTCCATTCCCCAAAAAGTAGACTACAAAAAATTGTCTTGCTGTTGCTTTGCTTTCCAAAAAAATTTAGTTTGTTTTGCATTTAATCTTTAGACAGAACAGACACTCATGCACCTAGCTAATTAGTTAATTTTTTTTCTTGCTTGTTTCAATGTGTTTTTTTTTTGTGTGTGTTTTTTTATAAGTATACAATAATTAATGGAGCATTCATTCATACGCTATATGGTGTTTGTGTCGTGGGGTGAGTGTGTGTAGAGAGAGAGCAGCCACAAAAGAATATGTTAATCAAAGGTCTATATATATATATTGAGAGAGAGAGATATAGATGTAGTGTAATGTCGGGGGGGCAGAACATGCACGCAAGGCGCTGGCAGGGCGCGACACTTTCAAGTCAAATTCAAATTTTGTAAATCGAAATTCATCATACGCCTAGTGGTACACAATATACAATCGACGGTTGGTAGGTAAGGTCCCTTAACCAAAATAATCATAAATATATATTAAGTAGGTCAATCGAACGATGCCAAAAAACACACTGCTGTCAGTCAAAAGAAGTATGATCAAATATATATAGTGTGTATATAGAGTTATATATAGGTTTCTTTTTACGTGGATGTGATGTGTGTTTAGCGTGCGTTAATCGGTTGCTGCGTTTTATATTTTTTGCATTTAGCAATTTTGTATTCAAGTTTTTCTTTCGTCTATTTGCTTGATTTATACAAAATAGGTCAAAGACTATAGGTTTCATTATATGCGATATTAAAACTTTACACACACAAGATAGCTAAAAAAAACATTGTTCACCAACAAGAATAGAGAGACAGATAGAGTAACACAGAGAGATAGATAGAGATGATAGGAAAAACACAGTCTATAAGCTATATATAAACAATAGAAGCTGCGGGTTAAAATCATGACAAATGTTACAGGTTTCTTTCTGTGTAAGCCAGCACGAAAGAAAACCCTAAAGTTAAAGAAAGTAATTGTACAAATTAAATTTTTGTTACTACGTTTATACGCCAGCTACTTGCAGAGCTAATTAAAGTTCTTAATTTATGGTTAACGTTGTTCTACTATATTAAAGCCTATGTTTATAGGAAAATAATCCCAAAAATATAAATAAATCAATTATTTAGAAATATTTTATTACATTTTAAAGCCAAAATAAGGCCTAGTTGGTTTGGTTTCTTAAATATTTAATAAATGACTTGTATATTTTAAAGCAAAAGGTCAATATCATTAGAAACTTTAAAAATTAGACTTTTATTTACAAAAATTATGTATTTTTCGTTAATTAAATTTTTTATTGTATATTGAAATTTAATATAAACTTGAAACCAATAAAAAGGTGTTTAAAAGTATGAAATACAAAATAAATCAAACCTTCTGCTTTATTTTTTAGGGTTTAGAAATTTGTTAGGATAATTAAACGTGAGATTCTAAATCTCAAACTATTTCTGTTGCATTTCTAAATTTCAACAATTTTATATATTTCTTCATTAACCAAACGAACCATAAATTCAGCTTGACAAACCAAAAAAGCTCTGTTCAAGTGCAGCATCCAAGAATATATATATGTACATAACTCGTAGCTAGGGCGTGCGTATAAACGTAGTTCAATGGGCTATGGGTATTAGGTGCTCTAAGACTAAAAAAAACTACATTCAAAATCAAATCAAAATGGCGCAGCGGAAACCAACTAAAGTACAAACTAAAGGTGACATTTTTCTACGGCAAACACAAACTACAGCGGAATCGCGGGTGTGCGACGACAACGGATGGGTGACGACGAGTGGCAAAGAGTCGCGGCCACTCCGGCGCATCCGCTTCCGGTTCCGGAGTCGCTCGGCGCTCAGCGCTCAACTCTTACTTACGGCGCGAATCCATGCAGGGCGGCAGCACTGTTGGCCGCATTAGCAGACGCAGCCATGGAAGCAGCAGCCGCAGCAGCAGCGGCCGTTTGTGGTGACTGTGTGGCACCTGCCGCGGACAGACGGGCGGCATAAGCCGCGGCGGCGGCGGCAGCAGCGTTTGGATTGCCACCAACTCCTCCCTGATTCTGGGCGGCGGCTGCAGCGGCAGCGGCGGCGGCCAATGATTGCTGCAACGCCGAATGTTGTTGCTGGGCGGCAGCGGTGGGCACAGCAACGGCCTGGAGTTGCGCCAGCTGGGGGCCAAGAGCATGGGCATGGGCGGCATGAACATGGGCTGCGTGCGGATGAGAGGCGGCTGCAGCGGCGGCGGCGGCGGCTGCATGTTGCTGTTGGGCGGCGGCGACCTGTTGCTGTTGTTGCTGCTGCTGGTGTTGCTGTTGCTGCTGCTGATGTTGCTGCTGGGCGGCGGCCACCTGCTGCTGCTGAGAGACCGAGACCTGATGCTGTTGCTGCTGCTGCTGTTGCTGTTGGGCGGCAGCGACGACGGAGATGGCCTGCTGCTGCTGCGCCTGCTGCTGCTGCTGATGATGGGCGGCGACCTGCTGTTGGGCGGCTGCTGCGGCCACGGCGGCGGCTGCCACCTGGCGTTGCTGCTGCTGCTGAGCGGCGGCGGCGGATGCCGCCAGCAGATGATGATGCGGGTGATGGGGATGATGGTAGGGACTGGCGCCGACCACGCCCACGTGTCCGCGCTGGATGGCCACTCCACGCATGGCGGCGGCAACGGCGGCTGCAGGAGGATATATCGCATATCGCAATTTTAACCCACGCAAGAAACAACCAAAAATTGTTTTTGTTTTGTTTTTGGCGATAGTTTTTCGGTTATGATAGGTTTTTTGTTTTTTGTTTTGCAACGATTTTACACAACATTTTGTATTTGTTTATATATTTTGGTTTGACCAGTGTATGTTTGTTTATATTTTTATGTATGTTCATGTGTTTATTCGTGTGCAAAAAGTAGAAAAAAGGAAAAGAAAAGAACATAAAACGCATGCGGTTAGTTTTCTCTCTTTGATATATAAGTAAATATTTATATAGAGTATATATAGTATATATATGGCAAATTCTAGGCTTCATATATCGTTTTTATAGCGCTGAGATGATGTTGTCGGTTCGGTATATACATATAACAATACATAAGACATACGTGTGTGTGTGTGGCTCATACATATGTAAATGGGTTTTATTCTCATATCGAAACATACTTAACATTATAGAACACTGAATTACCAAGAAATAATGCTACGCAGTAGTTGCATTTTATATTTGCATAATATGTATATATATAGAGATATTATATCATTGTCAACAATACAAAAAAACATTAGACCGATCTTTAGTACAGTGGTAGATATATAGGCATAAGTACATACATCCAAATGTGTACCGTATGCGACGTTTTTCAACAACTCATTGCATTTTGCTGTGTGTGTTTTTTTTTGGGGTTTTAGATTTTGTGTTAAAAAGCATTAAGGTAAATATATATATATAAAATACATTTAATTGTTTGTTTAACCCTTGCACCTTTCGAAATACATTAAAAACTAGCAAGAACATTTACCAAGTGCTAAAAAAATGGAAAGAGATAGCGGGAGAGATGATAGTTTAGGAAATTTTGTAGAGGATGGGAATAGGTTTTTCCTCGGGGAAAATGAAAATATGCTGGTCTAATTGTGTTTAAAAAATTAAACAAATATGTCGAAAGCAGAGCTCGCTACTAAGTGAAAACTATTAAATTGTTATTGCTGCTTAGGTTTTGAATTTTTGGCAAAGCTTTAAAGCAAGATCTAAAAGATCTAAGGATTCACATGCGCAAGCCGCAAAATTGAAATATAATACATTACAAAGCCTGCCATTTTATTTTGGTAAATGTAATTAAATAAATATCCCTTTCGGCAAACACAAAGGCAAATAAATCGCCATTAATTTGAAAAAGCCGCAGTACAACTGCCCATTGTACTTTTAATAATTCCATGCGTGGTTTTATCACTCAATTTATAATAATGGCAGGACTCATAATTAACAATTTTGCGCGAAAGAGCCACAAATGCCGAAGGCTGGATAGTTTGCCAATAGGCTTAGCCCTGAATTGTGACATTTCGTTTGAAAATCTTGAAAATCAGTACACAAATCATAATTGAAATGTATAAAATTATGTTTTTTTCTTTTGGTGAGCGTGGAACAGCATTGCGGCGTTGTGGCAACATTTTGCCACAAATTGAAAATTGGTTTGGCCAAATGTACAATTAAAAATTCGATTTGCCATATTTGTATGCAAATTGTTGTTAAATCGGGAGACTTTCTGTGTGCACACGAGGAATTTTTCGTTGAGAATTCACATCGTATATTTGAATCAGAATTTTTGCTAAAAGTCCTGTGTTAATTTCTGGAAAAATTAAATGCTCTAAAAAGGAAATAAATGCTTGGGGTCTGTGTCCTGTTTCCTGGGTGTGTGTGAGATGGTGTTGAAAAGGTGGCATGCAAAATCAATTTTTAAAAATTCCATTCGATTTCTGCTTTGCGAATTTTTAATTGGCAAATTGAATTTGCAAACGTGGCAAAGACAAACACAAAATAATCCAAAATCGTGCAAACTCTAAAAGGGTATAGAAAACTTAAAAACAGATATATACGGGGGGATATAGGAGTAGAAATAGAGACAGTACGAGAGAGAGAGAGAAAGTATGGTTGCTAGAAAGTGATGCTCTAAGAGAAAGGCGCCTTACAGAAAAATGCTTGCTGCGGCATAATGTTCGCTCTACCAATAAACGTTACGATATATATATATGTATATATATACGATATATTCGATATAATACGATATACATTTTAGTCTAAGGTTAAAGCTAAGATTCCTTGCCATACTTAACAGCTAAAAACAATTACGGTTACAATTTCAGGTGGTTGCCACTAAAGATTATCACTGCGATCGAGTGTGTAGTGTGGGAGTGTGTGTGTGTGTGCCTAGACTTTTTAAAACAAATGCAATCTCAAGGACGGCCAAAAATATATATGTATATGCAATATTTATGTGGAGTCAAATAGTCATACCCAAAATAAATGCGTAAACCAAAGTAACAAGACAACAAAACATTTATACAAAGATTGATTCTCATAGCTAAAAAGAGTTGTTTTTGTGATCTTGGTTTCCGGTTCTAATTGTAATTGTTGTTGTTGTTGCAGTGTTTTTGATTTATATTTTATTTTATGGGTTCATTGATTACTAAAGACTAAAAGCAAGCTTTGTTGGCGATTGTGGGAATTTTTCAGATTTTTTTTAAGAGATCAAATAGGGAGTTTGTAATGAAATTTTGTAGGAGGGAAGTTTTAAGAGCCATTTATTTATGCTCTTTATTTAATTAATTATTAACTATGAATTATCTTGATAATTTAATTATTTTATATACATATGTAGGTTTTTTAAACGCTTTTTAATTCATTGTAATTAAATTTTCTCTTTTGATTTTTAAATAATAAACAAAACTTTTTGAAACTGAAAAAGTCTGAAAACCTCTACTCTTAACTTTAAGGACTTCATTAAATTGAATTCAAATTATTAAAATGATCGAAATTCCCTTCAAAAAAGCTCGCTTATAATCTTTGTAAATATTTTGTTATATTTTTTCAATCTTTTTGAATTCTGCTTTTAGGATCTCGCTTTCACCAAATACCCCAGACTGGGGGAAGGATCTCAATTTTCTATCCCCAATCGATGTCGTACCTCCGCCGTGGCGCTGCTGCTGCTGCTGCTGTGGTCGCTGCTTGGACAGCGTTGTGCGGTGGGCGTGGTGCCAGCATAATGGGCGTGGCCGCGGCTGCGGCCGCTGCAGCGGCATGTGCCGCCGATGCCGATTGGGCCGCCGCACTGCCGCCAACGGAAACCGATGGCGGCGCTTGGGCCACCGGCATGGAGACGGGCAGCTGCAGCGGTGCGAGGGTGGGTGCTCCGCCAAGGGGGGCGCCCAGGAAGGGCCAGGCGGCGGCCACGGGTAGGCGATAACCTTGGATTTGGCATACAGTTTTTTTGGTTAACTAATTGTGGGTATTTTGTTTTCTATTGTTTTTCGTTTCGATTTTGTTTACAACTTTTTTTATTTTTTTTGAAAGATGAACTTATAATGAGTGTTAGGTGTGTGCGTGGAGGGTTTCTGTTTTTCAAATATATATAGGTTTTGGTTTGGTTTATATATATATACATATTCGAGGGATGCATGATGAGGTTGCTGTTGCAGTTGCTTTTGTTGTTGTTGTTTTTGTAGTTGTTGCTTTTGAACAAAGGAAATATAAGGAATAAGATGCAAAGATATTTAAATTTCGGAGTTTTTAAGAGAGCCTAAAATCAGGCTTGAAGTCTTGGCACCTTTGTCCTTATATTGCCTTGGCTTTGGCTTAGTTCTAGTGCTAAAAAGTTAGACTTTTTTGTTGTTGGTTGGATCTTGGCGCGCGACGGCGAGAGTTTACCAGTTACAGTTACGAGTACGAGTTACGAGTATAAATAGTTTTACGCTAAGGAGCATTTCAGACATGTTCAGACCAAAGGAATACCAGACCAAAACGGAAAACGTGTAATAACAAAACTAAGGACAACAAAGAAATACACAATAATCAAAGTCAAATTCAAATTGAAATTCAAATTCATAATCATAATTCATAATTCATAATTCATAATCATAAGGGAACGCACATACAACGAAACTTGGTTAAGAAAAGGATATGTAGATAAAATAGTTGGCATATAAATTGATATATAAAGTTATATAGTAGGTAGTATATGCATAAGACAACACAGCCGCAATATGCTAAATTCATAACCATCGTTATAATGATTGCCAGATTATCTCTCAGTCACCATTATCATCATCAGCATCATTATTATTATTTATTAATTAATTAATTAATTAAATTAATGTCAAATCAGGACTAGAAAGAAAACGAGCAGACGAGCCTGCTATATTTTTTTCGGGATTTTCGAGCGGGTGTTAATGTGGCTTTTTATGATTGAAAACTCTGTTGTTTTTGCTTGGTATTTTTCACTTTGAATTGAACTTTGGTTAAATGCAGACGAAAAACGAATAAATTATAATAATAAAAAAAAATTAAAGGGGAAAATAGTTGAACAGTTACAAACAGTTATCAAATAGTTGCAGCATTATATTCATATATAGATTGTATGCATAGTTTATATAGATTAACGCAATTTCCGTCGGGACCTACCAAACATAATAAATTAAATACATGAGATAAACTCTATGAAACGAAAGGAAATGCTCATATTTTATATTATTTCTGGTTTCGTTTTTTGCTGATTGCAACCAAAAAAATCAAAAGTAAGTATAACGAACAAATGTAATTGCAAAAATGGTTTCATTTGGGGTGAACTTTTTTTTGGACGACTCTTTTGGATCCTACCGGCGATGAGCCTACCCCATGGGCTTAGATATATTTTCCATAGTCATAATATCAAATATCAATATTTGAGCCCTGCCTAAATATTTGTTTTGCTTTTGGTCTTTGTTTTTGTTTTGTTGTTTTTTTGTTCGGCTTACAAGCTAGGAAATTCGTTGATAAAACTCTTACAAAATACATGTATATTTTATATAAAACAAAAAACTGTTCAATTATTTGTACATTTATGATACCTTATTGCTTCTCTGCATTTTGTGTTTGGGTTGTTGTGGGGTGTGTGTGGCGTGTTTAATTGTGTGTATTATTTGAGAATTTACAACAAAAGTACGTACGTCAGGCAATAAATACTTAATAGTAGCAATAAAACGCTGAAGATGAGAAAAATATGTGAACAAAACGCTTACCTTCGGGCCATTGTACGCAGACTGTGTCCAGCAAACGATTTATATATATAGTTATATTTGATATATATATATATTCGTGTTTTTATATTGTCGTGGCATGGAAAAGGCAAGAGAAAATATTTTCATTAGTTTTGCATTTAAATTGGTCTTTTTTTTTTGTTGCATTTCTTTTTTATCCTTGCTGGATATATATAGCCTATTATAAAATATATTTGAATACATGTCTTAGGCACATATATATAAAAAAACAGGCAGAGCTCTATTACAGATACTAGATTGATTTTCTTTTTTTTTTTTGGTTTTGGGTTTTGTTTTATTTGGTTTTTAGTGCTTATGGTAATTGGTTAAATACTGCAGAATACTAATTGATTTGTGGCAATTTGTGTTTTCATTGTTTGGCTGGTGCATGCAGCATCCTTGTGTTTTCTCTCATTTGTTGGCAACAAGGGGGGGTGGGAAGGGTATTTACATACATGTATGAATTAAAAACAAGACTTGCGCACATAGAGATAGGGGATTTGATGGGGTTTATGCATATATTGGGTCTCAATTTAGATGAAAAATCCAATAGAAAAAGATTTGGTTAAGGGAGAAATGTTAATATTAATTTTTTTACTTAAATTCCCATTTTAAAATTAATATATTTATATAAGAAATATTAAGAGCTTCTTAAAAGACATAATTTAATAATTTTCTAATGGTTTCCAACTCTGATTAAATAAATTTAAAGGTAATTGAAAGAATATCCATGTAAACCTTTGCGTTTTACCACCTTTACCTCTTCAATAAAATATACAAAATACATACATTTTCAGCTCTCAAACGACTTTGAATATTTACTTTTTAAAACCTTTTTCTCTTTGTGCAAAAATAGAGCCATTGATAAGCTTGGCATTCATTGGAAATGCAAAAGAAATGCTTAACAAAATGACAAATAAGCTAGCAATGATTGCTTCCCTCCGCCAATCGAATGGTTACACAATGAGCTCGCTCTCCTGTCTCTCGCCCTCTCTCGTCTTTGTGCCATGGAAATTCGCAGGAGTCTGCAATTGCCCTGGAAAATGGCAAAATAAATACCCCAGGAATAAAACGGCGGCAGACGGGTTACCACCGAAAAATGCAGTAAGAGAGACATGTCAGACAGCAGCAGACACTTGCTTGATGGGCATGGGGAACAACAAGGACGAAAAGTCGACGGGGCATGGGCATGGCGCATTAAGTTTAACATGTCAAAGGATCAACGCAAAAAAAAAGGAAGTGAGCAAGAAAAAACAGCTCAGACCAAGAAAGTTAAAATGGCAAGGAGATGAACCAGAAGTTAAGGAGGGGAGTAGAGGGGGTTGGGAAAATCAACCTATATGGAGTAAATTTTCCTGCAAATGCACAAAGTAAGTGTGCGGGGCATCGCATTTGCATAAGACATAACAAAACACAGGGCAGAATAAAACGTTTCTGCGGCAGGGCCCCCCCAAAGGAATCCCCCCAAGGATAACCAGAAAACTTTAGCTTTATTTTCTTTTTTTGCTAAATTTATGTGTGGGTTTTGGGGTGGTGTGGTTGTGTGTGTGTTTGAGCCACATGTTTGCAACTTTGTGGTTTATTTGCAATTATCCCGACTGCCGCCGCTTGACTGACTGACTGACTGACTGGCTGCGGGACTCGGTGACTGACTGCTCTGACTCCTCGGGTGAGCCCACGACTGCCGCCTAACGAGCAGGACAACGACGTGAGAGAGTCAGCCTTCCCTCCTTCCCTCCTGGCTGGGTAATAATGCAGCAGGCGATTTGCCATGCAAAAGAAGCCAGTTCGAAACGTGATAAAGTGACTGCCAGAGAAGCGAGGGAAAAGCAAGCCCTGAGCTGCTGTCCTTTCAATTCTTTGCCTTGGCTGAGGGCACTTGGAAAAAAGGGGGAAGTCTTCCCATTTAATCTTTAAATATTGTATTTCTGATAAGTTAAATAAAGCCATGACTTTATAGGCTACAAATCCCATTTAAATCGATTATAGAAGTATCCTGCGATAAGCTTTTTTAAAATAATAAAAAGTCTTTGTGCTTATAAGCTTTTTTAATAAGAAAAACGTTGCAAGGACGATTCTTATTTAATTTTTATTAGTGCATAATATCACTAGAAAGAGCTGCCACTAAAAAAACGACTCAACTTCATGGGCTCCTGCAGCATTTAGTGCAACTCAAATGAAGCGCATTAGGTGAACGTGCACATGGCCAAGGACAGGGCCAAGGAAGTGGCCAGGACTAGGGAAGAAGGAAAGCTGGCTGGCTAGCTGGGGAAAAAAAGGCAAACTGGAACTCCTACTCTCCATCTCTGCCATCATATTGGCCTTTTTCTGTGTCCAACTCTAAGTTTTGTTGGCAATACAAAAGCATTTTGCATCAGCAGAAGGATAACCGAGCACCAGGGAACTGCTGGAAGCAGCAGCAGCAGCAGCTGAAGCTGCAGAGGAAAGCTGGCAACGTCCTGAGCCGCTTTGCCAGGAGGTTTCTCCCAGCTTTTTTCAATCTCACGGCTCCTCGGGTTCAGCTCAGTTCAGTTTTCTGGTTTGGTCGGTTTGTAAGCGGCTTATCGTATTGAGCGCTCGCAAAGTATAGATTTTGCTGCTGTGAATACTTTTTAATGGCAAACAGAGTGAAGACGATTTAATCAGCAGTATTATTTATTATATATTTCAGGGAGAAACTTTTTCTCGGTTTCAAATTCTTTAACTCTCTAGTTTTATTTTTTTGTTATTATTTATTTGCTACAAGGAAACTGGGGTAAGAAACAACTTCAACAACTGGAACTGTTCTAAACTGCAAATGGTACTGGGAAAATCTATATATATCTAAGAACTTCTAGCTGAACGAACTTTAAAAGGGATAAATATTTCCAAGAAGAAATCAAATCAAATCAGAAAAGAGCATAGAAAGTGTGAGTGTGGTGTGGATGGGGTTTAAAATAGCTCAGCAATGATTGGGGTATTAATTTTGATAGATAGATTTTGTAGGCATCAATAATTGTATAAGAAGATTTATCCAGGTATTGTGGAAAATTGTAAAAATAAATTTTCAATTTGTAAAGCCACAAAAAATATTATTCAACTGAAGGGTAAATGGAGAAAGGATATACAGATACATCAAAGACTTAAATAGAAAATAATTGCCAGCAGATATATGAAATGCAATCCTAAGCCTGTTTATGTCTCTTATTTATTTATTTATTTTTGTAACATGCTGGGACTGAAGTTTAGAGCTTATTTAAGAGGTGGGAGTGGAGTATATTTTCGGGGAAGTCGAGCTTTGATTTTGATTTCATTCAGCCAATCAGTTTTGGGGGACGACAGGACGAATACAATACACAGTTAGCAACAGTTAACGTGCAACATGCCAAGGCATATATGTCAGAGATGTCCTCACGGTTAGATCGAACGGATATATAGAGAGGAGCGAAGGGATATAGTTCGGAAGCTGCAAGCAGCAAGCATTCGTGTCTTAGTTTAGAATTTTATTTATTTATATTTTCTGGCAGGCACACAAACAAATTACCAAAAAACAAAAAAAATATTTATGCATTTTCTCATTTTGGTTTTTTTGTTTAGGGTTTTTTTTTTTTGTTTTGTTTTTAGATATTGGCTCACCTAGAGCTGGGGCCGGTATGGCACCATCTTTGGTCAGTACAACTGTGTGGGGTGTTTGAGAGAAAACAAAATGAAAATCATATAAATAACGCTGGTCAATCATCATTATCATCATCATAAATATCATTATCATAAATCGTTATCAATAATCAAATAGCAGACGCATTAAACATAAACTTAATCGAAACCACAAATACGCATTAATTTGATGTATATTAAATATTATTTGGATATGTTTTGTTTGAATGGTTAGGCAGCCGCAAACCCCAAGAAAATAATTCACTAAAATAATATATATAGTATATATATATTTGAGTATGGTTTTCCCTCAAGTTAGTGGCATTTATTGAGAGTTAACAAGTTTTTTTGTTGATTGCTTTCAAGCATTAACACAAACACAAAACGGTGGAAATTACTAGGTAGCGTGTGTGTGTTTTTTTTTTATTGCCACAAGGGAAAATGGGAGGGAAAATGTAACATTTTCATTAGGAAAACGACACACACACACACATCCGTGGCATTCTCGCTGGCAACTCAATTTCTCAGTTTCAGTCAGTTTCAGTTTTTGGCCACCAAAGAAGTTGATGTGAAAAGTTCCAAAACAAACAAACAAGCAACAATACAAAAACGAAAACACAAAAAATAAAGCTAAAACGAAAACTTAAGGAATGTTAAGAAACTAACAATAGCAGCAAAAACAATGCACACTTAAATAGAGCTGACTTTTATTGTTTTTGTTGTTATTTCAACTTTTGTTGCTGCTGCCATTGCTGTTGCATTTCATCGTAATTGCATTTCTTCGGCGAACATTTGAACTTGTTTCATTATGTGGCTTAAATTTAGGGCGTTTGCCTTGTGGTTACACGGAGAAAAACTACTTCTTAAGATTATAGAAAACTCTGTATTTAAGCTGTTGTTTTGTTTTTAAATAATATTAAATAAGCTTGTCTTAAATTTAAATATTTTTTAACTCATTGACTTCAAAAAATAAATTTAACTTGATTCTGGCAGACTTCCTTATTGGATTTTCGAAGTCAGAGTGTGGGGTAAACAAGCTTTACTCTTAATTAAATAAATTTTAGTATTATAAAAGCTTAAATGATTATATTTTAAATACTTTTTCTCTTAAGAATGATTCTTTGATTTTAAAAAATAATTTCAGGCTCCACGATCTTGACAAACTTAATAAATGGAAATTACAAAAATAATGTTTTAAAAATTCTAGAAATTGAGCTTCCATTTTTTAGAATTTCCTTTTCTCTTACTCATAAAATTTGTATCTTTATAAATTCTTTTTAAATCAGAAATCCCTATTTCAAATATTCTTAAATCAAGAGTTCTTCTTACTTAATTCTTTATTCTCTGTGTTTCAATAGCATTTTGCGTGAATATTTTTTTAATGTGTTTAGAATGTATTTTTTAAGGTTTAATTTGTGATAGTTTATGTGTGTGTGTGTTAGGGTCACTTACCGTTGGGTACTGTTGTCACTTTTTTGGTTTGTACACGTGCAGTGGCGTTATTCACCTTCACAATTGGTTATTGTATTTATTTTGATATATCGATTTTTTTTATAGATCAGCGAGCGTGGTTGTTGTAGTTGTTGTTGTTGGTGATGAGTTTTTATTTTTAATTTTTTATATTTTTTTTTTGTTTATATCATATACACACACATAGCAGAGTATAGATATATATAAAGATCGCATGTATATAGAGAATGTAGAAATAAATTATGTGTTAGTTAACAATTACGAAAATCTTTTGCAAATTGATGTGTTTAAAGTGTTGTTGTTGGTGGGAAATATGTACAGTGGCGAACTAAAGTGATGGCACAGTTGGCATCCCTGACTTTCGCTCACCTTTTCAAAATGAAATATGGTGATATTTCAATAAATTAAAATTTTCTCATATAAATTAAACAATTTAAAACTAAATTAAATTTGTTTCAGAACTGAATCTTTTTTATTTAATTTAACAAAATTAAAAAACTAAAAAAAGCCAGATTTTTTCGGAACAAAAGTGATGGCACACCTAAACAAATATATTAAATATTATGAAAATTAAACGGGTTTTAATGAAAATTAATATATAGTGGCTAATCATTTTAGTTTTAAAACAGATTGGCATCGAAGAAACCAAATTTTGGGTGGTTTCTGTTTGAATATGACGCCATTCCTCTATAAAGGCCACCTTCATATCGGCTTTTGTGGATATGGCGCGTTTTTTTACCCGTCTGTCCAATTCTTCCCAATTTTTTGATGGGGTTTAGATCTGGAGATTGGGGAAATGATAAATCGAAGCCGTTTTGCCATTCGGAGCATTGTGCAGCGCTTCAAAGGAGCCCTGTTGTTGCAGAGCGCCAAGCGCACTGGCCGACCCAAGGCTTTGACTGACCCGGAGCGCGCTAATATCGTCAGGAAAGTGAAGGTTTACCCAAAAATCTATTCAACCCAGATTGCAGCAACAATTAAAAATGATTTTAGGAAAAAAAATCACGCCATTTGGGTTTGAAGGACACTGCAAAGGCTACCTACAAGAGTTGTGTGGCAAGACGAAAACCACTCATTTCAAAAAACAACCAAAAAATATGAAAAAAAACTATTTAAACAAGCCAAATGACTGTTAGAACAGTGTGATATTTTCCAAAAGTCATTTGGATTGTTTAAATAGTTTTTTTCATATTTTTTGGTTGTTTTTTGAAATGAGTGGTTTTCGTCTTGCCACACAACTCTTGTAGGTAGCCTTTGCAGTGTCCTTCAAACCCAAATGGCGTGATTTTTTTTCCTAAAATAAATCATTTTTAATTGTTGCTGCAATCTGGGTTGAATAGATTTTTGGGTAAACCTTCACTTTCCTGACGATATTAGCGCGCTCCGGGTCAGTCAAAGCCTTGGGTCGGCCAGTGCGCTTGGCGCTCTGCAACAACAGGGCTCCTTTGAAGCGCTGCACAATGCTCCGAATGGCAAAACGGCTTCGATTTATCATTTCCCCAATCTCCAGATCTAAACCCCATCAAAAAATTGGGAAGAATTGGACAGACGGGTAAAAAAACGCGCCATATCCACAAAAGCCGATATGAAGGTGGCCTTTATAGAGGAATGGCGTCATATTCAAACAGAAACCACCCAAAATTTGGTTTCTTCGATGCCAATCTGTTTTAAAACTAAAATGATTAGCCACTATATATTAATTTTCATTAAAACCCGTTTAATTTTCATAATATTTAATATATTTGTTTAGGTGTGCCATCACTTTTGTTCCGAAAAAATCTGGCTTTTTTTAGTTTTTTAATTTTGTTAAATTAAATAAAAAAGATTCAGTTACTGAAACAAATTTAATTTAGTTTTAAATTGTTTAATTTATATGAGAAAATTTTAATTTATTGAAATATCACCATATTTCATTTTGAAAAGGTGAGCGAAAGTCAGGGATGCCAACTGTGCCATCACTTTAGTTCGCCACTGTATATAGGTGTAGGAAGGGGATTTTCTTCTTTTTATAATGATTTCCCTTTGGAAAAATTGAAAGGATATTTTATTCAGAAATAAATAAGGTTTCTGTGGCATTTTTTTACCAGAATAATTTATTTTTTTGGCTTGATATTGAAGCCTTCCAACTTTTGTAAAAAGAAATATGGTATAAAACCTATTTTTTGCGGAAATGTTATAAAAAAGTAGCTTTACAAGAGATATTATATTACAAATCTTCCAAAAAAAATAACAGAAATGCATTCAGTTTCCATTTTCAGGACCTTTTCCATTGAAAAGCTTTCATATCTCTGCCGAAATTGTTTTAAATTCCATTTGTTTCGATTACAAAAAAAAAAAATTAATTTCTGAAGGCTTTTCAGCGCACAAACGTCAGACGATTGTGTGAATGTACATTTCCGCATCCGGTTGCAACCAGTAAGAGAGAGACTTAATTAGACTCGCGCGATTTCCGCTGCCATTTGGCCGACAACGAAAATGAAAATAACATTGCAATGTCCGCAGATGCCTTTTATGCGGCTCAGTTAATTTGTTTAACCAACCAACGGCGGACAAGCGAAACTTTTCCGCGTACTTTGCACATTTTCAGCATATTTTAAATGCCAATTATTTGCGGCTGGCCAGTGAGCATTAATCAACAAAAAAAAAGGGAAAAATGCGAATAAAGGAGAAATGCGTAATTAATTTTTAATGAAAGGCAAATAAGAATCAATCACTGTGCGGTGCGTGGGCTAGTCCTTGGATTAAATGAGTGAAGGAAAAAAAAAGGAGAAATGAAAGGGGTAAACAAAAATATTATTGAGCATTTTCTGACACACGCAAGGATTAAAAGTTGAAAAGCAATTTCAGGCCGCTACACTCCTGTGATGGCTGGGAATTAGTTGGGGAAGAGTGTGTGTGTGTGGGTTTGGGTTGTGTTTAAGTGTTTGGTGTGTGTGTTTTTGTTGTTGTTTGGTGTATATTTTTGGGTAAGTCGATATATATGATATGGCATGCACCCACCTCGATTTTGCGTCCCTCAACCACGGTGCCGTGTAGACGTTCGCGTGCTCGTTCTGCATCGTTGCTGTTAGCGAATGTTACAAAACCGAATCCCTGCCATTCGCAATCAAACATGCAATTAAAGAAACATATAGAGTATATAGATTACGATTTTCAAAAAGGAACTAAATGAAAAAAAAAAGGTCAAGTAAGTAAAGATAACAACAAAAGTCTTCTCTCGGGTTTTTGTTGAAGTCGTAGATATATATATTTGGGGGAATATATATTTATAAAGCTAAAGCTACAAAATACATCAACAAGGCGGCCAAGGACATGCTTTTTTTTATTCGGACAAGGGGCCATTGGCACACATCTCCTTCTCACACTCCGGGATTTGTTTTGGGTTGGCGACTGCAACATGCACGTGCCCTACATTGCCCTGCTCCTTGAACACCCACCGCCCACCTGGCTTTCCCTCTTTCTCTCTGTCTCACTCTCTGTGTATATCTTCGCACAACTCTCCTGCTGCATCTCAAGGTGCTGCTCCTGAATTATGCACAATTCCTGGTGCTCTATGGTAACTATGCAATTATTTTCACCCAGACTCTGGCTCCACAGGCTCCGGAGTATAGCTCTTCCATAATAATGCTGTAAAAAGGACAGCTCCGACAAGGTTGCCACGGTGACGCGGACAAAAACATCTCCTTGGAATACTTGAAGTGCATAATTTAAATGAATTGTGCGACAATTAGATGCAAAATGTCCTGCACAATTGGGCGGCAGAGCAACAGAGAGGCAGAGGCGAGAGCTAAGCAGGCGGGGGGAGCTTCTGAGCGCGCTCCTCGTCGAGGATAAAAGTTTTTGGCACAAACTTACCTTGCTGCCGCGCTCGTTGAATATAATTTCCACATCCAGAATGGTGCCAAATTGCTGCGGGAATAGACAAAAATAATAAATATTAATTTTATAGTCGGAAGGTGTCGTCCTGAAGAGGGGAAAGTTCTCAAGGAGTCAATACTTTTAAATTAAATAAATAAGACTTGGAAAGATGGATTCGAGAAGGACTCTCAAGAAGTCTATATTTAAAGTTAAATAAAGAATAGCTGGGGAGATAGATTTAAGTCTTAATTTCATTTAACTTTACTTCCTTCTTGCCTAAATGTTTCTTATATCAATACTCCTTGGACTATCCCTTCTTCATGACAATTTCACGAACTCACCCCAAACATGGCCCTTAGATCGGGATCCCGGAAGCGAAACGGTATATTGGAGACATGCAGCCGCTTGGGCTGACTCTTGGCATCGAGGGAGGCTGCGGCGGCAACGGCGGCGGCCACCGAGGGCACCGACTGGGCCGGGACTAGGGCGCTGCTGAGACTAGTGGCCGCTGCTGCGGCTGCTGCGGTGGGCGATTGCATCGAGGTTGTCATAATGCCACTGGCCGCGGCAGCAGCTGCATTCAGATGGGCAATAACCTGGGATGTGCTGGCCGGAACAACGCCCCCATTGTTGGCACCATTGGCGATGCTGTCCAATCCGGTGGTGGGCAAGAGGCCAACGCCGCTGCTGCTTGTGGCTGCGAGGGCACCGCTTGATATCGAGCTGCCTGTGACTGAGGTGGCGGCCGATTGCACGGATGTGGGACTGCTGCACAGGAGTGGCTGCTGCTGCTGAAGGGCGGGCGGCGTCTGCAGAAGTGGTTCACCGCTGGCCACCGGCGATGTATTTCCCGACAAGCTGCCCTCGTTGGCGCTGCCATTGAGGGTCAATCCAGCTGCTGCTGCTGCTGCTGCGGCGGCTGCTACTGCTGCTGCCTGCTGTGATGCGCTGGACGGGGAGCTGCTGAGCGGTGATCCTGGCGTGCCACCGCCTCCTCCACCGCCGCCACCTATACCGGCTGAGCCAGTGCCGCCGGCGGCGTTGGCCATCGCGGAGCTCTGTTGGGAATCTGCTGCCTCATTGGCGATCAATACTGTGGACTGCAAAGATAAGAGATCAAAAAATAAATTAATAATTTAATAAACACGAATATTTAATATATAAAAATATATTTGAACATGTATTCGTTGAATTTTAGAAAATTTAAAAGCTTAAAACTATGAAAATGCTTACTAATTATCCTTCAACATTTTGACAGAGTAAAAACTATAATTTTCCAAACCCATTTCAATCGCTTAAAGTTCAGCAAAAATCGTGGGTTTTTGGAAAAGTTTTTCGAGTTGTAAAAAGTGCTCAGACTTGTTTGCAGTTTGCCGTATTTTTTCGCTGTTGAATTTTCAGTGCTGCCTGACAAATCGAATGCGAACAAGTGCCGCAATAAATAAACAATTGAAATGAAAATACAATTTTCAAGTGGTTTACATTCCCAGAGCAGATGGAAATCCTGTGGGAAGGGCGCAAATGTGGGCCACGCATCTGTGGTGGTGTGTGAGTGGAGGTATGACCCAATAAAAAAGTTACACACACAATTGGGACAACCAGACAGACATGACGGTAGAAGGGAACTGCAAAACCCACATGGACACTCCCTACCGTATGCACTGAACAATTATTTTAAAGGGAAATTTAAAAGATATTGTTTGGTTTTGAAAAACTTTGAAAATATTTGTTAAATTGTGATAACATTATGACTCGTTTATAAGGAAATTCTTAGGGAATTACAGCATTGATTATGTCTGTATAGATCCCTAGACCTCAGGGTCTACTGAAGCTAAAACTACCATTAATGTGATTCTTTTGAGTATCACTCAGATCTACGTATTTTTCTGTGATTTTAAATCTGAAAAACGGATTAAAAAGTTGCTATAAATATAAATAACAGCCGAGTGCTACTGAATTTTAAACATTTTTAAGCAATTGTTTCTTTAAACATGGCAAAAACTATTAACTACTTCGAGATTTTAGAATATTTATTTTCAGCATTTAAGTACTTTTCTCCTAGATTTTTTTTCCAGTTTGTTCCTACATATTTTGTGGCACAAACTTGTGTTGACTTATGCAATAAAACTGTCGCGCAAACTGTTGCAATATACCCAATCCACCGCAGCAGCAGTAGTAGCGGCGGCGACAATGCAATGCAATCCCCATCGAGCCCGCGGAAATGTTTGCATTTTGTATTTTTGCATTATTAAAACTGAAAATGCACTGCCATGGGCAGGATATTATTGTTGGTTCACTTCGCTATGCCTCCCCCGCTAGACCCCAACTATCTGCATTTTCCCTGCAGAAATAATATGAAAAATTCTCAATTCACGCAGCTAAATTCGATGACAATGCAATAAAGGCCAGCGAAAGAATTGCGTTTGCCCCATAATGTCGGCAATAGAAATAACGCTTAACTTAATTTGCTGCGCATTGTTGACACATAAATCTAAGCAAATTTTTTGTGTTCCCTGCGTCCTGGCAATATACATTTTTTTCGCTTGCTGCTCCTGCTCGCTGTGCATTTTTTTATTCAGGTTTGCATGTTTACCGAACATTTCGGTCCCAAAGTGAAATGGCGTGAAAAACTTTGGCCCCATAAATGGCCAACTGGGCGTGGGAGGCATGGAGAGACGGAGGCGGTTTGGTTTATTGTTTCGGGTATCGGGTTACACGTAAATGACATTTAACGCTTTTTAGTTTATCGAAATGCCTTTTGTGCGGCACGCGACACAAAAAAAAGGTCGCCTAGAGAGCTTTGATTCGCCATCAAGAATTTCTGCATAAATTTGAAAAGTTTTTTTTCGTGGCCCACCAAAAAGGCAAATAGAATTTTGTTTGGAATTATTTTCATTTGAATACTTTTTCCTGGGTTATTTTTATGTGAATACTTTAGGTGGCTTTACGTGCAAAGTTTGGCTGAAAATCAGATAACAATTCGTTAACTTGATGGGCTTTATCTTAATTATATTTTGGGTTTTAGCCATTGATGCTGAATATAATGGATTTTCAGGATAAAATTATATGGCAGAAATATTCATAAAACATGCCATAAAAAGGAGTAAATAAAAGATAATAGAAAAGTTCTCATAAATAAAGAAGATTATAAATAAAATATGTTAATAAATGAGTATTTTTAATGAAATTTAAATCCTTTTTTATAATATTCTGCGCTGACACCCCCAGCTTCAATTTAATTCCCTCAACTCAATTAATTAGGAAAAACTTGGCTGGCAAAAAATACAAATAATAATACAAAAAAAAAACTATGCTTAGCTGTAAAGAACAAAGTTTCCTCTGATGATGACAATGCTTACTAAGGGAAACTGCAGCTACAAAAGAGTTCAAGTTGAGAGGCAAAAAGCAGCTTTTTCCCATGGCCAGTCTGTTGCTGTTGGTCGCCTAATGAAGATGAGCATGGCAAACAAATAGGATAACACAAAATGGGAAATGGAAAATGAAGGAAAGGGGGGAAAAGGAAAACATGGTCCGAAGACCAAGAAACCGGCACGTAAATTTCAATTGTGTGTGCCCTGAGAGCCAGTACGTCTCTGAATATTTTCCGTTTTTATTTTGCGTTTTTATTTTATTATAATTTTTGTTCTTGTGCTTGGTAGCTGGAACAACACTCACTATGCTGAGCACATTTCGTGGGGGCAGCAGCGATGATTGCAGATGCTGGTGTTCTGGCGGCTGCTGCTGCTGCTGCTGCACTTGGTCCATGGCATGTCCATTTGTCAGAGATGCCTGCAAAATGGGACTGCTGCTGGTGCTGCTGCTGGGAGTGGGAAGGACTCTCGGTTCTGCAAGGCTGATTCCATTGTACGACGGGGTCTGTGTTTGTGTTGACAGATTTGTCTGTGATAAATTTTCAGATAACAACAAGGATTTGCGTTTTAGTTGCAGTCGCAGTAGTTCGTAGTCGTGTGGAGGACGTGGATTAAGAGATAAAGTGTGGAGAGACAGACAGGCAGAAACCAGGCGGCGACCAACACCAACAATTTGCTTAAATGGGTAGCTTAATTTTTAACTCTTCCCACAGTTTTATTTTTTTACAGTTGCTTAATTGCTTGGAACATGCCTTGAATATATAGTTACATCTGTACCATGTTTAGAAACAAAATGAAATAAGAATAATGAATCAAGCCAAAATGCAGTGGATTCTGACTTAAAAAGTAACTAAACCATAGCTAAATGCTTGTATTATTTAATTTAAATATTTATTTTAACATGTTTAGATACAAAAATACATTTAAATTTATACACCATTTATATTTCACACTTCTCCCTAATAAATTTATTAATTTAAAGCTTTCCTAAGCTATTTTCCCATCTCACAATCTTCTACCTGCATAATTAATGCTTTGTGGTTAACTTATATAAACAATTTTGACAGTTTTCCTTATTATTATTGCTTTTGGCCAATTAATATTGATAAACTTCGAATTGAATTAAATTTCCTCTTCAATTGAAAGTCGAACGAGTGAAGGAAAATGTGCATTTGTTGACAGAACAAACTGATTGCCCATTCAAGTGGCATAATCCTTGTGGATAAACCCCTCAAGATGGCCTTAGTTTATATATCCGATACTTTTGCAGCTCATTTGGTTTCAATTCATAATATGTACAAAATGTATGTACAAATTCTCCCATTCATGCTCAAGTATAAAATTAATTGGCATTTTCCGTAGATCTTCGCCGTGGGCAAAGCAAACACAATAAACCAAGGTAACTTTTCCAAATGGTACAACGTTGCGTATACGTATTGTTTGTATGAGGTCAAAATATGTTATTTAATTAAATGTACAAGGCAGTTGAAAGGTGAAAAAACAAAGAGCAAGCCATATTTATTGCAATTAATTCAATATTTGTCTATTTATTACAACTGCAAGGCATCTGTGTGGTTCTAAATCTGTTTTTAAAAACCTACCAACTCTACCTCTCTCGCGTTCTAATATCTCTGTTAAATTATTCAAATGCACGAATCAATTTTCATAAGCAAATATATGTTTCGGTCAGTAAACCAAACAAGAGTTGGTATTTATTCAAATGGTTAGACCGAAAAGTACAACGAAAGCAGCTGCTTGCAAATTGCAGCTAAGCTTTGGTCAACAATATATATATATATTTTAATTAGATTTGTAGCCAAGCTAGAAAATGCAACTGATTTCGGGGAATACCCGGAACTTTGGCACAACAACAAATATGTGTGTGTGTGCGTGTGTGGGCAATGGTCAATTTTTAATTAAAGCAGAAGAAATAAAACAATAAACAACAAAGCAGAGGAAAATCCTATCCCCCTAGCTGCAGGAGAAACGGCATATACAGTAGCCGGAAAAGTATGCTACAAAATAGTACATCACACCAACAGCAAACAGCAACAAACAAATGCAATTGCTGGGGTCAGGTGAGTGCGTGAGTGTTGTTAGTCCCGCTGGCACTTTTCTCTTTGCTTTGCTTTGGCGCTGCAATTAAAAATGTAAAAGCAAAGCGCCCACAAAACCAAAAACAAATGCAGTCTAAACACTAGCAGGTGCAGCAGCGATAACATACACAGGCCTCTCCTTTGTTGGCTTGGCCAAGTTTTGCAGTTTAACAAAATTTTTAACTTTTACTAAAATATTTATATATTAAATGAAGGAGTACTTTTATTTTTAAAATAAAGGTTTGAAGTATTTCTTTAAAAAAACCAATGTGATCTTAAGCTTATCAATATTAAAAAATCAAATAATTAAAATCTATATATTATTTTGGTTTCTAAAAAGGTGGAAATTATACGCAGCTTCAAATATTAAATAAAAATTTAAAAAATAAAGCATTCTTAAAAATCTGAACTCTTTAAAAAACCAAGAGTATAAAATAAAATGTTTTAGACATATTTTTTAACGCCTTTTTGAATTTGATTTTAAACTATAAGTTTTTTTTTAGTACAGGGGTGAAAAACTAATAAAAATAAAATATTTATATATACAATCCATTGTTCATTTGTTATTTTGCGTGTAGCTATAAAAAATATACATTTGTATGCGTAAACCAAATCAAAGCAGAGAGCAGAAACCAAAGAAGACCAAATCCAAACCAAACTAAACCAATGCGAACCGAAGCGAACCCATAAGCCAAAACCAAACATTGCTACAAATACCAATACCAAACACGTACACAAACCAATACAAACACAAACATAGAGTGGGTTAGAGCGAGGGGTGGTGAATGAAAGGGGAGGGGGATATTACAGAGCTCAAACTAATTTTTTTTTAGTGGTCAAAACTCACCTTCTTCTGTTGCATATACAGGGAGCAGACAACATCGGCTGATGATGCTGCACCGCCGCCGGGTGAATATTCTGTGCTCAATCCTCCACCGCCGGATCCTGGTGCTCCTGCCACTGCTGTGTTGCTGTTGCAGTTACTGTTGCCGCCAGCAGCTCCTGTTCCATTTCCTGTACCGCCACCATCGCCGGCGGTCTGGTTAACTGGTTCAGCCTGCTGTTTGGCAGCCGCTGCAGCCACTGCCAGCGAGAGACTGTCGGCGGCACTGGTGGCTCCACCGCCTACACTGGCACCGCCCACCTGTTGCTGCTGCTGCTGCTGTTGTTGTTGCTGCTGCTGCTGCTGTTGGGCGTGCTGCTGCTGGGCGGCTGCCGCCGCTGCTGCAGCTGCTGCCGCTTGACCTGGTGCGGCGGCATAGCCGGCCGGAGCGCCCGGGAAAGGCGCCACGCCCGCCTGCACCATGTGCTGCATTTTCGTAAACAAATCAAAGAAATAAAAAAAAAAAGAACGGGGAAAGAGAAGCAGAGAGAAAGAGAGAGATGGGTGTATGGATTAGTAATGGTCGTAAAAATCTAAGTATCCCCCAGAATGCGCACTCAAAAAAGAAACAAGAAATCAAAAGAGAAATCATTTAAATATATTTCCTAAAATATTGCCAGTATTTGTAAAATTTGTTAATTTTTTTCTAATTATTAAGCAACTTAATCAAAACACTTCAAAGATAAATTTTCTAGCAAATTTTAAAGAGTTTATTTAATGTTTAATATACCCTTTATATTCTTAGTTAAATTTTATAATGATTTCAAAATTCTTTAGTTAATCAAACAAAGAAAAACTTCCTTTCTTTAAAACAATATTTTCGAGTGCACATTTAAAATGAACATTATGAGTATTAGTTTTTCCTGGTGACACTTTTCATACTTCTAGCGCTTCCCTTTTTCCTACCCACGGAGGCACCCGCTTAGCATTTTCCTATTTGTGTATGTGTCTGGCTGAGCTGAGAGCCATAAAAGTGCAAAATTAAATCCAGGTAGTTTATTTTGCAGGTGGTAACCCCATCGGGTCGTCCTGGTCCAGAGCTTTCCGTATTAAGCTCTTGGGTTAGACAAAAAGGACACATACAGCAGACGACAGACACACACACACAAAATGAGACTCTGCCAGCCAGGATTTTTGGAGGGTTTTGTTGGTGGGCTAACAAAATGCGCTTTAAATTGTCAGTTTTATTTGTATAAATTTTTGCCATTATTTGGCTTGTCTCGCCCGGATTTCCATGGCCCCACAACCTCTGTCAGCATCTATGAAATATGCAAAATTTGCAGCTTATTGTTGGTTGTAGCTAAATACACACACATACACACAATGGCAGGCGGAACCGAAATGGGGGAAAAAAAACCTTTCCAGGATATTTATATTTCTTTCTTTTCTTTGGGTGGTAAAATGCCTGGAACGGGATTATCGTTGTGAGTGGCATTTTAATATGTTTTTAGCTATGGAAAATTGTTGCCTTGCTTCATAATAAGACCCTTCTCCCTTTGCTCGCTTCGGTTACACGACGAAATGGTTATTAATTTTACAATTTGATGCAAATATCAACGGAATGCTGGTGAAAGTGGTAGTGTTCTGAAATGCCTAATGCTGCATATGACAAGCAAATATTTCTGTTTGCTAGTTTTTCAATTGCGAAAACCAATTTCAGTTGTTGCGCAAAACCCAATTCAAAATTAGACCCCAATTGTGGTACAAATAAATTCGTTTAATTAGCGTGTTTTATATAAATACCTGCAATGATTATAAATACCCAGACGTTAAACTATTTTATCCGATGGACACAGTTCATCTATCTTGGCAAACAGGCCATAAACCAGGTCTTTCAACGCGCCACAAATACTTATCGATGCTTTGGTACGATGCACTGAGCGGAAAGGGCTATTAAGTACCCACATTTCTTGTATAATTTGTACTGAAAAGGGTTCTTGAGTAACTATGTAAAATAGACAATGGGAAAAGCTATCCTCTTTTTGTCACAGTTTCATCTTCTTTAAATAAACCGACTCGAAATACCAAATATTTATTTTATTATAATTATTCCTTGAATATTTCTACAGATGTTTCTCTTCTCCTAGTGTAGCATATTATTTATTTTATTTATATATATTTTTGGCACAACCCAACCAATTGCAGTCGCTAGGAAAATGCTATATCCTCCTTCTCCTCCTCAAACCGCTCCGTTATGGCTGGTTTTTCCTAGCTTCTCAGCGATTTGCGCTTTGAAAAATTAGCTTGTTAATTAAATGCAAGCCACACATATGACAAGTCGCCAAAGGTGCAAGTAGTAGCCACCATTCATCCCTCCTCGCCTCCATCTGCCCACCGTGTGTGTGTGTGCACACTCATCTTGTGACATAATCCGCAGTGCAAATTGGTGCTCATGTTGCTCATCCGCCACGTTGGCCAACGCCAACCTCATGATATATGCGCTTTCCTCTCCTATATACACAAACGTAACGATATACGTAAATGTACAGCTAAACAGTGCAAAAAAAAAACTTGTCATGTTAAATTTACATAAAATTTCGTATGAGAATTCATTTTGATGTGCCAATGAAAATGTTTTCCTCGCTTCTTTGCCCCGCCAGGCTTTTCCGACAGCTGCTGACGCGCAGGGAATGAGAATGGGAATGAGAATGTGCTGACTTGCACTTGAGAACCACCATGTTTCTCTTAATGAGTCTGTGTCTGGCCAAAGTTTTCCTTTTCGTAAAAGTTCTGCTTGCCTTTAAAAACAACTCCCCAATAAGTTTCATAATTTTTGCTGTCAACCGTAGGTGGGGTCGCTGCACAGCAGTCCTTCAAATACTTGGCTGCATTCACAAATATTTTTCATTTAATTGCTCTTGAAAAGAGGCAGCCAGAGAAGCAGAAAAAAAAACGAACTGGAAGCAGTTAAGTATTTTTTAATATTTTTTTCCCCCTTTTTGTTTTATTTTATTTTTCGGGGCCATATTTACATGGCAAATATTTCGTTCGGCAGTGCAATGCAGCAGCAATGAAAGTGGGTCCTGCCTGGCAATTTGCATTTGTAGGAGCACAAAAAAAATCAGCAGCAGGAGAAATGTTCGGGCAGCTGGCACTGTTTTATTGACTGGGGCCAAAAGCGCCAACTGCCATCGCTTTTTGTTTACATTTCTGTGCCACTGTGTTGTTTTTGGAGAATTTTCAACAAAACACTTTACGTTTTCATTTTTGCAACAATTTCGAATCGCGCACTGCGCTTTCAAGTGTTGGCCTTTTGTCTCGAGTCTCTCTACGCCCCTAGCCATTCGTTCGCCATTCAATTCTGTTCAAATATTAGAGCAATTTTCCATTCTCATTAAATATATTGCAATTTGGCAGCAGCACCAGCACCAGCACACGCTGCGTATGCGTTACGCGTTAAGTGTGTCACACATTCCACGGGCGATGATTGATGGGCGCCGAAAAAAAATTTGTGTATATATATATAACATAAATAATGAAAAGAAAAATGCGTTGAAATATTTGTGGGGGAGAATATGAACAAAAAAAACATGGCTTCGAAATGCATTTTAAATGAAATAAGTGAAAAACTGGAAAATTGGCACTAATGGCAAGAAAATAAAGCAAAGAGAGTTTTCTCTATAGAGATTTTTTGTTTGGTTAAATGCAACGATTGGCTTAAATTATGATATTTTTAAAAAATATTTCATAAATATTCAGAGCTTTTATTTTAAAGAATGTTTCATAAATATTCAGAGGTTTTAAAAGTGTAGAAAAAATATTTATTAAATAGTTTGATGGAAATACCATATTTTAAAGCAGTTTGTCGGGAATTTTAAATGCAGCTATGCCTGAATATTAATATTTAAAACCTTTTACAATTAAGAGCAAAACCCTACCCATTCCATATCCTTATTTTTCTTACAAATTCCTGCCCAAATATTTAGACAGAAATTAAACAAAAACCGCAAAGACTGTGCCGCCGACGCTGCCACACTTGTCAGAAGTCAAACTAAATTATATGTTTGGTGGTTTCAGCCGCAGCATTACATCAACGGAATATTAATAAACCGTGACGTGAATGGCGAGTGAAAATATTTCGTTTGTACTTTCCAAACCAAAAGTCTCTTTCGGCAACAGGCCACGTGCGTCAGTGCCCCGTCGTTGTTGTCCGCTCCGATTAGCATTAACCAGTAGCCCCAGTACCCATTACCCATTACCAAATACCATATTCCTAGGCCGTTCAATGATTCCCAGTTTGAACCTGACACAGTCAGAAGGCAAGTTGACCAATTGCTCAATCGCTGACGCAATTCAGCGATCGAAGCGCCAATTTTGGTCGTCGCTGTGGAGTCGTTGTCGTTGCCGTTGACGGTGCAATGGCAAATTTGGGGCGACGCTCGTTAAAAAGCCGGGCCAACTCGGTTGCTTGGCTCATGCCGTGAATGCCAATTAAAAAAAAAAATCGAAAAAATTCAAGTGAACCAAAAAAAAAAAACGATTCCAATTGAAATTGAAATGGAAAATTTGCCTAACACGCGCCCAACCGTCGATTGTTTGAATTAAAGTTTTAGCCTTTATTTTTTTGTTGCGCCTTTTCTACCGCTGATTGCTCAATGGGCGGTTAACTTGAATGCGGGTCGTCGATGCAGGTCACGTCTGCCTGCCCGGATTACGTTCGGAAAGTATTGTATATATATATATATCGTCGGATGGATGTCATTGCATATTTGGAATGATCTCTGGATTGCGTATCCGGTCAGGTCAAGTTTTCTATCCCCGAGACTGAAGCGAAGGTCACTTCTCCATAATTGCCTAGGAAAATGCAATGCAGAGAACGTGCCAAATCAATTTATAAGGCAATTGGAATTGACAGAAGCAGCCAAGGATATTAAATTGAAGCCAGCATATGGCAATATCGGGTCAGTTAGTCCTTGTGCAAATTAGGACACCACAAATGCACTTAGGCAAAGGGATTTAGGAATAAAATCAATAGATAAATTCCTGGAAATATATTAAAAATGAAAATAAATATTACTTTAAATATTATATCGAAAATATCATATATATATATATATATAACTTTGATATAATATATATTTAAATACCAAAAATAAACTATCTTCTACTTTCTCTCTGCATTCTCTAGTTTTCTCCATGTATCAGCTTGTGTTGCCCCTGTCAGTTTTCCGTTTTTCCCCCAACAGGAAATTATAGCGAAAGCGTGTTGAACGGCAAAAGGATGTTCCTAAATGGGAATCCAGGTGTGCGAGGGTTTGTGTGGGTGTGACATGTAATATGACTGCAGAAATTGCACTGCCACTGAAATTGCAGCATGCGGGTGTCAGATACGAGTTACAAGATACAAAATACCCCCCGAAGAACCCTCCCTCCCACCTCCACCATCGCAAATCAACAGAACGGAAATTTATTTCAAAATACACAAAATGCAATGTTTGCCTCAACAGCTCTTACCCATTTTGCATCCTTTTAATAAGACAAATACCCGACAACGACTCTGTGTGTGTGTGTGTGTGTTTGAAAATTAATGAAAAGCGCGTCACATGTCGTATACGTAATGAGTGCCGTAATGCAATAAGCCGACTGCTTGTCTATAATTAAGGCCTCAGCTCAGGGACACGTCGCTCTAGTCAAGGATAAAATTACCATTTTTGGGTTTTGTGTGCCTGGCAAATTTGGTAAAATTCATTATTCCAACATGTATTTGTATGATAATTGCCAAACAGGAGTAGGGGGTTATTCAATCGTGCTTGAATCGAATTTCCAAACGGATTCATAAACTGTCCAATTTATCTGGGATTTTATGGTAATGAATGAACAATGTGAAGTTCATGATTTTGAGGTATAATACCATATACGAGGACTTGCAGGACTTGCTGGGTTATTTGGAGATTTAATTAAATTATTATTGAGTGCTTAATGTTAGGGAAAACCCATGTGTTCAGCAAGGAGTTTATTTAAATACCTTAACTATTTCAGAAACTATTTTAGGTCCTCCAAACCCACAATTTTCAACCCGAACATTACTCTCTTATTCCCCAGTTCACCAACCTTTTTGCCCCCATCAACTTAAACGCACTGTGACCAAAAGTTTGTGAATGAAATTACGACCTCGACATGGCGACCTGGAGCGCTGGGCAATAACTGACCAGGTTACCAGTGGAAAAGTGCCACTGCAAAAGCGGTAAACTCGAAACGAAACGTCAAATGCAGGTGCCTACAGCAAACCCAGCAATATCCCACAACAAAAACTCCGGCAAAACGTTTGCCAGCAGAAAACCGAACCAAAAATGGAGAGGAGAATAGATGGCCCTAGGCTGGCTTGGCCAAAGCCATAAAACCGGCTGAAATCGGAATATAGAAGGGGGGGGTAGGGGCAGGAGCGAAAAGCCAGTCGGTCGTCGCATCTGCTGCTGCGGAAAAAATAAAGAGGAAACCAAATGCGAAACTTGTACTGAGGCCCACAGCATTTAAATGCGGTTTGTGTTACCTAGTGCAGCCTATACTTCATACTATATATATATATGTATATATATAAAGAAATAAAAGAAAAACAGCAGATTGTTTAGTACTTTCTTAGGTGCCACTTTAGTGTGTCACTGGGCTGCCCACATTTGCCTTTTTCCCTAGTTGTTAATGGCTCAAGACGAAGAAGTTGGAAAATGCATCATGATGATGCTGCAGCTGAGGAGGACTGGTTTGCCATTTAAGTGGAATTTATGCTGCCTAGCCCACAGTCGAAACTCCAACAACTTCGAGACTGTCATCAATTGCCTTGCAGCTTTTGCCAAATCAAGCATGAAGCGAGTGAATGGGAAGGATGGGTACAAGTAGCACACACACCTACACATAGACACTGAAAGAAATCGATAGATAATAATCTGTGGGAAATAAATTCAATATAAATTTAAATAAAATATTCATAAATATAACTAGAGCTAGAAAATAGGGACCTTTTAATTTACAAAACAAACAAATAAAGTGATAAAGGATATGAAATCAAACAAAATACTTTCTATTCTATTTAAACCAAGTAATTTACTACTTAATTGAATTTTATTTAAATCATTATTACCCTCAGTGTACTCCCCCGCAGCTATGTTATACCTGCACTCCTCTTTAAATGGCGAAGGCGATCAACTAAAACCTTAATGCCAATGGAAACGTGAGAATGTCGCCGCCTCCAAGTTGAAGATGCACTTTGGGCTTCACTTTGGCTCCTCTCCTCTCTTTCCCCCTCACCATCCATCCTTTGAGAAGAAGATTTTTATCGCCAAATTTCGTTTGGATTTTCCTTTTGTCGCATTTAGCTTGGAGGGCCAATGAAAAACTACGTGAAAAACTAACAAAAACGTGAGCGGAAAATTAAATAATTGAAAAGCTACTGGCTGCTGCTGCTGGAGTTTTTGGGGAAAGTGTGTGTATATGTGTGAAAAAGTCGATAGATAAATGCATTGTGATTATTCACTGGCTTAGCTTAAATGAAAACGAAATTGGCCATTGACCACTCCGCTGTCTGCCAATATACGTATTATAGGTACTAAATCAGCAGTAGCAGCAAAATCAATAAAAATAAATGAAGACAAATATCCCAAGCACACAAAAAGAAAAATAAAACAAAAAACGCCAAAATCTTCACGTTCTTTCAACTTGTCAATAAACGAGGCAAAAAAAATAATAAGAGGGAAAAAACGAGCACTCGCACAAATACCAAATAAATTTTTATTTAAAAGCAAATGTTTGGCTATGCAAACGGCGTGCCACCAACAGACAGAAGAGACTTGAATTATGGCAGCCAGAAGATGCGTTGACAAGACCAAAGGAAATAAAAAAATATAAATAAAATAAAGAGCGGCAACCAGAAATTAAAGGCCCTGTCAATTGGCGCAACATCAAATAACGAAGGCGAACTTTACTTTTATATATACATTTTTGAACAAGCATATACTACAACACAGATATATATTTTGATGTGGCTTCTTTCATGGGCTAACAAGCATCACGAAAGCGTGTCCAAAAGGGCTGCAGCAGCAGCAGAAGCAGTTTGAAATGATGCGAGACTCTGGCTAAATAAATATATATGTAGACTTTCATGTTTTGATCTTGCGAATGCATAAATTTTCTCAACATTTCTCTCTTTTAATTGGACAGCGATTATCGAGTTGGCTCCACATCGATTACATCGAATGATGAAGTAGAAAACGCTAAAAGCCAATTTCAACCAAGGGGCAACCCAGCAATCAAGGGAGAAATATTACATTACAGTGCAAACACACAAGAGCTAACTTTCTATATATATTAAGAAGATGGCTGCACTGGGGGAAATATTTATATTATATAATTTCATAATTTGTAGCCTTTTTTCCTTGGCATTTCAAAAGCTGAAACTTTAAATTATGAATTTAAGTGTTTATTTAAACCTTAAAGAGTTTGATAAAACAGATATTTTTAGTGTGTACATGAATGTGCAAGAAATTAATTCAAATCATATTAAAATCAAGCCTTTAAAATTAAAATTTAACTATACAAATTTTAAACTCAAGTTTATTGTTTTAAATTAAAAAAAAATTATATAAAAATACCCTTTTAATTAGCATTAAATATATGTTCTAAAACTAATAAAATCTTATAACATTTCTCTGTGTGTACCCCGTAGAAGTCGAGTTCACTTGTCTCTATTGAATTACCCCCAAAAAAGCTAGACGGCAATTGAACAGCGATTTTCGGAGCTGTGATTTTGCAACAAATAAACGACTCTCATGATTGCAGCGATTGCAACGAAATTGAGACTCTATTCGTGTGACTGTCGCTGTTGTTGTTGTTGCTTTTGTTGCCTTTGATTGATTTGAGCTTAGACATTAAATGCAATCAAAGCCAACTATATTTGTCCTGGCCACGCCCAACGAGCACACCCCGACAGGAGGTGAACAATAAATCAGGCAAGAAAGCAAAAGACAACCAATCAATGTGAACAACACCTTTTTGGGCAAAACCTTTAAGGCGGCCCACAAATACTACGTATAGCCGATTTTAGCCTAGAAAAAATAAAGAACACGCAAAGCCCAAGACGCTTATTAAATTGCCTCCCAGTCAGTGAAAGGGCCCAAACAAACAAGTCAAAGAAAAAGAAAAACAAACCTAAACAAAGCACACAACAACATCAACGTAGAACCTAGAATGTAGGCAAATAAACAGGCAGTCGAAGCGGAAGGAACTAACGGCTGAAAAACAAAAGCTTACTTCCGGCCACCTACTGAAAGTCCACCCCCTCCTTCACCTTCGTTCCTTCCCATCGCCTCCCTTTTGGGTTTATGAAATATAAATGAGCTTCTGTGAGCATTCAAACAGTAAGAAATCCAAAATTACACGCAATTTATGGATGTAGCAGGTGCAGGAAATGGGCGTGGCCAAAGGGCCCATTAAGTAAGCTTTAAAGAGCACGCGACAATATAGCGGAAATCACTGAGGGAAATGTAGTTATTTTTTGAGTGGATATAAATAAATATTTATGGTTAAAGGTGTAAGATTTAAATTGAGTCCCAATATTCATTTTTTTATAAATAAACAAAGCTGTAAAATACTATAAATTAGTCATTCTAAAGTGCTGTTACAATTTTCTTATTAAAATATAATAAAAATTCTAGCTTGCTATATTTTAAAAAGCCTAATTTTTACAGAACTCTCCTATCAATTTTTTTCATTTCCTATAAATATTTATATACATATATTTTAAATATTTATATATATTTTATATATTTATATATTTTAAATATTTATATATATTTTATATATTTATATATTTTAAATATTTATATATTTTTTAAATATTTTTTTCTAATATATTATATTTTTTTCTGCCTGTGGCTTACAGGGTTTTAAGGATATGGGCGTTGTAGTGCAATTATCGTTAAGCGGATTGTAGTTTACACCCCTGCTATGCCATACAAAGAACTAAGCTAAAACTAAATGCTTATTCTTACGCTACGTTTTCATTTCATTCATTCCCATTCCGTGGAGCGTTATTGTTATGGCCTAGGGGAAGCACTGCCATTGCCACTGCCACTAGCTCTGCGCATTTTCACACTTGTAAATCAATTAATTCTACAGCTTATTGTTGTTACTACTGCCAAACGGTCACTGGGCAATGGTTACTGGTTACTGGTAACTGGACTAGCGCCACCGCCACTACCACCTGCTGGTTGGTCATTTAGCCTAAGCGCCGGCTAAGCTTAAAATGCTCGACTGGCCAAGGATTGGGAAGCCTCTGCAATGCCCATGCCCCATGTGGGAACCATTGTTTCCCCTCTTTTGTTGTTTTGAAAGCAAATTGTTGGCTGTAAATGTTGATTGTAGTCTGGGCTTTTCTGATTTGCTTGAGCGGCGACCGTTGAAATGTAATTAATACGTGTGGCCCACAACTTGGACCCACATACACAGCCATTTATTTGGGGTCAATTGTGTGTAAAGGAGCCTCCGCAATGCGGCTGCCGAAGGGTAATTATTATGGCTAAATATGAAAGGAATTGTTAACCTGAGGGATCTTTTGGGTTGAGTTTTAAGGCAACAAGTTATGTTGGTTATTTCCTTAAAAGGCTTCTTGAAAGGAAGGATTTTTAATGAAAGTTTCTTCTTCATAAAATATAGAAATAATATAAGAAGATTAACTTCATTTTGGGGTATAATTTAACCAACTTTTAAGATGATTTAAATACGTTGTTAAAGTTTTTTCTTCATATTTCTATTTCCTTTCTATTCTATCCTATTATTTCCTTAGACAAGCAGGCTTTTAACTAAAATTAACTTTTTGTATATTTTAAAAAATTCAAATTCAAAAGGTTTCTAACTCTCTGGGTGAGACGAGCATTATTTTTATATATATTTTTTTTCTATTTGGTCTTTTTTCGAAAAAGTTATATGCAAATTTCAAGTCCTATTTTCTCTGATTTATATTAAAATTAGTTTAGGCCTTCAAAATTCCTAATTACGATTTACTATGGCTAAAACATTACTTAAAGTCTCATCACCCAAAACCTTGAAATTTTCCAATTCAGAAAACTCTCATGAAATTACCATAACCAATATCTCCGATAAAGATGTGACTTTTAAGGTGAGAATTTTCTTCTAAGAAAATAAATTCAACAAATTATTATCCTTCCTAGCTACAAAGCACCGTCTATGGCCGATTTAGTTTGCGTCCCCGCTGGGGTGTCCTGAAGCCAAATGACTACACCGATGTCCTCATCACCTTGTGCAAGGATGCAGAGCTCTCGAAAAAGGGCCGCGACAAGGTTCAGGTGCTCTGCATGCCGGCGCCCATCAATGAGGTGGACTTTGATTCCACCGCCTCCTTTTGGCGGTACAATATCTGTTACGATCACACCGTGGAGAAGCATCAGCTCACCTGCCTGCCGGCGGACAAGGACGACGACTCCACGGCGGGCGATTGTGTTAGCAGCGTCAAGGATCCCAAGGAGGCGAATCTGTTCAGGGCGCGCACTGTGGCCAAGCACTGGCGGTAGAGTGTCAATTATCCCTTTCAAAACTGTTTTGGGGCCTCTTCCTAATGGCTGCAATGACTAAGTAATTGGTTGGCAGGCCCACTCACTACCTGGGCTTTTGGCCTGGCCTGGCCTGGGTTGCCCCTTTCTACATTGTTGATGATGAGCCTCCATTAAAAACCGACAGTAAGAGGGGGAGAAAGAGCTGGTGTATGGCATCAAGTGGCCCGAAGGATGCTCAAGCACACATCCTGGCAATATCGAGTGACTGATAAAAAGGCGTAAACTGTTCGCATTTTGGCCAAGGGCTCCTATGGGGCATACTTCACTGGCAATTAGAAAGACGTTAACGAAGGCTTTCGAACCCCGGATATATTCACATCGATTGACATTCTAGTGGCGGGTCAGAACACAACAAAGTTGTCCGGCAATTAACCAAACAACAAAAACGTTGTAACCCAAAACCTTGAGCAATTAAAGGGCCGAGTATTGTAGAGTGAAAGTGTTGTTTAAGGAAGCCATATTCAGGACTTGCGGTTTGGGTTTGTTATAAGCTTGGTCAATAAAAATGTTTGGCCTTTGGTTACAAAGCGTTTTGTTTTAGTTTTTCCAGAAGATTATCAGGGTTTTTTATTAATTGATTAATATAATTATTTCAGCGGTTAATGAATATAAAATATATTTGAATAAATCGCTAAAGCCTCCAACAATCATAATTTTATTTATTATTTCCCCTTTAAAATTTTTTAAATAAACTTATAATTTATATAAAGAAAACCATCTCCTTTAAATTCTTATCGCCTTCATGTATCTTCCTTGGACTTGGGGAAAAGCTCTTCGAATGGAAACGAAACGGTAACTAAATAAAGACATTTGGAAATTCCTGCTCTCTGCAAAATGGCCAAAAGCATGAAAGGCACTCAGCCAGTAAATTAGGTTCATGTCTCAACTATAGTTTTGACCCGAGTCAGAGTCCAAAAAGGGGCCAAAACAAACATTTCGTTTCGATGATGATGATGATGATGTGGCAGTATGACTGGGGCTCAAGAGGGGCGGAGGGGGCGTTGCCAAAAACTGGGCACTTGTTCTGCTTGAGCTGTGTGTGCGGTTGATGGTGGCCAACGGCCCTGAACAATGGAGTAAATCATAGCCATGAAATATGTGCCAAGCGAAAAGACGGAAAAGCCAACTCAAACACACCTGGCTGGGGTCATAATAATGAAAATCCCAAATACAAAATAGCCCAAGTGGGTGGCAAATGAATGAATATTCCAACGGCGAGATGCTTCACCTTATGCAATTGCAGTTTGTTTGCCCGAATTTACGAGCCAGCATTATCACAAAAACCAGACGTGACCACCAGTGGAAACATACAAATATTCTTATTGTCCCCTTTTATATACATTCTTCTTTTTTTGTTTGTTTGCAAAATAAAACACAAAAGAAAAACAAAAAGATATATATATGTGTATAAATATAAAAGTGTAATAAAAATGCAGTACTCATGCGAGCGATAAAATTCATCCCCTGGAAAACCAGGGGCAAAATCTCAGTCGTAAACTATACAATGACTTGGCAGTGCTTAACCCTTTGGGTATCCTTCCCCCTTAGCTCCCTTTAGATTTTTCAGTTTTTCCTCGCATACCGCATGATTTAATGCGTAATTTTCAGGAGTTTGCAAAATTTTTCAGATAATTTATCATATTTCCAGGGAGCTGCTCTCGTTCTCTGTCTGACACGAACTTTGAGCTGGGATTTCCCTAGTACACACCTGCCTCTGGCACTTCCACCTTTCCTAACAAATGGCTCCGAAAATGAGGGACGCTGGGAGGCTGAAATTCGGTGACCACAGCTCATTGACATTTGAGATTTAGTGGTGAGTGAACACAAGAGCCAGCCATCGACCAACGCAGCGGAGCCTTAATTAAAATTTCCGCATTTTGCCCATGAAAACGTTGCCCAGAGAATAATAAGCTACCTCCTGGTCGGTCTCGGTTGATAAATGTCCTGGGGATTGTCCAGGATTTTCACACACCACACACACACAGAGGCAGGGAACATTTTATGGAAATTGTTTTTTAGTTAAAGCGTAGTTGCTGCAATTTATTTGCATGGAACAAGAACTCTGCGGTAGCAAAGGAAATTTGGTGAAAATTACACAAAACTTTTTTGGATTAGATGTGGGTTGATGGTGGTGTTACTCTAGGATAAAGTTTTTACTAGAGAGAGAGAATAAAAAGTACTATTGAACTTTTATTATGGCAAAAAGTGTCTTAAGGCAGAGATTTGGTTTACGGTCAAAACTAACTAAATAAATAAAGCGAAAAGTTTTTGGGGAACAGCTTTAGGGGAGAAGCGTTCAATTTTAAGGAACACGAAAGGATGTTTTTAATACATTTGTTTATAAAGAGTTTGTTGAAAATGTTTTTGAAATTAATTATAAAATCAGTGATCAGTATCCTAACTTATTGAGGGAAAAGGGACTTCAGATTTCTCATTAACGGTCATTAAATAATTTCTTAAACCAAATATTTAAAAATGAATCATATTAAAAACAGAACAACTTGTTTTATTTATCAGTTTTATACCCTCAACACTCTATAACTTCATTTTGTGTGATATAAAGTTGCTAAACTTGTTACTTGCAGTTTGATTTTTCGTAGCCACATGAAAATTACTTTTCTTAATTAAAAATTATCAAACTTTTTCCATGATTTTCCTCTGGCTCAACCAATATGATTGGAATGCAATATGCTTGCACAGACACAGGGCTACTGAGTTCATAGCCTTTCGACAAACCCCATCAAACTCCCCCCACCTCCTCTGAAAGCAATTAAAAATGTAATGCATATTCTGGCCTTTGATTTAAGTTTTTCCCTCTCTGTCCCGAAACATTCTTGGTCTTCCAGTTGTGCCCCGGGCTTTTACTGGACCCTCATTCTTAGCTTTGGCAATGTCAAATATTTTGGATATTTATGATATGAGAAATATTTGGAATTTATGCAAGTGAAACGCTTGGTTGTGACCCAAAACTGAGTCGATATTAATTACCCAAGGCAAAGCACTTGACTGGCCTTTACGAGCACAAAACTGGCAGGTAATAAGCTCAACTTTAGTATGAATTTATCAAGATGCACACAAGCATACACATACACGAGGAGAAAATAAAATAAATCAAGAATGTGTGACCAATAAATCAAGAACAAAATCAGCTTAGAAGATTGTAGATTGAGCCTCAGCTCAAATCAAGATTAATTGCTTTCAATTGCTATTGCAAAAAAATAAAACAGTTGCAGGAAGTAAATTCCATGGAGATTGCCACAAATGCAACAGAATTTAAGCTAAATTTTATGATTTTTAAATAGACAAACAAGACATTTTCCAGCATTCTTTTATAAACGAGTGTTTATGACATTTATTTTTGTTTTCCCACACCCATAAATCAAATCTTTCAATTAATATTTATGGTAAGGATATCAAGTTTTCAATTTCCAATTAGTGAAAGCTTCGCCGGAGTTTGATTGATTTGCACAGGTGCACAGCTTCACTGTACAGTTTTCCTAGGGGCCCCTTTGTCGACATCTTGTAATTTGTCGTCTCATCTGGCAGGCCGCCGCCCTGTGTGTTCTCGGGGGTTTTCCATTTCCATTTTTCCCCCTGCCCCGGCCATAACTCAGAACAACACTTTGAAATGCAACACATGGCTACTGCAGCAGCAGAGATTTTCTTTCCGTTTTTCCCCGCGTTTTCTCTCTTGATTTTCCCCGCTTTTGCTTCGTTTTATCTTTGAGTTTCTTTTGGACTTGGAAGTGATGCAGCCGTCTTCCATTTGCTACAATATCCTTTCTGCCGTTTCAGCCTTCTATTTTTATCTCCTGCACCGAGAGTTCTCTCTCTCTTTCTGGGGTTCGTTCGCATTATCACCCGGAGGAAAGGATGGGGTATTTCAAGTACCAAGTACCGAGCTGTGGATTTGTCGTAATTGTGTATGGAGTGTGTACTCGTCCATCCCAGCAGCTCTGGCTACCTCTTTAATAAAGTTTCCTACGTCTCCTATCCCTCCTTGCTTTCTGTGTATTTATTTTCCCTTTTTCCCTGAACTGCCATTGAAGCGGGACACCCCATGCTGTGCATTTGACGACTGGCTGTGTTTTTTACAGAGCAAAAAAATATCTAAAATATAATTTGCTTATCGGAAATGGGTCTTGTTGAAGAGGAAAATGCTGTTTTAATTTTTTTTTTTGTTTACCTATTTAGAAAAGCAGCTTGGGTTCAACCAGAATATTGATTTATCGTAAATATTTTCCATAGTTAATATATATTATAAAATACTTTCTTTTCGCCAGAAAAAAATTCAATAAAAAATATATATAAAAATACATATATGTTATAAATCCTAAGAATATTTTTTCGTGTATTTTAACCCCACAAAAAACACAAGTTGAGACAGTAGCAGGCACACAGCCTATCCGAAGGGATCTTGAATTCAAGGGGTCTGAGGCCAAAGACAGCTAAAATTAGACTCCAGACGTTGTCGACGCTGGCAAATGGCATCGGTACAGCATTTTAATTTCTGGCATTAAAGGCGTTGTAAATAACACAGACATATCCGCCAGCAAAATATACAAAATGCAGTTGCAAAAAAATATATATATATATAATACCATTATTATCACAATTAGATGCTTGTGCCAATAAACTATTATTGTTTAGATAAAATCGTCATTGTAATCGTGATCCTATCGTTTGTCTAACCCCTATATTAGCGTTCATATTATTTTAACCGCAGCCGTAAATTACCATTATTATAAAGCACTTACAGCAGGCATAGTAAAAATGTAATAAAAAGATTCTACCGATAGGGATTTAATGGTGTTTATGACTCAAGACCTAATTTAGTAGCATTTTGTTTAGCTTAATTTTACGTTGGTTTTATGCGTGATTTTCCCATTAAATGTTCTGTGGTGGACTTACCTGAAAGAAACAGAGAAAAATAAGAATTAGTATATATTTATTAATAAATGAAAATAAATATTGAATAAATCTAAACAAATTCTGATTTATATTTAAATTAGCCCCCTTGGCTGTTGCCTAGCTTTTTGATAACCCAAATTAGTTTCCATTTCAAATAGTCATATTTATAATAATATTTCGATGACATGGCTTAGGCTTAGGATTTATGCATAAAATGGAATTCCTCTGACCAAATTACTTTCGATTAATTTATTTGCATTTCATTTGGATCAAAATATTTCCACGAAAATATATAAATTTTAAATAAAATACACGCATAAGCCCCAAAAGCAAATAAAATAAAATATATTTCACATAAATCCGCTTATTTTCACATGAATTGAGTTCGAAAAGTCAGTCAGCAAAAATATAAAATTCCGCTCGAACACATCTGCACTTTGGCGTCGCAGATTTGTTGCGTGACAAAAATGCAAAAGTGGAAACAAAACCAATATAAATTATATATATGTATATATAGATTCAGCGTAATATATAAGGTGTGAGTATGTGTGTACTTTTCGATTTAAAATATGCGTAAATTGTTTTTGGCATTGCCTATTGGAGTCCATAAAGCCCAAATACGTAAACGTATTTGAATTTGTGTAAACAAATTGAGCGATAAAAATTGGTTATATGGCAAAATGTTTCAATTACAAAATTTTAAAACAAAACAAGAACAAGAGGGGGAAATTTTAAACAGAAAACTGAGGGAAATGGGAACGGAAAACCATACAGCAAGAGAGAGAGAGAGGCTGGGCTGAGTGCTCTCCGGGGTCTGGCCATTTAATCAGTTTAAATTGACACTGGGGGTCAAATTCATTAAGATAGAATTCCTTTTTGTTTTTGTTTCGCTGCTGGGCGTTGCCTCCATGCGACAAAAAATATACATATACAACGACAACGACAACGACAACGATGATGATGACGGCGATGGAATTTTAGAATCATAAATTTCAAAAATAGATAACCGCCGCCACTTCGCACTGCAGGCATTTTCCATTAGCATTCCAAATTCCCTGGCGGCATCAAAGCAACACCAAGTAATTGTTGCCTATTCCCGGAAATCGCTTAAAGCTAGTACTTGAACCTTGGTAAAACTCAGATAGATAACTTTAAAAATAGCTTGCTAAATAACAACCCAGGGACAGGGCCTTGGCAGAAGGAGCGCGAAGGTAGGCGCCTTTAGCAGGATATGCGTGACTGGCATTGAAATTAAACAAAATATATTTTAGCGTTCAGTGTCAAACGAGGCGAGAGACAGGATGACATGGACAGGGGAGGCTCTGAGGCATGGGCAGAATCGCGTTGACGTAGCAACCTATATGGAGTGGCTTCCTCAGCTCAAGGAGAAAAAAAAAATACATACAAATACATAAATAAATGTAATGGCTTTTCACAACAATAACAACGGCAATGAAAGCGAAATGAGACGAGATTTAGTCGGGGAAAAATACCCTATAAATAGGGATTGGAAGGTGTATAAAAAAATGTTTATATATAAAGGATAAACCTAAAAAAACTTGAAAAATCATAAATTAAGAAAGGTAACATTTTTATAAATTAATTGCTTATAAATTCATATTTATTTGTGGAAGGAGTACATCCTGTCTAAGCTTCCAAAGAACTATTATTATTAGTTCTTATTTCTTCTACAAATAAAAATTATATTGCTTTATTATATATTTCTATATAACCTAAATTTAGTAAGCTCATTATAGTCCATCTGATCCTTTATCCTAGTCATTACAGGATATTTTTCCATCACTAGTAGCTACCAATTTATTTACCAGACTCTGCGAGCAGCTGCCTAAGAGGGGGCGTGGTCTAAGCTATGCATTACTTTGATTTCCAGAAAGCGTTAACCTAACAAGGATCTATGGTTAGGCATGTCCTTTCTATATAAATTTGTAAGAGAGTGCGTGTGCGTGGGCGTTGATTAAGAGCACACACACACATGTGTGTGTACACATGCGAACACATGTCCTTCGTGTGGTGTGAGAAACAAGGATAAACAAAAGAAACGACTGAGAGAACTCATTCGTGCCACCACCCGCATTGTATGTATATTTCATATATATTTCAATAAACAATAAACAAATGTCATAATTGCATTAAAAATTCCACACTGACTGAGGGAAAGGACCCGCAGCGATGAAACGACAAAAATATTTCCACAAAACGATCAAAAATGTGAATTGCCCAAATTGCCCTTTATTAGTTTTTTCACACACACTAAACAGGGGCGTAGCGAAGGGGAATGAAAATGAAAATGGAAATGGATGTTTTCCACGGTTGTAAATAAGCAGTAGCAGGCAGCAGTAACAAAACAATAGCAACAAAACGACAATAACAACAAATTGGCTTGCGTGTTTCGCTTGCATTAAAAAGAGGCTAAAAAGGAGCTCTCTTGGCCAGCAGGAGAAGCACAAGCAGGAGAGACGTAGTGGCCACTTTTAGTTTTTTCTGTTTTTTTTTTCTTTATTAACTGCTTTTCTTTGTTGCGGCCACAGAAAGAAAACGAAAGAAAAAAGAGAGCACAGGAATTCTGGTAAGAAAAAGGAACCTTGGGATACCCTACTTAGCTTATATTCAAATATATTGAAATTCTTTTCGCTGCCTTGCTTGGAAATTCTAAAGAATATCTTGAAATTGTACTAAAGATTTTTAGAGCCAAGCTAACAATACCTTTTATAATATATTTACGATTTGGGTAAGACTTTGTGCCTTTTTCTAGGTACTCTCAGACTTGTGTCTTTGCAAAAAGCCAAAGTTTTTCCTGGGGTCAAGCAAAGAACAACCCTGTTTTGGCTTAAAATATTAACAAGAACTTGGACAAAAAAGGGGGTAATTAATGTATTGATTATTTTAACAAGTTTACATAATGATACTAAAGAATTTACTTCTTAAAAGTTGATATAATAATACTTGAAATTATTTTATTTATTATACCAAACTTCTACCCAAAACTATAGCACCCCTTTGAACTATATAAAACCGAAACAAAGCCAAAAACACAATATAAAGAAACAAATTTGTTATACTCCAATTCTTAGCTGGTTCAATTTCTTATTTTGTTTTACTCTGCCGTTACCCATTCCCATTCCCTTCTACCTAATATTACCCTCATTATTATTTCGCTTTCGTTTCACACACACTCGCACACTGGCACACACACATTTGCAATTAAGTGGCCATGGCCTAGGTGGATTGGATACTCGCATCCTGCCGTCCTGGCCGCCAAGGGGGGAGCCCTCATCAAATCGTTATTGATTGTGTCGAGGAGCTGCTGCTGCTGGTGCTGCTGCTACTCCTGACGCTGATGGTGGCTTTCGGTGTGGTGCTACCTATATGCGATACCTAGTGTACAATGTATGGGAACTGGGAAATTAAGTGCCCTGTTTTGGGCTATCATTAAAGCCCGTATCCTGCGGGCGCGCCTCATAAATATCGCCAAAGCATATTGATGGCTATCTGGCACGCAACGGATGAGCGACTCAAACCCCAAACCAAAAAAAAAGAAGAAAAAAAACCAAAACTCAAATCATACGAACCCAACCCCCAGGCAAACCTCGGTTTTGTGTACAATTTCATATATATTTTTTGCTCGTCTCAAGATAATTTGATAAGTGTTTGGTCTGCCCCAAAGGATATGGCAGAAGGGCTACTGTTTTTACTGTTGAAAGAAAAAGAAACTGACATTCGCCCATCATTAGTTCTTTTTTTTAGGTTTTAAGACAAAGGAAAGAGTTTATTATTGGGTTTTATAAATATTTTTGCTAGAGTGAGAAGGTGAGGTGGTTTTCCGTAAAGGATTCCAAAAGAACCGATTAAAAACTTCTTAACTATAAAGGAAACTGCTATTGTAAGTTACTTGCTTTCGATCATAAGGTTTGGAGTGCATTTAACAAGCTCTTAAAAATAATACAATATAATTTCTTTTAGTGCATAAGCCCAGGTGTATTCCGACTGGCCATCTAAAAATCCCCCACAACTCTCTCAACGCGTTTGACAATCAGTTATGTAGTGTCAAATGCTTCGTTGTCATTTGCATGCAGAGCAGCTCCAAAACAAATGTCAAAATCATAGATTCCACTGAGTGGTATGAGTGTGTGTGGGGGGGTGCTTATGTGAGGAACTAAGAGGGTTTTAAGAGTGGGGTCGATCGAATACACACTCACGAGTGTGTGCGCTTATTGAATACGCAAAACATGAACAGCACAATAAAGCACTAAAGCAGCCAGAACAACAGCTGCTGCAGCAGCAGCAGCAAAGCAACAGCAGTAGTGGCAGCAGACAAAAGGCTGTCCTCCTACCCAAAAACAGAATCACAATCGGATGGTTGAGGAGGTAGGTAGGAGAACATAGACAAAAGCGAGCATAATTAACATGCAAAACATACAACGATTATTGGAATTTATGTACAAAAGATAAATGGGGAAACGGCTGGCCAGGCCATATCGGTATGGCAAGGATTTGTAAATGGCCAAGCCGATGAGTGACTTGCTCAAGCCGCTTAAGCTTTTCGAATTTTTGGCAAAAATAGAAAAAGGTTCAAGTGATTATGAGTTATACTTGGGGAAAATGAAGTAAGAAATACCCTTTAGGCATAGATAAATGCTTTTATTTTTTAATTTGAAGTAGAAATATTATTACCTTACCTCAATAAATGCTAAATTTGTTTTTAAAAATGTACTTTTTAAATAATAAACCAGCAACTAGACAGCAACCATGAATTATTAATATTTACAAGTGCCTTTAATTTAAGCACACTTAAAAGTATACATTTTATTAAGAGCAACATAAAAGTTTTATTTTTGCTGTATGCGTTTTGGACCTCTTGGAAAATTACTTGACTTTGTAGGGGCCAGGCAAGGGTATATATACATATAGATATATCCATAGAAAAGCGCCGAAAAAGGCAAAACAAAACCGAAACAGAAACCTGCAAGCATCTGAAAGGCGAAAGTGCAAGCGTCGAATGAGGTGCATTGTGGCATAGAATTGTGAGGGGGGTTACGAGGGGGTTCAGAGTTTGCTGGAAAGGGGTTAAGAGGGGGGGATTTAAGAGGTGAAAAGGGGAAGCAGCAGCCGCTGGTGTGTGTGTGTGTCTGTGCTGTGAGAGAGTAACGCAGAAAAAGCCAATTTAACGCTTGAATACAGTTTTCAATTTAAAGTTTTTCGCTTCTTTTTTTCCCCGCTTCCTTTATTTTCTTTTTTTTTTTGGTCGTACACAGCTTTCTTATGTCTGACTTGCTGCTCTGCTGTGGTGTACCCCATTCAATTTTGCACCATCTCCCCCAACAGCAACTCCATCACTCCTGCTACACCCAAAAATATCCCTTTTATATGGCCCAGGCAACTTGTTACTCTCCTGAAAATCGCACAATGTGTTGATGGAACACAGGGGTAAAGGATGCGGGGAAAGTATCAAAATCCATCAAGCAGGAATCAGCAAAGGAAAAAAAAACATGCAAGAAGGCACGCATTAGCGACTATATGATACCTGGTAATGGTTTAGCCAGCGGAATTGTTAATTTCCTGTACAGATTTCATGATTGTAAACCAATATCCTGGTTTATTGATTAAAAAAATACCTGGATTTTTGCAATTTTTCTTGGGTTTATAATGCGTTTTAAGGTTCTTTTCTAGCTGAACACGAATCTATAAAGCCAAAATAGTTATAAAACCGTCTAATAATATTTAGCCTTATAGGAAATATACTCAAATCCTTCCCTTTTCACCTCAAACTCATACAAATGCATTATACCCCACAAACTCTACCCACTACCCAGTACATAAGCCACAAAAAATAAAGAAGAAGAGAGCGCCTTAAAAATTGTGTATGGCCAAAGCGCATAAAAGTTTACTTTGATTAAAGTTCGATCTAGAGTCACAATATACACAAAGTACGCACAGATACACAAATACTTTTACCCAGCCAGGAAGCTATCAAGTGGGAAATGTGGTAAATGTGGGCGGGGTTGAAAGTGGAAACTGGAAAACTGGGAACTTGGGAGGCGACAGACAGAAGCCAAAAGGCAAGTCAATGTAAGTGAAGCTATAAGTGAGCCAAAGCTGATTGAAATGATTGAGGCGAAATGGCGCGATATCGAGTAAGGAAACTGGGTGGCTAAAAGAAAAATCGTGGGGGAAAAGAGCGGCGAAAGCCCTCTTATAGATGGCAGCTAAAGTACGCAGTGCTGTTATGTGTCAACAACGCAGACGGGATGCTGTTTATATTGCCAGCCATGCCAGCCAAGGCAGCCAAGTTGGAAATGAGAAAAAGTAGAAATTTCGTTCCTACAAAATGAGATAAAAAACACTTGGCCATAATCGAAGGAACTGAAACGATAGATTCACTACTGTTGACCAAGATTAACATGGATAAAACAAGCCGAAAAAAAGTCAAACAAAAAAATAAAGAAAAACAAGCAACGAATATTCAAGAAAATCGAAATTCCGGAAGACAAAGAAAACTTTTGGCGGAAATTGGTGTCCCTCTTTCGGGTGATGTTTCTTAATTTTAAAATCGTGTTTATCAAAAGCCTGCTTAAACAAGAAATGGTTTTTTAATAAGGAAACAGTATAATTTACTTGAAAAATAATTGAAAATTAATTTAAATTTAAAAGGAAATATTTTCAAGTGGCTTTTAGATTAAAAACGATTTTTATTTAAATATATTTAGATTGTCTAAAAATATGTTTAGTCTGTATATTAAATAAAAGCCAAGTTAAAAATCAAAATTAAATAATTTTCCCATCTGTAAAACATTTCAACCTTCACAAAATTTATAAGTGCGATTTTAATGATTAATTTCGACTTAATTTTCAATTTTTCTTGGCCTCATCTACAGCTCAAAAAAAAAAGTTTTTATTAATAAATAAAAAACTTGTACTTAGCACTACATCAATCTTTTTTATTTCAGTAAAGAGCCATTCCAAGCTTAGACGTACCTGCAAATGGAAAAAGACAAATTATGATTAATGCTTGAAACTTGAACTCCTCGACTTAATCATCTATCAAAATACATAACAACATAACTATAATGTTTGATCAATTGTCAGAGAGCTTGTGTTCAAAATATTTTGGCATTACGGGGCAGTTTCTAGGCCCCCCACTTCCCTCTTTTTACTATAAGTCTGTAAATATATGACAAAACGTGGCTCGCGCAAACAAATTAAATTTATGTTTTTGTTCACTCGAAACTCGTTAGGCGCCTAAGCTTTGCCCGATGACTGGCTGTTGGTTTTTTAAGCAACCTTTTTTTTAATGAGCCACCTGGGGCAGAAGCACATTATGATCTCTTTGGCCACGCACAAGTTAACAAACTTTGAGCCGACGAAAAGCAAAAAAATAAGACCTTAGACAGAGGCATAATTAAAAGCAAAGTAACGCAAAAAAGATTTTACCTTGCCTGGCCTCAAAAACTAGTTGAATGGATAATGTTTTCCTTCCACACCAAAGTGCGGAAAAGTAATAATTTACAAAAGAAGCACACACACACAAAAAAAGATGTTTTCAAATGAAGCAACCAAAGTCGGTCTATAGTAAGTATATAATGACCACTGACTGAGCTTAAGTATCTGAGAGTATCTGCCCCATTGACCGACCGCTGCAACTCAACTATAATTTCCATTCGCAAGTCTGGGTCACAGCCTTGATTGGCTCTATGGAAATTCTGTTTTAATTTCGCTCTGACGAAATGAGTTTTCAATATGGTTTGTTAGGCCATGCACAAAAAAAAGGGGTGATATTTCCCAAGGAACAATTCCATTTTTAGCCTATTCCAGGGAAAGAGTTTTCAAATTGTCTTGCTGTCTGGCTTTTTTCGTATTTTTTTTTCTGAATTCTTCCTCCTGAGTGGCAATCAATATGTGAAATAGCGAGCGGAGAGGGAAAGGCAGCAGCAGCAGTAAAGGCTTAAATTGATTTTCCTTTGAAATTCTAGCTGAAATGATAGGCAACAAACGCAGCAGCAGCAGCAGCTGCCAGTTGACTTCACTCCATTTTCTTTGTTTTCAAGCACTCAATCTTGTTGTTCCCCAGTTCTATTTCCCCTTTTCGCACTTGTAACCTCTGTTGGGTCGAATTTTAATTAAAGATTTTTTTCCTTCATTTTCTGGTATATTTTCTTGTGCAGCTTGTTGCTTAAAATTTGAATTAAACTTGTATCAGGTTTGTTCCGCTCCCAGGCACGCACACAAGATTTTTGACAAAAGAATATTACGCTGAGAGAAATTCAAGGAATATTAGAGAAATATTTATTTTGAAGACCGAAATTTGATACATTTTTGTATATTTTCTGCTGAAAGCAGATGGAATTTATAAGATTTATCCTTATGCTGAAAGAAACTCAAGGAAAATCAAAAAATGATTTATTATTTAGCTAAAAATTATATACATCTTATTTGTTTCTGTTAAAAACAGTTAGAAATTTGCAGGAAAGATAGTTAAGACATTAAATAAAATTCATATTATTATATTATCGATTTTTTAAATATCTTTGTTTATATTTCTTAAAAAATCCCAAGAATCTTAGTAAAACGAAAATCTCCTTGATTTTCCCAAAGTCGAACCCCTTTTTTCTTGGCTTTTCCCCTGCTTTTTGGGGTTCCTTTGCATTGTTGCATCCTGCGTACAGTTCGCGACATTTTCATTTCAAATTTTATGCCCAAGAGGAGGGCACAACGAAAAAGTAACGAAAGCCACCACAGCAGCAGCAGCCCCAGAGTTCCCATTCTGCAGCTGAATGTGAATTTTACCTTCCCCCCTTGTTTTTCCCCACCCACACATCTTGTTTTCATTTCCGTCAGCTACAATTGACGCTGCTCAACTTAACCTCATTCATTCGTCTGCTCCTGCTGCTGCTGTCGCTTCTGTTTCAGTTGCTGTTTCTGCTTCTGCATCAGCCTCTGTTTCAGTTTGCTGCATTTTCATTTGCATATTCCGAGGGACGACTTCTCGCCGAGTTTTCGTTGGTTTTTTTTTCCGGCAACACTTGCACGGGCCATGACACACCTTTATATGGCCATAAGGAAGATGGCCCCGAAGGGATTAACCCAACATTGTTGTGTTCAGGAATGTCAAAGTTTTGGCTGATGGAAGATCTTTTATATTCTTGGGGTAAACTCATAGGGTTAAGATAATCTTTTGGGAATATAAAAAGATTTAAAAAGAGATTTTGATATTTTTTTAGAGCCAATAATTGTATATTTATTTTGATTTATTGGGAATTAAATGGCTAATATATTTTTTACATTCAAAGCTTAGTCCCTAAAATTTTAAAATCACCTCAAAGAGCAATTCATGCCTTCCTTTTCCAAGTCTTATTTATCTTTACCACCTTTGGGCGGCAAGTCACGTGAAATTAAAACAAAGCAAAATAAAAATGAAAAAACAAGCACCCCAACTTTTTGGGGGCTTTTCCACAATCCCGCTCTCTTTGCATTTCCCTTGGTTTTATTCCATTTCCACTTTGCTAACTGACATGATAAAGTGTTGCCTTGACTGCCTTGCGATGTTGCACAGTGTCTTCTCTTTGCGGCCCCCCTGCATCTGCATCTCCTCCCATCGCCTCGAACCTCGAGGATGTCGCTGCATTGTCACGTTTCAGCGACTCTTTCCCCTTTCCCAGCTTTTCAGTACCATTTCCCGCATTTCGTAATGCACTTACCAAGCCGAACAGCCCACCAGCAACCAGGCCACTTGTTTCCTATCAAATGAATGTACATAAACTTTGAGAAAAGAACTTGACTTTTCTTTGTCACTCGCATTGAAATGGGATTTTGGAAAATTTAGATATGATAAGAAGCTAAATCTATACAAAAGATAATAAAATGAAAATAAAATGTTCTCTCTCTTAAAAGCTAAGCAGGCATTCAATTTTGAATATATTTTCTTGCCTTTCAGATTAGAATTTTTCCTTCAGTGAACTTGTGTTGTCTATATTTCAACTTGTGAAAATGGAAAATTCACAAACAATTTAGCCTGGCCCTCGGCTGTTGCTAATTGCAAAAAAACGAAAGGGGAAAGATTCGAAATTTGAAAAGTGTTGCCAAGTTGCAAGCAACAAACGAGTCTGAGCTGGGGAAGTGTGCGTACAGGACACGAGGCGACATCGAGGAAAACATGGGACCAAGTTAGCAGAGCTCGGCTTGGCTCTGTGAAATGCAACAGCCATCTGTTTTTGTTGTTGTTGTTGCCCCTTCTGCCCTCTCCTGCCTTTTGTCTTTGGTCCCTGTTTAACCCCCCTTTTTGAGATTTTTCACGTGCAAAAATTTGTTGGAATTTTGTGTGCGCATAATTACGTGGGAAGCCAAAGGCAGATACCAGGAGGAGCAGGAGCAGCGGTAACACAAAAGTGTTGCCAACAGGCAACAGTCAGTCAACTCATCAGAGTTGGAGCCACCGCATCCTTGTCTGGCTTTGTGTCCTCTTTCTCCTGGCTTTTAAGTGCACAAAGAGAAAAATTGGGACCTAGGCAAAAGTTATTTGGTATTTACTTTGTTTAATAAATTAAAATATATAAAATTTTTATATTATGAATTCTTGAATTTTGATAATATTTATTTCAGGTATTCTTGTGATTTTAAATTGTTTTGGTATTAATCTTGTATTTTTCAGCAGCCTTTGGATTTTGTTTATTTTTTTTTGTATTTTCTGTTTTTTATACTATTTTCTAGAATTTTTATATCTGCCATTTAATATTTTTTCAGCTTTCTTCCAGCAAACTGTAGTAAATCGAGGAAGTTAAACAGTAGCCCCGTAAATTATTTAACTTTTTTGTTCAGAACGCCTGCTTTAATCCTGATTTATGATTTCTGAACTCTATTTTCCCTCCGTGCATCTATCCCTTTCATCTGCATTACGCATACGTCATGTTGTACGGATGGGAATCGTGGCGCGACTCTTTGGCTGACTCCGCAGAGTTGCTCCGGTTGCATATATTTCTTGTAATTAAAATCGCATTGAAGCATGCAACGATGGCAGAAACCGGGTGTAGACCGGCAAAGAGGGGGCAAAAGGAAAAGCCAAGCCAAGCCAGACTTTGCCTTTGAGGCAGCAGCAGCAGCAGCGGCAACAACAAAAACTTGTTAACGTGTGTGCCCGCCTCTCTCACTCTGTTACCCAGTCTTTATCCCTATACTCCTCTGTCTCTTCCTCTCTGGCTGGTTCCTCCTCTGTCACTATGTGTTTGGTGTAATTAAACTAAATTAAGAACTCTCTTGGCATTAAAATGAGATTTACGCTTCAGCGGGATTGAACGGGAGAGTGGCAAGAGCTTAGCGAAATGACATTTTCAAAGCAGATTTAGCAAATACACCCCCACCCAGTGCTTAATTACTGCAGACTGTAAAAAAAGGAGAAAAAATAAAGTTGAATCAAAAAAAGGAAATTAAGGCGAGTACAAAATTTCCTAATTTTTTTTGGAGAACTGGAAACTTTTCCCCCTGACAGCAGCAAATTGAGGAAAAAAAATGTAATCATTCACTTTGATTGCTTTCAGTGATTTGTCAAGACCCTGAAACTTTGCCATCATATCCTGACGACGCATCGTCCTGATTTCAATTAAATAAACTCACACATCTTTCTAGGAGTGTGAGCCTTTGCCACATTCTGTTTACTCAATTAAAATGCAACAAAACAAATCGTTTTTGGGGGGTACAAAAAACTTTTTTTGTTACTCGGCCTCAAGGAAAGTTTTTGCGCTGCGCCTGCGTGTATGCAATAAGAAATTTGCATGCTATTTGCATATGCATGGAAAACGAGTTGAAAAAGTGAAGAAAATGCGGGAAGAAGTGAGGGAAAACGGGGTGAAAACCAAGGGAAATGTATGAAGAAAAAGTAGAATTAAAAGACAGCGAAGAGAAGACAAAGTTTAAAGATTTATAAAGTGCAGAGCAGGGGGGAACAGTCGCTGAATGGCAGTGGAATTGAGCGATGAAACCAAATTGAACGAAAGACAGGCAATTATGCAAACGCGTGTAATTAGTTGAGAGGGAAGTGTGGGGTTGGGGAAAAGTGGCAGAGGAAAATGAAGAAAATGGGGGAAATCGGTAGGGAAGATTGTCTTTCTCTCCAGCACCATTTTGCTCTTCATTCTTTATGTTTTATTGCTTTTTTATGCCTGTATTTTTATTTTATTTTCCTTTTTTTTTTTGGAAAAGAGGAAACAATGCCAGAAGTTGGCAAAAAGCTGCGGCAGGCTGTCAGCACAAATGCGTATTTTATGCTAGCCGCAAAAGGTGGCAACGGAAAGAAAACTCCGCCGCAGAATGAAAATACTTTTGCCATTTTCCGCAGCCGGAATTATAACAAATGATGCCACGGCCTCCCCCCTTTTTTTTCTCCTTACCCCGGCACAAAGAACTTCCCTAATAATAATAATAAAAAAAAAGAAGAAAATAATTGTTTAGCACAAAATGCGCATTTAATTCGTTGACGCAAATCGAGCAAAGAATAAAAAAAAAGAAAAGTTGAAAGCGGGGAAAAGCGGGTAAAAAGGGCACAGGCGGCGGCCAGACAAGTGAAATCCGGAATACGAAATGGAAATGCGGCGGGCAAACAGAAAAATATTATTTTAATATGGTAAATAATACCAACCGCTGACGGAGAGCGAACAAATAAAATTTATGCATTTCAATTATGAAAAAAAAAATACTCGCAAAAAAGAAATGGGAACCGCGAAGGGAAATCCAATAATTTGGCGGCGCTGAAAGGAAGTCGACACGGCAGGAAATGCAATCCTGTGGACCAAACTTTTGCCTGCCCCAAACAATTTAACAAAAGGCCAAAAAAAAATTAATTAAGCGCGCTCGGTGGGGCAAAGGGAAAATGCATCAAAATGCTTACTTTGATTGCACAAACAAAAAAAATAGGGAAACCCAAAAAAAAAGGAATTGGGAAAACGAAAACCAAAGCGTAAGCAAAACCAAAAGGTTAAAGAAGCAGAGTCACAGCTGCCGCCAGGATATTGCCGATGCCAAACAAAACTTTTGACTAGACTTCCAGGCCAAATAACAAACGTGGAAAAAAAGTTTCAGCACGAAAAAAAAAGAGGCAGAGAAGGTGAAAACTTTGGCTCGAGAGTTTTCATTTCATTTGTGTTCGTTGGCTGATTGAATGGCGACGGCAGGAAAAACCACAACAAAAAAAACACACATGCAGAAAAATGTGGTGCAAAATAAAAAACTGATTTTAAAATCAAAATGGCAGAGGACACCATATAAATAGCACTCTTGCCACTCCGTTTGCTGCCCCGTCATGTGGCGCCGAGAAATATGCAATAAAATTTATTTGCTCACACTTGTGCAAACACAAGGATATATAAACTATATATATTTATATGTTTGTGTGGGAGATCAGAGTCAAAACTCTGCACGGTCGCATATGTTGTGCAACATTTCCGCTTCCGTCGACTATTTTTCATACGCCATGCATAAACTTTTCCTCTCTTTCTCTCTTCCAAACCAACAAAGAAAATTGCGCGAAATAACAAAAACAAGGAGCCGAGGACTTGGAAAATCGGGCAAGGAATATGACAAAGTTTGCACTTTAACAAGAAAATAATCAAATAAATTATCATAAAATGTCTGGCAACCGAAAAAAGAACAAAAATAAATAAGAGAGACAAAAAAAAAATAATAATAACAACAAAAACAGTTTTGTTTTGGCCGGAAGTCACGTACTGTCTGCATAGGGGGCTTACACTTACACATATGCACATGTGGGTGTGCTGACTTTTAGGACAAAGGAGAGAGAAAAACACTTTATTAACTTGCTAAAAAGTCGTAAAAACGAAATGTCAGAGAATGCCGCCACCACCCGCTTTAAATTATGGCCAAAGTGGCTAAATTATGGCAATGTCGCGTAACCGTCGTCGTTGTCTCCAAGAACCGAAAAGCCGGCAAAGACAAATGGCTGGAATGTGTAAATTATAATTGGAAATGAAAGAGTCAAGAGCAAAAGGGGTGTACTGCAATAGGAAAACTTTGTCAACTCATCGTCACTTCCATAGGGAAAGTGTGAAAATGCCATTAAAATTGCACGGATAAAAGAAGAGAATAAAGTTATACAGGATTTTATTTTTTTTCTATAGTTTATTTATGTAAAATATTTGATTTTAAAGATGCTCATATAATATATGAAAACTGAATGATGAATGATCAACATAATGTATTAATAATATAAAACATATATCGTTGCTTTAAATAAATCTTTTCCACAACATGCGCTATAATTTTCAACACTTTTCCTTAAGCAAAGTCCTGGTAGAAGGAATTTTGTATTAAAAGTTCAAGAAAGCTAAAAAAAAATCCTATAAAAACCGCTTTTTAAAATCACCAGACACTCAATTTAATTTAGTTTTCCATTTTCTTCCTTCACAAAATTGCACACATCTCTCCAATGTCCCAAAATCCTTCGAAATTTAAAGAAAACTCTTCTACAAACAACTTTACAACCACAATAAACTCAATATCACACATTTCCCGCCTTTCTTCCTTAACAAAATACCACAAATTTAATAGTCTGAAAGTTAAAGTTTAAAGAAGATACCAAAAAGCTTGAAACTCGAATAACTCATTCACATGACAATCATAACAGGCCTTCGGGGTGTCAGAGATGCTGCTGCTTCTTTATTCTTTCTCTTTTTTTGTGTGTTATTTTCCCGGAAAAAGTAGGAACCATTCCTGCACTCATCATGGAATCCACATCCACTTCACACCGAGCCTGAAAGTCAGACAATGTTATCGGGTTGGTGCGGAGGCAAAAAGGCGGCACATGACGTCGTCCATGGGCCAGATAAGGGTGACAAAAATATGTATTAAGTGCATGGCGAATGAGACAGAGAACCAGGGCCGAGATAGAGATAGCTAGCAGTCGACATTTGGCCAGCAAAGAGGTATAAAAGCGAACAAATAACGCTCCTCCGACAACAAGGAAAGGGGGTAGGAAAAAACAAGCAGGCCGGCCTGAAAGAAATGAAATGAAATCCTTTCACACACACCCAGAGAGAGACTGACTGACCACCCATATACGTATATATATATATATATAGATATAGTAGTGAGGGAATTGGACAAAGGACTTGGACATGGTGAATGAAATGGGTGGCAGCGGAGGAGAGGGTGTTCGCTACAACAAGTTGACACTTTTATGAGGCACTTAAATGACACAACATACAAGCCAGAGCCGCCCTCTCTATAAGCATGAGATTGACATGCAAACAAAAGAGACCCTCCCCCCCTAGCAGATCGGATCAGGATCTCAGGGTGGACCTCAAAAAAATGGGGTGGCGAGGTCAGCGCAACAATTGCAATTGTCCAGCACTTTGCTTGGGAGCAAAATATATATATATATATATAAATCCAGCCAAAAATAGCAATAAAATAACAATGAAAGAAAAGAGGAACAACATTTTGGCTAGGAGAAAGCATAACAAAAGGCAACTAATTTCAGGCAACAAAAACTGCTAAATAAATAATTGAAACTGCCAACTTCCGCTTACGTAGTCAACGTTCCATCAGCCATCCATCAGATCCCAAAAAAAAGTCCCCATTGAGTCACAACCAACCCCATCCCCATCCATCTAACCATCCGTTCACCCGCACTTCTTCTCATTCCCTTGACTGCCGTAAATCAGATGGTTGGCACATGGCCAAAAAAAGAATATATTTTCTCTATTTGTATGGAAAAATAGGAAGGAAAAAAAGAATCAGAAAAGAATTTATGAAAATTGAAAAGTGTTAGCGGGACGGCCGGCAGGGAAATTGGAATATTTTTCGACACATTTTTATCGTTGGAATTGTCAAAGAGTTTAAGCATTTGGCGCTCGGTAGACAAGATTGAACTCACATGCCTACATTATTGACAGCTCATATATGGATGGGAAATATACGAGGAAAATCTGTATGAAAGGTTGCACCTTCGCCTGTGGCCCGAAATTCGAGACGAGCCCAAAAGGATGAGGAAATTGCTTTGTCAATAATATATATATATATATATATATAAGTATTCAACATAATTTGTGACTGTCAGCGGTTTTTAAAAGTCGAAAATGTATTGAAAGCTTCAAAAAGGGCAAGAATAACAAATGACGAAACTATTTAAAACTAAATATGTCAAGGAAAGGATAGGCGATATTATCAAGAGAAAAGAGTATTAGGTAAGACTATGAAATAAACAAAAATCAAGGCTTTCTGCATTTAAATAAAATAAAAACATTATTTATTTTATAAATATTTCCATGTAATGTTTAAATTACAATACAAGCCCCAATTATTTTAGATATATATTTATTTTTCCCAAAAAAATTATAATACTAACCAAAATAATTGAACCCAAAAATCTCACTAAGCTAAACACAATTTTGTCAGTAATAAATTTACCTTCCAATGAATGCATAATAATTTATCTCTCTCGCTGACAAACGCAATTTACTAAATCATTTGCAATAGAAAGCAATTTTATAATTAAATGATGGTAAAAAAAATGTAGGCGACAATAAATTTGTATTAACATCAAATGCAATTTGACAACAAATTTAATTTTGTTCGTTGTAAAATTTTATATATTCCGAAATAATATTGATGGCATCGATGCACACACACATATTTTCGAAGAAATTTAATTTTATGCAAAACTCAATTTCAATTTCTAGTTTTACCACCAATGGACGGCAATTAAGCCAGATAATTAGATCATAATTTGTTTGGTGAGTGCCAAAGGGTTTTTACCGGCAAAACGTTTTTTGACAGCTTTCCAGTAAATAAAAAAAAATATATATATGCCACCCATTCAGTTCTAGGTAAAATTATTATTTGCAATTACTCAGATGCAGGCATAAAATAATATTGAAATAAATCAGAGCTATGATTCGCATTTCGTTTGAAGTTTAAACCCATGGGAAACCCGTTTCATTCTACAATAATTTTAATTCATTGCCAGACGCAGTGGCGCACAATTTTTTCTATATGTATTTATTTTGGCTCTTTATGCAGCTTTTTGTTGAGAGCCAAAGGAAAGATGCTTTTTTGTATGAGTTTGCGAAAAATTAATTAAAATATTGCATATTAAAGCTTCCCCTCAAATGCAGGCGCAGATGGGATTACAGCGATTGCTTAAATAAAGACTTTAGGCTATAATTAAGGCTTAACCATATTTCACAATATTATTTTAGTTACCAATATGGTAAATATATATATTTTTATGCGATTCATCATCATGTTAAATTGCCATTTCATTGAGCAATAAATTGTTTAGTACTTGGGAAATACTCTGCATTTATTTATTTTATATTTATTTATTATAATAAATTTTTGCTAAAAGGTTTAATTCTATCTACAAGGTTATTATATTCCCTATCGAATAATGTTTCATCATTAAATCAAATGTTGTTTGAATTAAGACTAATTACTTTATTATAACAAAAGCATAGATTTTCTACCCTTCCATCCATCCATCCATCCATTCTAATAGAGACGTATAAAAATTCAGCGTTAAATTTGTAAATTGTTTGTATTGGGCCATTAGCCAGCACAAATTTTGTGTTTTGTTGTTGTGTAGCCAAAGCAACAACAACAATTGACTGGCTTATTAGCGTTTGGTTATATTACCCCCCGTTTTGGCCCCTTTACCCCACAAGTCTGCCCCACCAAGGCACCAGCTGCCTTGGGCTGGTGTTAAAACTAAACTGGAAAATTGCCGGCTCGCGTGTCGGTTCGGTATTTTGTCCCAACTCCTCCCTCCCTCTCTCCCTCGCCGCCCATCATTGTAATTTTCCCTCGCCTTGGCTGAGTTTTAGTTTCTGCCTTTCGCGTTTAATCAATAAGTTTTTTATTTGGCAGGGAAGGGAGCGGAGCAAGCGGGGAGGTGGTGTCCCTAGATGGTTTCTTGGCCTGCGGATAAGCTAAAGCGAGCGATAAGCATTTAATAGAGCTCAAGCTCAACGGAGCCTCCCTTTCATTTTGGCCCAAAAAGGGCTTCAGGGGAAATTATGCTAAAGTGGATTTCGAAACATGGGCCAAGGGCCTGACGAATTTCCCTTCCGTTTCGTGGCGAAACAAGTGCAAAAGTTTTTAACCAATTTTTTCCCTCGAAAAGAAAACAAAAAAAAATGTAAGCCAATCTGTCAATTAATTAGCGTTAAAAAGGAAACAGAGAGAGAGAAAGGCGTTGAGGCGGTGAAAAGTGGCCTGGCAATTTGTCACCTCTCTTTTCACATTTTAAGGATCCTTTAAGTCATTTTCTTAACGCAAAAATGCAATTAATATTTATTAAAGGGAAGCAAAAAATACTGAATAAGGATCAAGAGGTTACTTGTATATATCTTATCTTATTTATTCTTCTGAAAATAATTAAAATTTTTTTTAAACAATTAAGAAAAATCCTTCTTAACCCCAAATGCCTTTGTTATTTATTTACTTTGTTGTTTCGTTTACGTTAATTAACAAAAATCCTTCCTATTTTTCAAGACAAAAGCAGACACCGATATTTATTTCTCTATATATATGTATATAATATATATTAAGTGTGTCTGGGTCTCTGTGGGGAAAACTGCAACTGAAACGCATTTATCAGTCTAACGAGCTCTGCCAAAAATCATCGTCAAGGTCATGGCGTCTTAGCCGAAAAGCCATTTTACATTGATCGATTGCCATTTGGGCTTTTGGCAGTATAAGTATCTATCAAGGCAGGGGATTATAAATAAATAGCATACTGATTTATTTATAGAGACTTGAATTTGAATTAAATTGTGCGCGAAATTAATGGGTGGGAGTGAGAGTTGATTGCTGAATAAAAATATTAAAAATTCAAAAACAAGTCAAGCGTTTCGAATGCATATCAAAACAAGCTATTAAAATTCAATATATGATATTTAAATATTTATTAAATTTTTTATGGGTCAATATTTATAAATTTAGCTGGCATTTATTCAAGACAAACAGCTCTTAAAAGCCAAAAACGACTATTCATAAATATTAAATCAGTTTTTTATCTATAATTACTTCTGTTCCATGGTATTCCTATCTTAATGTACAATCCCCAAATTAAACCTTCCCCTGTATTTTCCTCTTTATTATCTTTTTTCCAAATTCTATTCTCCATACACAAACCGACAAATTTCATCTACCATAAATGGAATATGCCAAGTTTTTCCAACTTATTGCAACACAAAAACCAAGAGGGAAAACCTCAATAACAACTAACGAGAATAATAACAAAAGTATTTGTGCAATAAACATAAAAAACCATTTAATCTTCGACTATACACATACACCAACACGAAGAGGAAAAACCAAGCACAGGGTAAATATTTTGGTTAAGTATACGCCGTGTGTGCCGGTCTGCATTCAATTTTTCCCCCCTTCTCTCCGTTCTTCATTTTCCCTTTTTCCCCTCCCTTCCCTAAAAATATTCCTTAATATCTCCAAACTGTCTGAATTTCTGTGTGCGAGCAAGCGCGTCTCTCTGTATGTGTCGATTGCGATTGCACGTTTTGTTTGACATTCAATAGTTTTCATTTCTGTGGCAAAATAAAAATCGAGCGAAAAAAAAAGGAAAATAGAAGCAGCAGCCGGGAAAAGCATCAGTAGCAGCAGGAAAAACAACAAGAGCAGTCGAACAATTTTCATTTATATTTGGGTGCACTGAAAGCTAAAAGTATTTACAAGTTTTTTGGTCTTAAATTTCTCAGAAAATGATTTTCGTTAAAAAAAAAGTATTAAATAAACTTTTGGGCTGGAAAGTCTGACATAATTAATAATAATTTATTTATTTATAGACCCTTGAGGATTTTTAAATATTTTTTTCGATTTGTGGGTGCCAATATATCAATAGATTTATAGCACATTTTAGATATCATATTGATAACAGTATATTCGTACAACCCTAGCTTGGTATAGATTTTTTGGGATTTTTTCTACTTGAAAAACTAAGTTTTTTTAAGCTATAATTCTGCGTATTTCCATCCACTTTTTTCGCACTGTGCAGCACTTCCCGATGCCCCAAATCCTCTTGCTTTCCCTTCACCCTCCTCGACCCTCTCCCTGCCTCTACTCATTTGAAATTATTTTTATGTGTTGCCTTCTGGTTTTGTTGTTTCAATTGTTATTGTTGTTGCTGTTTTTTCGGTCGGTTTTTCGAGTTTAGTGCGGGTATATTTTTATTGCATTTCATTTTTATGTAGTTACAATGACAATTTTTCTTTCTGCTTCGAGGGTTTTCAAAAGACCCAAAAGATAAGGAGGGTGGGGGAGAGAAGGATTTTTCATGCAGCAATTTATGCAACATGGCTTGCGATCATCATTATCATGCACTCTCTTTTTTCTCCCCGCTCGTATATGTCATTTGCATTATTTTTTATTACTTTTCAACTCTATCGAGAACAGAGATTCCACTACGTGTCAAATGATTTTGCATATATAGAGAGAGAGCTGCCCGGGGGCATTAAATATTCATTTTTCGAAATGTTTTTGCAGCACTTGAAATCGGAACAAGTTGGGACTGAATATAAAACTTTTCTGTGGCACTGGAAATGTTTTCGTGCTTAAAAACTTACAACTTCTTGTACGAGACGTTTCTCTTCTAATCTCTGTTTTAAAAAACTGCCAAAACATGTCACATGGTGCAACTCCTGCTGGCCTTCACCCCCCACTTTTGGGGATTCCCCTCCTACTTTGGCTTTTGAGTTGTTTGCTTTGCGAATAATTTACACAGAGCAAACTTTTGACTTAAGACGGGCAAGGAAAATGAATAAGGAAAAAGGAAAAGGAAAAAAAAAGGAAATAAAAATAAGGAGAGAAATATATATATATACAAAATATATAAACGAAATTCGTGTCTTGACCGCAAAGGGGGCCTTGAGTTCCCAGGAGAGGCGTGGCATTGCGTCCCAAAAAAAAAGGTAAGTAAAAGTTTGTTGTATAATCCGCAGAGATTTTGATCTTATTAAGCTTAAAAACTGTCCATCTCTGTCTTTACCTTTCTCTATCAGCCTACCTATCTCTTTCTCGCCATCTCTGGCTCTTCCTTTCTGTCTGTTTTGTTTATCTTTTGAGGAAATCTTGGAGCATCTGTTCCTGGGGTCTTGACTTTTACTTGCTGGCCTGGGCAGAGGCCGCCTTTGCCTCTCCTATCTTTGATGCAGGTAACCAAAATATTAAGCATAAAATTGCCAAAGCATTAAAAAGTTGTTGATGCTCTTCCTCTCTCTCTCTCTTCCTTATTTTAGCCTGGCTAGGCCTTTCTTTCATCTTAATTCAATTTACTTGGGGATCTGGCCAGTGGAGCACCTGTTTTTCTTGCTGTTTGCGGGTTGCTTCGTGTTTTGCAAGATTTATGACCCAAAATCTCCAGGTCCAAAGTTTTCTCCGAAGGCGTGAATATTTTTGCTGCCAGCCTTCCTTTTTTTTGTACTAATTAAAGTTACCCTTGGGTTCCTGCCTTCACTCATGAGGTTACTTTGGTCTCTCGCTCGGCGCAATGAGTTTTATGAGTTCTTCAGACTTACCTGTAATGAAAAAGTTGCAAAAAAAAGAGAAGAGGGAATAAGTAATTAGCACAAATTAGCCGAAAAAAAAATGTTTAAAATCTTAGCCTATGGTTATGTGAAGTACAATTCGTAAAGAGGTTTCCCTCATTTAAGATTATGTAAGATTTTAAGAGCTCTTATTACGGTTGGGTTCTTGTAATATTTAATGGGTTAAGAGCTTGAATTTACTTAAGAAAATGAAGGGTTTGTTTAAGATATCTTAAGAAACGTATTTTTATTTTGGAAAACAATATATTATTATAGGTTAAGAATATGAAATTGTCATTCTAAATATTTTTCAGAGCTTATAATAATATTTAAAGTCATAACTAAATAGTACTATGCCAAAAAGTTCATTTAATTTTTAAATATGCCTAAAAATCTCCAGAAAACCCCCTTTATTTTGAATTCCTTTAACAGTTTCTGTGCTTTTCTCGCCCAACCTCACCTTTTCCTAATTTTCATTCACTTTGCATGCAGCTTTTTGTCTTTTTTGTTACCTGTTCATGGCATAGAAGCTGCCACAGCAGCCCATCAATATAATCAACGCCCAGAACACCACCAAGACATGCCCTAGATGGGCATCAATCTCGCTTTGTCAGCGCCCAGTCAAGTTGCCTCCTTATTGTTGTCGCTGCACAAAGCCAACAGAAAGAAGGAACAAAAAAAACACACACACACAGAAGAAGAAAGAAAAATCCTACAAGAAAAAAAGCTGTCGCCTTGATGACGTAGCCGACTGGGATTGCACTCCAGTACCACCACACCCACACCCACACCCCCAACCCGAACCGAAACCAGTTTGCCTTCATTCCTGGACGAAAAACAGGATTTTATCCCGGCCTGGGCCCGTCGCCGACTTTGCTTTGTTTTGCTTTCCAGCCTTAAGGCTAAATTCATTGTCAAAGTCGCAGCAGCAGCAGCAGCAGTGGCAGCGGGGTAAACGCGCCTACAACAAACTTTTGTCATCAGACAAAAGAGTTGCAAACTTTTGGCATTGCTGCGAATTTTGAATACCCATTATTTGTGAAAGAAGAAAGGGGTATATAGAATAAGAGAAAGGGTAGTCTATTATTATGTCTAAATATTTTATAAATACTATTTAAAGCAGAGCCTGAAAGAAGAGCTTCCTCCCCTGCGATCTCTCTTCCTGCAATGCACAAGCAAAGCTGCAACAAGAGTTTATACGAACGAGAGATTTCTTATAAAGAGCGCCCAGCGAGCACTTTAAATCTTTTTCCCTTCCATTAAAGCTAAAAAAAATAAATAAGAAATTCCAGAAAAATTTTAGTTAAGGTATTTCCAAGTCTAGACATTCATCTTAGGTATTTTCTTGTTTTATTTTCCCGCCACGCCCTCCTAAAAAGACACGCCCTGGAGACACCAGTCAGGAGATTGCATTTGTCTTCCAGTTTTTAGTTTTTTTTTTTCTCCCCCGCTTTTCCCTAGGGTCCCTTGGCTGAAGTGACTGAATGACTCTTTGGTGGGTTGCCTCAGTTCGCCTTTTTGCCAACTTGATGGATGATTTCGAATTAGCGATGCGGCGAGCATAAAAACAGCGCTGGAGATTCATCGATTTCAGAGCTCTTGTTGTTTTTTTCTTCTGCTAGTTTCGGGAAGAGCCACAAAAAAAAAGAAAATAATAATAATGCCAGCACATAAGTTCTCTGACAGCGGAGAGTGGTGGATCCATTCCAACCCAGCCAACCATCTTGCTAATGATGTGAGCTTGTCAGTTCATTGAAGCCTGGACATGAGTGGGTTACATGATAAAGGGAATCCCTTCAACAGATTAAATGAGGTACGAAAAGGAATTTGTCGGGGGCTTTGTGGGATTATAAAACAGACACATACCAAGGGAAACTAGGGGAAAACTGTTGTTCTAAATTAAGAACGTCTTTTTTTAAACAAACGAAATCCCTGTCTGGATTTATTAAGGTCGTTGTTTGTTTTTTTAATATATGTTCTAGCATTCATTCTAATCTCCCTCACTTCTTAATGCTGCTAGATATTTTCCAAAAATGTATTTAAACATCTAAAGTTATTTTTGAATATTTAGGGAAATAAATATGCCTGCTCTTTCATAATATTTTGACATAGAATTCCATTTTTAACTTTGGTCTCTTTGTGTCTATCTGTCATTACAAATTTGCTTCAATTTCACATAAAATATGTAGGTACATACATATGTCCGTCCACCTTGGCTGTAATATTTTTAAATAATTTTCTTTTTGGGGTTTTAATATGGCCCATCAGGTGCCAAAAGCGAGGCGCAACAAATTTGCAATTAGCCATGTGCACAATTTGTTGATGGCTGTGTGTAAAATCTGTTTTTGTCAATTGGGTTGGCGACAAACCAAAATAAAAGCAAGAAAAAACATTATGAGGCCTTTCAAAAAAGGAGTTCAGCGTGAAAGGCACTAAGAGAAAATCTTGGGAAATATAGTTTTTAAATAACATTTTCCTTAAGGAATATTAAATTTCCTAATTTCCTCTGCAAACATTTTTAATAATTCTTTATTTAATCATACCTTACTGAAATTACTCAACTTAATGCGTCATTTCGATTATCTGTTATTCAAATTCCTAAAATATTCCCATTTACACACACATTATGCTTATCTACACCCAATCCATATTCATTTCCCCTGCTCCTTATGGGGGGGCTTCGAATATCTAGAAAATACCCAGGCGGCATTGGTATCTGCTTACCACTTAGGGCCCGCCGACCAGGTAGCCATAGATATTCCCATTGTTGCCACACGGCCATCAATCCCACTCTCCCCTATCTCTCTCTCTCTCTTGTATCCAATACATATGGTGTATCTCTTCGGCTGGCTCTTTGTATTTCATAACTGCGCATCAAGTGTTGCTTCCTGTTTCCTGCCGCCTCGCTGCCCGCCGAGCAACAATGCGTAAATTTTTATTAGCCCAAGTAGCACGGCCCCCCTCTTTCCCCGTAACACACTCTGAGTCCCAATCCGTGGCCATCGTAAAACGCTGTCTGCTGTGTGTCCGCCTCAAATGATGGCATCATTAGACAATTTAGGCTCTCCGCGTGCCAAGTGCCGAATATGACTGTGCTTTGTGCACTGAGAAATATGTAAAAAATCAATCCAGATTTGTGATTTGATTTCAGATTTACAGCTTGGTTGGCTTTTTTAGCTGTAAGATAAGTTTTCATTGAGATTAAGCTATGAAGGAGCCTCAGAAGTTCAAGAATTAAATCTACAAATTTCAGGTTACACATTTTCAACTCTAAAACTTTATAGATTCATAGGTGAATTTCTCAACTAATAATTTTCAAAAATAATCATCATAATTTTTGATTTAAATATTTTGAAATATTTTTAAAATAGAATTTATTATTCAATAATCCTTCTAATTTCCAAATTTCTTACAGTTTTTCTCCCCGTGCATATCTTTGAGTGCGCGTATCTCTGAGTGCCCCGTGTGAGTGCTCGTTTGGTGTTGGCTTTTGCGTTGATTGAATAAATTATTGCCACTCGCGCGTGCATTCGAAAAAAAAGAACAAAATAATAATACACAAAAAAAGGGAATAAATAAATAAAAAAAATCGTTGTCACTTTGGCTTTTATGTCCCGTCTTTCTCTATCTCTTTTTGTCCGTCCCTCTCTTTCTGTGGCAGCCTCTCTATTTGGAGGTGTGCTTTGCCACCGGAAATAGCGAATTATGCGCGCATCGTCGCCATATTTGTGATGCAATATAGTGTTTGCAGCTTTCAGAGGGGAAAATATAGGTGAAGGGGGGTGCAACCACAGGTTTTGCAACAAAATTAAATAATAAATATATCAATTTCAATACAATTTAGATACTAAATATTAAGTTTTTGGAAGCTGAAATAATACAAAATAAATATTTAGAAATCAGAAAACAATTTAAAATATTTTAAGAATATTATTTTCAAATTATATATTAATTTCTAAGGAAATAAATTTTAATTCAATTTAATGCCAAATATTAGCTTTTTAAAAGTGAAGGAATATAAATAAATATTTAAAAATATAAAAAATAACTGAAAACATTTTGATCAAATTTTTTCAAGTTATTAAATTATTTTTAAGGAAACTTTAATTTCAATTCAATTTATAGACAAAAATTTGCTTTTTGAAACCTGAAAAAATATAAATTAATATTTACAAATTTAATAAAATTCTTTTCAATATATTAATTAATTTCTAAGGAAAAATACCTTTTATTTAATCCTAAAACAAAAATCCCAGCATTGCTCCAACTACCAAAACTAAATGTAATGCCAATAAATAACTACGTTAAAACCCATGTTCTCATTTTACAATCTCATGCGAAATCTACACATTTATTTCCCCCTTTCAACCGCACTGCGAAATCTATATATTTACAACTCCCGTTTGGGGGGGATAAACATGGCTTATTCGCCCTAGGATTGGTAGTAGTTTTAGTAGTTCGCCTCGTCGTCGTCACAATCCTTTCCATAAATTAAAATTGGTCATGTAACTGGCGGCGGAGACCAGTCCGAGAGACGGAGGAGACAGGCCCAGTTAGCAACTGCGCCAACCACTTTCACTGTCACTAAAATCGAGTTTAATGCACTCGCAGCAGCCGGCAAAAGCCGCAATTCGCTTTTCTGCCTACTGGCAGAGTTGGCGCAGTTTTCCACTGGTTATTCCGGTTCTTCTAATGGCCGAAGAGGGGTTTCTTTTTATTTCGCGAGAGAGGGAGAGACAGGCATTGGCAGTGTCATAATCAGACCAGACAGACCGCCAGAGCGGTAGAGCTCGAGACAGCGAGACATCGAGAGGGCTTTGAGCTCGACTTCAACAGCCTCGACTCAAGGACAAATGGCCTCAAGCGTGCAAAAAGTATATATAAATGTATCTGAAAGAAGAATATGTTCTTGAGCGCGTTCTCTTTTAAATTAACATCAGAAAAAATACAAGTTGAAAACTTTGATTAATTATTTTTTGTGTGCGCATTGAGAGTTTCCGTTTTCATGCTGCTGATTGAATTGTTAAAAAATTGCCTGGGTTGGGCTTGAAAAATAAAAGTAGATAAATCAAAAAGCCCTCTCCAAAAATATAAAAAACGCTTGTAACGCAATCTGTTTAAGAACAAATCTTTTTAGGCTCTAATTGCTATTTTTCGTGGTTTCGCTTCGCCCTAATGATGGCTTCTCGATGACAGCAGGAAACCCTGAGAGGGAATTTTGTTGTACTTTTAATTAACCTAATGAACTGACAACGAAAATTCGACTTGGCCGGGTACGGGTAACCATGGCAAATGGCTTAAATGGCTAAGCCAAGAAGAGATATAAATAGATGGCAAAAATATGATGGTCCAGTGGCTTTGGCTTTCTGAAATGATTATTGATTTATTATGATGTTCATGAGGCCTGGCTGTGAAGTTAATTAATTTTCGCAGAAGCAAGATCAAAGCCCTACCATTATATATATATAGTATATCTCGCATTAATGTTGTTCAAAGTTTGCAGTCAATGAATCTGACACCTTCAGCATCAACAGCTTGGCAGGCATCTTCTACTATATATATGTATATAAACTAGGGGATTTGCATTTGGCATGACATGGCAAGTTCCAAGTGTACAAACAGCAAAAGTTTATTTGCCAGCCAAGTTCTTGGTTGTCTTTAGTCAGAAAATTTATTACGACACTTCCATAAGGAACCCAGCAAATTATACAGACTGACATCTACACGCTAATATATATTTGTGTGTGTGTTTATATATAAATTATTCCCCAAAATGTTGCAGCAGTGCCTAATTTCCACCGCCAGATGGTGCTGCTGCCGTTTGCCGCATGCAAGTTGCATCTTATGGATTACTCCCCTGCATTTTGTATCTATGCATCTCTGGGTTTACTCCCAGTGCAATGCGTCTGTTTTGGATGAGAACAGGATAAGCATCCTCATAGATTAGATTAGCTGTCAGCAGAAACAGATGCCAGCTTGCATTACAGTGCATTTCAAAATTATGTGGCTGCCGCCAAGACGTCGACGTGGCAAACTTCATTAGGATGTGGATGCTTTCGCCATGGAATGTGTTTTGAGTTTGTTGTCTTGTTCAAGAGCTTAACTTAAATTACAATTTAATTATAGCAGAATAAATTAATTCAAAGCCTTAACAAGTTATAATTATTATTAATATTTATTTAATAACAAAGTTAAATCAAATTTCGGGCCCTCTTAAATGGTGAAAAATATCCAAGAGTTCTTCTGTATCCTCATTAGCGCCATAAATAATTTGATTCAACTTCAACTAAATTACAACAAATAAAAACCGCTCTATATCGATAAATGGCCATCTTTTCCACATAAAAACAGAAAAGTAATCAATGGCCCAGTGAGTCAGCAGCTGTCCCCCTTTTTTTCTGAGCACCCCCAAGCTGTCAACGAACTTTTTTTTTAGATTTTAAATTAATTTACTTTCCGATGGGAACCGCAAAAACAAGGAAAATTGACACATACCATTTTTTTTCTTTGCCTTCATTATCAGTGTTGCCTCTGTGTGACATTTAATAAATTTTCATGCAAAAGTTGTCACAACCCGAAACCTCCCTCAAAAAAATCTGGTCCACACTTTTTTGTGGGTGTAGTGTGCGGCTGTCCAAGCAAAAGTCTTTAATTAATATTTTATTCATGGAAGGAAAACTCATTTTTCCTGGCCATACACTGCAACAACGTAATTAACAACAATTTTTGGGGTATTTTAAAAAAAAAGTGAGAAAAGAGACTGGAGAAAGAGAGGAGGCCAAGGGAGGGGCGCACACATGAGGATGAGCTGGCACATATGACGCATTAAAAGGGGGCATAAAAGTGACGCCCTAAAGCAATCAACGCTGAGCTGATGCTGGGGGATAATGTAAATTTATTCCGGAAACTCGCTCTCTTTCCCTCTGACAGGCCTGAAAATTGAATTCTTATTTTAAGAGTCCACAGAGATGGCGATGGAATTTAAGATTAAGATTCAGCCAGCAGCAATTGAAAAGTAAGTACGAACTTTATTAAGAAGATTCCAGACCGCAATTGAAGTCTTTAGATTGCACAAACCCTTAAAATACAAAAAATTAAGCTGTCAGATTGCATGAAGCCATAAGATACTTTTAATCATTTTTCGCCCTGTCATGCCGCCGCACCTCAAACACATTCCACTCACAATTCGAAACTCTGATTGGCAGGCAGCTAATAGATATAAAACTTTGGCCCCGATTTGACAGTTACACGCATCTAGATAGCAAACAAAACAGCTGAGCAACAAAAAAGACTCATTTCGGCAGCAAACTTTTTTGATTGAAGCCACAAACAAAAATGGCAAACGCACACTCAAAGTCAAAGTTCGAACTTTTCCGGAGGGGGTGTGTGTAGAGTGTGTAGTGTGTGTGTGACAGCTGCCGCCATTTAATTTTGAGATAAAAAGGGGTTTTCCAACGAAACAACCAACCAACCAACGAACCGAAATTGGTTTAGGCAGCAGCTTTCTGGCGGCTTATCTTATCACCAGCCTAATTGTCATTGGCCCGCAAGACTGCCACAACATCAGGCCTGACAGTTAGCGTTAATGTTGCCCAATATATATATGCATCTGATGCTGGGATTTATCTAAACCCACACCGTGGTGAGGACATGTGACGAGCATTTAATGAACCATTCAAATCCCCCCACCTGATGCCAAACATTTTTCGGTTATCCAGAATGCGGGCTTTGCCAGCAGCTGTTGTAGTTGCTGGGAAAAACTACGTTAATTAATGTGGCCCCAGGAAAAACGTCACCGAAAAGATAGGAAATTTAATGTGTAACAGTTGGCTGAAAGTTTAGGCAATTTTGTTTTATTATTTTGTTGAGGGGAGGGGTTGGTCTATAATTAAACAAAAAACTAACAATTAATACCTTTTGATATATATTTGTTCTAAAAAATATAATTACACATAAGTTATAACCTCTTTTTTGTATAGTTTCAGGTTTAAATTTAAGCTCCTTGCTATATTTTTTAATATTTCAGCCCACAAATCAAGCTACCATACAAAAAAAGAATTACCATAAAACACCCGCCATAAGTTTGCTCCACTTTATAAATCAATTGAACTTGTCATCAGCATTATTCGCCTTTTGTTAGGTGAATTATAAGCATTTAATTTGATATATATGTCATTGATTTATTCCACCACTACCACCCACGGCGATAAACCTGCTCAAACTTAATTTATAACCAACATCTTTTGCATATATTTAAGTTCAAGTCTTTGACTTGCTTTTTTGCCTCAATTTATTACCAATTTCATTTGATTTGCTGGCTCAAATTTCCAAAAATGTATTTAAATTAAAATAAACTCAGTCATATTTGGGGACTTTATTGATTCGATTACTCCGACTTTTAAGCTGTGCCAAACCGCAAAGAAGTAAAATTATTAATTTTTCTAGGAGGGGTGGCCTAGGCAAATAGAGTTTCCCGCCAACATTTTATGACCATGGCCGGGAGGCAGGTTTTTCCATAAAATGGGCGTTTGCTTGAAAATGTATGCAAATTGCAAGAAATTATGTAATACGGAGATGGCATAATTAAATTCTTCTTTCATTTTTTTGTTGTTGTTGTAACGAGGAGAGTATCACAAATTATGCAAATTTCTTGTAGAAAATTTTGGAGCAGGTTGGTCCTGGTCTTTGTAAATTTTAGGCGTAAATAATAAATTAGAGCGATATGCTAGGGGAATAATATTAAAGCTTAAGCACGGTTGACTCTAGGGTGGAGGGGAGTGAGTAATTTTGTGTCATTTTTGTTAGAAAATATTACTTCTTTTTAACATATTCCGTAGAATTTATTTGAATAATTATAAAGCTTAAGAATTACCTATTTTGTAGAAGTAAATAAGTTCATATTTTTATGCAGGAACCTTACCAACATTATCTATTTTTATAGACCCTCCCTTTTTTATATTTCCTCAACAAGTACCTCGTTTAAGATTATCTCTTTTTAATCATATTCCCTCGCTCTTTGCCAATCTTTTTATATTTATATATTCCTGAAGGCTTTAATGCCATCATCTCCTTCACTTATCCGGCAGTATCTTTCGTTCATTCTTTGCGTTTGCTGATAGGCTGGGACTGGGACTCCGTTGCATAGTTTAAATATTGATTTTTAATTATTTTAAGCAGAGCACCAATACCACAAAGTATATGCATTGCTCCTCCATCAGAGGTGGCACACGTTAACGAGTATATATACCCACCTATATATATATATATATATATGTATATTTATATAGATTTATACAGCATCACCCATGGAGCTCCTGAGGGGCCACACACTGAGCAAAGGACTCGACTCGACTCGACTCCATCTCTCCTCACACCTTTCCCGTTGGCCTTCCCCCGAGGGTTGCTGTAGGAATCGCCTGGCGAATGTGGGTGGTGGTCGTTTACCAAGGGGGTTGGGCTCTGCTGGGTGTGAGCTGGGCGTGTGTGTGTGCTGCGTGGGTTTTGTTTTTAGCTAGGCTGCTGCTGCTACTGCTGCCGCTCTCTTGAGCCTCTTAAATGTCACAATGGTGATGCCAAGTCGCTTTGGGGTTGGCACTCTCAGGTCGCCCCCATGTGAACCCAGCCTCCCCCTTTTATTTTGACCCACCCCTGGGTTCATTCATTCATTTTTTTCAAGAAGCAGCATCAGCTCTCGGCCAGAGGTACAAAATATAATATGTATGAGTTTCTTGGCTGCTGTTGTTCTTTCTTGGCCATTATTTTGCACTTGCCGGGTATGTGAACGCAAAGGACGATGGCGACCCTGACCCCAGGTCCACTGTTAACCCATGGTTTGGTCCCATGTTCTCGTTACGATTCGCTACGTTTTATTTCCTTCACTTAAAGAAATATTGCATTCTTAATTATCTCAAAAGGTGTTACAATTTGGAAACTGTTACAAGAAAATGTTTTTGATTGGATTTAAAAAACACAGACAAAGAAAATAATTATATTTTGATGAAGAGTTCATCTTCTTTGCTTTCCTTTTGTCTAAAACTTTGTTAAATAATTTGTTAGTCTTGCAAAAAATGTGTAGAAAATATTAAATATTTTTTTAACCAATTTAAGGAATACTGTCTGTATAAATATTTGTTTTTTGGATGGAGAACGTTTTTCTCTTTGCTTGACATATTTTAAAAGTTGCCACCAATTTTTAAAAAATATTTTGTACCTTGAAAAGGTAGAAAAAATATTATAATTATTTAAGAAAAACCTCTCTCTTTTTTCTTTTAGGTATTTTTGAAATATTAGTTACATAATAAAAATGACTCATAATTAGTTTAAAGTCACAAAAAAATGTAGAAAACTTCTCAAATTATTTTAACACTGAAGAAAACATAGAACACAACCCTTGAAAATATTTATTTTCAGCAAAAGAAGGCCTCTTTCTTGATATAAATAATTTTTTTTAATTAAAAAGACCCCATTTTATTGCAGTGTTTATGGCAGTCTCATATGTTTGAAGGCGAAACGGACTCGCAATTTGATTTGTTTCAAGCGGCGTGTGCTAAGGGCAACACACAACAGGATGAGGAGAGGGGAAAAAGGACGGATTGTTTCGCCGGGGTCTGCAGGCTACACAATTACAAAAAATGTTTTTTTTTTTTCGATTTTTGGGGGGCCATTTCAGCCATGTCAGCGATGGCAGCGTTGCCAAACTTCAGCCATAGAGTGAAGAATTCAGAAAACTGAACCGATTTTAGTGCCGTTGCCGGTTGCCATTGCCGTTTCCAGCGAGACGCCATCAATCGATGCCCGGAATGAGATGAGATGAGATGAGAGAGCAGCCAGCGAGTGGCCCACAAAAACTGGTAACAGATGCTGCACACGTGTCCCGGGTGCGGTTCGCTGTGTAATTGGATGATGTTCAAAGGACAGAGGTACTCGGAACGGGGAACGGGAAGGGGAGGAGAGCTAAAAACAAATAAATAGTCAAGCGGCGGCGTTGGCCATTTCAACGTCGCTGTGAGTGAAATACAAATAACATTTAATAAGAAAAGGAAATTGTCTATTTTGGCAGGCCGACTCGAGGATGGACTTCATCTATCCACAATCAAAGGGAATTAGCAGAGAAGGACGACGACCAGGGAAAATACAGGATGCGACCAGAGGATTGGATTTTATCTCCATTTGGAAGTGTTCGAAATGAGATTTAGTCGAGTGTGTGTGTGAGTCCTGTGTGTTACGGAAATAGATAGAGACGTTTATCCGTGAAATGAAAATAAAACACGGATAGGTGTTGAATTTCCTGTGCAGAGCCTGGAAAATGAATGAAAACATATATCTCTTGTTGATGTTGATGGCCCTTGCAACCGTCCATTAACCCCTATTTATCCTCTGAACCTAACACGTTTCCATTTTCATTATAATTCTGTTGTTAATTGATATTAAATGAGAATATATTGCTTTAATATTTTGGTATTATTTGCAATTCCCTTAAAATTGTTTGCAAATATTTTTAAAATATTATAATATTTTTATTTGGTAAATTTCTTGTTAAATTTTATAGTTTTTGCCTGGCCAGAGCGTACATTGCTCTTTGAACTCAAACTGCAGCTGTTCCTTGAACCCTTAGGCACCCCTATGCTTCATTCATTATAATAAACATGTTAATTGCTATTTAATATGCCTGCAAATGAAAATTCATTATACATATAATTTTTTTCTAAATTGAAATTGATGTCAGAATCGTGCTGAAGTTGAAGGCCTCCCTCATCAGCAACATGTGCATTAAATGCTGGCAAAAAAAAAACAACTTCAACTTTAATAAACATACAAACAAATTGAAAAAAAACTTGGTAAATAAAATTTACAAAAATGGCAGATGCTCATTAAAAATCTAGCATTAAACATGACTAAGTAGTGGCGGCTAAAAGTTAAATAACAAAATGCATAAATTTTTAATGCAAACGGAACCTAAATGATGCGGTAATTTTAGGAGACATTTTAGGAACCTAATTTATATTAATGATGTTTTATGGCTTTTGGATAAACAAGAAAAATAATTATCTCTGCCATAAACCTTTATTTAAAACCAGCCTTTAACTGTGTCATTAAATTGCACTTCACTGAACAATTTGTGTATTTATTTTGCTTATAAAAAACCACTTCATGAATATATACACAGTCTATAAACAATTTTATTGAATAAGCCTATAGCTTTCAGGTTCTAGGTCATTGCAATCACAGCTTCGATTTTGCAATGGCGAATAATTAAAAGGCCATAAAGGGAGGAGTGGGAGGAGGAGAAGGAGGAGGCACAGGCAAGGTCACCAACTGGGGGACAACAGCTGTAAAGGTCAGAAGTTGGCCAGGTTACTACTACTGCTAGCCACCGATGATGTCAGCCAACTCGTTTATGGTCAAGACAATCGAAACAATGGCGCCTGCTGCTGCCTGACCCATCTGCACCTCCACTGCCTCCTACCTTACGTTCAGAAATTATAAACCCAGAGAGCGCATCTTCCATTTATCTTTTTGCATTGCAACCCGACTTGTTCACCTTGTCAATTTCCACAGAGATAAAAATTAAGAATTAAAAGCTTGAATAAATTTTACATTAAACCTTTTATGATGAATATTTTTCAGAAATTGTCATGCCAAAAATAAATTCTTGCCTGAATTTTTAACATAATAATTTATCCTGAATTAATCTTTAATTTTCTATAGAAAACTATATTTTCTCAGTGTTTTATTTAGCCTGCTCTGTCGTTTTATGCTAATTGGCAACAGTTAAGGTAAAGTGAGCACAGTTTTTCACTAACGACGGGGTGAAAATGAGTAGCAAATTTGCACTTTTCAGCTAGCCAATAAATTAAATTCATCGAAAAGGCGAAAGCCTCGAGACGCCATTAATGTAAACTGAAAATATATATATTTTACACAAACAGAAGGAGAACACAAAACTAAAGCAATCAACCAAAAACGAAAAATATAAAAAGTGATATTCTCAAATCGTTGAAACGAATTTTAAAGGCACACTTCTGACGCTTATTGGCCAAAGCGAGAATTTATGGCGAAAAATCGTGTAAATATGCATGAGATACATTGTTGTTGTTGTTAGCCAGCTTTACTGACTTGGCTTGGGTTTTGGTAAGAAAATGTGTAAAGCAGCGGCGAGCTTCATCAATGGCTGATTAATTGTATTTGCATAAATTATGCATAGTTTTTTTATTCAATTACGAAAGCTATTTACAACGCTATTTATTTGAATTAATGCATAATTCTATAAATAGTTATAGACTGCAAGTCTATGGGTTGTTTCCGGCTTTGCAGTGATTCAGGCGGAGGCTAAGCTATTTTAATAGGTGTCATGGATAGGAATTTGTAAGAGGCGATGAATCAGAAGAATTTAATTGATTATTGTTAATGGTTTTTTTCAAGGGTTTACAGAGGATTAAGCATACATCATCAATTTGATTACAATTAAATAGCATTTTTTGTATTAAAAACTCTATGTTTGTAGCCAAACCAATCCCATTTTTTAAATCTATTAAGTTTAAAGTCAATTCATATACAACTTGGACAGGCTCTGTGGTAAAAACAAATATTTATTCGACCCAAAAAGTTGCTTACCCACTTTTTTATTTGGTGACCCACCCTAAAAAAATAAGCTAAAACCTGGCTCAATGCTAAATCAAGTGAGCTGTTACTATATAAACACAGTGTGTCACATAAAATAATGATTAACAAATTTTAGATTTATCAATTAAATATTAGAGAATTGTTAGGAATATTTTAAAGATTTATTTCAATAAAAGAATATTTACGTACATATATAAAAAACTACAAAGGATGCAGATTGCAGAGCTTGCATTGTTCTCAGGAATTTTCAATTGAACTTTTTCAACGAAGAAATAATTAAAATGTTAAAAATCCTAAAATTATTAAAATATCCCAAAAATGTTCTAGAAAAATCTACAAATTTCAATTAAATTCCTAACAATTTTAAAATAAATTCCTGAAAATTTTCAAATAAATTCCAACAAATTTTCAAATAAAATCTTAAAAATTTTCAAAGAAAATCTTTTCAAAATTTAAATTTTTCATTAAAATTAAATCTTTTTAAAGACTACAAAAATTAGTAAAGAATATTTCCAATCCCACTGTACTAGCTTTGACTTTGGCCAACCAAATTTTTACCCGATTACTCAATATAAAAATATTCCTTCTGAATAAAAATATAAAAAATAAAGTCCGAAAAATATACAAAATAATGTATGCACAACAACGACATGCCTACAATAAAATCTCGTTTATGACATGCAAATAAAATGTAAATTTAGTAGTCCACCGCGAAATAGAAACAACAACAAACAAAAATCGCTGAAAAAAAAGAACATTTTATAACAACAAAATAAATAATAGCCAGAAACTGAGAGCTATGCCGAAGAGCGCAAACACAAGACGATAAATACAAATAAAAACAAAAGCCGGCAGCGATAAATAAAAACAGAAAAAAAGCAAAACAAAGCCCGAGATCGACTCGAGGCGACAATAAAAATTTGTCGACTGTGTCAGTGTGCGATCAAAAGCGTTCGAATAGCACGTGGGGGCGTAACAAATAGCCGCATAAAGGCCCAGATGGGTGAGCAGAAACAACAAGTGTAACGAAAAGAGATCGCAATAAAAAAGCAGCAGAACAAATGCAGCAGCGAGTGGTGCCTCACTTGCCGCTAATGAATGAAATCGAATGGGGAAGCAGGGAGAGTTGTTGAATGGAGCCAAGCCGAAGCCGAGAAATGGAGTGAAAACAATGGAACAACCTGCTAAGTTTGCTAAACAGCGAATAAATTATGGGCCATAATACGATGATTGCAGCTACTAAACAGTGGTTTATTATAGAATTTTGATGATTGTTTTATAATTGTATAGTCAATATTTAAACTAGGAATTAGTAAAGTGAAAATAAATCGAATATGAAATATCCACAAATATATTTAACTCAATTATAATATTAAATATATTGTAAGTATTGATTTAATGAATTTTTATATACGGAAAAATATTAAATTTATCCTTAAAATAAAGATATTATAAATGAAATTAGCAGAACAATTTTATTTAATTTATTTTCATAGTTTTTCTTCAATCAACAAAAATAATATTCCAAACATTTATATGAAAATATCTTTACCTTTATATGTTATATAGCAATTTTTAAATAAAGAAAGACATTGATTTTAGCCTTTAAATATTGAAATTTAAATATTTAAAATATTTATTTTTCAATTAGGTTAAAATTTCTCGCAAGATATATTGCAACATTAAACTATAATATGATATATCGAAGTAATATTAAAATATTGATATTTTTTGAGGTCTGAAATTCTCTTCATTTTAAATTAAAGAAAATCGCAGAAATAAATAATATAATAATTTTAAATACATAAAATATATCTCCTAATTCCCCTAAAAATTTCAATATTTGTTTATTCCCTCATTAAGTTACTACATTTTTATTTGCGAAATCATTAAACTGCCATTAAATTTTCTAGACCTGAACTTGAGCTGCTTTTGCTGCCCACTCAGACGAAGCGAAATACTATTATGAAATCGCTCCCAAAGCTAGACCTGGCTGTGTGCTACAGATACCGTTACTTTCGAGACTGCACTATACAAAACCTGTTACAGTTTTGACCAAGTTTTGTCCACAGCTGAGTCATATGAAAAAAAACAACACAAACAAAAACAAAATAAAACGGAGGCGGACGGGCGTGCGACGATCTTGCTAATTGCCCGGAGCAGAAAAGTGCGGCAAGATACCTGGGATATACCTCTCGTGTGACTGACACATGCGATTAGCTTTTTAGCCCCTCATTTTTCCCCCCTGCAAGCCATCATCGGTGAACCGAATAATTTGCATGAAACTTGGCTTAAACGTTTCACTCGGCAGCAGCAGCCGCAGGGAGAGAGAAAAATAAAAAATACAGTCAAATCGGGGTTAAGTGAACTTTCAGACATTTTCCATTAATTTTAATATATTATTTTAGGAAAAAATGCATCAAGTCAAAGCCACAGAAAGTCCTAAGGATGTATGGAAAAGGGTTAAAGGAGTGCCTTAATGTGCTTCCTAAAGGTCTTTCTAAAACTATTTTTAATGCTTTAGGAACCTAAATATTCCAAGCAATTATTTTCAATTAAACAGCTAAAAGATATATAAGATATATAAGATATATAAATATTTCTAACCCCCTATATTTTTTTAAGAATAATATTATGGAGGCTCCACTGTAATAAACAACAAAAAAACGCTCTAATAATGTTTCGGTCATTCACATTTGCCGTAACTCTGTTGGCGTTCGTGTTTGTTTATCTTTTGGCTCTTTCATCTCGAGCTGTGAACTTGTCAGTTACAGCAAATTTGCATTTGTTCATTGGTTGTGTTAATTTTTAACAATATATTCCATTTACCCGTTTGCTAATTTTAATTTTAAGTGTTTTGTGTGCAAAAAAAATAAACTGGTACATGCATTATTAAGATCATTTTAACAATGATTATCGCGCGGGATTTAATTGATTTTCAAACTTCAGCTTAAAATTCACGAATTAATTGGAATTCCAATCGTATTAGGTAAAAATGGAATATCTAAATCAGTTTTTTCTTAACTTAAACACATTAATTTCGATTTTATTGAGCTTAATTGTGGATAATTTATTAATAAAAAGTATTTTTAAATTAGCAAAGACTTTCAAAGTAAAAGGCAACATTTAAGATAATTATTTGCCTAAAAAAAAACTATACAAACACCTTCAACTAATTTAAGTTTTGCAAGTTTTTTATTAAGATAAATTGCAAATAAATTTACAATTATCATGCAGCTGAAATCTGCTTTGAAAGTAACTGGAAACCTACATTATTTTTATATAATCCAAAGAGAGAGAGAGTGCCAATTTGGATTGGTCTAGCAATTTGAATAGGGGCTTTTCTAAAGCCAAAGTGCTTAAGGGGGAAAAAGAGCGAGAATAGCAGGCAATTTTTTAAATCAACTTTAATTGAAATAAATTGTCATATCATTTGCCCTGGAAATGGGAATGGAAATGGAAATGGACTCAATTAGATGCGGGCCTTATGTGCGCTCTACTACTCTACTCTCCAGCACTTTATTTCACTCAGCCTCCTCCCCAAAAAAAAAAAGTAATTCTCAAATTTTCTCCCCTGAAAAATTATAAAACCCACCATCAATCAAGCGGCGGGGGGAGGCAGGGAGTTGAAATATGAAATTGAAATATGACAAGAACCCATCGGAATCGGCCGAATAGGGGATTGATGACCACTCTGGGTAATGGGAAAATGAAAAATCTACTTAAGAAATTGTCGGACACATGCCTACCTCATACATATAGACACTCAATACATAAATGCAAGGCCATAAACAAGACCTAATTGAGTGAAAGTAATTTTTGTACATAAAAAAATCATTCGAGATTCGACAAACAACACAACCTTCAAAGCTCTGACTTGCTGTGTGTGTGCCTCAAAAATAAAATAAACATAATTAATAGCACACATTAAGTCCGAAGCCGTAAAGAGAAAAAGATATCTGTAGCTGGGGATATACAGTACGTTGCGTGATTGTAAGGGAAATCATAAGCAAAGAAACAAAATATATATTGGCTTAAAGAAGAGATTGTTTGCCTTATATTTTTTAGTGTTCAATAAATGTGTTTTTGGAGATATAAAAACAAAGATACGTAATCTCTGAGTTTAAGATACATTTTATAAGTTAACTTTTCAGATTTTTAAGCCTAACAAAGTCGAAAATCTCTTTTCCAGTGGCACTCTTTAAATAACAGAAAAAATAGAATAAATATCTATTAAACATTGTTTAAAAAAAGCTCTATATCTACATTTTATTATTATTATTTCTTTGATTAGTTTTAATGACTGCTTTCCTAGCTTTTATAATCCTTCAACTCACTCTATAAATGACTAAATCTGTTTGGTTTTAAAACACAAAAATCTTAACCAAAAACTTTGCGGTTAACTGCGCACGCACAATGGACTTCCTCTGTAAAGCCCCCTCAAGAAAACTGAAAAAAAATAACCCCTTGATGAAACCACAAAAACAACGTACAACAGTTTTATGCAATTTATGTGCAATTTTTCAATTGAATCCGCCGCCGGTCTCAAAGCAGGAAGGTTTCACTTAATGCGACGCAATTTTGGTTTATTTATTTTTTTTATTGCTGCAAAATATTTCTAACGATGACAGCTAGAAAAACTTTTAATTGCAATTAATTTGAGTGACATTTGCGAAATAAAAATGAGACTAGAAATCGATAGAAAACTAAACTGGTGACGACATTGAGCGATTATAAAATTATGGGAAACTTTAATAAAAGTAATAAAAGTTACCTAGAAAGTTGGACAAGTTGAGAGATCAGTTGCAATTTATGGCATTGGAAAAAGGTAAATTTTATTGTAAATAAGACAGAAAAACAGCTCTCAAGCTTCAAGCTTAATAATTAATACCCAAACTTGACCCTGCATAATTTAAAATAACTATTAATTAAGTTATGTCTACCTCAAAACTAATAAATTAACATTATTCAGGTAAGAAATCATTCTTTTAGAACCCCTGAAACATTTCCAAAATCCTATCAAAACCCTAACTATGATTTCCTTTTCATTTTCGTTGGGAAATCTATGATCTAGGCCATTCTATAACCCCTCAAAGTGGCCTCTCCATTCAGTTTTTTTCGCTTAAAATAAATACAAACCCCACCAAAAGACTCGTTCTGCGATGAGCAACCAAGTCAATGTCATTCCGTGGCGGATCTGACATCATAAAAAAGCAAAAACAGCATCGTTAACCCAAACAACAGCTTCTATTTAGCTGCCATTCATCAAAATGTGGTCCAAGTTTTCGGCCAGGCCAACTTCCTTATCAATCATACGACAGTTAAGTAGTTATTTAACTATACAATTTGCATATCAAACGTACCTGCAAAGAGAAGAGAACAAAAAGATATAAATGAAACGAAATTAATAAAAAATTGAAATTTATTCGTAGACGTGGGAAAATACATATATAAACACATATATATAGACATTCTTGTTAACACATTGCGGGTATCAGATGAACAGGCAATAAATTGGGGCTCATTATACGAGTCGCAGATAATTATATAATGTCGGGGGAAGGCATTAAGAATATATATTCTGTGGCAATGTAGCTGATTTTAATGAGAAAAATAACCATAAACGAGACGGCGGCGGCAAAGTCAAGTGGAATCCGAAATCTGAAATCCGAAAAAGCCGCAAATTCGACCAGCATTTTTGGTTTGGCTATCAAATTACCCCCCGTTCCTTCAACATTTTTCCGCCCTCTCTCCACACTTTGCTGATCCAAAGACAAACAATTGTCCCGCATAAAAAAAAAAAGAAAAAAAGAAAACGAAGACAAAGTCAACAAATGGCAAAAAGAGAGGTTTCTTCTTTTCGGGGGGGAGAGGTTAGAGCTCAAGCTCACAACACACGTGTGAGTACAACATTTGACATTATTTGTTGTTGTCTGAACAAATAGGTGAGCAAACAGAGACGGAAATAGCAGAGGCTAGGGGGAGTGGACACTGAGGTTTGACTAATAAGGATTTTAGCACGAGCCACGATTTCGACTTAAATCGAGAGTAAAACACACACACTCAGAGGACGTGCATTCCCGAGAAGATGAAACCAAAAATGCAAATACTGGTGGCCAAGAGAAAAGGGTTAGCTACATTTTTTATACAATATAATTTGACTTGTTGCCTATTGATCATTTATTGTTTACATTTATTTACTGTATTTGTTTAATAAAAATAGTTTAGTGATAGCCTTTGCATTGATTTCTTCTTTCATCAGAAACTTCTTAAAAGTTTTAACCTTTTATTAAGGTTTATTAAAAATACCTTTTAAAATAAGGTTAATTGATAGCCTTTTCATCAATGCTACTAATTGTCTTACAAGTTTTAACTATTTAATCAACCTTTCTTCCATTCTTTGATTAAAAATCACAGCAATTTAGATCTTAGATAAAAAGATTCTAATTGAAGTAAAAGATACATAGTTCAGATCTTGAGATCTCTTAGAACAAATGTAGAATTTTCTAGATACAATAATAATTCATTAGATATAATTATTAATAACTATTTCAAGAAGTCTTAAACAGTCAAAACATTTTATTTATTTAAGAATATACAAGATTTTAAAATTCTTTATAGAATAAGAAACATTATCTATAGAATATCAAATATTTTCTTTAAGATTTAGAACATTTAAAATAGAATATCTATAAGATAAAGGAGATATTTAAGACATAAACTAATAATAAATGTATAATCTTCTATAAACAATAAGAACCTGCTCTAAATAAATCAGTAAACATTTTACAAAGGACTTTTATATATTTTAATACATATCTTTTAATATTTAAGTATCTAGAAAGTCATTATAGGTGTATAGATTTTGCATATAAATAATAATAAAGATTCTTTAAATCAAAGCTGCATTTAAAGTCCCACCTAGACTGTTAAAAAATCATTAAGAAAATACCTCTTCTCCCTAATTAAACCTAAATTAAGCTGCAATTTCTGTAAATAGGCAGATTTTTCTAAGATAACTTTACATAAAATAACCATAATTTCCCTCTTAAACCTTCTCAAATCCTAACTCCTGTAATCCTCCTAAGAGTGATCACTGCTACCTTAGTCGCTACTGAAAACTGCAGCAGGAACAACTCCAGAGAAACAAACAAACAAACAAACAGCGCGAAATAGAGCCGAGTTTGCTTTTTATTGTTGTTTGCCAGCGTTATTTACGACTTGCAATGTTTGGAAATGTTTGTTTTCCTCTTTTTTTTCTCTCTCTGAACCCTGTTTACTTTTGTGTATTTTTGTGTTTTTTCATTTCTTTCTTGCTTACCGGATAATACATTCCTTGCGGAGGAAGAAAAAATGCCCCTGAGCCCCACAGTTTGACGGCTTTTAATGTTCACAGTGGCGCTTCGCAAATATGATGAAAACTTCTTGCTAATTTCTCTGCAGGGGAGAGGGGGGTAAGTAGCTTTTCCAATCTACACACTCTTTTGCAAGGGTAGAAAGTTCACTTTACTTTCGATTTTTCCAATATTTCATTTGTTTTTAATTGGTATTTGATTTTTTTTGTTTTTATATTTTTTTACTTGGTTTTTTGGTTTGGCACAATTTTTGTTTCTCCTTTTTTCTTGAGATTATACACTATAATTAAAAAAGGAAAAAATTGCAGAAAAATAAGAGAATATAGAACACGTTTTTGCACTTTAAATTTTATATTTCCGAGCACGCAAAACTATTATTTTCTTGCCGCAAAAATATATTCAAAGTCGCACGTGCGAGCAAGCGAGACGGAGCGCGGCGGCACGGTGAAGGACAGGGGCAGGCAGCGAGGGGGGCGGCGGCGAAGGACAGTAAACAATCGATAAAAGTGAAGGTGGAAATGCTGAAAGTTGTTGCTGTTTCATGAATTATTCAGTATTTAGTTTTTTAGCTACATAAAACTATAGTTTAATGAGTTTAATTTTAAGTTATGTTTATCCATACGTTTATTTTACTTTTAAATCCCCTTTCAAAGTCTTTACTGTAACGCTAAAGTACAAATTCTTGTTTGTTGTTTTTAGGGGTGGCTTTCATTCATTTTTTTTTTTTTGCATTTTGGGCTCCTGGGAAACTGAACTGAAACTACACAGAACGAACGCAAGCGGTCCTCCCTTTTGGATGTTTTAATTTTTCGAAAACGAAAACAGAACCGAAACAGCTTGCCAAAAGGGAAATGCGCAAAAAAGACGGCGCAAACGCGAGACAAAAGAGATGGGGCGTTGATGATGATGATGATGCGAAGCGCAGGAGGAGAAGGAAGAGGGGGATAGGGTAGCAGCAGACAGTTCACAATTTTGAATCCGAAATTCGTAGTTTCTTTGAGTATCTTTTGGATACATTGTAATTTTCTAGATATTTCTGTTATTTTCTGGGATTTGTTTATTTGTTTTTTTATTTTCACACACTCTCTCTCACACACACACACAAAGGCTTTGGATTGTCTGCAACGCATCCCTTGGATATTCTCTTCTTTTTGCGCGCCTTTGCAGCCTTTTCCCTTGATATTTTATGGCTATATATTCCGAGTTATTCTTATTCAACGGACCAAACTTTTTACATGTGATTTTGTTCGAGATTTTCTTATTTTATTTCCAATTTATATTCGAAACAAAGCAGCTGAGAGTGAGAGACCTTCCGAGACAGAGAGAGAAAAGGAGATGCTGCCGCATTAAGACAACCAGAGAGAGAGAGCGGGTGAAGAGAGCGCCGCCAGATGAGTGGGAAAAATCGAATCAGAATTGTGAGCGCATAAAGGATGGCAGGATAAACGAGCGGGCAAAGGCATAGGCGGTCCGAAGGCAACAACACAGCAATGGCCACAAAAAACATGTGCGTGAATGAAATCCGTTTTGTGGCAGCAGCATCTCACGGATCTCGCGGCAGCGCGAGCGGGACGGAACGCGGACGGGGCACGGGGACGAGAGTGAGTGCGAAGGAGACACAAGAGAAATCACGTCCCTCGCTGCTGCTGCTGCCGCATGGCATATATATTTATTTATAACTTTTCATTTCATTTATCTCGCCGCTCGTCTGTTTCGCTCAAAAATTTCTTAGTTTTTCGCACTGCACTTTTCACATTTCGAAGGGTTTTCATTTTAATTCGCTTGTTTATTTTTACCGCTGTTTTGTTTTGACAAAATTACATATTTCGCCGCTGCTCTGCGTTTTATTTATATTTATTATTATTATTATTTTCCTGTGTTGTCACTGTCACTTTCAAGCCGAGTTTCCGCTGAGAGCCTGACTTGTTGCGAAGAAAGTCAAAAAGAAACTGAGATTACCGTATTTTGTGTTCTCTCTTTGGGGTATCTTTCGCTGCCAGCTAATGGTGCTGCCGTATTCGCTATCTTTTCGCCAAATCTAGCTATTATTTTTTATTAGCTAGTGGCAAGAGCAAAAGTTGGCAGCAGCTGGATTTAGCTTGCCTCACTGTTGCGTTGCTGTTTGGTCTCAATGAGAGTTAGCAGAGCGGCTGTAAGTTAACATTGTTCTAACAGTCGCTTATCGATAGGTTCTTTTTGCTTTGAATTTTGAGGTTTAAATTTCTTATTTTTTAAATTTGTAATTTTAAGTTAAATAAATGGGTTTTTCACATACATTTCTATGTAATTTGTTGATTTAAAATATTGAATTCTAAAAAATATCCATTATTTTAGCTAGCTTCTGTTTATTTTATTCATTTTTAAAGGATATTTTCATTCAATTTTGTTTTTATTACATTTTTTTAGAAAATTTTAAATTTCTAAATTTTAAATTTCGCATTTTAAACCCAAATTTAAAGCCTCTCTTGGGTTCTTTTTATTGCTGCATAAAAATGCTGGCTCTTCAAACTTTCCGCCCGGTTTTTTGGCCATCAAAAAGTCGCCTTCTGGCATTTGTCTCAGTTCCGTCAGATTTTCGCAGGCTTTTCCCATAGTTTTCCCCCGCACCTTTGCCCATCGTATATGGGCTCAGCAAACAACGTCCGAGATCCGACAAATCAAAAATTCGCCATGAGTCTGGGCGATGCAGGAAAGCTTTGGTTTTTTTTTTGAGAAGAGGCTATTTCCAGAGTATCCCAGGATTCGGGACCAGGGAGGTTGGTCCTGGTAAAACCGAATCAAAAGTGTCAAGCCTCATTTTCGGTTGTCCAGGACAACGCTTGTCAAGATTGCATTAGCCAGCGTCCTGCTGGAAAAAGGAGGAACAAAAGAGGGTACAGGGAAGCTAGTCTGGCAGAAAATTACACTGAACCAAATTGGATTTTAAAATTGTTAAAATTTCTAGAGAGTTTAAATTAAAATATTTAATAGTAATTCGGTTTATAAAAATAATTTTGATTAAATTTTGAATTATTTTAAATAGGAATTTGTCTACAAAAAATATATTTCTGAGAAACATAAATAAAATAAATAACAAATTAATACATTTTAAGCTAATAATGCATTTGATTTTAGCTCAGAAAAAAAAATTCCGATTTTAATTCCCTTAAAAATTTTAATATCCCCTAAAATATACTACATTTTCCTCAGTGTAACCCCACCAGAAGTAGGCGTGGTCATTTTGAGGGAGGCTTATTAACACGACGGACAACAGCAGGCAGGCATCGTCAGTCACCAGAAAGAGGAAAAGCCGTAGGAAAAGCGGGCTTGAAAGAGAAGGTGGGGAATCCCCTACGGTTGGCAAATGCAAATGCGATTCACCGCAGGAGCAAAAGAGAAAGCCTGAAATGACCGCCGCTTCCGCCTGGCCATAGAAAGTGAGAAAATTTTTGCGCTGCAAACGGATGCAAAAGCTGCACATGATACTAGCCTAGTATACCCCCTCCCCCGCACCACCCTTTTTCCCCTCCCACAGTTTTTCCCACCTCGTCGTCAGCCCGCATAAATGCAGAATCTCCCAGCGCTGGCAACTTTTTAATCCCTTTTGGCCGGCAAATTGTCGCCAACACTTTCTCCCTTACTCTCTCTCTCTCTCTTTTCCCGCAAAATGAGCAACGTGCTGAGGTTTTACGCCGTTTTCCACGCTTTTCCTACAACATTTTCTCTTTTTAGAGGCTAAGCTTCAAAATTGAAAAGGGGAAAAAATAAGCAAAGTGTATGAACATCAGCCGATAAGTTGGGTAAAGTCTCTTGCTTAATATTGGCCAAGGTAAGAGCGGCGGAAAAGAGGAAAATTCGTTGAGGATAAATCACTTTTAATATCCAAAACTGGAAATGCAATGAAAAATGATTCGGCTGAAGGAGAAAAGGTGTGCGAAATGGTTAAGAAAAATGCAATACAAAAATGTAAATCAAAAAAGAGGATAATTTAAGGAAATAAAAATAAATCAAAATAAAATAAATCAAAAATGATAAAATCTTTAAAAAATATATGGTAAAAAAATAATATATCAATTTAAAATAAGTATAATAAGAACAAAAATTATTAACATTATTATTAATATTAATATTATTATTATTAACAAAAATATTAACTAAAAAATTTTAATTTAAAGCTGCTGTCAAAAGAAAAAAGTGACCGTTTTTGTAATAAATTAAGGCTTCAATTTTGAATTTCATATAAAATTTAAATGAAAAATTAAATAACATTTTTAATGTCTAACAATTTTATGTATTTCCTCTTTATATATATATTCTTTTCCTATATATTTTCTTTCTACTTTCTATAAAAATTCCATTTGGCAAATTACAACCATCTTCAAAGCCTTAAGTTTTCAGCGAAGCCACCTAAATCTTTAGCCAACCGCGACTAAGGGAAAACTAAAGCAGGAATTTTCCCAGGCTCCCCCACCACCCTCCCCTTTCCTCACCTCCCTCGGGAGCTGACCTGCCTCTGAGTTTGATATATGTAAAGAGGGGAGGGGGGGTTGGAAAAAGGCAAGAGGGGAGTAGTAGTGTGGCCAACTAACCGCAAACAATAACAAACGATGGCCAAAAGCGAAACAGAAGCTGTTTCTGTTTCAGTCAACGGCGCCTACACAGGCACCACCCCACATCCTCCTCCTGACTTCGCTCACCACGGCCTCCCTCCCCACATCCCCTCATCCCTTCTCCAGGGACGTAGACGTTGGGGGTGGGATCCGTCGGGGTGCCATTTACAAGGAACCAAGGATTTATGATGCCTGTTATCGCGCCCAGGACGCGAAGAACCGCAGCAGCGCAGCAGGCGAAAACGATGACAAAAGGTGTCCACCAAAGGGGGGTAAAACTCCAGGGGACAAGGAACAGGGACAGGGACAGGCAAGAAAAAATCAGCAATGGCGTGGAAGGCAGATAAAATCTCGCACGCAGCAAACAAAATATGGACGAACAAAAAATAAACAAACAAAATGTAGCATACTTTTTGGGCGGCAAGACACGGAAACGGAAACGAAAAATTTTTGAAGGTTTTGGAATGGAAATATAGCAGGTTTTTGATTACATTTTTTAAATTTATTAAAAATCAGGAAGGATTGTGTAATTTCTTCTTATTAAAAATTATTTTATTTATGATTTTTTAAAACATTTAAAAAGGTTCGAAACACACCGATTTTTGTGGTTTAAAAAAATCCTTTTAAAATGATTTTAAAAGTTTTACAAAACCAAGGTTTTGTGTTCTTAATTCTTAAAAATATTTTTCAATGCTAAAAAGAGCTGGAAAATTACAAATATAAAAAAAATATATTTTAATGAGAAGTTAAAAATATTCAACTCCTTTATTTTGTATTTTTAATGCCTTAAAAAATATATTCTATCAATACAAAAATTCGTAGCTATTTTTCTTCCCATTGTTATCTCCTTTTGGCCATAAACCCCAGCCATGCCTGGTTAACAGGGCTCCCAACAAGGCTAAAAATGTGAAATTTAATGGGTTAAACGGGTTTTGCCAAAGGGGTTGCTCTTTGTTGTAATTTTTGGGCAGAGGCCATAAACACATATGTTGTTCCCATTCACTTGTAGCGCAAATTGGTTAGCTTGGGGGATGCGAGAGATGCTCTCCCCACTGCCCAATTAATCGGAACTTTATGGGGTTATTTATGCAACATTCTCAGCCAAGAGTGCTGCCATTAAATCGACATTAATTAAATTAAATTCTGTTGCAGAATTAGAAGAGAAAAAAAATAAAAACACAAATATAGCGTCTAATTAAAAAGGCAAAAACCGTTTGCCAAGAGCCTAAAAGTATCTATTACTAACGTTCGCTCTTGGCTAAATTAGTCAATAAATTAAAGCTGCCTCGGGGCCCGTAACGAGCCCAAAAACATTGCATTAAAAAAACCATTCATTAAAATGGCAAAATGTGGCGCAGAAATTTATGGCCCAAACCGAGCAAAAGAGAGAGATGGGAACGCGTCTCAAGTGGCAAACAGAAACAGAATCTGAAAAAGAAATAGAAACAGAAGCAAACTGAAGCCAGCATCCTTGCTCGCCGGAGTTCAGATCTTTAAGCGGAGGTCGCCTGGAGTATCCTTTTGGCTCCCTTCAGCTTTTACCACCAGGAAAACATGGTGGAAGGAAACGAAACTAACAGGTGGGCGCGGTTGCAAAGGGAGGTCGTTTGATGCTGTACTTTGTGGGGGCTTTTCTGAGGGTATGATAAGTCCTTCTTGGACTTTAGAAGGGGAAAATAATTATTTTGAAATGTTAAAAAAATATATAAATTAATTTTAGGGATTTGTAAGCATTTTATTGCCCAAATTTTATAGTCTGAAAGCTTGTTTCTTAATTTTTTGTTCAGGAAACTTAGAAAATAAAAGCCTTTAAAAGTTTTTAAGATGAAATTTTGATTGCTTAGAGTACAAAAATATATTCATATTGTGACAGCGTCAGCTTTTGAGAATTTTCTATTATTTCTTATTTGAATTTTAGTTTAGGAAATTTAATTTTAAATTTATAAAATCGAATTTGAGTTGTTCAATTGCTTAAAATAAATGCTTTATTTTATATTTAAGATATCTGTATTGATTTCCAAAGCAAGTTTTTGATGTATAATTGAATTCCTAATTTATATAATGGGTATCTATGCTCTACAGATTTTATCCTGTATTTAGGCAATGGAGGTGAGCTGCTCCCCATACAGTTCAATGCGCTCGCCATGCACTCAATTATAATTTGCGAGCTTGGCTTCAGACAGAGGCCGCCCAAGGGACGACGATGACGCGTCATCAGGCCATTAGCAAAGAGCAAACTCTCACATACGTTTTGGGGGACAGAGGGGTTAAGGGGAAAATTCTGGATAAATAATGGGACAAACTACACTGCAGAGAAAATTAGAAGGCTTTGAAATATTTTATTTTAATATTTTTAGGAAAGTTTTGCAAGGAAAATATTATAAAGAAAGATAAAAACTGATAGATATAAAGTATAATTAAACAAATTTGTATACTGTTCAATTTATTATTTTTATTAATTAAATAATATTAAAAAATAGTCTTAGGACTGACTGATATCAGAAAAAATTCATTAATTAAATTAGAAATTAAATTTCAATTATGTGCAGCATATATTTCCATTATATTTTATTTAAGAATTTAAACATTTGCTTGTTTCTATACGAAAATATATTTTAAAACAAGCAAATAATTTTTCAAGAATTTTTTAATAATTTTTGAATATTTTTCTTATATTTCTTCTCGTGTAAAATGAAGCCCAAATGTATGAGCAGCATTTGCAGAATGTTAAAAGCATTTTGTAGGTTCAGGTTGGGATACATTTTCCCCGTCAGTCCTGCCACTTGACTCATTTCCCCTGGACTCGCACATCCTTTCACTCATTTCCTTTCATTTGGTTAAGGCTTTTGTGTGTATTTAGCGGCAGAATCCTTTTGGTTTTGCTTCGTTGCTGATTTGCGTAATATTTCTTGATTTTGAGATAAAGAAAACCAACAAGAAAATGTAGAACGAAGCTGCATAAGATCTTAAATATTTTCTATATCTTCACTATATTTAGCTGTCTGCTCAGGTAATAGCTATAAAAATAAACTAACCGCCATTAAATCTAATTCGAGGGATAAATACGAAATAAAGTTGGGAACACAGCCATAAAAAACAGCACTTTTCCAAAATGCAGCCACTAAAAGGCCGAACCATAATGGATATTTGTACTCTTTTTTTTCCTCTTGGCACTCTTCCCGTAAAAATCTATTTGGAAAAAATAAAGCGTATTATTTTTGACTAAATTCCAAGGATATACAATAAAATTCAATTGCAAACTTAGCTCTCGGCGGTGGCAAATGAAAACAAAATAATGAATATATACTTTTCTTTTCTAGTTTTTTTTATTTTCTTTTTGGTTTCTTTTGGCCGGCAGAAGCTTACAGCGACGCCGAGAAACTTGGCAAGTTCTTAGCCACAAGGAAAAGTGGGCTTCCTGCAGCAAACACATGTCAAATGGGCCAGGACCCTACCCCTCCCTTCCCTTCCCTCGGCCACATTTTCTTTTGGTGGGGCAAAAAACAAGTTTTTACTTCTAGGAAAAGCTTTTTGGAAAAAGTTGCACGGACAAATGGCAAAACTGCTTATCTCAACAAAAAGCCAAAAGACGCTCGGGCAAAAATAAGAGGAAAATATATATCGGCAGAGTCTCTGGGTTTGAGGTGCAAGAAGGCGTTGCCGATGGGGGCGTGGCTGGGATGCACTAATGGTGCCAAGCAACCGGAAATGCCGCCATGCATGTCTGCCTCCATTTCAGAGGCTGTGTATCGTCCTTTTGCCACCCCTTTTCTTCTCTTTACCCCCACCAGACTAAATCTTGATTGCCCTTTGCTGCTAGCCAAAAAAAAAATATATATCTATATACAATTTTGCTCTAGGAAGTGTCTGTTTTCTTTTTTTTTCCATTTTCCCTCCTTGAATCGAAGACGTATATATATCATAGCATCTGATATATATCCTTTCCTTTTTTTGCTATGATAATTTCCGCAGTATTTTATATAGAAACAAATCAGTTTGATTTTAAGAAGCACAGCACCAAAAAGGAGCAGACATGACCAGGAGGCTAGAAAAAAAATGGTGATGAGCGAATTGGAATTGACATGTTGGCCACTGGCCAAAAGTTGGCCCAAATGAAGTCGGTTGGAGTGGCCTGGGCCTTATGCAAGGAGCCAATAATAAGCAGGTCGCTTGACAGTATAAAAAGGGGGTTCCCTTTTTACCACTTTTCTAAATTATTTCAATTTTAAGATTTTAAGAGAATTTTTTGAGAAATTATTAAGAGATTTGAAGACAATTTTTGGGAGATTAGAATATTAGCCCCACGAAATACTTTAAATATAAAAATCAATAAAAATCATCCAAAAGTCAGCTTAATTACATTTTAGTTTTTAATTAACAACCTATGGCACATTTGGGCCACCAAAATAATTGATTTCAAACCCGCATACATTTTTATGGCCACCCCCTGATGAGCTAATTAACTTCAACTGCCTGAGGATCAAAATGATAACGATTTGTCATAATTAAGCAACTATAACCCACCTGAAAAAAACTTTATCTGCAAAACTCATAGCATAATCAACGTCCTGCCAGCAAAAAAAGGATGCAATACATATGCAGCACCAAAAACGACCGTGTGAAATTGTGCTAAAGTTAATTGAATTTCGAACAGAGCCCACAATTTCCCCTTTTGGCATTTTAAAGCATTGTTGTTGCTGATGGGTTTGCCTGCTTATCCAATTAGACACGAGTTTTTTTTTGGTACTTTTTGTTGGCCTTTGGTTTGTTGTTGGCCGTTTCAGTTGGCGGCATTAGCTCAAAAGTTGGCCCATTAATGGCAAAACAAAATTCACTTTTGTATCGCCGAAAATTTCCATTTAGTGAGTGGCAGGGAAAAGTGCACGAAGAAAAACAAATAGGTACAATATAAGAGTTTAAAAAAAAATACATTTTAAATATAAAAATATTTTAAAACATTTAAACTTATTTAAAATAATGAAAAGTAATTCGGTTTTCTTAATAAATTACAAATAAATAAGAAAGTTTATAAACAAAATAATTTTCTAAATTTAAAATATTATTAACTGAATTTAAAAAAATTTCTATCTATTTGTTTATTTTCCCTTCCCATTTCTCCCAGTGCAGGAAGTGTGATTTTAGTGGCTGTCATTGTTGTTGTTGCCACCGCTGTTTTTCGGTGGTTTTGGCGGCTCCACCTAGCGGATAGCTGCCAAAGCAGCAGCAACAACAACGACTGTTGTTGATTTTGACCGCCGCTCGAATGTTTGCTTTTGGCCAGCCGCTGTCTCTCCCGACTCTCTAAGCCGCCCACCCCACCACCCCCCGTTTTTACCTATTCTCTTCAGTCTTCTGTTTGTGATTGTGTTAGGCCAGAAGTGGGTGGAAGGAGAAAGAGGTCCTGGGAGTCAGGACAGGAGTTTGCACTCTGCGTTTCGACTGCAAAACTGCGGCGGAAGTCAATAAAAGTTGGCCTAGTCCGTGGCAACCGTAGAGCGACGACTGTCTGGCTGCATTTTGGCCAAAAACAGGCAGCCAGGCTCTAACCAAATTAGCAGGCATCGGGCATCGGGCATCGAGCAGCGCGGGAATTGAGTTTAAGGACCTGCAGCTGCACTTAGGCAGGATATGTAGAGGTTCCTTGTTAAAGTGTTGTGGTGGAGTTTTTGGGTAATATTTCATTAAAGGCTTGATTGGTCTTGCTTTAAAGATTTTTAATGCTAGATTTTCTAATAAATAAAATAATTGTTTAAGGATTTTGTAGGATTTTTCCTTAATTATTTTAAATGTGAGCTATTTTACCTATCTCTTTTTATATTAATATATAATTTTCTTTGGTGGTTTTTTAATAAAAAAAAAATAAATAAAATAAAGTCCTTATTTCTTGTAATTAGTTTTCAATTTTTCCTTTAATTCCCAATTCGCCGCATTTTTCACGGCGAAAGCTTTTCGCAGGGAACTTTTATAACTTAATACCACTCTCGTCCTTTGAATCTCACCACCTATGCAGCTTTTTAAGGAAGCAACACTTCAAAGTTCAGCTTCAATTGCACACAGCGTCCTCTGGCGAACTGAGTATGAGTTATCCTTCCCTAAAACCCTGACAAAGTTCGAGGAGTAAAAGCTCTCAAAATGGCAACAGGTTCAAAAGCTTTCACACACACACACGCACACATGAAATTTGCATTTTCTTGCAATAGAAAATGACATTTTCTAGCAAGAAAATATAGTTTTTCAATCAAATAATATTAAATAATAACGAACCCATATATCCTCATTGATCTGGCTCCACTCTTCGCTTAATTCCAAATTCATCTGACAGCAGCGATAAAATATGCGCCAATTTCCTGTAATGGAGACGCCGGCACTCTGAGTTTCCTGCATCTCAAAAGGCCACTTTTCTTTCGTATCCTTATTCCATATCTTTTCCATATTGCATTTAACAGTTTTTCCACCTCACAATTATTAATGTTCACAAATAATCACCAACAAAAAACCATTAAAATCACCTTCAAGCGCTGAGCGAAGAAAAAACTAAACCGATCGCGCCAAAAATTTTTTTCAAATGCCTTAAAAATGGCGAGTGACGAAAAGCAGAAAATGGTTTTTCAAAGCAAAGCTGAAGAAGACGCAGCAGAGGCTGCAGCTGACGATCAAGGACACAAAACCGACCAATGAGCGGCCATCACGAAGGAAGATGAAAAGCAGAAGAGCGCAGAGTATGCAACATCGACACAATGCCAAAAAGCATCAATGATGGCGACAAGCGAAAGAAGAAGCTAGATAAAAAAAGCCAAATTTATTAATTATTAATAAACTGATTTTTTTTTTGTTTCCTTGTTCGTATCAATACTAAAATTAAATATATAGAGCCTCTAATTCTTAAATAATCATTTTTCATAGCTGAATTATTAATAAACCCTATTTATAAACATAAAATAAAAAATTTATTCGCATTCCTTAAAATTGAATCCTAATTAATAGCTAGAATTAATAGCTAGAATATAGTCGACGCAGATACAGCGCCACAAAGTCTGCTGAAAACGAGAGAAGGAGCACTGGCCAAAAGGAAAAGAGATCCCGCGCCATTATTGGACGAGCATTGGCGGATGCAAGGGGGTCGCTAAGGGGGGAGATCACCCCCTTCTCCCCAACCACCAAACCAACTAAATGAAAATACAAAAATTTTTCGAACGTTTAATAAAAATAACAAAATGTTGTTGCTCTGATCGACCCCCCAAAAAACAGTCTGTCTACGCTCCTGCGGACATTCTCTCGCGAGTCGCGAGCGCCATTCTAACGTTGGCCGAGAAGGAGCAGTGGCCGAAAGGAAGAAAAGATTATTTCCCGCGCATTTCTTCAAGTGACAACAGCGAAATCAGTGCGCGGAAGGTTTTTAATACCAATTAATGCATAAAAATAATAATTAAAAACCATATTAATGCATTATCAGTTGTCTAAAGACTATACGAAGTGTTTGCTGTTGTAATTGCCCAAAATGTAAACAATTAAAAGCGCAATTGTAAAGGAGAAAAATGCGCTCCTCCGCCTGCCCGACAAGTGCCTTTTTTTATTTAAGATTAAAGGGTTTTAATGAAAACAAACAAAAGGTGATCGAATGTGTACATGATCGACAGCCTAACATATCAAATTAAAAAAAAAAAAATTAATATTTAATATGCAACTAAGTATCTGCGTGCAACGTGCGCATGTGGACCTAAGCGGATGGCAAAAGCAAAACAAAAGATGATCTCGTGACGAATGCAGCGAATAGAGTGAGACAACAATATAACCAACATGCCTCTTGATGTGGCAAGTACTTAACAATGAGAGCGAATAAAATAGAAAAATAAACAGAAATTCTGGAATATATATGTAAATAATGCCTTGAACATAAGTAAAACTTAATAAATGTTAACAAAAGTGAAATATACGTAAATAGGAACAATAGTAAAGTGTGATTTAAGACTGTAGAAAACGCGTGTGAAGTGTATCTAAAAAAGGAAAATAAAATCAATAAAAACTAATACAAAAAATATCGAAAAACTCAGCATAATAAAATACAACAATAATAAAATAAAATGTAAATACAAATTAAATGTGATAAATGCATCATTTGACACTGTAAAAATTAGAGTAAAATTTAATTGAAATAAAAAATAAACCAACAAATAATAATTGATACAAAAACAGCAATTTTAACAACAGCAAACCAAAACAATCAAATTAAAAAACCAAGCCGCCAAATAATTGAACTTTAAATTGAAAAAAAGTAAACGTGAAAAATTATTAAAAGAAATCGAAGAAACTTTTGTTTAACAAATTTACTAAGTGAGTTTAAAATCCCCCATTTTTCTTTAAATATTATTTTATGCTATTAAATATATCTCTTAAAAATATTTAAAAAAATTCTCACCTGTTGCCTTTGATGGAAATCCACTGGCGAAACATTTCCATTAACTTCAACTGCCGACGCAGACATTTGTTCTTCTGTTATTTCTTCAATTTTTGCAGTGTATTTTTTAACTAGATATATTTTTTAGTTGTTGTTTATTTTTTATATCTATAATCACGTTGCTAGCAATACACAATTGACACTTTATTGTATTATTTGGCGACTTGACATTTGTCCGATTCTTTTTAAAGGCTTTTCGCCTATTTTGGCGCCTAATTGAATTCGCGTTGGGATTTTCCAGATTTCTCTTGAGGAAGCGCACTTGTTTTTCTCGTTTTTTTCTCTAGTTTTTTTGTTGTTGTTTTTGTTGCTTAGGTCAGTGGAACGTGACGTGATTTCCTAACCGAAAAATCCCAAGTGGGCGGGGGAGATAAGAGGCTGTGGTTGACCTCTGGACTTTAGCAGTTTATTAGGGGACTTTGATTCGACTTCATTTCTTCTTTATGTTTGTTTACCTGCAATTGAAAAGGAGGGAAAATACGATGAGTATTTTATGTTTAGAGCTCTAGTTAGGGGTTTCTTTAGTATTTTAGTTTATTTTTGGGGAAGTTTTGGAAGAGTTCCTTTTTGGAATTATAAAAGAAATCGGTTTCTGGTTCGATTTCATCGAATTTTTATTTGTTTTTGAGTTTTATACATTTTATTTTCAATTTGTTTGCTTAAAAAAATATTTTTACCTAATTTAAAAGCAGAGAACTATTTAAAGTTAATGTTTATTCTACGGGAAATTATTGATTCTAAAGCAAATTTATAAATCCGAATTTTTGTAAATATTTTTACCTAATTTAAAAGCAGAAATCTATTTAAAGTTAATGTTTATTCTATGGGAAAATACCCCTAAAAAATGAACAGTGTATTTTTAGAGGATCCCAAGTTGATATATTTTAGTCCCAATTGCCAGGAATATTGGCATGTGAGTGAATTTCGATTGATTGCGAGACATTTTTAGATTTTTCACGTTGACAGATGAGATTAAAGGGAGAGGGGGATAGAGGGTGGCAGGCAGTGGGGTTACAGGGTACAGGACATAGGACACAGGCAAATAGCTAACAAGGTCCTTGAGGGGGTAGAAATGTGCACGGCAGATTGGTTTATTCAATAGAACATTTTCAAATTGAAATTCCTACTCTTCCTACTTCTACCCCCTTTTCGTTCTGTGATAGTAAGACTAATTTCATGTTTCTGCCACAAAAAGTAAGCTATTTATATTTCCCTTTCCTGGCTAATTTCTTTCATTTTCGTATTATTTTTTTCGTTTTTAAATACCGGGGTTTTCGGTTTACTTCCCCACTCGCACTCCCATTTAAATAAATAACACCAACATCAAAATTCATTTGCTTTGGAGAACAGAAGAGAAATACCACAAAAAATGACTAATTTGTTAAATGAGAAAGAGAGAGAGGCGGGTGTTGGGTTGAAAAAAATTATGGGAAATAAAATTCCTGAGAGCTAAAGAAAAAATTAAGCAATTAACTGCTACGTTCTCTGTTTTATATCCTCTAAAAGGATATCCTAAGTGTAGACATAAATGCGGGAAAAAAACTTGGAAAATATTTTTAGAAATTTCAACTATAAACATTTCAGTTTTTGTTTTTGTAGGAATCTTTTTAAAATAAATTTTAAAAAATGCCATAAAGTATAAAATTACATTTTGTGATCCAATTTTTAAGATTAAATTTCAACTTTAATTATATATTTATAATGAAAAAAAGTGTATTTTGCAGTCTTCCGTGGATTTCCACTGATTAAGGAAACGAGAGATTCCTAACTAAGCAGCGCTTCCAAACTGCTACTGACACATTTGGCACATGCCACCAAACGACGGAATGGTGCTGTAAAAGTGGGTGTTCGTCCTTTCACCTCCCATCCTTTTACCTCCATGGTGCCCCCAGTTCTCTTACCCCCTGGCGAACATGCTACATTGCTAATGTGTCCCATTTGCAATGGCGAACCACTGAAGCTTAACACGTTGTCTACGCAGACAAGCCGCCCGCCAGCCACGCCCACAAAAACAGAGAACAGAGAAAGGAGAAAGGAGAAAGCAGAAGAAGTAGCGGGCAAACTTTACCGCCTGCAATGTATGCTATAGTTTTTGCTTATCAATGTGTGCACAGTACGGTGAAGATTCGAAATGAAGAAGCTATAAAGAAGATATCTTTAAAGGGGTTCCTGGGAATTAAAAAAAGAAATAATTAAGCCTCAGTGATTATTGCTAAATAAATTTAATAGTAGGAGAATCCAATAGGAATTTTTATTTCCCGCAGATCCAAAGGTGTATTAAAATTTTGCTCTATTTTAAAGACAAAAACCCCCAAAAATTGTACCGAATCCAAACTCAGATTCCATTTATCGAGTTACCACTGCTTGCATCTGTTGGCACACATTCTGTGCTGCACAAATGTGGGAGTGTGTAAAGCCATTCAAAAGTTGCATCTGACTCGGAACCCTGGGGAAAAATGAATGGAGCCGGAGAGAAGTGGTGAAGAGGGTGGAGTATGCGTGCGCCTATGTGGGTGGGTGGGTTGATTGTGTGGCAATGCAATCCCTGCGGTAATTGTCTCGTTACTCGCTGCTTGTTGGTAAACATTCCGCATACACGGAACACACACACAATCACGAACCCAACGAAAAGCGGAAGTAGGCGTCAGGCACCACCAACCCCCCTTTTATCTTTCCATCTTTTAAGCGGCACCAGCCACCATTTGGCTAATAATTTATTTACAGTTAACATTTTATAAGCCCAGGACATCCGTAAACACACACATACACCCCGCCCAGAGGGCTGCCATTTGATTTCGCAATTATTTGCAGACAGCTTTTGCACTTTCAGTTTTCAGAGTTTTCTTGAAATTTTTAAAGGAAACATTTTTAAAGAAACCCTTTGTCAAGGATTTAAAAATTTAAGGATTTTTGAAGAGAAAGATTTAAACAAAAGGATAATAAAATATTTAAAAATACAAATATCCTTTTTTTATAAATATAAATTTCTTCACTGAATAAGCAAAAGAAACCTGATCTTTGCCCTGCCATTTTCTCTATAATTTAATTTAAAAAAAATAAATTAAAGAGCATTCCCTCTTCTACTAAGTGATCCTTCGTTGACTATCTCACTTCCTTGGAGCCTTCTCCTTGCACCCAATATCCCTTCGATGGCCAACTCTGACAACTCTGTAGCGCCATTTGCCATTTCAGCGCGCTGATGGTAAGTGAAATATGCACAATTTCCGTTTGCCAATTCAACGCGCGGGGTAAGGGAGGGCAGGACACACCGGCAAAGTTCGAGAAGGATATGAGGTAGCAATGTTGTTAGCAAATGTAAAATACAGTTAACACAGTGTGTCTGTAGCGTCTGAACGTGTGCCATACATAAATGAATGAAAAGGCCATTCGGTTAACAGGATGCAAAAAGGAAAAAAGAAATGGAGAAGGAGCGCCAGGCAAGGAGTCAAGCGAACAGTAAAAGTTGCCATCAGTCGCTTTCAATAGCCATTAGGGTGGCATTTCCCACCCAGTTCCCTTGCTCTCACCTCCACCAGTATTTTCCAAACCTCTGAATGGAAATGCACTTCTAATGGCCATTCGAAGCGGACAAAGTTATGTTCACTGCATTTGTTATATATACCAGGAGACTTACTAGCTGGCTTTTCTTTTATTTCCCTGTTCAACAAGCTCAGCAGCACGAGTTTTCCACACATGCACCTCAGGAGTGTGCAGTGTGTGTTTGGGAAAGTGAATGTGATTTGCATGGGTTTAACAAATTGAAGTTGTTGTTGCGGAAAGGTGTACAACAGTCATGGCTTTCGACGAGCTCAAACAGAAATTGTTGGCCAGGGAATACGGAAGTGGTTTTTCCTATGCATTTATTGCTGTTTTGACGCGGAATTATTGGCTTAAATTACAGAATTTTGGGTTGGGTTATAAGTTAAATAAATAAAATATGGTTTTCTTAAATGGGGGCTTGCTTAGTACACTTATTGGCTTTTTAAATATTAAATATAGAAAGTTTTAAATCAAATAAACAATATACAAATATTTATAGAAATAAATATATTAAGTACAGGAAGGTAGACACTTAATTTATGAAAATTTAAATCAAATAAACATAAATTAAACAAGGCAATGAAAGATAAATATATTAAAGCCAACTTCCATTCAAATTTTAATTTTTATAAAACTTTAACTTAAGCATCACCTAAATAATTACTTTGATAAAAATCTCTAAAAGTGTTACAGGGAAAATCCATCTTTAATTTAAATTTAAAACTTGGAGAAAACCAAAAAACTTTAACTCAAGAATCACCTAAATAATTATTTTGATAAAAATCTCTGAAAGTGTGAATGGGGGAAAAACCCCAAAAGTTTTCTTTTTGTTGTGGCTTTCTTAACCACTTTTTGGTTAGTTTTTTTTTTAGTTATTGCCATTTTCTTTTGGCCTCTAACCCCGTGAACTTTATTGGTCGAATCCTTAAATGGGACAGAATTTCATTCGGTTTGCTGGAAAATGTAATGTGGAAACTTTGAAGGATTTCATTCGCCTTGGTCGGTGGCAAAGTTGCAAGTAAATTTTTACTTTTATGATGAACTTTTGACTGGCTGCCTCCGTCTGGGTTGTGCTGCTGCTGCTGTTTGTTGGTTTGTTTCGCGCTGCGTTTTTCTTTTGGTTGAAGAAAAACTTTTATGCTGCTGCTGCTGCTCGCCGGTTGTTTGCATTGTGTGCTGCTTGCTGCTTTTTTGTTTTGTTTGTTTTCAGCACAGTGGAGTGTTGCCCGTTTTGCTTTTCGCTGTTTGCTCTGCCGGGAAACTCTCGAGCGAATAACCCAAAGGCAAGGCATTGAGCAACAACAAAACGTTTCGCTGTCACGCGTAAAATATATTCGCCATAAATTTCACCCGCTCGTTGCATGCAACGTGACTTTAAGGTTAAGAGAAGAGACTGCAAATGCTTAGGTTTCCAGTGTGTTTTTCCAGAGGATTCGTTGGGGAAAATTAAAAGGATTCTCTTGCATGTGGGTGGGGATCATTTTTACTTTGTAGTTGAAATTGATTTTAAAATAATTTCAGCATTCATTAAACTAGAGATAATTACTGGAAAGAGAGCCCATTAATTAAGATACTTTTGAGAATAAATTGAAATTAAATAAATCTAAAATAATATAAAATATTTCAGTTTATTCTGTCTAAAAAGTCACCAGGAAGTAAAGAATTGAATTATGGCTTCTAAAGGTGATTGATTTTTAAGTTTTATTTAAAGTTAAATTTCATTTTAAATAAACTACGCAAATAATAAACTTTATTTAGATCTATTTGAAGCCAGTATAAATATGATTTTTACTATAAAAATGATGTATGATTTATAGACAATTTTTTACTGATAAAATACGGTTTCTAAACAAGTCCCTTTAACCCTAAAATATTTCATAAACCTTAAATAAAACCCCTGTAAAGCATTTCACCTTTTATGAGGAGCCCTAAAATCAAAATTCCTGCATTTTTCCCAGCTAGCCAGGCCCAACTGTATGCCGGTTACATTCTCTGGCAAAAAGCATTTTTGGCAACAAGTTTATGTTTTGTTTTTCTTTTTTTCTCCTGGGGGCCTTGCTGTTTGTTTTATGCTTTTTAATATGGCGACTGCGGTGCTCGTAAATTTACGCAGGAAAATTGTTGAAAACGAAGGGAAAACGGTAGAAGCCGGCACAGAGTTGTCCAAACACTTGAGCTTAGGGTGAACCCGCTGTGCCATGTGACAAGTAACCGGGAGTCGTCACCCCAATGGAGCAACTCAGCTGGCAACCTCAACTCCCAGCCAGTTTTATTCACTTTATGACAATTTCTGTATGGCGACAGCCAAATTGTTGCTGCTACCCTCTTACATTGTTTGGCGTTGTTTCTTATGTTTAATGTTTGCCCAACCTTTGACATTGAAGCAAAGGAATTGCAGTCCCAGTTTTTCCTTTTTATATTTTTGGTTTGGAAAACCCACACACTTGAAATTTTATGAGTGATTTAATGCGGAAAATTGTGGGAATATATGTTTATGTGGGGGATATGTGTGAAATTATTTTGGGAAAGGTAAAGGAAATTTAAAATGGAAATTGGAGAAATTGTTTGACATTTTATAGCCATACATAAATAAAAGAAAACCAGCTATATATTTTTTATTTCTACGAGTTTTTAATATAAAATAAAAGTAGGAAAAATAACGCTGAAGATTGTGGGAGCTCTTGGAAATAAATTTGCAGCGATTCTGCGTATTATATTTAAATATTAAGCGTTGGCAACTTTGATTAATTGTGAAAATTATCTTTGACAACGGCAACTCTTTTGGCAGATTTAGCTTTGCCATTCATTGCTGTCCGTCTGTCCTTCTCTTTGTTCGTCCGTTAACCAGAATAATCCCCAGATCTGACAGACTTTAAGAACTAAAACTACCAATTTTAGTAAATTAATTTATATAAAAACAAAAGACAGCTTTCATTAGATTATTTTCTTAATAAAGCTTTAAGCATTTCCGCACCATTTCAGATGTGCCATGAATTTTCGTATATTTTTTAGGGCAATATTCCCAAAACAGACGACTTGTGACAGTTTTTTTTTATTTGGTGATTTTCTTTCAGCTTTCCTCACACACACACACACACACATTTTCCTATAAACGAAATGAATCTTTTATTTTAACGCAGCTGATGCTGCAGGATTGTACATTGTTCTTTGGCTTGATTTTCCGCTCTTTGATTAAGGAGAGGAGGAGATTTCCTCGCCCAATGGGAATTGCAGCTGATTGGTTCTGTGCGAGGTTTGTTTTTCAGATTCTTTTCCGGCTGTTTATCTCTGTGGCACAAGACGAGGAAATCGAAAAGCAAACGACCAAGAGAAAGCAATAAAATAAAGAAAATTATCTGTGAGGAAAGGAGGGGTATATATATATATTTTAATTCGGAAATGTGAAATAGAAATAGGAGGACGATGGCGAACTAAAGTAATTTCCTTGGAAAATTTTCTTGGCACCTGTCTCGAGGGAATTCTTTCCCTAATTCAGTCGTAAATATTTACGCGCGTATATTTTTTGTGATTCATTTTGATTATGTTTTTTTGTTTTGTTTGATTTTCCTTCGCTTATTTTTTTGTTTTGTTTTGTTTCCAAACTTTGGCCATTAAAAACATTTGTTTGCGCATCAAATTAAACGCGTTGGTAAGCCGACAAGCGATTCCTCTTTACTATATAATTGAGAGAGTGGCGGTATTTTGTTGCGAGAGTATCTCGTTTGAGTGAGTGTGGGTGTGTTGTGGCTATATCCTCTCGTTTGCCGCTGGCACTTACTCATACCGACGAGGTCTGCGGGCGAACTGAAAATCGCGAAAAGCTGATTTCGTCCTTCCTTAAGGACCTCAGCGCGAGAGAGAGGAAAAGATAGTGAGTGAGAGCGTATAACAGTTTTTGGCAGCCCGGAAAAATCGGTCTCTTCGGCTCTCTGCTTTGCTTTATCGTTAGCTTTGTTTACATTTACAAATTGCTGCGCAGGATTGAAACATAAAACGTGGCGAAACCCTTTTTCACAAAATTTGAAATACTCTAGTAAAAAAATACAACAACAAAATTTCAGTACTAAAAAATACAAATTTTAATTAGTTTTTAACAGTATTAATTTAATTAATGTACTTTCAAAAAATGTTAAAATCATTGTTTCGTCATTGTTAACATGAATTCTATTAGTCCTATCCTTTCAGGGATATTTTAAGTATTTACTAAAAAAATTTAATTTACAATCCAAGTTGGTAATGTCTTAAAAATTTAAATAAATTCTTTAATTGATCAATCGAAACCTGTTAAAAATTCCAGAATATCCCCATAAAAGAGTATGAAAAAACCTTTAAGGACTTTTCCCATTCTTTTCCATCCGTTTTCTCAGCTGCTGCAGTTTTCACTATCGTTGTTGTTGGTACTTTTGTGGGTCTCGAAGAGGTTTATCGCTTGGTGCATAAATCGCTTGTTGCCTGCAGCAACAGTCGTTACCGCCGTTTTGTTGTTGTTTTTAAAAGTCGATGGCTTGACCTTCAATTAATTGCTGTACTCTGCTGCCTGACATTGAAACAATTAACGGTCTTTTACTCCCCCTTCTTCATCCTTTTGCGAGAGTTTTTCTCGCGTTGATTGAGATGGAAAAGTGCATTGAAAAGGGTCTGAATCTGTGGTGGTGCAAGCAATTAGTCTTTGTTGGGTGGATTGTTGTACTGACACCATTCGGATCGTGATTTATATTGTGCAGAATGTCAAAGGATTGACAAAGGCTATAAAGGATTTTTATAGCACACTTTTTAGGGTTAGTTGAAAGCACGAAAAAGTATTTGAAAATTTAATTAAATGGAAAGTAATTTGTAAATGGTTTTAGCTTAGGCTTTAATTTATTATTTTAAATATTTATTACATATTTTTTTACTTATAGAATGAATAAATATGGTAAAAACCTTCCTAAGCCTTATTCTTGTCAACCCAAAAAATGTAAATTCCCATTTTGTGGCAACTTTAATACCTTGAATACATATTTCACTCAAAAAATAAGCCGTTTTGGTAAACTATATGCCTTGGGTTTGGTCAAACATGTCAAAAAAAGGTAGCAACAGCAAAAAATATGACCAAAAAACAAGTTTAAGCGACGTTCAAGGCTGAAATGAGGGTGGAAAGTAGGTGGGAAAGTTAGATGACAAGGACAAGGACCAAACACATGTCACAATTTTGTGTAAAAAACTTCTTAAAAATGTCCAAACTGCGTTCTCTCACAAAATTTTCGGGGAAACATTCAAGGATTTTCCAACAAATACATATATATATATGTGGATGAGTTTGAGTGTGTGAGAGGATCCTTAAAAATATGCAAATATCCATTTACATGGGTAGCAGCAGCAACAACAACAACAAAATAACAATATAAAAAAAAAACAGAGAGAGAGGAACATAAGTGACGACAATTTGGCAAACACGAGAGTAGAGGGAATAACAAGCAACTTTAAATTTACATATACCAACGACATCTTTGATATATCCAATGCATAAGTTTGAATATATTTAAGCTACACAGTGTGCAATGTAAATTTAAAAGTCAACAAACTCCAAAGTCCAGACAAACGATCGATAAAGAAATATATACGCAAACCGCAAGGAATAACGAATAATTATAGGAAAATCCACTCGAAATTCCTTTTTAATTGAGTTGGCTGCAGCTGCCTTGGTCCATCATTAGAGCCACCAGGAAAAAAAAGTAAAATAAAAGTTAGAGAGGGGGAAAAAAATTAAGGAGGAAATTTTCTAGCTGGATTAAGTGGATGTGCCATGAATAATTCGGGTTTTTCTTTTGCTCTCAGCTTAACGAGAGTCTTGAAGAAGGAGCATAAAAATTCCGCGAAATTGCAGAAAATATGTCTTTAAATTATTAAGACATTGCCATTCTTTTCTATTAATTAATTTAATTAATTAAAGAACTGTAATGATGAATGCTTGACATTTTAGGGACTATTTAAGGGGTTTTTAGGAAGAATTTAAATTTTTAAAGAGTAATTAAAGGGATGAAAAGGGTTCTTTATAGGGAAAAAATGTAAGAAAATATATCTTAAATTATTAGTTAATTAAAACAGAGTAAAAACATTAGTTTCTTACTCTTTTCCTTAATTATAATATTTCAAAATGTTTCATTGTTCACAAAACCGCAATTAATTCATTTTAAAATTGTATAAACTATATTTTCTATATTACACAAAACCCCTAAAAACCGCATAGACATCAACCTTTAAATACTATTCTTTAACATCCCTGAATAAATAAATTGTTTTGCTTAAATGGCTTTCTTTGGCAGCAATTCAAGTATAAAACAATTCAAAGGAAATCTAGAATTTTTTGGCCAGGCTCTATTTAATTTTTGTTGTATAAATATTTGCATATCTATGGAAAAGTCCTCCTTGGAGAGGACTCACCCACAATGGGAGTTGGTAACATAAAACAAGCAAGATAGAAAATCAAATTATTGTTTTTGTGCGGCAGAGATTTTTGGTTTCATATTTCTGCCAGAGACAAATATTTGGTAAACAAATTTTTTGGACAATGTCAGGCTGTGTGGCTGCAGGCGCAAAATTTTAATTGGATCATCTTTTTGGGGACAAAGGAGAGGGAAATACACAGAGAGAGGGTGTCCTATGCTGTCTGTCTATCCTCCTCTACCCATAATGAGCCACATCAGGCTAACGACGACTTTTCCTCTGGCCGACAATAGATAAACCGGATAACCAAGGGGGTTGCAGCGCGACTTTGAAGTGTCATAAATGCCACAGTGGCAGTTGGGGCGACAGAAAAGCAACAGAAACAACAGCGAACGAACACCACAAAAATATCCCTCGGGCCAATTCACGTTTCTGTTTACACTGAAATGCGGCTAATTTTCACAACGACAACAACAGCAGCAGCAATGCGACAGGGAAAATGTTATGGAAAAGGTTGAACAAAAGTTCTGTTATGTGCGTCATGGAAAACTGAGAAGATATGAGAAAAGTTACTCCAAAGAGATGCTCAAGGATGTCCTTAAAAATAATGGCTTGGAGAGTTGAACAGGTCCTGAAGCTAAAGTAGTTGAAAATACTTTAAAGTAGGTATTTAAATTAAATACTTAATGAGTTAAAAAATACATTTATGTGTGAAATCTGTAATTTATAAATTAATTTAGAAAAGTTTTAATGAGGTAATAAATGGTTGGGTATATAAAAAAGTTACTTTTAAGGTTCATGCTACTTGTTGTTTGATTAATTAATTACTTAAATTATATTTATTTCAAAAAGTGCCACTTTTAATTCAAAACTTTATTTATGAATATCCATCTTGATTAGCTACTTCATTTCTAAATGCATCACAAAAATAATAAACCAAATGAAAAACTGTGGAAATATATATTTGAAAATTATGCAGAGCCACAGAGCTCTGGCAGATTAAGTTTCCTCCTACATTTGCAGACCCCCAACTAGTCGAATTTATGGTCCATTGTTGGGTCTCGGAAGAATGAGAGGGCGAGAGTGGACATTTTCAATTTCAAGAAGGGGCAGGGAGGAGCGGGGCAAGTTTTCCTGTCAAATTTAGCATACCGTGCTGACTGGAAACTTTTTGTTTTTCCTTTTTTTTTTTTGTGCGACGGCAGGCATCCTGTCTGGTCCTTGGTCTTTCTCTAGGAAAAAGGCCAGTGGCCGCCGCCTCGCTGCATCCGGCGGAAACGAATGCGACATTTTTGCCAACTGCCTTAAAATGGAACATCCTCGAGAGATGGAGACTTCAATTATGCAAAAGGAGATTTGCCAGGCTCAGCAGGAGAAGAAGGAAATAGAAGATGACCATCAACCATCTTCTTGGCACACAAAATTTACATTTAATTTTCATTATTAATTATGCAATTATTCATGGCCAAGGCAAATGTTGATTCTCTTTCCTAGGCCTCTGTCTCTCTCTGTTTGCCCCATTATATATAGTTTATCTTTTTCCAGGGGGCTATTATGCCAATAAGCCAAATTGTTTATGAACAGACCACACACATTTCGGGGGGTTGAGAGAGACAAAATTCTAAACAAAAACGGAATTTTCCTTAGAATCATTAATCACTTGCAAGGGTCTGCCTGCCCTGAATATTTACCAAGAAAGTATGCAAACAATGGCGCCTAGTCGACCGACCATATTGAGTTGAAGTAAAATTCCCGCAGAGATTTCATTCAGCTTATCTCCGGGGCGAAATAGGAAATATTCCTTCCGCATCAATGATGGTGGTGAATTCAAAAGGCATAAACCTACAAATTGATAAACCGAATGGAATCCCCGCAAACAATAGAGCCAAAGAGCACCACGTGCCCAACTATTCCCTCATTTATATATATATATGTATATATATATGTATATATATATAGAGTACATATAGATCTCAGCTCCGCCTTGGGCATATGGCGCTGAAATCAGTTAGGAAACAGGCCTGTTATTAATACGCCAATCAGCATAAGCAGCTGATGCGTTGATAATGCCCGAGGGCAGCAAACAAGGCGGGAAAACTGTGAGGGAGGCGAAACTAATTCACAGACATTCCCAACCGTCAGTAGTCATAAATTTCGCCAGAGGCCAGAAAAAATAAAGGAAAAAGTACACAAGTTGAAGCGAAAATTGGTTGAAATGCACCGAGAAAATATTAAGTATACGCAGGGATGCGGCGAGAAAATATTAAGTATACGCAGGGGTTTCGTTAAAGAATTCATTTCTTTAAAAATTATATTATTTAATGAGGAATTGTTGAACTCAAATTTAATAATTTATAGTTTTGACATTTTTATATATCTTTATGGAGAAAATATTAAGTATACGCAGGGATGAGCCTAGAAAATATTAAGTATACGCAGGGGGTTTCGTTAAAGAATTTTTCTTCAAAATTATATTATTTAATGGGGAATTGTTGAATTGAAAATGTATAATTTACAGTTTTAATATTTTATGGTGAAATATACCGAGAAAATATTAAGTATACGCAGGGGTGCGACGAGAAAATATTAAGTATACGCAGGGGTTTCTTTATTGAATTAATTTATTTAAATATGTGTATTATTTAAAAAGAAGAAGAATTTCCGAAGAATGTGTCAAGAAATGTCAAGTCATGAAAAAGGAAAATGTCCTTATTCAGTAGCATATTTTTTTAGCACTATTTTTTGAATGGGTTTAAAATCTATCCTTTTATTTCTTTTCAGGAAATACTTGAGTTAAAATAATCTTATTATAAATTTCTTTTATTATTTATAAAATTACCCATTTAAATTTTTTTGCTGTGCCGAAACAATAGAATTGAAATGAAGGAATATTGGGGGAAAAAATTCTATGAGGCCCGCCCTGCTTATCTCTAAAAGAAAATCAGCAAGCAAAACTACTGCTAGCCCTCAGTCGAAGGGACTCCAAGGGGAGAAATTGAAGCGGAAGTGCTCGAAAAAAATGGCTATATGTAAAGCCAAAAGAATGCTCTACTCTCTAACACTCACAAAAGGCATGGCAGGAAGTGTAGGGAGCTAGGAAAGCTCGCGCAGTGGTCCTTCGTATAGGATGAAAGAAAGGAAAAAAAAGCAAGGGTGCGAGCAAGGATACGGCACAGTATGATAAATAACAGATGAGCAAAGGGTGTCAGCGCTGGGTTAAGACGGAGAGGCTGCTGTCGAGGAGCGGGAAAATTGGGTTCGTTGCTTATTGAATGTACGACATCGGAGCAAACACTTGCCAAGGGGGATCCAAAAAACATAGGGCTTATGACACAGGCGACAAGAATATAAATAATAAAAGGATTATGATGGATTATGGAAATATTTTTAAAATAAAAATGATCAAATTAAAAGCCTTAAAATATAAAGAAAATATTTAAAACATTTTCCTTTAATTTATTATATTTCAAATAGATTTAAAAGAAATCTTCCATAGATTGCCTATAACATAATAAAATATAACTTATTATATATCTTTTCCCTATTCTAAGAACTTTTCCATAAATGTCTTCCGCTTTTTTGTGGCCCGCAGGGATTTTCCACCAACTTTGGTTGCCTGGCACAAAAACAAAAAAACAAGCATCCCATAAAAGTAAAGTGAATAAAAAAAGTACTCATGGCTGCTGGCATTTCTTTAGCCCCCGTCGACAGTTGCAATTCTTGGGTGAAATTTTCCAAATACATTGACTGTGAGAATGTCATGAATATTAAATTGCGATTATTGCCACTGGCAATGTGTCGTCGACTGACTTTGCATCGTTTGATGGCTTCGACTCCTGCCCCTCGAGCCTCTCGCCTCGAGTTTGTCCATGTTTGGACAGATGTTTCCCACCCCTCCACCAAGTTGTAGCTCGATTTAGTTGGTCTCTCTCGTTGAGCTTAATTAAATGCACTTTAATTAAGTCAAAGATAGCAACTAGGAGAGCTTTAAACTCGGTCAATGTGCAAATGGTTGGACTTGAAATCCATCATCCTTGCGTTTGTCCCCATTTCGGTGTCAGTTTTGGCATCTCTCTCACGCTGTCGCTCTCTTGATTTGATTTGATTGATTAATGGCCTTGAGAGGCGGAGTGGAGAAAGAGGGGGAAATAGCAGGAAAGTAAAAATTGGCTCGATGCTCGCTCTTACGGCCTGATGTGATAGAGAATTTGATTTATTGGCAGCAAACTAAGTTTGGCCAACGTCACAGGCAGTCAACGAAATGGAAGTTGACACTTTGCTTTCTTCTAATACATGCAGAAATACATTGAGGAAAATTGGTAAATTGATAACGAAATAAATAAGAATATTGAGCATTGAAATTTTTACAATATAAAATCCAAGTTGGCGGTTACTAAAATGTTACCTTTTTGTTAAAAGGTTGAACCCAGAAAAGTCTCACTTTATTTTTAGTCTTGCAAGTGTTAAGTCAAGGTCTCCAAAAATTATTTCGTTTTAGTATTCTCCTTTTTGGAGTAAATTTGTTTTTTTTTCTTTGGATCAAATCTGTGTGTCTTTTTTTTATTACAAAAATGTTTCGAAATTTATTGTTTGGCCTACCGAGAGTTTTGAATCTGGTACCAGTTTCTATTAGGAAAGTTGCCGAAACTCGCGAGCTAAAGGCATCTGTCCAAATTCCTTATAGTCATGCCAAAATCGAAAAGTCGTCGCCGATCTTTATGAATAACCGCATTAGTGCCCGGAACCAACAATTCGTCAAGTTTGTGGATGCACCTCTTATGAAGTATGATAATAACTGGAACCGTTCTTTAAAAATGAAGTTTGATGAGAACCCGAAACGTCCTTTAAATAACTATAACTTATTGGATGTATCTTTTATGAAGTCTGATGAGAAACGAAACCGTCCATCGTTCGATTTGAGATCTGAAGAAAGCCGGTGTGCCATCTTCTGAAGCTTGATGGGAACTGGAACAAGTTTGGTGTTTCGTCTCATGAAGCCTGATGAGAACTGAAACCAGAACCGTTTTATTATCATGTTTGGAGTGCGAAATTTGATGAGGACCTCAACCCGGGCCAATGTAAACCTTTAGACATGGCGGCCCTATTATTTCTAATTTAACTAAGATTTTTTACTGGGAACGAGTAATTTTCAATTGGGCGAAAAAATATATATCTTTGGATCTTAATTTAAGTTTTCTTATTTCTTTGACCTTCCACCTGCAGCAATCAATCTGCTGGTAAAGTGAAACGAACTCTGCAACTTTGATAAAGCAAGATATGAATTTTCCTATACCGGCAGCAGATGTGAATAACTTTTCACTCACTCCTCCCCCCAAAAGGGCTTCATAATTAAAAGGAGAAAGCCAAGAAGAAATTAAAAGGATGTGAAAAAGAAATAGCACGAACAAATCAAATTAAAAAGTTACCAGTTTTTACACACAACCAAAACCTATACTTTTTGTAGAATTATAACCTATGGCTAGACTTTTATGCTTTCCTCGAAGTTTTTACCATTTTTCCGGGCCAACTTTCACACACACATGGCTCCTAAGCTCATTGTGTTTGGTTGGCTTTTGTGGCTCAAAAGGGTCTTGGTGGTTGAAACTGTAATTGAATTTGGCCTTTTGTGTTGACAAAACAAATTATTGTTGACTTAACCAGCAGCGAGTGTGTAGTAGTAGGTCGTAAAAGGAGTCAAGTGAATTATGTTAATTTTTGCGTTATTTCACTTTGGCACTTTAATGCAGAAATGCGAATTTAATTCAGTTTACGTACAATCCAATATATATTTAATAAATGGCCAACATGACGACCAACGCCGCCCGCCTCATGCAGGGAAAATGAAATAAATTGAAAATATTGTGGCCAGGACGTGCGTGGACGAGGACGAGGCTTTTCCATAAGCGAGTATCTCTCTGGGTAAATGTGTGACGACGACGATGGTCACGTGTGAAGGAGTACACAGTATCTGTCCACTGGATAATGATGAAAATGGTTAATATCCTTCTTACATAAAAAACAAATATGAAGAGTGTCGCTTGCGAAAAGTATTTTAATTAAATTTTAAATGCCAATCAAGGAGAGAATCGATTTAAGCTGATGAAGGAAACCTGAAACTGAGACTCAGCCTGAACTTTCTCCAAGCACAAATACTCTTAATTGGCAATCCGAGACGCACATTAACCGATTGCCACAATCCATTTTTATCTGCCACAGAAAATAAAAAATAAAGCAAGTTGAAAAGCTTTCGGAGTAAAGTTTTCAGCTGGAAACTGGGAAAAACTTATTCGTGGCTTGCGGTTTTCCAATTGAAAGGCAAAACATTTTCTGGGGCGAGGACGGGCAAGCGGCAAACCCGATTACCTGATAAATATGTTGGGTCTACTTTATTGAATCATAAATCTACACTGGAAAAAAAGGTGACAAAAATCTAGGATTTTGGTGGATAGATTTGGTAAAATATCGCTAAAGATATGCTTCATTTATGGGAATAAATTGCAGTGTTTGAAGTTATCTTCTTGGGAATAAAATTCGGACCTCTTCTCCTAAATATTTTATATATTTTTGTGTAAAAATAATTAATTAAAAATTTTTTAAATTAATTGAAGGTCATTTCTCATATATTTTGTATACATTTTTGTATGGAATATAATAATGAATACTTTATAATTTGAAATTATATAAAATATATTGCCACAAACATTTATCTTCTCCTTATTTTACACATTTAACACAAACGGAAAATTCAATTTAACCATAAATTTTTATTTCTTAACGTTTTCCTTGATAAAAAATACTTTTCTTCACTGTAAAACAGCGCATAAAGGGTCCTGGCTTAATATCCAACCCCTTGAACGTTTTCGGTAAGGACCACCTGATCCTTTTACCCACCGCAGGATACACATGAAGCTCGCACACACACACACATATCGGCATTGCCATTGCCTTGCTCGGTTATTTATGATAATTCAAAGTAATATCCTGCAGCAATTTCATCAACAAAGACACGGCCAGCCAACTCGCTCTCTCTCTCTCCATATGGGGGAAATGCAAATATTCCTCCTTTGACAGCCAAGGACGACGACAGCCACAAGGATACCCTCTCCATGTGCAACCCATTTGCGGTGCGCTGAAAGGAAAGGCCTGTGCTGCCTCCGCGCCTTCGAAATGGCTGAAACGTGTCAAATGTGTGAAAATTGGGAAAATTTGTTTGTCTAATTGGAAGGGAAAACGTGAAACGTGAACGCTAGGAAAAGCGTTGCCTGCTTTTTGGGGGGGAAGCTCCTTAATTTATCTAAAAGAGACCAGGTGTGGCGGCGTAGACTTTAATCAATGTTGAATTTAATTCAATTACCATAAGAAGTGGTTTGTAAATGAAATATTAAAGGGTTTTTATCATCTTTGGCATAAGCTGGGGTTTTTTAAATGGTTTTTGAAACCTTTAAAAAATTTTTTTTTAGTCTTGAAACCTTTATAGAATTTATCTGAATATATTTTTGGAGGCACCGTTGTTCTTTTATTAAAAATGGTTTGAAAACCTATTAAAAACCAGAAAAAATGTATTAAGCTAGTGCTTCTAAAATTTTCATGCAGGGATAAAAATATCTTTTTTTTTTTGGCTTGTTGGAATTTTATAACCTGTAAATCAATCAATCAGCCATTAAAACAAATCACATTTTATAAAAAAAATCACTATATTAATATATATAGCAATGCACACATGAAATTTAGATACAATAGACGACACGAACACTAACATTAGACTTAAATAATCTCCTATGTATAACCCTACATCGAGTTGTTAATATCCAAAGAAGTTTCTATGATCCCTTCTTATCGACAGGGCATGCCATTTGGTATAAAAACTGAACCAAGGTACGCGTCGGCCTGCCCGTCATCGTTTTCTTGGTAAGATATGGTATCAGACCGTACATGGACTGTAAGCCAGTGCCTCGGGTGTCCAGATGGGCCCAGTCCACGCACGGTACCAGCTCATGGAGGACGGCAGCGGCCAGACATGAGCTGGCCAGGCCTCGACCAGTGTTGCTTATGTCGTAGCAGAGATTGTCGGTGACCTGCTTCTTGTAATAATGCCACAGAGGCAGACGCCACACACGGTCTCCGGTGACGGCACCAGCGGATTGAAACTGTTTCCAAATATAATGGGAATTGGAAAAGATACCGGTGGCACCACCACCGAAGGCCTTTTTAACCCCAGTTCCTAACGTGGCCACATCCACCACCAATCGAGGCTTATATGTAGCTTGGCCATAGATCATGGGATCGGCTAGGGCCACTACACCTGCCTTGTCTACATCCTCAACAGCTAAGGATTTGCTATTGAGTAAAGTGACCACATCTCCCGGCTTGCAGGACATGCCCGATGGCATATTCTCGCACAATGGGATAATGCAAGTGATGTTGATGGGCAGCGATAGGGCGGCAACGCATCGCATCATGGCCACACATGCCGCCGCTCCAGACATGGAGGCCCTGTACTCATCCATATCCCGGCACTTTTTCATATTAATGCCACCCGAATTGAAGGTAATGCCCTTGCCCAGGAATAGAACGGGCTTATCGTCGGGACTGGTTCCGCAATAGGCGATCTCCAGCAGAACAGGTGGCTCACAGCTGCCCTTGGCGATCATCAGGAACGAGTGCATCCGCTGGAATTCCATCCAGTCCATGGTGCGGATTTCCACAGTCATGCCACACGGACACAGAGCATCCACCGCGGCCTGGGCAAACTGGGTGGGCGTCATACAATTGGCTGGGGTATCGCCCAGCCGCCGGGCCAAATTCTGGGCCTCCGCCTTAAAGATGCCACGCGTCCAACTTTCTATGTCATGCCCATCGAACATATTTAGCACGGGGATTCTCGGTTGCGGTCTTTTGGATGATTTGTTAATGTAACGCCACACGGCCAGGGCAGCACCCTCGGCCGCCTGCTCGGGATAGTCCATGCTATCAACGAAGACTTCCGTGCAGCCAATTTCCTGCAGCGAACGAGCTCCAATTCCAGCAGCCACACGGACATTCTCCATGCCTTCGTCAAGCATTTCCAGTTCATTAAAGCCAATGCCCTCGATGCCGGCGCCCACCACTGCCACGCTAAGGGTTTAAAGTTGTCAAGAAGTAAGCCTATTCTTCCTGAAGTTATCATTACCTTTTAAACTCTGCATCGACATTGTTAAACACCTTTCCGCGTCCCAAGTGACCCGAGATCTTCGACTCACATATAAGCTTCGCCAGCTTGCCATTTAGACGATCATTTATCTTCTGGCCGCTGGACGATAGCTTGGGACCGTTGTCGCCTTCCTTTTGATAAAGCCCGACCACGAGACCGCGAGTCATTGAGACAGTTTCCCCGCCGCAGGCAAAGCGAATTGTGTTTAAGTTCGGCAAGCGACTCTGGACGATCGTCTTCAGCAGGCTAATATTTCGCAATTTGTTCATTTTGCTAGTTCTTCAGTATGGAGATATATCCCTCTTCTTGTATCCCTGCTTCGTACCGATTTAGTTGCAATCTTATGTGCCCACCAAAAAGTTGGAATTGGTAATGTCCTTGGTATCAAAACCTATGTGTTCTTGATGCAATAACAATATTCGCAACAAATTTATAAAACACTGTTTACAATACACAACAAATAATTTAGATAAAGAAACAAATAGGGGTTTTATCTGTTTTTCCTAATCAGACAAGACACACGACTCTAACAATACGAAAATGAAACTGAAATTGTTTTGATATGTAATTTATTATACATTTTTAAGCTCGCTTCAAGGCATGCCTTGGTATTAAAAATCGTAATGCATCTTTAATTTTTTAGATTCTGTTCCAAGAACTCTTGAAAATGAATGTTAGTGTTAGTAAAAAAGAAGTTTAAAGTAAGATTTAGTAAACAAAGAGTTTTAAATCCTTGAAAAATCATTGAACTTCTTGAGAAATTCATCTGAGATTCTTTTCATATAAATTTTTTTTGGTAATAATAAAATTATGGAGATTATTATTATTATTATTTAACCTAATCTTTCCCAACTCTTATTTCCGCATTTTAATTATTTTACCTTTCCCGCAGAAAATGTTTCCTTTGCTTTCACTTTCATCGCTTTATCTGCTGAATATTCATTTTGAGGCATTATGGTAATAATCACCTTATTATTCAAGTGGAGAAAAATAAATTTCCATGACAGCTGTTTTCTGAATTATGCTGCGTAATTCAAGGCAAAACTGATAGAGTCCGAATGGTTTAAGCGGACTAATTAAACGCTAAACTTGCCACTGAAATCGATTCATTAAAGCGTACTAATTTATGTAAATGCTGGTTGGTAATTATCTGGCTGATTAATGTAATGAAATGTATCCGAAATTGATTAAAGTTTGGTTGAAATGGAAATGGAAGTTGACTAGTGTTAGAGCTTTAAAAACCCCTAAAACTAGCAATAAATTGGTAGAAATGTTGACCTAATTAGTATTCATTCAATGAAATAATAAATTTTAAAGTAATTAAAATTAAAATAAACCATTTTGGAAAGTTTTACCAAAACCTTCTCTTTGTATCTAAAACCTAATCCTGTTAAGCAATAACAAAACCTTCTCTTATCCTTTTAAAATCCCATAACTTAACCGACTTAGGCAAGGCTCTGGAAAATCCCCAACAAAAACTTTTCCTATAATCGAATAGGAGATGATTTTCAAAGTACTTTTGACGCCTTCTTGGAATCTTAAGCGATTCACATAACTGTGTAACCCCAAACAAGGAGATACAACAAAAATTGTAGCCGCAAATGTAGATGTATCTGTAAATGTATCTGTATCTTTATCCCTAAGCCTAAACAGCAACAACTAAACACAGTTTTCTCACTTAAAGTTGAGGGAACATTTTGCCATTGAGTTGGCATTTTGAAGAACTTTTCGGCTTTTGGTGAGAATCTGCAGGATACCGCTCAGTGCCGGAACCATGCCATAAAATCGTGTTGATGTTGTCTGTCCTATATGGCAGTATATGTGTGTGTTCGGAAGTCTGTGTGTGTGTGTGTGAGGTATGCAGCTGTATTAGTGTTGACAACACTTGCTGCCAACAATTTCATTACCGCCACATTTAAAGTTTTGCCAAGCACACATCGAAAATGAGACAGCAGAAGATACATAGCATAGCTCTGCAGATGCTGGCACTGAGAAAAATAGGTATTATTAATATATTAATATATAAAAAGGGATACAATGTAGAAAATATAAATAAATAAGAGTTGAAATACAGGAAAAATTATGGTTTATAGGAAAAAAACTGACAATGTTAAACGGACAATAAAATCGTATTTATAAAGTTGTCCTAAAACATCAAATAATTTCTTGAGGAACACTATTTGCTTAAAAATTCCATATTTTCCTATCAAATTAATAATTTTATTTGTTTTAGGAATAGACTTCCTTGATTTTAGTATATATTTTTCCCCCAGTGATCCTCTTCTGCAAAAAGTCGCGTTCAACTATCGCTTATGACTTAGCCCGGTCGGCAGTCGTTGCTGTTTCTATTTGTACAGCAGTCAGGACAGGCCAAGCCATCCATCCTGTGACCCCTGGACCCCTCGCTCCCTGCCCTCAGCTGCTATCCACTGGAGAGACCCGGAGCTCGTTATAAATGGAAAACTTTTGCTGCTTTCTCAAGTGGTTTTTTCTCTAGTATTTTTTTTTTCTCCCTTTTTGCCGCACTGTTTTTGGCTGTTGCTTTTCCCAGCTAGCTTTTCAGTTCACATTTGATTCGCAAAAAGTTTTTTGGCGCTTGTTTATTTTACTTTTTAATGAGAGAGAGACATGTCGGTATATCGAGATCGCATGTCTCTGGTATTTGACGATTAGCCATGTGAAATGGTTTTTGGTCAAGGAACAACTTTTGCTGCCCCCATTTTTGGAGGGAAAAGTTCGTAGAAAGTTTTGGGAAATTTGTCAAGTGGCCATTTCTGTCGCTGCGAAGTGTCTATGCAACAGTTGAACTCACATTCCACGAGAGGTGGAATGCTATCTGAACGCAAAAAAATGTTATGTATCAGGAAATTAATTAATTACAAGTTTAAAATTTAAGTTAATGCAAAGGGTTTTCATAAGCTTCATTATTTGCTTATAAAAAAAGTGGTTTCTTTGTACATTTTTATTTATTTATTGGTTTATTATCGAAAAGCTAATGAAATAAATATTTTATATACATTTTAGATGACTATTTTATATTAGCTATCACCTTTCTCCTCTTCGCTATTAATATATAAATTTAATTTTAGTTAAATGAACTTCCCTTAGTTTATTTTTTTCCCTGTGCATCAATCCTGTCTGCATAATATTGATTTCCCTAAGCTGGGTAATTTTTTCTACTATTTTGCATGACTCCTGGCCTGGACTTATCCTCTTATCCTTGGACCCATTCTAGTCCTTTGGCCATCTTCAATCTCGTTCTCTAGTGGCTGACTGGATAACACACAGCTTGAGTGTTTTTAATTTCAACTTTCCTTTTGCCATGCATCCGGGGATCCGGATTTCAATGGGGCCAAAAGCGGATGGATATCAAAAGTCACTGAAGGACCCATCATCTGGCATTTGAACACCAGTCCTTGTCGTCCTTGTCGTTCCCTTGTTTCTGCTGATGCTTTCATTTGTTTACCGTTTGAATGTGGAGCAATTTTTTGTTTGCCATTTCATTGAAAGTTGCAATCAAATGATTGCAGTAAATGTTAGTCAGTGCAATCGACCCGCATTTTATTCAAACTTGTAAAACTTTTTTTGTTGTCCCCAATTTTGTGGCTTTTTTGTATTGGAATTTATTGGTTTTGAACGGAGGTTTTGTATTAATTTTTGTGGCCCTTTAGGTAACTGACAAAAACAGGCCATAGATTTTGTTTGTGAATTTGTAATGTTGATTTTAGATTAGATTGTTTTCATTGAAAATTACTTTTAATATATTTTTTCAATATATTTCTTCTCAGGAAATAGTTTTTGCCTTAAAACTATTTTTATATTATTTAAAGTCTCTGAAAAAGTCATTCTTTGTTCAGTTTTGTAATATTTAATCTCATTTGGTTCAAACTCCCTTCTAAAATAGTTAAGCAAACTTGCTCTCCGGCTTTCTAGTTTAACTGAAAATTCACAGAATCCTTCCTCTTTCCCTTCACTTTTTTTTTGGCAAATTGCTAGCAAATAATAAATAATTGAGTTATTTGAGGGAATGACGAGGGGGGAAATTGGCAGAAAGGAAATGTTCTCATCATTTAAATTGAAGGCAAATATGTAGTTGTACATAGTTGCATCCACCCCATCTCTGATTTTCCATCAGCGTCAAATTGAAAACTTTCCCAGCTCTCCAACGAGTTGGTCCATAGGAAAAAAAGGAGAGAAAAAAAGACGAAAAGCGAAGGCAAAATCCTGTCTAACACAGGATGTGTGAGAGTGTCTGTGTGCTAAGCCGAAGCTTAGTGGGCCAAAAACGGATGAATTTTCTCTCCATTTCTTTTTTTTTTCAAAGAGACAGGACTAAAAGTCATTCAGCCTGCGGAGGATGCATGTTCCTGATTTTTTAATTGACGATTAAAGTTAATTGAAATTTATCATTAGGCTGATTGATTGAGGAATAGGGCGCTCACTCTGTTTAAGCCCAATATTTTCCTTTCATTTCCCGTAGCATTTATCAATTTGCACTGTTCTGGCATAAGCCGATTATGGCCAAGGCCCAAAATGAAAGCCTGAAAGATGCCTGTGAGGCATTGCGTGCGGTCACGATAGCGCCTCAAGAAAAATGGTCCATGACGAAAATCTACTTGTCAGCCAACTTATCAAACGGCCGAGAGTCTGGAGATTGAGTGGAAGAGAAAAAATTACACTAATTAATTTAAAAAGCTCTGACAATCAGCATCTGTTTCTGACTCTGGCACTTGGGTAGGAATGTTATATGAGAAATCTCGCTCTGAGATCTTAATAAAAATATTTATTACAATAATAAAAGTAAGCAAGAGATTTTGAAAAATTTATAAAGTACGATTTTTCAGATTTCCTTTAAGAGCTAATTGCATTATTTGAAGTAAGGATTGTTGTAAAAATGGATAATTAAAAAATAATTTATAAAAAAAGTTTAGTTTTTTGATATACAAATAGTTTTGTACATTTATTTTTGTACTACAAGTTTTTTACTACTATTTTTGTAGTACTATTTTTTTACTCCTATTTATACTGTTTTATACTTGCACTACTATTTTTGTACTACCAATATTGGTACTACTAATTTGTACTACTATTTTTGTACTACCATATTTGTACAACTATATTTGTACTACTATTTTTGTACTACTATTTATGTACTACTATTTTTTTGGCAGTGCATTTCCTATCTGACTGCCTAATGGACGCTGAAAAGTATGCAATATGTAAAACTTAGCGTTAACGTCAAAGGCAGTCTGTCTTTTGTCAGTGCACTGCAAATAAGCGCTGACATTTATTAATGTTAACGCATCAACAACAATTGCTCCCCCAAACGCCCTCGCCTCCAGGCCAATGGTGTGGGCGTGGCAGAAGCTACACAAGTGGAATTAAATACGCATTTGCCTTGACAGCTTCCCTCGCGTCATAAAAGTTTCACCCAAGTTGGTGGGGCGACGGGTAAAAAAAGACGACTTACCGAAGATAATAAAAATGTTAAGGTGCCGGGGCTTATTATAAAAATGACATTAAAGCGACAAAGGATCATCAGAGTTGAGATAATGCACAAAGAGCCAAGAGAGAGAGAGAGTCTCTTGAGTTATTAAAGTGGATATTCAAGAGGCAATTGGCAACGCCCCGAGTGGGGGGGATTGTGGCAGCTGCTGCCATCCTTGCTTTACCTCTGGCCAAGCATCTCCTTTAAAGTGCCTAAATATGGCGGAAAATGGCAATTATTTCCTTTTTGCTTGTGGCCCCTAGAAAAGGCTGCATAAAGTCTTGAAGTGCCTGGGAACTTAAACGATTTGCTGGTTAAGCACTACTCTCAGCCAGAACTGAATGCTCATAATTGGGTAGATATTTTACAATGCGAACTGAAGAGGGTTGAAAAAGATGTCAAGGGTGGCACAAGTCTGACAGAATTATGTACCAGAGTGGCATGAAAATCTGTGGAGAATTAAAGTTGATGTCAAAGTTGTTTGGAAAAATTGGAATTAAAATCTGGAATTAAATGTGAGAGAACTAAGAGAAATTATATTAAATTTTTTCTTAAATGCATGAATAACTTTTACTTAAAGTTATTTCTGTCTTGTTATGTTTGTAAAAATTAAGTAAAGCCATTTTCAACATAAAAAATACCCAATATTTTTTTCTGGCTCCTCACAAACCCTTAAAAATTCTACACTTTTTGTCGCTTTACCTCTCGCAAGGCTAAAACAATATTTCAACCTGTTCGTTGTGGCCATTTGTTATTCGTTTTTTTTCTCACACAAAAAATTACAAAAAAGTTGGACTACCTGCGGGGCCTGGGTCCTAATCCCAATTGCATGTTGATCCTGCTAACATAACTCATACGTATAATTTTATTTGTGGCCTTTTTGGGTTGTTGGTGCCACTGGCAATTTGACGCGCAAATAACTAAACAAAAAAAAAAATGTAACAAAGGTTGCCGCAGAAAGTAATGAAAATAACCCAAAACGAATGCAGGACCCTCAGCAGCGCCCAAATGTCTGCAATTGTTAAACTGTTATACGGCCAACAAAGGACCAAGACCAGCAGCATCACAAAAAGAGTGCTAACCAGCTAAAGGTTAAGGCGCATGATCACAGAGCAAAAATACAGAGAGAGAAAAAATATATAGAGAGAGAGTTGTGAGATGAAGGGCGAATGCAATGGTAGCAGCACCCAAAAAAATAAGAAGAAAAACAACAACAATAACTATATGGTAAAATAACAACAAAAAGGCCAGGGGCTTAGGCCAAAAAACGTAATAGCCTGACCTTCACCATTACCGCAGTTCTTTTTTTGTTTTGAGAAAAATTTTTTAATGTGTGCGTGTGTGCCACTTAGTGGGGGTGCCACTGTGTGTCTGTGTGTGTGAGCCTTCGTATCTGCTTTTGTTTGGCTTAAATGTTTTTTGTTGCAAAATGGAGCAACTGCTGCGGCAGTGGAAAAAAAGGACGTCATTGTGACGGCATTGATACGCGGAAGTAGGGCCACACGGCGCATACTTAATGATTGCGTATGGAAGGCACTGCAAAAAATAATGTTTGAGATAAAAAACAGAGAAGAAATTGCTTTACTTACAGGGATAAAATGAATTTTATAGTGCCAGAGGAAAGTGTCTTAAACCTTTATAAAATTAAAATTTTAGAAATATTTCATATAATATTATAATAAATATTTAGAAATATTAAAGCCTTGAGGAGAATCGATTCAGATGTGTTCAGAACCTATAAGAACTACAGCTAACAAATTTGCTAACAATATTAAAAGGCATGTCAACAAAATGCTTTAAATAATTTTATAGACATTTATAGAACTTTATAACATTTTATAGAATTTGTTTAAGTGCTCCATGTTGAGCCTGCAAAATGATGGCAAACATCTAATGAGTTTGTTAACCCAAAAACGTTCGATTTGCAAGGCAATTCATCTTGCAAATGAAATCGGTTTGAAATCGCAGTGAAATCACACTGAAAATTCTGCAAAACTTTTCGCATCGTTTTGGGTGATTTTCTTTTTTTTTTTGCGATTTGAATGCGACATTTACGATGTGTTGGTTCAACAATTTTCGTTGTCATTCGCTTTGGCATCGCTGGAAATATGCTGGGCATGATTGATGATAGGTCTGATTGAATGGGTTTTCTCGTCCTCGTAGTCGTCATCGTCAAAGTGCCTGATAGATTGTATTTCATGGCATCCTAGCGAAGGACTTGCAGCAGGTGGCAGCAGCAGCAGCAGCGGTTGCCAGGACCCAAGTATCCTTCACTAAGCGGATTGCCAGGCAGAACCCAGAGTAGCAACAAAAGGAGTTTTTTGCGTTTTTGCATGTGGTCTGCGTGTGCGGAAACTTTACTGTGTTTCTTTTTTTCGGAGAGAAACGAACTTAAGTAGGATTTTTCCATTCCACCCAATTTTTCTTCTATTTTTTTTTTAATGCTAAGTGGAATAGAGAGAAGCATTTAATCAAGTTTATGTGGAATAAATTATATGTATTTATGCTTTCGTTGAAATAATGGCGATGGCGATGCCATTAGGCTTATTAGAAAAGAGGGAAAAGGTCCAAGAGAAAAACCTTCCTAAGAAGTCAATGCGATTAAGATGGATGAATGTGCCCCGAAAAGTGGAGAGCATAAGTAGGAAAATTATGAATGGGAAAATAAATGGGGGAAAAAAGGGTTGCAGGAATTTATAAATCAATGAATTTTAAGTGAGGCATAAAAGCAATTATAAATATTTTCTTAAATCATTTAACAAGTTTTCTGTTGGAATTTAAAGATTTAATATTTGTTTTCTATATTTTGTTTAGTTTTTAAACCACACAACCTCAAAACAAAAACATAAAATCTCAATTATATACATAAATTCTTACTGAAATACCCACAAAAATGCAATCACAGAAATATGTCTTGCCCACAAATATAAATTCCTTGTCTATTTTTATTGAAATTCTGTGGAAAAACTCAAGCAAAAATTGTAGCAGTACCAGCAGAGGATGAAATATATATATAATTTTGCATATTGTCCGATATAAAAAATGCAGAATATAAGAAAACATATGCCAGTCCACAAGCCACCCACACAATTTGTGTATTCTCATGTAAATAACTGCAAATGGAGTTGTTGAGAAATAGTTGACAATAAAGTTTTCCTGTTTTGTTGTTGCTTCCTGGCTAAGCAAGTCAAGGTTTGGGTTTTTTTTAAGTAATTGCTGTTTATGCCAAATTATTCTGCAAGTTTTCCTCTTGTTGGTCGATAACACATATAGTAGGTGTGTGGCTGTGTGTGTAGGTGTCCACGCCCCTTGATTTATGGCTCAAAAAATTTGCACAAGCTCGTTGTCAAAAAAATAAACTTTTTCCTCGGGTCAAAGTGGATGGAAAAAAATGCCGAGGGAACAAAACTTTTATTTTGTGTGCCATTTGGTCATTGTTCACATTTTCTGTTGATGTTCATTTTCGTGTCGACTTTGTGCACTGTTTAAATTTCCCGCTTTTCTTTGTATTTCTCTTGACAGTTTTATTTTTATATATATTTGGTGGAATGGCGGACTCAGGTGGACTGTTTAATTGTTATTCTTGCTTTTCTTGTGCTTTGAGTTTTTTGTTGGCAAAAAGTTTGACATTTTCATTATTTGCAAATGACATTTTTATGTTGAATTATTTTTGTGTTCCAAAAGTATATGAAAGTTTAGCTTGAATGGATAAATTATGGGTGTTTGAGGAGGAGGATCTAAGACTAATAATATTTTAGCTACAAAAGAAAAATTGTAGAAAGAGAGAAAAATTAAAACTTTAAAAGGATTTTTTCGATACATTTTTCAGTTAGTATAATTAATATATTTTATTTAAATTCTCTTCAAGCTAATAAAAACCACACATTCTTTAATTTTTAAGTTAATAACTAAAAGGTCTCATCTGAGAGGTAGTCCTTTAATTTTTGTTTAAAGAAGATATCCTTATTGTTTGAGCAAAGAGCACCCTCGATGGAAATGAAGTATTTTACAAACAACTAAAACTGCTGCTACTGCAGTGCCTTAAGAGTGAAAAGTCTCTTATTTTCTTCTCGTTTTTCATCCTTTTATCCTTGTGATGATGACGGAAGTCCCCAAGTGACAGACAATTTTAGCGTTAACAAGAATAACAGCACCAGACGACGGATGGAAACTTGCCACATGTGCACAAATATTTTTTTTTATATTCCAGCCAGTCGAGCGCTTCTTAGCCCGGCATAATAATGAATTACGTACACCGGGGAAACTGAAGGAATCCAGGAATCCTGCAATCCCTGCCATCGTCATTGCCATCAGGCATCAGACTGCTACCTATGGAAACGGTCTGAGCACTCGCTTAGCTTCCCTTGCCACGCTTTGTTGGCTGCAACAATTTTACAATTGACTGTTTCCACTGTTTTTTTTTTTATAAAAGGGATGAGGGATGGGGAGTAAGGGGTAGAAAGGGGATGAGTTGCAAAAGAAAAATGGGTGGGTAAATGGAAGGAAAAAATGGGTGGGTTCGTAAAACGCTCGACTTGTTTTACGCATTATTTACTTAGTTGGGGATGCTGTGTCTCATGCTCCCCAAGTACGTGTGCACGTGTTTGTATGAATGCACTGAAGAAAAATATTGAAATTTCAATAGATATAAAAATTATATATTTTAGATATTTGCTTAAATATTTTTCTTTTTTAATATGATTTTTTAAAGATTTTAAAGTCCTAAATTCGGTTGTTTAAAAATATATATAAGCTTAGTAGTATTTCACTCTCTTATTTCCTTTTTTTCTTTAACCAAAACATTTTTTTTTAATAAAATTTAAATAAAATTTAACACTTTAATTTAAAATTAAATTTATTTAATTTATAAATTAATTCATAAATTTTTTTCCTGTGTATTTGTGCGTGTATTTTCCATGTAAATGTCTGTCTCCCTGTGTATGTGTGTACGTTCATTCCGTGGGGGATAGGGGCGTGGCAAATGAACTAGCATTAAAGTAACTTTGCGGCAAGCAGCAAAACGTTTGGTTACAATTAATTTCGTACTCCGCCATGAAGGGGGAGCTATGTCTGTTTGTGTGTAGGCTGCCAGAGATGCGGGCAGTCGATGGGCAGAGGGGCTTGAAGGGGAAGGGTGGGTCTAATAGCCAGCCAGGGGGTGGTGGGTTCGCTCTCTCTCTTTAATGGCAGCAATTTTAAATGAAAACCGGCCCTGGAGTGCCGTAGCTGTAAAAGTATTTTGCGGGTATTTTCCCCACTTCGCAAACCTGAAAAGCAAATGAAGGGTAAAAACAGATCGAAATTCCGCCACCAACAAAAGAATGTCGCCAAAAAGCATTAACCAAGCTAACGACAACGAAATTACACAAATACCAAAAATCAAAATTATCTACCTGCCAAGGAGATTTTTAAATGCCGAGGACATAAAAGCCAAAAATGGGGCAATAAAAATGTATTTTAAATGTGTTTGGGAAACGTGTAATGTGCCCAGGACATTTCCAAGATAAAGGTATATAAGGGGAAATGGCAGCAACTTGATATCTAAGTCGCTTTTTCCTCCAAACTCATCTTTATGTATTTTTCTCTGATATTTAATACGGAGAACTTACTTGATCGGATTGTTTGCAAAGACAATATCCCCTGGTAAAAGCAGAAGCAGAATCTCACAGAATTACACACACAGGACACCACTCTACTCCTTTTTTGGCACAAGATGATGCTAAATGACAGGCGGCTTATGCAACATTTATTTGATATTGTGTTAAATATTTAACGCAGGACACGATAAAACACTTTTGCCTCATTAATCCAATGCACACACATACACAAGACGAGGGTGAAGAGCAACTGCTAATTGAAGCCGGCACAAAAGGACACACACTTTGTCCACAAAGGACGTAAGCCCAAAGCCTTTAGGCAATGATTGATACGGATGGCCCACGGAATTTCGAAAGGAATCCTTGGGGCTTTTTTTCCTCGAGTTTTTTTCTTTTTTTTCCTATTTATTTTTATACGAAAATTACGCGATCCGAAATGTGGGCGATGAGCAAAAGTTTTCTGTTCGTCCACACGTTAGCACTTTCGAAGGGAGACTGAAGGCCCAAACGCCAGTAAGTATGCAGCAGCCGCTGTATATAACAGTATAACAATTTTTCATGGGCGTAAGAGAGGAAAATGTGAGAGGAAAAAAAAGGGGAGAAAAACGAGAAGCTGAAGCAGTAGCAGCAGCAGCAGCAGGAGCTCTTTAGGATAACATTACCTGATGGAAGTCGAAATAAAATTTGGTTTAATGGACGACGACCTTGATGTGTTCAGGGCATCATCATCATCAGCATAAACTTGGCCAACTATTTAACCACCAAAAACATATGGTTGTGTGTGTGTTAAGCCAAATCGCAAAAATAGTGCCTAGGAAAAACACTTTTACCAAATTGCCCAAACGAATTCGCACAATTTTTATTGCCAAAGACCCAGAGAACTTTATGCCTGGCAACGATTATGATTATTTACTCAGTGTATTTGGGCGTTTGGTTACATAATTAGGCCATTAAATATAAGTGCCTGTATCTGTGATTTCTCCGTTAGCATCAACAGCAACAGCAGTAGCAACATCCACAAATCGATCAAGTTGGTAAACAAAATTCCGTCTGTGACAACGGAAGCATTTCCAATTTTAAATGAAAGGCAGAAAAATGGCTATAAAGAAACGTATTTCAGCGGCAAACTTGGCCGGAAAACGTAATTGAATTTTTATTGACATTTTAGGGGAAGCTGGGGGAGGTGAGGACTGAGGCTGTGCCACTTGAGCGACAGACAGACAGAGTTTCCTGGTGAAATAAAGCGCAACTATTTTGCACAAAATGACCGAAGAGCCCGGTCTTCGAAGGAGGTAAAGTGGAAGCTGGTAAAAGACTAAGGAAAAGCAAGGAAAAATAAAGATACTTAAAATTAATTTCGTTTTTTTTAAAGCGTCTTCAAGGGACAGGATTTGGTCCCGGGATTTGCCAAGAATAACCTAATTAGGGTTGACTTAAAGTAGCCCAAAGGAGAGTTTCGAGTAGATTAATCTGGCAGGAGGCCAAAAGGGTATTTGGTTTAAAAGTAGATATTTTTAAAGGGAATAAATAAAGAAAGAGGGCTAAGGAATTGAGTCTGAAAATATGACTTTGGGATTTGTTTACACATTAATGATTATTTACGAAGAGAAACCTATTAAACAAGTGTTGATATTAAGAATATTTTGTTAAATGTTGTGAATTTTTAAAGCCTATTTTGTATAGTAATTCAAATTTCCTTGTTTAAAATGACTTTAAAATATTTATTTATATGTTTAGATAATTAGATAATTTATATTTCTGTCTAATTACTCATTTCCCATTGATTATTCATATCAAAAATATTTTAAATATTTTTAATAGTTATCAGGAGTCTAAATTTAACTCACATTGACCTTTTCACATAAATAAACCAAATTTATTTATGTAATTGATTAGTTTCTGCTTAATTACCCAACTATCTTATATCTTAATAAATGCTTCATAGAAACCCACTTTATCGCAAATTTATGACCATAATTGTTTTTCTATATTTCTAATTATCCGCCGCCAATCTGAAGCTGAAAATCTGTTTGCCAATTAAACAGCATTCCCGAGTGATACTTTGTCATGACTATCTGGCCATTCCACAATCTGCAACTATTATCATTTAGTGCCCCCAAAGCGATTTGCTCATTACCAGGAGCAGAGTACACCCCCCTGGTCCCTTTTTGGTCATTAAATTATTTTATATGGCACATTAAAAGCAAACGTTCTCACTGCTTTATATATATTATATATGGTATCTATATAGTATAGTCTGTGCAATGCATTTGCAGAGAGGGGCATAAAGTCAAAAGGGGGTGTCCGAGTGGCAGCTTCATCTCTGTGGCAGGTTATATTTGCTATTATTATCGTAGCCGCCGGAGTGCTTGAGCTGTTATTATTGCCACGAGTGTCCTTCTAAGCAATTATTTAAAGCACACACCATCAGGGATAGCATTTCTCTCTCCTTTTTTCCACAGGGGAACAGAGCTGCTGAGATTTCAATTTAAAAACCAGGCCAAGTCCGGTGAACAAAACAGGAAAATGGGCCTTTCGCGCAGTATTCCATGTGACCGCAAGTTTTTGTGCTTACACAGCGGGTTTTCCCAGGCACTGAGGGAAAATTTAGGAAGTATATAAAACTATACTCAAAAAAAACTTAATTAAATATTTTATTTTATTATTATAATCATAATATTTCGTATTATTATTTCTTTATTAGCTTCCATCTCGATTCCTTTGACTGTTTACATTTCCTTTCCATCCTTTTCATCTTTCTTTTCCTTCTGAAATTTTTCCAGTTAAAGTTTCGTCTTCTTTTTATTATCTGCAATAAAATATAAACAATTTTTATAAGTAATTTTGTTTCAAGTGCATCGACCTGCACCTCTGCGTGATAAAGTTTTCGCTTCAGTTTGTTGATTGCGTTGCCATTGTGTGTGTCAGTGAGAGATGCTCACATATTTATTTGCAATTTAAATGCAGTGAAACTGCTCTCGACTGCCCTTTGTTTCACACCTGTCACAATCGCTTTTATGTCCCTTTAATTGCCGCAATCAATTGACAACAATGAAAGGTTAAAAGCTTAATTTATTACCAAAGTTTCGCAGGCTATCCATCACCTGACACTGAATGCCGTCCGAAGCTATTGAATCCTGGGGGTCCTTCCTGAACAGTTTTAGTCCTGGATCCTTATCGTAGCTTAGGGATTTCCACTTGGATCTTGTGATCGCAGGTGGCCAGTCAAAGTGAGAGATATCTATGTCATTCATAAGGTTATACCATTCCAGTTTTCGACGAAGAGCCTGGACTATAAGCTGCTGCCTTTGGCAATCCTGATTGCTTACATTAATGTCCAGTATGTCATCGATTTTATTTTGGGGCTTAGTTTGGTCTTTATGGTTTTTAAGAGCTTCTTTTAATTTAAGCTCAATAAGAGCCATTTTCTCATCTGCCTGAACAAGAAGTCGGTTCAGATTATAGTGTTTTTTTAGACATTCCAAAACTTTATCAACTTGTGGCTCTGACTGTCGCATATAACTATCACACTCTAACTTGGTCATCATGGACTCGGTGTCAACTAAAACCAGCAGCTGAAGCAGCCCCAGAACTAGCCACATGTTCTGGCCAAAGTGTAAAACGAACTAACAGTTTCTTATCAAAGAAACATCGAACATTCAGCTTCAGTTTCTTGTTAATTGATTTTGTACAGCGAGAGAGAAAATTAAATGTATACGATGGATGCTGTGCCAAGTTTGAAAACAGGGCCATAAATTTTCAGTTGGCACTTGTGGGGCGGCACTGGCTGGAAACTTTCGTGGAAAAACTTGCAGCTCATCCGGCATCCGGCTTCCTTTGTGGCCTCATTTGCTGCCAACAGCGGGGCAGCCATAAATAATCCATACAAATTAACGCAGCCAACGTGCAGGAGCGGAGGAGCAGGCCAAGTCTCGAAATCCTAAAACCCAAAACCGCGCCATTCTCAAAAAAATAGGAGAAAAAATATATATAACAGTTTAATCGACACCAGTTCCCAAAAAGAAAAGTAGCTAATATATATATATTTTTTCCCCCTATAAAAAATAGAGCTTAAGCTCTCAACCCTCAGCCCCATTTTTGGGGCTTCTTCGCTGGGTAAGCAAAATTTATTGTTTGCGGAAGTTGTCTTTAATGGCGCTTGAGCAGCCACACCCACCGCGGACCACCATGCCGACCATGGCAGCTGCACCCTCTCTTCTCTCTGAACAGTTGTGGCGTCCGCATTTAGTTGACCTTCAGCTGCAAATAATTTCAACTCATTGAGCTTAATGTCCTGTGCCTCGGGGGCGTGCCTGGGCCATTTGTAGAGCCTTTGGTTTTTATCTGGCACGTGGTTACAGTGCGTCTCATAGGAATAAAGTATATAAATAATGGAATTTTAAAAGTAAAATGAGATAAACAGATTTTGTATTTGTGCAAAAAGAGTTTCATTATTATAATTTTTGAATATTAATATTCATTTAATTTTATATAGTAAACATACATTTTGGTATCACACCTTATATAAACTCTATCCCGCCACGTGTTTTCGCTCAATAATCGTAAGATTTATGACTGACATTGGTCAGAAAAGTCCTTTCCTTTCCTTTTCTCGGCTCATAAATATATTTTGTCTGCATAAATTTGTTATTCCCTTTCTATTTTTTCATGCTCTTGTTTTTCCATATCCCTCCAGCTTGAAAATTGTATTTTGATATGGCTGAGAAGCCCAACAATATACGATATTTGCCCCTTTTCCAAAACACTAATGCGTTTATAAAGTGTTAACACTGCGTATACGTAATATTTAATGGCAGCCTGTGCAAGATGGCAGCCATCCTCCCTAAGTTTATGTGTATATATATATATATATGTGATTTGATTTATGCTTATGAAAAAGTGTGCCACGCCCTATTTTATGGCTTGTCTTTTGGGTGGGGAGGAGGGTGTGAGGGATTGGGAAACGATGGGGTAATAAAAATTTCAAGCTCTCTCGAGCGTTTTGCGTTAAGTTCCAGTGAATCCGGTCGTATAATTTAATTGCTGTGATGATTGCCGGAGAATTAGCGCAGATCGGAGATAAAGGCGACATTAAAGTCAAAGAAGGCAACACAACAGATGCTTTATGGTATACGAAGAATTATGAGAAATTTATTCCACACTATTTAAATATTAAATTAAGATTAATTTATTGAAAACGAATGGGTTTCCATTGAAAACGAAATCGATTTGCCTTTAAGTGTCTTAAATAAATTAAAATTAAATAAATAAATAAAAATGCCTTGTGCTTTATGCAAAATAAACCATTTAAATTAAGACTTTCCTCGATTTAATATGACAATTCATTTAGGCAGCATTTAATTTAAAGCCTTTTAAAGTCTTTAACTCCATTCCCTTTGCCAGCAAAACAATATTAAATTTCCATTTAGGCCAAATATTTAAGCCACCTCAAAGGGCCCCCCATTTTCCCCACCATATTGCAAAGCCAATAATTTATGCTAATTCACTTAACTGTGGCCTATGCAAACGGCAGCCGACAGCAGGCACAAGGCACCAGGCCACAAAAAAAAGGCCAAATGACAATGGCAATGACTTCCTGTAAGCGAGACTTACGTACAAAATAGAGAAATCCAGTCGCTTGTAATTTAGCCAATTGCACAAAAGTGGCCAACTAATTGCCTGGGGAATGAATTTGCATTTTGGTTAAACGCACTTGAAATATCTGCAATTCGGAATGTGTGTCACGAGCAGAGCTTTTCTCGTAGAATTATCAAATAAAATGAAAGCTGGTGGTGGAAACATAATTTATTTAAAACAAACAACATGCTGACGAAAAGTAAAAGTTGGACAAGGATGAACTGTTCAGATATAAACAAAGAATCACAGCGGGTGTTTCGTTCCTATATGTATATGTGGTTTCCTTTTAAACAGTTGCAGGCATCTTAATAGTAACTGCTTTTATAAAAATTGGGAGACATAAAAAAGTATTTTTTACATAACATAAAAGGGATTTAATATAAAAAGTATTTAGTTTCTTAAAAAAAGAAAGAACTCGATCCATTTGCTGTAAATTTTGGATATTTGGAGAGCTTCAGCCTTTGTTTACGTTTTCTTTTTTTCTCCGTTAGATAAATTTCATAATAATTTGGTGTTTAATATTTTGATTTTATTTCTTACTTTACCTTCAACTATATTATTTCTACCTCAGCTGTTTGGTGCGTGCGCTTTCCATTTGCTTTTCTCATTATTATGCTCAACACTTAGTTGGCAATATTTTTTTCCAGACCGACATCACCACGCCCACCACGACCTTCACACTGTGGCGAAGGCAAACAAGAAATGGGTGGCATCGGTGGCATCCACCGTCCTTAGTGCCCTTTTCTAGCCCCTCAATCTTCTCTAACAGAATGAGTAGACTAAGCGTTTTGTCTACTTTTGCTCTGCATCCGCTTCTGTTACCCATTTTATCTTGTTGTTCATTTTTATTTTACTTTCTCCTTTTTGGATACCCTTTAAATCGGGAGGTTAATGGGTATACTCTTATGATTATTATTATAATTTATACATTAAAGGGAAAACATGGGGTTTATTTTATAATCAAAAACTATTTTTGACATAAAGCTTGGAAGATATATGTATTTTAAATCAATAAGAGAGGTGCCTAGAAGTAGGAAATAAAATACGCAAAAAAAAATATATTTATAATAAAATATATTATAAATTTGTATAATAAAATGTATACATTTTTATAATAATATATATTTATATTAACAATAATGTTTTATCATTTATAATATAATTTTAAAATATATACAAAATCCTTGCAGCCCCTAAAACTAGGCAACATTTTTCGCCTACTAAAACCGGATATTGTCTGGTCGTTTCTTTTTTTATTTATTTATTTTTTTTCTTCGTAGTCACTTAAGGATTCATGGAGCAGCTGAAGCCGCCGGCAATCAGGCAGCACCTTGTTCATGTAGTCAGTCAGTCAGTGGGTGAGGAACTACAACGGTGTTGCTTGCATGGCTCCAGGGGGACTCCGGGGTGTTCCCTCCGCTGAGTGGGTTTGTCAGACGCCTCTGGGCATGCCCTGAATTTTAAAAAACACATCAGTAGCAGCAGCAGCATCAGCCTTGAGACAAAACAATTCCTGCGGTTCTTCAGTCAACCCACAAAAACCTTTTTTTTTTGTTTATCCATCCATCATTTGCGTATTTATTCGCAGTGATTTCATTTTAATTTCATTAAAATGATGTGACAGAACTTAATTGGTTTCCATTGTGAACGGCTGGCAGGGCGGCAGGCGGCAGAGGGAGATTTTATCGATTTAAATGATGAGGACAATAAACTGCCGGCAAAGATAGCGACAATCTGGGCGGGGGGATTTCTGTGGGCGATAAAGTAAAAATGTCGTTTAAAGTTTACCTCCCATAAACAACAAAAGAGGATAAATTCCATTAAACAATCCCTGGTTTCATTTAACAAAAGTTTATGAATTCATTTATATATTCAACTGGGGGCAAGTTGTATTTTCGATTACGCTCTGTCAACACAAGCGAAAGCCACAGTTTAAGTAAACAAAATGCATTTTCCATTAGCATATTTAATTTTTCAATTATGTATTTGCTAGGTGCGATTTTTTTTCGCTCTAGTAATTAGCATAGAGTCTCGTTGCCAGTGCATTATAAACAGTTAACCGTAATCTAGGAATACACGTCCTTTGGTAGCCAAGGTCTCGACCCCCTCGACGTGCTACTACATTCAAATTGAGTTGCATAACTTGCACTGAGGTGAGCCACTCTCCCCAGTGAAGTGAAGTCATTCAAATGCAAATTCCATTTACAAATACACACACACACATAGAGACGCCACCGCATTGAAATCCTTGCTAAGGACAAGCTGAAATGTCAGGCACACACAAACTCACACACTGACAGTCGTCATCCGATTCGTTGGTGGGCGTGTCCCCAATTTGAATTATGTCCAGCAACTGGCTCCTTTGAAGGATTTGAAATAATTAACAATAATTCGGTCAATTCGAGAGCCACACCTGGATTGCAATGGTTGAGAAACCAAGCGGAAAATCAGCCTTAAGGATTAAGGATATACATATGGTATTTTAGAATGCTGAGGGTTTCAGAAGAAAAAGGAACTAATGTCAAATAGAATAAATTTATATTACGATATTATCTTTAGTTACAGTTCCTATTTCCAACTTAAATTAAATACAAAACTTCCAAATATTTAAAGGTCAAACTATTTAATAAAAAAGAGAATAGTCGTTTTCCTTCCATTTTCCCCTCCCTTTTCCTCTTCGAATAAATTGTGAAAACAGATAGCCAAGAGGAAGCTGAACATTAGAGCCACCATCATGGTCTAACCATCTCTGCTCACCGCAATACCAACAGTCATGTGTGTTTAAAGAGCCGCCGGTCCAACGCCCATCATTCCATTTAGATGTAAATTACCGAGTTGGAAAACGCGGACTGAAAATGGGAAATAAAAGGAAATAAGCAACAAGCAAACACTATGAGAGAGAAGAAGAAATGTTGGTCCTTTTGCTCACCATTGTTTGACTTGGGTCCTTTGGACGTTTGTTTAGGACACAGGACACTTTAACCCATATTAGCTCAGCACAGAAACCAAAAAAACTTGGCATACATTTTGGCCAACTGCTTCGACCGGGCTTTAAGGCAGCTGAAGAAAGAGAGAGAATGGTAATACAGACAATTTCGTTCATTGCAATGTCAGGCCAAAAGATGCGGCTGTCGATGCAGAGATGCAGATACAGGATACAACTCCTGTGGGTATGAGCGAGGATACAAAGATAATGAGCCTGCAATCAGCATTTGCCACAACTGCTGAATGTTGACACACTGGCAAAAGGGTTAGTTTAGATATGAAAAGTTTATTTGCAAAGTGAAAATTGAGATATTTTTAAAAGAAAACAAAAAATAAATCAATTGGAAGTCACATTTGGTATTTTGATAAATAAAAAAAAATAATAATGTTAAATCAAAAAGAGTTCTTAAACTAATGTTCTCTTCAAGCTAAAACAAATTAATTATTATGTGAGTTACAAAATTTTGTTCAGTACTTTTGGGCACCAAAATTAATATTTTTAACTACATAGATTTTTTTTAAATTTATTTTTACTGCACAGACACTTGCTACAGTGTCCTTGCAGCATCGTCGTCAGCTGCATTTGCGCTTCCTGCTTCCCGCTTCCGACTGGTTTTGCCTGCCGCTTTCTGGCTGTCTGACTTTTGGCCGCATCTCTCCAGCTTCCAGCGACTCCACAGAGATCGCTCTATTCCGGTACGTGCTGGGTTATGCCATTTCGTACATAAATTAATGCAGTCACTATACATACAATACTCAAAGGCACACACACAACACACACGCTTTTCGGGGCCAAAACGAAATGCTGCAGTGTAATTTCTCTTTTTGGCGTTATTAAATAGAAATTTCTGTTCCATGACTTGTCCCTGCCAAAGTTTCCTTTCATTCTTCCTGTATTATATCCTTTCTTTCTGGTATTTTATTTTATTTTGGCAAATGTATGCACTGCAGATTTCTGGCTTATCTTGTGGGACTTTTGTCTGGCTTTAGCTTCCTCTCAAAAACTTGGGCAAATGAAAAGTTCGGCAACAAAAGTGGCAAATGATATGCTATTAGCTTGTACAGATTATGGCTTAAATGTTTCAACAGAACAACAACAAGAGAACTTAAAGCAAACAGCTATCAGGAAAACTTTAAAACTCAAACTGGGGAAAAAAAGAAAGGAAAGAAAGGAACATTTTTGCTCATTCAACCGTGTAAAATCAATTTTAATTTCTTCTTTGGCATTCTTGGGAGCTGAAAAAAAAATATATAAAACAAAATATATATATACTTTTGGCAAGTCACTTTTGCCAGGCCTGTAAAAGGCCAAAAATGGTCATAAAATTTAACGCAAGTAAGAGTCTGCCTATAATGGCCGTATAACAGTTTTAACAGCAGAAGAAAAGGTGGGGAAAAATGCCAAGGAAAAAACAATTTAAAGTTCGGACTGAGGGGATTGAAAATTCATTAAGCAGATTGACTCGGTCTCGGCTAATTAAACAGATTTATTGATAAAGTTTCGACACGACGAATATACTGAATATTTAATGATAATTGCGAATGCCATTTTTTTTTCTTGCTGTCCAGGTAAGAGGAAGTTAAGAGAGGCAAAGACCTGGCCCGGTTTTAACCTGACTCAATTGGCTGACAGCTTTTTCGGACCAGCTCACAAATGCTTGGCAACATAATTCAATTGGATTGCCAAAGGACTTTGAGCCAAGGATATTTTGATAGCCCCATGTGTGCGTGTGTGTGTGCGCTTAGGTGCTTGTTTTTCTCCGTGTTTTTTGCCCTTTGGGGTATATTTTCCTTTCGGATTTTCCCCGGGTGAATGGGATCAAGTTGTCGGTGCATTTGATTTGGGTTTTCCGGGCGGATAAGAAACGAGCTTATCAACGTGTTAAGCCCCGTGTTTCCTTTTTCCTCTTTTTCTTTTTTAAGGCAAAATATTTTTGTGAATATTTTTCCTGTTTACTCATCGAGGAAATGGAATTGCCGCCTCATTATAGGCTTAATCAAACTCAATTATGTCACACCGTCTGACAAATTTCTATTTTCCTCTCCCATGTCACAGAATATCAATTTGCATGCAAACAGAAAAAAATTATAATAATGGAAACTGGACCATAAAAACAAATGGGATTTTGCGGGCTGCGCGTCAAATAAATCAAAAATAAAATGAAAATATCCTCGCTGCACATGCAGCTAAATGCAATCAATGTTTTGGCATAGAATTACATAATCCATTGCGCATAATTGAAAATTTAATTTTAGCAAACCATGAGATTTTCCAAGGGGTGTGTGTGTGTGCGTAGGGTTCATAATAAATTGGGAATGTGGCAGGACACTTATTTATGTGTATGGCATTTCATACTTTCATATATTAAATGTAATTTCAATAAAGAAATTTCATAGAGAAATCCAATAAAAGCCATGGGGAAATGCATGAATTGGCTTTGTGTGTCAAAAGCTGGTTAGCATTAAATATTTCGCAATGCAAAGGCATTTTAAGTATATGTTATGGAATATTTACAAATTTTTTGGCAGGACAATTAATTAAAATAGGTTAAAATATGTATTTAAATTGAGCAAAGTGGTTATTTAAGATTTTATATTAAATAGATTAACATTCTACATTTTTAGAATTGTTTCTATAATTCAAAAATCGATGTTTAAGAATTAAGCAAAAATTTAAATTAATTAAAAATTCATTTTCTGCAAGGTTTAATTTTTTGTTGGACACTTTTTGAATCTACTTCTAAATGGTATTCGAATCCCTAGTGATTTTTTGGGATTTTCACATACAAGAAATCGCACAAGAACATAATTAGCTTAAATCAAAACCCGTTGGCACTTAAAAACAAACAACAAGAATCCGTTCTTCTTTATTCTCTTTTTCTATTTGCTTTTGTTTATATTTTTTGGCCTTCAAAAACAAAATGCAACTCGGCAACTCAGCTTCGTCCTGCGCTTTGATTACCAAGGCTCCCGAGCTGCCTTGTTGCCTTGACTTTTGCCCACCGCCACCGCCGTCGCCGTCATTCTGTTTTTCATTTACGTCTCTGAATTGAATCAAGTTTGCCTCGTTTCCGGTGAACGCGAATCACTTTTTTTCATTTCTTTTCATTCATTCTTTTATTTTTTTTTTCTAGCTTTTTGTTAAGTTTCTTTGGCTGCAGCCCTGCAGCCAAGTTTTTTCCGCCGGAAAACACAACATCCGCTTTTTATAAATTCTCAATTGTGCGCGAAAAGGCAACACAAAGGAGAATAGCTACAAAAAAAATATTTAAAAAAAACCAAAAAGTAACCACAAAAAAAGGAGAGAAAATAAAAAAAAGAAAGTGACAATCTAGCGCAGCCATTTTCACGATTGTTGCTCCATTTTCGTTGATTTCCCGGATCGCTGATGTCGCCTTTTTTTGCCCACGAGGCTCGAACAGGTGACACTCTGACAGTTGGCAGTCATTTTAAGTGGATTTTCCGTGACAGGCAATGCGTGTGTGTCTATCTGTGTTCCTTCGCATCTAAGTGCTAGCTGAAAAGTATGCTATGCTTTGCAATATGCTTGACTTTCATGTCCTGAGATAGATGGAATTATGTCGATAGAATCACAAAAAATGTGGAAAAATATATATTCTATCCTCAATAGAAAAAATATTTTCTTTTGTTTAGAACAATTTTAACTCTGTAAGGCCCGTTTCTACCCTTTTAGTTATCATTATCATTATCATTAGCATTTCTAAATTTATTTTAATTAAATTGACTGCCATTTGCCCCCATTTTTGTGGCTTGCAATCTGGATTTAATGAAAGTAATTAAATATAAACACAACTGGATCAAGAGCAATTAAAGCCCCTGTAACTAAAGTACTACAAAATGTGCACAATAATTTCAAGGACTAATTTGTACAAATTTGCATTTAATGCCATATTCAGCCAACTGCTGACATCTGACAAATAAAAGAGGGGAAAAATTTAATTTTGGCCCACGTTTTGGGGTTTGCTCCCTTTATTTTTTCGCAGCAATTTATGTACCATGAATATGTGGTGCTATGGCATTAATTAAATGCGACTTCATTCGCTGGTGGGCGGCGGCGTCGGCAGGGCGTGGCACTGGCTGCAGTGGCTGGCTTTGACCACAACACAACATTTATGGGGCATTACGCATAGAGTTGCTGCTGTCCGCTGCTGTCTGAATGTCTGCCTGCCTGCATTTGGGATACCGAAACAAGGACAGCAGCAGCACACACACCCCCCTCACACATAACCGGTGTGCTTAATGTGCTCTTTAAATGGTTTGCGTTAGGTTGTTTATATACTCCTTATACCCACCCTTCTTTCATTCTTAGTTATGCAGAAATTTGCCACGAAATTGCCTTTAATGCTTACCAAAATTGGTTGGTGGAAAGCTTAGGAGTTTGTAGCTGTGAGTTGATAGCTTTAATTTATATTTAAACCTTTGCAAGCTAAAGTTTTCAATAGTTTCTTAGTTAGTTTCCTGAATTAACTTTAATAAGCACCTTAAAATACCATAATTTAACTTTTTTATTAAAGAAACATGCACTTATGGCATAACAATCCACATTTTAATGCCCACTTTCCAACCTTGGGTGTTATTGACAGCTTCACAATACGCCAACAGCTGACCTTTCCGACAGTTAACTATCACAACTGAGACGAATTGCATCCATCAAACTCTGAACTCTGCATTGGACTGGGACTCTGACTGAGACTGAAACTGGATCGATTCGGTGAGGGGAATAATAATGGGTGTGTGTGTGCTGCTCTCGAAACGATTTGTCTGGCGGCCAACTTTGGCATTGGCCACAGCCAAATGACATTGCATGTGCCAGTGGCAGTGAAAGAGCCGCCGGAAAGGGGGGGAGGAGAGACTCCACATCCTTTCTGCTGGCTGTGACACGTTGACGTCCGAGCACGCATATCCGTTTCCTGCCAATGCCCGTCATAAATAACAATACAGATGAGCATAGGAGAAGCATTGGTATGGAAAGTAGAGGTGGAAAGGGTAATTGTGATGGAAAAGATGCAGGCAGAAGATGGCCAACAGATCATATCAATGTGACAGACAAATGACAGTAAAGGTCAATTCACTGACCTTTTCCTTTACTTAAATTTTAAAGTTTATTATGATTTCTCTTAGAAACTTAAAAGTAAGTAAAGCTAAGTTTCTAAGAGAAATCATACTTCCCTTAATTATAATGAGCTCAAAATTAATCCCAACCAAAAGAAAAAAAGGTGTGGCCCCCCAACTATTCACAACCAAGTGACACTTTAATAGTTTCAAGCCCGGAAAAGTGTGCTGCCTAGCTGGCAGCATGGTGGAAATTCTGTTGGCAGGCAACCAACCAACTTGCTGACAACACTGCCAAAAAAGAGACGAGAGCTGTGCAGAATTAAGCCATAAAAGTTTTTACACCTCTCTCACACATGCAGAACAGGTTTTCGTCTCCTCCTTCCCTGGGTTTTTCCCACACATTTTCCTCTCCCCTCAACCCCCAACCCCTTACTTTGCTGTCAGCAGTTTTGCACGATTTCGAAGGGGGTTTGTCGCGATGGGAAAGGGGGGCTTCGGCCCATAATGAAACACTTTATCATTACCAAAGTTGACAGGGCTTGGAATGAGCTATACAGCAGACGGGAAAACACTTTGAATAATTATGCCATATTCTATTTTTAGTAAAGGATAGCAGAAAATGAGTTATTGGTTCAATTTTAGAATAAGAAATCACTGTTAATAAATTTTCGTGGTCTTAGGAATATATAATTTACTTGTTGGAAGAAGAGTTTTAGAGGAAATATTAAAAGTTAAGTGGAAATATGAATTAAAGTAAAGTATATCATGTGGTGAAAGGTTTAAAATATTTTATAGCTTTGTTTTTGGGCTTCAATCGAAAAATATTAAAAATTATACCAGCTAACAGACGATTTTTAGTTTAAAAAATATATTCATAAAACATATATGTATAATGTGATTATATAAATATTACTAAAATATTTTGAAACATGGCTATGGGCTTAAGAAACTCTCCAAACTCCACTTAGCATTTATTTAAATAAAACTTCCAATCACCCCTTTAAATGACATTTTCCGCTGTGCATTTAGGTCACTTTTTGAACCAAAAAAACTAGTGAAAAATGTTTGCAAATATTTTTAAAGCCAAATATGGGGAGACCACATAAAATATTGACATTGACAGATTAGCTGCTGCCTGGCACACATTTTCATTATTGAGTTCGTTGCAATTAGCACTTCATTGGCGCAAAAAAAACCCTCCAGCACTGAAATCGAAACCTCAATTGAAACTACGACTAATGATAAATGATGTGTGGAGGAGTGTCAATTGCAGGCACACTTTGGCTGAGAAATGGTTTTAAAATTCCTGCAAGTCCTGCTAGTGAGTTTTTGGCTTTTATTTTGCAAACTCATCGTCCTGATCTGGGGTATTTAATCTAAAGGGTTTTTACATCGACCAATTGAATTACTCGACAAATAGAGGGCACACAGTGGGAAGCCTTTCAATTGTCCTTTGTCTTAGCACGTCTTTGGTGCAAAGTTTGAAAATTTTGGCCAAGCTGCCACTGAGCCGGGCATCAATAACGTGCTGCTAAAACTTTGCCACAAACTCTGGAATATCCTGTCACTCTATGTCCTTTCTGTCACTGCTTCCCCTGTTCCTGCTCCTCTTCCTCTCTCTCTAACAGCCTCATTGATATGCCAAAAGTCGAATTGGAAAGGAGACCTTGGTTCTTTGTGTTTATCTGACTTTGATGGGGAGACCATTGAGGACCTTGAACTGCAGTTTAGTGGGGATATTTTTAAGCCATGTTTTGAATTGGCCAAAGCTGTGGCTAATAGTTATCTTAAATCTTGATGAAAACCAGTTGGGATTATGGCACATAATATATGAGATGACAAATATAGTTTTGACATAAAAACATATTTTAAGAATTAAAAAGAAAAATGTTCTAAATGTTAAATACTCTAAAATTTATTACATTACTGTTTCTGATAGCCAAAAGTCTTAATTTACAGTGATTTATCTGTTTAAAAAATTTCGATATTTTAGGCCATGATTACGCCTCTCCAGCCCTGGGACATGGCCGCGTCAATTAACATGAACACAAACATTCAACAAGTTTATAGTTCCTGTAGGTAAAATGGTCATCATTGTGATTTCTATGCACGTTTAAAGCCAAACATAATACGCCCGGGCGGGGAAGTGGTTCGATTGTGATAGAACCAACTAAACATAATCCCCAGAATGTATTCATGCAAATACTAAACGGGTCGTCGTCGTCGTCGTCATCATCATCCTATTTGGGAGGATCAGCAGGACAGGCCATTTGGTAGAGGAACTGAACTATCGTTCTTGTCGGCCGACCCGTCATCCGTCCGGCTGTCAGATATGGAACCAAACCATAGGTACTCAGCAGACCGGTGCCATATGTGTCAAGATGCGCCCAATCGCTGCAGGGCACCAGTTCATGCAGTACGGCAGCTGCCAAACAGGACGACGCATAGCCATCGCCATCGTTCAACAGATCAAAGCTTTTATGCTCGGCAACACGATCCTTGTAGTAGCGCCATAGGGGGAAGCGCCACAAACGATCGCCGGTGAGGGAGCCTGCCCTCTGGAATTGCTTCCAAATGTAGTGGGAATTTGACCAAATGCCCGTGGCTCCGCCACCAACGGCCTTCTTTATGCCTTTGCACATGGAACCCACGTCCACGACGAGACGCGGCTTATATGTCATCTGGCCATACAGCATGGGATCGGCAATGACCACTACGCCGGTGCGACTGATATTCCTGACGGCCATGGACTTGGCATTAAGCAACGTTACCACATCGCCGGGCTTGCAGGACATTCCCGATGGCATGTTCTCGCAGAGCGGAATAACCGCCGTTATGTTAATGGGCAGGGATAAGGCGGCGGCGGCTCGCATGGCGGCCAAAATGCTGGCGGCGCCAGTGAGATCGCCACGGAACTCATCCATGCCTTTGCACGGTCGAAGATTGATCCCGCCTGAATTAAAGGTTATGCCCTGCCCGACCAGCAAGATGGGCTTGTCCTCGGGTGCAGTGCCACAGTAGGCAACCTCCAGAAATACGGGTGGCTCACAGCTGCCCTTGGCAATCATCAGGAATGAGTTGAGATGCTGCTGCTCTATCCATTCCATGGTACGAACTTCCACAGAGATTCCACACGGACACAGAGCGTCCACCGCTGCCTGAGCCACCATTGTGGGTGTCATGCAGTTGGCTGGAGCGTCACATAGCCTTCTAGCCAAATTCTGTGACTCTGCCTTGAAGAGGCCGCGCGTCCAGGACTCCATATCGGGTGAACCGAAGAGGGCGAGTTTCGGTATGGTGGTGCGATGTTTTTTGGCCAAATTCTCCTCAAAACGCCAGATAGCCAAGGCTGCACCCTCGGCAGCCTGCTCCGCATAGTCCATATTATCCACAAACACCTCATTGCATCCAATGCTCTGCAGTGATCTAGCACCAATGCCCGCCGCCACTCGAACATTCTCCATGCCCTCGTCCAGCATCTCCAGTTCATTAAAGGCGATGCCCTCCAGACCGACGCCGACCACGCAAATGGATCGAAACTCGGCATCCACATTATTAAAGACCTTACCGCGACCCAATCTCCCCGTTAACTTTGTCTCGCAGATCATCTCTGATAGCTTGCCCTGGACACGATCGTTGACCGTCTCGCCAGCTGGGGTGAGTCTGGGCCCCTTGCCCGCTTCCTCCTCGTAAAGGCCAACGACCAGACCCTTGCTGCCCTTGGGAGCATCGCCGGCGCCACAGCCGGCGGTGACATGGCGCACGGGCACATAACTGATCCGAATACGTCCCAGTTTCATGCTCCTGGCCAGGGCAGCGCCGCGCAGCATCAGTTCTCCGCGCATTGTTCTCGAATTGATTTATATTAAATTTATATATATATAGAGATGTATCGACCGAGAATTTAAAATATCTATATATGTATTTTGGGGATTTTGGATGTGCGCGGTCGCGTTGCTGTTTTGTGTGCAATTTCTGGTGTTTGCCGCAAGTTTTAATAATTTTGTCGAGCTTCGTTTTAAAACAATTTAGCAACCAAAAGGGTCAAAGATAAATATGTTTCATGTGTGTAAAATAATGAATTAAAAGAAAAACTTTGTGACTGCTTTCCTTGTACAAAACCGAATGACTGAAGCATAATCCGAAGCAGTTCGTTAATAACTGTAAAGAAACGGTATACTAGATTGATCAAAAATGTTCATAAATTATTTGATTCAAGATTATATATGGAAAGGAAGTAATATCGGGAATTGGAATAGCTTTGATTATAATCAACAATTATGGTCAAGAAGCTTAGCATATATCTTATCATGAATATAGAGTATAATTAGGGGTTCCTACTTTGATCTATTGGAATTTGAATATACCTTAGATACCTATATTTATATATTTATCTATATTATTTTATGCATAACTTAAGGCCTTAATGATAAAGCATGATCAGCATTTAGAATTAATTATTATTAATTTCTTTGTTATTTTAATTATTTTGTAAATTTATTCCCAAATGTCTAAGATATAGATTTTAGATTTTATATTATATTTATATTATATTTCATATATTTATTGTTTAAATTACTTATTTATCATTGAGAAGAATGATGCCCACAGTCCTGACTTGACGGCCAAATAAAAAAATTTAAAGCAAAGAAAAACATAAAAATATTGCATTAAAACTAGCTTTAAAAAAAGGGAAGATATAGACAGAAAACTATAATGTATTTAATTGAAAAAAATTATAATTTTAGAATAATAAACTCTCTTTTCTATTCTTTCAGTGAACGATTTAAATAAATGGCCAGGCAACATGTTTTGTGTATGGTGAGTTTTGTATTTATTACTTTTCCTCCTTATTTTATATTCATTTCACAAACTGCATTGCAACTTAAAAAATCATTATCAATGGCAGAGAAAATATATTTCTTTTCTAAAACTCGTTTTTTTTATTTTGTAACAAAAAGGCAATCCTTTTGGTTCAAAGTTCAAGGTTACTCACCAGCAAATTCAAACAGTAGTGGACCGAAAATGGGGAAATTGATGCCTTGGAAACAGCTTCCCGAAAGTGTGTGTGTTTTTTTATTTCCCTGTCTCGTAACTGACCCAGCTCCTGCTGATCCTGTCGATGGCACGGGGCGCGATCTATACAGTACGAAACGCAACTGACGTTCGTTGTGTAAATGGTTATGTCGGAGAGTTGTCCCGTATTTAAAGTGAACTGAACTAGTTTGAGTGGCCTGTCAGTGTTGTTAGGATTAATATAAAATAGAAAATATATATACATATATGTATATTTCCTCTTAAGCAAAGTTAAATCAAAGCCTTACTTGTATTTTATATAGCGTTTTTTCGCACATTTATTTAAGTGAGCAAAAAGAAAATGTGATTGCCACACATATTTCCCACGCGGTGGCAAAGTTTTTCACAACAATAAACTGCCAAGCATTGGCAAAGAAAACTTCATGGAAAAGTTTACGCTAGAAAATGTCGTTTATTGTCGCTGGGCGACAATACAGAAAGAGTAACAATGGAAATACAGTTGATAAATTAAGAGTAAAACCATTTTTATTGCACAAATTAATGTAGATGCATTCAATTTATTATTCAATATTAAAAATAATTCTAGGGACAAGTAAAAATAAGATCAAATATCCTCCAAGCATAGGGAAACACAAGTATTTTCAATTTTTAAGTTGCATTTTTAATTAATTGGAACTGCAAATGTACACCCAGGCAACTGCCTGCCATCAATCCAACAAGTTAGTCTCATAAGTGATAAAATTTGCATGAAAATTTGACGACTTTTCCAAGGAGCCGTCGACTCCGGCGATCTGCGACCAAAATGGTGTCACCACCATGGCCAAAAGACGGCGCCAGAACAAAACCTGAAGTTCTGCATATAGCTGAATGATCTGCCAGTTTGTAAAGCAAAAATGCTGGATCACCAGATAAAGGCGTATATAGTTGATCAAGCCACTGCAGAAACAGGTCAATGTCCAAGGAATCGCAAACCACATGAAGGTCCTGATGGGGAACTTGATTGTTTCGCTCCCTCCGGTAGCCAATTGATTTCTGCTTAGCCATCTGTGCTTCACTTCCTCGGCACTGCTTAGCTCCTCAGATCCCTGCAGATGACGGCTGTACCACAGGCCAACTACCGCCAGCATCGAGTACATTATCGACTTGACCAACATCCAGTGATTGTACTTATAGCTCACTTGGAGCCACAAGCTTCGATCGACTGATGGATACGATGTCTTCATATTGACATTGGCCTCGATCACCGGTTGTAGGACCATGCACACATGCATGGATGTCAGGAGCGCAAAGATTCCCGCATCATACAACTTAATTTTGAACATAATTAAACAAATTTTGTACCGAAAGAAAAGGGCTTTACTTTTTATCACGAATTCTGTTCTAGATGTTTGACTGGGAAAAATACTCTGAAACCGCTTGATTTTAAATTAACAGAAATGGATGATGGCTATAAAAATGGTTACTGGGTTGGGAGTGGCATTGGATATACACACAATAATGTATTTATATTTTAAACAAAAATCATTGGGTTAATAAATTCTGAAAGAGTTATACATAATTATACATTTCTCTGTTATTTGTAATTTAACATGTTATTTTATGTTAATATATAATGATTTATTAGTATATATGGGTTCCTGGGTTCTGCTTAATTTACATTATATTCAAATCAGCGTTTTAGTGAAATAAAACTTTTGATGATTTGGTATTTCAATGTCGAGACACTTAAAAATACCCCTTTTCCTCTATTAAAACTTATCAGTAAATGAGAAATGTGACGGAATAGAATTACATTTTACTGATAACATAACCATTAAGGTTAGACTTAAACTATTTCCTGAATATACGTGAGCTTTATCTTAATTAAAGCACATTCCAAACCCTCGGTTTGGACTATAAAAACTCCAGTTTTTCTCTGAAAATTGTCAGTTACTAATTTTGGTTGGTTAAAAATTCAGGGCAATGTTTTGGTTATTGAATTTGATTTTGCTGGGCTTAGTTAACGCTGCGCCGGACCTATCATCAACAACTTCTGACACTGAAAAATCAACAACACCTTTAACACCAACAACATCTGCAACACCAACAACAACTGCAAAACCAACAACAACTTCAACAGCAACACCAAAAACAACTTCAACAGCAAAAACAACAACAATAAAGGAAAGTATAAATATAAATATGGGGAAAATCAACAAAAAAAATAAAACAACAAGTACTTTTACAGAATTTAGATATAGACCAAAATCTTAGGGACATTATATCGAAATATCAGGACGAATCCAAGGATAATGAAGAGTTAGCCGATTATTTGGACCGAAATTCGGGTTGCCCTCGAATGGGGAAAAGAGTACACGGAAAAAAAAAGTGAAACCCTAAGGGAGTTTAATAAATACAATAACAAACGTTTGTTACTGGACAAAAACATAAACCAACGCATTGATACGCTTAATGATCTGCTTCCAACTCTAACACCAAATAGCACATGTTCAGAATTCTACTTAAAGCAAAGAAAAATCCTCAAGGAAAGTGGAAATCTTAGCAATGCTGAAAAAAAGTCCAAGTTGACGGAAAACTCGGTAAGCTGCCCAACCGATGACGATGAAGGAGAATACTATTATTTTTACTGGGACGATTAATGGAAAACTATGCAGATGCAAAGTTCCCTTTTCATTTTCTTTGTTTACAATATTATACAATTGTCTTACACCATTTTAATTACTTTAAAAGGATAAACGGCTTCAAGAAGTGAATTTCTTCTTTTATTAATTTTCAATAATAAAAAATTGTTTTCTTTAATACAAAAAACGGACTTTCAATTTAAGGCAGAACTTCAATAGTTTTTATTTTACTTTTTTAATATATATTATTATTTTTATAATTTTTGCTAATTACTTTTGTTTTTATAAATCATTTTTATTATTGTTTTATTAAAATGAAGGTTCAAATTCAAAAATTTAAATGGCCCGGCAAATATTTACAGTTTGGGAGCTACTGGCAAGAGTTTACTCAAAAATATTTGTTGGTATTTTCATACTAGACGAATAAAAACAAATCGATATGAATAATAATATTTAGAAGCGGAAACTTTAATTTTAATTAGAATTTTATTTACTGTGTTAGAAAATTAGGATTAGGATTAATTCCTTCTGAAAATTAAGCTTAATTCATATATATTAAAGTCCTAGTGATGCTGAAAACATCGATGCATCGAACATCGATATCAACAAAAACATCTAAAAACGTCGGAAAACATCGGTAAAAACAAACATCACTAGCGTCTTGTGCCTTTTACCATCTCTATTCCGGCATAAATTGCAGCAAACCAAAACGTTTTGAAATTGTTTAACAGGAAAAGAGGGAAAAACCTTTAGAATGGAGCGCGAAATAGCGCACAATTTGGCGACAGGTGAGCGACGCACCAATGATGTTGCACCCGGCAAGGTGAAAACCTTTGCCGAGCTCAACCTTCGCCGCGAAATTGTGCTCGGGCTGCAGCGCAAAAATTTCCTGACACCGACCATGATCCAGGCGGCCGCCATACCCATTGCCCTGAGTAGGAAAGGTGAGTGCCTTAAACATATAATGTTTATAATTGTAACTACGACATCCGTTCGCAACAGACATGCTCGTCCAGTCGAAGAGCGGCACTGGAAAGACCCTGATCTATGCAATAGCAGCCTTGCAGAACTACAATGTGGGCATAGGAGCACCGCAGACCCTTGTGGTCGTGCCGACGCGCGAGCTAGCAGTCCAGGTGATGGAGACTTTCTTGTACCTGGGCGAATTCCTGCCGAAATTCAAGGTAGACTACGTTATTGGCGGCACCGATCTCGCCTCCGATCGGAAACGCATCAGGGATTGCTGTATTGTCATTGGAACGCCAGGGCGGCTGTTACATCTTCACAGAAAGAATGTCCTTTGTGTAAACAATATGAATCTCCTTGTCTTAGATGAGGCTGATCAGCTGTATCAACAAGCTGGCCTTTACCGTACGGTTAGTGAACTAATTCTCAAGTTGCCGAAAAAGATACAAAGGATTGCCTGTAGTGCCACCTACGAGAGGAATCTGGACGAGCAGCTGGCCAAGTCAATGCAGAAGCCGGTACTAATATCGAACAGTGAACGGGCAACCGTCCTTTTGGGCATCCGTCAGTTTGTCTACACGCTGCCCACGCAGATCAATAACATAGAACAGATGAACTGCAAGGTGGACGCGGTCATTAAGATCTTTAATCTGGTGCCCTATGAGCAGGTCGTCCTCTTTGCCAGCTCCAAAATGCGCGCCGATTCGTTCCGAAACTATCTGTCACGCCGGGGCATCGAATGCTACCTGATCTCGGGTGCCATGAGCCAGACAGAGCGTTCGGAGGTCTTCGATTGCTATCGTTACTTCAAAATGCGGACTCTGGTGGCCACGGATGTGTTTGCTCGCGGCGTAGACTCGCCACACACGAACCTAATTATAAATCTCGATCCGCCCAAGGATCATGTCGACTATCTGCATCGCATTGGTCGTGCGGGAAGATTTGGATCGAAGGGTATTGCCATTACGCTGGTGTACGAGGATGCAGAGAGTGACAATTTTAAGGGAATATTGAGCAAGGCGCACACTGGCAAGTCGGTATTGGAGTTTCCCAAAGAAGCCGAGAAGGGTTTGGATTTCTGGAATTTTACAGCATATGATTTTCCATATTACATCAAGGAAGAGGATACTCAGCAGTTGGACGAGTTTCCCAAAAAGGAGGGCGCATCAAAGTGTAATCGGCCAGCTGAGAAGAAAACTGGAAATGTTCCACTGAAGATGGATGATCCAAAAAATGCTCCCATTGAACAAGATACTCCCAAGATGCTGGAGAGCGATGAAAAGTTACCAAAAGAGGAAAAAGCTTCTAAAGAAAAAGATTCATGTGCTCCTTCCGAGATTTCAGTTATTGCCGGTCCTAAATTAAAGGAAACCATTCAGGATGCTTTAATGGAAGACAAACTGGAGAGTAGCGGCGAAGAAGCACAAACAGAGATATTACAAGAACTAACTGATAGCAATGATCAAAAATTAAATTCAATTTTAGTGGAAAATACCCCCAAATCGAACAACTATAATATGGGAAAAGATAAACCAGATAAAGCTTCTGTTAAGGAAATTATTCCGCCTGCTACAGACTCCCTTAAGGAGCAGCCTGCACCTATAATCAAGGTAACTAAACTTGAAATTGAAAACGACGTCGAAAAGAACAAAGAGAATCTGCCAAATAATAATAACAGTACCCAAAACCCGGATGAGTATATTTCTCCAGAATTAACACCATCATCGTTGACACCTCTGGACCTGACACAGGAACACACCTTAACACCACCAGCGCCGCCTGTTAATTCCATCAACAACAAAACCTACTGCTTGGCAGCGCCAACTGCAACTAGTTCCCTGACCCTGCAGGCCATGGTCATCTCCAACACGGTGGACGATGCCAGCAGCATAAGCTCGGATGGCAGCATGGGCAGCAGGAGCGAGTCCTTTAGCAGCCTATACACGGATACCGATGCGAAACAAATTTGGAAGCAGTACTTGATAATCCGCAGGCGTCTCCAGAGAAGCGCCAAGATCCAGACTCCTAAGCTGATGTACAACTGGTCCATTTATAAGCCTGTTCTTCGTGTAAAACGCAAATCTAAAGTCAAGATCCAAACAGCTAAGATCGAGTGTTCAATTTATAACCGTGTTTTTCAGGTAAAACACAATCATAAATTCAAGCCAATGGTGAGAAACCACGAATTTATTTCAATTTAAAATTATTTATTAATTTGTATTCACATTTTACAGAAAATTCCAGAGGAAACTGTGTGCCTTTTCCCAGCGCCAAAGTATATCCGTCTAATTGAAAAACTAGAAAACAGCGAGACCATTATAAAGCGCTTGCTTCGCTACAGTAAACAACGCAAAATGACTAACCTGGATGCTAACCTCTTCGTAAAGCTTCTCTATGATGCCTACAATAAAACTTACGGCTGGAAATCTATTTCGGAACCAAGAAAATGCAAGGAGAATGGGCCACACAGCAAGCTGATCGTTACTGTGGCTCATCGAATGGACATTCCACCAGTGCCAGCTGCCAATGAAGATCCTGCAACTGGTTCCGAAGCCAATGAAGACAGTCAACACTCTGAGGACTTCACTGACGACGAAATGGATTTTGTTGAAGAGGAGGAGGAGGAGGAGGGGAATTCGTCTAGTGGCTTTGTAGAGAGCAATGAGAGTGCTTCATCTGGCATAGATACTTCCGAGTATAACACAGACTCCTCCACCGAAGGTGAAGAGGAATATCAGGATTCCGATGATGACGCTGATGATGATATGAGCGCCGGTTCGTTGTACGGCTCTGAGTCGGATGGAGATTTTCCTGAATGGGCAGCAGAGGAGGCGGAGAGTGAGAATGACTACACCGGAAGCAATGTTAGCTTGGCTGGAACAAGCTATAACGGATCTGTCAACGCTGAGGATGATAACTCACAAGCCGAGGAGCCAGAAGAATTGGAATCCAACGATGATCAGAGTGATAGGCAGCAGGTAACCCTTGCTATGTATCAGCAGATGTTCCAAACACAGTATCAGTTTATTGTCGCTCATGTGGCCAGTCACCTGGCCGGACCATAAAATGAACGAAACACTAGTCCCAAGCTCAGGTCACTAACGAAACGAATTAGTTCCAAAGAGGAGGCTGCATCAGCCCCACTTCTTAAATTTTTTTACGTATATCTCGTAGACTGTTAGTTTTGAATACTCACAATATTAATATCAACGTTAATGCCATGTTATGAACTTTACAACGCTGATCGATGATCGAAAGCTTTGTACAAATGCAAACAAAATAAATTGCAAATGAAATACACTTGTATCTAAGGTTGTAACTGTAACAATTGAAGCGGACTTTATTTTTTATATGAATTAGTTGTAGGTTTATAGCTAAATGCTATGTGATACAGAGAACACTTTAGAAAAGAATCACAATGTTGAAACAATGCAACATATTTTTCATAAATAAAAATTGAGAGAATGAAAGGTTTATGTTTAAAACAAATAATTTAAGTTGAAAAAATACGAGTGAATTTATAACTCTATTATATTATTTGTTGTTTCTTTTTTTTTCAAAGTTTCAAATTTACCTAATAAAAAACATAACAAAAGTTAGTCTTTAAATGTGTTTGAATTAGAGATCAAGCGATATATGGGGAAAAATATTGAAAACTTTAATTTATTGATGTTTAAATATTGAAAAAAATTTAATTTACTTTTAAAATATTTTCCCCATCTTTTGTTTCAATAAATATATGTAGCTTTTGTTAATTCATGCAATCATATCTGCAAATTAATCCCAAATTTGAAAGTTAAAACCCTTTTGATCAACGGCCTCATTATTTATATGAAGGAGATGGGGAAAAACAAACATTTTCCCCCGCATAAAGGCAAGGAAGCGGCGCCAACTCATTGCTGGAACATAAATCATATAGCCAGTGGGATCGGCTTGAACATCGCCTTTGGACATCGGGCCAGCGCCATCAGCTGTGTGGCATACAGGCGCAGGCAGGCAGGCAACATTGTTGCACGGTCGCCACTCACTTTGCATTGATTGCAACTGGCTTAAAAAGGAAGGGTACAAGCAGAAGGAAGAGGCAGGAGAGGTGTTAACCCATTAATTATCTATGGGCAAGCGGAAATTGTTTAAATTCGAGTTATTATGTTAGCTTGGGGATATACAAATAGGAAATGAGTTATGCTAGGAAAAACATTTTACATATTTGATTGATTTAAAAACATGGAAATTTAACTTGCCAAATTTTCAATTAATATTTCAAAGAATTTAATTGATTTATTAAAACATAAAAATTAATATATTACAAATGTAATATACGATTTTTTTAGACAAGTATAAGAAAAGTTAGTATGGGATGCAAAAATCTTTATACAAACTTTACAGCTCAGCTTAAATTTTAGTGCTGCTGCATGTTTTCTGGGAGTGCCATCAGTAACTGCACTTTTAATAGTTTATAGCATAATAACAAAATTTTTTTCTATTTGTTAAGGTTTAGTATAGACTTTGATGGGTTAAAAAAAACCCATAGACTTGGTCCATTGGCGGCGGCAAGCGGCGTCGGTGGCAAAGTCAAAACATTCGCCCTGCGGTCGAGCACGCAAAATGCCGGCATCTGGATGGGACTGTTGCTCAGTGGTCTTCGATCTCCAATCTCCGGAGCCCACCGATCTCTGCCTGCTGCACTTGCGTTCCAAATCCAATAAGGAGCGTGAGAAAATGCAAAGCGATCTTTGGCTGGGTGGAAGTGGAAGGCGACAGCATTTTATGGATGCTAGAGCCACAGAAGGCAGCATTTGCCGCATTTTGTCGCTGCGGCAAACTCAATTCGATTAGCGATAAATGCGAGATGCGAAAAATGCAGCGGCTGCCGCAGGTTGCAGTTTGCTGGTTGCAGGTGTTAGAGTCTTATAATGATGTTAACATTTTTATGGCCCACAACAAAATAAACTACAAAATTTGTTCAGCGCAATAATATTTTGCGGTCGCGGTTTTTAGAGTCGATGCCATATATGGGGGCAAAGCCAATTGCCGCTGATGTAGCTAAATTTACACAGAAAAAAATAAAAAATACTCTATGAAATATCAAACTAAATATATATTTCCAAAATATATTAATACAGAAAATAAAAGCAATTTTTTAGAAAGAAAAATATTAATTGAAATATCGGATAACATATCTTTGAACTTTGAAGAATCTATATTTAAATTTTTATTTATATTTCTCTTGCTCTGATTGATCTTATACATTGGTCCGATAATTATAATTCATAAAAAGAATATCGAGTTTTCGTACATATTTATTTTTTTATATTAAAAAAAATTCGGTTTGTTGTTAGTTAATTTTTTTAAACTAAATATTTTTATATACATATAAATATTTAAAATATTTTCACATGGATGTCTATAGAGCTTAATATTTTTTTCTGCATGTAAAGCCCAAATGGAATGCTCCGTTGGCCAGGCCAAGACACTCCATACAAGAGACCTACTGATATACAGCTGCAAAAAAAAACTAATTAAAATTGTTGAACGTCGTTAAAATCATTATGAACAATTTATTGATAAATTTGAAAAACATTAGTACAGGTCTGCATCATTTTAATCCTTTATAATATTTTAAAATATAATAGATTTGATAGATTTGATCTTGTACTAACAAAGCCTAATTTTTTAAAGGGGAAACACAGGGAAAATTATTTCATTTTATTTGTTTAACAGTTTCTAATTAAGTAGTGCCAAAAAATATACAACAATTAATCGAAAAATAAAACAAAATATTCTTCTACCTAAAATGTTCTTCTATCAAACTAAAAATCACTTTAAACTCCAAAATTCATTAGGTAACCTAAAACCAATTTCATATTTAGTCTCCAAACTCCTAATTAGAATTTATGGTTCTGTCAATTATGATAAATGAAAGAGAAATAGATCTATATTTCCATACGGGCTGATCTAAACAATTTATTGCCTCAAATTAATCCTTATACCTTGGTTAACCGCCAATTTTTAGCACTGGAAGAAGATGGTCCACCGCCACCATCTGCACCTTTAGTGCCTCAGTTTTGTAGGAGTGGCCCAGAGCAGCGCCAATTTATGTGACCGAAGGCCTGACGCCTGGCCACGCATTCATAAATAAAAGTCATCATTAATTAAGTTTAGTATAAACAACATGGCATGCCTGCAATTATTCACTCACTCATTCACTCTCAGCTGGCGACGACATGCCAAAAAAGAAAAAAAAAACAAAACAAAACAAAAATAATATAAATAAAAATAAAATATATATGTATGTAACAGCAAGCCAGAAACCAAAGAAACAAAAAAGGGAACCGAAGAAAAAAATTTAAGAAAAAAAAGGAAACGATAGGAAAACGCACGCAACGTGGACAGATCGCGCGCCAAGCAAACAAAACCGAAAAAAAACCGTTGACAAAAATGATCTGTGGGCAATTATAATGAATTATTTTGACACTTAGGGCCTGTGCAAATGCATAACTAAAATGCATAAACGTAATTTATGCTCTGCCCCGCTCTCCTTCATTTTTATTTTACTCTTTTTTATTGCCTTTTAAATGTGATAAATAAGTTTCACCCGAAAAAAATCCTACGCAGAGTAAAATGCATTTTCACTGCGGGCGAATGGCATTTTTCACTTAGCTACAAGATTTTTGCTGCCGCACATACATACATATGGCATGGAAAATTGCACAGAATCCGTTTTTAATTGGTGAAAAATAGCAAAAATTTTCAACGCCCAAAAGGGTTGCCAGGTAGCTCTTGGCCAGACTTACCTGTGCTCACCTGTGCCCTGCCCTGCTCTGGCCAGGCTTGCCTGGCTTTCTGACTCCGAGGCGCGATTAACATCGCCCCAAAGATTCGCAATGCCAATAAATTGTGCACATTATGGCCAGGTTGAGCTGGCGGCCAAGAGGTTGGCCTGTGGCCCGCCATTGAAGTTGCAGGGATCAAGGGGTCCCCCTGACTTCCATACAAGCGGCAAAAATTGTAGAAAAAGTGGGGCTGGATAAAAGGTTTTTTTTATCTGATTATTACAAAGACAAATCAATTGTAAAATGAGCGGGGAAAAATATAGAAAAATGTAATTGTAATTGTATTTATATTTATTTTTTTGGGGATTTTGTTAATGAAGTAAAATATACCAGAAGGTTTTCCTTGGATGATTTTTATAACATTTTTAATTTTCAAACATTTAAGTTTTTAAGACATATAAGCCCAACTTAATTAATTTTATATATAAATTTTAATTTCAAATAATGAATTTATTTTTATCTAAATACATTTTTTCATATATTTCCTTGAAAACTTTGCTGAAATCTGCGCTTCTAGAGTTTATTTTATTTATTTCCAATTTTTCCTCTTCAATGACCAATTGGCAAACCACTTTTAGAACGTCTAAAAGACCGTTAAAGTGGTTGAAGTTTTCCTTAACGGTGGTGATGGTGGTGTGCCTTTGGCTTTTGTGGTTCCCAGGCGACTTGGCAGCAGCAGCAGTCGCTCTGTCGCCAAGTGGATTTTCTAATGCAATTTTCCAAAAGAGCTTACGCAATGCAATAGGCAACAGTCACCAGCAGCAGCAGCTACTGCAGCAGCAGCAGCAGCAACTGCAACAGCAACAGCCACAATGGCAACATATTGCAATGGGCTGCCGCCGCCTTGAACGTGTTGCGCGCATAATTACCAAACGCAGTCAGTCGCGGTGAGTAACTGCGGCTTGAATCCCCCTCCCTTCCTCTGGTCCTTCTTCTGGTTCTCTTTGCTCTGTGCCGATCTGAGCCAAAAGTCCCAGATCCCAGTACCAGATGCAGTATCTCAAGCTCTGCCAGTAATCATTCCGCACATACGCGCATATTTAGCATTTTTAAATTGTTGCATTTCGCGCATTTTTTATGACAGAGAGAGACTTTGATGCTTGCCCACCATCACTTTGGCACAGAGAAATCACTAATACACTTGAAAAGAGGCTTCATAAAATATATTTTAAACTGAATTACAATTTTTTTAATAAAATTATTGAAAATACCATTTGTACATCAAAGAAATATTTAAAAAAATGAGATATTACTTAAACTTCTGAGCTGGTTTTGGGATTCAAATGTAAAGCAAAAATATAATCAAATATTTGTATTCAAGTTGCATTTTAGGAAGTATTATATTTCATATTTTCCCTGTGTATTAACCGCAAATCTTCAAGTTTCTTCAGTTAGCCAGCTGCTGTCTTCTGGTTTATTCTGTTGCACACACACTTTTGTGGGCCATAATTAAAATACATATTGCAAATCACACTAAATAGTTTCTGTTGCTCAGGTATTTCGGCAGTGATTGTTGTGGCGATGATTCGGGGGAAGAGTTTATACACAGGAATCTTAATGAGTTCTTATGGAATTTATTAAGAAGGATATACTTTTTAATAGTCTTCGATATGGAAGAGAGAAAGTAAGATCTAAATTGGATTGATTGAACATTTTTTATATATGCATTTTTTATATTCCCTGATCAGAACCCATTAAATTAATTAAAATAAAATTAGTTTTATGACTTGAAAATGCTTTATGGCATAAACACGTTATACAGTAACTCAATTAAATAAATGATGTGAGGCATAACATCATAAGTTAAGCATACATTTTTTTATGGTTCTAATCTTTTTTTTATTATTACTTGCAGTTTATATTAAGTGTAGTGCTTACTTCGATAAACGCAACAACTAACCCGACAAGAAAATACATTATTATTTTACATTTAATTGATGTATCATAAAGATAAAGTTTTACGAATTTAACTATAAAAAAACGTACATTCAGTGAACTTTGTTCAAATTAAAAATTTTTTAAGGTTCATAAATCGTATGTATTTTTTACGAGTTATATAAGTTAATTAAAAAATATCGAACATTTATTTTCAAAATATACATTATAATTCCGTAAGTTAACTGTAAGACTTGTTATAACTGCAAAATAACCATAAAGTTGAGATTAGTTTAAATTAAGTGCTTTTACAACATCAAAGAAAAATAATTAGAAAAAATACTAAATGCCGGCGGCTGATATTCATCTAGTCGTTACAAGTCACAACTGCAATTATCGTTTACAATTTGAAATAAAAAAAAATATAATAAAAAAAAGAGTGTTAACTGTTGGATTTTAACCCCGCGGCGCAACGCATCGAAAATTGCTCAACAACAAGTGCCGTGCTGGACTTCCTGTAGCAGCAGGAAATGCACAATAATTGAATTTCGTATCTGAGTTTGAAGCTGATTTTTAGCGGAAATTATAAATGATGTGCCATATATTATGGTTAAGATATAATACGCTAGCGTCTCGGCAAGTAATATTTTGCAATTTGCTGCCTTTTGCTAGCTTTTTCCAACATTTTTTGTTTTTATTATTGTATTTTTTTTGTTTTTGCCAATCGCTAGTCAGTCTCCCAATCGAAAAGCTCTCATGGCGGAGCAACACTTTCAAGGTTGCCTTTCCAATAAGAACGCCGGCTTTGAGCCAAATGCCCAATGATTGATTTATATTGTCAGTTGAGTCCAAAGGGGGCCACAAGAGGGAAGAGGGGGTGGGGTTCATTGTGGGGGCTTTGGTCACATGTGTGAGCATAAATGTGCAATTTGCTAATTGTAACACATAACGGTCGGCCTCCCTCTTGGTGCCTTTTTTTTTTGCGACCACTTCTTTAACTGCTCACAGTAGCGGTCATAATGGTATTTATGTCTTTGATTTTGTTACTTTTATACAGTCATTATTATAAGGTATTACAAATAAATAGAAACCAAATGAAATTACTAAAATGTATACTCCTAAAATGGAGATAATTTGAGGGAAAATTCGTGTTTAGCTTTAAGTTTTACAAATATTTTATTAAATTAGTTCTGCATTAGTTCAGTGCCTCCAAATGTTTCAGGAACGAGTCCTTTGCAGGCTGTCATCATATAATTTATAGATAATATTTTTATTTATAAATTATATAATATAATTTTTTGTTATAAATTATATAATTTATATATATTTTTGACTTTTACTGTGCCACTTTCTGTCCCTTTCCTGCACTTATGGCTTGGCTTTTTGATGTCCGCTCCAATCGTTAAGCGTTTTGTCATTGTTGTTGTTGTTGTTGTTGATATTGTTGGTGTTGTCGTTGTTGCCATTGTGGTGTTTGGCCTTCAGCAACATGTTGCTATTTGCCATTGCCGTTGGTGTTTGTTACTATTTAGCTGCTAGCTGGTTCTTTCGCTCGTTTTTCACATTGATGTTTCAAGGTTGCCCAATTAAAAGTGACATTTTGCAACATAATGCGACTGCACTTAACATGTTTTCTTGTTCTTACACAATCCAGTTGTTATTGTCGCCGCTTGTTTTCGTTTCTTCTAACGCTCAGTCGGGTTGGGGTCGTTCGCCAATTCACGCTTAAATTATATAATTGAAGTTGATTTTCCTGCACAAAAATTGCTCATTAAAGTGCAATTTACAATTCCCATCCAAGTACCAGAAATGTTTGACCCTGATTTTTCAAATATCACGATTTATTTTGCATTAAAAAAATATATATATAATTTCCAAATGCAGTTGGGTTTATTAATTTTAAAAATGAACTTTAAATTCAAGAAAGAATTTGTTGTTAATTAAAAAAAAAACATTTACAGTTCGTAGTAAAATAACAAGCAAGCTAGGTTTTTCATAAGAAATAGAAATGAGTTTTTAATTGGTTAAAATAACAACCAATTATATATGCTTTGTTATAGATGTTTATATGGCCAATAAAATAAGCTCACTAAAATTCCTAATTGGAAACAGTAAAAATATTTGTAAACTTTTATAACTGGAAAAGGTTACAAGTATTAATTTGCATGGCTAAATTTACTTAAAAAAAAACTTTAAATTGCAAAATAAAATGGTAAATAAACTAAAAAATAATTATGCAAAGTCTTGCAGCCAACAATTTGCCACTAAATCCAAGCCCAGACTCTATGCTTGAGTCTTGAGCAAAATCCCAATTTATTTGTGGTACAATTTAGCTGCAAGCCAGAATTTGTCATTGGCAATTTTCCAGTGACCATCTCTGGCAGCGATAAACTGCAACCGTCGCCCGAATGACAACCCGGCATTTTGCAATTGGCCCGCTGCACTGAGCGTTTCAAAGTGTTGAATTCCAAATTACACGAGCCGAGCCATCGCAGCTCTATAATCTGGTTACATATATCACTAGAGCGGCGGCGGCGGCAACGTTGATTAAAAACGAATTAAAAATGCAGGCAAAAAGCAAAAGGCCCCGGAGGGCTTTCAACGCTCCACGTTCAGCGCTGACGCTGACCACCCATAAACTACGAGAATTACTTGGGGCGCGTTAAATGGAAATCGAAGTGAGCCCCTGCTACCTTACCCCCGGTGCAATTACCCCCTCTCTCTGCATGGCACCATATCGGCATCATCCCCACAGCCCCCTTCTCGACACATTAAATACGCATTTGTTATGTGTCGCAAGTTGGAATGGATAACTTAACCGAGAGCCAAAAAAAAAACTAAAGGAACCCACGGCATCGAAAGCGGGCGTAGCCTTGTCCATTAATTCAATTGAGTAATTTTATTTTAGTTTTATTTAGTTAGTTTGGGCGGTTTTTTTAGTTATACACTAAACGGAAAGTTTATATTTGTATTACAATATATTAATGAATAATTAAAGCTTATGGAGTCTGTGAATTTTTCGAACATTTTCCTGCGGAAATATACAGACTTGTCTATTTAATGAATAAATACTTCTTATTCCCTTGATATTCCCTTGATAAAGCTTTATAACTCTGACAATTTTACTTTCATTTCCAATTTTTGGAAACACTCCCCCTCCACTCTAGTGTAGAATTTCTTTTTGGCCCCCCCAGGCAATTGAACCAAATAAAATTCGTAATTGTAATTGTTTGGCATTGCAAAATGTGGCTTTTTAAATGGCTCGCTGGCCATTCCGAAGTCGAAGTCAGAGTCAAAAGTCGGTCGGTTGGCTCTTGGCTACTGTTGTGGCCCAATCTTGGCACGACCGTCTCTGGAGTGACGCACACGACATGACCAACTGACGGACCGACCACCAACGCCCCCGCAATCCCCTCTCCATCCCCTGCAAAAAAAAAACGCCGAAAATTTTCATTCTATTTGGCGCACGTGCCACACGAAGCAAATTGATTTTGCCAGTAGGTGGAAAATAAAATTAACTTTGCGGTTAGATATAGTTTCCTTTTCTTATTTATTTATTTTTTTGTTTTCTTCTATTTGTCCCACTCGGCAGTGCCAGTTAAATGAGTTTCGGCTTTGGCTTTTTCGGAAATTAGCTAGATTTTGAATTTGTATTTGATTTGCTAAGGCCTGGCATGGCGTGGGCCAACATCGATCTGTCTGTTTGTCTGCCTGTCTTTCCGTCCATTTCGGCTGGTCAAGATCTCGGTTCGTACGGCTGTCAGTCACTGTGACTGTGACTGGAATGAGTCGGTGACTGGGACTCGCTTACAAGGCGCCTGCGGTCATTTCCACCGCTTGATTTATGGCAAGAGATTGGCCAGGCAGCAACAAAAGCAACTAGCCTCGGCAATTGTAGATATATTTTTCAAATGCATTTTTCCCTCAATAAATTTGTTTTCGGTAGAAAAAAAATATATATACTTTCTGGCTGTTATTTTTTTTTTTGGGAAATGAAAAATGTTTGAGGATTTTTGTTTGATTTCCAACGCTCTTGGCTAATTCAATTTACATTTGTAATTTGGGTTTCTTTTAGTAAAGGAAAGTTTTAATGATCAATAATGTTTGTTTTTATTATTAATTTATTTTTAAAATTTTTAATGGGATATTATAGTAAAATAAATAGTAAAATGTATACATTTGTAACACTTTAAATTAATTCCATAATAAATCATAGAAAAATACGCTATAAAAATATAGTGAAACAAAAGACTTAAGCCACGAACTTGGTCTAAGAAACATTAAAAAAAGACAGGCAACGAACTTGGTCTAAGAACCATAAGAAAAACAAAAGACTTAAGCAACAAACTTGGTGTAAGAACCATAAGAAAAACAAAAGACTTAAGCAACAAACTTGGCCTGAGAACCAAAAGAAAAGTCTTCGTAATTGGCCATTCGCTTGCTCTGTGTATTCGATGGATCGTTTTCGTGTCTCTGCACAATTATCAATTACTCCAATCACTTTTATGTCACATGCAAATGCCACTGCCTGAAATAATAATAATAATAATAGTTAATAATAAATGCCGTGCATAAAAGTTAACGTTGCGCCCACAAATAGCGTTCGCGGTGTTGTGGTGTTGCGGTGTTTGGAGTGTTCAAGTGTTTTTGTGTTGGCCATCGGCCAATTGGCATTAATTAGCCAGCAATTTTCCGTTGGCGGCTTTTAATTTTGCCAAACGAAACTGCCAACTAACAACCATACAGCAATCCAACAATGTAACAATCCAATAGGCCAGGTTGCCACCCACCAACACGCAGAGGGGTGTAGAAGGTGTTGAAAAACAGAAAACAAACAAATGCCACAACGGCGATTTATTTTCCATATTGCTGCAGCATTTGAAATTCTTTATTTTTTACTCGAGGCTTTTATATGATTTATGCTTTTGTTTTATTGTTAAATGAATCAATTATAATGCCATTAGAAGCTAGATATTTGTCGAATTTAATGTAGAGGATCGTTTATAAATTCCTTGAATATATTTGGTTTGTTGGAATATAAGCTATTGATATTTTATTTACTTAATTTCATTGGAAAATCGTATGTGGTCAATTATTCAGAAAATAATCAACTAAAAATTATAAAATTGCTAGCGAATAATTTAAAAAAGGAATGATTAAAAATTCTTAAATGGTGTACAATTTTTATTGGTCTTAAATTTGTAATAAATGTCTTAAATTAAAGAACAAATTTATACAAATATGAAAGGATGTCAATTATTTATTTAAGCGAATTGTTTTTTATGTTAAATTTATTATAATTTCTATAAACCTGAAGTTATTATTTATATTTATAAAATTGCAATTTACTTTACTACAAAAAGAAACTCACAAAAAAACCCTCATCAAATAATTTAGCTGAAAGAAAAAGGCAAAGTTTTCCACCAAAGCTAGATTTTCCATCAACCTAATGGGTCTAATAATTTCTAAATTATGCATTTTGTGAGGTTTCCTCCATTATTTTGTTGTTTTTTTTTTGTAGACACTTCTTTGTAGGTATTTCGCTGGACTGACAATACATAAATTTGTCTTTGAAGTGGCACCGACCAGACAAAAAACCAAAAATGATTGCTGTTGCACTTGGTATTGTGGCAATGCAACTGTGTGTCATTTTGTATAGTTTTTTTTTTAAAGCTTTGTGTCACTGCTTGATTAGTTTTTAATTGTATGATTTATGGCATTGCACATAGGCGAAACGTTTCGCGTTATGTTAATGTTAATTGAGAAATTAACATTTTATACAACGGCCTGTGCCCGCTCCTTGATCGCCGAGACAACTTGTCAGATCGTTAATGCTCATCAATCGGTTGGCTTGGCTTTGGCCATTTGATAATTCGCTGATTTATTGGCCAGCCTTTAGCACGAAGCGACATTTGCTTTTAGCCAATATTAGCATAAGACGGAATTTATTTTCTTATCTCCTCCAATGTGCGGCGGCCCCCTTTGGCGATTCGTTGCAGCACTTTTTTGTATGGCATTTTGGCGAAAAAACAGATTTTTCTCACAACGCCCACCGTCGAATAATGCCGAAACGGAAAACGGCTTTAAACTCATAAGCCCGATCCGTTCGTTGCCAACCGCGTCGAGTGCCACAAAAAGGCCACAAAATGCTCAGCTCGGCCTCTGACTTTCGGTAATTTGAAAATTAATAAAGTCGTTTGTTATGCAAAGTGCCAAGCGGGTGGCAAACGGATGTGGGCGGTTTTTTTTTACAGAGGCTGTCTGAGTTTGAGAGGTGCGGGCTCTGCCAGCTGTTTTTTTTTTTATTTGTTTTCTGATGTTTAAAAAAAAAAGTTTGTTTTGTGTGAATTGGCCCAGCAAAATGTGGGCCAACACCGGCATCTACAAAGTTGCGGCACTCACGCATGCTTCGCTTGGTTTATGATTTGGTAAAAATCAAAGAGCCAAAGGGAAATTCATAAATAATATGTCGAAAGCGGTGACCATATATGGAGAGCACAATTTTTTTATATATTTCAAAGTTAATATGAGGGAAAAGCGTCTTCTTGGGGCTTTTCTTTTGGGCTTAGAAATGTTGCAAAGAGTTAATTTTAAATAAACCAAATTGATATTCTAGTTATAGTCCCTTAAAAATGCTTTCATTTATTTAATTACACTTTTTCTTAATTTAATCTTATATTTCCTAAAGTTTTATTTTCAATTCCCCCAATTAGTTTCCTCTCAGCCAAACAAATCCTTCTCCATCATCACCGTCAAATCTTAATAAGCCAACTCCAAAAGGCCAGAGCAAACAAAAGGTGTCTCTGTGTGTGCATATATATATTTTTTTCTGGTTGCCCCCAAGCTATGTATAGTGGCTGCTACTCAACTACTGAAACTTGGGCATCAACTACAGCATCTGAAAATGGCAGTGGCACTGTCAGTGGCCGGTCGGTCGGCTACACCTTTCCCCATTAGCCCAGCTAGGAAGCCAACTGGGTCAAAGTGGCACAAACCCCAACGCGATCATTAGGCTGGCGGAAAAAAAAGAAATATGTACGAAATACAAAATATACCCCATGGAAACCATGACAATCTTCAGCCCACAGGCCAAGAAAATATAAAAGAAGGAAAAAACGTTGACAACCAAGTGCAGGCAAATGTATCATAAATTTTCATATAATTTTCCAGCCGTGTCTCTTGGAGAAACCGCAGCAGCGGCAGCAGCATAGTTGCAGTTGGAGCTCTTTTTCTTTTTTTTTTGTTTTTTTTTTGGGGATTTTGCAAGTGCCGCCAAACACTTGCAGCTGCAAAACAAAAGCAACAGCAACAATGATCACTTGTAGTTAATTTTTCACAAGTGACTGCCAAGTTTTGTGCAATATGCGAAGCGGGTTTTCTGCCTGTTTGAGGGAGCTTTTCATATAGCCTGACCTGTCGCGACCGTTGCCAGGTGCAAGCTGGCAAATACTTTGAGTCTTTGACTTTTCTCGCTTTTCAGTTTGGAGGTTTAGTTTTTTATTTTTATTTATTTTTTTCTTTTTTTTGGGGGGGCTTTCGGCAGTCACTTAAGTTGGCCGCCGCAGCTGAGACGATAATTAATTCGGAGCACAGATCCGATCCGGTCCGGTTCAATTATGTCTCTCGGCCGGCCCAAAGGAATTTCGTCTGAGATTTTTTGGCAAATTGGAGCAGTTCCATTTTTCTATAAAGGCAGCTGTGCCGCAATATTTTTTACCCTCTTTTTTTTTGGAGCTTGAGGGGGCTGGAAAACTAGATCCGACACTGACATGCCAATGCCGCAGAAACCAAAAAATTCTCAGGCTTGTTAATTGCCGTTGTCAGCTTGCGGGCTATTTATAAATTTGTACAACAAAATAAAATGCTGCCAATTGGCATTGGAGTTGCATATTTGTGGTTAACATTTAGATTAAGGTAATGGGAAAAAGGAGAGTAGGAATTTTGTAGGGAAAGATGGAATTGCTGCGGAGTAAAATCGTTAAATAAATTCCTTAAAATATATATTTTTATATTAATTAACTATCCCTGAAGTTTGTACAATTTTTTCCCATGCTTATCAATTGCTAAAAGCCTTCCCTGAACAAAATGCTATTATGCAAGAAAAAACACTTTACAGTCGGAAAATGTCACCATTTAATTACGCACACAAAACAGTTTAAAGCTGCAACTTGCAGCAGCCGTCAACTGACAGCAGCAGCGGCAGCAGCAGCAGCCCAGGCATTGCACAAATCTCGTCAGAAATTAACATAAATCCAATCACAAAAGCCCGCGCAAGTTTCTAGTGTTTTTGGAAGCCGTAGGACGGCGATCGTTTAGGCTGAAGACACTTTAAATAATTAGAAGAGTAAAAGCTTTATGATTTTATACAATTTAGGGAATTAAATTAAAAGAAAATAAGCAAAACTTTCACTATTAAAATATAGGAAATACTTTAATAATATCTGTAATGGAATTAGTTAATTTATGAAAGCAATTTTGTATATATAATTTTTCTGCCTGTAACCAGGAGGAACATTGTGGGGATCGGTTAGGTTTTTCAGTTCGCTTCGGATCGGATCGGATCTGTCTGCCTGTCCGCCTTGGTCTTTGCATCTCAAACGGCATCTGTCGCCGTGTGTTGGCCGTCATGTTGCGCCTGCGCCTGCAACTGCCTCTGAATCTAAATCTGAATGCCGAGAGTCCACCGTGTCTCTGGGATCTGAATCTCGGTAGGCCATATAGCCATATAGCCATAGTCGACTTGCAGTCTGTGGATCAGCGCCCACGCGACTAATCGCGCAACTGTGCAACGCCAACTGCTGTTACGTCTGTTGCGTTGTCTCTGGTGGCTGCCGCATTTTTTTTTCCTTTGCCTTGTTTTGATTGGTTTTTCTGTGTGAAATGATGGCCAGGGTAAAGTTTGGTGTATACGATTTATGTTAATGAAATTATAATACATTTTAAATGCTATTGTTTAAGTTTTGAATATTTTTTTTAGTGAGTTTGAAGGATAATATTAAAATGATTGATATTTAAATATTTATGTAATAATGTAATGTAATTCAATTTAATTTATTTCCCTTATATCCTGCTTTTTATATCCCATTTACATGATTATTAAATTCCATAATTTTATACAATTTCTTCGTCATAAAACCTCAATTTATCATAGGTATCTTCTTGTCCAAACATTATCCATAAATCGCTTCTGCTTCTTTATTTTTCCTCTAACTGCCTCAAGGCGCCCTCACATGGCATGCCAGCTGCCCGGCTTTTTTTTTTATTTGTATTTCAACTATTTTGGCATCTCCCTGGATGTGTTTTGCATGTTGGCTAACTGCCTGCCCCGCATAACCCACAAAAAAATCCCCCTTACGGATCTAGGAGACACTTTACGTTCCTATTCGTTTTATTGGGGATTTGGCACGGTTAGAGGATTGGCCGCTCATGCCACATAAATGTTGCATTCAAGCCAACTGAAAAACAATTCAATTATCAGAAAATGCAAATGCCAAATGGTGTCTTAAAGGAATGCCCCTCGCCTACTGGGAAAGAGAAAAAGGGCAGGAGGGGTTAGTGCAGAGAGAAGAATATTTAAATTTTCGGTTTTCAGGGAATTTTAGATAAACATAAAATTTTGGTTCCAACTTAAATTTGATCTTAAAATTAAATTCTTCTTTAAGTCCTTGGAAATATAATCAACATATATTAAAAGGTATTTAATTTATTCCTGAAAATTTCCTCTGTGTTGGAGAGAATTGCACTCGTGACATATTCGGCCGTGTATCTTGATTTCATTTTTCAATTTCCACAACGAGCTCTGAAGAGTTTAAGCGCTCGAAGGAGGAGCAGAAGCTGCAAACGCAAATTATATGGCTTGTTGGAGGTTGCTTCCAGCGCTTGCAACATGTTGACAAGGCGCGCCAGCAGCAACTACTGCCAGTGCCCAGCATTTCCTTTTCACAATTAACGTTCTACGTGACAAGTGACACCAATTTTACCACCTTTAGCTTTAGCTTTTGTGGTGCAGAGCAGGGCAAACGATTTTTTTTTGTTTCTACATTTCGGTTGGGTTTCTGTTATGTTCCATGTTAAGTTTTAGTTTTTTCTTAAGTTTTTTTTTTTTATGGGGACCACCATCAGGGCCAAGTTTCAGTTTGAGTTAAAGTTAGAGTTAGAGCGTGCTGCAGATGCACGTTCTGCGATTGTGTGCGCAGTTTTGTTTTGGGTTAATGGAGATGATTTGTTGCCCTATTCTAATGCTGCTTGCTGCCACTTGGCCAGGTTCCTACTGCATTCCTTAGGACTTTCTGAGGTCTGAAAATGGTGCTTTGCTGGGGTAATAATACTGTTGGAGGGAACATATGGCTGGGTTAGGGTTGAAATCTTAAAAATTGTATTTATTTGTAAAAGATGTTTTTTTTAAGGCGAAAAATAAATTAAATATATTTTTTTAATAAGTAAGGGTTTATTTAATAAGGGTTATTTTAAGAGAGATATGCAAATAAACGAATTGTTTCTAATTTATTTAACAAACAAGAATTTTCCTCAAAATAATTCTTACATATTTTAAGAGATTTTATTTTAATGGCTCGAAATCACATCTCTGAGGTTCCAAAAACATTTTTAAATTAGTTTTATTAAATATTTAAACAAAAAAAAAAAATTTAATTTTGAAATCAAAAAACAAATCCACCGTTCTCTCATAGCTCTCCTTGGGCTATAAAAATTTGACAAATTACCACAGCAGCCGCTTGACCTTCTGCCTGCAGCATGCCGAATGTTGCATGCTGGATTTTGAATGCTGCATGCTGCATGCTGGCTGTGGCATATTGTATGTTGCAAGTTGCATTTGGCCTGACCCTGGCGACGCCTAAGCATGTTGGCTTCACTCCCCATCTTTTTTTTATGGCGGGGTCAGTGTGTGGGTCGTGGGGCTGACAATGAGCTGAGTTATGGCCGTGCAGATGGAAATTGTTTTCTGCTGGTGTGCTAGTGGAGTTTCAGGTTGCACATGTGGGCCATAATCGTAACCATAACCGCCATGACCACCATATGCGGATAGTGGTTTTCCGCGAAGAGGAAGGAGTTCACAAAGTTCACCTCCACCGAAGAAGAGAGGTCTGGTGGCAAGGTGAGAGAATGTTTCAATTAGTTAATGTCCCCTGTGTGCTGCTGCTGCTGCTGTTGCTGGGAGGTGAAAGAATGCTACATTTATGGGATTTTTTCTCACACTTTGTCTGCACCTGCTGGCATATTTATCGTTGCACTTGATCACACAGCATATTTGTACGAATCAGTCAACAAAATCGTAGAGCAAACATTTGTCAGGAAATATCTGTTGGCGGAAAAGATAAAAATATGGTGTGAAAAATTATGGGGAGTTAGTGAGGCGATAGAAATTGATGAGAAAAATTTTCTTGTTTAATTAGAGCAAGAAATTTCGAAGATACATTAGGGAAAACTCATTTTAAAAGTTACAAAAATTAAAGAAAATATTATAATTAAAACTAACATCTTCAGTTACCACTCAACATCCTTTAAATCATGAAAACTCATTGAAAAATCAGGCAGATACTCGATTAACTTCAAAATTAATTGCGACAACATTAACACTGCACCAGATCAGTGTCAAATCAACACAATTTTCACCGATTCCGATCGCTGTCAAGGTGTTTTTCTTCACTCAAACACGAATATCGGTCGGGCACATCTCAGCCATCGACAGCATCAGCGATTTTTAGATGCTTAATTTATGCTGTGACTATGGCAAGGCATTTGCATAGCGTTGATTACAAAATGCCAATCTCTAGCCACGCCTATTTATCTTGTATTTTATATGTATATATCTACATAGTATGTGTATATCTGGGTGGGAAACATGTCGCCGCTTTTCCAAAGTGTTGAAGAAAAACGCTTTTTGACAGGCGGAAATTGTTGCCTATTGCCGTTGTGAGGCTATGCTGTAGATTTTGCTTTGCTGCAACAGTTGCTTTTGCTGTTTGTTATGGCAAATTCAATCAGCCAAGAGTGCAAGGCAGGTCAAATGCCACTAATGAGTTGCCCCACACGCAGCCAGTGAGGCAACATTGGCAACAACGATGAGGCAGAAACGATGCGACCAAAGCCAAACCCCATTGGGGCACTTGAAGAAATTTTTGATTAAAAATTATAAACGAAATAATTAGGTTGATTTTTGGAAGAGAAGGTATTTTAAAGCAAATAAATACGTATATTTAAATATGTATTTTTGATCAATTAACAAATCGATTTTCTCTACTATCTTTGAAGAGAATGCTTGATTTACTGAGGGGTTATTGGTAATATTTTTATGAGAAGCTTTAAATTAATTGAGAAAATTCAAACTTTAAATTAAAATCTTGTTCTTTTTTGTACCAAAGGTATATCTTCCACAAATCAATTTTTTACCATAAGGCTTAGATATATTTAGCTCATTTTCCCAGTGCACTTTGTATCAACACTCAAGGCTATTTTATCAATGCGTCGATGTTGTTGCTGTTTTGGCGGTAATTGCAGCATCATCTTGAAACTTATTACATGCCAAGTCAGCGGCAACAGCAACAACAACAAGAGTGATAAAGCCTTCACTGATGACAATCGCACGGACCTGGACATGGACATGGCCTGCGATTCAACTTGGTTTTTTTTTCTTTGCTTCATCGCGCCGATGAGTTGAAAAGTGCAGCAGCACCAGCAGCAGGGGCAGCAGTGGCCTAACCTGCAACTAGCTGCAGCTGCTTAGATTTATTGGTCTTAAGTAGCAGCAAAATGCGTCTTTTGTCGTAGTTAAAGTTTATTGGCCACATTACCCCTCTGATATTTCTGCTGAGTTGTGCCGCAGATAAGCATCGTTCATTTGAGTACGAGCACTGGGTTTATTTATGCCAGCAACAGCAGCAGCATCTGCAGCAGCCGCACCAGCATCTGCAGCATCAGCGATGACGACAACATAAGCGTTTATTACAATGCATTAAAATATCAGATTATCGGCAATTATTGCATATGGAGAGGAAAAGCAGACACAAGGATCTTTAGGAATATTAAATAATAAAGATGATTATGATTAGGAGAAGATGAGGGAAAGGGAGTAAATTGAGTTATCAATTAAATGGTTATTATTATAAATAAATAATATGTATATACATTGTTTATAGTTAAGAGTTTTAGTATTATTATAAGGCAAGATATAATATCAATTTCTACATAATCTTCTTTATAAAAATGAATTAATAATATTTTAATATTAATTAAGGGTTACATTAGCTCTAGATGCTATAATTCTGAGCTTGGAATTATACGTTTAATGAAATTAATATATTTATAATAATTTCTCCTCAAAGAACCCCAATAAAATCTAGTTTTAATATCAAGATACAAATACTAATTGTGACTATAAATCCCCTGATTAATTTAGCTTCTTAAACCCAAAGGTCACACTAGATAAAATCACATATGTTATTCAAGATCGAGCAACCTTAATCTTTAACTTTATTCACCACGTAAATGTCAATAGAAACATCATCTTTAAAACTTAATCATATGCTGCTTAGAATGAGCTGAATGCCCAAAACAAAAAAAAAGTTAACAATTTCCATTTGGGTCGCCATTTTATGTCGTGACGCCAACAACATTGCTCCAAATTTTACCCCAAAAAAAAACACATATATTTATATATAAAAATAATAATAATAATGCAATCAGAAAATGTAAGCATTTTGTAGTTGACCTTTAGCGGCAAATGCATTTAAATAAATATGCCATAATTTATGCACAGCTCAGGCACAATCTGTAAAGAAATCCAAAGATTTTTGTATAATCAAAGCTAAAAAAAAATTAAAAAAAAAACCATAGAGCTACCAGTGGCTGGAGGCTGTTGTCATAAGCTATGAAAATAAACTACATTTACCACAGAAGCCGAACGAATGACAAGCCACCTAACCTAAACTTATTCGGCAGCCTCGACTCAATCGTCAACTCATTGAGATATTGATCTGGCAGAGCCCCTTGCTTCCCCCAATCCCTCCCTTGGATATATATATATTTTTGGCCAAGTCAGACTTGGGGTCTCGCTCTCCCCATCTGATCTTCCAGCCGCCGGGGCCGATACTGAACTATTGTTATTTCACGAACTGTGACACGTTGCCTTTTTTTGATGTTTGCCATAAGTTTTTTTTTCGTCTGTTTTTCTTTGATTTCTTTTTTTGATTTTCTTTGTGATTTTTTATTGCTTGTTTTTGGTTTTTTTTTCTATTATTTATTTCTTGATTGTACAATGAGTAAATAAATTCAGTGCTACTGTACCCACCCTCGACCTTTTGTGGCAGTAGCAGCGCAAAACCTGGCTAAATGTTTGTGCTGCGATTTATCATTATCGTGACTTGTGATCTCCTCCGTTTTACGTTTAAACCTTTTTTGGCCTGACCATTGTTTGTCTTTTGGGGGTATTTAAAGTTGTGTTTGATTTTTTTTCTTCTCTCTCTCCTGTTGTTATTTTTTTTTTTTTGCAAGTTAAATTAACATGTTTTTTGGCTTTGAGTGACATTTGTAGGTGTACAATGTGGCACAAATGAAGTGAAGTGTGCAACAAATATGGCTTGCGATTGGATCAGTTTCTTGTCAGTGGGTCAAAAGGTGACGTGAGCTTGGGAAAGTCCTTTTTTTGGTAGAGGGATGGGGGGGAAGCGGACTTGTGTACCTGAAGCTGGGTTGTCAATCCAACCGTTACCAACGCCCACACACAATTCGTCACCCAATTCGAGACAGACCGTCTCTGAGGCATGACCATAACATTAAAATAACAATCGTCTACCACTTACTTATCCCTCCACTTCTGGGGGAACGCCTCCTCCAATCTCCGGCCAACGATCTGTTTAAAGTCTAAGTATGCCTCCTGGCGACACTTGAGTTATACTCGCCCCTCTCTGGGCTGTACTCGACACTGAAAAAACATTGGCTTTGAGATAATATTGAATTTGGAGGGGTTTTAAAAAAAAATCATTATAGATTTGAGAGCTTAAAAATCCTAAAACACAAGAAGTTGCAGCGCTTTCATTCTTCCAAAAAAAAGATTTTATAGAATTAAGCATCTTCTTCTTTTTAATATCTTTGGTTTAAGTGATCTTTTATCTATTTTATTCAAATCTAGTTAACTAAAACTTAATTTTCTCTGTGCAAAATCCGTAAAATCAATTTGCCAAAACATCTACAACTTTATCAGACAACGAAAAAAGAGGCAAAGGGGCCACCAGTTGAACCCGCATCTTTGGCCCAGACAACTCCATCTGCTATTGCCATCAATCTCAGAGTTCAGTTTGTAGCCTAAAGGAATACCACCAAAAAAATAGAAAACACTTAAATTTTTGTTATCGCCTGGGCCATATCAATTGACTTTTCGGGCCAAATATAAATTACAATCCTGGCAACAAACAAAGAAAAAAAATATAGTAAAAAGCAAGTGCCAAATATAATAATTCAGTTTCAGGCAAAGCAGAGAACTGCAATTTTCGCATCAAAACGCTTTCAACTAATGTCAGAGATTAGGCAAATGGGTGGGCACCGAAAATAAAATATATATAAAGCCAGAAAAGTTGGAAAGTAACCGATATTGTTGCGATTTGCTGCACTTGTTATATGTGGGGGTCAGCGCGGTGGTCACCTCGATAATGGTTTCATTGCCTTGCCAGGGGTTAATCAAAAATTGCTGACCCCTTGCCGGGTATCGAAGTTTTGGCCATATATCTATGTATATACATCAGGCACGCATGCCTGGAACATTAATTGGCCATCATAAGAGCGGCCTAAAAAGCAAATAATGGCGATGGAAAATTGCTTAATCAAGGCGTTGGCTATGCCAATCCAAAGTTAATGGCCCATAAACACAGCCGAAGTCAAGCGATTGCCTGCCTAATTTGTCGCTTGCCAGGCCAATCAGCCGGCAACATGTTGCTGGGAACAAGTGCAACATAGTCAGGGCACTGAAAGAAATTTTATACTTATTTTTATTGAATTAATTTATGAAATTTTTTATATAAAATTAATAAATTCTCAGTTAGTTCTGAAAACTATTGAAAAGGGATTGTGCAAAAATTGTGTTATATATTAATGAATGAAATAAAATGCTAATAAATTATGTTTGAAATAAATTATTTATATTTAGAAAAACTGCAAGTGCTACAGAAATCACAAAATGTATAAAATCCACTGAAAATAAAATATATACTTCTATTTTGGGACCTGAAATATTTCATTTCATTATATAAAAGATTTTTCAAAATAGAACTCTAATCACCAGGGGGTCCCTTGGTCACATACCGATTCTCTGTTATTTAACAAGTGATTCTGAAGTACAAAAAATCTTTCTTAAAACCAACATAAAATTCTATTCGAGAAATTTAAATTATATTTTTTTCTAGTGCCTTCTATGTGTGTGTGCTTGTTGTTGTTGGTTTACCTGTCAAATGCTGACATTTGCAACGGTCGCTCCAATATGTTTGACATTCATTTGGCGATTCCAGCCGCATGTTGCCCAGGTGCCTGACATTTTGCGTTTGCATAACACGGCAGTAACAGTAACAGTGCGATTCGAAAATGCATCGGGAAATTCAACGGGCAACGGTGGGGGCCACAGCGGGGGCACAGAGAGCAAATCAAATGCAGTACATCAACTGATTGCACTTGTTGTTGCCAATCGATGGGGACTATGGATGGAAATGCAAGGCAACGAGTTTTGCAACAGCATGCAAATGTCGCCGGTAACATGATGCGGCAACATGTTGCCCACTGTCAAATCGGGGCATAACCAACATGCAACAGGTTTATATTATGCGAAAAAGTGTGGTTTTGGTTTATGTTTGAGGGGTTTTTAGGAGATTTTCTTTGGCAGTAGCAAGGGAAACTATAGATTTTAATGGGAATTTATTCATTAATTTATGAATTTTTAATATTTCGATTTATGTATTATTATTTACATATTTTTACTGTATTTTATATAAACTTGGGTTTTGAAAATTCTTAAAATTAGGAATATTCATTTTATTTTGCAATAATACATTTTAGGGTTCCTTGAAATATGATGTAGATAAAAAAAATTGATTCTTATCGTAAAATAAAAAGAAAATCTAAAAAATCTAAAATCCAATTAAATTTTGTGTAATTCCTAACGATGTGTAGATTTTGTTTTTTGTACTTTTATAGAAGAAAATTTTGGAAACCGAAAATTTAAAAAATGTAATAAATGTAAAATGTACAATGAACTTCAAGGAAATAAAATATCCAACAAGGGTACCATAGAGTATCTCAACTTCGTTTGTGGAAGTTAAAGTTCGACTTTGTCCCATTCGCCATGCATGCTTATTTCCCGCCTTTTTCTTATTTTCTAGTTTATGATGGTGGGGAAATGCGTTTGCAATAAAAAATCAGCCACATAAACGGGCACTTAACAACAATAGTTGATTGATTGTCGACAATTGGCAGCCTGGCTCTGTATTTGTTGCTTTTTTTGACAGCTCACCGTGTTCGTATGGGCTGCAGGTGTTGCCTGGTTATTGATTTGTTTTTTCCTTCTTTTTTTCCTCTGTCACAAATATATTTCTTTTTTTTTTTGTTTGGTATGTGGCTGCCTGCTCGAGTCTCAGGTCACACAGTGGGGCTTAACAGTCTGCGGCCGGGGCTTAGGGGCAACTTACAAGGGCTTAGGACCACACACAGACGAAATTTTAGTTATACGATTTTTTTTTCAATTGAAATCGCGTCTGTGAAATGATAATCTTGTGAAGTTTTTAATATTTTGTATACGGTTTCAAGGGGTTTAAAAATCTGGATAATTTTTCTTTAACGATTGGGTTTCTAGAAAGTTATGAGATTAATATTTATGGGTTTTACTTTCTTTAAGGTTTTTTATTTCACAATATTTATTATTGTAATTAGAGTTTATTTCGAAGTAGTGATGTTTTCGTAAGGTATTCAATTATTTGGAAGAAATTAATATTTGCAAAGAGCTATTCCATGTAATAACAGAAAAATTGGCGTTTAAGTTTAAGGGTTTAGCTGAACATTAAACATTAAACAATTGTCATTTATTTCCCTAGTATTTCTTTTATTTTCCGCTAGACCATAAAGAAAATTAATTATTTCTGGCAGCCTGTTGGCATTTTCACTACCGAAAATTTTTAATTAATACTGGAAGCATATACAAGATATATTTTTAAAAGTCCTATAAAATACTTGAGTGCATCGTAAATAAAGATCTTACAACTAAGACCGTTATTTCGTTATTTTAATTGCGATTTCCAAAGACAGATTTAGTGAAGTTTTTTCCACAAATCTTAATGCATGCCAGGCATTTTTGAAAAATTTATTGAATTTCATGTCGATAGTTTCATAAATTCTCGACACTAAAAATGCAGACTTATCTCGACCGCTTTGTGTTGTCTTGACTTTTAGCACGTAATTATCTTGACGTTTGCGCCCACACCACCAACACCAACAACAATAACAATAGCAACAACAACGAGAACAACTAACATAACAGGCAACAACAGCTAACAGCGAACAGCAAACAGCTAACACATGAGGGCCAAGACGGCTCGCGGCTTTAATAACCATAAAAATGGCAGTCAATGCAGCTAAGAGCCAAAAATACCAAGCACACGACGACGAGGAGGAAAAACATAAATGATTGTTGGGCGCACAAAGTAAGCCATAAAAAATATTTAACACACCCTCGGACAAAGCTGTTAACAGCATTGAAAATGCGTAGGATAAGGCCATAAAAATACACCCATATCTGTAAAAAAATGGTGTGTGTGTTCGAGAGGAGAGTGAATGTGTTGCTGCATTTGCTGCGACAACTGGCGACGAGTTGTTGGCAATTTTTCTTTTTCGGGCTGCGGCGACAAACGACAATTAAAATGCAAACAAATTGAATTTGTGTGCGAAAGGTTTGGCTCTTTTGGTTAAGTGTTTTGCGCCATAAACTCACGGCAAACACAGCCACAAAGTGCACTTAGAAAAACACTTTGCCTTGAAATTTAATTAATAAAGGAAACCCATAGGAAACTGAACATATTTATGAAGATGCGAATAGAAGTTACATAGTTTCCTATTTTAGGATAATTTCTACAATTTTTGGGTGCCTACCATTTTTTTAAATATTTAAAAAATATTACAAAAATTATTTGTTATATTTTAATTTATATATACTTTTATATTTCCTTTCTTACAAAATAAATAACATCTGAAGATTTTGCCAGAGAAAGCCTTTCCTTTCAATAATGCACATTAAATATATTTATCTATATTTTCCATGCATATAAATTTGTATTATTTGACTAGTTTTTCTCCCAGTGTACCAACTTACAACCAACAAACGAGAAAAAAATTTAGAAAAAAGTGTGTTTTTTTGTTGTCGCACGCGCGCTCGCAACATTTTTGCTGCTGCGAACGATTTGCGGCGAAAGTTGGCGTGCCGTTATTTTAATTGCAACATGTTGCCCGGTAATTTGTCTGGCACTCGTAAATGTTGCGACGCTAATTGCCCCGCCAACAACAACAACGACACACCAACCAACAATAGTAACAACGACAGGAACAACAATGTTGCCAACACGTGTGGGTCGCCAGTTTTCCTCATTCTCCATGGCTCTCCACCAAATTACCAAAAAAATATAATTGATTTGGTTAGTTGCAAGTAAACGCCCTAAACCGCAGAATTTTGTACCAAAAGTGTACTTCGTAAAATCTGTGGCACTCCTTCTGCCGCCCTTCTGGCCATATGGACATTAACCTGTCAACGTGGCCAAGTTTGCAACACATTTAGTGGCCAGGCCCGAAGGCGCAAGTTCAAGCTAAGGTAACTAAGGGCACTGCGGGAAAAGTTTATGTAGTTAAAGATTTTAAATAAAAAAATTTTAGTTATATTATTTGTTAATATGATTTAGAAATTTCTATAATTAGGACAGCCAAAAAATTACCATTATTTTAGATTCATAAAATATATTATTCCATGAGCTATGATCTCTTATCGTTTCACTATATTTCCTTAACCCTCAAAGGGAACACACTTTTCATTTCAGTGCACTTTAATGCAAAGTCATTCCATCGGCATTGCCGCGACTCTAATCTATAAGCAGTAATCAAATTTCAGCTTGCAGCTACCAACTTGCAGCGCGTACGTGGCTGCCACAGCCCGTAATTATGCAACACATGTTCAGTGCAACAATTGGCCATAATTTAGTCAAAGGTAATTGAGTAAGCCCCGACGACTAACGCCAGCTCCCGGGTCCGCTCTATCATTATGCGGTCCCCAAACTGAGCGAAAAGAAAAGACCGAGACGAAGGCCCCTCCCCTCTCCGCATCGCGATACATACGCACAGTAGTCAGTAGTCAGCGAGGTACAGGCCAACCTTGATTGACGACCACAATGGGGATTGAGTGATGGAATTATCCTCGGCCCGCAGGTAAAGCAGGCGAGGAGGGGGGGTACATCCGAGGTGGTGGTGGCTGCCACTGGGCGCCTGACTGCCTGCCAGCCTGCCAGCCAAGCTGCCTTGTTTATTTATTTCTAGTTAGTCGCATTAACTCGCCGGACTGTTATTTAATTGTATGGGGCGATTGGATGAGCATCAACCATCTACCTCAGTTAATGTGCACTGGGAGAAAATGACATATATAGAGTACAATTTTTAGACATATATTAAAAGGAGTTTTAAATCCATTTAGACTCTCTTTTGTAACACATAAAAAAGGAGTTCCATTTCCATTTAGGCTCTGTATTAATTCTGCATTTTTAAATAGACTTAAATTTAAATTTTTAAGCCTGAATAAAACCTTATGGTCTTGAGCCACACGGAATAGAAAAGCCAAAAGGATAGTTAGAAATATTTATTTTTTGATTTCAAATGAAAGGTTCGTTGCTTATATTTTGTTTTTATACTCCTTAAATTAATACGCAAAGTTCTATAACAGCCAAATTTACTTTTTCATCATCTAAATAATATTTTCAAATTAAAAACCCCTCGCAATATTTTCCCCAGTGCATCTCTCAACTTATATGTGTAAAATTCCGAATGCAGCAGCATCGTATCCTTTCCTCTATAATAGCTCTCTGGTTAATGATTGCAGTCAATGTGAGCTAAGCGCTTGGCTATCTGGTATCAAGGAAGATAGAAATTGTTGTTTAATTTGCGGAAATTGCTGGCAAAGTGGCCGCACAACAACAACAAAAATCCGACAAAAAGAGAAGGTTAAGGAGATGAACGTACTGAAATATGTGCCATATTCAGTGCAATTTTTTTTTGCATTTCCGCCTGCCTGGAATTTATTCCACAAATCGCAGCCCGGCAAAAAAAAACAAAGATATAAGAAAAACCTATGAAAAACCACCCACACAGAAACGCCTTGGATCCGCCTTCTAATAATGGCTCATATCTGCTATATAGTATCTACTATCTGTATAACCTTGCGCCGATTTCTCAAACAAACACACGGACTTTCAGACAGACAGACACATTGCTTAGCAATTTGGCTTGCAATTTTTCCGCCACAAAAATTATAAATTAAGTACTAATTACATGGAAATAACAACAACAGCAAAACGAGGCAGCGAGAAATCGGTGGAAAATCAAACGGAGCCGCATTTAATGTTCGACTGCGGCCACGCCCCCATACCACAAAGTGCCCAATGTGTGGGCGTTGCACTAATGAACACAGAAATCGAGAAAAAATGGAAATATCGAAACATTTTTTGTGTAACAAATGGAAAAAAAGAGAGACTCAGGGCACAGTGAATATTAGAAAAGAGGAATAAATTTATAGTTAATAGAAGTACAATTTTCTTACCAGTAAAATATTTTTATAAATATATAAAATACTTTTTAATAAACATATAAAATTATAAAGATATAATTTAAGGGGAAAAATTTATTTGAATTATTTTCATCCATAAAAAGTAATTTCTTTCAGGAATAATAATATTTCTGGAACTTCTTTAATTTGTTTTTAAATAAAAACTTGCTCATATTTCATAAAATATTTTTTTATTATAGTTTTTCATTGATTTTCCTTACTGTATCGCAATGCTTGGATGCAACACTTGATTGGTCGTTGTATTTATTCGCTATTGCTGTCTTGAATGGGTGATAAATTATTTCCCGCCATTTACATAAATGCTTTGAATGCATTAATTAAAGTCCAAAAGGCCCGGACTCCCTCCTGTTCTATCCAACCCAAGTCCCACCCCTTCGATCTAATCAATTGTTGTTTATTATTGGGCCAGGCCCATAGAGAAGCCATTACCATTACGATTAGCGAATTGGCCTTATACGTGCACGAGTATCTGAGTATCTTTTGTTCACTCTCTCAACGCGCTGTGCTGCGTATCTGCATCTGAGGACAGAGATATATCGCATATATGCATAAGTATGCTGGCCATTTTAAGTGGCTGACGCCTAATTGTTCATAAAAGTCAACAGTCAATAGCTCTTTATGTTTGCGCTTGAAATTTATATTTATTTATTGTTATTTTTCAGCAGCTTCATAATTTTTCGCCAGGCATTTTTGTGGCTTGGCAATTGCTGCAGTAGCAGTATTGGAAATGATTTTTTTTTGTTGTCTTTTTTTAAATCCCAAGGTCTTGCCATTCTTTACAATTAGCAACTGAATTTATGAGCGATTTCAATTTCAATGCGGTTCGTTTGTTGCCATTTCTGACTGCTGGCTCATGGCTGATCCCTCTCCTTCGCCTGTGGGCTAACAAGTTTCTGGCCAAAACCAAAACAGAACTGCCAAACGAATGCAGTAAAAATTCAAGAACAACAATAGCAGCAGCAGCAGCCGTAAATAACAAAGTCAAAGTCACTGACAGCATTTGAAGCTAATCAGAGCAAGGGGTCAATTCACAGTGCGTTTCGGTAACATATGTGCCAGCGAATATGTATACAAAATTGGGCTAAATATATATGATTAAAATATATTTCAATTATAATTGAATACATTTTTTTCTTAGACTTTTTAATTTCAACAACTAACAAAGTTCTATATGTATTTTAATATTTTAAATCCAAGGTTCTAAGACTTCCTATTATTTCTTATGAAATTCTCAAATTCTAAATTAATTTATGTATAAATTAAATTTATATTTAAAAATCCCCTCAATTATTATTTTAGCTTTTTCCATGATTATCTGTCCATACTAAAAAATTCCTCACTTATCATCTGTTAGATTTCAATTGAAATCACTCATTGGCACCTACAACATACCATCTGGCTGACATAATTCTCTTAGATCACCGCCCAGTTTAGCGCCCATTTAGCAGTCATGTAATTTTATTAACAATATCTCTATGACATTTAGCAATTGTTCGGTCACGTTAGAACAACCGAAGCCAACCGCAAACAATTACGTTTAACTGGTCGTGGTCAAAGGGGCAATTTGGTAGATGCTGCGATAAGCCATGAACTGAAAGAAATTTTACTATAAAAAAGAAAGGTTCAAAAAATATTATAAAATGTCTAAAGATTATTAATTTTAATGAGATTTAAGAGGATATTATGCTACATAATCGATTTTAAACATTTTCAAAGGAGTTTCCTTAATGATCAGATCTAAAACTTTAAATAAACCGATTTCTTGTCTCTTTTTATGGTTCATTTAAAATTATAGTTATATTTTGTATTATAACTAAATATAAATATCATTTAATCTCGATTTATATTATTTAATAATTTTATTTTCTGTCAGTGCATTCGCCCCGTACCCCTACTTCCACTTTAACTTTAACTTATTGACAATGCCATGTAATTGTTTCCGATAGAGATCGTGACCAGGCCTTAAAACTGCATAGTTCAGTTTTCCCAAGCCTCAGTGTCCTTTTTTCTAGCTTGGCTTCATCATGTGCCGCTTCCTGATTTTGATAATACTTATCCTTGGATATGGAAGAGCGTGCAGTAGCTGGACACCACAAGAGGTGGTTCAGCGCCTCAATAGAGACATGAAACTGGAGCTTAATATTTATATGGATTGCGCAGAAATGGATATATTGGTAGATCAAGAAGAAGTTTCCAACTTGCTGCTTAATTCTCTGTATGAACAACCCAAATTAATGGGAAGATTCAGTGAGAGGACGTTGATAATTGCCTGTTTAAAGGAAGCCACGGGAAAGCAAACACTAAAAGGATTAATAGAGCTTCTTTGGGGACTGCAGCATTTGCCTATTTTGTATATCCTTAACTCTGAAATGAATTTCTATTTCGAGCACTCCTTACAGAAAGGTTTTCTTCATGTGCTTGCCTTAAACTCAATTAATGGATCGCTTTACACCTATACACCCTATCCCAAAATACAAATCCATCAATTGGAGCAAATGGAAAAATATTATAAAATAACTACCCTGAAAAATCTACAAGGAATCGCTGTGAATATTACAGGAGAGACAATGACACCGCGTTGTTTTCATTATAATAATCGTCAGGGAAAAAAGGTTTACGGTGGTTATATGTACAAGTTAGTAAAAGGATTTATAAATGCCTACAATGGCACTGAGAGAATGGCCTTTGCGAATGAGGAGGTCATTCCCTATGACGAACTGAAAAGTGAATTATTAAATGGCCACATTGACATAATGCCCAGGATTATACACATTTTGGAATGGCAATATTTCTATCGCAGCTATATTTTATATAATATCAAAACCTTTATGATTGTTCCCTGGGCTGAGCCCTTGGCAAAGAGCCTGTATTTCCTGAAACCCTTTGTCTGGACTGCCTGGATTACTATAATTGCCAGCTTGATATATTCCTCGATTATGCTCTGGAGGCTAAAATATCGGCAGCAGGATGCTTCTACTATATCATCCAGCTTTTTGGATGTTTTGCAATGGTTTTTCTTGCTTCCCGTTAGCCACAATTGGCACTATAAACTGGGTTTGCATCGGGTTATCGCTTTCCTAGTGCTCTTCACAGTCGGATTTATTTTAACTAATTTGTATTTAGCTCAATTATCGAGTTTCCTGACCACTGGTTTGTTTAAAAAACAACTAAATAGTTTTCAGGATGTGTTTCGTGAGAACCGGACACTGTTACTCGAAAGTTTTGATACCGAAGTGCTGCGTAATATGACCAGGGATAAGTTAATTCAACCGGAATTTGAAAATATTATTCAGAGCACCTCGATAGCTGACCTCTTTTATCATCGAAAGAATCTGAATACAACTTATGTCTATATGGCCTACGAGGATCGTATTGAGTTTGAGTTGCACCAGCAGAAATACCTTCGAGTGCCCATCTTCAAGAGACTGCATGAGATCTACGACCAGAGGCCGGTATTTGTCGCTTTGCGGCATGGTTTGCCTTATGCGGAATTATTTAATGATTATCTTCAACGGATATGGGAGTCGGGCATTCTCGCAAAATTCCATAGTGATACCTTAAGCGAGGGTATCTCCAGTGGGGAGATCAGTTTCCGGCACTCCACGGCTCGTGAGATCCATGTCTTTGACATGGAGTTCTATTATTTTACCTATATTTTGTTGGGCATTGGTTGGTTAATCAGCATTATTGTATTTTTGGTGGAGAAAAAGGGATTTATAAATGGAAAAAAATGCATTAAATGGTTTTATTAAAGGGAAACGAATATCTGGAAAATGTTGAATGTTAAAATTATATTTTTAAATTAATTAAAATTTAAAATATTTCTATTTAACTATTTAAAATATATTATATGGATGTCAGTCATGCAAAATACACATTTTTTTTATGAGCATATATGTATGTTCCAAATATTACTAATTCAAAGCACAGCAAAAATGTTAAACATAATGGATTTACAACAACAAAAAACGATATTATCATTTAACTAAATTAAATATGTGTGCACTGAGTACAATTTGTTTGAGTTTAGATTTAATTATGGGCTCTTAAGCCCACTTCATGTAGTTGGTAGAACTAATTTCATGTCATGTTTAGATTGAAATGCTAGTTAAGAGGGTGCAACTTAATTTTTTATTAATTGCAGGGCCTTAGTCTCATTTTGTCTACGTATCCTGAATGTTGTGTTACCTCCTGATTTATATAAAATATTTCACAATATACAAAAACACCTATAAATAAATTATTATAGAGATTTAATTGCATTCTAGAAAGCGTTTTTTTACATTTTTTTATGTGTAAACAATTAAAGTTATTTTAAAAAGTGTCTGTTTTATGCGATTATAAAATAATAAATTAGGAAAGGAAATTTATTTTGATGAATAAATTACAAGATATTTACATTTATTCTCCTTGGCCATACCTAGAAGTAAATCCTAGTAATAAATCCTATTTGTTCTGCTTTATAAATAACCAAATTAATATTACAGAAACTGCAAATCATCCGAAAATTAAACCTAAATGGATTATTTACTACTCCAAAAACCACGTACCATTTAATTAGGGAACTTACAATACACAACTACCTCTATATTGCTTTACAATTGGTGTAATCCACCGAATGCTCGTTTAACGAACTGCCATGAAGTAATTATATTCCATTAATTATAATTGGTGCGTTGTCATTATGCGGTAAATTAAGAAAGTGTCACAAAATGATTATATATTATGACTTTAATAGCATAATGATACCATTTAGGGGGCTGTGGTTGGCGAGTGCCTATAAAAGCAGCTCAAAGCAGATGATTTCAGAGTCGCTTCAATGGATTTGCTTCTGTTCAACACGCTTCAGAACCTTTCGCTGGCCGAGGGATATCGTTTGGGTCAGACGATTCAGGAGCTGAATATAGTATATCAAATGGAACTCAATGTGTTTGTGGAATTTGGTAATGCATCGGATATACTGGAAACAGCTAGGCAGAATTTTATGCCTAGTTTATGGCTGAGAAATACGGAAATTCAGATGGTTCTGGAGGGAAACTTCAGTAGTTCAACATTAACTATACTTTATTTGGAGGAAAGCCAACTGAATAGTGGTCTTGACTATCTCACCAAGTGGTTGTGGAAATATCAACATCTTCATGTTTTAATATTTTACAAAAATGGAACTCCCAAAAGCTTGTATAAAATATTTAAAAAATGTTTTAAAGAAGGTTTTGTGCAGATAATGGTCATGTTACCAGAATCTAAAGGATTGTACAGCTTTATGCCTTATGAGAATCGCCAAATCATATTAAATAGTGTTCGGGAGTATTATAATCATTCCAGATTAAAGTGGAACTTCCAAGGATACAACATCACCATTGGCCTTGTTACGGCAGGAGCTCCCCGTTGGTTCTCCTTTCGAGATCGGAATAACAAATTGATACTAACTGGCTATATGCTAAGGATGATTATGGATTTTACCAGATATTATAATGGATCCGTACGATTTCTCAATGTGTTAACTGTTCACGAAGGGTTGCAGCTTTTGGGCAATCGAACTATTGATTTTTTTCCCTTCCTAATCAGACCCTTGGAAAGTTTTCAAATGACAAATATTTTATATCTGGAAAACTGTGGCCTAATCGTGCCCTCATCGAGACGTGTGCCGAACTATCTTTATCTGATACGACCTTATACTTTTAGCACCTGGTTAATCTGGTTAATAATGATTATATACTGCTCACTGGCCTTGAGGATTTTAACAAGAGGAGAAGCTAGTCTAAGTGTAGCCTTTCTAAACATCCTACGCCTGGTTCTGTATCTCTCAGGTGGCAAGGATATGGGCGCTCGACCATCGCATCATCGTTTCCAGCTCTTCATAATATTAACCGCTTCAGGATTTATATTCACAAACCTATATTTGGCGCAACTTTCTAGTAACTTGGCGACAGGACTCTATGAAAAGCAGATAAATTCCTGGCAGGATCTTGATGAAACTGATGGCATTTGGCCCTTGATTGATGTTGATGTCACAACAATGCAGAAATTAATTCCTGATCGCAAAAAACTAGTGTCACGCATAGTCACAACTTCTGAGCAAGATGTGGATGTGTTCCGGAGGAATTTAAATACAAGTTGCATTCACTCGGGTTTCTTCGATCGCATTGAGTTCGCCCTTTATCAGCAGCAGTTCCTTAGATTGCCTATTTTCCGGAAATTTCCCCATATCTTGTACCAGCAGCCCCTCCAAATTTCCACACCCTTCGGACGTCCTTACCTGCAGCTCTTTAATTGGTTTTCACGCAGAATATTTGAGAGTGGCATTTATTGGAAAATGAAAGAAGATGCTTATTTGCATGGCATCCAAAGTGGCCTCTTGAGTTTTGATTTTCAGGATAAATATTTAAAAGTTAAATCGAATAATTTTGAGTATTATTATCTGATTGCGGGATTGTGGTTGGGTGGATTGTTCTTGGCTTTAATTTCGTTTTTTGTGGAATTGTTGGTTGCAAGAACTAAAATAAAGGTTACTGTAGATTTTAAGGTGTCAAAAATATAAGAAATTAATTGAGAAAATAATATGTTACAGAAACAATAGATTTATATGTCCGCAATGCTGAAGATTGAAGATTAATCAATGAAAATGTAACTAGACAGTTCCTATTATGTTTAAAAGAGATATTAAGAAACTATACTGCAATGGATCGTAGGCTGAATTATATAATTTAAATGAAATAGCAATTAAACAGATACATATATTTATTAATTAGTAAAATACTGAACCATTGTTAAATTTTCTTTTCATAAAAACCACATAAAATAAAGGCATGCTTATAGTAAAAAGAACTACTTTTGTAAAGAATCGTTACTTTTTAATTAATTTTAATACGAAAATAAAATATTTCTTCAAGAAAATGTATTTTTTGTACATTACTATCTACAAGATTCAAACAAGCTTTTCAATTTCCCCATCATGTTTATTTATTTCCTTTTTTAATAGCCCCTATCTCTGTTTACTTCCCAACTTTAATGTCAAAATCTCTGGTGTCATATTTTCCTGCTCAGTGGGGCTCTTAAATAATTTTGCTAGCTACCTCCACGAGATCTTCCTTCCATAAGTCTGCCAGCCCAAAAACTGTAATTACTGCGAAAATACGCTAAAATATTTTGGCTGGAACGGTGACACGCCTCCCTTAGCGGCCTCTCATTTGCATTTGCAGCTCCGTTGGCTGCACTTGTCGTGCCTAGAAAACCTGCAACTCACTGGCTGCAACCTGCAACTGGCAACTGGCAACCGGCCAAAGCTGCCACTGCCTCCGAAGGTGTCTTCGATTATTGCCAAACATTAATTATTTGCGCGCGATTTGGCGCCCGCCTCCTTTTTTGTGAAAGGCCTGGGCTAGTAGTTCAAATGTTTATTTTTCTGCTCTCCCCGGTGTATCTTTGATTGCCAGCTACACAGGGGAAAAAATAAGTGTCTTAAAGTATACTTTATGGAGCTATTAGTTCATTAGCAAAATCACATGGATTTTAAGTTGTTTCAATAAATTTAAAATATATTAGTTTACAGAGAAAATATAATATTATTTTATCGGAAGGTGGAAGATTTGAGTTTGATTTTTAATATAAAATATTATATAAATATAATAAGAATATTTATTTGACAAAAATAGTTAAAATGCTTTCTATAATTTAGAAAAACTATATTTTCTATATTATTTTAATCACTCGATTTTTTTATTGCCGAATTTCTAAACAAAAATCATTTCATTTCGTTCTTTTTCTATAGTTTCTATTTAATTATACTGCTTATGAATTTTAATTTAATTATATTTCTATAATATATTATTGCCATAATTTGTTTTTTTTTTTTTGTGTGTAAAATCAGACAGACACAGGCTTTAATTTTTTTCTTTGCGCAATGAATGCAAGACGAGGGGACGGTCCAGGTCGGGTCTCCGCCATCCTCCAATTCTCCAGTCTGGCTTATTTATTTTTGGCCGAAAATTGCACATTTTCCCATGCTGCTGCCGGTTGTTGTTGTTGTTGTTAGTGGATGTTGCTAGTTGTTGCTGGTCATGATGTTATTCTTGTTGTTGTTGTTGTCGCGTCTAATCAAGGAGCGGAGTTAAGAGTCGCTGCTGCCTTGGTTGGTCGCCCCATTGCCATTTAGCTCGAAGCGGCTGCCTCAGCCAAAACGATGAATATTGATTTAATTGAAAGTCATTGAGAGCCGCACACGTACTTCATAGACACGAGTATTGATACCCTGGAATATATGTATTGAAAGGGTAATATAACGATTTTTAATTACATACCATACATCAAGGAAATAAATATAAGAGTTTTAAAAGAGAGTTCAAATAATAAATTTCCTTAAAAACTTAGTTCATTATTTAAGAAAATACTTCATACTTAATTTTTTACCTTAAGCACATTCTGGAATATATTTAATTAAAGCATTCGAAATTTAAAATATTTTTAAACTAATATTAAATGGTATTAAAAATGTTATTTCTTGAAAAAGTCAATGCTCAATAAATTCTTCATTTATTTTCCATATAATTAATAAAATTCTTAAAGACGAAAGGGTAAACACAACTTCGCTTCCCCAAACTCCTTTCGTTTCTCCAACTCTCCATTTGGTGTGGCATAGAACCGACCGCCGATCGCAGCTTGTGCCCTCCCACATGCCAACATCTTCAAGCACTGCACACACACTCCAAGTACACATACACAAACCACTATCGCACACCCAACTGTTTGGAGTCGAGAACTGCCGACGCCCCAGCAAAAGTTTTCCCTGTTTTTTTTTTGCTGTTGTTGCTGTGGCACATTGACACAGTTTTCCATGGCAGATGTGCCCAAGAGCCCTGCTCCCCTTTACCCCGGCTATATTGGAATTTTGTCGACTTGTTTCTATTTTTTTCTGCATTTTTTTTTTGTATTGGCATCTTTGGCGTTGCCGGCAAATGTCAAAAGGTTAATACGTGAATTAACAGCAAATTTCTTTGACTTGTGTGTGACTGCAGGCTGCTAGTTGGGGCTGATGGTGTACAGAGGGAAAATAATTTGTGTATTTAAATGGGTTTTCCCTTAAATTAAACCTAAATTAAATTATTTTTGTATAAGCTAATCGAATAGTTTTCTATAATTTAAGGAATTTGTAGATTGATTTAATTTATTTATGGAGTATCTCTTGGAATAGAAGACAGTTATTTTTTCTATACATTTTAAATACATTTCTTAAGAGTCTGTATATACATTCTATCTTGAAATGTCCCTCTGAAATCTTTATAATTTTTGTTGAGTGTATTGTCTGGAGTAGGTATTGCTAGTTGCTGTTTTTCCTGCAGCTGCTGCTGGCGCTTTCCTTGGAATGCGGGCGTTGCTTCGTTTTGTTTATTTTCTTTTTTCGGCAGCATCACCGCCGCTTTTCTCGTGGGTTCCCCCTAATGCATTTTTTTGGGAGACACACACACATACAACAACAACACCAGCATGGGGCCATCGAGGGATTTACAACATATTACATTAAAATGCTTCTCTTTCGTGTCCATTATTCTTTTAAAGCCTCTCGGTTTCTATGCTAATAAATCAATGGAAGTTTTTAGTCTGGGCAAATTCCGAACATTTTCCCAGGCTTCAAGTTAAGTGCGGGATTAACGAAAAGCAAATCTCCCCCAAGTATGTTGTAAAGTCTCCCCACATGAGAGTGTTTGGATATGTTTTTAAAGGGAAATTCCTTGGTGGAATTTACAGCTTAAGTTTTTAATAACATCAAGGGAAAGAGAGTTTATTAATAACTAAAATTTTTAGATGATTTGTGAGAGTTTTCTGTGAAATAAAAATATTGTTGTTATATTTTAAGTTAGTTAGAGCCTTTTAGGTTCATAATTTTGAATGCCTAAAAAATTACTTAAAAATTAGGCTATAATTAATTTTAAATACATTTCAGAGCTTCAAAGATATTTTTAAAATTTTTTAAATACCTTATAAAAGATCCTTTCAAATCCTTTTTCGTTATAAAAAGCTTTAAACAATAACGAATCCTTTTAATATTTATTTCTCAACCAGTTAATGGCACTGCATAACTGTTATCCTTGCAGCTAGCTCAGACACGAACCCACGCATCCTTTCAGATATCCTTATGAAGTCCCACACATGACGGCCAGATGGCGCCACCAAACTGCACTTAAATTGAACAAATTTTTCAATTACTTAGGAGAAAAATTCCATTTGGCACGCTCGATTTCCATTGCCTTTGCCCAGATGCCATGAGTAACCCACATAGATGGCGATTAAACGGACACTGGGATATAGATATACGAAATAGAGTCGTATGTCTATGCAAATTATTTGCGCAGTGGCAAGTGCATAATTTTTATTATTATTATTTCTCAGGCGTCTAGTGCCCCGCCAATCTAGAGTAGATCAAAAAGCGCAAAAAGCCTACAGAGAGCCGACCCACTTGGTGGCTGCCCACTTGGGTTTCTTTTTGGTTTTTTATAGTTTCTTTTTTTTCTTTCGAAAAAATTCAATTCAATTCATTAGCCAAGCACTGGCAGCGATTAAATCGCCCAGCTTACACTATATCTATATTATATTTGCACAAACACATAGATATTTATTTGTATTAATATTTTTTTAATGGAGCTGGCCGCATAATCCACTGACAATTTATTGGCATTTTCATGTAAATTATGCTTTTTCAATAAAAATAAAAACACACATCATGAAGAGTGCCAGAGAGCGACTTTATCTATATCTCGCGTGAAAAGTGGTTCAATCGAGATAACTTCATCTCGGCACTTGGAGTCTTTTGGGTTTTATTTTTTCTTTGCATTTTAATTGATTCTTAATGGAAAAATGTCCCTTATCGTGATGGCAAATTTATGAAATGTTAATTACAAATCGGCAACGTTATTTGATTCCCACTACTTTGGTTAGTTTCTTAGTTTTATTGTTGCGAAAACTGTCAAAAGACTCGAGAATTTCCATGTACGTAACACATATGATTTGATATTAATGGTCCGATAAATGAAAATAATCACAGCAGGGAACTGAAATTGCAAAGAATTGCAATTAAAATCAAAGATCGTAAACCGAAACCAATCTCATGTGCTGTAAATTGCTTTTGAGTTATTGCTAAATTTGCATAGCCTTGGGCATAGTCTATTGATTTAGATTAATTGTCTAAGTCTGATATCAGATATTGGTTAATTATACCATATACCTTATAGTGTACTGAGGTGTTATAAGTTAATGTCAAGTGATTACGATTGTAACACCACGGAATAAGATTACCGAGACTAATTGTGTTGGATATATACAAGTAGATTTAGTTAAAAAATCTTGTTTATATTATAAATTTGATTTTTAGAAAGTTTAAATACTTTCTCATGGATATTTTTTAATTAAAAAAAATATTACTAGCTTAGTTAGCCCGTTTAAGAGTCAAATGTATTTTTTATGATACTTGTCCAGTACTTTATTTATTATTCGCAGCTTTCATTGACTTTCCCTTTATTGAATTTCCTCTGGAAAAGTTTTTTCTTATGCTTAACGATCAATAAAGTTTGAACTCAACAGAAATATTCAAAATTCTTATAAGAAATCAAGAAAATAATTGATAATTTTTATGGCTTAAACAGATCTTTACGACTAATGCCACTATTTTCTATTCCATTTTTATGATCCTTTATTTGTACTTATTATTAGTTTCCATTTCGTGCAGGCATCTGGCTTTCGCCTCATGCATCCTCCACTTGACTAAAAATTTAATATCATAATTTGTGTTTACTACATTTTAATGCACTTTGCATTCGTATCATGGCCATAATAGCTTTGGCCAACACAGCTGCTGTCCCATATGGGCGTTGGGCGGTTGAACATTTAAATTCCCAGCTGTGTTTTCTTGTTCTTGTTATAAGTTCTTTATTTTTTTGCATATTTGCCGCGGCTTTGACGCCATTGTTGTTGCATGCAGCGCGTCGGCGGCAGTCAACAAAATGAAATTTCATATTTTCTTATTGCACGACAAACAAGGAATAACAGAAAAAATAATACAGAAATTAAAAAAATTATTTGCAAATTCATTTTTTCATACACCAAAAGAGATTTAAAGAATAAACTTTTATTTATTTTGTGGGAAAAACAGTAAGAAATGTCTTTATTTATTTCAAAACTAATGCATAACATAAATTCTATTAAATAATGAATAACATTCTAAGCCCTTAAATTTATAGGATTTATTTTTAATTTATAAATATATCAAATAATACAAGAATAAATTCATAAGAGATATATTATTATTAAATAACAAAGGCTTTTGGTTAAATAAATTTTTAAATTGCCAAACAAAAAATTTTTTTTAATAAGAAATGTAATTTTTAAGGAGTCAATGTTTTTTTTAAGTGTTTTCCCTCTGCGTAGTTGGACTCTGTTGGACTGAGACTTCATTTAATGTACTAACCAGTAAGCACCACACCCCCCGAAGGCCCAGACAGTCGCATTTAGCAATTGCAGACCAAACTGAGCCATGGCCAAAAGCAAATGTCGTCGCCGCATCCTTTTTCGGAGGCTCAACAACAAAAATCTACAAAAAAAAAAGAAATCCTTTCTGTCTGCGCCGCGTCGGCGTTAATATTAAAATGCATGTAAAAATGCAAAAGCCTTTGGGGAGGAATACAGAAAAAAGTTCTAGTCCTTGGTGGATGCACATACGAATGAAAAAAAAAACAGCACAGAAATAATAAGTGAGGAGAAATGCAGAGATGCAGATTGTTTGCCATAAGAAATTATGATACGTTTAATTACCAAGTGGAGCACGTGACTGGCAAACAAGTGTTGTGCTGGAGCATTCCCCATAGCACTTAGCTCGTTCATTAACAGCTGTCAGCACATTTGGCATTCGACTACGGATTCCCCAAGAGCCGAGCGCCTTTCACAATTTGCACCTTTTTAATTAACGTGATTGCAGTCGGCACCTCAACAGCACCTCATTCACCTATCCCTGCCAGCCTCCTAGCCTCCCTTCCCTCTCATGGTTTTTGTATGTTTCCTATATGCAAACGCGTTGATCTATGCTCTACGTGCTGAATGCATCTCTCAGCACCTGCACCCTGGCCCCACCCATTGGGGCTTTCCTTTCCTCACCCATCATCATGGCCATCATCGTCATCGTCATCGCCATCGTCAGCTTTGCTGTCTCAAGTGTGCACTTGCAAGTGACGAAAAAAAAAACCTAGAAATTCTAAAAATAAAAAAAAAATTAAGAAAGATACCTAAACTTGGAAATATATCAAGAAAATAATTGATATAGAGAACTATTTGTATTGAAATCACGTTTTTAATGCCTCAAAAATCGCTGCTAGTTTGTTTAATATTTATTTAGTTAATAGTTGTGACCTCTTCCTGGAATACATTTTCAAAAAATAATTATTTTCCCATTAAATTTCCATTATAAAAAAAGGTTGCAAAATTTATAAAACCTTAAAAGAATCATAATTTACCTCTTCCTTCAGACCTGATTTCTCTCTTGCTCCTCCTGGATTTTTTCCGGGTGTAACTCTCCTGAAGAATCTGAAAGGCGTTTTGGGCTTTGTCTTTCTCCATAACTCCATAAAGCGAAAGTTGTCGTTGTCGTTGGGTTTTCTTTTTCGGAGTTTTCCAGCTCAATGATGTCACACAATGTCACGTGCTACCCCAGCTAGTCATAGTCGTCGTCGCGACAGGTCCCTGGTCCATGTGAGCTATGCAAATTCCATGCTCTCTCTTCGGGATACCCTCGACATTTATGCACTTCAGCGCGCACTCAGTGGGAAATGGTTTGAGATGGGGTAGCCTGGCCAAGGGGATGGATACGGATGGGGTTTGGATGAATAAGAGAACTCTGCCAGATTGGTGGGAACTTTAAGGAATTGCTAAATGACAAGGGGTAGATGATGAACCAAAGGTTGACAAGTCAGGGAATTCTGGTACCTTGGGGAACAATCTGTATTTCAGGATTAACGTGATTGGATATTTAGAGAGAAAAATTATTATTTTACTGATGATTATTTAAGTTGCAATTCCTATATTCCCTTAGCATTATCTTCCTTTGAGCCTTCACCAAACTATAATAATTTTTATTTAATGCCCAATATTTTCGGTGATATTTCGTGTGAACCCTTTGCTGAACCCTTTCACACTTTCGGCACAACTTAAACGACGATCAGCAGGCGATGTCTGGGTATCCTCTTGTTTTTTTTTTTTTTTGTATTTTCGACTCGCGTGGGGCTAGCGCTCAAAACAATTTATAATTTCAACGCCTTGAGATAACAAATAGCCCCAGTGGTGTGCACGATTCGACAATTAATCAAATGCCGCGGCGCGTCGCGTCGTTGCTCGTGTTACTTTTTCGGCATAATTACGGTAAAATGTGGCACGGAAAATAGTTGCAGGCCAGGCAAAAGGCCCAAAAGTCTTACCAATGGCTCACAGAGACACCGAGATAGACAGTTAAAAATGACAGCAGGCCAACACAAACGAACCGAAGCCAAATGACAAAACCTCCCGTCACAAACCCAAAAACAGAAAAAGGTAACCAAAAAGGGAAGCTAACTTTAGCTGCTAGACTCTTGAATACCCTTGAATACAGTTTAAGAGAAAATTTGGAATGATTTTTAAAGCAATGATCTTTAAAGAATGATCTTTAAAGCATCTAAGAAAAATCATAAGAATCTAAATGAAAAATAGACATTTTTCATAAACTTTGTAAGCCATTTGAATACATTTATTAATAAACTCACTAAAAAGGGGTTCTATATCTTCCTAAAAAACTGTAATTTGGTAACTTTTTATAATATTTTTTAATGAAAAATTAGTAAATTGGGAAAATGCCATAAAAATAAAACAATTGCTATATTTCGGAATAAATATCGTACTATTAATCCTTTTAATATCAACCCTTTTATCAAAAAGTAGAAATAAAATGAAGCTATTTATTAATTAACATAATATTCCAAGTCAAAAACTTATACTAAAATTAAGATACCCCTAAAAAAAAGTTAAAAAAACCCCACAACACCAAAGCTCGTTTAAAGCCAAAATGCAGCCGAAAAAAAGGAAATAAGAAAACATGGCCCGATGATCGATTAGCCAATGCAGTCGCTCAGTCTCTCAGTTTTTAGAGTTTTTTAAAGCCATTTTTAAACCTCCGACGAGTCATGCAAAACAATTGCGGCCACAAATATTGGAACAGTGCCGAATATTGGCCATGGTTATTTCTATTTCGGTTTCTGTTTCCATTTAGATTTCCGCCTAGGTTTGGCATAATTTGGCAATTGAATTGATTCGGTTGGCGAGCCGGAGTTCATTTGTTGTCTGGGCAAGCCCTGTGGCGAAAATTTGGTTACGCTCACGTTCGCAGTGCTCAGGGAAATCCAACTTGATGCTGGAGGAAGGGAAAAGCTAGAAAAATGGAAAATCGAACATTTTCGGGGCTCATGAAAAGGGTTTGGCTCTCTGTGCGATATTTCATGTTCGCCGCCAACGCCAAAAGTTCGGCTTCTGCTGTGCATTGATTGATCGGATTTTGTGGCCAAGGATTGTGGGCTGTGAGGATTGGTAACGTTGCATTAAAGATAAATATAATTTTTTATATGGAAAATAGGTTTAAAATGAGGGCAGTAATGTCAATGAATCATAATGTAATTAGTTTGATATTTTTTATATAACATATTTGGAGAGTAAAAGATTAAAAAAGATGAAAATATTTCTAAATATCACAAAAAGCTAGAAAAAACAATTTGGATTATGAATTTTTAAGCTACTTAAGAATCCCTTCAAAAACCACCTTCTAATTCTCATTAGCCTTTCTGATACCTATCAATTAACTTGATTTTTTTCAGTTCTTCAAAATAAAAATCCAAAAATCTATTTGATAAAAATCCATCGCTTAAAGCAGCGAAAACATTGAATTGTTTCGCGTTATTGTTGAGCTTGGGTTTCCTCCGTTTTTTTTTTGTGTTGTTGTTGTATATTTTTTTTGTAATGTCCTGTGTTCCGTGTTCCATGTGCAATTTTTGCATACTTCAGCAAACGCGTCATATTTTCGAGTGGTTTCGCTAACATGCAAAGGACACTTGAGAGCCCAGGCACACAAGTGGATCCTTAAAGAGCATTTCTTTAGCTCCTGCCACTGCTATATGCCGTTGCCGTTGCTGTTGCTGTTGCCTTTATCCTGGCAGGAGCTTGAGAGTATAGCTACATTCTGAATGGGCCTGATGAGGAACAGGAGCTGGGCCAGAGGCAGGGGCTGCTGCTGCTGCGATGATGATGATGACGATGAGGATGATGGATCTCTGACTGCTGAAACAGCAAATATGGCCAGTAAATATATATGAACACGATTGCAATTGCAGAAATCAAGCCGTGAGGGGAAAAATCTATACATTTTAAAGCATTTATCGGTCCCATCAGAGGCTTTAAATCTGCCATTTGGCGTAAACAAAAACAACGCAACAGAAACAACAATGAAATTTATGGCAATCTCAGTGGCTGAATAAACAGCAAATATGTATGCAATATGCAGATGCAGATGGCTCCCAATGGAGCGGCGCACAATGCTTGTTGCCATTTCCGTTTCCTGTTTAACCAAACGGGACAGCAGCATATCCTGTGCATAATGCGAATATCATTTACCGTGTCAATCACTGTGCACACATCCAGGCCATCGCCAGTCAAATAGTCATTCAGTCAACCAATCCATTCCACCAGCGCCAGGCCACAACCACAGCAACAACACAAAAAAAAAATACACAACTGACCGCAGGACACTGGGGGTTTTCCAAACGAGGATAAATCCCATATCCCGAGTGGATATCCCCGGTTCTTTCCCACTCGAGTGTAAAATGTTTTGCGGTCATTTTAATATAAAATAATTAATTTCTGCGTAAATATTTATAACAGCACAAATATGCCGCATAATTGATACGTTTCGGCCCCAAAGGCACATCGAGAAAAAATAGAAATAATAAATATTAAGAGTCCAGATAAATGTTATGAATTAAAAATATAGTTTTTACTGCATATAAACATAATAAATATTCTTTTTTTATGGGTAAATAAACTACATAAAATACATATAAATGGGGTTTTTACTAAAAGTACTTTAAATTAATTATATATTTTTAGGGGTGTCTGCAAGGTAATGTTATTATTATTAACAAAAAGCACAAAGAAAGTATTTTTTATTATTAATAATAATAAGAAAATATTACAAATAAATGTATGGGAAAGGAAATAATAAAATCCTCCAACCTTGAATAATTTTTGAAACCAATTTATAGACATAATTATCCCCAATTCATTCAATTCCGTGAAATCACAGAAATTAATTCTATAATTTGATTACAGTGTAAACCCGTCAATTCCATAACCAAAAGCCTCACATATCTCTGTTTGATTTGTCCAATTGTCCATCGTTATTGGCAGTCATCATTCGAGCCGTTGCAATTCAATCATTACGAAATGAAATAAGCATCATGAAATGCAATATAAATGCATTAAATGCATCTGCTGTCCAGCCAAATCAATTTCATAGCCCGCCCAATAGCTCCTCCAATGTGAAATTATTGAAATTATTGATGGGAGCATAAATATATTGAAGGGAAGACGAATTGTTCCCATGAAGTACTTTTTTTTGGGCTGATGGGATGCTGTTGGGGGAATTGTGGTCATTTTTCGCAATTAAAAGCTTTACACATTTGGCAATCAATACATATATGTGTATATATATATGAAATAATTAAATAAAATGTCGCTTAATTAAATTGGCACGACCTTTTTTCGCGTTAAACCAACAGAGAAATATCCAATGTTGCTTCTGGCGAGGAATGATGATGATGATGCAAGTGATAAGCAAAAAGCAGAAGCCAGAGCAGCTGAAAACAAGAGGAATGCGTTTAATTTGTATGATGAGTTAAGTTAACAAATACTCTATAATAAAGGGGATAGAGGGTTTTTGAAGGAAGTTGTATTTTGGAAAAGGTGATTGAAGAAAGTCAGTTAAGGCTTTGATAATTATTTATTTGAAATATAACTAGAAAAATATATTACTTACAAGAGATTAATTAATTTCTTATATATTAGTATTATTAATAACTAAATAAAAATTGCTTAGAATATGAAATAAATTATTTTAAAATTTAATATAAACCCTTTTGAATGTACAATAACTATCGCCTATAATTTCTAATATTCTTTCTTTCTAGATTATTTACATATTTATAAAAGGATAAAAGGTTTCGGATATTTACATCGATATAAAAGGCTATCTTTTGGTGAGTCTTAATATTCTCATATTCATATTTATTCATCTTAATAATTGTATATAATTCTTTGAAGAGTATTTCTTTCTTCTGTTTATCCTGAAATTAATTTCCTTGCCCCTCATTTACGCATCTGAGTTCCAATTCACGCGCATCACAGAAATGTGACAGCTAGTTAGTGTCCAAAAGAGCGCCGTATGTGCCCCCTCTTCTCAGTTGGCCAATTAAATTCAATTGAATTCTTCTTTCGTTTTTGTTTTATTTGTTTTTATTTACTTTTTTTTCCTTATATGAGTGGCTTCTGTGTTTATTTGTTTACTCTTTAACGCCTGCGCGCGTGCCTCAATTTAGTGGCAGTGAAGTCGCCGCTTTTTCAATGCACTTTGCCAGTTTGCCAAGCGATAGGCAAATGAGTCTCTGCCCATTAGAAGGTGGCCAAGGGGGGCGGCGAGGTCTCGGGGCTTTTCTCACTGTGTACCCGCTGTGCGCCGGCTGTCAGCATATCAACGCAATTTGTGCACTCGCCAATAGACGAGCTTGGAGGAACTGCGTCCAAGTTGCAGGCCGCAGCCGCAGTCGGCAAATTATGGCCAACGATGCTCGGCGACTGCGCAAAGTGCCTCATAAATTCACGTCGCTGATGAAGTGATAGTGCCAAGGAGTACGACGTATAGCAGGCCAAGGAGTTGAGGGTAGCCTCCTAGCCTCCAATTCGGATGCAGGCAAAGCTATAGATGCAAAGGGAGAGAAAAGAAGGATTTTTTAAAATTAAAAAATCAAATTGAAATATAAATATACATATTTTAAAAAATATATAAATAAATATTTATATTTATTAAATATTTATATTTTTTGTATATATATTTTTATGTATATAGGGAAGTTTACAAGTTTATCTCTGCGTGTTTGCCGCAGATTGTTTATGGCAGCCGTGGCCTGGCCAGAAAAGTTGGCGAAAAAAAGATCCAACAAAACAACATTGTTGCTCAATGGCTCAACTAATGTGCCGCAGATAGGAAATAAAAAGGAAGCCATTAGAAAGTGCAAAAACAAATTGACTAGATCGGCGAATTATATAACCTGTCTTTCACCACACAAGACATCTTTCTAATGCCTTCTCTTAATATTAAAATGAAATCGGGAAAAGGCAATGAAATAGGTATATTAATTGCATTATTAAGAAGCTGTTTAAGACAAAAGCTTTTAGGAAAAATATATTTAATAACAATATATAAATAATTGAAAACCTGTGAAAGAAGAGTGTTTTTTCTAAAGGAATATTTAAATATTTGTTAAATTAAGTATCCATTCTATTTTTAAAATTCGCTCTGCCAAAACTCTGATGAAAAACTCCCTTCCCAAAAACCAAACAAAGCTTTCCATTGTCTCACTTCCTCGTCCAGTTGATTGATTTATCCCTGCCATTGACACAGTTTCCGCTAATCTCGCCTGGCCTCATCCAGGGCTTACAACACTTTCTGGCCATTCCAGCGAGGTCGGGTCCATTGTCTTGGCCAAGCCACTGTCTATTAACCGACCTTCGGCGGAGGAAGGCCAAGGACAATAACAGGACGAGGGCGCGTAATTGAAAGTACGCGACCAAGTTGTAAAGCAGATGTAAGGACATCAAGTGTCTGCCGAAGCCGAGAAGCGGAGAAAAAAAATTGAACAGGAAAAAAATTTGTGAAGAGGAATTTACCATAATAAAAATAGCTAACGCCCCGGCCCGAGATTCAAGATTCAGTAGTGAGATGCCATAAGCACAAAGGCAAACTGTAGATAAAAATTCAATAAGCCACAGCCCAGAGCCCAGGAGCAGGGCACGAACGAAGGCCGTAGGGAGGTTTGCGGGTCTGCGGTTGGGATTTTGTGGCCAATAAATAAAATTAATACGAACGCACTTGAGCGCAACTTGACCAAGGAGCAGGTCTCTAGCGAAGCCGGAGGTCCTTCCCGTTCGGCCAGAGCCATCATGATTTTTTTGTTTTTTTTTTGTTCTTCTCCATTTTCTCCTGTTCTGTGTGTTTTGTTTGTTGACTTGTTGAATGAGCCGAGCCGAGTCCCCAAGTCCAAGGGCCAACTGTTGACTGGCACTTGGCTGGCCTTATGGCCAAGCCGATATTGTAGGTAAACAGAGATGCTGCAAGGAACCCCTTAAAGTTGGCCAGAGAAAGATGTTTAGATAAATTTAAGGAAATTAATAGAGACTATTTTTAAATCGATTTAAAAAGGCAAAGTAAAAGAAGAAGATGGAAAATCCTTTACTATTAATAAATTCTGTAAAAACATAAGCAATTATTTTAACTCATCCGAACTTTAGCCAATTGTTGGCCATACAATTTTCCGGATTTTGTTTTTTATTTTCTGTAAAATTCCGAATTCTTAAGGCGTTCCCACAATGCCTTCATAAATTAGTCAACTACGCCAAAGCATCTGGCAATGGTGCAATTCGAATGCTGACACGTTGATGACCCCGCAATTGAACTGCCATAAGAAATCACTCTGCGAGGGAGACGATTATTCGTTTTGGGTGAATTTGGGGAGGGAGGCTTGGGAGGTTAGCAAAAACTGCACCGCCCACTTTCAACACTTGCCACAACAATGGTGTGCGCAAATATTTGCCAGTCCAGGCCCAGGCCAACCATCCAGCCAGCCAGGCAGTCAGCCGGCGAAAAAGGCATCTCGGATCAGGCAAGTCGCAAGTCTTGAGCCTCAGCCTCAATTTGAAATCCAATAAAATTTAATTGGAAACTTCATCACGGGTGCGAAAATTCACACTCTAAGCCAAGGCGGCGGGCACGACTCGGCTGCCGTTTGTCGTAAATCTATTGGCCAAGGCTTTTCCAGTTTTTCCTAAATACACAATAAGAAATTATATTTTTTTAATTATGAAATATGTAACAAAACAATTTCATTATTATTTTTTGCTAACAATTTCTTATATTTTTCAAAACAAATATTTCCTTACGAAATATTAAATCGTAGTGTCATAAATCAAATGCATTTTACTATTATTTTTGTTAGCAAAATAATATAAATTGCCAAGTTCTTAAGCCATATTTTTGGACAATATATAAACTGAATTGAAATCAAATCTTTAGGTAATATTACTTCAATTTTTCTTGGTGTAAACCCAACAAAATCCACTATCCACAATCCATACGTTTCGTTTTGCACCTGGCGGCGTTTCTCTTGGGGAAGCATCGCGATAAGGAAATATTTTTTTATACAGTCCAGAGTGTGTGGTGGGGTCGGGTGTTCATTCCGTTCCATTCCGTTATTGGCCATGGCAATATATGGCTTATTTATGATTTTCCTTTTGCCATGCCATATCTCTGGTCCATTGTCGACATTAATCGTTTCGCTGCGCTGAAAAGTATAACATGAAATTGGGATTGATTTATGTTATAATTACAAAAAAAAAGCTAGATGCATATTAGGACGAGGAAGGCAAGCTACAATTTAATTTAAAATTAAATTAAATTGTAAATAAATCCCACAAGAAATTGATTATTTCATTATGAATATTTTTATTGCTGTGTTGAACTGTGTAATTTGGGGAGCCGTGAGGAGTCCGAAAGTTAGTTTGCAAGTCTTCAGTGAAATGTTTTACTATGTTTTGTGTGCTGCAGCGGATGTTCGATGGGAATCAATGGGATTGGGTGGCTGCCTCCTCGATATATTCCCACCAGTCCTTCTCGTTGCCCTCACGCACGTGACTGAGCAGGACATGCCGACGCTTCTGGCAGTAATGGGAGAGATCGAGTACCTTCTGCTTTATGTCATACAGATTCTTAGCCGTGATTTCCCGCTCTAAGCACTCCGATATCTTCTCCGTGGCCATCTCCAAGTCCCTCTGGTTATATTCGAAAATCACCTTTTGGTTGTTGTTCTTCAGGTAGAAGGCGAACACATAGCTGTACATCAGGGTGGAGCGACACTGGCATAGAGCATCGACGGCGTCGCGCAGAAACTGGACCTCGATCCAGCTAATCTCCGCCTGCATGTCATCCATCTTGGCCTGGACATTGGCATACAGCTTATTCTCCATTCGCATGCTCTGCATGTGGTTCATGTAGCGGTTGTAATAGTGCAGATAGCGGGCCATCGAGGAGCGAAATCTCTGCTGAGCCAATCGCGCCTGCTTCGACTCCTCCTCGTCGTAGCGATTGCAGCTGTACCAGGACGAACCGTGCGGCTCCCAGGAGCCCAAGCAGACCCAGCAAAAGTCGTAGCGACAGGAGGGATTCTTGCAGACCATGTGATTGCAGCCGCCGTCCTTTTCAATAGTCACCTGGCACTTGGGGCACTCCTTCGTATTCTGCGCAATCCAGTTCGAGGTCTCCGAGTCCTCGAGACACTTCTTCAGCCACTCCTTAAGGCAAGCGCAACTAGCGGGCTCGTGCCAATTTTCACCACAGCCAAAGCAGAACTGATGTCCGCACTTACACTCCACGGCCTTGGGCTCCGTGTAATTGGCCTCGATGGCATGAGTGCAGTTGGGAGCGGGACACCAGCGCATCAGCGTGTTGCACTCCACAAAGGTGTTGGTGATTAGCTGCTTGTAACGCTCCACGACCTCCGCGTCATCGGCGAGCGTCAGAAAGGATGCATAGTCCACAAGGATGTCACAGTTGGCGGCTGGACAAGTGATCGTGTGAGTCAAACCCTCGCTGCAGGTCTTATTGGCCAAATACTGCTTCCAGCAGGCGGCGCAGTAGCTGTGGCCACAGCCCAAACCCTTGAGCTCATCGCAGGCACAGAAGCATATTCCGCATTGCTTCTTTGTCGGCTGAGAGTGGGAATTGATAGCTTCCGGGGGAATAGCACTCTCCTGCTCGAAGGGATTCAGGACATGGGCACGCTGGAAGAACTCCTGCGGACTGCTGTCGAAATAGTTCTCGAAGAGCCGCTCCTTATCCCACTTGAAGTGATTCAATATGGTCCGTGTGACCTGTGGCGACAAATTCAGGACATTATTCACCTCATCAATGATGTTTCGCTGATGTTGAACTATCTGGTCCACGGAGAGGACCTTGTAGACAAAGTCATCCGGGGCCACATTGTGGTTCGGTCCCTCTGGCAAAGCGATTTCCGTGCATGTGTCCTCGTCGCTGTCCCAGTTGCTGCAGCTCATGCAGGAGGGGCTGTGACTGTGAAAGGAGCGGTGTGAGTCCCCATGATCCTCGTCAGAGAATCCATCTTCGGAATTCATTCTACAGCATGTAGGTTGAATTTTATTTATTTATTTTTCTTTTTTTGAATTTATATCGGGACGAAACCCCGACTCTGGCAATGATCACTGCGCTCGCTGCGACTTCCACATTTGATGGGGGGACTGTGAAAGGAGTTCGATTGGAGGGTATTCCGAGGAATGGCAACAGAACGATGGCAGCAACAAGGGAATAGGAATATTAAACACGTTCGATGTGATGAAATGCTGTGTGTTCTTCGTATTTCTACTGAAGACTGACACTTGCCGATTGAAGATAATTACCAATTGCCCTGACAGTGTTTGCCAGACTCACTGAAATTAAAAAAAAATTGTTAAATAATTTATCAAAATAATTGACATAGCTTGATTCTATGAGGCCTGCTTCGTTAATATTTTTAACAATAATCAAAAGTTTTATTTTTTGAATATGAAAATTAATGCTTCAGGTTTTCAGTCGGGAAAGAAAATATCGTATCGATAGCTCTTAACAATATACATGATGTAATGTTTGCAGGATCGTTTTTCATTTTTATGATCCTTTTTACTGGAGTTTTTCTGGTGCAAAACTAAAAGGTTACATTTTCTTTCGATCATATTTCTGTCATCTGCTCCTTTAAAAAAACAAAATCAAAAAACATTTCCTGAGATGTTAAACAATTAACAATGCATATTTATAAATGAAGAAAAGGAAATACTTATTTTATATTCTTACACAAATTAAAGTCTGAAATATGTTTAAAGGAATTTTAGGGTCGTGTCGTTTAAGAAATCCCACCACTCCTTCTCGTTGCCCTCTCGCACGTGGCTGAGAAGGACATGACGTCGCTGCTGGCAATATTTAGTTAGTTCGATAACTCTTGTCCTGATTTTCGACAGATTATTCGCCGTTATCTCCCCTTCCAAGAAATCGGAGATCTTATCTGTGGCCCTCTCCAAGTCCACCTGATTGTTTTCGAAAATCGACTTCTGGTTGTTGTCATTCAGATAGAAGGCGAACACGAAGCTGTACATTAGAGTGGAGCGACACTGGCATATAGTCTTGACGGCGTCGCGCAGGAACTGTATCTGGATACAGCTAGTCCCCTTCTTCAACTCATCCACTTTGGCGTAGAACTTCTGATCCTTCTTTAAGCTTTGCATGTAATTCATGTAGCGATTCTTATATTGCTGGTATCGAGCTTTCGTCTCGCGAGACGTCTGGTGGGACAATTCGTTTACTGAATTGCAAGATCCATGCATCTTCCAAGATTTCAAGCAGATCCAGCAGAATTCGTAGTTACAGGAGCAGATTTTTGCAGACCATATGCTGACAGCCGCCGTTCTTCTCAATAGCCACCTGGCACGTTGGGGCACCTCTTCGTGTTTTGGTAAATCCAGTTGGAGGTCTCAGAGTCCTCGACACTAATGTTTATCCAATGCTTGAGCCGACTGCAGTCGACGGGCTCGTGCCGATTTTCACCACAGCCAAAGCAGAACTGATGTCCGCACTTGCATTCCACGGCCTTGGGCTCCGTGTTGTTGGCTTCGATGGCATAGGTGCAGTTGGGAGCGGGACACCAGCGCATCAGCGTGTTGCACTCGACAAAGGTGTTAGCGATTAGCTGCTTGTAACGCTCCACGACCTTTGGTTTATCGACGAGGCCCAGGAAGGTGGCATAGTCCACAAAGATGTTACAATTGGGGCCAATACAAGTGATCGTGAGAGTCAGACCCTCGCTGCAGGTCTTATTGATCAAGTACTGCTTCCAGCAGACGACGCAGTAGCTGTGGCCACAGCCCAAATCATAAAGTACCTTATCGGAACAGTAGCATATTTTGCAATCTTTATCGTTGGATCGATTATAGGTTTCCTGAGAACTTGGATTCTTTTGCTCGAAGGGATTCAGGACATGGGCGCGCCTGAAGAACTCCTGCGGACTGCTTTCAAAGTAGTTCTCGTACAATTGCTCCTTGTTCCACTTGAAATTATTTAGTAGGGTCTGGGTGATCTGCGACGAAAGATTCAAGACATTTTTCACCTCATCAACGATGTCGTCCTGAAGCACCTCAAGCTGATCCACGGAGAGAACCTTGTAAACAAAGCCATCCAGCTCTACATGGCAGCTAAATGTGGTTTTGGGATTCCCAGGAATGGATCCGTCAATGCACAAACTCATACTACTGCAGGATGATTTTCGTTTAAAATGAATTCTAAATTTTGTATATATCATTGCTGACCTTGTTTGTAATAACTATTAAACACAAATGGGATGCTTTAATGTTCCATGCAGTTAACTTCAATTAACTTTACTTTCACACTACTTTGCAAAACTCTTTGGGAAAAGTTTCGATCAGATTCCCCGCAATTCTAAGTATTGTTGAATAGGAATGGGAGTATCGTATATTATAGATATACATATATCATATATATCGATGATTCTTTACTTCGGCAACACTTTTTAAGAAGCAAATAAAAATAAATTTGGGAATCAAAATAAGACAGAGAAAATGCATTTATCTTTTTTATGAATTTGTTCAGTTTTTAATTATTTTGATTAATCTATTATAAAATAAAAATAAACCAATAAGACAATATGTAAAATACTTGTTTGGCTTAGTGAAAAAAACTTGTTATGAGATTCAAGAAATTTAAGCGATGTGTTATCGATCTCAATTGTTTTCACCAGCCACAATCAAACAGGCTTTTATTGGAAAAAAGAGTCGGTGCTGACGAAAACCAAGGGAAATATTATTTTTAAATATTTTACTTGGCCGTCAGCATTTCAGTTGCTATGCGGAATGCTGATTCGTGCATTTTATAGTGGAGAGACCATCGAAATACATTTGGAAGCGCTCTCACATGCCCACTAAAAGCTTTTTGGGGTATCCTGCATTCTTGTACATACATAGTAGATATGTACATATATGTACATTCATATATATATTCCATAACCCTTTCGTGGAATAAAACAGAACAAAGCAATGTCTCAAGTGGCAAGGGTAAGGCACGGTATTTAAAAAAAATAAAAATAAAAATAAAAATCCTGAAAACAGGCGATATGCAAAATGAAAGTGAACGAGCGCACAAGGATAATGGCGAGGGAAATGGAGTAAGGGTAATGAGTGTGCATAATGCAGAGATGCAGATGCAGGATCCCGGATCCTGGGATCCGAGAAGCAGCCCAATCCAAGCCCATCTTGGCAGCGCACTCATTGAACAAACGGACTCAATCTGCCATGGATGCACTTGGGCATGTGTGCTACACTTAAAAGAAATTTTGATTTATATTAATATAAATAATATGAAAAGTATATTTTCAATAAAATAAATAATAATAATGGCTTATAATAATTTAATTGGAAGTATTTAAGCATTTTTAAAAATATTTTGGCTTAATCTTTTTAAAGCCTGTTTTATTTAATCTTTAATATTTATAAAAAAATGTTTATTTATAAAAAATATATATTTTTCTACCAAAAAATTGAAGAGAAGATCCTCTTTTCTAACTGCTGTTGAGTTTATGTATGGGTAATTCTACAGAAGGAACTCACATCATGGCCCTGAAGCTGCCTCAGGATTGCTTTCATTTTTGTTCCTTCTCTCCGATTTTTATTTCCGTTTTTTTGTTTTTGTATACATACATATATTTAAAACAAAAGCCGCATAACCACCCGCCAAAAGCAGAAGCAAAAAAAAGCACGAAACAAATCATTACAAATAAAAATGCAAAGTCGCCAAAACAGCAAAGCAGCAACCACAAAATCCCTTTCATCCACTTGCCCTGGGTGGGAGGTTGGTGCATTTTCTGGTAAAAATTTCCCACTTCTCTTAGCCAGCCTCCTTTCAAGTCAGCCAAATTACAAGAAATCCTTTCGTGCGCGTGAATGCTTTGGCGGAAAATGCGGAAAAGGAAATAATTTGACCAGCTGCAAATGGAAGAAAGAAAGGGGGCGGCGGCTTTACGGGCGTGGCCTGTGTGTCATATGTGGAAAAATGCAAGAATTTCTCCTGGCCATGCAAATTGGGCACAGCCAAAGCGAAATGCCAAATGCAATGGGCCCAAAGATGCGCCACTTGTTGGCCACAACGACTGGCGAGTCTTTATCATTGCCAATCGCACAGACGAGGCTAGGAGAGGATAAAGAGAAATGGCCAGCTCGCCCCGTTGATGGTCAGCAGCGATGGCCCTGTGACGTGACCACGATGACGATGATGATGATGCCAAATGGCTGATAGGCCAAGCCAAATTCGCATTTTTTTCTGCGCCTACTTTAAGCGGTTGCACTTGGAAAATTTTTTGTATATATGTACATATGGTAAATCCTCTTCCAGAATATTTATGTAAAATCAAAAATAACATTAAAAACTATTTAGAATGATTTTAAATTATTGCAACATTAATTTTTCGTTTGTTCTTTATTTAAATAAAATTTTATTATTATTTATGTGTAATTCGAAATAATAAAATGAAAAATTGTCCTTACTTGTTTATGAAAATAGTGTTAAGGTTGTTAATTAACATGAAATTCTTAACGAAATTTGAAAATGAAAAATTTATTTTGAATAATTTGAAATATTTTGAACTATTTTTCTTGCTGTGCCTTTGATATTCCTGCAACTATTTGCGTTTGAAAAATTTTCTTGGGAAAAAAATTCGCACGTCTAGGGTAAGGGGAAACTTGCCGCACTTTCCCCTTGGCATTGGCCAAAAAGGATGTTCGGTTGGAAATTCATGTAAATTAGCTAGGTAATTACAAGCTTTATATCAGCGGCCAACGGATGTATGCTGATCGCGGCGATAAATGCGTTTGCCCGCTTCTCGCATTATAATTACGCTCTTGTGTTTTCATTGTTTTTTGTTGTATTTTTTTGTTTCTTGTTGTATTGTATAGAGTTAATTTGAAAAGCAAAAATTAGCTGGAAACCAACGAGCATGAAGTAGCAGCCTCAGCAGCAGGCACAACACTCTGTGTGTGTGTGGAAGAAAATCAACGCTCGGAACTAATTTGATTTTGATGCGACCGGGCTTGGAGGAGAAATGATATAGAAGAATGCGCGTATAGTATATTTATTTTGTTCCGAATAAAGCTGGGCTTCTCGCGAACGAATCTCCTCACGCCTCATAATCAAGTCGGCGGCCAGGCATGAGTTATTACATTAACGGTTGGCATAGACAGTTGGATTTATGTATGTTTTCTCTGCGCCATTGATCGACCTTGACTGGCAGTCAGCCACCTAACAGTAGCTCTCTTCGTATATAATTAAAACGAAAATTAATTTCAAGTTTCGAATATGTCAGAGATTTATGTGGATTTCGCTTTGGTCTATAACAGTCTAGACTCTAGACTTTGGATTCTTTTTGAATTCGTGAACTTGGTGATCAGTCATCAAGTGGCTTGGCGATAAATGGGTTAGGGGAACGATCATTCGTCATGGCATTGTGGCGTAGATGGGTTGTGGGAGTTAGAGGAGTTTTAAGATATATAATATGGATTTATTTTTCTTTAGAAAATATTATAAATATTTATGTTCTCTATATTTAATTTTTTTTTAAATTTATTTATCTCTTTCTCGATTGTATAGATCCTTTAATTTAATTTAAAAATCGATTTGTTGTACATCTGCATCACTAAATTATCAATTGTTTTATTCCACTTTAAAATTTTTAAAATAATATTTTTCTGTGCACCTCTTTATTTTTTTGAATAACATCTCTAACCCTTTTTTTTATCTTGCAATTCGCCTTTAGGAGCTGTCATTGCACTTCTCTTTCATCTCGTCGTCAAAGAAAAATCATTGCCAAAAAATTCGCTTTGAAACGATTGTAGTCCGTTGCAACCCCAGGGCACATATCCTTATCATCCTGCAATTTTCCTATTCTTCTTTTTTTTCTGCCAAATACTTCCAATCAAATCCGTTCTGTGGGGGTGGAGAAAAAAGAAAAAAAGAAAAAAATGGGCGTAAAGAAAAATAACCATGTGACAGGCGAACAAAAACTTGAGTGCGAAGAAAAGTGAAAGTGCTCCCCCTTCAGAGACACATTCAACCCCCGAAAAAAAAAACACAGAACTGGGTAAAGGAAAAACTTTTCCACCACATGTGTGTGTGGAGCAGCTATCTCTTTCCATCGTTTGGCGGCTTTTCGCCTTTGAAATTGAAGCATTTCCGCCATTTTTCTAGAGGTGGAATGGTCGCCTTTTGGAAAAAGGCTAAGAAAGTGCGTTAAGAGGAGGAAAACTGTGAAAACTACTCCACTTCAAAGTGGCAGTTTAGTAACTTGCAAGAAGGCAAATCACTGAAGGCTCAGACTTCAAAGCGGGTTTTGCATTTCGTCCGCCAATATTCTCGCGCTTTTGCGGCTTCCTTCAGGTTTTTTTTTAACCCTCCTCTTCTTATTTTGTTAACCCTCAAACCCCACCTCAATATGTCTTTGGGAGCATTGACTTTGTGCTGAAAAACTTTTCGAGGGGCCGGAGAATATGATTCAGAACAGAACAACAGGACACACAAACACACATGGGCCAGTGAAAGTCGTCCTTTGGAATTTCGCGTGTTCAGTTGACATTTAGTGAACTTGACGGGTTCACACTCGCCTAAGCGAGGGGCGGTACTGGGTTTTTTATGATTTTTAAAGGGGTACTAACGGGTTGATTTGATGTCATTTTGTGGTAATTATAATTATCAGAGGTGGAGTAACAAAAAGGAGTTAGAATTTAGATATCACAAATAATAAAATACGTGGAAACCTTTTTTATTATATTTTAAAATAAATATACAAACTTTTGAGGAGTTTATAAACTGGTATTTCATAGTTATTTATAAATTATATAAATATTTTCTTGATACTTTTTGTCCGACTTTCCACTATTTCCCATCATATTTTTTAGATTTTCTTGACGGCCTTTAATTGTTTGCTTCGTTTCCTTTTGGCTTTCTTCCCTCAATAGGTTTTATTTTTCTCATTTTTTTGTTTGTTTGGACCACGACTGTCTGGCACGTCTTGGTAATATTTTGGTATTTGTACGAATTGTGTGTGTGTGTATTTTCTAATGCATGTCACGTGACAAAATTGTATAATTTCGAAAACGGGCACCGGGCCGCACGTCGCGTCGCCCATTGCCATTGTGACATTTCCGGTTAATTTGGCGCCAGCTCAGCGGGTTCCAAGCACCATTTACCCCCGGCTGGTTGGGGACCCAGCCACATCTACCGCATTTTTGACACTTGGCCAAGCTAAAAATCACAGCACCATCGCCATCGCCATCACAGGAAACATTTCCTTTCCCTTTTTACTGGCCAAAATCGCAATTACCTTTCCCTCTCTGGTTAAAGTTAACGTTAACGTAATCGTAACTTACTTTTCCTTTCATTTTGCGGCAGCCGCGACGCCCCGGACGACGGACAGCGCAAAGATCAATGCCAGTCGGAGTCAGAAATTAGTAAGTGCAACTATAAGGCAAACTAAAAAAAAAAACCAGGGCGCCCACTCACTATCACCACAGTCACACCCCCTCTTCTCTCACTGACTCCGCTTCGGAGCAGCAGCGGCAGCAGGCAGCAGCGGCAGCAGCAGCTATGCCATGAGTAACTGACATTAATTCAAATTGTTAATTCATGCCTGTCACGCTTTGGTACAGCGGTGTCCCCACAATATTTCCTAGCCCAGCTCTAAGGCACTGGAAAAAATCTAGGCTCGCATCTTAATTGATTTCTGGAATTTCTCTTGAAAGTATCAAGAGCCTAATGATGATTTTGAATTTATTAGAATTTAAAACAAGGCAATCCATGTATAACCTAGGAGGAACCCAAGTCAAATGTATTTTATATAAAAAAAAATCCTGGAAAATTAGTTTTATCTCATTTTCGAAAGGTTTCAATCAGATATATCTCACAGTATATTAAGTTATCGCAGACTATTTTCTTAAAATAAAGATTTTGACTTTTAAGTCAAATATGGATATATTCATATTTTATGTCTTGTTCAAAAACTTATTTTAGGTACGTGAGACTTGCTTTCTAAAGAAATTAATAAAGATTTAGGATTTCCTTTTTATTTGTTACCTATAAATTTTTTTTTTTAATTTTAAATTTAATATTGCCATTTTCCTATTTCTCATTCAAATATGTAACTATTCGAATCCCAAATATTTCCTCAAGTGCAACATTGGAGTCTCTGTGTGGTGATTGTGTTGACGTCTACTTGGCTGGTTGTTGTTATTGCTGCTAATCCAGATCAGTGACCAGTTCCACTTAGTAAATACAATGCAACAGTGGGTGCTCCACCACCGGGCAATACAAAATACCACTAAAGCTCCCTGCCCCCTTCGCCCTTTCGCCTTTCGTCTGCTAAGACGTTAATTGAATTATGCGACTTCAACTTAATTACAAACGTGGTCCTCTCAATCACACCCTTTCCCTTTCCCTTACCACTTACCCTTGCCATGGGGCAAATTTCATTCTCGATGGGAAATTAAACCCAATCATTTGAAGTTTCTGTCTGGTTTCTTTATTTATTTATCTGTTTTTTGTTCAATTTGTTTGTGTGTGTTTTATTTTTTTTATATTTTTATTTTATGCAGTACGTTCTCGAGTACAAAATGAAAGTTGTTTTTAGAAGTTGTTTCTGGTTTATGGTTCTGATTTAGCTGTGATCTCTGTGCCTGGCTCTTGGCTTGGTATTTTGGCCAACTGACGTCATAGCCAGTTGAAGCACTTATTGGTAAACCATTTTTATTTTTTTTTTGAACGTATTCACTTATTTATTTGCTGTATATGCAGGCCATGCAATTTATATTTATATGCACGGCCCGACTTCTCTCTCTCTCCGTGTCGTATATATGTTTTTTCTTTAGCATTTTTTTTAATAACATTTTCAAATGCCATGGCATTTATTACCATACTTTACCATTTTTTTTTTATTTTGCCTCTCTTTTATAACTCTATAAAGCGCAATCAGAAATATTTATATAGCAGTCGGCGGCGGGCAGCAAAAAAAAAAAAACACGTTAACTATGCCATTGCTTAGATACTTAGATACAGGCACTTATAAAGTCGTAACAATGGCAACAACTCAATTGTGAATGAAACTGATACAGTTGTAATTGCGGCGACAAAAGGTGTGGAATTCAGTCGCCGAGTGTGTGACTTGAGTCCCGAATTTTTAACATCATATTTAAGGATTTCAAAGCAATTGAATTTTGATTAAAGCGGCACAGTTTAGCTTAACGTTTATATATAAATATTATATTAATGATTTAAATGATATAAAAGCAAAAGCTTCCACATTTCTTCATTATTTTTAAACACTTTTCCCTTTTGGGGCTTACATCGTACATTTATTTGTCTGCAATTAAATTCACATGCATGTCCTTAATTTTTATTGCATTTTATTCACGGATTTCCTTGCACCACTTGAGCGTAATTATTGTGTAATATCCCCACCCAGAAGTCCTTTGTTTCAACCCCTTCGGCTAATTAGCAACGAACATCATTCGCACGAACACAACAACGACGAGGAGAAAAAAATGCAATCAATGAAGAAAATGCATGAACACTTGAGTCCAGGACGAGAGAAGAAAAAAATTGGAAGAAAAAACTCTTGAACAAATAAATGCAACTGGGGGGCTAAATGAAGTGTAGGCTCAAGTAAAATGAAAATAAAAATTGCAAAAAAAAGTGGTAAGTTACAAAAACCCGCAGAGAGATGAGAGAAGGAAAACCAACAAAAAGGATAACTCGTGATGGGGCTGCAGGAATCTGAGGTGCACTTGAAAATGGAATTTATGCTTCATGCATGATACATCATCATCATCGTCATCACTCCACACCACCGGCATTTTGGTAATGGAATCGTACGCACAGATTCCAACTTGAGGACATAACACTGGGGGAAAAGGATATTATATAAAATGGGAAAAATGCTGGCTCGTAAATTGTTATCTTTACTTGGAAAACTTTAACAAAAGGATGTAAAAAACACACTTTTTTATATCTTTGAATAGAACAAATATCAAGTTAAACCTTAAAACTTTTCCATTTTCCATTTAGAAACTTTTCTAAAATCCCTAAAAAATACATAAAAATGATACAAATAAATATTATTCCAAGTGCAAAAGCCCCAGAACAGCACCGAGGAACTCCATCCTTATTGGCTCGTCATTGTCGTTTGCCGTTGTCCTCTCCGCCGGCTGATGATTGTCGTGATATATCCTATACCATACATATGCTATATATGCTCCAGCTATCCCATGGCCAGGATGGCGGCGATGCCTGATGATGGCTGACTGAGGGGCCATAAGTGTTGCTACGTGCTCAAAAGCGTTTCATATTAATACGTCAGACAGGAGGCCAGCAGCCTGGATATATGTATGTATGGTATATATATTCCATGTTCTATGGCGGCTGTGTAAGCAATCAAGTCATGTGATCCCTCTATTTGAGCGAGAGGGTAGAAAGTGACTTTACTGCATCCTCTTGTCTCATACCTCTCCATTGAGATATCCAGAAACCACCACCCGCAATCCTGTCAACGCCAGGACATCATCATCTTGGCCATGCATTCATTGCATATTCATATGCTTGGCAAGTTTGTTGACTTTTCATTTTGTTTGGCTGCTGGAATTGTTTACTTTTAGCGCTTGGCGTGCTCAAAACAAAACGCCTTTTTCCTCGTCGCAGTCGTCGGCATCCACGGCGTATGAATAATTTAGTGAGTCATTAAAAGTCAGCTGCAAACGTCATCGCATCTCAGTCGCAGTCACAGTCGCCTTGTTATGACACTTTTCACTTTTCGCCAGCTTTACAGCATCTGACTTGCCTCTATCCTTTATGTGTTTTTCTTTTTTTTTTTCTCATTTTTTTTTTAATACTCTTAAATATTTTTACTAATTGCTATTGCCTTTTTATAGTGTTGGCCAAGCCGTATATTTAATTATCCTCAGATTAAATGAACACCTATGAAAAATTATTTATAGACTTTTGAAGAGATTCGTAAATCACAATTAAATAAATATTAAAAGTGCAATTAGTAAGGAAAAACTGGTTAGAAAATTACTTTCACAAAAGTGTTTACTACTTTAATTATAATTTTTCTATTTATATAAAGAAAAATAACCCTAAAAAAATATATAACAAATTTAAAAATTAAGATGTTATTTGTATTTATGTATTTAAATATTTATAAATATTTATTATGCAAAATAACAAGAAAAATAATATTTTAATTTACGCATTGTAGTTTAAAACCCACAAGGTACAAACAATCCATCAAATAATTTAAAATTAAACAAATAAGTTAAGTCTTTTAATTTGTTTGAATTTATTAACGACTCAGGCTGCATAGCTATAATTCAAATCTTCAGAAAATTTATTGGTTAATAAATACAGGGATTTGGCAAGCATATTAAATATTAGCAGAAGATTAATTTGAGAATTATTCTTTTATACGAAATTTATGCACAGATGCATATGGGATCCATTAATCTCTAAGAACACATATCTTATTTAAATGCATATGATATCATTGATCAGAAAAGTGTAAAAATATATAATTTTAAGTGATGATACAAAACTAAATCTTATTAAACACGATTTGATTTTAATTAATGTTTTTTAATCAGTATATATTTTGTTCCTCGCTAAATTTATATAAAAAGTATATACCAATTTTATTGACACGTTTCCCTAATCTTTCCGATTGAAATAACACCATAAATCCGTACCCTTTGAGTTCCAAACCTGAAGCAAATCTTCGTGTGAGTTTTTGGCCAAAAAGCCACAGGCGGAAGAGCTGCCAGTTTACATTTTCGGAGGCTATCAAAGTCCCTCGCCTGTCCGCCCTTTTGAACCCACTCCCTTTTCGGGTTACCTAAGTCGGCACAAATTGCTGTTTTAGCCAGACGATGACTATGACTATGACTACGAACTATGGCTACGTGCTGGCAATGATGATGATGATGATGAGTACAAGGCAAGGTGTTGCTTTTGTTAGAAAATTTCATTATTTTGGCTTAAGCCCGAGACACACACACCGCACACACCTCACACATGCGGCTGGCATATTTATGTGCCAGGTACATACACACACACACACACATGCCATTTATAGCCAGGGATTAAAAGTCAAATCCTTTTGTTTAAGTGCCAAAATTAATTTTCATTTGACATGCAATGGGCCAGAGAAAAACATGTTTTCCGTCTGGGCTTGGCCAAGTCAAGTCATGTGGCTGGCGGCCTACCATCTTTTGGGCCCCATCTTGGGTGGAGTACTTACTTATTTTTTATTCGGCAGACGATGGCATATCTCGTCGCTTTAAAAATGCATTTACCGTAGGCCTCAAGTTTCGTTTTAGAAAAAGAAAAAAAAAAATTAAATGCAAAAATGCCAACGCCGCCAATCTATCGATTGCGCTTAATTGAGTTGGCCATAAACGGTCGTCCAAATATAATCAAATACCAATTTAAATTAACTCAACAGCAATTTAAGCTGGCAACAAAAATTTCAAACTAACCGACAGCATCAACAACAACGGCTAAACGCAAAAAAAATTAAATTAGTGCAAAAATGTAAACATGTTGTTGAATAGAGGAGAAGGAAGGCTGGCAGGGGAGGATTTGGCTATGGATTTGTATATTGGACGCCAGTCCGGAGGACGAGGCGGCGGCCCGCGGACATGTAAATGACGCCCGGGCACCAGCCTCAAACATGTTAACCGCATGTAAACTGGGTCCATAGAAATCAGAGAGGAGAGGACCAGAGACGGAGGAGTAGTTCCGAAGACTGGGAGTGACCATGGTGCGGAATTGAGCGTAGGCATTTTAACGATCAGCAGCGGCCCGAACCGAATCCGAATCTGGCCAATTTGCCAATGCCTCCAAACGGATTATTTGCCAAGAAGCTCAATTGCAGGCGGCGGCTTCTATGGCAGGAAAAAAGCGATTTGAAAAATTTTTAAATTGCTCGAAAAGAAAGGATACAGCAGAGAGCAGTTATAATTCAGTGATTAATAAAGATCACTGTCTATAATGATGAGTAGTTTATTTAGGGGAAAATATTAAGGAGATTATAAAGAGGTTTCGAAGGTTATTAAGCTTCACATCTTTCTTACGGAACACTTTTATATTATATTTGAAATTGAAAATAAATTTTAGCAAAGTTTTTACTTTGTTTAAAAAGTTTCACAATTTTTATAGATTTTGTTGTCTATAAAAAATCGCAGAAAAATGATCCTACATTTGTTTTCGCATTTTAGTCTCCAAATAAAAATTCTCATCAAATTCCTTACCTTTTTAGGCCCATTTCGAACCCGTTTTTAATTTTTTGTTTATACCCAAAGCTTACACACTCGATCGATTCCCCACATGGGAGATGAGCTCTGAGCGGAGTGGTGTGGCGGGGAGTCGAGGAAATTGAGGTTGAGGCCAGTCAGAATTTTTGCGGTCAGGCTCCAAAGTGCACCCCACTTGCTCTCCTCTTATTGAAAAGTATCGCATTTCAATTGGAACATTGTTGCTGCTGTTAGTTCCATGGAATTATGATATTTTCTGTGAAATTTGAAACGATTTTAATTGGCGCCTACTCTCCAGCCGCCCACTCTACCAAGTCCAGAACATGCCCCGTAATTTGATGCTAAATTGAAATTTGAAATTTTATACAAATATGTTGCCCTTTGAATTAAAATCCAGTTAAATTTGGTTTTAATTTTTTTTTAAAGAAATTTTGTTTTGAGAGTGTACAGTGGGGAAAAGCAAAAGGATCTTAAAAATGACAAAATATATTTGGTAAATATTTTATTTGCTTATAAAATGTATTTAAAATTTGGCATTTTTGGCAGAATAATTTTTCTAATTTATATTTTTGTCTTTAAATTATTCTAGAGACAAAATTTTCTTTAGATTAAAACGCTGAAGCTTTCATATTTCTCTTGTCCTACCAATTTCTCCCTACTCCAGGCCCCACTGTATTTATATTTATAATATTATTTTCTTGTTACCGCTAGACGATGCCGCCTAAAACAAAAAAAAATTTTTGGTAGAATGAGACAAGCCGCAAGTAGCGCCTAAAAACTTGGCAGACAGGAAGCCAAAGTTTTTTGTTACCTGTTTTGTTGTTGACTGACTTCTTCTGATATGCGGCCATGGAGGGACTAACGGCAAAGCATATTTCTGTTTACCCTTCGAACTGACTGGATTAGCTCCCCCACTTCCCTGCACCCACTCGGTGAATCCACCAGGGGCCATCACCGCCGCACTCTTATCGCCTCAAATTAATCAGCTTAATCCGTCGAAAACTTGGCTAGTTGGGAGTTGAGAGTAGAGGGCACCCAGACCGCCAAGATTTCGGCTAACCAGAGATAAGCATAGTTTTTGTATGTGCAACATGCAACGTTAACATGTTACCTGTTCAGGTAATCACTGCTTCTTTCGGTAGTGGGAGTGGGAGTTGGAGTTGCGGCTGGCCAGGTGGGGTTCTCTCTGTGTTCTGTGAACTGCTCCCGGCTGGCGTGTTTCAGTCTCTGGATTAATGCTCACTGCCAGAGGGTGTAATGCATATAATCTAATAAGCAGCAGGTGAACTCTGTGGCTGTGTGGAATGGGGTGGCCATGGCCAGGTGGATGGATGGATGTATAGATGGCTGTAATGGCAGTTGGACTAACGTTAAGGTTGCATTAGAAGGCTGCATAAATAACCAGGTAAACAGCCATAAGTTTTTGGGAGAGGGAGTCCACTAATTTAGCCAGGGTAAAATCAACAAAAGTTCTCTGTATCTTGATGGTTCTTCTGGGGTTAATCAAATGAGTGCAAGAGTGTGTGTGTTTGTGGAGGGTTAATTTTCAAAAATTTTGGGTTAAGTTGCTGTATATAATTTAGAAGATTCTTACACAAAGAATTTCAAATAAACTACAATTAAATATATTTGAATTAGAAATTTGTAACCTGAAAATATTACAAATGATTTCATAAATAATACAATTAACGCAGAAATTATTTTTCCACATTTTTAGAATAATTATCATTAAAAGAAATAATTATCTAACCTCAGTATTACCATTTTTAAGGTTCTATTATATTTTTTCCACTTCACACTTTATTCCCTTTAAAAAGGAAAGTCCATTATTGTTTTTTTTTTACAAACCAAAACACTCAATGATATGCTCTTGATTCCCTTTCATTGTTTGCTGTTTTTTTTTGGGGAAACATTTTTGAGGGCAAAATCAATTTTCAGGCCAGCAGATAGAGAGTGAGTGAGGTTTCCGCTCAAACATAAAATGCATTTTGCGTTTTTCGTCAAAAACCAATTGAACGAAATGGAAGCCAGTCAGCAGTCCGTCTGTCGTCTGGGCCGCTTCTCCCTGTCACTCCAAAAACCCAGAAAAGCCACCCAGCTGACCATTAGGCTAACCAATCGTGCGGACAAATTCATCACATATACTATATAGCCCAGGCTGGATAGCATCGGGAATCGGCGCTGTAAAACTACTCAGCATAATGGCAGCATTCAGACAACGACGACGCACCCGGGCGAGCTGACAATAAACAAAACATTAAACTAATAGCGGAAGAGAGGGAACGGACGGACACACACAAAACAGTTTGCTATTATTATGTTCTATGCTTTCTTTTTTTGTAATATTTTAAACAAGAGTGTAACGGGGTGGCGGCGATGATGATGATAATGATGATGATTCCCTTTGGAGTGTGTGGTCAGCAGAGGCTGTGGATAACTCAAACTCCGGTGTCCCATGCCGTCAACAGCCGACAGCCGCCTCATCAATAGAGGCAAAATAAATAATGCAAACGGCAATTTGAGCCTGCACTCGGGTTCCATGGCAAAAGGCCGAGATATAGACAGAGACACAGGCAAAGCCAAAGCCACTGGACAACCAACGGGGCCCATGATGATGAGGAAGATCACAATCCCAATCCTGCTGGTGGCTGCGGACACAGAAGCAGGCAGCATGTGGTGCACAGGAAGAAAATATAAGCTGGAACTCAAGGAGAAAATAAATTTATTCGAGTTGCAATAAAGAGGTGATTTATATCGAAGGCAAATTCACTATCAATTTCATTTCAAAAATATGTTTTGTTTTATTAAATCATATTTTAATTTGTTAGTTTAAAGATCACCCACAAATTTCTTTAAGTGCACTCTATAGCCACATTTGCCTGCATCTTTGGAGTCAAAAGGAATGTGTTTCATGAATTTTAAATTGCATACGAAATTGCAAAAAGATTGATATCCAATCTCACGCAAGCTGCATGCAGCAGGTGGGCGGGGTTCTCTCTGTGTGTGTACCAAAAGGGGCGTGGCCAGAGGCAGGGAATTGGATGGAATGGTCAGGTGGTGGGACGATGGGTTACGATGGACACAGAACGAACGGAGGATGCGACATCGCGTCTGGACCAGACGACATTGCATTGATTGGTGCCGTTGGTTTGGCCGGCAATCGCCGCGGGCTATTTACTAGCCGGATCGGGTCTGGAATCAACTTGGCCAGAAAAATAAAGAAAAAAGAAAGGTTTTAATGGTTTAAAAGAACCAACTTAGGGATACCTGGTGGTCTAGTTGATTATTTTAATTAAAAGTTTAAAGAGAATTAAAAAAAAATCGAATTAAATCCCGAAAAAAGAAAAATTTAGTTATTTATTTATTATTTAAATTGCATTTTATATAAAATGTTCTATGGTAATACAATTTAATATATGCTAAACATTTTTATAGACTTTTTTAATATTCTTCTCATAGATTTCGTGTTCATAAATCACTTGTTAGGTTCTTGATTCTTTAAATTTCTTAAACTGCCATCATTTGGCCTATAAATCCTTAGTAATATTTTCTATATTTTATATATAAGAACATAATTTATTATATACCCCAAATACCTCTTATTAAAAAAAAAAAACAGAAGCTCTTGGACTGCTACATGGGGAATTTAAAATGTATGCCTTCCGTTTGCTCATTTCAAGCATCGGAAAATTGTGATTTGTGACTTAATGTATTTATATAAGTCAATGGCAGTTGGACAGGCGGACAGGCTTCAGGAGACTGGAGACTGGAGAGACTGGACACTTGTACAAACTAATTTCATATGTAAGTGGTGTAAATATCATTTTCTGCATCAGGTGATGCTTGAATGCCGTTGCTGCTGCTGCTGCTGCCGGCATTGGCATTAATTTGTACAGATTTCTTGCCATTTTTCTTGGCTAGCTCCTCGCTCCTCTTCTCTCTTTTTTTGTATTATTATTTTTCTTTGAACATTTCAAATGGACAAATGCCAATATGTTGGCGTTGATGGCTGGCGTGTTTGAATGTGATGATTGTGGGAAAATTGCCAGGGTCTGGGGATGGGTTTTAAGATGGGTGCATCATTGGATGAGGCTGCTGCTGCTGATGCTTGGGTGTGGATTCGAGTTGATTGAAGGTTTAGTCTTGGGTTGGGAGTAGAATATACATATATATGTGTATGTAAGGGGTAAATGGCATTGGGAATTCAATTGTGGGTGGGTAATCGGAAAGGTTAATTGAATTTCAAAGAGCTTAGAATAAAGGTAAAGTGATGGCGGGTTCTTTAGTAATTTAAAATGCTTTAATGGGAAATGTTAGCTATAAATAATAAGAATATTAAAGCCGCAACAAAACCCCCTTTAATATTTAAATAAAGAAATAAATAATTGTTACTATATCATATGTCAAACCTAAACTGATGCTTTTCCCAGAACAAGTCACACTCGCATAACATAAACATTACCACGATAAAGCTATATATAACCTGGTATTTTCTACTTTGTCTTCATCAATCGGTTAATGAACATTTGCCAACTCACTGCAATCAATTTGTGGACCGTTATATATAGACATTTTTAGTGATTTATCTGGCAAAAGGCAAAAGCCAATCGCCAGCTCATCCAGACTCCAGCAACAGCAGCAGAGACTCCTCTTGAGTCCAGTCTGTAGTCTCTCTCCTCGGCTCATCTGCATAATTGCGGCCTGGCAGGCATTTCTAATTGATGTCCATGGTTGACCATGTCCAGAGTGCAAACAAAACGCAAATCAATCAGCTAACAAGCCAAGCTCTGAACCAACCGAAGCCACCTTCGAGCCAAAAGCAAACACTATCGCTAAAATTAATCGCGACCCCCTTGAGCGCATGTGTCTGTATGCCTACCATATTAATTATGTTTATAATTTGCACAACGGTTAACACGCTCTATTAATTCGCCGTTTTCAGTTTTGAGGCAACACAGGAAAGAAAAAATTGGTCTTTAAGGCAATGAGAGTGCTTTCTAGGTTTACAATTGATGAGTAAATTGTTTGGAATTAGGAAAAGGTATTTGAGAGTTTAATTTATATAAAAGTCATTTAGATAGTTTTTCTTTTTATTATTAGTGAGATTTATAGTGAATAAAAAACTCATTATTTTGTATCCCATATTTTCCCTGTGCATTACTTTATTTTCTTGTTATTTTTTATACAATTTACATATTGTTTTTTGTTGTGCTTGGCATCAGTTCTGGCCCCGTGTCCCGGCGATAAGCCTCAGCCGCAATTTACACACTTTATTAACGTATTAACGCATCGATTGCGATATGGCAAGCGGCACTCTTCGAAACGGATGTTTGAGGGAAAGTTTTTCCTCCTCCTGTGAGCTCTGCGGCGCACGCTTAACTGCACTTCGACTTCCTTTTGGCCGATTGCAAAGTAATTGCCTTGTAATTGCCAAGCTAACGGTGCAGCGATCGATGCAGATGGATCTTTTTTTATACATCAACTTTTATATAGATATATACATACATACATTCAGATATATTATATATGTATTTTTGGTTGGGGCGCCTTGTAATATACACATTTGTTTTATAATATATTGTAATCGTGATTAGGTATGCATTGCCTGCTAGATCTGCCGCGCCATAAATCGCACCCAAATCGGAATATCCACCTCCCACAGCATTTGCTTCTTTGTATCTCAACATGCATAATTCATGGCAGATCAAGCTGTATCTATTTTTTTAGATACTCTTCTGCAGGGGTATTGTTAATTTCTGAAAAAGATTGCAATAGGGAAATAGGTTGAGAGAAAAAGAACGATTTGATTTATGGAAAAACATTATGGTCTTCAATAAGCCATCGAAAATATCATTTACTTTGATATATTGTAATTTTTATTGATTTTTACATTAAAATATTGGTTTTATCGTAAAAATATCTGAATATTTTATTACAGAATCTTTTATTAATTTTTATATGATTTTATTGATTTGATTTATCAAACAAAATATTAATTTATCATACATATCTATATGGCAACGTTAAAATTGATTTATATATCAACTTCCTTATTAACTGTCCATATAGTATCTTATGTATATATTTTTTTCCGATATCCCTATTGATCATATTCAGTTAAACACCATAAAATCCTTATTGTCAATGCTTGATCCTTCTTAATAATGATTTATTATCATAAAACTTCTTTCAAAAATTGCTAAAAAAAATTTCAAACAAATCAAAGAGTATTCCCCCCATCACCCCACCTTCCGAAAAATATTCCTTTTTTGCAATCTGCAAAGCTTTGGCCACACAAAATGCTTGGCAAATATGTGGCGGCCTTCGGGCCATGGCAACAGCAGCAACAACAATTGTTGTTGGGCTACCAACACTCTTTTGTGGCAAGATCAAACCGCACAAAAACCGAACGGCAGCAACGGCAGCGGAATGGAAAACGTGGCAAGAACTATGCAAAAATTATGGCTCATAGTGCACTTTGAATATTGGCCAGAGGATGAACACCGTCCGTCCGTCCGTCCATGCATTCCCCGCCTGAGCTCTCTTGGCCCTGCCATTTAGCCACACTAAAGAGGTTTCAATTACGAACACGGCTACTGCAAACGCCCCAAACGGAACGAAAAAAGGTGGCTTGAAGGGGCAGTGGGGGGCTATGTACTATGTATGGGGATATGCCAGAAACAGAAACAGAAAAAAAAGACGGATACCAAGGCCCCCAAAGCCAAAGCTGAGCCGAGCTGAGTTGGCCTAGCCAGCCGCACTGAAATTACAGTAATTCCCATCACTTAGAGCGCATATTAATGGCCATCGAACGGCGGATGGCGGACCGAGGCATTCAATCAGTTTTTTCCCCCCGCCTAGCCCCCCACCGCCTACTTTTTTTTGCATATGGGGCCCCCTGTGGCTGCTAAAGACTGCTAAAGTTCATCAACATTGGGCAGCTGGTGGACACTGCAAGGAAAGGGATAGAAATCTATGACTAAATTTATGGAAATTTAAATTTATGCAGAGTTATGAATCAGTTTTAATAGGAAATAGAATAAATTGTAAGGAATATGAATATAAATATTTAATCATAAACAAAAATCGAAACAATTCTCAATCAAAGTTTTATCTTTATCTTTAATTTTGTAAAGAAATATTTTCTGAATTTTTGTACAAATCAAAATAATGTCAGGATAGTTCCTTATTACACTGTTCTGATAAAAAAAATATAATTACAATTAATTTTATTTATTTAATAAAAACACAAAATATTGTCAAAGTCCCCGATTTCAAAGGATTTAAGTATTTAAGTATCTTAAATGGCTTAATTTCTCTCAGTGCCCTGCTTAACTGCTTCAGCCTGGCTGACAAATGAGGAAGGGAATCTGTATACGGGATATCTATTGATCTCTAATTATGTCTGGAAAAAAACGCAATCGAATAAGAAAGCAAAAAAAAGAAGCAATTTTAATCAATGCCTCTAGAGCCGCATTGGCCAGCATTTTAGCATTTTAGCATGTTGACATGCCACGGCTGTCAACAGCTGACAGTTTCAGCCCGGCCACGATGCCGCACTCATTATGGCCCGATGACCAACTTGGGCAAACGGAATGAGAGCCCCAATCCGCGAATGCGACTCTGGACTGCAGTAAGTTGCCTTTTGCCACAGCAGCCGCTGCAGCAGCATCAGCAGCAGCAGCCTTAGTTTGCCAATTGCGATTCGACGACGGCGCTGTAAATTCCTAGAAAATGTGCGCATTTCATCATCATTTTGAGACATGTGCTCCATTTTGCGTTTGCCTTAACTGACTGACATAACTAAGTGAAGATGAATGCGCTAAGGCAGCAGGCAACAGCCAGTAAAATCTGTCATAGTGATGCGAAAATTACTATTTCATAAACTAAATCTCGAGAGAATGTGGAATTAAAATACAAATTTTTGAAGGCTTTGCATCTTTCCAACTCATATTTAATCCACAAATAAATGTAGGAAATATTTATTATTAATTTTGGGGTTAATCTAAAATTTTTTAAGATATATTTATTGATTGCAAAGCATTTCTTAACTAAAAATTCTCCATAAACTAGCTCTCAAAATGCCTACAAAATAATGTCCTTGGGTTGTATATTTTATATAAAATTCAACAGACTTTCAGGACCCCTTTTTAACTCTCCCAAAAAAAAAGGATAAACCATCAGCACTATCCCATTGGCAACCTGCAACATGCAACTGGCAGCAGTAACGCATCAACAGATATCAATCATATTTGAGATGCAACAAGCGAGCTGGGAGCTTTAGACTCCGACTTCGTTTGGTTCCAGGATGGGATCGGAACTGGTGGCCATGGCCGTGCCTCACTGTCTGGCCAGGTCCGCTCCATAATTATATTATGTGGCATGAATTATTAGACCATATTGGAGCCGGGGCTCTAATGCGTTTCTCGGAAACGTCGACAACGTACGTCCGAGAGCAGCAGCCTGAAAATGATATTGCCTTAATGATGGTAATGACTGGCACTCTCTCCGCCCCGCCCTCCCTCGCTCATTGGCTTGGCCAACTCTTCCATCTGGGCAACCGTTTTTGGTCCACATCCAAACCGTGTTGCGCCCCAAAATTGGTCAATGTAACGTTAATTAAATCAAAGTCTGCTGTTTGTTGGCCCGACCGAAAGAGCCAAAGCCAAAACGCAGCCTGACAAATAGATACAAATGGTTATTGGCACGTACGTGTCGTTTGCCATTAGACACTCACTATGTCGATTCCAAAAATGTTTTAAAAGCCAAACCAAATCTTTTGGCATTAGTGGGGACCCGGTGGGCGTGGCAAAGCCTTATTTTGGTTAGTGTTTTTTTGTCTTGTAGGTTTTTATAGAGAATGTTTAAAGTAGTCAGCAAAAGAGGGTTCTTTGCGTTGAAAAAAATAACTAAATTAATTAATTTTGTTGGATTTTATTTAATATAATTGTATTTAGTAACGGGACCTTTTTTAAATATTTAAATAAACTTTAACCTTAAGTTTCTTAATCTAAATAACATCATACAAAATGAATATGCATATTTTATTCCTTGACTTTCTGTGTTTATGAGTATGTAGATTTATGGGGTAAAACCCTGACTTTTCTGCCGTCTTTAACTTTACCTTTACTGCTAGTAGTGGTGGGTAGTGCCCTACCTCTGCCACTTCCTCATGCCTCATGCCACTTCCACCGCCTTGCATAATTAGACGCGTGGTGTAATTATGCATTTACATACTACTCACATGGTCGAGAGAGTGCGTGAGTGTGTTTGTGTGTGTGTGGGCGGTTTATGGGGGCTTTTTTGTGGGCGTGGCTATTGAGGATGGTGTTGCGTATTTAGCTGTCGACGACTTCTAACTACGGCAAATAGCCAACCGATGCAATCAAAGACGCGTTGAGCGGTGAATGTTGCAAACTGTTGCAAACTCTGGCAACTTGCAACACCGCAACGCCAAATGGCCTTATAATTACAGTGTGCGGGGGGGGTGTTGCTAGTCCTATAATTATGGCCAGCGGTGTGAAGATATCAGAGAGTGAAAGAAGTGTGGTGCAGCAAGGTGCAGCCAGGAGTCGTGTGGCAAATGGGAAAATAAGAGCTCAGGTTGCATCCTCGTTAGATGGAGGAGGATGGACGGATGAAGTTTAAGCCGCCAGCCGAATATAAGTGGTAACAACAGTTAGTTTGAATAGGATAATGCACTGAGAATTTATTTGGCAGCTTTTTGGGGGTGTAAAAAGAGGGCAACGAAATTTCTGCTGCTTAAAACATTATTTTTAAAGAGTTTTATATGCTTTAGTTTTATCAAAAATATATTAATAATTTTGCAAATTAGCTTAGTTTCAAATAAAAAATAAATTCCCTCTCTTAAATCCCCTTGAGTTATATTTTGTAGCTCCACAGGAAATCCCGCTACTATTTTATTCAATTAGGAAGTATTTTAATTGCGCTTCTCCAAGCCCAACTTTGCCCCGTTAGTAAAGTTTTCAATAAATCTAGTGAAAAATATTTTTCATGCTGCCAACATAAATCAAGCTCAGCCTGCATTTCCACCTGTCTATCTGTCCGGCCTTCCAACAGCCAGCACACTGCCAGTATCCGCCAGTATCTCTGTTGTTCCCCTCTCTAAATCTCGGTGGCAAGGCAAATATTTATAAAATCCAACAATGCATTATCAGGCGGAAGTGCAATTATTCAACGTGCAACATTTTGCGGCAACTGATGTTGCTTGTGCTGCTGCGTACGAAACCAGCAATTTCTAGCAGTAGCAGAAGCAGCAGCAGTAGCAGCAGCAGTAAGCAGCAACTTGGGCCAAAGGCTCTAATTAGTTTTTGCAATTTCCACGCGTTCCGCCGCCTGTCGCTACTTAGTGTCAGAGCAACAGTTGACCCCCTTGGACAAACCCCTTTTTTTATGCCCACCCCTTTTCTGGCCATCGACTCTAGACAAATATGCAATTAGCAAATGGCAGTAGCAGTAGCTACTAGCTCGAGCTGCCTTTGTTTTTAGCCTGGGCTTTTCCTTCCACACTTAACGTTGTTTTTTTTTATGTATCGATGGAAATGAAAATGATAGAAAGGCAAAAAGCAAACGAGAGAATCCAGCATACTTGGGCCGCAATCAGGCCGCCACTTTGCCACTTTACTGATTTGGTATTTGGCATTCGAGCGAGCCACTCTTTGATTGCCGGTTACCAAAAGTGCCGGGCAAATATTTAGCCATATAATTTGTGGGGCGGTACACTGAACTTCCCCGCAAAGTGTGTGGCGAGTCAATGAACGGACAGAAGCCCTGATCTGCACTTGAAGGAAATGGATATTAATTAAATTGATATTTAAAATTTGCATTATATTTTATGATTGAAGGTGGAATTTTAAGTGTAAATAATTATTAAAAAAATTCTCAAACCTTTTAGGATCAATGAAATTTTTTTAGTTTCCTCAAAGAAAAAATTCTCCAGCTCTGGGAAATAATTTTTATATTAAAAAGAAATTCTTTTCTTAGAGAACAAAAGTTCTCCAAGGCACTCTCACATTTAATTCTTAACAAAAAAACAAATTAATGTATGTGGCATTGCCTGTTATAAATATTTATTTTTTGATGCGATTATTCTAGCAATGATAACGGTTTTAATTCTTTGAGAATTTATTTGGAATATTCCGAATAATTATTCTTAGTTTATTTTTTGTAGTGAAATCTCCCAAGCAAACTGCTCGAATGTAGCTAACTGACAACAATGGCAGCTGAGGCAGTAGCGGCTGACGGCGGCGAAGGTGCGTTTGCATTTCTAATGAACATGCTACGCACTTCCGTTCGCCACAATGAATGATGGGAAGCCCAGCCCAGTCGCAGTCCCATTTCCATACCCTGGGTTATATTCCCGAACCGATCCGAACGGAGGCCTCGCCCTTACTACATCATATTTTGCAATGCCATAATTTCTGGGCCGCCCCCGTCTCCCGACTGCATTTATGCGTTATGCGTGGCTAGGCACTAGCTCATATATTTCAACTACATTCAAGTGCTGGTAGCCATCACACACATTCACTCTCTTTAGGCATAAATCTCTCTCTAATATTTCACAATCTTTATACATATATATTTTTTTTTTTTGGCAGCAACCAATACAATAAATTATCAAAGTAATTGAAGCAACAAGCTGGTTTTGTTGAGGGTTTTTTTCGGCGTCCACCCTCATCCAACACAAATTAATAAGTCCTAATGGCTATGAAGTCGAGCATGTTTGCGATTACAGTGGCAATTTACAAATTAGTGCCACATGGGGCAATAGTTTTTAGCCCCCTGAGGGGGAGGGGTTAGCAATTAGGCTTCCAACCAAATGGCTGTCGTTGACCTTCCCTCCCCCCAAAATGATCTGACCCCTTTTAGTGCCCTATCGTAGGGTATCTCTAGGGATCGGATCTGTTAAGACACTTAAACCAGACCGATGACAAACCGGGGGAGAGTCTTTATTTATTAAATGTCGCAGGGAGTGCACTGGGAAAATTGGGAATTAATAAAAAAATTAATAAACAATTGCAATAGAATTCTGAAAATCATTATTTCAAATTTGTTTTTAAGTGTAAATTGTATTCTTATTAACTAATTGTTTATGTCACTTTTTATTAAAATTAAAGTATTTTTCTAAAACAAAAAATGTGTATAAATTATAAAAGATTTTCCATCAAGTTTAAAGATACTTCTTCTTTCCCATAAACCTAATAAAATATACAGTGTATGCAAGTTTCAATACTGGCTTCTGAATCACTCCCCCATAAACTGATATCACACTGTACATATCCATATATATGTATATGGATATATAAAATTCCCCCGATTAAGAGTATTTCCCTATTTGCCTTGGACAAACTTGGAAATTTTCTCAGTCGTAAAAAGAGTGTTTTAACGATGACACACTCGAAAAACACACACGCTCCTCCTTCTTGCCGGCAATCAACATTCAAATTGCCAACAGAGAACACACTGCCGATAACAGGGCAAGTTCAAATGAGAGACGGGAGACTGTAAAATGCTTTCAACACTTTCATAAAATATTTTTACACATTGTCATTGGCAGTGGATGTGCCCCCAAATGGACATTACAATAATTTTTTAATAGCTCATAAAATGCTACACTTTAAAATAGACAACGTCACAGAGAAAAACAATTTGTACTTTGTAATTCATTTGTTGGCTGGGATTCGACCCGCATTTCGGAGAGTTTAATATATTTTTTTTTGGGGGTTCAGAGATCATCGTCGGGGCTTCCCATATACTATTTTCTTGAGCTTCTCTTGGCGTGGGCGGTTTGGTTTTCCGTACTCGAAGTTGTTGCCGTTGTGCCGCTGTTTTAATTGCAGGTTCAGTAACCTTTTAGCGACCTAGGGTCGCCGTTTGGTCAGTTAATGCCGAAAGCCAACCCTCATCATTCCAAGCGAAACATGCGAAATCCCGAAACAAAAGTCATGCCATGTGTAGGGAGCCATGTAGTGCTGGTGCCGCCGCAACTAACTTGCCACTGCTGCTGACCAACGGGCCGCGTCTAATGCGGAATGTCAAATGTCAAAATATATGGTGAAAATGTGTCAACTTTCTTATCTGATTTGGTCACGCTGCTACTTTATAACGCCAAATGTATAATATGTATATAAATGTGTGTGTATGTTGTGTGTTGTTGCTGTGCGTGCTTCAGCGCACAACAGGGGAATGGGGATGCCAGGCGGGGGTGTGGCGGTGAGGCGTTGGCGGTCGAGACCTGTTTAGAATTCAATTTTCATACAAACGAACCCCTGTCCCACTGTCCAAGTGCCATTGGTACACTCGAAAGATAATAAAAATATATATAAATAATAATCAGCAAATATTTATGTTAATGATTAAAACAAAATCCATTTATAAAATTGTTTTAAAATAAATTCGAGCTCGTTTTATGAGTTTCTATTACTGACTTAACTAGAGGTTATTTTAAATACATGTTAGTATGCTTTTACAGATTTAAACAGAGGTTATCTTTGATCAAATGTATTAAGAATTATGTTACTATTTTATTCTCAGTATTTTTCTCAGTGCACTGTCATTCCCAATCCCTTTTTTACTGCACTTTGTAGGTAGCCAGTCTTTGGACACAAACGCGCATTGGGTTAATAACGCCAAAGATAAAAAGGCACCCACAAAAAAACTCAACGAAAAACTAAATGGGAAAATTGAAAAGCTAAATAGGAAAAAAAAACGGAGACCAAAATGCATTTAAGGTCCGAAATAATCGGTTGTCTGCAAATTAGAATGTTTTCTAGTTAATTTATGCTGGAAGGGGGAAAACCCGGTAGTGGGAAAACTGCAATTAAAACGAGTCGGCGACAAGAGCTTTGATGTTTATTGTTGGTTTGGGGGAAGGGAAACCCCGTTAGCCAAGTCCATTAAAGACTTAAAAGCCGAATAATTAATTTATGATCGGTCGAAGGCTTTACCCACCGAATATTCGCCAAATTATGTGGTACAGAGTGCTGTAGCAATCTCATAGATAAAGTATCTTTTGGGGGCCATAGTTCAAGCCACTTGGCCATGCGCAACACGCGTTCGGGGCCAAAATCCTTAGGGCCAAAAAACGGGAGGCACGTCACCGCTGAACTCTGCTTTGACCCAAAAAAAAGGAAGAGAAAAAAAGCGCTTGACAAACTCCAATGCAGCCGCAACATCTAGCGGAGATCGGCTGCATATGCAGCTGACAAGAGAGCTACTTTGGCTGAAATGATGTGAACCAGTTACAGAGGCTCTGCTAAAAGCAGTAAAAAAAAGGCCTAAACAAAAACAGCAACACAAACTAAACCGCTAGATGCACTTTGAGAAAAGGATGGGAACATTTATAAAAGAAATATTATTACAAAGAGAAAACAAAAAGATTTTCCTCTATTTTAATATATGTTTAAATTTCTTCTAAATTTGCCTCTTTTGTTTTTACATTTTTATTTTATTTCATTAATAAGCTTAGCATTTTCTTAGTGCCTTTTAGCTTTAGACAGACAAGAGTCGAAACGACCATTTAAAGTATATTTTATCATTCATTCAGCTGCATCTGACTTGGACCAGCTCATTATCATACAATGACATTTTCCTCGGGCAAACTGTAAACTTCGGACTGCCATTTGTTGTTGCTGATGTTGCGCCAGAGCAACTAAATTCCATTTCAGCTCCATTTCCTAGTTGGTTTCATTTTGACTGCTCTTAAGTATAGTATATAGTATCAGTATAGCAAAAATTTGGTATGCATCTGATGGACAGCAAACACACAACACATAGCAAATGGGGCCAAGCGAAAGATCAGCGGTATTTCCAACTTATAAAATGGGGATCCATATATGTTTTGGTGGCTTGAAGACCCTTTTGAACCCTTTGCATTGGCACGTAAGTAGCCGCAACCATCGATAGGCATGTGGCAAGAGTCCTTACAGGCCAACTGGCAAGACATTGCAATGTGTGGCAAGCTAGTGTTAAAGGTCATTGGCTTGCTTGGTAAAAAGCTGTGTTAGCTGGAAGAAGGAGAAGGGTTTATAAATTGCATATAATATTTTTTTAAGTAAACATAATTTATTAATTATTTAAATTTTTATATTTATAAATATTTTTTATTAATCTAAAAATTCTTTTATGTATCTTCTTTATTTATTAAAGAGTATTAAGTGTTCAATAAGCTTAGCAAATCTGTCGCTTTACAAATGATCAACACAGATACCAAAACTGAGGCCCCCGGGCTGCCTTAACCTTACAAGCAGCCACTGTTGCTACTGCAACTGCAACAGCAGCAGCAGCAATCGCAGTACGTGTGCAATATGCCCGTTACTGCAGTTTGTAGTTTCTGCTGCCGTTGCAGTTGCAGTTGCAATCGCTTTCCCAGCGTCGCATTGTCGCTTCTTTTTTTTTTGTATTTCTCTTGCCTTTGCCTGGCACTCGAGTCTTAAGTAGTTCGTGAGTTGAATAACTTTCAATTGAATTGTAAAGTAAACATTGTGTGTCTTGGATCTTGGACACACCCCATCATCGCAGAGCCGTGGCCTTTGTTTTCATAGACAGAGAAAGAGAGAAAGATCCTGGGGAACATCGTGCTGGGGCAAACATTTTAAGGATTGTCCCCGCCGATCGTTTAATTGTCATGCATTTGGTGCATTTCTGCTCGTTTCTCTCTCGATTCAATTCGGAATTTCGAATTCAGATTCAGATTCGTATTTGAATTCGAATTTGTTTTTGGCCGCTGCGACCGCATTGGCCCGCATGCAAGTTGTGTGTGCGTGAAACTTAATACGGACTCGAACAATTTTGATAAGCATAAAATGCAAAACCTGCTGCATAAATATCGAATTTCACAGCCGCCGGCACAGTACCGACAGCAGAAAAAAATTCCCCCTCAAACCGAAATTCAAACTCCATCCCAAGATTGTCAATTGAACGCAGCCAGTTGCATAAACATGGCAAAGAAATTGTCATGATCAAAATGTGATATTAAACGTGGCGGCTTGCCAAAGCTAAAGTGCCGGTCTTTACACTTAAATAAATGTTAATGTTAAGAATTAGGATTAGAAATAATCCATTATATTGATTATTTTGAATATAAGAAAGGGAAAACGGTTGGGAAATTTCTTTTTGTAGATTTTTATTTGTTTTTGTTTTTATTTAAGAGCATGACCAAATGAAAAAACCCATTTATTTAATTATGTATTACATTCTGGCTCTCAACAATATTATTTTTCACTCCCTAAATGGTGGCTAACTGCAAATAATATTTATTAAAAATAAATTAATGGCAAATATAGTTATCTTCTGACTTCCTGTGAAAATTATCACAAACTTCTTTAAAATATTGGCCCTAAAATCCTGTAAATAATATTTATAATTATTTATACAAAACCCCTCACTTTCTTTTTTCCCTCTGCAATTTCTTCGATTTTTGCTTGGATTTTCTATTTGATTTTATTTCCCTAGAAACGACTACGATCGGACTTGAAACTGGGAATTGTTGCTGCCACCGCAGTCAATGTTGCGCTGTTGTGATTGTCCACTGGCTTGGGGTTCGTCGCATAAATAGCAATTTTCTGGCATTTCATTTGACATTTAATTGAGATCGTAAAATTTTGTAAAGCTTTTTCTCGGACATTTACTGGCCCCGGCTAATGTGAGATCTTTTGCTGCTTATCAGCCGAGCGACAATAACAAATTTGACTGGTCCCCGGTCCGAACCGGTACTGAACTTTACGTCTTTTTCTCTGTTTTTTATTCTTTTATTCCGTTTTTTTTTTGCTGGCATGCCAATCCAATCTTTTCGCCCCATTAGGGCGCCTCCCGATCAACGTTTTCAATATTAAACGGCTGTCAGACGATCGGCTGGATGCAGCAAACGCCCACAGTAGCGACCACGCAGCAATCGATGTTGCTGCGGTGCTTATTCTTCAGTGCACAGCAAGAAAATATATATTCTTAATTATGATAAAGTGGGAGCTAATTAGGCTTAATAACTGTTATAATGGCTTTGGATTAACATTAATTTATAAGTAGCTTATGGATATTTTATGTGGGCATTATAATTAAATATAAATTGGCATTCTTGGGTTGGAGTCTTAAGCTAAGCTTAAGCTTTCTGATAAACAGGTGAACGGCTATCGGACTTATCATTTTTTTTTTACGATTTTTAAGGGTCTTTTAAGACCAATGAAAAGATTTGTCCCAAGTCCTTTAAGCGAATTCCAACTGAAAAAGAATTTCAGACATTTTGCTACAAAAACATAAAAGCACTTCCAACGTATGCCCGAAATTTCTATTATAAATATGCTTTAGAAATATGAAATATAAAAAATATAAATTCGAGTGTAGCTGCTGACTTTGCCCACACATCCGTGCGATCCATTGAGAGCGCCACAAGGCAAGGGGCATAAACGTTTTGTTGTTTTTAATAGAGCCAAGCGATTACGGGCGGCCGCAGCAGCAGCAGCAGGAACAGCAGCAGCACCAGCAGCAGCAGTAGCAGGGGCAACAACAATTGCTGTTGGCTTCGACGAGCGACGAACGCGTAATCAATAAATCTAAAAATAATTCCACCAATACATGTCAAAGCCGTAATAGGGAAACCATAAATTTTTTGTTGTTCTGTCCAGCAGAAATGTCTAAGGCACGGTAGCAAGTCTTGTTGGTTGCCCCTGTTGCGCCTTGTTGCATGTTGCCTGCTGGACGACGGCTGCAAGCCATTAGCAATTGTTGTTGCTATAGCCAACATGCTACGTATTGGCAATAAGTAACGCTGATTTGGCAGTTAAATGCCGCGCGATTGTTGTGGGCAGCCAGCCGGATATGCAACAGCGGCAGCAGCAGCAACATGTTGCTTGCAGCCAAATCTGTTGGATGTGACACTAATATCCGGGCTCTATCTTGGCAGTCATAATGAGCAGCAGCAGCAGCAGCGGCAGCAGTTGGTCGTATCTATCTGTAATAAGTTCCCAACTAGAGATCCAATCATTATTTCCTTTACCATTATTGCTATTACAGCAGCTCCACTAGCAGCAGCAGCAGCAGCATGTGCAACATGTGCTTTGGGTTTTACTCTTTATCATGGCCAGGAGCAGTACGAATCTAGTTGCAAGTTTCAGGAACCCTTGGCTGCATCGGACATTGCAATGATTCACTTATCAGTGGCCCTTTCAGGGCACAGACAACAGCAACATGTGTCCCCCAGCAGCATAGGCTTTAACTAGCTTACTTTTTAACTACTTCAGGGATCGCTATACACTTTAATTTAAATATTAAATACAAAGGTTACAACGAAAAAATTGTAAAAATATATAAAAATCAAGAATTTGAGATTTTCCCTTTTTTCCCCAAGTGCATCTCCTTCCTCTTACAACAACGGCAGCAACAATCATTTGTCCCTTTGTTTGTCCTTTAACAACTGCTCCACATAGTCCACCCAGGGCACTCTCCCGCCTGTCTCCTTGGCATGGCAGTTGCAGCACAATGACATTATTGGCAACTCCTGCCCACCAGCCACATTCTCCTGTCTCTGGTCTCTGGTCTCCGTTCTCCGTTCTCCATTCTTCGTTCTTTTGCTCCAACAATCTCCTTAAAGTGGTCAGCATTGGTGATCGCATGCAAAAGCGCCGCACGGCGCTTGGTCAGCAGCAGCAGCAGCAACATGCAGCACACACAACGAGCAACATGCAACATCCAAGACCGGGTCTCTTCGTCGTCGTCGTCGTCGTTGCTCGATCTTGATACTGGGCCATGATTTATTTTTAATAGTTTGCGCTTAATATGCGCCAGCATCCGCCAGGGTCCAACTTGGAGTCTAGCTTTAGACGCTGTCTAGTTGTAAACAACAACTGGCGCAGCGGCAATATGTTGTTGCTGTTACACAGGCGGAAAAAAATAAGAATTTTAATTAATTTTATGAAAATTATCTAGCAAAGGAAAGTCTCTCTTTATCTATCTCTCATTATTAGTCTCCAAATTCAGTTTGAAACAAATATGCTTAGGAAATTCTTCAGAATAATACCTCTGAATTCCCCCTAAACCAATATTATATTAAAAAAAAAAAAATTACCTCACTTAGTTTCTCTCAGTGTATAGTTTGAGTTGCCTGGTTGCTGGAGTATTGCTCTTTTTGTTTTGTCTTCATCTGCGAGGGAGCAGCCAGCCGTGTGCAAAGTAATTGTTGGTAACACCTGCTTCTTCGCGTCGGCGTTGGTGGCAAAGTATCTCTGAGGTTGCCAGAGTCACAGCAGCAGCTCCAGCAGCAACCTTGGCACAGACAGGATGCATGTTTAATGTGCCGTCTGTTTTTTTCTGTGCCATCGTCGTCGTCTCTCCTTCCTTCTTTACGGTCGTTTTGGCCAAAAGCTGGAAGTTGGCATAGGAGTCGAGTGGATCGTGGATTGGATTGGATTGGAGTAGAGTTGGAGTACAGTGGAGTGGAGTGGAGCAGAGTCTTAACTTAGCCTGGTAGTTACATTGATTCGTTGTCAGCATTGGCATTGTTTTTATGAAAGGTTTTGCTCCGCTCTTTGGCTCTTTCTGTTTGCTGTTTGTTGTTGTTGTGTGTTGCCATTGCTGTGTGTTGTGTGTAATTCGTTGCAATCATTTTGAAAACGTCAAAGACCAGCAACGTGTCGGCCAAGTCAGCAATCAGCGTCATCAATACGAGTACACTGAGACAAATGACCTAAATGATGTATAAAGAGAAGGGATTTTAAAGCTTGCAATATGTTTACTGACTTATAAAAGGACCTTATTTAATTCTGAATTAATTATTAAAAAGAGAAGAGAAACGGAAAATTAATTAGTTTTAATGAATAATAAATTATTAGTTTTACAGGAGAATACACCCTTATCCTAACAATGCTTTAGTTTTTATTTTTATTATTTTAATATCAGTAGAAAATATCCTAAAAAATTAAAAATCTTCTTTAAAACTCCCCCATTATTTCATCTTAATATCAATTTTTCCCCTTGGTGTATTTCTCGCACACCAATCACCATCAGAGTCCAGCATAGTCGGAAAAGATATAGTGAAGCTATGCCATTATTTTGCCATTATATTGACATCAATTTCAGTTGCTTTTGTTGTTGTTCCTGGTGCTGCAGCATTTCGTTAATTGTTTCATAGACGTTAAGTTATGTTTAGTAGCTAAAGAACTGACGCTACGTTTGCTGCTGCGGCTGCTGCTGCGGCTGCTGCTGCGGCTGCTGGTAATTTCAATAATAAAACTACAAAACGAAAAGCAGCAGAAACAACTACAATCGCAATGACAATTGCCTTGCATGGAGTGAAAGGCTTCAATCAAAGCGAGCAACACAATCAGAAAGAGACGTAGACGGAGCGATTGTTGTTGCCTCTTTGCCCGTTGTTGCTGCTGGACGAAGCTGTGCCAGGTTTTATTTTTCTACACATTTATTTTCATTATTTTAGAGTACTCGGTACTAGGGGAAGTTGTAGGGGTATATAGGATTTAAGAGAAAATTAAAAGAAAATATATTACAAAAATATAAATCACAGGCTAGGTGCGTAGGAGAATATTTTCTCATTATCTTATTTTTGATGATTTTTCAAAGAATTTTAGCAAAAAATCTTTTAGCGAAGTCTACATCTTTCTTGTCCCAGATCCTTTTAAGGGAAAGTCTTAGAAATTTAAAAACAAATATCAAAAAAAGTGAGATGCCAAGGCTAGGCAACTAGAAGAATATTTTCTGTTCTTCTTTCTTTTGACTATTTTTTAAAGAAGCTTATAGGAAAATCATCTATGTATAAGTTCATTTAAAAAGAAGTCTACGAAAATATGAATAAATGTAATAATTAGGAGTACGCAGGCCTTCCTTTTATTGTTTTTATAATTTCTTTTTTAAGGATTTTATTGGCAAGTCTTTTAATTAAACTAAGGCCTTCACGTGTCAGTTCCCTTAAGGAAATTTTGGGAAATTTTGGATAAATATAAAAAGCAAATAAGATATGGTTTGCTCCAATAAAAAATTGATTTAAAAAAATCCTTAAAAGTCCTCAAATGAGCGCCAGGTACCAGTTAGTCGCCACACTTAACCAACTTCCTAGTTGTTTTTCTTTTTTTTTTATTATTCCCCAGCCAGAGAGCTGTGTTTGCCTGCTTTTTCGGCAGACAATGGCAATCAGCAATAGCAACTAGAACGGGGCAAAGCCAGCAAACGGCAATTGCAAATAATAATGCCCAAGCGGGCAACAACAACAACAACAATAACAACCATCGCGTCATGTCATAGTCACGTCAATTTTGTTTGTTGTTGGCCAAAGCTGAGGCTGACTCCGCGTCTAAAGCTGCGGCAAAGATTTTCGTTTTTCGTACTCTCTTTTTTGTTGTATTTTTTATTTTGCAGGAAATCACAGCATGAATCATGCGCTCAGGCTCAGTTGAGGAAAAAACAAAAAAACGCTGAATAAATATACAAAAGTACAGGGAGAAAAAATAGTACAAAAATTATAAGCTTACAAGGGAAATTTAGAAAGCAGCTTTGCAGTGTTTTTTTTTATGAATTGAATTAGAAATATTATTTGGAATGTCAAAAACTGAGCTTTATAGAAAAAAGTAAAGGAAATATTGGAGTACGATGTTAAAATATTATGGTAAAATATTTAAAAATATTTTTATTACCTGATCTAATCAGGAATAATCAGTTAAAATTGACTTCCTTTTTTACAATCTAATTTCGTTCCCATAAAAATCTTTTTAAAAACTCTCACAAAGCATCATCCTCTCTTCAAATTTGATCTAAATTTAACAGATTATTTTTCAAGTGCAATTGCATGAATACATAAAAAAATAAAAACTACGAAAACTGAAAATAATCACACGATGCGAGTGAGTTGTGTGTGCCTTAAAACCAAACTGTGCTAAGCTCTGCGCTGACTGAATGTCTGACAATGAGGGAGGAGAGTGGTTCACATATAGAGAGGGATCTGTAGGGTAGCTGTGGCATGAAGCTGTGGTTCTTTTTTCATTTAGAGATTTGTTTTTATTATTTTTTTTTTTATATTTTTCGCTTACTTCGTTTTTGGTTTGCCGCAACGCACGAGCAGAGTGCAAAAGTCAGGCGCATGCCACGCGTATTTTTTACATATTTATTTTTTGGTTAGTTGGGTGTAGAAAACAAGCAGCTTAGAATATATTTTAAAATTTTTAAACAGCTTGTTAAAGACTAAAAATAATTATTTCTTTATAATGCTGACGCATATGAATATTTATTTTGATTGAATGACTTAAGATACAGAAAGTATTTAGCTTTAAAACTGACAAATAAAAAAATACAAAGATGTATACTTATTGGAAGAAAAAAATAATAAAAGGCTTAAGAATTCACAACGCAAAATCCTTAAATTGTGTCTTAATCATCTTCATAAAAAATTTCTTCTTCGTCTTAGGGATAACAAATTTCTATAAATACTTAAGCTTCACATAGAATCTTAGAGATATGCTTTATTATTTGAAGTTACTTTTCTGAATTTAATATTTTGGATTAAATATAAAATTCTTGTACAATCTCCTTGAAGTTCTTCCATCTTAGAAAGAGTATATAAAATTCCTTATAGATTTTTTAGCACATTTCCTTATATTTCGTATTTAACCTTTTTGGTTTCCTTGTTTTCTTTATTTTTTTTTTCTGTTAACTTGCCTTGTGGGCGTTTTTGTTGCATTAATCAACATAATGTGTGTGTTGTAGCTGTTTTTGTTTTTGTTATTTTTTGTTTTTTGTTGTGTCTCCGATTTGATCGATAGCAAAAACAACAACGCACCAAAACTCTTTGTCCCAAAAGCGATTTCTTACCTTCTTTTTGCTTAAATTTTTTGTTGCGTTGGCCAAAACGGGTGCTGGTGTTGTTTTGCAAAATTAAAACAGCAATTAAATGGCCAAAAGCCAAACCAACAAGGGGCAATCAAAGGCCCCTTGTACCTCCTCTCCTCTCCCCCCGGTGGACTGTGCATGGCAAATGAGTTGCAACTGAAATTCAATTAGCTAACAAAATTCCATTTCGGACCACAGCCACAACAACAACAACAACAACGAAAACAACAACAACAAGAGACAGTCAAATAGCCAAAAACTTATAAACACTTTGTTAAGGGGGCTTTTTGGTGGAAGGAGAGAACTGGAGTGGAGTGGAGTGGAGGAGACTGATCAACCCTTCAACGCAGTTTGGTCAACAGAATTTTGGGGTTTTGAAAATTGAATTAGATGCAGCAGACCGTGTGACTGGTAGGAAAACATAGAGACGCAACCTGAACTTAGTGTTCTATTCTGTTTTTCACAGCACTGAGGAAAAATTGTAGATGTAGTGAATTGCTAGGAGAAATGTATATCTAGACAATTTTTCAATTTATAAACACTCCAATGTTAAAATCAGTTTTTATCATTATTTCTGGGTGACTTTTGGAACTAGTTGACAATTAACAATGTAAAAAATTAGTTATTAAAGACTTTCACATAAAAGCACCACAAAGAGAAGTGAAAATCAATATAAAACATCCTAATTATAGGAAACTTTTTAAATTGAAGTCAATTTTATGCTTTTAGAGAGCCTTTCTCTATGTGTCTGATTCACTTGTTTGCCCCTGCTGGCCGCTGTCAATATTAACTGCATTATTGAGCATTGCGGCATGCCACAAACATGTAATTGAATTTCACCCTTCGCTCTTCATCTTCAACCATCGGCTGTCCATTGCAGGCAGACCGCACTGTGTCCTATCTCTCCCTCCGCCAGTCCCCTGTCCTGTCCGCTCATCATCCGTCATCGGACTGGTCCTGTTTTCCTTGTTTTCCCTGTTTTCCCTGTTGCTTCTGGTTATTGGGGAAGGAGGGGGGCAAGCAATGGAGGCCTGGAAATGGATCCACCTTCTTTTGCGGTATAAAGTCATGATAGCGGAGGGTGTGATGCCAGGTTTTGGGGGTTGCGGGTTTTATAAATACCAGGCCTCTGTGCAACACGCAGTATTTAATTGCTCATTGCAAATTTGTGCGGTTATAACGCTAAATTTAGAATATTTGCAAGCAGGAAGGAAAAGCTGGAGAAATGGTTGGGAAAATGGGGAATGCATAAAAAGACAGGAGAGCCCAGCTAGGAAAATGTTATTAAAAATGGAAATTGAAAAGGAAGGTAGTTTAAAAAATAGGAAGCAAGCATATATAAAAGTTAAAGAATATGGAACTACACAAATAATATTTATTGATTATTTTATTATATAAACATTATTCTTGTTTTAAATTTATGCAACTTGCCTTTGAAAAGTGCACTTAAATCACTTAATGGTCCCAAAAAATTTGCATTCTCTTTAAAATAAAAGCTAACAAAGCATTATTTATTATTTTCAAAATCAACAAAACATTAAATCAATACTAAACATACAAATTAATAATATTATAAGCAAAACACATGAATATAAATCCTATAAATTCTATTCCCTGTATTGTCAAAATCATCGATTAAATAATTAAAATTTTCCACAGTGACCATCGGCCATATATAAAACCACATTTGCCGCACATTTTGCACACAAAATATTCATTGTTGATTTATTGTTTTGCCGGGCAGTTTCATGAGCTGCCTCAATTATGGAAAAACGCTTATCAGCCGAGGGGCTCGGACTTGGGGCTGGGGGCTGGGAGGCCTCATTGTTGACTCTTTCATAATGATTGCAATTGCAGTTGTGACAACAATAAAAGCTCCGAGTATTTCTTTTTTTTTTGTTGTCATTAAGTCATCAATTAAAATAAATAGAAAATTATAATGAATAAATATTGTAAATTGGTAAAGCAATCTGCCTGGCGGGTTTAGTTTTGATTTGCTTTTTGCATTTGTGAAAATGTGTCACCAAGAGAATTGATAAGCACGTGTTTCGGGTTCAAATGGCGGGGTCAATGAGGAAGCCAGTGGGCAAAATTCTATTGTTTTAATAATCTAACAATGGTGCAGCTGCCAATGCAAATGCAATAATAAATATTTGATAAGACAAAATGGTAATGATTAAAATGTGTTTTTGCCTAATTAAAATTGATTGGGATTTAATGTTTCAGGGATTTTTATTGAACGATTGCCGTACTTTTAAGGGGGATTTCATAAGTAATATTTTTCTTTCTTTCCCCTCTCTCCCTTCTCATGGTCAAGTGCAGTGCAACAAACTCTGAGCCCATCCCAATCCATTCGCAAAGTTAATTAACACATTCCTGGCCCCCTCTCAGGCTCAGGCTCAGGCACTCAGAACTCAGTTCTGTTCAGTTTTCTTTACTCTGCTTGTCCATTTGACAGACTTAATGACTTAATTTTAATTTGCAGCGGCAAATAATCAATTTGAAACTGTTTGTGCAAAGTCTGACGCTTGATGACATGACATGATGTGTGGACTGGACCTGGACTTGATCTGGATGTGGCTGTGGATGTGGATGTCCACATGTGTCCACATATCAACGCAGAGCTCGACTCCCGACTTTTTCCTACTATTTGCAGACAGCAGAAGGCTGAAAAAAGCAAAGAAAATAGGAAATTTTCCTGGGGAAATGAATTTGTAAATACCCTTAAAAACGGAGAACACTTAAGAAGATATTTACATATTTTTTAGAATAACAAAAAATTAGATAATGTCTAAATTTTGAGACATATATGAAATTTAAGTTTCTCCTAAAATATTTAATTTACAAAAGGTTTTGCAAAGAATAAACATTCAAATATAATCTTCTAAGTTTAAAATTGTATTTTTTAACTTTCTTTATTTTATTTATATCACAAAAGTAATCTAATTTTCTTTTTGGATAAGTACTAATATCCTTTGCAAGGGTATAAAAAGTATCTGCAGTTGAATTGAAAATATAAAAAAGACTAACAGTGGAAACAAATGTTGCTCAAGTAAAATGTTTGCTTTTGCCCCCCTCCGCCCCCGTTCTAAGTGCATTCAGGGGGTGTGGCTCTTTTAGGGGAAGGGGGTGGTGTTGGTGCATTCCAGGATGGGCGGGTGTGCGTCCATGGGTGCAAGTGGCGCAACTGTACCCAGCAAGCTGATAGCAGGCTGATGTAGGCCTCATCGATAACAGCTGAGGCCATTGGTCCGGCCACTGACAAAGCCCATCGATGATGATGTTAAGGCACAGAGGAAAATTGGGATTATAAAAAAGGTTATTAATAAATTAATATACATAAGTAAAAGTATCAAATTTAATTATAAATTAAATAAGTGAGACAACATCTTTAGAGTACTTTTAGAACATTTTTTATTTAAGATTTAGAAGTTCTGCGATATCTCTATTTATAATTAACAGAAAAAACTCAAAAATTAAATCTGTGTTGAAATTTTTCAGATATTTTTAGTTGCAAAATCCACCATAATTTTCCCTTTAAAATCTCTTTGATTTTTTCTCTACTCTCCTATGTTAATTTACTAACATTTTTCGCTCTGTGCACTGATGATGGCGCTCTGCCTCCACTGATAACATTTGGCAAATGCAAACCCAAAGGCAAAGACAAACGCAGGCGCGTATTAAAAATGCCCAAAGAGCATTGGCGAAGGCAAATGCCAATGGCCCGATGCTCGCTCCGTCGTTCGCCGTTCGCAATTCGATGTTTGTTCACCGTTGGCCAACGGGTGCAATGGCCGATCTCAGCTCAGGAATGATGATGATGGCCACTGCAGTGTCCAGCACCGAGCAGTGTCCACTGTACGGGTGGACGGGTGCACTGTCCACTGTCCACTGTCCATTCATTTGGCCGGCAAACATTTGCATTGGCCATTCTCGGTCAATATAGACAGATTTCCATGCAAATTTAATACGCAAACATTTCGGGACCGGGGGCCCTAGCCAAATTGAAAATCTCATCTGTGCAAAGTGGCTGCGATTGGATGTAGATGAAGAGGGGTTTAGGCGAGGGGAGGGGGGAGGCGGTAGCGTCGGCATCGGCACAGGTGGCCTGCACAGGTAAGCCTTTGCCTTCCACCTGACGCTGCGCATTTTGAGCTGTCGCTGAAGCTGCGCCAGCCAATCGACTGGGCAATCAATTATTGCCTAACTAACCCCCATCCACCTTTGCCCCCCTTCGATGGAAAGCCCCCCTTGCCACCCACTATTCCCACCCACAACCACCTCCACCCTCTCCCCCCGCTCTATAATCTTGCATCTAACGCTAACGGATGTGCAAAAGCGCGCTGCCAATTTAAAATACAAACAACTTTAGCTGCAGCTTTGGCTTTGACTCCTCCGAATGTATCCGCTTCCGTTGCCAATGGAAAAGAGTACACTGGGGGAAAAATTTGTGTGGATTTAAAATGGAAATTAAAAAGAAGGAAGGATAGGAAAGGATTCTAAAGAGGGATTCTTAGATATCTAAATAATAAATGTGTAAATATTTTTATAAATATGTGAAAAATCACAATTATCTTCGAATTTCTATGCAATTTATAAAAGGAATTATATATAAATTGTAATATTATTAAGTCAAGAAGGCATCTCGGTGTACAGGTGGAAAAGGGCTTATCGAGTGGGGAGTTCTGGGCTCAGGTAGGTGGCAAGTGATTGGCATTGCCCTTGGGCCCTAGCAGCATTAAGTAGGCCTCTGGCAATGAGGGCTTACAGCAAATTTGCCAAACTATCAGAGGTTGGAGAGCGAGGAAATGAGCAGAAATCGGGATAATATTTGGTTAGAGTGGTAAAGGTGAGGGAAATGCATAGCCTAAATGGGTAGATAAAAGGCCCTAAAGGCTATGAGAGATTAAATTCAACTTAAAGGTTATAACAAAACATGAAAGAAATATAGATTTCATTTTAATTAAAGTCAAAGATAGATTCATTCTCCATTTTCTAACAATGCCAACCATTTTTTGTTTGAAAACTCAACCCTATGTTTTCTAACAACTAATCAGCCATAATTCCCGCCGCCATGCCCATACAGTTAGACCAACTGTTAGCCACTTAAATGACTATTAGCCAACTGTTTCCCAAAAAGAAACCCTTTTTATCGATGAATTTGTTCGATTCGAAAAAACATAACGACATAAAAATCAATTAACGCATTTCATTTGGCTCGCATCCTTAACGAGAGAGGTCCTGCGGGTCCTTGTGCTGTGTTAACTCAACTGAAGCGCTCTCTAGACGGGCGGGGGAACATTTAAATAATGTTTCGTGTGAAAACCAAAAAAGGAGAAAGGAGCAAAAGGGAACAGCCCCTACTTGACACCAGACGCCGATCCCCGTTTTGCCCAACTTCCGGACCACAGAGTCCGGGAGGCCCGGGGAGTCCTGCGAGGCGAGGACGTCGTACTCTGCAAATTAAATGCAATGACAAATGCACTCCGTCAAATTGAAAAGGGATTTCTCTTATTAATTATGACGCCGCCGCAGCCGCAGAGCAGCGAAAGGGTTGATGACAACATGTCAGGGGCAGTGGTAGTGGCAGTGGACGTGGTAGGAGGTAACAGGGGAAGGGTATGGTTAAGGGAAACGGCAACGACAGCCAACTGTCGATTTTAACTGCAATGCACATTTAAATAATAACTCTGCGGTTGGCCGCAACATGGCCGCCTTTTGTTTCAGACTTCTCCTTGTTTTTTCTCCTTTTTTTATACATCTTTTTATGCACTTTATTTTATTATATATAGTTTTTTACCACTCAGTTGAAAGCGCCTGCGCAAATTGCTTAAGCAGAGTTAACTCTTTGAAAGTCCAGCCTCCAGGTACTTCAGGTCCTCCCCTTTTTAAGCATATTTTCTGCATTTTTTTCTGTATTTAATTCCAATGAATTTCAAGGGGAGAAAATGGTCACAAAATGCACTCTAGTGTGATGACTGGCAGCCTTGATAAGTGATTCTTTTGTGGTATATAAACCAGGTTTTATGGATTTTTTTAGAGCTTATATTAAACATTTTTTAAATTTGTATTTTTATGATAGAAAATCATCAATTTAAAATCTATGTTTCCATATCAAAACCCTTGTCTAACTTTAATATATACTAATGTCAATGTTCTTTTAGTTTCAATATTATTTCTAGCAATATAAATGAATAAAATATAATTTTGAATTATTTTATTTTAAATATAAACTGTGCCGGAATAAAGAAAAAATTAAAAATCTTTAATTTCTTTAGTAAAACTTCAACACATTTTTCTAGAAATATTTTTAGAAAGCACATTTTTTATTCCAAATATTGTATTCTCTTACTGACAGCTTTGAAATTTCCCAATGTCTTTCCCTAAGTTTTTTTTTTGGGTTTCAATTTTGTTGTTATAATTTTCCTGACAGCCGCTGTTTTAATGCCACTTGATCTTGCTCAGATACACTCGCATGCACTCGTACATAGTACCAAACAAACATTTTATTCGCCACTCCGTCAACATGTCATGTCAAATGTAATTAAGCGATTATAAATTCGAATTTATTTTCGTTTTTCCTCTACTTAGCTGGACCTTGGAGCTGGTAGAGACTCTTCTTCTTGGGGTCTGGTGAAAGATGAAAGTCGTTTTTAAGCCACTTTGACAGCATAATTAAACTGGCCATCTCACTCTCACCGCTCACTCTCTTGCAGTCGAGAGATGTTTATGATGAAAATGCTTTTTGAATAACTAAGTTTTTAGTTTGGGTTTTTATCTTGTCGGAAATTTTCTTTCTTACACTCAAATTATGTAGATGAGTAAAAGTTGATTCATAATGAATAACTTTGTGATATAAATTGAAACCACAAATGTTTAAATGTTTGAATGTTTTTCCATGAATAGGCTTGTATTTATAAAGTTGAGATAGCTTTTAATGTATTTTAAATAATTTAAAAAATATTTAAAAATCTATTTTGTATTTTTTCTTAAACAATTAATGTTCTTTTGTAAAAATGTATACATTATTCAGCTGCTGCACAGTTTCTTAATATTTCTATTTATTTATCTGCATTTAAAATGATAACAAAAACTGTAGAACTGTAGAAAATGTATTTAAAATTCTATAAAAATAATATTCCCATGATTATAACAGAAGTAGCCAGTAACAAAATGCATATAAACCTACCTTCGATTTAAGCCATAATTTCTGTGTCCCCTTCCGAGTAAAACCCATTCCCTGTTTTCAAAATTTATTTAATTTGTGGTAACTCCTTTCACTACATTGGTTAATTGCCATTGTTACATATTTTTTCTTCAGTGCCAAAATTGCTATATTAACAAGGTTCTTTGGGTTCCCCTCCAAGACATTTGCTTATGGCGGCACCCAGCTGCAGTCAACACACACTCGCCGCACCTCCCCTCCCCCCCGTCGCGTTTATGGCCAAAAAGAACATTTTGGTGCCGTGTTTTGGCCACCGTTTCGTGATCGCCCCATTGGCCTGGCCAATTTCAGTGTTTGGGTGTCAAATTGATAATCGCGTGTGTTGTTATCACAACAAACACACAGACACACTCACGGGGAATATTAGCTACCCGTCGTCGTCGGGTGAAAGTCTTCGGCCGGAGGGATAAAACCGAGCTAACTGTCCAGTCGCAGCTCCTTTCGGGGTTGCTGACCAGGCCCATGTTGTAACCCAAAAAAATAATAATAATTGTAAGCGAGTGAGTGCATTTACCGTTTGTTCGCATAATTTGCTATCGGCCGATGTAAATCGCCATTGAAGCGCACCCTGGAAATGCATTTTGCTGTTTGCAGTTTTCAAGTTGAAGGTGCAAACAAGACGGGGGTTGTCCAAAAAAGGACATACAGTAGATACTCGAAAAAGTGAACAGAAAATGGCTTATATGTTGTAAAAAAGGATAATTTCATAAAGTCTAATCAAAGATGTTAATTTAAACTCCAGAGCTGTGATCTTAAATATTTGTATTGATTTTTCATTGTTCATGAAAGTAGTTTATGGGTTCGAAAAATTATTCGAAATTTTGCCTGAATTTTTCCTTGTTTTATAGATTTTAATTCAACAATTTATGATTTTGTAAATACAAAAATTCTTCTGATAAATTTAGGCTTAGAATAATATTATTCATTAAAATTGATAAATCTTTAATAAAATCGATTTAAATTCACCAAATCAAGCAATCACTGTAATAAGAAAATTTTTGGCTTGTGGGTTGTTTGCTCACATGTCCTCTCGTTTAAATATATATATATATTTTTTTAGCGGGGATGGAAAGGTGTAGATAAAGCGCAATTACATGCGATTATCGTGAAATATGTAGCGAAAATTATGAAATGTATAATTTACAGTTAGCCATCGAACGAACGAGCACACACTCTCTGTGTTGTTTGCCCAGTTCAGTTCCCTTTTGTTTGCCATGGTGTCTTGGGGTGTGTGCCAAACCATAAAAATGTTGTTAAACACACGATGGATGCACCGAACTTCTTGGCTGAGGCCAACGGAACTGAACTGAACCAAAGTGAACTGAAAAACTGCAGCGAAGTGCATCAGCCAAGAGGGGGGAAAGTGTGGCAAGAGGAAAGTGGTCGTGCGTGTTTGTCGCTTCAGTGTTCGCTGCATAAAAAGTAAACAAAATTGATTTGAAAATTGCACGAGACAGGGCACACACAAACACACACACACAGTACCCTCTCTCCTAGGGGACTGAACCGCGAATGCACTTCAAGAAGTGTAGGTTTTTCGTTAATACAAGAAATGCGAAGTAAATTATCATTTGAAGGCTTTTAAAAAATTGTTAATATTTTTTTTTCTTGATAATATTTTAGGCTGATCAAGAAATCATAGAAGAAAAATTAGTTAAAAACAGGAAATGGTAATAAAAGAATATTTCATAAATAGTTAAAAACTTTCTTAAACCTTCAAAATGTTTAATAATAATTTTTCATAATTTTTTTAAGAGTTAATGCAATAAAATATTTCTAACCCAAACAATATGAAATAGTAATTTATTTATAAAATAAATATTACCCATTTAAAGCCTTTGAAGTACGATGAATCTTATTTTTTTCGGTAAACATTTTTAAAATAAATCAAATATAGATAGAATTTTTTTCAAAACCTCTTTAGAATGATTTAACATTTGTTAGCATTTGTTTAAATATTTAATGCATAAATATAAATTAATAAATACTAGAAAAATTATAGTTTTTATGAGAAAGCTCTAAGATATTTAAATAAACCATACAATGAGACATAAAAATCAGATAATAAATATATAAAAAATAGTTCCGCTCAATTTTCTTCCTTCTTTTATAGTAAAAATGCTAAATTAGCTTCAAAACCCCATAAAAAATAAAGATATACAATTTTCTCTTAGTGTATATTGAAGCAAACATAATGACAACGACAGGCGACAACAGCAACAAACAACTTTTGGCAGAGCAACCACCTAAAACTATGAAACATGCGCGAAAATCACTAGTTGCAATTACCCATGCCTTCTCTCCGCCTCTCGGTCTTACCACTTGTGCCCCGCCCACTTGCCAACCTCCGCCTCTTTTTAGCCGCCCCTACTTCGCCCCCCATCACCTAACCCCCATTCTTTTTGGCCTTTTGAATTTCTTTTTTTCGCTTGGCGCTGCGTTTTCTTGGCTGTTTTATGACTCTGTCGTCGCTGGCATGTTGATTTTGGCTTAAATGTTTTGGCCGTTGTAAAAATGTAAAGTAAAGTGCAAATAACGGTGCCCTCAGCCGGCAGCAATCTATCATGTGCTAATAAGTGGGTACGCGTCTCTCTATAACTTATAGTTGTTGCCAAGAACTCGGGAACCGTTTTGGGGTTTAAAGAACACTTGGCGACAGTTGGCCATTTGTTGTGGCTCTATTTTGCTAGGGAGATACATTCGGGATAGGAAGGGGGGTGGAGTGGATATATTTATGGGAATTTTATGTGGTTTTCTGGAGATTTTTTTAAAGGTATTTTTAGGAGATTTTTAAAAGTGTTTTAAAGATAAAGTTATTTTGGTATATGAGATTTTATAAAAGTAAAAAATATTCTTCAATTAATTGTTATTTTGTTGAGTTCTGTTATTATTTGTTTCTTGAAAAATTACAATTAAAAATGGTAATATTTAGAATCTATATCTTTGAACTATTTATTAGTTTAAGATTTATATTTTCATTAAAAAACCAAACTGAGATTAATTTCTTTTAACAGTTTTCAAGACAAAATCTGTCTTAAAAATTCCATAAAAGATACTTCAAAATTTGTGAAAGTATCTGAAATTTAACTTTAAATTACTCCTAATTCGAGATCTTGTTAATCTTAAGTAAAACCCCCATAAAATTGTCAGCAAAAGTTAAGTATCTCCAGAGGCTATAGAGCTCTCGTCTACCTCCCGACGACCTCCTTTGATCCGATAATCTGAAGGCGATTTGCAACAATGTTGCAGTTTATAAAATGTCCAGCTATTTATAGAAAGCGAGTCAGAGGCCCGGCGAGAAAGGAGGGAATGGGAATTGGGATCTCTTGCTCCTCGTATTGCACTCATTTTATTGATATTTGATAACATTGTCAAAAGGGTGGCGAAGGCGAGGGGGAAGGGACTGTCGGAGGTACTGTGAAGCCTAGGCCTCTCCGTCATGTCATCCGACTTGACTTGGAATTCGATGCGCTAATCGGCTTAAGGGGCAGTATTCTTTTCCCTTCGTCCAGCCCCCCTCAACCTCATCGAGCCTCAAGAGCTGCTAAATGGATTTGAGTGTTTTAATTAGCAAAGAAAATGTTGCAAATTGCCGGGGCCTGTAGTCACCAGTCACAGTCTCAGTCTCATTTCGACGACAGTTTAATGGTCGCCTCGCTGGATAGTTTCAAGTTTCGAGTTTTAGCTGGAAAAACTCATTTGAGACACATTTATTTTTATTTTTGGCAACCAAATTCCCAGCTTTGGTAATGCATTCTCCTTTTGGCATTGGCCTGGCCAATAAATCAAGTTTATGCTCTGGCAAAAAAAAAAAAAAAACAAGAAAAATAAATATTAAAAAAAAAAGAAAAACTATTTTAAAGTAAGAGAAAATAAATACGAAATACATTTATGAGCGGCAGACAGCAATGACCTCTGCCAAATAAATCATTTTGATTATTATAAATACGTTGAAGCTCTCTTTCTATATTTTGCCGTCGTTTCTCGTTATCAACAGCTGCAAGTGGCACGTTTCATTTTCTCATTTCGTTATTTAGTTTTTGCTAAATGTTTATTTTTTTATACGAAATTTGCGCAATATTGTATATGCATCATCAAGAATTTAATATGTATACCAATATAGACGTGACATTCACGAGAAAAGTAAGGGGTAACAGCTGCAGTCGATGGAAAGAAATATGTTTGCTAAAAACTATTAAATCCGGCAAAAGGAGATGGGTGGGAATGTGATATATTTTTTAAAATATCTTAAGCATATGCTTAATAAAATAAATATTTTTTTGAATTTAAATTATAAATGATTAAAAAATTGTTTTTGTATATTTTATGGTTTGTTTCTGTATTTTAATTGTGTGCAAATCAGAATTTACTATTTACCATTTTATAAAAGTACTCGAGTTCCACATAAAAGTGGAACCTAGAAATAATATTAATACATAAAATAAAATAAATGTTTTAATTTATATTTTCTTCTAAAAATTACTCATCATGATGGCCTAAATTTCATAGCCATAAATATGTTTCCATTATATTTTGTGTGTCAAATAATTTGAACCTGACCTTGCTGATGATTTCACCGTCTCATTTGTAGTTGTCTTGTAAAATGGTCTATTAAATACACATTATAAACCCAATGCGGGGGCTGTTTGAATAGTTTGCCAAATGTAGCCAAGGCGAATGCCTTGAACTCTGGAAACCAACCAAACAAAAAAAGAGGAAGATCGACGAGAAAAAAGAGTGACTAATTTTTGGTCTAATGATTGATGGCAGTTTTTTTTTTCTTCAACTCTTTGTTGATTAAGCTTAAGAGAGTGAAAAAAGCAGTCAAACTTTTTTTTGAGCTATTTTTCAACGTTTTTATTAGTTACGCTGCGATCTAGTCCGCATAAATATATATACATTTTTATATTTCTGCGATTCTGTGAGAAGATGTCAAGGTATCGCATCCTCATTATATACACACACCGCCATAAATCATAATTGTTTGAATCTTAAATAGTTGTCAGTCAGCTGGCAGCGTCATAATTTATAATCAATTTGCCTTTCAAAAAAAATATATGTAGCTAAAAAATATAACTCTCTTGTATCAGCTGCATATGTGTGAATATATCAGTATACATATATTTTTTAAATTCGTTTTTATTTTATTTCATACAAGTCGCTGATATATATGTTTGTGTGTTTTTCCTTCGTCTTTATAGACATTCAATGAATAATGTTTTCGTTTGTTGGCGAATTTATTTCGCAGCTTTTTTTTTTTTAATTTTTTGTTGCTTTTCTTGGCTATATTTCTTGGCTGGTAAATTTTTGTTGAAGTGTTCATTTTGTTGTCATGTTGTTTCCAAGCGCCTTGGTGAAGTGATTTAGTGCGTTCATATGCCAAATCTTCCGGTTCATATACACATATATATATTTATATATATATATTAGGAGGTGGAACGATAAAAAAGGAGGTTGGAAGAAACCCAATAGGAGAACGCCGAATGCGATAAAGGTTTCAGTTTCTCTGCAAATAAATGTGGAGGTCATGTGATTCCATTTTTTATCGGTGGTTCTGTTGTTGAGAGAAATTTCTGGGGGAATCACTCTTGAAAATTTAAATAAATCTCTTTTTTATAAAATTTCAACATTTTTATTGTCATTTTGAATTTGTTTTAAAGGTTTGTAAGACAGTTTAAATACTTAATATTTCCTGCTAAAGTATTTATTTGACTTATTCATTTACCTATTTAATTTATTTATTTAAAAACAAATAAATTAAACTATTATTTTCTCTAACCTCTTCCATAGAGATCATTAAACTCACAAGAATTCCACCAAGTTGCTCTTTTTTAATTCGTTTTTTCTGTTACTAGGGAACTGTCGTCACAGTGCCTGCCAAAATTAGCCAACGCCAGTCATAAATTAAGCGAATAAAAAATGATGTTGGTCACAAACCACAAATTAATGAACAACAACAATTTAAAGTGTTGTATTTGTTATTAATTTCTTTTCATGAAATGTCTTTATATATCAAGAGTCAAGTGTTATCTGATTGAACAATTAATTAGTATGGATTTTTCGTGTCTGGCGGCTTACTCAGCGCCTCCTTAGTCACATTTATGGTTTGCGTTCGTTTTATTTTTTTCCTCACTCTTTTTTTGGCAGACTTTTTAGCATAGATAAGGATCTCTAAAAATTAAATAAAAGAAACACGAAAATTAATTCAACGTTTAATAAAATCGTGAACATTTTTTATGACAATTTGTTATGCGTGTGTGTGTGTGGCATGGCTGGGGTGCGATGATGCAGACAGTTGGCACTATGTCATCGCCAAGAACTTTCCCAGACACGTGTTTCGGCCAACACAAAAACAAAATCTTAAAAATTAGAAAAACAAAAATCGAAAATCTCCAAACTCCAAACTGGAAACTGGAAACATTAAAGCTTTGAAATATACATATCTCTGTGTATAACCGTTTCCTCTATTCCGCTAAGTGGTCCAGCAACTTGTCAGTGTGATAACAAATTCAATAAAATCAAATTAAATACTCAACAAAAATGCTAATCACCATTAGAGGTTTCCCAACTCCTTGGCCTAAGAGGAGAAATTATATATACATATAGGCGTTATGAGTGTTTATTGCCTCTCTTCCTCAAAAAAATAAAATAAAAATAAAACTACAAAGTTGGTAGTAGGCGCAAAATAAAGACAGCAACAAAAAATATCACTATTTTGTTAGGTGTGGCCATTTCAAATGGTTCGACGCCTCCTAAAGTGAGGCCCCAGGTTAATGTTGTTGCTGTTGGTGTTTTCTTTTTTATTTTTCTTTATTTTTTAGCTGTCGATTTTGTTGCTGCTCGACTGATTTCCCCCTAAGGTCTCATCACCCGTCCACGTCTCGTTCTCCAATCTCACAAAACTCAGACTTCAACTTAAGGAAAGACTTGGATTATGAACGACTGAAATATGCAAATTTATCTACAAGTCTCCACATATGAACTTCTACACGTACTTATACGAAATATATATATATATATATATATTTGTATAAATTTATACATCATTTTGTTGTTGCTATATTTTTCTTAAATTTGCATAAAAAGGGTTGAGTAGCTGAAGATTAAATGGCATTTGGTGGCAAGGTGTGAGGGGGGAGTGTGAGTTTGGGCGATGACCAAGCCTCTGTCATGGGGGTCACCATCTCAACTTATCTCCATAGATGAGAAATATAATATATATGATATATAAAAAAAGCATTCCCCTTGAAACTATTAATTATTAATGGATAAATTAATTATACAGGAAAAAAACAAAAGTGAGATATGAAATGCATACGATTTCAGTGTCATTTAGATGTTTTGCTCATTATTTAAATGAATGCTTTTAACTAATAAGCAACAAATGGTTAAGACAATTAATCATTAAGGCGTTTAATTTGCTTTAAAGCTTTATTAAATGTTGAATATTAATTTAGAAATATATATTTGAAGTACGTAAATATTATTTTTGCCATGAAATCGTTATAATTATGTAGTTTTCCTGTATCCCCCAACGTAAGTGCCTTGAGACTTATCTAATTTATGCAAATGTCATGATGGATTTTATTTTATAGATTTTAGATTACGGCGATCGTTTACTTATCTAAATGCCAGTTGACACAGTGAGAGGAAGGAGCGGAAACCATATGCTGACGTAGTTTTATTACACAAAGAAAAATATACATATGAAATCTATCAAATATTCGCGTTATAAAACCCTTTTTTCAATAGGCTTCTTAGCTCTTTTCCCTCTGTGCATCTATCTCAATGATGATGTGGAAAATCTCTTGCGGGGGGAAAAAGGTGGCATCTACACCTGTTGCCAGTGCGCGTTTGATGTAGGAAGCAGAACTTTACTTCCTGGTTGCTGCTCCTCCTCGTCGTTCTTCTGGGTTCATTGGCATTTGGGCATTTGAGTCACATGTGGCTCACGTCCTGTGTGTGTGTGTCCTGTCTCCTTTTTCCGCCGGTTCCTTCGGTTCCTTCAGCTCCTCGACTAAGCCTGTCATCTGGGCTCTTTATTTTTATTTTATTTCATTTTGTTTTTTTTTTTTTAACCGGGCCCAAAGACAAAAGACGTTTTGAGGTTGATGACACCCAGTGGCGGCTACAGAGGAGAACGAAGCCTATAGAGTTTGGCTTTTACAGTTGCTTGAACTAGTTCTGCCTCCCTCTGAGGCACGTGTTCAGTTTGAAAAAAAATACAAAATAAAAAAAAGGGGCGCAACTTTTTTGGCCAAAAGACTGGATTGCATAAGAGCCAATGGACCCTCGACACTTGAAGAAAAGAATTAAACAATATTTCTATAAGATAGATCTAAGAATCTATTAAATAAATTACTGTAAAATTATGTAGGAATAGTTTAGGGATTGTATTTTGTGAATTTAATTTTTAATTGAAATATTTGTATACCTTTTTCCTCTTTTTAAATTCCTAAAGTTTAATTAAAACTCCTCAATTAAAGACCCTTTTTCATACCTATTTTCGATTGATTTTAGTGTAAGCTCCTCCACTGGCAGCTGGCCAGGTCTTACTCTCCACTTTGACCATCGTTTTGTTGGCAAATCATAAAAATATTTATGTAAATTAATCATTTAAACGCAATGGGATGGACCCATTGGCTGCTGCTTGGGCATGCTCCACACGCGCTCACTTTGCTAAATAAAAAAAATAATTCATTCCATTGGCTGCTACACTGGCCAACAAAATACAAAATTATGGCTGGGTCGGGAGATTAGCATAAATTGTATATAGCTTTTGGTCATGGCAGTGTTTTTATTTTCTGGCCCCACGTTGGCTGCCAATCCGGCAACGGATCGTTCCATTCGGATCGATGGATGGATAGATATAGGTATACCGATACTGCCATAGATCGGTTTTGGCGGAGATCGCTTATATGGGCCTAGCAGCCGGCTGATAAGCTCGGCTTTTGGAATGCCAAACATGGCAGTGCTCGGACGAAATTCCAACTCATATTTATGTCAAAATCCATCAAAGCTTATGTCGCCGCGCACAATCCGTTAGGGGCAGCAGCAATGCCAATCCAATCCAGCAGCGTATCTAGTTGGAAATCGGCTTTTCGTTTTCAGTTGTATATATTTTTTTTTCGGTTCTTGGTTTTTTGGTTTTCGTTTTTGCCCCCCTGAACAATGCTACGCAAATCCGACAGTGAAATAATGTGGAGACACCGGCGATAACTCAAATAAATAAGAGTCCAAAAACCGCACACAAAACGAGATATGAAGTACAGGCAGAGAAATTAGAGTTAAAAATTATAAAGAAACTATAGTTTTGTAGAGATTTTAAAAAGGAAAATAAACCAAAATAACTAAAAATCTTTAATTTAATATTTCAGATATTTCAAGGCTCTCTTTTTCCTTTTAGACTTGAAAACAAATTAAATTATTTTAATTATAATAAAATAATATTTTCCTAAAGCTCTCTCTTTTTCCTATTAATTTCCCTAAGCCTCGTCTTAATGTCTTAATTGTTACCCCTCTGTTCAGATACATATTTAACCACAATGTATCTTTAATCCTCATACAATGTTGAATGGGCAGCAAGGCAGCAGCGTTTGAATGTTGAATTCAAAATTAATACATTTTTTTCAATGAATAACAAATGATCTAAATGATTTGTTTAGATCTTTCTAGCTATGGCAGATCGGACGTCAGTATAATACTTGGATAGTATGTGGGTTGTTCCAGTCAACGAAACAAGTTTCGTACAGAGCTTAAATCGTGGCCCAGCATTTCCTGCTGCTGCTGTCATTAAATGTATAGTGGAATTATATACCACTTTTTTCTCCAACCTCTTTACACTGGAGAAAAATTACTTTTGAGTAAAAGATACATATCTTGAAAGCTGCAAGGTAACATAGAAGATTTTATATATTTTTTAAAGGAAATTATAACTTTCTGGGGGTCTTAGGGATTCGTATATCATTTTTCTTGTTAATTCTCCTTCAATAAAGTCTTGTTTTCCTTGATAACCTTTATTTTTATTCCCCTAAAATATCCTTAAAATTGTATATAAACCACATTTTCAAGTCGAGTGTATTTGGCGGCAACGATCTTTAGCTGAGTCAACTTCCGACGTGACAACAGTCAGTCAGCCCGATTCGAATCGAGCCTGCCCCCAAGCTATCTCGAAGCTGTGGGGCCTCGCAACTAACTTAATCGATTGAAAATTGATTCTTGTAAATAATTTCAGTTGACGTCAGCGTTAATTACATGAGCAAAAAAAAAACCGATGCAAAAAAAAAGTTGAAATAAAATTATAAAAATAAAACACAAATCTTTGGCACGACTCTCTCAAAGCTGAATCACTCGAATGCACGTGGCTGATTTATTACATATATGTATATATATATATATATCTATATGGCACCCTCCACATGCCCTGGTGGGTGCAGGCCCGAACCAGGCAGAACCTTTTTTGCCCATTAGCCCCACCATCAGCCTTGACCGCCGGCTATGTCGAGTGGCTCAACTGGTTGACAGACTGACTAGAGATAGTCGTATATATGGTATATATGTATGCATATATCTGGTGCCAGCAAACAGTGTTCGCCCCCTCCAGATAATTAGCATATTTTGCGCCGATATGGGTCAGCCATAGCTGTGCCTTACTGTGCCTGAAACAAAAAATAAAACTGGGTTGGGCCAGCGAACAAAGCTCTTTTTTTTTGCGAATAGAAAAAACTAAAACAGTCCGATAAATTCTCTCAGGGAGGAGTACATTAAATGATTTGATGAATAATGTACTTGGCTTAAATGATGTCACCTTTTTGAGCTTATTTTATTTAAAAGAAAAAACATGAGACTAATAAGTCTGTTAATATGCTAAATATTAATTTACTAAAGACCCTTTAATACAAAGCCTGACTTTATTTATTAAAAATTCAATTGGTAGTTTAATTTAGAGACTTTTACATATTTTTAAAAGAATTCCTTAGCTATTGAAAAACAAGATTTATCCACATTTTCATGGTGTTTATAACAAAAGGGGTTTTCCATTTATTTATCACAGATTAAAGTATTAAATATCCATTACGGTTTTTAGTTTTGTGAAAACCTTTTGTTGTTCACCAGTAGAAAAATGTCTTTGAATATTTCATGAATTTCATTATAGGTTTTCCTTTGTTTAAAACGCTTAAAATTATTTAATATTTTTAAGAAAAGACTTGGCATAATGCATATCATTTAAACAAAGTTTTCTTAACAAGTGATTAGATACTATTATTATGGAAAATTCGGTTTTTTTGGAAAGCATTTCAAAGGTGAAATTATTAACAATAACTTGTTATCAAAGAGAGAAATTTAATTAAATTTTGTATAAATTATTTATGGTGATTTTTGTTAGAAATAAAATATTTTTAATTCTGATTTAGCTAACATTTACTGAGTATTTATTAAATAATCTGTAAAGATCTTTTTTTTCTTCTTATAAAAATTAATAAATTCTAAAAGATACTCTGTATCTCACCTGATACTTGCCCCAGCACCCATCGATAGAGTATCTACTGCCCACTTCTGAGATACTTCCCTCTGGGGCCTCGTTTAAATTTCCAATAGATGTTCGCCGCTGTCCGTCGGAATACTAGAGTAATTCCTACGTGTTTTCTCCCCCTGACTTAGTCAGCAGTTTGGGTCGTATCAATGCGATTGGCATTTAACGAGCTTCATTGCTTATAGGGTTAACATTTTGGCATAAGTACACACCCAGTTTCTATCTTATTTTTTTTTCTACCATTTCTGCCAGCACGTGTATCTGTGTCGCCCATCTCTGCTCGGGGGCCCAACTATCCCCGGCTATCTATCTAACTATTGTGAGTACTTGTCATTTAGTTTACTATTTACTGTCACGCTTTTGAGTGGCCCCTCGAATGGAAATGGGTACGGATGCGGGCAAGGGAATGGGTACGGGCATGGGTCTGCGGCCGAAGGGGCTTGGTTGAGTTCGAGTTATAACTGGGAAGGGCCGGCCGGTCGGTTGGTTGGCCGTACGTCTGGGCGGGAATATATGGGAGACAGTACAGATAGATATGGAGAGAAAAGGCTGACCTCCGATAATGCCAATGGGACAACTGTTTGGTTAGGAATTCGGGTAGTAAATTCGACTTTAAGCTTATTGAAATATGTTTAAAATTTAAAATGTATATTAAATTGGTTCAAAAATGTCTACAAAAAATATTATATTATTTATAGGCGCATTTTTAAATACTAGAAAATGTATTTCATTATTTTAAAGAGAACGAAGTGCAATATTTGAAGTACATTTTGGCTTTCCAGGTTGTTGTATTTATTATTTTGGGAATAAATAAAAAGCTTTGCAAATTTCATAAGGAAAATATAATTTTTATTCAATTTTTATCACAATAAAATATGTGTATTTTTTATTGTTTTTTATTATATTCAAATTTTTAACACATTTTTTTATTTTTTTATGGAAGAGAATATATCCATAAAAATGTACATAATATTACTTTTAAATTACAATTATTTTAGGAGTTTCTTTTACCTATGAAAAGCTCACACATTTCATACATTTTAGGCAGCTTTACAAATATGCATTTATTGTTTTTATTTTGCTATATAAATATTTTTCCATATGTTTACATTTTTTATTCAATTTGCTAAACCATTTTTCAGGCATTATTTCCTGAGAAGTAGTTCTAAAATAAATACAATTCAAGTTGCAATCATAAGACTTTGATTTTCAAAGACCCTCTTCAGTTAGCTACCTTTTGATATGTAAAAAATATATTTCAAGGCATGAAAAATGTTTTAAACATATATTTTGTTTAGTCTTCTTAAACTTCTGACTTATAAATAATAGTTAGAAAATCCCCTTCATGACTATTTCCCTGCTCGCTTTGCTGCATTTCCCATTCCTGTAGCCTCTGTTGGCCATTGTTTGTCAAACATCAGGCTTGCTCAACGGCTCCACCTCCGTGTTTGTTCCGCCTCCAGATCTGATCCTCCACTTCATCCTCCGCTAGTGGCTGCTGCTAGTGTTGGTGCTGGTGCCGCTGCTGCTGTGCCATGTCAGTTCCAGTTGTCCAGTGTCCCCACGTCGGCGACAAAAACGGCGCGTCAAAAGCAAACATTTTGCGCGGCACAGTTTTGATTTATGAGCTGAAATTAAATTAACTGCTGCAACAGCAGTGCAGAAGTGAAGGAATTTAAAGCATTGAAATGTGGTCCTCCTGGTCTCGGTCTCACTCTCGGTCTTTTTGGCCAACACTGCCAAATGTGGCAATAGCGGAGGCTGTGAAAATTGCAGGGACACAACAAGGAAACCAAAACCATCGTCATCGCCGCTCGTTTCATTCCCATTTCGCACGATAAAGTAAATATCTATATATATATATATTATATTTTTTTATTGTATTTTCTTTTCCTTCATTTTTGTACTTGTATGCAGTTGATAAAATTATCATTGTGGCCTTTTGGTGTGTCACTGCAATTTGTGTGTTATTATTTTTTATTTCAACCGCTTATCGGGCATGGCAAAAGCGAAATAAAATATAATAAAAATAAAAAATAAAGAAATTGCTTGCACTTCTCCTATCAGTTTTGGTTCAGTTTTTGGTCACCATATCTCTAATCTTTTTTTAAGTCCAGACAGGGGTATCATATTTAAAGATATTATAGGGCAGAGAGGCTTTTCTGATTTATTAAACTTTTTGTGAAGGTCCCTTTATATTTTTGCTGAAGTTTCGTAAAAATGTGAGAAAGGAAGTAAGGTTGGAGTTGTAAATAAATTTGGAGTTTTTAAAGCAGAAAGTATATAATTTTGAGGGGTTAAAATTACTTAAATTCTGTTCTTTAAGATGTATTTCTTTTTATGTTCTCGGATATCTTATAAATTGACTTTTATATATATGAAATAAATTATATTATATGTAAATATATTACGAAAAAGTTAGATATATTTTAGATAAATATATTAAAAATATAACTAAGATATATTTAGAATAATTATAGAACAATTATATATCTACTAAAACTTGTATCTAACGAATAAGTTTCTTTGAACTCTTCCTCAATCTATGCATCTTTTAACCCCTTTATTAGTATCTTTTCGCGCTCTTTTTAACCCTAACTAACCCCTACTAATTTAGCGGCAATCTTCTCCTTCCTGCAGCTCCTCAAATTACAATTAAACAATTCTCGCAGTACTAACCAATCAGCAAGCCAAACAATTGCCATTAGTCGAGACAACTTTAGCAATTAGCAAAACCAAAAGTGGAAGCCATTTAGCCGGGGGAATATATACTATAATATATAGCTTTAGCTTTTGCTATATGTAGAGCGAGATGGAGCACCCACAATCCAAACGTTATCTGTACTGGGCAATTAATTGAAATTGATATTTAGTTAGATTAGAAATAATGTTTGTTAATTTATGACAAATACTTTCAAGTGGCTCAGCATTAGCTTTCAGCTCGGCCGCACCTCGATCTGAGGTAGCCCTTTTTACCCGTTCGGAATTAGTCATCGAGAGAATATGGCTGTTTTCATATCTTATCGGTAGCAGTGCTGAGTTGTTCTCAGTATTATCTATATCTATATCTTGATGCTTGCCACACGCTTTTGACATTCGATCTTCAAGTGGAATTATGGAATGTTTTTCGTTCCCCTTTCTATTTTATCGCAGATTTCTGTTAGTTTTCAGTGGGTTTTTGGATATATTCTAATGTGTTTTCTGTTGGATTACGTGATTTTTTGTTGTAAATATTTTGCATTCTTAACGATTTAATCATTACTTTCGGGCTTTTTAATTAAATTATCTTAGAAAACGCTGGTGATTTAAAGCTTTTAGAGGGCCATTTTGAATTTCTATTGAATATATTCTTTAATTTAAGTTAGTTTTCATTGATTTTGAATCTTTAATTGACAAAATTTATAAAGGAATTTCTTTAAAAATTTATTTTGAAGAACAATTTACATTTTTCAAGGCATAAATTCCTAAATTCTCATCAGTTTTAGTAAAAACATTTTATAAATATTAAATATGAAAGGTTGTTACTTCCATTAAAATTAGAATTTACGTTTTGTTTTACTATATTTTACTGCCTTTTAAATAACAATATTTACCTTTCTTAATTACAAATAACTACGTAAATATTTATATAAATAAACACTTTATAGTTAAACTTACTTTCCCACCACTTAAGCGTTGTTTTCCTTCATTTAAATGTTATTTTTTGTAGCTTTTTAGTACTTGTTTTTTTTTGGGATCTTTTCACATTTTCTTTGTTGTTTTTTGGTCTTCCAAGAGCACGGTATGAAGTTCCTACGAGTTTATAATGTGAACGTAGGAACTCTATACCTCGCTGATGGCAAAAACCAGGTAAAAAATATCTCGGCAGCGCGTTTCCCTTATGCTTTTTTCAGTTTTTTTTTTCGTTCTTTCTTTTTTTCACAAAACTTGAACAACAACCACAACTCTCAACTCCACATACCAGCTTACAGAAATTCCAACTCTGTTTTTTTCGTAGTATTTCTGCTGTTGTTGTTATTCTGCTGATGGGATTCTCCTCTTCATGGGATTTGTGCTGGGGGAATTCTAGCCTGTTGATGATGATGATGATGACGATGAAGATGATGATGACGACGGTTATATATGGTTATATATATGTATATATGTATATGGCCCGACTTCCTCCTCTGCTTCTCCGTCGCTAGCTGCTCGCTTGGCAGCTTTTTTTCAGGGTTTGAATCAACTTTTTGTTAGTTTGAATTTAAATAATTTTCAAATCATTATTAATAATTTAGATATGTTTCATGAGTTAAAATTTACAATCATTTGAGAGTTTTTTATTCAAAAATATAGATATGATTTCAGTGGAAAGTTTTGGTGCTTATTTTGATGGGTTTTATTTCTTGGAATTTTATTAAAGGAAGTTTGTTTTTCCAAGGCAAAAACAATTTGATTATTTTCTTGGTTCTTTGAAATTTGTTACGTTCACACAGTTTGTGGAAAAGAATGGAGAATTTTTAAGAAAATCGCCTTTTATATTTATTTTTTGGTGTTCTTTATAATTATTATTTTATCTCTTTTTACGTTAGTATTTTTTGTTAATTTTATGAAGCCTTAAAATAGACTTTGTGGTTTAAATTATTTAATTTTCTATGCATATTCTTCCTTTGAAAAATGTGTTTTGATTCTTTTAAAACCTTTTTCGTTGGTTTATAGTTTTATTTATAATTACTTTCAAAGTATAAAAACATATTTAATATTCTTTATTCATTTTTTTAGATATTATAGGGACTTTTCCTGTTGGGTTTAATTTTACTTCTTTCAGTTTTAAATCATTTTTTGTTCCGTTTATCCTTTTAATTGAAGTTTTTTATGGTTTTTACTGCAGTTAAATTGTTTAAATTGTACGGTTTTATTATTTGTAATATATATTTTTTTATTTATTTTATTTTAAAGAATATTTTAATAGCACTTTGAAAGTTTCTACGAATTTTTGTGTCAAGTCACGCGTTTTGCGAAAAACCCGAGAAAAAGCCACGGAGCGTTTTCCTAGCGTTCGATGCGCGATTTTAGAGCTCTGAAATCGAAATGAAAAAAACGCAGCGAAGTCGCGCCGAAAATAACTCGAAGTGAGACGATGTTGCGACGCCGGCAGCAGACGTCGACCGAAGCAGAGGCAGCAACTGAGGCAGAGGCAGCAGCATCGACTGCAGCTTTTGATCGCGCGACTATAAACGCGCGCAGATACTTCAGCTAAAAGTTGCGAAGGGGGCAGTTAGATCTAGTGTTTGTGTGTGTGTGAATCTGTGAGGTTTTTGCTGCCAACTGCGACGGCAACAGAAACAGCAACGTTTTACCACTATCAATCGATAATCGCCAGATTAGAAAACGCGTCGACTTTACGTTCACTTGTGCACGTAAGCAGCGCTACAAGTGCAACACACACACTCACGCGCTCTTATATATATATATATAAATATGTATTTATATATATATATTTATTCCTATGCCGCACCGATCAAGTAATTCCAGTTTTTCCACCACCAAAGTTATTTTACCGTTACCACAACCGAGCGGTATAGCCGACAAAACGCGAATGAAACGCGCCGACAAAACGCGTATGAAACGCGTGCTTACGAACTGCTTTGGTTGGCTGCTGCCTTCGTCGCCGCTGCCTGCTGCCGTGGTGGGTTTCTTGTTGCTGCTGCTTCCCACTGCTGCTGCTGCTGCTGCCACTGCTGCTGCTGTCGGTTGATGGTGGTGGTTTTCTCAGTGTGGTGACTTTGCCGTTGCATTTGTATCTTTGTCGCCCAGCAAGAACAGCAGCGCAGAGTGACGTGACGCAAGCAGCGGTGAAAGCCAACGCCGCTGCCTCAGCCAGCTTCGCTGCCAGCGCTGCAGTTTTATTTTTTATACACACACATACATACATATATATATATTTTTTTTTCGTTTTTTCTTCATCGGTTTTTTATTTCTCGTTTTTTTGTTTTTGGTTTTTTGCGTGGGCGCCGCACGCGTTTTCAACTCAATTAATAATAAAACGCGACTTTTAATTAATGAAACAATTAAAAGGTTAGCCCGCCAAAAAAGGGCAAGCAATATAAAATTAAAAATTAAATATATAAAAAAATGAAGATAAAAAAAATGGGGGGCATTTCAAGGCCAACGGCAGTCAGCAAAAAAACAACAACAACAACAACACGAGAGTCCGGAGTTCGATGATCTGTTTACGATTTTTCTCTTCTTTTATTTTTTTGTTTTTTTTTTCTCGAGCGGCATCATCATTGCTGTTGTTGTTGTTGTTGCTGCTGCTGGGATGGTCGTTGCCTTCCCTGGAAAAAGCAGAAAAGGCAAAAAAAAAATTAAGTAAAATAACAAAAACCAAGCAAAGATACACTGAAAAACACAGCTAAGGGGAAAATATTTAAAATAAAGTAGTTAGTTTTCACAAATAAAAAATCTAAAAAATTTGAAATATTTTATTTTGTACTGTCAAACATAAAATATTTGAAAAATTTTAAATTTTTGTTGGAAAAAAACTGAATTTCAGCATAAGAAAATGGATATAATTTCGAAATTACCATACAAAATAGAAATTTTAAAGAAAAAGCATTAAATATATTACGTTTTAAAGGGTATTTGTAATTATTACATATGAAATAGGAGCTTAAAAAATGGAATATCTTAATTTTTAGCAATTGTTCAGGCCAAAACATTAATAATTTAAATTTTAAAAAATCATATTACCCAGAAACTTCATAAAAAAACCGAAAAATGTTCTTTTAGACCTCCTAATTTAATAAAGTTACCTTTCAAACCTTCTTTACAATTATGGCACTCACTGTGCGTGAACCTATCGCTGTTGCCACCTCGCCGCTGCCGTGCGTATCTACAGTAGCCCGTGTTTCAAGTGTATTTTCACAGATATTTATCTAGATACGCGCGACGAGTGCGCGCGTTTTTTTTTTGTTTTGTTTTTGTTGCTGCCTTGTGGTTGCCTTCTTTATTTACCGTAAGACTCACGAAGGCCGCCAAAGCCCCCTCTCAAACCCCCTTCAAAAACTTACAAAAAAAAAAAAAAATGGAAGAAGTAAACATTCAATTTACAACAACGCCGCCGTCGCACACGACTCTTCCAAGTGGCCAACAAAAGGCAGCTAAAACCCCACAAAAGCCATGGCAAATACCAAAGATTTACAAATAGGCTAAAATCTTCGTCATCGCGGCAAACGTCCATTTATGATTAGAATATTTTTTTATTTGTTGTCTATTTGTTCGTCTTTTTGGCGCGACGCCGAAATATTTTTGGCGCCTTTTTTGGCAGTCTTTTTTGTTTTTTTGGTTTTTTTTATAGCCCGCAGTGTGATTAACACCTGAAAACGCGCTCTTTCATTATCAATTTCTGGCACGTGTTAACTGCAACAAGGCAAGGTCAAAAATCGCCAGAGAAATGTACAAGTACATATAGTATTTCGATCGTAAATAATCATAAGAATGCAATCGCAAAGCAAATTTTTATTTTTGACTCACAATTTTTGTTGGTGGAAAGGGGTGGGGGGGGGGCTATTGTTGCTTTCCGCTTGAAAAAAGCATAATAAAATGTTAACAATAGAGAGAAAGAGAGAGAGAGCTAAACAACAACCTGTTTCCAAGCAGCTCAGACTTTTGTAAATTCTTTTACAGTGGAGACTTGAATGGAAACAAAAAAAATATTTACAAATTAATCTGAAGGATTGTGTATACAAAACTAATTTTAAAATAATTTTTAATGTCAATATCTTTCTTTTAATAAAATTATTGTAAAGAAAATAACTTTCAAAATCGTATTTGAGTTTAAATGAAATTTTCTTTCAAGTCAAAATATTTTTAAAATTAATCTAAAAATTATTTTGACTTGGAAAGTGTATTGAAAAATATTTCTAATATTTATTTTATAAAAAAGGATACTTGTAGGCAGCTTTTTGTTTTAAAAAAATGTTAAAACTAAAGAGAGTTTACCGTATTAAAAATAGTATATGATTTTTTTTTCTTTGCTTTGCGCTTGGCTGGGTTGCCATTTCGGTGCGTTTTTGAAGGTCAACTTTTGGTTTTATTTCATGTTTTCTCCCTCTGTTTAATGAGCTTGAAAGAGTTGATTTTGTGATGTTTTAACGGTTTTGGCTTTTGGGTATTTTTTTTTTTTTTTTGCTGTCAGCCAGAAATCATCATCCGCAGCACTTGCGTGTAGTTCCAATGTTCCTAAAACCGCCAAAGTACAAAAACATGTCCAACAAATGCTCGACAAGCAATTTTGGCGGCCAGAACAAACACGCCACAAAAAATTAGAGAGAGGCACAAATAAAAAAAAATAAATAGAGATACAAAAAAAAAGCTGGGAAAAATACAGAAAATTCATAAGAAAAATGTGTCAAAGCCGGCAAAGCTGAACACAACAAAAAAAAAGACAAAGACAAATGCGGCATGTCTTGAGGTACATGAGCAGCGATTAGCGACAATTTCTGCCCAGTCATAGCTTGATAAAGGGGAATAGAGATACACAAACATATATATGTATATATATACGTATCTATAAGATACAAGATATAGACACGGAGATGGACAGTTGGAAGATGCGATGATGCAATCGCATTTTAATTAACAAGCGTGGAAAGAACTCAGCTCTTGCCTGGTGGCAGGTTCCTTCTCTCTTGACCAAAAACGAAGAATGGAAAAAAACGAGAGATGAACATAAATTTCAAATTTATGACTGCCACTTGAACGCACACACACACACACACACTGGGAACTACTAAAGTATGGACACCTTGACAGGGCCCCTAGATTTATGAGAGGCCCATACAATTCATACATCAACAGCTCTTTTCATAATCTCCCCACAGAATGGTTTTGGTTTCTTTTTTTTTATATTTCTTTTATATACATTTATTCTGTTTTTTTTTCTCAATAATAGAAGTTGGAAAATATTATAATTTCCCTTCGTTCCATTCAAATAAATCTTGGGCATTGCGTAGGCGCAGCGGCAACACAAACACACATGAAATCATTTAGGCCACGCCCTGTTTTCTACGTTTGCTTTTTTTTTGGTTTGGTTTGGGCTCATCCAAGAGCCTCATGAATTTCAATGAAATTTATGACAATAAATCAGATGGGCCTCTGAACTGAAACGAACCCAAAAAGTCTAACCAAATTTTTTAAATTTGTTGTTTTCGGTAACTCTTTGGCAATCCAAAAAAAGGGTTTGTTACACGCCAAGAAATTAAAGAAATATAACCAAAGCTAAGTACATATATTTTTGGGAACTTCCTGACTTCAGAAATTTAACAGAAGGTTCAAAATTGAGCCCGGGAAATTTAAAAAGAAATATTTAAATCTATTACTGTAGCTTATGTATATAAAAATGGTAACTGCTAATAAAAAGAGTGTAGAAAAAATTCTAAGAAAATATTTCTTTCATCAGAAACTTAACCTGATGTTAAATAATAATCCTCTGTTTAAAAAGCTGGTCAAAAATTCACAATTTACAAGCTATTTTGAAGTCGCAAGTTTTAAAAATTTTTATTAAATATTAAAATATAAAACAGATTCTACATTTTTCTCCTGTGCAAAAATTAGAGTCTAAAAAAATATATCCCTTGCTTCCTTATCTCTGGCTCATTCACACTCAAAGCGAGGATCTGTGTCAGCAGACAAACTTTTTTTTTGGGCGAAAAGTTTGTGGCACACTTTTTCCCTTCAGCGTTTTCTTGGTTTTTTTTTTGCTGTTTGTACTTTTTGTAATTTTTTTTTGGGGGTGCCACAAGGCGACGCCTACAATCATGTGTGTGTGTGCGAAGGACAAACATGGCTGTCAAACTCAAAGAGTCCTGGCCAAGAAAACCACCACAGACGCAGACAGGCAGACGGGAAACCACCTCACACATGGAGCCATACATATGAAGAGAGAAAAGTTATGAACTACCCACGAGGCCAACAAGAATTGTAACACATATCCATATATATGTATGAGAAAGGGAGGAAAATGTGTGGGAAAAATCGGGGGTGACTTTTCCCCCGGCTACCCGGTATATTACTTATTGATTATTGTTTTCCCTTGACTAAAGGAAAACTCAGGAAATTGGGGGAGAGTGACGCATTTCGCTGGCGTTTTGTCCCCTTCGCACATTGCGTGCCTATTTAACATTCACATGTTTTTCCGTTTTCCGTATTTTCTCCAGGGGAAATGTCTCATAAATATGATTTATACTGGAGGAAGTTTTACATATAATTGCGTGTACAAAAATCTGATATACAAAAAAAGTGTGTTTTGTGTTATATTTTTGCTTCAGCTTTGAAGATCTCACCCACTTTTGGGCCAGTTGAGAGGAGGTTTCTCGGCCATTCTCGAGTGCAGTATTAACAAAACTGCAAACCAAAGGCAAACACTTGCCGCCAAAAATAAAACGCGATATGTGTATCGCAGCTCCACTCCCTCAATCGGTTCAATCGAGCATGTCAATCATATGACGGACAAAAAGCAGATTGAAAATAAAATTGAAAATAAATTCATTTGGGGGAGCGTTCTGCTTTTGGTCAAAGGCACTGTTAGAAAATATTTTTGAATAATTTAAGTTTAAAGAACATATATAAATATATATAAATTGAATAGGTGATTAAACGTTTTTAAGTGCTTTTAATTTAATTTTTAATTTATGTTTAAAGAACATATAAAAAAATATATAAATTGAATAGGTGATTAAACGTTTTTAAGGGCTTTTGTTGAAAATATAATCATTAAAAACAAATTTTTCTTTGTTTAATTAAAAAAAATAAGAATGTACTTCTACAATTTTATTTGGATAAAGAAAAACCATAAAATAATACTTCCAATAATTCTGAAGTTTTTTTATTTATTATTTTTTAAATAGAGTTTTTCAGTCTTAAAATTTTCCAATTACTTTTTAATTTATTTATTATGTATAAAAATGTATTCCCCTTTCTTTCTGTGCATTTTATTTGTTTTGCAATTGAAAGTCAATTGAGCAGACTTCGTTTTTATTATTTTTTTTTTTTTGAGTCTGAAATATTTTTGGGTAACTTTTTTGAGGGGCCTTCTTCCGTCCTGTGCGTGGTTCCTTCATGTAAATGCAAATTCACGCAGCTGCCCTGAGAATCCCCTTTTGCCCCACCCCCACCCCTCTCATCTCCTTTGTTCCTTTCATGCATTTTAGCAATTTGCAAATTTACAAGTTGCAACATACATATGAGGAAGAGGGATAGACAGAGACGCGTGCATGTTTAATATCAAATTATGAAGCGGCGTTTTACCCTCATCCGGTGGTGCAGCGTCCCCCGCCTAACCCTATGCCCATCAAATGCACTGGAACAAAAAATGTGGGAGTTGGAATATTTTTAGAATTTAAAGAGAATTCTCTTAAAGTTAATAAAAAACTGAAATCATATTATTCCTACCTAATTTTAAATAAAGTGAATTGTTATTGGTAACATTTCTAGACTTTCTAATCTTTATTATATATTTTTTAATTGGAAATTTTAGGTTGCAATGTAAGAAAAATATTTAAAATTAAAGCTTTATTAAAAATAAACATTGTTTACCTTTAATAAACAATAAAACTCCTTCTTTTAAGAGCTTCCTAAAATATATATGGACCTGTCACTCTTCTGCAATCAATTTTCTGTCTAATAATAATAGGTTTCCACAAGGGCAGATCTATTATTCTATTAATTTCATTCCAATAAATTTCTTTTCCCAAAAGTTTAACACTTAAAAACATTTCCCTATATAAACAAATTTTAAAAATATTTTTTACTCTCCTGCCCCTATTTTTCCCTGTGTACAAACCCACACCCCCCCTCACCATCACTGTGATTGTGCAGTTTTGTGAAGTGCGTTGGCAACATTTGTATGCAAATTGCTTTTGGCGAGTGCATGTGCAACATGTTGCCTTTGTGGTTGCCCCAGCTCCTCAGTTCCTCGGGGGGGTTCCGGGTTCAGGGTAGGACTCCTCCTCTCCTCCAGTACGATTCTGACTTTGACTTCCACTTGGGTATCGACTGTTGGTTGGCTGTTGCCGCCGCCTGCCTGCCTGCAAATAAAGAACGCATTGAGTTTTTATTAGTTTTTGATGATGCTCATAAAACGACGCGACGGCAGCGATGATAAAAATCAGTTTGCTTAAGTAAAGTGAGGCATTTAGGGGGATGGGGATAGGGGATAGGGTGGTAGAGTGAAAACCGAGGCAAGAGTTGAATTGATTGTTCGAAAGTAAGCGTTGCTAAAATGCAATAAAAATAAAGTGAGCTCACTCCTTCCATTTGATGGCGTTGACAAGTGGCCCTGAATCTCGCTTTGGGTATCTTTTTCCCTTGATCTCTGGAGTCGATGAACCTGCAATAATACGTTCCCCACCTGCGGATAAACTCTCTCGGATTACACTTCCTTGGGGTTGAGCGTGATCGGTCATAAAAAAACTAAAAACCATTCGAAATGCATTGCAATAGTTCCCTAAACTTTTTTCTTTTTTACGATCTAACCTATTTATGCCGCTTTTGGCCAGAGGGGCGAGTCTTTATACGATCGAAGATATAACAGACTTGGGATTAAGATCGAGATGTAATAGCATTTTTTTTATTACGATTTTATTTATGCTGTAAATATGCTAGCTGGAATGCCACTCCCTGAAAGTAAATCACCATAAATGAGTAATCAATAAAGATATATTTATGGGCACTTAATGGGGGAAGTAACATCCGCATTTTTTAAATAGATATAAGAAGGTTTTTCTTTAGGGTTTTTTTTTATTAAAATATAAAAAATAAATTAAAAAAATAATTATTTAAATTATCTTTCAATCCTTTAATATAACAAAATGAAGATCACTTTGTCTGTAAATATCCTTTTCTCTCTCTGAGACGAAAATCAGGTTGCCCCATCATCATCATCATCATCATCAAGGACAGTTCACTGTCCCCGAATAATGATATAATGATAATGACTGCCAAGGCAGGGTCTGTGCATGTCACACATCGTAATAATTACGGAGGGCTTGTTGATGGACCTCTCGGCGTGGCTTGTACCTTTTTGGCCATAAGGTGCGAAGGCAGCGGCAGTTGTAGTCCCAGGTTGACTTATAAACAATTACGATAATAGCGTCCATCCATAAGAACTATAGCGTTTAATGGACTTTTAGCTAAATTAACAAAACCAACAGTGGGTCAGAGAGAGGCAGCAGCCATGCTAATCGCAGACAGACGCGCCCCTCTTTCGACTTGGTGTGGGTTTTTGTGTTGTGTGTGTGTGTTTGTGCAACGCCTAATGACACAACATTTCATTAAAAATAATTTCACAAAACATTTGACGTATTACGTGCAATTGGCATTTCTAATGACAAAACTCGGCAAACAAACTGACAGATGTAGATAGTCGTCGGGCTTGTAGCTATCGCTATCTCCGGTCGGAGCTCTCTCTATGACTCTAGAGGCTTTTTACACGGAAAAATAATTTAATATTTGGTATTCTCATTTATTTTTATTTTGTCAAATATTTTTTTTTATCTAAAAGCTACATTTTTTTCTTAAAAGCCTGAAAAGAAAGCAAGTACCTGCCGACTTACAGCTCGAAAATGTATAAAAAAATGACTGCAAAAAATTATATTTCTAAATGTAAGCCATGTTTTTCGAAAATTTTCTGTACTTATCCATATTTGTAAGGCTTATCCTAACATTAAAATGTATTTTAAATATTTTAGAAATGGTTTCATAATTCATTTTTCTATACTTTATATAAAAAATGCAAAGCGAATCGAATTTATGCTGATTTTATGACTTAAAAAATTCCAAAAAATTGCTGAATACATATTTTTCCCTGCCCCTTTTTTTTTATTAATTTACTTATAATATTTTCCCGTGTAATAATTTTATTTGTTTTGTTGTCGCGCTTGTTACACATTAGTTAGCTCGTTTTTAGTTTCATTTCATTCTTATCTCTGGCGAAATCGCTGTTAAAACGTTTTTTAATTTTCCAATCGTTGCGGCACAATCGCTTAATTATAGTACCTGATGTAAATAATAACAACAAAAACTACAAAATATAGATTTACTTGTAGATTTCTTATCAGGTTTTTTCAAGCTTAAAATCATTTTCCCAGCTATTATTTTAAGCAAACCCGTTTTTTTTTTTTTTGAGGCACAACAAAAAACAAATCTGTGAACTCCATTAGGCATCTTGCAGATAAAGCAATTTTGTTTTTTGATTTTGTTGTATTTTGCGAATGGCTGTCAATCAAGTGTCAGATGGTAGAAAACCATCAACAATATCGAATTTCTGGCCACAGCCAACTAATTAAATTACGAGGAAAAACTAAAAGTATCTCGGAGATTGCATTGGCTAATTTTAAACAAGTTGAAGTTTTACTGGGTAATAAATTTTAATTTATGCTCGGTTGGCAATACTTTTGGCTGTGTAAAATGGCGCGTAACTAAACATTAATTTTAATTTAATGAATTAAATTCCAACAAAGAGAGAGAGAGAGGGTGACTCACACACTCACCAGCACTTTTTCGCTTCAGTCGCCTTGGCACAATAAATAAATATGTAAGAGGTTTCCCCTGGTCGATTATGTGCATAGTGCAAGTGTTTGCCACGATATATATACAAATTTATATATATATATACATTTGTGGATATATCTGTGGCTATATAGTACAACTATTGCCTTGCACAAATGCTAATGCCTAGCACAGAAAGTTGTTGTCATTCATAGAAAGTGTCAATGCAGTTCATTGAGGAATTGAGTTTAATTGAATAATATTTTTGCAGAAATTGGTTTGAGAAAGTATTAATATAGCTTTAAGGAATATTTATTTATATTTATGAATATTAATATAGCTTTAAGGAATATTTATTTCTATTTATGCAGCTTCCATCAATAAATTTCCTAGTAAATCAATGTGGGATTCTCTTGCCTAATTGATTTAGGCACTTGATTTACCTATAAATTAGCCAGCAGCAGCAGCAGCACTCGCTTTGGCTCATTAAATTCAAAAGCAAACCACTGCAATAATGCAGCATAATTAAATATGCAACCAAAAACTATGTACAATTAAATTAAGCCCGGCTTTGTTGCCATTGCAGCAGAGCTACCGTTGATGTTGATGTTGCTCTTGTGGGCTTATCAAGCCATGCATCGCCTGTTGCAGGTTTGCTAGCTGCAGGTTGCAGGTTGCTGGTTTGCTGGTTGCCACAGTTGCTGGGTATTTCCTGTCAGAGATTTTGCATAAATAATTTTTGATAATCAAAGTTTGCGACGGCCACATCAATTTAATTAGCGGCATATGTTGCATTTAATTAAGCAGTAAGCTCACTGAGAGACGGACAGACAGACCTGGCTGACTTAGTGCGTTGTCTAACTTTTGTTGTTGGCGTTTGGTTTGCTGCTTTAATTAAAATTCACACGATGTGAAATGCTCATTTCGTAGGCCAACTGCGTGCCTCGGTTCGTTTGCCATTATTGCAACTCTCGTATTTGTATCTGCTTTTTTTTTTGCTTATTTTTTCCTGCCTCCCCTTCATGATTTTGTTGCGGCCAACGCTGCATTATTATTATAATTTTTCGCTGTTGTTTTGTATTTTATTTGTATTTTTTTTTTTTAATTTTTGTTAGCATTGCATTGGATTGCATAAGCAGCCTGTTGCTGCTGCTGCTGCTTGGCCTGCCACTGCCGTTTTTCTAATGCAAACGCATCGTGTGGATGGTGCATATGCGGCATGCATAATTAGCAGCCTCACAGCTCTGGGTTTGGGTTTTTCATTTTCATTTTTATTCATTTATATTGCCAACAATAAATTTGTAATAAAAAAATAAAAGAGGAGAGTAGGCAGGCAAGAAGCAGTCTTCTACTCGCTCTTCTCGCTTTAATGAGCCATTAAGCTTTAGATTTCTGTGTTTAGATACGCCCCAACTCGCTGCCCATTTCCTCGAATCGAATTAAGTTATTAGATATGCTTCAGCTGGATAGCATAGAAATGCTCTTGGAGAACACACACCACAGAAAATTCGTGGGGATTATATATATGGATCAGATATGGAAGATGCAGTTAGGGGAAATTGTGTGGCACGCATCTAAATGAGGCTAAGATATGTGGCAATCTGATTAGAAATGCAATTCTAGTTTATTTTTATTGTGCCAATTGCATTTTTTATGGTATAAAAATGTTTAAATATGGAAATAGCCTACTCTTAATAATTTGTTCTTGAATTTAATGAGATTAAAATAAATTTGCATTAAAAAAATATGGTAAATGTTCTTTTGAGCGTAGAAAAATAATTTTATTCTACAATTTATTTACTAAAAATAATTTCCTTAGTAAAATATAATGAAATTATTTATTAAGCTCATTACTAAAACCTTTTCTTATGATTTGCTTACTTAAAATTTATACAAATTCTAAAAAAAGATCTAAATCCTTGTAAGACCTAATGTGACTTTCCTTGGGAAAAATATATACATTTTCCTTCTACGAAAAACTCCCTTTCCACTTGTCATTCCACCAACTGACAGCTATTTAATCCAAAGCAATCAGTCAGACAGCCGAGAGAACTTCATTAAATATTTCGCCACAATTACGAGCAAGAAAAAAATACAAAAAAAACAACAACAAAATATTGTAGCAAATATTTTAGCGCTTGATTTTCAACTGTCAAAGTTTGTTTATTCCGTCAACCCCCACTCGCCACTCTCGGTGTTTGTTTTAGTTAATTTTAGGAGGGAAAAGAGTTATTTTTTTTTGTTTGCGAAATGTGTTGCATGTGAAGATTTGAGCTCAAAAACAAAAAAAAAGAGTAATAATAAAATAATCAACAACAAAACATGAATTGTATTACAAATAGCAGTTAGACCGAGTAAACAAACGAGAGGCGGTGGCGTGGAGACCCGGCAGACGGTATGACGACAACACACACACACCTACACACATGTGATACTGAGCGGGAGAGAGAGTATCTGTGAGTGGGGAAAGAGTAGCTGTGTGTCTGTGTATCTGTGAAAGTCATGCAAACTAACTGTCAGACTGATAGATAGACGTTCGGACGGAACCAGAGCAGAGCCAGAGGAGCGATAGGAACGGAGGAGCGATAGCGATAGGGAGAGCGAGGTGGTGCTAAGGGCACTTTCGGAGAGACAACAGGCAAACAAATAATAATAAAATAATAATTGTTTGTCAACATTCGTTTAGCATGTGGTCTGGGTCGCCCCGTCCCCTGGCCTATACAAATATCAGTACACTGAACCATAATATCAGAATGGGTTAATATTTGTGGCTTGAATTTGAAAAAGTAAATAATATTTATAGAAGAAAATATTTTGTTTACTATTTACAAAGCTAATGAAAGTAAAAAAAAGCTAGCCTTCAATTGGTTTGGTTTTTAAATATTAAAAATATTTTTTAACTGAAAGATATTTTATTTATAGAAAAGTAGCTGAGAGCTCCTTTTATTAAACTTTATTCTGACCAAAAAGGAGTATAAAAAAAATTTTAAAAAATATTTCAAGGGTTCTAGACTTTATTTTAATAAAATTCTTGTTACGGAAACCTTTTTTAAATCTACAGAATTTCAAATAATAAATAACTTCATATTAAAAATATATTTACAAACCAAAATTTATGTAGGCAAAATTCTTAAAGAACTTTCATTATTTATTTACCAAAAATTTACCCAAATAAAATTTGAAATAGTATTTTTCCCTCTCTGTACATATATAAAAGAAAAAGAAGAAAATAAAACTATAACCGAGAGAATTCAACTGAACATGTGGAAAAAGGGGTGTAGTTGTTACAATTGACAATTGTCTGCATTTTGGCATGAAATGTCATATGGACTAGAGGTAGGATGGCAATGGTTTCCATTTAAACTGCGTTTTGTGGTCGGCAAATAAAAAAGGGCCGGGCAAGAGGGCTAAGGAGTGAGTGAGTGAGTGAGCCAGAGGAAAGGGCATCGGACTTGAAATCGTCGTCATGTTGGAAATTTCAGTTTCAACTGGCAGTCAGCACGTCATTTGCTTATTCAATTTCATGACACATGAATGCTTGAATGAATGTTGCGTGTGCCTCGAAACCTGGAATAATCATTCTCCCACTGCGACACCAGCAGCAACTCTGCGATAATTGATGATAAATGTTGTATAATTTGACAAACCCAGGCTAACAGAAAAAGTATACCTAAGAAAACCCCCTAGAAGAATGGTATTATGGTATATTATGGTGTATGGTGCCACCGGCAATTATCGCTTAAAAAGCATTTCCAAATAATTACACCACCAAACGGGAAATTCTAACGCAAACAAAAAAGAAAAACGAAGGAAAACAGGAATGACAGAAAGAATTATTATAATAATATGCAGTTTAAAGTATATTTCACCTCGAACTTTTAGCTGGATGGGCGTGGCTGTCGCCTAATGATGGGAATAATATGCATATGGAGAGATATGGGATGGGTGGCGGCGCCTACAGTGCGTTTCGGTGATATAAGAAAATATTATCAGTTCAAGTAAACTAATAAAGCCTAGAAACCATATATAGTTTTTAATGATCAGAAAAACAATTTGCGAGTAAAGTTAGCAAATATATTTTTCTAATATTTATTTTCTTGTAACAAAATCTGTAAACTATCCCCTAAAAATATATCCTGCACTGTACATGCTGATCCCAAATTATTTGGTCAGCTTGGGTCACTCGACCTCTTTTGAGGAGGTTTCGTGGAGCTAAGGGAGGGGCAGCCATGCCTACCCTCTCTATCAATGAGCTATTATTAAAATTACGCATACGCCATGTTCCATTGATTCGTTTTGCTTCAACATTCTCTAACATTTTAGTTTATTTTGTATCGCAATTTATAAATAACTTTTAAGGCAAATGAAACGAGAGCATCCGAAAGTAAGAGAGAGAGAGCGAGAAAGTGTCGATGAGTAATTGCCTCATAAAAATTATGTGGAAATTAATTTTTAGTGTTTATTTTTTTTTTCGCTCTCCTTCTTTGCATTGCACCTTCCCTCTTTTTCTTATGTATTTTCATGCTTATTTGTTTTTCAGTCATTTTCGACTCTCCCCCTCAGTCTTTCCACACTCTGTTCTTGGTTGCTGGCTATTTTTAAAAAGTGGCCAACCGAAAATATTGAAATATGAATGCAGGAACTGCATCTTGCCCCACAGCATCCCCACTTCGTCGTCAGCAGGCACTTGTCGTTCATTCCACCTGCCAAAAAATTTATGAAAAAAAGCCCCACAACTTGCCTGACACTTTTAGCCCTATTCTCCTGCAGCTCCACATGCTGCTTTTTTTTTACACAGAAAACAAAATTGATCAAATGGTTTTTTTTAACTAAAAATATATTTTTAAAATATAGAGAATATATTTCTATAAAAATATAAATATATTTCTACATTTAGCATTATTTTTTAATGTTAAATATTGTTATTACCCCTCTGTTCTGGATTTGATAAATTTTCTGAGACTGTTTCTTCATTGTTGGTGTTGTTAAGATGGCGTTGTTGAATTTTGTGGTTACGAATCTGAAGAATGTTGTTGAAATTGTTGAACTAAATTGAAGTACATTTTTGAAGCTGTTAAAACTTAAAGATATTGTAAGCCAATTAATGAAAGATTTAGTTCAAACTCCCAAGATTTTCTTTAGCTATTTACCCATTATTTCATTCAATTAATTATAGTTTAAATTTTTTTCCTGTGTTGACTTTTTGATATTTTTGGCTGGCTTCAAAGTCGTCCGCGTGTTACGTATTAAAATTAGTATGCAATATTTTTGTTTCAAATGAGGGACAAAGAGAGAGAGAGAGAGAGAGAGCAAGAGAAAGGCTAAGGAGGTGGAGAAGTTCAGGTTGCGCTTTTCCCCCCAACACCCCCAAAGGCACCCCCCTCCCCCTCTCCCTCTTTCTCCACAACTCGATGTGTGTGCGTTTATTTTTGAAGTGTTGAAAATAAACCGTAAATAATCGCGTCGCTCGGGCAGCTTTACAATCAATTCACTTGCACACATGCTTTAGGCTATATATACCCGATGGATATGAGTATGCATATGTCTATATGCGTTCATAAGTATCTGTGTTTATATTTATAACAAGTTGCTTGCACCCGTCCAACCAAGCAGAAGCAAAAATACAACAACAAAAAAAAAAAGGAAACGAAAAAAAAATTATAAATAAAAATAAAGCAGAAGCAGCAGCGGCAGCAAGGCAACAAATTTAAAAATTATTGGTAATAAAAATCCACCTTCACTTCCACCCGCCCCCCCTTCACATTATTATGCATCGTAAAATCTTGATATTTAATATATGTTTTGAGTGCGCCTCGCTTTTGTGTGACTTTAAATATTCAAAAATGAATTATATAAGTGTGCATAAGTTAGCGTTTAAGTGATCACAAAACTGACATTTAGAGACGCCCCGCCTCCACAGGTGATTCGTTCGCCACAGGTGGGGGGTGATGGGGATGTTGTTGACCCCCCAATATGGTCCAGATGATTAACCCAAAGATGGCTTTTATATTCATGCAATTAGGGTTTTATTAGCTTGTTTTAAATCGACAGCGATATCTGTGTTTATCGCTGGAGATATTTTCAGGTGGCAACGACACATGATTGCAACTAATTAGGGTTATAAATTCTTTTGGTTATAACTAGTTTCATTAGTGGGCTTGTTTATTTGCTTGTATAATTATATTTTTTTTTCAGAAAGTTTTCTAAGAAGAGGTAGTAGTTGCCTTTATTAAATTAATTTGTGAAGTTTCCCAAGCATATGGCTTAAGCTCACTCTTTCCTCCGGCTGACCAGTTGGCCTTTTCCGGTTGTCTGTAGTCTCTTTTTGTTTTTTGTTTTTTTTTTTATGACAAATTGTCACGAGTGCATTGATGCAAAAAACTTAAATGAAGCGACATGCTGTTGAAATGTCTGAACCGCCTTTTTTGGGCCCTAGACATTGCATGGCCTGCAGATACAGATACAAATATTCAGCCACAGATACGGGACAACAACAGAGTTGCGTGCACTTGCAGATACTCGAAACGGGGGCCGTGTGTGTGTACACATATGTATCATTCGGGGGCAGCTCGTCGTCACTCACATACATGATATATATCAACAGAGAGCCACAGTATAATGCGAATGGGTCCGAGAACTGAAAACTAATATGGCTGGAGGACGTTACCCAGAAGTGACTAAGCCCGCAGCATGGCCTAATGTTGTTCCCCCGGTCTCAGTCTCCTGGTCCTTCACAAAAATGTCTGGGACATGGCTCTCGGATTACAGCCGGGCCCAGAAGCAATTGAAAACTGAGCTTGACAGTCTTTTTTTTTTGTTGTTTTCAGTTTATTTTCGGTTTATGAATTGCCCCGAAAAAAAGGAGAAGAAATTGAACTTGTCTCGGTGTTTGGCACTGGAAGAAAATTAATTCGGATGGTATTTGATGATTATTTTTGTCAAGGAATTAAGTTAAGAGTATTGTTTCATTAGGCCAGTGAAGAGCTCTTAAGACAACTTGCCATAATTTACTTAGGAAAATATTTTAAATAAAACCCTTTTGATTTTGAGACTTTAAAGAAGTTCCTTGATCTTTTTCCAACCTCCCTGAAATTTATGAAATGTAATATGTAAACTTTCTTTTCTCTCCGTGATCATTCTTCCTACTCAAATATTTCCTTTTTTTTTTGGTAATTTTTGGGTTTTGTTGTAGCTGCTTAACCGTTAGAACGGAGTCTGAGTCTTTTTGTCTGGAGCATTTGTGGGTCTTCCTGGAACCGTAAGCAATATGCCCCAAAAAAAAAAGGGGTTTTCAATGGGGAACAGAAAGAAAAGAGGTTCAGTGGAGGAGCAATTAAATGTGCAACCAGAAATGGCAACAAACGAAGCGAACTCTCTTCTTTTGTTGCCATAATTCAATTAGCACTCTTTCGGTTTCGTTTCATAAATGTATTAGCTGTGGATCTGTAATTTCACCCCTCCTCCGCCCTACCCCTTGGCTTTCTTTATATTTATTTTTTTTAATTAATGTGCAGTTATCATGCAACCCGATTAACAGTCGAGTGCCGTCGCTGGCGCTGTAATTGCAACTTGTTTGTTATTTGTAGTCCAAGTCCAGCAGTCAGCCGGCAGTCGCAAGTCGGCAGTTGCCTGTCACTGACTCTGTTCTTGTTGTTGTTATCTGCCAGGAATGCTAATTATAAGATTAGCGCCGTAGCCCAATCTATGCTACACTCGCAAGGCATACTATATATTATATATATGTATGTACATATATATTTCTCTTTTGACTTTTTCCGTTGGCGGATAGCTGGGTGTCTGCATATCTCTGTATCTTTGTATCTTTGTATCTCCATCTGCGGCACTAGGGTGATAGCGTACACGCACATGACACTTGACAGTGTCGTTGGAGAATCTGGTGGTGATTGTTGATGTAGAGTTGGTGTGGGTTTTTTGACTTTTAGAGCTCGAAATATCATTGTTGGGATTTTGTAATAATTTTTTATGTTAATGTTGACATGTTGGTAAAATTATTAAAGAAATAAATTGATAAATATGCTGCTATTGAATAATTTTAATTGGTATTATTTGAAAATTGTTAAAAGGTGTCGAAACATTAAAATAAAGCGAGAATTTATTTAATAACTTTGCCTTTAATTACTAATGTTAAACAATGTTGTTAAAATTACTTCATAAATTCGTAACTCTCTTTGGAAAACTAAGCTTTTCATTGCGGTTTTGTTGATTTTCGAACTGAATTCCAAACCCTATTCATTGTGGTTTTATGTTCAAGATCCACAATCATTGTCGTGACCCTGCCCTGACTTATTCTAAAACTTTCCCATCATCTGTAAGGCCAAAAGATTTTCTATGCGGTTAATCAAAATAATATTATTTTCCAGAATTTTTTACTTGGCAATTGTTTTTCATGTTTTTGTCTACTATGTTGTGTCTTTTGTTATCAGCATCAGTTGCTCCTCAGAGCTACATCATCAGCAGCAAAAAAACTATGCATCAAGCATATATGCATTCCCAGCATACAGACACAGATACTTATGAATCTACGTATGTTTGTATGTATGAAATGTATCTGGGGGATTGCGAGAGGCCTGGACTGCTCTCCCTGTTTCGTATCTGTCGTGTGCATCTCTTGAACTATCAATTTAAATGTCAGTTTAAATTGTAGAATTTTTCATTTCGTGGACTTCGTGCATGAAAACTATAAATATGTTTTCATTGTTTTTTCTCTGTGCCTCTCTCTTTGGGGTTTTGTTTTTTTGTTGGTTTGAAGAAGTTGCTTAGAGAAGGTTAAGAAACAAACAACAGGGCCAAAAGGTGTGCACATATATGGTACAAGAGGGGTGAAAATTTTAGAAACGCGTTAATGATACAGGAGAAAGTTATGGAAATTTAGCAGAGTTTTTATTTTTAATTCCTTTAAACCTGAAGTGGCTTAAATTTTACTTCCTTAATTGGTTTAGTAAATTGTTTAGTAAAAATTTAAGAAATATTTAAGGCTCCTATTGTTTTAACCTCTTCTGTTTGTGCCCATATATGTGCCGGGTATAGAGATGTTTTGGCGATATGGTTTGGGCCCCTAAAAGACCCAAAGACTTGCAGCCAGCCTGGGCCCTGGTTCTGATTCAACTCCGACTCTCGACTCTCCGACTCTTTCGTGTGTGACTTGTTTTAGATTTGTGCCGGAATGGGAGCTGGGGAGCTGCCTTTCAGCATTTGACAGCAGCTGTCAAAAAACGAAACTTGAAAGCGAACCGACCTCGGGGCCCCAAAAGACTGTAAGCCCTCAGATCCAAAGTAAAAGTTGCAATATGTTTGTTTTGTTTCGTAAGTTTCTGCTGCTGCTGCTGTATGTTAGCTGCTGCTGTTGCCTTTTTTGGCCAAGTTACCTTACCTTCGAGGCCCCCAAGAAGTTGTAGAAGTTGTATGTAGTTTCCTTTCCTATAAATAGAAGAAAGCAAAGAAAACATTTTGTTAAGCTTGTTGCCAAGGCTAGGAAAAACTTATTTTCTATGCTCCAAAAAGAGATATATCTCTTCAGGTATATATTCAGTGTGAATGGATACATCCATCAATCGAACAAATATTTTTATCGAGCTCCTATCTCGCCCGCTGAAAATCGTTTAAACAAATCGAAAACATTTGCCGGACAGACATGGCCCATTAATTTCTCATCTCGCTGGAAGTCAAAAAGGAGAGGAGCTCCATCGAATCTGGTTTCCATTGCGGCGATAATTATAATTCAGCTTTGTTTTCGGCAATTTTAATATATCTGACACTAATTGCTGCCACCGTTTTTGGCGATAATTGGTTGTGACTGGCCCATCAATGGCCCGAATTAACTTGTTTACAATTAAAGTGTCATTAAGTCATTATCTATTGTGCGAGGTCTCGTTTCGTTTTCGTTGTCGGTATCTCGTTTTCCCCTTCTCCTGGCTTTTGCCTCCTTTTATTATTGTTTTTATTGCTTTTATTGTTTTCCTTTTTTTTCATTTTGGCAAATTTTTTGGCAAGCGCCCTTGACACGAGGCCGCCGGGTTTTTAGGGTCCCGAATCTCTTTCTCTCTCACTTGAAAAGTGCCAAAGTCAATATGGGTTGGGTTTTAATACTCATGTGTCGAAAGTCGAAAGCAACCCCTGTGCCTGTGACTGTCTGTCTTTTGCTTGGTGTTGCTGTTGTTGCCATTTCAAATTGCCAATTATCGATGAATTTGCAAAAACACAAACAGACAGCCGAAAAGGGGCGCGGCTGTTGGTGCAGCTTAAGCGGCTCTGTGTCTCTTTATTTTCTCCTTTCCCCTCAGGTCCTGTCAATATTTTGCTAGTTTTATTTCTCTTTCTTTTTTTTTTGCATTAGGGTTGGGTCCTGGGGTCTTCCTGCAGAATTATGCAAATCAAATGGCACATATCGATGTCGATTGCAGTATTATTGCTGCAATTCAGCAGTTTTATCCCCCTATTCAAAATGCAATCAGCGTTTGCCGAGCTGTCCATTCAATTCCACACACACACACAAAAAGCAAATAGAAAAGGTTGTAATAAATCCTGGAGAAAGGATTATGGCTTGATTTGGTAAATTTGAAATTGTATTCCTTTTGAAAGGTTTTGTGTCTTTGTGGGTTTTTCTTTTGAGTTGATGTTTTCTTTGTGCAAAAATTTTCAAGTGAAAGGGTTGCTGTTTTTAATTGGTGATTCATATTTTTATAGCAAATTTGGAATTCAGTCTTGTGGGTATTTTTTTTAATGAGATATAATTTCTGGAAATATGTTTTCAGAGCAGTTATACATTCTTTCGATAACTTCATTTATTTCTATTACATATTAAGAAGCAGAAAGGAAAATTCCCTACAAAATCTTGCAATTTAAATGCATTTATTGCTTTTTAAATGTTATACACATTTTTCCTCAATTTTGGTTTAAAAATTTATTTACCCAAAATATATTTTTTCCCAAGTTTGTTTCAGTATTTTCTTTATCCACATTTCCATAATGTTTTTCCCATAATTTCCTTAACCGAAAAAAGCCGTTAAAACTAGTGAAAAACATGTTTTGCCTTCGCCCTACTTAATCTTTCCCTTTTCTTGTGGCTCCCTTGAAATGATTCGAATTCTGAAATCGGAGACCAACGGCAGCTGGTTTTGAGCGGCGATACCGCCACGCCCTGAGATTTACATATGACTGCGCCTGTCAATTGCCATTAAGCCGAAGAAACTTTGCAGAAGAAATCGGTTTTCTTAATAGATTTTTTTTATAGATTTTTCTTGAGAGACTTGAAAGGCAGCGCGGCGCGAATTGAATGGAAATGAAAGGAAACCCTAAGCAAACAGGGCAAGTCCTTTCGGTTTCAGAGCGTTTTTTTTTTTATTGAGAAAAGTAAGAATTAATTCAGCAGTAAATACAGTTTAGAGAAATGGTGGAGGGCTGCTGCTGCTATTTAACATTCAAATTACAAATCCTTTTTTATAATTTTTTTTATATTCAAGAAGAAAGGGTTCTGCGGAACAAATCGTGCTCGGTACCCTCGTCCTTGTTGACTTCAGCCGCTCGAGCTGATGATGATGATGATGGTGATGGGGATGAGGATGCTGATGAGGATGAGGATGAGGAATCCTTGTCCTTGTCCTTATTTGGGATGCAATTCATTTGCATTTCTATCTCTTTTTTGGTATCTTCCGTATGCGTGAGAAAATTGTCAGCATATTGATTCGACAATGATTATCAACAGTTATGCGCATATTTAATTATTGTCCCTCTACCCGCGGAATTTATTTGAGTTTTGTTGCATTTGCATTTGCAGTTTAACTTAAGTTGAAGTGCAAATACATGAGAGTTGAGGCTGGGTTTTATTTTTTGTTTAAATATTTGAACAGCTTTTCGGTTGATTGACAAGCCGCAAGTTTTTCCCTTTAATTCCGGCAGCTGGTTTGCCCTGCCTCGGAATTTTTGTGATTCTGATTAGATGTGTAATTAGGCGTGACCCCGAGACCTGGCCATTACAAAACAAAAAAAAAAGGATCAAATGCTTGGCCGGCACATGCTGCTATCTAATTTTCTTTCCCTTGTTTCGGCCTCACTCTTCCATTTTGGCCTTTCTCCGCCTTTCCTTTGGGTGATTCGCTGTTTTTGTCTCACCCGCTGGGCGCTTTTTGGCACCAAACAAATGGGGACGTGGCCTCTCCATGCGGAGAAATGCCAACGTTGATGAATGTCGTCCCACCAGAAGAACATGGGAAAACCTCACGCCCAGGACACGTAGAAAAAATATAAAGAAGCATATAATATCTAAAGAAACTAGAGAAATACTGATGTTATTTATAAAATTCTTTTATAAGAAATAACTCAAAAAATATTCGCTCTATATTTAAAACGATTTCTTTACTTTTCGTTTGGAATAAAATTATATATTTAATATTTTCAGTGAATATATGTTTTCCTTTAGTTCCTCTATTTTCTAGGCACCCATTATTTCTCTCAGTTCTTAGCTAAAATTCCTAAAGCAGACCGAAAGTTGCCGTTTGGCTGCTTGTGGCATGTTTGCTTGTTTGGCTCTTTTGGCCCCGGCATTAATCAGTCGGTGGTGCGTCTGACATTGTCAGGGAAAGGAGAGAATTAGAGAAGCCCGCAGAGAGAAAGAAGAGATATAGAAGCGGTTGCTAGAAGGGTGCAGTGTCGGAGGGATCTACTTATTATTTCACTGTAATTAATAAAGATTAAACGTTGTGACACGGCTAGACTGACTAAACTGCTGCTGCTGCTGCTCCCTCCTGGAATGGAAAACTTTGATAGCTGCTGCTCTGTAATTTTCAGCATTTTCCCCTCTAATATATATATATATACATCTGATTTGTCCTGCTGGTGACACTTGCCATATTTAAGCGAATAACAAGCCAACATAAGATTAATGGGCTCCAAACCCAAATGAGAATAACAAAAAGTCTGTGCAAATTAAATGTTAAACTTTAAAGTTTTTTTTTAAAATAACATAAAAAAACTTCATCTGGCATTTAAAATTTTTGTTCAACCATAAATATCCAATGAACCCATAAAAGATACATAAAATCGTATTATGTTGATCATAAATTGTCAGTCTGAGAGATCACAGCTCTGATCTTTTATGCATTTGGGTTGGGATCAGTTTTCAGTCTTCTCAATATTTTTTTTCCTCCTTTTAGTTTGCATAAAATTTGATAAACAAACTAATAAACATAAACTAAGATTAATGCATTCATATATCACTCAATAAACTCGAAATTTGGGTCATCAAGTGCAGTCCGGGGTCTGTTTTCCATGTCTGCTTCTGGTATCTATGTTGGCGAGGGTGCCGTCCCCGTCCCTCCCCCCACTCGTACTTATGCTTAATTGCAATGGTAATTAATAATGTTATTTATTAGACAAACATGGGTCTGCTCCTCGTTGCCTGGATGACCTCACCCAAAAAGAATTGTGTGAGTGTGCGTTTCAGCACAGGAAGAAATTTGAGAAGACGAGAAAATAATTTAATGGAAATTATTTATAGGTTTTTTTTTTGGTAATGAAAAGGTATTTATAGAGGAATTTATTATGGATTTATTAATTTGTATATTATATTTTTTAGAAAATAATTATTGTTATATATTTTTAACAATTTCTTGATATACCTACATTTCTGAAAGTTGTTAAAAAATAGCAAAGAAAACTAGGCTGTTTTTTCTAGAGCCATCATTTGTAAAATATAAATAATATTCAATATTTTATTTATTTCTTAAATTTATTTAACAAGCCCATTTAAACCCATTTTTTTTTGAAGCCCTTTAAAAATTGAATGTTGAATGTTGTTGAATGAGTAGTAAAGAAAAGAAATCATTTGGAACATGAAATTAGTAATGAAAAACTTTCTAATTTATTATAAATGCATAGTTTTTTAATTTACAAAAATATTTAGAGATACTTCAGTGATTTTATAACTAAAAGTATTATTTTTGCTAATTTATAATGAATTATTTTATTTAAGCCTCATAGAAAACTCCCCGAAAAATAGATTTCAAATTTTGTATCATAGTTTTTTCTCTCTGTGCTCAATTGTGTGACTCGTGGCTCCTCACTAGATGTGTGTCATTAAGTAAATTAAGTAAATAAACATATGCCCGGCTACCAGATATGGGAGGGGGCGAGAAAATAGCAGGGGGAGCAGAGGGACAGAGAGAGATACATAGCACTGAAGAGGACGGCAGATCTAGTGAGTGAGAATGAGCGACTTTGGGCATAATTAATTGCCAGTCAGCCGTTGGCCTCGTTGAAGTTGAAGTTGAATTAACCCCCTCGGCCGACATGGACAGCTGCCACACCACCACACCAAGTTCCCTTTTACCACCGCCGGTGTCCGTCCGTCCGGCTTTATCTTTTTCGAGGCGCGTTAGTTTTTGCGCCCTTTAAGTTGAGTTTTTCGGCCAAACGAGGACTCCTCTTGGCCTTATGCGCATTTCAACGCCTTCATTTGCATGCGTTTTATGGCTTAATAGTGCCCCGCCTTATCTGTTGCAAATTTTCAGTCAATAGATTTCCGATAAGCCCCCTTTCTTACCTCTCTTACAACATTTGCATTTCATTTGCACCGAAAAAGAACGTCCAAAATAAGTCTTAAAAAAACCAGTTGAAAATTCCTTGGGGGCCTGGCCAAAAAAGAAAAAAATAATAAAGGTAGAAAGTTGTGTTCTTTTGCAGCTCTTGTTGCTTCTTTGCTTATTTTTTTTATTTTTTGGCAGCATGCTTTTGTATCTTTTCTGTTGTATTTTTTGTGGCAGCTTCCGCGTAAGGTTTTAGCCTTTCCTTAACCTTTCCTCGGGCCATGTCTGCGGCACCTCATCATCAAGGAGCAGCTGGAATCCTCTGGATTGGCATCGGCACCTCTCCAATTCCAGTTTTTTTCACAAATTGAGACACAATTCACGAAAAAGAGTCTCGGAAAACGTTTAATTTACTTTTATTGCCCTAGCACGATTTATTGAAATTATTTCTCGATTGCTTCTGTTGATTTCTTTAATTTAGGCCGCGCGTTTTCAGGTAGTGCATATTTTTTATGATTTGTATGAGAATAAGTCTTAAAACTGTTATTGTTCAACTTTGTTTATGACCATTGCATGTTAAATAATAAACTTTAATTTCATTTTAGCAGTAAATTCATTATTTCTGTAATTTCTAACAATAAATATGGAATAATAATGGTTTTACAGAGAACTTTTAATAGTTTAATGTCTTAGAAACTGTCTTATTGCTATATTACAATTTTTTTTCTGGCTTCCTGTTTTTATTTATTCATATTTTTTAACAACGTATAACATATATTGTTATATTTTCTGGATTTTAAAATCCAGTTCTTTTTGTGGCATATTTTTCTTAGCTGCAAACATAAATGCAAAAATGTGTTTTCAATAAAAAGAGTTAATCTTAAACATTTCCCATAAACAATAAGATTTGTTTCTAAACTAGTTCTAAGCTGCATTCAACAGACTTTTATGGCTTTGCTGGCATTTCACAAAATGTGAAAACTTATTACCGATTATGCAAATATATCGCTCGTGCCGCAGCCCATAAAATCATATACATATAACCCTCTCTTTAGAAGTGAAACTGAACTATACGCGTTACTTAGATATATAGATTGTCAGAGCCAGATTTGTATCTGCAATCCCCTAGATCGATCGATCGATGGAGTTTTCTGTAATCGAAACTGTTTTGCATATTTATAAGCCTTTTTCTCTCTGTCCAGTTTATGTTAATTGCATGGGGTCTATGAAATTAATACTTTTTATCGCGTTGCTCAATCGCCGCGAACTTGTAGCTCACATGTTAGCTGTAAATTAAGTTGACAACTTGGCGCTGCCTGGCTGCTGACTTGGCTCAGAAACTGGCCAGCAATTGAAAGTGTCCAATGGCTATTTTTATATAGTTTTTGCACCTCAGAAATAAAGTGCATAAATCTGTTGCAGAATATTCGAAAAAATGGTTCTTGAGTTGGTTACTTAAAATGTATTAGTCCAATTAATGTTGACAATATTATGCAAATGTTTTTATGTATTAGAAATTTTCTAAGAATTTTTAAAGAGTTTAATATCAGAGAGTTGATATTTATTTAACTAAGAAAAAAAGGTAGTATACAATTGAGATTTTGAGCACTTAAGAAATTGTTAAAGGTTTATAAATAGTTTTTGTTTAAAATTAGTGCAGAATAGAATGTGTTTTATTCGATATCTGCAGGAAGCCAACAACTCTATCTTGAAGCTTTCTATTTCATTGTGTTCTTTCCAATCATTTTCGAACTATTTTAAACAATTTCCTTTTAATTTTTTCTCCATAAAAAACATTACCCTTTGCTTCGCTTTTAAGGTCGATAAGCTTAGGTCTTGTGATCCCAGCTCTGGGCTTTATTTTGTTTTCCCATCGCCCGGTCCCAGCTGTGGCCGCTCACAAAAGGCGACCCATCAATGCCCATCAAGTGCTCCCCACATACAGCTAGCCATCGGGTGTGTGTGCGCTGTGTGTAGTGTACTGTGTGTGCCCATATAGTGAGCTGTCCGTACACTTTACTACGCAAATAGCCGTGGCTATTCAAACGCCAAAAGCAAAGCAACTGCCATTAGCTTTGGCTGCGAGTTGGCTCCGTTTGTCCGCGTTTCGCCGGTTTCGCCAATGTTTGTCTACGCCTGACTGCCTACTCACTAAAGACAGGTCTCCTCCCTACCCACTCTCTTCCCTTCCCTCCTCTATTATTTAGCAAATATTTAGAATATTTGAGCAACAGCTAACGGGGAGACTTGACCACTTTGGCTACTGAATGCGCTTCGGCAAACAAATCATGTTTGAAAAGGGGTTGGGCGGAGAGAGGAATATATTGCGGGGGGGCTTTAAGCCAAACTGCATGTCAAAGTTAGTGTGTGTTTATGTGTGTGTGTACTTTAAACTTTCTATAAATATGGACATGACTTTGGCTAGTTTTGGCCAACAAATATCATCGTCATCTTGGCCCCGAAAGGCGGAAGAGGGTTTAGACATATTGATTTAAGATGATTTCGGGGATTGAGTTGAAAATTTCAAAGGTTTTGTGTATTTTATTTAATATAAATATTTTAAAATAATTTTAAACATTGTGTTTTGTAGCTATTTATCACCTCATAGATCGTTTCCTATAGGTTCTTGTTCAAATTCCTATAGTTTATAATTATTTTAACTTGATTGATGAATTAGTTCTTACCTTGACTAGCTTTTTCCTTTATTCTATCACTTTTTAGAGCCGCAATCTGCAAATAAATAAACAAATAGTAAAGAGGTTAAAGGATGTATCTTGAATTTATTTTTGAAAGCAAAATAATATGTAAAATAAATCAAGAATTATTTAAAATATTTCCAACCATTGGTAAGCTTGCTTACACATTTTCCTTTCCCCAAAAAAATTACAAGTTGAAATTTCTGACAGTGCTGGCCATCATCATTATCAACATCATGGACACATCGGCATGATTGCGGTCGTTAAAGCCACCTGCTGTCTGGTATGTTGCGTCTAGCTGCCGTATTTTGGCCTTTAACCTTTTCGTCTTTCGTCTTGTGTGTGTGTTTTTTTTTGTTTTTTTGGCCAGGCCAAAAGCGCTAGGCTTGTAGCTTATGGCAATGGCGTTGGCCATCTGCATATTGCGGCTGCGATTGGGTCTGAGACTGGGACGCTTTTGGGCCGGGCCCCAAATGCCGATGCGCAGAGCGGACTGTTGTTAACAAGCTTGTTAATAAATTACCAACAAAATGGCCATAAAATGTGCCAAGCATAAATCATGGCGCGCAATCTGTTCCCTATACCCCTGCATACATAAATAAATAATAGCAAGTGTGTGGACACACACAGCAACGAGACGACGACAACCCGACCGGGCAAAATTAGCGACAAGAAATACTATATAGCCAAAAAGTTCAAAAATTGAAATTGATAGCGAAAACCAAAGCCAACAACAACAACTAAAACAAAGACAGACACACGAAATTATGAAAAACTAAATAAATTCAAATGAATCAAACGCCGGCAGCTGCATAAATCAACTCAATTAGCGGGGTATTATAAGCCGATCGCACAGATTTGCAAAAAAATAAATAAATGGTAGCCAGAAGTCACTAGGACTTGTCGTTGTCTTTGTCGTTTGTGCCAAAAGTGCCAAAAGAAATATTAAAAAAAATCAATGAGTTCAATAATGGGTTGAAAAATCGATGCTATTATTGGAAACAGGTTTAAAGTTCGGGTTTTAAATATTATTTTAGCAAAAATCGAATAAGAAATTATATAAAAAATCTTTAAGATTTAAATGTTCCTTATAATAAATTCGAATTAATTAATTTCCATATAACAAATTCCTTAAATGCTTGTAAAAAAAGTTTATATCATTGAAGCTGTCTCTAAGCCCACCAAAATAATTTATATCTTTCCTCCAGAAGATCTGACAGATAACTTTATCCTCCCGTTAAAACCAGGTGGTAATATCGAAGAAGGAAAGGAGCCCCCAGGAAGGCATTGTCCCGTCATTATAGTTCCCTTCTTGGTTTTTGGCTTAATTTTTATAGCTGCGGTTCATTTCGTGTCATAAAAAAGGCATTTTCAACACATTTTTTAACGACACAAGTGCTGGGGCCAGACTGCAGCTTTTTCCTTTTTGTGGCCCAAAGGCGTTGGCGTTTGCAGCTAGTATAAACCGATCGGTGGAGAGATGGGGAGCGCATAATGGACAAATTATAATAATGATATGGGGAGAATATACATACATACATGTGTCACTGGATATGTTGTTCGCAATTCAAATGTCAGGCTCGCTGGCATCTGCTTAAAGATACAACCGATTTGGCTAGTTGCTTGTGCTTAAATTAGTGGAAATTGCTTTAAATTTATAATGCGATGCGATCTGTGAGGCAACCGAGAGACACGGCGTACACAAAACAGACGCCATGTCATGTCAGATCATTAAGAAAATATGGTCAAAAATGTTTCAATTAAAATACAGCACAAACTATAGAGGCAACAGCAGCAAACCGAACTCTCAAGCTGAAAGGAAACTCAGAAATTGTAGGCGGACAAGTTTCGTTTCATTTCGTTTTTTTTATTCCAAACAGTATTTATATTATGCTGTTTTTTTTTTGCCATAAATTGTGTAGGCTACTTTACTGTCAAGTCATTAACAGCAGCAACAATAACAACACGAAGTGAGGCAGCGGCAAGTGAATCATTAGGAACAAAAGCCAAGGGTATAAACTATAGAAAATGTGAAATAACTTTTTGTTGGATTTTTTTTATAGCCTTAGCTTGGGGATTGATCTGTTGGGAAATTTGTTTCACGACTTTCGATCATAAACATTTTCCATTTTGGCATATTTTAATGGTGTGTCGTTAATTAGTTGAATTTAATATAGGGAAAAAAAATATATATATATATATAATATATATATTTGCAGTTGGAACGATTGAATCGTTTGACTATGAATATGTATCTTGTATTTTAATTAATTCATTTTTTATTTCGTCTTTCGCTTAAGCAGGTGAGCGACTATATTATCGAAAATGTTTTAAGTGCGTTTTAAATTTAGCAAAAATATTCGTGAGACTCGCTTAAAATAGTTTTAAGCTTCACTGAATATATTATGCTAATTTTAAGAAATTCTAATAAAATTCAAAGCTTTATTTGATCTTGTTTTAATGGGTTTATATTTAATGTGTGTATATTTAGACTCTAATCTGGGTTTATTTATAATATAATTATCAATATAATTTATTTCTAGGCCACAATTAATTCGAAAACTTTAAATTAAATAATTAAAACTAAGTAATACATTTGTATTTATTTTCATTTCAGAAATAAAGAAGCCTGGCGGGTGAGTGCCTAAAACAATATTTATTTTAAATGATACTTTTGCAAATTAATTTTCCCTTAAATCTTGTGTATTTATTCTGTTTAAAAAACAGTACAAAATCTTCTTAAAGTCTCCATAAAATTGCTTGAATCTTGGGTATCATTAGACTCGGTAAAAGTCGTGTTCGTCGATGGTTAGTCAAGGTTATATTTGTAATTGACTTATCAGCCCACTCGTTTTTGCTTTTAATATTTTATTCATAGAAACGAACAATTTTAGGGCCGCTTAAGTCAAAGTTCGGAATGAACAGACCGTTTTAACTACTTTATTTAATTATTTTTCCAAAATTCTGCTAAGCTGAAAAATGGTGTGCTGTTAAAACCGCCAAAAAGTCGGTTTAAACCGCTGTTTAAACCGCTTGTACAAGCGGGGCGCTGTTTAAACCGCTTAAAACCCCCGAAATCTTTTGGGTTTACCTCGTTTTACTCTGTTTTTTTTTTGTGGCCCGTCATTCGACACCCACAATGCTGCCAAAGGCATGCCATAATGGAAAAATAAATCTTCGATATGTTCAGGAGGTACGGCAGAAGTTAAAAGCGTTGGAAAAAAGTCCAAAAGAACCAAGTTTGAAAAGGCGTTAGATTCGTTGCGGGCGCGCGCGTTCTCCTCTTATTTTTTATTTTATATACATTTTTTTTTCTGTTCATCTCTCTGTATATTGTTGTTGTTTTTTTTTTCACTTGCGCACATCAAAGCGTCAAAAGCCGCTAAACAAAATGCCCACACTTGGGCTACGGCCACATAACAAATGCCTAATTGTCTTGGCGGCACTCGTAAAACCTACAAAATTATTACGGCTGCAAGAGAAGACGTCGGAAAAAAAACTATAGACGAAAGGCAAGAGCACAGGCACCCAGGGAATAAAAGAAGAAAAAACACACTCACATAAAATAACATCAAACTGGCAGAAACAAACGCGCCACTTCACATGTTCTCTTGGCCAGGCCGAAAGCCATCTAAAGTGAACCTGGTCATGACGGCGACAAAAGTGCCAAAGGGTAAACTAATGACAGTTTAATTTACTCCCATTGCGATGAAGTGTAACGACGCTCAAAACTCAATTAGGTCTTCGTCTCTATTCCGCGATTAATGCGGCACCAGCGGTCAGGTGAATAGTTATCCCTTGATAGTTGTGTGGTTTTACGGATATATTTTTTTATTAAGAAGCAATCAAGAAATTGGTGTGAAAGGTTGAAATAATTTTCTGGAATTTTTTATATGATTTTAGGAGGTTTAAGGTTTATTTAAAGAATTTTAAAGTGTATTTCAATGGGTAAAGTATTTAATCTCTTAGTTTTAGAGCATTTTTCCAATGTTTTTAATGGGTATTAATATTTTTTAACACATTATTTGGTCGTATAAATTATTGGTAATTTTTAAACCATTTTTTAATGCTTTTAGCATGTGCATAAGCTTTTTTTCATAATTTAAAAAGGGGATTAATTATTTATAATACTTAATAGAGTTTACACTTTTGAAATCAGAGCGAAATGTGACTGAAAATTTCTTAAAATATGAATTACTGGACTACAACAATGTAAAATAATTTTATTAAACCGCAAAAGAGCTGAACTAATAATTTAAATATATATTATTTTAGTTTCTATTCTCTAATATATTTTTGTGTTAATTCTTCTTATAAAACAAAACCTATTTTTTCAACCTCCCCTGTAAGTGTTGTCTCAGGTAAAACTCTATTTGGCACTTTGGCCAAATGCCGCTCTAATGGGAGCCGAGTTTTAGTCCGGTTTTTTTCGGTAAGGTAAGGTTTCACTTGGCCACGGGGGCAGGTGCAATCATCGGAGGTAGTACAACCACTCTTGGGGATGGGTCATGGGACTTAAAAACGCATAATTTGTAGGCTTTATGAGCCGCTCTATCGGCTATATCTTCTTCTTTTTTTCTCCCGAGCTCTAGAGCAGCTCTGCAGCTCTATCTCTTTGTCTCAATTAATTCGCCTAGTTTATGTTTATGACATTTGGGCTCTACGCATATTTCTGGGCCATAATTTATGATAAGAGCGCGGGGATGCGTTGGCCAACACACAGAACTCCTTCTGAACCGATGCCGCATTCTTTATTATAATGAACTTTTACGCAGTGCGTATCTCATAGATATATATACGAAAAAAAACTGCATAGGATATAAAGGTTAGCCGGAGACCCCTTTTTTCGAATTTATGTTATTAGCCTCGTAATTTCGTTGAATATTATTGCATTTATGTTTCGTAGGCGCTGCGCCTAATGAGTTTTTTCGCTGAGCTCCGTCTTTTGGGTTGTTGTTCTTGAAATTTATGCATTGCCATTGTTTTCCCTCGCGAAGAGCAACGCAGAGTTTGCCAGTTGCCAGTGGGCGGGCTCTCTGTTGTTGTTATGGTTTGTGGCCTGGTTTTGGTCTTTTTGGCTCCAACTCCACCCATCAAACACACAGAGTTTGTCAATTGTGTGGGTTGTCCAAGCAAGTGCTGCAGTCCCAGCTTTGGTTACAGCTTCAATTTCAGGGATGCCGAGCTAATTGGCAAAGCACTTGAGATACAGTTTAAGATGCTGTCTGCAGTATGAGATATAGTTGGGGTTTCTTTGGTGAATAAGTAGCAATGTATCTTTTAGAAAAACTTGTTCCTGAATATAAGTATCTTTTATATACAAAAATATTCCCATTCAAAAGTAAAGATAAAACCCGAGAGATATTCTCAAATATTTCCTCACCCAGCCGATCCCTTAACTATCCTTTCACTATCCATCACAGAGCCCATCAAAGTCAACCACAAGGCAGGGGCAATCCATCAAGCGCTTAAAACTTGTCATGCTCCAATTTGGAATGCTTTTCAATGGCACCTTTTAAGCAGTCCCTCTACGGCCTGAATACCTTTCACCTTCCCTTCAAGCAAATTCAATTAGAAGACAAAAGGAGGCCCGAAAACCCAAGCGATGCGATGCGATGCGATACGATCCGTTGGCATTCTAACTAAATAGCATTCACCTGTCCAACGAAATAACTTCACACACACACAGAGTGGCTCAGTAGATACAAAGATACACCAAGAGCAGCTGTCAATATGTTGGCGCCAAACAAGAATTTTTTTGTTGTATTTTTTTGTTTGTGGTGGAGTTGAGGAGCCAAGGAGGCGAAGTCAAAGATCGACGGCCATCCATTAAATGCCTACCGTCAAATCATAATTCATTTTTCCCCGTCTGAGCTGATATTCCTCAGCTATTAGGCACCGGCCACTCCTAGACACGCAGCCTCAGGGCACAGACCATAAACTGGCCGGGTGAGAGAGGTGAGTAGGGGAGGGAGTACACGAAACACAGGTGAGGATCCCAAACGAAAGGTAGAATACAGAGTAAGGAAATCTAGGAACTTTAGGGAATTTTAAAGAATTTTTAGTCCTAGCTTAGATAGGCTTTTATCTTGAAAACTACTTCTCAATCGGATTTTTTTAATTACTAATTTTTTATTATTTATTAAATTTATTTTTCTTAGCTGGCTGGCTAGTATTTTTTCCAGTGCCTCTCCTAGGCAGACGTACAGGTACTAAGAGTCGGACATTATACATATATATATGTTTCTACCTTCGATGCTGCGGCAATCTGGGCTTGGGAATTTGCACCTTGCGCAACGTGAGGAGGAGGAGGAGTTGTAGGGAAAAGCGGATCCTCACTTATTCGGTTGCATAGCCCGCGGCGATGGGAAACTCTGGCTGGAGTTCATTGATACTCTGTTGCAGCTCAGGTGCTCAATCAAATGCAATTAACGGCGAGTAGATGAAAAAAAAATATATAAAATAATGGTGAGGGGATTGAATATAGCCAGCAGAACGGAAGTTCGGCTCTGGGTTGGGATATATGTTGTTGCCATTGAAATGTCAGCTTGAGTTAGGCAAACTTCGGGTTGGCAATGGAACTCCGATTGCAAAAAATAAGGCCGAGAGAAAGATCACATAAAAAAGAAGCTCTAAAGATATTCTAATTAATTAATTAAATACTTCCAAGATTGTCTTGACAAAATAGGAACTACAAGTTTTTATTTTAAATACAATAAAAAGCTATCCCAAATATTTAATTTAAGTATTTCAACATATTTTAGACTATATACTTTCATATATATAACCTATAAAAAGTATCTCTTTCTGTTGTTAATATGTGATGACATTTTTCCATCACAGATACAGCCAATCAGACAGATACAGATACAGATATATATGTGGCTAAAATCAACTTTGTCGTGTTTGCCAAATGCCAAAATCAAAATGAAAAAAATAGAGAAACAACTAGCAAAAAATAGTGAAAAAGTATATAGAGAAAAACGAGAGCTAAACACACACAAAATGCCAAAACTTTATTAGCCCGTTGACGCAAATTAACGGCGACCGCTTCCATTTCGCATTTCGCATTTCAAAGCGTCAAATCGCTGATGTGGTGCAGAGTGGTGCAGCGGTGGTGCAGAGACCCGTTCGCGCTGCCAGCAAAATAATTTGTAAATGTCAGAGCATTTTGACAGTTTGCGGTGATGTTTTTCAAATTACAATTTACAACAGCAACGACAAACAGCAACGGGGAAACGACAACGACAACAAGCCAAAAACAAGCAATGGCAAAAAGTAAAGCCCCCCAAAAAAATATATATATACAAAATAAGAAAGAGATTTGCTGTGCAATTTCTGTATTTTCTATATTTTTTTCTCGGGTGATTTTTAATTTGTTTTGGTTCAGTAAAGAGGTGAAAAATATAGAAATATAGGGGTTACTATGAGAAACATTTTGTAGAAAGAATGATAAAATATTTTATGTTCTTTTGTTAATGAAATAAAATCCAACATTAATTTTTTTTAAGCTCTTCAAAGGCTTATTATTAAATATATATTTTCTCTTTGATATATAAATATCTAGTGAGCAATCCAAAACGTTCTTTGTATCCTGTCATCACTGCTGGAATTGTTAAATCCGTTCTTCTCTTGTTATTTTTATTTGGCAAATGAAACTGTGTCCTGTTTGGATTTTAATTAAAATCCACAACATTTTTTCTTGCCCCCAAAATCCCTATGGTTGTCAACTCTTTGCTACTAAATCCAGCATCAAAAATAAAAGCAAATTTAGGTTTAAACATCTCTATTTTTTTCATGAAACTCTAAAGCTGCCAAAAATCCAACACAACTGAATCTTCGTAGGTCAGCTTTTATGTACGTTTTATGGGCGGACTTTATGCTTTCCCCAACTCCACTTGGACTTTTCATAGTTATAAACAAAACGTCGAACTGTTAACGACTCCCATGCCCATAACTTGGCCCATAAATTTGATGTTTGATTTTCATGGCTTCAAAAAAACTTTAAAAAAAAACTTAAACTCCGAAACCAGGCGGGGCTTTAACGACTCTTTCCCTGAGATGGCTAATCTGTTAATGTGAGAAGACTTGCAGTGAAAGGTGGAGCCGTAATCCCCCAGATTCTGTGGTCACTTTCCCCTGAACATAAATAAATACAAATAAAAAAACAAAACTAAAATGAGAACCAGAGTCGTCGCCAGGCTTTTAATTTAATTAGCAAGCAAAACTAATCAAACCAAGCTTTGGGTGGGGCTTGGTCTCAATGGAAAATAAAGGTTGAAACTAGACTAGGAAAATTAACTTCCAGGTGGATTACCTGCAAGGGTTGGCAAATGGCAAACAAATGCGATAATAGTTGGCAAAGTCATTGGCTAGACAGACGGGATGGTCGGCCAGCCAGTCAGCCAGCCAGCAAAAACCCACAGCAACAACACGAAATTGAAGAAAATTACACTAAATTGGCTTCAATTATTGTATTAATTTGGGTTCCGTGTTGCTTTCCGGCTTATCCCTTTTGGCCTCGACTTCTACTTGTGTTTTTCTTCTGGGTCTTCTGGCCGGCTCTGTGTTTCTCATTTTTTTAGGCTTTTATTTTCGGTCCGGTTCCGATCTGCGAGCAAACATTTTGTTTTTCTAACTCGAAGCTGGCATCTTGATGAGCCACTTCTGGCCCGGCTCTTAGTTGAGTTATTCGAAAACGAAATTATATTAGACAGTCCACAAAGGTTTGCCATTGTCCATTGACGTTGCAATGTGACTGGAACAGTGGTTGAGTTTTGGGTTTTTAGGGTTTAGAATTTGAGGGTTTTGTGTTGAGTTGGGAATGGAAGAAAAAAAGTGATAGAAAAGTATTTTTTATTAATTTTTCTTTTGGTATGTAAAATAAGTTATTTATAATTTAAATATTACTTTACATTTCTTGAGTATTTATTAATTTTTTTTAATTTTTTGTTTAATTTTTTGTTGCCTGTGTAATATTTCTACAAGTCTTACTGATGTTGCTGTTGCAGTTGTCGGTGTCGTGCAGGAAGCATGAAGCCTCGTCTTGACTTGGCCAAGAGGAAACTGACGATTATAGTCCGTAAACCCCTAGATGCCTGTCTTACCAAGACTGTTTTTTTTTATTAAGAAGTTAAAAAAAAGGCAGCCGGAAGAACTTAAGCTAGGAGTTTATACTTCTAAATCTTAATTTAAAAAAAAACATTTTACTACCATTTCTATAAATATAGATAAAATCTTTAGAATGAATTTATATAAGGCACACAAATCCATGGAATTTTATTTAACATATTTCACATAATTAATCGTATAATAATAATAATATATTATATTCTTTTCTATAATTATTATTATTCATTTAAACCAATAAATAATTCCTCTCTGCCTGTTCCATTAGTTTTCTTTCAACCAAAAAACTTTTAGGTAACTCATTTCATTACCAAAAACTCTTACAATATTAATTTTTTAAGGCAGAACTTTCCTCTTTAGCAATTCTCAATTAAAAATCCACAAAACTCACCAAGTAAATGAAGCTGCAACGCCAATAAAAACACACCGAAACACACAAAGCCTGACACAAACACCACACAAGTTCACTGGGCGAAAATGTTTCTCTTTTCTACTCATTTCAAGCCAAATTCTTGCTTAGAATTTCTTCTCTGTTTTCGTTTTTGGACACACGAAAAAACAGTTAATTGTTGATTGAAAAGTTCCAGCATGAAAAGTGCAGAAAAGTGCGGAAAAGTGGGTTAGCGGCAACGTCACGCACTGTCAAAAGTTTTCCAGGACACCACGTGTGGCAAGGAGGGGGGCTCGGCTCTCCTCTTTGGGAGATTCTTCTCCCAGCAGAGCGAGTCTCTGGAGAATCTGGAGCTAACTGTGTTCTTTTGGCAACCCGAGCGGCTTCAAAGCCGAATAGCGAATGCGGCAATTGGCAAGCTGGCGGCTAAAAAGCAGCAACAGCAACGCCGGCGTCGACAGCAACTTTTGGTAGGCAGAAAAAAAATAAGAATTGCACATATATATAGATATAGATATATATGTATATATATTCGCACCCTCTCGCTCGGTTGCATGTCAACTGCGAGTTGCAGCAGCTGCAGTCAACATGTTGCTGGTGTGCTTTTGTGGCTTTGTCGCCCACCACAAGGCGCACAGAACTCACCACAGTCTTGCGAATTCGTATCCGTATCTGCAGATGTATCTGTATCTGTGAGTTCGCCAAAGGGTCTGAGTGTGTGTGTTGCGTGTGCTGTGTGTGAGGGTATCTTTGTGTGGGCATGCACGTGTTTCTGTTTCCAAAAGGATTTGAACCCGCCATCCGTAGGACCAAACTCAGCTGTGTTTTTGTTGGCCAAAGGCACTGGAAAAAAATCTGGGAAGCTTGGAAGATTTTCTACGTTTCATAGAAAAATTTATTTTGAGTAAGAAAAAGGGGGTACAATTTTTAAAATGTTTTTCTTTAGAGGAAAACAATGAAATTTAACCATTTTAATTTTTAACAAATACTTACAACCTTTTAGACATATTTTATAATGAAAAAAAAAAAACATTTTATAGGAAAAGAAATGTATAAAATTTTTAACTAATTTAGACATTTTACTTAGTTAATTTTTATTGAGATCTTTATTATTTTTCTTACTTAAAAATATTCTGGAAACTTGAAATGATTTCTCTTTTTGGTAGAAAATAAAATGATCACAACGAAAAGGTATTTAAATATTTTTAAAATATTTGTTTTACCAGAAGAACCTTTCTTCACCTTGGAATAATTTTTATTTAATTTATTTCAAGCTTTTAAAAAGGTTAATAAATTTTAAAAAATTTTGTAAAATATTAAAACAAGTTCTAATATTAATTTAAAAAATTTCCAATGAGTTCTTAATTATTTTTCTCGGTGCAATGTTGCCTGTTGGTATTGCTGTTGCCGTTGTGGGCTTGTCGCCTGACTGACATTTCCTTTTGATGCGCCTACGTGCCCGCTTTGGCATATGCATTAGTTTGGATCCAAAGGGGTTAAGTGTGGGCTTGGTGGGAAGGGGGAGCTGGGAGAAACTTCAATGATCGAACGTGACATTTTAGCCCCACACAACCGGCAGAACTCAGAACTTGGAACTCGGAACTTGGAGCTCGAAGCTTGCAGCTCGCAGCCTAAGACTTGCGCAGAGCAGAGCAGCCGGCAGGGAAAATCGAAGGGGAAGGCTTGAGTGAGTTTTTCCCGCCTCGAGTCTGTTTTTTCTCACAGTCAATTGCATTGTTTTTGGTTCAACGCCAGCGCCCCGCTAATTGTGGGTGTTGCTTTTTGGTGATGTAACCACAAGATATAATTTGTGTGTTTGGCTAACAAGACAGCAAAAAGCATGTCAGAAATGTCTATTGAATATGAAGTGTTAGGTAAATTCTGAATGGAGTTTCTATAGCTTCTGGAAGGTAGAAAACAATTATTAAATATAATTTCTTTAACAGGAAATAATAGCTTGAAAATAAAATAGAGATTCTACAAACCTTCAGGAAGAACCTTCTTTCCCAGTCAGATTTTAATGCCTAATTATTGCTTATAGATGCTTATAATACCCACATTTCCCAACACACATAATCCCAGCTCTTCTCAATGGCAGGAAATATCCTGAAAAAGGACCAAGGTCACGCCCTCTTTCCCTAAGAAGTCAAAGACTAATTACAATGCACACACCTCTGGGTACCGCACACACACTTGTTGTCTGTTGTTAGCTGGTTATCTTTACAACATAATCTGCTCCTTACCAAATGACCACAAAGTACGGTTTCTATTCTATCCAAAAATTGTTTTCGATTTTTCCCACTAATCAACGAGATTTTCCCTCAACTCAACGGCAATTTATGGCCAACAAAACGAGGGGCGCAAGCACATGTTCTTCCATTTGGCCACATAACAAAGGCCAAGTGGCAGACAAAAGGCAGGGACAGATGCAGATACAAGATACGGATCTGGGGATCACAGCGGCAGCAGCAGCAGGAGCAGGAGCAGACTCTCGGTATTTATTACATCATAGCCAGAAGGGTGAAGCAATCACAGAACTTGAAAACTGAAAACTGAAAACAGAAAGTGCCAGGAGGTAGGGAGACCTATAGACCTACATAGCCGACGGTCTCAGAATGAAGAGGGGCCCGTCATTGTTTCCCTTTCATTCAGACCTCGATTCAGATTCAGATTCAGATCCAGAGATTCCAGATCCCCCGAGAAAGGAAGCCAAAGGAAGCAGGGAGCAATAAATCAAAGGCATAAAGTTGAATGCACCAGAGAACAGAGGTTGAGGTTGAGCCAAAAGGCGGATGCAAAAGTCGTCACCAGCTCTTTCGCCGCCAGGTTGGGAACCTGAAAGCGAACCTTGAGAACCAAAACCGAACCACCAGGTCCTACCTCAATGAGAGATCTTGAAAAACAAATCTGAATGCGTAATACATTAAAAATTAAAAAAAAGGAGTATAAAAAGTGGAAAAAGGAAGCAGGGCCATGTGACGTTTGTTTTGAGAAACGTCAGCTGAGCTGAGAGCCAGGAAAGGGTTTCAAAAAGCGGGGAACGATAATTCTTTTGGGTTTTTTTGTTGTGATTACTTAAATCAGGGTTGTGTGGCCGGTTTCCCCTGGGAATATAGTTTTTATTATTTGTAAAATACTATAAAATATACAAAAATATTCTTGGGTAAATTTAAATATTTCTAAATATTTTGTTTAGTAATTTTTTCAATTAAAACCCTTTAAGGCTTGTGGCTTTCCCATTTTTCTTCCCTCTCTCAAAGGATTTCAAGATGTTTTTTTGCGGGGGACAGGGAAAAAATGGCATAATTTGCTTAAGGAAACTTTTCCAATTTATAAATGACAAACACAAAAAGCGACCGTCCCGGGTATAATGAGGGAAAACTTGGAAATGAATGGCATTCTAACTCCTCCTTCGATGGACACTCTTCTCCTTTCTAATTAAAGTGCTTTGGAGATTTGCATAAAAGGAGTCCTCCTTCCGTCCGTCCATCCGTTTCGGAGCGCAAAAAAGGAGCAAACGTTTAAGCATTAATCAAAAAATCAGCTGAAAATTAAAAACGAAGCCCGGGAACAAAGTGAAGGAAGCACAAAGCAAAAGGTACAACAGCAAAGGAAAAGGATAAAAATGTGCTGATGAAGCGATGGTTGAAAGTCCGAAGCAAAAACAACAAAAAAGGAAAGGATTGTCTGGCAATGTTTCGGGAGTTTTCCAAAAGGCAGACGGGTTGTATCTGAGGGGTGGTGGTGGGACTTAAAGTTGATGGCAAAAGGAAGGTACTTTACAAGAAAAAAAAAGTATCCCAAAGAATATTTTCCACTAATAGCTAAAGTTTTGGGTAAGAAAAAGAGAGCTCAAAAAGAAGATTTTACAAAATAAATGCTCTTAATTATTAATAAATAACATTGAAAATATATCTTTTATATAATTTCGTTTATTTATTAAGTTTCTAAATATTTCATCTCTGTTTATATAATTCGAAATCAACTCTAATGGAATTTTCCTTTTACCTTTGATGGCTTTACATTAATTTCGTATCTTCTCCTACATGAATTTCTTAATTTGGGTCACCTTTTCCCACATGTAAACCTCGCCTGCATTGACTGCCAAAGTTTCAGATGCAGATGCAGATGCACATTCAGATACAGATACAGATACATGTGAGGCAGCTACGCCCAGGCACGTGTAAGCCCAACCAGCTTCATAAATATATGAAACACATTTCACTTGCTATTATTTGGGTTGGTTGCCGCTGCTGCTGTCGTTGTTGTTTATGTACGAAATGTATGTCTCGTTTTCTTTTTATTTTCGGTTGTTTTTTTTAATGATGAGAGACTGGGAGTGGGTTTTTCGGTTCCCGTCAGTCCAGTTCTGAATCAACAGCGATGAAGCTGCCAATCTGCACTTCAGTGAGCTCCACATCCTACCCGCTGCCACCTTTTATTTCAAGCCAAGCCAAACCGCAGGGTGCAGAGAGAGAAAATTATGGATACATCCTTATTAAAAAAAAATCTTAATTTATAGAAAGATATTTTGAATTTATTTATAATTTATTAGAATTATTTCTAGTTCTTGTATAGAGACTTCTTTGGAGATTTTTTCATTTATACAAATTGTAAAGGGAGACTTTAATTATTTGAACTAAAGATAAATAATTTACCCAATTTAAAAATACATATTTTTGTGCCCTTATACCAAATTTTAGATCGATTGCTTTTAATATTATGAAAATTACAGAGATTAGGTTAAGCTAACCTTACAGAAAAGCGCCTCGCTAGAAAGGATGCAACACATTTTGCGCACAAACTCCTTGAAACTGAAAAATTTAAAAATTAAAATAGGAATTAATATGTAATAATTAAGTTCCATTGGTAAACATTTTTATTTCCTGTGCAAATTCCCACCAACACCGACTGTGAGCACAAAAGCGAGACAAAGCGCTAGAGTTCCCAAAGAGAAGGATGCTGATGAGATGTGGATGCGAAATGCGAAATTCTCGCAGTGGGTCGGCGGTTGTTTAAGTGGTCCTTGATAAGCGGCTGCCAGCTTAAAACCGTAATGCGCTTTACCAACTTCAGTTCACTTCAGCCTCCAGTGCATATTACATACAAATATATATATATTTGTGTGCGCACACATTCAAATATATATCAACTCAGATATATATATATTTATAAAGTAAACCTTTCGAGCTGCTGATGAAATATCAATATTGAAGCAGCGGCCGAAGAAATTTTAATTCGATAGTCGTGAGAGACAACGAAAAAAAAGAAAATGAGGATAAAAAAAAATAAAAAAAGAGATTGCATTCGCGCTCTGTGCTGTTGTTGTTGTTCAGTTAGTGGAAGCGTTAAAAATGCCACTGATTTCGCCCCGATTTTTGTTGCTGTCTTTTCATTATTTATTTAATGGCGGACAGGTGCAGATTCGACTCGATTGCACTGTTTTCCCATTAAGAAATGAAAAGAGTTAACGAGTGGCCGCTGCACAGGGGGCATAAAATATATATAGACAAGAGCTTAAAAAAAAGCATTCAGCCTTTTGCATATGGGTAAATTGATATTGATAAATGGCAAAAAATGGTAAATATTTATAGGAATTTGTCAATTAGTTAGTTGCAGGTCCATACATTTTGATTCAATTAAGTGGCAATCTAAACTTAATTAAAATAAATCCAATTTAAATGGAAATTGTAGTGTAGTTTTTTTGTTTTTAATAATGGAGACAGGTTAATTATTTTTTTTATCGGTAATAACTGATTAGATGGATTTTTTAATAGAATATTATTTGTAATCGAATTTGCTTTGCTCTTTTTTAGAACAAAGCTTCAATTAATTGGGGTTTTATAATAAAAAAATGCATTTAACTTAATATTCAGGTCTTCAATAAATAAAATAAAAATTAGAAAATTTGGATATTATTCCGAAATATTTTTTATTTTATTTTCAATACAACTAAATTCGATAGGTTTATACCTAAAAAACTACGAACTATTCATATTTTTATTTCCTATCACATATTTATTGAAATGTAAATAAAACTATTTGTTTTAATGCTTCGTAAATTGATCCAAAAAGCAAAAACCGGTCCTTTATTATCTTAAAATATTTTTGGGATCTACTTTTGGTTTTATTAAAGAAGAGCAAATTATTTTAAAGTTTATTTCGTCAAAGAATTAAATATGTCAATAAATATTAAACTAAATATAAAAAAGATACTAATTTAAAAGCTTAATTAATTCATTCAAAACCCAAAAATGGATGTCTCCCATTTCTATATTTTTCATATATTTAATTCTGACTTTAAGCTATTTTTATTTCACTTTTGTCATAACTTTATCAGGTATTCCTTAACAAATTACTCCTTAAAAATCAAAATTCAGTTAATAAATGTTGCTTAAAAGCCCATTAAATTATTCAACAATTTTTAAAACTCTCTCTGGCAAAAAGTTTAAATGTTTCATTTAGCAATTTGTCAGAGATAAATGTGTGGCTTCAAAACTTACTTGCTGTTGACCCAACAAAGGCTTCGCTAACTTTGGTCCCGAGTGTCGTTCTCTCTTTAGTTTTTTTTGTTTATTTTGCGGCTTGCTGCGAAAGTTGTTACAGTTTGTTTCGAGTTGATATTTATGCTTTGGGTTTTTATATATATAATTTATAATTTATACACAAAGTTGCACGGGGAGCAGCCAAAAGTCAATGTCACACACATGACACGCGCACACGGTACACCAACACAGAGGCACTTTCGACTTTTTTACAGTTAGAGCGGCTAGCTAGAGCGGCTAACAAGTTGGTCAACTGGTTCCAGACAATAAAATTTGCGCCATAAATCAATTCAGTTTGAAGTTGTTGTCGTCGTCGTTCGTTCGTTCGTTCCGCTGCAAGTGTCACAGCAACTGGATTCTGACTGGATTTTCATCCCAAAAAGCCAGGCCTGGCCCGAGATCTTGGCCTGGTCTGGGCCAGCCGGCTGCCTGCTGATGACTAAGATTTATTTGTCGCAACTGCCAACTGCCAAGTGGTAACTGGCCACTGGCAACGGGCAACTGGCAACTGGCAACTGGCGACATCGGCTGCTGGCGGGTAACTGCACAAGGACGACTGGCAGGATGAACCACGGAGCCTGCTGTCCCGGCGATTTTTGCAGCATTTCAGCCCAAAAAGGGGGTGGCATTGGCCATGGCCGTGGTTCAGCAAAAAAATACTCCAGTACTTCACGAGGAAAAAAAGGAAAATAAATAAAAATCGGAACGCATATATACATACAAACACATATAGCCGCACACTAATACGTATGCAAATTGAAAAAGGGAGTTGGAAATAAAAATGGAGCAGCAAACCATCAACCGCAGACGTCGACGTCGCGCCGCTGCCGGCTGCAATATTTTTTCTAATGAAGCGCGATTTGCGCTCAAAAAAGCGGGGAAAATGTAGAAATATTTTTTGCTTTATATATTTTTCATGGAGTTTTGTTGTGGAGTATTTTTCAGATTTTTTATTCCATGATTTGGAGTTGTTTTGTGAGCAGAAACAGATGGGGTTTACTTTACCAGAGGCTACTTTGGGATGTTTTTATTGTTTAGCTTAAATTAAATTAAAAATTCAAGCTAAAAATGATGAGAAACGATTGTATATTTATTTTAAGAATTTAAAAAATGAATTTTCTTGCATTAATGATCCTTTTCCCACAAAAATATTTACTGAAAAGAGGTTTATCTTTTCTTTTCAATATTTTTGTTAATCTTTAAATATTTATATTCCTGCAAAAACCTAAATAATATTTTAAATAATATTATTTAATATATATTTCGTTATATTTTTGTGATTTGTTGTCCTTAGCTTTGAGCTAAAATATCCAGTGAAACCAAAAATCTACAAGAACTTAGAGCCTCATCAGCTCAGTCTCTCTCCTTCCAAAATTGGGGAAATATTTCAAGACTTTCTACTTATGTTTCCTGGATTTTTCTCCCCCCTATCAACTTGGCTTCGAGAGCAATATTGAGCCAAAAATACAAACACAAGTAAATCAAAGGCGCGAATAAAAAATTGTACCTAGCAACAAAAAAAAACTCACCAATGCCAACGTCCCATTCTACCAGAAACAAGCACTTTGTGCCGCGCCTCCCCCTATTTTATATACAATTTATGTGCCTGCAACACAAAACAAAAAAAGGCAACAAAAATGAGGAAAAATAGAGAAATCAACGCTTTGAGCCACCCTGCAAAATGAGGGTGAAAATATAACTCCCACAGAAACCGCCGGCATTTCAGGCGAGGCGGAAAAAAAAGTGCTAAAAATCCAATATGGCCACAATTTGCCAAGAGAGAGAGAGAGAGAGAGAGCGAGAGCAAAAGAGAGGCAAGTAGTGGGGAAAAATAAGGTGGAAAACCTTTTTTTTCCTTGTTGCAACTTCTTGTTTTTCCCTCGCTTTTTTCCTGGCCTTTTTTGTATTTCTTTCTAATATTATTTGCCTTGGCAACGCAGCGAGACGAACTAAGTAAGCGGGTGGTTTTTTTTGGGTGGGGTTGGTGGGTGGCTGGGTGTGGGTGTCGCTTTGCCAAGAAAGTGAATAAAAAAAAACTCCGCCCCCTTTTTAAGACGAGCGTCTGCGCGAAGGTAAAGCCGAAACGCTGGCAGAACGCCAACTGAGGCAGCGAGAGCTCTCTCTCACTTACACACAGTCACATTTGCAAGTGCTCACACAGATACTCGCATACACCCTCATCTCTCTTTCTCTCAGAATGAGTAATTAAATGCTTATTAACGGCTGGCTGAGTTTTTTCGCTAGTCGCACGCCATAATTAAACTCAGTGCTCGGCTTCTCGAGGGGAAGTATCGCCGCCGCCGTCGAGTATTTGTTGTAATTGCAACCAACCCCCTGGCGGAATATATATATATATATATAAGTATATATATTGAGCCAAAGTACTGAAAAATGCTATACCCAACCCCTAAAAAAGTATCCCGAATGCAGTTCACTAATTTGCAGTTCTTTTTGCAGTTTGAAAAAAAGATACCGCCTTCATTTTGCGCCATTTTGGAAAATGCAATTTAGGGTTTATAGGAAAATGTATATAGAACATGATCTGTAGGAGAATTATAATGGAAAATCCTAGGATTGATTTGGGATCAATTAAGGTCTTAAGGCCTCAAGAAAACGGGTTTTAAATACGTGCCTGACATGTATATATATTTTTTTTTTAAATATAAAACCTAATTTGTAATCCCCAGAGAACTCTACAAAATCTATATTTAATTTAAAATATTTTAAATAATATTTAAAGAGCAGAAACCTTATATAAAATCCCTCACAAAAATCTTCTTAAATCAATAACTTTAACCTAATACCATAAATAAACCAATCAGACCTTAATAACCTCTCCCAAACACCTTAACAGCCTAAACTACTTCCTGATTATAATTAAATCCAGCCAAATGGGGTCAATGAACCCCCATTGAAACACACCTATGAATAGTTTTCTATCAAAAACTAAACTTAATTTGTTCATTCAATTTTTTGTTGTTGTTTTTTTTATGTTACATCTTTAACGGGCTTTGGATTGGTTTGTTCCATTCCCCCCCGAAAAACGTAATAATTATCCGGCCGATCAACTCTAAACGAAAATCGTTTTATAATAGGAAAACGTATAAATAAAATGCATAAAATGTATTTAATTAAGTTAATTGATTTTTGGACGAAATTGAACGCCTATTTTGCGGCTCATTAAAATGCCATTAAAATTAGATCTTTTTGTTGTGCGGTTTTAGTTTTCAATTCAAATTAGTTTTCAGTTGGGCCAAAACATTTTCAAATGATAAACAGGTGGGGTTAAAGGGTGATATTTGGAAATACACTTTAGCCTGGGGCGATGCAAAATCAATTAAAATTATAGCTCTAAGGAATTATAATCATAAACAGCTGCTAAATGGGTTTATGTTTGGATTTCTAATTAACTTGTTGGCAGAAATAAATTTCAATAAATAAATTCTTTATTTATTTGACCCTTAAGCCGGTCTCTTTTAATTTAAAATTGATTTTATTTTATGAAACTCACCTCTTGAATTCCTCGTTTAACCATAAAAATTTCCTTTTTCTCAATTAACCATCGATGCTGAGCACTTAATTTGCCTTTTGGCCCTTTGCCCATTGAAATGCCATTCGAATTCCATTCCCTTCGAATGACTCATTTTTCCAATTGTTTTTCCTTTTTCTTTTTGCTTCATCCAAAAATTGACATTACACAGATTTGCATAAAAATTGAAAACTTCTTGAGGACAAGGCACAAACACACCGATATGGGAATTAGGGAAAAGCAAGGCTTCCTTTTTTTTGAAGGAGTTTTTCCTCTCAGCTCCCCGCATTTTTCCCTCTCACTGTTCGAGGCGAGCGACGCGGACAAACTGCCGGCGTAAAAGCGGAAAGTTGCCATCAATTTTCGGAGGAGGAAAACAAAGACAAAGGCCGAAAGCTGTGCGTGTGCCATAAACTCAGAACTTGTTCAATTCGGTTAGGCGAAAGGGTTGAGAGAACACAGTTCTGGTGGGGTTAGAAGGGTTGGCAGTGCCACAGAGCCACTTCCAAAACACCAAAATGCGAAAAACAATAACACAAAATGCGTCACGCACAACAAAAACAGCAGCGAATGCGGACGCGGGACGTGGACTCTTCCGCGGCGTTGGAAAAGTGCGTCATGCCAAAGGACACTCACAATGGCTCTCCATAAGGACACTCGCTCTCTGTGTGTGTGCGTGTTGTGCGAGAGAGTGTGGTCAGCGTGGAAGTGTCAAACGTTTAAGGGGTTAGAGGTAAAAGGGTTGCCATTCCGGTTAGTGGGGGATGCAAAGTGCCACAGGAAGCAACTAAGTGCCAGCCAGATAGAGATGCACATGGTTTGGGTTCGCCGCTTCGCTTCCCCTGTTATGTACAGTGGTCGCAACGGAAAATGGGTTTCTAATTGGCAGAAGGACATCTACCTCATTGTTATTATTAAAAATTACATGATTAAATTTATGTTGTATTAAAGAAACTTATTTTCAAGTTGCATTTTTATAGTTGCGGTGAGCTTATTCGATAAAGTTTGTATTTGAGTATTAATTAAATAAAATACTTCAAATATTCAATTCGGTATTTTATTATATTTCCTATAAAAATTTCCTTTTTAGAGTACAGCTTAAAATCTAAAGGAAAATCTTAAAACTTTAAAATACAAGTTCCTTTTCTTTTTATTAAAATTAGATTCAAGACTTCAAAGGAACTCAGAAAAACATTTTAATATATATTAATTAAAATGGTATTAACTTAGTATTAGATTAAGATAAAACTGGCTTTGTTTTTAAATTATTTTAAATTTGAAAGAAATATTTCCTTATCCTGCAACTCAAAGAAAAAAATTAAAAAGAACCTTATTAGTAAAACTGATTATATATTTCTTTAGTTTTAAATATTAAGAATTTAGTTGGGAAAGTTAGTATGCATCGAACATTATAATCTTAACTTTTATTTTATTAAAAAAAAGAACCAACATTTCCTTACATTTTAAACGGTTTTTTATCTGTGAAATAAATATATTTTTCAATCTAAAATAGTTTATGAATGACACTCATACATTTCTTACTTAAATTTTAATAGTAAAATGTAAAAAATATATTCTGAAGTATTCTTAAATTTCTAGAATTTATTTCTTTGCTTTATTTTCTTAATTTTCTATTCATTTTTCTCCACAACCACTGTAAAAGTAAACAAGCACTGAAATTTAAGTGAATTTAAGTGAATTTATTTACCTAATCTTGTTAAAACACAGAAACAAATTCACTAAACACCCGCCCAAAGCAAAATATATACTTTTTTAAAATTGCCACTGATCGTTGATCATCTGTTGTATTTTTCTTTTTTTTTTTAACAATTATATGAAAACCCGTTCTCCTGCCCGATGTTAGAGATATAAACATATAAAAGGGTTAACTAAGGGTTGGGTTTCTCTTTTTTTATTTTGGGTATCGAACTAGAAAGGTGGTCGCGGTCGGGTCAGAATTTTTAAATTCACATTTTCTCAAAAACTCACTCACTCATCTACAGTGAGAGGGGAAATTGATTTATATTCCACTCACCGGCGATGTTTTGCGATGTATTCGTGTTGAGCGCTTCCCTCGCTTCTCTGACTCCGCCCACTTTTTGTATTGTTTAGCTTGGCGGACTCACTCGTCGTGCAATGTTTACGTTTGTGTGGGAAAAAGTGACACAGGGGCGATGTTTTGAGGGAGAACAAGAGGCAAGGCGATGTTTTGAGTGAGAAAAAGAGGCAAGTTGATGATGTGAGGGGAAATATCTGAGGCGATGTTTAGCGGCGGCGGCACTGATTTCTCATAGAACTCTATGAGTTTTCTACTGTTCTCGTGGAGGGGAAACTGTTCCCAGGTCCTTTTTGCCAGATTTTTTTAAATGAGATGACGATTAAATCTTGGCTAAATAAGTTTGAAGAATATTTAACTATTAGAAGAGATTATGAGGGGATTTTTCAGTGTATTCTTGAAAAAGTTGTTAAATTGTAGTTTTAAAAGGAATATATTTACTTATGAATATTTTAATTAATATAAAAATTTTATGAATTATGTTATTATCTTATTCTTGTTTCTAAAATTATCAGAAAGGACTCTTTGGGGTTTTTTTTGGGATTATTTCAGTTTTATTGCTTTAAAAAAAAAATATATATATATTTTTGTTAATTTTAAATTAAATAATATATTTTCTCTTTTCCTTCTTATAACAAAAATTCCAATTTTATTATTTTACTATTATTTCCTAGTATTTCTACTATTTCTCCAAACTCTTCTCACTCAATGCTCAACTGTTCCCATATCCTTTGACCATACTTAGAAAACATCGCCTAAGGGATGAAATCCTGGCTAGATTTGCAGTGATTCTTAGGGGTTCTGTCTAGGCTTAAAGGCAAATAATTAAATATTCAATTTTAATTCTTTAAACAAATACATAAATTAAAGTCTCCCGCTCTTCCTTAAAAGAAACCAAAAATCCCCAACTCCACAAAGGCTTAAAATCGCATAGTTTAATTTAAAAACTGCTGTGTAATTGCTGTGCTAAATTAACATAATTGATGTGCTGTGTGCCGCGTGCCCCCCGAGAGATAGCTTCTGATGGACACTCTGCAGCGCCGGGAATCCCCCCAAGTCCCTTTGCTGTTCTTCCCTTCCTTCTTCTCTGGTTTTTAATGGCCAACAAAAGCCCAGCAGGTGGCTTATTCAAAGTCGAAGACGAGCCAGCGGGAGCAGTCGCATTGATTCTCATTTGCTTGTTTACTCTCCGCCGTCTCCCGTCTGCCTGCCAAATCCAATAAGCATTGAACAAATTTCGCAATATCGCAATATGCGAATCTGCAGCATCACTCCCGGTTAATTGATTTTTATTTGACGCGCGCGCGCTGCTCGCTTTCCCCCAGGAAATTGCCATCAAATGGAAATTAATTTCTTGTACGCGGCCATTCAACCCTTGGGCAAGGACTTTTGTGTTATGTCCTGATTTTTGTCAGCGACCTCTGTTGGGTTTGATAATGAGGATGCTGAAGTGATGGCAGGGGAGGGTTGTGCTCCCCTGGCGGCAAGCAAAGGAATTATTAATCCTATTTGAAGGACATTAGAAATTGGTGGGGAACCTGGCTGTAAGCAGGAGCACAGTGGTGCAGGATTTATATCATAAAAGGAAGGTTAATAAAACAAGGGTTCAAATATTTTGTTGTATTTTTTATTTATTAGATTCTTTGAATTTTTAGAAAAATGAATTTAAGTATAATTATAGTTTGTATATTTACAGTTTATCTAATTTTTAAATAAGTCAAGTGTTATAAACAAGATTTCTTATAATATTTTAAAATAGCATTAATTTTTTATTCAATAACATGTATTAAATATTTATTAACACCTTTAAAACATTTTTAAATAAATTTATCTGTATTTCCGTCTCTCTATTCATTTTTAATTGTACATAACTTTAATTTTAATGTAAAAATAATATATATTTCGAATGTCATAAAATTAATTATGCTGTTTATATAAAGAATACAATTTATTTTGATTTTTTTAATGAAATTTAATAATAAAAATAATTTTTAAAATATGTTTTAAAGCTAAATTCTTTTTAAAGTGAACATAACTTCTTAATCATAGTTTAACTTAACGCTTCACTACCATAAATGTTTTATTGTGACCCTCTTTTCTATCCGCAATACACTAAAACCCTACCTTTACCTTTACCGTTAGGCAAAGTCGTTATGAAAATCCGCAAAAAGTAAATGAACCGTTATCAATTGTGTAACGGTTTGCTCATCCTTGCACACAACATTTTTCGCAATTAAACATGCCCAATGCAAATACCAGGATATAGATAGAAAGCCAGCGATATGCGTATATAAAAAAAAGGGTTGCAGGATCCTTGCGTTGAGTGCGTATCTCTAAGATGCATCCGTCAGGTCGTTGAACTTGGAGGGTCGAAGGATATACGAAACCGTAAGGAGGGTTTATATATATTTGCCTCAAGGAAAGTGACCAATTTGATACGATCTTTACCCTTTTATTTTTTTTTATACAGAGAAAAAGAGGTGCTTAGAGGGGTGAAGTTGGAAAAATATTTTATTTTAAAGGAAACACTGATACACTGATATTCAGAGCAAAGCAAGATTAACTTAAAAAGATTAATAGATTCATAAAATAAACTAAATAAAAGTTCTACCAAAAAATCTTACTCCAGCCTTAAATATTGAAGCGATTTTAAAGGACTTTAAAGAATATCCTAGGTGTATATTATCCGTGTTTTATTCTTGTAAATATTATAAATTTCAAATTTAAATACAATTTCACTTAAATTACATTTTCACTTCACTTTTTCTTAGGCAAACACAGATTTCTCTTAAATTTTAAACACTTTATGTTGGTCGACAGCCCTCCAAGAGCACGGTATTAAGTTCCTACGACTATTTAAGGAACGTAGGAACTCTATACCTCGCTGATGGCAAAAAGGCTTCGTTTGTTTTTGGCTTTCTTCGGTCTTCATTGGCTGTTACACTGCACTTCATGTGTCTACTTAAATGGCTATTTTCGGCAATGTTTGACTTGTCGCCAGACATAAGCTGCAATTAGAGTCATAAACGGATTATGCTTGCCAAGATATTGGCTTCGGCTCAATCATGAAATTGGCTGCCAATACTTTCGGCAAATATCAAAGTCCCAAAAGGCAGAGACTCCCGGATTTCCATCGCTTCCCTTTTCGGCAGCGTCTTAAAATTTTATGTTTGCACATTAGCTGGCGCCGTTGCCTGCAAAAAATAAAAAAGAAAGGCAGAAAAAGGGAATGTAAGTAAAGTTGTAGATACTTTGGCTAATGCATTAGCCACAAAAAGTGAGTGTGTGTACTTGTGTATTCCCAAGATACAGATACCTCATACATATATAGTCAGTCTGAGTAAAGCCGCGCCGCCATGATTATCGAGTTGAGTGTTGGCATTTATTTGATTTGCACTCGAAGTCGATGGGAATCTGAAATTAAGACAATTTCAATAGCTGAATTAACCTTGAATTGCGAGTGTAGGGAATATAACCAACTGATTTTTACACAGAAAATAAAATAAAAGATCATGAACAGCAGAATTATAATCACAGAATTGTTAATTAATTTAAAATAACTTACTTAGAGTATTAAAAATATAAGAATATCTAAGCTATGGAAATTATCAAATTTCTAGCAATAAATCTAATAAAAATATTTTTCTAAGCAAATATAATATCAAAATGGCATATTTTAAAAGAAATCATTTGATATTTTCTCTTATTTTTATATAAATTATAATTTTTCAAGTGCACAGTACTTGTTCCTATATAAAGTCACACCCCACACGCTAATTACCAACTGCAAAACGTTAAGAAACTAATCAACTTGATTGATTTATCTGACAGAACTGCACAAGTTGACATTTCGAAAAGGCGACTCTTTAACGCCCACAACAACTACACAGATACAAAAGCACTTGACTGCACACAAATTATCATTTGAATTATATGCAAAATAAATGCATTCGATTGCAGCACCACAAGTATCCGCTGGATACATTTGCTTCGCAATGATTTGCATTTAGTTGCTGCCATTTCAGATTTGACTGCTCCCGCTGCCCCTTCAGCCATTTGTCTGCCAGCGACGTAAATCAATTTGGTTTTGGCTTTTGGCTTTGGTCTTGGCTTTGGCTTTAGCTTCCATACTACCACCGATGTGTGTCTAAGGTAGCCGAGGTAAATGTTTAACCACCCGCTGAGCCAACACACAGCAGATATTCAATATACATATATATATGCTCCCTGGGATGTCACGAGCCTGGCAAGCGAAGGCTTCACTGTCACAAAAAAAGTGACACCTACAAAACGGTAGCGAATATCAGATTTTGAAGGTTTTAGAAAATATATAAAATTAAGAAATAAAGTTTAAAATATTTTGCCAACAAAATTAGATATATGAAAAGTTATTTTAAATATTAAATTTAAAATTAAAGGCTTCCTAAAAATTATCTTTTTCTTTCCTATTAAACTTCACCTTTTTGTCCTGTGCCTTTTTCACCCAAAAGATCCTCCCCAAGATCAACCAGCTGCTACTGTTCCATGTGGACCATAATGGCGCCATAACTTTGAACCCTAGACGGGTACATAAACTGCCAAAGTCTGGGCTGATTAACATCGATGCATTTGCTGCTCCTTCTGCTGTCTTTGATTGACAGTTTGCATACAGAAAAGCCAAACAAAACTCGCACATAAATCGAAGCTCTCGAACGCTTGGCAAACTTTCGGTTGCATCCACAGGACGGGGTCTGTGCCGCTGACGAACTGCCGCTGAGGTTGAGGTTTATATGAGAGACTTGGATTGACAGTTTTATCGTCGGGCTTGAAGTGTTGACGTTGGCTTTGCTTAATGATCTCAGTGATCTTGATTAGCCGGCTGCTTTATGAGCTGTTTAAATATAGTGAGAGCTTAGGCCGATAAGTTTGCATTTAATGAGCCTGGGAAAGGTGAAGAGATCGGAGATGTTAAGAAAATTTTGATTTAAGGGGTGTGTTATATGTTTAGTATGAGTTTATGAGGAATTTGGGGTCCTGTAGAGATTGTTACTTTGGAAAATAAAGGTTTATGATTTAAAAAATTGGTTTTTCTTTGTCATTTTCCCCTGAATCTTTATGATCCTTATATAAAATATTAAAGCTTATAGAAACTCTATTAATATCTTCATTTTTTAAACATTTATCTGTATTTTTTCTATCTCCAAAAACACATCTACTCACATCCCTCTTTAAGTGAATTCCTTTGCGATAGCTGGCTCTGCCTACTACTGAATTGACTGACTGACCTAACATGCTTGAAAGCCATTTCAACAATCACTTTGATTGATGCCAACGGGCACAGACAACCTCCGCCTCCTCCTCCTCCTTCAGGCCAGGCAATTTCTCACTTAGCAAAGAATTAATTAAACCACCAACATCAAAAAAAAAAAAACCCATATCTGTTGGGGTAAAAAATCTCAGCGAAATAACTGAACGAACCAAAACCGAAAATTAATTAAAGCAACTAAATTAAAATGTATCAAGCTGGATACACGCCCAGACAGCGGCAAATGTGCCACGCCCCTCCTTCTCAAACAGGAGGCTTGAAAACGTGCAGTGAAATTTTGATGAAACTCAAGCAAAATTCCTTGTATCTGAGAGGGGCTTGGGATCAGCTTTTATGGGAGATAATAAATAAAATTTAGATGTTTGGAAAGGGAAGAGGAAATGATTAAATTTAAAAATGATATATAATACTTTTGTATTTATAATAATTTTAATTTAATTTGTATTTAAATATATTTATTTAAAAATCTTAGTAAAGGTATGACAAATACTTTGAACTTTATATTTTTTTCTTGCTTAAGGAATAAAATGTTAATAAGGAAATTATGATTAATTTGTTAAAGTTGATTAACCATTTTTTGTTAGATTTATTTTTTTAACTACCCATTGTTCTTGTTCCTGTTTTTTTTTATACACCTTTTGTTTTACTTTTTGTTCAGTCTCCCCTTACTGTATTTTAATTGTTATTGGGTCGGATGTTGGGTCTGGCGAGACCCGTTTTGTCGCTCATTTGTCCAGTTTCCTTAAACAATTTTTTTTGTTCAACCGTGCCATTTTTACTGAGGAAGCTCTGCCCACATGGCTGCTGAAACTGGAACTGGCACTGAAACTGGACGGAATGATGGATGTGCACCACTCCAAGTGCTGCAGATAAGCTTAGAGACACAGAGAGAGAGAGAGAAAGGGGTAGGGGGTTTGAAAATAAGAAAAAAAAACTTAATTAATTCATATGCATTGAACTTTAATCAAGTGGCCGGGGCTGTGCAAAAGTGAAGGCCTGACCATGGCGACGAGTTCGGCGCCAGGCCAGTCCAGCAGCTTCAGATACAGATACAGATACAGGTAGAGGTACTGTGGCGCTCACCTGCTGCGCGTTTTAGATACTTGTGCTATTAGTGTAAACGTGCAGTTTTATGTTATGGCAAATTGCCGTTGACAGGGCCGGCGCACATAGAATGCCAGAGCCATAACTCTCGGTACAATCCAATCTGCAATCTGCAAGATACATTCTATAATTGTTTTTTTTTTCCCCAAACCACCTTTTGCATTTTTGGCGCTCTCTTGTGCAATCTGCATGTGTGCACGGAAAGAAATTTCTATAATTTTTATTTACGAAATTTCTTCAACGTTTTAGTGATCTTTAAATTGTTTTCTTTAAGCTTTAAGCTAGGTAATTTTATAAGATTAATTACGAATTTGTTGCCTGTGCTCAATTTTCCCTTGTGTATCTCATTGATTGCACAAGGCAACACAGCTGCATCCTATCCATCCATCCCGTGTATATATCTTTTCAGCTCGCACATCTCTCAAAATCGTAGACATTTTCATTACGTGGTCATTACGATGCTGTTACCGCTATTACCATTATGCTGCATTTTATTGCTTTATAAGCGCATTTTAATTTTTGCCTTTCGCCACTAAATTTATGTTAGCCCAGGCTTAGGATGCTCTTCTGGAGTCGATCTCTTTTGGCACATCTGCGGCCGCAAAAGCGAGGCAAATAATGCTCGTAAAAAATGCATAGCACATACGAGCTCCGATGATGACCAACTGTCGGCAAATGGACAGAGCGCGGCAGAAACAGCTAAAACAAAAAATATAAAAAATAAATACGGCAACAGCAACACAGCTACGTATCATGTGCCATGTCCGTTGTCAACGCCGTCGACGTCGATGTGTCTTGTCTGTTTGTCTGTATTTCTGTCTGTGTCTTGGCCACGTCAAGTGTCTTTTGTGAAAGGCAACCAAATTACGAACACACACAGGGACAGGTGCAGAGAGAGAAATTAGAGAGGCTTCAATGGTTAATAAGGGCTTAAAAGAAAATTTTAAAATGTTTATAAAGAGCCTTTTTTGATTCTTAAAACCTTTTTTAAATAAATTATGTCTTCTATTTAAATTTCTTGTATTTTGTGGGGGATTTCTTAAGCTTCAACTAGTGAAAATTTTTTATTAAATATATAAGAATCTATTATATATATATATATAACTTGAAAGTATAGAAAAATATTGTAATTATCCCACAATTTCAATTTTTTTTTAAATATATGTATATTTTAAATTGTATGATACTTATTTGAAAACTTTTAAATGAAAATTGTTACTCCCAGCAACCTTGTTTAATTCTCAAAATATTTTTTAATAATTTTATATATTATCCAAACATTATTTCCCCTTGTGTAGATGCTCAGTAAGTGCCACGTCGGCAGTTTGATGTTGTTGGAAACGAAAGGCTTGCACTTGCTTCAACTGCTGCTGCTGATGTTTTTGTTGCAATTATTAGCAAGTCTGACAATTTAGTGCGGCTCGCCTTTGACGCTGATTGATTGCGTCTGTAAGTAATCTGTACATTTATTGAGTTATCTGCCTGGCATTTTTAATTTGTCCACCGCCTAGTGGCCCCACCTCCTCCTAACCCCCCCTTGATGATGACCAATTAAAAGCAAACGGTTTCTGCACCGCAATTAAACGGCCACCAAAAACCGGGTAACTTGCTGATGCAAAACTTGCCGGCGACTCGAAATCACTTCCTCATGGGCAGCGGTAGAGCGCCCATTAAAATTCCCAGTGCCGGTGCGCCTGGACAAACATAAATATTCGCACTGATTTCGACCAATTCCAACCTGTTTTATTGTTGTTGTTGTTTTTTACGTGCCTCTTTTACGGCGTGGAGCGGCGGCACGAAACATGTTGTGGCAGCACTTGGACACCGAACATGGCCACGCAGCACGCAGCTTATCAATCGCGCCACTGAAACTGCATTCAGGTCCTACAAGTTTGCTATTAATTTGTGTGGTTCCCCCGCTCTCTACGAAACCCAGAAACCTTCATGGAAACCCCAACCCCCCCCGTGCTGATGATGATCACCGCCGCCCCCTCTCAGCTGCCAGGCTCGCCCATCTGCTTTGCATTTCAGCAGCTGCCTTGTTGAGCTGTCAGTCGGGTTGGGAGTTGGCACAGAGAGAGAAATTTGGGGGTGGGAATGTGGGTGTTATGGAACTAGAAATTAGGAAAAACGGAGGAGATATCGATAAGATATTTTATTAATTGGTGGCATACCAAATATCAATTTAATTCAATAAGATTTAGGGGTTTCTAGGACGATTTAAGTTTACTATCTGAAATGTGTCCTTTTTTTGCGCTAAAAAGTAGGCTATATTTGTTGGTAACTGTGTTCTAATATTTAATGGTAAATATTATCTTTTCATTTTGACCATTTAGATTTTTTTTAAAACAATTTCGAATGGGTTTTAAGTCTTAAAAATTTTAGTAATTGAGTAACTGAGTGCTTGATTTCTCAATGGTTTTAAAGCCTAAAAAGTTTTTTATATTTATTTTTCCTCTTAAAATATAAATAAATTATACCTTCCAGTGCATCGAGACCGACTGGCTGCCTGGTTTTGTTATTGCCTGGGCGCGTGGTTATTAATGAAGTCAATCAGCAATTTTGACAGAAATTTATCTATAAGCGTCGGCATTCTGCCAGGCAACATGTTGCACGGTCTCTCTCCTCACTAACTTGGCTAATTTTGTGCGGCACTCAGACATGTTTTCTAGACCCCACCACCCTCCTCCTCACCCCTAACTGTAGTTGCTTATCTTATTTATTTAATTTTTGTTTAATGTTAATTTGGAACCAGTTTAATTACTAGCCCGGGCCGGGTTGTGCCTGCCGCCTGGCCATTTCAATTAAAGTGCACTTGCACACACACACACACCTAGCTAAGAGACCGTGACGTGTGTCTAGGAATATAAATATTTTATGCTGTTTTATGTTTAATGCATCCTTGTTACTAAATTACTTGTATTTTTTTTAATGCAATTAACAAGAGTAAACTCTTGGCTAAGGGAAGGGAATGTAAGCTACCGCCTTTGCCTATGCACAGTTGTATCTCAAGATTTGTATCTGGCGGCTACCTCTTCCTACTAACGGTTCATTTAACTGCCGCCATTTGTCTGCTCGCGCCGACTAATGAGCTAAATCAATTTACAGTTCAATATTTTTTTTCTTGTTTGCTGAAATTAATTTTGATATCGCGGCGAAGGAAGTTGTGGCCAAATCGAGTTTGAATAATTAATGGCGAGTCGCTTACAAAGTAGCCCCGGCATTATCTGGCGTTAATTGATGGCAAAATGAATTCAAACGGAGTTTTTCAGATATCTGAGAGGGGGTTGGGAGGGAAGAGAGATGGTTTAATAAAGTAATTAAGTTATTTTTGATTTCTATCGGTTGTTGTTTATCTATTGGATGCGGTTTTGTGGCATTCTTGGAGAGTGATTATCTTTGGAGGCAGTAAATATTAAAAAAAAATTGTTTTTAGACCATAAATCATTGTTTTTTCCGAGTTAAATGTTAATTTAAATAAATATATATTCGAATAAGATGTCTTTTTAATTTTATATATTTTTCTTTATTTTTTTAAACCAAAGTTTAACAAACTAACCCTGGTTCAATGACTTTTTCCTTTGACCTTGCCTCATTGCTTTTCCAGCCACTAATTTCCCTGCACTTGCTTTTCTTTATTGTAGGAGCAAAAGTTTTCTTCCTTTCTTTTCATTTTAATTTCACTTTTCACGGCGATTTTTTTTTGCTTTGCTTTTCCATTTCTGTATTTTTTTATTTTCTTCATTTCGCGCCAGACGAAGGAGCCGGGAAAACTTTTTAATGTCGCGCGGCTGCTGCAGCTAATTTAGCCCGAGGGGAGGCCAGGAAAGCGGGGGGCGTAAGGTGGGTGGAAAACGGGGAAGGAGGTACTAGAGGGGCAGAGAGAAAAAAAACTTGGCGCTCAGACTTTGGGTGGCAGTGTCTTTGGCTTCATTTTCGCGCTCCTTGAGGTTTTTCTCCTCTCATTTTCCCGGCTCTCAATTTTCCTTTTGCAATGAAATTAAAAACAGCAAGGAGTCGTCCTTGCACACACACCCCCACACACACACACTTACAGTAGAAAGAGATGGCAGAGGATGCCGATGGAAAAGTTTGCTGGAGGTCCTAAATGAAAATGAGTAAAGTTCGCACCCACAATTTTGCTCTCTTGTTGATTATGCACTTCGCCCGGCATCGTCATCATCGTCGTCTGCGTTTTGCTTATTAACCCAGTTGTGCCTGTGCCATCTCCCAAGGTTCTTACCGGTGTGGGAGGGGGGAGGGAATCCCCATATTTAACCCACAGCTGCCGGCTGTCTTCTTCGCTTCCTCTCTCTCTCTCTCTGTCTTCTTGTGTGCCTGGGTCGCTGTGTCTCGGTTTGGGTGCGGGCGAGGACGATGACGCTTTTCTTTTGATTTTTTTTTCTGTGTCCTTGTTTTAATTTTAATTTTTGTTTGGTTCGCTTTTCTTTTCTTCGTGTCCTGGCCTTTTTGGTGACGTCGTCGTCGTCGTCTGTGGGTCTGGTGTCGTCATCGTTTTGTGCCTGCCTTTGTTTCTAGGTCAAGAACGTATTCCGCCCGGCATTTCTTGGCGGTTTTTCCTGTAGGCGGAATAAAAAAAAAGAAAGTTGACATTGAAATTTTAATTGGATTCAAAGAGGGAAATGAAAGCGAAAGATTTTGAGGGAAAGTTGGTTAAAGGAAGGGGAGATTTTTATAGTTAAAAGAGAGAATAATGGAAAATGTAGGGGAGCTTCATATTTTTGATCTAAAGTCCTAATAAAGGAACAAAATTTCTTTTAAACTTGATTTAAAAATCCCTAAAATTCAAAGAGAACCTCAGCAAAGCTAGGATAATGCCCACTGAACGCCTTAGGTTTTTAGGTGTACATAGAACGCCTGCAACAAAAAGGGATATCTACAAACATATATAGAGAGCCACCTCGAATCGCTTAGAGATGTAGATACTTTTCGCTTAGCCTCGCCACAGCTTCAGCTTCAGCTTCAGGCTCCCTTTGGATGCGCAACTGTCATGCAAATGACATCACGCACTATAGTCATCAATTTTGCTGCTGCTGCTGATGCTGATGCTGCTTCTGCTGCCAGAAAGCTGAAAGCAAATCCCCAAGCCGAAAAAAGGAAAGGAGGAGCTGGGATAGGAAAGCTCAGGGATGTGTCGTGTGTTTGAGTTTGAAATATTTGCAATTGCGAATCCTGTCGTATTTGTCACAGGATGTACATATCCTTCTCTCTCTATATATATATTTGTATAATATATAATATATAAAGTATATATATTGTGAGTATGTATTGAGCCCAGGGTACATTATTATGATGGAATCCTATTTGTTACAAAGCGTGTAGCCGCCGTGTCGTGCCAATGACAGGACGTCAGGATGTGGGAGGATGAGTCACAGGATACTCCCTAGAGTAAATTATGCTAATGTCAAAATAATGCATATTCGATGATGTGGGTGTGTTCATCTCAGAAGAAAACTTTGCTGCCTCTCGATGCAGAGAAAGAAAATTTACATTAGCAAGAATAAGGATATTTTCTTTAATTTATATTTCTATTTTTTAGAAAGAAATTTTTAAGGAAGCTGTAAACCACTTTAATAATATTTTAAAACTAAATTCTCTCATAAGCTACGGGCTTAAATATAAGTTTTGTATCCCTGCTTTCCTGATTGATTTTTCTCCCAGTGTACATTTGTGTGTAGCTCGAGAAATGGAAGAAAAAAAATCTTTATAAATCACATTTATGTTCAGCTTCAAGTGCCAAAACTAATGATGGAAATAAATTCACGAGAGCGCAGGACCAGAACAAGGACAATGCCGACTGCCAGAACCAGTCGCAGCCAGCAAATTCTGTACACACACAGCGGCAGAGGCGCTGGCAGAAAATCCATATAGAAGAAGGGCTGGGAAAAACCCGGTGCGGGCAAGGGGAGGTAGAGTGGGTGGGGTGGGAAAATGTGGAACCTTTTGGGGATAGCAACGCGCAATTTTTGGCTGCTTTTGACGCCGGGCCAATATGCAGTAAATCTGCCAGAATGTGCCTCTAGATTTGGCATCGCCAAGCATCAGTCCCAAGTACCACCGCCCATCCTTCGTTTCCTTTCTGCTCAGCTTTTCCACGGTTTTTCCCCATTTTCCCTTTAGAAATGGGTTACATATTTTATGCTTAATATTTTGCATTTTATTCAGGGGGAAGAGCGGGGCAATACTGTTAACTGTACTTGAGCTTGAGTTGGCGCGGACTCGTAACGTTTGCTTTGTGGAAAAATTGAAAATGTTTTTCCTTAACAGCACACAATTGTTTGTTATAGTTTTTGCTTTTCTCTCAATCTCTCTTTCAAAGAATGCAGCAAATTGTTTGTGGAAAAAGCCAAAAGGATGAAAAGCGTTGAGAGGTCTATTTTTTAGATAAGAATCTTTTTGAGATTTCTGAGATTAGGGTTTTTAAAATAATATTTAGGGAAGGTATATATTAGTAAAAAAATCATAAAATATATTAATTTGGACAGGAACGTTACAAGTTACCTTCAAAATATAAGTCATATAGGAAACTAGCTTTATCCTAGACATTTCCAACTAGACTTAACCACTATATATCTATAGTTTTTTGGCATTAGAAAATCAATAACAAGATTTCGCCCTGCAAATACTATTTCTATATATAAATTTCGCTGATCAACCCTCTAACCCCCGCGACAAATGTGCAACCCTAACAACTTGAGCTTCATTTGCATATTTTGCCAACTCGCCTCGCCTCGAATCCTCCCTCCTTCGCAGAAGAATAAAAAATAAAAAAATCAAATTGCAAAATTGCAGAATGTAAAAATTGTAAAATGTCGAATGCGCTCGCAGAAAAAAACTAATAAAGGCAAAAATGAATTTCCCTGCTGTCCGTAGGTGAGTGTGGAAATTTATGCAAATTTTTTTTTTTTTGCCTAACACTCGGAGCTGCTGACTCGATGCTTGTTATTGATTTGCGAAAAAATAAAAACTTGTTCGCCGCTAATTTGCATAATCTGTCCCGTCTGCCTCGTTAAAGGATTTATTCAGCGCGAAACCTTTCACTCTCACTCACTGCAGTGGCATTGTTGACTTTGACAGACTGTCTCTCTGTCTGTCTGTCCAACTGTCTCTCTGGGTGTGTATCTGTGTTTAGTCAAGCAAATATTTTGCCAGTTGAGAAAAAACCAAGTGAAAATATTTGAAAATTGGTTTTGTCGGCACACCTGACAAAGGCAAACATTCATTGAACTCTGGAGGTCACAGAAATAGGTAGAAATTGATTTGGAAATGCACTTTCCTTACACACAAAGGAGTGAAAAATAAGGAAAATGTATTTTGAAATCTAAACCACTTAAAAATTAAAACTATTTTCTTCTCCATTTATTTTGATATAATTTTTTTTTTAATAATATTTTATAAAGGTAAAGCTCACTAAACTTTATATTTCTATCTTTTTAACTTCTCTGAATTTTCTTACATTTTCCAACTCCTAATGCCTACTTTTGCATATCCTTTTTGAATATCTTCAAGTGTAGAAGAAGCTTCTGCTAAAGGAAACTTCATGTATGTCTGACTATAATTCAATTCCCTTCAAAAACCCGCGACAGTTGGACAGAGAAATGGATGGCAACGGAGTTACAGCGTCAAGGATAGAGACATTCTGGAGCCCCAGGATGGTGTGAGACTTGGTGGGGGAGCTTGTCGTCCTGTCAGTTATTTTCAACATTTTGATATGTATTTTCCACTGGTAGTTCTTTCCTATATTTTTTTTTATACAGCGTTCGCTTTTTGCTAAAAAGGATTACGCTAACACAAAGCAGAAAAGCAAGGCAAGGAGCCACAAAGGATGGGAAGGGAAAGCGGAGTACACTAAAGGAAAAATTGAATTAAAACATTGGATAATAATTTCTGATCAAAGATAGATTAATCCCAAGTATTTGGGATTTATTTCGCGATCAAAAATCTTACTTTGAGATAGATTTTCTTATCAACTCTTCTCTATTTAATAATTATTTTTTTATAGTGTAAAAAAACTGTAAAAGCGTCCTGTAAAGGGGGGTTCAAGAGCCTCGCCAGCCGCAGATACAATATTTGGTTTATTTCGCTGGCGCTGTCTCTCATTTTTTTCCAATTTTATATTTTTTGCACATGCCAATATGGAAACACAAGGCACTGAACCAACCCCCTGGAAAAGTCACCCACCCTCGCTTTTCATGTGTGTGGGTTTTTTTTTACTTCTATTTTCCTTTCTTTTTTTTTGCGTTGTCTTCACCCTCACAACTTTCGTGTGTCTGTGGCTGTTGTTTGTATTTGTATTGGTACAGCAACCATCAAACATTTGCTCCAAAATTTCGAGCATGTGTGTGCGAAATGCCAAAAGAAAATGGCAGTTTTCCGTAAGGACATGTGTGTGTGTGTATTTGGTGGGCGGCTATTTTCCCATTTCCATTTAGTTTCCTGGCGGGTGGGAAAAACGCTTTTGGATTTGAACTATGGATGCGTTGTCATAAATGGCCAACGACATTTTTTTCGAGAGGGGAATCCTTATCTAAAACGATTTCGCATCGCGATTGATGGCTAAACGAAATCTGCGAAACGCATCTGACAAAGCTGGGTGTTAAGATATCGATTTAAAGGGTGGGGTCTTTTCATTTTTTTGGGAGCGGTTAGGGGTTTTCGAGGTGAAATAGGGAAATCAATATTTAAAGATAAAGGATATATCTATAAGTATTATTTGCTTAAATTATTACAGGCTTACTGAGTAACTTTTTGGAAAAAGAAATTTATTATTCATTATTTATCGAAGCTCTGGCGAAAATCCAAATTTTGTTTAATATTTAAACATTTTAAGACTATCAGTCTTTTAGAATTACGTTTCAAAGAACTGTCTTGTTTTTTCCTTCCACAAACATATAAAAATATGTTTTATTATGATAAATATTTATGAAATACTGTATATCTTAGTTCTATAATATTTTTACAGAACCTGAAGCAGTATAATATTTATATTTACCACCTATTCCTTTTTCTGTAACCCTCATTTACCTTTCAAAAGAGAAACTCATTGATTGACATTTTACAATCTCTTCTGATTTGCAAAATAACCCCCCCAAGCCATATTCTTGTTAGTAAAGCGGTTTTAAGCTCGTAATTGGCAGAGTAGACAACCCTACCGCAGCTCAGTTTCCCCCTTAAAATGAGATGGCAACCCAAATCTGCGAATTTTACTCACAGGACAGGCACTCAAGCCATCCACATCAGTCTGAAAATCCGAAATCAATTCGGTAATTGACAGCAACGACAACGGAGAGTTGCCCGCGGAACATGATTTGCAAATAATGCACTTGAATTTGCATAAAGAATTCCGAGCGAAATTGCGAAAAATTTATGCAAATTAGCCGGCGTCTGATGAAGGATATGTGTATGTGTGTATGTTGCAATTAAATCCCAGCCAGCTGCAGCAGCCCCTAAAAAATGAGAGTATGTCATACCCTCAGGTAAGGACCCCTACACACACGCAGGACAACAAAAAAAAGAAGCTCATTTGCATAAAAAAGAGGCAAAAAATAAACTAGAAAGCGAAAGGGTGTAGCTGTGGGGTTGCGCTATAAACCCGACACTCATTAACATATACCGGAATAATCACAATCAAGCAGCAAATTCTGATGCTGTGTCTAACAGCTGCTTCTGGCTCGTCCTTGAATCCTGTATATCCTGTTTATCCTGTTCCTGTATCCCAACCAAGTTCAACGCCCGTTTGTCTCACTAACCCAAATTAAAATTATGTTAATGAACGGCGGGGCAGGGAGTTTGGCCTCACGAACATGAGACCAAAATCACGGCCAAGGACAACGAGTCCTGCGCTTCTCATTTGAGTAATGAGCAGAGCCCCCGGCAGAGACGTCAACCGAGGCCGAGGCAGTGGCAGAATTCAGCGACTGCGGCAGAATTGCTCCTGTTACTCATTAATTTTGCCGTCGCATTTTTGCATATTTTCCGCAGCGAGCCCTCATTTCCGCCAAGCAAATTTCTCCTCTTGTTTAATTTTCTCTCTCTCTCTCCGGGTCTCTGTGTTTCATTTTTCATTTTGTACCCCGCTCATTTGGTGACGTCACAGCGGAAAAGCGGAGCCGTGACTGAGGGGGAGCAGTGCCAGAGAGAGACTCTGGAACTGAACGCTCTCTGTTGTGTGTGGCCCGGCATAATTAAGATTTTAATTTATGCAATTATTTTGCCGGCTGCCGCCTGGAGGTCCTTGTTTTCGTTTTCTGTTTTGCCGTCTGCCTCTGATTTGGCAGGATGTGATGTTATTTTGGCGCGTCACCTCGTTCGGTGCGGTTGTGTTTGCTTCTTTTGGTGATGATCGTGAAAATGAGATCATAAAATCGAGATTTTTGGAAGGTGATAATAACCATGGAAGTTACTTCAACTTGATATTAAAAATCTCGAATAAAACAAGATAGCTGAACTGCAAAGGTTGTGAACTGAAGAAAGATTTCCCCTAAACTGTGAACCCTAGAAATAAGTGAAACTAAATATATATGCGCTTTAATTACAAATATAAATACATAAAAAGGACCAAAATAGACGACAAAATATTTTAGAAGCCGTTTTGTATTTTTTAAAACTTTTTAAAATGTCTTTGCATATAAAATAAAATATATTAAAAAACTGCCTAATGGAGTCCTGATTTTAAAAATGAGAATTTGCTAATGAAATTACATAAATTCAACAACTTGAAGTTTACACAATTTATATTTATTTCAATATTTAAACGCTTTGCTAAATCAAATATAATGTAAATTTAAAAATGGACTAAATGAAACAATTTTTTTCAAAATTATAATATTTATTTTGTATAATTTACATCATTCCTTTTAGAGCCCTACTATTTAACCAACTAAAATCTTTCGACTTAAAAGAAAATCAAAACTATGGGTCGCAGGAAGTCAAGCAGGAAGCCACCGCCGAAAAGAAAAAATATTGAGCCACTTGATCAACAATTTAATTGTCCTTTCTGCAATCATGAAAAGTCCTGTGAAGTGAAAATGGACAAAGGCAGGAATACCGCAAAAGTAACATGTCGAGTGTGTTTAGAGGATTACCAAACTGGAATTAACTTTTTGTCAGAACCCATTGATGTTTATAATGATTGGGTTGATGCTTGTGAAAGTGCCAATTAAATGTAAAAAAATATATAATAATATATAATAAATAATGTATAAACTCCTCTATAATCAAAAGGCATTAACTTCGGAAATATATTTTAAATAATCAAAAACTATAAATGTATTTAAATAAATTTGATAGCAATGTTTTAATTTCAAGAAATAAATTGACTACCAAAATTTTATTTAATTTAAAACCTTTTTAAAAACTTTTATTTCACTGGAACACAAACATTGATTTTTTGTCACTTTTAGGTATTTAAATAAAAATGTTTTAAAATTATTTTCCAATCACAACTGAAAGTTTTGTCTCGGTAAATTTATTTTACCAGTTTAAACAATATTCTGAAATATATTTAAATCATTTTTATATTAGTCTTTATATTTTTAGACCACACAAAATAAATAAAAATTAAAATCACAAACCATTGCCTTTGAATTATAATTAATTATAAAACAACTAAAAAAAATACAGATAAATGCAACACGTTTATCAATATTCCTAGAATCATTTCTTTTTTTTTTAATGACACTTTTTGAAACTCATTTTTGATCACCGCTTAAACTTACCCAAGTAACATTCAATTTTTAATAAGATGCACCTTCCTTCGTTAGGAATTTTCTAATTATATTTTATGTTCCCATTAATTTTATTTTTATTAGCTTGTCCAAGTTAATCAATAGATGTTCAGTTGTCACAATATTAATCCACGGCTGTTGTCAAGTCTATATGTTTTTTTTTTATTATTCGGGATGAACCTGTAAGCACAACCGCACCGAGACGCGTCGCGTTAAGGAATGATTCCGGCAGCGACTCCAATAAGATACTTTGGCTTTGGTCCTCCAGCCGTGTCGAGTTGCCGAGACTTGGCATTTCTTATCGCACACGGACACGCAGACACGAATTGGAGTAATCGCGAGGCGTCGGCGTCGACAGGATTTTCGAGGAGAGGTGGACTTTTGGGCGGGGGAGTGTTCCGGAGACCGAAGACCGAAGAACGAAGACTTGCCGGGCGCAAGGCCCAGAAGCTACTGCCCACAGAACTTACTTCTCGGCGGCATTTGTTTTTGTGGTTCACACACAAACACACACCCTCAACAGGGACTGGAAGACCAAAAGCAATGCCACCCCCGGAAAAATGCAAAAAAAAAAAAATGAAAATACATACGAGGGAGAAACATCAAGTGCGACGCTGGCAGCGCTGCTTATAAAGTTGAATTTAAAGCGCCGGCGCACTTGCTTCACGCTCTCTTTTTCCCTTCCATATACCCCTCTTTTTCACTCTGTGAGACCACATCTCTTTCTACCCTCAGGTGTTGGGCCTTTCTCCTTCGCAAAAAAGAAAAAAAACTAAAAAAAAAAAACAATGGAAAGAAAAAAGTTTGAGGGGTAAAAACTTCTCTTGGCGAGAGTTCCAGGGAAAATGGGAAAAAAGTGCGTGAGATACGAGTATCTTTGCCCCTCTCTCTGACCAAGGGATCCATGAGTTACTTGCACTTTAGATACTCACCACGGTTTCGAAATGTTTTCTGGCCATTTGTTGAGCGGGCCTTAAAGCAAGTAGAAGAAGCCACGTTATCAGGCAAATGCCAGCCACGCATTTTGTCAAATTCAAAGACAAACAGGGGAAAAGAGAAAGAGGACGAGTGGTTGAGGGAGAGGGGAGGTAGTGGTTGAGGTACACAAAGAGAAAATGTTTGAAAACATTCTAGGGAAAGCATAAAATAAGTAGAAGTGTCAAAGAAATCTCTGGGGATTTAAAATTGTTTTAAAATTTATTTAATTATTTTTATTTTTATTTTTTTATGGCATTTTTAGTTGATTTTAAATCCAGAGAATTTTCTTTTGGTCTCCATTTTCCTTAAAAATTATTATTTTATTTAGGGAAATATAGAAAGTCTAAAGAAATTATTGATTTAAAGTTTTAAACTTACAACTTAGATTAAAACATTTCTTAATACATTATTTTGTTATCCTTTTAAGTATCTCTTTTCTTTAAACCCCTATTTTCCCCGCAGTGTAGCAAGAGAAGAGGTAGTGGAAATACAAAAGCGGAGCTGGGGAGCCTGCTAAACTGAGCAGCGACTGAAGTAGAAATGCTTATACGCTGGGGATTTGAGCTTTACAAGCGTAACAAAATATGTAAAAAGAAATAAAGAAAAGCCCCGGCATGAGAGGCCCTCCCCCTCTAAGAAAATCCATCCTCCATCCTGCAGACCCACATCTCTCATCCCCTCCCATCCCCTTACCCATTTCCCTTTGCCGTCTAATATGCGTTGTATCTGTATCTGGGCCTGCAGCAGGTTGGCGTATCTATGAAGTTCCTTCCGCTGGCGGCAAGTGTTCGCCGCCTGATGAATGATAGATGGATTATGATTTTGTTTGGCGTAAATTGAATTTCGCATATTCCCCGTAAATTCCCAGGCCGCTCTTAACCAAATATTTAAACTTTAAGCGCGACTTCGATCGCTTCAAGCTGTCAACTTTTGCCTGCATTCATTTGGCAGCGGAAATCAAGTTAACGAAGTAAAAATGTAAAATGCATCAGCTACATGCCAACAGCATTTGCCAACAAGGAAATGTCCTCGGGTAAATGGGTGGCGATTCCGGGTTCTGGGAAACGAACGGATTCGAAAGCCAGAATCGATAATGGAGGCTGCTGCTCGCCAGGACCAATAACAAACAAACCAATCGAATGGGGCAGCCAAAGAGTTGAGGGATTTAACCGGCGATTGGCACACGTCAAAATTGAGGGTGAGCAATGTGATAAAGCATTGGAGACTTAAGAAATTAAGGAATTATATATTTCTTCTTTGAAAATTATAGGTCAGAGTTATGTTTGAAAGTAGTAATTGGTAAACATTTATTGTGAACTTTTTACCTTCTGAAACCAAAGGCATTTTCATAGGAATTAATGTAAAATTTTTATATTTATTGTAGGAATAAATTTCTCTTGCATTTCATTTAATTTCTTTAATTCCTTCTTTTCTGATAACCAAATCGTTTACTTAAAAAATATATTTTTCCCCAGTTTTCTTAAACGAATTTTGCCCTTTAAACTAAATCTAAATTGCATTCTTACGCAAATATTTCCCTAAGCTCTTCAGGCTGCTTCTCAATTTTCTGTACATTTTTATAGATTTTGTGTTAGTTGTATTTTTACTTCGTCTTTTTATGAGCCACAAGCTGTAAGTAGCAGTACTCGAGATTTTGTTGTTGCTGCCGCTGCTGCTGCTACTGCTGGGGCTGCATGCAACATATTTTCATGGATCAGCTGCAACTTCAATTCAAAGGGATGCCAGAGTTGGTGGGAGGGAAGGGTGGTAGGGATGGGGGGATGGCTGCTGTGATTTTCTCAAGCCATGTCTCTCAGCCTCGGCTGCCATGCTTATTGCCATAGCTTTTGTTATGCCATCTCGCACACACTTCCACAAACTCACATCCAACTAGGCACTGGGAAGAAAATTTAAGAGAGAATTTATTTTTAAATTAAATGATATTAAAATCTTGATTTTTTAAAATTTATTGCAAATTTTTAAGCTTCATTAACCCTTGAATTTTGAAATTGAATGGAATGAATCGTTATGATTTGTGGAATTTTATTTTATGCTGCAGATTCTATAAAACCTTTAAGATGCTCTTTAGAAGAATGAAATTAGAAGATACGTTTATGATTCTTTATCAAATTTAATAATTAGCTTAAATATATTTTATTTCACACAATTTTACCCATTCCCCGCGATGGTTAAAGACCCTTTCCCCCAGTGCACCCTGCTATTGCTCTATAAAAGTTGAAATCAGCTCGGATATGTTTTTTGTGTGTGCCGAGTATATGGTTCTGTATAGTTACCGACTTTTATAAGCAGCAAATTTTTATTTTCTTCCCCCATACTTTTGCTTACCATTCGCATGCGTCATAACTCAATAACCAGCTCGAAAAAGGACGAAAAGTAAGGGGGGTTTGGGCCAAGGGGGGGCGTTGGCAAAACTGTAAGCTAACTGTAATCCTAATGAAACTACAACACACATTCACTCGCATTTGCATGCAACAATTTGGCAAAGGAGGTGGAGCAAAAGTTTCCTTCTTGCCATTGAGGCAATCCTTGTCGTTCGTCCTTTTCCCATCATCCACAACTCGTCTGCCCGTACTGGAATTTATTATAAGATCCCTTTCTTCATATATGAATGCGAGAAACTTGTAGTTGCTGCCAGCCAGCAACATGAATATTTCTACAACATCAAAAAGGCATTTCGAGTTATTTGGCTGGAGTAAAAAAATATATAAATATTTTTATATTATTATTATATCCCTAGTTAGCTGCCGCATATGAGTATTTTGGAACAGCAGAGGTTAATGGAGGAGGTAGTGGGATTTAATTATAATAAGATATTTATGGTTTAAATGTTTTTTGTTTTAAATGTTAATTGAAATTGCTTAGTTCCTCAAGGCTTCAAATAATATTTTTTAACCAGAAAGATATAGAAATTCCGCTTTTAAATTTGAATTTACAGGAAAATTATTTACATTTGTGTTCTCTATAAAATTATTTATTATTATTTACTTAGAAAATCCATTTATATTGTGTTTACCATAAAGACATAGTAAATTTTAAAATGGATGTACAACCTTCTAAAAAAAATAATAGATTTCAAACCTTAAACATTATCGAAACATTACAGAAATATCTTAACTCGAAGATAAAATATGGGTTACTCGTGTGTCCTTTTTTTAATAATATTTTCATGTATTCCTTTAATATTTATTAATCCAGAAACAGCTATTGTTGCACCCCCCACTGTTTACTTTTGAGTTTGCATATATTGGCAACTCTTGGAATTTCATAAAGCCAAATTCCTACTGAGCAGCGACTAATGACCATCGCAAAAAGCTAATCAGGCTGGCATGAGTTCGGTTTTTGGGTATATTCGGGGTTTTGGGGTTCCCAGGGGGCGGTGCGGTGTTCCTGGCTTCCTTCTTGTATCATAAATCTGCCACACTCGCTCAGACATCAGATGTCAGTTTCAGGCATCTTCCCGATGGGTTTCACCTTCCCCTTACCCTCTCCCTCCAAAAAAGGAACATTAATTTCCTCCGCTGCGCTGCTTAGGAGACATTATACATTATTTGTAGTACCTAGGCGATTGACTTTGCGATAGCTTTCCCCGATTTGCCTAGCTGCACATCACGAGTAACCGCGCCCAAAAAAAAAAACAACACAAAAAACATTGTGGTTAATAATAAAAAAAAAACGCTACGAATCTTTCGATTCCTTTGAGGCTTTCAGCCGAAACTGTCTGCATTACGTATACGCCGCGTGTGCCCAGAGAAGTTGATGCCCGTTTGATGTTTCCAACTCAGCTGTCAGCCGTGCGTGTGTTTTTGGGTGTGTGTGTGTGCGGCTTAATGTGTGTGTTAAGTGTGTACGAGTGTGCGTGCCCGTGTTGCTTTATGATGACATGCCAAACATTTATGCAAAATGCTAATTTAAATCCAAGCTTGAAGCCGCGGAAGTTGTTCGAGTTGCATGAACAGTGGCAAAGTGGGATTTTAATTTTAATTAAATAATTAAATTAAAATCAGAATATAGACTTAAAAATAATTACTTATTGATATTATTGGTAAATGGGAATATTTTAATTGCTTGCATGAGTTTTTTTATAAGCATAAATGGTATTGATGGAAATTAAGTATTAATTCATCGATTTTGCATTAGAAAAACTGCGACTAAATCCATTTTGTATCATTATGGACTTTCTATTTAATAAAAAAGTTTAAAAATTTTAATTAATTATTTATAATTTATAATAAATACCATTTAATATACATTAAATGCTGAAATAACTTTTTTTTAATACTGCTGACAAACAATATACAATAAACTTTATGGAAATATTAATGAAAATATTAGTATGATTCATTTTAATTTTTTATGGTATAACTATACCTCTTAAAGTCCTTTTATATAAGTTTTATATGCGTCTTCTTAAAATAATACATATTGATAATGCTTAAAATATTTTTTTTACAATTACGGGGAGATCTTCAAGACTTAAATTGATAATTTATTATTTAACTATAATAAGGTATACAAATAAATACTAATGTCAGAACATATATACAACTATTATAGTTGACTTTTGTTTAGGTCTCAGCTTCAGACAAATATTATATTTATGAGCTTATATTCATGATGTCCTCTTTATCCTTTAGCCTTTTCTGCTTAATTTTCTTCGCCTTGGTTAGACACTTGAGTCTGGTTTTAACCCACTGTGCCGGTGTCTTAAGCGTAAACGCCTCTTCATCAGCATAACTCGTCAGGCATGACATTCCAGCAGCCCCCGTGTACTTTTGGCTCTGAGTCTGGGTTCTGGTTATGCTTTTGGATGTGCTAATGTCTGTCCCGCAATGACTGACTGTCTTGCCGAATGGCTGAATGGCAGAGTGAGTGACTGACTGCCTGAGTGAGTGACTGACCGATGGAATGATGAACCGAATGCTTAGCCACACCTTCAGTGCATTTTGGCCATCTTCGTTCCACTCGCTCAACTCGCTTCCTTCTTACTCACACCTTTCGAAAATGGCAGCTACAGGAAATTACAGGAGATTCGAATCCGATATGAGTGGGGGTATATCTCGGAAGGGGCTTATCTAACTAAGGCAAATCTTGAGGGGAAATTAGCTGCGAAAATGCTTAAAATTGGAAATTGAAATGTGAGTTTGGTAGTTGTTGTTGCTTATTGTAATTTGCTAAAGTATTTGTGGAATATGAATTGCGAGCATTTGCATAAATGAAATGTGTATGTAAATGTCGAGCTCGTAATGCCAATCAATCACCCCAAAAAAGGAACTCTCGCATACACATATGCAGGACGGCTCCTCCCACACACACACACACACACACACACACACAAAACCAATAAACTAAATTCGCAAGAAGCGAAAAAAAAGGAGGAAAAACTCCAAGCAGAAATCGTCAACAACATACATGATGTAGAGCGTGGCAGGGGAGGGTCCTTTTTGTGCCCCAGTTGTGTGTGTGTGTGTGTGTGTGTACGAGTGTGTGTATTCCAACCCTTATCCTTGGCAGGATATTACATGCTTCAACAATGTTGTAGCATTCCCAATAACAACAACTCCTCCGCTCAGAGCATTCCTGCCGAAAATGAAATTCTGTTTTGCATTTTATGTCGACATCTCCTGAACCCAAAATGTATAAAAAAAACACACACACACACAGAGAAAACGAAGCGAAAAAAATACGTGTAGAAAGAAGAAGCAGTCAAGGAATAAAGAGAAAGGAGCAGGAGCAACAAGGACACACAGCGAACAACGAACAACGAGAAAAAAAATGAAATCTAAACAAAATGCGTTCGAGCGTGTGTGTTCAATTACAATGTGTGTGATTGCTTGGCTTGCTAGGAGGGGGGGTTTGGCCTTAAAGAGGGGGTTGAGGGGGTCAGGACTTCCCTCCCCCAGCACACACACACTCGGCCCGCTTTAGCATAAAAATTTACAATGCGAAATAAGCAAGCGAAACGAACGAACACAAAACGCTTTTTATTTTGTATATATTTTGTTGTTGTTGCTTCTTCTGGCTGCTGGTTTTCCAGGACCTCCGCAGGACCTTTAGGACCACGAGCCCGGCATCCTTATGCAAATAACATCAGCCCAGCGTCCTCGACACTGCCACATAAAAATAAAATAATAACAATACAATATTTTTTGATGACAGCCGAGAACGGCGGCACCAGAAAAGCGAACAAAAAAAGAAACACAAAAAACGAAACTCGCACAGCGAACAATGAGGGTGAATCCCCCGCATCTATATCCTCAATATATCCTTCTCAATTTGAAGACCGATTTCGGTTCAAGGTTCGCCCATCAAAGAAAGGTTTAATCGATAGCTCATCTCGCGAAATGTTCTCATTCTCATTATTTTTATTTACCGCCTTTTTTTAGTGAACATTTTTTTATAGATTTACTGGACTCATTATGGAAGTGTCATCAATTTTTGTTTTATTTTAATAGATTATTCAGACTTTAATATATTATGGTAAATGGAAACCAGACTAGATAGAAGGGAAAACAAATCTGTAAATTAAATATTATATATTTTACAGATTAAAAAATGTTTCCTAAAAAATGTTTGGTTATTTCTTTAGGTTCCTATACAGTTTTCCACTAATGAAAATAATTAATAACTTTTTATATACACATAAAATATTATTTTCAGCATACAAAATATATATTTAAAGGGTTTAACTCTTTTCAAAAAAATATATTACATTATTTCATCACTTCTTACTTAAAACTGAATAAGAAACTAATACAATACCACTTCCCCTTTCCTCATAAATCTCATTTAATGTCATTAATTTTGCATTAAAAAAGTTAAACTTCAAATAAAATAAATAACCCTGACATTAATTCAAAGAAAGATGTCAAATTCAATTTCGAAATTCATCAATCATCATTTCCAGGTATAATTAAAAATTCTAAAAATTCCCTTGGCATAAATTTTGCAACCTTCTCTCATTCTCTTAGGATGCAACAATATAAATAATTATTTTTGCATACACAATGTAAAGCAAACAACACGATAAACACACGGGCATATAACATGGCGCAAAGGATGCATGGGAATGCGAGGAGAATAAGAAGCGAAATCACATTTGAATAACAATCATCATCATGCGAGTTATTTCAATTGACTGAAGGGGCCAGAAAGGAGTCGGGGGGCAGGGACAAGGGACAGGGAGCCGGGCCTTGGTGAAGATATTGAAAATATGAAAAGACACGAGAGCAGAAAAAACACACGCGAAATCACAAAGAATTCATAATAAGCGTCATTGTCGATGCGAGCGAGCGGGAAATGAATAAAAATCAAAGTACAGTGGCGGGAGTCTGTACGATGACAAAGGTGAAAAAGGGGTACGAGTGAGGAGGGAGTTATTGTGGAAGAGGGGGTAGATCTGTGGAGGAGGTAGCTCTTGGCAGAGGAGGCAGGATAACTAGGGGCACGTATAGGAATGTGGAATTGAAGGTGTCGCACAGGATGCGTGTTTATTTTTTAAAGGTGCACAGGGAAAAATATTTACAAAATTCTAAAGAACATTTTCAGATCAAATATAGTATAAGAAGCTTTAATAACTTTGATAAACTTTGATAAAAAATGTTAATAGAATTTAATAAACATTTCTTAGAATGTATTTTTCAATCAGAAAAGATCGAGAAATATTTCTTGCTTAATAAAAATAAAACAAACTCACAAACCTAATAAATTCAAATGAATATTCTTCTCGGTTTATTAAATATTTATTTTCCTTCATTAAATTAAAGATATATTTCTTAAAAAAACAAAGTATTCTGTACTTCTTTCTAAATAAAATTGAGGAAAAATCACTTTAAGTGACTATCACCTCCTTAAACTCACTAAAATCAAAACTCCATTGACCATTAGACCCAAAAATAGCTTTCCGTAAATATAAATCATTCAATTATTTTTCCTACTGTGTCGAAGAAAATTCCGTGGGCTGAAACCATCTGCATGTGTGAGTCGCGAGTTGAGAGCCTGCCAAAGGATGTTCTGTTCCTGGAACCGCCTGCGTGGGCTGCATGAATTTTGAATGACAATTTCCAGGCAGGAGCAGAGGCAGCAACAACCAATCCCCGACTTCTCAGTCATTGTTCGCTTATTGAAATTTCAGGCAAAGGGAAACGGAACGAGCCACTTGAATAGCAGGAAGTGAGCGAAAATACAAGGACAGGGATAGTGGCGCTGTTGTGATGTCCTTGTGACAAATTCTGGCAGCTAGTAAGTGGCATTTCATTTGCCAAAGCCACCAGTTGCTGTCTGCTACCTACTTTTCAATAATTGATGTCATTAAATGGTAGGAAAAGCAACAAGTTTCCTGAGAACATTCCAGCTAGAAATATTGATAAACAAATTATGAAAGAAGATGAAGGTTACAATAGGAAACATGGAAATTAAGCAGTGAAATCTTAATTAATTATCATTTTTAGTAATTTAAGTAAAGATTGAATACTATTCCACAATTTTCCAAGCAAAAATACAATATTTCCAAGCTATTTCTCTCCCGTCGCATATCGTCCAATGACTTTTCAGTAACAAATTGCGGTGGCTAACAAGTGGCACTTCATTTTCACAACCACCAGTTGCTTCTCCAAGAACAGCTCTTCATAATTGATTTCATTAAATTGCTGAGAAAGCAACAAGTTGTCAGATACACAAAAAAAAAAAACCACCCACAGCTCACACCACCATCTCGGAACTGAAAGTAAAAACAAATTAAGCTCTCCGACGACGTCGACGGCGACGGCGAAATAATTGGGGGAATTCCCGCAAAACGCCCCAGACAAGCAGCAGCAGTAGAAGAAGCAGCGGGAGGAAAATGAAAATGAAGAAGAGGTCGGAGGACGGAGAGGAGGAAAAACTGAGCCAGACACTTTGACATAATTTCCCAGGCAGCAGACGTTGCTGCCACCCGCACAAGGACACGACCATAACCAACCCCAACAAAGTTTTAATTAATTGCGCCCGACTCTCTCTCTCTCTCTTTTCTTTGGTCTCTGGGCAAAGGCAGGGAAAATGAAAATGAGTCAAGCTGGTAAAAGTTGGGAGCACTCAGCCACACATCACATACACACACCGAAAATGTTCATTTTCACGTACACGAATTTCTCAGGGGTTTCCTGAGTTTTCCATAAAGACACAGGACCTCTTAAGAGGAGGTTGTGGTGGCAGGAGTAGCACAATGTGGCTTAATTTCATTATGTATGTTGCCAAAGATGTTACGCCTGCTGCCGGGTTTTATTGTTAGAGCTACAGTTGTTGTTGCCTGTGAACTTTGTTGCTGATTTTCCGGCTGCAACACGGAATATATGTAGTTGAAAGTCTAGATGTTGCAAGTTTGTGTTGCTGCTGCAGGTGGCTGCTGTAAATGCAGTTACAATTTTCTTATTAAATTTGCACTTATAAGGGCACTTTGTGGTGTTATTTTGAATATTTTAAAGTCAAAAAATTATAGTTTATTAATTTTTTAGAAATAAAATAGAACTTCCACTATTCAGCGAAGGTTTGACTCTTTGCTGTTGAGATAAATTTCTTGAAAAGAATTAAATAATTATGATTTTTAATTAATAACTTTCTTTTTAGTATTTTTCTATTATTTAAATAGCTTTAATAAATTTTAAAAATATAATAAAACCTTTCAAATTCTTTCCCCTCTCATTAAACACCCGAAAAGAAAAAAAAAAAGGTGACTGTCAAGTGCTATGGCAAAACTTTTGCCTCTTTGCACTTTCCCTTTTATTTTCTTCGTCTCTCAGAAAAGTTTTCAGAGCGAAGCTGAGCAAAAACACAGGTTAAAAAAAATCACCAGAAAGATATATATATATATACATATCCGCTGGCCAACTTCCTGAACCTCGGTTCAATGAGGAGAAGCTGCGTAAAATTATCGAATGCAAAGCATAAAATCCTCAATCAAATTCATGATGCGTGAAGACAAAAGACAAAAGCGTTTCGAATTCGCTTCAGGTAGCCAAGGAAACGATGATATTGATATGCGGGCCTAGATTTTGTATGCAGATGAGCACATTTCGAGCCCATCCCACATCAGCAATTTGAGCATGAAATGTGTATTGAAAGTTTGGCATAAAAGTCTAATTAAGTGCAGAGCCCAGAAACCCAGAACCGCAAACACTCGTCGAATGAGTTCAATGTTTTTGGTGGAAAGTCAGGTTCAGGTATTCCTCTTCCCCCTTTTTTTTTACTACCCCTATTGTCTATCGATATGGGAACACAAAAACCAGGAGGAGGTATAGAGATAGGATGCTCTTGAAACCCTTTTTTTCCGGCTCCGGCTCATTGTCTGCTGTGGCATCCGAAGGCGATTTATTGCCGATTTGCCCCTCCGAACAAGGAAAGTGCTGAATGCACTGGGAAAAAATATACGAGAACTGTTTCTACATTGGAATTAAAAGAATAAAAAAATATTGAAAAATATGTTTATGTCTTTATAATTTTTGAGGGTATAAATACTTTTTTCTGTTGTTAAATTGTAGAAAATTTATTTATTCAAAATGTTATGAATATTTTAGAAAGGAATTAAAAAGAGGAGGCTCTAAAAGCTATTTATTTATTTACAGATACGTTTACGAATTTTAATATATTATTTAAATGTTTATTGGACTCAATTTTAAACAATATAATTTATTTATTTTATTTACAAGGAACCTTTAACATGTTTTTCATTTTCAATTGCAGTTTGTTGTAGTTAAATATATAAAACATTTTTTCCCAGTGTCCCCATAAAGATAAAACATTTATCTGATCAGCTCAGGGGTCTTAGGCTAAGGGGGTGCGGTTACCCCTTTTGTGATCTGCCATTGTCCTCTGGCTTTCGGGCATTATTATAAATTTGCCTTTTAATTTACGTTACGCCGATTCCAAACAATGCTTTGGCTATGAATATTCATAATGCGCCGAATCACTACCGAACTGACAATCGCATGTTAATGGGCTGGCATATGTTAAGGATTCCCCCTGGCCTCCTCTCTATATTTCTGCAGGATCTATAAAGGGTATAGCATAGTGCTCTGCTATGGAAATTGTTGATTTATGCCCTGGATTTCGAATATTCGGCGCAATGCCAATATTTCTTTATGTCGCACTGGCATTTAACAACACATTTACATGCTGTTTTTACGTGTGTCTCCTCTATTTTTATTTTTTATTCAGAGTTTATTATTGTTTTGTACGGGTATACATAGTTCTGGGTTAAAGGGTTCCGGGACATTGAATTGCCCATGAAATTTCAAGTGCCGGTTTCGGTGACATCGAGAGAGAGTTGGGTGACTCTTCCACAAATAGGTTCAAGTGTTTGAATATATACAAAAATGTTGTGGCATAAAAAGTAAACAAAACAAAATTGACAAAAGGTAATTGAGCTTGTAGAAGAGGTATTCTTAGGTTCTTTTATATTTTTTATATTATAAAAAAATAGTTGTTTGCTTACTACAAATATTCATGTTTTACTTAAGAATAATTTTCTGTGACTTTCTGCCTAACTTTCAATATTTTAAATATGTATATTTAACTTCATTATGGTTTGCCATAAATATTTCTGAAAATGTTTCTGCTAGTTTCATTTATTTTCAAACATTTGTCTTTGCCTTCAATATCTTCTATATCCCCTTTGCCTTCCAAAAACTTGAGCAATGTTCATTCAACGTCAGAAAAATAAATAATAATCAAAAGGAAACAAATAATCAAAAAAGCCTGCCCTGAGCCGCCACAGACGCCAGCTCATCAATCAAATGGCAGAAGGTCTTTACCGAATTTGTCAGTTTATAAAGCCGAGTGAAATAACCAAATGCGCGAATCTCCTCCAAGCCCCGCGAAAATCCCCTGCAGAACGCCTTCCATGGGGAAGAAATCGAAGGCAGACGGCAAAGGAGAGGACAGATTGATGTGGGCATTACGTGACCAGTGCCCAAAAGGGGTTTGATCTTTGAGCCAGCCTTTGAATACCGCTCGCTGGGTAATTTATGCGCCGGCGTAAACGCCTCGCTGAAAAAAAAACGAAACGAAAGGAACGAAGGAACGCAAACTGAGAGCTGTTCAACCTTTTTATTTTGTTTTTTACCTGGGCAAAGGACATCCTCCCCTCTGATGATCCCGGTTGAATAAATTAGAATTTATGCGCGATTTGCATGACTGAGGCAGCGAACCCTTTACAGCTGTTTTGAGGATCCTCAGCGCGGCTCAGTTTGTGTTTGAAGCTCGGCTGAGATAGTTCAGATGGAAGATAGATATAGAAAAGCAATTTAATGCACAAGGGAAAATGAATTGTGGAATATTTTTGCTAAATTAGAGTGAAAAGATAACTATAATGTGTGGAGTTAAATAATTCATTAAATTCAAAATTATTATACTTTAGGGATTATAAAGTATTTAAAAGTCTGCCGCTTTTAGCTTGGCTTTAACAACAATTTTCATACGGCAATATAAAAGTATAAACTTTATCTTAATTAATTGTTTATACTAAATTCATTGACTTGTTTATTGCCTAGATAAACCTGGGAAAACTATATTTTCCCCGCACTGTGTAATCCCCTAGGGAAACATCGGCCCTGCCTCGCCACGCATGCGTGACTCCACCTTTACGGTCAAGTGGCAGTGACATGGGTGGCAGTTGGCCATGGCTTAAAGGGAAACCCCAGATCTGGGAATGCTTGGGGAGGTGCTGCCTCAAGTTCAGTTCTACATAGTAGCGCTCCTCCACCGGTGGCCACTTCACATGAGCCGACTCTTCAAGCCGAAGTTAATAATATGAAAGAAATCACTTGGCAGCTTTGGTGCATTGTTAAAAGTTTTTAAGCCGCGCCTCAAACATACAAAAAAAAAAATGGTAAAAAGGGGATACGAGAAACGCCGCCTCATATGTGGCAAACAAAGTTATTTGTGGTAGCGCTTTTATGCTGGCTTTTTCCCCTACTCGGGCCCTTATTATACTCTGACAGAAGGATACTGTGATTTTGTAATGGACTTTGGTAGTACTAAAAAATTAAAATACATTTTCTATATATTTGTGGGCACCTTAAAAATGCCTTTAAGGCAAATTAGAGGTTCTGCAGAAGATATAGGAATATAGGGTTGAAGAAGTTTTAAAGGTTCTATAGAAAGAAAAGTTCTTAGGACTATCAAAATCAAAATTAGGTTATAAATTCAGCTCTACAATTTTTTTTTTAAATAAGTATAGTTTATATTTTATTACTTTCAGGAAGTTTTCAATACCTATTTTGTATTCTATATATTTTTTATATATTTGTTTCCCGTCAAGAGTATTTTCGACTTCAGTAATCTTTCCCTTTTTTTTGTGATTTCTTCCGACAAAGGTAGTGCTCATTGGGCGCCAGCAAACTTTGCTGTTTGCAAAAGTTTTTTTCTCGTCGCTTTTCCTGCATTTTTTACTCAATTTCTTTGTTGGAAAATACGCAGTAGCGGCGCAGCAGCAGCAGCATCAGCAGCCGCTGCGTAAAACTTTTCACTTTGACTCGACTTTATTGTATTTCTAATACTTTGCCTTTTCAGCCAAGTTAGTGGCTGCTGGCTCGTCGGCGGCAGCATGTGAACAATGTAAGCGGCCAACGGTTGCCAAACTGTAAGCGTCCATAAAAATGTTTGGTCTGGCTACTTGAGGAGATCTTCTTCCAGGGCCTTCCCCCCTCATATCGGTTCACTGGGGTTCAAGCTGGAGAGCCTCAAACACACACACACACACTCTTTCGCACACACAGATTGTAGACAATTGAAAATTTTACATTTTATGACGCTGCGCAATTTGTGGCTTTTGGCAAGACTTTGGCAAATTCTTGATTCTTGAATAAGGAAAAAGTTACGGAGAGGGTTTTCTTTTCCATTTTTTTATGTGCTTTTTTGTTACCTTGCTCCACAGCATGACAAGCAACTTTTGGGCTGAGATGATAGTTTTTTTAGTTATTGAATGAAAGGCAGCTCACACCTCTTTTTATTTATAAATTGCATTATTTTAATAAAGAGATTTTAATAAAATTAGAGCTTCGGATTTATAATTAAAAATATACAAAAAGGAAAAGAATATTTTCATTATAAACTTTTAAAGTAAACTAACACTTGCTTTAAGTTAAAGTCTTAGTTACCCCTCAGTAAATTGACATCCATCTTGGCTCTAAAGTTACCTTATTTATATGTACACATATCAAGCAATTGGATTTAGCAGCAAATTGGGTAGACAAAGCCAGGACACATATGTATATAGAGCTACTACCTCTGAGTATTCCGATGGCACAAAGCTCGTTTGAAAGCCTTTGTCGCAAAGCCCATTAAATGCTGGGGCCACCAATTTGCCCAGGAACTGAGACAGCAGCAGCGGCAGAAACTGAAACCGAAACAGAAATAGAAATATAAATGCAGAGAGGGAAAATATATAAAACATTTAAAGAAAGAAGAAACCATAATCATTTTTTAAAACTAACTCAGGGACAGAATTTAAAAATGCTTTCTAAAAAGAAGTTATTCTAATTGCTGTATGACAAAAATCCTTTGTCTGAATTGATCATCATTTTAAAAGGTTTCCAATTTCCTATGCATTTTTCGAAGGTCCTTTTCACTATTCCTTTCTTGATTTCAACTTTTATTTTCTTAGTGCATTTGTGGAGACAGAGTTTCGTCCTGGATCGACTCTGCCAAATGAAATGTGATGAATTGTATGTAATTTGGCTTGGGCGACATTTGCATGAGGAAAAGTCGGTCCCCGGTACTGTTAGCTAGCACGCTCGCTCGCTCGCTTGCTTTTCCCCGCTTTTCCAAAATGGCAAACTGTCAGTTTGGAGTTCTTCTTTCGGCCCGAACCGTGCAGAAACTGTGCGGCACTCACATCTCATTAATTTGTGATTGATACGCTGACTCTGAGCTCTCATCTCCTCCCAACCCCCCGGATCCCTCTTCTAAGCCGTCTCCCCTCCTTCGCTTTCCTTTGGGTTGACAGTGTGTTTGTGCGTAAAGCGTCACAAATGAAATTGAAGTGTGTTTGTGATCCCATTACAAATAAGTAAAGGAAGCTTCCAGGACGAAAAGGAAAAGGAGGGCGGGGTGGTTCTACACATTTGATGGATTTGCATGCGCTGTGACACAAGTCACTAAAATATCTTATTACACAGCCACACAGCCACACATCCACACACACATATAGTGGGGGAGGGGTGCTTCTGCCTTTGGCAGCCATTTTTTATTTGAAACTCATATAGGCCGCATAAATAAACAGGACCCGCCATTGGACTCTACGCAGTCACAATCCATCGAAGGTGCACAGGGAATACATTTATTAAAAAGTATTCACTACAAAATTATAGATTAGAAAAGAGATTAAATTAGATTAGTTTAATATTTAAAATATTTTCTGTTGTATTTTTTGTATATTTCTTTTAAGAACAAAACAGAGTTTACACTTTTCCTGCCCTGATTTATATATGCTATATTCCAACCCAAGCTTAGAAATTGTATACAGAAGTTTTTGCGTACATCTCTTCAAATTTTGTCATAAAATCACACATTTCTTTCAGTGCATATAGTCCCCCCATCATTTTGTCCTGACAAAATTGTCTCCCATTTATTTTTCAACTTCGATTTTTGCCTGTCGCGCTTTTGCGTATTTCCATTTCGTATTTTTTATTTTTTGGTTTCATTTTTTTTTTTATTTTGCAAATTGACACCCTCACACGCACGCTCGCACTCACACACATCCATATGCGAGGAGAGGGCTTGTTAGTATGGTTGTTGTTGGTGGAAAATACTGTGCTTGCTGTTGTTGTTGTTGTTGTTGTTGTTATGTCTATCTGGCTGTCAAGCTGCGGCCGCCGCTGCTGGTTTTTCAGCATTTTCCGCTGCCGACTCCTTCAGCAGCTTCATCAATGCCGGAAGCGTGAAAATCTACCGCCAAAAGAAAGGGAAAAGTTCACAAATGGAAAATTACGGGTGCACACGTGCACATACACACACACACATATCCTTTCACCCCCCACAACAACCGAAATATTTCCCAACCCCCTGGACTTCGTCTCGTTTGTCATTTCAGGTTGTTTTATTCAATTTCGAGGCAAGCGAAATTCGCAAAAAAAAGGAGAGCAGGGCAAAATGGTAGTGAGAGACCGAGAGGAGGTCCTGCGAAAAAAAACTCTTTGAAAATTCAACGCGCTGAATGTCATGCGATATGTCACACATGTAGCCCGCCGCTGCCTTATCGGCTGCCATATTAATGTACTGGAAATTTGCCATTTTTCCTTCTGGGAAACACCCCAAAAAAAGAAATTGTGGGCTGGGAAAGAAAGTGCCGAAGCTTTTCATTTAGTTGTCAATGTTCTTTAATCTCATTTAGAGCAAAGAGCAGAAATAAAAACCATTAAGCACAAATATCATTGGAAATATATAAAATATATATTTGCAAAGACAAATACAGTGCCGGGGGAAAAAATAATGTGTGGGAAAGGTATCAGTTGGTTTTTTAAGGGAAAAGATTTAATTGAATTGAATTAATATTGTTTGAAATTTTATAGAAGCTTTAATCAGTGAATTTCTTGTTCTAAAATACAATATAATTATTTCTTTATATGTTTTTTGATCACCTGAAGAGTATTTTAAACATAAATTGTTAGGCAAAAGTTTCTGTGAAGTTTATTTAATTAAAAAATATATGAATGTATGGTCTAAGAACATTAAAGAATTAAAAATAATTCAATTATGTTTACTAACATATTTCTTTTAGTAAAGTTCTTGGCATTGCTTTTATTATAAAAACGAAACAGGCAATTTAATGAAAATAAAACCAGTATTTAAAAGAATCTGAATATTATTTTATTACTTAATAAATATCCTTTTTAAATACAAGTAATCCCTATTTAAATGCCATCATTTGTATCTTTAGAAATTTGTGTGTGCTGACACTTTGGCAACCTTAAGCCATTCAATGCCAACGATGCGTGTCCACAGTCGATTCTAATCAGAAAACTCCACTCGGGCAGCAAAAGGCAACAAAATGGAGACCAGAATTTCCATTCTTTTTTTTTTTGTCGGTTGCACTCGAATGAGTTTCATTCGCATTCGCAGCCTTTTACAGTCATCTCGGCCAGGGAAAAGGGTCAGTTTCGGTTGTCCACTCTGCTTCTGCTGATCCTTTTGTCAATTGCTTTTTCGGGCTTCCCGCCCATTTTCCCCGGCTTTTCTTTCACTGATTTTTCAGCTTTCAAGTCTCGAGGCAATGAGATTGCGAAATGTATAGATTGAATGACTGCTGATATTGTCGTCATTTTTTGGTTAAGACGATTGATTGTCCTTGTCAATGGATATGGGGTGCTTCAATGGCCATGAGTGATTGTCCCAGCCAATTTGAGATATTTGAGTAATTAAATGAGCAGAGCAAATAAAGGGAAATGGGATTATTTTTATCATGTGATTGGGCTTAAGGGGGGAATTAAGTAAAATGGATTAGGGATACACGCATATAGATTCTATGTAACATTTTAGTGTTATTAAGGGATTTTCTTTCGGAGTAAAATGATTACAAATTTCCGTTGACCTCACAACTTGTGTTTGCTTAAGTTTCACATCCTTTTTTCAAGCTTTTGAAACTAGTTTTTGCTTCCAGAACAACATAAACTTTACCCATTTACCTAAAAATGTCTTTGGTGTCTCATAAATCCTGGAATATAAATAGCTGTTCAGGTTTCCCTTGTTCTTTCGTCCTCCTCCCACGTAGCCCATTAATTTCTTGTGCCATTTTAATTTCGCTTTCATTTCGGTAGACGGCTGCAAGGCCAACTGCAACAGCAACAAATATCTAAGGCTGCGTCTGGGGAAACCCCATGGAAATGAGTTCACCAAGCGAAGAGGAGGAGCACTGGGAAATGTGGGTGAAAAAAGTGGCAAGGAAAAACTGTTGCATTAAAAGGCAACGGAGGCTACGTCATCGCTGTTGAGCAGCATTGCGAAAATGAGCCAAGTTCGTAGTTAGTCAGCTTGCCGTTCGCTTTTCCTCGCTGCTGGGCTCCGCTTGTTTCATTTCATTTATTTCAGAGCGGCGCCGACAAAAGTTCCACTGAATTTCCCAGCCCAGCCACTGCTCCTCTTCCTCCTCCTCCTTTGGGGGCAATAATTTCATTCGCCCATTAAAAATTTACTCTGCCAGCCAGCTTGGCGCAGTTGTTGCCACTGCTGGTGGCTGGTGGCTGTTGCTGCTCCTGATGTTGCAAGTTGTTGGTGTTGCAGGTCGTCCTTCGTCGGCGTCGGCGTTCGTTAGTTTGTTTTTGGGGCAAAAGCCGCAAGAGAGCGAGGTCCTTTTTATTTTCCTCAGCCCACAAAATAAATGGGAATGGCTGCAGGCAAAGCACGGAGAAAAATTAAGAAAGTAATAAGCATTTGAAGGATTTCAATTAAATAATAATGTTTATGTTTCATTATTTATTTTATTATTATAAAAAGATAATATAAGATATTCCTAAAAGTCTTTTATTCTCATTAAAAATGACTCCTAAAAACTGCCCAACTTTTTTATTGCCGTGTGATAATGAGAGCTTTTCCAGCTGACGCCGGCAGAGCTGCCTCTGCTCGCTCGCTGCCTTCTGCTTCTGCGTTGGTGTGAGGGGGGAGCTGCGCTCATTTTCATTTTCATTTTCGTTGATGAGATAATGGTTTCGGTGTCTCTGTTTTTCTCCCTCGGCAGCGTAAGCGTGATGATGATGAAGCTGCCGCCGCCGCTGCCGCAGCGAGTGAATTATTTTAAAAAGTGGGTTTCAAGGTCAAGGTGACGCCGGTTATTGTTTTCCTTCTCGCGCTCTGCCCGCGTCGCTGCCGCGTTCATTAAGCGCCGACGCCAGCGAACTCCCTTCTTGTTTTTCGTTATTTTTCCCTCCTCGCTTTTCCTTTTCTTGATTAGCATAATGAAGAGGTGAATGAACTGCGGGTGAAAGTCAGCAACTGGTGGTTGTTGTTGTCTGCTTTTTTAATTGTCCTGTGATTTGTCCTGGGATTTTCGTGTTCATCACAATTTCTTTTTTATGGAATAAAAATAAAAAGTATTGCCTACTTGGAGGCACCATTTTCCTGGGAAATTCTCCCAGGGCGCATTCGATAAAATTGCGAAAATTGCCGAGGGGCATAACGGCGAACGACAGTCTCTCGGTGAGTTGGTGGCACCGTCGAACGTCGACAACGCACATCAAAATATGCAAATTGGAATTTCAAAAATACAGCAATATTGCTGAAGCCTTCAGCTTCCACTCCACGCTCCACTTCTACCCGCTGCCACCCCCTTGTTCGACAAAAGCACCACATTTCCACCCAGGACACTCGCCTTTGTATGTGTACACTGATATCTCCTGTGTACAGTAGAGATTCGGAAAAAATTTCAAAAAGAAGTGGGTTTTTGGGGAAATATTTTTTTTTAAATATAATTATTCATTTTATACGATTTTTGATGGAAAAGGCTCTTAGTTTTAGAAGATTTTCGGCTGATTTTAGCCTTTGTTTTGAAATTTTATGTAAAAAACTTTGAAAAATTGTTCTTCAAGACCATAAGAATTCTTTGAAGTATAAATCTGTTTCAGTTTCAAGCCAATTAACTTCATCAGAAGTAATTTTGCTAACTGTTCAAGCCGTTACACATTGCGTATACTTAATTTTAATTTAATAATTTTAGGTACAACCTTTTATTATTTATTTATGACAAATAAACAAGGTCCCACAAGTTATATTTTGAATAACATTTTAAATAAATAAAATAAAAATAAAATCAAAAATAGTAATGACAAAAATATACCTAAAATATAAAACAATACAAAGATTTATTAAAAATAAAATATTAAAAATACAATACAAGTTTGTCATATGTTTCATTAAAACCCCTTTATATTATATACCAACTTCCACTGTATCGCCGTTATCTGTATAGTTAACCCGATTTTTGGGCGCATGCAAATTTCGTCGTCGTTGCCCTACGGCATCGACTTCGCTGCCAGCGTCTCTGCCCGAGGTGGAGAGAGCAATAGGAACCAGAAACAGAGCAAGAGAGACAGGGATGAAAAGGACTCTGCCGAGAGAGTGGGAAACAGGAAATGGGGTGGGGGGACGGGAACAGGGAGAGCGAGACAGCCATTATTCCTGCAGCTCCTGTATTCCTGCAGCAGGGGAAACCCTCAGCGCTACTGCGACGCCGGCAGCTACGTCGACGCCTGTGGCCAGTGCGCATGCGCGCTGCTTATGTCCATCTAGCATCCCGCTCGCACTCGCTGGCCGCTGGCTGGCAACCCCCGTTCCATTGCCAACGTTTCGGCATGGAAAATCGCTGGTGAGGGGAACGCTCTGGCTGTCTGAACGAGGAAATTAACGCCGGGTAATGAATGAAAATGAAAATGAGAAACAAAGACACAGGCACAGAGGCAAAGAAAATTACCCAAAATGAAGTTTTCCAGCGGCAGTGGCTGCGGAAAATGCAGCTACTGCGCAGCAGGTTGGGGTTTCCTTAATGACGTAATGCGGCAACGGCAGAGGCTGTGACGACGCCGACGTCGTTGCTTCCTCTTCCGATTCTGCCAGCAATTAAGCAACAGTTAAATTAAACGGGTTTCTAGTTCAAGGACACGACCCAGCGAGGACGTGCCGGCAAGCAACAATAACAGCAACAAGAGCAGTGGCAGTGCCACTGGAAAATGGGTGAGTAGGCGTGTGAGGCGGTTTTTCGTCCTGGGTGTCCTTGGGCGGCTCTGCTTTTAATTGTGTTTTGTTGATTTTTTTTGGGAACTTGAGGAAAATGTGAAGGAAGATAAGGGGTGATATTTATGAGGATTTAATTATTAAAATGGATATTTCTTACAGCAAATTATTAGCATAGATTGTAGATTAGTTTAAAAGGTTATTTTTCATTAATTACTTTTTGTAAATATTATTAAGATATGAAGAAAAATAACAAATTTCATTTTAAAAACAAGTAAACATTTAAAAAAGTAAGAAAAAATGGTTTTAAAGAAGTAACTTTAAGTAAAAACGTTTTTCAAAGCCTTAAATAATACTTTATATATGCAATAAAATGTTATTAATTATAAAAAACCCGCTTCATACCGCAAAAAATAAATAAAATACACCAATAAAACCCTCAGTCTTTTATTTAATTTTAATATATATTTTCTATTGACAGCAATTAACTCCCGTCCAGTGTAGCGTAATTTTCCCGCTCTCTCTCTAATTTTCCTAACCGGCAACACGTGCTTTTGGCCACGTCCAAAACACCGGCAACGTCACAACGCTCAACGCTCATTTTCATTTGTGCGATTTTCATTTTCATTCATTGCGCCCACACCAATACACACACTTAGCCAGCTGGCGGGATTTTCCTCTCCTCATTTTCCACCCGCGCACTCATTGCTCTCTCCACCTTTCCTTATTTTTTTTCACTCTCCCGCTAATGACGACGGCAGGAGGCAACAGCTGATGACGTCGCGGCACTGCCTTTGCTCATTTTCTTTTTAATTTTCCGCGACTTGTTTTCGTGTGCTCTCTCCTCTTGGCTTTATTTTTATCGTTAGATTCGCGGCCGGCGGAAAAACAGCTGTTCATTAGACGGAAAAGCGAGGGAAATTAGCGCTCAAAAGAGTTGAGCTTGCCAAGAGTTTTTCCCGCTTAATTGTCAGTGGGGGGGAAAGCAGAAAAGCTTGAAGGAGTTGGGATTGTTTTTCTGTCGAGGGGGGAGGGATTTTCACTAAAAGAAATTATATTAAATATTATTTATTTATTTATTATTTTTTGGTTATCATTTTTATATTTCTTTCCCAAAATAAATAAGGTCTAGATAAGTTTTAAGCTTCTTACGATTTCACAAGGTTAATAATAAAGAGTTCAAAGATTCTTACAATATTTTAATGTCATGCATTTATCGTTGTTTTATAAAATCCTTATTAAATATTTAAGTACATTTTTTTAATAAACTAAAAAGTAAGACTGGCCCTCTGTTGTTTCAAAAATATATTGCAAGTATTTCGGTGACATTTTTTTCTGGTCGTGGAGTTGATTCTTTTCCAAGGAAACCTCGCTCAACAATCGCAACATAAAAATGTATAAGTATGCATAAAAGAATTTTCCTTTTCTTATACTTTTCCCCCCTCGCATCATACATATATTTTTATGAGATAAAATAGAAAATTTTGTTATCAGGCAGCAGCGGCAGCGGCGGCAAAAAAAAGGATATAAAGCAGCGGCAGATAAACACACATTCTAACACATATACATGGGCACAAAGGCCCCACTTGAAATGGCAGTCAGCCACCGTACCCGCCCCCGCCCCCTCGCATCAACCACACTGAGTTGCCAGTGCCAACGGAAAATGTCTTCGGGTTGAGTGCTTTTCCGGGGAAAATGTAATTTTCTCATGGCAGCCCAACCTTCTTCTTCTTCGTTCGAGGTTCGCTCACCCGTCGCGCTTTTCCCGCTTTTCCAGCGTCGAACGTGGCACGATTGAAGTGTCGGTTGGGTACCTAGGCGAGAGAAAGGAAACTTAAAGGATGCTTCTCCCTGCCGTTTTTGCCCGAACAGCAGCAGCAGCAGAAGTCCTCCTCCATCTTGACAGTTTCCTGTTGCCCTTTTTCGCCAGCGCCTTGCAAATTGCTCACGCTTGCCAAGTGTGTGCCTGTGAGTGTGTGTGTGGGCACTAAAAAAAATTGTTTATATTATTAAATATAAATTCTATAATTTAGGTAAAAGATTTTTGTATTCTTTAGAGTTTTTGGGGCATTTAAAAATATTTTTTTGTTAGAAGTTCTTTCCAAAAGGTTTATACATAGATATTGGAATTTGTATTGAATTTATTGTATCTTAATATATGCTTTAGAAAAACCTATACAAATTAATTAAAACTTAACGAAAAAGCAGGTTACAAAATGTATTTTATATTCCTTTAATAGAAATATCCTTCTGCCCAGTGTTTGATGGCATAGTCCTGACTGCTGCTCCGGCTGTCGTGGCCGCTGCTTCTGCTGATGTTGCTGTTACTGTCTTTGTCATTATCCTTTTGGGGTATTGCGACGTGTCAAAGCAACAACGCTAGCTCACCCTCCTTCCTCTTACGAGTGTTCCTGCCCAACTCCTCTCTACATCCTGCCTCGCCCCATTCGCTGTGTATGCAGTAGCATCCATCAATTTGATGGATAAATATATGCAAATTGTGTATTAGCTGCCGTTGTTGTTGCTGTAGATGCTGTAGCTGCTGCTTCCACTGCTGTTGTTATCCTTTAGCAAACAGACACACAGACTCATACTAAGTAAGAGTGAGAGAGGGGCAACCCACAAGAACATCAATAGTCGCCCCACAAGGATGGCATGGAAATGAATTTGGCACACGTGTAGTTGAGCACTTCTTCTCTAGCTTTCTACAATTTTCTCACAGTGCACTGTCAAAAATATAATTCAGAAATGATTGTAAAATTTATTTTAGCTCTCTATTTAAAATAGTATATGTAAAGCCTAAGATTATTTGCTTTAATTTAGTAAATATTTTCTTCTAAAAACTAGAAGCTTTTCTATGCTAAAACTTAGTAGTTACTTTGCCAATGAACTGTCATTTTTATTTGTGTATCCTTCGTGTGCATTTGGCTTGTCCTAGAAAACCCCTCACGTCCCATTCTGGTGGCCTCGACATGCCGGTTCAATAAATCATCCTAACTGCCTGTCGAAATGGAATTTCTCAGGAGCAACTTGAGGAGATGAGAACACATCCTTGCTGGCAAAGAAGTTCCATCCGAACCTTAGAACCTTCTAATTGAATTACCGGCGACATTCACACGATCCTGGAAGGCGGGTAGCCTAGCCCTTTCACTTTTTATTTTCATTCCGGGACTCCTTTTTAGCTCGCATGCAAATTCCTTGAGAGAGGGTTGCAAAAGGAAACTTGATTTATATGCAAAATCATCAAAGGACAATGGCCAGAGGATCGCTGTGGAGTAACGAAAAAAAAAGAAAAAATCAAAAAAACGATCAAATGTCGGCTCGATTGTTGCCTCATTTGCATGCGAATGCCGCTGCAGGGGAAAAACCTGAGGGAAGGTGAGGGAAAACCTGAGAGCGACATGTCAAACAGCGAAAATTAATATTTTCGCTTGTTCTGGTTACTCGCGCAGCTTCGCAATTTCGCAATTTTGCAATTTGATGACGCTGCGCAAAAATTATGCAAATTTATTCTCGCACCGCACAAAAGAAGTTGTAACAGTTTTCCAACGCCGGGGCAAGGTGTGAAAGGGTTTTCCTTTTGTTTAATTAGCACACAAAGGGCAAGGGGCACGGTCCTTAAGGGTTAACGCAGGAGAACGATCGTTCGTATGGGGTGCGAAATTGTGGGTTAAGGAAAGGAAGGTGATTGCTATGAAATTGTGGGTTAAATGAGATTTTAAGAGATTTCTTCCTGATTATTTTGATAATTGTATATTTTAATTTAATTTTAATTTTATTAAGTTTTTATCCTAATAACTTATAAATTATTTTTTATTAATTTTATTAAGATAATTCATTTCAAACAAGAAATCAATTAAATAATTTAAAACATCATCAGAAATTTTAAATAAATTGCAATTAATATTAAAAATTTGCAAATTCTATTCTTAATAGCTCAATGCTTTGACACTTATCCGAAATAGGAATTATGGAAAATCGAACACTTAATATAGGAACCTATAAAAGGATCACTAAGTATTTTGTTAAAAAATAAAACAAATACAATCTGTATTTACTTAAATTTATTATTTAAATACGGAATGAAAATAAAACAACCTCTAGGATAATCTTTGCTGAACTATATTTATCCGAAAAACCAATATATTTTCAATAAGAATTTCTAATGGCAATAAATCAACCCTTAGAAATTCGCAAATCCCAACCACAGCAAGGGCGCCATCTACTGAATAGCCAAAGAACCTTGAGATAAATCAAGCAGTTCAAAGGATGCTGCACAGCGAAAGCAGTGCGCCAGGACCTTTCCTCAAAATATCTGAAAAAAACATTTTTTAAAAACTATAAAAACCCTCTTTAAAAGCCAAGATAAATATTAATATAATGAGGGTGCCTCGAGCAATTATCATTTTGCATTTTTAAGAATGCAATGCGAAAATTAATTTCAATAATTTGCAACAAACGAGTGCAGGACTTCTGTCCTGATAAATTGTGCGAATATTTAGCAGACATATTTCAATGCTGTACTTGCGGCAATTATTAAAAAGCAATTAATAAACAAGTTGTGTGCGCCGCAATTATTATTATTATTAACCGAAAGGGCCACGAAATGAATTATGTTGTAAATGCCGGACATTGCCAGCTGACCAGCCGACCGGCTCCAGCGCGATGTAATTTCCAAGGGTTAATGAGCGAATACCGCAAGCCAGAAGCAGAAGCAGGAGCAGGCAGCTGCTCACCGGCCTGCGCATTAATTTCAAAATAAACGCTCTTAATGCCCAAGAACGAAGCTAACCCGGCTGCCTCTCAATATTGGCTTCGATTTGATGATTGGTCGTTAATTTGCGTTAACGATCCGGCAAGGGATCGCCTCGGTGGGCAAAACAAACAAGTTAGCCATCGCCATTGACTTTGGCTTCAGCAAATTATCTCCTCTTTTGCGGATCGGTAGGATCGGAACGGATCGGATCGGATCGGTTGGGTTTTCGAAGGGCCAACGGGATAATCGCCAGTGTAAACACGCACCGGGGTTGCGTGCCAAAGACACGTAGCAAAAGGCCTCCTTCGCCGCGATCAACGATTGCCGATCAACTGACCAACTGGCTGACTTTTAAAAGGCACTGAGAATATTTTTAAAATATTTTTTATTCCATTTTAATGGTGAAATATAGATGGAAAAAGGTTGGGTATTTATTTATAAAAATTTTAAAAAGGAATCAGATATTTTGAACTTTTCCAGAAAGTCTATGAGTTACCTTTGCCTAAAATTCAGACCTACTAATAATATTTAAGGCTATTGAAAATAGTTATAATTTTTGTTAAGTGTCCAATAAGCCGGCGTTAGGATTCGCACCGTTGGGCAAACAAAGTGGATGAGCCCGCAGAGTCTCGAAGAGGAAACAGAACACAACTCTTCGAATGAAGAATTCTGCCGTTCGCTGTTATAAAGGCCTTAACCCTTTCCCCCAAAACCTTCATTCTTGCCTTCAAATTAAGTGTAATTAGGCTGTGAGTCTTGTGAGAAACAAGATCGGGAGTTGATCTTTTATGTACTTGGCGCTTCCTCTGCCAAGTGTAAAAGTGAAAGTCCCCAATCAGGAAGGGGCTATAAACTGGTTTTTCGGGTACTTAACAAGGGGCACTGGACCTGGTTGAGGTTGTTCAAGGAAATTAGTTCTTATTTTGAGACTAAGTAAGTTTAAGTGAAGGGAAAGGAAGAGGAAATGAACTTAAATTTAATGCATGAAAATGAATGTAAAGTTCTCAAAGTTAAAAGCTACATTATCCCTTATTTCCCTTTTACATTTCTCAAATTCATATCCAATGTTCCAAACAAAAGCTGCACATGTTTCAAAGTGTTGTCCGAAACAATGTATTCCTTTATAATGTTATGTTTTGCAAGACATTTTCGCTTTCATGTCAGCGGCATATAAAGGAAATCCCCTCCAAAGAATTAACATCGAAATAAGCTCGAGGCTATTCATACTTTTCGTGTAGTGTTCGCATTCTAATTACAATGTTTTTGGACTTATGGCAGGCAGCACACACGCAACACTGTTCAACGTATGCAAATTCCCGCATAGTTATGTCTTCATAAAGATGGCAATCATCATGCGCCTAGGATCCATGTAAACTGGGCCAAGACAACACCCGACCATTAAGCACTCATAATGACAGAGCCCGGCCATGGGGTATAATGCATGTTATTAAAATTATTCTTAAATATATTGTGCGATGGCGACACTTTGCATGATTTTCCGCCCGACTGCAGGGTTAAGTGTAAGAGAGTGTGGAGTGTGCGGATGCAAGGGGTTAAGGGTCCTCGATGCAGCCGTCGCTTGGCCCAAACGATCTGTTAATAAACACCTTCCTACAGCACAAAAAAAAAACCCTCGGCTGCAAGTTCCAATGGGTCTCTGCCCACATACTTCAGAGTTTCGCCAAGGTATATGCATTATTTTAATGACAGGCCACAGCTTTTTCAGTTTTTTCTGTGTTCCATTGACAACAAGGAGACCAGCGACAGCGACAACGACAGCGACAACCATGATGACAGCTCCGAACTTCGCCGAAAATGCGAAGGACAACATTGCTGCGGCGGCACTTGGTTATTTCTTCATTTTTTTCTCTCCTTTTTCCTTGCTTAATTTTTGCCGTGGTAATTGCAGAGGGACATTCACCGCCGAAAGGAGAACCCAGCCTCAATGAGCTGTGTGTTGTGTGTGTCACTTGATCGAAAGTTGTTGTCAGGTTGCTCCCGAAAATTAAGTAGGCTGCACGAACGCGGTCTCATTATTGGGTTGCCGGGCAAAACAGGCTCGATGATGGATCGATTGTGTTGAAAATTAAGCATACAGTAAGAACCAGAAAATGTTTAAATTAAATTTAAAAATTTATTTTTACATTTTAGGAAAAGGGAAAATCGAATTAAAACTTTTTAATTACTTTTTTAATGATAATTAATAAATAAATAAATAATAAATAAATAAATAATAAATTTTAAATTAAATATTTAAAAGCCCCTTTATCAGCAATATTATTATTTAACTAAAATAAACTCCTTTTACTAATATTTTAGCCTCCATTGTTTAAGTATCGCTTGAAGGAACTCGAGGCTAAAGACATGCAAATGGCAATTGCAAAGTTGCAGTTGTTGATTTTGGCTTAATGAGTTTGTAGTTGATGCTAATCATACACTGCACCCCAGCTGTCCTTACGTAAAGGATACAATTTCTTACAGAAACTGCGAATTATTAAACTTTAAAACAGTTTGACAACCACTGGAACTGGCAAAACCACTCATTGCCAGAGGGCGCCGCCAATGAGTTGATATTGATTTAGGGGTTGCTCGAAAGCGATTGGAAGATCAATGGAAAAGCGAGGAAAAGGCAAGTGAGAGAGGAGAGGATGGAGCTAAAATCACATGACAAGGTGCTCCCGTCTCCTGTCTCCGCCTCCGCCTGACCCCTGACCTCATACAATTTCATGGATCAGTAAGCCGGATAAACAACAAGGACAAACACACATTAACTCATGCTCTGGGCTCCAATTTCGGATTTCTAAAAGCCATTAAAAGGCCCCGAGGCGAAACCAGTCGGTAGTCAGGCAAAGTAAACAAACAAACTAAAGCGAACTCTGGACGCTCGGGGCCAAAAGGTTGGACAACCCTTTGCGAGTCCTTGCCGCTACCCTGTCTCTCTGCCTGCCAGCATCCCTCTCTCGGCCTTCCTGTCAAATCGTCATGATTTAATGAAAAAATCAAGTGAAAAAAACTTATTTGCATAGGGATATAATTTAGCATTAAACGGAGCCGGAAAAAAAAGGATTTTTTCTGTTTTTTTTCCTCCACAACCTCTATTCCCATTTTTTGTGCCTTATTATTCCCTGTGCCTCCTGTGTGTGTGATAGGAAATGGTTCATTGCTATCTGTTTGTCTGAGATTAATATGCCGTGCATCTGTCGGTTTGTCCGGAGCCTGTCCCATAGATCTTTCTGTGCCCTGTCAGTTTTCGGTTTATCGTTTTCAGGCTTTTTGTTTCTCAGAACGATGGTTGGAAATTAGCATGGATACGATTTCACTTTTTCTCTTTACTTCCCCCTTTTTTTGAGCCGGTTTTCGGGCTGTAATCGATAGGATTGAGTTTCGTTTGGTTCGCTGGTTAAACGAACTATAAAAATGGTTTAGATCAAGATTTTATATGGGAAAGTAAAAAAGAAATGTTGTTATGTAAATAAAGAATAGGAAATAAATTAGATTATCATTTTTATATAAGTCCGCTTCTTAGAAATCTTTAACTTTGAATAAACATTAATTTATTTTTTTTTGTAATTTTCGAAATACCTGTCCCATCAATCTCAGCCATCTCTATGGCCACAAATCTTTTCCTCCAAAATCCCCTTTAATCCTTGGCTTCTTACAAAAAAATTCAGAAAATTCGCTGTATTTTTTCTACTTCGACTTCCCCTCAAAGTTAAGCTGTCCAGTGAAATATTTATTAGAACTTAAATTGCCTTCTAATTACAGACGACGCCTTTGAATTAGCATTTCCATCGCGTTTTCCTCACCTGAAACATGGGTTCTTCTACCTTCCCCTCATTCCCCCGCCCTTTAAAAGGTTCGTAATTCTGGGGTAAAAATAACATGAAATGGCCTGGCATTTACATAAGAAATTGGCTTGTAGACTTAATCCGCAATAAGCTCGCAGCGAGACGTCGACGGAGAGTTGAAATTACCGTATTAGAAAGCAATTAGCATTCGAATCTCCTTCTATCGCGCCCACTCAAGACAATGGCATCCAATCGGCGGTGCGGGGCGTGGCACCTCGAACGGGGGCATTAACTCTGGTATATATCCTAGAGATTCGCTTAGGACTCGACTTTGTCTGTGTTTGGTTGGAAATTAAATTTCCGTTAAGGTTGACGCTGACGTTTTGGCGGCGATTGGAAATTAAATTTACGGAGACTTTAGCGAGGTGAATGCACAGAAAAAATAGTAGTTTAGGGTCTTAAAAAAGGTCTAAGATAGTTTTAAAGTCTGTGTAAAATAGTTTAATATATATAGGCATTAATTACATAGATTATGAAAGCTTTAAAAATAGATTTTTCAAAATATACTTTCAGTATTTACTTAAACTTGAAATATTTTTAAGACTTTCTGTACATTTAAAATGAGGTTAATATTAGTCCCAATTTTCCCTCACTGTCTTTGGGCCAAATCAACGATGTTGGCCTGCCTCTGATGGTAAACAAACGCGCTCGGAAGCCATTAAAAATTATCATTTGCGCATATTGATTAGGACGACGAAGCTCCTGAGACATTGGATTAGGCGAAGGCATCGATGGTGGGTGGTCCTGGGTGGTCTGCGTGTCCTGGCAGTTGCTGTTTCTGTTTTTTTGCTGCCAGGAAAAAAACAAATATCGATTCCATCCCTTAAGCTTTGGCACCCACACACACCGCCTTCACCCTCAATGGCTGCCAAACAAAGGAAGTTGGCAGAAAAAAAAAAATATATATATATATATATATATGCAGGAGAGGATAAAAAAAACCACCCATCCAAGGATTTCACCCCTCGCGGGCGATTTCCACCCCCTCAACCTTTGGCTGACAGAGCCAGACGACGACGGCGACGCCGCTGACGAAGTTGACTCCGGGACTTGCAGGACCTCAGGACTTCAGGACTCCTGGACGCAGCCAAGCAGCGAGAGCAACCATTAAAATTTCGAAAATCCATCATTGGAAAAATGGTTGAAAAAAAAGCACAGTAACGGCAACAACAAAAACGCACCACTTCCGTGGCCATGTTTTTCTTTTTTCGGTTTTTATACTCTACTTTTTAATGTTATAAATCCATATTTATTTGAAGCAAATTTATTAAGGATTTATAATTGGATTTTATGATATTTACCAAGGTAAATAATATTAAATATAATTTATAAATATTTTTACTTGGCGAAAAATCAAGATTTAAAGAGGTTTTCAGCTTTGAGTATTTATAAAAGTTTTTGTTTTTTAAGTATTTTATTAATTTAAAGCTGGAAAATTTAATAGAAATTAGCCAAAATAAAATGATAGAATATATATAATCATTAAGTTTCAAGAAGTATATATACAATTCATAAATTATCGGGTATACCAAAGTCGGTGCTTTCTCGTACAATTTTATTTCTCTTCTACTTTTTTGGTACATTTTTTGTTGCTTTTTTGAGGGTGAGGTTCCGGCGGAGAAAATGTCGATTTAATTTTTCAATATTCATAAATTTCTGTGTGTGTGTTCCCGGACGCTCTCTTGGTTCGCTTTTTCTGCCAACGGCGTGTGAGTCCGGCCAAAAGTGATTTGATTTTCTAATTTGCAACGAATTTTCGTTTCGGTCCACCCACATGTCTGGCCTCTGGCCCGTCTGTCCCATCAGCCAGCCTGTCCTTTTATCCTGCGAAGTAGAGGAGTAGCGGAGTGGCAGAGGCAGCGAGGCAGCCATGTAAACACAAATCCAATCAAATAAACGAAATTAAGTGCCACGTTGATTGGAGGCAAATCTGTTTTTCAGCCTCAATGATGACAATCAAGCCGTCGAGCCGAAAGCCAAAGGGAAACTGCAAATCAAACTCTAGCGAGGAAAATGGAGAATGGAGTATGGCGGAAATTTTCAGCAAACGCTGCTAAAATGAATATTATTTGTGCCTCGGCGAAATATGCCACACAAATTTGCATTAGGCACCTGTAATTTCCAGGGGATCCTGCCAGGACTCACGGCAATTTCCCCACAGGCACAGGCCTTGGCCGTCTTATCCCCAGTGGCAACCAGCGTTGGCCCAGGATATTTTTTGATTGTTATTTGTGGGGACAGTAAAAAAGCCAACAATGTGCGGTGCGTTTGGCTTGGCCAACTGTTGTGGTTCTCCCACCACAAGCAGGGTCCTGCCTCCTTGGTCCTTCTTCTGCCGCAAATCCCACGCCCACAGAAGGCAGGAGGACACTGGCTTTTATTACAAGTTTTTTGGACAGAGAGAGAGAGAGAGAGAGATCACGGGGAGATTGAAATGTGAAATATTTTTTTAAAAACCAATTTCGCTGAGCCTGAGAACCCGGGCAACGCCAAGGAAGGGGGCGGCTCGGAAGCTCGTCCTGCCATAAAAGAAATTGTTTTTATGAATTTCATTGAAACGAGCCGAAAACAAAGGCTCCAAGTTAAACAGATTCCTTGGAAGTACAATGAAATACAAGAAAAGAAGTTCACAAATAATTGTTACACCAAGAAAAATAGGTAAAGGAAGTAAACAAGAAGTTGAGGAGAAAGAAAAATAATCTACCAATTTACTGTTTTTAATTGCTTTTGAAATTTTCTTAAAAAATTAAATAAAAATCATTTCATAATCCCAATAAATGATATTATCCCCCCCAATAAATCAAATTCTATTAAAAGAAAGGCGAGAAAGTAATCATAAACCCTTTCAAGTGCCTTGTTTACTCTCTAAATCCTGGCCTGTCATAACTTTACCTCATAATTAGTTGAGCCGCCGGAAATTGGCACACTTTTAACCCTCGCCAATACAGGAGAAGGAAAAGAAAAGCCGAGGAGATTGGCAAACACAATGGCAGAAGGCGAAAGGAGAAAGTGAAAGTGAAAATGGCAAGCAAAACGGCAAACAACAACGAGGGGAATTAGCAAACATGACGACAATGATAATTCCAAATAGAGAGAGAGGAGAGTGACAAAGGGGAAGTGTGTCCCCTTTGGAAATCGATTCGATTTTGCGACTTAATTGCTTTGACATTTGACTCTGGCAATTTGGCAAACGAATCTTTTGCAAATCGATCAGGGGGTTGATCGCTTAACAAAAGCGGGGATTACAGAACCAAAAGGGGCTTAGGGATATTTGGCAAATTGTTAGGGCGTCAACTGATGGATTTGTTTGGTTTTTTTTTTTGCGGTAGCAACAGGTTTGTTTGGCGTTAGAAAAACTATTTTTCCAAGGCAGCTGCAATCAGGAAGACCAGGATGCTTGTCTATATAATTTTCAGTCTGGGAGTTGTTCCGTTTCTCACGGGCCTTTTCACTTGCATTATGCATGAGATTTGCCGGATTTCTCAAGAGGCTGTAAAAAATATACCCATGGCCCACCCCTTGGACAGATCTGCATCCTTTCGGAACGAACGAACGAACGAACGTGCCTGTCGCCTCCTTTGTGTCCTCTTCTCCCGGGGGCTGCGTGACAGGAAGCAAATGTCCTGTTGTGTCACTCATATGCAAATTGCCGTCTCCGTGTTTTTCTTTTTATTTCCATTATTTTTCTTCCTGCTTCTCGTCTTGCTTCCATCTGCGTCTTATTAATTAGAATAATAATTAATAAGGCAACTCCTCGACGGTGACGCACGTGCAAGGTACCCTTCGGGGCAAGGGGCATAAATTAGTTGCCAGGATTCAAGGATACACCGAACCAATTAAATTACAAGCCAGCCGCCAAATGATGCGTACTTAAACACGTCGACGTGCTGTGGCAATGTAACCGAATCCGAAGGGGTTAAACAGCTAATGGAAAACCCGATTCAAATTTGCATATAATTTCTATTTAATATAGGTGATTTCTACCCAACTTCCCCCGGGCAGCTGTCTAGCACCTCAGCCTCTTCGCCCACCTGGAAAATGTTTATTTCAGTTATTTCCACTGGCCAATTAATAGCGTACATTTTTACTTTGACTACAATATTTTCTCTACCAAAAAGGATACTAGAAAAAAAAATCATGTAGGGAAAAAAAAACCAAAACCTTTCAGTATGCACACTTCCTGAACAGACAACCACAACAACGCCATCAGAAAAACAGTAGAAAAAAAATAGAAATAGGAAAATAAAAAAAGGACGCGCTTCCTGTTTCAGCTGCTGTGTATGCAAATTTTTTCAATTCTATCCTTTTTTTCCCATATTTTTTCCCCCGGTTGCTGTGATGGAAAGTGAAGCGTTTTGTTGTCCCGACAATATGTAACTGACACTTGAAGGGGTGTTAGAGCAGCATCACGATGTTTTTGCCCCGATAAAAACAACATCAGTTAAAGCAACATCAGCATTCAGCCAGCCAGCCAGTCAGTCAGTCATCCCGTCGACGGGAAGCAATCTCTAATGTAAAAACTCCATTAGCACATCCGGTTTGCCGCGATTTTCCTGCTAAAAATTGTCGCCCGTTTAATGAGTCTGTGCAATGTAAGCCTGATTTATGATGTTGCCCACGAAATTCACTTTCAGGCCGCAGAAATATTCACTACAAGCTCTCCAAAATATAGCCAAACATTTGCTCAAAAAAAATACGAAAATAAATATATATAAAATTGTTGGGAAAAGGAAAGGAAAGAAATCATCAGCACGTGGCTGAGCCAAATTGATATGCGCCATTAGGGTGGCTGAGAAAGTGATTAGGGTGGGCTAGATGGCGGAAAGAGGAGCTCTGGACTAGAGTTCACTTTTTGTGGATTTTCTTGGGCTCAGGACACGTGTGTGTGTGGGTTTGTCAGAAGTCTACAAATTCTATAGAAATTAAGAGAGAAAAAAAATTATAAATTGTGTTTGTCATTTAGAGAGTATTTTAGGGGGAAACTCAACAAAATATTTTATATTTAAAACATCATGAAACACACTTAAAAGTAATATAAAATAATAACTAATATGGAATTATGCATTTTTTATGGGGTTTTAAACTTAATTTTTCTTTTTGATAAAAGCTTTTGTTAAAAGAAAAATATGGAAAACATATAAACAAAATTTTATATAGTTAGAAATGAAATACTATGTTTTCAATTATATTTTTTAAATTTAAAAGTTTGGAAATTTGTATAAAAAATGGCTTCAATCAAAATTAGTCTCTGGTAAAATTATTAAAATAATTTATTTTGATATTGAAAGGTTTTTAGAGTTCAAAAGAAAATAAATGGAATATTTTATCATTATTTTGCTAATGAAAAATGCAATATTAAATATATATAGTGCTCCCCATTTGGTACTTCTCTCGAAATAAAACCCCATAAGAATTTTTTTCATTACCAAAATACGGCAACTCATGCGGACTTTCTTGAGGGGCTTCCACTTGGGGATGAGGAGTTGCTTCGAGTGGAGGAGGATGAGATGGAGTAGGTGGGCGTCCACCTTATCCATAAGCAATGATGAATAACGGTGCTTACGCTTCGGACATTTGATTAATGATGCGTTTACCGACCTCACCGCCGCCGCCTCCCATCATCCATCTTGTCCTGCGTCCTGCGCCCGCGCACTCAATTTTCAACGCCATTTTTTGTTGGTGAGGATTTCGGTGGGTTTTTTACTTGAGGCCACACCACACTATTCGGGAGCGGGCTTTTTGTTCTTTATGCCCGGACATAACTTTATTTTATTAGCACTACGTGGCAATCTGCTGGATTTGGGCGGCATTAAAAGACAATTTTTACAACTTACCATCGTTGCTTTTTCATACTTTTCCCTCATTTACAGCATCTTCCTTCCTTCATCTTTATTTTTTTACTATTTTTCACGGTCTGTGGCCGAGCAGACATAATTTTTTTGTGGGAACATAAAAGTGTGGTGAAGCTGTTTATTAAATTCCTTTTGCGGCAAGTTCATTAGACAAAGAGCAAAAATTAATCAGCGAAAACTCACTCCTTAAGGCGATTCATCAGGCAAGCTGTAGGTGAAGCTTAATCATCATAAATATGAACTTGTTTATTTATTTTGAATATTAATATATTTGTGACATTAAAATTCTGCAAATACTACAGCTAATAATGATAATTTTTCCTACGGTTTTAATATCTTCAAGATATTTTACTACTCTTTTTGAGATAACATTTGAAATCTAGTCCTTTTTTCCCAAATAATTAAAGAGCATCATGCTAAAGCTATATACTCCTTTGGTCAGCTGGAGGGCTGTATTCATGGATAATGGCGCCATATCCGCAGCTGTCAAGCAAACCTCGTTCTGGGCCTTGGCCAGCATCAAAATAATTAGCTTTTCCTCCTTGGCAGGTAGCTCGTACCACAAACAGTTTGTGTATATAACCCTAGTAAAAGATTCGTTCTAAAAAAAGATATAAGTATATTTCTTCTAGTTTTTAATTTCTAAATGATTACCGAATTCTCCACAATTGTGCCCAAACCACAGAATGTGTAAAGGGTTATGGCAGCGAACATCAAATAAATAGGGGCAGCCGGCCAGGCCTTTATAAAAATGCAAGATATAGTGCACAACAGACTAACACCGGTCGTAGAGAGCTGCACGAACAGAACTATGCTGTAGATCCTTTCAGTGGCTCTAAGAAGCCTGAAATATATATTTTTAACCATTTTTTAGAGCTTTATGAATGTTTCCTTACCTCACATACTTTTGATGCCAATCCACCAGATCGAAGAGCATTTCTCTCATTTTTTTGTACTCATTTCTCTTACAAACCACCTCATTGAATTCCTCCAGCTTCACGCAAAAGATGTCCTTAATCAGGGGCAAATGGGTGACAAACACAAACAAATACATATCCCCACCATAGTTTCCAAAGCCACCGAATGCGATCAGGGCTATATGCACCACAGTGAGCAGCAGGTGGCCACTGTCGGTGGTGTGATCAATTAGTGGCATTAAGAACTGCATAACCAGGACCTTTTCCTTAAACACCACCAGGTAGAAGACAGGGAAAGTGATAATCAGACCCAGCCCCACGATATAGATGGCGGCGAAGGCGATGATCAGTTTCCAGGTGGTGCGAATTCTGGCCTCCAGGCACTTGACATACTCACCGCCAAGAGGGCCATAGTCACTGGAGGTATATTTATTTATAAAGAAAATATAGATATAAATATTCTAAATAAACCTTTCCTACCGATATATCTCCTCGTAACTGTTTTGAATATGTCGCATTAATGGAGCATTATTCGCGGTAATCAGTAGCTTTGTTAATCCCTGGATGGCGGATCCCACCATGGCCAGGGCCTGCAGGATTACAGTGAGGTCTCCATTGATCGCCACCCCCACATAAATGGTGTAAATGGTGCAGGCGAAAAAGAAGCCAATGGCTGCAATTACCGCGTAGGTGAGCCACCACATCCGAAAATTAGGATCGGCCACATCGTTGCCACAGAAACCCACACAGAATCGAATCAACGAGATGACCTTTCGATATCGGTCTACAGGTACAACTTTGGTCATTATTAAAGCCGACTTTTAACTTAGCGAGAGTGTTTTCGAAAGTGTTTTCTGGGCCAAGGAAAATTTCTCTTTTATAGTGGGTTTTTAATGGACAGTTTATGTCAAAATATTGACAAGTTAATTAAGGTATTTAGAGAAATAATTGTTGTTAGGTAATTAAAGGGTCAATATTTAATTTATGGGGATTTAAACACAGTGGATATGGGGATCTAATGCCAATAAAAACCTTTAAAAAATCCTAGTCCTTTTTTTAACAGTCCCAATAAATATTTATTTTATTCATTCAACTGGTTTCCAGAAAATGTATTATTTCCCTTTTAATTATGTTCTTTTAATGTTGTAATTAGATCAAATATTTCCTGGAGCTATATGTTTATTCCTTAATGGTTAGTTATCTCCTTATCGATTGATTCACAAACCCATCGACTTACATCCCCACCTCCTGGGGAAAAACAACTTTATGCATGAACACATCTGACACCCCCAACCAGCACAAAAAAAAAAGCAGAATATAAGAAGAAAATCTCCACGCAATTGATTTAATATAAAATTTTTTAATAAAATTTGCCTGCCGGAAAAATGAAGGAAAAGCGGAAAGCGGAGAGGGCAGAGCACAACAAAAAAAATTATATCTATTTGCGGAGCGCACGAGTCCAGCTAAAAAACGGGGCAGGAAGTGAAAGTGGCGGGGAAATGCGTAAGCGCCTAAGCTTTCGGGCCAACAACTAATAAAGGCTATCAACAACAGTTCAAACAGCAGCAGCAACAACAGCACAAACAACAACAGCGAAAGGACAATGGGAAGGAAATCAGGAAACAGGACGAGAAGCGTCGTCGCCAGCGCATACGCACTCAAGTGAATATTTTCTCATTTTCTTGCATTTAAGTTTGAGTTCGCTTTGAAGTTTTGACATTTCATAAAGCAGATTTTCAGCGAAACAAATTTCGTTCGTTCTTCCTCATTTCGCTTTTATTTTATTTTATTTTCTTCCCAATTTTTCTTCTCTTCCCCTCCCTCTCTCTGCATATATATTTATATATATGTATATGTGTGTTTTTCGATCGAAAATCCAGGCAAACAAAAGTAAAAGCGAACGCTCGGCGCACGCAGTTGTTTAGTCACCCCTGCGAGCATGGAAGGTGTGGCCTGCCAAAAAAAAAGAAATGAAACGACCCTCACAGGCCTACCCGCCCAGCTAGAGAGCCAAAAAAAAGCACCACCCCCCAGAGGTCTTCGGTGCGTATACTTAATGTGGAAAGCGGCAGCAGGACAGCAGCGTCGCTTCGGCTTAAAGTTGGCAAGGCAACATTAAAGGAGCTCGCAGCTCAGTTGGCCCACAAAATTACTTGCTCGTTAGTTGTCCCCCAAACCAGGTGTTTCCTCTGCCCAGGTATTTGTATATTCCTTCGAGTCCTGTCTGTATTCTGGTCTCTGTCTCCCTCTCTCTGTCGCTCTGCTTGTGTTCAACCCTCGAAGGAAGTAAAAAAAAGAAGGTGGGCCTTCTGACGCTAATTTCCAGGCGAACACACAAAACTTCTTCCAGTGGAAAGTGCGTGGCATTTTGCGGCCACCGCTCACCAGAGGGCGGCATTGTAGTACACTGTAATTTTTGAAAGAAAAGGAGTGAGTTCTCGGATTAATTACAGACTTTTCATTTCTTATTTTATACTGTCTTTTTTTTAGATTTATTTTGAGATTAGAAATGCTTAAACTTTAGATTAGAATTAATTTTTAAATTACAAATTAAAGGAAAAAGTTGTTAATTTTTTAAAATTTCTCACATCCTTTAAACTGCTCATTATTCCTTTAAGCCTCCTTTTTTCCAAGTTAATGAAAACTCTAATTTATTACTCAATTTTTAAAATGTAATTAATTCTGTTAATTTTCCTTTAAAAAAACCTAAATCTCCCCCAACTTAATCTCATATTTACCCAGTAATTTCTGGTAAATATCGAAAATTTCTCATAATCATTTCCCCAACTCCTGTCTGTACTCTCTTCGTTGTTTGTCTCTAATTATATTTTAATTTGCACAATCTGCCTGTTATTATTTCTGTGCACGGCAATTGCCTCCAAGTGTTTGCACTTCCCGGCGAACATTTTAATTGCAATTATGCCGGGACCGACAACGAGACCGAGACCCAGGACTAGGACGAGGACAAGCCTCCAAGGAGTGTTCGTCCTTGCCGCAGGGCGTTGTGTTTGGCACGTAGAAGGCACAGAGCCCAACGGCCGCCCCTTCAATGGACACTAATTATTCCGGACTCTGACCGAGAAATTCGTGTCAAATCAGAAGACTAACCTCCGCCTTTTTCTTTTTTGGGTAATTACATCTGGGGAATGGAAGGAAATTGAGCGAGTGCACAAATTTGGAATTTTAAACAGCGGCCGGGTCAGGTTAAAGAGTGTGTGGGGACCCCTTTTGTCCCTTTTTTTGGGAGCTTGAGCAGCAGCCGAAATATATATATATATATTACATTTGCAATTTGCTTGAAAACAGGGAAAACAAGTCACGTACGGGCCAGCTCATTTCCTGTGCCATTTTGGGCCCGACAAAGGTGTCAAACGGATGCAGGCAACGTGCCGCGTATGTCCAATGTCCTGCCGGTGGCAAGGACTTGGCCTCAGCTTCGGCTGCTTGTAATCAAAGGAAAGCCGCGCCCCAATTTCACCGAACTTTAAACGTTTCTTAATTGTTAAACTGCCACAGGCAAACTTCCCAGTTCTATAATTTTTTACGTATTTTTTTGGGGGATGGGAAAACAGGACAGGACGCCCTGAAGGACCAAAGTCGTTGGTCCACAATTAAGCCCAAGAAAAAAAACCGCCAAAAGACAAGAACAACAGGCGAATGAATTGAGGAAAACCAGCAAACAAAGCTGCACTAGAAAATATTTTGATATTAAATGGGAATAATTAAATAAGATTTTTATAGAAAAATTTAGATAAGGTCTTTGAATAAAAAATATTATAAAAATCATAGTGATTGAATTTTTGCTATAATGATAATATAATAAGGATATTTTTGAGTCCTATTCAAACATTATAGTTTTTATAAATATAAAGTAATATTATTAATTTTTTTTTGTGTATCAGAAATTATATTTTAAGTTTGAAATTTCTAGAGAAATGACGATTAAGATTAAGCCTCAAAGATATTTTTGAAACCTAAGCTGGTGCTTTTATCATTTTTAATTCTGTAACAATACTATGCGTATTATTTCGAGTGTCCAAAATGCTGGCAGCGAGCCGAGCGCCATGTTAATTAATTTGCCAGGACATCCGCATCGAAGGACGCAAGGACATGAAGCAAATACAGGGGACAGACCGCGTGTTTATTTTATGCCGTCGCGCTTAAGTGGTAAGCCCCATTAACAACTGCCTGTCGTTTGCCGGGGAAATAATGGCGTTAGATCATCATCGTCGCCAAGACGGTAGAGTAGAATGGAGAAGGAAAACAGGACACTGCGAGTCCTGCTGCCGTCTGTGCGTCATTTGAGCGCTGAAAGCTTTCAGCGTAAATTGTTGGAAATTAAGAAATGCCCCCGCCGCCCCCCTCCTACAGAACACCACGACACTGTTTTCCTTTCGCTTCCTGCTCATATTTCATGGGTCCTGTTCTCTGTTGTTTTATGGCCGCCATTTGCTGCTTCTGCTCCTGCTCCCGCTCCAGTTTCGCCGCAGTTTTCCCATTGCTAATGTCCTGGCAACCGCAAATGGCGCCACCCATGTCCTGGCGAGGGTGCTGGAGCGGTGTTTTTCTTTAATTTAGTCGGCAAGACGGCCGCCTGCCCAGTGGCTTCCTTGGCTTCCGCACAATAATTAGATGTAACGGATATTGTAATTGGTGTTAAATTGCGTCAGAGGCCGTGTTAATGTTTGTCATGCTTGTGGTTTTGGCTAACGCCCGGCGACATTTTCATTTCTTATATATATATATATTTTTTTTTATATTTCTCCTTGTCGCCCTTTTTCCCAGCTTATTTTGTGGGTGGGCTTTATTTGTTTTCCATGGCTGATTACTTGTTTTATGGTTTATTTAACGACTGCCTTTGCCTTCGACGGAGCACTTTACGCGACAATGTCTGGGCATAAACTAAGTTCTGCGGCGGCAGCTTCTACCTGGGAATCCTGGGAATCCTTTTTGCGGCAATTAGCATGACAATTGACACGGACAATGCCTGGGACAGGAAAGGCACAAGAACCAGTTTCCTGGGGGAAACATGACAGGATATGATTGAATTGAATATGTCTGCATGGTGATGAAGATTTAAATATGAAAAACGCCTTAGGTTGGGTTCTGTGAGAAAATAAAACCAAAACAAAGAAATTGTAAAAAAAGAGCAGTGGCAGCAGCCTCAGTGTGTTGTGTGTGAAATTATTTTTGAATTAAGATTGTAAGAAGTTTATTTAAAATAAATATTCTTTAAATCTTTTACGAAAGAAGTAATGAAAAGATTTTAGTTTATATTTATTTACATTCTCAATTTGTTCTCCTTTCTTGTAAGAAATTATCTTTCAGAATATTTAATAATAATAATAACATATTGAATTAAAATTTTTCAGACACCTTTTTCTGTATAAAATATATATTTTCAAAACCTATAAATTATATAGCTTGAGGCACACCTATTTTTTCCCATTCCCCAACTCACCTAGTAAAGAGTTCCGCCTACAGTATTTTATGAAATTCAATTTACGGCTAACACCCCAAGGAGCAAAGTTTTAGCTTCTCCGCAAAACGCAGGAAAATGCTGGGCATAAATCACACAGGATAATTTGCATAAGTTGGCAGGCCAAAACGAAATCAGCGGCAGCTAAAAATGTTTATGGCCTTTTCGCTGGCCACGCCCCCTTCTCCGCAGGAAAAACTCCCTAATCAAATTAGCAACAGTTAACCGGAAGTGCGAAAATCCGCAAGGCTTTGTCCTGGCAGCTTGTTTATTTTGTTGGCCTTTGTTGCAGTTTAGTTTTTAGGGTTTTCGGGCGGTGGATTTATTTTGATTTGATTGTTGCCCTCCCAGCGGGTTTTCCCCTTTCCACATTTTCGCACTTCCATGTTGCATTTGCATTTTCGGATAATTTTGCATTTCGCATTCGGTGTTTTTTGCATTTGCATTTGAATGTTGCTCGCGTGCGTCGGCTGCATGAATCATTCATGGCTCATGGTTTGGGTGTTTTGTGTGAGTCTGGCGAGTCTGTGCGATGATTCAAGTATCGATTTGCATTGATTTGCATTTGAATTGCAGTTTTTCGACACTTTACAATGGATAATGCTGCTGCAGTGTGATTTATTTATGGCCCAGCATTACGTATCAAGTGATTTGGCAATTGTTGTTGCCCATAATGAGGCTTTGTTTTCCATTGTTTCCCTCTAACACTGGTCCTTGGCCATTGACACACATACCCATCCACATGGATGACTATATATTACAGCTGGAATTTAAAGTTTTAAAGTGGTTTGTTCCCCAAAGAGCGTCATAAATCATTGTGGAAATTACAAAACAATATGCAGCTCGAAATGCGTTTCAGCTTCTGCTGCGGGTTGTCCTGTCGCCAGTTTTTTATATATCCTTTTTGTTTTTTGTTTCTTTAACCCGAGTCCTGCAAAGTGAGTTGCCGGGCTCAACATATTGCCGGGGAACTACAGCAAAAATTCCAAACGCATCCGCGGGTTGAGCTGCTCGCCAGGACAATTTCACTAACAAGTGAGCTCTGGAAATTTTTTTTTTAATTCTCTGAATCATAGTCGAAGTGGGAAACACCCAAGAACTTGTTGTCAAGATTAAAAATATAGCCAGTTTTTATTTTGTTACTCAACCGGTAAGGTTGTAGCTTGAATTCTTAGACAATTTTTTAAATTAAATTTTTTTTTTAATGTGGTGGTACTTTCTAAATTATATAAATTTTCATATATAAATCCTTTACAAAATCTTTATTTAAAAATATTTTTTTAAATGTATAAGCCCCTAAATACCCTTCTTATTTCACCCATATACCCTTATTTAAACTACCCTAATCAAGGGTATCAAACGGACAGTGGTACGAGAAGCCACTGCAAATCCGTTGAATATTGGGTATGCAAATTAATTTTTTCCTACCCACGGACCAGTCCCTCTTCCTCCTTTTTTTGTAAATTTTTTTGAACCCGCCCTTGGATTCCGGCGCCCTCATGTGATGCTGCGCCAGCATTTTCTTTCAGATCAGCGGTCGCGTCATGTCAGGAAAAAATTGTTACAAAAAAAAAAACACACAAAAAACTGAAACTGTAAAAAATACAGAAAAATAAAAAACACAAAACTTCAGCTAGCCACATTTTTGAAACCAAAATATGGGCATATTAATAGTTGTAGAAAACTGCAGCCCTTGAAATTGGAGCTGTCAAATTTCAACAAAAAAAGAAGATGTATTTGCAGCCCCAAACAAATCAAAATAATGTAAGAAAACCGAACATTTCTTTCTTGGCCCGATGTCAGAGTGTGCCCGCGGAAAACGGATAATATTTGGAACCGAAAGCCAAAGAAGATGCTGGCGGAGCCAAGGCATTGAGCCAAGTGAGCTCCCAATTTCTGACTTTGATTCCATAACATTGGAACTGCTCTGACATCGGCCCTACCTACTTGCTTGGTTTGTTTTTATTCAAAAGAATGATTAATTTCAACAGCACGCGAATCTCATTTTAAACCGCGATCCAGTGGAAGCTCAGCCAATAGACTCGGATGGTAATGTAGGTCCGACCTTGGATGTTATCCTTGAAACCTACGAAGATGCCAATGCCCAATACGTTAAGAAGGTATTTCAGACTCTCAATGAGGATGTCGGAACCATTTCCTTATCCGACTCCGATTCCAATTCCGACGTTGAGTTAGTCTCGGAACTCAAAAATGGAAAGCTTTTGACGTTCAATAGAATCGAAAAGAATCCGCTTTATAAATCCGATGAACATCCTCGCAGTGGAGAAACCAAACAGGTTACAAAAAATGAAGGCATTGTCCAGGAAGTGGCGGCTGCGGCTCCCAAAATCGGGAGATGCGATGCTGCTGAAAATCCAAAGTCAACCAGCTCGGAATCGTCGAAAAACGGAGATTCCACTGATTCCAATTCAGACAGTAAGCCAACATGAAAATATATTTAGATAGGATTCCGCAGGATTAACCCAGAATATTATCGTTTGCTTCAGTCTTTGATTTTCCCCCAAGTCCCGATGATTACACCGACGATGAGACGGAATATGAGGAGGAAGAGAGGTGCGAGTCTTGATAATTCCAAATTCAATTCTTAAAATTTTAAAATTATTCTCTAATCGCAATCAGCATTAACTTCTACCATCCCATGCCGATCTCAGTTGGACCCCTGCCCTCTATGCCGCTCTATGATACGGAATTCAATCTACTTCAGGAAATAATTCCTCATCAAATGTGGGTTACATAAATCCCAGAAAAAATATATATGTTGCTTATTTTCTTTCCTCTTCTTAAACAGCAAAGAAGAGGTATTATCCGAACGGGAGGCCGATTTGAAAGCCCCCAAAAAGAGAATTCATCTCTCCGACAGTGAATCGGATTCCAACGACAGTTTGGCCGAGGTCAATGCTGATATTAATGGTGTCTATCCAGAGGTTTCTTACCATTGCGATGGCAAGAAAAAATTCAAATATTGGGCAGCCATGGCCAAGCGAACCATTGACAAGGGCGAAATTCCCGAGAAGGAATTGCAGGCCATCCTGCAGGAAGAAGAAAATCTGAAGAAGAAACAGAAATCATCCTCAGCCGAGAATGAGAGTGACGAGTCCGATGCCGAAGAATCTGGCAGGGAAGATGCTAAGCGTAATGGCTTGGATTTCTACGAGGATATTGTACAGTTCCAAATAGGTAGCACGACGAGCAGTAGGCTTCTGGTTGTCAAGGACGAAGCCGTATTTCTGGAGTACGAGGAGTGTATCAAGCAGCTGCAGCGGCTAATTCAATGGGCCCCCAGTTTTCACAAATATGAGATTTATCTACTACTATATCCCCTGATCGCCTTAACCTATCTACAGATGATGGCCAGCGATAATTTTCCGAAGGCGAGGCTGTTCGTAAATCGATACACAAGCCAGCTGGATGACTCCTTTACCCCCAGATTGACTAAGCTTTTAAATATCTGCAGGCCAGCAGATGTTCCCCATAGGGCCAGGAAGCTGCTGGCCGGTTTCGAGAAGCTGGAGATGCACATGTCTAGCGGGGCCTATACCCACTTCGTAGGGCACATGGAGGACTGGACTAAGGCGCAGCAGGATAAGGTGCTTACCCATTTTCTCATCCGAAGGTACAGTGAGAAGGAGGAGCCCAAACAACGGTTTGCGCCGGGACAGCCCCTTTTAGAGATCGTTTTCTGGGCTCCACCGGAACCGTTGCACAAGAAGGACTTTGCCACGCGACCTGCATTGCTGCGATCACGGCGAAGGAAGAAGGGTTCGATGCCGGAAAGGAATATTCACCTGCCGCCGGCCGGCAAGATCTACACGCCGACGCCCAAGCGAATGGATTTGCTGCGACGGAAAACCGACGAACAGTATCGCAAGAAGCTGGATAGGAATAATCTTCCGTCCGCTTACTTGTACACGGCTCCGCACTGCGACGAGGTGGTGACCTGTGCCACCTTCTCGGAGGGCATCGGCATGCTGGCCGTGGGCACCCGCAGCTCCTCCATACACATCTTCTCGCTGAAAGCCTGCAAGTTGGTCCAACTGAAGTCGGCCCAGTGGCTAAAGGCCCTTGACACGGGAATGGCGGGCATTGACAAGGGGATGCTGGATCCCACCAGGAAGGACTCGCGTCGTACACTTCTGGGACACCAGGGATCGGTCTATAGGTTGTCCTTTAACCCAGAGGATCGATATTTGCTAAGCTGCTCGGAGGACTGCAGTGTGCGCCTGTGGTGCCTGATGTCCTGGAACTGTATGGTAATCTATCCCGGCCACCTCTCTCCCATTTCCTGTGTAACCTACGCCCCGCTGGGATATTATTTTGCCACTGCTTCGGACGATTGCACGGCCAGGATATGGGTGCAGGATAACAAGCGACCAGTGCGGGTCCTCAGGGGTCACCTGGCCGAGCTGGAGGTGTGTCTATTCCATCCGAATCGCCATTACTTGGCCACAGGATCGGCGGATGCCACCGTTCGGTTGTGGGACTTACCCAAGGGCGCCCAGGTGCGTCTCTTTGCGGGTCACAGAGGAAGAGTCACGGTGCTGGCCTTCTCCCTTTGTGGCCGCTATTTGGTCTCTGGCGGCGACGATTGTCTCATCATGATCTGGGACATTGCCAACGAGAGATTAATTCACTTTCTGAGCCACCACAAGTTGAGTATCAATACGATTCAGTTCTGTCTGGACAATAATTTGCTCGTGGTGGGCGGTCAGGATTGTCAGTTGACGATATGGGACTTTAAGAAAATTCTTCAGAACACAAAGTCGACTAGGTGTAGGCAGCAGGGGGGGTTAAAGTATGCGGAGAGTCCGTACGCAAAGAATTTTCTCATAAAATCCTTCTATAGCAAGAATGCACAATTCTACACGATTCGTTTCACCCGTCGAAATCTTCTTTTGGCCTTCTGTGTGGCCGCCCGAGTTCCCGAAAGAAACTTGCTGAAGGCCAGGGAAAGACGGGAGATGCTGCAGCGAAGAAGGGAGGATCTGTGCGAGTGGTTAGAGGTCCTTGAATTGATCAAAATGAAGACTGTAATGTGTGATTAGCAGAAAAAGAGTAGGTTTTTAATTAGGTAAATATTACAATTTAATAAAGAAATTAATTTTAAAGATTATTTAAACATGAAAAGTAGTTTTTAAATAGAGCAAAAATAATTTATAGTTACTTATTTAGGTTTTAAAACTGTGAAAATAATGTATAATTTAAAGAATATAAATTTGTTTCTTAATTTACATTTCACCCTCTCAAAAATATCCTGTAATCTTGTAAAATACTTTCCCCAGTGCACATTATTTATGTAAAAATATTGGGGATAAACATTTCGCATGACAAATATACAAGATTTTCTTCTAAACTGAAACAAACCCCCCCGAGCATAGGACAAAGATGCAGTAACAACAATTTGACAGTTTCCAAAAAAAAAAATATATATGTATAAGGAGAAAAATAAAAACTGGTCAGGCCACGTGTACAGCTGCCCAGGACTCCAGGACACCACCCCTCCCCAGCCCATCCTGGGGTCCTTCACAATTTACAAAAGGCGTGCAAAATTTATAGAGGCACGCATTAAAAAATCCGCCCGCCACGCTCGACTAACTGCGTCCAAACGCCCACGGCACGCTGGCAGGAGAGTTTCGAATTGGTCCCGGCCGACCGCAGTCCGGAGTCTGGAGTCCGAAGTCCTGTTCCGGATCTTCCCATCCCCCCAAATGCCGGAATAAGCGACAGGACAATATATTTACGCAACTTCTTATGCTGCTGCTGCGGGTGGTTGTTGTTCTTGCTCGACTTCGAAAACAGAACTCAAGTGCTGTCGTTGTCCTTGTTGCCCGCAGTCCCCTGTCTCTTTGTCGCTGTCGCTGTCGCTGTCCCTGCCCCAATCTCCGCGGTATCCTGGCCACTGCAGCATCTTGCGTCTCGTTTGTAGCAGTTATCTTGTGGGTCCTGCTGCGCGAAATGAAATTGTTTACTCCACTGTCATATGCACGTGAGCCAGGCGATGTGGCTGGCATATCCTTGGCTACACTGAGCTGCAAAATTGAGATCAGAAGGTGTAGAAAGAAATATGTTAATAAAATAAATATACTCAAAAACGCTTTACAATTTTTTAAGATTTTAATTGAATTTAAACTTTAGGAAGATGAAATAAATAAAAACAAAGTCTTAGTTTTCAATAATTTTATTTAGCAAAAAATATATTTAATAGCAAAAATAATATTTTATCTTATTTATAAAATATTAAGGACCCAATTTTCCTGCCTGTATCCTTGCGGCAGCTTCCTGGGCGGCTATCAAAAAATGAGAATTCTTTCGCTTCGTTTTCTTTTCCTTTTGCTATTATTTTTTTTTTCGGGGAAAATTCAACGTAATAATTCTTTTCCGCCTGGATAAGGCAAAAGGGGGGGAAAATGGAGGTGAGTGTTCGGTACAGTACGTTTCAGCCCCGTAATTGTGTGCAATTTTTGCCAGGACATGTTTTCTGTTTGCTTCTTTCCAACTCCTGTGTCTTTATATATCTTTCTTTATCTTTGGCGCCATTTTCTTTTTCTGTTTTTATTTTTTTTGGCCCACCCCTCCACACATGCCACCCCACACACACATTAACACACATGTCCGGTGGCTCAGGCCTCCCCCAACGAGCAACGCCTTCTTTTATTCGACCATTATTCATGAGGCTTATTAAGGGACTAAGAAAAAATAAACAGCACAGTCCATTTAACCGATTTCGAGACGGAGAAGTGGAAAGGAGCGAAAGCCTGGAGCTGGGCTGAGCAGCGCATAAAATAAATATTTATAATCATAACAATGTCCTGGATGGTTTCAGGACCAATCTCAGCCTGATGATGAGCAAACAAACTCCAAGTGAGAGTGCTTTAAAATGTTGAGAAACATGAGGAAAATAATACTTGAATGGGAAAATAAAAAAAGAAATAAGGGAAAGTATTTTCTTTACATAATATGCAATTAATAATAATCTAAAAAATATTTCAACAATTTTTAATAAGTCCTTGAGTCTAAAATTATGTTCTTTGATTATTTCTTCTTTACTTTGCTGAATAAATCTTTTATAATTATTTTCTCTTAATTCAGAAATTGTTTAAAGTAAGTTTCTGTAATAGAATCTCTTTGAATATATAAAATTTTAATTTCTTGCCACTTTTTTTATGTCGAATTATGACTCTCAAAGAGAGCTCTTATCTGCTGGCCTCGTTGTACTCATTAAACTTAAACCGCGTATTAGCAGGCAGTAAATACAGGATGTGTGTGCATTTGGAGTCGGTACTTAAATATGATAAATGCCGCGTATTGTATTACAATTGGATTTAGGGCAATGCCAAAGACAATAAATTAAACCCGGAGACACACACTCGCCAATAATTGCACTCTTGTGTGTGTGTGCGAGCGAGTGTGTGCCGCCACAAAACCCATAATTATGGTACTACGAGGGTCCCTCCGAAACTTTGCCAAATTTATACAAATTCCAACCAAAAGTCCGGTAGTCGATGGCGATTGGGGAGTGCTGCCAGTGGAACGTGTTTCCAGAGCAATTACCCCGCACAACCGCCGAACCCCAAGATCTGCGATCCGCGAACTCCACTTGGCATTATTATGGCCAACGTGGCCCCGCAATTATGTCGTCCAATTAATATCAACGCAGCGGGAGTTGAGAGCCAGCCGGGTCCAGAGCGGAGCAACTGCATTTTATGCATAAGCTATTTATGAAATTTATTGTCTTAAATGGCCAACGGTAGTCGCCGGACGAATCTTAATGTCCAGCCACTTGACGGCGGACCACCCGTGGCAGTATTGGCTATGCACTTGGCCAAAAGCAGGGGGAATTTCGCTAGACAGGAAATAATTCTTAAATCAAATCTTAAAGAAAGTAAAATATTTGGTTATTGTAAAACATGTTTACAAAACTCTATTTGTATTTCAAATAATTATCAAATAAAAACCTGTAATAAATAAATAGAAAATAAATGTTTGAAAAGCTTTACCAAGAATTATTTGATTTAAAAATATTTTTAAAATAGAAATACTCTTGAAAATACTAAATATTTGTACAGAAAATATTATACTTCCTTTCAAAAATCCCCTTAAATATTTTGTCTAGAAAAAGAGATCCTTTTTGGCAGTGTCCTACCTGCACAGGCTCCGTCAATTTCGATTCGCTGTAAAACTACTTGGGCTCCAAACATCCATCAAGCTGTCAATATGGCAATATGCAATTGCAGTTCGCTGGACGGGGCTAAAGGTGTCCGGGACTGGCCAGGATAATTACGCGAGAAACTGCGGGCCAAATGCAGCTAAATTTATTATAATTTCCACACTTTGGGGCTATGGACAGATCACGTTTGTGTCAGTGGCAGAGCCATTACATTGATAGACATGGCCCGAATGGACAGCAGCTGCGCTGTCAAAAAGGCCTGCAGGAGCTGGAAGCAGGACACCGAAAGGACCTGGCTTTTAATTAACAATAAACTTGAAGTTTTTATTACGCAAATGCGAGGCAGGATTAAAGTTGCTTCGTCGCCAGGACTAGTTTCGATGGCTGGCAGGCGTTGTGGCAAATGTCCCGAACCTGCTCCTAGTTGCCCTCGCGAGTTTATTAAATTACGCATTCCGCTCGTTTCGCACACAATGAATCCGCAGCTGCCGATCCTGATCCCGATCCCAAGCCAGGATAAGCTAGGCTATGGGCCGCGTCTGCGGCTTTTGTGGCGGCCACTTATCGCACATTGCGACTGTCCTGGGTCCCTAATTGAATTTGCCAGTTGCAGCCAAAGTGCATATTCACGTACTTCATCTTATTAACATGTCGGGGCTCACATTGTAATTCATATTTTCCTCATTTTAAAATGTATTAAATTACATATATAAAAGGCCCCATGAAAAATGAGGGGCCCCTCGGGGTGTCAATGGCGACACGCTGATGGATTACAGGCAAATTATGTGGCCTTTGCAAGGATACACTGCGATGCACTTTTAATGAATTTAATGGTCCCCTCATCGAGGGTCCTTTTGGGAAAGAAAAAGCGAGCGTTGAAAGGATCACCGATCTCCTTTCACAAAACGAAAGCTGCTTAACGAGATGTTAAGATACCAAATTATCGGTTGGCTTTACTTAATTTTGGTTAATTTTACTTGGGAATATGTGTGTACTTTGAATTTCAATTGCAGGGTCTGGGTGTGTGAAGAAAGCATGTAATTTGTTAAGAAAGAAAGATGGTTAAAGTACAGATAAGCAGTTGAGAAATTAATTATATAAATATATATTAAATATAAGCGAGGAATGGAGAAGACGTAGGATTTTTACAAACTAAAATAATACACCTTAAGCTAACATAAGAATCAAGCTAAAAATTTTAGTTAGTTTCTGGTTTTCAGAAGAAAAAGAACCTTTAAATGACACCCTCAAACCTGTAATAAAAATACCCAAGAAAAGCTGACTTCCTGCCTTCATTTGAATTTCAATTTTCCAACTGCAAAGCGTGATCATTAAAAGTGATAGATTTTAGCTTTTAGCTCGCACACAACCCCGTGGCAATTATAATGAAAATGCATTTTACATTAACTTAATTATTTTCCTTTCCATGCCAAAAGCGACACCGGAACAGGTATCCGTTTTATGCTCCGTTTATTACCGGGTCGCACGCACTTGTCGAGTTGGGCTTTCGTTTGCCACAGATAATGGTCGCCGATAAGGCCAGATCCCAGATCCCAGATCTCGGATCCCGTATGTCGGGTTGTTGTATCTGCACTATGATAGCGGTATGCCTACAATGTTGCATGCAACTGCCAGTGGTGGCTGGATAGGGAAAAGGAAGAAGGAGGAGTCGGGGCTTTAGGAGTCGGTTGGTAGCGCCTAATTATGGGCGGGCTATCGCTCATCAAATATGTATGGCGAAGCGGTAGAAATACGACTGGAAATCATGAAACCGGGGGGGAACTCATCCACCTTCAGCCTTCTCTGCAATTAGCACATTGTATGCTCCATCGGATAAATTGAATTTGCCCAGGGACTTTCATTAAATAATTATGCATTTTAAAAGGAATATTTATATTAATATTTAAGTTATTCTTTGCTGCGTATTAAACTACCTTTATTTGGTCGAAAAAGTTGCTTCAATTGTGTCTCCTTCAGCGGCGAAACAAATCGATATACACTCTGCCTTCAGTTCCTGACCACATTCACATCCTCAGGCTCGCATCCTGAGAGAGCCCCTGTATCCTTGTATCCTTGTATCCTCCTGCCCATTTCCACGCACCCATCTCCGGATTCGCCAGCTCCGATAGCATGACGACATGGCAGGGCGCACAGGAAACTGAGCATGGGGCCATGCCACGAATAATGCCAGACGCGACACTGTACACTGTACAGTGAACCCTGCCCAGGATCACCCACTCCCCTCCCACTAGAAGCGTTCTGCTGACTGGCAACGTTAAAACCTGTAAATCTTCATAGAGTCCGCTGCGTGTGTTGTGCCTGCAATGTTTTCCCTGAAGTTAAAAATCTGGAAGTTTGGGAAAATTCATAAGGGAAATGGTTGGTTTCTAGATGGAGTTTGCTACGTATATGATAAAAATATATAGGATGTTCTTAATTTTGTGAATAAGTCTTAGATTCTTTTGAATAAGGTTCTTGTTCATATTGTTTTATTAATCCCAATTTTAAAGTCTTTGTTTATAACATTTACTCAAGCTTTTGTAGTCATTTTTAACTATTTAAAACTTCAAATTTAACTTAATTTAATATTTAAGAAATATAATAATTTTTAAACATATTAAATATGCCTTTTCATAAGGATAAATTGCTGAATTTTTCCCTTTTTTTCGACCAAAAGTGTATCTCAATTTTCGTTGACGTTTTTCCCTTAAACTTTTCTTCTGGTTTTTCCTGGCAGACAACATCGTCGCTGCGCTGGTTGCGTGGACGATGAGGGTTTATTTCATGCTTACTTTGGCTTTCTTGCAGCCCCCAGTAAGCCCTCCCGATCTGCTTCCACACCGCCGCCGCCGCCCCATTTCCCATTTTCCCGCCCCTTTTCGCTCTGGTTTGCTACTTTTGCACATTCTTTTCAATTTCTGCGGGGGCAAACAAGAAAAAAAGAAAGCGGGTTGGAAAATAGGGATAAGGGAAAAGGAAAAACGGTGGGCGGGTGGCTCACTTGGGTTGGCTCAACTCTCTGACTTGGCTGAGGCATTTTCTTTTGCAAAACTTTTGCAATTTTCTATTAAAGCAATACACACATGCATGTGGCGGTGGTGGTGGTGGATTTGTGTCTGTATCCCAGCCCGGGTGTTTTTCCTATTTTCCATATAAAATGGGAAATTTTCTTTATGTGGCCTTTGTTAGTTTTTCCACCCATGCGAAATGGCTTTTCAGTCTCCCAACCCACCTCCCCTGTTCCCAACTCGCATTCGCATTTATTCAGCATTTATTCGGCAAATGTATTTACAAGCCAAGAACTCTGTTTCGGCCATGTTTGTTCGCTGGCAACCTCAAAACTTTGCACGCATTTTCCCCAAATTGCGTGGCATTTTCATCTTCTTGCCTGGAAAGTTTTAGCCTTTCAAAAAGGCAAAGCCTAGCCTTGCCTTGAATAGTTCTTCCCCATGCCTGTTTCTGTGGCATTTGCTTTTAGCTGAATTTGTTTGCACTCGAATAGAATTTAAATTTAAATATTAAATTCGCAAAGGTTGGTTGGCGCACATGGCGTATGCTTAATGAGGCAATGTGTCTAAAGCTCGTTCATGCCTCAATGATGACATAAGCTTAACACTTGAACGCCACACGCAGCGAAGAAGGAGGGATTAGGAGGGGTTAACAAGAGCTTCGAGGGTAAAGAATTGGCAAAGGGTTCGATTATGGCAAGAGGTTTGATGGGAGAGAAAGGGGAAGAAGCCTGAAACGTGGCTATATTTATTTTATTTTATTCCGTTTTATAAATCTGTGCTGCTCTCTGAAAGATATACACTTCATTAAATCTGCATGTGCAGAAATATAAAATAGATAAATTAATAAATGAAATAAAATAGTAAATATGCTTGAGATAAATTTAAAATATTTTTTAACTAATAAAGAAAAAAAGAAAAAAGGGAAACCCTTTAAGATGTATCTATCTTAAATCGAATAGCTTTCCGTATCCAAATCAATCGATTTCCCCTCCTTTAGGTAACCCCAAAAAATCCTCTTTATTTTCCCATCAGCTATTTTCTTTGTCTTTACTTGCCATGAAATTTCCGTTGGTTGTTCCCTAGTTTTTTTTTTGTTTTTGTTTCACTCTTCTTTCCAGTGGACCATCAACATTTAGGGCAAACAGGTGGACCGTAGGACAATGTAGCCCCGAAATGGGTGGAGGCTAAAGGAGGTGGCAGGACGACTGGCAACAGGACTCTAATGTGCTCGTGTCCATGCCACCGACCCAGGAGCGCAGTGCTCAGAGCCATTTTCTATTTTTATGTGCGCACAAAACTGTAAAAACAGGAGCGGGTACTGATGATGGGGATGGAGAGGATGCCATAAAAACGGCGTAGTCCTGCCCACGGTGGCCATAACAACGTGGCCAGAACCGAGAACGGAGAACGGTGGAACCGAGAACCCAGAGCCAGAACCTGGAACCAGAGACAGCAGAACGACCAAGTTAACTGCATTTTAACGCGCATTTCAATTTGGAACGGATATAATTTATAGACGACTGACTGGCGCGTTCGCCGCTTATGAGTTTGCCTCAAAATTGAACCTTGCGCTTGACTGCCTGGTTGGAGCGAGCTCCTGTCCATAGACCTGCCACGCCTCCTTTTGCATCTGGGCTGGCATATTTATCTAGATTTTGTTTTGGGCCCCGCAACGACGCCTCCACTAACGTTGTTAATGTGCAAAATTTAATAATCAAGTATTACGACGAGACCAAGGCGATGGTTAAAGAGTTTACTGCCAATGGAAATTCATGGGAAAATGCCTAGGAAAACGTAGGTGCAAGGGAGAGACTGTTTTTCAAGATATTGAAAACTATCTAAACCTATTATTTTGTAACCTATCTTATTCTCATTTAGGGTTTATTTTGCTTTGTAATTTCTTGTCTTATAAATTCTTCAGCTGAGTTTAAGTTGTACAACTTCGCCACTAAATTAAATTTATTACATTTTTATTTATCTATCTACAATATATTCCCTTTATCCTTTCTCCAATTTTAAAATATATCCAAGAAACTCTCAACTTCCTTTTCTGCCTTAAAGTGCTTCCCTCAACTATTTTCTTGCCAAATTTGTGTATGACTGCAAGTGACTGTCTGTCTGTCCTTGGCTACTTCTGTCCATCAGACTTGCCACTCGGCCAGGTCCTTTCTTCACTCTCTTATCCTGCTGATGCTGAACTTTAGCTAGCTTTTCTCCTTTTTTGGCTGTCCCGTCCAGCAGCAGCAGCAGCAGCAGCAGCGACGTGCAATTTTTCCACTCTTTTGCAGCCACTGTCTGCGTGCTTAAATTGAACAATAACCCTAAGTTGTCGTCCTCGAAATAATATTTTCTGTACCCTCCAATGTTGATTTCTCATGCGTCTGCCATCCTCCCTCTAGTTGTCTCTTTTTCGGCGTACCTTTCTTATTCACTCTGAACAACAGTGAAAATCGCAAAGCAATCAAATAAAATTTGAATAAAAGATTTTTGTCTGCCGTTGATTTGCGAAAATGTCAGAGAAAAATTGGGAAAGTGGTGGCTTGGAGGAGTTTGGGTAACAACTGAAAATGGTGGGCGGAAACTTGTGAGTTTTCCTGGGGAAATACGCGTGCACACACACACATCCAGGATAGGCAGGGAAAAATACAAGAAAATCTGTGTAAGGAGGCAAATGTGAGTCAGGCTCAGGACGAGGTATAAAGGAAGCAAAAATATATATTCTTTGAACCAAGAAGGGATCTCGAAATTGAAAGCATTTCAAGTGGTTAAGATTGGTCGAGGGTAAAAAATAGCGAACAAAAGTTTCAATTTAAATATGAAAATAGGAAAATTGTCAGGGTTGCAGACAGGATTTTATTCGGGAATAATAAATTAAGATGTTAAGGTAGTTAAAGTAGCTTTAAATTGTTAGAGATATCCAGGAAACCCTTTAAAATTTTATATAACATCTCCATCTCTTTCTTCTTTACCCCCTTTTAAACATTCATTAATTTCTATGAAAAAATGGCAGCTTCCTTGAAGCGACCTTCTCCACTGCTCAGCTTGAACCCAATTGCCCTGACCCTGACCCGACACTCTCTGAATTTATGTCGACATTGACCTTGACCAAAATACGGGAAATGCAAATTAGTGGAACCCAAAGACCCAGACCCAGTCCCAAACAAAGTAAAAACAAAAACTCATTATAAAGCTTTGGCCAAACCCAAAAACTCACCCAAAACAGCCAGACACCCCGCCCGACCCGTCGCGTCTTCCCTAATTTCATTTCATACCAAATTACACCCACAACCATGACGTCACCAAGGAAGCCGGGGCAAAAACCTAATTAGCCCGTTTGCCTTGTCCTTGCTATCATTTTCACTGTCACGGGCGGGAAAAACGTGAAGGAAAAAGGAGATCTGAAGAGAGGAAAGCCAGTTGGGTGGGAAAAACCACCCAGGAAGCAACCAAGAAGGTCGAGATTTTCAGATGAAAAAAGAGCACAGAGAAGAAATAATTTGTAAATATTAAAAATGTATTAAAAAATGTGTATAGTTAGTAGTTAAGTTTAAGGGGAAATTTAAAGAATTTTTTTGAGGATTAATAAGTTAAAAATAATACTAATGTTATAATTAATTAACTATTTTAGTAATTATTTTCTACGAATTTAAGAAAACAACTTCAGAACCTTATTTTCTGTTTAAAAAATATCAGTTTCCCCATTTCTCTCTCTGTAATAAAGCAAAGAAAAGTGTCGCATTAAGCAACCCAAGAAGGAGAGGGCGCAAAAAGTTTATTAACGCCGGGAAAATATTTAAGAAAAATATTCCTTCTTTTTTTCTGGGGAAAGGGGGCGTGGAAAAGTGGGAGTGGCTGGGTGTTTTGGCCGGCAGGTGGTTCTCGCCTGACCTCGTTACGAAAGTGTTGGGACAAAAAAAAAAAGGAAATGCTGTTGCTGACCGCAAATTGAAGACGGGGTCAAAGTTCGCAGGCGCTAATGCAATTAACACTCTCTCGGAAAATTCTTCTACTCTCTCTTTCACTCTCTTTGTCAATTTTCCTCTCCTTCTCTCTCTCTCTCTCACTAGCCAAGTAAGTGGAGCAAATTGCCGTCACTTGTAACAGGCTCCCAGGACTTGCAGGCAGAGTTCTTTTAATTAATTTAACAGTGCAAACAGTGGGCGTGGCCCCAAAGTTTTTCACTGCCCGTTTGTGTGTGTGTGTGTGTGTGTACTGTGTGTCTCCGTGTGCGTGTCCTTGATGTCGGTGTAAAAGGGCATTGCGTTGGCTGCCAAAAAGGAAAGCGGCAAACAGAAATGACAAGCTGGCGAAGTTTAAAGAAAGAATAAGGACTTCATTTGCGTTGGCTTTTGTTTGGGGGAAATGGGGTAAACGGGGGGCCAAGTACTCAACAATGGCTTCAAGGGGTTAAATGGAATGAAAAAGGAATTAAGTGGGAGAAGGAATGTTTCCTAAGGGTGTAGTTACTTGGTTTATTGTTGAATAAATATCATTTGAGCTGGAACTCAATAGAAAATAACATAAATAAAATTGAAATATATACAAACTAGTGTTATAATAATTATATAAACAATTTGGAAGCCTTTTATAACACAGAAATAATTTAATTTTGCCTTTGAACTGTTTTATTGTTATTTTTGTTATATTTTATTTTATTTTATTTCCTAATGAAATACTCACCTTTCCAGTTTCAGCTCCTAGGGCTTTCTATACGCTTCTATAAATTCTTCCCTACTTTCCCTCCATGTATTCTCCCTATTTTCCACTACTTTTCCCCATTTCCCCTCACTTTTCCTTGCCACTATGGACTCCTCTGGGTGTCAGTTTCTGCCACGCAGTTCATTTTGCGGCGCGCAAAGTTTAAACTTAAAAGCCGTGGAAGTTGCAACTTGCGGTGGCCAATGGAAATCAGCGTAACACAAAAAACACCAAATGATTCGCTAACTTTGCACCGTTTTTCCCCCTCTCAGCCTCTGCTTTTACAGTTCACTTGGTTTGCTTTTCTTGGTTTTTGTTTTTTGTTTCTAACCATTTTTATTGTTTTAAGCTGTCGCAGCGTTAAAACTTTGGCCAGGAAAAACTTTGGCCGCGGGCCTGTCAATGCAGGCGCCTTTGAATATTTATAGACTGCAGAGGCCACAAGGGGCTAGGGGGACTAGGGGGGAAATCCTCCATATCTAAGGTGCGAAAAGTATCAACAGGAGCAGCATCCGGCAGGAGCAGAGCAGCTGTCTTGACTCTGTAAGCGGCATAAAATGTTCACACGCCGCCTGAAAAATAATTTGCATAGGCAAAACGAAACACCGAATGAGAAACCCTTTTCCCTTTTGTTGCTCGAAATGTATTTTTCTAAACGGGCGACAGAGAATTATATGGAAATTATGCAAATGCAGGCGAGGACGATATCCTTGCAGGGCGATGGATTTAAAGGGGGACACAGACACCCAGCAACAGCATCCTTTGTTCACTTTTGCAACAGGACATTGGTTGTTTTGTATGCCTCTTTTTGTTGTGGCTGTGAGCCTCCTCCTGAGCTCTCGTTTTTGTGCCAATCGATTGGCAATTGGCAATTGGCAATAATCAATGGCATAAGTGCTAATTTGCATTGTCAGTTTGTCAGGATTGGCATTGCCTTTTTCCATTTTAATTGTGCCCTGCAATTGAGTCTCATGAATCGTAATTACGTGTTACATTGAGTCAGTCAAGTGGCGGATTATTACAGGGTTGGAATGGTAGGAATACATGTTGTTCTCCTTGAAATCGATGCCACTTAAAGATCAGTTCATAAAAAGAAAGATAATTAAGGCTTGAGTGATACAGGAATTAATAGGAAACTGGAGAGGGATTTACTAGGTTTTACGAAGAACTAAAGACATAAATAAAAGTAATTTAAAGGTCATAGAAAATTACTCAACCATCTAATTAACTTGCTGCACTTTCCTTTCCCATTAAGATTTCCATCTTTAATTCAGTGTCACAACCTGAAATGCAACCTGCACTTTTTTTTAGCTTAAAATCAATTTCAGGCCCCATAAAACTTGCCTCGAAATCGAAAAGAAACAAAGGCGGTCTCAATTAGCAGGCCATAAACTGAATTCCGAATACCTCGAAGCAGGAACTCAAAACTCGAACGACGGCAAACGGTAGCGCCTTGCAATTAGCCAGGCTAATTAAGTCGCACCCATGAATAGGAGCCGAAAACGTGGCTTATAATGAGCCAATTTGCATGTTTAAGAGCGCATTAAGAGCTAAGCGCAAAAAAAAATAGCAAACTGCTAAGGCAGCCAAGCTTAAAACGAGGCCAGCCTTAAAAAGATTGCCAACCTTTGTTTGATGCATTCGATAAGAGGAGTCGTCAAGGAGAGCGCGCAATCCAAAAGAAAATTCATGGGATTTAGCCAAGCTAACAACTTAATTTTGTACTAGGAAATTAATTAATAAAATAAAACGGAGTTTAAACATCTATAAAGTTAATATTATAAGCCAAAAACGATTCATCAAAGCAATAATTATAGCCAAGAGTTTGTAAGTAAAGTAGGAAAAGCTGTGTTGATTTTCAAGATTTTTTTAATTAGAAACCAGGCTTTTCAATAATTTCTATAGTCTTTTTTGTGGAATAAAGTCTCATATTTTTCCCAGTTTCTGGCCTATAAATTTCCTCATTCGGCCATGTCAAAACACTCGTTCACATGTGACCAATTCGACGCAACCCCAATGTTCCTACCACAACCTTTATCTCGCAGGCACATTTCTTGGCCAAGCAAAAACATTTTAAGGAAAAAATTGGGTAGTGGTGTGCAGAGGGGAGAAAGGGAACTGGGGGAGTGGCACTGCAGTTGGCAGTCACAGTTTGGCCCATTGGCCATTTGGCCATTTGGGTAACCATTTGTCTGCAGCAGACAGCGATGACGATCCGAATGACGACGGGGCGTGCATTTTGTTTACATTTGCTGGCCAAAAAAAAAAGAAGCGAAACCCCGAAAGGGAGCCGTTTCACCGAATTTTTTCTCCACTTTTTTTGGTTATTGTTTTTCTTTTTTTTTTGGTAGCAAGCTTATGATTAATTACCCCTTGCAGGCGCCGGTCCAACCTCCGCGAAAAAGTAACCATTTGAAGCGAGACCAGGGGCCAGGCCAAGGCAACGACAGCGACACTAAAACCCCACTTGTTAATGCCGAAAAATTAACGCAAATTATTTCAACGCACGCTGCAAATGATGGCCAAGTTAATTTCGGAGGGCGTAACGGAAAGCCAAGTGAAAAAAAAAACAAGGGGAACGGAGTCCGGGAGTCCGGTATTTAGACGGTAATTAAAATTGATGTGAGCTCATTTCAAACAAAGACTAGAGGAGGGAAAAAATAAGTAGATTGAAATTGGAAACCAAGTTGATAATGGTCGAGGGTAATGGAAATAGGAGGAGCATCAACGGCATTAAAATAAGAATAGTCTTTGGTCTTGAGGCTTTAATTAAATTGCAGTTAAATTAAATGAATCAATTTTATTTACCTCCGAGGAGTCTAAGAGCTTTAATTATAAATTAAAAGAAAAAATCAATACCATTAAATGCTGAGATATAAGGGAACATATAATATAGTTATTTAGAACTTATTCTTGCCAAATAATAAATGCTATAAAAATTAAAAAACAAGGAAAGGAAACAAGGTTCGAAAGTAATGATTTTTGAATAAATATTTAAAATAATTTGTTCATGGAAGTATATTTATTTTACAAGCCTTCAAAAGTTTTAGTTTTTCTCCAAAGAAAAAATCCTTAATTCATAAAAAAACTATTAAGAAAACCCTCTTCAAAACTATACCTCTAAATATGCCTTAAAACGCAATTAAAATACAAAATAAGACAGTCACTAATTTGAGCTTTTAATGGCATTAATTGATTGCTCCTCAAACACTCATTTCCCTTTACATTTTTGCATTTTAATTAATTTTCAGACCAACACCAAGCTGGATTCTCATTACATTTCGAACAATATTTACTTGGCGTTGCGTAACTGGTTTTCCATTGAATTGCATTTCGTGGCTTATTGACTCGTTTATTGGCTCCATTCAGCGGCCACTTCAGATCTGATCAGAGCCCCGGCCCCGAGCCATTGTGGCCATTCTCAATGGCCTGACGCCCACTTCAGTCGGGCAAGTTGGTTACTAATTTTTTGCAATTGTATCTATCTATCTGAGGTATCTATCCCGTGTATCCGTATCCCTATCCATCCGGCCATCCACTTGTAATTGTATCTATATGTAGGAGGAGCAGGCGGCATCAGCGTTTCAATAAACCGCACTAATGAAGCCCATTCAAAGTGCAATGATGTTACCTATGTACTCTCTCCCTTGGGATTACTGGAGAGGGGAGGGGAGGGGAGTGGAGAGGAGTTTTCCCTTTGGGGTTTTCCGCTTGGCGTCGATTTTAATGGGCGCGCGAATATTAATGACATTTCCATTGCATTTGTCGGAGATGATGAATCCGCAGCCAGAAAACTCTTGTCAGCATAATTATGGGCTCTGCGGCGTCCTCTTAGGGTTCTCCCCTGGCTTTGGTAGTGATTTTCTTTATGGCTTTTCTTTTTGCATTTTTTACTGGGTTTTTCATTATTCGAGGATGTTTTTTAGTTGGTTTATTATTCGGATTACTTTCCATATGCGGTTAGAGGAAAGGAAATACTGCAAGACTCTGTAAATAGTTGAGAAATCAATATTTATAAATTATTTGAGTTAGAAAAACCAAGCTTAAAATGCCTAAAATTGTACAGAAAATTTTGAAAAACTAGTTTCTTCAAAGAAAATATACTTTTTTGATTCATTTAAATTATATTAATAGTAAGAATGTTGTATTAATATCCCCATTAATTTTTTATTTGTTTCCCTAGCTCATTTATAATTTATTTGTAAAGTAAAATGGCTTCTGGACTTGTTTAATTTTTATTTGTGGCAGTAAATATTTAATTTCTATTCCTATAAATATTTTATTATTATTATTATTTCCACCATTTATAATTTTTATGATTCTCTAAATGGAGAGTACTGAGGCTTTTTTAAGCTTGTCTCCCCTACTATTAGGTTCCTCGATTAGTAAGCCATAAATAACCCTTTAAAAAGCCGAATATTTTAATATTAATTAACTGCCTGCATGACTCGCTGTAAAAATTCTCAGGCTAAGTTCTCTATTAATCGGGGAATGGCCAAGGGGGCGTGGCGGCGGCCATGCGAAGTACATTTCTTATTCAGTTGATCCCCTGAATTGCGCGCCAAAGTTAAAGTGCAGCTGTAGCCGTGGCTGTGGCTGTGGCAGTTGCCTCTGTTGCAGGGCTCACTCTCTGCGTTGCATGCCTCAATGCATTTCCACTTGCCGAGCAGCCAACCAAGAGCTCGGGGGGGCACAGCCGCGAAAATGGAGTCGGGCGATATGCCTTCAAGTACGAGAATTATTTTCGCTTTTCTTTATTTCCATCATGTTGCCATAATTGCGTCCCTGCAATTCTTTCATCAAAGTGCGCCTCATCAGTGGAATAAAAATAAAAAACACAACGCGCTGTGGAAATCCAACATCCCATCCATCCCACACTATATTTCGTTTTTCGCGCGGTAATTAAAGCAAACTGCGAATTTTTTTCGGCGCTTTTCAGAGCTGTAATTAAAAATGGCAAAAGTTTTGTTTTTGTTTTCAACGCTTTTGTTGCATGCAACATGGTGGGGGGAAGGCGTGGGGAGGGAGAGTTCTGAAACCGCGTCAAAAGCAACGGAAATGCAATGGAACGGACCCACCATTTTTCCCTGCCTTTAGTTTTTCCACGCTTCACTCTGTTTTTGTGTGCTTTTCAGTTTTGGTTTTTTATTTTTTCCTGGCATTGTTATGGCAAAAGTTGCTGCCGGATTGCCGTTGTTTCGGCTGAGGGCCCTGACTCTGACTCTGACTCTGAGTCTGAGCCCTGAGTCTGGGGCAGTTATGACCGCAAAATCAGCTTAAAGTTGTACAGCCTGATGGAGCTGAAAAAGCCAGCGAACTGTGAGTTTTTATTCAAGGAAAATGGCAGTGGTGGGGCTATTGGGGTTTTCACGGAAATTACTGAAGTCTTTTGGGGAATATTTAAGTCATATGTTATTTTGTGATAATTAACTTGTGAAGTGGGGTTTTCCTTGATTACTGAGAAGATAACTAGAGGAACTGGTGATGAAAATAAGTTCATTGGATTTTAATATATTCATCTAAGAAATAACTTAATATTATAAATATTTATTATAAAAAATAATCTCAGCAATTACAACATAATAAAACCCTTCTCCAATTTACATCCAATCAATCCCGAAAGTTCCCACCTCTTGAATTTTACCAAGAAACCAAAACCGAACCGTCAATCAGAGATTGAAATTGGGGGGAAAAAATCACGTCAAGACCGCCAACTAACCATAAATACGCTGCTTTGGCCGAAATACAAATTAAATTAAGCGGCGACGAGACAAAAGGCAGACTGGCAGCAATTTACAGAAGAAGAAAAAAAACTGCCAACAAATCAAATTGCCATAAAACCAGGGTCCATGGACCAGGGACCAGGGGCCAGGAGCTCTCTGTGACGCGACACACGAGGCGATCTGACAGTGCTGGCCAATTCCCGGGTTGACAATTGCGGTGGCGGTGGCGGTGGCTTGGCTGCTGAGTAAATAATTTCGTCTTGGCCATAAAAAGGCTGTCAACGTGGGGAGCTGGCGGAGTTAAGACGGGTGGAACTGTGAGGGGGTTAAGCGGGGTCTTGGCGGGAGCGGGCGGAGCAGGAGGGCAGTGGAGCACAGGCCTGTCAATTGCCGGGAGATTGATGCCCCTGGATAATAGCGACGCGAACAATTTGCAGACGACAACACGCCGCGAACTGAGAAGACAAAGATGGAGCTTTTCAGCTTCAGTTAAAAAAATGTGGAATTAATTTACAGATCGAAGAGGGAAATACCCTGAATACAGAAGATTATATTGAGGATTATGTAAAGTTATAAGATTTTCTCTTGATTTTATTTATTACGAGAATATTTGTAGATTGTATGAAAAGATATTAAAGATATTATATCTATGAAAGAATTAAAGAAGAGACGTTTTTTGCTTATGAATTATAATAAATATTTTACGCAGGATATATTTATTATTATCAAAGCTCTCAGCAAAAAGATACAACCTCCTCCTCCTCAAGAGTATCTAAAAAAAAACCATCAACAAATGGAGACCCCTCGAAAAGAGACTCTGACACCGGACACAGAAAGGAGAAGTCTCTTTGAGCTGAAATCTCCAGCGGTGGTCCGCGGCGACAACTGACTGACAACTCTTTAGGCCGTTCGCATTTAACGGGATTTCTTGAGCAAGTTATTTGCCCAAAAATGGCCAGTGGCCGGCGAAGTGTTGACATGGCTGCGACGGGTGACATCGGCGCATGCGTGACACCCCCAAGAGATGGACTCAACATACAATTGGTTGTGGGGGGAGGAAAATAGGGGGGAAGCCATCCTCAAATGGCAACTGGACAATATCGTTGGCCAATATGGTAAACACACCATTCTCTGTCCCAGGACAAATTCTTCCACCAGCTGTCCCAGCTCAATTAGCCATCAAGATCATCGCAAGCCTGGGAATTGTTCTTGGCCAACAGCTGGGGATAGAGAGACAGCGGTCCTAGACAAAGGCTGGCATTGTCTCGTCTCTCCGGCGGCAGGATGCAATAACATGCAGGTGCATATCCCATTTCCCACAACCAAACACAACACACATTCATCTCCATGGCCATAGCTTTGACTTTAACTTTAACTGCAGTGTTTTTGCACTGCAAAAGAAAGTTGGGGTTAAAGGAAAATAGTTTTAACCTGAGGGAAAATATTTTAAAAGAGTTTTAACTCTACAGAAAAATTGTTAAACTAAAGGTAGAATCTAAAAATTACTAGAAAAATATAATAAAAGTTGAAGGATCATATTTTCTTTACAATTTAAATACTTTCTTACTTTTCATTGTTAGTTGAAAATAAATAAGGCTTGAAACTTGATTGGTTTTACCATTAATTTCTTTATAAATCCTTCATAAAGCGAATCTCTTTTTATATATTCCATTTTAGTTATATAATTTAAAGCCTATACCCTCCTGATTTTATCTGCAGTCCTTGCAGTGCATGTCCTTTTCGAACTGCATCCGTGTGCTCTCCACTTGCCGCGTTCTCAACATGTTGCCAAGTCATTAACTTGAGCCTGCTCCTGGCTTTTGTTGCATGTTTGTGATTACACATGGGGTGGAGGGGGAGCCAGGGAGTTGACAGGATGGGGAAGGTGGGGGGGAATGACTGTAACAAAGGCGGCCAGGACATGGACATGTCGTTGCTGCTGCTTCTGCTGCTGCTGTTGGGTTGTTGTTGCTGCGCCTTGAGCGTTTGGGCCATTTGAAAATTGCAGCAGGGGTTGCAGCCAGCAACCAGCAACCACTTCGAGGCAGGTTCTCATCCCCCCTTTGGGCTACGCCATTGTCTCGGTTGTGCGAGTGTGTGTTTTGCTCATGTGCGAATTTTTTTTGATGGCTCGAAGAAGAAAACAACCCCCAAGTGGCAGGCACACACACACACACATCACATCAGTGTGCTGCTGCTGCGTGTGGCAATGTCAACTGGGGCGTCTACAAGCTGCTAAGTGCACTTGCCCAGCATTTCTTTTAGGCTCCTTCACCCCCCACACCGACCCCCCCAGAGTGTCCTTTCTTTTAGCCATGAATACATAATGCCCTGCACTTGAGGCGGACTCCTTTCTTTCGCTGCCTTCCTTTTTGGCGTGTGTGACAAAAGGCGAGAACGAGCCGGCAGGCTGGCTAATTCAGAAGCCAGAATTCAGTCGGAGGTGGGAGGTCCGTCAGATAAATGCATTCTCTCTAAATGTAGCAAAAAAGGATATGCCCCGCCCCCATCCAGGAATCTTTGTATGCTCCTTCCGTTGCCAGTCGGCCGGAAAGTAATTAAAATCTGCGCTTAAGTGCAGCTCTTCAAAATGCTGCAATACAAAGTAAAAAATAAAAGGAAACTGCAAGGAGAGTAATAAAAAAAAGAAGGATATGGCTATGGACGAGTCAGAGGTCTTCTGGCCACCTTGGGTGGAAGCCAATCGTTAAGGATTTGAGCCTCAAAATCAGTTTTTAAGGAGAAAAATTGGAGATATTAAAATTTCTATAAAATTAAATTTATAAAATTCAATTTTTTTAAATTTTAAACTCTTATATTCTAGGCGACCTCTAGTGAGGATTGTGGGTAAACAAATAGGAAATTATTAGAATATCCTTAGAAGCAACAAGGTCGCCCTCTGCTGGCAGGCAAAAGTGTTCTCAGTTGGGTTTATTTAGCACGGACACATGCGATGTGGGAACAGTTTACAAGGAGGGGAAAATATGGAATACAAATTCCGCAGGGGTTGAAAACATAGCGGAGAAGTGAAACATCGCAGAGGCATAAACATCGCTTGGATATAAACTCAAACTCAAAATTAAACCACCCCTTAAAAAATAACCCCTTAAAAGCAGCGAAAACTCAAAAATGTTTTTTAAGGGGAGGAAAATTAATAAGCTCAGCATGACGAGTGAGTCAAATCGAGTTGAGTTCAAAGAGAAGGCCCTTCCTTATGTAGACATTACTTCCATGTATTTACTCGTCCCATTTCGGGCAGCTGTGCTAATTAATAGAAACTGTGCAGTAATTGAACAGAACTAATGGAAAATGTATTTGTAGTTAAAATATATTTGAGATTTAATGAGTAATATTTATATTTATAATATTTACTGCCTAAAATAGAAATGTCTTTTATTTTGAAGAATAATTACTGAGATTTTATAAAAAAAAATCTAAAATATACTATAAAATTCTTTAGAAATGTTATAAATCTGAGTTAATTCCCAATTAATATTATTAATTATTCTTAAACCTATAAAATAAAATGCAAGCAAGGTATAGATATTTATTAAAAATATATTACATAAATAAAACATATTGTAATATTCAAATAATTATGTTCAGTGTAAGTAAGTGTAATTTTAATAATTAGTCATAGTACTTTCCTTTTAACATTAGCTTTCAGTTCCTTTTTATCAGTCAATAAATAATTAATTTAAATGTATAAATATAGGTTCTAGATAAATACAAAATCCTGTTAATATTTGTAAGAATTATCCCCTCTCTTCTCACCTCATTTTCACTTCCCCAACAATCCCTGTCACTTGACAACCGTAGAACTTGTCCTACCGTCAGATATCCTTTCTCGCTCATATTAAATCCCGAAATTAACTAAAAGTTAGAGGGCCAACGGCGAAGAATGCCCAGTGTTTTCAATATGTTGCAAACATTCTCGGCATTTTGCAAACTTTTTCTTGCCACACGCAGCTGCCGGGATAAAGTTTCGGTTTTGTTGAGTGAAAAAAGAAGGAAAAAATCCTGCAAGAGATTCGCCATCATCATCATCTTTATCATCATCATCATTGGAATACATCATTGTTCGTTTGCTTCGGGCACAAGTTCAATTCTCAAATGCAAACTGCAAATGAGCAAAAAATTGTTAGACTTCAAAAGGGGGAGGGAGGAGCAGAGTGGGGGAAAACTGTGAAAATTGAAATGAAAATTACCCATTGTGGCATCGGCAGCATTTCAATTTTAGCTGCCATTTTGCACGTGCCCGGAGAAGGCTTCTTCCTTCTGACCTCCGTCCTGCCCCGCAATCCCCTCTAATGGTCCATGGCTGGTTGAGTTTTCCTCCCAATTTTCCCCACCTTGGGTAATCTTGGCAAATGCCTGGGAGCCTTGCATTTTATTCATGGCCTTGGTCCACGTCCGACTTTATTAGTTATTTTCCGCTCAATTTGTGCTCCTGGGGAGGCAGGATAACAAGAAAAATTATTTTCATTTCATTCAACACATTCATTATGTCCCAGAGAGTAGTCCTTGTCCACTGCCAGGCACCATTTTGGTGTCCTTTTGTTACAGGAGAATTATTTAATCACTAAACAAATTATATTGGGGATTATTAAAGGTGATTTTCTTATATTTTTAAGTATTTCTTTAATCGGAATTATTTATTTATATAAATATTTAGGAGTTTCATTTACCATTAATTGGTATTTTAATATTAAAGTAAATCCCCTTGGCATTTTAAAAGGGAATATCAATTAGTAAAAAACTGGCTTTCTATACATTTCAAAGGATTTAGTTATTACTTTCTCATTTAAAATAAATATAACAACATTTGTAAATATATTAAAAGAAATTCTAAATAATTTTCTATTTATTTTATGATATTTTAAAATGATTTAATTAACAAAATCTCTAGAATTTCGCCAAGTGCCCCTTGCAATTTATTCACTGGCCAAGATGGCGACATCTTTTCTTGCAATTCACGTTGATTAGCGGCTGGTGAAGGTCGTCTTCTGTCCTTAGCAGCCTTTTACTAGCTCCTCCGCTTTCCTCTTCGTTGAGAACCTTCTCAGCTGTCCTTTGAGGAGTGAGAAAAGTTCACAGCTAATTACATTGGTTAGTTTAAAAGTTTGGGCACAATTATCAACACTTTACTAGGCGCGACATGATGGGGCACAAAAAACTTGACAGACACGCCCACAAAGCAGTCAATATATAAGACTAAAGTCCAGGACTGACCAGAAACAGTTCTAGTTTGAAATTAACGTGGAAAGTAACCCAAAAAAATAAAATGGACAAGGAGGAGAAGGAGCCTACACCAAGGACCTTTGAGGACATGATGCGGGTGCCAGTGCAGTTTTACCGAAGCATCGGCGAGGATATCTACGCTCATCGCTCCAAGAATCCTCTGAAATCGCTCCTGTTGAAGATATATCTTTATGCGGGATTTATTAATTTCAATTTACTGGTGATTGGTGAACTGGTGTTCTTCTACAATTCCCTCCAGGACTTTGAGACCATTCGCCTGGCCATTGCCGTGGCTCCTTGCATTGGCTTCTCCCTGGTGTCCGACTTTAAACAATTCGCCATGGCTTACCGCAAGCAGCTACTGATTCAGCTCCTGGACGAGCTCGAGGACATGCATCCGAAGAGCATTCAGAAGCAAAAGGAATACCAGATGTCGGATTTTGAAAAGACCATGAAGCGAGTGATCAACATCTTTACCTTTTTGTGCTTGGCTTATACCACTACCTTTTCCTTTTATCCGGCCATTAAGGCTTCGGTGAAGTATAATTTCTTGGGCTACGATACCTTTGATAGGAATTTTGGTTTCTTGATTTGGTTTCCCTTCGATGCCACCAGCAGTAATCTCATTTATTGGATTATGTACTGGGATATAGCTCATGGCGCCTACTTGGCAGGCATTGCCTTTCTCTGTGCGGATCTCCTGCTGGTGGTGGTCATCACCCAGATTTGTATGCACTTTAATTATATTTCCATAAGGCTGGAGAATCATCCCTGCGAACCGGGAAAGGACAGGGAGAACATAGAGTTTCTGGTGTGGATTATCAGGTATCACGACAAGTGCTTGACGTGAGTTTAATTAATTTCTTAGCATTTAATTTCCATTCTGATAAATCATTTCTTTTGACAGTCTCTGCGAACATGTCAACAGTCTGTATAGCTTTTCATTGCTTCTCAATTTCCTGACGGCTTCGATGCAGATATGTTTCATCGCCTTTCAGGTCACAGAGTCCACAGTGGAGGTCATCATTATCTACTGCATTTTCCTGATGACCTCCATGGTTCAGGTTTTTTTGGTTTGCTATTATGGAGACTCTTTGATTGCAGCGGTGGGTTTATCAGAATTTTTTATTATATATTTATTAAATGTATATATTTATTGACAGAGTCTTAAAGTGGGCGATGCTGCCTACAATCAGAAATGGTTTCAGTGTAGCAAAACCTATTGCCAAATGCTAAAGCTATTGATAATGAGAAGTCAGAAGCCAGCTTCTATAAGGCCGCCGACTTTTCCACCCATATCTTTGGTTACCTACATGAAGGTAGTGTTTTATAATGATACTGTTTAAAATTATATAAATTCTTATCCTGTATCTTAGGTCATCAGCATGTCCTATCAGTTCTTTGCCTTGCTGAGAACCACCTACAAAGATGGCTAAAAATTAAACAGCTTCTCTCCCAGTTATTTATGAAAGCCAGTTAGTGGCAGAGTAGAATGGCTGAGAAGGATTTCAATAATATTGTTTAAGAATTCGTATAACTCTGACCTGATTTTGCTTCAATTCTAAATAAAAATCCCAGCTAGAGTCCCAAGTTTAATTGATTAATTAAAACGCTTCTCTCTGCTTTCCAAATAAAATCTCCTTCCCCAGAAATCGATTTGCTAATGGTGAATTTTTTGAACAACTCTTGAAAAATCCACCTTCTCCCTTTTGCTGGCTCCTCACAGCTTCCCAATTGAAGTCCTTCGAACTTAATGACGCCCTCGACACGCTTTGATAATATTTAATTAAAAATCGCATTTAAAATTAATAAGCTTAAATGGAGACCAATAGCGCCTGGCCGAGCACAAAAATCCGGCAAGAGCTGAGGGCGACGCACACGAGGCAAACAAAAAAATAATAATATTTTTTTCAAAAGGAATATTACAGCGCACAGGAGTCCACACACACACAAAAAAGCGCCAAAAACGAGAGCCACAAAAAATCAGCAGGCAAAGGGAGTCCTTCTGCCCAGCCTGCCCTTTGAGCCACTCCCCCGCTCTGACCTGGTAATAAAAGGAACAACATAAAACGCAATCACAATCATCGACAATAATCTGGGCAGCAGCGGGAACCCACCAAAAAAAATGCTTATTATAAAATTTCACAGTTTTTCAATGAGCAAAAAAAAGAAGAAAAAAGCGAAAAATAAAAATCCAAACAGTGGGTGGAGTGCGGTGGTGGAATGGCAATGGCAATGGCTTTTCAAAATCATAATGGCAGCTAGTAACAAGAGTTTTGTGTGCAAATAGGCGTCGGCCAGGGGTGGTGGGTGGGTAGAAAAATTTGTTTTGCCATGGCGGCCAACCGATCAGAGTCGGAGCCTGGCAAATACCACGTCAGCAGGAGATGGCCCCCATTAGCCATGACTCCCACGTTTTACAGGGTACAGGGAGAGAAAGAATTATAGCTTTGAATTACAGATTTGAATAATTTTAAATGGATAAATTACGAGGCTTAGTATGGCTGCAAGAGAGCTGTAAAAAAGTATTAAAACTTATAGAAAATAGACTTAAAATATATCAAATATGTTTATAAAGAAAGCCCAGGTTTATTTTACCCCTTTTTTATATTAAATTTTTTAATTTCTTAATGCCAGTTCTAAACTTGTTAATGTAAAGTTCTTAAACATAAAGTTTATTATGAAAAATATTTATTCAAAGTTCGTTTTTGTGATTTCAATGCAGATTTTTGAATATTTAATCTCTTTGATAATATAAATAAAACCTAAAATATTAATTATTAAACACCCAAAATCATATCAAAATAAGTTTCAACTAGCTAAATGATATTTAGCTTTTATAAGGTTTTTGGTAAATTGAAATATTTTAAATTGAGTAAAAAAATCTATAAAAATATGATATCTTGTTCGTTTCTTTATTTTATTTTATTTTGTTGTTAATTTTTTGTATTTCCTGTTAAGTTTTAGTAGAAAATTTCACTCCTTAAGTGCTGTATTCTTATTTTCTTCTTGTGTGTGACTCCGATGTGCACGTCACGCGCGACCACTTAAAAAACCTTGGACCCCCCGCCACCCACTCGGCCCGTTCTCCATTTCACCCAAACCTCCACTCCCCCATCCCTGGCATTTCCACACCCGCCGAGCTCATTGCATTTTCCCTTAACAGGCCGTTAGTCGTTATTATTTTGGTCCATTGACGCTGCGGGCCATTGCTATATAGTCAGAGCGTAGTGTGTACACAAGGCGAAGAAGTGAGTGCTGTATATAATGGCAGTTGGGGAGGGGGGAGGGGGTCGTACTCTACTTATGTACCACCCCCAGGATATGGACTCGAACTCGGACCATCCACCGATCCACCCTCGGTGACGTTGATGTCCCGTATTGGAATCGCGTTCGTTTCGCTTTGGTCCTGGCCCTGGTCGTGGTCGCAGTCGTGGTCCTTGTCCTCATCATCATCATCATCATCAACAGCAGCAGGACTCACAGGACTTGCGGAGTGGGATGCAAGCAGGCACCACCAGGAGGGCAATTTTTATAATTTTAGTCTCGTTTGCTTTGAATTTATTTTTTATTTCTTTTCGTTTCTCTGCGAACTTCCCTTGGCTTGACTTGACTCCTCCCCCTCAAGCAGGACTCGCTCCTGGGCGGGTGGATGCTTTTTCCTTCCCACTTCCCCTCTGCCATGTCCTTTGGCTTGTTTCTTTTCTAACATTTCTTGTCAGCCAGCAGCGGAGACAGACAGAGACAGGCCGATAAGGAGCGACAGCGAGAGAGCGAGAGAACCCCTCACAGATTTACTTATGGCCTTTGTATTGGTTTCAGTTGACGGCTTTTCCCTACCATACATTTTCCTCCCACCATTTTCCATCACATCCTTATCGTCCTTCTTGCCAGCAGCCACTGCAAAATGGCGTTGACTGTATTGATTTTTGATTTATTGTCAATTCGCCGCCTTGTTTGTGCCCAGATTGTGGGCTCACTGTACAGGGCCAACAAGGCGGCTAATACGGTGCTAATGTTGGGCTTATGATTAGTTGAAGGAGGAAAGACTGTACTGGAGGAAGCCTTGGGGATTGTTTTCCTGCTGGGTAAATGCTTTCCAAATATTTTTAACATAATTTTAATTGATATAAAAATACAAAGAGCAAATATATAAATTAACAAATATATAAAACTAAAGAAAGTATTTATATATCTAACTGAATAGCTAAACACTTTCCCAATAGATTGCTTTTCAGTTTATAAATCAAATAAACACAAACAAGTAACTTTAAATCTCAGATGCTGAGTTGTCCCGAGTCTCTGCCCCCTCCTCTGTGATTCCTTGGAATTAATTAAGCTAGAAATCTATTCAGTATTCCCTGTGTATCTTTTGCATCTTTTCCCTGTACACACCATCAGCTTTTATCGAATGTTCCCTGTCCCCCATTACAGCATCTCCACTCCATTTGCTGCTCATATTTCCTGCAGCATTTTTCCTTTTCGTCCAGAGACAAACATTTTGCTTCGCCATTTCCAGGACCTTTCAGGACAAGGCTATAAAATGAAGGAGCAAGAAAAAATTGTAGCTGGACACAAACTACGCAAATACGTAAAGAAATCTTTTTATTTTGTCCTGGCATTCACGCTCATCAGCTTTTAATTTTATGCTCTTCCCGGGATTTCCACGAAGAGTGTCCTGAGTCCTGTCCCCGGCTGAGTCTCAGCTTAGGTCTCAGTCTCGTGGCAACCGGCGCTAATGAGATCCGAGCGAGGCAGAGTCCAGGCACCAGGCAACTTTCCATTACGTCGACTTTTTCCAGCTTTTCCTCGACTTTCCACCGATTTTCCTTCTGCTCCCCCTCCTGCCTCCGGTTGTTGTGTGTTTCATTTTGAACCTTTGTGCGCGATGGCTCTCCAAGTTGCCTGCTCTCGTCCTCCTCCTCCTCGGGGGACAGCAAATGTCCTTTTGGCTTGTTAAGAAAATGTCGCTCTCTAATGCAGGGCGGCGGTGTGGGGCTAGTTGTCCTTGTTGTTTTTCCTCCGTCGCGCTCTTAAATTAGAAAAATGTAAATTTATTTTAATTAAGATAAATAAGTAACAAAATGTTTTATGGAAATTACGTTAACAACGCGTAGACAAGCGGGTGACGGGCGGCCATTACTGGACGGGAATGGGGGCCTCGGACCGGAAGAAGGTCCTGTGGGGTGGGCTGGGAGTGGGAGTGGGGACCGCAGGACAACTGCTTTAGCATGCAAATACACATAATCAGCAGAGCGGCGGCAGCGGCAGCGAACAGCAAAAACAACAGAGGTCCTGACCAAAGCCCACCTCCAGCTTTTTATATTTTTTTTCCGCCCCCTTCTCGAAATGGAATTATTTTTTCCATTTGTATATTCCGCCATTTTTTTATGGCTTTGTTGAAAAGTTTTGCCGTCCGTTTGCTTCTCACAGTTTTTTTATTCACATTTTTCCTTCGCTCTCCCTGTTTTTTATTTTTATTTATTAACATCGATCGATGAGTGATTCCCGTTTATTTGCATTGATTACCCATGTACACACACTTTTGACCGCCACTGTTATCGACACTCGTCTGCTGGCGATGTTGAAACTTTTAATTGAGTGCCCCAAACCCGGGGCACAGGAACAATTAATAAAATATTTCCCATTGTCCTTGTTCAAATTAATCAGAGTATTAACAAAGCAACAAATAAAAAGGATATACACTACTGCTTAAAATAATAAGTACACGAGGTGAGGGTTTGTTTCAAGCCTCATAAACCAATGCAGTCCGAATTGAAATTTGTAAATTTTCAGTTTTGTTATGATATTTCATTTTTGAAATTTGCCATTTAAAATGAAATCGATTTTTCTGTTTATGCTGATTAAGAATATATATGGCTTGTTGGCTTATTTAAAAATACATTTTATGAGTCTTGAAACAAACCTTCACCTCTCGTACTTATTGTGTTGACCAGTAGTGTATGTTCCTGCAAAAGTTGGAAAAGTAACAACGAATAATAAAATATGTATTTGTGAGGGAGGTAATTGTTGTTTTATATTTTTTTAATTCTTTCAAAGGTTCTTTCGTAATTAGCATTTATATTTATAGCAGGAAATGCCAGTAATAAAAGTAAAATATTGAATAAATCATTTTTTAAAGTAATAAGAAATTGAATAGAAATCGGAATATATAACAATTAGGAACTGCTATAAACAACATTGTGGCTTTCTTAAATGTCTCATTAACCCCATAATCATTTCTCTAATAGATCCAGCTTCCACCTACGACTTCCCTCTAATTATTTTTCCAATTTTCCATCCTGATTCCCTGTTACTTACCCCTTCTAGAGCGTTCTAATTCCTTATGGGTAAAAAGAAAACTCTCTGGCTTAGGAAATAACTACTTACTTGCTTAAGAAATTCAGCGACATCCACTTGGACACCACCCTCGTCTCGTCTTAGCCCTATTTATGCTGCTTAGCCGGCAGCATACTTTTCAAACTTAATGGTTTAAATATTTACTCGTAATTAAAATTCAGCTTTATGCACATCACATCAAGTGCATAATCACAGACCAAACCAGACCGGGCAAGGCCATTGAGACAATTTTTTTTGCATCTCTCTAGAGGGAGAGAGAGAGTGGGAGAAAGGGGAGCGGGGAGAGCTGCCAACGCCCAATGCGGCTGACACAGCAGCCAGGAGCAGATGCCCAAGGAGCAAGAAGGTTAGCATAAGGAGGTAGCAGGAAGCACCAGGACCAGGACCAGGACCTAGAGCTATGCCTGACATTAGCCGGGGTGAAGGCGGAGTAAGCAACTGAAGATTATGTCGCCCCCAAAGTAAATGAAACTTATGCACAAATTACACAAGTCAGTTGACTGGCATCTACACAGGTGCACTGGTCAGAAAATGTGTTAAAAAATTAAATTAAAACTATATAAATAATATGAAATACCCCAAGAATTTTATAAATATTTTAGCTTAGAAAAAGAGTGTTAATTAAGGAGTTGAAAGGAGATTCTATAATCCTTAAGGGTCAGAAATCAGACTTAACTTAATTCTTACTTAAAATAACAACGAGATTTTTATTTACAAAAATAGAAGTGATATTAATTATTCATTATTTATTTAATTATAATTTTCCCCCAGTGCATAGCCTCGGCCGTAGCAGCTCCAGGCAACTCAGCGTCATTGCTGGTCTCCGCTCATAATTAAAACCAGCGCTGAATGAAATCGCATAAAATGAATTAAACATTTTAAGGCTATTTAGGGGCGTAGGTAGGTGTAAGTGGGCGGGTGTGGGCATGGCTCTTGGGACAATTGCAGCGTTAAATGAAATATTAATGGCATGGATGTCGGCAAGGAGCAGCAATGGCAACGGCAACGTTTCTTTGGCTCTAATATAGCGATGCTCCCAGGATGAAAAGGGGTGTTTGCCTGCTTTGGAGAGTAGGGGAGGCTTTTAATGATATATTTTTTCTCTGCAACTTCTACCGCTGTTGTTGTGCACACACCCACACACACACACACTGGCAGAGGCTTTTTCAAGTGCATCATTATTTGTTGCAAAAAGGAAAAAGAGGGGGAACCCTGAAAGAGGAGGCTGTGCAAATTCAATGCACTGCATTTTTAATCCCAACGCAAGGTTTTTCTCTTCTTTTCAATGCCTCAACTCAAGTGCATGCCACACCCCCCACGCCCCACTCTCACCGCCCCTTTTTCATATGCAAACATTTATGATGACGCTCGGAAAATGGGGGCCGGCCAGGGGCGTGGCTGCGGCACAAAGGTAGCTTTTGTTTCCACAGTGCACTGTGGACCGCATGCATGTGTGTGTTTGTTGTCGAGTGCAGGCCGCATAATGGGATGTCTGATGAAGCTCTTAGTCGGCATAATTACTTTTTTTTTGCACATTTTTACCCGCTTTCCTGGGAGTCATCAAAGCAGATGATATGCCGCAGGGGAAGTCCTGCGAGCGATGATCAATCGGTGGCGGTGCCAAAAATGAGTAGGTCAAAGGTGGACATAAAAAAATTCAGCCTCGGAAATGATTTATAAAATATTTATATATAGTATAATTCAATTATCCTTTAGTAAGAAAACTTCGGCCTTCGATTTAAATTCAGAGCCAAGGATGTGAGCAGCAGGAGGTACGCGACCACTTGAGTGCCAATTAAAAATGTGTAAATAATTTCTACAACAATTACGCAGGCCAGACAAAAGGCCTCGTTCGAATATGAATTAAGGAAAGGGGAATAATATATAGGGGAACCTGTAGCCAGGACCTCTCTTTCTCTCTCTTCGAATTTATGGCAACTGCATTAGCATAGCCAGGGGTTAAGGCAGCGCTTGTCGAGTGCCGAAGAAGCCTGAAAAGAAGGTCCTTTCTTCTTCACTCACCGGCAAATCATAAACATAAATCGTGGGAAAGGACGACCGACAGCGCGGCAATATTCAAATTAGATGGAATGTCACTTCGCAGGACCCAGTCCCGGCCGAAGGATAATGCGGCATTAGAAACGAAGGCAACAGTTTTGTCAACGCGAAAGGGTGAAAGGATGAATGCCGCATAATGAATGGGAGATCGGTCGCTATTCCGATATTATGTGATTGTGTTCTCACAATGTGTGGCGATCATCTCTGCTTTATGTTTTCTATTTTTGCTGCTTCCGTGTTTGGGCTGAGGATTGTGAAGGATGCTGCTGCTGCTGCTGCCCTACTTCCCTTTCCCATTTCCTATTTCCACCGATTTTTAATTGAATTCCTACCTGAATTCACCCGAAACTTGTCCAGCTGCCTGGCTTGGCCCGAAAAAGGGTTTTAATTTATTCGTTCTGCTGGGATATTCATATGCGAAATGGCTCAAATATTTTCATAAAAAATACCACAATATTTCGTCAAGGATAAGACCAGTTTAACCGGTTTTGTGTACATAAATACATCCTTTTTATATCATTTTTGGGCTTGGAAATGAAGGAAACTTATATCATTTTATGTTAAGGTTTAAATTTGAATACTTTTAGGAAAGGTTATAGCCTTCTTTTTAGCTTTTCAACTGAAGTATTATATTTCTAGTTTTTAGCTGTAAATTAAATTAATAATTTAGACGAACTAAGATTGTACAACATAAATATTTGTAACTTGGAACTCCAAGAGAAAAACAATAAAATTTGTTCTGTATTTAAATAATTTTAAAATAGTTGTATCAACATTTTATCATTACAAATTTATTTTATATACTTATCAGTATTTCTTCAGTTTCCATAATAATTATAATCTTATAGTTTTTCCACAAATATTTTCCCCTAAAAAACCATTATCTCGCAGTAAACTTTTTCCAACTCAAACCAGCAGCTGACCTAAATGAAATTCTCCATTTTTGTGGCAACTTAATTTACGCTGAAATCCATTTGACTTTATCTGACATTCCAATCAAGTCGTCTAAAATTTATAACAAAAAAAATATTATAATAGAACGTAAAAAAAATGAGAAACTTGCCAGCAGTCACGTCGTACAACTTTTGCTACAAATTTTTTTCCAGGATCCGTTTATTCCCATTTTTTTCTCCAGATTTTTTTCGATAATTTTTTATTCTGGTCTTCAGCGAGGCGTTGATGAGGATGGAACTCCCCCCGGGCTGTGCCTGCGATGATGATCGTGGGGTGGCACTCGGCTAATGGGAATTGGTCCACCCCTCGCCTTTTCTCGTACCGAAATAATTCAATTGTTCGTGCCGCACAGAAAGCGACGCGGAAAAATTAAAATAGTGTGGCAGAGTGAACGGAACGCAACACCAAACAAAAAAAATAACAAAAACCAAAAAAAAAACAAGAGAAAATGTCGAAAAAAATGGAACAAAATCTCCCTGACAACAATATTGCTGCGTACTTACGGTCTACGGTCTATATAGGTGAATATATATACCTCATGGCAAAGGTTTCCCTGCCTCTCCCCTTACCCCAGCCTTACGCACATAATTTCCGGTGAGTTTTTATTAAAATTTGTTTCCAGATTTCGTTATTTTTTTGTTTCTCCTCTTTGGAATCACATGCTGACATATTCTCTTTCAACAATAAAGGACCCAAAAAGCGGAGGAAAAAAATACAACAAAAAAGTTGTAATTTTATAGCCAAACTGTAACATTTTTTTTTTGCATCCTGTCCGGGATGCTGGAAATGAAATGAAATTAAAATAAAAAAGCGCTCACTTTATGCTCTATAAATTTTAATGTAAATGGATTTTCCTCTGTTTTGTTGGCGTGTTTGTTTCGCTCACGCTTGTTAGCTTAAAAGCGCATTGCCACTGACAAGCTGTCTTCTCCATTTAGTGTTATAAATTTTGACTCAAAGCAGCCAGAAAAAAATCGGGTTTTAATTCAGGGATATGTCTGTTGAGAGGAATATCAAATCGGGTGAAGCGAATCGAGAATAGTTATAGGATCTTTTGATGAAATATAATATGTGTAACTCTTTCTGGGGAAAACTATGGTTTTAGCTTGTATTTAGCTTAGTCAACTTTAATTGGGAGAAATATATAAAAATATTTTTAATATTTTATACATCCATTTGCTATAAGCTTTATTAACATTTTATTATAATTTATTTAAGCTATAAAAATATTAATTTGTGGTACAACATTTAAATAATATTAGTTATATTAATTAATTATTTATGTATATTATTTATACATAAATTCCCTCTTAATTAATATAATTTGAAGACCATCTTTAGCTTCTCAACCACAAATTATCACACCTTATTTATCTCCTTCCCTCCGCGATTCCCCTGATTAATGGCCTCCTAAAAACCATTAGCTATCCCCCAATTATAAAGACATTTTCCGCAAGATTTCCCCACGAAAACATCATCATCAGAATCCATCAAAAAACCAACTTTCCACTAACTTAAAACCACATTAATCTGCCAGGCAATGTGAGAACATCAATCAAGTGTTGAAGAGAATGAAAAAATGAACCAGAAAATAGCAACAGGATAGCAGATATTCCAGCCATATCTATTTCCCTCCCTTTTCACCAAATTTTCATGTTCCATGTTCTTTATTCTCTTTTTTTTTTGCAAATTTATTGACAAACAAATGGGATTTTGACGGCACCGCCTGGAAGTCAATAAAGCAGAGTCACGAAATTGTCAGTTTCAAGTGCTTGAGCAAATTTCACAATAAACAAAAGTGGACGAGACAAAAAAAGTGTAAGCCTATTATCCTTTTCTGCTGCCAAAAAAAAAAAAATGTGAGGGGTTGCACCCCAGCAGGATCTCACCCCTCGCTCAAAAGTCAGGACTGAGGGTTCAGGGTTCGGGGATCGACTCCGCGTTCCGATTGATCACTTTGCCGCTGTTATTGCCTTTGCCTTTCTGTTCCTGATCGATTGTGCGGTTGTCATTGATTGGAATATCGATTGTTGATACTCTCATTAGGAGGGAAAGTACCCTAGGGGTTGGCCTCCTCAATTTGCTGCTCATAATTGCATTGTCTGTGTGGGGCGGAGGCCAAGTAATTATTTTAATACTTTAATTTGCCACCTGAGTTCATTGGCGCCTCCCCAGGGGTTTTTGTTCTCTCTCACTCTTTCCCCACCATTGCGACTGACCCCTTTGTGTGACCCTCACCACCGCCCCCGAGGCTCCCCAGGCGCGGATGCCAAATGAAAATGCCGCAGACGCAGGCCAAACCAACCAGAAGAAGTTCGTTTTCAGCCAAAAAGCTCAGCGGGGAAAAGCCGGCTAAAATAGAAATAAATGTACAGTCACCAAAGAGGCATACACTGGGGGAAAAATATACTTAAAAATGGGAAAATATTTAGAAAATATATTAAAATTAACCAGGAGCAAGTATTTCTATATAAATTGTATTTATTTCCCATATAGGATTCTTGATAAATATAAATGCAGTTTGTATATTTAATATTTTAGAAATCAATGTGAAACTCCTTGTTTTTTCCACCTGTTTTCCTCAGAAAATACCAATTTTTCACCACAGTTTTTCACTGTGGCTCAACTGTACTCCCACCGTCACCATCAATTTTAACTTGTAGCTCATCCGCGAGTCCTTGTGGCTGGACTTCCTTTCAGGGATTTCATTAAAAAATGCCTCAGCTTTTCCATTTGCCATTGCCACATTTGCAAAACCGCAGAAAGACAGAGAAAAGCGAAGTGAAGCTGATAAAAAGGCGTCGGAGGGGAGGAAGGAAGCTAAATGAAAATGCCTTAAAGCTGAAAGTTGAATTCCATTCGCCTTTGGTTTGTGCCTATGACTTCGCCTCACTAATATTTCTTCATTAAGCCGCATATTTGAGGGCATTTCAGGCCCACGCCTGGGCAAGGATATTTTCCAGTTAATAAAATTATTTGAAGCCCGCCAAGGCCTCAAACTCGTAAAAATTTCTACGGCCTTTGCCGCTGGCCAATTCAGTCTGGTTAGAAAACTATTATTTTTCACACAAAGTACAATATAAACTCGCCGCGGGTGTCCTTATTAAATTCGTAGCTTTTCTTTTTCATGTGGAGGGCGGGGATAGGGCGCAAGGAAAGATGAAAAACTGGAAAGCTGGTAGGGATCCTCGCCACGCTCTTGTAATTCCTTCAAGGGAAATCTTTTCAATTACAATTCGTGCAGATGGCTGCGTTTCCTTGGCGTTTCTCTTTCTACATTTTTCTCGGGTTTCCCTTTGGCTTGCCCTCTGCCTCCTCGTTGTTTTCCCCACTACTTTTCCTCCATTTTCCCCGGTTATTTTCCGTTGCTGCTGCTACTGATGCTACTGCTGCTGCTGCTGCCAGGCGTAAAAAGCAAACCAGCGGCAGACAGTGGCAATTTCTTTTCATTTCGCGTGTCTCCTGTTGACAAACTGCTGTGTCCCTGCCTCTGGGAAATCCTCGAGTGGCGCTGCGACATTATAAGGATGCTTACGGCCCCTGATATCCATCCAGCCCCACCTGCACTCACCCTTCACTTCAAAAGGTGAGCGGAGGCCGCCTTGCAGTTAATTAGTGTGTGGTGCGCACTCTAATTGCATGTGACAGATGCTGATGCCGCCAGCTCCTCCGCTGCACTTGCTCTGTTCTGGATGAAAGCCTTGGCTGGGTTGGAGAAAAATCTAAGGGGACAGATCTGTAGGCACTGGCAGAGGCAGGTGCAGATTCAGAGGCAGGGGAGTGCTCTTTACGACTTCATAAACCAAGGCGATCTCCCTGATGGCCATAATTCGATTGCAAATTGCTAGCAGTGCTCGGCACTTGGCTTTATTGTAGTTGAAGACTTAAATACATTAAAAATAATTTTAAAAACTAAGGAAAATTATGAAAATTAAATTTATAAAATATTTAAAATATATAGAGCTCAAAATATATAAGGAATACCTTTAGTTTGAGCCGTCATAAAGCATAAACTAAGTGTTTAATGTTGTAATACAAATAGAAAAGGGGTTTAAACTAATATTAAAAATGTCTTAAAGTACGAATTTTATTTTCTTAATTTTATAGAGAGTATATATTAAGATTAATATTTATTTTTTCAAGAGCTCTTAGCTTGTCCTAGCTACCTTTTTCGTACTCTTCTTACCTCCATCGATGGCCTCTCTTGGCTGGTGGTCAATGGTCCAATGTTCCGGCGCGGCTTGGGCGTCGCAAGGTGGATAGTTAGTTATGCCGGTGGCTACAAATTGGAAAACCATTTTAGCGCTAATGAAGATCCCACCCATTGCTTGTAGCGCCATTGCAAATAAATAAAACTTTTATGGCTTAGGCCAAAAGGCAGGAGAGGATTGCAAATCAGGGCGAAGTCAGAGATGTGTGAGGTCCTTGGCATTAATGAGAAGATGGCAGCGAAATACCCTGCTGTCAAGCATATAAAGACTATAAAAATTGGAATTTATACAGGAATTAATTGGAGATTAACTAAAGAATTAATATTTTATATGCAAAAAATGTTAAGAATTAGACAAGGTCTATAATTTCTTATTTATATATTTTATAAAGCTATAAAATGTTGTCACTTTAAGCTCTATATACTTATCAAATCATAGCTAAGAACATAAAACAAACCATATCAGTAACGCTGAAAGATTTTCCCAATAATTTTAATAATCCAAAGGCCTCATAATGTCTATAAATATTTATTAAATAATGTAACTAAGTTTCTCACTAATTCAAAACTCTCTTCTGATAGATAACCCCATCCGCGGGGCTATAAAAATTAGTTTATCGTTGACACTGATTGAGCAGATTCCCTAATGGAAGCGGTGCCACCGCCTTGAATCCGCTTTGCCGATCGGGAGCCCCTTCCAATTCGAATGGTAACGCCCTCGGTTTGTCGCTTATCGATGGCTGGGAATACGCCTCCTTTTTTACTCGTTTTCCGATCAGAGAGAAATATTCCCATTATGATTTGTGCATTCATTAACATTTTACGAACATTTCGAATGCGAATGAGCTTGAGCTTGAGCCAGTCGATTTTGTCATGTTTGCTGACAAATTACAACTGAATTTTATTTACACGCCAAACCGCAGAGATCGGACATAATCCGCTTAAAAGCATTGGAGAGCCTTTGCCATAAATTCCAGTGCATTGTTCCATGTCACTAAATCATATCAACAGCGACAATTTATGCCAGCCCACACGGCCCCAGAATCGAAGTCAGATACAGATGCAGAGTCAGAGGCAGATACAGATACAGATACCGATTCAGGTTCAGACTCCAATCGCCTGGGTGGACCAATTAAAATGCAAGAATTGTTAATGCGCGACATTAAAATTCATTATTATTACATTCGTTTATTACTCCGATCGGCTGCTCACATGCCAGCAATTGTTGCCGCCTGTTTGCTGCTCTTGGCCCAAAGCGGCCTGGTCTTTGGTCTATGCAAATGCCGGGCGAAAAGCGCTTTGAGCCATTTAGGCAGCTAAGCTAAACACTAGCAAAAGGCCAAAAGGCGGTGAGCAGAGGTGGTGACTTCAAAGGGATACAGATTTTTTATTATTTAAATCATTTTAATAAATATTTTTATGGGAATATATGTTATCAAGCAATTAAATTGAAGCTGTACAGATGCTAGTTGTTATTATTAATAATCTGTTTTATTAATAGCTTCAGAATTAAGTAATTTTCTTTTGTACAATCCCCGCTGAAATCTCCTTCCCTGTCCAAGTGTGCACCTGAGGCACCTGAATATATATTGAGAGAACGTCGCACGCCTGCTATTTATGGACAACTCCTACCGTCTGTCAAACGCGTCAAAGACCAGCCCCAGTCGCTTATAATTAATTGACAATAATTTCAGTTATTTCTTGTGTCGGCCGTATGCTGATTTTATACATATATGAATGCTATATCCAGCTCATGTCGTCGTCCACCTTCGTTTAGTGTCTTTAAGGCTGAAAAATGCCTTAGCAAGCTGGGCTGTCTTGGTGTAAAAACCAATCAAGACAAAGGCATTGGGGAAAAAGTAACGAAATAAATATAAATAAATAGTTTTGTATTTTATTTTATCAAATAACATTGATTTAATGATAAAACTAAGACAGTTGAGATAGAAATGTAAGTCAAAGAAAAGCATATTTTCGAATTAAAGGGGTATTATTATTATTTAATAAATGTCAGCTATTTATTCATAATTATAATTCCAGCAAATCAATACCCTTTAATGAAAAATATTATAAAGTATAAATCTTTTTATTATTCCTAGTTAACATAGCTTTTAAAAGTGCTAGGTAATATATATCTTTTTTTCCCCTGCACTAAGCCAAGAGACAACTGGTTATAATTTATTTACGGTCAGTCTCGTGGCAGCTTTTTTCTGCAATTGTTACCATGCTTATTGAGTTGTTAACAAAAGTTGTTTGCGATTGCCGGCCAGCTGTCCGCAGCTTAGTGTTTGTCCATCTAACATCCAAGCGAAGGTCCGAAGCGATAGTCTGTGAAAACCCCAGAAGGACCGGCAGGCAGATCGATCGGATCCACCCCGTTAGGTCGAGTGACGGAGATGACCCCAGGAACCGTTCAGATTCCGAGATGGTGATATGGACAAGGAGAGATAGCGACAGCTGCTCTTTATTTAGCGGGATAAAGGAGGGGTTTTTTTTTAGGAGAGCGAGGACCTCACAGTTCGGTGAACAGTTAAAAGCTGCCCAACCCTTTGAGTGCACTTGAAAAAATAATAAAGAACAGGATTTTTCTTTGTAACTAAAATATATAATGAAATGCTATTAAAAGATGCAAGATTTAAAGTCTTTCCGAAGTGAGAATCAAGTATAATTTGAAAGGTAGGGGAAAATCTAAAACAAAAGATAATTTTCTTATACAAAAATAAAGCATTTTGTAAAGAAACAAAGATAAATCCTTGCCTGCCGATTATTTCCATTATAATCAATAAATAAATATAAATAAAATGAAATAAATTCGAATATCAATATTTAAGTCTTCAAAATTCTTATCGTTGCTCAATAGATTTCGATTTTCTTTTCTTTAAAGACAGCTAGCTTTTATAAACAATATTTTCTAAGTGTATCCCTCTCAACCATCCCTACCCCTCCCTATGCTCAAGTCCAGGCTGGACCAAAAGCAGCCGAAAAATTCATTGGGAAACATTTTTAATATGCACGCACGACGACCCGTGGCTACGCCGTGGCTACTACCCTTGATCCTCTTTCCTCGCTGGCAGTTCATTTCGAGATGCTCCTGGATTTCTGGATTCCTCTGTATATTCCTGGATGGTCCGGCTAGACAGCTGCCCCGCCCCTGGACCTCCTGCCCCTTCGTCCTGTAATTACACGAAGCATTTGCTTGGCCTTTGTTTCGCGCAGCGTTATTTTTTTTTTAGATTTATTTTCCGCTTCTCGACGCTGCGCTGTTTGCATATCCTGGCATCCCGTTGAAGGATAAAGGCGCGCGCTTAAATAAGCAATTACCGTGTGCCAGCGACCAGCATCCTGTCAAAGTCCTGCCCACCGTCCTGGCCGCCCGAAAAAGGGTTGAGCCACTCGGCCAAGGGACAACAAAGCGCACTCACAAAAAAAAGGGTTCGCAAAAGGGGAAGCAAAAATCGGACAAAAACACACACACAGACTGCCGCTGCCGCTGCCTCTCAGCCTCGACCGGCTGTCGGTTCCGATTTAAATCTTTGGCCATGACATGTGGCCACCAGACAAGGTCCACTCTGCACTCTCTCCACCCCTTTGAGAGAGCGGCCAAAAAATCAATAAAAGCCGGCTTTAAAAAGGACCAGGCCAAGTTCAAGTTCAACACTTGATAATTAATTTTCCAGGACACCAAAGTGCGTGCCGGACTCATTAGCATAGCCCCCAGTCACCAGTCCGCCTACTCTTGGCCCTGGAAAAGGGTCGTTGCCGTCGGGTCATTGTGCTTTTAATTAGAAAGCATTCGAAGGACGGAGGACGCGGTGCGCGGGGTGGCGGAAAACTCATTAAGATTTCCGCATAACCCTTTTTTTCCCCAACCGGCTTTTCTGACCCAGTTTTCCTCGGCTGACCTTCTTGTCCCGGGATTGTAATTAAGCAATTAGATAGAAAACACTCTCGCCTCTTGCTCTTTATTTGTGGTCGGTCGGTCGGTTGGTAACTGACCCACGGCAAGGTGAAGTGCCTTGGGCCAGGTGTGTTGACCCCTCATCAGTGGCTGACTCTTTTTTATCATCCGCTCCCGCTCCCGCTCCCTGTGCATCTGAGTATCTGTGTATCTGCGCGCACTTCCTGTCATTCGTTTTGGAAATCGCGACATCGTGATTGCATTTGGCATATGCACAATGTGCACCTCGTTCCGCCGCTTCTCCGAGGGTCACGCAGCTGGCCAACAACAGACTGCCAGACTGGCCAGCACAACACTGCATTTGGTCAATGGCCACTGTCCACTGTCCACTGTCCATTCTCCACTGGCCAGTTGCAGTTGGCCAATTCCCCCTTTCGTGTGGCATTGACACATTTTTATTCGATTTTTCGCGCAATGTTCCCACGCTTTACTGACCCAACGCAATATAGATTGGATTAGCGGGGAGTTGGAGTTGGAATTGGTTATATTTTATACTATTTATTTGATATATTTTATACTAAATATTTTAGGATCAAGTAGCAAGTGGGAATGAGATTTGTTAGCAGTTCAAGGAGGCTCAAAGAGGTCACAAGCTTGGGTATTTATTCAAGTGTTTAAGTATTAAGATATAGTACCTATTTCTATGGTATTTTGTTTATAAATATCTGAATTGTTTCCTTTGGTTTATTAATTCATTTTCAATTTTTTTAATAATTAATTTTTTTAAATAATTTTTAGAGATAATAATTTGTAATAAAAGTACAAACCCAACCTATCCTTAAAAGGTATCTTAAGAAAAACTTGTTTAGAGATAAGGACTTTCCGCTTTCAGTATTTAATTATTTTTAATTTATTTTCTTCTTTAGCAAAGAATACCCTTCAATTTTCTTTATTTCCTAAACCCCTTGTTAATTTTAATTTTGCTAATTTAAAACACGTTTCCCTTTCATTCACCTTCCACCTTTCTTGCTTGATTGATAGGCCCTTCGTCTTAGGCACATCTGCTTGATCTTGATCTATCGTTAGTCCTGTTTTGCTTGAAGGCATCTCGGAATCTTGAGTTATAGCCGCCGAGCTCCTTTCGATCTGCTGTCGCAGGACAAAGCCATAAATTAGATCGCTTCAGCGATAATCGTTGCAAGAAGTTCAGGCTTATAGATATTCGATGCTTAACAGAGCAGCTTTAAGGACGAGACAAGGGCTAATGAGGCGTGGGGCAGGGCTCAAAGGAAGCCAGGGAGAAACAGGTTTTATATCATATTTTTTGTATTTTATTTGTATTATTTTTTAACTTTTAAAAAGTATATAATTTTGTTTTATTTTCCCATTTTATGGTAAAGGAGCCCGCATGGCTGTTTACCGTTGTATTATGCTTTCTGCTTGCCGCTTGCCTGGTTCTTTGAGAGCTCCTCCCGCACTCCTACCGTCGTGGCGGTCCTGGCAAAGGTCAGGGGGTGGCGGCCCCAGGGGGAATGGGGGTCATGGAGAACGGGAGCATCACCAGATGGGCGGGCATAGCAACAATTGCCGCCGTTTGCTGCCCCGAAGCAGGCTTTTGTACCGCCTTTGGTCGGTTGCCAACCGCAAATATGTTCCCGTTCAGCTGTTTTATTTTTTGCATTCTGAATGTTGGCTGTTGAATGTTGAATTCTGGATTTGCAGCCAGTGCTTAGCCAGGACCTCGCAGGTACGCTAACTTTTTAATGCACAGAAAATATTCTGGTTTGGTTTTAGAAAGCAAAATGAATAATAATATTCAAACAATTGTTTATTCTTTTTTATTCTTTTGAAACGGACCTTAAAAAAAATATATAAATTTATACATGAGTTTAATTAAATATGAAATTAGAATTGGACAACTAAAGTTTATTTTAATTAGCACTAAAAGGTAACAACAAAAATATAAAATAACATAATTTGTGATAGAAATGATTAAAAATTGTCCTAAAATTATTTTTAAAAATGTTTAATATCATGATAACATTATATAACTTAAAGAAAAAAATATCTTTACATAAAATTTGAGCTAAATTTTAGTTTTAAAATATTTCAAGTTCAGAATTTTCCGCTTTTCTTGCTGTTTGTGGGGAAAATCCTACCATCACTAATGATGATAAGGACAATGATGATGATGAGGACGATTTCTCCATTTGCCGATGCATCTGTATGGGTAATTACTGTGCTGTGCGCTAGTGTTAGTGTGAGTAAAGGACCTCGACGTCTGCTGGATGTCCATGGCAATGGGGTGGATTCTGTTCGCCGTTTTTTTTTTTTTTGTATATACACTGTGTTTTAGCATTTTTTTATGTTGCTACCCTCTCGTTCTCTCTCGTTCTAACGACAGCCAGCTCACCCTGTCCGCAGTTTTTTTCCTACCGACTTTTCTTTTTTTTTGCATTTTACTTGCGTCGGAAACCGCCATTTTTTATGCGCGCTAACTACGCCGCCCTCTCTATGCCACTCCCTGCCACTCGCTTGCCGGCCACCTTCCCTCTCACTCAATGTTGCACCCTCGCACTGCGCATTAGAAAAAAATGTGGGCAGTACTGTGCGGTGTGTGTGTGTGTGTGTGTGAGGGTGTGTGTAAGCGAGGGTGTGCCACGGTGAATTTGGCATACAAAATGGATTTTTTTTCTGTAAGATTCTCAAATTCCGGCGGCCTGTTATTTATATTTAATAATAGATTGCGGCATTATTTCAGAGAATATTTTGTAGATTTTACAATTAGGATTGTTGAAATTAATTTTTTATGGAAGATTTTGTGTTTTATTCAACAACTAAAATTATTGCTTCTTTAGGAACAAAATATGAGGGCTTAAATCTATATCATTTATTGTTTAATTTTTATTCATTGATATTTTAATATAATTCTTTAAGATTTTTTCGAAGGTATGTTATTTTTAGTAGAAGATTTTTTAATACAAGTTACAAATGTTGAAATCACATTAATAATAAATAGTTTTATTTAATTTAACTTATTTAATTGTTTAATTTTAATATTATTTTAAATATTAATACAATTAATAGAATTTACATAATTATTTTCACAAATATTATTAAGAGTTTATTTTATTTTCTTGTTTTTACAGATAAGAATAAAAGGTTATCGCGATGAGCAAGAAATGTGCTGCAGGTAAGATTAACAAATTTTAAACAATCACTTTTCTGCTATTAATAATTAATTAACCATAGAAATTAATTTGAACAATTAAAAAAAAAACTATAACAAAAATTACGAGAGTTTAATTAAAATTATTATTTTCAAAGTCCCATTTATCGTTAATTTTTTATGGTTCAAAGAACACTGCCTTATTGACTTGCTATACATATCATCTTAGACAACAACCTGGTTTTAGAACTGATGTTAAATTCCATAAGCAGAACGCTGTTAATGTTACATTCCATAAGCAAACCGCTGTTAATGTTAAATTCCATAAGCAAAACGCTGTAAACTTACATTATGCTGTATATACGAGGTTTTAGAGCTGGAAAATCATCAATGTTTGCCTTCATCGATGTATCGATTGCTGGAAAATCATCGATGTTTACCTTCATCGATGTATCGATTCGATCGCTGGTTTTATTTGTATATCAGATTTAGGTATAAATTTAACTTGCAAATAGTAAACATATAGAAATTCTGCGGCGTTTCAAAACAAAGCAATATTGTTGCGATTTCGCTTGGGACGTGGCCGAGATAACTCCGCTGAGGAGCGAGTGCAACAACAACGTGGCACAGGGACAGCTGGAAAAGCGCCGAAAATGAAGAGCAACGTGAACCAGGGCGGATATGCGCCACCGGGCTTTGGTGCTGGATACCAGCCTAACGCTCCTCCGGCTGAAGGATTTGGGTATCCACCCCCACAACCGCATCAGTCTGCACCGTATTCGCCGCCTCCAGGGCACCAGCAAGGGCCGCCGCCCATGAATTACGTGAGTTCCAAATTTACCCAATGTTTGTATATGTGTGTGTGAGTGTGTGCTAATTTCGGGGGAGGTATAGTCATGACGTCATATGATTTTGGGTTGGCATGCACAGTGGGCACTTGATGGAGGCAAATGCAGAGATTTTAATTCTAAATCAATAGAAAGACATTTAAAAATGTTTGATTTTACTTAAGATGCCCTCTTTATTTGCTTAAATATTAAAAAAAAAATAAGTTTTATTGGGAAAATAACTAAAAATAATTTAATAATCTATTTAAATCAAAAAAATTATAGAGAAGTTCTTAATATATTTATTTAAAAAATAAATACAATATTCTAGTATTTTTTTAATTAATTTAAAATACCTAATAATCTCTCAGATAGGGTTTTATGTTTTTATTTGAACTTGTTTCGTCCCTTAAAATATTTCTAGCCAATTTTAGCCTAATAACTTTAATAAATATGTTGGCAAATAATATAAAATACATTATATCTTTTAATTTCCTAATGTACAACTCTCACATTTAATTAAATGAAAGACTTACGCTCCAGGCAAATTTTAAAGCTGAATTTAGAAACGGGTTCTAAGAATTTTAAAGAAATATATTAAGTATATTGTTTCCATAGTACCCCCTGTGTTTATTTTTAAACAATAATCACACGTCATTCGTATCTGCATTGCCATAACAATAAGCTTGATTCGGCTTACTGGGGAAACAGCGAAAGCAGCGTGCAAATAATTACAAACAAATGTTTTCTGTCGATGCAAACAACTGAACAAAACAATGCTACATTTTTTTAAACAGAAAATCTGGATAAGTAAATCAATATTTAATTGCTCTGGCTTAAATATAATAAAATACAAATAATTATTAAAAGAATTTAATGCCAGTAAAAAATACAAAATAAGGCCAAAAGGGATTTAGCAGTGTTTATTCATTTTTAATCTTTTTTAAAAACAAAGAGAAGTCTCTTTTATATTGTAAAATATTGTTTTTAATTTGAATCAGCTTTTTTTTAATGGCAAATGACAATTAATCATTAAATAAATATGTATTCTTTAAAATTGCTACTTAAAGGGATACTTATATACTTGCATTTATATTTATGACTCAGAATTGTTCTTACACTCAGAAAATGCTGATTATTTAAGGTAAAAGATTACACATAAAATTTGAACATGGGATTTTTCTGTTTTATAATCTTGGCAATGTGACTATAACTTCCGCACTTCGCAAGTACACAAAATAAGATATAAATCTAAATTTCAATAAAAAATACTTCACTGTTTCCACACAATCTCTGGTGAAGCAAATGTAAGTGGCAAAGATAAGCAGTAATAACAACGTTCGATTCACTTCGAATAACCGATAACTAACCACGACAACGCCCCCAATAGAACATTCCTCGCTCAACTCCCGATCGTTTCAGGGCTTTGTGCCGGGTCAACATCAGTCAGCCGGCTACGCTCCAGTTCCCCAGATGCCGCCCTACGGAGAAGCCCCGCCTTATGGAGCCGGACAGCCGCCGTATGTCGGTGGCGGTGCACCACAGCCACAGGGATTTGGAGGATACCCGCCCGGTCCCGCAGGACCACCGCAGGGATTTGGAGGATATCCACCAGGACAGCCGCAACAGCCAGTGATCACGCAACCAGGAATGGGACCCGGAATGGGAGGTCCTGGAATGCCGCCAGGAATGCAGCCAGGGATGGGACAAGGCGGACCAGGAGGTGAGTAATCAAGAGGATTAAAATTGGCCCATGGTTAGAAGGTGCTGCAGAGATTTTACTGTGTAGTTAGTACCCCAGAAAAGCAGTTATATATCAGCAATCAGCAAACTGTCAGTGCTTGATAATGTATTACTTGTACTATCTTTTGTTTGATTCGAAATAGATAAATAGGGTTTATGGTTTCTTACATAAAAGGCATTTAGTTGAAGGTTGTTGTTAGGGATTTCATTATGACATTTATAGAAGGTAATATGATATTATGTTTATAGGAATAGAATTTCCATCGTCTTGACAACTTCTTTACTAAAATATATTCTTAATCTTTATCGATTTTAAATGCTTTGCTTATGAACAATTAAAGAGAGACAACATTCTTTTCTAAACCTACGAAGATAACCCTGAGAGCTTTAATCCAAAGAACGATATTTTCAACTCTGAATGTTCATTACAATTTCCAAGATACTTAATTTTAAACCTTGCCCAGATCTTACTACTATCTGCGATTACTTATCTATCTTTCTTCTACATATAATCCCTGGCTATTCATAAAGAAGCTTCTCTGCACGAGAACCATGTCATTGCCCTGCTTCGCAGATAATGTCCAATCATGTGGGGTTGATGATTCCTCAAAGTGCAGGCCAGCCTGAACCCATCATCCCAGAGATAGTGACTAGATTCCTTGCTAGATCGGTGGAGAACAAAGGGTGCCATCTAACGCTGAACCGAAAACCAAAAGTGGGATGCAAATATTTACCTAGACAAAGTCGAGAGTGTTAGAGTGAGAGATTTTGAGGTTCTTTCGCTGTCTTTGCTCTTATCTCCGCCCTCTGCTGGATGTGTTGTTGTTTACATGTGCGTCCATCCGTCCCAAATAGGCTGAAAACCCTGTCAGGTCTTTGGCGCTTATCGGAAGGCAGCGCGTCCGCCTTAATTAAACCAATAAAATAATACAAAAGCGGCATTTAAAACGCTGGCCATGGGTACGGCGTTGATTTTTCCCCGTCGTGCAAGTGTGATGCCTCAGTTAGTTCATCTCTGGGCAGCAGAGCAGACGGTCGTGTCTAAAGAGTACATAATGTCTACCGAAAACCAAATAAGTGGCGTCTCGAATTGCGTTTCCACGCTGGATCTGAGCGGAGAAAACCACACAGGGGATGCCACGAGGGGCAGCGGCGTCAAGAGCGGCTCCAAAGTGCTGCGCCTCATCTGGCATTCACTGTACAGCCAGTACACTCACCTCTGCTCGAGATCCCAGACCCTGAGGCAGATAGTCTGCCGGGAGGCCAACAAGCCGCTGCCCAAGAAGCTGCGCCATTCGATGCGCCTGAACAAGTCGGCCAAGCGAAAGGGCTACGAGTTTTACATAAGCGATGAGGACAGGAGGTGAGCGAGGGTTCAGGGAGTTACATTTCAGATGGTAGAGAAGTACAGGATGTGTGAGGCGCTGATCTAAAGAATATATCTGTTAAGGAAGAGCTTAGATCTCCTTAGAAGCTGATGGTGAAGGTGTAATATATAAGCACATTTTGGTTTCATAAATATGATCACGTCCATAAAAGGTTAAAGAAAGTTGTAGAACATTTTGTATAGGTTTTAATATATTTTAATTATGGTATTATCAGGCAGGATTGTCTGCAGACAAGAGTAAGGAAAGCAACCATAAAAATACATAAATTCAGATATCTTTTTTACTTCTTACATTTTATGACATCTCTGTATAATCACATTAATTTCTTTATGGGTTTGAAATGAATTTCATAGCTATTTCATCTACATTTATACCCAACAGAACTTCAGATAATCTCCTTCCCTACAAGTGGCATATCTTCCGATTATGTAAATCATTTCAAGGTTGCCTCGCATTGTGAAATTAAAGATTTAATAGAGCTCGCAATAAAAGAGATATCATTCAAGCACAGATTAGATACCCAGAGTCGTGATGCTAGCATAAAAAAGACTAGATAGGGGAGGGTTCCCTATCAGAAATTGTGGGAGGTGGTGCGGTGGGGTTGCGCCATTGTAATGCCTTCAATTAGCAATGCCACCAAGCAATTGTGCAGCCGACATTGACCAATTGACACAGTGGCGACCAAACAAGCTGAACGAGATGCCCTTTTGTTGTGAAGACTAATTCAATTTGCCCGACAAGATTAAGCCAAAGAATTTGTAGAAAATGTACTTTATTTATTATAATTTTTTTTATTTATTATCTAAGTATTTACTATCTCTTACTAATCTGTTAAATTCCCCTTCCAGGCGATTGGATGAGTATACCTTCCGGAATTCCGAATTGTCCGCGCGGATTGGAGTACCTTACGACTATCGACCAGCTTTTAGTTAAGCAGAAGGTAGAGCTGCTCGAGGCCTTCACCGGTTTCGAGACCAACAACAAGTTCTCGATCAAGAATGCCCTCGGCCAGAAGGTCTATTACGCGGTGGAGGACAATGACTGTTGCACCCGGAACTGTTGCGGCCCCTCGCGACCCTTTGACATGCGAGTCTTCGACAATTTTCAGCAGGAGGTGATCCATATGCATCGGCCGCTGGCCTGCTCTTCCTGCCTGTTCCCCTGCTGCCTGCAGAGCATCGAGGTCTCGGCTCCGCCGGGCAATGTCATCGGCACCATCGAACAGGAGTGGTCCATCTGCTCGCCCTCGTTCCGCATTCTGAATCACATCGGGGACACTGTGTTGCGAATTCAGGGTCCCTTCTGCACCTTTTCGCTCTGCGGGGATGTGGAATTTGATGTGAGTTTGTTTATTGGGGTTGCTTTTATAAGGTTATCCTATTAATGTGTAATTCGTTGCGTTTTCTAGGTGGTTTCCCTCACGGGCGAGAAGGTGGGCAAGATCTCGAAGCAGTGGTCGGGCTTGGCGCGTGAAATCTTCACGGATGCGGACTTCTTTGGCATCAGCTTCCCGCTGGACCTGGATGTGCGCATGAAGGCGGTTCTGCTGGGAGCCACATTCCTGATTGTAAGTACCTAGTCCGTGGAAATGCAATGGATTTATTAACTGGTCAGTTGTCAGTTGTATTCCGTTCATTTTTATCGATTCAAGCTGTTGCGGCGACTGCAACGCAGATTACGTTGGTGCTGAGGTAAACTAATGAACCCAGCTTAGTTTGCGTAGGCTAGTCCCCCAGCTAAAAGTTTTTTCCTGTTATAAAATCGATCCCTACTAATTGATATTCTTTTCTCTACCCCACAGGATGCCATGTTCTTTGAGAAAGCAGGCAATCAAGAGACGGATCGCCCTGGAATGCTATAGAACTCGTGCGACTGGTGCTGCGATTGTTGCTTTGAGCTGGCCAATGCCTGCTTCGACTTCTAGGATCCAGATTCTTCTTCTGCTGTAACTCTCCCTCTATCTTCCCTGTGAACTGTCGCGTACTAGTCTTCGAAACCAAATGCTTGTTGATGGAAATTGAAACGCACTTACGGAACTCCTTTGTTAAAGTTAATGGAAAATCCGAAACTGGAATATAATAAACTCAGGCGTAGCCAGGATATTCATAGCTACTACTCTCATATATAAGTTATATAGCATTTTTTGCCATCTATCAGCTTCCTTCATGAATTTACTACGAAGCTGCATTGACAAAGCATTGACAAGCTTACCAACGAACTAATCGATAATAAACCGATGTACTTTAAACCTTATTCTGAGTGTCTTATGTATAGAGAAGCATATAGCCTACACTTTTATTGTTAAGCTGGCTGGAAATTTGTATACAAATACCCTTTTCGATATAACCGAAGATATTTATGTAATCTTTTTAATGTATTCCTTGACGGTTAAATAAATGTGTCCAATTTGAAGTTGTTATTTTGAGATTTAAGCAGGAAATAATTAATAATTAATTTTTAATTTATTAATTCGTTCAATTTAAAATTGTTATTTTGAGATTTAAGCCGAAAATTAATTAATTTTATTATTTTATCTAATTAATTTTTAATTTTCTTATGTTTTTACAGATGCACATCGATGCTTTTGCAGTTCTACATTACCCATCTCTCATAGCCTCCTTATTTGAAGCTGGGAAAGGGGGAGACAATCACTTGCTCGTCACCTCATCTGGTTTTGTGGCATGGAAACCGGCTTCTTGGAAAACAAAAACAAAAAACGGACCGAAACGAGTTTGTTTTGATCAAAAATAAACACAAATTAGCGCACTGCACTCGCAGTCAGTTTAGTCCAGTTCAAAATGCAGCCTATGCGAGTTCTGATCGGTGGAGTGCTTCTAAGCCTTAGTATCTGCGGCTTGGTTCTAGCCAAGGATCTGCAGGAGTGCGAGGACCTGGGACAGGGCAGTCACCTGTGCCGCGAGATCGAGAGCTTTGAGCAACTGAGTCGATATGTCGGCGAGAACTGGCGCAGCGTCAAGGTGGTCAACGAACACACCGGCATCGAGGATGAGGAGCAGGTTAGAGAGTTTTCCAGTCTTGCCGGGCTTTTGCAACTGGATTTATCCGAGTCCGGTGGCCTGACCCTGGGCCAGCGGGGTGTGCGTGACTTTGTGGCTCTCCGGGAACTCAATCTCACCCACTGTCAGCTGGAGGAGCTACAGGAGCAGCACTTCCCTAACGCCTCCAAGCTCACCAGTCTCGATGTGAGCTACAACGACATCCAGCTGATCACCGGGGAAAAGATGAGCCGTTTGGCCAATCTGGAATATGCTAACTTCTCCAACAATCTAATTGCCGATATCGAGCCCGATGCCTTTAAGGGCATGAAGAAGCTACGCTTCCTGGATCTCACTACCAATGAGCAGGAGAATGTCACGCTCGGAGAGAACGCGAATCTGAGGTACCTGTCCATAAGCAACAACAATGTGAGAGATGTAAGTAGCTCTAAAAGAAAAACCTACACTTTGTATTTAAAAAAATCTCTTCTTCAGTTCCAATGGTGCCGCCTGCGTGGCTTACCCAAGCTGGAGGAGCTGCACCTGCACAGCAATTGGCTGGAGAATCTGGACATGGGCATATTCTATGCCCTGCCCAAGCTGCGCGTGTTGAATGTCTCCAACAACAACTTGTTTGAGATAAAGCGAACCCTCTTCATGGCCCCCGACGAGCGAGTGCCTCTGGAACTGCTCGACTACAGCTCGAATAATGTCAAAGTACTGGAGGATTCTGTATTCTGCCGGCTCGTGAACATGAAGACCCTCAATCTGTGGCTCAACCAGATCAACAGGATCCATCCCAGAGCCTTTCTGGGACTAAGATCTCTGCAATCTCTGCAGCTGCAGGGCAACAAGATCTCATCGCTGCCGGACGAGCTCTTCGCCAATCTGACTGCCTTGGAGAGGCTGGACTTGAGCAGGAATAATATCAAAAAGTTGGGCTTAGGAGTCTTTGGCTTCACCATTCTCCGCAAGCTGACACTGCTGGATCTGAGCAACAACTATATAGCAGAGCTGCATCCTCTGGCCCTCTCCTCGCTGCCTTTTCTCAGGGAACTGCGCTTGAGGAGGAATAAGCTCGTGAGTCTGGACCTGCGCATGTTTGCTCCCCTTCGACGACTGCAAATGCTGACGATTAGCGAGAATCGCCTGCAGGAGATCGAACCTGAGATTCTAGACACTTTTGAGCGTCTCACACATTTGGAGATCAACAACAATCGACTCACCTTCTTGCCGGATCTGAAGGCTTCACAGAATTTGCAATTGCTAAGACACATTAGCCTCGAGGGCAACCCCTGGCAGTGCCTGTGTCTGGACGAGATCACCGCCTGGCTGGATGGAAGACGTGTGAGCTATGCCCGTCCCAGCAGCGCCTATTTCAGTGGCCGGAAGCCGCTCTGCGTGGTCACGCCCATGGAGAAGTGCCTGAGGAAGCTCGAGGAAGTGCGGGCTCAGGGCATAGTCGAGAGCTACGAGAAGATTTAAGATCTTATTTGATTTATTTACAATTGATTCAACTTAAAAAGGTAATTATTAATTTATTAAGAAACAACTTTGATTTAATATAGCTTCGAAACTTTCATGTGTTCCTCCGAGCGAGCAATAAATCAATATCCACTAAATGCTGGATTGCAGTTTCTGTTGTGGGTTCCGCTCCGTTGACTGACTGACTGACTAGGGGGATGTGTCCACCCCGGGAGTCCTGGGAGATGCCTCCGTAAATCACAGACAATTGGATGACCATGAGGGCAAAACTTTTAGCTAGCCAAAGTATTCGGCCAACTGTCGTAAAACAATAAAACGGAAGGCATTCGGGGAGGCAGGCAGGCGGCAGGCGATTCGGGCGGAAAACCAAAGCAGAGATTTTCAAATACTTAACACCACTTAAGCGAACAGTTGGACAACGACAATGATGGAGGAGGACCTGGGACTGGGAGCCGGGCTTTGGGCATTGGGAATTCCTAGAGGAGAGCGTCAGCAGGTGGGGATTTGATTGTTGAGCGTAATTTAGCGCAAGAATTTTTATTAAAATTTTTCAATTTGTTTGCAGATAAACTTTTTACGCTTAGCCACAATGAATTGATTGATTGATGTGAATGGAATGAGCGGGTAAGTGAGCGAAGTTTGGTTGTGGAAGAAATTCTTGGACTAGAAAGTATTCATTTATCACATAAATATTAGAAATCTCCTAAAGATAGTTTCTGTTCCGTCCATATATATATATTTCTCTGCTGGGGAATACATGATTCAAGCCTTAATGAGGGCGTAACTTCTCCTCTCTTGGAGTCCTCTTGCATTCAACTATTTGAATAGGCCGCAGGGTCAGAACAAGTCGAGCACAACTATGCGAAGCATTCACACGAGAGCAGGTAACAAAGGGACAATGGGCCCGGGGAGTTGGCAGCCAGGACATGTGCAGTCAATGTGCAATTACCGGTATAAAGGGCGAATTGGGGCCGGAGGACTACAGCCAATATCCTTGCTCGACAGCGGCCATAAAAGTTTGGTCCTTAAAGCCGCCGAGAGTTTGAGGCTGTGAAAATTTCAAGACGAATAATTAAATTAAATTTTCGCTTCACAAAAGGTGAGAAGGTGAAGCAGGGCGATGTCCTGGAAATGGAGATGTGGCCAGGAGGTCCCTCCAATTAATTTGGCAACAAACTTGGGCCGTTGTTTGCACAATTTGATAACCAAAATGGCTGGGAGTTCCGGTCTTCCATTGAGCCTGGACATGACAAACTTGTTGCTCCCCGCTCGCTCTCTGTCTATCTCGGGGGAAATTCGGTGGCGAAAGCCGAAAGCTGGCACTGAACCCTTGTCAACCTGAAATGAAGCTCCGCCGAGGTGTCAAAGACATGTCGGCCATCAATTTTCCCCAGATCGCAACCCCTGTTCGCTCCTGGTGACCCCGTGACCCCATGGCGTATGCGTAATATCCCTTGAAATAAATTCAAATTCATAAATATTACGCATCCGCTTTGTGGTTTCACCGTGCTTTATTATATTATGTTTTAGTGCATTTTGGATTGGCTGCACTGCATTCTCTATTTGCATTCTGTTTGGTTAATTACGTTTACGGCTAATTGCGTTTTTGTGGCTTTAATGGCTGTAAAATCCGTTTCAAAAATATTTGTAAAAACATTTTGGCTCAATTAGCCAGGTTATTGTGTGGTAATTCAGTTGGCAATTGTCGCCGGGAGAGCCCTGAAACCAGGAGGCTGAGTTATGCCAACATCGTACTGCTCGTCCTCCTTTAGCATCTCGGATTGCACCAGAAGGAAAGGCGGCCCTTCTTTGCCCGGCGATTGCAGGGCCTTCTCCATTTTCAGTATGGCATGCATCAGCAGCGTGCGGGCCCGATTCAGCATATTTCGGGTTCGGCCCAATCTTCTCGATATTCTCCTATACTCGATCTTGTAGCACTTCAAGGGGACCTATAAACCAGAGCTTAAAATATGTATTTCAATTATATATAATATATTACCATCTTAGAGCCAAATTTGTTCTTCAGCGTCACTAGAGCCGGCCGCATTTGGCTGGCGTAATCTAAGTCGGCAGCGTAGCAAGTCTTCAGTTTGTTGTACCGCTCCAGGCACAGTCCCACCTCGTGCTTTATTGCCTCTATCCACTTGGGCACCTCGTCCAGTTGCTTGGCCAGCTTCTCGGTGCAGAACCTAGACTCCTCGATCCGTGCACCGACGACGCCCAGCTCCTCGGTTGTCTCCTTGAGGCGGCTCTTAACCGTCTCAATTTGCTGGAAGCTCCGCAAGGTCTCCAGCTGGATCTCCCTCAAGTAGACATTGTCCGAGTCTAAAGGCACTTGGTCTGCGCACGATTCTGTTGGAAGGGTGCGAACTATCTTGCTTTTCATCTGCAGCACACGCTGCTTCATTCTCTCCAACTGCTGATAGGCCTCCTCGAGGTCTAACTGGGAGCTCTCTTGGATGTCGTCCTGGGTAGAGCATAGCTCTATTTCGCTATCAGTCAGAGGCAATCCCGGGGCCCAGCAGGACATCTTTGTATTAAATTATATACTTTTTAGAGAGATGTATAAAATGTGTGACACTCAGAGATGTATTAATATGAGTTTAATATAGTAAGGAAAAACCTACTTGTGATTTTTGGTTTTAATTACATTTAAAAAAGATAACATTTTCAGCTATTGTACCTAAATCATCATTGTTAAAATGAGTTAAAAAATCAAGCATGAATTTTCCCCATTCTGGTGACGTTAGGAACTTTGTTTCCAGCTTGGAATTTTGCCTTGAAGCCATTTTAATGAAAATGCCTGGCCAGCGTGCCACAAAGTATGGAATGGAGCTGCAACAATGCTGCCTGCCTCCGTCAGAGTGCACACACCTCAAATTTGGCCCAAAGGCTCGGAAATTCCCTTCTGCTAATGATTTTTAATAGCCAAATTGCATGAGGATCCTGCAGGCAGGTCGCAGCTGCCTTCGTCCTGGAAATGCCTCTTAAAAGCGTATTTGTGGTCGCACTCCAGCCTGAAGCACACACCTCTCTCCCGCTGCGGTCAATAAAGTATGCAAAATGGTGGCTGAGAAGGAGGAGCCAGAGGAGCCGGGGTTTTCTGGGAGGTAATGTGGCCTTCGGAGTGACCATCCCGCCGACCTTAAAAACAAATTAGTGGTGCTTACTCAACAAGATTGAGTGGCTCGTGTATCGCTGTCATCTTCATCGTCATCGTCGTCGCTGCTGCCCGGTTATCGAGCAGGGGCGTGTCCGCAAAAGGGGCGGTATTACACCGATTACATTTACTTAGGGAGGGGCGCCAGGATTAATTAATACTGCGGCAGGTTTTGTTTGTTAATCAAGGTTGCGGTTTTAAGTATATCGTAAATGTTTATAGTTTATATTTTACTTAATTTTATAAAACCTTAACAAGAATATGCCATATCCAAGGGGCTCTAAGCATATGATTTTAAATCAATTATTTTTAGGTCTAGCTCTCAAGTACCCTTTTTTCTATAATTTTCCACAAGCTTGCTCTATATTGATTATGCACTTTTCTTTTTCCAGGCAATGCACAAAAAGAAGACACCAAATCCGCACTTTATTCATTTTCATCGTCTGTGTTCGCTGCTCCTGTTGATCCTGTGACCGCATCCTGAGTCCAACATTCAGCTACGATTGCGGCCGGCATCTATTTATGGACCCCTGATATTAACTGATGAATATTTATGGGAATTCTAGGAGCAGAAAGAGCACAAAAAGTACCCGAAGTAGGAGCAGAGGAGCAGCATCCTCTGACCATTCCCGATGACGCGGCAAATCAACAGTCGAGCATAATTTTTGTTAATAAAAGCGTGTAATAATTTGCCGCCAGGCGAACACATGTAACACTCCGGGGGGAAGCCGCGGAGAGCCGGCATGTGTGTTGCAAATGAAATTATGTAAATGTGACAACAACAACGCAATAAAACAGAGATGTATCTGCAACTGAATTTTGTATCTTTTTGTGAGGGGAGGAACGGGCTAATGGCAGCAGCGGTTGACCCCCGAATACAATGGTAATGCGATGAGCAAAGGGGCCGTGGCAGCAGGAGGGCTTTAGGCGAATGCGGTCTGCGTTCTCTGCCAAAACATGGCTTAATGTTGATTAGATGCATTAAACATGCAAAAGCCCAAAGCCCGCATGCCAGCAGCCGTTGTTGTTATTTTTGGGGGGCAAACAATAAACGGCAGCATCAAATAGATATGTGCGCATTGCAAATTTCCAGTCGTGCAGAGACATTGAAATAACATATCTCAGAGTCAGAAAATCGCATCTCCCTTTGGCTGTTAATTATGAAATCCAATAAAAATTAGCCAAATAATTTAATATGTATATTTGTGTTCATCTAATCAGTTTAATATATACATATTTCTTGAATAAATATAATATGATTTCAAGATTTTGCTATTATATACATTAAACTATTTGTTTCAACATTTTTTGCAGTGCTTATGTGCGTTTTAGGAGGGAAATGAAATTAGCGCAGCGTTTTAACTTTTGTGCGGCAATTGAATAACTTTAATTGGTAATAAAGCAGAGCCCACACACACCCAGAGAAGGCCGTGGAGCCGGAAATTGCGAAATTACAGCTGGAAAAGCCAATCACCAGCAGAGCCGAAGTATCAAAGGGGAAAACTATCCGCAGCAACCCGCCTTACCTCGCTTACCCCGCTCCTCCTGGCTCTTCCTTTTTGGCCGCAAGCTGTTTACGATCCTGCCAACTTTAATAGTAAATAACAACAATAACAAGCGCCGCAGGAGCAGCTGCGAAGCTCCGCAAAAGTTTACAAAAAAAAACGAGAAAAGAAAAACGAAAATCAGAAGGGGGAAAAAAGCGATGGGAAAACCGAGAGAAAAGAAAAGTTGGAAAACACTTTACTTTGATGACCGTCCAAGTCTTTTGCTCTCGACGCTGTCGCCATGGTTGCCATTCAAATGGCTCGCTTAATTTTACCCTCACCGTGGGGATTGTGGCAACTTTTTAATGACTCCTGTCCGAGGACACATTGTTCACTCCGATTCCAGGTTGTCATTTCATCTCCGCAAAGAGAGGAATTTATTCGATGGCCGATGGTGACAAGTGTGAGTGGAGCCGCGGCATCGGCACTTCCCGCAAAGTCCTTGCTGCGGAATCACAAAGGGCAGGCAGAGGGCCTCCTGGAATTTCTGATATTACCTTATTGAGTGGGAATCTGTGGCTCCTTGAAGTTGTTACGAATAAATCAAAGAAAAGTAATAATTTCGAGGAACTGCAGGGATTTATTTAAAGCAGAAATTTGTTAAAATTAAGGATACAATATTCTTTTAGAAATATATTAAATATAGCTTCTTACATTTCCTTTTTTTTACTATTTTTTATTATAAATCTGTTACAAATACAAAGAATCATAATTCAAGACCACAAAATACCGTATAATCAAATACATTTAATACAAAACATATTAATTATAATTTATCTATGCCATAAATATTTAAAAGATAATACAAATATTTTTCTCTTAAGGGTAAAAGCTAGTCAGTTGCTGGGAAAAAGGCATTCATTTTACAGCCGATAGCTAGGCCAAATCATTATTGATTTCCCGATTGGGCCGCTCGGCGGCGGACTTATCGGGAAAAGGGTGAGCTGCGAGTGCCACTTGGGGCGCTTTGACAAAAACTTTCTTTTGTACATATTATTTATGCCCTGTTCCCGGAGGCTGTGCAAAAGGTTGGGAGCGAAAGGGTCCCCTCAAGAGGTCCCCTCAATACAAGTTGTTCCTGTCACGGTTGTTATTGCTCCCTTATTTGTATTGGCTTTGGGCCCCGTCGTTGTTACATTTTTTAATTTATGTAGCAGCTGTTGCTCTGGCGCAAATGTCAAATGCATTTCGAGGGGAAGTCGGCAGGCCCTGGCGACTCATAATGTGTTAAGTTTTCGCCCGACGAGTGAGTGAGTGAGTGGCTCGTGCTCGAGTTGTTGGCAAACAGTTTGGCTCCTTCCCTTGGCCGAAAAGTCCTTTTCCGTCGCCGTCGCGTCCCAAACTTCCAGATTCAAGTGGCCCCGGAAAGTTTGCGCCAAAAGAGGCCAGCAAACTAATTATTTAGTTTCGCTTCGCTCCGCTTTCGCAAGCAAACGCGGCAAATGCCAAACGTCAGCCAAATATCAATAAAAACTCCAATCGAGATCTATTTCAATTAACTTGTTAAAAAACTTTTTAATTAACGGCACTGCAGAGCGCAGCCCCTGAAGTTAGTTTCTTTATTTTGTTTCGCCAGGTTTCCTGGCCATTTTCGCATGAATTTATGGCTGCGTCTAATTGGGCAACAATAAAGTGAAGAAAAGAAGTGAGAGAAATGACAAAACAATTTAACAGAGCATCGACTAATAAATACCTAATAAGCATTAAGGTGGATAAACTATTTTTAGTTGCTTTTGTTTCAAGAACTATTTACAAGCCTTCTTCTTTTGTTTAATTTTTATTAAGAAAATCTTTTCTTCTCACAATTTAAAACAGGATATACTTTAAAAGAAAACTAAAATTATAGACCGAATTCGAGTTTATATTGATACCCTATACCTTTCCAACTTTCCCCAAAGAAAACGAAAGAAAGAAAGGACGAGTCCTGTGATATGTAAATGTTTATAAATCAAGTCGCACGGTTGTCTGTGACAAGTGGTCGGCCGACTGCTCGGACACTTGAAATAAATAAATAAACAAACGAGCCTGCGACCTGTGTCCTGGTTAGTTCAACATTCCGATTCTCCCCTTTTATTCGGAACCCTCATCAAAAATAGTCCGCTGGTTTTTCCATTCGCTTTCCTTTCGCTTTCCCCGCCTGACACCATGTGATTTAAAAGCCGCAACATATGAGCAGGGCTCCTTGGCCAGGACCTGGTGATTTATGCGCACCCAACTGATTTACTGCTGCACAGGCTATTAGGAGGTCAAAGGAGCCGAAGATCCCGCTCCCGAGCGGCCACTCTCGATTCGCTGCTGTCGACAATTACATTGTCTAGACCAGGACGACTGTCAAAACGCGCTGCCCGATGGCCAGTCAATGCCATCCAACTTGCTCCAACTTGATTATAGAAATGACAAAAGCAGCAGAGCATTAGCAACAAGCAAAGTAAATTTCAGTTTTTTACTCACTTGATAAATTGTGCCACCAGTCGGGGAGCTATTAATAAGATAAATGAGCGGCAATAAGTGGCGCTGGCACTTCGATTTCATTCCCGGCTCACTTGGCTGCTTCCGCTGCACAACGCGGCGTATGCGTAATTACCATTTCATATGCATTAAGCTGCGCTTCCATCAGGCGGATGGTACAAGACGCGTCGAATCAGCTGCACTGTAAAATAAATATTTAATGTTTAAATTCTGTATATAAATATTAGAGAAATAAATCATTTCAAGATCTATAATAATTATAAGAAAATAAAATAAAATTATGATTAATGGCTTTACTTTTAAAGAGTTATCCAGTTTATTATCAAGTCCATAGTATAATTATTTAATTGACAAATCAAAGACTTAATAAGTAATACAAAAATTTAGATAAAGATGCATTACAAAATATATTTTAATTTGCTTAAAAAATCCCTTTCCAGTGTATATAAAAGATGAGCCAAAATAGAGGAAAAACAGAGCAGGAACGGGAATAAAAACAGAGTGGGGAAATCGGAAAATGGAGCGGGAGCTCGAGTCCCGATGTCATTAAGCGCATTTGAAAAATCATCAACAATACAATACAACGCGGAGCGTTGACAATGTTGCCAGCTTGGACTTGGTTAGCGGATAAAAAATGTACCAATAAATTGAAATACGATCAATAATAATTATGATTGGGAGATTGAGAGCCAGACAGGCAGGCAGGCAGGCATTGCTCAAAGTGAATACGCCGAATAATTGCGTTTCCATGCAATTGCTCAATTCCACAAGGAGCAGCCGCCTATCGGACACAATGGCCCGATTATCGATAAGTAAAATGGGGCTGCAGGAATAATCATTAAAGAATAAAAGGATATCACACTCAAGTCGTCAGGATGAGCAGCGCTTCGTACTCGCTTCGGGCTGATTTCAAAAGGCTATTATTGAAATTACTTTTTGTGTGAAATTAAAAACCTTTTACGTCAATAATATGTACATATAAATATCGTGAAATGAAGAGTACTATTGAATGCAGGTTAATATATTTTTTTTCTAGCCTGTAAACGTAATTGTTTTACATGGTTTACGGTGTTAGCATCCCTTCGCTCAATAAATAAATTAATAAAAATCCTAATGATTATGAAAAATAATCAAAAAGTAATCAAAAAAGTACATTTCCTTTCTTTATTTTATTTAAAAAGAAAACAGGAAAGAAACTTTACTTCTTTAGCCGTTTTTGGTATACCTTTGAAATGTGTAACTTTTATATACGAATTTTATGGCCAAATCAAAGTTTAGATAAACCATAACTAGGTCAAATATTATTTAATTTCAATTCGGAAAACAGCTCTTTGCTAGTTTTTATGTGGTTTTTTAATCTGCATACTAAATTATTCATTCCACAAGATTCAACATTTTTTCAATTTTAGAGAATTTTGATGATGTAACCCCTTGTAAAATTTTCAAAAAATTAAAAAAAAATAATTTTCTTTTAAACTGGTCTAGAACGATTTGCCTGTTCATGCTGATCAAGAATATATATGCTTTATAGGGTCGGAAATTACTCATTCCCTGCAAAATAACACAAAATGCTTGAGAAAATGGCTAAAAGTAATTTTAAATTTAACAAAATCGGCATTAAATTGAAGTTTATTCAACAGTTATTATCTTTAAAGCCTTGTGCTTCATAAATCCCTCCACCTATTGTGATATCCCGCAGAGTTGTGACCACAAATCCCCATCGAAGCTCCCATTATACTTCCCATGCCTCGACAATTGTTGTGGCAGCGTTTAAAAATACATTAGTTGCCACTGACCAGCGGCCAAGTTCAGTTTGGGGGGTTATTGCCGAAGATGCCAAGGTCCTGCGAGTGGAACTTGCCCCCGCCCGAAGAAAGATATCCCAGCCGAGTGACCGCAAATTTCTCTGGCCGGCTGTCCAGTTCGTCACAATGGAAATCCAATTTAATTTTACTGATTCTGCACTTTGCACAAATCGAAGTGCCCTGACCAAAATCCCATCGTTAAAGATGCGGTCGAGCCAAAACCGCAGGCTCCACCGCAAAGGGGGCTGCATTTGGCAAGGGGGAGCTTCTGGGGTTAGAGCCCCCCCTCCCGCTTTACCAGATGGCCAGACATGCATATATAGCCGGCTGTGGGGATATAGTATCAGTCCAGGGCACATCTAATTATTGTTTACCGTGCTTAAACGCCGGGAAAATTGAATTGGAATCAACAAAAAAATGCGACGAAAATCGAATTTGCGTCCGGAAGTTGGGTTTCCTTTCGTGGCTACCAGACCACGGCACCGAGACAGCGAGAGACCAGAGAGGACAGCCCAGCACGGACAGGGCAGGACAGGACTCGGAGGACTCGCAGCCAGAAGCCAGCAGCCAGGACAGGGCAACAAACAAATCCTCAAAGATTTCAGCTTAGCCCCGAGGCAATAAGCAGCAAGAGAAGCGTAAAGAAAAGACATGGCAAAGACACAGGTAAAGGAGATTGATGCAGAGCTAAAAAAGTTATATAGACAACTGGAAAAATATAGTAAATAGAATGAAAATAGAATAGATATAGAATCTTGTTCATAATATGAATAATGGAGTCCTTTTAATAATCCTACAATTTTCTTATAGATCAATATTTCCAGCTGAACTTGTGGAGAATTAGTTTCCGCGACATTAATGTTCTCTATTTTCTATTCCCCTTGAAATTAAATAATTTCTTGCAGTGCAACTAGAAGTTGAGAGGGAGGACATCAGGTCGCTTCGGGTCTGGCAAGGTTAGGCCGGTTCACTAGACGTCAAGTCAATGTGGATTTGACATTTGATTTCAGACATTTGCCCCGCCCGAAACCTTTCACTTCCTTCGCTTTGCTTGACTCCAACTCTGAGTCCGAGCCAGCTCCGGTGGCGGTTCCATTTTCGGCTAGGAAATGCAACTGACCAAAACCAAAGTCATCCAATTAGAAGAAAACACCGAACAGGAACACAGGCCCAAACAGCTGTCAGTTCGTCGAGCGCACATTTGCATTTCAAAATGCAAATTAAATTTCCCTCTCGCTTGTCCGGAATAAAAATTGGAGCTCAGGTCCTGCTGCTCCTCGCACATCCTGTTAGCTGAAGGCTCAGATTTGTGTGCGTGGGAGCAGGACCCTGAAAGGCCTAGCAAATATTTACCTTATTAACAGCGAGGACAGCCGCGAGCGGAGACAGACATCGAGTGGTCATGCCAACGCCAACGCCTCACGCAATTTATTTTGGGAATTTTATAAGCACTGCTCGAAATTTGGGAGTTTTTTATATTATATTTCCTATATAATTTCAAGGTAACAAAAATATTACAGCAAATTATTAGATTCAATTTAAATTTAAATTTAAATTCAAAGGGTCCACTTTTAGTTTATCATTTTTGTTGTTTTATTATTTCTTCTCTGTGTGATTTTCCCCACTTATAATTTTCACCTGTCGCCGGAGAGTATGCTAGCAAATGGCGGCGGAGCTGGGAACTTATGCTAATGCCCCCGCCGCTGGGTGTTAATTCAAATGACATTATTTAATGCCCAGCACACGCAACGTCGAGTGAAAAACAAACTTGCAAGCCAAAAAGCGAAGCCAGAGGCAAGTCGGATGTGTGAAAAGAAAGTGACTTTAATTAAACGTGTGTGTTAAGTGGCTTCGGCTTGCATAATTCAATCGAGTGCCACGAATTTCTACAATTGCGCAATGCCAAGCTTTTCATTCAGCTGAGTCACGTTTTTCCCCAACGACAGCGACAACGACATCGACATCGACATCGAAACTATCCCCCGATTTAATGACACTGCCATATGATATGACAATTAAATGGCCATCAAAGGAGGGCCTTCATCACGAATCTCCGAAGCTCTGGCCGTGCAATAGGATAATCGAAAAATTCTCGTGTACCATGTAATTTTACACGGCCAGGCCGAAATTTGCATATTTATTAAATTTTCTGATTGAATTTGATAAGGGAAAGGGGCAGAGAGTTCGGAACAGGAAGCCTTCGATGTGCTCTGAGCTGATTTATTGATTGGAAATGGATGGGCTCCAGTTTCCACCGGCAAAGTTCGGCTGCCTTTGGCCAAAAACTTGCGGTTTCATTAGCGAACACAGACGTTTGCATTGATTTTCGGCCACCGACATAGCCAGAGAGCTAGTGCCTCGTGACGTAAATTGGTTGTTAAAGCGAAAACATTAAATTAGTCAGCGAGTTGGTAGCCGGAAGACTGGAATTCCATTCCGCAAGTTTCGCTGTCACATACTAAATGTCAAATTCGCGACTCTACGCTGTCGTGTGTGAGTTCGTGTGTCATAAAAGGGAAAAGGGGGGTTGGCTGAACCTAAAATATAGAGTGTTCCTGGGGGCGTAGAGAAAGGGAGGTTGAATTCACGCCACCGAAATAGAGGCAACTTTTACGGCCAGACAGGAGATGAAAGATACAAATTAAACTTTTGCCAGCCAAGCGGAAAGCGACAGCCGCCGGAGAGGGAGTATATGTATCTATGTTTGTATGCCAATCAAATTCTAGTTATTGTAGTTTTATTAACTTTAAGGAGGAAGTTCATTTAGGATAAGGTTTAAATACAGGAATTTAAGCTAACCGCAAGGTTAAAGCTTAGGCGGAGATTAAAGGTACTGAAGCATAATATTTTGAAATGTTTTGGGGTCGTTTTTGAAGAGGATTAAAGTGGGTTTAGTCCTAGATTTAATGACTATTTTAGCAAATTTAGCAAAGAAGAACTGATGAGAAATTCATATTAATTTGTATGCCTAGAATTTTAAAATATATTATTTTCGATTTACCATTAAATGTGTCTTTTTACTCTCTTGTACATATAAGTTTACAACTGATTTTTGTTCTTCAAGAATTGATTTTATTGTTTTAAATTAAGTAACCAAATCTAATTGAATTAATTACCATTTAAATGTATAATTTATTATTAAAAACATCACCCCCCTGGAGAGAGATATCCTCAAAGCAACATTTAAAATTTCCCCCAGAGATCAACTTTGACTCAGTACGTGTGATTTTCAAATCAAATTTGGAGTGACGTTGATTTGGCCAAAATCCCCCTGCGTTCGTCCTCCCCTTACTCCGGGCCATAATTCCTCATCATCGTGTTAGGCAAGTCGACACTTCAATTTGACAGTTTTATGAGCGTAAATGGTATTTTGTTAATGTAGTTGTCGCTTGTGGGCCACGCCCACATTTCAATGCCTTAAAGTGTCAATTACCAAGACGAAGCATCAGCCAATAACCCGTGTGAGCGGGTGTGCGAGTGTTATTGTGTGTGTTAGCGGCATAAATAAATTATAAATTGCTTTGGGGCAACAACAAGAGCAATTGGTCTATTTACTCCGATTGCCGATTGTTGTTTTTCTATTTGTTGTCGATGTTTGTTGATGATTGTGTGTGCTTCCGATTTCAGTTGTTGTTGCTGTTGTTATTGTTGTGCTGGGGGTCCATCCCCTTCTGGCCAGCACCCGCCGCCACCACCCCCCTCTCTCACCCTCCTTGGCCAGCGTCGTCGTCCGTTATCGTCAGTGAAAGAAAGAGAAAGTGCCTGGAGCCAGTTTTTTTTCGGTATTTTTTCTTCTCTTATTTTGTGTTTTTTGTTGTTCGAATTGTTTTCGATGTGTTGCCGATGCTGCAGGGGCAGGCATGAGCCGAGCTGGGAGCCAGGGGGGAGGGATGGAGGGGCTGCGGCCGAGAGGGGCAAAGAATGTCAATTTCTGGCCATAATGTGCCTCAGACTTTTGCTTTTCTTTGAAGCTGTAAAACAAGACTCTGGCCAACACACACACACAGGCATGAGCTCACCTACATAGGCAGCTTTCCCTTCCTGTGCGAGAGGCGGTATGGCGCTCTCAGTAGGATGCAGTGAAAGAAATTCTATAGAGAATTTAATGACAGATTTTCCTATTATTATTTCAAGTTATTATTTAAGTTTTATATCTTTCCAGGGTATTAAAATGTTCGAATATATCGCCCTCTTTCCCTGCCTTTCCTTTTACCCACAAGCTTTAGTTCAAACTGCGGCCGCTTGATGGCGTGTTTGTTCTTACGACCCTGTCAAAATATATTTTAAAGTTCGTTGCCTAAGTCTTTTGTTTGATACTCTTAATGTTAAAATTTAGCGAAGGACTCATTTCCGACCCTATAAACCGAATATATTCTTAATCAGGACAAACTGCCCAATCTTTCTAGCCAAGTTTGGAAGAGAAAAAATATTTTTCGATTTTTTGAAATTTTGATAAGGGTAACCCAATCGTCAAATTTGTCAAAAATTGAAAATTTTTTAAATTTTGTAAAATTAATCATTTAGAATGCAGATTTATAAACCTAATAAAAACGATTTATAACCCGCTTTCCGAATGAAATTTAATTTATTTTTGACCGACTTATGGCCGTTCAAAATTAGGATTTGCTCAAAATTTGATCATAGGAATATATGAATAAATCAATATAAATATCAAAATTTCAGGTCTTCTTGAGAGCATTAAATGGCAAAAAATCTATTGATTGCCAAAATTCATATATGAGCTGATTCGCAATTAAAACCTTTATTAATAATTATATATAACGATTATTCATTTAATCCTTTAAGAAATGGAAATTCTTTCCAATCGAAATTAATGGCTTTTTTTTCGACTTAGCAATTGATTATTTTTTCCTGTGTGCCACCTGTCAGCTTTGAATAGGCCTTGGCCATCGGCCATCCAGCCATTGGCTATTGGCTGTTGGCCCTGGCTGGAAAAGAAATAGAAGCCGCTAACCAGAAAGTAAAAATAGGCATAAACAGCTCATTAGATACCATTTTAACGATCCCGGCGCGGACGACAACTTTTTCTTTCTCTGTCTGCGCGTCTCCGATTCAGTTTCAGATTCCGATTCCGATTTGGGTAGAACCAGCTTCATATGCATATCGGACTTTCGCTAATTGAAAGCCGGAGAGTTCCCTCTGCAGTCAGTTAGTCAGTCAGTCAGTCTGTCAGTCCCTCACTCACTCACTCAGTCAGTCATTCATTGCACTGCGACACAATTAAGCCCAACCTCAAAAGCCAGAGTAAAAAAAAATCGAGAAAAAAAGTGAGGCGGAATTGGAAAAAACTCTTCTTCGCGCGCACTTGGAGGTACAAATTTAGAAAACCTTTTGAGGGCACTTTCATTTACCATTTCTTGTTGCCGTTGATTTTGTTCGCTTGTATTGAAATTGCTTCGGTTGTCTTGGCTTTCGTTCGATGGATGGATGCGTTCGCCCATTGAATGCGAAATGAGCTTCGAGGCGGACAAAGGCGGTCGGTGTGGCACACGGCGAAAAAAAACCTACAGTCTTCTTTATTTATTTGCTTACTCTAGCTATTTGTTATCTTTCAACTGAAGGAGCTGCTGCTGCCCACAAGGAAAAATGAAAGTAAATTGTATGGAGTTTTTCTAAAGGAAGTTTAACTTGTATTCATCTAAGGCAATAATTTAGTAATATTATTTTAAATGGTATTAGAATTTATAATAAATTGAAAGTTAAAAGCCTTTCGTTTATTATTTTTAAATATCCAAAAAGGATAAACCACTCTTGCTGTTTATTTAATCTTTATTTAATTTCTTTTTTAAAATAATTTGTTATATCTATTCCATTCTTCAATTTCTTTATTTTTATAAGTTCTAACTTCTTGAAGATCTTTCCTTAATATTTTTATTTCCCTATACATCATCCCATTTCCCAGAGCCTCAAAGATATCCTCCAGTCACATCCTTACCACTTTTGATCCCCCATTTTTTCTCCGTGCAGGAACTTAACGGTCAAGAGAGTTTGAGCTGAGTTGCCTATTGTGCGGCTCGGTACGTGAATGAATTCATAAAAAAATAATAGAAATATAAAAACGAATAACGAAACGAAACCAAAAGGCGGCGGCGACAGTGCAGGGCGGCATGAAAAATTGAATGTAATGCGCAAATGAAATTCAGCGGCGTCAAACGCAAATCCAAATACAAATCCCCACAATGTCCATCGCTTTTCATTTGGCAGCGGCGTGCATATATTTCGAATTCACTTTAAACCAAAAACAAAAAAACCAAAACCACACAAAAAAAACCTAAATTGCCCGCACGCATTTTGCATTTAATCAGCGCACGCACAGCGGCAACACCAATTGGCACAGAAGCAACATCGGTGGCAGCAGCCGCAGCAGCAACAGTAGCAGCAGCAGCAACAGCCAGTGGCAATATTAGCCACTAACTATAAGCTGCTTTTGAAAATCGATTAGTTGACAGGCCCCAAGGGGAAAGGGGGGGAGGAGGCCTCCTCCATCACCATCATTTTATTGACAGTTGGCGCGTGTGAAAAGCAGCGTTTTCCCCCTCTTTTCTTTTGGCCACGCCCCCTCACAAAAAGTGCGATACTTGATTATTCCAAGCACATATAAACGCTTTCATGCATAATCTCACCTACAACAGCAATTACACCAACAGCATTCACACAAAATCACAACAAAAACAAATACATTAGGGCAAACTACTGCAGCAGCATGGCAGCAGCAAAAAAAACCACACCAAATTCAACAACAATTAAAGACTTACACACCAACACACGTCGCTGGCGGAAAAACAGAGAAAATTCGTGCCGCTTTGTTTCGTGTGCTCGTGAAAAGCTCGAAAGAAAAGCGAAATTTCGGTTAAGACAGCGACAAAACGTTGGTAATCAAATAATTTCATGCCTTTAATTGTCGACGGAGGTTGGTTAGTAGTGAGGATAATTGGATTGCCCTGAATGAACGTCGACGAGCAATAATGAGCCTTAAATGAACAATGTACGTGGGCGGAGAGTTCGCTGGGTGTGGTGGTTGGGTTGTAGGTATTACCGCGTTAATAAGGAGTTTCATGGCTAAGAACGGTGAACGGTAAACGCTGAAATGGTAATTAGTGGTAAGCTGATAAGAGTTAAAGCGAAGGAGTATTGTCAGAAAGGTGAAAGGGTGAAAGGAGTTTCCAGGAAATGGGGAAAAGTAATCGGATTAAATTTTGAATTTCTTCTTTTTGAATTTGGGAAATGTACTGGTGATAATATTGAAAAGAGAATATGCCATATTTGAGAGAGTTATTCTTGTTATATTCTATAAGTTGGATAAATACGTATTCAACATTTTTCCCATTCCCCAATTAAGAGGGGTTTTCCTTCAAATTAAAACTTAATAACAAAAACATTTAAGCGCTTGACGTGCATTATTAATTGCCGAGTCTCTGGTGCTAAATAGACGAGAGGAAACACTCAATTAGAGCTGCCAATCGCTGGCAAAGATTTTCAGCGGGCGGTGGAAAACTAAAACACTTGGAAAACTAAATGGCAGAACAACGAAACAGCAACAAAAAGCACCGACACAACGACAACAACAAGTGCAGCCAAAATTAATAAACCGGAAAAACTTTTAGCAGCCCCCCCCGCCGGGCCACTCACATAAGCCAAAGTCTGGTAAGTTGGCCAGAAATTAATTAGTCAAATGGAGCAGGAAAATTGCCCCCCTCAGGTCCCTTGGTTAACTAAAATATTTAAGAGAAGAAGGATTTTGATTAGACCGAAGGGATGGAGGGAAGGGGTGTGTTAGATGCCAAGTGTTGATGTGATTGTTTTCCCTTTTTCGAGCTTGGAAACTAAGAGTCTTTGGCCACCTGGCTGACCCAAAAACCGAACAAATGTCAGAGTGTATTAAGCCATTAAAATGTTAAATTATATGGTTTTTGAACTTGCCTCGGCTCGGCTTGGCTTGGCTCATCTTCCCCCCTTAAGAAATAGTTAAAGTTTGGCCAAGCGCAGAGTGTTGTTTGTTGCCTTGAAATGAAAGTTTTCTGGGCATTGTGTTCAGTGAGCAGCAGCTTTGTTTTTGTTTTTTCTTTCAGATTTTTCTGTATATTTTTGGGATTTTTTCTTCTTTTTTTTGGCACATTACATAAAATTTCGTAACATTCTGCGGCACGATGGCAAAAGTCTCTCTAAGCGTCTGCAGTCTCGGTTTCGGTTTCTGTCTTTCGGCATTGAGCTAAGTTGGATAGCTAAGTTTAAGAAAACTCCACTGACCTGTTAACAGAAATGCTGTGCAGAGACTTACTATACACAGGAGGAAATTATTGGGTTTATTTACAAGATTAATTAAGTATTTTAGAAATACTAATTAAAGGAGAAATGGGGAAATCCATTAAAGGAGCACCCGAAAGATTCAAAACTGCACAAGTACTTTGAAAGTTCTTGGTAAGATTTAAACAGAAATTAATCAAAACACAATTAAAGCTTTAATTTGTAATGCTTTATAATTTATATTAATGTAGGTACCAACTTTTGAAGGAAACTTATTTGTTAACTCTGAAATATGAATTAGCATAATTCTAAATTCGATTTAATAACCACTTCTCAACCCTTTAGCTTCGCTTGCTTTCAAAGTAATCCCATAATTTCTCCCCGTGCTTTCAAAACAGCCAGTTAAGTTGGCTCAAATCGACTCCAGTTGGCCAATAGCAGCAACAACTTGCGAAGAAAGTTATAGACAGCTACACTACAGTAAAAACAACTTTTGCCCAAGAAGAAGCAGCGGCGGAGGCCATAAACGAGTAGAACACGTTTTACTGTTGGAACCGCCGCTGCCGCGGCTGACGTCGAAGTCTCTGTCTCTGTCTCGGTCACTGTCGCTGCCTCCGCTGACTGAATTTTCCCGAGTTTTGTGGGAAAGCTTTGACTTTGAGTGCCAGTGCAGTGACTGTCAATTTTCCTCGTCCCGGACATTGAAAATGAAACGCCAGTCAGGGCGGCGAATCGAATTAATTGCACCTCAATCTATCATCGGATGTACATATTTCCATCAAAAGTATTTACTCTTTTTCCAGCTGCCGCCGCCCCGCCGCGATTTCACTTTGAAGAAGCAGAAAATTAGCACTTGAGGAATGCCTTTTATTATTTGTATTTATTGCTGTTGTTGTATTTTTCTCTCTTACCCACATACGCGTATGTAAATGCGTGAATATATGGGCGTCTATATATGCATAATATGCCCGGATCGGATCGGAACCGGGGCCGGCAGAATGCGGAATGGGGTTAGGGTGCGGAACGATGACTGAATAAAATCAATATAGCGCCATATAGCACTCCGTGATTCGCAACTCCAGGTGGCAAACAAATAACTACATGTGGTGCGAAATCGTAGAGGGGGAAAATTGAGGAAGTCAGTTGTAAGATTTTATTTTAATTTAAAAAAATAAATAAATTCTAACTAGAGCTTTGATAAAGAACTTTAATTAATTTGGGATTCATATTTTATTACATTTTCTTGGAGTTTTAAGAAAAACATTTGCTAAAGAAAATATATTTTAGCAGAGAATTGACTTTGAGCTCTAATTTTTTATATAAAATATATTACAAATATTAGGAACTACAATATCCTATTGAAGTTATCAGAAAATCTCATTTACATTTAAATTACGAATTTGTCAAGCTTATACTAATATCTATTCATAGTTTCCTTCAGTGGTTGTCTATATCTTTCTGTATCTTTTTAGCCAAGATGCTAAGATGTCACATCTTAATGACTAAATTCGTTAAACCTTAATATATATTTTATGCATCCTAAAATTGTATTTAAATAAGAATAATTTAAAGAAAATGTTTCTGAAATATAATTATAATTTATTTACTGCTTTTTGTTTCCAGGAAATATTGTCTAGAAATCATAACAAGTCTGCCACTAAATATTAGTCATAAGACATGACTAAGTCTTGAAAAATGTCACCGAAACTTCAAATTTAATTGTAGAAGTATTTAAAAAAGCATTTACAAAATCCATTACTTAATTGTTAACAAAGATTGACTAATTTCCCGAGTTCACAAAATGCTACAAAGATACAACTCAATTTCCTTTTATTTATTTAGCCTTTCCCATTCAGGTTTACATTGATTTTAAATTAAATTTAAATAGATAACCATTATTAGACTGCGTTCTATTTAGAGCTGCCATAAAAGACGGACGGCCCTGCCATCAACGAGACCCGCCCGTGCTGGATCTTCGATTGGGGATCTTAGATCATAACTCACCGGAGCCGGGAGTTGCCAGTGGAGGGGCTGACAAGCCGCTAACTGTTAGAGCTGGCCGCTTAGTGTGCCAAATACTTTCCCAGACCCGACCGGACCAGCCCAGCTCGTCAAATTAATTGAGGAATCGGGCTCAAAGAGCTCTCTCAGATGGAGAGAGCACTCCCTGGGCACTCTCGAGTGCGCTTCGGCTCTTGGCCAAGTTGTAAGTTGGTAGTTGGTAAGCTGGTAAGCGGAGCTGCCTGCCACCGATCAGTTGCAGACGGTCAGTCGAGCGAGACAGTTGTGTGCGCGGCGGTGTTGGAAAAGCGAGAACTGAATTCGAAAATCCGAAAGCTGCAGAGCCAAGCTCAGGCCAGAATCTACAATCCACACAATCGACTCGAATCGAATCGCCAGAAAAAACAGGTAAAGAGCGGCAATAACAAAAAAGAAAGTCAAGTCTCAACGTCCAAGAACCAGGGGGGGGCCTCGAACCCAGGCCCAAAGCTCAAGCCCACTGAAAACTCAAAACCATCCCAGAAGCGATCCGCCAGCGACAGTCTTCAACGGCAACTCGAGGAGATCGGTCGAAACTAAAGTTAAATCTGCTTAATATCGGTTGTAATCGGTTCTGTGCCACGATCAGTGATCAATTGTTAGTCAAGGTTAGCCTTTGGATTATAAAAATAATGCGGATAAATCTGTGTGACAGCGGAGAGGATTAATAGCTCGTTTAAATCAGTTCAGTGATAATTTTTCGAATTTTCCCGTTTTCAATTGTCTTGACAAAGTCAAGGCTGGAAAATCGCCTTTACACGAAGGACTATGTTGAGTGTAGCTTCATTTATATTTTATAAATTTTATAAATGAATGTGGAGTTACATTTCGAAACAAATTCGAAAGGACTACCTTATATTTTCCAAATTTAACAAAAAACTTCTTTAAAATATTTTTTATTAGTTAATATTTATTTTAAAAATTTTAACTGCTTCTTTGATAGCATAGGAAAGCATTGTAAATTAATTAATTTACGAATACTAATTTGCAGAGGAAATTCCCTTGAAATCTATTAAAGTTTAGTAGCTTCAAGTGTTAGATTTTCATTCATTATCTAATTGCTAACTTCAACATTTGTTTTCAAGCCACAAAAACTTGTGAAATCTAATAATTTATATCAGAGTGTCTTAGCCTTGCTTGCAACATAAAGCCTAGGGAATTTCTCTGGTAATATATATAAAATCAAAATATATACATAAAACTCACTAGACTGTTATTAATTTCTGAGAAAACTTCACAGTCATCTGAGCAGCTGTGTTAAGCCTCAAAGGATTATCATCGATTCTGCTATGTGAAAACATGAGTGTTCTCACCTACTTCTTAAAGTCAAGTCTGGCATTGGACTAAAAACAGTGTGAAAGTGAAGAGGATTACCAGCGATTTCGATCTGTTCCATTTAACCCTGCCAAGTTTTATATTTCTTTTTTTCTTTCTGTGGGAAATCTAAGCGTTTGCATGCATAGTTTTCCCAGTGGGCCAGGGGGGTGGGGAAAAAATAAAACGAGCCATAAAGCCCAGCCTTGGAATGGCCAGAACGTCTTGGGCAAGAACTTTTAATTGATTTTCAACTGCGGAAGGCAACTTGTACCCGGAGCCGGACTCTTAACTGGCCGGGTCATAAATTGTATCTGCGGCAATTTAGGGCCAAGTACAATACAGTTTTTCCCCCTCCCTCTAGACCCTTTTTCCCAGACCATTTCTCTCTCTGGTTTTTATGCGCTGCTCCATTTTCACATGTGCTGCTGCTGCTGCTGATGGTGATGTTGTTTGGGGCTCTGCGGTCAGCAGACCAAACCGAAACTATAGTATGTGCGGATCCGAAGCGGACCAAGTTGAGTAATCATCTCTCGTGGCTCTCAGGTTTCTTCTGCCCAGCTGACCCACATTCGAGCGACTTGAAGCAGTTAATTTAAGTGTTTCCTGGCCGGCTCCAGCCTCGGCACCATCGGAATCAGCCAAGTTATAGTTTACACTGTTTACACTGGCCAGCAGCAGCAGCAGTAGCAGCACTTTGCTGCCAAAACAAAACACACTCAAAGCGCGTGTTGGGGGGGTTTTCAAGGGGACGAAACTTGCAGCAAGGACAAGCTATTAACAGAGCAAAGTCTGCCACGAAATTCGAGTGGCTCCAATTCGTTGTACACTTTTCCCTTTGCTTTTTTTCTCTCGCCCAGTCGTTAGTTGTTCGTGGAGCAAGTTTCAAGTTTATGCAGCTTGTCAGTCAGCGGAGGAAAATGCGGGGAATCCCCTGGCCAGCCGGAGCTGCCAGCTTGTTCCGCCAGGTGGCGCTGACGCCACGATAACAAAGTCCTAATTCAAGTGACGTGCGAATGCATGCGAAAAAGAAATGCTCCATGGGGCAGAGCTAAACTCAAAAAACACAGTCCAGAATTAAAGCAACTTTTGGGTAGAGAGTGCACTATGAAAAATAGGAAAATTCCCTTGGAAAATTTTATAATTTTGAGCCTGTTAGTGAACGGTTTCGAAGTCAAAAAACTTATAAACAAATTCCGCTTTCGAAAAGGTATAGATTGTTAGGGATTAAAATTTATCAACAAAGTTCAAAACATTAATATTCCCAAAAAAAATATATTATTTAAATATTTCTGTTATTATTTTTGTTTATTTTTCTCACTCTGCACACTCTTCAAAAAAAAGAACCTGTGCTTCTCTTCAAGAAACAATTCTCTATTCTCTGTCGTTTTTCTCTGATTTACAAACCCTCTCCAGAAAAAATCTCTTAGCTGCAGCTGCGCCCAGAAAAACGCTTACTGCAAATTTACAAAAGGGGGGCGTGGCCGTTGAGGCGGCACGTGTAAAGCTTATTTTTCCTCACCACATCGTGGGCCATTGTCTTGGAAAATTAACTGCAACGCAGCTGCAAAGACAAGGCTCCGCAAACATATGAGACAAACTCACACAAAGAAGGATCCCAGAGCCGGGGATGAAATCAGGTGAACATGGCTGTGGTTCCAAAAGGGGGAGAAGCCTCTATGCAAATCCCGTCTGCACGTGGCCTTTTGTGGGTGCCTGCATATTTATTGATATGACGCTGATATGACAATGCGGATAGCAGGCGTTGGCCAGGAGCTGAGCTTCCGGAGAAGGCGGAGGAGGAGTACGTCGCCACGTCAAGTGGCAGCTGCCTCGCCTCAGGCAAACGCCTTCAATAGCTTCCCTGCCCCGGACCCTCCCACAGCTCCTCCGATCTCAGACGCTCCCCTGAGTGGAGCTTAAGTAATTTTTGCTGGCTGTGTGACGTGCAAGTGCACAGCAAACACGACCCGAATGCACTGTAAATTATTTGGAGGAGTATTTTAGGAGGATTTGAAATGGTTTAAATAAAATATGAGCGTGTTATTAGAGATTAAAACGATTTTAACGAGTTTTTGTTAATAAATAAAAGGGGCAAGATACTCTAAATAATTCCGAAAATGTATTTATTTATTTTCCACTTAATAATTCTGATAAAAATAGGGTCAAATTCGTAACTTTTCACAGACTTAACAAATTTTCCTTTCACTTTAGTGCATCTTCTAGACTTCTTTGTTATTTTTTATACCTAATTTTCCGCTGACTGTATGAAAAGCTAGTATCTTCCCCATCAGCATCACGCACATGAATATTAATGTAGAATGCACACACGGTTAGCTGCGTTTTTCTATGGGGGCATTAAAATATTGTATAGTGGGAGCAGCGTTCCATATGAGTTAGTTCCTACAATAGACTAGGAAGAGCCAGAAGCAGAAGACTTGCTGCTGGCTAAAGAAGAACCGATGAGGAGGAAGACAGAGACAGCGATTCGGAGGGAAAAACTTCATCCCGACTCACTTGCTCCCCTTGTGTCCCACGCTTGTCAGAAGTTTTGCATTGCATTGTTGGCTGTCCTTCAGTTTTTACCCTTCAACCCTTCAAGCCATCAACCCCTCCACCAAACTCTAAGAGCCCGCCTCCCACAGCTTTTCTTGCGGCATGACGCGTGAAATGCTCCGAGTTTCGGTGAGAAAAATGGTAGATAAAAGTGCATTGTGGCGGGAGGAGGATATAAGCAGGGACGGTGTGAAAAGTAAATGCAATTTCCTCAAGACTTCAATAGGCAGGAGTTTTATAAGTACTTCGAAACAGAAGGACGCATCTAAGCGTGGGAAAATGAAGAAGAAAATAGGGATTTTACAGTGGTTTTAGAAGGATAATTGCAATTGGAAAATCTGCATTTTTTAATGAAATTATTATTACCCTTCATACTCTATAAATAAGATACAAAGATAGTTTCTATCAGTGAGAAAATCAAACACTTCAAAGAGCATTCTCCATTGGTTAGCCTCTCTATATATAATTTCTATAATTTCTAGCTCTGAAAATATTTAGAATATAAATAATTACACAAAATTATCTCCAATAGACAAGCAACTCAAAGAAAACAATCAAAATTCTTCATAAAAAAAACTTCTTAAAGAAACTCTCATTATGTCTCCAGGATTTTTGTAAACAAATCTCTTTAAGAGTCTCACATTTTGTGCAGTAATTAACACCCACTGTTCCTGAGACTCTGAGGCTCCCGTCTAGGCAGGTGATATGTCACCTTATTTATGCCTAAGAACTCAGGAACTCAGAAACACCATCTATGCCAAGCCAGAATCTTCAAGGTATTTACCTGGAGGAGCAACCCAACGGTATTTAATAAACATCGTTCGGTAGCTGCTCTGCTCTCCGTGAAACTTTTAATTAAGCGGAGACGGTGAGATGCTCTGGTTGCTGTCTTCCACTTGGTGGAACTTGAGACATTGAAAGGCCATAAAACAGAGAGTTGGCGGCTTATCAAAAACTGAGCCCTAAAACCCGAAGCCAAAATCCACTCAAAGTCGCTGCAGCTCACGCTGATGCGGTTGCTGATGCTGCTGCTGTTGCTGTTGGTACTCCTACTGCAGTTGGCCAGTGGGTCACTGGGTTTTCACTTTGCTTTATGGCCACTTTGCCGTTTGCTTATCAGCGCCGGACTTGATTTCCAGAAAGCGCCGCTTTGCTCATTTTTCAATAAGCGGCCACGCAGCAGTTGCGTTGCTTTTGCTGCCTCGGTCGACGTCGAAGTCGCTTTCACTGAGCCCGCAGCAGCCGCACTTGACACTGCGACAATAACAGCAGCAACAGCAGCAGAGGCAGCAACAATTGCTGCGGTTGTTTGCTATTGCCGTTGGCTGTTGGTCGTGCTGATTGTCATGGCTAAAAAGCCACCAGCAATGGAAACAACAGCAACAGCACGGCAGCAACAATGATAGCTATCGCGGATTAGACTCAAACGAATTTGGGAATACCCTACGAAATACAAACATGAAAATAAAATAGTGAACACTTATACAATGTTATATAGAATTAAATATTTATCCTTGCTACTTTCCCAACTCTTTTCAATGTGAAAAATACAAATTGAGCTCCCCTGAAAATTCTGCTTTTGCTTACTATACTTTGTATAATAAACAAAATTTTAAAGGAAGTATCAAGTCTCCTCCAAGAACATTTCCCACCTGATTCCGCTAAGAGAGAGTAAGACTCGCTCATCGCTTTACCTTCACCTGCCACTGTGGCGCCTGCAGCTGTCCAAAAAGGTGTTGTTGTTGTTGCGCAGGTTGCTGTTGCTGTTGCTGATGTTACTGCTGTTGTTGGTGTTGCAACTGTTGCTGTTGCTGCTGTGTGTCAAGTGCCAGTAAACTGGACATGTGAACAGCTCGCCGGCGGCTGCTTTGAGGCGCAGCTCAAAAACATGTTTACACTCACACTCTGAAGCGAGCGGCGCTCCTTTGTCTGCTTTCTTCAGTGGCTGGCTTATTGACCGAACAACTGCTGACCGACGCTTGTGTACCACTAAATGTGTAATTTTCCCAGTTGTTGAAAAAAGAAAGTGATTGCACGGCGAAAAAATAAGTGAAAATGAATTGTGTATTGTCACAGAAATATCGAGAGATTTTTGGGACATTGCAGCTTCTTTTAAGGCCTTGTAAAGGTCTGTCCACCCAATGTATAAATGATCCGTAAATTAATTTGAAAAGTAATTCCATTTCAATATAAGAGAAGGATAAATATTCATAAGCTTTGACTAAAAACTCTTTAAAATCTTCTGAGATATGAGAAGAGACATGCCAATTCTTTGGGGTCAAAAATAATGGAATTAATTATATTTCAAGGGAAATATATCCATATAATAAAAAAATACCACACTTTTTGTACAAATTCTAAATAAACAATTTACTTTTCTTCCTTTTCAGATCTAACAAAATGAAATTCGTGATTTTGCTGTGCGTCCTGAGCGCGTTGCTGCTGCAAATCGAGGCGTCGCCCCTGCAGCGCCTTTCGAGGAGCGAGCGAGCGGTGTCCCGTCAGCAGACGGTGAATAATGAGGTGGCCCCGGCGGTGGCTCCCGCTGATGATGATGAGGACGATGACGATGACGAGGATGATGATGATGAGCCCGATCTAGGAGATCTGATCGACGATGATGATGGTAGGTTTAGCGATACGATTAATCTCTAGAGATCACAGAATGCACAGAATGCAGCACCCACCACAACCACCACCAGAGCACCAATGTAAACTGTATGAACTGTATGATCCACTGAACTGTATGAACCACTGAACCACTCAGCAAATGCAAAGCGCACCTAGCCAAAAATGATATTTATCCTGCTTTTATTAACCGACATTTTTTGTGACTCTCCCCGTGTGGTCCCTTCTCCTTGGGTAACAAAGTTCTTTTGATTTCGGGACTTTCAGATGATGACGAGGAGGAGGACGACGATGATGAGGAGGAGGATGACACGCCCCAGGGACAAGCTGCCCCGGCGGCCACTGCCAGCGATGATGACGAAGAGGATGACGATGATGATGACTATTTGGACAGGCTGTTCGATGACATTCTGGGAGGTGAGTAAGGTACAGGCAAAATGGGATCATAGGTCTCATATATATCCTATATCCTTTTAGATGACGATGATGAGGACGACGATGACGAGGTTGCTCCCGCCGCCAGTGCTCAGCAGAGCTCAGTGGCCGCTGCTCCCGCCCAGACTCTGGATGAAGTGGCTCCCGCTGCCGCCTCCTCGGTGAGCTCTGGCATCTCCGATGGCGTCGATCTGCCCGCCGAGTCCGGCAATGCAGCTGAGCCTGTGGCCGCCGGAAATGCCGCCGATGAGTCCGTTTCCGCTGCCGTGGCTCCTGCCCAGGCTGCTGCTGCCAGCAGCAATAACAACGAAGGTGAACAAAATGTTTTTTACGATGAAGACGCACTTGTAGATGGTGTTAGTGGTGGCACAACTAGTTTAAGTAGCACCCTTGCAATTGACGAACAACAGAAACAAACGAACAAGCTGCTGCACCAGCAACCACTGCAACTGCAACATGCAACATCATCTCAGCATGCGACAGCAACAGTCACCAAGAACACTCTTAACAGCAACCAGAATAACATCATTAATAACAATAATAATCTGGTGGCCAGTGCAGCGACCCTGGGGCCACTTGCAACACCAGGTGTTGCAGGTGCTGCTCCGGGAATCGTTGGAGCTGGCGCCGCCGACACTGACAACAACAACAATAACGACGACGACGAGGACGACGAGTATGATGATGACGAGGACGAGGACGATGATGATGATGATATTGATGATGGAGTCGATGAAATTGGTGATATTACAGGTATCGCCGGCGACGACGACGAGGAGGCCGATGATGATGATGACGACGACGACGACATTATTGGCGATGACATTATCGAGGCACGCGAAGCACGTGAGTCCAAATCGAAGTCGGAAACGGCGACGAAAGAAACCAAGGCCAAGAAATCAACAAGTCCCTCCAAGAAGGCCAAAAAAGAGCTGAAGCATTAACCAAACATAAAATTGCTGAAGAACAACAGAAACCTGAACAACATAACCATAAAACAACAACAACCACAACTGAAGACAGGGACACCCACAACAGCAACAAAGAATGACGAGAAGCCCCGAAAAAAAATCGAAAAAAAAAACAAAACCAAGAAAGGAAAGCGAATTTTCTAGACATTTTTCACTTGTAAATGGGGCAGGACGCGATCCAGACTTTTGCAATCTTTGCCTGCACTGACTATCCTCCCCCACCACCCCTCGCTACCCTATAATTTATTACACAAAAAAAACAAAAAAAGAAACTGAGTTAAGTAAATACGTTTATGCATTCCCTAGACCCTTAGGGGATGCTATTTATCGAGAGTTTGGTGCTAGTCAAACTATCTGCAAAACAACAACTGCACAATTTTCCCCAAAAAAAGACCCGAATTTCCCACTCCCCAACGCACAATTGTTGAGTTATTTACGCACGGACTGTTTAACACGACAAAAAAAAAGTAAGAAAAACAGCAACTATAAAGCACCAGAGCAACATGCAACATGCAATCTGCAACATAGATTGCACTTGCAACAGCAACATGTTTAATGCCCAAGCACAATTTTGTTGAATTTCCCGAAAACAAAAAACAAAATAAAAGAGAACACAAAGAAGAAGATGATGAAGAAGGCGCAGAGGAAAAAGAGGAGGATGAGGAGAAGGAAGCAAAAGAATACTGAGAAGAAGCCGAGAGCAAGAGAAGAATCGCTAGAAGAGAGATAACCACAAGAAAGAAGGACTTCCCTTGCTCTCCTTCCCTCTCAAAAAAACATCCACATTTCCCTCCCACATACACACCACCCCCCCCATTCTCTTTACACACACTTTTAGCTAAATTGATGTAACAACAACAAGAAAAGCAAATTAAGAATTGTCACTTAGTGTAATTTATTTATTTCCTAGTTGTAGTCTCCCAAATTTATTTATTTGTGTAATTAAAAAGATCAGATTCGGAATAATGTATCATGATGTAATACTCTCCTGCTATCTCTCTCTATGTATCTATGTCTATCTCTCTCATGCACTCACACACACGCTAGCACACACGCATTTAAAAGCACTATCGCTCTCTTGCTTTCATACATTTGGCTTACAATTGAAAAACAAAAATGTAAATGTAAAATGTTTGGCTCTATCTTTCTGTCTTTTTTCGGCTCGCATAATTTTCCAAACGTAAATAACGCAAATTTTGTAAAAAAAAAAATATAAAACTCACAAAGAATTGTAGCTAAAAGTTGAACGCTTGAAAGGCAGCGCAAAATTTCACAAAAGACGAACAAACAATGAAGAGAAATCTAGAAAATTGTTAAACTTTGCGTTTTAGGTCATTTAATTTGTAATTTATTATTTATTTATTTATTTATTTATTATTTATTGTAAAAAGAAAACAAAACAAACAAGCAAGATGACGAAGAACCAACATGAAAAATTTGCTTAAATAAATTTTGCGAAATGAAATAAGCTGTGCGATTTTTTAATGGAATCTGTGGATATGGGAAAATATTGTCTCTCACTATCCGTAGCATACTTTCAAGCGTCACCTTAGGCCAGGTATTGGGTCCTTTACTCCTTCTCTGTCTAGTATCTATGTGTCTGTTTCTATCTTCCTGTACACTCGTTCTCACACACAACCATCATTAGCAGCTTCTGTCATTACTGTAATGCCCGTGCTATCACACGGTACATCATCCATCCGAAGCCGTAACATTCGTTCTAATTAGTTGCCAGATCCCCGGCTCTTATCCGTGGTGTAATTGTGCATTTCTCACCCTGCTCCCCCCCTAGCCACACGATTATCTATTTTAGAATATGCCGCTTTAAATTTACAATTTTTTACTTCAATTAACGGCCACCGGGAAAAGGGCAAATGCTAAAACTGAACCCGAACCGGGCGTGGGCGAGAACGGCTTGGGCATGGGCGAGTACTTAAGGGGGCGTGGGGGAGCGACATGCAAAAAGTACATTAGTACCTCATCACGTCCCACGGCGGTCGAGTGTGAGATTATATCCGCTCGCGGAGACAGTGACCCACAGAAGGAACGGGGAAGGGGGGCGATGGGTCACCGCGATAAGCAGGAGACAAGGATTAGGTCCTGGGGGCAAGGGGAAGCTCCTGGCGAATCGCTGCACCCCGTGACACCCTCGGAAATGAATAATTTCTGGGCTTAAGTGACCGCTAACTAAGGGTTTCCCAACATTTTTAAGGCAAAGGCAAAGGGAAAGTTAATTCTAATTAGAGGTCTTGTAAACAATAAGAATTAAAATTAAACTCTGTTCGAATGTGGGGGATTTAAAAATAGAGAGAAAATCGAAGAAGTTAAGTACAGAAACTTAATTATACAGACTTGATTCTATGAATATTTTAAGAGGTAGACACTCGCTGTCATCGATTTCTATTTGTTGACAAGTCAAGTGATTAACACGGGTTTACTATTCTGGGCAATATAATCTATTTATAATTAAACCAGATATAAAAGGTCAGGTCTACTAGCTTTAATCAAGCTGTAAATATTAATTTTATATTATATATATATTTTATTTCTCAAATACTTATTTATTTATTAACATTTTAATACATAGATTAAAATATTAATATATTTGCCGCAGTTCTCACTTTGTTTCAAGTTAAAGCATACTTCATCTGATTATGATTATATCCTCAAGCTGCTCAAATCAATATTTAATAATTATTGTGCGATATTAAAAAGCGACAACAAATCACTTAATTATCAGATGATTAAGCACCCTATTAATTAACACTAAAGTTTCAATGATTTATGACAGGGAATGTGCTGTAAATTGCTTCACTCCGTCGAGGTTGTGGGACTGATATTAATGTATGAATCCTGTGAACACTGACCTGCATGTTGGGGGAAAGAGAGAGTCCTTGATGTCAGAAATCCTTTTTTACATTATTTGCTAACCCCTGCCACCGACACGCACACACACACACGCACCGAATAATCACTGGGTTTTGTATGCGAGTGTGTGTTGTGGTCAGGAAAAACACACACTGAGCCACACACACCCTTACTGCTGAATGTAATTAGAGGTGGAAAACAAAGCGAATGCCTGTGGAAAAGTCTCTCAAACACCCACACACACTCACTCTATCTATCTCGCTGAAGGGAAAGCCACAATGTCCGCCCACCCACCGCCCTTTTTCCCCGCCCTCGAATTGAACTTTCATTGTGTTCAGCTGAACCGAACTAATGTGAACATTTTTCCGCCTCCCCTCGGCCTCATCCCTGCCTTCGACCCAACCTGCAGGTGACCTGAAGAACAACGTCATCGACATGTCCTCGGATGCCTTCCAGACCCGACACAATCACTTCATCGACGCCATCTTCTCGAGGATCAATCGCATTGTGGCGGATAACTTTGATCCCTTCGTGGTCCGTCTTGCAGGACGTTCAGTCTCGCCGGTCAAGGGCAGCGTTAAGAATGAAGCGACCAACAGCCATATCGGAGCTCACAAGAAGCTGTAAGTCCAACAAAAGCTTTTTTTGTAATATTTGTTAATTAGAATTAAGGCAATGCTTTGGGGAAACTAAGCTGGATATTTAAATTAAGCTTTTTAATTTGCAAAACAATAATTTGCGTAAAGAATTTAAAGGATCAGCTTACATGTTTATTCAAATATGCTTTGCAATCTGGAAATACAAGGGAAAGGACCAGAGGCTTAACTGAGAATACTTTAAATTGGGATTTATAATTTTGTATATAAATGAATGTGTACTATGTACCCGCCTTTTGGTAAAGCTGTTCTTTGTTCTTTGTGATTGTGATATAAAAGTCCTGGCTATAATTTTTACATGATTTTCAGGCAATTCTGTATTGCTTGTGTAGACGTTATAGCTGCCAGAATCGGCAAGCAACACAAGTTGAGGTAACCACCAGGATTAAATGAGGAAAAATGCCTAGAATCAGGCTGAAAACTATATAATACTATTAAGTTGCATGGATGTACATAAATAAAGACAGTTTGTAGAGTAATAAATATATTATATTTATAAGTAAAACAATAAATTGTAGTATTTTAAACAAATATAGAATATTTGATAAGCTAACCTTTAAGAGGTGATGAGGTTTCTCATCTCTTAGCCTTTTCCAAGCCCTCTAACCTGCGGTATGTGTACACTGGCCTGTATATTCAACCTTATTTCTAGTGAAAAACTCAATTTTAAAGCATGGCAAGTTTTACTAAGCTTAACTTTTGGCATCCTGACTATTGAACTTAAATTTCGCCCCCACCTTTTGCAGGAAGAACACGCGCTCAGAGCCTCGTTCCAGTGGCAGCAATCAGGAGAAGGCCGCACAGGAGGCTGCGGTGAAGCTGCAGGAGCAATTGACGCAATTACAGTCCGAGCTGGCCATCAAAGCCGTGGAAAAGAAGCCCAGCGAATCACAGGACTCTCCTGCCCCTGCTGCCGATGCCGCCGGTTCACAGCCAGCGAAGGCGGAAACTCGCACCGTGTCCCGACCAAAATCTGGTCAAAAGAAGTCCTCGTCGACGAACAACAACCAGAACAAGCACAACAGCACGAAAAAGGCGTCTGGCCTGAAATCTGGTAACTACAATCAGCCGGCGGGGTCCTCAAAGGCGGGTGCCGAAGTGGAGAAGCTGCAGAAGGCCGAGGGTAGCCTCTCGGGATTGGCCTCCCTGAAGCGTGTGGGCAACGTGAAGGTGATCACGGATGCCGAGGGACGCAACTCTACGATCAAGGCCAAGTTCACGCTGGGCCCCCTAATCCTTCGCGTGCAGAAGTCCTTCAAGAAAGGCAGCGTTAGGAGCGTGAAGAGCGCCACTGCCAGGACCAACGAGATGATCGGACGCATCAAGTTCAGTGTGCTGGACGATCGGGCCACCCTGATGTCCATCAAGGTGCAGCAGCCCAAGCAGGTGAGTCCTGGTCCATCCTTTGACCAATTAACCTTTGACAACCTGAAGTGACATTCGGTGACTTTCCGTTCTGTCCTGTCTGTTCCCAGGTGGAGGTGGAGAGCAAGGACAATCACGACCGCACCCGCGAGTTTGTGTGGCGACGCACGCCCAAAATCGCCAAATTGGTCAACGAAAAGCTGAAATTGGCAGCTGAGTCTCTGTTTGCCCCCCAGGGCGTTGAGGTTGTCAGGCTCTAATTTTCTGGAAAGTCGGCAAAGGAAGAGCCAACAGGATAAAGCCATTTCTCACTGCTCCGCTCAGCTATCCGTCTAGTGTAGTCTAGTAATTTTAAAGTCTAATTTATTTATTTATTTAACTTATTCATCTATTGAACCATCTATTTATCAAAACCCATCTACTATCGATAATAAATGCAGCTCTGTCTATGCAAGATTTGGGATTCTTTTTTGGGGGAATTTAAAAGAGAATATTTTATGTATTAAACAGTTTCAAAAACACAAAGCATGAATTTCTATAAAGGAAAATATTATTTTAATTTATTTAACATGTATTTTAATAGCTGCTCTCTGTGTATATTTTAAATATTTATCACTTTAAAACCCACCCAAGCCTGGCTATTTCAAGAACTTTTAATTCAATCGAAACTAAACGAAGATAAACTACTGAAAAATCGATTGATTCCATTTTGAGATACAGTCAAAATGTCCATGCAATTAAAATGCGTATCTATTAAAAAAAAAAAGAATATATCTGTAGCTATCTGCCAATGCAAACTGTTTACTAACCGGTGTCAGTTTATATTTCAGATAAATCACTGCGTTCCATCTATCTCAATTTAGTTGGAAATTCGAAACGATTTGGTTTATTTACATGGCCATTGAACTATTTACCTTTTAACCAGGCTTATTCGGAGTAGAGCTTCAGGCTAGCAGGCAATTATTTTGGATTTTAGATAAGGCAATATGCGAAATCTGTTGAAAAATCTCCAGCTAAAGCATATATTTATTGTTTCCCCAAAAATGCGAGTATGTAGGAGCCACTTTGGCCCAAATTGGAGACCTTTGCCAAACCATTAAGCCCAGTTTAGTTGGCAATTATCCTAGATCACCCGAAGGAGAAAATCAGACCATGAAAATGGCTAAAAATATTGTCCAATTCAGGGAAAGCTTTTCTCCCGTTTTTACTCCCCGCTTTCGGTAAATAAAGGTGCTGCCACGTTGGTCCCTGTGTCCTGCTTGCCACCCGAATTTCCCCGCATTTCCACGTGTATCTATGTCAGGTCGCTTGCAGTTTTCATTAATGCTGCAGCTGCAGCTGCTGGGGCGAGGAGGTGCAGGACGACCGAGCCTGTGGAACAGGATCCTTTACTCTCTCCGAACAAAGTAAATATGAGTGCGTAGTATATTGTGTGTTGTGTGTTGGGTTATGTGTTGTGTCGTGTGTGTTGCAACCTAAGGCGGAAGGACATGCAATTTGTTGTTGTTTGCCTTTGTTGTTACGCCAGCTATCAGCCCGCCGCCCTCCCTCACTCTCTCTTTCTCCCATCATGCATGCTGTTTGTTCTGTCTTGTCCTTGTCTGCCGACGGATAGAAAGGGACGAAGGACATGCCGCTGCTCTTTGTTGCACCTAAATTGACAACAATATCGTTTCATTTGCTCACTGAAGTGAACTCATCAGTGCCCGAGTCCTGCAGCCTGCTGTCCTCACACCCGTAAATAGCACAGAGAGAAAATAAGAAAAACTAGAAGGGGTCTTTAACTTATAAGATTCTATTAAGCTATCCTTTTACCCATCAATTATCCCTCAAACCTTCAACTTTTTTGTAAATATAATACCTAAAATAGTCCTTTTTTATATATATTTTTCCCAGTGCATCCACCACTACCCACACATTGGCACTTAATTTTTTGCCAGCTGCTGCCGCTTGATTATATTGGCTCTTCGCAGCGAGGACAATGTGTTCCTACTCCAAGTTTAGTGGGTGCTTCTGTTTGTCCTCTTCCCCCTTTTCCTGCTGATTGCTGATGCATGGTTTGGACCTGGCCACCGCCTCAGAAATTCAGCAGGCAACAATTTAAACAAATTCAATTGTCATGGGGGAAAGGGAAGCCCTAAAACTCATTTGCACTTTTGCCTGCAGAAAGCACAAATAAGTAAAATATGATCAAGAAAAAAAAATATATATGTATATAAATTTTGTACAAATTTTGCAACTGAAAATTCTTGAGCTTAAAATTTGCATTTGTTATTACTTCGTCGGTTTGCAGTTGCAATTGTTGAATATGCAACAATGCCCCAGAACAGGCCCCGACGCCGCTGCCAGCCCCTCTCCTCTCATCGACGATAACTCGGTTAGCAGATTTAATTCCGAGCCCAGATCCTGATTGTATTACAATGTGGGCGGAATGACGCCCTCCTGTTTAGCTGGGGGAGCCAGAGCAGAACAGGAATATCCCTCGTAGAATCGTAGAACATTTTCATAAATCATAAAATTTACGCTCAGCCAAATGAACTGCATTCCTCATGGGTCGCTAAGCTAAGGCAAAGGGCCGGGCACAATCTGTATTTAAAATTGAAAGACCTCTGGCATTTAGCAGGAAGGACTTTGGCTTTCTGGCTTCACATCAAAGTCATCAATCATGTTTTGGGGAAATATTTTAAAGTGGTTTTCCAGGTGGGCGATGGAATAAGGGAATAATACCTATATATTAGAAAAAGATACACTGGGCTACCTTTAAAATTAAAGTAAAGCAAATGAAGAACACAACCAAAGACATTTTAAACAATTTTAATGAATGGAAATCATGCTAAAAAAGTTGTTTCTTTGTATCCTCACTTATCTAGAGTTTGTTATTAATTTTTAAAGAGTATAATAATGAAAATAGTTTCATTTTTTTCCCAAACAAAGTGCATAAACAATTCGTTGCTTCTTAATAAGTGACACAAATTTCTCTGCAACAATATTTTCTGTGCAACCAAATTGGAAACTTTCGGTTTTTTGCCATGGCGCAAAGTTTCTAATACCCGGCAAGTCTTCGGTGGGCCAGTGCCGCTCATTAGACTACAGTCACGCCCCTGGCCTGCCGCCCACTTAACCCCACAGTGACCCAGAGGCAGACACACACACACAACTACATATACACTAGCATGGACTTTTTAAACACCTCTGACAATATGTGGCGAAAGTTGATAACTGGAGAAATGTTGTGGGGTCTGTGGGGGGTGCGGGTAAACTTTTCCAGGCTCCGAGGCGAGGTCAAGGTCAAGGAGATGCTGAGCAACGGGAGTGGCAGGTAATCGGTTTGTTTAATTAGCTCACTAAGCCCCACCTGGATGGGCATTAGCGCGCTGTCGGAATAAGAAGCTCTGATTGAAAGTGTCGCGCGGCTTGCCACAAAAGCGACAACTAATTGCCACATAATCAACAACAACTGCGACAGCGGGAGGAGAGACAACAGCAGTAGGCAACCACAACAACAAGGGACAACTACTGCGGTGGCCTTTGGGTTTTCCCCAGGAGGAGGTGGGTGGGTGGTGGTGGTGGTGCTGCTGCCAAGGGTGGCGCTCGCTTGCGGATTTTGAACACTTGCGCTTTTTACCAACTCAATTTACGCTAATTACTGCCTTTCGCTTCAGCGATAACTGCTGTCAGCTGCCCCTTCGCCGCGCTTCCTCCGCATTTCCCTCGATTTTCCCGAATTTCCATCCGTCGAAAAAAAGGGAACCAAGCTCTTCTCCCGTCGCCCATCTGCCATGCATGCGAATTTATATTGTCATTAGCTCTTTTTGTGCAAACTCCGAGTGTATTTTATTGAAATCCATCCCCGCCTGCTGGCCACATTAACCCCAATTCGCCGCAAAAGAGAAACAGATTCGTGGGTTAAGCTAAGAGACTTGCTTTTTCTGTCAGTGCATGCGCGCTCTTTGCTTAAGGGGAAGAAATTCTCTTTGACACTGACCTAAAGCGGGCCGAGTTACTAAAGATGTTGTCTGAGGCTAAAGGATGAGGGAAAATAAAAGGACAATGATTAAGAAATATTAAAATATTATTAATTATAATAATTTTCTATATCATTTATAAGGTTGTATTTAACCATAGATCAAAAATCTAAAAATGGCTTAAATCCTTCTAACTATAAATTAATGCTATCTAAGGCAATGCCATCATATTACAGCTTACAAAATGAAAAAAGTTTCGTATATAATTTAAGCATTTTACAAATAATACTTAACATTCCCAACATAAATAATTAGCTAATTAGAATATTAATCGTTTAGCTCCTTTGACAGGACAGACATAAAGCAAAATTAGCAGCAGCACAATATCTTTTCATTAAAAACCCTTTTTATGGCCACAATAACAAACAGCTTTAAACATTAACAATATTCCTCTAAAGTTCACATCCTAAATGTTTGAATCCTCCAACTCTAGTCTAGGTATAAGTCCCATAAATTGAGTTACTACCTTTCATTTTCATTTAATTTCCCAAGCTCAAATCTCAGCCACCATAAAAAATCCACTGAAGCCCTTAAAAGACAATCATAAAATAAACTTTAATTTGGCTGAAGCCCATAATTCGCCATCATTAAGTTCTTCTGCCAGAATTTATCGCAAAATTCCGAAACTATTTGAAACATTTGATTGTTAGACCTGCAAAGAGCTTTCCAAAAAAGAGAAAAGAGAATGAAATGCGGCGAATTCGTTTGAAAGACTCATGCTCGGCACACGAGTTTCCCACACACCCCTTTTCCGCCGAGTTTTCCCGAGCCGAAGAAGCCCCCAAGAACCCGAATGATAAAGGCTCGGGTGCGTGCTCGGGAATCCCCTCTGAAGTCCCCGAAACTCGCGCCACTGGCAGCGGAAAATCAGTTTCAGTTTCTGTTTCAGTTTCAGCGCGACATCGACGGTGAACGACAGGCGGAAAAGGCGCGGAAAAGCGCGTGAAAAGCCACAATAAAGTTTTGGTAGAAAATGTAAGGCCCAAAATATACGTGAGACGCGACATTTTGAGACCAGAGTTACTACTGTGTGTGTGCGCGTGTGTTTGCTGAGTGTATGTGTGCCGAGAGCTCTGAGGAAAGCGGGCACAATTGGGTCGTAAATTTTGGAAAACGTGTGAAAACGCAGGAAAAGCCTCATTGCCTCATTGCCGGCAGTCGAAAATTGAATGACCTTTTGTCGCTTTTTTGTTGTTCCAGTTACTGTTACTGTCGCTGCTGCTGCTGTTGTTAATTCTAAAAACGCGCTCGGCACGCGAATATTTTACGACATCGCCTCCAAAATTATATACGATTCATTTCGACAAAAAAAAACAAAACCAAAATACAAAAAAAAAACAAGAGTTTTGGTGCGTGTTTGCTGGCCAAAATAAAAGAATGGGAAGCTGCCGTCTGCGACAAACAAATTATAAAAGTGTTAAAAGCCCACACGACGACCTCCAGCCCCCTCACAATTCCCACTCCTACTGCCCCCTCTCATTAGCAGGCAGCAAATTAAGTTGTTTTATTTTTAGCAATGCCCCCAAAATACAAATTAACAAATTAAAATAACACGCCGACAAATACAAAACAAAGGGAACGCAGAGGGACTATCTTTGATCTGCTAGTGAACCGCGTCAAAACACACACCACACACAACAGAATATATCGAACGTTAATACACTTTTCTGTGTAATCCAATATTCGGGGACCAAGAATGTGACAAAAATTAATAGAAAACACATAAAATATTAACGGGAAACAGCGGAGCGGAAAAGTGGTGGAAAATTTACGACAGATTCATTGCCGCCGATCACACAGTGCGTATGCGCAATATGCTGAAAGCTGCCAGAAGAACCGAAAAGCACTTTCGTTTTCAAAACAACAGTGAGCGATCTTGGAAGTGAATATTTATTCGTGGGGATTTACGAACGATTTTATTTAGTATTTTTTTATTTTTTTCAACAATTATTAGAATATAAATATTTTTTAAAGACAAATTAGAATAAGATATTCTTAAATATAGTCAATATACTAAATAACTGTATTTTGTTAGCTACAATTATTACAAATTCGCAACTGTTTCCTTTTTTGACATTATCTTCTTAATAATATAAAACCCTCACTTCTTTATAGTAAAGCAAGCTCCTTATATTTTTATCGTATTTATTGTGGTAGCTTCTCAAGGAACTGAACTTTCCTTAAGGGAAAACTTTCGTTTATTTCGACTGCATTTGTTGATGAAAAACTTTTCCCGCACACACAAGGACAACTGGAAATTGTCAAGTGCCAAGTACTTTGGCTTTTCCGCGAGGGAAACTCACAATTGTTGAGGGTATCAACGTCTTAAGGCCATCAGCTTATGTGGAATTTCAGCTGCAATCCCCAAACAAAATGTAATTGTTTCGGTTTCCTTTCATAACCCACAAAATGGGTGAACCTTCCTCAATAAAATATGCATACACCGGGAATTAACTTCGGCACAATAGAGCAGAAACAATGGCCGCAGGGTAAATTAAACCCACCCGGAACTAAAGTTGCCTCCTAATCACAGATACTAAGCATTAGAGCAGACACTGGCCCCGAGCCGAGCAACAAAGTGCAGACGCCAACAATTAAAGGGAGTTAGAGGAGGACGGACGAGGACGGAGGGCGAAGGACCCAAGGCAATGCTCGCCAGGATAATGGGAGTGGTATAGAGCCAGAGCCAGAGCAAGAGCTAGAGCAATTGAGTGCGTTAACACTTTTGAGAGACACTGCTGACGTTGGCAGGAGTCTCAGGCTCACTCTTATCCAGCGTCTCAGAGTTCCCCGTATCCCTGACGACTTTGCCACACACACGCCCTCGTGCCCTCTCTAATTCCATTACGGAAGCAACAGTGACAAGTGGCCAAGGATTCCATGCAGGACTCGGCACAAGGCACTGTAGAAGGGGAGCAACATGTCAGCAGCAGCCACTTGTGATTGAAGTCGCACCGAGCATTTTGCACAGAGAGAAATAAGAAAATAAAACTGAATGAAAAGATATATTACGATGATCTTTCAGCAGAAAAAAAAATATCTCAAGAATATCATTTATATAATTTCATATTATTTTATAGAATTTTTTGATATAGGTTTTACTTGATTTTTCTCTCTGCTTGCTAGCTGACTGAGTCCTGCAGTTGAACTCGGACCTTAATCCACTCCCTGCCCCCCTGCTCATTAGTCTGTCTGTTTTCCTCGCCCCTGTGAAGTTTGCAATTAATTAAGTTTTAATTAATTTCTCGCAGCGAGGGAAAAAATTTCCAGAGAAAGGCAGGGCCATCCATGGCACACACCATTTTCCAGGAGGGCGTGTGAAAAAGGCAATTCCCTGGCAAATGTTTAACAAATTAGATGTGAGGGAAATGCCCAAGTAGCGGCAAAGTTTTGCCCCCGGGACGGATGGGCAATTGATTGATGCCAAAGTAAATGGATGGCAGCAGGTCTCCAAAAATAGCCACCTTCGAATATACTCAAGCTACATGTATGGTATATGGGGAAAAAAGAGGGCGTGACTTGAACAGTTTGCCACATACTCCTCATAATTTTGGAATCCAGCCGAGGGGCGGGGACTTATTTTGGGATACCAAGACACATACACACACATGCCACCAAAGTTTGGCTTATGAAATATTCAGGGGAAAGCAGCTGACCCGAGACAGAGCCCAACTTTGGGCCAATAACTGATTCTGGTTTATGCATTAAACATAATTAATTGTACGATATGAGCTGGCCAAAGAATTTAGGGTTAGGCGTTGCCCCTCTAATTTTTAGGCTAAACTTTGTTCAAGGAGGATTGAAAAATCTGCCCCATTTAGTGGAAAAATTTCAAGTTTCCAGTTCTTCCTTTTGAAAAAAGGAAACCATAATTGCCGCTCTTTATTCAAAACATAGATTTTTGGCCAAGTTTTAGACAACATTGTTCCACGTGCAATGCACTCCATCAAAAATCTGGCTTATCAAAGCAGGCAACCAACCCAAATTTAATCAATTTATGTTCCATAACAGAAGCAGCAGCTACAAAAAACAGCACAAATGAAATTCCTCTTAAAGCTTTTCCGGCCGCCCCACCCAGACGAGAATCAATTTTTGTTGTTCAGTTTTTGGGTAGCTTCCAGGCGGATGGTAAATAAAAAGAGTCGTTTCATGGAAATGCGAAGCGAGCAGCGGCAACAAAAAAATATTATTCCGGCCTAGCAGGAGCCAAAAAGAGCAAATCCATCTGCAACAGCAACAATCGCAGCAGCAGCAGCAGCAGCTGCAGCGGCAGCAGCAGAAGCAACAAAAAAGCGGCAGTAACACCAAGGACGAAAGCAGCAACAAGGACAGTGCAGAAAAAGTTCAACAAACACGAACGTTAAAGGATTAAATTGTCTGCCATTGATATTAAGTGTTTTAAATGTCATTGCAAGTGTTTAATTCACGCGAAAAACAGCGAGGGGAAAACACAGAGGGAGAGACTAACAGCAACAGAGAGAAAAATATATAAAATATTTTATAATACTCTGAAGTGAAGGGAAAATTAATTAAGCGAAGGAGTAATTCAAAAATTCTATACAAGTTATTTTTAAAATTCAGAAAACAATTAATTTCTTTTCACAAAAGATATTGGTTAATTTTAATATCCGAATAATCCGATTTTATCTTCAATTTATATCATACCCAAAATTCATATGCAATAAATTTTCTCTGAGTAAAACTTTTACCAATTTTTTCCTCTCTGTAGCAACTAGGTCTACTAAAAAAAAACTAAACCAAAAAACAGTGTATAGTGTGTGAATAAGGGAAATCAAAACAAAAATATATCTTCACCAGAGATTGCCATAGATCAAAGCCCGAAAAGCAAACAAAGTGCGAACTGATAGCACACAAAACAAACCTGATAAAGTGCTAGAAAAAAAGGTAATAAAAGCGGAATACAGGGAGGAGCTCCAAAGGACTGCAACAAGGAGAAGGAGTCGGGTCATCGCAACATGTTGACCCTGTGGACGGCACTTTTTTGCTGCCTGACGGGTAAGTCGAGCTCTCATTCTACTTATATTTTCAGAATATCCCCCAGAATATCTCTCAGAATATCCTATATTCAGTATTCTGCTTAAGCATGCATAAGATTATCAGCAATATATATGTATATAAATGTATGTGTGGCATATAGGCCCACTAACCCGCCTCAAGGATGTTATTGTTGCTGCCGCCCGGCCGGGCGCTGAATCCTTTTAAAAACATTTGTGGTTCGGGCTGCGAAAATCCTGATTTATGTTTCTGCCTGCTGCGTTGTCCTTGCAGTCCTGTGCCGCTGTTCTGTTCTGACATGGCCACTGCCAACCGCAGCAGGACCAAAGCAGAGTGAGAGTGAGAAAGCGTCGCCAACACCTAGAGAAAAAATGAAAAATTTATTAGCAACGTATATAAATAATATGGAAAATACTTTTTCTTTTTTTTATCATACAAAGTTCTTCCTTACTGATCAGATTTTTCGTCCTCTGTCGCTTTTATCATAAAAAACATTGGCACCTAGAGAAAAAATAAATGTATTATTGATAAAGAATATAAATAATATGGAGAATACTTCTTTTTTTTGGTTTTTGATAAAAAGATCTTTCTTACTGGTCAATTTTTTCGTCTCTGTCGCGGTAATGTTCTGACATGGGGCAGATATACAGTGAGAAAGCGTTGACACCATCTGCAGAGACAAAATAAATTAATTATTAGCATTGAATATAATAACTGTGGGGTATACTTCTTTTTGTTGTTAAAAAGTCTTTCTTGTTGATCAGATTCCCCCATATTTTTGCAGTGTAAAAATTCAAGAGGGCGACGTGGTGCCAGGGTAAACAAATGCGGTCGCTTGCTGGTCGCTTGGGGTCGTTTTTAAGGGCATATCGCATAACAGCAGCAGCTCCAATGAGGAATGGGCAGTGTGGGGTTATGGGGTTAAGGATTGCGGCTGCCGTGGAATGGCTGGCTTGGGGGTTAAGGCCGAGAGGTGCCGGTGTCACTGCACTTTAAATTTTAAACGCGCCACCCAAGCAGAAGCAAACACACACAAATTGCTTTCTACACATAATTATGCATAATTGAAAAGTGTAATTATGCCCGAGACTCTGTGACTTTATGAGCCGCAAACTGTAAGCTCAATCAGGCGAACAGCAACAGGCTCTGGCAGGGGCGGTGGCAGGACCTCCATTCGAGCGTCACAATGTTTATGAGTCGCAAGTCCTTTTAATTGCTTGCCGCCTGCAAAGAGCAATAAAACAGAGGAGGTTAAAAAAATACCAAGCAGTACTGCAGGCTTCCCTTGCCATGGACCTTACCTATGGAAGCTTCTTCTCCTCCTGCTGCTCCTCCTGACACTGCCAGACGTTTGCACAAAGGACTAAGACTTGAAGGGGCTTTCCTGAAAATGAAATAGAAGGAGAAATACTGCCATGACACATTTGAACCCATCTCTAAATTATGTCAAGAAATTAATGTTTCAAAAGACTCATATTACAAAATTCATTATGGCAACAGTGTGATACATCAGACAGGTAAAAATGGAAAAGTGAGGGAGTTTCTCGCTTTATCGAATTTATAAGATGTCTAGGAAAGGTTTATGGATAAAGGATTATTATTTAATGCTGATAATACTAACAGAAATTTTCTATATATTTAAAAGCATTAAAATCTTTTGATTGGCTAACATAAAAATATCCAAGGCACCTGCGAATATGGAACTTTGGTGTTAAATAATTTATGAAAACCAAAGAGACCTCAAATTTAAATAATTTTTTCGTTGCTAAATCTTTATGCAGATATAAAATACATTTTTTTATCATCCCAGATAATAGTAATTGATATTTCCTGACCAGTTTTGATTTTTATAAATGCCTCTAACCTGTATACTTGTCACATTCGATGTCAGATTCCTAAGCGAGCTCAGAAAAAGTAGAAAGGAAGGAGGTGGAAAACTTATCGATCCTGACACCATACATAACATGTACCTGTGTCCTTTGCCATCCATCCTTGTCTGCTTATTGCTTCACCATTCCGCTTCAACTCAACTTGCCCATTGTTTTGTGTCCTTTGTTAGGGCTTTAGCTCCTGCCATGTGTTTTTATTGCATTAATTTTTATGGTCGCCTGCTTTTGTTGTTTGTTGTTTCTTAGTTATTGTTATTGTTGTTGTTGTTGCTGCTGCTTCTGGGGTTTTGTTTTACCGTTACCGTTGACTGCCTTTGTTTTACTTTGTTGCGTATGCCCCAAAGTAATAAAGCGAATTGGTTTTTCCTCAAATAATTTCCATTTTAAATCCAGTTGGCAAATCCCCGCCCACTTTGGTTGAATTGCTGGTATTTTCCTCGCTTTCGCTTTCGCTCTCACTTTCCATTTACATCTTCAGTTTTCTGTTTGGTTTTTCCTCTCCGCATGTTGTTCAGCTTGTTGTGGGCGCTAAGCAAAAGTGGCTCAATTTTCCCGCATAAAATTGTTTCGAAAGTTTTTCGCCGAGATTTGTTGTCGTTTGCCAAAAAGTGGCAAGTGGCATTTGCAATTGTTTCTCTTGCGCTTATCCTTCTTCTATATAGACACTTGAATTTTCCAACGGAAAAGCCTCCCCGATTTCCATGTACTGTCACTTGTCAAAGGAGGCCTCAAAATTTAATTGAAATTTAGTGTAAACACAATGACAGGCAGTCGATTATCCTGCTACTGTGGCTCCAACAGCTCCTGCTCCAGATTCCTTTTCCGTTTTCCTTTTCCTGCTCACACATACACACAGTCTAAATATAAATACATGTGTACAGGAAGAAACAATACATCATAATTTTTAATGGGTTTTGCATTTATTTCCAATGGATATTTGCAGGCTTTAGAGAAATAAAAATCATAGTTATTCTCTATAAAAATAAATAGAATTTGGAAGGAACTTAGTTCTAAGTTTGCTTTAATTTCTGAAGTTATGAAAAGAATGTTTAATCCCTTAACATATAAAATAAAGTCGAGTTTATAGTTCCATCTACAAAATTCGTTGAAATTGGCAGTCAATTATTTCAAATTTAAGAAAGTGTTGAATGACCTCATCATGAATAAATCTTCATTATTATTTAAAAATGGTTAATCAACATATTTTTAAATAAAGAATATTATTTTCTCTTATTTCAATCCCTTTTCATATACTGCATAATTTTTTGCTGCGTGTATTATTCGCTGTATTTTCCCGGCAAATCCTTTAGCGCGCAAATCCTGTCAACTTTGGCTTGACTTTCCAATTTGCCATCGTTCGCCCCTTGTATGTGTCAAAAAACTTGGAATCGAGCCTTTTGGTTACCCAACCCCTCCCTCTCGCTCCCCACTTTTTCCTCCCGCGCTTAACCCTCGGCAGTACATAACATTTCACACGTGTCACTGAACAGTGAGTTGTTGGCTGTCAAGATGCCACACAGCCCCTCAATCCGGCGATCCTGCCAGGACTCCTGCAGTCCTGCGAACCTCCGACCGGGAATCTAACCCGGCTGCCAAGACAACCAAGACAACAACAACACCAATACGGACATGGAAACATCGGAAAATTGTATCGGGCCTGTATTAACATTCGTTCACAACCACGCCCCCATTTTCCAACACCCCCCGTCCTCAAGTTGTTTGCCTATTTGCTTTGTGCATATGGAAATGAAATGGCAAACACGAATGGGAGCTGAAGTGAAGCAAAGAAAAGTCAGGGGAAAATTACGTTGACACAGGCAAAAACGCTCACACATACGCGCTGCTGCAGAGGGAAATAATACAAAAAAAAAGAAAATAAACTCACTCACACCAACATTGCCAATTGGCCGGGGCAGCAGACATTTTCCCCCGTTTTCCACAGACTTTTTTCTCCTTCTAGTCACAGCAACAGTTTAATGCAATTATTTTCTGTCGCTTCTGTGATGTGATTTATTAAAAAATGTAGAAAAGTCAAACAGGGAGGGAGGAAAGAGTGGAAAATGTAAGTCACTTAGGGAGATATTGAAGGAAATAAATCTCTAACGATTTAAAAATATATTAATCTATATTAAAGTGTCAAATATGGTGAAATAGAACTGAATTTATTCAAGTTCTGAATAGTTTATGATTTATAAATATATTTTAATCTTACAAATATATTGTATTATTATTATAAATTAGGTAATTTTGTTCTTGGCTATAAAACAAATTGATCTAGAAATCCACCTAATTTCCTAATCCAGTTAAGCATTTCTGTAATAATTGCAATTAACCCATAATCACCCATCATCTAAAGCTTAAAACTTCTCGTAACCAAAATTACAAACTAATTTACCAGCAATAATTCAAAACTATCCCAAAACTATGTCCCTGTGGAATTTTCGGTCGTCAGCCGACTGATAAAGTACAAAGTGCCATTACTGCTTTACATTAAATGGATTACAAATCATTGAATTGTTAAATAAATTGGGATTTTCGGGAATGCAGCATTCAATTATGATTATGGCTTTCAGATAGTTGGCTTAATTAAAGCGAAAACACTTGCAAAGGGGATGTAAATTACACATCCGTGATATACACATTTACACATGTATTAAATGCCTTAATGCCTGAGAATGAAAAGTAATAATTGCAGCTGTTTACAGATTAAAGAATTCCCCTCTCGGTGGATCATAATCACTTTGATTAACGATCTCCCATATTTTAAACCGTGAAACTGGAAACTCGTTGGCACGCGCCAGTTTAACCCTTTCTCGCTGCCGCCAATTGCCACCCAGAGCGTTGATTGCCCCTTTTTAACCCTTTTTTTAAGTGGGGGAAATGCGCACGAGGAGCAACTTGAAAAATTCCAGGACTCCTCGTGTCCTGCCTTTTTGGGTTGGCAGTTCATTTGAATTGTTTTTGTTGCCGCTGCCATTCCGTATCCCTTGTAATAGGGTTGCCTATTTTCAATTCCTCTCCGTTCATTTCTTTATTTTGCTTATCGGGGAGCGCCAAGAAAAAGCTGGGCAGTAGCAGCAACAAAAAATAAAAGCGAATAGGAGCATGAACAAATTGTTTACGGATGTGTTTGCGACCCGCTCCTTTGGAACAAACAACAACAAAAAAAGAAAACAAGGAACACAAGAATATATATATGGGGAAAAAGAAAGAAAGCCCCAAAAGCCCGGAGAGGATGTAGCAAAAATTCATAACAAACTACATTTCATGGCATTGTGTCAGACGTAGTTTGTGCACTGAAACTGGAACTAGTCAAGGGGAAAGTTATTGATATGTTTATAAAGGAAAATGTTTTAAAATACTTCATTTTATATCCCTTTTTAATTGATTAAAATAAAGAAAGATTTATAACTCAATAGATGCGATGATATTAAAAAAATAAAAAATCTTGACCCTACTTATTGTCTTGCTATGAAATTGTTTGCTACTTATGAATATAATTAGTATTATAAATACAATTATATACAAATTTTCCCTCAGTGCTCTTGGGGGTATCTGTGTGTGCTGAGGAAATTCACTTGACTTTTGGCTACCATTTTTTCTTGGCTTCTTCTGGCTGCTGAGGTTGAAACTGGCAAACTGGCGGCATAAATAAGCTCTGGGCCAGACCAGGCCAACTGTAAGTCCGACTGCTGCAGTTGTCGCCGTTCTGGGCCAACAATGGCTGATGTTGCCAATAGGTAACACACACACACACACAACCACTACTACTTATTTATGGCTATTTGTCGGCGGAGTTGGCCAGGACTTTCATGGCATCTTTATGGCTCGTTACTGTATGCATATCGCAGCACAAAGTTTCCAACTTTAAAGTCAACAGATTCCGAGTCACAAAAATAAAAACACATTTCGCCCAAGTTTACTTAGCAGTTTCTTACTTGGTCTTTACTTAAGCTCCGAGCCAAGTTTGTTGCACTGAGCAAAATAAAAAGATTGATTGAGATGGATTGGTTATCGGTGGGGGGAAATGTGTAAATAGAAAATGGGGAAAACGGGTTAAAGTGAAAATAACAATTTATATTTGAAGAATGATCTTAACAGAACTTGAAATCTAAGCGGATTAAAATAAACCCTTTTGAATATTTAGTAAACTGTTTCTACGTGTATCTAACCGTTGTCCTAGCAATCCCTTAATCATCTTTGGCAATAAGTGTTGAACAAACATTTCAATTTGACCTTATTTATTGCCTCTTTAATCCCAACCAAGCACTTGAAAATCATCAGAAGAAAATTCCACATTTTTCCAGCACATTTACGAGTACATGCCATATGTCTGCGGCACGTTCAATGCCAATTCAAGCCGATTGTTGACATAATTGCCAACAACAGACATGCAGGCCGGCAGGACAAACATGCCCTCGATCCTGGCTGGGTTTTATTATTTCGCTAAATTGATTTTGAATTTAGTTCAATGTTTATGGTCAAATGATTTCATTTTTGTGTCAGTGCCAGTGGGTGGGAATAAGATTATATACATATACATAGGTATAGGTGAGAGCTGGCGCCTCAATTTTTGCCCTTTGTCTAACTTATAAATCATTTGTGCGGCGATGCGTAAGCAAACGGCCCAAAGAGCTTTAAGAGGCGGCCACCCGAGGGATAATCCCGATCCCGGGGCCCAAAAATAAATATGTGAAACGAGGTAAAAATGAAAAGCGATGCCCCGAAAGTAATCCCCAATCGATTTACACAAAAAAAGTGTATATAATGGCGGCGACAGAAGGTGAAAAAGAGAAGCGAGACTCATTCAATGAGTTTCCGTTCGCCATTTGGTGACTTTGAGCGAGGTTCCCTTTTTTGCATGTGGGCTTCCTTTTGGAGGGAGGAGGACGGATGGCTCCGGTGTCGGGGACTCTGTATACATTTTTTATGTATTTCATATCCATTAAGTTCAAAGCGAAAGATGTGTCCGGACAGGCGGCAACGGCAACGACTACGGCGGAAGCATCTAATGTATTGGCTCCGACTCCACTTGGGCGCTGGGAGATGCTGCTCCTCTGTGGCTCCTAGTGGCCCCTCCTGATTGCCCATCCCAAAGCCCGGCGACGTTGAAATTTCAATTACTCAAGCAAAATGATAAATGAACTTGTAGCCGCAAATTTTTGCTTTTGCCTTTTGTCTCGGCCACCCTCTCAGTCCCCCCACACCCTCCAAACCAAAAGCCATTATGAAGACAGCCCACTAAGTGTGTGGGCGTGGCCAACAACATGTGTGTAGTGTGTAGTGTATGGTGTATAGTAAAACTTTTGCACAGTTCTCTATTCTTTGACAGTTTTTCGCACCACGAGGAGAGTATAAAGCGAGGCATAGTGGCTCATTAAACTTGGGCAACAACACTCTGGCCAGAAATGTCACAAAAACATGTCCTAAATAAAGTGATATTTTTTTGGGGAGAATTAGAACATCTGGTGGCAGGAAAAATATGTCATTCATTTATTTATAATAACTATAAACGGTATTAAACTATACCTCTACACTACTAATATTTTTAAAAAAGTTCACTTACTCTTCCTCTTCGGTTTTCAATCTTTTCTTTCTTTGAAAATAAATATATTAAATAAAATTTAATACAAATATATTTCCACTCTAAGTAACTTTCTTAATTTTCCCACTCCTTCGTGTTGCTTTTCACAGTTGAATACGCCTCAAGAGTTAGCTTTTGCAACGCACTGTGTGCCTTGAATAAACACTGTAGAGTGCCAGGAGAGTGGGAAAGCCAGTCCGGTCCTAGTTTATTTTAATAATATTTGCCTGGCCTGCAGCTCGAGCTGTCGTGACTGCAGTTGGAGCTATATAAGCATATACACACACCGAGTAGTGGTGCAGAGTCGCAGCAGTGCAATTGCAGCTGAAGTCGCACGCTGCACTTAATTAGCAGCTGAAATATGTGCAGCATGTCGGCGGCAATTGAGTTAATTAAATAAGCTGGCATGACAACTGCTAACTACTAGAGTGACTTCATTAGGTCCGAGCCACACATGACTATCAGCGAGGCGCCAAGGAAACCGCCATCCATCCACGTAACCACTTGGCCAACTTCAATGGCCGTTGAGAATGTATTCATTCGGCGGCTCAAATGCAGTTAGCAGTTTCCAGGACCCTCGTTAATAATCAGGTGTTGTTTTGTTCAATGCGGTTTCACTCGCTACACTAACAGAAATTTGTAAATCAATAACTAAAAATTCTATAAATTAAAAAATATTCTAAAAAAATACGAAAAGGTTTTAAGAAACTAAACTGACTTTCTATTATAAGGAAAGGGTATGGAGAACCATTGAAAAATAAACACAATTGTATAAAACTGTTTTATAAAATTCCTAAATAATTTTATAACAAAATGTTGATTGTATTTTAAGTACTTTTTTGCTTCAGTGTATGCATCACATTCTTATTGAGGCGTTCTAAAGCCGCTTCGACATAAACTTAATTGCATTTCATTCATACCTAAGCAGCCAACGAGTGGTACAAAGAGAGAGGCGGGGGGTTCAGGATGGTGTCAGTAATAGTGTGAAGTTTTATTTCCCTTCAATGCCATTTCCCAACAGCTCCAGCGAAATGCTTCAAAATAAAATAAAAAACAACAGCGAAACAAAAAGTAGGACGAAGAAAGGCAAAGGGCAACGACTCTGGAATGACTCGGAAAAATATATATATGAAATATATACAGACAAGTCAGACAGATTATTATAATATTATAATATTATAAAGAAAAATTGCTAAGCATTGTAAAAATATAAGTTATCCATTTCATTATAAAATACATTTTTTATAAAGAGTTAAAAAAGAATCCATATCTTGTCATTTTTAAAAGTTTGAAGTTATCTGATGAATATAAATATTTCTCATTTTTACGAATTATTTCTGGATAAACATACCCTTTTAATACCTATTCTAGTGGATGAAGCGGAGACCGAATCCAGAATGTGATGCCAAGTGGCTGCTGCTTGGTGCTGGTAGAGCAACGCCGCGAATTCTCTCAGTAGTGTGGGTGTGGGTGAGCCCGAGTGCCTGTGTGTGGTGTGGCTTCCAAAGGAGCGCCAAAGTGGGGAAAAAGAGGAAAGCTGTCGGGCGGGTAGAGGACGGGGAAAAGCGAACAATGGGTGCATCGAGCGCGGCAAGTGTAAAAAAAATGAACAACTTAAGCCGCTTGGCTTTTGTTGGTTGCTGCCTTAGATTTTCATTCCCATTTTCCGCATGCCATTTCCCCTCCATTTCCCATTTTAACCAAAGTTTGCATTACAAAATGCTAGCCGGAAAATCAAATGAGAAGATATTTTTACAACCAGAAAGCCAGAAATGAAATTGTAGATAAAAAATCATTGATAATAAGGCTTTCCTTATTGTAGATTTTTGGTACTACATTTTTGGTTATATCTTATTATTAAATTATTTTTCCTATCAGTTTCTCTAATTTTCCACAATGAAATTATTTTTCCTAAGATCAAACCTTTTTAATAACTTTAAAGTGGAATTTTCTGAATAGATTCTTTGGCATAACAATGCATATTCTTCATCGAAAAAACCCCCTGATTTCCCCAACAAAACCCTACTAAATGTATCACTTTATTTTTAGCCATGGGTCCCCACTGTTTTGGCCATTTTGCTAGATCTTCACCCCGTTGTCCTTTGGCACTCTTAAATGCGGCTCGGACATTCCAATCGCTCTTGCCTTTTTGGCCTGCGGCAATGGCGGTGGCTAAAATTGAGACGTCACCGCCAACACAGCAAACGGAATGGAATGAAGGGGCAAACACTAAAACAAAAAACAGAAGAAAAATGGGAAGGAGAGATGAAAAACCGAAGCGGGGAAAAAAGAGTAAACTTCGTTAATTGAATTGTTCGCTGCATGGCTTCAATTGCAGGCGGTTTTTCCCGATTTCCACGTTCCAAATGGTCAATGCTTTTGGGCGGGGGATTCATCAGAGGAAGAAGGGGACACAATGGATAGCTCCTACCAGGTTTCAACATATATTTTAAGCATTTTTGGTGTTTGGCACGTTCTCCGCTTTATCTCTCCCCCAGTGTTTATGTGCCGGCATCCAAAACATGTTATGTAAACACTTACGACCGCACATCTGCTGCCTGCACCTCCTCCTCCTCTTCCTCCTCTGCTGTTGTCGCTGGTTTTATTAATACAAATATTAATTTTTGCGGCGCTGCATGTGGCAGCTTTGTTTACATTGACGCCGCTGCCAAAACATCCATAAACCAACCCCTGGAATAATCACCAACACCACCCACCACCTAGCCCACACCCTGTGAGCTGTTGTATATCATTAAGGCCTCGCCTCCAACGCAACGCACTTCAATTTGCATGAACAAAGCCAGTCCCTTTCCCAAAATTATATTTCACAAAGGCCAGGCCGGCTATTACCACCCCCAGTGACCTTGACTATATAGCTTCATTTTGGGTCTTCGTTCTGAATAAGTTAACCCAGAAACAGGGAACTTTCAAGGAATGCATCTCAGAGTTGATGAACAATCTCCATCAGCGGCAGGACTCTAGATGAGATGCACCCGGAAAAATTAGTTCTCCAACTAAAGAAGAATAAGCGTTGGGCCAATGTCTTAAATATAAATAATATTATTAAATAATATAACAATGGCCAAGCAGCTTTTAAAGAAAAATAAAATCCAGCTAAGAGGATTAACATGCTTTCTGGCCAAAAAACACAATGTTTCTGCAAGGTCCTTACATCAATATTAAAACAATCTTGAGTCCAGTTTTTCCCCCAATGTGAATTCGCACCTGAATAACATGAGTTGCCCTCACTACTGACCCTCCCATCTGACCCATTTCAAGGCTGTCCAAAAGTAGAAAGGTGAAAGGAGGCTGAGGATGAGGATGAGCGAGCTGATGTGCAGCGAAGCAGGCAGGAGGCCAAACAACCCAGGAAAAGTGGAAACCCATTGGGGTACATTAGCTTTGTGGAAAACTTTGAGGCAAAAACTTTGTGCTCTTTGCGGTTCTCGCTCTGAGCTCCAAAAGGGTTTGTCTTTAATCTACGGATAGTTTTGGCAAGTTTTTTGGAGAAATCAAACTATTTTCTTATTTACAGTGTGACTCTTTCTCCTTTGCCGAGGCCGAAAGGGTATGGGAAAAATTTCATTTTGTTGTGGCCGAATTTTCTGCCTCAGCGAAGATGTTGGTTCTTGAGAATTGTATTGTGCCAGCATCCTTTGGATGGACCACAGAGAGAGAGTGAGAGGGAAAGGCTAGAGCATCCTGCGGGGCATCCTGTGGACGTTGCTGAGGTTGTTCGGGGACCAATACCAACTGCATCAGGTCTCAGCTGACGGAGTGCGGCAATTGCTCGCCTGGCTGCCTGCTTGGCCGTAACCATTCTGCACTGAAAAAAGCTTGAAAGCTTTTAAATATTATTTCCTCTGATTTACACTAACGAATAAACTCTGATTTATTATTTAAATAAAGATATATTTTCTTAGAAATATAAATTTCCTTCTTCTTCCGAATTATTTGCTCACTTAAGTGACTCTACACTTATTTTTTTTTTCTTGTGCCCTTCCGCTTTCTGCCGGCCGAGAGAGCTTGGCAAATATTTTCTTAATTAGTTGCTGCCAAGGCTTTCCCGGCTCACACACAAAAATGAAAAAAGTGCCCGAGAAATGGAGGAAAATAGCAGGAAAAGGGGTTGAGTTGGTCAGTTGTCAAGTGTGAAAAATTGCAGCTCAAATTGCAGTACAAAATGGCTTCAAGCGCTCGTTAAAAGTCACGCAGCACGCAGAGGGGAAAATGTTTCAAAAATTTATGCGTATGAAAGGAGAAATTATATTAATTACAACTGCCAGTGGTAACATGAAAATGCAGCAGAAACATCGTCACCAATGGGGTTAAGCCACACTTGACTTTGGACCCCACTCCTCCCCCAACAAGAACACCCACTCTAAGTACATAAAAATTGCATAAAATTTGCATGTCAAAAGTGCGTCTCGAGTTCGTATTTTCCCCCTTCACCCCCAAGAGAGCCATCCGGCCATCATCAGCGTTGTTTAGCAAGCATTTGGGGAATTTACTTTCCCTTCGCTGCAAAATTCGCAATCAACATAACAATTATGCCAACGAAGGGGAAAGGGGGAGATTGTGTTTATATATAAACTTGTACTCGTATTTACGCAGACCCAGCGCCATATGCTGCTTTATAGTGCAGTCAAATTTAAAGATCAGGCGGCTAATTAGGGTACAACAAAGTGCCGGCTATATTCCCCAGTATATACATACATATACACACAGTCGGGATCCCCATCATTATTGTCTGTGCCACAATCAGATAAGCGGAGCGTAGCACTGCGAATTTAATGAGCAGCCTCCACACCGCCACCCAAGTACCGGCTGACTGACTGACTGGCTGGTGCTTCTCCTCTTCCTGGGAAAATCACAAAATCAGTTGGCAAGAAATCACGGCAGACTACAAGGGGGTCGCGGTGGGTGTTGGGGGAGGGGACAGAATGGGGGGCTAAAACCGCGGCGACAACATCGAAACAACGACGGCGATACAACAACGACAACGACAACGGCGACATCATGCTGCCAGTGTTTGCCAGGGGATTGTGTTTTTTTGGGGGTGAAATTGTTGTGTGAGTGTGTGTTTTTCTGTGCACTAACAGAAAACAAAAATGTTCAAAAATATGTACAGACATCAATCAGTGAGTAGAAAAAAAAAATAAAAGTCTGGGAAAACAAAGAGTTTGCCTAGATAGATTTTAGTAATAAAACTGGGAAATAAAGGATCTTTAATGATATAGTATAAATAATTGAATTAATTAAATAATGCAATTAGAAAATAAATAATAGCCCAATTAAAATCATATTTAACGCATTTTAAAGAATTTTAAGTATAAATATATATATTTTCATTAAAGTTTTCTTAAGGCAAAACATCTCCTTGATTTTGTAAAGGTAAACATAGCATACAACTCCTTAAAATTCCATATATATTTCCCTGGATATTTCAGGACAATTTATTTTTCCGACTGTCACCCTGCTGGAATTGCTACATACAAGCTGAAGGGGGCCACCAGAAAAGCTTGTGGCACATACCGCGATGCGTGTCTGTCTCCGTTTCCCTCGATTGCACTTGGTGGTGGGAGGACACTGAAGTGGGGGCGGTCCTCTGGTATTTGCCATGGGGCGAACCTAACCGAAAATTGTCTAGGCCGATGTGATGGGTCCTTTGTTGTTGCCTAGGTAGGATAATGACATCAATATGCTTGACAACACTCCCCGAAGACGGGGAGACAGAGGCCAAGAAGCCAGTGACCTTGAGGGGCACTTTTTTGTGGGTGGGGTAAATGAAATACCAGGAATGTGTGGATACAGGATTCATTAGGAATCCCCACCGATAACAAATGAAACTCGTTTGCCTCGCTAAGGACACTTTTACCCCAAAAATGTGGTCTCCACATTTCCATAGGGGAATTTTCAACGCTTTTCGGGTGGAAGAAACTGCCACGAAAGTGGCAAGGACCAACCGCAGGACTTTTTCATTAGTGCAAGTGCCGCACAGCTGCATGCCACACACCCAAGACACACACAACACCCAGCACACACACACCCACACATGGCCAACTCCCGACACGTTCCAAGCATTGCGGAACGTGCCAAAAAGCATTGCATAAGCGCAGGCGGACAACCAAATCAGAAGAGCAAAAAAAATCACAGAAAAACAACAAAAAACAGGTGCCGGAAAGGAAAATAGAGAATAAAAAAAATGCAAACGTAAATACGGGCAAGGCGAGGACAATATTTTTGCTGCCGCTCCGATTGCTTCCACTGCCGATGCTCCTTTTTCCTTGTGCGAACCAAACAAATCTCAGCCACACACACGCAGATATTTGCACTGAGAGAAAAGATAAAGAAATGGGTCTAATCATAAAAAATATTAGAATATTTAATACTTAGTTTTAGGTAAAATAATGCTAGTCTTCCTCTCAATTAATAAACAAATCATAAACTTCTATTCCTCTAAACCAAAAAATATAAATATATAAAATATTGATTAATTATTATAATAATAAATATAATCGTTACAGATCTCAAATTCATATAATCCTTATTATTTTCCTTCAAGTGTAGACACTGGCAATGCGTTTAGCAATCAGCTCACGACTTGGCAGCCAGTCCAAGCTGCAGCTCCTCCGCCATGGAACTCGGAACCCAGAACTCAAAACTGTCGTTGCGCATACGCCACGTTGCACCCGGCCGGCTGGGGCGTGTGTTAATAATGCGTGACATAAACTGAAGCCCCGACAAGTCCCGTCGATGGGACAAGCGAATTGAGTTGACTGGCGAATCGAGACGACACGAGACGAGACTGACTTTAGCTGAGGAGCAGGAACTGTGTTTCCAGAGTGCTCCAAGTGACAGTTTGCAGTCAGTGAGGAACTGCAGACTTTGTCGAGTAAATGACATTGTCATTGTTTTATTGACGTGCCACACATATGCACACTTACAGCAAATAAAAAAAGAGTGTTGAGGGAGCTCGCACACTCCACAAACACTACACTCACAGCCCCTTAGCACTTAAATTTTTACTTAAAATATGCAAATAAGTGCTGGCAAAGTGCCGGCGGGATGTACTTCCTTCTCCCTAATGTGTGTGCGAATGTGTGAGAATTTCAATTTCCTGCTCACACCCAACCAACGGTGCCAATCAAAAGAAAACCCCAATCGAAGGTCGTCGGGTGCGGGTGAATAAATTTTGAGAGGAAATTCGGAAATTAAACCAAATTGAAAATTGTTTCGCGCGCAACAAAGTTTTCTTTAAGTTTTTTGACTCTTGCCAAAAGTAGTAAAATGCATGGAAAGGATACTTTTTGGAAGAAATAAGTATAGCATTTTATAAGGAGCACATAATTGTGTCTCCTGATTTAAGGTTCAAGATATTTTCCTACACTTAACTATAGTGCTTGTTCGGGTTTGCCGTAAGCCCCGGGAAAGTTTTAATTTGCAATTGACATTTTTCTAGTGCATCCCTACTAATCCTGGCTGTCTCGAACAGGGATCTCGCAAAAAGGAGGTAGAAATAATTACAAACTGCAATTATTAGCCCCGGCTAAGGAGGCGCTGCTGCCAAGGCAAATCCAATTAAGTGAAAAGCAAGTGTAAGCCGATGCCTTACCTGACCAGCTCACCTGGTTCTTCGCTCCGGTCTCTCCCTCTTTTCCCCTCTTAGCAGTTAACTGGATAACTGAAGCTCCTGACCTTAGCCTGGTTTCCTCAGCCCTGCTGATGGTGGGTGGGCTTTTTTTCCCCTTGAAGTTTGTGTCCTTTTTCCTTTGGCTCTGCCGTTCTATCGTTCTGCTGGCAAGAAATGAAATTGCCGAGCAACAAGAACAACAATGGCAATAGTAATAATAAATAATAATGGTTAAATGTGTTTACAAAAAGGAGAGAGAAATCTTTTGCTGTTATCTGGAGCAAAGCCTCCTTCATCCTTGCTCTTCACTCTTGGCCCGCTCATAAACTTGGCTCACTTTTGTCCACTGTGAACTGTCATTGCGTGTTGCACACACAGACAGAGACAGTCGCAGATTTAGTGGGGTGAAAGTGGTGGCTACCAGGGGAAGGGGGAGGGGAATGAAACGCCCAGTAAAGTGAAAGAGAATGAGATATTATGTGGCAAGAGTTGCTTCACCAGTTGGCGGTCCTACTTAATTTTTGATGCGAAAATTCCACTTGAGTCTTCAGTCTGCTCCAAGAATTTTCCGAATAAATATGAAGAAATTAGAGTGCCATGCACTTACCCAAGATTTTATACCAAATAAAGGTTTTCTCTAGAAATAGTCTGAGAAATTCTAAGCATTTAGTTTTACTTGGAAGATAGTTGGGTAAATTAAAGGGTAATTTTAACTCAGCATCAATTAAAATCCTTTATAAACTTGATTTCTAACAAATGTTAGTTTCTGTCATATTAATTATTATTTTGGAAATATTAAGAAATCTTAAAAACAATCATAAAAAAACCCTCTCAAACAACCCTCGCCGCCTTGCCTTCGGTAATGAAAGTGAAAAACTGTTGCAGCTGCAACAACAACATCAACAAGAAGCATTTTCGCAGCCGAGGAGAAAACTATTTCAATTGAGGTAGAAAATGAACGACAAGGACATGGCGGCATTTTCCCACTGGTTTTTTTTCACTTCTTTCCCTCTCCCTCCCTCTGTCGTATATTTACGTTTCCTTTTGGCATCTCTGTTTTTCCTTGGTCTTGCCATGAATGAGATGCCCATTCCCATGCCCATTCCCTCTCTATATTTCTTTTTGTGTGTGTTTGCAGTTTAAATTGCAGTATGAAAGGAATTTTCACATTTAAGGATTCGTTTTCATTTGGCTTCTCTGTCTCTCTCTCTCTCTGCTTTTATTTCTTTCTATGATTTTTTTGTATGCTTTTCGGGGCCAAGTGGGATAATATGTCAAGTGGCATAAGTCGGTGGCTGAAAGCCTGTGCAGCAGCTGCCATTGATAGGATCGAAGCAGGTGTCATCCCATTGAACCCGAACTCCCCCTGTCTTGTGTGACTGTGTGTTAGCCCGGCTTAGTTCCAGTTTGCAGTTAGACTCAAGTTGCAAGTTGGCAAAAACAGCTGTGCCAAGTGGCCGTTTGGAAGGCAGTTGTCCAAGCAACTCGGGATTCTCTGACGATATAAAAGAGGAGCTCGACTGGCAAACAGACAGTCTGATAGCGATTTGGCAGCATGTCTACAGTTTTCATAGTGGCCCTCGTCCTGCTGTGCGGATACCTGCAGGCTGGCTATTGCCAGGATAATAAGACCTCTACACCGACGGACTACTGCCAGAATACCTTGTGCCACATTCATAAAAGGCACATTGGCTGCAACAACAAGGGCGTGAGTTTGTCTCCTTTTGGGATAGTTAAAAAGTCTACTCAAAGGACCTTCTGTTTTCCTAGAATCTCAATAAGGGTTGTCCTGCTGACGCCCAGGTGGTAAACCTTTCTGGCCTGCATGATCTGATCGTGAATGAGCATAATGCCTATCGAAATGTACTCGCTGGTGGCAAGATCAAGCACTTGCCCCAACCCCAACGCATGGCCACCCTCCTCTGGCACGACGAACTGGAGCATTTGGCCACGCTTAATGTGAAGCAGTGTGCCCTGCAATACGATGCCTGTCACAATACCCTGGAATTCCGCAATTCTGGCCAGAATTTGGCTTTGGTTAATTTGACTCATACCGTAAAGTCGGCCAAAAATCACACCCCTGAGGAGATGCCCACCAATCACACACATGAGAGTCTCCCCACGATTGCAGACACCAATCACACGAATGAGAATATCCTTAAAATGATCATCGCAGGCTGGTGGAATCAAAATGTCAATGTCACGGCCACGGATGTGCATCGTTTTCCCAAAGGAAGTCTAGAAGAGTGGGTAGCATTTCCTTTGGCGTCATGACCTTGATTTAATTTGCTTTTACTTGAAATCCCTTGCAACTAGATCCGCTCGCAACTTTGCCGTCATGGCCCGGGACAACAACACCTTTCTAGGCTGCGCTGCCTTGAGATTCGAGAAACCCCCTGGTCAGCCTCACTTTCTGCTGGCCTGCAACTATGCCAGCGATTATAGTTGCGACTGGCCCCTATATAAGGAGAAGTCCTTTGGCTGCAAGTCGGGCTTCGATATGAAGTATCCGTTCCTGTGCAAGGCGGGCGAGAAGTACCAGCAGCCAGCGCCGGTCGTGGCAGAGGAGGTCATGCCGAAGAACACCTTCTGGATCTAGGAGGGGGAAAAAAGATGAGCTAAAAATACCATATCCCTTAGCCGAAGGGTTGGAGTGGGTGGAGTGGACGAGGTGGTTGTGCACTCACAGTCTATTTAACATGTTGATTTGTGTCACAGAGTGCGTGGCGGTCATATATCATCTCCGCATTAGCACAGACGACACCTTGAGAATCAGTGATGATATAGTTGAAGCGATTGAAAAAAATTATAAATAAATATCAAACAAAATAAAGAATAATTTTGAAAATAGTAAGCAAAACCGTTTAGATTTTTTTTTCAAGAAGTAATTATTGTCTTATCAAAGATATATTTTAGTTTAAAAATATTGTCACATCAAGGAGCATTTCAAAATTATTAAAAAATATTTAAATATTTGGAATTGAATAAAAAATATATTATTATTTAATATAATTTTTAAGATCAAAGATATGACTTCTATAACTCCCAATAGCTATCATTATTTTTGCATCAAATATAATAATATTTTCCAGCCTTAACACCTATCTTAAACATCCCAAAACTAAGCTATAAAAACCTATAAAAAAACAAAAGCTAAACCCACATCACAGTCCGCCTCACACATTTAGCTTAATTCCACCTTCCCCACATCATCATCAACATCACCATCGCCATCGCCATCTCCATGAGCAGCTAAAATATGATACGCGTTGTTTGGGTCTCCGAAAAAAATGCCAACGAGACGACGACAAGTTGGCATCTAATTTTAACGTCAATATACAAAATGTAAAAACGTGTCTTCATCAGCTCGTAATATAGCTGGCCTCCCCCACACCGCGCACTGCTCCTTCTTCCCCGCAAGACCCCTAAGTGCCTATTAATAATGCTGCAAAAGAAAATGTTTTTCCTTGGCTTTGCTTTATTTTCGGTGTCCATCTGCGATGAGGCCTCTACGCTTAATATGCCGTTTTCCGCGTCAAATCTGAGGCTCATTAAAGTCCGCCAAGAGAAATAGGCAACATTTACGCTCAGGTTTTTTTTTGTAATTAATTTCACACTAATGCCTGCCACATTCATTATGGCTTAATTAAAATTCAACTGGCATTAGTTTCCAGCATCCACCATTATGAACTTATCAAGCCAAAAATGAATATCTCCATGTTTATATCTCTTTATATTTTGTGTCCTAATTATATTTTAGCCATTTGGCTGGCAATTGACAGAGCTCTGCTTTGTTCTGTTACTGTTTTTAGCCTTCTCATTAAAAGCGCGTAAAACTAACATGGCCGACAACATATTTTGTGCGGTGGCTCATAAAAGCATAAATACACGCATAAATAAAATAATGTACAAAGCCATGTGAGCGGTAAGAGTGGCATAAATTATTCGCATTTTGGGACAGAAAGGATGGTTGATGGATGGAAGGCTTTTTAAAGGGGGTCTTATTTTAATGTTTATACTTTGCAGTAGATTCTCGGATGATAAATATTTATTTAAAAAAAAAATAGACAAACTAAATTTATAATAAATATGGTCCTGATGAGATTCTTTCGAAAAGCAGCTTGTAATATTTTCATTTATCATAAAAATGCTCATAATTTTTATTTAAAGATTTTTATGAAGTGTCTTGCCATTTAATTTTTGAAGCATAAGACCTAATAAATAATTTAAATAATGCCGTAAAATGCTTAGCAGGTCTTAAAGCCTTCCCCACATGACATTATATGGAATATAAAATATTTATGTTTCGTGATTTGGAAATCGCTGGGCACACGCTCATTTTACTAACCACAGAGAATGAAATTTCTATAGACTGCTGCCTGGGCCTATATAGACTCTGTCCCTGAACGGTTCACGAATTTGATTGTGGAAAATGATTTGATGGTTGGAACGGAATGAAGGCGGCAAAATTATGGCCTAAAGGAGGCGGCCTAGCTGCCGTTGGGCGTTGCATAAATTGTGGCTGAATTTAAACAAGTTAATATGATATTAGTTGGGAAGCGAGCATAAATTATGGAAGCGTGCAGCGAACAATATAAACAATATAAAGCCGCCCTGATTTAGTGTTCGCCATTTGGCTGTTTAATGAGCACTCAGATGTGTCAACAGGCTAAATGGAAATTTATTTAATTATGATTCATAAGTCACAAAGCGGCTTACAGCTGGCAAAACATGCAAAATGCCAGCAGCTCCATTCTCTATTTTATTTTCCCAGCTTTTCCGTCCGACTGTTTGAAGTCTGGTCTCAGACAGAAAAGAGAGAGAGAGAGAGAGTCTTGGACATGAAAACATCCCAAAAGGCAATCAAAAGTTTGGCCCAAGGAAGTGGCAACACAAGGAAAATAGCTGCAAAATATATAAAAAACAAAAAATTGACAAAGCAAAACTTTTGATTTATGCAATTTGCGCTAAAAATACAAATCCATTTGATGACATTTGCGTGGGGAAATAAAATTTGGCCAACAATTCCAATAAAATGGCAAAGCAGGCTTTGATTTATTTGTCCTTGTCCCGGGGTATTGGTTTGATTCTGGGCATTGGGTTCTGGTTTTCGGGTAATTCCCCAAATGCCCAGCCCTCAGTCCCGGATTTGGGGCTGGGACCTTACCCCTCTCAGCCGGCAAATGTCATACATGAAGCATAATAAATGGGCGAGCAAAACTTTGGACAGGACAAGGGGGCTGGCCCCTAGCTCCTTGTGTTTTGCGTCCTGTGTGTTGTGTGTTGTGTCAAGTCAAATGCAAATGACCGACAAATTTGCCAGGCTATATAGCGGCCGTATATAGCGGCGACATAGGAACGGGAACGGATATATGGTATGTTTATGTATATATGACCGCAGGCCATGGGCACTTTTGGCCACAAATTTCCACACAATTTATGCACGTCTGTGGAGCGGAAGCGGAGCGGAGACACTGAGGATCCCATTGCCGGATCATTTATTTTATAGTCCGTCGCTTTAAGTTATTTTTCTTCATTATTTTTTATGTGGCTCCGTGGCACTGTGGCACTGTGGCACTGTGGCTCCGGCAATTGCCAAAGGCATTTGGCAATCAGCGCCAAATGTTTGCCCAAATAATTTATACGAGAGAGCAAGAGCCGGCGAACAAACAAACAAACAAACAACAGACGCTCATCACACATACGCCCCGTTGGCCGTCAGCCATCGCCTGTCAGACCAACGGGGATGCCTTGAGTTCATAGACAGGATCTTAACGGCACAGTTCATTAGCGGCCCTCCTGGTCTCTGGGCCAGGAACTTGCTTTATTAATCCTCCCAGGACCAAGACAAAGGCCAGTTGTCATTAGGGGCTGTCCTTTTGGCATAAACACCAAATTAAGTTTTAGTGTTTCATTTATTTTTGGCACTCTCTTCACATGCGTGTGGCTTACAGTGTGGGATTTGTGGCCTATTTGCTTTTATGGCCCCAAACTATGAGACTATGTGTATATGAGGGCTCGTCCTGCGGTTGGTCTATGTGAGTTGCCTATTGCCTTTTGATTGTTTGTAATGAGCTCCTCGGCCGGGTTATGGTGCGGGTCATCAGTGGCATGAATAAAACATCGATCTCGAAGGCCCGATAAAGGTTACGCAAATGTCAAGCAGTCAAAATACTCAAACTATGATTAGGTGTGGCCCTCAGAGCTTGGCTAATGTGATTTCGGGCTTATATGATTGGGATTACTGTAGAGAAAATATTGTTATATCACAAAGCCGAACGAATAATATTTCCCTTAATTGAGAAGTTGCTACTAATTACTTATTTATTTACCAGAGAATAATTATTTTTAATTCCCTCTGGACTGTAAAACCCTCAGATTCTCATAGTTCTTATTATTAAATAATATTTAATTCCACTGATAATAAATATATATAAACCTTGTTAATATCGTTTACAGCTCACGTAGAGCTTATACCCCCCTTGATTTTATAATACTTTGTTTTAATTCCCACCTCTTTGTACGCTTATTAATTATTTATATGGCCCCTATTGTTATTTAATTTTTAAAAATCAATGTCAAGCTGTATGTATGGGGGCATGAGTATGCCGTCGATTAATTTTCAACTTAATTGATTCATTTGAAATGTGATTCCAGCTAATTTAATTTATTTGCCAGTCTCATTGCCTGTTTATTCAGTTCATTTGTGCATTTATTTTGCTTTAAATGCACTGACTCTCTACCCATATAGTATATATTATCTATATTCTGGCTGGATTTCCCATTTCCGGTCCGCTGATCAAAACAAAACATATTCGAAGGCTTATTCTCGGTTTTGCTGCTCCTATTTCCCTGCACCTGCAGTGGCCAATTGTGCGGCAAACATAATTCAATTAACACCAAAAAAAAAATACATACCAATTCCCACAGATCTAACCAGATACAGATATAGATATAGATATAGATAGAGAAATTTTGGTAGAGAGAGAGAGATGGTCAGACGCTGAGTGACCGGAAAGTGGCGCTTTACAATTTGTGCAATTTCCGCCTCCAAACACAACATCAAACAGAAAATCTCTCCACTCTGGGAAATAAGAAGAGAAAGAAAAACTTTGCTCCCGTTTGATGTGTGAATTGCGCAAATATTTTTGTTAAAAAATATTCTCCCTCCCACACTCGCATTCATCATGCTCGTTCGTTTGCTCGTCTTTTTTCCGCGGAAACTTGTTAAATTGAAAACAAACAAAGAATGTTTTTTATATAATGCGATTAGCGGCTTCGTCGGCCTCGGCCTCGGTCACCATCGAAATCTATTAGCCGCTTATGAAGGCCGATTGAAGTTTAATTGAAAGCGAAACAATATTGGCCAGAAACCACATTAATTGACAGTTGATGTTGCGTGTCAGAGAGAGAGTCCAGAGTACCAGCTCTCGCTTCAATTTCAATTTATGACCATTTAATAGATGCCGTCCTGGTTCCTTCAACAGCAAAATCTAATTAGCATTTCGTTCCTGCCCCGCTGGCACGCCTCTTTTGGCCCGGATGACATGGCTGAATGGCAATAATTGCTTAAATAAACACCACGACAAATGCACATTAATGAACATCAGTCAGTCGAGCTGCCTGAAATGTGAGTTATGGCGAGTGCAGCTCAAGACCGGACCACATGCAATGAAGAGCACACAATGCCCGGCCAGGGTGTATAATATATGGTATATAGGAGGGATATATAGTAGGAGTTACCGGGGGCAAAGTGCTCTGGCACTTGCATGTCGACCTGGTCATTCACATTGCCACCAACTGGTAGATGCCAGGCATAAAATAGTGGGCATAAAAGTAGGTAAAGCTAAGGAAAATATGGCAGGAAAAAATATATATTTTTTATGGGATTTATAGGATTTAATTGTATTTTAATTATATTTTCTAAAATTTCTTTCTCTAGAATAAAACTTATTCTACTAAATTAAATATTAATATATGGAAATATATAAAATAACATTTTTAGAGTACTATTCTGAGCACCGTAAAATAATTACTAAAATTTCACATAAACATTCCCCTAATAAATATTGCAAAAACCACATACATTTATGATACACACTGCTAACCACATGAAGCATAAATAGACAATGCGTGACGTTCCTTCTTTGCCATCGTTGGACTTTAACATGGCAATTATGCATTTTTAATCAGACCACAATAATGCTTCCGGGAAAGACTTTTACTATTGATTTTTCGCATTAACCAATTGACATACATCCCACACATCGAACTGAACTCTTGTGAACTCCTTGGAAACACTGAAATATCCATCTATATCCTACATATACCATATATATATCTATATTCCAATAAGCCAAATCAAACATTGTGAAAGGCAAATCAAATTGTAAAGAATCATTCCTATTCAGTTTCGGTTTCTGGCTACATTTGCATACAAATGCAGGCAGGATTAAAATCAGAATTCGATATGCCACAAGCCACATACACACGCACACCCGCTCCAAGGATTTTCCAAACAATATTTTACTGCTCAAGACATTCCGACATTGTTGTTGTAGGGAAAAGCTGAGCAGAGGGAAAAGAACCGGGTTACGTGGAGAGAGGAAAAGGAGAAATGGAACAACTTATCCAACTTCTTCAATTACAATTTGATTTGCAAATGACACACAGCGCAACATGGCAAAGAAATTGAAGTGGAAAACTTTCCGGGGAGGTGAGGTGAAATGTGACAAGTCGGGTTAAAAAAGTTAAAACCCAGGGCGGTCCAAGTGGAATTAAATGTTTGTTAAAGGTTTTAACTGATTAAAAAATGATGGAAAAGCACTCCTTAAAAGTTTATGGATATTACTCAAAAGTACTTAATACTTTCTACTGAGAGTGAGAGCGGAAAATAGTAAGTAAATAGGGAAAAGTGGAAATATTTCTTTTCAAGAATATGAACATTTTGGGTATTTAATACAACATTAAATTCCTTATTTTTTTTCTAAGATACAGAAGCAATACTTCCTCCTCATAAGATTCTCATTCAATACTTGAAAAGATCCAAAAAACCGTCAACAGACTCTTCTGGCAATTGAATCCTGTAAGCGTGGAATTTTTTTTTCATAACGCCTGGCAATAAAATGTAGCAACATTAAAAGGGCGGTGCACATAAATAAGGAAATCGCTGAGTAAAAAATTGGGTTAAAAATTAACTACACCAAATTTAAATCAACAAAGGGAAGAGGGAGAGAAGGGGAAGCGTGCTGTTGGTTGTTGCCTGTCAGCGAATCCTTCGAAGCCTGCGGGAGCCGTAAAAAATCGACTCGCTGGGCAGCGGCAGGCTGAATGCGGACAGAGTCCTGCCCGGCAGCCCCAATTCCTGCTTGGCAGCCGTAAATAAAGCGCCGCAAACATTAATAACTCCCATTGGGTGTGTTAACAAGCAATGACCAAAGAGGGCCGTACCCGGCAGTACTGGGATTTCGGATTCGTCCTTCGCCCTTCCACCGTCCATAGCCCTTCCATCTAGCCCCATTCCGCACACCCTTCCCTGTCCCCTGCCCCCTGCCAATGTGCATAAATTGCAGTAAAAATGGCGCAAAAATTTTACATTTTGTGGCTGTTGTGAAAAACGATGTGCAGCCAAAAAAGTAAAGAGCGAAAGCAAGCGAAAATAAGTAACAAGTAACTGGGAATCAGAGGCAGAGGCAGACAGGTAAAAAATTGCGCATACGCCAGGTGCGCCACCCCACATAAAATGTTTGAGTGATGAGGCAAGGCAGGACGTCCAGGAAAGAGGGTAATGCATGTAAGACAATCATTTTGACAGGCACTTCGCCGTGCTTACTTCGCATTCGTCCTGTGCGCCTGCCTGCTCCTCTGGTAGCCGCCTCTGGCTTCGTGTTACTCATTGGCCCGTCGCTCGCCTGGCTGCCTCCTGATTACTATGCACTTTGATACTTATCTTTAATTGAGGTAGCCGGCTGCAAGGACCTGAAGGAATACAAAAGCCTCGTCTGCCACGCCACGATGAGCATACTTTTCATACTCACACTGGCGGAGGATACGCTGTGTGTCTGTCAGGATCTGGCTTGGCTTGACAAAATGGGGGTTTGGGTGTGGAAAAAGTGATAAGGAAGTCTTTCAGATTTCGTTGCGGTGTGCAAATAATTCATTCTGATAAGAAACATATTTTACACCACCAGAGAAATGGTGTTTATTATTAATATTATATTGTGAAAGGAAGTATAAGGCGGAAAACGAGAGGAAAATTTGTTACTGGGAAACTCTAAGAATAAATAAAGTTCAGCATAAATTGCTTATAGTGACAGATCGCTCGGAGAACCCTCATAAATCGACCACAATCACCCAAAGTTCCCCCTCGAAACAGATAAACAAACTTAATGTAATTTACCAACGAATATATGCTGTGTCCCTCCCTGCATATATTCCATATTTAACCGCGCGCCGCAGGAGCAGTTGAACTTTGTTTCAATTAATCGTTAACCCTTCCGACAGCCGGCAGCCAGGGTTCATGGCTCTTCGGTTTGGTTCGACGTTTGCTGCTGCTGCGGTTGCCCACTGCCAGCTTTATAAATATTTAAGGCCATTAAACAGACACAGGGCACACACGTGCATACATTGTGTGTGTATATATATATAGGAGTAATCCTGGCCACACTCGCACATGGCCAGGACTAAGCGTTTTATGGCTCTGCGCCATTGTTGTAGTTGCGGTCCAAGTCCAAGTCGCTGGCTCCTCCATGCTTTCTCCTCCCCTGAATCGTTATCGTAATCGTAATCGTTATCGTATGTACCTGGCGGCAGGACCTGGCTGCAATTGTTTTCCCGTTACCAGGCAGAGCGGCGACGATGTCTGCGGCGGATGCCAAGGCTAATTTTGCGTAAAATGAGAGCCGCTCGAATGATTCATTATGGGACCCAGAGGACTCGTTGCATGTGCATATATGCAAATGAACACGACTAGAAGGGAGGAGCAGTTGGTCCTAAAGGACATTCCGGCAACAACCGGGGCACCCACCCACACACGCACAGGGCGAATCAATCATAGATTGTCAACGAGCCACTAATTGATTTATTGCCCGAAATTAATTCTATCGCATCGCATTAATATTTATTGCATTAAATCCGCTTCTCAATCCCAACTCCGATTTGGTTTCAGATTGTGCGGGGTGGCACAAGCACCTTGACCTATGATTTTTGTCATGATTTCTTCTGTCATGAATCAGTTGGACCGAAGGACTGTTGAATAATTTGCATTTTTGGATTTGCCCGCAGCCTTTCAGGCGGCCCCTTAAATTGCTGCCATGAATAAATGAGTTGCTCAAGCGAGCCGAGTACAAAAGCCCGGCTAACGAGTCCGTACAAACAATCTCTGTGTGAGGATGGGGGTGCCGTTGGGGTCCATATCCCTCTCACTCCCCCATCTCCACCTTCTATTTGCTGTTTTATAAAAGCAATACGCATATGCCCGGCATGCCAATGCAGCGCTCTGGTATTTGCATTCACTCTCCAGCAGTGTTTGCCTCGAAAGAGTGGAAAAGGAGGTCTTCCTGCTGTTTTTCCCCCCTCCCGACAAGCTGCATTCGGAAAACCCTGAAAGGCGCTTGTAGAGCTTCTGCTGGCCGGCAGGCGGCTCTTTAAGTTTTGCGGTCTGTTCCTGGCTTTTGGTAACTGGTTGCTGGTTACTAGATCTCCTGGCTAAACGACAACCGGCCAGCAGATGCTTGGCAAACATACCGAAATTCAACATACACAAAGAAAGAAATTATAGTCTACTCAAGAGAAATATCTTTATAAATAATATAACAAATAACTACTTTAAAAAGATATAACAAATCTCTTCTAAATCATATTTATTATAATTTTTAACCATCAAGCATATAATAACAAAAAAAATATTATAAATAAAACACTCAGCAATGGAATTTAAAATGTAAACAAAAATCAATCTCTTGTAATTTAATCAGAAAACCTCGTAATATTTATTGAGCAAACATTTCCCGAGTGCATCTCCTCGAAATGAGCATTGACTGATGCCATTACAGGTGGCCATTGAATGCATTTTCCAACCCAAAGGTATTTCCTTTACATCCAGCCTCGAATTTCCCTCTTTCAGCTTTCGGTTTGTGGCTGAATTCCATTTCGGTGGCTGCCAGCCAGCAGCCAGCACGAATGCGGCAAATACTTGACTCAATTACCAGGGAGGAGGAAATGCTTTTCTTATTCCATCTGGAATTTTAACATATCGACGAATGGCTGGCTGAGTGTACTTGTAAATATACTGAGGGAATTGGCCAATTCTTTCATAATTTTTAGTGATTTTTCATTGGCATTCTGGCATTTTATTTAATTTTGCTCTGCAAATATTTCCCGGACCTAGCGAGAGTAGCTTCCCATTTCCCCCACATTTCATTTCGTAAATGGCAAAGTTTATGAGCTGCGCCATTTGGGAGTCAGTTTAGATTGTTATTTGTTTGTTTTGTTTACCCTTTTTTTCTCACAACCCCCTGCCTCCTCTGGGTAGATTCCTTTTAGGCGGAAATGAAATTTTTGCAGTTTTACAGTTTTACAATTTTCCCCATAGCCAACCCATAGCATTGGGTTAAAAAGGGTTCCGAAAAAGGGGTTTGAGTGGGCTATAAAAGCTTTTCCGCTTTTGCTGACGACGAAGTCATAGAAAGTCGTCGCAGTCGCGTCGAGTAATTAGAAAATTAACCCCAGCCAGCCGGCCATAAATGAGAATGAAACAACAACCGTGTTTTCGCAATGCGAACTAAACTAAACTAAAACAGAAACAAAAAGCTAAATACAACAAAAAAATGGAAACACCGACAACTGGCACTCCACATGGTCGGCACTCGCAGAGTCAGCCAGGCGAAGGCCACTTAAGTGACTCTTTTTTTTTGGGCGGGGAAAAGCGTGAAACGGAAACCCGTCACATAGATGAGGAAAAACGAGGGTATCAACCTTAGTGTGGGTTGTGTGTCATCGCTTTAATTAAAGTGTTACTACGTGGCCCATGTCAGGGTGCAGTTTGTCGGAATTTTTATTTTTCCTGAATTTTTATTTGCCCCAAAAACCAAAACTCAAAAAAATACAAAACAAAGATGAGCTGGGAGGCGTGTCCTTGACAGCAGGTGCTTGTCGCATTATGACATGCCACATTTTCCCCCTAATATTTTTCCACTTGAAGCTGTCTTTGCGGCATCTTATCTGTATACTTATAAATGTTGTGTATATATAAATGTCTCCCTCCGATTTCAGGGCTAGCCGTGTGCTACCAGCGGCAATCCGTGAGCAACAACAATCACAATAACGCCGAGGCGAAGCCCACACACTCGCCCCCGTCGCATTATCCGCATGGCCACAAATGGAATGAGCCATACTTTGATCTCACGATGCCCAGGAATATCACATCGCTGGTGGGCAAATCCGCATATCTTGGCTGTCGAGTCAAGCATCTGGGCAATAAGACGGTGAGTACAGGGGAAACACTGGGAAAACTTAATCCAAATCCCATAAAATATATATAAAATTCAAGAAAAACTACATAAACTTCATTTAAAGTATCTGAAACTATAAACAAATATGTATTTTGTAAATTTAAAACCAAAAATACATTTTTTTGCATTGGTTTATCTGAAGATTTCAAGCCAGAGGAGAAAAATATTTAAATAAACAATAAAGAATATAAATTTAGCTACTTTAGCTTAGAAAAAAGATTGTAATATTTCCCGCAGTGTTGGCCAAGTCAACATGGAGACAACAGCCGAAAACATTTCGTATTAATAATCTTGATTTTTATTTACATTTAATAAACAAAGCACTCCGGAAATGGGGGTGGCCGCAAGTGTGGCGAATGTGTCACCAAATATCCACTTAGATGGCCGACAGTGAGCCGGGTTATTAAATTTTGCTGCCAGTTTATTATGTAATACGTGACAGCAGACACACACACATGCTGACCACTTGTCTGAGGGACCCTTTCCCTCTCCTATTTTTTTTTTGTTTTCTGGCGATGGCGTCACTTGATCCAGCGACCCAATTAAAGGCTCTCCCCTCTAGCCTCAAGTTCTAGGGGCCAGAAAAACACCGAAACAACGAACCGAAAAAGTGTTGCATTTCAACGATCAAAATTAAATTGGTTGCCATAACAAAAAAGGGGGAATTGCGAGTCAATTTGCCGCAGACACAATGCGGAAATATTTGGCACGCATTTGCCAAAAAAAAAATATTCGGGTTGCCCATTTGGCGGCCCAGGAAAAGCAGCTGGGAAAGTTTGCAGGTGTTGGCAGGCCCGAAAACGTTGATTACGTTAAGCGATTTGGCCACGGTCACGGGCTCTAGTCCCTGCTTCTGCGGAGAGGTCATAGATTTCCTCTTGGCCAAATCCGCTTCCGCAATCAGTAAACTACACACACAGCCCCTAGTTAACCGGCCGGGCCCGAGCTCGGTTTTTGGCCAACAGTAAATTTATGGCCAGGCCTGGGCTAAAGTTTACTTTCCCCATTTTTTTCGACTTTTTTCGGTTTTCCTCTTTTTTTTAAGAGGTACTTTTGGTGGTGAAGGGTATGTTATATATTCGACAAATCTGGATTTGAAGGTAAATATATTTTACAAGGAAAAAGAAAAGAATATAAACTACTTTTCAACTGTTTAATTGGTGGAAGAATATTCAAAATGTTATCATGGCCAAATACATGGCTCTACCAAAAAGTAGGTAATACTTTTTCATTCAGGTCCTTGCCGGGTATTATATAGTCTGAGCCCTTTGATTTTTTTTCTTTATGCTGCCATTGCAGAATTAGACATTCGGGTTGGCAGGAAAGTGGAACTGCACAGATGGATGCCACACAGTTGGCTGACTCCGACTCCGACTACGACTGTCTGTCTGTCTGTAGGTCGGTGTGTGTGTGTGTTATTGGTTAGACAGTTAGCCGCATAAACAAGGAGCCTTCGCTCCCGAAAAAAAAGAACTACAACAAAAACAAACCAAGCTACACAAAAAAATTTGTATCAAATGTAGTGGGCAATGTCGAGTGAATGTCGCTCTGCAGAGAGCCGGAAAATGGACAGGAGAAGCCAAGGTGCGAGAGGAGTAGCATTTTCCGGGTCTGTCATGCGTTCCGCACACTAATTTCGACTTGTATGAAAATTCTATCTGTGAGCTGCATAAATTGTGCGATTTCCTGGCCTCAAATCGGGTCTCTTTAAAGTCCTTTCAAGTGGGTATTAATGGGTACTTCTTTCTCTCTTTGCAGGTTGCCTGGATTCGACACCGTGACCTGCACATCCTCACCGTAGGCACGTACACCTACACGACGGATCAGCGGTTCCAGACCTCCTATCACCGGGACATCGACGAGTGGACCCTGCAGATCAAATGGGCCCAGCAGAGGGACGCCGGGGTCTACGAGTGCCAAATATCCACGCAGCCGGTGCGCAGTTATTCGGTCAACTTGAATATTGTGGGTGAGTATTTGAGTGGGTTTTAGATAAATATATTTTATAATAAATATATTTTCTAATAAAGTCTCAATAATATGGATAAGTTTTGAATGAGGGTTAGTTAAAACCAAACCTAATATAATTGCTTAACAATTAGGAAAATAAATATTCAAAAACCAAATAAAAAATCTAAGAAATATATATTTAAATATAGAAATATCAACTGCAAAGGAAATACCATAAGAAAACATAAATATTTCTCCCATATTGATAAGGAAGAACCCATTCAGAATGAAACATTTACAGAATATTAAGTACTATATAGAATATCTTCGGGTATTTACACAAAAATCACGTTGTCGAAGTTATGACTTTCTTTTGGTAATTGAGAGATATGCATGGAATAAATAATACAATTTTTATTACATTCCGCAATTTTGTATATGTATAAAATGTTGGTCAAAATAAATTTAATACAAATTTCATAAAGTTAAATTTTAAAGCACAAGTTCCCTGTGCCAGCGTTCTGTATATTTATATATGTACATATATAGCCCCCGAGAAGGAATCCAGATCCAGACAGGACCCCCTTTTGGTTGGGGAATTTCACATATTTCCTCTCTGTATCATTCTGCATATTCATGCAATTTCCAAGAGTGTAAATTATGCACACTTGGCAATCGTCGCAGCAGGATGTAAAAACAGGACGCGACTTTGCCGGTAAATATGGCAGAGGAATTTTCGAAAAATTCTTTCAGACAGATTGATGGACTGAAGGGAGTTGGCACCACAAAAAAATGAAACGACCTCAACGTGCATATAAACAGATATCGACATTTATATATACATATGTATAAACAGGGGGAATTAAGGTGTAGATAACAGGGAAAATAAACTGCGCAACAAAAGCATTCGCCAACCATAAATTTATACAAAAAAAAACAAAAAAGAAACCAACATTCATTTCTCTTTAATCCTGGGGCCACACAAAACGTATTTATATATTTTGCCGGAATTATTTTTATGGTTTTTCTAAATCAAACAAACAAGCTAACAAGCCTCTTTATCCAGTTGGGGAGTGGAAAAAGCCAGAATAACAAATTTGAAATCGTGATTGGAAAAGCAATTTGATGAAAATATAAAACTTAAAGTTTTTCCCCTAAAATAATAGCCAACAAATTACGAATGAATTATTTATTAAGCTCTGCTTGGCCCCCCGTAATTATAATGGCGCTTTCACAATCTATTTTCGGCTGTGTACTTTAGTTAATTAGTTTAGCCAGGGTTTTATTATAATTATTTGAATGATTTTCTATTTTGGTATCACAATTTGTTTGCTTTATTTCTGTCTTTTGTTTATATTTTTGGTTTTGCCCACCCAACCACGGCCACCAGATCTGATTGACGCCGAGACGAGTAACATGATGCAGCAGTATTTTAATGACGACGCCTTCTATATAGCCGCCGATCGGGTGTACCAGTCCAGTGATGACGAATTCGCCGGAATGTTTGGCCCCATTCAGACAGTGGCTGGTTAGTGAGAGATATGAATTGGTGACGTCCTTGGCGTTAATAAATTCTTGATTTCCGGCGCCCCATTTGCCGCAGCATCCTTTTTGGCTGAGTGACAAGTCTAACCACAAAAAAATACGGAAAAAAGACGCAGACAGAGTGGAAAGGTGCCCTTGAGGGCTGCCCATGCATGCATATTATTTTTTAATATTTTACAGCATTTCTCGTGGCAGTGTGTTTGTGGAGTCAAGTGCGGGTTGCCTGGGGCAAGCACTTTTCTGGCTCATGACGAACAAATTGCTTTCCAACAAGCTTTTACCCACTAACTTTGCCAGCTTGTTACGGTTACTGTTACTCTCCCACCTATTATTTTCTACCTTTTTCCCAATTTTTTTTTCGTCCACTTTTCTCTCTGTCTGGTGCTGGCGCCATATGAGAGCCGGGAAATTGCTAGACTTAAACTATGAGAAAGAGTTGTTTTTGGAAATTGCTATAATTATAGAAGAAAACTAAACCTGATCATTGAATTAAATTTAAAGGGAAAACATGTAAGGTTTGAAATTGCAACCTGTTTAGTTCTTTTAACAAAATAACCTTTATACAAATTCTTATTTAAAAAGTGTTCCGAATGATTATTTATTTTTATCACCTTATGTTTTTACTTGATTATTAAAAAGGTAACTTGGGAAGGAATATAAATATATATATATACCTAAAAGTTAGCCAGATTTCCATCTCTAACTTTTCCCTCTTATTGCCCAAGTGCTGCTTCGCACATTTAATTATACCTAAAAAAAGCCTTTGCAATATTTATTTATTTTCACCGATGCTGTGACTCAGTGGTTTAGGGGTTTAGTTTTGCAGAGGATTGGATACGCCTCGCTTTTCCCGTGGGCACACAGGCTTTGATTGAAGGTGCCCGCTTCATAGAGGGTCTGGTGTGGCTCAGGTCCTGCGCTGTAGTAGCAATAGAGGGCAAAGTGCACGTTCCACAGGTCGTAGTCCTGGCCGGCGGCACAGCCCATATGAGTGACGCGATCGGTAATGATATTGGCAATGGTATTGCTTGCCCCATCTGCCTCAATACCCTGCAGGTCGTAGATCCCGTCCACCCACTCCTCGGTGATAGCGGTCATTGGGCGCACATTGTGAAATAGTTTTTGGGGTCTGGGGAAGAAGTCTTCGCCGTGGTTAAAATGGACATCGGGAAAGTCATCGGTGGCCATGCAGGAGTTGGTTGGCAGCGCTATCTGACAGCGCTTCAGATGATACTCGGCCACCAAGGCCAGATAATCATCCCAGACCAGCTCGGGCATCTTCTTGGCCGGCATTAGGTTGCTTATTTTCCCTGCTGCCACTTCCTGGCGGTACCTGTTGTGCACGGACAGCAGGTACAGGCGGAAACTCTGCATATTCACCAGACGATGGAAGCGCAGGCACTTGTCCGTATCGAAAATCTGCCAGAGATCCAGGTGGGAATTAAGTTGGTTGCCACACCACCTCCTCTAATGACCTTCCTTACCAAACTGTTGTTGCATCCAATGTGTGTCCTCTCCTCACAGGACTGAATGTCACAGAAATCTATGGCCAGGCACGTTCTCAGCCTCAAGAGCAGGCTGAGACACAGGCAAAAGAACACCTGATATTGTTGCATTTCCATTCCGTACTGAAAACTAAGTACTCGGGAAACGTGCGTTGAGTAATCCGAGGAGTTATGTGAAAAACAGCTGCAGAGTAAATTAAGTGTGTGGCACTGAAGGTGAGAGTTGTATTTCCCCTTTTGGGAACTCAACAAACAGTAAACAAAACTTGTCAAAACGATGTATTTAAAAGTTAACAAACTAGGAACAAAGGCAGCTAATTCCTGACTAACTTGATTAACAAATTTTGAGAAATTAATAAATAAATAAGTAACCTAAAATTTTACCAGCCTGCAAACAAACTAATTTTCAATCTCTAAAGATTACTAAATCATTTTGTTTGCCAGAAACAAACCACCATAAATATACATCTTAAACTAACAAAAAAAAACGAGCTAAATATTATGGCCAGCCAACGAGCACATTAAATTAAAGAATCGCTTTTAAAGCTGGCCAGAATTGAGCCATAACCCATCTTGAAATCACTCCCAACTTTGTGCAGCCTTGTCGTCCGTTCCAAAACTTTCCATTTTCTGGCCGCCTGACACTGCCCCTCTAATCGATTATTTAACGTGCTGACTTTGACTGGCACAGCATTTCCCACTTCGACACGAGACTCTATGGGCTATGGAAATTTCCAACAATCGAGAGCTGGACCGGATGGGCCTGATCAAAAATCGTGGGAGTGGCCGGGAGGGGCTTGTGGCACGGGTACATGTCACTGGTCCGATGTGCGGGAAATTGGGAAAAACAAACCATTTCGGTATTTCACAACTCGAAAGCTGCGAGCGGCGATGATTAGGCGACGTAACCGAGTGATTAGCAGAGCTCGAAACTGTACGATTTGTAAAAGGGAATGGGCGATGCACTGCATAATGGATGGCATAACCGGAGCTTCACTGTAATAAAGCGCCACATCCCCCTCTATCTTTCTCTCTCTCTCTTCACAGTGCCCACGGCCACCATTTTGGGAGGTCCTGATTTATACGTGGACAAGGGCAGCACTATAAATCTCACTTGCATCATCAAATTCAGCCCGGAGCCGCCGACCCATATCTTTTGGTATCATCAGGATAAGGTAAATATATCCCTTGAAATCAATTTACAGAAAAAAAATGAACTTAAAACCCAGCGGGCGAGGGGAAAAAACCAATTTAAGGTTTTCCTTTTTGGTGCCAAATTATCTTGCAATAATTGAGTTTGTGCGCAGTAAAAAGCGCAAAAAGCAACGAGAAGGAGGAGGAGGAGGCGAAGGAGAAGGGGCAGTAGGAGGTGGAGGCGGGCCACGCCCAGCCAATTGCTGCAGGATAAACGTTTTTAACTTTTATGAGCTCTGGGCTGGCGCCTCTCAAGTATGAGGGCGTTGGTGAACAGTGAAAGAAATATTTAAATTAAAGGAACATTAAAAAATAACAAAATTATTTAAAAATAAAAAAATAAAATAAATTTTTGTAAAAAAATCATTCTAAATAAAATATTCTTATATTTTATATATTTTCTATAAATTTAAATGAAATGTTTTCCTTGAAAAATCCTCCCTTTTCCAGTGTTCATTCGAGTGTGAGTTTGTTCGCGTTTGTTTACGCGTCGTATACGTAACGTATTTAATTTTGGCTTTTATGATTATGAGAAAACATGCTTTTGCATTTAGCTTAGGCCCCTCACCCTCGCCCCCTGGGTTTGGGTTTCAACTTTTTGCAACGAGGGAAAATCGCTTTTAATATGACAACCTCGGCCGCTTGCCTTGGCTTTACTTGGCTTTTTCACCCCCGATTTTCCGCCTCTCCCCCCTGCAGGTGCTCAGCGAGGAAACCTCCGGCGGACGACTGAAATTTAAGACCATCAAGTCAGAGGAGACCAAGTCCATTCTGCTCATCTACGACGCGGATCTCCTGCACTCTGGCAAATACTCGTGCTATCCATCGAACACGGAGATAGCCAGCATACGCGTCCATGTCCTTCAGGGTAAGTTTCCTTGGCATTTCCTTTTCATGTTCGTTATTTTTTTTTTGTGGGCATAGATGGAGCCTCTTAAAGGCCGCCTTAATTGGATGCTCAAGTTTGATAATGTGAATTATACATTCATGCATCTGCTTGACCTCGATTTGTATGCATTAAACTTGCAGCTAGCTGGCTCTCTTTGTTGGCCAAACTTTGAAGCAATTTATGAAGTAGTGGCCAAAGCAGAAGGACACTGGGAAAATATGTTTTATATTCGAGAGAGAATTTTGTATTTGGAAAATATATATTAAATATTTGTTTTTCCTTTAGTTCATTGTGGAAATTTAGCTGCAAAAAGACTTTAAATGATTTTATTTTATGATAAATAAAAACACTTAATGTCCTTCGAGACCGAGTTAAAGTGCCTGAAATTTGTTTAAGCCTCTCCCTGCGCGACCACATTTTTATTTTTTGAATGTGGAGCCTTTATTGTGGCGGCGACAAACTACAAATTGCTACTCATTCATGTCAAATCTGTGGCCATCTTTTTCACCTCTGTCGCCTTTTCCATTTTCCTGCTTTTTCCCGCACAGGCGAGCGACCGGAGGCGATGCAAACGAACGCGGCGCCGGCAGCCGTTGCCTTGGCGTCCTGTTGGTCCTGTCAGACGGTCAGGGTAATTAGCACAATGGTGGCGGCTCTCGTATTGTTGGAGGCCTGCTCCTCGCTCCTCCTGCCGGGAGGTGTAGCTGGAGGTGGAGGAGGAGCCCTCGCAGGCGGTCGACAGGAAGACAGGCGGCTGCGACCAAGTGACCCCAAGGATCGCCAACCCGACAACTCCTACTCCTCCTCCACCTCGGTCGTCGGTGTCAATAATGGCAGCCGGATTGCACGGTGATAAATTAATGTCGCCCTACTGGAATTCCACCGCCAATGCAGCTGCAGCCCCCTAAATGCAGCAGAAATGATTTATAGCCGAAGTTAAGGGGAGGATGATGCAAGCAGCTAAGGAGCAGCCGTGTAATACCTTTCCGGTAAAAAAAAAATACCAACTAATTATGCTAATGATGGGAAGGGTGGGGGGAAGAAGGAAGCTGCTGCTCCCTCGTAAGTTGTAAGTAAGTAAGCGTGTTTCTAATTAAGTGGGCTGGGGATTAGTTAGTTAGACGGAAATCAGAGCCATGTACATAAACTTCTCACGTAAATTGCCGGCTCAGTGGCGAACTTGGCTAACTGGAGGAAGCTTTGAAGGAATCATCAAGTTGAAGGAGGAGAACTATACTCAAGTGGTTTTCTGCTAGAGCCAGGCCTAGTTGGTTAAACAAATATTGAAATAAATTAAAGTCTAAAAGGTAGTGTTGAGAAATACACCTGGAGATGTGAAAACAATTATTTCGATGGAAAAATAATTTATTCCAAAAGTCTAAGCTACTGTATTCCGTTTTTGTACATAGTGAAACATCAACAGGCTTAAGGACACAACAAATAATAATGTTTTCAGATCTCCAGAAATATTCCAAAGCAACCTAAATAGTTATATTATGTAGCGAAAGTTTATTCAGATTGTTGTAAATATTAAGGATTCGTGTGTTGTCCTGTATAGCCTAGAACTTAAGCTTTGTATATATATAGACACCTAGAAGTATCTGTAGCTAAACCTGTTTCCAAAACGAACTTCTTGGAAGGTTCCTAAACCAATTTTCACCACTTTACTCAAGCCATGAGAAATTCCTGTCAGAAACGAGCCACTTCCCGGGCTCACAATTTATTTAAAAGAATTTCCCCAAGTCATGTGGTGGCAGTTCCTGTTCTCCGAAATGGGTTCGATGCTCCAAGGGAAATTTAGAGCTACCATTTTCGGCATGTCCGGTTGCATTTTCCAAACCCATTTTCCCTAGACCCGTTTTTCCAACTGGCAAGTCACTTTTCACTCTTGTCAACAAAATATTTGCATTTCCATGTGCCAGGCCAGGACTCCTGAAGGAGGCTCCTTCGTCCTGTGCCACATTTAAAAATGTATGGCCACTGTCCGGGGCATTGAGAAGCCATGGCCCGTGAGGGGGCCCCGAGTTTAACTGATCAAAATTGTAAATAAACCCGCATATATACGCCATATGAATAAACTATAAACAGTACTCGAGTATTTATGTGGTAGTCTCATACGTTACATGAACATTTATAGGGATATATATATATATATATATATATAAATATATATATATAGAGTGTACGTATCGATATTAAAAATGTAAACCGAACGCATGCAAAATTAGTCGCGTCATGTAAATGAATGTTTAATGGATAAATTAATGTTGCTGTAACGAAAAACACAACAACCATGGAGAAATAATTGCAATTGAGCAAATAAAATAAAATATATATGTTATAAGCATAAAATAGCAAGTAATATTCATATACCAAAAGCCGAAAAGCAGCAACAACAAACAAAAAACACACACAAACTTTGTTGACTTTTGTTGCAAACAAAAGTGGCAGCAAAACCCGCATTATAAAGATTATGAAATTGTTTTTAATTTTTAAGCAAGGTAGCCGTAACGTAAATATGGAAATCGGTATGAAAAATTTCAATAAACGTTTTTTTAGTTACTACCATCAAATGATAAATATGTATAACAAAAACTGGGAGTTTTCTTTGATTTTGGTGTGGGTTTTCAGGGGGTTTTCTGCGACCGCATGCTGAGCGAATCCCGGCAAGATTTATGCAAATATTTTCCATTGCCATTCATGCATTTAGCCAGGGAATTTTAATGGGCCACACGAACACACAGACAATGGAATGCCAAAGAGCGGAGGAGGCCCCCCCTGGGAGATTGCAAGTTTCTTCGCTTTTTTTGGGGGAGGCGAAGACGGCGGCATATTCCATTTTCCATTTTTCAGCCTAATAAAGCCGCAATGCAAAGGCCGGAAAACTGACGGCAAGAAGAATGGGCATTAAGTGCCTGGCTGGCAGCTGTCCCTACGAATCCTACGACTTTCTGCACGTGAAAAAAATCGTGGAAAATTAGGATAACCTATTGGAAACCATATAGAATTATATTTTACAATTATTAGCGAAATATATAATTCAACACATTTACTTCCTGGAATTTTTAAGGTTTTCTAGAGGTAAGTAAAGTCCTTAAAGTCCATTTAAGAAGTTTAAGGATAATTCAAAATGATTTATAAAATATATATATATTTTATGAGTCATTTACATCTTTTACGTTTGACCATTGAATATCCCTTATACATTTATATACATTTTCTTTTTGTGTATGCGGTTAGCATTGGGCCATGTGTGTTAGGACTCTGTTTGCGCTTTGGTAAGACATCAAAAGCCGTTAACATAAAAGTTTATTATATGACAAGTAAGTATGTATCTGTCCCCCTTTGTGTGCGAGTGTGTGTGCCTTGGCACGGGCAAATAGCGGTAATATCATGCCAAAAAGTTTAATAGCGCACAACCTCCCACTTTTCCCCCCTCCCGAACCATCAAGCCGAATTGAGTGGAAAGCGTAAGGAGCGAATAAGACGCATAAGGCACATGAAGCGGAAAGCGGAAAACCCCCTTTCTCCCCGCTTCCGCCGGAATGAAAGTATTACCCAAGATGATGACGACGGTGATTGGAATACTCTGGTTTCGGGAAAACACATATGCAAGATGGATGGACTCCGTAAGTCGCTAAAACTGCGGATTGTCACAGGAAGCTTTAAAACGAGAGGCAGAAAAAGACGAGAGTAGGAAATACAAGGCAGTAAAATGTATAGAATCTAAATAAATAAATAAAACTCTTTGAGATTTCTTGTTGAATTACTTTCTACTGAATAAATAACCCAGAATTTTATTTATTATTAAAAAGTCCCAAATGGAACTTTAATAAAACTTCAGACATTTCTTGACACTTTCTTATTATTCGCTTCTACGAAAGTGTCACTTAAGTCGCGCAGCCATTCTGCGGAATTCTCCGGACTCCATATCTGCGGAAAGCATGTTCCCGGGGGCCGAAAGCAATTGTCGGATATTACCTTTAATTGCGCATAGCTCAGGTCACAGCTGTCCGGACGAGAGCGGCAGATGAAAGCCGGAATGCCCGGGGAATGTGACGCAGTTGGGCACAGCACGGCACAGTCCGAGGCAATCGACAAAAGGGAAAATAAATTATCATCATTGTGACATTTTCATTTGTCAACGTAATTTTCCTTGTGTCCTGGCATTCCTGCGCCGCCTAAAAGCGCACACTACACACCCGAAACAGGAGCAGGATCAGCATTAACGTTAACGTTCGTAAAAAAGTCTGGCAATTTGGCAAAGGAATTTCACTTCACTTTGACTCGAAAAATATAAAAAAAAAAACAGAAAAAGGGAGAGAAAACACGTTTGCCTTTTATGTGTCCCTGTGCCAGGCTCGAGGCCCGGTCCTTATTATGGCCGCGTACATTTTTAATGCGAAATATGATTTGATTTTATTTGACTCCGTCGCACACATTTATTTGTCTGCAGACGGCCAAAGTTGCAATTTAAATTCGCATATTGAACGTAAATCAAACGTCTAAGGCTTCAAATGCAAAACGACGACGATGAGGCTGTGACTGTGACTCTGTATGTGTGTCTTTGCGAAAATCCAGTACATAATTTATTGACATGACTGCGAGTCCTGGCAGGACCAAAGCCATGTCAGACATTGCCGAATATTGTCCTCCAGCTGCCAAACGGAATATCGTACATTATTTTCCTGATCCTCCCCGGCCCCATTTTGGCGTGTTTGTGGCATTGTCAAAGCGAATGCCAATGGCCAATTTAAATTGCAGCAAAGTGATGGCTTAAATGCACAACTCTGCCGGTTTTCCCTTAGATTTGTTGCGACCAAGAAATTTATGGTACTTGGAATATTCCAAATAAATTATATATAAATAATATCGCAATTAGGATGTTAATCAATTTTCTTTAAGTACTTATTTATAACTATTTCTGTATATATATTTAAAATATAGTAAGCAAGATAATGGGGGATATGTATAAAAATCGTCACTCACTCGGTTATTTTCTGCTTTCCTCGTATATTCCTTGCAATTCAATCCTTATTCTTCGGTCCTCTTTTCGTATCTTATTAGGCTCCTTTTTCAATCTTAATTTTCGCTTTTCTGATCCAACTCCGATCCTTCTTTGGAACCTGTTTAAAAATTATTACGTCATTAATCAATTTTCTTTAAGTATATAAAAAAAACTATTTTTGAACATATATTTAAAATTACGGAACGATCAATTGCCAAGACAAACCACAGAAAAACAATAATTAAGCGTTTCTCACTCTATTATTTTAGTTTTCTTCATATTTTCCTTGTCATTTAATTCGTATAATCTTTATTTTCGCAGCTCCGATCCTTGTTTGGAACCTGTTTAAAAATTATAACGTCATTAATCAATTTTATTTAGTACTTGTTCATAACTATTTTTGAAATATAATAATAAATATCTTTTCACGTCTCTTCCTTGCTGATATTCAAGTACATTAAATTGAATTTATTTGGGTAAGAATACCCCCCTTCGCACACTTGGCAAAACCTTTGAGCATCTTTGCATCCGTTAGCTTCATTTTCTACCATTCACTTTCAGCAGATGAATTTTTTCAAGCTTTCCCCTGCGAAGCAAAGAAAAACAACACTTTTCCCCCCCATTAGTGCGTACATACACAGCCATATTAATAAGTATAATTATGCCAACATTCTCTTAATATTCTGGCATTACAAAAACAAAAGACTAAAAAAAAGTTTAAAAAAAGGAGAGAAAACCAAATTTGTTGGCTATATTGTTTACACATGTAATGAAATTTCTGCGGTTACTCATGGGAAAAGTGGGGGGTTGCTGGAGCCTGGCTCCCTTGGCAATTATTTTGGCGCCAGTTTTCAGCAAAATCTCTCATTTTTTGGCCTTTAAAAATAGCAAATTAATTATATTTCACGCCGCGTTGTCGGCAGCAACGCACAAAAATACAAAATAAAAAAATGCTTTCCAGTTCATAATTAAATTTTGCATTTGTGCGTTTCTGGATAGAAGATGGGGTTACATCCCAAATACATATATCCGTGTGTGTGTGCGGTTTTGGGGACTAGGGGGAAGTAATATGGCTTTGATTAGGAAATCGGTTTAAACGGGTTCGCTCTCTGACTGTCTGACTGAATGTGTGTTTTGTTCTGTTGGCTTTGTTGTTTTGGTTTTTGTTTCTGGGCTGGAATTTCGTTTTTAATTTTTCTGTGTGTTCTTGTGGCTTTTTGGGGGAATCTCCCTCCTGGCCCTACTGGCCCTGTTTGTTAGCCCGTTTTAGCCGAGAATTGCTTTTTGAATATGTGCGACATTGTTGCCGTTGTCTTCATAAATGGATAAACGAGAGGGGCCCCCAAAATTTGTGGCTCACTCTGTGTCATTTTTGCGGTCAACAACATTCCCTTCTAGCCAGGCTCTCAGCTCACTTTTGAAAAGTGGGGGGGAAAAATAAAACAAAAACCCTTTTTTCAAAAAAGCACCCTCCTAATGCAATTTGTCATTTTCAATTTTTGTTTTCTCCAGCTCCCCTCCCCTTCCCCCCTCTCTTTCTCTTACTGTGGGTCCTTTGTCTCAAATGGAATTTTTGGCATTTCGTTCACATAAATTAGGCCTGTCCTGCCTGTCCGGATGTCTGTCCTTGTTTATTCTTGCCATTTGCCAGAGTTGCACTCAAATTGCTATGTAAATAATTATTTTTCCCCAAATTTTATTTCGAATGCAAATTGTTTTCTTTTTCGCATATTTCTCTCCATTTGCAATTTTCCACTTTGGCAATTTTTATTGGTAAGCTGTGAGTGCAAATTATAAGGGATTTCCCAGCAACTATGTATGTACGTTGCTGTCATAATCGTTAATCTATATTGCTTTCTGATCCGAGCATCGCCACAAGATAACTGGATTTGTTGGCAACTGTCGTCGTTCTTAGTCAATTTCAGATGGCTTCAAATGCAATTATACGGCTGACAGAGTGTGTGTGTGTGTCCCACATTATGGGTGGGTGTGTGCTTGGGTTAAGAGGTCGCCAAAATCAGAGAGAGGGAGTGTAACGATGGCATTAAATTTATCCAGGGCTAAGAGTTATGGTTTTGGTTTAAAGATATTTGTTAGAAACAATTTAATATATTATGGAACACAAAAATCAAATCCTTTTTGAAGATAAAACCCTTAAAAAATATTTATTAAAATTACAGACAATCTTGTTAAGCCTCGAATCTGTTAAATTCACTTAGTCTGAAGTCTGAAACTGTCCTCATATTTCCTCAGATTTCCCCGCCATAGCTCGAGTTATGAGCTGTCGGGTTGCGTTGGAGTATCCTGCGGCCCTGGTGTGCATTTAATGCCATTTAAGCCGGTCCTTTTCCGTGGCGGACAGTGTCCAATTGCTGGGCACTTAACTGAAATACAATTTTTATGACCGAAGAGGAGAGGAGTGTGGATGGAATGTGCGATGTCCTTACTCCCCGCTTACTCCCTTCACATTTTATTGCATACTTTGGCGCGCTTTCCTCGTCAAGTTGCGACTTTTCGCACATCCTTGTGACTGCATAATTTTGTTGTTCGGCACACATTCTCATCCAGCGTTTGTATTTTGCATGATTTACTCTGATTTCAGGACTCGACTCGCCTCGCTACATCCTTAGCCAAGCGACCGCCTTTGTAGTTTTATCACACACTTGACCCATAAATCAAACATGTGTAAATGTTTTCACTTTATATGCGCACTCATACATACATGCACATCAAATACTTTGGCCGTCGCTCTATCTATTTTCCGACGCTTTTCCTCGCCTTTCCCTCGCTAACCCCCGTAATTTCCATGCTTGGGAGTGGAGCAAGGTCCTGGCGCTTGCCTCGCTCTCGTCCTACGGTTCGTGCGTGTAAACGAAGTAGAAAAGCGTGTAAAATATGCCGCAAATAGCTGGCTTCTTGTTATACCCAATCTCACACATATAGTATATATATATATATATATATCGTCCTTCCTCATGTCCCCAGAGTCTGGCGTCAATCCCTTTTGATGGCCCAACTGACATTTTTGGCGGCCTGTCATTCCGTTTTTGTGCGAATTTTTATTGGCTTAGTTTGGCATCAGCTGGGAATGAGTTTCGGGCATAAATTTCACATATTTGTATACATTTTATATATATTTATTTTTGTTGGTGGCCAAAAATTCCACCAAACAGGCCGCTAATTGTGTTAAAAGAGTGAAATATATTTTCATCAAATTGTATTTCCACCGCTGGCAGTCTTTTTTTGGGGGGCCGCAAAATTTGTTGCGATTTAAATTCTTTGAACTCTTTGCAATAATGGCTGCTAACGATGATGGTCCTCGCTGAATTTGCCCAATTGAATTTATCACTTGACTCAATTAAATTAGCGCGGTTTGTGCGCGTGTGTGTGTTTCGGCCAAAACAAATTGCCGGCCACACTCTCACTTATGCATAACATAAATTCTGGCTGAGAAATGGCCACAATTTGTTGGCTGCAAATCGGCCATGCCTCTGCACACGCTCTCCGGTATCCAAGGACCCTGGAGTCCTGACCCTGGACACTGGGGCACATGACACCGGACAGCCGACAAGCATCTCTGCACCATCACGTCCCCTGTCATAGTCATTATAACGCAACTCGGGCGAAGCCACTAAAAGTTATATGTGTCCCACTCTCCGCAGCACCTACCAGCTGCAGGCGGCAGCCAAGTGCAGGACTCACAAGGGAGTGGGAGTACAGACCAGCTCGGGTTGCGAACTTTTTCCATTTTACGCTCGACAGCCTTTTAAAATGTAATTTTTGCCTAATTAGCAACAAACAACGAGACAAAGTCTTCGAGTCTCTAATTTTTCCCATAGCTTCTTTGTCAGCGCAATTTCTGCACGGAGGGAAATTTAAAAGGGGGCTCAGATTTTGATTAAAAATAAAAAGTGCTTCAAGAATATAATATTTTAAAATTGTTTACAAAATTGTTTACTTTAAAACTCAAAGAAGTTATCAAAAAAGAACCAACTCTTTGACTTTAACTAATAATCCTTCTAATTAAGTATTAACCATATATTTTTTATATAAATTAAAATCAAATCTCTTCTCTTTCCATGTGTATTCTTGGCCCTGATCTGTCATGGCTTTCGGCGGCTTTGTTTCGCAGCGCACGGTTGGCTCAGGCAAATCTAATTTGCGCCTTAGCAGCTGCTCGGCGACAGATGACCTTGGGAAGGCCCCAGCTACGAACCGGATCCGTAGACCTACGCCGGAATGCCTTAAACGGATCCAACGCGACGGCATTAAGCACAGACAAGCGGATAGACGCACAGACATGGCGCCCCGCGGGGGGATTAAAGCCATTCGGGCTGATGGATTGCGGGGTGTTCGGTGCTCGGGATACCCCAGGATTCCCATGCTGCCTACCTTTGCTGGCAGGGCTCGCTTTCATCATCCTTTCGGGCGGTTCACGATAATAAACAACAGCGAAATAGAAATGAGTATTTCACATTCGCACGTAAACAAAGCATTGAGTGGCCAAAAAGCTGCGAGAGGGCGACGATGGTCGACGGGGGGCGTGGCTAATCCACAATCAGCTTGCCGTGGCATGTGTGTGAAAAAGGGTGGACCTTGATAGTAAGGGTATCACTATTAATGCTTTAGGTTTTGTTTAAATAATGAAAAATTGTACAATGAATTGTTACTTAAAACTTCGTATTATTTATTTATAAAAAAAATATGTAATTAAATATTTTAAAATGTTTTCTTTTAGTTTCATATTTAGGTACTTGCAGGCTATAATATTCTTTATCAGCATCGATATGAAATGTAATTTAAGAAAATATTTAATTAATCTGAATGAAGTTATTCATTTTTTTAAATTTTGTTTTTCCGTAATTTCCACGGATACTCTACAGTTTCTACTACCAGTACCACCCGACAATCCCCTGTTTTCACCTCACCTTTCACTTTCTCTCTTTCTCTCACTCGAACCTTAATCCTGTTCGGCCCCGGCTAATAAAAGTAAACATTTCTTTCCGCGTGACTAAATACCTTTCACTTGCTGTCGCTGTTCCTGTCGCTTGTACTGGGCACGCCCCCTCCCCCCTCCTGGCCAGGACCTCCTCCCTTCACGCAGGGCACTTGACTCCGCCGCTTGGCCCCCTTTATTAATCGCGTGTCGAGGAGGCGCGTCATGCGTCGGCAATATGAAATAGAATTTTGCAGCTTTCTTCGCTTTTATTATTGTGAAAGCGTTTATATGTGTGTGTGGCTGCTGCCGAGCTAATTAAAAATTATAATTAATTGCATTTGCCGGGCGCACAAGTCACTCGCATGTAAGCGTGTGTCTTGAGGGTGTGCCCAGCATATCTTGGGAAATTCATCTAAGTTCCTCACTGCCTGTTTGTCCTGGCAGACGCATTAAGCTTATTAAATTCGCTTAGACCGGCCAGGAGCACAGGTGGAATGTGGAAATGTGTGCTGTGTGTGTCCGCATTAAGTTATTAAACTGGCAAAGAAAATGCGGCAGCAAAATGTTATTTAACTTTGTAAGCCAAGATGTTAAGCGGCGATTAGTTGATGTCCTCGTTATGCTAACTGCTTATTAAAAAATGTAATTACCATCAGAGAGAGACAGAGAGAGGAGGAAGGGGAGAGAAGATCCCCCAGATCCTGGCCTGGCCCCAATCATAAATTTCCGCAAACATAATTTGAGGTTGTTGCTGCAGCATAACTCATTTTACCTGCCATTCGGGGCGGGGGCGTAATTAATCGGATATAGCGACAACCGAATTAATGTGTGAGAGCGGAGAGTGTGTGGATTATGCGAAGCAGGAATACGCTCGGCAGGATTCTAGTGCTAAAGGGTTTACTTAATAGCACCAGCCAGGACCCAGAGTAGATTTAATTGCGTTTGAGCCACGTAGGTAGCTTTGACGATTAATTGAAAACGGTTGAGTTGAGTAAGAAATCAGGGAATTTTAAATGTTTCCTTTTCTTTCCTGGTAAATAACAATTTTTTGTAGAGTATTTATTATTTTAACTCTATACGCTCAAGGACTCGGCCTTAATGTGTCCTGTCAGCAATTAAATAAAATGCAACATAACTGCAGAAAAACCAGGCAATTTCTCAATGATTTATGCCTGTGAAGTTTGCTGATCAATGGCGAATAATAAATTAAATTACTTTAATTGCACATTATCCCGACAGCTGTGAGTGTGGGTGCAAGGACCCTTAAGAGCACCATTAACCATTATGCGAGCCCACCATTTGCAATTGCCATGCAAATCGAGCTGCGACAGATGCCAATGACAGTTGGCACTTTCCTGCTTTTCTGCTTTTCTCTCACATTTCTCACTTCTCTCTCTACCATTTCCATTTCCCATCAAATGTTGACTTTAATATTTCATTCACCTTTGCCACACGGCAACCGCAAATCAATTAATTCATTACGGCCCAAAAGAAAAACTGCTGACAAAGGCCAAGTCGCGTCGTCATTATCGTTCTCATTGTGGAAAACTATGGCAAAACTGCTAACCAAGTTATTTCGCAGACTTTCGTGTTAATTATTTCCGCTGGGGATGCGGCCTTTTATTTATTGTATTCCGCGCCAAGAACTGCCATAAATTATGCAGATACTCTTGTCCGAATTTGACGTAAATTGTGTTTAATTAAAATTTACAGACCAATCAAGCAAAAGGGAAAAGTTAGCTCCTCCTTTTATTGTTAATAAATAAGAATAGATTTCCCTGGAATGGCAGCCCTTTAAATAGCTCGGAAACCATCGTTTCCAGTGACAGGTTCTCACACATGTATTTACCTTTTACGACTCAACTCCAACCTTTCTTTTGGAGGACTCAAACATTGTTAGAATCTTTGTCGTCGTGTGTCGCCATGTCCTGAGCCCAACATCGCATAAATAAATAAGGGGGAAATGAAAGAACATTAAATGAGAATTCAGAGAAAATCAATTCGAGAGACTGACAACAGCCTTTGTATATTATTAAAATTTTCAGCAGTACCTCTTGCTCCCCCTTCTCCTTCTCCTCCTCCTCGTCCTGCCTGAATAAATCATGAACAGCTGTTGCTCCTGGCTGGCTGATTGATTTGCTTACAATTTACATTTGGCCAATGCCGGGATTGCCTCGCCCTCATTACGTGCAAGCTGGGGGGAAAAAGAAAACAAAAATTATTATCTAAAAGTAAGGGAAATGATGGGAAATTGCCTTAGCCATTTTGGCAACTAATTGACGTTGATCGACAGTTGCCATTTATAAAGAAATCTGTATAATATTTATACGAATTCGTCTGACTCAGTGGCGCCTCCTCCGTGCTGGCAATTATTTATTCATTCATTAATTTGTGTGTTTGTTTTATGTTAATTTATTTATTACACTTTAGCCTCCCTCCCACCTGCTATCACCAAATTAAAGGTGAGCCAATTACGATGAATACCAGTGAGAGAGAGAGACACTTCAGTTCGACGGCCGTTCATGTGCGCATAAATAAGCTCCTTTTTCGTGGGGTTGGGGGTGGCAAGGAATTATGAAACGTATTTTCGGTGTGGCACTTAACAAGTTGCTTTTTGATTGGCGCACGCAATAAATTCATTTTTATTTACAGTTAATTTGCTTAATTATGGAAAAGGCAAACACAAACGCAAGTTATGAAATTTAAGCCTGCAACTTATCACATCTGCGCGAGTGTCTCTTCCTCCTTCGCCCCCCTCAATTTGTATTGTATTTTAATTAAAGCACGTAGGGGCCGGCATGCAGCAATTAAAGCCAAATAATGGAAGCCAGCAGTGCATATAAAAAATGGAAATGAATGGCAAAAGGCCAGCTAACAAGGCGACAACGCCGTCGCAGTTGCCGTCGCCGACATTGCGTATACGCCACGCTGGCCCATTACATAACGCTTTTCTTCGCCTGAAATCCTCGCACCCTATCCTGCAGTCCCTTGTTTTTGTTGTATTTCTCTTTTTTTTGCACGACTGGACACACGTAAAGGTCGCAGCGAAAAGAAAACAGAAATTTACGCAATTCCTTTCATAATAGCTGAGGGAAAAAAGGAATCGAAATTGAAATGGAAATATTTGTACATGTTTTTTTTTCTGCCATGTTAAAGGTTTTTAAAAATGTATTTTGACTTTAAAAGGATCATTAAAATGATAGAGAAATGAATGTATTTTTTTTTTAAATCTACATTAATTTATCATCACTTAGATCCAATAAGGACTCTCCCTATTTGTTTAGCTTATCTCTCTGATTAGCTAAAAACTTTTTAGAAACTCGCAAGTGTTGCTCTCGTGCTCGTCTGCAGCATTGTTTAATTATGCCAATTTATGCAAACAATCAGGAGGCAATAGGCAGACAAGTGCCAAAAGCAGCAGCAGCGCCGATAGAATGTGGCAAGCAGCACAAAACAGACAGAACAGACAGAGGGCGTGCCTTGGGGCCAAAATGGGCACAGATAACACGTAAATAAAGAGGCACACGCACACACGCCCAGGCTCAAACACACAAGTGCGACACATGCAGAACAATTGACTTGAGCCAACAAAAAGATACAAGATACAACACACATACACATACTCGAAGGATACAATTCCAGGCCATTGTTTTACAACTGACAACAAAAGCAGCAAATTTAACTTCTTTGCATTGCAAGTGTGCGAGTGTGCGAGTGTGTTTGTGTGTTAAGTGACTTGTTTTACAATGCCAATGATAACACACACACACCCCCCTGGCGGAGGCAAACATCTTGATAAGCCCCACAACTGCCGCCCGTTATCTGCGGCTTGTCTGACATTTTGTAATTGAAATTCTGCTGCAAGCCTACATTCCCCAACGTTGCACCCATTACGCCATTACACCATCACGCATACGCCGTGTTGGGCACTTAAAGAAATTAAACTATTTGCCAGGCGCAACAAAAGTAACACCAAAACAGCACCCTTCCATCTCCCCCTACCGGCAGGATGCCGGCAAAGGCTCAGGCTCGGCGAAAAATCTGAAATGTCATTTTTTAAATTAAAAAAAATATATATAAATATATATATGTGGACGCTGAAGCATGATATTGGCCTCGTTACACTGTCCAACAAAATGTCATAATTCCTGGAGAGGGAATAAATAAAGGAATGAAGGAATAATAAATATATATTTCATTATCTTTCTTCTGTGATTTATTACAGCATTGATTAAACTTAAATGCCTGAGGGTTCCTGATAATATTTATTAATTTCTTTAATTAGGATTTTAAAAGAGTTGTAGGTTTGTTTACTAAAAGAATATTTATTAAATTAAAATTCTGCTACAATTTACTCCCCCTTTAAGCCTTTAGTTTTTATTTTCTATCTAGTGCTGCCTTAGCACACTCATGATGTTAGCTGTTGGCCTGTTTTGCAGTCTGTTAGCCATATTTCCAGCCACACATCCCCACACACGAGACAACTTGTTGCCCCCAACAACACGACAGGAAGACAGACACATACCGCCGGTGTGTGTGTGTTGGCAAGTTTGAAACTCAGGCTCAAGGTCAACTCTGGCGCATATTAAAGTGCAAATTTGTTTTATTTTGCTGGCAAATGTGCATGAAAAATATATGAAGCCGGACGAAGGGCAAGGAGACCTTAAAGAAAACTGCCCAGCAGAGACACAAGCCCAAGGAGAACGGGAACCTCATTGAACCTAATCAGTTTTGAGGCCAGAGCAGAGGCTTGGGTCCTGGCACGTGGCCATTGGCCAGAATGGTCTGAGGCCACTAATCCCATAAATAATGCACAGGCGGCCCAACAACGGCCCGGCAGATTGGCAAGGAGATGGACGATGGTCAGTTCAGGCAGAGGACCTCGACTTGGGGACTCAAAGATGCGGCTGGCCAATCATTTCAAGGACATAAATTCACGCAAATGTTTCAATCAATTTTGCGCTGCCCGGGCACAATACAAATTCAATTTGACCCACAAATTGCTGGCGCAGCCCAAAGGACTCTCCCTCCTCCCGCCGCCGCCGCCACATCGCATGTTGTTATTGAGCCATCTTTATGCGATTACACAAACAACAGCAAAGCGTCGAGGGAGTACCCCGCTGCACGGTACAGTGAAGCTAGAATCAGAAACAGGACGCGGCCTGGACAGGCACAGGATGGTGACACACACACACACAAAGGACTCGCCAAGCGTCGCACTAAAAAGCGACAGCGCAACGGAAATGTCTAACGATTGAGCGCAAAACGGATGCCAATCCGGGCGTGGCCGGAAGGGGGCGGTAAGTGCGATGCGGGGCGGAGGGGGCGCTGTCCTTGCGAGGGTCTGATAGAAGGAAGAAGAAGGCACAGCGGTAATAAATGACATGACAGACACCGAGGCGAATTCCTTTGAGGAGCCCGAAGCTCGCTGCATCGGAGCTCGACTCCTGTCAGAGTCATAACCGCTTACCGAATGCAAAATGGTTTCGAGGCTTACACTGGAAAATAAATAAAGGAGCAAGGAATGTAATAGTTTTTACTATCATTTAAATAGGAATATTTAGCCAGATTTTCCATCTTTATAGATTTACCTAAGAAATAAATGTAATTTTACAAATTCTTACAAAATACTAAAGACTTTTCCCTCGTGTAAGTGGGTGCAGTGAGGTGGGTTATTACCAGAGTGGGTACTCAAGGGCCGCGGTAGGAGATAGTGTGGTGCATACTGGGTTTCCTCATTAAAAACTGACTAAATTGAGTTGTGTGTGAGCTGTCTAACAACATTGCCGAAAAAAAAGTAGAAAGAGTGGAAAAACCCTAACCGTTTACATTGCTTCGTAATGCGCTCAGGATGGGTGAAAAACGAGGTCCTGGAGAGGAAGTAAAGGCGGTGGTGTTGGTAGTGGGGGTTGGGGCCATCCACTGGTTACAAGTTGCGACTGCCACTTGCAAAATGCCTGCCAAGGATTTATAATGTTGTCCTCGTCCTCGAGGCGCTCGAGTTGCCGTTAAGTGCACGAGTTAACCCCGTTTTGTTTCTTCTGCTGCTGCTGCTCTTGCTGCTAGTTCTGTTCCTGCTTCTGCTCCTTCTCCTTTTCCTTTTCCCTACCCATTGCCAGGACGCAGAGGAAGCTGCTGGCGCTGCAGGATAATCGAGGGAAATAATTGTGCAAGCATCGTAAATGTGAATGGTTTGCTAATCAAGCGTGTAAAAAATTCAAATAAAAAACTATCAAAAACTCTAAAGATTATAAATTATAGGAAACTGAACAAAGTAATAATTAAAATACATTTTAGCCCATTGCCAGGACGCAGAGGAAGCTGCTGGCGCTGCAGGATAATCGAGGGAAATAATTGTGCAAGCATCGTAAATGTGAATGGTTTGCTAATCAAGCGTGTAAAAAATTCAAATAAAAAACTATCAAAAACTCTAAAGATTATAAATTATAGGAAACTGAACAAAGTAATAATTAAAATACATTTTAGCCGAGTTTAAAAATATTTATTACATTTTTTGGTTACAGTTTTGTAAGAAGTTTTTGAACTGATACTAACACCTCCTTAAGAAACTTTCGTATACTCCACAGAATTAATCGAAAAACCATATAGAAACTATTTTTTCTTTCCCAGCATCCTCCTCCTGAATCTCCACTCCCATTGTTGACCCAGTGCAATGGCATAAAATAAATTCTTTACCCCAGAAAACCAACAGAGTCGCGTCCACGTGCTTGGGAATTTATTGAATCAACGCGCGTGGCATAAACAATGGGCAGCTGCAGCGGCGAGGACCTAGATAAGGGGCGTGGCACCGCCTAAATATAGAACACAATCAGCTCCGCTACCCATTTCCTTATTGCAGATATATATAAATATATAGAGAGAGAGCATTGTCTGAATCCTGGATGCAAAGGACTAAAGGGGCCACGAAAGAAAGTGCAACACATTAGCCGGTTCTGTGGGGCCTTTGTCTAACGCCAGACAAGTGCAACAATGGAGCGAATAGCCTGAAATCCTGAAATCCAAATGGGGGGAGTGGGTTAGTCCTTATCCAATTGCGCCTGCCGCAGAGCCCTTTGTTTAGGATCCATTGTTTCACCTATTAAGGTTGCTGCTGCTGCTGCAACGGCAAAACGTGTGAATGTTCCGCTTTCTCTATCTCCGCCCCGAGAATTTTCCACTTTTCCGAGGGCCTTTTGTGTTACGCAAATGACATCACGAATATTGTTATCAACAATTTGTTTCCTTTCGCTGCCCGGGGGCTATTTGATTTGAATGCAATTAGAACTATATTTCATTTTCCTTTTTTAATAAATTGTTCCCCTTGGCCGGGGCAAAATGAGCAATAATCAAACACAGAAAGACAAAGAGATAAAAAATTCATAATTGTGAGTCGAAAAGTGGAAGGAAGGACAAAGGAAAAGTGCCCCAATTGGAGTGGGGAAAGCGTGGCAAGCGAGGAAATAAGTGAATGGAGGCAGAGCGCGCGATTTTATCATTTTCAAAAAGAGTTGAAAAAATATTTCTCTGTATATACTATATTAAATTCCTTTTTGCACTTTCAATTAAACTTTTAAAGTATTTTCCTCTTACTTAGCCGCTCTGAGCCACTGATTAAAAGTTAACCAAAGCGGAATTCTTGCACCTGTTCTTGGCTAAAAGTTTTCCTAGCCCCCCAGAGCATGGGAAATTATCCGCTTGGCAGTTCGGAATAAAGGTTTATGGGTAATCAAATTTATAACTAAAGATGCTAAAGAGTTAAGGGGATTGAGGTTTTATTTTGTGGCCTTTATAATTTGTGAAGTTATTCGATTAATTTTAATTCCAAAACAAGTTAATTCTAATTAAATTTTGAAATATATATTTTCTTTGGCATTTTTTGTTCTGAAAGAATACTTCCCACTTTTCAATTTAAACTCCAAAATAAAAATACAGCTCTCCTTATCACCCAAAAAAAAACCTATGCCACAATCATCATTCTGGCGATGTTTTTCCGTTTCATTTTCCATCAGGGCACTCTCATTTTAGTAACCTAATCAACTCGTTAGTAATTTTATGGCAATTTCACCAGCTTATCCCGTACAGCATCCTTATGGCTGGCCATCAACGGCTCATTTATCCTCGTTGCTCATCAGCAGTTCCGTATCTATCGGTTCATTTTCGCCCCGCCAGTTAATGACATTGCTCTCGGTCTCTGTGGTGTGGAGATGGTCATAAATTTGGTCCTGCTTTGGTCATTGGATAGCCATTCTTGGTCCTGTTTTCACCCAGGATTATGAATTGATTGCTCGCAGGTGCTGCCCGACCGTTGGAATATCAATAACTATCTCGGGTAAATCCCCATCGCCTCCGTATGCTAAGCTATTTTTCATTTTCACCGCTTTCAACTCTTTGGCTTTGGCTCCATCTATCTATCCATCTATATATATATATAAATCTATGGTTTTGTGTGTGTACATTTTATGAATCAAATAACTACGTAACGCTTTGTTTTCTCCCCTTTTTCACCCCCTTGTATTCCCTTTTTGTGCATCATCAAAACTTAGTAAATTAAAATGGTCAGCGAGGCGTTTTTTGTTTCGCTAGCATTTATTTTCAATTTGTGTGGCATGCTTTTAGGCGCCCGGCCTTCAACCACCACCTCTGCTTACCATTTAGTTTTTGTTTAGCCACAATTTTGGATACAACATTTCGTTCGTCGTTGGTTTCTTTCCTTTATTTCCAATTTCTGCTGCCTTTGTGTTTGGCATATTGATTAAATGGGAAGCACCACCGCTTAGGAATTTGAGTGAAAACAATTGCAGGGGGCAACCCGGGGTTCATTGCATTACAGACTGATTGCACAAATAAAAGCTATGGCAATTGCCCTGCCCCGGCAAAAGGTTAAATTTTGGGGCAATTTATTAACGCACACGTGTCGAGCATTTATTCTGGGACTGTGGATTTAGGAGTGGAACTTGAACTGGAATGGCAATTTGTTCGTCTGCCAGCAACGGTTAATTGAAACGCGAATGCGTCGACTTTACAAGGAGCAAAACATTAGCTTAATCATCCTTGCGAAGCAGAAGGGAAATTCTAAAATGTTCACCGCTAAGCCTTGCCGCCTGCCACGTCTCGGGTGGTCCATTAAAAATGCATTTATCATTTGGCGCTTTTGAAAAGGCTTCCATTTCCTTCCTTCCTACCATTCTTTTTGGGGTTTTCTGGGCTGTCTGTCTGCCTGTCTTACTGTCTGGCCCGGAGACTGACACCTTGTATATCGGGCTGCTCATCCCGTGGAGCACTTTAAGCTGTTTGTGTTCTTCAGAAACCGAGCACAAATTGTATTTGCTGCCGCCAAGACTGGAAAACTTTTGCTCTGTGAAAGTGAAAAGTGCAAACTCCATGCAACTTGGGGCTTGTTCGAGCGCTAAACTGTTACTTCCACATGCTGAACTCGGATAGGGCTCCGGCTGGGACTGGGACTTGGATTTGGTTAGTGGCAAATGGCATGTGGCATGTGGAAAGTAGTCGAGGAGAGGCAGTGGAGGTAAAGCGGGTCGCCAATCTGGCTCCAGCTGGCCATCGATGGTGGGTTATTTTTTTTCTACCCAAGCCAAGAGCCGAGACAAAGGCGCTCCCAGAGTGTTCATAAAAACGAAGGCTACTTTCCCCTTCTCCCAGCTTAGGGAACTAGGTCACTCGAACACTCGAAATAAATAGGGTTTTAATTGGTGATTAGTTAAAGGTATAAAAATAATAATAATAAATAAATAAGAAGTATAATTTTGTAGTTCTCCCAAGCTAATACTTGCAATTTTTTGGGCTATAAATTGATCTTTTTTTCGACTCTAAAATATTTACAAAATATTTTTTCCTCTGTAAACACACTCACATCAGCCTGGCTTTATGGTAAACTGGCAACGCCAGGTAAAAGTTGCCACCACACGAGCTGGAGGAGTCGGCTACCCATTCATGTTTAGCCGCAATGCAGCGCCTGCATAAATTTCATTAGATTTTTAGCTTCGGGCTCTCCGCCACTTGCCACTTCTCAACCCTCCGGAAGCCGCCACCTTGCTGTATGTTACCAAAGTCTATAACAAATCAATTGGCCTTCAGAGCGGGTCTTCATGAGGGACAAAAAACAAGAGCAGACAACGGGATCGAGGCAATATATATACATATATACAAGTATATGTATGGGAAGTGGGCGGGAAACATCTGAAGCACATACTCGTAAATGGCTTCCTAATGAAGTCATAAAGTGCCGGCCGAGGCAACTAGATGTCCGCCATTAAACGCACCTTGAGCCAAGGCCAAAGCCGCTTCGAAGTATGCTAATAAACGTAAACCGAGACCCATTACCAAGGGAAGTTGAAGTCATAAAAATAAAAATAACCGAGAGTCGAGAGCCGCCAGCTGAATGATGAGTGCAGGGAGCGATTTTTCTCTGCTCGAAGGCAATTCCCGATGAGCCGATAAGCTGAAAAGCGCCGCGAGAAGTGGCAAATGGAAGTTGCTGAAAGTCCAACTATAAATGCAAATATTTAAAGAAGAAAAAACAGGCAAGGAAAAGGTATGCCAACTAGAGAGAGGAATCTAAGATCGGTTATGAGCTCTTGAAGAGACAGGAATTCTGAATGATTTTAAAATTATTTAAATAAATATTAGACTTGAAATTCTACAAGCAAATAATATATATATATATTTCGCAAAATTTCTAAGGTTTAAGCTTACTCAAAAAAAGGTGTAAGTAAATACAGGACCTCCGAGAAGTATAATTTTTTTTGCCATCTTTAAACTCAGTACCCAAAGGTCGTTCTGGCTTGCTTCTATTTATTTCCCTTGTTTAAGGCCTACGAATTAATTTTGTAATGGCCTGTCCCATATTTTCTACACACGCGTCTAAGTCCAATTCGTTAAAAATGTAGGCCAAAATGTTAAAAGCCTCGTCTACGCTAACACTCCGGCCCAATAAACGGGATTCTACCTTTTAGCCCATAGCTCAGAGGCATAAAAGCAAAGTCTTTCAAGTGGCACTTACCTTTGGTTAGGGGAGGGAGGAAACCAGGGAGGGTTAGCCAGGTGAGACTGAGACAGACACAGAGACAGAGACAGAGAGACAAAAGGAAAGAGTGCGGTCAAAGGAATAATGTAAAAAGGAAAACCGCGAGAGCTCCGACACACTCGCAGACCGAGAACACACATCGAACATGCGAGCAGCAGCTTTACGTGCTGACAATGATAATGACTTTGGCAGGGAAAGCGGGAAAAGTGCTCGTATTATATATATGTATGTAGAAAGTGGAACTGTCTCCGTGGGAAGTGCATTGAAAACGCTTTGCACGCTAATGCACCATTATCAGGGATGCTGCTGCTGGATGCCCGTAAATCTTCACTTGCATCCGGGGGACTTCAAGGGCTTTAATAGATATTTATGTGTGCGGGCGATGATGGGTCGCAAACATTTGCTCTAGATCTGGATTCTTTAGATCCTTGGCCATAACTTTGATAAATTGTTGCAAACATTCCCTTTAAGTTCAAGTGCGGAAAAAGTAGAAGACCTGAAAAAAAACTGAATAGTGAAAAGCGAACAGTGAACGGTGGAACCAAAGCAAAACAAATTGTGGCGAAACAAAAACTGCAAACTACATGAACAATTTGGCATGCAATGCGAGAGGAAAACGAGCCAGAAAACTAGAATGGGGGGAAAAAGAGAAGCTTTTCTTTTTTATCCACACCCAGCTTGTTGCATTTTTTTTCGTCCCCTTCTTTTTTTTGAGGGGGAGGGCAGGAGAAACCCTAAAAGCGAGCAAACGCTTCAAATTTATGTGCTGCGGAAGTGGTGACTTTTAGTTTTTCTCTCGCCAGGTGTCAGACATGCGAATGGAAGGAAGGGAAAACTAGGTGGGAAAATCCTAGGGGGGAGTTGCCACCACTTGGTGGCCAGTTAAATGGAATCCAAGTCAAATCCAACAGCAGCAGCAGCAGCTGCCGCAGAGTCGATTTCCCATGCATTTCAATCAAATGAAGTCCCATGAAGTCGCATAAAATAATGGAATCGCGTCAGTGGAGAGTGCTAAACGGATAATGAATCGGGGCCAGTTTTAATTAACTAACTGTAGCATCGTATCTATAGATACCTAGTATCAGTGTCCCCCCCTTTTCCAGAGGGAAAACACGTGTTCCTCTCAGCACTCAGAGGTAGTTAGCTTTTATGATACTGTGCATCCAGCATCCACTTAGCTAAGGGGGTCCTGCTTTCCGACTTTCCAACTTCCCACTGCACCGGGTCGGTTAATGACCCGAACGCCACTCGATTGGCCATTAAATACCAATCCTAAACAAGCCATAAAGTTTATGCAGAAATAAAATTAAATTAAACGAGCCAAGTCCATCCCCCTAATCAAGTTGTTTACACCCATAAACGTGGCCAAGTGGGAGGGTGACTGCGATAATGAAGGGTATTGCATCACTTTGCTGTGATTTTTTATCTTTCCTTCACTAAAGAGGATGTCCTGGATAAATATTCAGCAAGAAATGACTAGCATAACCGCAGAATATACCTAAAAAAAAGTATTTTAAATTAAAGTATTTAATTTCAAGCTTCTTTACTATTAATTCGAGTTGAAATATTCTTGATTTATTTAGTTCCAAAACCTTTAATTAAGATATAGATATTTTTATGTATGAATTTATAAAGAATTTAAATGATTATTTCTCTGTGTAGCTATTTGCTGTTATGCAGGTAATTGCTCCACCATCGACACTTCCTGCCAGGCCCGCCAAATGTCCTCGGGCCTGGTTCATCACAGGAAATTGGCAGAAATTCCATTGCGAGGGAGTTCTTTGAATTTTGCAAGAGCAACCGGTCGTTTGGGGTTTTCACTGGATGGATGAATGGATGGATAGATTGATGCATGAGTGGCGTTCCTGGGCCCAGGAATCGGGTAAACCTAGCTGAAGACCAGAGCTCAGAGGAAGAGCTCTTTGGTTGAGCAGAGGGACGAGAATTTCTCGTTTTTTCCCGCCTCGCATCCCGGATTGGCTTGGTAGATCGGTTGTCCGCACACCGGCGCTCGGGCATAGTTGCAGGTCAGCTTGAACAGGGTTTTCTTATTCACCATGTATCGGACGCCGGCACAGCCCACATGAGAGTTGCCCTCGACGGCCATGGTGGCAAAGTGGCGGAATCCTCTGACGTCGTATAAATTGGAGTCGGATGAATACTATATATAGATATATCTACTATGGCCATACTCACTTTGGCACTTTGTTGTGGTCGCAGGGAAACTTCTTGATCTCCGCACTGGTTATGTTGTCCGACTCCGACCACCAGGTCTCGGTGGCGTTGACCACCAGTTCGTGGTAGAGCTTTTTCATCTTCTCCTTGGGCACCGGGGTCATGTTCACCACAAAGACATTCTGGCCAGCATGTGGAAATTGGGCCGAATTGCGGCATTCGTCGTGTTCCAGCAGACACATTCGGGCATTGAATTCCGCCATGGTGGCCAGCTCGGGGCTCCACTGCATCGTTACCAAGCGAGCGGCCTCAGGCAGGCGCGAGTCATTGCCATTGGCCAGGCGGTAACGTCGCTCGTTGTGCAGATCGACGACCGTCTCCTTGAGTGTAGTAAAAAAGACCACTCGCATGTCTTTCGAGGGACATGAACTTTTGTTCACTGCTTTCAGCTAAAAAGGAAGTTTGGGTTATCAAACAGAGCTCTGCCTCCTTTTCTGGAAGGAGTATTCACCTTTGAGTAATAGTCACAGGCCACATGCTCCTGTCCCTTCTCACACAACTGAGGCTGGCAATAGGTACTTAGATCTTGCGGCTTCCCATTGGACCCAATAATCCCAAGGAGCAGCGGTATTAGACTGAGAACCACTTTCATGATGGAGTGGTGATTCGGTTGGACTATGTCTGCAGTAAAATCAAACGAATGTCGGCCTTATAAAGACCAAAATGTTGAAATTCTATACTTAAATTGGTTTTCAAAGACCAGCTGACATTTGTTTTGCGACACATTACACTTGTCGAAATAAGAAAACAGATGTTGAATAAAGTGAAATTTCCTTGGTAAAAGCTTCTAATTGTCATTGCTACGAGGAACGAGACAGCCTCTGAGTCAGCTAAGAGCAGGGAGAAGGAGAGTCAGCGACAGGAACAGGCTTTGCCACTTCCCATTGTCAGTCAGTGGGCCACAAAATTGGCCGCGAAAAGTTGTAGCCAAACATTCTGTTACCAAAAATGGTTGTCATCATCGTTGTCGCGTTTAACAGTTGAGTGCCTTCAGCCAGAGAGTTTTACTTTCGTTGGCTTTTACACTAAGCGAAATAGGGAAACATAGGGAAGTCTAGAAAATTATGAAATATATTTAGATAGTTCTATAAATATACTTTAGAAATTATTACAGTCCATATTTGTTTGCTTGATTCGGGTTTTACATTTTACTAAACTAGCATGTGACCTCTTCTTCCTATACAAATATTCCAACAAATATTATAATTATTTTATTATTATGGAGCTTGCATTTAATAATAATGTTTAATATTTAAATGTAATAAAATTTGTAAGCAAGCTTAAATTTCTCCCAGTGTAGCGGATGTCAATGCCATACGCATTAGGGCACATTAAATGCTATTTGAGGGTAACCAAACTCGCAGGGACTTTTCCGTCAACTCGCTCTCACCCTCCCCCTCCCTCCTCGGAAATCCAGGGGGCATAAAGCCTAATAACTCAATATCGCCCAATTGATTACGACCAAAGTCGCTTGCCAGCTGAGTCGCCTTAGTCGCTAATTGTCTGACAACTGAGACCCCCAAAACATGGCTGATTTGCGTGTAATTGGCTCGACAGCAAACTCAGAGCGGACTTAATTGGGCTCACTTGCCAGAGTAAAGGACTTAAGGCTGCTTTCTGGCCTTGGCCTAAAGATGAACGCCTGAATTATGCGCAATTATTCAATTCAAGGACTCGAATTCGAACTCGAACTCGATCTCCAACGAATGAATATAAGACGCGCGTGCACAACATGTCAAGCGGCCAACTCTGGACGTCTGTCTTGTTTAGTAGGTTGTAAATTTTAATGCAAAAGAGCACAACATTTTTTGTGATTTATCGCTTTTGGGCCAAGCTCTACTCCCAGTTCCGAATCCATGTGAAAAGGGCATGCATTAAACAGCAGACAAGGGGCCAGCCAGCCTCTGGCCGGAAGTCCTTCAGCCGGGCTCCTAGATGTGGCCAGCAGCACGCGTGCACCTGTTGCCTTCCTTGCCGCCTGCCAACCCCCTCTGGATACCTCTGGATTTTAGCCACCGCAGCCAGCCACAAAGTCAGTTTGTTTTGCCGAAATTTATGGCCCCGGACGTGGCCAAGGCAAATACAATTTTTTTTTTTGCGCCCCGTCTATAATTTATTTTTAATAGAGAGACAACTTTCCTTTCCTGGGCGTCTCCATAAATTCTTATTTCTTTTTATTCCGCCAGTAATCAAATGGGAGGTGAAGTGAGGATCGGGGGCAGAAGGAGCTTTATCTGGACAAGCACTCAATTATGCATTCAATTATAGAGTAATATATCCATAAATATATTTAAATATGAGATTTAATTCTGAGTTTAATAAACATAATTTATTATGGGAAGAGAATATAAAAAACACTATTAATAAATATATAATAATAATACTGCTTCATGGTAGCCACAATTTAAAAGAATTTTCAGAAGGTTTCTTTCCGAATCCAGTTGATATATTATTTTAAACAAGTAAATTAAATTCTTTTTGAATATTTCGATCCACAAAATAAACCTAAAATCTATGTTAATTCCTACAAATTATTCCAAGTAGTAAACCCAAGGATAATCCCATTTTCAAACTATTCAATAAGCATTTCCAAACGTAAAATTTGCAGCATTCAATCACATCCTGGGAATGGATGGATTCTGAGAGTTCCGGACAAGTGTTTTGCATTTAAAATGTCATTATCGGGGAAGGTCCTTTGTTTCTCGACATGGTAGTGTTATGGGTATCTGGTAAATGGCATCCTCCGGTATCTGGACAATGCATTTGTGTGCATTTCCTCGGCTGCTGTCAGAATTTTGCAATTGAATAATCAAATTGAATGGCCACAATTGTTCGTGTCCGTGTCCGTATCCCTGTCCTCTGTCCCGTGTCCGTATGCGTGTGTTTGAGTTGATTTATTGGCCGGGCCAAAGCCGCAGTCGGGCTTTGGCCATAACTCAAAGCGGGCAGCTACTTGGACCACAAATATTTGCTAATGAAATTGGGCGGGCCAAGGCGGGAAGATGAGGGATTTCTGGATTTGTGAAGGAACGAACGGCTGCGGGATTTGCAGAGCCGTGTCAAAGGATTGCCGGCCATCAATATGCGCATAAAGTTCAATATTTCCACGCAATTCCACGAATCCTGCTAACAATAATCCCTAATTTTATGCAAATCTCGTCAAAGTACTTTCACTCTCTCTCGCTCTCTCTCTCTCTCTCTGCCGCTTTTCAATCCCCCGCCGCCGTCTGGCAACTCAACAGCTTAGCCGGGAAAATCCTCTCCCAAAGACTTTTCCTATTTGCAGGGTTGGGGTGGAAACTTTTTAAGCGCCAGCAAGGAAAACTTGTCCGTGTCTTGCATGCCAAGGAAAATGTGTCAACGAAAAGTCCGCGGTTGGTTTGGCCCCGACTCGAAGAGTCGTAAACATAAAAAGGAATCCGGAGCAGTGTCCCTGCCTGCCAACCCAATTTAAGTTAATTAAGTTGTTACACTTTTGATCTAACACACAAATCGCAAAAAAAAAAACACATATTTTGTTCGCTTTTCTATTTTCATTCCCATTGAAGGCCGAAAAACACACATTCTTTTTTTGGGGTCAAATTCCAAAGGATAGCAAAAGCGGCTCAAACCCATTCATTTGCATTGCGTCAAATCATAAAAAATTAATGTCTTGCCGAAAAGAAAACATCGAATTTCTCATGGCCTTTGGGCTTAAAAACAAAAGTATTTAAATTGGATATTAAAGTTAAATAACCTTTAGCTAAGTTTAAATAAATATACACATTTGCTAAATTAAAGTTTCCATAAAGAAATAATTAAAATCACAAAATATTTCATCTTTTTTATATAAGTTCCTGCATAAATATTCCTAAAATATTCCAAAATATTTACTATGCCTCTGACAGTGTGTCACAGGATCAGCATATCCCCCATCGTCCCCTAGGGTATAATTATGCAAACGTTTTATTATGTTGTTCCTACGTGCGAACTAGTGTGTGTGTCTCGTTGCAAGTTTTTTAATTCTTTCGAGTTGGCGCATTTTTAAAGCCGCTCGGAAATATGCAAAATTTTTGTGTTTATATTTTCTTTTTCGCGCTTTGTTGCAACCAGCAGGACCTACGTAGTGTGTGTGTGTCGGTGAGCATTGTGTTCACACATAAATTTTAGGCAAACAACACACACGGCCACAGCACACACATGCATATTCGCTGGTTTATTTGGGTGAAGGCCACGAGCAAAAAAAAAAAAAGAAAATAGAAGAGAAGAGGGAAAACCCAAAGGCAACCACCACAACGGGCAAATCTCAGAATTAAATGCAATTTAGTGCAGCAAAGTGGCAACCCACACAAGCACAAATGCAAAGGCACTGCGAAAATGGGGATTTATTTCAATGTTTAAAATATTTAAATTAATTCTTAAACCTTTACATAACGTTCTGAATATTTAAATACTAGATAATCATTAAAATAGATTTTAAAGTGATTTTTCTGTTATTTCTGCTTATTTAATTAAAATTCAATATTAATTTCGTTTAAATAATTTCCTATTAGTAAAGTGTATTGATAATAACCTTCAATTTAATATTTATTTTGTGCTTCTATTGTACTATTTGTATTTAATAAATATTGCAATGGCCTTTAATTTAATATACAATTAAATTTTCAATTTTTCCTTCTATTATTCTCTGGCTGTGTAGGAAAAACCCGCAGCAGACACAATACAAATTTTGCTTACAAGGGCCAAAAAAATGCTGGGAAAATGTGAGAAACTTTTCCACTTGCAAAGCTTTCGAATTTGTACTGCAAAACGCATTCAAAATTACCCAATTCATTGCTGGCATAACATGTCAATTTGTATTGGCAAAGGTCCTGTGGGGGAGAGGATAAACCAAAGGCAAATGGCAGACACTTGAGATTTTCCCTCATCCCATCCCTCACCCACTGATTTTTCCCAAAACGGGTAGCTACAAGTAAACAAAATGCCCCAGCTTAGACGCCACTTACATATGCCATTAGGCCGGGAATGAAAAAACAACAACAACAACAACGAGAACGGAAAATAAGAAAAACTCAAATAAAAAAGGGCTATCGAACAGAGAGAAAACAAAAACAAAAATTGCCATGGCAAAGCGCGCTGTAAGCTTGCGGATTTCTATAACAATGTTGAATTTTTGAACACGGCATTTGATGTTGTTTCCACATTTGAATGTTAAGTGGCCGCTTTGTCAAGGCTCAGCCGAAGGATGCTGTGAACCCTTGCATATAAGCATCCAGCTAGCCTGCCTGCCTGAGTCTGAGTAATCTCTCTCCATCCGTCTTCATCTCTATCTGCCACTCGCAATCAAAGCTCGAGGGGCAGTCGAGGGAAAAGAAAGTACAAATTGAAAATGCAAATCTTTGGCACAGCTCAAAAGTGCAAAACAAACAGCCGCCCAACTGGCGAAGGAAAAGCGGGAAAGGGGATTTCCCTTAGCCAAGCTGAAAGTGCATAAATTGTTGCGTACTTTGCAGCGCCGTAATAATTGCAAAGCGTTTGTAAGCACCTGGCTAAGACTTCCTGGCAAGACTTTCTCCTCCTTTTCTGATGAGCTGAGCAAATTTGTTAGCCCAGCTCGTGGGGCTAATTGGCTAAATAAGATGTCTTAACACTAAGCGATTAGGAGCGGGAAAATTGCGTATACGTCAGGGTGGTCTGTTTTATAGAATAAACAAACGTAGTAAATTTACTATATCGCGAAACACTCTTTCAGCTGAATATTGATATATTTAAGATTTATTTTTGCTTTATTATTATTTATTATTATTGATTATTATTTATTATTTATTTATTATTGTTTAAATTCGTATAAAAAATTAATGATATTTCTAAAAATACAAGCAATAATAGAAATAATATAAATCCCATTGAAAACCGAATAAATATATTTGAAAAGAAGGTTATTTTTATTTTATGATAAAGAAATATAATAAATTGCAGCTTATCATCATTGACATTGCGCATACGCCACGTTGACTGCTTCTCAATTAAAATCAAGCATTTAAATGTCGTTTTATTCTTCAATTTATTCAATAAATTGTGTCAAGACTTTATTTCAATGTTAAATAGCTCATAAATAATTCCTTTGAAATCAAGAAATCAATTTAATTTTATTTTATTATTACCATTGATAAGCATTTAAAATCAAACATAACTCAGCGTTTGCTCTGTAAATCAAAAGCTTAGTTAAACAGCAAAATAACCAAGGCGGAGAATACCCAGATTCAGAATCAAAGCTTATAATTTTCAAGTGACCGCCGTAATTGTAAATTTATTGCAGTTTGCTCCACTGATTCCACCACGGGCTCTCACAATGTCCAGAGCCAGAGCCAGAGCCTTTGGTCTTTGGTCTTTATTTTCCCTTAACTTCCTTTGTGGCTTTTGTGTCGGCTGCCGCTTTTTATTGCCTCTTCATCTCAGCTCTGTTTGTTTTGCCTGCGATTTTAATGCCGCCTAATCTCTGCCGTTTACCAAAAACGGTGCCCCAAGGAGCGCTAGGCAAATGAATTGCATTATGATTGCCAGACCACAAAGGATCAGGGGAGCAGGGATATACCGTATATATATAGACCCAAGGTGTGGCCCCATGGCAAGTGTGCAGCGTAAATTCACAGAAAATATGGTCATCTCTCCAAAAGGTAAACCAAAGAAAGTTTGTTCAGTTGTGGGAGGATTTGCCAGATTATTTGGACAGTGTTCCAACAATTGATTTCGGTCATTGAAGAATTAAATACCCTTCTTTCTGACTATTTATAAAAGTGTATATAAAATATGCAACACATTTTATGCTTCATTAAAATATATATATAAATAGTTTTAAGGCAGTTAATGTCTTGAAAGAGTTGTAATAATTTTTAATGCTTCCTTCGTTTGCATAAATACCCTTCAAAGAATGCTTACAAAAGGCCTAAACTAACACCCCTCTCCCCATCGATTTGCCTCATGTTAACACAGGTGAAACAGTCGAAAGCCTTGTCCATTTAGCACCCACAACTGGGTCACATTAAGGTGGCCAAAAGTGTCGGGAAATCGGTTTCTGGAACCACTCGCCGAGCTCGTCGTGGCACCGTGTGCATTAACCAGGATTCCGAAAACCAGCAACTTGCACATGGCTGCCGTCGGTTATTAGCCAGCATTGGCATTGTTATGGCCAACGTTGTCGCTGTTGTTGCGGCCATGTTATCGCCGGCTGGCCGTGTTGTTTATAATGTGGCCGGGTAAGGTCCTCGTCCTAGTGCTGGTCTGGGCCTGCTACCGAGCCGTAGCCAGAAGGGCTTACCAAATGTTCAGGGCCTGCTGGCAGGCTATTAGTTATTTTATGGCCCCTCGATGATATCGGTGCGGCTTCAATGCATAATTTTGCACTCAATTATAATGGCGGCCTCCATCTCCCCCCTCCCTTCCCGAAAGGGTGACTAAATTTGTGTGGATAATGAAGTGCTTGGATCCGTGGCTCTGACGTCTCAGGCGAAGGATGTAGAAATTATCATTAATTACGCGCAATCAATGGATCAATCTGAAGATGAGCCCCAGCACCTCGCCGAGTGGGTCAAGTGGGTGTCTCAGGCCGGATTTGGGTTAAGCTGCGGCATATTGAAAAACATTTCAAGCGTTTTATTGCCCCGCAGCGCTGAGTGGATGGGGGGGGGATGTTGCTATAGTTGCGCCTCTGGAAGTTGCAACTCCAAAGCTGTGCTGCAACTTTTCGCCCGCACACAGGTTGATTGAAACTTTTTCGATTTCGTGCTCATAACGGACATAACTTTATGCGGAATTAGCATAATTACAGTGCCATAAAATGGCTATTTGCTGACGGCAAAAAAGGTTTTGCATTTTCCTCATTGTGAAATGGAAATTTGTTGGATTGATTTGGCCTGCAAGTGGAACTTACTTTCAAAAACTCTACTTGCCACTTTTTGCTCTTTTAATGTTTTGGCCTGGCAAAGAGTCGGTTTTATCTTTCCACCGAACTTTTCGGCTGACATATTAGAGTTGCAACCGCAGAAGCCGCAACCGCTAAGCAGGCAGGGACTTGGGCTTTCCTGGCGTTGCTTTCTCTCTCTCCCCCCATGAAACTTTCCACGGACTCCTCGAATGTCTTGCTGCATCAGAGGACAGAGAGGTAGCACTTGGGCCAACCGAAATTGTCAGTCTTGCTTTTATAAGTACATAAGCCTGGCCAGGAGCATCTGTGTCCTGTAAGCCTGTGTCTGCTACATGTGTGGAAAGTGTCGAAGCACTGGGAAAACAATTCATTAAAGTTAAAAATAGTTGAAATTTAATATGGAAAAATATTTAAAAAATTTATTTATAACATAAATAGTACAACTTTAAACCTTAAAATATTATTTTAAATGTTTAAAAGTAGATTTAAAAGCTAGAAAAAGTTTTAATAGCTCCATTAAAACCTCAAAAATCCCTCAATTAACGTAGAATTATCTTTAAGATTGTAGGATTTATTTGTTTCTTTAAGTGCATCACCTCTTCTGTTCTTCCTAGCATAGATTTCCACGCTTGTGGCCTGGCATGGCCCCCTTTTTTATGGCATTAGGACATGGACTGCCGTACAAGTGTCTGCGGCCAGTTGGGACACTTTTATTGCCCAGCATGCGACCAGAAGATAGTTTGCGGTGGATTTTGGTGGCCGAAAAAGGGATATAGATACCCAGGGAGAGAGACACTTTTATGGACCCAGAAGGTGGGGATGGGGGGAAAGGCAGCCGCTTTGCGTATAACCAAAAATGGCCGAAAACCAAAACACAAGAAACCCATGAAAGCATGTGCTGAATTGTTAAGCATGCGGTCCGTCCAATGGAATGCCAGATGAAAATACTATATATATCCAGAGGAGGACGGGGTCGCGAGTCACATAAATGTCGCTCACAGCTTGACCTTGAGCCCCCCGAGAGTCGTTCGGATTTGTAACCCGGAGTGGCCACTAGTCCCCGGGTCTTGACAATCCGATTGCCGCCGGGGCGGAGGAGCAGAGCCGGAATCCATCAACAAACCATAAACTACAACGGGGCGAGACTCTGCAGACAAGTGATGGATAAATGTTGGCAAATAAAGAAATAGCAAAGCGGAGGAAGGCGAATGGGAAGGCCACTTGACTGGGCTAAGACAGGACTTGGAGTGATGGACATGTAAATTGAATCGCAACAACTTGCCACCAAGACTTGCAGCACAAAGTGCTTTATTTGCTAATCAGAAATGCCATTTCTAAGATAATATTTGTGAGACTTTAATTTGTAAAACAAAACAATTTAGGATTTTCTTATAAAAACAATAGAAAACTTATCAAGATGTGAAGAAATTTGCATTTAGTTGCTTAATGGAGTGTCAAAAGGAGGACTAGTCTCCTACTCTCCTACTCGATTCTTAAGTAATTAATTCTTACATTTGTTTGTAGTCTCTAGAACTTATTTATTTTATGCCCAACTAATTCCAAATGCTTCCTTGCAAGCTAATGATGGCTATCAATGGCAGAGGACATCCCATACCTATGATTATAGCAACCGTCAGTCACACTGTCAGCCATTTAATCACCTTGCCAGCCTTAAAGTCGTATCAAGTGTGCCCGGACACGCCCTCAGACCCCTTAAAGGTCCTTTCTTGCCTCCTTTTGGGTATGACCTCAAGGACACAGAGACACACACAGAGAGAGACCGAGCCAGGCAAATGGCAAGTGAAAGATTCCTTCGGTGGCAGTTGCAGTTGCAGCTGCAAGTTGCCACTTGCTGGGTAAGGCGGGGTTAAGGGAAATCTCTGGCGCATGTTTTAAGCTAAACGACTTGGATTTAAAAATAAATTGAGGTCAGCCAAGAGAGAGACACTATAGAATGTTGATTTTGTTGAGTCCACAATCCTGTTGTTATTGTCGCTGGAGCAGTTGTCCTTTTTACAGTTTTCGCTTTTATTTCAGTTGGCTTGGCTGGCTGTGAATCGTAAAACGAAATTCGGCGCACATAATGGTAATTGCGTGTTTTTTTCCACTCTAATTACTAGCTATATGCAGACACACACACACACAAACACACAGCAGGATTCGCATCCTTGCGCCGCAAGAAATGCCAACCTAAATTTCCGGCCTCGCACTCGTCGCAGTCGCATAAAAATGGGAATTAAAAGAAAAATGCATATAAAGTGTTGCATTTGCTCCTTCTGCTGGTGCTGCTTCTGCTCCTTGTTCTTGCGCCGCCTTTTTTTTTCTCGCACGCCCCTTGCTGCTAATTAAAAACAGCACATAGTGCCATTAAAGCCAAAAGTTCACTTCGTACGGTGGTTTTTCCGGGTCAGGATAAGAGACAGGACCGGCAGACAGAGACAGTGAGATATATATATACAGAGTCAGAGCCCTGCATATGCGCTATTTGTACAGAGATTATCTCATTATGTTTGCGGTTTTAGTCGCACTGCCACTTTTTGGCCATAGGCTGCACAACATGGCGTATAATTAATTACGTAATGAGCACGCCTGCCAGACACAAGTCCGGAATGAGAAAGAGAAAGGCGCCCGGCCATCCGATGAGACTGTGTGTGTGTGTAAAAGAGTTGAGGTGGCGGACGGAGGAGAAGGGGGCGAGACACACACTTGGCAGCTGCTTGAGGCCACTGCAGTGGCATCTCAACGCCCACGCCTCATTGTCCTTTTGCCCGTTCCTTTGTCTCTCTCTCTCTCTCTCTGGCAGGAGTACAGTGGAGATTAGAGGAAATAGACTTGTGGATTTATATTTTTCATAATAAATTTCTATTAATTATAACTATATTTTATTCTCTTCCTATAAGAATTTATTAAAAAGTATCTTTTAAAAGCGAACTTCTGGAAAATCAATCTTTATATCTGATTTTCTTAAGCATTATAACACCCAAAACAGCAGCAGCCAATTATCATCAGACTGCAGTTGTGTAAGGGCTCTTTCCTTATTTTTTGTTTACATATTTTTCTGTTACTTCTTATTGGTTGTTTTCCAGCTTTTCCATGTTTGCCATGAGCTTATCACGCCGCCATTAAAAATTGTTTGCTTTTCCTTTGTGCTCGGCAAACACAGCGAACGATTTACACAATTGCAAACATATTTGACAGCGACAACAGCCGTAAAAAACTGCAAAAATATTTATGGATGGATAAATTTGTTGTGTACTCAATTGGTAAATGTCACCAAGAGCATTATAACTACTCGAAAGACTATGTAACACAAAGAAATTAAATTTTTGGCCGAAAAACAAATATTTAAATTGAATAAAAATAGAAAAAGAAAGTTAAAAAGGAATTAAAAATATTTTTAATATTTTTTTCAGAGTATTTCCTAGCTAATAGTTTCCATTTCCAGATATTTCCCACTTGGATTATTTACCGAATGACAAAATAATTACAAACATACAGACAGACTTTTTTTGCCAGCTGCGTTTATGGTTTCTGCACGCTGCGATTGAGTGCCACAAAGGTGGAAAGTCCATAAAAAATGTATCAGCTTTAAACAGGGTGATTGGGTTTCGTTAAAAATAAAGTCTCAGGTTTATAAAAATATATTTTTTAAATGCCATTTTTTTTAAATAACAAAGTAAATAAATCATTTGCAGATTGTAAGGATTTGAATACGAATCCTTGGAAATAACTCATCTTAAGCCACCCTTTTGCCTGTTTATGCCACACTATGTGGCACTATGTGTATGTAGTGAAATTAAATCGTTGTGTGCCAATATTTGTGCCCTGTAAATACGTTCATTCACACTGTTGAAATGTGCGAATAAATAAAAGCAAAATATTTTATGGCAAATGAATTAATTTCAGTAGTTTGCATTTTCAATTCGCTGGCACCCACTCGCAACTTTTAATTCTTTCTCTCTTGGGAATATTTCGGTGAATCAATGCAAATTTTGTGCAGATTCCAGATTTTTTCAGCGAACAACAAAAAAAGGTATATATAATTACAGTTTAATGCAGTTGTTAAACATGCAACAAAAAAAGAGTGCGAAAAATCTGCAAACACACAACATTGACTTAAGCCACGATGGCAAACAATTCAGGCGTAAACTCACACGTAAAAGCTGTAAATAATCATCTTTATATTTGGTTTAATTTTCTGCACTATTTTATACATTTTTTAAGCTCAAAAAAAAAGAAAGAAAAAGCCAACCCCGACCTACATTACGATGTGGTATGCTAGGCACCGCAACAACCCCTCCCCCGCTTCGTGAGCCAGAAAAACAAAAAATAAAGCAGCCACCACCGCTAACCCCAACCGCCGTAACCAAGCCTGACAATAGTTTATGGCACAAGTGTTAAATATTTTTGTTTGGCACGCCAATGCCCCCACCCCCGAGCGAAACTCACACCAACTCCCCACCCACCCTCACCAATCGTCCCCCCATCCCTATCCCGGGGGGCCAGAGCGGAGGCAACGGCTGGCTACAATTACAGCAAAGTTGGCATCAAATAAATGTTGGAATTATTAAATACGAGCCATTCCATAGCCATCGATTGGCCAATATCGATCTAACATCGTTTTCTCTCCGTTTCGGAATTCGCCAGCAGTTTACAAATAAATAATCCCCCTCCCCTGAAGGAAGGCTCTGCCTGCTGGCTCATAAATTAGAGGCTCCTCCAAATTGTAGGCACTTTAAATGCCCCCGAAAAGGAACCGGGCTGCCGCCTTCAATTTAATTCAATTTATCCAAGTTTTTTTCCAACTATTTTCAACTTTTGCACCCACAAGGGAGGTGAGTTGAAGGAGGCGAAAAGGTAAACCAAATTATAATGCTTAACCTTTAAGCCTGCCTTGGATTGCGTGCCAAGTTTTCTTGGTTACTTAACCCGCGTCGAGTTGTGCTTGGTCCGGCTCTTCCTTGCCGAAAGGTGTTATTATGTTGTTCGCGGCGAATGCAACAAGGAGGAGCAGTGTAAGTCAGTGGGCGTGGCCGGACCGGGGTTTAGGATCGGATCGTTCGTTGCGCTGACTGAGGCATAGGTTTCTTAGGGTTTCAGTTCAGACAGGCACTAAGGATGTCTAGGATTAACGACGAAAGGATAATAATTGGCTGGCGGCTTGTCTGGCGGGTAAACAAGGATTTTCCCAGTTTTGAATTAACAATTATAGAAATTGAAGGGGATTTTAAAGCCTTTAATTCTATAAAATCGTATAAAACATGCAATTAAAGTTGCCTACATACAGAATTTTCCTATATTTCCCATCTTTTAATATCAGTTTTTCTGCAGTATTTTCCTTACTCTCCCTGCCAACAGCATATAGCCACTCCTCTCTGGGGCAGGCATCTTTCTTATTAACATTAGCATATTTCTGATGGTCCGGGCTGGTCCTGGACCCCAGCTAGGAGGCGTGGCAGTGTATTCCATGGTCGAGGTCAGAGCAGGCAGCTTCCTGCCGCAACATCCTTTTGGCACTTCAGGCGCCACGCCTGTTTGCACCTCTCCTTGGCTTCCATTTCCATTTTTTCTTTTCCTTCGCCATTGCTCTGGATTCTCGGAATTGCAGCCGTTGGCCATTGGCTTAAGCCGTGCCAGCTGTTAACGACCTTTGCTAGTTGCGGCTCGTTTGACTGTGGGCTATATGGACTGCAGACTGCAGATTGTGCGGCAAACTTTATGAAAACGACGACTCCCAGTGAGAAGGGGCCCAGGAGTGGGTTAAATGTGTATATAAGTTTTCTAAATTTATTACAATTCGCGCGCAAACTGAAAGCTATAATTTTCGAGCGGTTTCGGGCGACCACGCCTCGAATGTCGAATGTCGATTTTTGATATTTGCGTTTGGCACGCAACACGATTTAAACTTTTGCCGCTCTGCCTCGTTCCGTCGGCTAAAAATATCCATAAATCAATTTGAGTTGATTCCAAGTTCGCCCAGGAGCCGCCCCCCGTCGAGTGTCTCGTGTCTCGTGTCCGAATTGAGAGCTGCGAGCTGCGAGCTGGTGGGGAATGGGTCACAATAGCCTGGCATAAGTTTGCATAAATTGAACAGACAATCCTTGGCTTGGTTCCGGTTTGAAAGAGGATTCGCCGGCCTTGGCTGTTTGCTTGGTCAATATTTTGCCCACCTCCGGACTCCTGAGGCACTAGCACTTGATGCCCACATTCCGCACTCTTAATTGTTGGCTTGTCAAAAGATTTAACAGTTTAATGAGGTTTTGTGCAGTGCTCACAGCTGCTGGTGAATCCATCTGTCCGCATGTGTATTTATTGTATTTACTCTGCGCTGCCTCTGCGGTCGTGTCCTGCTCATCCTTTCCCTTTAACTATCCATCGATGTCCCATCCATCCACATGTTCGACCTCCTCCGGTCCAATGTTCTCCGTTCTCCATTCGATGGTCTCTGTCCGTTACTCGTTGCCGGCTGTCATCCGTCCTTCGTCGTCGCATGTCAATGCTGTTGGCCATTGTTGACAATGGGATTTATATTTCAACAGTCTCGTTGGCCAGCTCCCTCAGACGCACGCACACACACACATATGTGGGGGGGAGGCGAACTTTTCGCCATTAACATATTGATTTTTATAGCTCGCAAATTTACGAGTTTCTGCCTTGCGTGGGTCGGCCGGGCGAAGGCGGCCTTCCTCCATTTTCCGCTGACGTGTATAAAAGGTTTTAAAAGTAACGCCATTAATTTCTGGAATGCTTCAGGAAATACTTCAACATAAATTTGGCAAAAAAGTTCAGAGGCGAATATATCAAATGCTCTTTTTCCCAGGCACTTTTATGATTGAGGTGGAAACTTGGCTAAGTGAATTTCTTAATCAGAGATATATATATTTCTAATTTCCTGATTTATAACTATAGATAGTTATCGGAGAGTTTCGTAATTGATAGGCGAATCAAAAGGTGATTAAGTCGAAGTGGGGAAAATAATATAATAAATGATTTTCAGGGTATTAATCACTGCAAATATATATAATATTTTTCAAGTCCATTTCCCACCCAACAAGAACCAAGTTTTGTCTAATGAAATGCGCCGTCCGATATATGCAAATCAGGCGTATTATTTACAATGGCAATACGATGCCAATAAATAAGCAAATAGTTTGATAGCCGAACAGAAACAACATCGGCTGTAATAAATCCAAATAGATAAGCTTACACAGCCTCAGAGCCACACACTACATGGGAGAGTGGGTGTTTTTACCTGAAAACTGGACAAGTAAATATTGATATTTTGATTTGAAATTGAGTGAGGCAATGGCCTTGGGACGTAGGCTTAATGTATGCCACAACTACATTTTATGGCCCTTGGAAAAGTCGAGGGAACAAGGAGCACCAACCAGCGCACAACATTCCCTCGAAACGAAAGCCAACAAATCACTTTAAGCGAACACATTAGCTTTGATGACGGAGTTTGATTGGGGTTGAGGTTTTCAATTAGAAAAACTAAGGCAGCCGCAAAACCAACTTGAATTTCTGGTGTCCCGAATGAGGTTACTTAAGCAAATATTTGCCAACAATTATTTGCGATAAACGGTTTGCCGTGGGCCAAGGGGATGGGCTCGGGTTTATTTGGTTCTTAAATAAATTACTGCGAAATGTCTGCCCCTCACAGTTTTTGGGATGATAAACACGTTCAAACCGTTGCGAACCGCATAAAACCTTTACAATTACTTATAAATTTAAAGCATTTATAACATGCTTAATGAATTTCCAGCGAGGCAAAGACGAGTCCTTGCTATGGAGCCTCGTCCTGCCGCTGCCGCTGCTGCTGCTGCTGCTCGTTACTCCTTGCTGCTTGTTGGCTGCCTGCTTGGCAATGTTTTCGTTGAATTATGATGCTTTTAAAACGTAATTTATTTTTTTAAATAAACACTGAACGCGTTGCTGGCTCTCCGCTTCTGATGTTGCTGCTGCTGCTACTTCTGCTGCTGCCTTGGCTGTGTGGCAGCAATCTGAAATGAATTTAATTTAATTTTATTATTTCAGTCAAAATTACTTCGACTGCTGCATCTTGGCTTGGGTCCTTGAGCGGCGTTGAGCTTATAATTCGGTTTATTTTTATTATGCCCTTTCTTTTATTGGTTAATAATTTGGAGAGGGCCTTCTTAACGGCTGCCTAAGTGGATGAAATCGATGGACAGGACAACGCAGTGCAGGATATTATTTGAAGCCATTTTAATTATTGTGTGTAGGGTTTTTTCCAGGAAATGTTATCCTAAGCGAAACATGAGTAGGACAGACAATTATCTGAAGCCCTTACAGCATCTTTGATATCTTAATAATTCCTAGAAAATCGAAACTCTCGAAAGGCAAGCCCCCGAAAGTTGGCTGTAATCAATTTATTGATATGGTCATTACAGGCTGAAGTTGGCAACAGACTCACAAGAAATTGCATATATGTATGTATGGCCAGAACCAACTTTGAGCAATCAAATTGGGCAAACAGCAAGGACCCCAGATCGATAGAGATGGAGAGAGCGAAGCCAAGTCCTTGTCGTACTTCAAAAAAAAAGCTCAAGTTGTGCATATTTATCAAAACATATTCGATATAGTAGACGGAGGAAATGGGAAAAAATTGCACGTGCATGCCAAAAGCAAACACGGGGAAATTGCTGGCACTGAAGGACTCGCACACACATACACATGCACAGAGAAAACTGAGAGCCTTCAGGACGAAGGAGATGTGCGCTCTCCATCTGGCGTTGACGTTGTTGCTGGCGCTTCAGAAATGTGTAAAATATTTTTCCCATCACAGACTATGGCACGCGGAAAAGTGCAGCAGACAATATTTATTATGGAAAATAGGAGAAAATGAAAGAGTAGGAAAAAATAGAGCAGGAGGGAGTGCCCCACCCCGTTTCGCTTTGATTAATGCCAGCCATGTGGACAACATGGCGTATGCGTAATGCGGCAATGAGATACAAATCGAATGATTGCCAAGGCAGCAGCATTAATGGCCAACTATTAAACTAATCGCTTCTGTTGCCTTGCGCCTGGCAATTATCCTTCACTCTGCTCACCCTCTACCCTCTTCCTCTCTCTTCTTTCCCTGCTCTCTCCAGAAAATCAAGCCATAAAAGAAGACAAAGGAAAAACCTGCCAAATGTCGAATTCGGACTAAAGTCCGGAGCTAAAGCAATTTTACACCTGTCAGCAAATAAAACGTTGATACACAAATAGAAAAATCCGTCTAAGTAGCAAAATTATTGTTGAAGGCACAAAGAGCACCAAAAAAAGGACAGCCGAAAGGAAGACTCAACGGGAGCGTTGTTGTTGTTGTTTTAGCTTTATATCCTTGTTTAAGACAAATACCGCGCAACAACAAAAGGCCAACAACTCGGATGGTGTTGTTTGTTGCTGCTCTTGATTCACCTTTCTGGCAGTTGCCTTTCGTCCTTCGTCGCTCGTCCTTTATCCTACGAAATCGCTCGTACTTTTTTCTGCCGTTGCTTTGTGCTAAATAAACATTTATAAAAACAGCCAAAAGTTTTATTCGCTGATGCTGCTTCTGTTGCCACTTTGAGGTCTTTTTTTTGTTGGCTCCCCAATCCTGGCACAGAATTTCATTTTGAATTTCCACCGAACATTTCACGGGACTTTGACGCATGGCAAAGTTTATTTCTAAATATATTTATGTAGTAGCCCAGAAGCGGCATATTTGATAAGTGTCTGGGTTTGCCAAAGATAAATATTGCCTGGCAATTGATCGCGGGGATTCTTTTAATATTTATATACTGATTTGTCAGGGTGCTTCAGGGACTTGATGCAGATTAAAGTTATCTAGGTGGGATTCACTTTTATTTATGGTTGAAATTGTTAATGAATAGCTGCAACTTTGATTTAAAATTATTTATACCTAAATATCCCTAATAAATCTTGGTATATATATTAAAAACCCATCAAAATCTTAATATAAATATAAGAAATTTATAAGAAATTTATCTAACTAATATCATATAAAAATATGTTTAAATTTATAGAGTATCTCGTAAAGCCCTCTGCGAACTTTATGTTCTTGTTTCAACTGCCTTCTATTTGAAAATTGTTGCAACTCAGTGCGTGGGCGAATTTGATGGGCCTGGTACTCGTTCCGTATATATACTTATATACATATATATAAAGCCATAAACCGCCGCAAGTCAAACATCTTGGGCGGGCCAAAGAGACAGGAAGGCAGATCTGTGTCGTCCTGGAAATGATAAGGCCATATATGCACTGCAGCACAGAAGCAGGAGCAGTAGGAGCTGCGGTTATGACCAGAGCCGGCTGATGGATGGCAACTGCATTGTTTGCTCTAAGACTTGCCGATGACTTGGCGCTGATAATGGCTTATGAATGCCAGGCAATTGCGTCATGTAAACGAGCACCGTGGGCGTGCTGGCTAGACGCGTGACGCCCACTGTGCAGGGACCACTGACTGGCAGGGCAGGGCCACGCCCGCTATGTGTAAGATAGCTGCAATGTTGTCGAGTGCAGCAAGCTGCAAGGCGTTGAACAACATGAAGCCCCTGCGATAAGGATTGTTAAAGCGATAGCGGCAGCGTGTGTGTTGTTTTTGCTTCTGTGACCTGCCACTGAGAAAAAAAAAAGAAAATGGCTATAAACATTTCCCAAGTATTAAATTGTTTGCTGTTTACTAGCAAGAGAAATATAATTCATATCTAAAAGATAATAAACTTTCATTACTTAAGATCAAGGTTAATATTACTCATACGTAAATAATAGTAAACTTTCATTAACTATAAACAATTTCTATTGTTGTCTATTTGCTGTTCAGGATAAGATAGCTAAAGCTTCTGCTATAGGCTATATCTATTAATCGCAGTGCACTTAACTCTTTGATAAGCAAGGGCCATTGGCTATGGTTGCGACTTTGCCATCTGGCCAGTCAGTCGACGGGCCGTCAATGTTGTTGTTTGTGTGAGCGATTGCCAGGGCTGTGTGTGCCACTGGGTGTGTGTGAGTAAGTGTACTTTGCCAAGCTGATGTCTAATTTAACGCTATCGTAAAGTTGCCAGCGTTTGCTCTATATTATCTATCCCACTCACTCGTTTTGGTGCTTGTCTAGTTTTGGTATACTCTGTTTTTTTGTAGAGAGCATAAAAGGGGTTATTCTATAGCTTAATCTTTGGAGATTGCCTATAGTTAAGGTAACTATTTTATACCCTATACTATATAGATATATATAGATATATATATTTTTTTTTAATCAAAATATTCCGTTAATTAAAAGTTATTAAGGAGAGATTCTCAGTTCAAGAGCCAGAGTCAGGTATGCAACATGTTTTCCTTTTTTTAGCAGAAAATATCTTAGCAATAAATAAATTATTAAAATATCATTTCGAACTTAATGCTTAATGGGTATCCCCTGGTCGATACCTCCAACTTCATCGCTATCCGTATCTTTCTCGTTCATGGCTGTCAATGTGTCAGGCAGCCCCAAAATCGAGACTCGTTCGGGAAATGGTGAAAAACACATGTAACTGCAAATCGTTATCGTCATCGTCGGAATTGTTGCTGGTGCTACTTGCTTTTTCCCAGACACCGACACAGTGGGGCAGACATTGTTTCGGTAGTTAGCACATGCACGAGTGTTGGTGGGTGGCTGTTGCAGGACGTGTAGCGAGGAAGTGTAAGTAAAATGTACATAATAGTTGGCATGACTGCTCCGTTTCGTTTCTGTTTGCTGCACTGCCACTGCCCTGACATAAAGATGCAATGATCATTTGTTTGTAGGAAGCCTGAAAATGGAAGCCCATCAGTTGTTGTTTGAGAAACTCAGCAACTTGGTTGAGTGTCAACCTTAAGGCTTCATTCCAGAAGCAGCAAACATTCATATAATTAGCTTTGCTATCAAACTCCTAGGAATATTACTTGATTTCTCAACAACTTGTACTAACTCAAACGATCTCCATTACCTACTGCTTGTCTCCCAATGTCAATCCTCTTTTATAAACTGCCTCAATGGACCTTAGAATCGGCCCAAAAGTTGCCAAGTCAATCCATCAACTCAGTCTCTTTTCTTTCTTCCATAAAGGTCTCATAAATGTGAACAACATTTGTCATCTGCTCAATAATTGTCAACGGGAAGAAAACAAATTTGCATGTGGAAATGTGTGTACAAAGTTGGTGCCATGTCTGGACTAATGCCTTGACAAGTGCCTGAAAATGTTTTCCCATTTATAAAGAAACTGACTCAATTTAATTCCCCGACAAAAAAAGTAGAAGAACTATATAAATATACGTAGGCTTAAGCACAGGGAAAGCGGAAAACTGTGTTAATCCCCCTGACAAACTGACCGGACCCTAAAAAATTTCACTCGAAAATTTGCCTTGACCCTTTTTTTTAGGGTTGAGCTGTGCGAATCTGCATATTGCCGTGTTAATCCTACTTGGGAATTTATAAAATAAATTATTTACTTGCACTTTTCGAAGGGGAAAAGGATGCAGAAGGGTCGAAAAATTAGGCAAGCTGCCGATGAAGGATGAAAGAAGGAGGAAGTTACTTCCGAAGGAGAAGAGTCTTTTTAAGGGGGGAATGGTATTAATATAGTTATTTATTTTTCATTTATTTCTATTTAGAGTTTTATTTATTATTTCCCCAAAAATTGTGGCCAAAATTTCAGGCCTATTGTAGAAATGTCCTGAGGTGCGCTTTAAGTTGGAAGGGACTAGAACTTCATCCGCCACGTGTGTGCGAATCCAGTCTGGAGCCTGCTGACGTGGCCAAAATGAATTGCACTTGATTGTGGCAGCGCAGGTGGGATTGCCAGGGCAAAGTGCATCGTTAGCCGGAATTTACGTGGCACGTTAACACCCGTCTGCCAAAAACAAGCCAGGTGTGGTCCCCCTGCCCCAGAAGCTGGCTACCTCCACCAGAATTTATGCTTGTGAATTATGAATGGAAATGGCGTCTTGGCCCTTTTTTTGTGCGGGGAATTTATTTGATAGTCAGCTGCAGGAAATGCTCTCTCACTCGCGTGTGTGTGTTTTTCTTTTATTATTATAAATTCATATGCGTTGTCGATTAATTTTCATTTTCCCCTCATTTCTCAGGCGTTTCTCCCCGCCATTACTTATGCTGTTTTTAATTTGCCGGGTTCAATGCACGTGCCACAGTCCCCCCAAAGGAGAAATTCCCACACACACAAACTACTCAATGAGTAGGAAGATCTACGATGGTCCCCCGAATTGGGGTTGGGGTTTCTGGGTTATGGATTTCCTTGTTGAACCCTTTTCGGGGGGGCCAGCTGCTGCTTCTGCAGTAAGTCGAAAGGGTCTGGGATTATTTAGCCCTTGTCTTATTGGATCCACTTAAAAAAAGGAGTTTATTTAATGGAATTTTCTATGTGATTTTTAGTTTCTGATGGTTATTTCGATTATTACTTTAAGGGGCTTGGGCAATAAACTTAAGCTTTATGGGGTTGTTTTGGGTTAAGGGAAAGTTTAAATAAAATCAAGGGAACCTTCTTGAGTAAATAGAATACTTATATAAAAATTAATAAAGATATAAGAAATAAAACTACTACATTTTGTGAATTGCAGTTATAATTTTAAAGTATTTTACTACAACTACAATTTAGATTGTTATCTTTATCATTCGAATTACTGGCGGCACGAGCTTACTTACACACTTACATTAATCAGTCAACTGTTATCGGTGAACTATAATTCCCGGAGCGCTATCGAGGGAGCCCCCCGTGACTGGGTTGCCTGGATTTGCGAATAATTCAATTCTCGATGGCAATCCATTTTGGGCGGCATTGTAAATGATTATACTCGAGTTATTCCCACTCTTGGGCGCCCCGAGAGGATTCCTCTGTAGGCTCCCGGCTCCAGGCACCCGGCTCCCGATTCAAAGCAATTTTCCATTTGGCTTTCTGCTTTCATTTGAGCAATCAAATAAAAATCCCAATGTAAGCCTTTTTTTTGGCAGACAATCGCAAGAGAGGCGCCTAAATTGGCAAATCCCAGTTGAAATACAACAACAACAACAGATTTAGGTTTTCTTTTGCCTTTCCTCGCTCTTTGTAAATATTTTCCCTTTGCTTAGGCTTCTGCTTCTGCTTTTTATTTGGCAAACGCGTTTTAATATTGTCTTGGCCATGAGTTATGCGATTGTTCTTCATTAGATTTATCCGGCAGCGAGTTTATATATATGGCCGCTGCTGGGCATTATCTCTGCCAGCTGGATGTATGCATTATCATATTGAGTTCCTTTTACAGCTCGACAGCAAATAAACACGCAACCAACCAGGAGGGCCATCGGCCTCTCCACGGGCTCTTCAAATGAAAAGTCATAAAATGGCACAAAGGATAATGCGTTTTTAATGGCAATGAGTTTGGCTTTTGTGCCCGCCGACTGACGCGTTTTTTTTTCGGCGTTTTGACGGGCATATAAAAAAATAATACAAACAAAACAAAAAAAGACGCCGAATGGAAATCCTTAACAAAATGAAACGGAAAATTTCTTTTTCAACTGCACAAAAGTACGTTGCTTTCGTTGCCCTTTTTTTGGGTGTTAAGACCCCCGAGTTTACGAGTTTATTTAATTAATTTTTTCTTCAGAAAAAATTGTGTGTGCGTAGCTGGGCATATATGCATCTGACAGGAAGTCGGGCGCATCCTTTGCCAGGCTCCACACTTCTCTCACGTGTTGATTAAGCGCATTCACTTGACTTTATTAACAAGGTGAGCTTGGGAAAGTTGCGGCCGGCGTCTGGCAGGATATGGCAGGATATGGTCTGGGAACAGGACCACAACCACTAAGCGGTGTGCAGGCCCAGTTTTTCCATAGAGCTTTTCATCTACCAGTTTCAGCTCACTCATAAAAAAGTCCTGAATTTATATAGTATTTAAAAATCTATAAAAAAAGAAAACCGTCAAGAAATAAACATATTTTTTATAACCTTTTTTTTAAAGCAATGTTTATTTGATTCAGAATTAACAAAGGTCTTTCATAAATATTTTCACTAATTTTGTAGATTACTTTACAAGTAACAAATTCCTGTTAATAACTTCAAAGGTTCAACAAGGTTTTCTAGCTTTTCTCTGTGTGGAAGCAGGAAATTACCTGTCGGTTTAATACCTGTATAATTATTTAAATTTTCGCAGAAAACTTGCCGTATCTCAAACGATGATAGACAAGCGGGAAATGGGGGGAGCAATGGGGGAAAAGCAAGGCGGGAGTTGGTGAAAAGCCAGGCGAGTGTTGGGAGTGGGAAGTTGGATGCTACTGGATGTGGCAAGGAGTATAGTACATTGGCATCCCGGGCACGTGACTACTCATAAGCCATTAGACCTGAGATAGGCACCGCAGCCACGTCGCCTCCAGCTATGTTTCTCCTCCTCCGCCTCGTGCTCGTCCTGGCTTCACCGGTGACCAGAGAGCAGTTTGGATTGTCGCTGGTAATTGTTGACTAATTGAGTCGGGCAGCGGAATCGAAGGCCTGTCGTTGTGTCAGTGATTTAGAGCCCGCTTAGCAGTTTGCACATGTGTCCAGTCTGTGGCTGCTAATGAGCTGCAAATCGTGAGTCCTTGTGTACGTGCAGGAGTCCTTGCGTAGGCGAGGGTTGACTTGTCCTGATTAACCCATTTATTTTCGCCTAAGTCTCGCTTTAAAATTCAAAGCAACCTCTAGCCATATCCTTGAACTTAGACCACAACTATTGCCCCCTTCAACTATTTAAGGATTAAAGGTCAGTCCTGGCAGAGCATTGACCCAAATCGCAATTAAAGCTGACAACTAATTGATTATTTATAAAGCAATTTAGTCCTCACAATTAAATATTACACACGCTCATAAATACTTTTCTTTTAATTTAAATGTTTCCACCATAGCAGAGAGCTCTCTCCACCCTTCGACCAATTAAAATTTTAATTCCATAATTTAACCACTTAGACAGCATTTAAATGATTTTTTCCAGGAAAAACTGAGCGGTGAAAAAAACCAATTAAATGGAAACAGAATTTAAGTGTGCCAATGACAATTCTGACGGGTTCTAATTTCAGTTTTAGTTGCCAGCAGCCGCTGACAAACAAAACACAAAAAAACAGAACCAGTTGGCTTTTCGACGCTTTCGCTTTTCACTTTCCCACTGGTCACTTTTCACTTTCCCCCTCCCCAGCTCACTTTTGATTTGGAAGGGCGCCCGGTGGATTGTTATGCAAATGGAACGCACTGAAAGAAAATCAATTAACTAAAGCAAACACATTGGGTTGTGGCCCACAACAATGGCTCCTACTTCTACTCTCCCTACTTCCCTGCACTGTCCTGTCAAATAACCGTTCCGGGTGTGGGTTCGAAAATTAATTAAACCTCATTTGATGCAATCTTTCAGCGGGCCTAATTCGGGTCCGGATCCATGGCCAGAATCCGAGGAGCAATTAGACCCCCAAACATCAGGGCCAACACACACACACAGGCCAGGCAGGCCACTGGGAGAAATGTTCAAAATGTAGTTGGAAATCTTTAAATAAACATAAGTAGATTATCCATAAAATCTAAGTATATTTAATTTATTATTTAATATTTTTTACCACATTTTAAGAAACCATTTAATCATGGATATATTATAGAAGAAACTAAGCCATAAATTAGTTTTTGCAGCTTCCCTAAAATCCCAGCATCAAACATGTTCCAAGCTACCAGTTTTGGCAAGTGCATCAAATTCCTGGCAAAGGATATTTAGGCCCTTGGTGTTTCGAGTTCGGGGGGATGTGTAGTTATGTTATGTGTGGTACGGCGGCTATGTATATGGCATGACTGTCATTTGCTTTATGCACACGCCGAGGAAATATTCATGATTGCAGTTAACAAGGACAATTATGATTGATTTATGTGCGTCGCCGTTTCGGCCAGGGCCATTAGTGTGGGCCGGGTTTATGGCAGGTGTGATAAAAGTTATTATCCTTGGCGAACGCACACCACATACACACAGTTTCTTGGCTCGACAGTTTGAGTGGCTCGTTAAAAGTGTAAACCATCCGAGCCACTAAGATATGCCGCCGAGCGGCTAAATTAACATTGTAAGTGTCTTGTATTCCAACGAAAACATAACATTTAATTAGATTACCCATACGAGCGATGATATGCAGGCCAAACTCATTTACATTTTGTATTTCGCGTTAAGTTTATCAACCTTTATGGCCCAAAGTTTTGTTATTGCTTATGCAAATGAGTTGCTTTTACAACATGGAATCCCTAAAGAAGGAGGTCCGTTTAAATTTAAATTTAAATTTACATTTGAATTTAAATAAATCGAAAAAGATTCTGCAAACCGAGAGCAATGACCCGGCATTTGGACTCGAATAAATATTCATGCTATTCCTCTCAATTGGAAGGCTCTGAATAATTTAAAACTCAAATCGTTTTCAATTATTTTTGTGAAAACTTTAATATGTATATTGCGATGTTATGGTTGTGGCACTGCGGCATAATTAAATGCTCCTGGCAGGGGAGTAATAAAATTTCCGATTGCCATCAGGACAGGTGCAACAAAAAGAACAAAAGTGCACAAATTTCCAAAAAAGTAAATTGCCAAAAATTGCCAAAATGTTTGTATAGAGCTTTTACACACATAATGCAATTTTAATTGCACACAATGTGGCGCTTAGTTTGGCTTAAATCGTATTTATACAGGGTATTGAGTGCCATTTATATATACACAAAAGTATATACTCGGGCAGGACTCATAATTTGCGGCTGGCGAATCCTTTTCGGGGGCTGTTACGGCCATGTCCTTTGCCGCAATCGATGTCGTTTATCTTCTGATTTGTTGCCAAACGAAGCAAAACAAATCACTTGCTTGAGCGGAGCAAAGGCGATGGCGAAGGCTTTCCAACAACTAAATTTCAGGAGCTGCTGCAGCTATTCGCCTTCTACTCCCTTTTGCTTCGGGATTTTTCCGCACTTTCCCCCATTTTCCAGCTCCAGCTCCAGCTACAGCTGCTGTTGCGAATGAATTGTGGCCATTTTTCAGGCATCTTTGACGTTTCACGGGCGAAGGACAACGAGGAAAAAGCTGATGCCGACGTCTTAGCCTTCGTCTCCGTCTCCGCCTTCGCCTCGTGTTAACAATGGAAAAATGCCACGCCTCCCCGGCCCAAGCCGACAAAAGGTACAAATGTCGCCGAAATTTATTAGCCTGCATTAACCGACACAAGGACTCGCCAGGATATACACCATACACCATATATTAATATACGAGAGCGAAGCGTGTGCGCTGTAACAATTGTTTTGTCTTTCTGGCTCCTGACTAAAGTGCACATTTGTTGTCTTCTTTATTTTGGCCCCGAAGTTAATCAGGATTTGTGCGAGGACTCATCCCGGGCACGCACTAAATTAATTTCGGTACCCGACTTCCTTGACATTTTATTGGGATTTGCATAAACATAATTTCCGCAGGCCTCACACTAAATCCAAACTACTGGAGAGGACGCTAGGAAAATACTCTATTATTTCAGTACATTAACTTGGGATTTATTGTTTATGGCAGCCTAAGGCGGGGGGAGGGGGCAGACCCCGATCGATCGCCCAGAGTCAAAGTTGACGATGAAATATTGACTGAAAAGTTGGCCAAAACTTGAGGGGGCACACACGTGAGACTTTTAAGGTAAGGCCTTGTCCTTGGCAGCAACATTGCCTTCACCTCGAAGGAGCATTTTATTCACTCAACTTTGTCCTAATTGAAAGAGCCCATGTTTTGGATATGTGTGTGTGTGTACATATATCCTTTGCATCTTGGAGCTACTGGCATAATATGCATTTTAAATTACGTATGCACACACGGCGTATGCGCAATATGACGAACAGCAGCCGCCGCAAATTTCCTTGCCACACAAACACACTCGCACACTTACCACCGCCACACACACACACATACACACACCCATGTCTGCGACACAGTCTCTGCGCTTCTTATTTTATAGAGAGAAATTTCCACTTGGCCTTTTGTTTCTAGCCAAGTTTATGTTATACAATTTTCGTTTCCATTTCCTCTCTTTTCGCTGTTGCTCCATTTTTCCCGCCCCAAAAAGCTCGTAAATCTTTGAAGATGCGCTGGCAAAAAATGGAAAATTGCCCATTTCTAGCTCTGTGTGTGCTGTGTTGTGTTGTGTTTTGCTGGGCCATAAAACGGCATCAGATCAATATAACATTTATTTATATTTTCGCCTGAGTGGCCATAAAAGTGTTGGCCATTCAAATGATCGCCAAGTGGCGGGACTCTAATTAATATGTGGGTGCCCAGGATTCAGGATTCAGGAGGAGGATATAGAAACTAGAAAATAGAAAATACTTCAAAGGCCGCTCTTCGTTCTCCGGGGATTTATGGCCTGCCGGCGAACGGAAGTGTCACTTGAGGGACAACTCCAACAAAGTGTTGCAAACTCAACTAACTCCAAGGACTCCGAAAGGCTGTGTATTTATGTAGCGATAAAATTAAATTTATTTTAACGCCCGAGCCCCGGCGCTGTGCTCACATAGTCAAACATTATCGCCAACTTGGCGGCGTAAGTTCTGTTTGAAAACTATCCCTGCCCGGCCGGGAAAACGCAGGAAGGCCGGGAAAGCACCTGCGATAAAAACTTTCTGCACCATTTTCCACTTTTCTTATGTGAATGTGCCTAGCCGGTGTAGGGACTAGCCTTATTTTGGGGGCATACGCACCCGTCGGAGTCCCGAGCTGGAGTGGGTTCCAGGGTCCGGCGGATGGTTGGAAAAGTCGCAGCGAGCTATTCAGCCCATAAACCAGGCGGCAAATGCAATGATATTGGCCGTGTTTAATCTGCTGGCCGGAGTTAATATGCCTGCCTGCCGCAATGCAGTGCCAGACAGGGGAGGTTAATGCGGGGGATTTAGGGGGTTTAGGTTTCCCCATTTCCCTATCCCTTTTCCCAGTTACCCGCATTTTCTTGCCAGTCGGCAGAAATTCTCGTTTAGCCAAACAAAACCGTTCCCGAAAATTGATGCAAATGTCGGACTGAGATCTGATTTCAGATGGAATTTTAGTTGGTAAAGTTAAAGAATTTCAACTTAAATATTTAGCTACAACTTGAAAAAAATAATCAGCAGCATAAAAAGTAAAATATGTATATAAAAATCTTGACCACAAATTTAATTACATTTTATTGTTATTTCAAAAAATCCATTAAGCTGAAAGGGCTTTTTTTAGGGTAATCAGGAAAAAGCAGAAATGATACAGTAAACTTATAAATGGGGGAAAAGTCACTAAAATGAAGCCACATTTAAATTAATTCAACAAAAGTAATAGGAAAATTTTAAAACCAAGACAAAATTAAAAACAAGAAATTATTTTGAAATATTGAATATTGAAATAAAGTCAACAGTAAAGGCTGAGTAAGCACTGTAGTTCACCCTAAATCTGATACAATTTTTTGTATTATATAAAAACCATAATTCATTAAGTGGATTAATTAAAATAAAATTTAATAATTGACCAAGTAAGCAATATTTGTTTTGTAGCTGAAATATATATAAAGATAATATAAGTTTGATGTTGAATCAGGTAAATGCTTAAAGTGTTTGTTTGACATTCAAATAAATCTTATTTTACGACTAATATTCAGCTTAAAATATTAAAAAAAACGCAAAGCTTTTAAATTAAATTTACAACAAATTCATCGAAAATAAATGCCAATTCCAGCGGCAACTGGCACGTGCGTAATCTGTTTTCCAATCGGTGAGGTATTATTTTCTAGGAGCCAGAACATTGATTAGCTATCGCCTGAACTCCCCCCGGGTTATGATTTATGGCCACCAAAGTATTGTTAATTAAATGGGGGAGTGAGCATATTGATTTTCCCTGTCCCGATTGATGCCTGCTACTGTCGATGAGTTTATGGCCATGGAAGAGCAATTGCCTCCGTTATGGTTATGGATATGCATGCATCGCCCGATAAGCTGATAAAACTCTGATCCGCCTTATAAATAGAGGTGAGTGAGTTGGCCGCCTCGTAAACGGATCGGAAATGTCGGCGAAAAAGTGCCAATCGCCGGCGCAGGATTCGCTTGCCAGCACCTCGCCACCGGTGGTCTCCTTCCTCCGGCTGAGCCACAAGAATCATTCGCAGTGGAATGCCCTGGGCTCTGCCTCCTTTGTCCTTATATCGGGTGGCATGAGCCTGGCCTGGGGTGCAGGATTTGCGGTGCATTCCGCACATCGAGATCAGCTTCTGCTGACGGTGCACATGCAGATGGCTTGGTATGCCACCGCCACCTTGGGAGCCATTTTCGGGGCATTTTACACCCACCGATTGCCCCAGCAGCCGATATATGTGAGTAGGGATATTGAAGGATATCACAAAAATATATAAAACATAGAATATATATATATGTGTTAGATCCTCGGCTCCTGCCTGGTGATAGCCTCTGGCATTCTCTTTTTGGCTTGGCCAGAGAGCTCTTCCGCGGTGATCGCTGCCCGTTACCTAGATGGACTGGCCAATGGGTTGGTCTTTGTGCCCGCCCTAAGCACCGTGGGAGAGATTGCAGTGAATGGCATCCGGGGATTGCTGGCCTCTACGGTGGAGCAGCTGAGCACCAACACGGGCATCCTGATGCACCTTATCTACACGGCAGTGTGGCGGACAGAGTGGAACGTGGCCATTGTGGCCGATCAGGTGCATGGCGTGCTCTCCATTATCTACGGCGTGATAGCCCTCGCCTTGGCCCTGACCCTGTGTGTGGAGTCGCCGGTACATCTGCTGATGCGTTCCAACGAGCAGCGGGCGGTGGTTTCGCTGAGGCATCTGCAGCGACCCTATATGGTGACCAGCGAAACCCTGCTGCGGCTGGACGAGCATAAGCTGTACGTGGCCGCCAGTCGGGAGATGTGCTGGTGGCTGAGCCTGCAGAAGGGGCTACCGCCGTTGCTCAAGATCTTGGCCCACCGGCTGCTGGGCTCCCTGTGCCTGAACCTGGTCATCTGGAGTGCTCTCTTTGAGACGGCCAGCCAGCTGGTGAGCAGCTTTCAGGCCTGGCCCTACGTGGTCTTTGGGGTCCTGCGGTGGTGCGGCTGCTTCTGTGTAATGCTCCTGATGGACACCACTGGTCGCAAGAAGCCCACTCTCTTCGGCATCTTCTCCACGGGCTCCTTTGCCTTTGCCTTTGCAAATCTTTTTGGACGAACTCCACACATGATTGCCGCTTTGGTGGTGCTCCTAAGTCTGCAATTCTTCGCGGGATTGGGTCAGTGTGCCTCGGCTGTGTACCTCACAGAGGGATTTCCCTTGGCCGTGAAACCCCATTTGGTGGCCGTGGTCTATGTGATGGAGCTAATCACGCGGCTGCTCCTCTGCAGCTTTGCTCCCTCACTCGATGGGATCGCGGCCTACTTCCAGGTGCTCGGTGCCCTGTCCATGGTGTTCTTTCTCCTGGGAATCTTCTGTCTGCCGGAGACGAGACTCGTCACTCTGGCGGAGGCACAGCAGAAGTTTGCCAAGTGGTTCAACAAGGACTTCTGAGTGTTCAATAAATATAAATAAATATGACAGCAAAAATAATCAGATTTTATTGGGTCAGTGCGGTGGCTAGCAGTGGCAGTTTGTGGTTGTAAGTATAAGGGGAAATCCCCCTTTTTCAATTGAAAATTATAGAAAAGTCAACAGTGATAACACAGGTTTATAAGCTTTAATTTAAGGCTGATTTTGTAAATGCCCTTTAAACATTATTTAATAAATCAAAAGTACAAAAATTAAAACAGAAAACAAGCTTAACAGGAAAAACTATTAAAAAAAATACTATAAATTATATTTTAAAAATTATTTATATATAAACGTATGTAAAAAAACTAAAAACTAATACCCATTTTTTAAAATATTAATTTCAAAATATTGTTTGAAATAACTAACAGATTAAAAACTTCAAACTCCTAATCAAAATAACATTTTTTTGCATGTATTTCTTGAGCCACATAAAATTCTCTATCAGAAATGTCTTGATAATGGTACTGGCCATAAAATAAGCAAATATTGCTTACAAATATTGGCACTACCTCTAAGACTTCAGTTTAAAATTGACCAAAGCCTAGACAGGTGGTTTTCATACGCAGAAAATGAGCCAAGTCAACAGGAAGGCCAAGCCCACTTGGGATGGCAAAGGTAATGGCATCAGAGGAAATAAATTGCAGCCGAGTGTGTGGGAATCAGGTGAGTTTATCTTATCGGACCCCATCGAAATGGGGAAAAATTCCTGGAATATTTTATTAAGCTATTTCTCTAATGACAAAAATGAATTTAATCGCTTCTAGTCATAGCAATTTTCTGGTTCCTTGTTAGAGTAATCGGAGCAGCCTGTAACTTTATAATCAAAAACAAAAAGAGCATATTGGTAAGAGAATTAGTTTCATTTTAAATAAGTTTTATTTTAATTTATTTAATTGTTTCTAAACAGGACTTTAGTTCAAATGTGATGATGCTGGTTGCTTTCTTTTATTCTTCTAAAGACGAGCCGAAAATAAAAAATCGTAGACCCAGATCCAAAAAGAAATAAAGTTCACTGGATGAAGATGTTTGATTAAATGGAAAAATGTAATAAATATATTAATATCTATTATATATGTATATAATTTTATGACTAATTGATTAATGTCTTTTTATTGTGTTAACAATTATCTTAAAATGTGAGTGGAACAATTTATTTAAAGGCCAAATACTAATAAACCCATTTCCGAGAAATAATAATAACGATCAACATATTATGATTCAGATTTGACAATGAAAAAATGGATGTGGAGATTTAAACAATTTAGGGGAAGTCCGATTCTACAAAGAGATTGGCAATTTCTTAATGACAGAACACACAAACTGTTTGCTTAGCAATATTAATCTGAAATTCAAGCAATATAAAAAGCTATAAAGTAATGTATTTATCTGGGATCTATTTCTTGGAATGAATGATTCATCTTCTATCATGGATGGACTTTGTGGCATGTGTCCACTCATGTCGGGGAAAGTACCCACATCTGCGGCACACTTTTGTGCCGAATCAAAACTGCCTTGATCCAAAGTGGGCTGTATATATACACTTTCATATATCATATGGCTTAGCATTATTCACACACATTGCGATAAGAGTCCTTATCTGGCACTCCTACTGGTTACTATGTACCCTGTTGCCCCCTAATCAATGCCTGCCACCTGCGATAAGCTCTGGGCTCCGCACTCGAGTATCAGTTGGGCCAGGCCCGATCTCGGTGATAATATAAAAATCATTTGGCCTGCGGATCCAATAGCCAGTTTCAAATCGACCTCTTGCGAAGACGGTTCGCTTCGGTAAAAAGAGTTAAACGCATAAAATGCAGAACGACAAATTTGGAGGTCCGCAGGAGGTGATTTTCGTACCACCACCACAGCAGCCTGGATACCCGCAACCAGGATATCCACAGCCAGGATACCAACAACAGGGTTATCCAGCACAGAACTATGGACAGCCACAGATGACTCCAGCTCACACATACGGTGGTCCTCCGCCGCCACCGCCGCAGCCTCCACGGGATCCTCCTACCCGCGTGGAGCCTCCTCGTGGTGGTTGTTGCTCTTACAGTCGAAAGAATACGCCCCAGGCGAATGCCATAAGCACAGGTGAGTTGACTTCTGGCATTCAGGATGATAATCTTATCTAGTTTACCCGAAATTGCGGTGCTATTCCTAGCAAATCGATAGATTAGGCACCGTGACGTAAGCCTATAGGCTTCTACTGCCAACAAATAAAATAAATTAATATAAAATAAATAATACAAACAAGCGCATTAAAATGTATTAAGAGTTGATAAAGGATCCTAGTTCCTGATGGCTTCATCTTCCCCTTTCCCATTCGCAGCTGGCTTGATCTTCATGTCCGGAGGTTTGAATATTGCGTGGGCCATTGGCTTCCGAGGACCCATGGCCTATCAGACGACTAAGCACAACTTTATAGCCTGGTTCATTGGCGCAATAATTGGAGCTGTGGTCACCTGTGGACTGACCAACAAGGTGCCCAAGAAAATGGTTCTGGTAAGCGATAGAAAAGTACTCAATGGCTCGAGCACTGCCTAATTTCTGTCTTCTCCTCCTCATCCTAGCAATTCTCTTCAGTTCTGGTGGCAATCGGTGGCCTGGTAATTGCCTGCACTCACCATAATGGAAGTGGAACCATTGCCGCCTGCTACCTGGATGGTATTGCCAATGGCCTGGTATTTGCTCCATTCATGGCTCTGGCCGCCGAGGTCTCAGTGGCCTATAAGCGAGGCATGAATGCCACCAATATGGAACAGCTTAGCTTTGGCATCGGCATCCTGCTGCAGATCATCTATGTCAGTACCTGGAGTTACGGTGGTTACACCACATACAACGATTTCACGTCCGAAAACTTGAAGGGAGTGCTGAGCACCATCTTCGGTTTCCTGGCCCTTATTATGGGTACGTTCATGACCATCGAGTCGCCGGTGCTGATGCTGGCTAACAACGATGAGTCGGCGGCCATCGATACCCTGCGCCGCCTGCAAAAGCCGGCAGTGTTAACCGACGAGACCTACGAGCAGCTGGCGGAGCACAAGCGCTACTTGGCGGAGAACAAGGACCTGACTCTCAGCCAGAGCATCAAGCAGGCAATGCCCACGTTCCTGCGACTCGCCTACTTGCGAGCCCTCAATGCAATGAGCCTCTCCTCCTTCGTGATCACCACATTGGCCTTGTCCATCTACCTTGCCTATGGGCTGTCGAGCGCTCAGGGCTGGTACATTGCCTTCGCCTTCTGTCGCTGGCTGGGCACCTTGTTCACCGGCCTGTCCACCGACTGGCTGGGCAGGAAGAAGCCCACATTGCTGGGTTTGCTTGTCACAGCCGTCCTGGCTTTTGCCATCGGAGGGCAGTACGGATTCTACAACTACATGGATGGTGTGACCCTCCTGCTCCTGGGCTTTGCCTTCTTCTCAGGCGTCGCCTTCACCCCCAGCTCCGCGTACATTACGGAGGCCTATCCGCTGGGCGTCAAGCAGCACTTCATCTCCTTCACCTTCATCGTGGAGATGTTCGTCTACCTCATCATCCAGGTGTGTGACTACAACCTGATGCAGGGATACAACTACTTCTACATCATGGGTGGAATGTATGTGGGCGGTTTTATTCTCGTCTTCATTTCCTTCCCGGAAACCAAACTGATGACCATGCGAGGTGCCCAGGAGCAGTTCAGTCGATTCCTTAATCCACGCTTTTAATCAAGGAAAAGCATTAAGTCTTATCAGAAGAATTTAAAGAAACTTTGAACTTCAAAAAGAAGTATTGGTTAAAAATAAATAAATATTGTCAGCAATTTGTTAATTGTTGGAAATGTATTAGAGTATTTATAGATAAATGCCAGGGAATTAAAAATAAAGTGGGCTTGAAAAGCTATAACATTTTAAATTAAAACACAATTGGTTTAATTCTTAAATAACTGGGATTGTTGGAGTTATTTCACCATTAAATTGTATTACACTTGATGACATGGTTAAAAAGGAAAAACCAAAAGGGGAAAACCCTTTACTGATAAAAAGGATCCTTATCTAGCAATCATAAATATAACAAAAACATATTTGAGAATATGTATCAGTTTTCTTTAATGTTTAATACATATAATTATTAATGTATTAAAGTTCTTCTTAAAAAATATATATTCCACAGTAAGTTAATAAAATCAACACTAGCATAAACATTAATCATCGTTTTCAAAACTTTATAATAGTCATAAATAATGTCAATGACTCAAGGCTACCGTTTGCTAAAAAGCATTTATAAGTCGTTGTTAAGGGCCTTGGGAAGGGGTGTGTTTATAGTTTACCTAAAATGTAACAATAGTGTACAAGTTTTATTGCTAATTTTAATCGTACTTTAAGATAAGATATTAGGAAAACCCCCTGTAAATTAAAAAAGTAACGTTTCTGTAGTTTTTAGTTTAGTTTTAAACTTGTTACGATTCTTCACAGCTTTAATTCTGCTGTTTTATATACCCGAATGTTATCTGAACTCTGACGATCAGATATTTCCCAAAATACCTGTAAGTTCCGTGGGTGGCCCCCTTAAGGGGGGATAGCATTGTATATATAATTCACAAACACATTTTGATAAGAGTCCTCGTGCTTATCGCTGGCCATTAGCTGCTTATCAATGTCTTGCTGATAAGCCTTGGTTGCTGCTAAATTAGTTCGATCGCATTGCCAAATGGCTATAATCATTGGCGCAGACAATTTGTCAACCAGTTGCACATTGCTCATACGCGGGGTTGGTTGCCCTCTGGAAAAAGTAACAAGGAAAACCGAGCGAAATGGGAAACGACAGGTACGCTGCACCGGAGCCACCGCCACTCGGCTTTGCCACTGCTCCACCACAGCCAGGTTATTCCCAGCCAGGACATTCATGGGACTCGCCACATAGCCAGCCGTCAGGATATTCGGGCTATCCATCAGCACCTCAGCACGGAGGATATCCTCCACAGCTGGGATATCCTCCGCAGCAGCAAGGATTTCCACCACATCAAGGATATAATCCGCAGCAGCAAGGATATCCCCCTCAGTACTATGGATCATCGACTGGCTACGGAGGACCGCCGCCACCACCACCACCGCATCCTAGACAGCAGACCGTGAATGTGGTGGTGAATGGCGGCTGGTACAGTCGAAATCAGAAGAACAAGCCACAATCTAATGCCGTAGGCGGAGGTGAGTCAGAGTGCAAAGTGCATATTTATCTTGAATAATCTTTTACAATTGTAAACCTAATTTATAGCGGCTCTCATCTTTGTATCTGGAGGCATGAACATTGCGTGGAGCATCGGCTTCCATGGCGTCTTATTTTATAGCACAACCGAACATAACTTTTTAGCTTGGTTCATTGGCGGCATTATTGGGGCCGTTCTCAGTTGTTTTCTCACCAACAAAGTAGCCAAAAAGCATGTCTTGGTGAGTATTAATAATAATTAGTTAATTAATAGAAATACTTATAAGCCATTCTCCACAGATCTTTAGCTCGACTCTTGTGATGATTGGCGGCATTGTGGTTGCCTCTACCAGAAACAATGGCTCCGCTAGCTTGGCAGGATTATACCTAGATGGGATTGCCAATGGCCTGGTATTCGCTCCGTTCATGGCCCTGGCTGGAGAGGTGGCAGTGCCCTACATGCGAGGCTTGATATCGGCAAGCATTGAGCAAATGTGCTTCGGCTTGGGCATCTTTGTGCAAATTGTATACATCTCCGCTTGGACTTATGAAACCTATCCCTCAAAGAACTCCTTCTCTCCTGAGAACATGAAGGGAGTGCTGAGTGCCGTGTATGGACTTCTGGCTTTGCTAATTGGCTCCCTCCTATGCATCGAGTCTCCGGTGATTATGTTGGCCACTAAGAACGATGAGCAGGGGGCCATCGATGCATTGAGGCGCCTACAGAGGCCTTATACCGTGACCAACGAGACCTATGAGCAGCTGGCGGAGCACAAGAGGTATCTGGCCCACAACAAGGATCTCTCTATGGGACAGAGCATTTGCCAGGCAATCCCCACATTTATTCGGCTGATGTTCCTCCGCGCCCTGAATGTCCTGAGCATCAACAAGTTCCTGTACTTGACCCTTGTCTACTCCTTTGCGAACTGGTACGGCCTGAGTGGCTCCTGGGCATGGCTCTGTGGATTCGCCTTCTGCCGGTGGATGGGCAACTTCATTGCCACCTTTAGCATGGAGTCGGCGGGTCGCAAGAAGCCCACTGTCCTGGGACTCTTGGTCTGCGGTGTCCTGGCCTTTGTGATTGCCGCTCAGTACAATATCCTTACCTACAACACCGGGAATGCCATTATGGTGCTGGTCTTTGAGTTCTTCGCGGGAATCGCCTTTACGTCCACATCTCCTTACCTCGCGGAGGCCTATCCTTTGGGAGTGAAGCAGCATTTTATAGCCTTCACCTTCATTGCGGAGATGCTGGTCTTTATTTTGATTGGACTAATCGATTGGGGCTTCTCGGCCGGAGCCAACTACTTCTATGCCGTGGGTGGACTATACGCGTTTGGCTTCGTCTTCGTGATCCTTTGCCTGCCGGAGACCAGAAGGACCAACTTGCGCGAGGCCCAGGAAAAGTTCAGCAGGTTTATCAACACGGCCTTCTAGGCTTCAGTCTTTCGGTGATTTTTTCAGGATGCATTAGTCAGAGCTTGGAAATTGGAGATAATAAAAGTATTTATACCTTGGCACAAGCACTCGCCGCTTTGTATTTCCCAGTTGTATTTCGACAATTATAACATTTATGAACTGTCAACAAAATAATCTTTGGGTAGTGGAAAGTGAAAACATTGTTTTCCCATAAATACAAGAAACCAGAGTCTAACCCAGACATAGAGAGAGAGGGAGGGGAAGTACAGTAAAGGCTCCATATCTAGCAATCATAAATATAAAAAACAAGAAAGGGAGCTAACTTCGGCTAACCGAAGTTTGTATAACATTGCAGAATTAAATAAAACAATTAAAGCCGAAATTTTGGAATAATTTTGGAAGTTGCCAAATCTCAAAATTTATGAAAATATGTTGTATTTTATTTTCCTTTTTGTTTTTGTGGCAGTTATAGAATATAGTTGTCCGATTTTTATAAAATTAAAACGAAATTATAAAATAATAAAAATAAAAATGGTAAAAATGTAATTAATTATTTATTAATATCCCTCTTTAAAAATGCCTTATTCAGAAGAAAATCACTAGCATAAACATTAATCATCATTTTCAAAACTTTATAATAGTCATAAATAATGTCAATGACTTAAGGCTAACGTTTGCTAAACATCATTTATACATCGTTGTTAAGGGCCTTGAGAAGGTGACTGTTTATATTTATATTATATTTAACAATAATGTACAAGTTTTATTGCTAATTTTAATCGTACTTTAAGATAAGATATAAGAAAACCCCCCAGTAAATTAAAAAAGTCACGTTTCTGTACTTTTTAGTTTTAGTTTTAAACTTCTGCTGTGTTACATACCCGAATGTTATCTGAAGTCTAACATTCAGATATTTCCCAAAATACCTGTAAGTTCCGTGGGTGGGCCCCTTAGGGGGATTGTATATATAATTAATAAACACATTTTGATAATGGTCCTCGTGCTTATCGCTGGCCATTAGCTGCTTATCAATGTCGTGCCGATAAGCCTTGGTCGCTGCTAAATTATTTCGATCGCATTGCCAAATGGCCATAATCATTGGCGCAGACAATCTGTAAACCAGTTGCACATTGCTCATACGCGGGGTTGGTTGCCCTCTGGAAGGAGTCACAAGGAAAACCGAGCGAAATGGAAAACGACAAGTACGCTGCACCGGAGCCACCGCCACTCGGCTTTGCCACTGCCCCACCACAGCCGGGGTATCCACCACAGCCAGGTTATTCTCAGCCAAGTTATCCTCAGCCAGAACGTTTCTGGGACTCGGCGCATAGCCAGCCGCCAGGATATTCGAGCTATCCTCCAGCACCTCAGCACGGTGGATATCCTCCGCAGCAGCTAGGATATCCACCACATCAGGGATATATTACGCAGCAGCAAGGATATCCCCCTCAGTACAATGGATCATCGACTGGCTACGGAGGACCGCCGCCACCACCGCCACCGCATCGCACACAGCAGACCGTGAATGTGGCGGTGAACGGTGGCTGGTACAGTCGAAATCAGAGAAACAAACCACAATCTAATGCTGTGGGCGGAGGTGGGTCACAGTCCAAAGTACATAGCTAGAGCCTTGATACATAAAATCTTAGGAACAGATTCTACCAGGGTAGATCCATGCTTTATCTTCTCTAACGAATCTCTCTGTAACCCCGATTTTTAGCGGCTCTCATCTTTGTATCTGGAGGCATGAACATTGCGTGGAGCATCGGCTTCCATGGCGTCTTATTTTATAGCACAACCGAACATAACTTTTTAGCTTGGTTCATTGGCGGCATTATTGGGGCCGTTCTCAGTTGTTTTCTCACCAACAAAGTAGCCAAAAAGCATGTCTTGGTGAGTATCAAAATTAATTAATTAATCAATAGAAATAATTATAGTCCATTCTCCACAGATCTTTAGCTCTACCCTTGTAATGATTGGCGGCATTGTGGTTGCCTCTACCAGAAACGATGGCTCCGCTAGCTTGGCAGGATTATACCTAGATGGGATTGCCAATGGCCTGGTATTCGCCCCGTTCATGGCCCTCGCTGGAGAGGTGGCAGTGCCCTACATGCGAGGCTTGATATCGGCAAGCATTGAGCAAATGTGCTTCGGCCTGGGCATCTTCGTGCAAATTATATACAACTCTGCTTGGACTTATCAGACCTATCCCTCGAAGAACTCCTTCTCGCCTGAGAACATGAAGGGAGTGCTGAGTGCCGTGTATGGACTTCTGGCTTTGCTAATTGGCTCCCTCCTATGCATCGAGTCTCCGGTGATTATGTTGGCCACTAAGAACGATGAGCAGGGGGCCATCGATGCATTAAGGCGCCTACAGAGGCCTTATACCGTGACCAACGAGACCTATGAGCAGCTGGCGGAGCACAAGTGGTATCTGGCCCATAACAAGGATCTCTCTATGGGACAGAGCATTTGCCAGGCAATCCCCACATTTATTCGACTAGTGTTTCTCCGCGCCCTGAATGTTCTGAGCATCAACAAGTTCCTGTACCTGAGCTTTGCCTACTGGTACGGCCTGAGTGGCTCCTGGTCATGGCTCTGTGGATTCGCCAGCTGCCGGTGGTTCGGCAACATCCTTGCCACCTTTAGCATGGAATCGGCGGGTCGCAAGAAGCCCACTGTCCTGGGACTCTTGGTCTGCGGTGCCCTGGCCTTTGTGATTGCCGCTCAGTACAATATTTTGAACATCAACACCGGGAAAGCTATTATGATGCTGTTCTTTGAGTTGTTCGCGGGAATCGCCTTTACGTCCACATCTCCTTACCTCGCGGAGGCCTATCCTTTAGGAGTGAAGCAGCATTTTATAGCCTTCACCTTTATTGCGGAGATGCTGGTCTTTATTTTGATTGCATTAATCGATTGGGGCTTCTCGTCCGGAGCCAACTACTTCTATGCCGTGGGTGGACTTTATGCATTTGGATTTATCTTCGTGATCGTCTGCCTGCCGGAGACCAGAAGGACCAATTTGCGCGAGGCCCAGAAAAAGTTCAGCAGGTTTATCAACACTGCCTTTTAGGCCTCAGTCTTTCGGTGATGTTTTCAAGAGATAATAAAAGTATTTATACTTTGGCACAAGCACTCGCCGCTTTGTATTTCCCAGTTGAATTTCGACACTTGATAACATTTATGAACTGTCAACAAAACAATCGTCAATAGCAGTGGAAAGTGAAAACATTGTTTTTCAATAAACAAGAAAAGAGAGTTTAAGCCCGACATAGAGAGAGAGAGAGGGAGAGGAAGTATCTTTTTCGGAGCAGAGACATGCACCAAATACCAACTATAACATATGCTCGTTGTGTTTTGATAGGAAAATCCAACAGCGCACACCTAAACGCTTATTTATCAATCAATACGCGATAAGATAAGGCCTTGAACCTTAGATATAGATAGAGTTCCGATCGAACCTGTTTAAGAACCCAAAACCGAAACCACCACCGAGCTGTAGTCTTGTTCGACAGCTCGTCCACAGTGGGTGCCCGATGCCCGACACCGATCCCAGACCTTCGCCCAACGATGGTTTTCAGGCCATTCCCATTGACAGTGCCGGCGGCCAGCAGCGGGAGATGATCCTGCAGAGCAGCCAGAGAAGTCCCTGCTGCAATCGGGATCTGCGTAATCAGCCCCAAGCAAATGCAGTTGGCGCAGGTAAGATTTGGGGAAAATTACTAAATATAATTGAGGAAAGTCTAAGTTTAAGCGATTAACAAGACATTCTTTTTGACAAAAATAGAAAAGCATTAGGTTTCCCTTTGATATTCGAACTAAAACCCGGAAACACTTAATGTTTTCTTGACTTAAAGGAATTCCCATCCGGAAATGAATCACTATTAGTAATATTTGTGGTGTAAAATTTGATAATATCAAAGCGATATGGTGATATAGCCTAACACCTGTCAAAAAACTGTCATCGTGACATTTACTTATCATAATTTTTGATTATTTATGTTCGTCATTTTTTAAGCAATGGAAAATCTTTTGCAATAAATATTTAAAATACCTTTGTTAGAATTAAAAAAAAAACTTAATTTGCCTTGACCTTCCAATACCTTTAGCATTGAATTAAAAACGTTCTACAAGTTGTCACTAGAAATCTTATCTCTTAACAAATAATAAGCCTTGAGATAAGTATTTTGTGTATTATGGAAAATACTTGATAAATAATAATTTGAATTTACTTTTTTGTTTTTCTACAGCGGCACTTATCTTTCTGTCCGGAGGTTTGCATATAGCCTGGAGCATTGGATTTGACACATTGTTTGCCGAACTGGAAGTTACGAATCATTTGCGAATTTGCTGGTTTTTGGCAGCCATTTTTGGTGCCCTTTTGGGTGGATTCTTCAGTCAGAAATATTCATATGAATTGTTAATGGTAAGAGCAAAGTAAATTATTAATTTATTAGATTAAAATATCAGTTTTGGCATTTAATTAGTATTTTTACTAACTGCCAGTGGAGAGTGGTTATTTGTAAAAAAAAAAATGAAAGGAAATATTCATAGAAATGTAAAGATCGCAGGGAGATATTTCCTGTCTGTATTTTTACTAATTACTAAATCTATATTTACAATCCAAACTATTTAAATCTAAAATATATCCCACTAATACAAATATTTTAATTCTTTCAGCAATTATGCTCCGCGCTCGTCCTAATCGGAGGAGCTGTGATGGCTGTGACCAGGCTCAACTTGAATGCCTTGCTGGCAGCAAGATATATGAATGGCTTCGCCAATGGCCTGGCCATAGCTCCCACCTTAGCCATGGCGGGTGAGATCTCTGTTTTCTACAAGAGAGGAACCACTACCTCGGCGGCGGAGCAATGGCCCGTGGCTATTGGATTCTTTGTGCAGATCGTGTGCAGTGCCAGCTGGGACATGGAAGGCGACTTCACTGAAGAGCAGTTCCAGGGAGCAATCTGTTCTGTCTTGGGTGTCCTGGCACTTGTTATGGCCACTCTGCTCTCCATCGAATCACCGGTGGATCTGCTGGAGAAGGGCGATGATCAGGCGGCCATCGAGGCTCTGAGCCGACTGCAGAGACCTCGGGCAGTGACAGCGGAGACATACGACCAGGTGAGCGATCATCGCACCTACCTGGCCCACCATCGATCCCTGAGCTGGCGAAAGGCCTGCCCTGCGTTCTTCCGGCTGGCGGTAATGCGAGCTCTGTACGGGATGAGCTGCAGCATGCTGGTAGCCTACACGCTGACGATGACAAGCTCCATTGTCTACAGGGACAACTCGGGACCGTTTGTCCTCTTCGGCTTCCTGCGTCTCATGGGCAGCTTTAGCTGTGCCTTTGCCCTGGACTCGCTGGGCAGGAAGATACCCCTGCTCCTGGGGCTGGTAATCTCTGGAGGCCTATGCTTCGGCCTGGCCAGCCGGTTTGCCGGCGTCAAGCTGCTCCACTTCGGGGACATGCGTATGGCCCTCTGGCTCCTGCTCATCTTCCAGCTGTTCGCGGGCATAGGATTCGCGCCCAGCTCAGCGTATCTCTCGGAGGCCTTTCCCCGCCGCTTCAAGAGGCAGTGCATAGCGCTGGCCTATATCCTGGAAATGATCGTCCAGGTGATTATCCTTCAAGTCGATCTCAGCGCCACAGCCGTGGGCAGCGATTGTGTCGAGAGGTTTTTCTTCGCCATGGGAAGTCTCCTGCTGGCCAGCTTCCTGGGAAGCGTTTGGTTTATGCCGGAGACCAAGGACACCACGCTGCTGCAGGCTCAGTTCCGGTTCCAGGAGTTCGTGATCCCGCCCGCCTAAAAGTAGGCCACTCAAAAGACACAAGACTAGCCAATCCCTAGATATATGTAGCTAGGAAATAAATCGGAAATCTTTATAGGGAGCACTGCTGCGTGTTTGCCGTTGTCTTATCGCCAGAGAAGTGACTGTCGAGATTTGAATTCTCTCTCGTTTATGCCGATCAGCATGAGGAGCAATTAGATTTCGGGGAACACCAGGGACATATAGAGGTATGCATATATACTATAGTGGTAAAATGGTAAAAGTTATATGGTTAAGGCCCAATCAAGTCGGTTCCCATACAACTACGATAAGATATTCTGGCAATCATAAATGTTTGATGGACTTTATATAGCACAAAAAGAGGTATTTTAAAAGTTGGAAAGGAATGGGAGATTCTGGCTAATAAACTGGGTCATTAACATTTTTATATAAATAACTTAAGCTAATTAATTTTATATTTAGCATATAAAACAAATAAAGACTTATTTAATGACTGAAAGCATCAGGAAATATCAATAATAAAACAATTAAAAAAAATATATAATTTGTTTTTAAACTTTACTTCAACTTTCACTCGTCACTTCCATAAACTTTATTATATACCATAAAGGCCATAAGTACGTTCCACTTATACATGTGATCGGTTGCCCATATATATATTCAAATTTAATTAATTTATTTATATCCACTAATCAGGCTGATAAGTGGCTGACAGAAAAAAGGTTTCCTTATCTTATCTTGAACCGCTGGCCAAACCGCCGCTCGCTCAATAACCGCCCGATGCTCGGCCATTTATCAAACGGCGTCGCGGCGGTCGGTTGGCGGTCCGGCAAGTGCGAAATTTATGGCCCGGAACGACGAGTATCGGAGTAACTGCAAAAATAATGACAAACTCGAGTAGACAAACAACGGTGCTGCGGTTCCAATGAAAAAGTGTCAAGTAAACAATCAACAAGCCGAGCGGCCAAAATAATTAAAAGCGGAAACGGCATAACCAATAGCTCAATTGTTAAGACCAAAGAACTTAATTGTGATTAGGCCACAAAATGCCCAACATGTTGCCAACGATCGAGGAGGAGGGCAAGTTGTCCTGGCTGCGTCTCATGTGGCGCTATCGCCTGCAGTTCCAGTCCATGGCAGCGGGTAAGAATCAAAGAAATTTCGAAGGATTCAAAGAAGTTTCTCATATATACCATATCTTTTCTGATCAGCTTCCATAGTTTTTGTGGGCTGTGGCATGCGCCTGGCCTGGTCCATCTTCGACACTCCCGCAGGAAAGTTCCTTAACAACAATAATACCCACAATCTGATGATGAGCTGGTTTATAGGCGCCGCCTTGGGTGCCATTCTGGCAGCTCTCTTTGTCCAGAGAGTCACCAAGAATGTGGCTTATGTAAGTTTAATAAATTATAAATATTATTAGTTTATATTCATCCCTTAACTATTATTAAATGCCAAAGTTAAGCTATTTTGCATGTCATTGCCACTGCGATAAAGATTAATAATTCATTTATTGTGTTATCCTGCCGTGATTTCCCCTGAAAAACTCTCAATCTGTTGCTTCAGCCACGAATTGATACTGCAGCCATTAGCACTTAGCCATTAGGGGGCTTATCAATCCAATAAACTGATAAGGCGATCGCGCTTAACCTGCATTGACCATTAAGTGGCGATAGGTGCTAAACGGTAAGCGAGGGCTGATCGATCGATTGTGGGGTTTTTAACAAATTAATTTTTGAGTGGAAAAATCATAATTAAAAAATTACATAAAAGGTCCAGATTTTCTATTAGTTTAAATATTATTTTAGGTATGAGAATAAAATCTGAATAATATTTTTAAATAAAAATAAATTTCTAGTTAACTTCTAAGATGTCTCATTACAATTTCCCCATTTCGTTTTCAGACCTCCAGTGGCTTCCTGCTGATCATGGCCGGCATCCTGAATGTGGCTTTTCCGCAACAGTTCCTGGCCGCCTGTTATAGCAGTGTGGGCCTTGGGGCCGCCTATGGACTCACCCAGATCCAGGCTCTCATCACAGGATCAGAGGTGGCACACAAGTCCATCCGAGGAATGCTGGTAAGCTGCGAACGGATCTTCCTGTGGCTCGGCGTTAGCGTTCAGGTTTTTTACACCCGAGTCTGGCACAACCTGGAGCCACTGGAGTCGCAGGGATATGGCCTGCATGTGGATCAACTGCATGGCATAGCCATGGCAGGTCTGGGTTTAGGGGCAGTCATCATGGCCCTATCCCATCGGCTGGAATCGCCGCTGCTGCTGTTGCACCAGGAAAGGGAAATGGCAGTGGGTGAAACCCTAAAAGCACTGCATGGGCAATCTACCACAGAGCTGGTGAGGCTAAGGGAGGATTGCCGGCAGCTGCATAGTGCCCGGGACTGGGAGCGATTCGTGGAGGAGCCGGAGGAGTCGGAAGGAGGCTGGCGACGAGGGGCCAGGCGACTGCTGCCCTTCCTCAAGGTTCTGCTGCTGCGATGCTTCGCCACCTTGGCCATATCCCTGAGCTACAATCGGGCCTTCCTGATGGTCAGTTGGCATGGCCTGGAATGCGACATGAACTGCCTGTACTGGCTGGCCTTCGCAGGACTCTTTGGCAGCGTGATCGGAGCCTTTGTCGTGGACTGGCAGGGTCGCAGGAAACTCTGCTCACTGTCCCTATTCTTAGCTGGCATTGTAATCGTAATGGTAGGCGGAGTCTTTGAGCATTTGGAATCCGTGAAGAAGACCTTCTACGACATCAATCTGCAGGCCATAGCCCTACTGATGCTTCTCTTCGAAGTCATAGTGTCCGGTGGTGTGTCAGTGCCCGCTCTGGTCTACACAGCCGAGGCCTTTAGCATTGCCCACAAGGCCCGATGCCTGGCCGGTGTCTTGATCCTGGAGCAACTGCTCCAGCTGGGTCTGCTACTGGCCACCTTTGAGCACTACATCACCGTGTCGGTGTTCTTCTTCACGATCGGAGGCTTGAGTTTCGTGGTGGGGCTGATGGTGTTCATGCTGATGCCAGAGACAAAGCAACTCACCCTCTACGAGTGCCTGATCAAGTTCAAGAAGGTTCCTTAAGGCGCCGCCGTATCGTATCTCTAAAGTGCCAAGTGGTACATATATATGCTATCTGTGCCTATCTGTTATCTATTTTTATGTGCCGTATAATTCCCATATGCAAGCTAATCTAATAACTGACCGAAGTGCCTCGCCTTTCATATGCTTTCCTCATAAACCTAATCTAAATTTAAATAAGAAAGAATTTTAAAACAGAAAAACTGGTTTCAAAAATAAGCTTTAATTTAAATCCTGCATTTATTATTTTATTAGTTGTATGATCTAAAATATATGTATTTAAGTAAAAGAAAATATTTCTAAAATAACTATAACATTTAAAATCTAGTAAACTTTGAAAGAAATCGTCAATAATAAATCTTGTAAAGAAATCAAAAAGTTTTCTTAATAGAAAAACTATAAGAGAATTAAAGCCTTATTTTTGGGTCTGTCAGTTAATAAAACTAGCACTTCATATCGCTTTAATTATAAGATAGATAAATCTATAATTTAAAGTAAGTATTTGTTTGTATATATATTTATTAGTGACACATTTACTATACATTAGCAACCACACAATAACAATTTTACTTAAATTTTCCACAAAAGTTTTTACCATTAAGGTTTGAATCCTATTCCTTGCTAGGCTAAAGCTTTTCCTATCCTCAACCTATATCCCTAAGCTTTTCAACCATAATTTTCACAGAACTGTTACCAGTATTTTCCCTGCCGAGCTTTCCCTGGAAGTCAGACCAAAAATAAACTCGGTAAACAAAGTGTTTTTTTTACAACTCTGCTCCACCTCTGGCCGGCTAGTGAAAGCTCCTTTTTGGCTCATTCATAAAGGCTCCTACAACTCTCGTCCTGGCGATTTACCCTTTCACGCATCCATGGCACTTTTGTGATTTTTTTGCGAAGAGAAGTGCGGGAAATCAGCTTGATTAATATGGCGTGTGATGAATATGCAGGGTTACTGAGGGATGAGGGAGGATGGGGGTGGAAAAATCTGGTTTACTCCCTAGCTGGCCATCAAATGATGTGGAAAATTCGCACCGCTTCCTTCGCTGCTATCAGATACCACTTATTTTTATGCAATTTCTATGTCAGACACTTGGCTTAGACATTTTCTGGGCCCCTGGAGTGGTGGCTTTGCCAGTCTGTTTGGTGACCAGGAATGCTTTTTGCATTGAAATTTATATCTGTGTCCCATGTCTGTGTGTGGCCAGGATGCTGCGGTTGCTTTGTTACTCAATTGGACCTGGCCGCAATTAGCAATTCCGGCCAACACTTGCCGGCCATTCAATAACATGCGGTCAACAGCCAGGCCAGCTTCGAACTTTGGCCCAAATGAATTGAGTTTAAAGTTATTTAATTTTTAATTGAGTTAATTAGTGGCAGAAACAATTTCCTTGTTTATGCAGCAGAAACAAAACAAAACAAAAAAAAAAAAAACAAAACAAAAAGAAAGCAAACAAAAAGCAATGAAAAAACAACAGGACACAGGAAAAAATTAAGACAATCCTTACATTTCACTTAAATAATATTAGGAAGAAATATATATTTTAATACCAACTAAAAATAAATACTTGTATAACCTAGTAGTAATAAATAAATGAACAATTAAATAAGGAAAATGAATCAACTTAATGCTATAAAAACCTTTTTATAAACATTAAACATATCAATCCCAAGACTAGAAACTATTAAAAATCGCCCCAAATTCACTCATATATTTTTCTCACTGCCAAAATTATTTCCATTTTGGCCCGTTCGTTGGCTTGGTTATAATTCCCCTGGGCTTTTGCTGGCGGCATCCAAAATGTTGAAAACTTAAAGTTTTACCTAATTACAGAAATGCGCTGCGAAATCCAAGCCGTAGGGATGGCAAAGGATCTCCCTCCCTTCAAGGGGAACCCATAACTCCCATCCATTTTAAGCTGCCTTCTTAGATAGATTTTCATTTTTCCAACTGGACATTTCCGGAAACCTGATGCTCACATCCTCTAAAAATTCGAAATAAAATTCTCCTTTCCTTAAAGCAAAGTAAGAGATACTTTTCAGCGCAAAGAGAATAAACTTGTGCTAAAAGTAAACAAAAAAAAAAAGAAAATGCTAGGAAAAGCATAGAAAAAGATGCAGAAACGAGGAAAAACATTGCTAAATTTTTGCCATGTGAGCTGAGAGAATTTGTGTGTGTAAGACCGGTGTATGTTTCGGTCCCTTTGGTCGGAACTTAATGTAATGATGGCTGCGGCGGAGTCCTTGTTTCAATTAACTGAAATTGAAATCGACAATCGTAAACATTAACAGCAATGGGAAATCCCCCACCCGCTGAGGAACAAACAATGCAAATCGGTTTTGCTGCAGCTCGGAAAACACGTTGACGAGCAGAAGTCAAGCCAAAGGAAAAGCATTTTCCGCAGGCCAAGGAAAACAGGTTAAGAAAGCAGCCAGAAGCCAGCGAGAAAGAGAGAGTGAGAGTGAGAGGAGCTCTGCTCGCCGGCATCGTAAATGAAAAAAGCAAACAAACGTAAAATTTTATTTGTGCGCAATTTTCTATAAATTTTCATCGATTGCCATTGGGATATTGGCGACATTTGCGTTTGGCATTTTGCTGCGCGTCCTTCACACACACTCCCACATTTATGCTGGTGGAAAGGAGAGGAGCTCCTTTGGCTGCCATAACTTGAGCTGCACTTGGAATTATGCTCTGCCGCCTTGCCTGAAATTGAAAAGTATATATAGTATATATATAACCCATATGGGTTACAAGTTTCCAATCAACAGCAACTGAAGTTTTCATAATGGCAAATAAATTATGTTCTCGAAACGGAAACGAGAGCGGCAGCGGAAGCGGAAACGGAAACGCGGTAAGCAGGCCATTTTAGCAATGGCATCAAATTAATGTCTCAGCTTGCCGCAAAAATGGCCGACGTGGCGCAATTTATGATGCCGAAAGACAACTCCAAAGTGGCCAAGTGGACTCCCAGCTCCCAGCTATCCTCCCCCACTCCGCGGCGGTGTGACAATAAAAGCGAGTCAAATGGCCATAAAAAGCGCAAAAGGGACCGCAAATCCAAAGCCACAAAGAAAATGTGTATAAAAGCGAAATAATAAATAAGACCGTGAAGTGTGTCCATAAAGGGTTGCGATCATAAACAGACAAAGTCCAAATCAATTGCCGAAGGAAGAAAAGTCACAGGAGTCGAACTTTAAGCTGGAGCTTAGCCTGAGGACTTGACAAATTAATTGGAAATTAAATCGAGCCACCGAGACACAGGACGAAATTCAACGGAAATCGCGTCTCCGATCTTCGGGAGGGGTTTTTTGTTTCTGTGTCTGGCCTGTCAGAAAGTAAATTGACACGTTTTCATTTCATTTGTTGCTGTCCTGCGAGTCCTGCTCTCTTATTCGCTCCGAGTCCTGCGTTGCCTGCGTTGGCAGTTGCCGAAAATAAACGCCACACAGCGAAACTTTTCCCTAACAAGCCTATAAACTTTTCCCTGCTCGCCTTCCTTCCTTTTCGGCTGGAACTTTTTCTTAAATTGAAAGAGCGCCGCCTCCCTGCACCGAAAAGTTGATCAAAAATTAAAGAGCGGCTCGGGCCCCATGCAGATGCAAGGCAGGCAGATTCACTGCCCTACAAAGCGCATTAAATTTAATTAGCCAACATAAATCTGCAGTTCGAGGATGCGGATTTAGGATTTCCCAGAGAGAGAATCACTCGAGAATCACATTTTTAATGCAGGCGAAGGGCAGGTTGCTATGGGTTTTCTCTGGTCCTTTACCCCCATTTTCCTCGACTTTCATGACTTATGCAACTTTTGACGACAGGTGCAGGCACTCGGTGTGTGTGTGTGACTTCGTGTTAAATCAACTGTCGCTTCCTCTTGGCAAAGTTTGTCCTGCAAGGACCCCCCTCGCCAGAGCTGAGCCAGTGGAATTCAAGTTATGATAGCTGCATGCGTTTCAACAATTTACTTAACAGCTAACAGCGCTGAAAATGTCACAGAAGAAAATAAATCGGGAAAAGCGTGAGAGTGTGCGGGAAATGGGGCAAGTAGTTTTGGGGCCAATTTGCCGAGCAGTATTCATGGAAATGTATTTTTCCAAGGGGATAAGAAATAATTTAAGAAATTTTTGTAATAAAAATGATTTATTATCCAAATTAATGTTTATTTGTTTTGTTAAATATTTCCCATCATTTTGTATACACTTTTAAAGGCGTAATTACGATAAAAATGATATTCAGTTTGTTATTTCGTGGTTTTAAAAGTTTTCTTAGTTAAAATCTCTCCTATGTTATGCTATTTTCCTATTAAATAATAAACCTTTACACAAAGTCACCAAAACAAAAAATATATATCTAAAAATACATACAAACACTTTCCATTATTTTTCTGAAAAGACTGGCAGAAAATCAAAAGTATTTTCTTTATACAAAGCCAATGCAATTTTCCAATATATATCCAACAAAAAGATATATATTTATTTATAAAATAAAAGCAGCATCCACTGGGAAGTCTGAAAAAAACAGCTGCAAAAAAACTTCTGATGGGGTTTTAAGCTGAAGTTTCATTCTGCTCAGCTGGATAAACTATAAGCAAAAAATGCGGTGACAACAGTTTTTTTTTATTTTTCTTCCAATTTAATATCGAGGCTTTAAGCCTGTCCCCCTGCTGTCCCGTCTGCAACTGTGGCTAATTAAATTCTCTTTTTTTCGGCCCCCCTCGTCCAGATTATTAACACAACGACATGGAGCTGCTGCTGCTGCTGCGTTTATTGTTTGCCGGCGAGTGTCATTTATGCCGTACAATTAACGCCATTAAAAAATCTGCGAGCGCTAATTAACTACGGCATATAATATATATATTTATGCATTTTGCATGAGTGACTTGTGCATTATTTATGGTTGATTTTTCATCGTTTTGTTTACCAGAAAACGTTTCTCTGCTTTCGATCGAAATCGATCGATTCCCTCTGCTCCTTTCAGTTAACAAAAAAAAAACTGATTGAGCCTGAAAGGCAGCAATGCAAGCGGCATGGAAACGGATTCGCAGTGAGGAAAACACGAAACAATTCACTTCCGTTTTGTTCGACAAAGTTCCGCTGCCAGGCCCCAGACCACGCCCACCTTTTCCGCCCCTTCCCCGCCCCGTATTGGAATAAGGTTGAGGAAGTTCTGATAAAGTCTGCCATGCGGCCATTGACAACTGCTGCAAATGCAAGCTGCAACCTGAAACCAGAATCTACCTCCAACACAGGAAGTTGTAATAGTGCACTGCGGGAAAATTGTGTAGAAAATGTATTATTTAAAAATCTAAATATATGACAGAATAGTTCCACAAAATTTATATAAAGAACTCTTTAAAAATCTCATTTAAATATCAAAGCTGTACTTTTGCTACATTTTTGATTTTGTTTATTTATTTTTAAAGGCTTTTTGAAGACCTAAACTCTGTGATTAAATACTAAATATATGTTTAAATAATATAATTGTGATATTAACTTATTAAAAAATCCATAGTTTAATTAATTTAAAAACAATTCTGAGGAATTATCCCAACTGTGGCAGCAACAGCTACGTGTCTTCTTGCCGTTATTTGACTTAACTGACAGCGGAAATGTCGCTCCCAGTGGGAGGTTTTCCCACCTGCTTTGCTTTTCCTGCTCCAACACCAACACCACCGTTCCCTGTCTGCGTCACAGATACTTGTGTATTTGTGTGCTGTTTACAAAATAAGCGAAAGCTGTGCCAATAAGCCTCAACGTCGCCTGCACTTCATTTATTTGCAACACAAACGGGTGAGGAAACTTTTACGCAAGTGCAACTTTGCTTTACGTGCTTTACTCCCCTTTACCCCCCTCTCGCTTTTTAGTCCTATTTTTTGGCTTTATTTTTTTTTTTGGTTGCATCCTTGTTTTTACGACACACACGCACACAGGACATACAGCGCGAATTTGCGCGACCACAAACACGAGAACCAGGAAGTGGGGTTTGAGTGTCGCCTTTCAGGGCGAAAAGGTGAGAATCTAGGAGATTTTTACGCGTTATAGCGACAAAATGAAGGCATTTGCATATCAGCAGCTTCATCGTAGAGAATTACCTGGAAGAAGACGTACCTCAGCCGCACCTGTTGTGGGTATCCTTCTTGCCAGTGTGTTTGCCCAACAATTTGGAAACGGAAATGTAATCAAATGAAATGTGTCACCAGCAGCACTCAAACTCAAACTCATACAACAGAGGCAGAGAGTCGAAATCCGACAGCCAGAATAAATGCAGACAAAATGCTCAAAGAGACTGGCAAAAAGCCTGGTCTAATTTTGCATAGAAATCACCAGCAACAAATAATCAAATGCAAATATGTATTCAAGAATCAATTTGAGTGCAATCAGTATAACTGGGATACCCGAAGAGCTGTTGGTGTGGTTTCCCAAGGGAAGTGTCCTTGTTTACAAGGGAAACTCTTGAGGGGAAAATGAAACTAGTGAATAGGAAAGAATCTTTGACTATCCACTTGAAATTTCTAAATTTATGCCTGTTTAAAATAGATTTTGCCTTTGCTGTATACCCCCAAACTATATGGCTAATACTTTTTCCTAGAGAAGCCATCGATTCCTATCGTGAAATATTTATCTGACCTGCTTGTCACTTGATTCCTGCTTGAAATTAGCACCTAAAATGTCCTTAAGTGAATTGAATGAAACTTGATTTATGGCCGCACTCAATGCAAATGCAGAGACGCCGAGGGGCCATCTATCTGTCCCTTCTGTCTCTTGGCCAAGTAGCACCATTCGCATCTCTATCCGACCATCTATCTATCTATCTATCCAGCTTGGTTGTTTGTTTATGCCCACACACACGCACACTCGCACACTCTGACTCCGACTCCGAGGCTGCTCAAGCAGGCGTGTGAAAATCGGCCATTAGCAATGCCATATATCCTACCGACCACCAGCTATGATATAACTTCCAGGCCCACTCCGTGTGTGTGTGCGATAATTGGTGTAAATGCCACAAAGCTAGGACCTGCTGCTCCCTCCGCTGGCCTTAGCCTGCGACTTGGAATCGAAATCGGGGCTCGCAATCGGACGTTTAATATGCAGCTGCATAACTTATGGCGCTGCCGGCCATTAATTTGTGTATGCTATATAGTAAGGAGAGTGTGTGTGTGTGTGTGGCTGCTGTTGCAGGAATCGTTGCATAGCCACAGGCGCACGTGCGTGACCTGCTCGCACATATATTTTATTTTAATTTGTTTAACAAACGAAAGTTTGCCGCCTTCTTCGGCTTGACTCTGGTCGTCATCACGATCGCTTCATTTGCCTCATTCAATCTGGCACACGTTCCGATATAGCGAAACAGGAACACAGGGATATATATATATATATATATTGATATATTGATATATTGAGAGCGGTATGGCACAATCACAATGGCCGTGTTGGCCCGGCCGAAACAATATGCAAACAATTTTTACCGTTACATGACCGAAATACACAAAATATCCTTTGGGCCGGCAGACAGACGCACTTTTATGGTCACGTGCGATTATAAGTATGTCGGAAATGTATTCGCATATCGACAGAGAAAAAAGAATAAAGGGATTAAAAAATATATTTTTTAGCATTAACTTAAAACTTTCTTTAATAAGTTTTAACTGATTTCTTTTTGTGAATTCAAATAAAGCGTTTATAATTCAAATGAAAGTTTAAAACTGACTTTAAATTAAAGAAAATATTACAAACAATGCTTAACTTGTGGCTAGATAATTTCTGAATATTAAAAAGCTCTTTCTCATTAATAAATAAAATAAAATAAATAAATAAATAGTAAATAATAAGTTTAGTATTGTAAATTATTCAAGACTCGTTCTGTCACAGTTATAAAATCAGATAAAAAATATTTCTAATAAATTAATACTTTTAAATTAAAATTCTAATAAACTCAATTCTGTTTCTTTCAGTCTAAATCTTTGGAATATGTAAAAATGGCAAACTGACCAGGTCCTTGGTCCCCAAAAAAATATACAAAAAATAGAACGAAGACGAAGAAGAAGACGTATCCAGCAGGCGCTAAAGCAACAAAAACAAAAATCGAAGGCAAGGAAAATTCCTGGCGCAAAAAGGATGCTGGCTAAAAAGAGACCGAAAAAAAAGGTCGCCATAGCATGGCACTTTTCCAATACGCCAATAGATACAAGTCCCACGTTACAGTGGACAGTGGCTACAGGAAATCTCCCACAAATTAAGACAAAAACCAGAACAAAAAGCATTCCTTCTCTACCAATCCACACTGCACACTGCTATCTTTCGGCAATAACAGATTCGCTTTAATTTTAATAAAAATCATTTCATTGCCAAAATTCGTCCTGGTGGTGAAATATAAAAATAGAACCTCGAAAGCGGAGGGTGAAAATTAAAATTAGAGGAAACTGTTTTGCATTTTAATTAGGCTCAATTTTTGCCAAATTTTTTGCCAAGCAAACGAACGAACGAGCGAAGGACGAACGTCTTCTGGCCCCGAAATAACCCTTTTTTTATTGGTCATGTCTTGGGGAGTTGATAGACGTTTTTTTTTTATACTCATTCTTTCTTGGGTTAGTCGTTTTCGGTGAAGTAAGCCCCCGAAAACTGGAAGTTGTCCGTCACTCTGATGATGGTCGTGACACCCGCAAGTGCCATGTGTGTATGTGTGGGTGTGCGTGAGGGTCCTTGGTCCTTGCGCGACCTAGTCCTAATGTGTGTGTGTTTAGGTTGCACGCCTTTTGTCGGCCTGATTGATGATGTCCCGGCGAAATGGCCAAACAATGCGAAATCCATAAGTTGACAAGACAATTATTTTGCAGCCCGCTGCTTTTCCTCCTGGCGAAGTCGGAAAATCGGAATATAGTCATTCCGAAGTCAAATTGTGACCTAATCTAAGATAGCTGCCAAGTGGCTTGGTTTTCGTAATCAAGATGTCATCGAATTAGGTGAAATGAAAGTCGTGGAAAGTGGCTACTGATTAATTGGGGCCTGATTGTAATGATTGTGCGTTTTTATTGTTTTTAATTTTAAATATAAGAAAATACATTTGAGCAAATGAAACAATATTCCAAATATTTTAGCTATTTTCAAATATTATATCTAAGTTTATTAAAACAAAGAGATATAAATGTATTAATTTTCGGAATTTAACATATTATTTCCATGTAAATGCTTTTCTATTATAAATATTTCCGGTAAAAACAATAAAAAATAAATAATAAATGTTAGAATAAATTTACATGTATTTATGAATTTTATTACGTATTTTACTCACCTTGTTTACCTTGTTGTTGCGTACTGTGGTAAGTTCTGCTTTTCCAACAGAGGACGACAGTTGTGGTCAATTTCGAATTCGAATTAGTTCATTTAGGTTTATATCGTAAATATAACAGATTGATTTTAAATCGACTTCGAAAAAGTAAACTTCATACAAGAACGCCACTATCGACAAATGCGCAAACTAAAAAGCGACAAGCACTGGAAAGTAACAGAAGGCTAGCGAAGTCCTTTTACATATTACTGTAAAAGTGCTGTGCTGCTCCCTAGCGCCTGTAAACTCTACGGACTACAGCGCTTTCAAAACTGTTAAAATTGGTGGGAACAACAGTATTTTAAACTGTTATTTTTGGCCAAAAACATAAAATGCAACTTAAATAATTATAATTAAGCCTGTGCTGCTCTCTACCGGCTGTTAACTCTACAGTATCTATAAAGTACAATGCTTTCCAAACCGTTGAAATTGGTTTTGGTAGTGGGGACCACAGCATTAAAACTGTTACATCCTCCAAAAGCATAAAATGGCATCTTACTGTTGCCAGATATGCACGCACATATATAAATGAATATAGTAAAACAATATATATATTCTTCTATCTTTTTTATTACACATCATACAAGAACGACGCTATACGACAAATGGGCGAACTAACGACATTCACCAGAAAGTACAGAAGCCTTGCCAAGTCCTTTTACATATTACTGTAAAAGTGCTGTGCTGCTCTCTACCGGCTGTTAACTTTACAGAATTTATAAAGTACACTGCTTTCCAAACCGTTGAAATTGGTTTTTGTACTGGGGACCACAGTATTCAAAACTGTTACTTCCTCCAAAAGCATAAAATGGCATCTTACTGCTGCCAGATATGCACGCACATATATAAATTAATATAGTAAAACAATATATATTCTTCTATTGCTTTTTTTATTACACAAAATACAGGGATTCACAATGCAGTTATTATATTATCAAGTTCATATATTTATATGTGTGTGTATATAAGTCTATCTATCTAGTTGTATTCCTTTATTTTGTGGGCATCAAATGCACTCCCGAAAAAAATGCACCCCTTTTGTGGCCGCCCCTCTCCACCCCTTGAAAACATTAACATTTAATCCGGCTGCCCCATTCAGATGTCTGTCTGTGTCTGTTTCTGCTACACCTGCCACTCTCTCTCTTCCAAAAAAAATAATAAAAAAAATTATGAAAACGTGAAAAATAATAATCAGGCAGATGTGTGTGTGTGTGTGTCTGTTTGTGTATTTTTCCACCTTTTTAATCAGTTTTGCAAAAATGATTTTGAGCACATTCGCGCGATTCCACGCTGATTTTATTATCAATTTTCATAAAAAAAACTTCGGCGATTTTTGTAGCACCTGACGGGCAGCTGGACAGGTGGACACAGCGATGGGTGGACAGGTGGACAGGTGTACAGGGGCGGAATGGAGCCTATTCATCGGTAGCCACGTCAACCGTCGTCCGCACAGCCAATTACGCAAATTAAACAGATTGTTATCCTGTCTCGACCCGGACAATGTGACAAGCCGCGCCGCTTAATTCAATTAACGTGAAATAATTACTTACTTAATTAAGTGCTCAGCGCCCAGCGGTCACACATTCAAATCTGCCATCATTTTCCGAAAATCGTTCAGCGATCCGTACATCTCAAAATCCCCTCCGCCTCCGTTTCCGTTTCCGTTCTGAATGCCACTCCGATCCCGATCCTGATCGTAGGACCGCTGGGATCGAGCGCTGGGCGGCCGTGGCAACGTAAGCGGCACTGGGAGAAGCTCCGGCATCACCGAATGGTGGGTAATCAGTGATTTTAGGGAGCTAAACTCCTTGGTAAAGCCCTGAAAGGAAGAGAAAACCCTTAGAGTTCAGTAAAGTAAAGATCAAGTAGGAAATAAATGCGGCACGCTTAAAAATCTTATGGCGTTAGGCATCTTACAGTATTCCTTAAATTGTAAGGTCTTACCTTGATCTTGTAGCCCCTCTGAGTCCTGAGGATCAAATAATGAGCCACTCGTGGCGAAGGTGGCGGCACCCTCAGTGACAGGGCAAAGCATCCTGGCTTCGTGCTGCTCTGGCGCACCAGAAAGGCGCCAGGACTCTGGCGGGACAGGACCTCCAGCGAGATCTCGCGGGGTATGCCCGCCTGAAACCAGGCAGCTCCCTTCAGCTCCTGCTGCTCGGCCAGGCTAAGGTTATCCAAGCGCAGTGAGCCATGGGCGGGAAACAGTTTTGGACTGGAGTTGGCTGCAAATTAAAGCGACATATTTTAGTTCGTGGTTAACAAATCAGGTTTTTGTTTCAGTGCTCTTACCGCTGCATGTCTCCCTCAGATACTTTTTGTTGCTGGCGGGCAATTCCACCTGCAGGCGCTGCGTGGCGCTCTCGAGGGCGGAGAGCGACTGGCGGCATGAATCGCCGAACTTGCTGGCCACATACTTCTCCGGCGTTCCATCGCAGATGGCCTCGTTCACATAGCCGTCCGAGATGGTTTGTGTGGAGCCACAGCCGGATCCGGAGCCCGAACCAGAGGTCAGTGAGGAGCCGCAGGTGCTGTGCATCAGTGGACGACTGTCCTCGGTGCCCCGCAGCAGGCCGATGCCCATGGTGAGGCGCTTCACCTGTAAAAGGATTGCAAATGCACGGTTAGAAAATATAATTTAAAGCGGGATTTAATGTTAAATTTAAATAAAATTAGGGTTGAGAATAAATAAATTATAAAAAATATATATATATTATCCAATTAGCAATGTTGCTTAAAAATACTATATAAAATATTGTAAACAAATTTTTTAAAATTTCTGCTTGGTTGTATCTCTGATCTCTTCTCACTTTTTTTCCAGTGTAACCACTGCTAGTCGTACATTTTGCATGTTGCATGTTGTCTGCCAATTTGGCAAAGTTTTTGCATTGTGATAATGGTGAATTCGGGACTCTCTGCCGTTGTGTCTGACCAATATCGGGAGGTCAGGTGCAGTTGTTCAGGGATTTGTGGGTCTCAACCCCCGATGCCTCACCACCGCACCGCCCCCTTCCACCCCCCGGAAAATCCGGCGAACATCAAACACACTTTAGCTCTTTCACTCACAGCCAGAGGAACCGCAACAACGTGCCTTCCCCTTGCCACATTTCTCGCCTCCAACAAACAACAACTATAACAACAACAACAACCGAGATTGATGTGTAAAATTTTTGGTTGCCAATAAAATGTTAAACAGAGCCCCCCGGCTTGCCACGCCCCCAACCCGCCGCACTACGCCCACTCAGGCATTGGCTTCTGCGGCAAATTACTTTGAAATGAGTCGAGTTGGAAAAGCTGGAAGGAAAACTTTCGGGCTAATACACCGCTGCCTTTGGCTTTTCCTTCTTCTTCGCTAAAATCGTTTCCCTTTGCGTTTCGCAATTAGCCAACAGCCTAAACGTAAATTGGACTTGGTTATTTCCGCGTAATTTGCGATAATTATGTTGATTTTATGGACAGAGATGAAAAGCGAAATTTTCTGGCCAGAATTGAAGTTGGAAATTCTTTGTCCGGGCGATTATTGAGATGCCGGAGGTTCGTTGAAGTGAATTTCCAATTGCAGCTAATTAAATTGGCGCATTCTCGCCACTTGGCCACTTGTTAAGTATGCAATCAGGGCGTCGGGCCAACCTAATGCCCCCATTATGCTAATGGCATCGAAAAGGGGACTCAAGCAGATCAAGAGAATGGCAACAGAGATGACATGAAATCGATTGAAAACAAATAATATTTAATGAAATTTTATTATGATTTTTTATAAAGTATATTCTTTACGAAAAAATGGAAAACATTAAGCAGAAATTATCCATCAAAGAGGGAACTCATTGTTCTTATTAAACACACTTTTAGGACAAATTATCCCGGGAAAAGGATAAGTTGCCAGCACTACCACTACTACTACTCCCAACTGGCAGACAAATCCCGACTATAAAGAATGCATAAAACAAGAGGGCGGTTGGGCGGTGGATTTTCCAAGGTATTTCCCAGACAAAGGCACAATAGACGTGTCTAAGCAGCATTCACAGCGGCAGCCATTTGATTTTCTCTCGCTTTTCCTTCTGTCTCTCTTCTCGATTTTTCCCTATAAGCAGGAGCAGGAGTGCTGCTGCTTCGTTATCTGTGGAAAAGTTTGCAGGTTGCCTACTTTCAGGCACCGACGGCTGGGAAAAGTTTCCCATTGTCCTTAGGCCAGGAGGAGAAGGCTTCTGCCTAGGCCTAAAAACACGTCGCTGTCGGATGCATTTGCATTTACATTTGCAGCTACCGTTGCCATTGCCGCCGTTGCTGCGATTTATGTGTCATAAAGTCAGTAAGTTAACGGCATTTGGCTGCCATTTGCCTCACATCCTGGCAGGACTCCCCTGCACTTAAAGGAAAATGGCTGCTTCTTGACGGCCTGTCATTAAACTATTTAAGTTGCGAGTTGTAAATGGTAATGGGGAAAGTGCGTTCACTATAGCATAGGGAAGGATATATACATATATTTTAAGGCAACTAATTAATGCGTCTAATTAAAAGTTTTTAGATTAATTTCGGGATCTTCTTTGGGTTCGTCTTGGGCTTAGAGCAGGGTTTAAACGGAGAAGTTGGTTGAATCTTAGTTGAAATTAATTTAAGGAGGGAAAGGCATTGTAAATGCTGAAAATATATTTAATTATTTTTAAACAAGAGATAATTTAAAATATAATATTAATCTTATATATATTTCTGTGGCTTAGTATTTATTGAATTATAATTTTGAAGGGAATTCTTATAATGGCTATCTTTTAATATAATTTTGCTTTAAATATCAATCAATTATCCTTAAAACAGTTTCCTTCGGCACCCAAAAAATAACATTTATTTCTCTAATAAAATATACCCAACATTTCTCTCAGTGCTCTCCCTTTTCGTTCAATTTTTAGTTGTATGCAGTTAGTTGCTGCTCTGTTAGTGGCGCGTGCCAAAGTGCCGTTAGTTGCAAATTTGCATTTGTGCAAATTAATTTAATGAACTCTTTTCGGCTGCAGGCTTAGTGGCACAACAACAACACTCAATTCCACGTGAAGTACGTACTGGAGTCCGATTGTTGAGGCCCCCAATAGCCTTTTCAATTCAATGGAAGTAGCACCATTTCCCCAGCAGAGTGATTTAAAGGCATAGAAAGTCGAAAATTGAAGATGCAACTGCAAAAAGGCAACTTGAAATATTACACTTAATTTTCGTTTTAGCCAGCCAAAGGATTTTCCACTCATTCTTGGCCATTTTCCCCACCACCGCTTCGATGTTGTCTCAATTTGAAGTTTTCCTTTTATTTTTCTTTGCCGCTACTTTGCATTTCTTTGCCATTAAGTGGAGGGAGCAGCTCAGAACGATGCCTCAATAGGCACTATTTTCATCCATTTTCTCCCATTTTCTTCATTTCCCCGGCAAATCATCAGCGTAAGCAGATTTATGCTCTGTGCAAAGTAATTTGCTAGCTTCAAAGGAACCCTGGCCACAATACAAAAAATGATTGCTCCCCGGACTACTGTCTCGCCCACCACTGCCTTCTCCTCCTCCTCCTGGCTCAATACCTGGGCTAATAGTTAATATTAAGTAGCGGGATTGATAAGCGAAAGGGGAGCGAAGGGAAAACACTGAAGCAAATTCTTATTTGCGTAGGAAATATTAATTTATCAAAAACTAATGCTTTAACATTTTTAAAAATATTTTCCATTTAAAATATATCAAAAATCATATATCTACAGCTTTCTCTGGTATTTTCTAATAATAAATGAATTCTAAAAATGTAACACCCAAAAAATATTTATAGACCGTATTTCCTTTCAGTGATCTTTTTCAGGACTTACCAGCGGCGGTTTATCAACCAAACGACGGCAATTATTCATTTCAGTGGGCGAATTATCCTCCTCGGAGCTGGGCGAGCGCAGGTGGTGCGGATGTGGATGCAAGGGCGATGGCTCCTGTCCGGACAGCTCCTGGGCATCGTGGTGGCTGTGCAGCAGCTGCAGCTGCTCCACAGGGCGGCGCTGCTGGTAAGGATGCGGATGCGGATGCGGATGTTGATGCGGATGCGTGTGCTGCGGATGCGAGTGCGGAGTTAACTGAGGACGTAGCTGCTGGGCCGGCGGATGATGATGATGATGGAAGAAATGCTGCGGCGATGTCGTTGTCACTGCTCCAGCAGATGGTTCACTGCGGTTAACAAATGATATTCAGGGTTTTAAAAGGGAGTGCAAACTTTGAGACGATGATTAAGGGGATACTCTAGTTTTTTTCTTCATACCTGCCTGGTGGTGACTTTTCAGCTGTCTCAATCAGCGTGGTCTCAGCTGTTTGGGAGGACGATGATGTGGAGGATGTGGAGGCGGAGCAGGACGAGGCAGAGGCTAAAAATGTGGCTGTACTGTGCTGCGGTTCCAGGCGTAGGCGTATATCCTGCATGGCCATCGGTGTTGAGAGTTTGATTATAAATATTTCGATATTTTTGCACAACTATTTAAAGCATCTGCAAAAGGAAGCATAGAATAAAGAATTAGTTTAAGGTTTTAATTATTCTGAAAATAAATTATATTATTTTATATTAATTTATCAGGGGTTGCAAATAAATATCTCTCTTATTTATGTATCTTTAGTTCTTTTCACTAACTTGACTGAATCAACCCTTTAAAAAACCTTTATTTCTTTTGTGTGAAAAGCGGAAAATGTAAGGAGCTTGTTAAAAGTTACTGGAACCCTTTCAAAAAATCCAGGAAAACTTTTAGCAGCTCTTGAGGGCAGAAACTTCGGTCACTTCTGGACCTCTATGCTAATGGCATCGTTGATGATTTCTTGACTTATTTTTCCAGTGCAATATTTTTCGCCTGCTGCTGGAAAGTTTTCACTTTAAGCTGCTGCCACTTTTAAAAGGGCTTTAAGCCTTTCTGACTGCAAAGTTTCTAGCCACAACTTGCCGCTTATTGAATCTCTCTCGACATAAAAGAATATACACTATATGTTTGTGTGCGCCTGCCTGTGGCCTGTTTCGATAGTTCTTGGGAAAAGAAACTTTTAATGCGATTTTAAGCCCCTTGCTATTAGTTGGCAAATTGTTTCAAGACTTTCAGCATATTAATTTTTAAAGCCTGTTAATTGAAACCCGAATGTGGGTTAAGGTTGAACCGGAGAAGAATGAACAACCGAAGGAGGCCTTAACTTTGCCCCAAAGGTCTGCTCGTCCTGCATCAGATTTTATTATTCTCCAGCCTGGTGCTGCATCACTTTACCCACTTTTAAACAATGCACAAAGCAGTAGCGTCTGCAACAAAGGAACTTGCAACATTGAAGGGTGCTGGGGTTGGAAAATCATTGGGGGCCAGCCTGCAGGCGAAATGTTCTTGCCTGTTCTGTGATGCTGCTCTGCATTTAACAAGTATACGCCATGCTGGCCAGGCCTAAACGGAGGAGGAGAAGCAGCAGCAGCAGTCACAAATGCGCCGACAAAGTTCTGCCAAGTGTCAAATGACAACAAGAAGTGACTGGCCGGAGTGCGAGCATTGTGTCTCACATGTTAATTCAGCTTGTCAAACACCCAAATGCATCCACATGTTGTAGCCACTGGCTACATGGATAATAAGCTGCAAATATCTGCAGATTGCGAGCCACATCGTCTGCATTTTCAAACGAGAAGTTACTTACTTCTCCAAGGAAGCAGCAGCAAAGGCGGGGCAGAGACCAAAATCAAGTTAAAGTTTTGCTCAATAAATTTTACAGAAAAGTTTACATTTTATTGCTCCTTGTTTTGTGGTAAGCAAAGGTCTTTTATCTATTCAAAGAAATCGTGGGGAACTGTGAGAAGAATTATAGGAAACTGAGACTGCAGGCAAAAGTTTAGTTGGAGTTTTATTTTTACTATAAATAAAAAAAGTTGAGAAAATCGTGTAAAGCAATTGTTTTCTGAATTTCTAAGTTTGTATCGATTCAAAATAAATTTTTAAATAATTTTCCCATTTGAAAAGCAATTAAATGTATTCAAAAGATAAATCGGCACTTTATTATATACTTTTGAGACCTTACGATTTCCCAAATAAAATTCTTATAGACTTGGCAATCATCTGGCAAACATTGGAACCCTTTTTGTCCTGAATTTTGGCAAATATTACTGCCAAGTGTGTGTCTTATCCGCTATCTTTTCAATATTCCCAGCCACAGTCTGTTATTTCTTTGGCTTTCTGGGAATAGAAAGCCACCTTTATTGCCTTCGTTTCGTTTCTATGGGTGTGTGTTTGTGTGTCTGTTGGCATATGACAACCTTCATATCCTCGACTTCCTCTGTGCGCTTCATAAGTTCCCATAGACTATATGTGGTCCTGTGACTGTGTTAGAGTCCGCTTCCGCTCACATCTCGCACATTTTCTTGTTAGTTTATTGAAATTGATATTATGGTTATGCGCTACTTCCCACCATTATCTCTGCTCCTCTCGGTGTATATATATGTATGGTGTATCCCTTTTCATAGAGATTTTGTTGCAGAATTCATTGTTAAATCGTTTGGAATAGTTCTAGTCTTTATTTTTTATTCTTTTCCGCCCAGGCAAAGTTTGATTGTCGTGTGAAGTGTTTGTGTTTTATGTCTGCCGCTTTTCAGTTTCCCATTTGGCTTGGTTATACTTTTTCAGTTTTTTCAAACCCCTTAGGGGAATTGTGAATCAGAAAATCTATATGAGAACAGTACCATCAAGGCTTTGATATCAAATTTTCAAATCCCTTTTCAACATCTCTAATCCAGACGTTGCCGTCAAAAGTCGCTTACCTTATGGACTCGCTGGGCAAAGTCTTTAAAGCGCTTATGTCAATCAATGGACTTGCCACATGCAGCAGCTAAAACGGATGTGGTTGCCGCAACAATTGCAATAACAATATATAGCCAGCGAATGTCAACAGTCTTTGAACCCGGCCAAAATACAGTCACAGCTAAAGATACTCGACAACCGAACAGAAACAATAACTTGGGTGGGCTGCTTTTGGGGCCGACATGTGAGTTGTGGTAATGGAATACTCGGCTAACAACTGCGAAGAGCGAGGAAATAACGGTACCGCCGCTTATACAACCTACGACGTTGTAGGTGCGCCCCTTGGACAAAAGCCTGGAAAATATTTAAAAGACTCCTAACAATGGCAACCGACTTTAAAGTCAGGCAAAAAGCCAAGGAAGTGAAATAAAGTTTTAAATACTCTTTTAAGTTTAGGTTGTTGAGAAAATGGGTAAAGGTATATACTGAACACTCTTCTAATTTTAAAAGAAATATATTAGATATTAATATAAATAAATATTTAAAAAGCAAAAACAATTTCCGTGTAGTTTCTCAAATTGGTTACAAAATCTTCTCATAGTCTACTGAAAATACTTCCTCCTCTGCTTAAGTTTCCCTTCATAAACTCAAAACATCTTCCTTGCGATAGAGTATAAAAATAGCAGTTTAAAGAGCAACGAAGCCAGGAGCTTCGTTACCACTGGGGTACAGTGCAACATGGGGCACGACAACGACTAACAGTGGCCCCACATTGGGCGCCGCAGCAACCTATCACAAAATTTATGTAGCCATCAAAGCGAATGGAGGACGGACCAAGGATGCGGCTTGGCATGGAGAGAGCGTGTGGCAGCCACGAATGCAGTTCAATTATGAATTATGCCAACAATTTCGCTTGACATGTTGGCGTTCCTTTCGTTCCTTTCGCTCCTCCTTCCCCCCCGCATGAGCCACTAATTAAATGCAACACTGTGGGGTCGATTTGTTGTGCTAATGCGATTCGCGTAATTACACAAGCCTGCGACACCGCGATGGCGACAACGGCGGCAACATTCCAAGGCGAGCGTTGCGTGTGTCAATAGAACGGTGAGAAATGCTTTGTAGCTGCTCTCGGAAAGAAGCTGGAGGTGCACTCGTAATAATTATTGTATTATTTGTATGTGTACAAAAATATTTTCTTTACAGAATCTTTGTAGACATGGGTAAAGCTTGGGGAAGCTGTGTAAAAATATATTTTAAATCACAAATAAAACTATAGAATGATATATATTTATATATAGAAAATATCCTGTTATTCTTGCAGTGTCTGAGATAGCCTGAAGACCTTTGTGTCCAAGGCAAGCTCCTTGGCGTCGTGCCTTTGTCCGCATTTGGCATGTGCAACAGCAACACCAACACCAACAAAAAGCACAGCAGCAGCAACAACAGCAACAATGGCTTCTTTGTTGTGCCAGCTTCTTGTTGCCATTGTCCTTGTTGTTGTAGTTGTTGTTGTTGTTGTTTTTGTTGGTGCTGCAATTGTACATTGACACCTTCTTGCCTCGCAACTGTTGTTATTGTTGCCATTGCAGCTGTGACAGCCTTTGGTCTTCTTATTTCATACTCTTACATAATATATAGCAGCTTTTTTTAAGAGGTTATTACGAAAAAATAATAATAAATTCAAACAAAACATATATAAAATATAGGAAATATAAAAAAAATAACAATAACTAATGCCATGAACCTATTTATGGTTTAAGAAGCGTTTAAAATGTGTCAGAAGGCATTCATAAATATAGAATTTCTAATCTAAGAACTATAGTATTAATATATCCCCCAAATAGAGCATTTATATTCGTCCTTTTTGAGATACATCTTCCTTTGGTCGTCTTCTCTGGCTGCTTTCTTTTTTTTTACGTTTTGGTTCCCTCTGTCATGGCGACGTACATGAAATTTATGTCGCCTAAAGTGCAACTCTGACAATGTGAGCTTGTAATTTGTTGTTTTTGTTTCTGTTTCTGATTCCGTTTCGAGCTCAAGCCTGTGTTTTTGCCATACTTGTGGTTGTCAGCACTTGGCCATGGCTACTTAATGATTGTTTCGTGCAAATACCAAAAAGCTACGGGAGAAAACCCTGAGCAACTCCGAGACCAACTTCAGAGAGTCAAAGTAATCCAAAGACGACGACTCTCTGACTCAACAGGTGAAAGGTGAAAGGCGAAAGGCGAAAGGGGGGGCGTGCCCCATGCAAATGTCACCAGCAATCATAAATGCATATCGAGAAACAGCAAACACTTTGATCGCCGCCGTGGGGCGAGTAAAATAATTTATGTGAACGTCTCCGTCTGCGGCTTTCGACTCGGCACTTGTCACCTTTCGGGTTTGCCCAAACCAGATGCATATATATACATATATATATATATGCATATCGTGCGGGATAGTTGCCACTCCTCTCCAGGCGACAGTTCAATAAAAGTTATGCGCGTCTGATGACACACTTTGCCACTGGGGTTAAAGGGGCAAGCGGGAACACAAAGGGGAAGAGTGTACGATTGCAAAGGTGCCACATTTTCCGGGGAGATTGAAAAACTTTTGCCTCGTTGACTGTGAAAATGAAATATGTTTTGCCTGCCTTACAGGAATGCATCTTCATTCTCTTTCCGCTTGAAAGGAAAAAAGTGAAGGAAGTGTATCAATGGGCGGCGCAGGGGAAAAGCTTTCAGGAATGACTTTTCGAATTGTTTGGGGGATTTTCCAAGTAACTTTTTTTGACAGTCATCCGGTAAGATGCAACTGGGAAAATGCAAGAATGCAAAAATGCAGCTGACAGAATTCCTGCCTTAAAGTCTTAAGAGAAGTTGGTGTAAGAAAAGCAGATTAAGAGGAAGATATTTTTCAGTTATTTTCCTTAAAGATGAGTTAAATTGAGGCTCAGAGATACATAAACATTTAATGTATTTTTCAGAGATTTTCCTCTGCATCTGTAAATGCTTGGATATCCCCTCCCCCCATAATTGCTTGATAATCTTCGTTTTTCCTTTCAATTATTGCCTTATTGCCGGAAACTCTAAAAATATCTCAAAGATTTAGTCATTTTGATTCCTCCAGAGTCATAATCTTGTGCTATCTGATCGCCAAACATGACTGGCAGACCATGAAAAAGTGTGGCAATAATTTCCAGACATGAAAACTGAAATGCCAGGGGCAGACTCACGGCACGCCTGCATTCCATTAATTAACAATTAGTGCCGTCAAGAAGGGGCCTTCCCTGGATGTCTTTCATACTCCTCCCTGGTACTTCTCTGCATTTATATATACTATATTCCTTTTGATGCGTCGCTTTCCGGTGGCGAGCTGGCTGTGGAATTGGGTCTTGTGTCCCGGACAGGATACGGTAGCTGGTGGTGCTCAGTGCACACAATCAGTTGATAATGATGCGGCTCCGCCTCCTGCAATTTGGACCGTTAAGAGGAACGACGGAGGCCAGATCCCGGCTAATGTCAAAGATGACAGCCAGGAAGATGATGGGGATCGGAATGACTGGGGACTTGGGATGGGAAACGACTGATGACTTGTGTAATAAGTGGAAAGAATCTTGTCGGGAAACAATAACTCGTTGTGGCCCGGCTTTGAACTTGAACTTCGGCGGCTGCTGGCTGCTAGTTGCACGTTGCATGTTGCATGTTGCCGCAAACACAACTTAATGATGGTTTTCATTCCGGTCTACCATTTTTTCAACTCTCTGCCTCTCTCTCTCTATCTCTCGCTCGCTCGACTTGGCTAGATCGCTGGGGAGCTAGCTGGCGATGCTGAGCGCCTGTTAACTTGGCCATGAAACATTCGCAGCCCGGCCAGAAATTTCACAACCGGCATTGGAAAATCGCCGGCAGAGGAACGACGATGATGCGGCGGGGCAAAAAAAGTGAGTTCGTGTTTTTCTTGTTTTCTTTTTCTTCCTTTTTTTGTTGTTGTTGCTGTTGTTGTGTGATCTCTTCTTAACCCCTTCTGACTGCCAATTTGAGCTCCTTCTGGGCTGCGAGAAAACTCGTTTTCCTGACCATATTTGTGCGTGGCGGCGTCTTAACCGCAAATCCTTTTAGATATGAATTGAATTCATATATTATTTATGATCTGTTTATTTTTATTGTGCATGCCAGATGAACATCATAATGATGATTACCCGCCAGAGGCTTAGGGGGGGAAGGGGACGGGGTCCCGAAAGGGGCTTATTCCATGCCTGTCGCTCAGCCTGTCAGAAATGAGAAAACTTCTAATTGGAATTGCTAATCAAGTTGGGCAATTTTCGGTCGATTGCTCTTGGTACTGGGCACTATATCTCGCCTATATATCGCCGTGCCGGATCTCTGGATCGCTCTAAGTGGGTTAAGTGGAAGCGATTTTTGCGTTCACTGATTCGATATTGTACGATTTCTGAATGTGAAATTAAAATAAAATGAGATTGAGTGAATGGAGAGAGAGGGGGATTGTAATTGCAGTTTATTTTTATTTTTTAATTTGTATTTAATACATTTCGTAACTACTTTCAGCCAATTTAAATTTTTCCTTGACTAAAATATTCATTAACCTTTCCCCAAAGAGTTTTCCCTCTTAAATTCTCCCTCAGTCTTCCCCAAAGAGTTTTCCTTCCTAAATTCTTCCTCAGTCTTCCAGTTTTGGCTACCCTTTAATAGCCACACATTCTCCATCGGCCCACAGGACGCCCTCGAAAGTTCAGGCCACAGTTTGGGACTCTATTCTTGGCGGACAATATCCAGTTTAAGCCGAGACGAGTTCGCGGCCAACACGGCGCCCCACACGACGTTTCGCAAAGTAAATCGTTGGCAACGAAGTTTTCTGCCTTGATTGCCTCACCTGCCCCTGCAGCCCCACCTGTGAACCCTCCGCTAACTTGGCCTGTCAGGCTGTTTCGCCGGCAGAACATTGCCTTAATAGTCGGCCATGTATATATGGCTCATACTCGTCGCCGGGTTGGTTATTACAATTATTATTGTTGTTGACAAGCCGCTGGACGGGCAATTTACCGGCGCGCTGCCATTGAAGAAGGGGGAAATGGAGTCGGAAAATGGAAAATTCTATTCCCAAAGTGGCAGCAACCAGAGTCCGAAAATTGTTCAAAGCAATTAGACCGACAAGTGATGGGAAAAGTGATGGGAAAGGCATCCACAACATTAAACAACTCAATTTTATAAATGGACTTTCTATATGGAAATATATTGAAATTATTAAGAAATTGTTTTCTAAATAAAACGATATTAAACAGTCACACTAAAAATAAATTAGAAACGGGACAATTTTATTGGAAGCATAATTAGTTTTTTTCTTTAATTATTCGCCTCGGTGCTAGTCAACAATTCGATAGTCAATAGGCGGAGGATCAATCACAACTAAAAATAAATATTTAGCTTTAATAAAATTTTTTTTAAATGTAATTAATACCTTCTGCCTTAAACCCAACACTGGCTAAGAAAATAAGTGTGCAAACTAGGAAAATTGACTTCATATCGATCTTGTTTTTAAATTAAACTGATGACTTTACAAGTCTGCTGCCTTGCAATGATTGAATTTTACGCCAATGTTTGTAACTTTTGCTAGTAAACTATAACTAATCACTTTACATCTGCAGCAAATAAAAATTAACATGCTTTCTCAGAATGGCAATTTGTTTTAGATATTAAATAAATAAAATTCTTTTAAAATAAATATCTTAATTTATTTATTTTAGATAATTTCGTATTCCCCTCAGCAGGTTAACTACGCAATCGATTGCAGCTCTTTGAAACGGAGGCAGACACTTCCCTCTAATGGGTCACTCACTTCAGAGTTAAGAGCTTTTCCGGCTCAATTTTTCCCCCACCGTGAAATGCCACTTTTCAGTGACAGCTTTAGGTGTTTAACTGCCGTGGAAAAAATCCAAAAAATATGTTATAATGCAGAGTAAGAAAAATAAAGCAAAAAATCGTCAGCAATGCAATTAAAATGCAAACATATATGCGCATATATTCAAATCTGTTCCCGCCAAGTCCTTAGCCCAGAAAGGGGACCAAAATGAAAAGCGGAAGCTTTGGGAAAAATGAATGAAAAGGGGAAAACGTTAAACAGTTTAGCGGGGCTTTCCTGTGCTCCGCTTTAATGATAATGAAGATTATGCCACAAACTCAGGGATGCAGATGATGTGTGGCCGGGCTGAGAGTTGCACGATGATAATGCTGCTGGCGCTAAAATGAAATTGTTGCCAAAGCGTCGGTTCGGAAAAGTGCAGGAAAAAAAGCAGCAGAAAAGCAGAAGCTTTGCTCCATCCGCAAGCCATGGAATATGCATGTGTGTTACTTTATGTCCGCCTGTGTCTGTGTGTTAGCCTCCACTTCAAGTGGCTCTTAACGGGCACCGCTTTGCATTGCATGCTGCTGATGGAATTTTTTCTCCAACAATACCCTAACTTTGTGGGAGATTATGCAAAGTATTATCTGAGTCTTTACATTGCTGGTAATAAACTACAAAATTCTAGTTATGAATATATGGATATTCATATTAGAAAAGAATTTTGAGCTGGAAAAGCTAACTCTGTACGTTACAGGACAATATATAAGAAGAGGAGAAGAAAGTCTGTTCCTTTTATAAAGAATAACATATAAAATTAAACATAGTTTTTTATAAAAAAAGAATAAAAATGGTAGGGTATTTTACTATTTCTCTTGGCAGAATCAGTTTATGTCTTTCCCCCTCTACTCGCGCTCAAGGAACTACAGCAATGATGTAAACAAATTTCAAGGAAAACAATTTGGATAATTACATTATTTTGATGAAGAGTTACAGTTATTACCGGTGGCCCTGGGTATGCAGGGAGGGAGAGAGGTAGGTAACAGCGGAAGCCGGTCTGTCGGAGGATCCGGTGATGAGCTGCCAAGCATCCAACAAAACCGCTGTGTGGTCGCCTTTCATGATGGGATATGAGATGGCGATGGGATAATTGCAGGATTGCACGGCATGCAAATGAGCCGAGTACTTAACCCTGATTCGGAACGGGAACACAATCTTAAAGCACAGTCTCTCCTTAATTGGATAAATCACAAGGTCTGATGTCTAGAGATGGCTAAAAGATATGAAGATCTTTGGAATATGAAGAGGAAAACTTGTTGAATATATTTATGGGAAGTTACTCAACCAATAATTTTTTTTTTGATAATCTATTTATCTTCCTGATACCTCAAAATATGCACTATTATCATTACCCTTTTCATAGGATTTTGTAATTTTAAATATATAAAATATTGGTAATATCTTTTCATGATTTGCTTTCAAAACTTTCCTTAATTTTATTTAGTAATTTAGCAATATAATTCAATAATAATCTCGCGTTATAAAATTGATTACTCTGCCTGGCCAAAACATCTCTAGTATCGATTTGCACTGAGGGCTCAAAGTAAGCCCAATTGCATTTATGGCCTGGTCATAACCCTAGGCTACTGCCAACAAAGTAGCATTTTCATTAAAGCGAAGCATTTCCACTTGGCCAAGTTACACCTGCCCGAATGCGAATGGCTTTCTGGCTCGGCCTGGACTGGCCTCGATTCCATTGCAGGCCCCAATGTATTCAATTATTATTATAAGCCACGGCTTGTGCCACGCCCCCAGCAGCGCGTTGGCTAAAACGCCCCCGGAGGCCGATGGCCGGGCAATTGAAATTGATTTGCCGAAAATGCTTGGTGAAAATTGCCGGGTTGCCAAAAGCAGAAGAGAGGGGGAGACCCCTCAAAACAATTTCCCAGCATTTACATAATTTTCCTTTGTTGCAACGCTCTGAAATGTAAACTCTGGCCTGCTGGCTGGCTGGGATAGCTGGATGGCTGGATAACTGGCATCTGCGGTTTGGCTTTCCTCCCCCCGACCTCGGGCCCCGTTACGCTTGTGATTTTTCCAATGAATATCGTTAGCATTTCATTAAGAGGCGGCTATATTGCGGTCGTCCCTCCGCCGCCCGGACTCCTAATCGTAAATATTTCGTGTAAATATTTATACATTTGTCGGACTTCTTGTTCGGGGGCATACGAAACGCATAAACATGTCGATAAAAAAGAGAGAAAAATCCCCCAGCAGGTTCTCTGCACTCCTGTACCACTGCCATCATCATCTGCTCCCCTTTGGGTTTGAATCTCTGGGATCTGGGATCTGGGGATCGCAGATCTTGTACACTAAGAAAATAGGAGAGTTAATTCTAGCTAAACATATAGGAAGATGAGAAATCTAGTTTTTAAAGTATAGAAAAGTTTAAAGAAATATAGTTTTGGGAAATTCGATGACTTTTCAATTACAAAATATATATAACAAATCCCTTTCTAATTAATTACAATACATCCAATCCATTTATTTCGAGTGCACCTTGTATCTTGCGATACTTTGCTCCTGATTTTGATGAACTCTTGGCATCCGCTGGATTCGTTTCCACTTCACCTTTGTCTCAGTTATCCAGCTGCGGCTGCCGCTTTTGATTGTCTTTTAATTAAACGACAGGCGAACAATAAAAAAGGCTCGTTCGGGGAACAGGTTTCATTAATTTCATTGCCCCGCAACCGACTTGAGTTCCCACTGCACTATATATACATATACACTTTTATATATCTACCTGTCCATTGGAATCGTTTGCTTTATGGCTGTCAAATTTGCTGCTTATCAGCGACTTATCTCGATCTACGTCTGTCAACAGCCATGACTTTATTTACTGAAAGAGAGAAGGAGAGAGTGAGGAACGATGCATTTTCCGGGCTTATCTTATTAGAGCAAACGAAAATGCAATCCACTATCCAGTAAATACTTGGAAAAACCTTTAATTGGATGCAGATAAAGTTACTTTTGAGTGGGCAGGCAAGCAGCAGCTGATAAACTTGGAATTTACTTAGTCGCTAGTTTCGTTAGTTAAAAGTTTTCAGTTTTTGGAGGAGCAGCAGGCTTACTCTAATAGTTTCGGGGAACCTTAAAGAAATGAGGCTATTAAAGGGTATTCTCAGGAAATATTTACATTTTATAAGTCGGTTTTATTAATCGTAAATGGGTTTTTAGTTGATCCTAACTTGGGGTACATTATAAACTATTTTATTTGCAAATTTGAAGGGTGCTTTAAATAATATAAATACCAAAAATAAGAAGTATCTATTCCCTTCTGATTTTTTAAATATATTAACCAAGAAATTAGTAGTACTGCTTAAAATATTAATATTTTATATCAACTGATCCTTCTGGCTCTGCTTTCCGACTAATGATTATTTCAATAGTTAAATATTTAAATAAATTTTAGAAAACATCCTATAGTTTTTCCGTGTATAGTTTTATCCCCACTAAATTATTCTTCTGTTTGAGTTAGTTGATTGCTTATTGCGCCTGCCCAGCATCCAACCTCTGTTTAATTTGTTGAAAATTAAAGTCACGCCGCTGTTGATATAATTCGAAGCCATTATGTGACAGGGCAACTCAACGATCCCAGCTCTTCCTTCCCGCCTCCTGCCTTCGTTGGTATTTCTGCAAGAGATTTGCTGTGCACTGCAGTCGTTTACCTTAATTCGCCTGTCCAAATTGCTATTTATATGCATCGCCCTCGCTTTTAATTTGCGGCGCAAATCACGAGCAGCCCCGCCAGCTCCAACTATATATATATATATATATATATATCTGCAGGTATAGGTTCACCTACTCCTCCGGCAATCGCCAAACAAAATCAACAGGTGGCGCGCATATTTCAACATGCGGCTGCCAGGCCAACCGACCGAAATATCAATAAAAATGCCATTTGTTGCGATTGTGCACGGAACTTGGCAACTGCAAAGGAGGCCTGGGAGCAGGGAGCTGGGACTGGGACTCGGCGAGACCTTCCTTACTTTGGCTGAGAACCACATAGATAATTTCCCCCAACAACCTGGGCTTTTGATGATATTTCTGTTCGTGTGTCTCGATTCTCGGTCTTTTTTTTGGCTCCGCGCTTAATTTATTGGCCACACTTTGCTGCTGCTGCTGCATTTAAACGACAAGTGTTGCAAATAAAAAGGAAAAATTAAAGCGCTGCAAATTATGGGGGGAGGGGAGACAGTACACATTAAGAAGTATTTATACTTGAGAAGAAATTCTTGGCTTTAATTAATGCCTTAAAAATGCTTCGTTATATTGTTGAAATTTTATAAAATTATATACAAAATTAAAAGGATTATTTAATCAATACAGGTTAATAAATAAAATAAACCTGTGGTTACATTCTGCAGTTCAATTATTTATTTTACTACAAAGGCCATATTTCTTTTGCTTTTTTTCCTCTCCGAATTTTCCTTTCAGTGCAGGGAAACACGATGGAAAACCAAATCGAGCCAGCCGACCAGAGGCGACGTCAACACCAGAGGGCCGTGGCAAAAACTAGTTTGCAGCTAAAAAACTATTAAAAAAAAGAGCCCAGATTGCAGTGGCTGGTGCTGGCGTTGCAGCAAGTGACTTGGCTTAATAAAGGCGGCCAGGTTTAGGTTTAGGGTTAACATCGCAGCGCCAAGGGCCAAAAGTGCTGGCCAATGCAAACAAACAAACAAACAAAAAGCGTTCATGTTGCTGTTGGTGTTGCTCCCGCTGCTGCTGATGCTCGAGCACACCAGCAACATGTGTACTTGCTGCAAAAAGTCCAAAATGAAGACATGAACCAAAAGCCAAGAGCCGGAACACCAGCAACAGCAATGTCGACCTTCTTTTGTGAGGCCCAGCTGCATAATTGCTATGGCAACAGCCAGGCTAACGAGAGGGGTTGCAAGTTGCTAGAACCAAGTCGCAAGTTGCAAGTTGCCCGTTGCCGCGGGCCAAGTGGAGACCTCTCCTCGCAGCTGACAGTTGAGAAATTAGAACGGTTTTTGTCTTCCAAATCACATGCACGTGTTGCTCCCGTCCTCGTCAGTTGCTTCTGCAGGTTGCAGGCTGGTCGATAGTTGCAGGTGCTGCTGCTGATGTTGCTCTGGTGTAAAATCAGGCTTCCACCTGAAATCTATTTGCTGCAAGCTTAATCAACTTTGTAATTTCGGGGTATACCCTTTGAAAAGGCTCTACAAATTGTTGTAGGAGCCTATGGAGGCTTATCCTTTGCTTCTGAAAAAGTTCAACCTACATTCTTCTAACAACTCTGATGATGGTTCTTTATCCAGCAGTGTATTATCCCATTCGTTACTCTGCAGCTCCCAAGCAAGCATCCTCCAGAGCCGACTAAATGAATTTAATGTCTGTTTGTTTGCGCAAATCTTCATCTCTGTTGGCGTGGTTGTTTGTTGCTGTTGTCATGTTTTGTCTTAAAGTTTCCCCTCATGAGTTGCATATTCGATTACGAACCGACACAATTCCGACACGGGCCCTCTCATTGAGGGTTTGTTTAACCAATTTGCGTAGGTGGACATTGGTTGGTGAGCTCCTTCGCTCGATGCCGTACGTGATTGCGGGTTGTTGCCGTTGATTATTGCCTCTCGCGGCACGCATATAAATCTCAGTGTTTAAATCTCGAGTTAAACTTGTAAATTAAAACCTTAATGAGTCTGTGGAATGGGTCTGAGGTGGACCCTCAAGCTCGTACCACGCTGTGCAAACATGGCTTAGAGCCCGTCGAGTGGCGGGGGTGTGATTTATGCTGTTCCCGACCACTTACACTCACTCACACACCTGGGCAAATCGGTTCCCTAGAATAGTTTCTATTTTTCGCGTGTTTATGGTTCTCCACAGGATGGCCAACAATTAGTTGGCCACAATCACATGCAAGCCGATGGCTTTCCGTTGATTTCCCCGGCTAATTAATGCCCAGTGAATATTCTCACGCTTCGAAACAAAAAGGAACGGGTAACTTGACAAAATAAAATAAAGAAAAATAAAATAAGAAGCCACACAGAACATGTTCGCTCTCCTGCGGCTGCTGCTGCTGCTGACCAACAAAGTGTAACAATCTCCGGCTTCCTCAATTTAATTTGCATATTTATGCCGACCCACGAGTTGATTAATTTACAACAGGTAACTCGGGCGCTAGCATTGAGATGATTGCATAATTATTTAATGACACAGGTAAGCACTAGCAAAACAACAAAAAATACACAAATAATTATGTGCAATATAATTAATAATCTGATTTAACGATGTTTAATTATGATATGTGGTGCATGTAAAAGGAATTGCCTTGGTTATTTTTAGAAATATACAATTTATAAACTTTATTCTGTAGCTGAATAAAATATTATTTAATACCCATTATATTCTCTTAAAATGTTTTAAAATAAAGTCTTCTTTCAAGTTTTCCATAAATATTGCTTGCATAAAACATAACTTCTGAATAAGGTATTCATTTAAAATCATTAATGCCTGCTAAATATTATATCTTCAAATTTTACCTTATATCTTGTATTATTTGTTAGCAACTTCTTCTTGTGGCTCCACAGGTGGCACTTCACTTTCAAAGGTCACAGGCATAAATCAATTAATTCTCCTTAATTTCTTGCGACCAATTGGAAACCACAAATGTTGCCTTTTCCCCACCTGTTTCGCAATGGCTTAAACTAGGCACAAGCACACACTTTATTTTATTTATTTATTTTTTGTTGTTAACTGTTACGAAATAGGCTGCAACGTTAATCCGCCTGGCAACCTGTCTCTCTGTGCGACTTTACACCGAAACGCGCAAACCCAAAGCGATGGCAACATGCGACACGACGACTGCTGCTGTTGCTGGATGTTGCCGTTGGATGTTGCTGCTCCGACGACGACGTTCGCTTCCGCTGACTTGACGCAAACGACTAAAAAAGGCCACATAAATTTCGATGCACATTCAATAGGCTAGGCAGCAGCAGCAGGAGCCGCACATACACAGTTGCGTTCAAGATAATAGCAATGCAAAATATCAATTCTAGTAAAAATAAATTTTTAAGGGTAGAGATATTAAGAGGAATTTAAAATTATACAATTTCTATTTCTTTAAAATGATAATAAATCATAACTCAGCCAAAACCGCATGATCTTTAATTCGGAAAAGTTTTCTATGTTTGTTTTTATAGGACTAAACGACCTGCATTGAAGGTAATTTTTTTTACAATTTTAAAATTTGTAAAAATTAAGTACATTTTGTTGTAGCAACTTTTTCGAAATATTTGATTATTACCCAATTAGGATATTAATTGTTAAATCTGAATATATAGCTCTTTTTTAACCATTTGCTTTTAAGCCTTAGATGCTTACGGAAACACCTAAAAATATGCGCATTTTAAAATTAAAATATGTAAGAACCAAGCTCGGAAAACTCTTCTAATTTTCACCGCCACTGTGCCGCAGCAGTACACACAGCGTCAACAGCGTCAACAGCGGCAACAGCAACACATACATTCCGGCAGCGGCAACCAGTTTCCTTCCATTCACACGGACATTGTTTGTGGAACGCATGTGGGGAAGGCGGCCAAAATGCCTTCCACTTTCCAGCTTCCACAGCCCATTGCGTTTACGACCTGCCAGCGGTTTGTTATCTTTTATGATAAGGCTAAGACCCGCTTTTTACGACCCGCGTAGGGGCTTCATAATTTTTAATGCGCACTTCTGGACAGAAATTGATAATTCCCACTATTTCTCGAAATGCTTATGCCTCGCCCCGACTAATTAATTGATGGCTCAATTAGGGTTAGTGGCTAACAGGCCAATCACAGGATGATTTTAACGTTTCTAACGAGTATTTGGCTAACGTCTTATTGCAGTTAGGATTCAAGAGGAGAGTTTTATTTAAAAAAGGTTGGGATAAGAGAGAAGAGAAAGATGCTTGAAATGTTTATTTTTAAATTAAACAAATTAATAATTCGCTTACCCCCCACATTTTGTTTAAATGTTTCCCCATAAATACTTGCAAATTAGCATCTCCCAGAATGTATTTAAATGTAATGATCATATATCCTTTAATATCCGTTAAAGTTCTCTCCCAGTGGGTAAAAGTTGGAAATTTCCCCGGAGTTACTGTTAACTAAAGTGGCAACTTTGTCTTCTACCCCCCCAAAACCCATTGACGCGGCAAAAAATTAATTAAAAATGCATTAAAAATGTTTGCCTTGCTCATTTCCGACTGGAGGGAAACTCCTTCATGGCTGCTGGGGAAATGCCAATCGCAGCAAACACAGAACACAGTAAATACCGCGAATGCGAACCGAACTGAGAACTGAGAAAATCCCGCGTCTCCACTTTGGCAAAAGTATTTACAAGCCTCAGTTCGCAGTCGCATCTAAAAATGTTTGGCATCTGCCAACACGCACCACTGAAGCAGCAGCAGGGAAGGAGCAAAAGGAGGAAAATAGAAATACTTTTCCCGGGAGGTGAGGAGAGCTAGGGAAAATGTTTGGATTTCCAACGGAGCTCATTGCTAGCGTGCGTCGCTGCATTTCAAAAATGATTTGCAATGCGTGGTGCGAGTGGGTGGAGATGGAGGTGGAGGCGGGGCGGAAAACCCAGGGAAAGCGTTGGGCAGGAAATGGCAGGCGGTTTCGGTTTTGTGGCTCCTACTAGCCGCGAGATGAACTCCAAGGGCCAGGCGAGTGGAACGATCCGGAGACCGCGGCAGACGGCGTGACTTGGATGAGTTATCGTCGCGACCACGCGTGATTCTTCCGTTTGAACACTAAATATTCGAGTGCACTTGGAAAAAATCTTTAATTAAGACAACAAATATTAAAAGTCTTAAAAAAATGAAGAAAAAATATAAGCAATATAAATATGACAAGAAAAACTCAATGAAAGCTTTTGTAGTCTAATTCCAAGATTAAACACAATCCAAAATCTATTAAATCCCTAGAATCTTTTTAAACTAAGTACTAGTTTTCTTACAGTGAATGGCTGCGAGTGTGTGCCTCCCTGCTGTGTAAACAAAAGGCGTCCATAAAACTGCAACAGTTTTCATAATTTATGACAAGCGGAAAAAAGCGAGGTTGACTGATAAGCAACTGGACATGTTGGCACTTTAACGAGTCCGGACTTTTCCGCCACTCGAAGGGGTTTCCTAAGTCAGCATAAAAAAATATTTATAAAAAGAAAAAATGATGGCAACATCTTCAGCTCACGAGCAACAGGAGCCGAAGCCAAACACGAGCACGCGCCGGAAACGGGCACGAAGTTGGATTCTAGTTGCTCTGTGGCGGCTGCTGCTGCTGCTAATGTTGCTATTGTTGCTAGTGTTGCTGATTCTACAGATGCTGCTGCTGCTGCTGCTGGGCGCCGCATCACTTGGCAGCGTGTTTTTTGTCGCCGCGTCGACGTCAGCAGCAATTCCTGCTGCTGGGCGACACCGACACCGGCAACATGTCGCTGGGCATAAGCCGCAATTCCATTCCGCGGATTCTGAGTGTGTTGCCAAGAGATGGTAGTAAGAGTAGTGGGGAGAAGGCGGATGAACCAGTTCTTAGACTGGAAATAAAGGCTTTACTTACAGGCCTACATTACGATTTCTTTCGTTCTAGTTCTCAGCTTAAAAAAGGCATTGTTGTTAAGGTTTTTCAATTTAAGATTGAATGTTTTAATAACATTCATTATAAAATATATATTTCTTAATATGAAAACATATTTGTTCCCCTAAAATGTAGTCATTAATTAATATTTTCCTCCTTTGCCTTTTACATTTAATGACGCCTCGTTTGAATTCTTATCCAAATCTGGGCTTTCAACAATTGATAATTACCCTCAAAAAAAAAACAAAAAAGATGCTAATGATTCTCTTGCTAATGAAGTAGCTCCCCGGCCAGCAGACTTCCAATTCCCCCCTCAGGCTCCCCCTGACACAACTGCAATTTGACGTGTGCTTAGACAAACTGAGATCTGCTGGCAACTGACAACTGATTTATGGTGTTCACTTCACGTTCGCGGTGTGACTCCAGTTTTGAGGTTTGGGGCCCCGGCAATTTGCATGTGTAATTGCCTCGATTTTGCCCCAGCTTACATTTACATCTTGGCCACCAAGTCCATCCCCAGCCCATTCCCATTGCCACTCCAAGTCCCAGTCCCATTCCCAGTCCAATTCCAGTTCCAATCGCACTGTCATTAGTTGGCGCAGCTTTTTGACAGCCGCAGAAAGTGGCCCTAGTGGTGGCGGCGGCGGCGGATGCGGAGTGGCACTGTGTGCTCTTGCTGGTTCATTTATGACATTCGCTGGCTAATTGCTGGCACTGGCACTGCCACATTGAAACTTAATAACTGCAAACGCTTCATACGCCCCGTGGGCGTGGCTCGTGCACTTTAAAAACACATTAAACAGCCAACAATAAATGTGGGGTAGGGCAGCATGGGGGAGAAGAGCCCAAAAGTGGCACTTGCCAACATGCTTGGGGCGTGACCATATTATGCATCTGGAGACGCAGTTGAAGGCCGGGGACAACGATTAATGAGTATGTACGTGGAAGCAGGGCTTAAAAAATGTGAATATTCAATTAATCAGCAGAGACAACACCACTGAGAAAGTCAAGAAAATTATTGGGAAATCAAAGAACCACTAAGAAAGTCAAGAAAATAATTGGGAAATTTAAGAAATTATAAGAAATGGTTCTTAGATATTTTTACAATTAATACCTTATTTTAGCCTTCTTTCTACTTTTCTAAAGTACCCTTCCCTTTACATTATCCCCCTTTAAATTAGGTTTTACTCATCCCAATATTATTCTCAGTGCAGTACCCAGTTATCTTCCATATAACACTTTTACCTGCTGCTTGTTGGCCAAGATAAGATCAAAGATCACTGAGCAAGTTCAACTCGCCGAGGGTTTCGTGTTGCCATTGTGTTGCTGTTGCTGTGGCTGCTGCTGCTGCTGCTGCTCCTGGTGTTGCTGCTGTGCTTTTTGTGTTGCTGCTGCTAGTGGCACGCGCGTTACTATAGGCAACACTGTTGTGACTTGCCGCTGTGCCTCTGGGCAGGTCAAAAGCGTGCAGAGCTAAAAACGGTAGCCATGATAAATGTGGCCCCTAGAATCGGCATCTCCTTGTGTCACACATTGTTGCTCCCGTGTCAAAAGTGGTTGCTGTGTCAAGTGTTGTTGCTGATGCTACTGCTACCTCTTGCTAATGTTGACAATTTAGCACAAAATTTGTATGCCATGTTATTAAGAATTTGCAACGCTTTCATGCAACATTTGCCGGGGCAATTAGTTGTGTTTATAATTGGGGACGTGATTGCTGTGGTGTCGTCTTCCTCGGTTTTCCTCTTGCGGCTGGGATTTATTCTCTGTTTTTTTTCTTGGTTGGTTTTTGGAAGAAACGTGTTTGAACGCTATAAATCAATTTGGCACAGGGACGTCGAAGGATGCATGCAAAAATGAGTCAGAATCGAATAAAGAATGCCCTTAAAACAGATGAATTTTTAAAGTATTTTTATACAATAAAATTTCCTTTAAAAGGAAAGCTACAGAAGAACTCTAATTTTTACCGAAGACTTGAAAATTGTGATATAACATATTTATTAATGTTCTACACCCTTTAAACTATATTTCATATTTAAAGCTTTGCGTTTATTTGGCCTTCCCATTGTTTTTTTCAGTAAGAAAAATCCGCCCCATATTTTCGCAAAAACTTTTACTCTCTCGCTAAAGCCCAAATTGAAATCACATAAAAGAAACAAGCAAAAAAATATAAGCCAAAGCGAATTAAAATTTTATCGACAACAAAGTTGCGGTCCGAACAGCAATAAAAATTGTTACGCTGATGAACGACATGACACCAGCAGCAGCAGCAGCAGCATCAGCATCATCATCAGCAGCAGCAGGCAACTACACCAAAAACATGCGGCAACAGCAACTGATCGACCGCAGGAACAAGCAACAGCAACAAGAACGGCAGCAACATTGGCACTCAAGGGAAGGCAGGAGTGGATTTCAGCGTGGTTTTTGGGGGTTAACAATTGCTGGATAATTTAAATAATAATTAAGGATAAGCAAGGTGGCAAAGAAAATTATCTGCGATTAAAAATAATTCAAGAAATGTGGATATAAATAATTTATATAATTTTATACCTTACAGAAAGGAGAAAAATATAATTAATTTGGACTAAATAGCTTCCAATTTCTTTGTTTATTAATTTTAAGTCCAAAGAAGTCTAAAGAAGCAGCCCTGAAATATTATTTTATTTAGAAAGAAACAAATTCTCAAAAAAAAAAATGTTGAACAATTTCAGGTATTCATGATATTAAATATATTTTTATAAAGCTTTTGAACCTCAACTCTTTTCTTTGTTTATTTTTCTTAAAATAGTTTCAAAATCTCCTTTCTCAAATATGTCTAGATCTGCCCCTGGTGAACTGCATCGCAAAATTCTTTTCTTTATTTTTTTTCGGCATTTTTAGAGCTCTGCTCTCGTACTTTTGTTTTTGTTGGTCTTCCTGCTAAACTCAAAATGAGAAATTGCTGCCGCTGGTGCAATTTTCATGGTTGACCTCATTTTGTGTTGCCGCTGTTGACTTTGTGGAATATTTTGCGGCAGCGCATCATGTCTGGCCTGTCAGTCAGTGAGTCAGTCTCTCCTTCTGCCCGGCTGTCCCCCTGGCCAAAAGAGTGAGTTTCAAACTGGATGCGAACTCTTGTCAGCGGCTGTGACAATTTGTCGCTAAACAATTTTTGCGGATGGCCAAAAGTTGACGTGGTTGTTTATGTTCAGATGCTGCTGTTGCTGCTGATGTTTTCGAAGCGAAAATTCAATAAATAACAATGTAATTATATACAGAAGCCGGGACAAGTGGCTAACTCGATTCCAGGATCCGGGAACCGGGACAGGAAATACTGTTGGCAACAAAAGGAGCTGGATCTACATGTCTGCCTCGGGTCAAATTGCCGTTAATGTGGCGAGTCAATATTTGCCAACACTCCAACATCAAAGCAAAAAGCAAGAGGCAACACAGGATGTGTGTGTGAGTGTGTGTGGCATCCTTGCTCCTGCCACCTGTCCTGGGTCAACAACGGCCTCGCAAAGTGCGTGCCGAGATATGTATTGCCCCATTTTAACACCTTTTTCATCGCCACCAGCCCCGCCAGTCCCAACCTGGCAGCCACATTCCCACTCCCCTCGTCATAAAAATCAGGTGCGTCATATTAGGGACAGCCACCTGGACATGGACACAAAGTACCCATAGAGCACGTCAATGGGAATTTGAAAATGGCAAAATCTAAAGCGAAAGGAGACGGGGAAATGCTGTCTGCTGTGTCCTGTAAACGCTTTGTTTACAACGATATCCATGATTTCTCTTTGCACTGACAAAAATTGTAATTTTTAATACGAGAAATTAAAAAACAATTTTCTTACGATAAAAGTGGTTAAATTATGTCTTCTTCTTTTGAGATTATAAGGAAATTTCGGAGAATTACTTAAAATTCGAGCTGCAAGCTAAAAATAAAATATATAAAGTAACCATCTAGTAAGCCATGATAAATTTCATGAGTGAAAACGTCAGGCTCAGAGTGACTGCTATATATCGCACGCAGTCGAACGGGTTCATTCACAGTGTTAATACCTCAAAAAAGAGTCCTACGTGATTTGTGCTTTTTTCGAGCTTTCTTTGTATAATTCTAGTGGTGTGCGTCTTGCTTTCAAATCTTTTAAAACCTTGTTTATTGTCTTCTGATCAACCTTTGAATATGGCTTCCAAAAAGGGTATTGGTATTATAAAAGCTTTCATGACGTTTGTTCATGAGTGGCGCAACAACCACCCCGAGAGTCTGGGCATGTCCACGCCACAGGCAGTAGATCGTTGCAGTGGTGTTTGGAAGGTAGGCTCCCAAGGATTTGCTAAATTTACGGAACTTCAGGGGATGTACTTGTAGGTAATGACCCAGCAGGAGCGCAGTCCGTACATTGAGAAGGCCAAGAGCATAAATCAGCAGATTCGTGGCAAGGCCAACCGACAGATGACCCAAATGGATCTTGTTCGTCGTGAGGCTGAAGAACGACTGGAGCAGATGAAACGCGTCATTGAGATTATGGTGAAGGAGGAAGTGGTGGCTAACAGTAAGTGAAATAAAGAAATTCTTAACAAATTTAAAAAAATTTGTTTATTTTAAATAATTATTTATATATATATATTTATATATCTTGTTTCAGATCTAGAAAATATGAATCTGCTTTTTGTTAGTTTTCATTTCTTTACAAAGACTGCGAGCGGTGATTTGTATGTTCCGGCTGAATTCTCAGCCTGCCAGTTCTCCCTGAAGCAGGGCATTATGTCCTGGTACACCACCTTAATTAATCCGGGAAGCATTGATCTCGGCCAGGCCAGTGATGCGCTTCACCACTCGAACACAACGCACAAACTGCCGTTGCCCCCGAATGCCCTGGGTGAAAGCAATATCAACAAGCTTTATGAGGAAATTCATGATTATCTAACAAAGTGCATAGGCCGTAAGCCTCTAATTGTATTTACCAAGGCTGAAGATATGGCAATCGTGAAGGCATCTTTAAATGATTTACATGTCAAAAGCTGCCACCGTGGTCCTCAAATAGAAGTATACAGCATGGAGTACCTTCTCTTCTATTTGAAAAAGCAGATACTACAGATTACCGGGCTGCCCGATGATGATATCACAGAAATATTTACCAATTCGTATCTCAGCACGGATTATTTTCAATATTGTGCCCACATAGCTTGCAAGGTGAGAAAAAGAGAGTTTGGCAAACAGAAAATTCAACTAAACCAAAATATTTTCCTATTTATTCTGGCAGTACCACGAGGACATTGATCGCTCTCAATATTGCACCAAATCAATGGTTCAAAGATGGGCCTATGCATTCTCCAACTTTCTGTGTGATGATTTAAACATCCCCAAGAAGCCTGGCAAACATATCCCTCTAGAGGAAAACTCTGACAAAGATCCTGATCCTGGCCCAGAGAAAGACAACGAATCTTCTAGGGAAGTTAAGAAAATTACCCATCTGGCTGGCTTTGGCCGTGGGCGAGTCAGAGGCCGGTTGCCTACATTGGGTGAATCTAATTGTTAAAAACAGTTCCTGAGAAGAAGATAGCGGAGAAGAAAGACTTTCAGAAGCACTCATCACCTAAAACAGACGGCTAAATATCTGTATCATCACATTATGAATATAAAAGTATTTATTATTTATATATTTTTCTAAAACCCTTATTTTTTCAAGTGTTTTGGGGGAAAGCAAAGGCCAGAGCCAGAGTCATGCCCGTCATTCATCGACGACTGTCCATGGCTTGGCCATAAGATAGATTTGACGACGTGTTTTCCCTGGTTCGAGGCATGGAACATTTCGCAGCATGCTTACTGATGCGATCTTTGTTTGTGTCTCGTGCTTTGCCTTCCATCCATCCATCCACTCGTCCGTTCCGTCCAGCGGCAATTGGAAGAGGAAAATAGCAGCAGCATTTCCCTCCCAGTTTCCCAGTTTTGGATTTCCCTCGCAAAATGCTTGGAAAATGTGCACAATTTTCACATCCGGTGTCACATTCGATTCAATTGAGATTTACCTGAACGTGACTAAAATACGCAAATTAAAAACGCTCCACGTTACTGTGTCCCCCTATGCCGTATCCTGCAGCCAGGATCTGAGTGTGTGTGCAGGTTGCCATGTTAACAACATTTACCCAGCTCTATAGCCGAGATTTTTTGTTGGGTCTTCCCCCTTTTCGGGGTTAGTGGAAGGAAATCTTGTGTGAATTTTTTTCTGGGTGTCTGCTGCTGCTGCTGGCTGGTTGTTATCATTTGAATAAATTGCCGCTAGACGGAGCGAATGATTGGATAATGCTGATCCGTTTAGGCAATGAATTAACCAAATGCCGGCTTATTTCATATCCGACTGGATGGGGGGTGGACTGATTATCCCCTCAATGTGTTGCGAACTTAATTAAACAACTAATTGCAATTTTAGCGCGGCGCAGAATGCAATTAACTATCATTGATTGGCTGGCCAACCGCCCAAAAAATAGCCAGCAAATAATGCGAATAATTTAAACAATTTCGACAAGGCGAAATGATGTGAAAAGTCAACGCCGGAGGGCAATGCATGAATCGATTAATGCCAAAGTGTTGTGTAAATAAAATCATTCAAACAAAATATGCGGCCAACAAAACCTAGTCAACTATATTGAGTATTTATTTGTTTCCCAATATTTGCTGGCATTTTAAAGTCACAATTTAAGCGCAGTATGGTTTTTCGTTGAGCTTTTCCAGCGGTTTTTTGGGGAAACACGCGTGAGTGGCCTTTGTTTTGGGTTCGTTGGGAAATTAGCAACGCATCGCCAGCTGAATAATCGCATTAAAAATGGGAAGAAAATTTTAACAGAATATCTACAGACCGTGAAATACCTAGCATAAAATTCTTCTTAGATTTTGTTCAGTGCCAGAAAATATTATTAGGGTTTATTTTGAACTTTATTTATAGGCAAAGTCAATCTGAATATTGATAATTAATTTTTCAAATTACCAAATATTGAAAGCCCTTAAAAATCACTAAATTATAGTTTAGCTCCTCCATTCTGGTCTCCGGCTCTGTCCTTTAATGGCGCCAACTTCAAAGTGACAATAATTTGGCCATTAAGCCGCGAACTGAGACAAGACTTCACCCAGTCCGCCCTTTACCCCCCTTGCAGTCTGCTCATTAAATTGGCTTGTCATTTAATTGTTCTTCTTCTGGCTTTCATGGCCACGCATCAAAGGAGTTGGCCCTCTGCCTTCCTTCTTCATCTGTTTTTTTTTCTTGCAGTTTTTGGTGCATTGCCAATTGTCATAATGGCCGAGACGGCGCTGGCCAAGCTGGCAATTATGAGTTAAGAGTTAAGAGGAATCACTCCGCCAGACCAGACCAGGCTGGGCCCATTAAAAAAAGAAATGAGCAGCCCGGAGACGCACACAAAGTTTCTGCCGAGAATGGGGGCCATAAAATTAGTCGTGGCCAGGAAAGTGCATTTGCTTGTGGCCAACAGAAGTGGAGATGGGCTGCAATGGGGCCGGGGTGGGAGCACAGTGGTTTGAGGTTGAAAAACGGGTAAAGATAGTTGGATAAATACAAAGTTTTACTTATTTTTGTAGGGGTTATATCAAAGGAAAGTTCTTTGGAATTTTATAGAGAGTATTTTCGGGAAATCTGTTAAATAATTTGGCATTAGGAAGTACCTGTTATTATTCATGTTATTATTCTATTTTAATATTAACAATAAAATATAATATTTAAGCTTTAAATTATATTTTCATAAAAAGACTTGATTTTTTATATTTTATTCGATTTTATATTATTTCAAATATATTTTACACATGAATACATTTTCTCGTAATTTATTTCTGGTGTTTTATATATTTTTATCCACTGTGCGGCCACCGCAAAGCTTCAGAAATTGCTGCACATCGTCCGCATCTCGTAAACGCTCAAATGGAATGGAATGGAATGGACAATTTAAATGCAGCATTGGGCTATTGACACGCCCCCTCAATGGGCTGCCAACGGAGGCCACTTGAGAGGGAGGGAGAGAGAGACTTGGGCTGCAGAGCACCCACAGGGGGATGGCGAAAGGGCTTAAAAGCCGTCCCAAAGAGATGATGGAAAGGGGGAAAAGTGCGTGATTTGAAATGGTTTTTAAGAGCAGAGCAGAGAGACTTCCACCAGAGATATATGCGCTAAATGATGACGGTCATATGTCAAGCGGTTAACTGGACCGTAAAGCAAAGAAGTGCAGCTCTTACAGGGGTTCTACTCTAAATGGGGGATAAGTCCCCGGACAGTTAAATGATGCAAATCTAAAATCTGTTTAAAATTATGCCACCTCTTCTTACAGGGGTGAGAAAAATGTTTGGCACACACATAGGAAACTTTTACAATCTGTCAGATACTAAAGCTGCAACTTCAATCAAGCCGGACAAGTTAATTGAATTTTGCCACACAGCCAAACACACAGCTCAAAAACTTTACACGCACGCAGCAGTAAGAAATTAAATTGTTTCCCCATTTTGGGAATTAAAAAATAAAGGAAAAAATATTTTAAATAAATATGAGTTCGACTTTATATGAAGTATGCATATTAAATTAAAATTAAATTAAACTCCTCTGAAGTAATTATAATGCTCTGATGTTTCGGTAGATTCTTCCCTTCAGTGTACACTTTTTGCCCACATTTTGCAGTCACCGCAAAATGCACATGTTCATTTTATTTTGAATTTGTTTTCAAGTGTTTTCGAAAAATGTTTGACACTGAGTTAGAGGGGCTTGAGCATTTTGCATATCTCTGATATTTTGCATATTGGTCGACGAGAGCCGGAGAAACTTTTTGACTTTCTGCCACAGCAACTGTATTTCAAGTGACAGTTTCCGGACAGTTTTCCTGAAGAGGGGAGAGGGTGGTATCTGAGGCGAGGACGTGTCATGAATTCATTTTGCAGTTTGCATTTTGCATACATTGCTAGTCACAGGGATCAAATTTGCTTTGGCATCATGATGTTCACCCCCGCAAATCACTCTTTCTGTCTGGCTATGCTTGCTTGCAAAATCATCGAAATCATATTTCAATTAATGTTCGAAAACAGAAAATTGAACACCTGTAATCAACGAAATGATTACACAGTTATCCAGGCTCTCTCTCTGGGTGTGTATTTTGATTTTGCAACTACAATTTGACATCGACTGGTCAGGATTGGCCGCAGTTTCGCCTCGAAAATAGTGGGTTTCATTCGTCCTCAATATCACATTTCCAATCTATTAACAGGCGAACCGAACCGCATTGACTCAACAGGAGGAAAAAAAAAGAGTCGGAAAGCTTGATTAAAAACACCTCCCAGTCCTGACATCGAATCCATCGGATAACGCGTTGCAAAGTAGCGACAGCCGTTGCCCCGTCACAGGTTAATTTCGCATGCAAATAATGTCACGTGTTGTGTCGCATTCGCTGAATGAACTTGATTAAAATTCAATGTGACGTTAATTAAATTTAACCAATGCAATTGCCAGTCACTTTTTCAGCTGCTTTTGTTGTTCAATTTAAAGTAATACGGCTTTAAGCGTTGGTTTTTTCCTTTAATTTATTAAATTTACAAAAGACAGCAGATAATGAAATGATAACTGATACTTAGATTATTAGAAAATGTATTTACAAAACATAAACATCAAAATCAAATCAGTCCTCTGTAATTAATAATTTAAAAATTACAACCAAATAAAAAATAATTCTATTTTTTGAATGTTTATGCTGATATCCCAGTTTGTTTAAAGAACCCGAATAGTTTTTGGGTTTTTAATCTTTAAGGAATCACTTTCAATTTTCCCCAACGTTGTGCTCTCATTAGATCGCACATATCATTGAGAGGTGGCAACCTTAAGCAAATAAAATTAAATACAATAATTAAAAAAACTTTACATATTTTTACAATAGGTAGCAAGTCTAACAATTGCAAAAATGATGCAAAATTGAACAACTATGTCCATTGCAATCTTGTTGTATCTTTTGCTTGGTATTTGTATTTAAATATCATCTCAGTAACCCAATAAAACCCGAAACGAAAGTAAAGATTTATCTATAACAAATTGTTTAATATATGAAGCTAATAAAAATGGTTCTGCTTGTGAAGAATATTCCTTGGTTCTTCTCCCTAAAAAATATACTCTTTTTATGCTGCTAAGCCACCTCTCACCTTAACCGGTGCACGGGGCGTATGAGCAATCGGCACATAAATTACCCGGCTAACATTGCAAGGACTCGCCGAGCCCGGAATTCCGGTGCATTGTGTGGCTTCCAGAGTCGCCGCCGCCAAGTCTAGACAAAGCAATCATAAATAATTTCTGCATAAAGACGTTAATAATTTGCCTCAACTCTTTGCTACCTCTGGAGGGTATTTCTTTTCCGCCCCCCCAGAAACAACCCCAATCCCTAACTTCGACGCTGTCCAAATATTTTGTTATTAAATGAAATTGCAATGTTTGCTGTGCTGACCACTTTGGCGGTGGTTGCTCCTGGCGGTTGGGGGCTTCGAATTTCTGCTCATTATGATTGCAGCCAGGGATATTCCCCATCATCAGCATTGGTATCCCTATCCCTTCGCATCCTGTGCTCTGCTGCTCGTCTGGGAATTTCATTTCTGGGCTCCCTTCGGTCGGCCAGTGGCTGGCTGTGGGGCGCATTTCACTTTTGCGTTTTGTTAAACGTTTTTATGAATTGTTTGTCCGTCTGCTGGTCCTGTTGTTGTTTTCGTAGCTATTGTTGTTGGTCTTGGTATTGTTATTATGCGGTCAGGGGCTGAAACTAGCTGTGGGGCAAAGGTCAGGAAGCCAGGGGAGTGAGAGCGGTCTACAATGCGTAGCCGGTTGGATATACACTACTTCCTGGGGGAACGTATTGATTTTACTAAGGGTTTTGCCATATAATAACAGGGCTTTTTTTAATATCCAAAAAATATTATATTTTTATACACAAAACTTGCTGAATTAAAATTTGTGTTAGAACTAATTACGCTCAGAGTCATTTAACATTTAATACAGAGTATCTATTCCTTCATACGTTTTTATATACCTTTCTCGCCTGATTTTCCTGACCACGCTCTGGGACCCAGTTGGCCATGTTTGTTTGCTACCGGACAACGCAGCCATTTAATGAAATTTTAAACATTTTTGTGTTCTAATAATGAAATGCTTATGGTTGGTCTGCTCGTGGCCAAGGACGTGGGCTTTGGTCAGGGACCTTTCTCTCTCCTCTACCCCAAATATACCTGGACAGGGACTATAAGGAATTGAATTGCCAGGAAAAGTAAAGTGAGAAAATTGCCGGTGAGTTATGGAAAAGTAACTCGACCGAACTGAAGAGAACTCGTTAAAAGTTACGTGGAACGAAAGTGTTTTGGTGGAAAGTTTGCCATAAATAATGCGCTGCTCAATATTAACAAGCCACGACGGTGACGGTGATGGTGATGGCGACTTAAAAGTTTAGCGTTCTCCCATAAACAAAGTGCCAGACACCTCACAGACCCCGTTTAGCCCCTTCAAACCCTTTTCTTCCTTGTTGTTGTTTTCAAGTTGTCAACAGTTTATTGATGTTGATTTTTTAGCCAGCACTAAAAAAAAAGAATCGTAGGAAATTTAATAAAATGCCAAAGGAAACAAAATGTAAGAGAACCTAATCATTTTCTTACGTATTTAAATGCTCCTTGTCTTAGCTCTAAAATAATCTCCTCTCATTCCCAAAGATCTTCCGATTTTATTCTCCGTGCAAGCCGCAAAAGGCGACATAAATAATCAAAGGAGAAAAGCACCTCCGAAAGGCAAATGGAAAATGGTAAAATAATTTCCACTAAAAGGTCTTGATGTTGTTATACTCCAACCCCCCGTGAAGTTGCCGCGATTGTCGCCGCGGGCATTCGTCTTTCATATCCGGACTCGAACTTCCGCTACCGAAAAGGGAAATTGATTTTGGCCCCGGCTTAGGGGAACGATGACGGGGAAAGCATTCAAAATGTTAATTAAGTGTCTAGTTTAAGAGCGGAGCCCCAGAGTTGGCTATGAAATATTAAGCAGGCCGCATGCTCATCACAGATGATATTCGCTTTCGGCTCAAGGACAGGCTCTAGTAACCTGAATAGGGCTCTCTGTGCATATATATCTATATGTATATAGTATATATATCCCCACATATGTGCGCGAGTAGTTAATTAACTGGTGTTGAAACTAGGCAAACACAGACACACACACTCAGTGGAAGACCCACCCCCAACGATAACGGTTGAAAAATGTGACTTAATGAAGTGCGAAATATGTGGAGATTTCTATGGGGTAATGAGGCAGCATCTAGCATATCTGATGTGGTCTCTGTGTGCGATGTCATAACATCCTTGTATCTCATATCGCCCGGGCAGGGGATATCCTGTGGCTGCTTTAAGCCAGCCAGAGTGCTTTAAGTGGATTTAAGATGGCAAAGTTCTAGGACTATTGGTTAAAAGAGCTTTGTCAATACTTAATTTCGAGTAATAAATTAAAATCTAAACAGAAAATAGTATTATTTATTGAAAAATATAGTACAGTAAAGGTAAGATTTTTAAACTCAACTTTCTCTAAAGTTTTCTCCATAAAATTTAGTTCCCAGGGTATCCTTAGACTCCTGTGGCTCTTACACATTTTCCCCCTCTTGGTTGTCATGTCTCCGTTGCTTGTTTTTCTTATTTTTTGGCATTGCCACTGTTGCTGCTGCTGCTCCACTCGCCCCCAAATCGAAGCTATAAAAGTAATTAAGATAACGACTTTTGTGCTGTTCCCAGCCATCCCCAACCCCAACCCCCGATCACTGGATGATATGTATCGTGTATTTGCTTTATAGCCAGAGTTTTACAATATTTCCTTTTGGCTCAATGCCCTCGAAGCACCCCCCTCCGCCACGCTCTTTTCCAGCCTTCGAGCTTCCTGTTGTTTGTGCAATTTTCTTGAAATTTCATTTCTTAACTTTTGCCGCCGGCCTTTGAGACTGTAAATCATGTGAGCCACCCATAGAGGGGGTGGGGATGTCAAAAGGACCCAATGCCATGTGTTACTGTTGCCATCTTTGAGGAGGAACAGTAAGTGGATGCTGCTCCTTTCCACTAATTGTTTGCCTGGCCACAGGGGGCAAAGGCTGCCAGCTGCTGGCAGGAGAGAACATATCGATTAATTAACAAAATTAAAAGATAAAAGTTTAGAGCGAAGGCACATGTCATACAGAATGTGTGTGTGTGTGTGTGTGTTCGCCATGTGGAGGAAGTGGATTTTGATTTATTTTAATGGGCAAACAAAGGGAAACGGAAATTATTTTTGGGGATGCAAATCGAGGCAGCCTCATTATCGGTAGAAGATAATATTTCGCCAGCAATCAGGGGTGGCATTATAATTAATTAATTTAGAGAAAACTCTTTAGAATTGCCAGAAACCATACGAATTTTAAGTCATTAGTGTAGAACTCAAGTTAAGAAGGATTGTTGTACAAGTATAAGGCAATATTTGCCCAACAATTAGAAAATGAATTTAAATTCAGAAAGCTCTACTAAAGACTCTGGCAAAAAATCATATTATAAGAGGATTATTTTCTAAGAGGATGTGTGTCAAGTAGAACTTGAACAATAGACTTAAATGGGAGAATTAATTCTGATAACTTTATTGTGGCCTCTTGTGAGTATTCACTTTTGAAAGAGGTTTCATTTATATGTATAAACTTCCTAAATTAGAATTTGTAAAGCAATTACAATGAATTATGAGTAAACTTTTATTGAAGCTTAACCCTTAGCATACAGAGTATGGCAAATGCTTTCGAAAACTATTAAATTAAATGCTGCTAAAATTAAATTAAGCATCCAATCAAGGGCAATTTCATTATAATTTAAAATTAGTTTAAACATTTGTACAAAAAAGCCATTACAATTTAGGTCAATTATCTCTTTAATTGCTTCTGTTTGTTTTCCTAAATACCCAGAGTAGGGGTAATTATTGTGACAGGTGCAGCAATTGTTTACAAGTCAATATTTACACAATACCATCACAATAAGTGTGCGAATAAATAGAATTAATTTTAAGGAATTCCTTAAAGTAATGCCTCTTCAAAAGGTGATTTCCCTGCCCTCTTTACATGATTTTACTCAACTTCTCCGTGGGCTGCGTTTAATATGCACTTGGGCGAGTGCCAACTGATTTTCTGTTTTACACAGATTGTGTGCCACAAAGCCACCCACTTCCCGCTCTAAAAATCTATAATAAAATAAGGGGAAACAAGGGAAAACCCTGCGTACCACACCCTTTATAACCCTGGGGCAGCTAAACAATTGAGTGCACTTTGCGCTGCTTGTTGCATACTTTCTGGCTTTGCTGTCGTCGCAGGATCACGTAGTTAGGAGCGACGCGACGTCGCAGGGATACGGATAAGGATAAGGAAAAGGATAAGTCGGGCAGTCAGTCAGCCACAGGCGCTGCGTTATCCTTTTCCTTGTGCGTGCCCCTGCTGACACAATTTTTTACACTTCTTTCTGGGACTTACATCATACTCGGGTCACGGCTCGTTGGACACTCGAGTGCCACATAATTTCCGCCATACTGCTAGAAGCTTGTGGTCTAAGCAGAGGCACTCGAAAAAAATTTAATTTATTTTATAAACTAAAGAGAAATATTGAAAAGTAGTTTGGGGAAAAGTTTATTCGAATTTTTGGATAATTAAAAGATGTCTACACTTCGCTTTGATTTGTAAAATATATAATTTAAAAAGATCCTCGATTCAAATGTTTATATATATTTAAATTTTTTAATAAGAAACTAATTAAAATTTTTTATTTTATTTTAAGATTTAGAAACTATCTGTTTTCCCAGTGCATTCTTACTTCTCCGTCTTGCCTTGTTCTGATTGCATTACCAACGACTGGAAGTTCGATGCTGTGCCTGATTGAATTTTCTCCTCAGCTGGCCACTATTTTCCATCATTATCGAGGCAGTCAGTCGATGGGGACGTGGACGTATATAGCTGTGGATCTGTGGGATCTGCTTTAAGCGCATTAAGAGGCAAACGCAGGCCACTGCAGAATGTCGAATCGGAAATGCGTGCTAATTAAAAGGCAAAACATTTATGCAATGCCAGACTGCCGGCATCCGGAGCAACAAAAGGCGCACAAAGGCACCGGCGGCCGTCATGGCAACACATGCTCCCAACTCCCTTTCAGCTTCACCCGTACATTTTCCCTTTTTCCCCTGAATAAATCCCATATAAACAGAAGATAATCCAGGCAACATCATTGCAAATGCCATTCATCGCTAGGGGTCCTGTCCTGCTTTCTGCTGTTGCTCCTCTTCCTCTCCCTCACAGCTCCTTTGAATCTCAGCTCCTGAATCTCTCACTCTCTGTGCATCCTGAATGATTGACCATTCATGGATGCACTCGTCCTCGATTATTGATTTTCCCCCAGGATTTCGATTCCTATTCGGATTCAGATTCGGGTTGGGGTATTCAAATACAAGAGCTGTTTTTGTAATTAGCTGCGGTGCTGGCATCGGGTTAAGCTAGGTGGGAAAAGGTGGCTGCGGCTGTGAATAGGGCCAAATGAATGGCTAGTTAATGAGGTCGGTCCAAGGCAATGTAATCAAATTGCAGGGATCAAAGGAGTTGCCAGTCAAATTGTTAGGATAAACAAATTATAATTTGTTTACCAACACACACAGTGATTAGTTGATTCAGAGAAGAAAGTGAAGGATAAAAAGACTTTAAAATTCATAATTCCCATCAGTACAAAAGGTTTTAAATTTAAGAAATATTTAAAAATTTGTTATAAAATTTAAAGATTTTATTAATATATTAAAAGTCAACTTTAAACTTTTGTAAATAAATTAAAACTTTAATGAAAACGTTCACTCCAGTGACCGCTTTTATTTGACATTCTCTAAATTTGAAAATTGTTTTGTTTAGCTGTTTAACCCCAGACTAATTTCCATTTAATTAATTTACCTACCGCATTGGACCCATTGTTTGCTTTTACTTTTTCCCCGGACACCATTTTCGGATGCTTACTCTGGAGTTATTGCAACCATTTCGTAATTAGTGAGGCATACACACAAATGAAAATGAAATTTGCAGGACGACACATACTCCCGCTCTCCATTTTATTTTTCCTTTTCAACTGTCAGCATTGAAAAGCTAAACAAACTGGTGTAAAAATTATGCAAACAGTTCAAGTGAAAGGTGGGGAAAGAAAAACAAAATGAAAAATGTAGCATACATTGCAGATGAAAGCACTTCATTAGCGAGAATGCTGAATGTTTATTTTCCACATATGCCAGGACACACAGAGTTACTGTTCCCTTTTAGACTTTAAATGGGAATTTCATTACTTGCAATGGTTGGAGTAACCAATAGGATGAGAAGTTCCAAAAGGACATTGCTTCAGGAACAAAGGACAAGGGTCCAGCAGCTCGAGCTGAATACCAACTGTAGTCAGTTTAACGAACATAATAATGATATAATTTACGATATATATTGCCCAGTCAGGATAATATTTTATATATGTATATCATCCTCCAGCATCGGAAATGCAGCTGTCAAAGGCATTTCCATTTTGTGTTTGCTCTGATAATTTCGAAGATATATTTCATTGAAATATTCCCCCATTTCTCGACCTCTCCGCCGATTGGCAGCCAATTAATGATTGGGTGCTTCGATTTAAATCGGAAAGCCCCAATAGCCGGTTAAATAAATAAATATATAAATAAATAAACTAAGAGTTACCCCCATCCCAAGGGTCGCTTAATTTATTGTCATAATTATAACATTTTCCATTTTCAGTTATTGTATTCATTTCGATTCGCTTATTAATGATGTAACGTTATAATTGCTGTCAGCATTTCCATTTATTTGTAATTTGTTTGCAAATGTTTTTAACCCGGACTCGTTATTGTTAATGGCCTTTTGTTTTACGCCCCTGGGGTTATGACCGTCCATCTGTCCATGTCCTGTCAGTGTGAATATTTGTAGTTTATATTTTATTCACTTGCCAGCCAATTGTTTGCCTCACTGAATTATAGCCTTTTATTTGGCTTGAGCCAACAATATCGAATATCATTTGCAGTCGGTGAAAAACTGGTTCGCTTTTTCAGAGCGGTTAACCCGGAAATGATTTAGCGGTCTTGTTGACATTTGGGAATATTGGTGGACAGCTACTGGATATGTTTTTATTAAAACTGGATTAATTAAGTTGGGTTTCCCATATTTCTTAAATTCTTCCTGGCCTTTTTTGGTCTTTAAATTTATGTCTGCTTTTGGGGTTTATTGTTTTTTTGAGGTGGTTGTGAATAATAAAAGCATGCTTTTGAGTGTTTCGAGTATTTTTCACTATTTACTATATAGTATTTTTTCTCATGTAAATAGTATATATTTTTGAGATGTATAATACAAGAATTTGGCATATGTAATGTAAAAATCACCAACTGAATAATATTATTAATTATTAAGAAATAATAAAAAAAAACAATGTGTATAATTTTTAGTTCTAGTATTTTTTTATATTTTACTTTTAATTAAATAATATATGAACTATTATTATAATATTTCACATATGTAGTTTTTGGCACTCGCTTTTTGCCCACAAATGCAAATATCGCAAAAGGAGAAAAGCATTCACGTGAATTCGGATCGATTTTCAGTGTTAGGTTTTATCACTTTAATAAATCTGCATACCAAATTAAATTTTCGTTTTACCATTTGATTGATACAACAAGTAAAATTTTGTTTCTTCGAAACATGTCTAAAAAGACTCGGTTTTTGACACTGATCCAAAATATATTTGGTTTACAGGATCATAAATGACTCAATCACTTAGTTGCGAACCTTTAACTAATAATATAATACAGGGTTTTATAAGTTATACAATTTCCCCCAAATACATAAATAATTAATACATAAAAATGCATTGAAAGCAGTTAGACACATTAAACAAATATTTATCGCACATTTTCCCTCCGATTTATATGTATCTCTCGATGCCAATTAGCTAATCTATATGTAAAGCACCATAAGTTATTCAATTGGTTGTAATGTCATCACTTAACCATGCTGAAAGGCATTCCCCGCCATCCCGACTGTTGTAAACTAACTAAATGTAAGCACTGTAATTATTTATGCCACCAAAAGTGTTGCCAGCAACATGTTGCCGGTCGCATTGCGTCGAGTGCTCCACGAGCCGCACTTGAAAAATTAATGAGAGCCACTCGAATCGCTAATCACATGTAAGTGAAGGCAGGACAACCCTCCACCAGGATGCCTGGGATTCCACAGAGACGGGGCATGCAGGAAGTGCATCGATTGACGGGGCGTGGACACAATAAACTCGAGGGTTGGGTTTTTGCTGAGTGCCATTGTTCGATTTTTATTCGTAATAGAAAACTTATACCTCTACAAAATATGTCGCTTAGTCGGTAGTGGCCCTATGATAGCTAACAACTAGGACCGAGGGTTGCTCGGCCATATCACAACGTACTTAGACATAGAAAAACAAATCCCTAATTACTTTCACCTATCGTTCCCTTTGCAGTTCGATATTACTTAGCCCGCCCCGCTAGACCCCGCTTATTGACTAACTCCTATATCTCGATGCTCCTGGCCTGCAGACTCTTGAGGATGCCCAGCAGCTGCAGGGACTCCAGCGGCTCGAAATCATCGGCATAGCGCACCGACGGTGGCTTCACCACATGACGCTCCCTCGGCATGTCCAGGGTCAGCGGCAGCTGTTCCGCCATCACGGAATGGTGGGTGACAAGGGCCTTCAGGCTGGTGAACTGCTTCTTGGCTCCTTTGAGGCGGTACATCTGATTCCGGGTGAACTGCACCGGATAGGTCTTAACCTTGCTGCTTTTCTCCAGGCGTAGGAGCAGCTCAAAGTGCCGGGGAGTGCTGCGTCGCAGAAGAAAGCTGCCAGGTGTGGCCTTTTGTAGGTGCTCCGCTGCTGCCTTGGCCGTAATCCTGGGCTGATACCAAGGGCACTGTAGCAGCTCCGGTTCCTCGTCATCATCGTCCTCATCGGAATTCTGATTAGCGGTGCTATACCGAGGCAGCGGTTTTCTGTGGCGTTTGCTTATAGAACTCGACGAGTTCTCAGCTAGCAACTGACAGCAGTCGGAGATTCCTGCATCGGAGTCCTCCTCTTCTTCATCCTCCTCCTCTGGATTGGAGTCACTGCTTGGGTGACTGCTCTGCCAGCAGTTGAGTGAAAGAAGGGACTTCTGGGGTGATCTCTTGGGCGTGGCTGGGCTACTGCTGGCCGAGCTGCCGGAAGTGGAGCTGCAGCTGCAATCCGCATCGCGTTCCTCCTCCTCTTCTTCCTCCGCGTCGCCTTGGTACGAGGAGTCGAGAAGGTCCTGCTAAAAAGAAAGGAGAGAAAACTCATTAAAATAATATTCACAAGGAAGGGGTCAAGAAAGAGAGTTCTCAACGTCACGGACCAGGCAATTATGACTGAACATTTGGGGTAAAACCACAATATTTAACCAAAAATGTTCCAGCTCATCATAATATTAATTTGCCTGAACCCTTTTCTGAGAGAAATTTATGTTTAAAGATATATCTTTAAATACACACCTCATCATAATCGCTGGTGGGCTCCTCGCTTAAGATCTCCCTCTCCTTTTGCGAGGGCTGAGCGAACAGTTTGCGCTGCAGAAAGTTCTTCATGCTGTCATACACCTTGTGCGTGCGACTCTGGATCGGCTCCTGTTTGTCCATTTCGGTGCCGGTGGTTGGGAACTGCAGCTTGTGGCTCCATAGTTGGCACTTCTCAAAGGACAAGTCCTCATTGTACTGACCATAGATGTCCGAGTATCCTGGACATTTGATGGCATTGCGTAGCTGTTCAGGCGGCAACAAACAAGAGCGAGTTTTTTGTTAGGTTTGGTTAGGAAATTTGTAGAAAGTGTCCCTATAAATCTTATCTCAGACCTGGGGAATCCCATTTCACTCGAAGGACACTCTTATGCAACACACAGCCACACAGACACACACATCCAGCGCTGGCCCATTATCCTGGCTTTGTTCTGCTTTTCCCTTTGTTAGGCCAATCCCATTCCCAGACCCGACTTCTCCTCCTTTTTTCTGCTAATGCTTTTGGGTCACTGCTGCTGTGATATCCTTGTAATGCGCTTGCTCTACTTGTTCATTGTTGTACAATTTGCCAGCGCGTTGTTTTCCCTGCTCTTATTTGCCTTTCATTTCGCCCATAAAATATTCATATGCAGCTCCTGTCGAGGGTTGCTAGCGGGCTATGTTTTGTTCTTTCAACACCTATCCCTGTCGCCTTAAAAAATATTTAAATAAGTCGTGATTTTTGCGGGTACTTGAAGAGGATCTTTGCTTTAAAATTAGTTGATTTTTTTAATGGCTTTTATTTATTTTACATGTTTGCCTCTTGACCTATATAGTTTTTAATATTTTTGTAATCATTTCCGTAGCAGTAAAATATTTTCCAATTAATTAAATAAAATTCCTGCCTTTCAATGGTTCAATTTATTTATTTCCCAGTTATTACATCTGGAATAATAAGGTGCATCCTCCTGTTTTTGAGTGCAGCAAATTCCTTGCAATTACCACCGCCATGCAACCCCTGCTTGTTGATTGAAAAAAGGATAAAACTCACAGGATCCTCCGGCACGGACAAGCACTCCAGTGAGAAATGCCAAAAATAATGAACATTCAATGGAAAATGGACAAAGGAACCAGGTAGAGTTCTCGCTCTCTCCAAGAAAGATTACCAAATTGAATTCGATGGGGAGTGGCAAGGGGGCGTCATAATTCAACACATCCCATAAATTAGAGTTCGGCGGGAAAGGAAAACAAAGGAAGTGCAGACGCAGAACTTCCGTTGCAGCAAACAAAACCCCCTCTTCTAATTTGCATTAACAATTGAAAATCTTGTTTATATATACGACCGACTGTTGCTACATCTTTGGCCACTGACCATTAATTCAAAGCCAACGAGCCGTGGTCGAAAGAGTTTTCTTTGATGTGGTGGCCACGCAGCACGCATAAATCTGGGGGGAAAAGGGCGGCGTGAAAATGCCTCAAAGTATACCTTTTATCGGCTTAAATCAAACACAATGGGCCAACAAGCGTTTAATGGCTACATGGGTTTTAATTTATGCACAGCAAACGAACGAGGAGAAAAAAATAAGAGAGGAATCAACAGTAATTTCAATGATAATGGAGCCCCGAAAAATCCCAAATCCAGTCAAATCCAGCATACGGTAGTGACCCAAAAAAGGTGTCTGTTGCTCTTGGCCCTGTTCTTTTGATGGCGTGACTGCTAATGCAATAATCATGGGCCTCCATTTTGGGCTCCCTTTAGGTACCTTTACATTCTGATATATTCTGATCCTGCCCTGCGGAAAGGTTGAGCTCTAATTGATGATGAAACAGCACCCCAGAGCTGGCTCTTTGTTTGGCCTGCGAGGTGTTAGCATATTTTCGTAATCAAAATGTGTTACAATAAAAACTCAGGTAACCGAATCGACAGCTCGGGCACCTTCGACAGCTGACAGACAGACAGACACAAGAGTGGAGAAAAGACCCTTCGGGGGGAAAGAGGAAAAGAGGTCTGTTCTCTGGCCTTTGGTCTTTATAAAAACAGTTGTTAAATTTTCATTTATTGTGCATTTAGAGCGCGGGTGGAGTAGGAGGGCACAGAAATTAGTTGAAGTGCCCGGAGTGAGTTGATGAATTTATTGAAATATATTTTCCTTTCTTTGTGCGCCACTTGAGGTCCCTGTGCCAGTCGACATATGCCTGAATTTGTGAGAGTTGGAAAATTCGAGCAGCTGCTTGAGAGGAAACCACCCCACCGCCACATGCAACCCACAAGTTTCCACCTTGGGAACATTGGTTACTTGTTACTGGTTACTGTTTCATGGCTTTTAAATTGCAACCGCAATAATAATACTCAACCTTTAAACACAAATTGGGCAATTGCCTTAGCAGCTGTGCTGGCAAAATAAGTGTGTATATCCACCCTCTTTAAATATCAATGAAATTTTTGAAAATTCCTTCAGACATTTTTGGAACAAAAATTAGTAATATTTCATTTGGCTCTGGGCCATTAGGCTTTGTATATTTCGAATATATATCGCTCTTAGTTCCAGCTAATTTGACAGAAGAAACGCTGCTAGTCAAAGTGATCCCAGCACGGACACACGTGTCGGGGCTTTCAAAATGTCAGAGATACATGGACTTACGAGTAGTTTATGACATTTTTTAAAACACGTCCCGCACACACATTTCTCCCCCGCTCCGAAGTTTTCCCTCTGTATCTCTTGGTTAAACGAGTTCGGTTTTTTTTTTGGGGCCGCGTAAAATGATTTTCTTACTAATTTAGTTTTATATGCCTGGAAAAATGTTTATAGTTTCAGCTTTTTTTGGTGAGTTTTGTAAATTCTGTTTTATTACAATTAAGTTTGGAAAATCCTTTGTTTAGACACATGTGGCGTGTGGCATTGGCTCGGCTTTTTTATGGACGCCTCTGTGGCATTTTTATAGGTGTAAAAAATTGGGTCACATAAAAAGTTATTGAAATGTGAAACGAATTGAGTTGTTTCTGGGATATACGTTTTTATGCGTGTTTAAAAAACCATTTTGATGGGTTTATTAAATGCAAATGAAAATTGTTGAAATTTTAATTGTATTTTATGGGGTTTTCTTCAGGGGGTTTTCCCTGTTTTCTTTTTTTTTCATGTGGGCCAGTCTCGGAACTTTGGGAATTTATCACTTTGAAGCCGAGGCCTGGCGAACAATTTAATTAGAGAAAGAGACGAGACTCTCTGAGAAACTTTTTCCGCCAGTCAAGGAGAGTCAAGGGTGAGGGGTCGAAAGACTAGTAAATAGTTTTCCCTGAGTCTAGTCTAGTCTAATGCACACAAATCCTCGCCGGGAAGCCATATGAAACTCAAACACGGACAACGTGCTGGTGATAACGATGATGTTGGCTAGCCTCTCTCCTCGCCCAAACTAAACCAAAACCAAAAACTATTTGTAGTCGGAAAAGCAAAGGGTTGGGGCGGAAAAACTAAAGGGAAAAAGAAAGAAATACTGGCTGGGAGGGGCACATAGAGAGAAAAGATCCCGTTGAAAGCTTTTTTGCATATTTGCATTACATTTTCATGGCGTGGCATGCGAAGAGGGGCGAAATTTATATCGAGTCGAGCGTAAAAATAACAATGCAGACAGTTGATGGTCGAGGCGGCAGACGGCATGAAAATAAGTGAAATTGTTGTTTACTCAAAAGCCAGCGAGGAGCAGGGCCCAAAAATATGGAGCATAAATTACGGCCATGCATGCCATGCCATTTAATTATGCTCATCAATTGTCCCGGCTGCGGATTGCAGATTATATATTGTGTGTATGCATATAGTTGCGGTTTTTCCCCGATAAATCTTCGGGTTAGTCAACAAGAGGCGTCTTCTGCCCTGTGAATTCCTAATTAAATGCACTTAAAAGCGTTGCAATTAATTTTCTATCCTTAGAATAGCCAGCCCCCAAAAATCAAAGAGCCTCCAAAACACCATGTAGATACATGTGTAGAACACGAACACGGCCACATGGACATTAATCACTGCCCTTGAAAGGGAGGCTGGCTTGCTGCCCTCTTCTCACCGCTGGAAAAGTGCATTAAAATGCCTACGAATTTAAATGCCTTAGCTCATTGCTGCTAATCGTCGCCAGCAGTTGATTTAATTTTAGCTGCAGCATCTCCTCATCGAGAATTATGAGGCCCATCAAAAGGGGATCTTTGCTTTGGCTCTAACAACCGAGGAAATCCACTTAGACGGGGCGTTGAAGGCACCAGAGCATGGCACACGGGGAGAGGAAAATGCTTTCAGGCCTTCTGACTTTTTTTTCAAAATCAGAAATTGCCTGTATGCATTATCTAGGCAGTGCAGTTTATGCGGAAATTTATTGAGTGAATCTTTAATCTTGATTTTAGCAAAAGAGAAAGCGCTGCTACTCTTTTGTCTGCGGTTTTTAATTAAATACTTGAAATTAATGACTGATGATAGTTTCAGCTAAAATATTCATAAATTTCTTATACTTAATTGGTATCACACGCCTACGTTTTGATTTTTGTATGGAATTTAATTTGTGTAAATTATAGCCTGGCGGAAATAAAATGATGTATCAGTTTTGCTTCTGTCAAAATGGTTTAACTAATGATTGTAAAATGATGATTAATTTATTTAACCAATTTGAATTCATTATTAAATATAAAATTATGTTTTTAATGATCTAAGAAAAACGACTTGACTCTTTATGATAAATATTTTATATTTAGAAGTTTTGTAAAAATGGACATATATCTTTTATATATATTTGAATGTCTTTATTAATTATATAAAGAACATACAATTATCCCAGCAAATTAAATTGGGTTAACAACCTAAGATATCATCGGATAATCATAAAAACTTCAACGGAAGATATACCCCATAAGTGCAGTTTCACTTTAATAAGACCGCTGCAAAGTCATGTTTATCTTGGCTGGGCTTAATTGTCTCCGATTTTAATCTAGCAATATGGTTGCAGTTCCCTCGTTTCCAGGCCCCTCCTCCCTCCCTACCCTACAGACCAGACAGCATATGGTCACTGCAGACAACAGTTGTGTGACAATTTTATTAGTTCTGCGGCCAGAACTCGGTCCTGTGTGTTCTGCAGTTCGTGACGATTCCGTTTTGTATCTTTGACCCGCGCCCTAGACGAGATGCCTTTTATCTGCTGCAAACCGGCTAATTGAAATCGTTTGTCAGCACATGCAGTTCGCTGTGTAAACACTCGATGTCTGGTAATAGATTTTGATAACGGATGCGGATTGTGGGGTGTTCTGGGGAGGTGTCAAGCGATTTATGCCAGAATAAACTAAGCCCTTTATAAAGCAGAGTTTTGATAGTAATAGTAAATAGGGAGTGGCTCCTAAAATAATGGTGCTTACCAGCAGTTTTATCTTGAATACGTATCTTTCAGATACAAATAACTATTCCTATACTTAGACCCATAAATACACGACTTCTGAATGCATATTTTTGTACATTTTTCAGTCTTTTGTAGGACTCAAGTCTTCTGGGTAAAAACAACTCCCGTTGCGACCACACCCACTCTGCCAGCTTCAATAGAGACAATCCTTTTGGGAGCCAAAACAGCCAACACCTACACTTACACCAGGAAAAATTCTATTCAAAAGGGCAAGGGACGATGAGGGAGACAGATTTTCATAGATCAAAACAAAAGGCAAAAGAACCCAAAAGAGTCGGAGATACAGAAGGCAGCGATGGGTGTCAATTCCAGTGAAAAATGAGAGATTGAAAAATGCAGAGGAGGCAAAACGGCAAAACTGTCATTCCGTTTGAAATTACAAACTTTTCTTCTCGTCGATATTCCTTCTAAACAAATATTTTGATAAATGCTGCTGCTGGTTTATTATTGTTTGATATCTGCAGCATCTCAAATAAAAGGGAGATTAGCCCAGTAAAGAAGCTAAAGAAAGTTGACTTTGCATACAGGTAGCCAGTTTTGGTAAACCAGGTAGTTTGTCTTAATTAAGCTATATTTAGGGGGAGAAATATCGGTATTTGGGCATCGCGGCTAGACGATAAAGCCTAGTTAGCGCTTATCTCGCATCAAAAACAAATAACATATGCGCTTTGTTGGTAAATAGAAATGCGCTTGTGTCAAATCAATCATTATCTTTATGGCGTCCAAACATATGTTTCGATTTCAATTCCCGACTTGGGTCGGATCGGGCTGATTGGCTTGTTTACTCGGCTTATCTGGGAGCCAGCAAATCTGACTGCATTTACAATTTGATTTATTTGAATTCTGATTTCGGCTTACAGTACTACTCTGATTCCCACCCTCTGCCCTGCTGACTGCATTTAGTTTTATATATTTATGCAAATCATATTTATTTGGTTCAGCGTGATTTAGTGTCCCACTGATTTACGCCGACAGCCGAGTTTATTATGCTGCGTGCGGCTTTGTCTACGCTATCTGTGACACTAAATCATTTTAATTGTTGTCGATCGTGTTTTGAATTTGGCTGCAGTTCACTGTAGATAGTGCTAAGAGTGCGTGGGTTGTGTTATTCGTGGATGTGTGGCATGGGCTTTTCAGAACTACAGAAGAGAGTGTTTGAATATATCTAAAGATGCCTCAGGAGTGGCTTTTATTGTAGTTTATTTTTCTTTTATTTCATTTAAATATCTATTGTTTGCTAAGGGGCTTTACAAAGGCATCCTTTATAAGCTGAAGATCGGAAAACCTTAAGGGGAAATCAATTACTGTGGAGGCTAAAGGTCTTAGTCATTTAACTCCTTAAGAGAGTTCTTTCAAAAATAATGTTCTTAAGTTTTTCTGAAAGACTGTTAAGCAGATTATGTAAAATCTTTGTTGAAAGGCTTTAAATGAAGATCGTAAAAGATCCATCAAATCCTCTGAGGGGGTTAAAGTTCTCTAAAATACATTTAATAGGATTGAAAAGAATGAGATATATTTTAAGTATATTCAGGAAATCTTTACCTGTTATCGACCCTAAAAATATATATTATTTTCTAAATGCTGAAACTTTAAATTCCTTTTTCCTTTTAGAAAAATGGGTTCCCCATGAAATAAGATATCTAGTTTTTCTGTATGAATGTGTCTCCATGATCCCTTAACCTTATATACTATAAACATATAAATAAACGTACCATTTTGTTCTTTTGCTGGGTATCCTTTTTGCTGATATTTTTCTGAATATTATCCGTGGCGCCAAAGCGGTTGTACTGGAACAGTCGACCCATTTTTGGTTGTTATTCTTCTTGTGAGTTATTCCTCGTAATTCTTCCGATTGTTTACACTTTGGTCTTTGGACCAACAAACACAAACACAATATGCTAAAGTCGTAACTTCCAGAACTTATGGGCGCTCTTCAAGTGTGTTCAATAATTTAGCGCGTAAAAGGAATTTCGAATCGATTTCGAAGTCAAAGTCCGGCGTTCGAGTTCTCGAGTCCCGGGAGCGATGCGAGCGATCGGTTCGAAGTGCGCAGAGGGAATGAAATCCACGGAGCGAGTGCATCGAAAAGATACAACGGAAAATGAGCACGAGACGGAGAGCGATGAAGAGGCAGAGGCGGAATAGGCACTGACGAGGGTGAGGTGAGTCAAAGAGAAAGAGCTGGCGCGGGGGAGAGAGAGTGCGAGCGCTGGAAAAGCGGCAAGGGGAGGCAGCAATCTCTGAGATACAAATTTCATGACAGGCAGGCGGCAGGCAGGCAGGCAAGCCGGCGTTCTTCATGCATTTACCGCTAGTTCTACGCCGCTCTTTTCCCCTGGCTGTATCTGTGTCTCTGCCCCTGTGCCTCTGTGTGTGTGTTGAGTTCGTTTTTCTTCATTTGCTTTGCTCAAACCACACACACACGAACGCGAACTGTGGAACACTCAAAACAGCAACAGCACAAATAGAAGTCGGAACGAGATATAATGCCATAGGCGACTAGAAGATACCTCTTAAAATTTAAAGTGTTGCCTACTTTCAGGGACCTGAAAGGACAATTGTCCTATTTCAAATGATCATATGTAGGGTAAAAATTGTCCTATTTCTAATGATATTTTATATGAATTTTAACCTGAAAGTAAAGAGCCTTATATTTATATTTATATTTATATAATATCATTATATTATTTATGTAATATCATTATAATATTTAATGTATCTTTAATTAATACAAATAAAATGACTTATTTCCATTTTTTAAATCTATATAATCCTATAAAAATCTGTTATACCCTTTTCCTCTACAAGTCCAAGGTATAAAAAACCACTCCAACAAAAAGCGAAATGAGAAAAATTTACTACAACCAACGGAAACTACACTGAAACAAAAGGGAGCAGCTAGAGCAAAAGACATTGCTGTTTTGGGCAGTGCGGCAAAGTGAATGAAATGGAAATGGAATGAAATGCGAGTTTGAGTGACTGACAGACTGACGATGAACCCGGGGGTAGGAAAGTCGCTGAGCGAGTGAGTGAATCCGTCACTCCTCAACAAGTTGCGTCCCCAGTGGGTGGTGCCGGTGGTGGTTGCACACGGGGAGAAGGGGAAGCGGAGAACTTGGCCCGCTGGCGAGTCATTCAGTTTGGACAGCAAAGGAGCAGAATCAGCAGCAGAAGCAGAATCTGAATCTGAATCAGAATCAGAAAGGGCAGCCAGTGGCAGCGACAGAAGCCGAGCCAAGTTTTGACTTTTCATTTCTGTATTGACGGAAGGCGTGGGCATAGTCATGGTAAAAATGTTACCAACAAAGCAGAATAAATAAATTCAAAATTTAGATTACAATCAAGTAAAATAAAAGTTATTAAATAAATATTATATTAAACATAAATATGCAATAATATTATTAATTTTGGAGACTCTTAGGAAAACCATAAAATTCCCTATGCAAGTTGACTTAAATTTTAAAAGTTGAGAAGAATAAATTCCCTTGAAAACATAATATAAAACCTTTGTTTAACAAATCCTACTATTCTGATTCTGATCGTATGTCCTGAATGAGTCCTTGCCCATACTCGAGTGTGTGTGTCCATGATGCGCGTTCCACTTTTGGCTTCTTCATTTGCCTCTGTGTTTTTACACATTGCCTTTTGCTTATTTGTTTAACGTCCTCGTAATCGTATGTTTCCCAGCCACTGGGATGCATTTTCCACTATCATAGACCCCCCGCTCCCCGTCGATTTTCTACTCCCTGTTCTGCTTTCTCCTCTTTATCAGCCGCACTACATTGAAACTTTCATCCTCTTGGCTTCGTTTTTTGGTCTCCTTTTTTTGCAGGAGCATAAAATAAACACAAAAAACTTTGCAGTCTCCATTCAGCAGTCGGAAAAGCACCTACCTACCCACTGTCGACCTCTAGATTTTCCAGCTCCCCCAAACCGTGGCTGGCCGTAATTATCATTATCCTTTCGACTCTCGTTTTGCGCTTTTCATTTTTCCGTGTGCTGTTTATACAGGCAACTATGGCACTTTAATTGAAGTCAATTTTTTATACTTTGCGGCTGCCCTGGCAAGTTTCACTGCGTCACACCCGCCCCCATTTGCCTGGCCTGCATTTTCATTGAAAATAATTTTGCAACTTATTAGCACCTCCGGAAATTATGATTTCAAGTTTTTTACTTTGTTTTTTTTTTTGTTTTTTGTGGCTTGTTTACGAGCTGTGTGCTTGGCGCTTGGCTCGTTGCCGTTCTTCCCATTTTCGCATTTTATTATTAATTGAGCTGCTCCGGTTTGGCTTCAGAGGTTTTCCCCCCTTTTGTTTACTTAATTAGCTCGTCGGAAGGATGGAGGAAACTGGCATCAATAGACGAGTCCTGGCGGAGTCCTGTCACCGAGAGTTTCTGTGGCTTGACCAAAATCAGCTTCAGTTTCGAGTTTCGACTTAATTGAAACTGTTTTTGGTGAGTGGCGAAAAGTTTTCGGGTTTTTGAGAGAATAATAGTTATTAAATTGGATTTAAGATGAAAGAAATTTTAGGAAAATGATGGAATGTTTCTTATAATTAATAAGTTTTTATATAAAATATAAAAACATACTTTTTTACTGTTGAAATGAGCAAGTAACTATTTGAACAGCTGCAGCTAATACCTAATAGTAGACCCCAATAAATCATTTAAGAATAAAAACTAAAATCCCTTTTTTATGCGAATCTTATAGCCAGCTTACAATTAATCCCATATTTGGATATATTTTACCCCTCAAAATAAAAAGGAAACTATAGAAATATTACCCGCACTTTGCACCCTCCCGAGCAAATTATTTTTTATGTGTATCCCGAAATCAGAGCCAGAGCTGCCATTTATAATTAGATTATAACATTAATAAGTCGCTTTAACAAATGTTCAAATTTTCCGCCCTGCACAGGCAAGCACTTCCTCCACCCCTCCCTCGTGCAATTGACCTTCCACTTAGCTAAGCTGATATTTTGGCAACAGTTGCGAAAATTGAATTCGGTTGCAGCATTTAATAAAGTATCCCATTGTATACGCTCCACGGTATCGATGAGAAAGCACTTTCAATGGGAGAAACCTGGCACATAAATCAAGTGCAACCCCCTCTCTGGCATGAGCAGCTGGGAAGGTCCTGCGTCTCCGTTGTGAATTGCAGTTTCATTAGATAGAAAGCTTTCCCTGCTCCGAGGTTGATTTGTCATCACAATAACATCAATTTTGGGTTGCTGTCTGGGATTTTTCTTTTTTCCTCAAAGAGCATTTGATTTTTCCTATCGAGTGTTGTGTAAATTTTCCCAGCTGTTGGCTTTCGTCAGAACATTCCACCCACTCCCGGCACTTAATGTTTGTCAATTATTTGCAGTAATTTGCAATATTTCTAAATGCTTTCGCCGGGAAAATGGGGCGATCCGCCCCTTAAATTGTTTTTAATGGCCATTTGCACTTACGCATTGACTGCAGTAATGGCTTCATTATTGAGAGCAATAAATGGCCTACGGGAGAAGTCTATGTCTCGGATTTCTCTGTTTGTTATTGCCATGTTCGGGCCGTTGGGTTTTCCCTGATTTAATTTATAGTCGCAGCGCGTAAGGAAAATACTCGTAAATGTATATTTATTGACTGGGACAGGTCTTGTCCTCCACAGGCGGTCGCTGGTTCGCTGGGCAAGTGTTAAAAACGTAGTTATAGATGCTTTGGAGCACAAGAGCGACTCAAATCATTATTCCAAAATATTATCCCATTGAAAAAATGCATCGCCTGCGGTGTCTTTGTGTGGCTTGGGGATCTTTGTTGAGAATTTCCACATTTTTCTTTTATCTCTGAACCGATTCTCAAGTGACTTGGAGCAATTATGTTTTATAAATGATTTGTTAGGGGTGGTCTGCTATGCGGTTTCTATCTCTTCATAGTGTTTTGGTTTCGGGGTTCTTGGATAATCCTTTATTTTATACAAGACTCCTAGAATTATGTGTGAAAACCATTAAATCGTAGTTTAATTGTTTTCTGCTCTTGTCAAAGCCTTCGGGGCCTTGATTTTTGGATCGGGGTTTGCCCGTTTCCATTTTTCCTTCCCCAGTTTTTGGTTTACGACTGCCGGCAAGTTCAACGGATTTTTTTTAATTGCTTCGCTTTGCGTTTTGGTTGATTTTCAATGTTTTCTGTTCTCGTTTTATATGTTTCGGGTTTTCTTTTCGTGTTGCTTTTCCCCCCTTTTATTTTTCCGCCCGCCCCATTGTCATAAATCATTTTGGGTTTATTTTTCTTTCGGGGGGAGGGAGCTAACATGGAGCATTTTGAATAATTTTTATTGTTAATTTGTGTTTTGATTTAGCTCCAAGTCTTGGTATTCATATTTTATAGGACATTAACTTGTCCCGGCGATAATTTTATTTTACATGGCTTTGGTGTGTGTCTGCCCCCGAAGAAATCTCCGATTTTCCATAGTTTCATACTGGCGCTTCCCGATCAATCAGTCATTTATCAAACGTCAGCCAAAGTTTCTTTCACTTAACTTTTTTTCTCCCCCTAAAATGGGGCGGAGTCTACCATATTTCTTCTGATAAAAAAAGAAGACTAAAGCCCGCTGCATTTTTTGGGAATTTCTCACACGTTTCGTTACATATCAAATGTGGAGTTTTTTCCCCCTCACTCGATGGTGTTTGTTTTCTTTTTCCTTCTACGTAATGATTCCGATAACGCCCACATTAACGAGAACTTTCCGTTCCGAACAATGAAAACGATTTTCCAGCAGCACAAACAATTATAGCGATGCATAAATTAAGCACAAACCCAACATGAATAACTAATTTCCTGTACGGCAATTACTAAAAAAAGAGAGAGGCGCACTCCGTCGATTCCAAGACCCGGACCAAGTGCGCCTCAAATGAGCATATTTGGATGCATGATACATTTAATCGCTGGAAAAGTGGAAAACCCATAGCCAGAACCCATAAAAAACGTGACAAAATGCCAGTTTGTGATAGCGAAGTGTTACCCTGTTTTTCCCGAAGCAGAACGAATAAATTTATGCACAGCAACCGCATTACAGAAATCAACCACAAAAAATATAAAAACTAGACAGCAGAGAGTGCTCGATAAGGTGGAACACGACCTCGGATCGCCGCATTATGGAGGTAGGATCGGGGTTTTATTTACCTCTGCACTTCAGAACAGACAAATAAATCGTAATTGGCGTACGAGGGTTTCTTTTTTTATTATGTGTATTTTTGATAGGAGCAGCAGCAGCAGGAGGACGACGACGAGGACTTGGAGTGGTTCGGTTTTTCATGCCCATTTAAAATGGAAAATAAACTGGAAAACTCGCACCGTGAAGAACGGCCTTAGTGGCGTTCTGCGGTTGTGAACCTTTTTTTTATATAGAGCCCCTTGCCCATTTTCCATTTTTCCCAGCCCGGAAGTAGTGAAGCGTTATCGCGATCGGAAAATCTGATAGATGATAGAGAGCCAGCGCCCTGGCTGAAGGTGCCGTTTTCCTTTGTTTTGGGCTGTCAAGAGATACGGTAGGAGATAGCATCCCGAGAGTGCGAACAGCTGCCTGCAGCTTGCTTTAAGGACTCTCGAGGGCTTGCCGAATTTTTGCGATTATGCCGGAACGATAGGGAAACAAAACAGATTTAAAATTGGATGATAACGCTCAGAGGTTACAAATCATTATTCGAATGTCAAAGCATCGAGGGTTGTGTACTTTTTCTGAATAAGTTTTATGGTTTAGAATTTATAAATTAGTGAAACTGCAACCGATGATAATTGTAATGGATTTTGACAGAAACTAAACTGTGAAAACAGAGAATTTCAGATTTAAAACAATATATTTATGTGTTTCAAGCATTTTCAATTATTTTTTGACTCTAGAAAATAAGTTATCGTTCAACTTATAACAATTCCTTTATATTGCTTTCTCTAATTCATTTTTTATTCTTCACTTTTCCCATTTTTTAAGTAGTTTTCTCCCCTTGGGATAAAGAATATATAGAAACCTTGATTGTTGGCTCTTAATGACCGCCACTAGCCAAGTAACGACTGCCTTAGTGACCCAATTTTCTCGTATGAGCTTGGAAATTTCATCTAGCTAAGGGAAAACACGACCAAGATTAATGAACTACAAAAGATGGGAACACAAATCAAAAGAAATATAAATGAGGGAGTGAGAGGCTTGGGGGAGTCGTGTAATATTTCCCAGAGACAGAACAAATGTGTGACAATTTCTCAAAAGGAAACGAAAAGGATGCGAGGGCTCCAGGCCACAGTAGGTGTCATGGCCAAGTGAGAATGTCACACTTGCAGCTTAAGCATAAAAAATATCTCTATGCGCCGAACTCGGATTCCTTTCGAAGGCTGAAACTGAGACACAGGACACCAAGACACCTCACCCCGCCTTGTCCCTTCTTGTCGCGACTGTTGGGCGCGACCCTTAAAGGTGCATTTACAAGAGGCTAAGAGTCCTGAGAGGTACGTGTGCGTTTGCCATAATCAAGATGAAGACATGTGCAGTCGTTAGGCTTGTTATCCTTTACTTAGCCGTCGCCTTGCCCGCTTCCCCGGGAAATTAATGGCCCGGTCTCGGAACCTCGGAGCAGCTGCCAGAGCCAGACTTTGACTACACCTCCCCGCCTCCTTTCCCTTTTTCGAATATTTGAATATGAGGAGAGATGAGGATGTAATTTGATATTTTTTCCTGTTGCCTGCGCAGGAAGTGCGACTTGTAATTTTCGATATGGGCGCCTCCTGTTTGTTTGGAATTAATGAAATTTAGACATAAAAATATATACATACATTTATATATTTCCAGAAACAAAAAACCAAAGAAGATGCAGCAGCAGATAGTCCCCTTTTTGATGTGAGTCATGAGGGTAATCAGTGGAAATTGAGTTATCTTCAAGGACCCCACAGCATATGGACCTTTTAGTGAAATTAAGTGAAATCGGACTTAGTTTTCTGATGATTTGTTTGCCCAGCAAAAGGAAAAGTTTCCACGAGGCTTCCCCTGATTTGCAAGATGTTTTTTGTGTATAGAAAGTTCTAAGGACTTCTTTCAGTAGCGCATCCCGCACACACGCCTCTTGTTATCCCATCAGATTCACCTATGACCTAATCCCCCGACAAAATGTCACATGTATCCCAGATTTTCACTAAGTCTCCTTGGTGGGAACAACAAAAAATAAAACTAAGACGCGCAGCGAAATCCGCTTAATGCGATTTTCAAGTGGAAAGCAATGAGAATGTCCTTGCAATTACAGACTCCTTTCCTTTGCTATTCCTTACTATTTTTCTCAAATTTTTCAAGGCTGCCCGGCGAGTGGAAAAAATTCGGAAACAATGCCAAAAACTGGAACAATGCAAAAAAAAAAGAGAAGGGACCGAGTGAACAAAAAGAAGTGCCTGACTGTCTGGACATTTTGAGAGCGCCGCTGTCTGGGATGATGGGTGAGTCCTGGCTGCGTCCCATTGTCGCATTCAAGGACTCGACGAGACCTAGACCCGAAATGAAATGTTTTTTGGCACAGCCCGAGGGGAATTTATAGGAGCAGGCTAGGAACCCAACCGTTAATGACGTTGCAATGGAAAACAAAACGAGAAATAATGAGTTTTCCCTTTGTATCAACCGCAACATGCAGCCCAACACAATCAGAGTCAGAAAAGTCAATTTCGGTACTTCTCTCTTTCCCTCCTCAGGGCAGCTGCAGGATCGGGACTACCTGTATTTCATTTGCGCATATATCTACCATATCCTTTGGCACAATGGCCAATTTAAATGGTGCCGTCAGCAGGCGGCCCAAACAATGCTGCCTGCTGTCTGCGAGTAAATTAAAAGAAAATACCAAACGTCATAGGTTTAATGAACCGACGCCCCAATCATAATTCCTCTTGAATTTCGGAACACGAGAAAACTTTCAGACAGCTGTCATAAGCAGAGGGAGAAGCGAGTGAGACCTTCGATGAGGGACTTGTCAGTCAGTCCCCGTATCTTTCAGATACTTTTGCTGGATGGCAAGCGGTCCAATTAACCCCTTTAGTCCAACGATCGCTGAGCTAAAGTATTTTCGTATTCCTTGTTTATTTTGGTAATTCAAATGCATCGTTTTAACCCTTTTTCGTGTTGATGTCTTTTAAATGCGAGCTGGTTTCAGCCCCTGTGTAAATATTTTGTTTACTTCTCTGTCACTCAGTCATCCCAATGGCACCACAAATGAAATAACATCAGATAGAGGTGGCAGCGTGAATTAAAGGATTGTATATGGGCAACAGTAAATATGGTTAAAATATATACAAATATCAGCTAGAAAGACTATTAGTATAGAGTGTTATTGTTATTATAATATATTAATTTTTTATATTATTGGGCTAAGAATTTCTTCTGTTTCTATATATATTTCAAGGACCTTTATCCCTATATAAAAAATATATATATCACGCTATCATCTGCCACCGCTTTCCCACTTAATTGTGAGCAGCTAACTGTATCTGATTGTGTATACAGCTCCATATCATTTGCATAAATGCAGAGCCCGCATCCATTTGCAACCCTTTCGGGTTTGTTTGCTTATCCTGCCGCCCTTCGTCCTCAGTCCCTCCTTCTTCATCCTCTTCACACTCCGCCAGCGCGACGCCAGTCTCAATTACTTTATTGACCCGGACAGAGATTCGTCCGTCGCCGTCGCAGATTGCATTTCAATTGCAAAAACTATATGCAGCTCTCATTGTTTTCTGGGCCAAGTCGGGGAATAGTTGTGATTGATTGGCTTGCCATTCAATTGTCAACGGAGCGTAATCAAAATGGCTTATGTAAACAATGAGACAAAATAAAATCTCCTTCGAGAAGATGGCAATTGAGACCGGGTTGAAATGTCAAGAGAAATATGATTTACGACTCGAGAGAATCAAGAAAAATGCATTTCTAAGCTGGCTACGACTGTGGCTGCAACTGAACCAATGCCATCGAATCAATCACAAGTCAATGATGCAGTACTCGAGGGTCCAAATCAAAGTCCATCACAAAAACTTCACCATCATTAGGAGTCCAAGGATTTTGGACCACATTAAAATCGAATCAGCTGAACATTCAGTTGGCAATCGCATAAATCAAGACACCACACACAGCACGACAATAAGTGTAAGCAAAAGTGTATATAAATTATGATTAGGAACTGGGACTTGGGACTTTTTCCCTTCTACATTATCTGGAAATCGGGCAGGTCTGTGGACCAGCAAATCATATGAAAAATTGTCATTAGGCCAATGCCTAGAAAGGCGGAAAAAGTTCAGACAGTAAGCCAAGTTAGCTGCGGCTTTTCTGTGGTTTTTTCTTCACAAAAGAAAAAAAGAAACACCCAAAAAAAATACACACACAGCAAACAACACACACATGTATGTGGGCGCCTAGAAATGGAGGACATAAATCATATCCTGTTGCCTGCCGGCTACGCACTCGGCGCAAGGACAAATGTTGATGATGACAAAGCGCCATTAAAGGCACATTTACACACCACCCACACGAGTCCTGGCACCTACACTCCGAAAAGCAGGCGCCAAACAAATCACATAAATCAAGCGCGACACTTCGCTTATTATTTGCTGATTTTCGTCGAATTTTTTCCTCAGCCTTTTCGATAAAAGTTTTCCCGGGTTCTCTGGCCCAGGCATTATATATCTAGATTTTGGTGTTTAAAAAATTGACAGCTCCAATTTGAAGCGGTAGGCAAATATATATTGAAGGGAGCCTTTGAATAGGGTTCAATAAATATTTGATTGCATTTTATTTTGAAAACAAAATATATTTGGATTTATGGGAGATTTAAATTGTAATTTGTGATTTATTAATATGAATATATTCTGTATTAAATTTCTTGAACTAAGGCTGAAGACTAGAAGGATTTAGAAAATATTTTTTAATATTTTATTTAGAAATTTCCTGCATCAAAGCAATTTCGCTCAAGGCCACCATTTATAGAGATCTTTAATCGTGTGTGTCCTGTTCTAAGATCTCATCAAAGGAAACCCGCATTATTGTACCAGGAAAAATAGCCGTCTGCCCACCAATTAGCAATGCCATTAGCAGCCAACGCCTCCATAAAAATATATCCTCTGTTGCAGGGCAGGTAAATCGATACAGCAAGGAGAGGGACGAAGACAACCTGCACATCCTTGAAATTTATATGCTTTCCTCGCTTCAATTAGGATTTTCATAATTTCCCAGACTTGTGAAATTTATTGGTTTCGATTTCCGCTCCAATGCCACATCTCTGCCAACTGACCACACCTCCGCGCAACCATAAAAGGTGTCCTACCGACCATGAAGTCCTGCAGCAGGCTTAAGTCTCCGTCTGCTGTCTCCTGTCACTGCCTTTAATTGAAAAAGTCTTTAGCTTAAATTATTAAATTGATTTTTATTCACTTTTAATGGCTGTGTCGGGGAAGGTGAGCGTGTGGATCTGACAGCTATGCCTTAATGGCAGCTTATGTGGCATTAGAGCCTCAACTTTTTCTCTTTTTCTGGTTTTAAGTTTAAAGCTTAAGGTCCTTGGGGAGCGGCTCTACGCCGAGCTGCTTTTAGCAGCTGCTCCCAGGCTTAAACTTTTGGCAGAACATATGCCACCCGGCTGAGTCATCAATCAGGTCTATTAGAAACCACCAAACTAGACAGGACTCTGTCTGGTTCAACCCTATATGGCGATGGCGATGCTTTGGCCGGCAATTTCATGCCTGACAGAGGACTAAGCCAAAATGACACTAAAAGCCACGGTCTTAGAATGGGAGGGGATCATGTTGCAGTTTATACACTTTAGAAATTATTAAAGTCTTTATCTATGATTAGTTTTGAATGTATAAGATTTTAAATATAATATTTTATATATTTGAAGAATAAAATGTTATTTAATAAATACAAGAAGCAGACATTAATTATAGAAATATAGTTATACCATTCAGTATTTTTTGCATTCATTTTGTCTGGTTACATATTTTGAGGCCTCATTAAAAATAGTTTTAAGTGCCTTCTCAGCCTTCTTAGCTGTGTTATTCCTTCTATTTTTTTTTGCATGACAGAACCCCATTTAGTCGTCACCCTCGTCTCGGCTGAAAACTGCAAATTAAACTAAACATAAACACAATTTCTCAGCACTTAAAGGCGAAATGAAATTATGATTATGCAAGCGCCGCTGGCGAGTTTCACACCGTTTCAGAACTTTTTCAACCCTCCGGCGGTTGAATGAATGAAAAGAACTTTTTTCCTTTTGGGAGAGACGCGTGCCGAAATGAAAACGTCATGTTTTCGAATGAAGTTTTTGAATTATGATGTTGACGCGACATGGTCTTTTGGGCCATCATCTGGCGGCGGGCACGGGGCATTAAATTAATTCAAAACGTTCTCGGGACACGCGCTTTGTCCGATTGGTAAAGTAGGAAAAAAAAGCAGAAGACCATCAAATTGATGAAAGCCCGATAAAAGGTGAGTCCTGTAAGGGAGGAGAGCAGACAAGATAGAATATCCTGCGGTACAGTAACCAAAGTCCCTAGGGATGCGGATGCCCGCAGCTTACAAGGGCTTCTTCAAGAGCTTCACAGTTGACAAAAAAAAAACAACACAAAAGGCTTCCTGGAAAATTTTCAAAATATTTTTTAGAGGAGATTTTTCCTATTTGGCTTGCTTTTACCTTTTAATACAATATATTTCAGTACAACTTTTTAGGAGAAAATTGTTCGAACATAAGTAAATGTTTAAAAATTAAGTTTAGACTGTGAAATATTTAAAAAATATTAATTTTAATTTAAAAATTTCGCTCAATATATATTGTTTCACAATTTAAACTCAGAAAACATTTTATATTTAATATACAAATATAATCCGATTTTTCCCTCAGTGATATCAAAGATGAGGGTTACTTCGTTTTTCTCTGGCAATTTGTCTCCTTGGAAAGTTCAATGTTTGCACTTTCGATTCGAGTTTATTATTATTGGCGTTATTTTGAATGCATTTGTGTGTTTGCATGCCACATTAGTGGCCGACCCGTGACTCGCCCCTCGTCTGCATTTGTCGTTTACAAATTGCTTTTCGTGTTCAGCTCGCATCTATTTTGCTTGGCTGCATAATCAGGGGTATGGTTCGCCGGCTTTTCGAGGGGGTCTCCGTGATCTCACTCTCTCCCCCTCCCCGGGAGAAGGGGCTGCTCTATTTTTACATATCCTACGTCCGCTGCTTGTTATATTCCCGGCTGATAAGGCACGTGGCCTCATTTATCAACGGCGACTGCAACAAGCGAAACATGCAACTAACTTTTATATAGACTCCGATTTCTATTCCTAGTTCAATTGGAATCCTTCCTTTTGGGGTTGGTTTTGTACAGAGATAAAAATAATCGAATCATAAATCAAGAATCTATTACAAACTTAGAATTGAACTGGATCATTGTTAATATTTAATGATTGAATATCTTCCACTTAATTATAAATAAAAATAAATGATAAATATATATATTTATTGTAGATTTTATAATAGTAAAAACTTCCCTAAAAAGGAACTCGGAAATTATCAACTTCAAAATATTTTAAATAATATTTAAATGCAGAGATTTCCAAATTCATTTTCATTAGAACATAAACTATAATTGATAATTATTAAAGACCCAAAAATCATTAAAAATCTCCCCAAAAATAAAGATTAATATTTGATAAAATTTCCTTTGTCAAGTGTACTGCGGTTGGATTGCCACATCCACTTCCTGTTGCTTTAGTGTCGTGGGGTTGGTGTCCTGCACTTGAGTTATAAATTTGATTGTAGGAAACACGTAAGTTTTCCCGGAGTACTTTTGCCCCCCGATATTCTGATCCTTCCTTTGGTTCAGGGGACCCTGATGGTCTGTTGGTTTGCTGGTAATTACTGTTATTATAATTTCTGTTGACTGCTGGGATGGTGAGTGCTAGTCTCTCCCCCAAAAACCCGGCGTGTGTCCTGTCCACGTGTGCTCGGCTTGTTTTACACTTGGCTGACTTTTCCAACCCTCAAAGTAGATGTGGTTCCTTGTCCCGCTCCCCGTTGCCCACGTTGCCATGACTGCAAATCTCTCGCTGGGCCTTGTAATGATACCTCAGCGATGTTTATCTCACGGTCGCCATATCGCGATGAGATTATGTCATCACTGTCGTCAAAGGTAACCCCGTGTGCAGCTCTCTAAAATGTTGCAAGCTTATTCCGCTCCAGTTAACAGGCTTTGCAACTCGATACTACTATGGCTCCTATCTATATAGAAGAGCAGATCAGAGGGAATGATGAGGTGAAGTGACCTCCCCGTTGGCCTCTTTTTTGTGTGTGGAACGCAATTAATCTTCATCTAGCGGCTCGAATCAAACGCCTACGCGACAGTTTCCATGCAACCTCCCCAAAGAGAATCATCTCACTCCCACTCCATGGCTGCTAATAAAACATTTTCCATAACAAAACAGAAATTTGTGCTAAGCGCACTTCAAGACGCTTCTGCTGCTGCTGCTGCTGCTCTTCCCCTGCCCTCGAAACATAGTCACAATTTGTCTCAAGTGAGTTTTTGTCGAATTTTCATGCCACATACAGACAACAATTGAGCATTCTGACTGAGACTGCGGTTGTACAGTGAATGAAATGCTGCATTTATCAACAATAAGATCAGTCAGCTATGATTGAGGCGGGAATTGGAGGGAGAATATAACGCAGAATGCACAGGAAAAATTATTTTGAACTTTGGTTTTGTAAAAGTTATGCTTGAAATTTTGTAAGCAATTTTGTAAGAATTTATTTGCTGTTAAATTAAGTATTGTTTTGGCATCTGAAAGTTTTCTGTGGCCTTTAAGGGTAAGCATATTATTGCTTATAATATACTTACTTTATACTGAACCTGAGTTCAATAACATGAAAATACTTTCCTTTATCAGACGCCTTGGTATGGCTCCAAATCTTTTGCTTTGACCTCCAGGATTTTTTATAATAATAAATTATATATCCTTTTTTTTTCTCTGTGGGTCCTGAACTCTTGTTACTTCCTCGCTTAATGCAACTTCAAGTGTGGTCGCATTTGTCGTCTGTAGTCCGCAGTCCACTGAAGTTGGAATTCAGCAGTGGGAGGTCGTTCGGTCAGTACGCATGATTTATTCCGCAGGCCACTTGAACACATCGCATACCCCACACCCACCATTGGGTTCCCTCCTCCCCCTCTGGGTAGCAGAAGTACTACATATAGTAGTAGTATGTGACCCCCACATTATGCACTTTTCGTCATTCTCAACAAGGGGCGCTGATTGACAAGCGCAATGCAGTCGGGGGAGCTCGAAATGGAGACAGTAAATGATGCAGAAGAGGGAACCTTGAAGGTACAGTTCAAAAAAATATAAATCAGGCCGTAAATCAAATAAGAATAAAGATAACATTTAAATAAACCGGAGACTATAATTATAAGCCTTTTCAGAAAGTGTTCTAAAAAACAAGAGAAGAATCTTCAATAAAATGCTAAGAAATGAAAAAGAGGTTTTTAAAATATATTTGCACATTTTTTAATAATTAAAATTTAAGCACAAACACTCTATAAATTCTCTTTTATAAAAATACAAAATATAAAATAGTTTTTGATATAAACCTATGCCTTTTTGACCCACTATCTCACACATATCTTTTCAAATATCCCCTGCGATTCGTCATAAATTGAATTTAACAGAGCCGAACGCTTCCGGCTTACTGAACCGCATCGTATGCTAATTTCTCCGAGTGTACATATTCAAGCTATGCGCATTTTGCATAACTCCAAACTCTCCCCTATACAAGAAGCATCCACACGGAGGGTTAAAACGGTTCCAAATGGGTAACCCGCTAATCCTCTGCGCCTGTCATAAACATTGACATTGATGTTGATGTTGATTCCGATGCTGATGCTCGTCATCATGCTGATGACGCTGACGATGACGATGTACGGAGCTCCTTTTGTGCCAGTGACAACTGACAAGTGGGCGTGCTGGGGTCTCGACTGTCCAACTATGCGAAGAACCCAGAAACCCGGGCACCGAGCACCGGGCTACCAAGTTGCCCGACTAACCCCCTGACGCAGCGTTCCGCTCCACAAATTGCGGAATCGCCGGACTCATTCCGGCGTATGCCCTTTAACGAGTGTATTCGTCATTCGGGCGGACAGACAGACACAGTTGACATTCATTTGAAACGTTTCGTGAACCCGGCAGAGCAAAAAAAAAAAAACAAATACTAAAGAAGAGTATTTCGACTATGATATACCCCAAAAATAGCAAAAATATTCTATACTTTCTTGAACGGGTTAATTTTAGATGATTAGTTAAATAATTCCTCAGATTTTATTATTTATCAGAGCCAGGATATATTTAGAATATATTTCCCGATAATATTTAGTTTAATTTTAATAAAACGAAATGTCCTGTGTACCAATATACCCTTCCTAACCACCACTGCTATGCTCGGTTGACAAAGGATGTCCCCGAACGGGGTTCACTGTACAGTGGCAACCGCGGCGCATGTCAATCATTAAACTGTCATTTTCAGTCGATTTAACTAGCATTAAAAATCGCACACAATTGCCAGGATTTATGCATTGTGCGTAAGCTGTCATAAATTTCACTGAGTGCTCGCCCAGGCCTCGCCCCTCCTTCTGGGATCTCCCTTAAGCTGGCCTAATTTTTTATGGTCTGCAAACTAATTTTTATTCATTTGCTCAGCCACCAAGAACTAAGCGTACATATTTATTTTAATACCCATCACGAACCAAAACAAAAAATGGGCTGCGGCATTTAACAGAAAAATCTTTAATTTTCATCTGGGACAATCTCAGCGGCCATTAACGAAGACGGCGAAGGATGTGGCGCTGAAAATTGCTGACAGACAGGACATTCGTTCGTTGTATACGAAAATTATGGAAATTTATTAATCACATAAATTTGAGGCATAATGTGCGTGAGTGGGCCAACAGTCCGTCCTCGTTAATGGCTCCCAGAGCGCCAAAAACGACGGACGCGGCATAAAAATTGCGTTTGGGGGCAAAGCAAACTTCTACGTCGCGATGTCTTTGCATATTTGCGTTTTTTGGGTTTTTGGTTTGGGCCAGCTTTTTTTTACAGGCTTAAACAAACTTTGTGGTGGGAAGAAAAAAAAAGAAAATCATAGGCAGGAAGGAAAAGCACTTCCTGTTGATGTGTAAGCAAATATTTTTCAGGCAAATTGTTTGAAAGTGATTTTTCCAGAGGAGGGACACACTCCATCAACAAAGATGAGGGAGAACTTGAGGTAATGTCAGGTGCTTTAAGGTAATTTAATGGCAACTAGAACGGAGGTTTTGCTTTAAAAATGTTTCAAATAAATTCAAAACTGTTGAAGTATTTTAAGAATTAGTTTAAGAACCTTGAACTTGAATTAAAAAATATTTACATTATCATAAAATACAAGATATTTTCTAAAGAGATATAGGATAATGCTTAAAATTTCCCACATCCTCTAATCTGAAACTAATTTTATGCACTCCCTTTGGAAATTATCAGAATGTTTAAAACAAGCTCTAAAGCAAATCCCAAAACAAAGTGCCGACATGTGTTGCACTTAACAAAAAGGAGGGGAGGAGTGCTGTTAAATCCCCTTTGACACTGCAGTAGGGATACCAGATACCACCGTCACCTTCTCCTTTTCACCCCTTTCTACCCGCCCCTGGTTTTCATCTGGAAAACGGAAAATTCGCCAAACAGCACGTGTTGGTAAATGGATTCGGATGAGGGTCGCCGAGGGGAGGTGGCTCCTGGTCTGCCATCGAGTGCTGACATTTAAAGTAGCTGCCAGCATTGAAGTGACAAAACTAAAGATAAGACTCAATCACGTGTAGCTGACACTGACAATCGCGCAGAAGGAAAAAAAAAACTTGCAGGAAAACTCGCCAGCAACAAAATAGAAAATCAATTTCCACGTTTTAAGCAAATGTGTGTGTGTGAGGGCAAAATGGGGGACATGCAAGCAGTTGCTTTGAATTTCACATAGGGAAAACTGGAGAGGGAAAACTGGCGAGGTGGGGGCGGCGAATGAAGAGTGACATGCAGACAAAACAGGGGGCGACAAAGGAGGTGTCACTAACAGGAACAGGATAAATGTGCAAACCAGCGACAGACAGACAGGAAAAAAGAGCTGTCAGCCGAGAATGGAGCAAGTATAAGCAGATCCTTCTCACAGAGCGAAAATAAAGTAAATACCAGGATGAGATCTTCAATTAGTACAAGTTTCTGTAATTACATTTCAATTAATTATAATTAAAATGCTAGTAGAAAATATATTACAAAAAGAAAACCTATTGGCATAAATTGAGGTGAATAAGTCCTAGGAAAACCTATGAATTCTTCTTGAAATTTTAGTTTACAAAGAAAATATTAGTTCCTAACACGACTCATTAAAAAAAAAAAGATTTAATATACAATTTCTCGCCGTGCCCCAGCAGTATTTGCCCCAGTGGCCAGGACAGCTTTTGGCATGTTTAGCTTGTTTATCATGTCAGTTGGTATGCTGCTCCCGGAATTGGCAGCATTAACTGAAGGAAAAAGCGAGGCCAGGAGACCAAGAGCGTGGCGACAACAACGTGGCAGCCATGGCCATCAAGATAATACTAGTTGCTACTTGGTCTGCCGCCTGTATCTGTATCTGTATATACATATCTCTTCCCCCTCCCTAGGATCAGTTCCCAGTCCCGGAGTTCAGTTGGAGTTCCAGCTTCCGCTTAACGACTTTATTTGCCAAACTCCTAGGAAATGTAAACGCTGAATGCTGGAACAACGGTTCCGTCCACGTCTCGGTTGCTCCGACATGCAAACAAATAAACAACCAACGGAGAGGCACACGAAACCAAACAGAAACTAAACCAAACCAAACCCAAGACCAAGATAACCGCAAATAGATCTTCCAGATACCTGATAAGCCTTAGCTACGAGATGGAGACAGTGGTTTAGATACGTTTCTTTTGAGGAAAATAAGTATTTGTGGTAGGAAAATGATAGGGAAACCCTAAAATAACTCTGTTAAAGTTATAAAAATTCTGCACAAACTTTTTAGGAATTGAAACTAGAATTTTCCCAGTAACCGGAAATGGAAAGTAAATATTTTGACTAATGCCTTGATCTGTTTAACTAACTTGCAGCCTCTGAGGTCCTCCTTCGAGCTAATCCAAATAAAATCCTTGGGCTTGAGCTCTTCGAGGACACTGTCCTTTGTCTCACAGCTACTTCCTTGAGAGCTAAGCAGTTTACAGCAGAAGCATTTCGCTTTTTGTTTCCTTTGTTGGCAGGCAAACATCACGTGTGCCCCTTCCACAATCCTGCTGTGTGTGCAGGTGAAACAGTGTGTGTGTGTGTCTGTTGTCCCTGCAAAAACAATGCACTGACGACAGCATCAACATGCATAAAATACATTTTCATTCGCATTTTATTTGCTTTAAGCTGCGACTTTACACACAAAGCCAACAAAGTGGCAGCCGCCCGCCATCTGTGTGTGTGCAAGAGACCGGATATAGCCACGGATATCGAAAAGTTGTTCATGGCACTCTCTCCACTTTACTCTCGAAAAAGTCATAAAACAGAATATTGTTTTTACAAAATGACAGCAGCTGGAAATTAAGTTCTTGACTTTTATGTTCGCCGCAAGTTCCGAATTATTGATATGGCCCTTTGCTAACTGAGTTTTTCCTTTTTCCTTCAGGTAAAACAAGGCTAAGGTGCGATTTAGTTTTACGATGTGAGAGCTGAAAGTGACAGTCGTTTAAGGAATTGCATTTCGGAAATAGTTTTCTGGGAGATTTAGTTTTGTTCTTGACTTTTCACTTAGAAGGAAATGGAGAAAATGACATTTATTCATGCGACTTCCTATTTACTATAAAATTAGCTTATTAAACTCAAGGCAAGTTGTAGATTTGTGTTTACAACACATTGTAATTCCATCATCGCTGGTTTCTTAGGGGAAAAACTAATTAGCTTTTGCTGCCGCTAACACATCATTCCGCTTTGTAATCTCATCAGTATGCGACGCAAGTTTTGACTCTCGTAATCACATTAAAAGTATGTCACACTTCAATTACTGTCAGCGACTGTATTTTGTTATTAATTTTAAACCATTTGTTGCTCTCCTCGAAGGCAGGTCTCCCTCTTGGATGATATGAGCTGTGGATGAGTCTGTTTCTGGGACAGCTGACAAACACATGCGAACGTGTGCAAGGGTCGCAGCAGTCGCCATCGCCACACGTTTTGCATTTGGAATGCTCGTCCCCTTCGGCTTGGGTATATTTTCTTTCACATTTGGGTTTTGAGTATGGGGGCAGCCGTGGAAAATTGGAAAAAGTCAGCATGTGGTTTGCGTCAGTGTGTCTGGCATGAAGTTTTTCGCTTTATGTTTCTGCCACGACACGGACGACCTCAAGCTGTGCGCCTGCGCTCTGAGCAGCCGTCGATGGACTGGCCTAATTCATTTGTAAACGTCTTCAGGTCATGTGACACATATGTCTAGGGATTAGGGATGGAAGCGTGAAGTACTAGAAGCTAGATAAGTCTGGGGCTGAAGGAAATATCAAGTTAAGACTAGGTTTTTAAAAGATGATCCTTTTGAAACACCTTAAAGTCAAAGGAACCTCTCATGCCTCAGTATATATTGCAATTTTATTTAAAATATTAAAATTTCCAACAACTATAGCTCCTCAATCACCCATCTCTAGTCACATCGAAAGACTGTTAACCAGCAGGCGGTAATACCTGATGCCAGCGGGCGCTGAGCTAGAGGAGGAGCTCGAAAAGTGTCGCTGCATACGCCCCTTGACACTTTATTTTCGGTATTATTCTTCCTAGACTCCGGGTCGCGTGAATTCTGGGTAATTACAATTTATGGTGACGCAGTTTCTCAAGCGGTTCCATTTTCATTCCCATTTCGATTTCCATTACCATTGGTATGGGTGAAGTGGCACCCGCAGTGCGTGTTTGTATTGCTTTTGAATCGAAACTCGATTGCGAAACAAAGGTGGCACTTGAGAGGGTTTCCTTCTGCGCCGTTCCAGTTGCCTTCCCCGAACCAATATGTAATAGTTGCGCTTTGTTCTTCAGTTCAGCCACAAAAGGTTCTCGAGTGCACCTTGCCATTAGTTTCATTTCGATAACAGTAGAGCTCTCGCTGCTCTCAGACATTGTGTCTGCCTTGGGAGATAGATCATTAAATATATAGTATGTAGCAGCAGATGAAGGAGGGTTCTGTTTCCATAAGGTTACATCATCATGCGGGCGGACGGGCGAGCAGTTGTCTTTAATTCCCTTGCACAAGCAATTAAAAGAACGAAGGCAATGATGATGCTCGAAAATAAAAAAATTCGCTATGCATTTTCGGGCGGCGTAACGCTTCAGTGGATTAAATTAAATACCAAACGAAGGGGAGACCTTCACCCCCGGACTTGCCTGGGAAAGAAATTCATACATACAACTCAATTAAGTTCGCTGCAGAGTGAAAAACTTAATTTAATGCTTAATTGCAGCATAAATATCAGCGGGGGAGGATAACAAAAAAAAAGTAATATGGGGGCTTTGGGAAAATCAATTTCTAGCCACCGTTTGATCCTTGAAGCATATGCCCCGCCGCCAATTGATAAACAATTTTCCAATTCGCCTACAATTTCCATTTTAATAGAAAAATCCCACGCAGGACAGGATGCCAGAAAAAAGAGCTTCACACAACTGCCAAATATGATGAAAAGTGAGCGTGTGCTCAGCTATGTATAAAGCCAAATTCAATATAAAAATTCAAATCATTCAATTATCTGTGGCTCAGGCGGAGGATGCGGGGCAGCTTTCCGATGGAAGCGCAAAAGCTGAATCAATTTGGCAATTGAATTTCATGGCAAGTTAGGGTCTCGCTCCCCGGCATTCGACTTAAACAAGTAAAATAAATGGCATTTATCAGAAACAAATCAAATTTCCGCTTGTAATGTAAGCAAAAAACGAGGAAAAGATACAAGAAAGATAAACAGAAAATGGCAAAACCATGGCGATGGGAAAGGGGCATCCTTTAAGGATATGAGATGATAGATAAATTTAGGGGAATATTGTTCCTAACCAGATGTTTCCCATTTTTGTTTCCTTTTAAACTTTCCTCTGCTTTTCTTGTCCAAAAAAAAAATATGGAAAAAGGATTGTCAGAAGGATAATCAAATGAGTGGAAAACCTAGAAAACTGATGAGCTAAGCTTCGGGGATTTTCTGCCTACAACCATGAAACCAACTTTTATTCCATTAAATTCTTTGCCAAAAACTTTTTCAATAAGTTTTTTTTTTGACATTCACATCGAATATATATTTTAGCAAATCAACTGAACGGATTTCACCTGGGCCAACATTTTTTCCATTTCGCGTATTCCATTTCAATTTACAGCCATTAAATCAACGCTGACTGCAGAATATATATATCTGAATATATATATATAGACACGGGTTATATATGCTGCTAAACAATGCTCTAAATAAACAATAAAATGGATGGCAAATAAAAAGGAAAGGGATTGCATGGCGGTGGATGGAAAATCACGAAAAATCCACGCGAGTTTCAATCTTCTTTAGTCGGGTTTTTATATATTTTGTTCTCCTTTTTATTAGCCCTTTTTATACGTGTGCACGTATTTTGGCGCGTATCTATGAGATACGAGATACCAATTTGGAAGCCGGTATTGGATTACATGACAACGACTTGCCCTTCGTGTGCCGTTAATGAGTTCAACACGCTTCGATGACTTTTGGTTGCACAGGAAAAAAATAAAAGGTTATTAATTATGAAATTAATATTACATAAGAAGGATAAGATAGATTAAAGGATTTTTAGGGAACTGAATTGAAATAAAATATTTTACACTGCTAAGGCTCTGTCGTAACTTTTTTTGAAGCCTTGAAAGACTTTTTGTAATTTTTCTAAGAAATAAAATAAATAATCTTCATTGAGAATGATTATTAAAATGTCACTAAATATATTTATAAAAACATATTTAAGAAACAAAGATAATAAAATACTTTCTTTTAAAGAAAATTCTTACAAAAATAGTACAACAACACATATACATTTTAATTAATTTAACAATATTTGAAACACACATTTCCCTGTTTAAAAATACTTTTTAAATATTAATTCTGTTTGTGTATATAATTAAGGACTGCTCGTTTCAGGTTTCAACTGTTGCAGCTGCTAGAACCGCCTTCAAGATGCGGTTAGTTCGCCTTGTTTATGCAAGGGTCAGGTCAATCTGGAGCTCACAAAACCGCAACATGTTACTGCAGCCTGTGGGTGTGAGCCGCAGGACCGACTACTGTATCTAAATCCGTATCTGTATCTATATCTCTACGTGTGCATCTGCATGCCAATCTGGCGGCGTAGACGTATCTGAGGGCTGAGCCTCGACTTAATGCGCTTGCATAAACAATGGGCGCCGCCCTCGGGTATCATCTTCATCTCGCCGCCGCATCCGTATCTGTTAGTTACGAACTTGTGTCCCTGTAAGCGGATTTACCTTAATGTTCTCTCTTTTCCCTTATTTTTTCAGATGTTCACCGACCCGATATTTGAGTCACCCGGAAAAGTATGCAGTGCTAAACGATGTCATAATTAGATTAGAGTCTGATTTCAAATTGAAAATGTTAGGGATTCGGATTCAAAGAGATCAGAAAATAAAATGTTATTAAGTGCGTAAGGGGATGCCTGTCGAGTCTCTCATCAAGTTGTCACGACAACTGCTGCCACACATGACTGTTGTTGTTCGCTGAGGATACGATTGGCAGGACGACCACCAGTTGCATGTCCACTGGAAGCCCGAGAACCACCCCCTCTCTGTCCATGAAGCCACCCAAAAACATTTTGAACCAAACAGGGGAAATCCAGCGCAGGCGCCTTTGTGGATGCCAAGTTTCGTGCTCGTTTACCAAGTTTCGCTGGCAGGACAAAAATGCCAGCACACAACGCCTGGATAAACAGTTCCTTGCGCGCTTTCAACTGCAAAGGTTGGACCCAAAAAGGCGCCTAAAATTCGTATCCAAACGCGACAGAATCCTTAAGAGAAGACGAAAGCCATAAAAACTTAACAAATCCGCCAGTTTAGCACAAAAGGACGACGCTTAACTTTTAATGACGCGACGGGGTAATTTTATTGCCATGGTCGTGGCCTGATAACAGTGTTAACAAAGTAACTGCCGAGTCAGCCGACAAAAAGTTGCACACTTTCCCCCCGATCCACAACTCGATTCCATTGCCATTTTTCGGTGAAATCAAAGGGCGAAATCGTAAAAGGCGGCCAAGTGTTGGAATTTATGAGTTCACAATCGTAATTGAATTTTATGCGAAAACTTGGTGTCGAGTTTTTCTTGGGATTATTGTGGCAATAAAACAAACACGCACGCGAACAAAAGGACCTCAGTCGTGGTCATAACGAAAATAGCCGCCAAAAAGAAATATAACAAGAAAAGCATTCGAGATAAAGGTGAGCAAATTGCATTGTTTTCATATCCTGAATATCCTGTTTACAAGTCAATTTTGGGGCTTGATTTTTAAGATCAAAGTACGGACCTTTGGGTCCTGGTTAAACAGTGACTGCGAAAAAAAAGGTCACTGGCCTTGAGGTGAAAGGATTGCATAGGCTCTTGTTTCGCTCCGATGCCTTTGGTCGTCCTTTCATCTCCTCTATATAATTATTCAAACAGCAGGCTTTGCTCCCCCTTGTTCGTTCTTCGCCACCTTTTGGCACTTTGGCCCTGCGATGCACATCAAAATGCATAGCAAACTTTTGCCACGAAAGCTGTTACACTTTCTGGCCCTGTTCTGTTCTGCTTTAAGTTATCAGCGGAAAAGCGCAGCGGAGGGGGAAGCAAATTCTGAGGATCCTTGCGATAGGAATCAACTTTTTTTGGGCATGTCCTCGCTGCTCCCTTCTTGAGGCAGACTTCCTGTTAAGCTGTCAACATGTTTGGAGTGAAGTGTTTCAGCTTTCGCGCAAAAGTTTAAATACTTCGGGGAGTTGAAATGCATGCGAGGTCGCTTGTGAACAATATTCTTGGCTTACAAAAATATGCAAAATAATCCCCGTCCTGTGGTGTGAAATCTCTGACAAGTGTTGCAAGTTTAACACTGTTTTCAAATCTTAATATAAATCGTTAATTTGGGGGAACCAGTAATTAAATGAAATATTTTTGCAAGAGAGAATGAATTCTAAAGAGCAAAAATAATTATTTTATACTTTAGGCAAAATATCAGAAAAATCTACAAAAAAAATTATCATCAACTAAATTATCTATAGTCAACAATTGTGTGAAATTAAATGTATTCCAGATTAGTTTATTTAACTTTTGGGAATAACAAAGAATTTTAAATACATTTTAAACCAGGATATGAAATTCCAGCCACTTGTGTAAGTTTTGTAGCTTGATTTAATGAAAACATCCTGAGAAGTCGTTCGATTTTCAAAAATACATTTTTTAAAAAACGTTCAATAAAAGTACCTATTAATAACAATTTTAGGTGAAACACCTTTCATTTTCCCTTACCAAAATTTCCAATTAGAGAAAACTCCCTTAAGAAAACCATTGCCTAATTTAGGGCATACGTTTTTCTCAGGAAAAGTGCTTCATTTTCCATTTTCTTCTTCACAAATCGAATTACTCGCCGCAGCATATTTTCGGGGTTAAACCCGAGTTAAACGGCATTAAAAAAGTGTAGCGGAAATTAATGAAGATAAGTCCTTGGTCAAAGTTTGGCTATCAACGGATCAAGCTTGAAGCTGTGCCATAAAAAGCGCACTTAAATGCAGTCTCCTTTGAAGGGACACAAGGACACAACCGAAAACATTTCCTGAGCTTCGTCGTTGTCGTCGCCAAGGAAATGTCAGGCGGCGGTTTGCTGGCCGCTGTCGCAGTTTCGCATTTTTGCATTCGCAGTCGACACTTCCGCAGCGGCGACAGGTGCTGCCTGTCAGCTGCATTCGAAAACCGCGAATTTTTCACCAGTTTCCCCAGCTTTTCACAGGCTTTTCCCTTGCCGCTCTCTTGGCCGTGTCAAGTTAATCAGCGAACGCTTCTATTTTTTTTTGTATTTTTTCGGTGGCTTTTCAGGCTTTCATCTCCTTTATTTTTTTGGTGGGTTAAAAAAATTTCACGCCCGCCACGAAAACTTTTCATTTTCACGGAGCGAGTGAGCCGGCGTTAATAAGGTATAAAAAAGCATAGGGTGTGCGGTGTGGTGGGGAAAAACCGGAAAAGCGGCCAGAGACAAAAGAGGCTCATAAAAAAGAAATGGAGCTTGTTTGTCTAAGTTAGAAGCTCCCTCTTACTTTGCCACCCCCTTTGGCATCCGCTGTAAACACTTTTATTTGTTTAAGTTTGCTGGTGTTGCTCTTGGCAGTGACTTTCGTCGAGTAGCTAAAGACAACAACAGAGAGCGGTGGCGTCTAAATGAAAATCCCTCTTTTATTCGTCAGGATACACTGGAGCCAGTATATGTGTGTGTGCTGCCCGTACATGTGCTATAATTCACACACTGCTGGCACAGCAAGCGGTACAGCGAAAGGCTTTTAGGAGTTGTCTCCGCTTTTTCCGCTCTCTTTCACTCCTTTGCTAAACGGACTCCTTAGGCACGCCCCCGACGTCGCTACGCCCACCTGCTGTCGCCTCGGCATCGTTGACATTTTCATTCATCGTCTTGGCAACCGTAATTAAAATCGTTTTAATTTACTTTTTGCCTCACACTTGGGAGGAGTGCACTGAGAATTATAGAAATATTTTTAAAGAATTTATAGTGAAAAATGTAGCCTTTATTTTAATTTAAATATTTTTTTACTTGATTTTGCCTACACGAGAAGTTAAATTCTTCTTTAAGAAACCTACTAAAACTAAATGAGAATACTACTTAATTTAAAACCATTTTTAGGAAGAAAATTCCAAGTAAAATTAACTTTAAAGGTTTTCTAGACATACAAATTTTATAAAAATACATTTCCTGCTCTTTTTCAACAATTCCTTATTTAATATATCTAAAATATCTGCACATGTTATTAGTTCGATTTTTCTCCTGTACACTCCTAGGCTGCTTTAAATTCCTCTCCTTTATTTAAACTAAACTTCCTGTTGCATAAAATCTATGGTGACATCTATATTATTTTTTCTGAATGTAAAGCTCTCCTCCCCTGCTTCCGTTTCCTGTGGAAAGTGTGTAGCACACTTATCGGGGCTCGTCTGCAGCATCGCGCCTGGTTTATGTTTATCGACTTTTGTTTAGCGGCTGAGGCTGTTGCTTTTTCCACTGCTACTGTTATTATTTCAGTCTCTGCCCGTCGGCGGAATCTCTAGTCGCCAGTCTCCTCCCCAGTCCCCTTGGCCTGCTCATTATGTGGGCGTGCAAATTGCTGCATATTCATTTACCGTTATCTCTTTCTTGTCAAGTAAAACACACATTTTACTACAACAACAGCTGCTGCCACTTCAACACAGCCTAGATGCCACGCCCCCCTCTGTATAGCCATCATTCGACGCCCACACTTTGCCTCGATGTTCTTAATAACATAAACTTCTTTTCTCTCAGCGCCCGAGAGTTGAGTTAATGAAGAATTTCCATGACGATGTCGTTGCCCGTGAGGCAGCCATTACACGGAGAAAAAATGGGGTTTTATTAGAGTGTTTAATTGGTAGGGAAATTTACCTTAAAAAGTGAAGAATTCACACTGCCAAAACCCACATTAGTGGGTTTTAATTATTTAAAATAAACTGAGGGGATAATAAGAGCGAAGACAACGTTCAGAATACTTATTTAAACCAGACGTATTGAAGAAAGTAAAATATGGCTATTAAATGGTCCTTAATTTTATATGAAAATATATCAAATATTGCTTAAATATTTCTATATTGTCATGAGTAATTAATTATCTTTTGGAACATTGCTGTAACAAATTAAAAATATTTCCCAGTCCCTGTAACAAGTTTGATTGATTACTAAATAAAAAACTCAACTTCTAAAATGCAAGGCAATAGTAATAATAAGTATTTAATATTATGGAAAAATCCCTAATTTGTTTAAATATTAATCTTATTTTTCCCCTTGTGTAAATGTATCTATTCGTGTATATCTTTTGATACCACTCCTGCCACCACCTGCCCAGGCTCATTATATATATTGTTGCCTGTCGACGGGGCTGTCGTTCCGTCCGTTGCCTGGGGAACGAACAAAAACGTCTAGAAATTTGCCAGTCGAGTTGGCTGGAAGCGTATTAATTTTGCTCATAAAATGATTGCCGATAAGATATGATCTGTGTTTGCCCAGCGACTCATTTTGAGTTGCCATAGAATTCGTCCGCCTTTTGAAGTTGAGTTGAGTTGTGCACTTGCCAGGAACGGAGGATATACTTTCGATGTGCTTTCAAGAGTACGAGATGTATTCACCTTTGGCTTTGTAATGAAAATTCAGCCACGGCATCATAGTCGCAGTAAGCCGCTTAAAATTGCCGAGATGATGTGTGCATATGAGTAAAACCACTGGGGGCTTAGGTTGCTCCGCTATCAAAACACTTCAAAACTCTTGGCAGGCCGGCAGGCAGGCAGCACTTCTTCATCCTGCAACATTTTTGCTCCAATATAGGATAGAATATGTTGCCAGCAACATTGCTCACATAAACACACACACAGACACATAGTCCTTTGTGGGCATGTGTCCGTGTGCGATACACCCACACACTGAGAATATTTCGGAACAGGCGCTCAGCGGTGAAAGTTGGTGGCTCGAAATGGAAAATTCGAAATACGCATCGCCACACAGATACATGCACACACACACAATGCATAACATAACGCACACAGACACATCCATCGCGCACACCACTAAGCAGGCATACAAAATCGTCCTGGAAGTTGCGAAAGCAGCGAAAACGGCGAAAAAGCCGAGCAAAGTAAGACACTCTTTGCGAGTTGGTTACGCGGGGGTCATGCGGGGTGACTGGCTGGAGTCTGGCTGAACGAGGCCAAACAAAAGCGAGATAAACAAGGCGAGCATCGCAGGACTCACACAGGAGAAAAAAAAAACAAAAATTAATAGTTATATATGAGCAACAGTAGGAAATGTTATGAAATCTATCCGTTGGATGAGTATGGAAGCCTCAAAATATAGTTAAAAACCTTTTAATATATATAAAATATATTTATTTTAATTTTAAATATATTTTATTTGAATTTATCTAGACTCTTTACTGCATTGAAAAGCTCTAAAATTCATTTTGAAAATATTTTACTGTCACAAGTATAAATATTTCTAAAGATATTTAAATAAAAATCTAAAACCATAACAGTGTTTCTTAAATAATTTAAATATTTAAGTAAAAAAGTGTCCCATTATTAAATACTTATTTATATTATTTTTATAATACATTCTGTAAAATAATATTGTAAATAAATGATAATAACAATAATAAACTTATAAATCCCCACTCAAACTCTGAGCTTCAACCTATGAATTCATTCAAAAATAAATTTAAAATCTATTTAAATTTATTGAGAAAAGAATCGTTAATTTTTCTCCCAGTATCCGCACACAGACACATGCAAAAGGCGACAGACATTGAAACAGTTTTGTTTTATATATTTTTTTTGTTCTTTTCTTGTGTGCCTCATAAAACGGTGTCGGCCTGCAGTTGAGTCCTGTCTTAAGGGCGACGCAGGAGCGGCAGCTTTATGGCCATCACCCCTCTGGCTACATCGTCCTTTCCCCCCTCGATCCCACACTCTGTTGTTGTTAATTTCGCCACTTTTCGCGCTGGCATAATAAAGTTGATAAAGCAGCCGCAATGCTGCCTTTGAAGAGTTCGTATTTGGGCAGCCCCAAAAAGTAGGCAATTATATTTTGCATAAAGAGGCAAAACAGGGAAGCTTCGGCAAAACGAACTACGCTTGATTTTATTAATATTTTATATGTATAATTACTTTATATTCGAATTCACAAAATTAAATATAGTTTTCTGTGGAACAATTCATTTCACTGCCTTAACCCAAATTTAAACCAAAATATTTCAAAGTTAATACCCACTGAGCCTGTGTAGACCTCTCAGGAATTTCCCAAGTGGCAAATAGTGTCCCGGCTTAAGGATATAAGACTGTACAGGGGTATTCCTTGCTGTGTGTATGTGGCCTATACAATAAATCCCCCTTCTTCAAGCATTCCACCATCCTGGTAATGAATGGCGGCAACTCCTCTGCCTTGGTTTCCGTTAAGGCTGCTAAAAAGCGTGTCAAATAACTGGGCCAGCATGCGAGTTGGCTAGCAGATAGGGACATCAGCTGCCTGCCTAAGCGTCGGCCATAAAACAAATGAGCCTTCAACATGAGTTCGTCATTTGTTTGCCACCCTGTGTTGTCGCAATGGGGAAATTTTAAGGCGGCAGCTGTCATTTATGAAAAGCCTTTGCCGGCGTAGACAAAAATATTTCTTGTGCTCGCATAAACTATGCACTCGAAATTTGCTGCCTGATTACAGGACGAAAAACAATGGGAATGCCATAAAGGCAGCGAGTGGGGAGAATTTATATATATGTATGTACGTACACCAGAAGCCCCAAGTCTGTCTGGCCGTAAAATGCAGAAAGTAACACAAAGTTAAAGGACTTGTGTACCTTCGGGATTCGCAAGTTCGTGCTAGTCTCACCGCCTTTATGATCCTTGTAATTAATGCATACCTCAAGGATATAACAGGAGCCCCGGTCTGGCCGGAGTCTGGCCAAAGATAAACTGAAACGGAAAATGAAACTGAAACTGAAGCGGCGGCGGCGGCAACAAAAGAAAATCAAAACCGAGTGTGACTGACGTTTTAATAACTCGCAACAGTTTTGTGCAGCATTTTTCCTATCTTAGAGAAAATCGAAACTGCCGGGGCTTTTCATTTGAATGTGTGTGTGTGTGTGGGTTTTGCGTGAAAGCCAACTCCTCGACTACGCTGCCAAATAGTCAACGAACAATAAGTCTTAAAGTCATGCCAGGACTGCCAAGAGTGGTCCCTATCCCCGCATCCTTGCCCTCGCCCCCTTGAAAGCTGACTGACTTATGCACTTTGTTATGCATGCAGCAGTCGAGTTGCCAGCTCGTGTTCCTATCTCTCTCCCGGGCTGGTGGGATACAACAAATGTAACTACGAAATTTAACTAACATTTTTGTGCATCCTGACATCCACACAGGCTGAGTTTTTCCCAGCCTTTGTCTGCAAATGGCAGTTGAACTTTAAAAGGATTTCTTTCTTGAAATATATTTTAGACAAAGAAAATATTTTCTGATGCCAGAAAAATAAAGATTTTTAAATATTTGAGCTACTTTGAGAGTGTTTGGTATTCGTAAAAGTTTAAATCCTTTTCTTCCTGTTATTTTTATGCACTTTCTGAATATATGGCATACATGCAAATGAAGTGGAATAGTTGCCTCTAGAGAGACCTACATATATGACGAGGAAATTTATAAAATCCTTTAAAATAAAAGTAAAAACATTTGTAAAGACATTTTTTAAACAGGTTAAACAGGGTATTCCCGAGTCCTTGATGTGTTGCATCTTGTCCTTTTAGTTTTATTTTTTCTAGCTCTGCGCTGTTGTCCTTCACAGTTGGCTGCATCAGTGTCTGAGTTACTTTCGTTACTCTCGACATTGCAGCAGCAGAGGCAGAGGCAGCAGCAACACAGTTTTTATTTCGTTTCGAAAAAACACTCAGCCTGCCGGCCTTCCCGGCCCCAATACGCTTAAATGCAATGACATTAATTTATGAGCTGCTGCCCAAGTTGAAGCCAAGCTCCGTTTCAGCCATTTGAGTCGCTCTCTAACTCATTTATTCACTGGCAAAGCCCGGCAAACGGGGGACCGGAACTGGTTACACGGAGGAGGACCTCCTCGGTTTGGCATTCACACGCCTCGTCGCGCTGGCACTTAAGTAATTTCAACTTGCAAACAAACACCCCGGATGTCTCGCTCCCGGAGCTGGAGCCATACCAAATGTCAAAGTAGTTGTTAACATTTCCGCTTTTTCGCACGGCTTTTCTTTGGGCCCCCTCCCGCCCTGTCAGTCCCCTATGTATTTTTTGGAGCTGGGAAAAACTTTGGTTGCAACCCAAAAGCGAATTGCAAGCCACAAGGAATGCAGTCAAGTAAAGCTGCCGGCGAGAAAAAGTTTCCCTTCGCCCGGACGACACTCTTAAATTACTGACTTAATTATAAAACATGAACGCTGCTGTTGCTGCTGCTGCTGCAACTGGGGGAGCTTAGCCCGGCCAGCATCCTCCGCAGAGTTGGCATTGCCACTGCCAGTGCAGTTGCCAGTAATTTACATAAATAAGTTGGCGCGGAGTATTAACATGAAGGTTACAAATCGTCCAGGTCCTCCTGCTCCACCCCGATTCTGGGCACCATAAAATGTTAAATGGCATTTAAGCTGTTGACTTTTAGATAAAACCGGGTCAACTGTGGCTTGACCTGGTAAGGGAGCGAAACTATATAGGAGATACCGGGGTTTGGGGAGTGAGGGAGAGAGAAGGAAGAAAGGCTAAAGGGTAGCTCCAATTGTTACAGTTCCTGGCCTCCTCACATGTCCTTCGCTCTCTCCCTCCTCGGATCCCTTTGCGACTTACTGTCGCTTCATGTTGACAAGCTTAACAACCGTCAGCTGCAAGTTGCTGCAATTCCTCATCACTGGCTCACACATCACATTGCTAGTGTGTGTAGAACCTATGCCACTTTCCCCCTGGTGGCTTGACTGCTGAGGTTCTTGAGGTTTTTGGGGTCTGAGGTCCTTGCTGCCACCCGCCGCCAGTCTCATGTGCAACTGACATTTTTCAACAAGCTGTGGGATTTTGCCCACAACCAGCAGCACATCACATCTACAAACATTGACTTTGACTTGTTCCCTCTCAGTTTTTAGGGGGCAGAGCGGCGGACCGAACCAACACACACTGGGGGAAAGTCAAGGATTTTAATCAAGAATAACGACTTATTTTTCAGAGAGGGACATATTTTTTAATACCAAGTGAGGTATAAAGTTATAAGGTTAATAATTTTCATATTCATATGCAAGCTCTTGAAGTTTCTAGCTTCCTGGTTCTTTTTAAAATATTTACAAATTCAAAAACATTAGAAATTAACATATTTTTGTTCATAACTTTAAATAATTTAGATTTCTTTATAATTTTTTCCCAGTGACTTCAACTGATAACTCATCAAGTTTCCATATCCCTGCCCTGCCCAAGCCTTCCAGTGAAGCGTTTTTAATGTGTTTATAAATATGCCGGCCAGACGAAGTCCTTCGTCCTACACACACACCCACACCTCCTTGTCCCAGAGGTTTTCCCCCCGATTGAAGCCTTGCTAAACTCTAGTTTATAAAACTGTTGTCCCCCGCTTTTGATACGCTGCAAATTGACCCCTTGGCTGTGTGATGTCTCGTTCATGTACATATCTACCTCTCCTAACCCAGAAGGATACCGAATCCAGGACATCCTGTGTCACAGGCCCTGCTGGCTGGGGGGATTTGTTATGAGCCGAGAGCCGAGCCGAGTCGAGTCTGTTGGCAGACTAAGCGGAAGCTCTGCTGTGGCTGTTTATCAACAATGCCACGCCTCCTGCGGCTTTCTGGGCTAAATGCTAAATGCGAGAATTAATGCAGGCTCCTGGAGGCGAAGGATGATATTGAAATTAGTTGGCCAGACCACACAGGGGCAGTCGGTGTTGGGTTAGTTGGGTTAGGCGATAAGGCGTGGCCGGTTTTGGCATTTAATGAAATCGTTAACCCGGACAAATTTGCATAATCGTTTGGTCGATGGTGGGTTTGGGGAGTATATCCTGACAGGTCATTGCCTGTGTTAAATATTTGAACTATGGGTGGATATATAATTGCCATTTGATTGCCGAAAGTGAAAGTTGAAGGTGACTCGGGGGTTAAGTTTGAGGGAAACTATGAATAACGAAGGGAGATAATATATATTAAACTAGATAAAGTTTATAATATACATTTTTGATAAATAATACCCTGAAAAATTATACTTTTGAAATACAATAAATAAATTATTTAATAAATTTTTCACTCACCCACTTTCTCATATTTTTATTGGTTAATTGGAAATTTAATTATACACTCACGACGCTTTGCATCCCTTTTTTTTATATTTGCAGCTCTTCTTTTTTTAATTTGCAGAATTGAATCAATTCAAATCACTTTAATCGCAAGAAAGTATTTATTTTCCAAGTATTTTGTATCTTTGCGGATTACTCCACGGGAATATCAGTTGTTTTTGTTGCAGTTTTAATAGCTTTGATTTGATTTTCCCATCACTTGCACATTTTATGATTTTTCACATGCAAGGGAGAAGCAGCGTTCATCTTGCTCTCCAACTGCAAACTGAGATTTATTTTGCGTCTTTCCTTATCTTTAGAGATGACTTCACATACACACAATGTTATAAAAGTGAAAATATAAGGAAAAGCTGTGAAAAAGCGCCAACTGATCTGTAAAAAAAATAAGAAAGATAAGGTTATTGGTGTACAAGTGAAGATTTATATGTATTAATATTTTTATAGATGGATTGATGCAAAAGAATTTATATTTAAATACCTTCAGCAAATTAATAATATATAGTAGTTATTTTAAAATTAAACTAAAGTAAAATTAAATCTCTAATAGATTTTAGCCATGTTAAATTTATAGGGAATTTTTTTCCATCACTACTCCCCCCTAAAACTAATACCCAAGACTTAAGGTAACTAGTTTTTGTCGCATTTTCCTAGGCTTTTCTATGGCTATCACCTCCTTGCCGCTGTAATCATCATCCTCATCAGCAGCATCCCGGAATCTGCCATCCAATCAGGCAAATATATTCCAACCCCTCGTAGCTCCTTTGTTAGATATATTTTCAATTTCATGCCTAAGCCTGCTTAGGGAGGGAAAAATGAAACCATATTAGTTTCAGGCCTGTCGTTTTATTGAAGCAACAAAAATGATAATTTCGTCAATAGAAGGTTTTTGGGGGGCCAAGCCCCTTACCTTACCCTATGCCATCTTGTAAGCCCCGTGGCCATGACAAAAGGCTCAATGCCCCCGCCTGAAATGTGCATGAATTTCAATTTCTGTTTCCTTTTTTTTGTTTGTGGCGGCCAGGATTTGCAGTCTTACACCCCCGGACTTTTGTTGGTTAATAATCAAACGCACTCGTTTTGCTTACATAGTTGGGGTTGATGATGTAAATGCGCCTGTGGCTTTGGCTTTCTCCTTCTTTGCTTATTTTTTTGCCACTTTTGCCGGCGAGAACCGAGTCCATTGATACTGGGGAATTGCCCTTTGGTTATTTAACTTTTTCGTAGACATGTGATATCCGGACATATTTTCGGGGTCTCTCGTCCATTAGCGCCCAGCCACAAATCCTGCCGCCCCTTGTTTGCCACTGTTGAGTAATTGGATTAGATTACTTCTTCTCCTTTTTTTTTCTTGTTGGTTTTTTGGTTCCTACCTGTGTATATAAATATATATAAATTTTTGCGGTTGGCACAGCTGCTGTCAGGCTTGATTGATTGATTGATGGATGGATGGGATGGCATGGCTTGATCTTGTGGCATTGTCAATATGCTTTTTACGGCCCTCGTCATTTTGAGCCAAGTTTATATTAAATTTCTTTTTAATGGTTCTGTTTCCTCCCACCAAAAAAAAAATATCGATATGTATATATATATTTACTGGCAATGTTCTTCAAGCTTTATCGCTTTACTCCAGGCAAGACCAGGCAGTAATAATTTTCTGCATCATATCTGCAAGGCTATTAAATTCACATAAAATTTTCCTGCGATATGCTCGCGTTTTTCCCACGCAATCCTTCGCTTTTCCCACACACTTTCCACACGCCCTCGCCTCCGCCTAGATCTGCAGCCAATGGGAAAATCATAAAAATTTATGATTGCAATAATCTGGCTTTTGCACGAAACTTGTTTTTCATACGGAAGTGCAGAAAGCGCCGCCGTTTTCCCAGGAATTGACACGAAAATTATGAAATAAAAAAAAAACCCAAAACATGGACGTGTAAATTTTATATTTTAATGATACTCGTGCGGCCTCTTGGAGAGTGTTTCAGTTCATTCGCCATCATGCAGATAAGATGCCACTTCAACAAAAAAATAAAAACAAAACATAACCATTTCCGTTATGTCAAAATCGATAAATGACTTTTCGTTCAAAGTCGTTATTTTTTTCTGGCTACTCAAGGACATCTGAACACTGCCAAAAATTACTTTAAATAAGAATAATTGCTTAATTTTCTATATAAAATACTTTTATCCCTCTTTAGAATATATATTAAAGTCTAGCTTTTTACCGGAGAACTCTTATAACCCTAAAATCATTTTAAAAGCTGATTAAAAATAATATTACATTTTAAGAGTCCTAAAAAAAATATTTTTATATCTTAGTTAGTTTCATTTTCTCAGTGCTTCTCCCGTGAAGGCCACACCGCAATTTCAACTTTGGGAATAAGCCCCACAAAAAGACCCCAAAAGGACGAAGGACGATTTCGCCTTATCATGGCCCTTTGCCGTCCGATCTGCGTTGAGTTATCAACGATATGCTTAATTTAGTTACCACTGTAAAGCCCTCTGTCCCTGCCTCCTCCAACCCACTACTATTCTTTCCCGTTGGTCCCTCGGCAAGTGTAATAATTTGTTGTTATTATCTCTCCGGCGGAGGAGACCCCAAAGACAATGCCAGTCGCATTGGCCCAGTTCCAAGGACAGGCCAAGCCAGGCATCCTTTGCATGTGGCATCCATCTATATGGAATATACATCTATATATATATGCAGGATATGTGTGTGTGTTTGTGTATGTCAGCTTGGGGGGCTGAGGAGCATCATAATGAGCGCATTACACGCCATGTGGCACTTGTGCCTATCTCCGATGTTCTCAACACTTTTGGCGCTTCGCCTGCGTCGAACGCATAAATTTCAAGGACGCCGAAACACGAGCCAAAGGGGTGGGGTGGTATGGTGAGAGGGCGGAATTGGAAAAAACATGGCCCAAGAACATGCGAAGCGCGAAAAATAAATTGACAGCCCGAAGGTACGCAGCGTGCTTTTACTCAGCCAGTTTTGACCTACATGTGAGGCAAGGTAAGGGTTGGTACAAGGGGGTGTGGCAGGCTATGAGGAAAAAAGGACACGATGCCAGGCAGAAATATAACGCATTTTCATAATTATTAAGGCAAGGTGGGGGAAAAGCTATACAAAAGCCTTGTTCCTTAATTTATATATAACAAAAATAAAATGCGTTGAAAAACAGAAATGTTTGAAAGAAAATCAATGCTTTTCTGTTTAAATAATAAACTAATTTCACTACAAATATTCCAGAAATCCTTTTAAAATATATTTATAATTGAATTTTGCTTTCAGTTTTTCCTTCAGTTTATATATTTTCATTTTTGTCAATAATATTTTGTTTCCATTTATTATGCAACTCAAATCCCCTGACAATCCTGCTTCTATTTAAAAAATAAATAAAATATGAGAATAATCCAGAGTGTCCCTCAAGTATACTTAACAATAAAACACATTTAATTCATATGAATTTATTGCCATTTTAGAATTACTTTTCAACTGCCCTCCCGAGTACATCAATGATTAAATATTAAATTTAACTCGCATTAAATTAATGCTTCAGGTTTATGGTAGCTCTCTCTTAATAATGATAATGACCATAATTTATTGAACAAAATAAACCCCTTCTCGGCCCGGTAATGTCATTAATTGCACACGCATGAATTTTTGATGCATTCGGTTGCGAAAATCAATTAAACGTGAATATAGGCGATACCGAAAAGTGCACACGACATGTACACGAAATCATTTAAAACAAATATTTAATTAATAGTAACAAGCGTTTTGTAAAAAAGTGTTAAGTAAGCGAAAATACAGGTTAACCAACTGGAAATATTATGTTGTGCACTTTGTTTAATTTATGTACATATTTAATTTTAATTTAAAGAATTAGTAAGAATCCTGAATATGAGTAAAGAATAATCCCTTGAGATCTTTGCTATTTTATTTATTTCCCTTACATTATTTTTTAAGATTTTTACAAAGATAACACAGGAATGCACTTCCATAGGCACCTCATTCTAGCCAAGTTTTAAAAAGAAAGCCTGTGGAAAAATGGCAAATGGTTATATGAAAATTGCTGCCCTGTGACGTGTGCGCAATTTTCGCTGCTTGGAGGTTTTGGGGTTGGGGGATTGGCTGGAGCCGATGGGAAAAATGGCAGCAACTATGCCGGGGTCATTCATCCTGCAAAGTGGCGACACACCAAAGCCGGCTACGAAATGACTAATGGGCCAAAAGGGGCAAAGAAGGAAAAGCAGCAGTAGCAGCAGTGCCAGGACTGAGAGAAAAGGCCGACGACGACGACGAAGAAAGGCAATATGCAAAATTTGTAATTTGCCCTGGCAGACAGGACGAAACTCTCTCTGCCTCGAAGGACTCTTCCTTCGCTCCCTGGTCCCCCCTTGGGGCAGTTGTCGCATTCACTTGGCCCCTGCAACGTTCGACTATTTTTATGACCAAATGGCGTTTTATTGCCATCGACTTTTCTCGATTTCTGGTTCAGGCACACACACATCCGTGTCTATAGACTAGGACTACTATCCTATTCCAGATCCCGGGTCTGGTGTCCTCTCAAAATGTGGGACAGAATCTGGTTTCCTTCAGGACTGACTAGTTCAAAACAAGTTGACATTCCTGGGCATCGGGACATCGGGCATCCCTTATCGATTTTCTGTTGTTTGCGGGCTAACCAAATCGCCGCCTTAAGCTGTCCAGGAATCCATTTTCCCCCCCATCCTCTCCCTCGCTCGGTTTCCTCGATTTATGCGGGGGTGGCTTCGCCCTGGGTGTGGGGCTTTGGCAAAACGTTTCAATTGATTTGAACATTTATTGCTTTCGAGGGGAGGACGTCATGGGACATTGGCCAGACGTTCGGACGAAAGGTAGTCGGAATTATTTCGTTGCATAAAATAGTTTTTTTTTTGTTGTATTCTCCTTTTCTTCTCGTCCTTTTAAACCAAGGTGGAGAAATCAATGGCAATGGGGAGTGAGAGCGGCAGTTTTCTGTTCCTTATTGGCATCTTGGCCGGATGCTTGGCCTGGTTTTTATGTTTCCAAGGTAATATCTGATTTTAAGGGGATATTGTTTACCGGAAATTGAAGTTTATTTGACAGAAATTTTAAGTCAAATATATATGAGAATGAAGCTCTTAAAATTGTCTTTAAAATTGAAGAAAGTTGCATGTACTTTTATTATGACAACCTTCTTAATTGTCATTAAATGTTCCTTGAAAATTAGAAATAATTATAAATTAACCCTAAAAACCATATACTTTATGTACTTAAAGGTTATCTCATAGTCTAAACATTTAAGTAAAAATTCCTTCTTGATTTTATTTGATGCCAACATTGCTTATTCCTTGACCAGAAATCCTAAGCTGGCCCATTGGCTGCGCATTTCTAAAATCAATTCCATTTGCTTTGCATATTTAGTTGAGTTTCTGTTTTTATTTTCCAAACAAATAATTTTCAGCATTTAACTGATTGTGCCTAGGTGCATACCAAACATTTTCGAATTCATATTCCGGGAGTATGGAAATTCCGAATGCGCTGCATAGCCCAGGAATAATAATTGTTTTGTTTATGGCTCCGGCTGCCTTTGGCTTTAATTGCACCGAAAAACATTCCGAAAAACTAATTAAAATTCTTTTTTGTTTCATTCTGTTTTTTTTTCGGGCCCCCGCTTTGCATATTCAAATCATTAAAGAGAAATGCACGGCGGTGTTCGCAATTTTTTGTAATTTGGCTCAACTCAACACCTTTTTGAGGGGTTGCTCTGCTCGGGCGAGACCAACGTGTTGGCATTTGTTTTTTGCTTTCCTTTTTATTTTTGTGCCCCGAAGCAAAAAAACACAAAGAAACGGTGGAGAGTGAGAGGGGCAGAAACAGGAAAAAAACAATTTCAAAATTCACATAATGAACTGGGGACCGACAGAGATGGCGGGAGGGAGGGTGGTGGTGGAGCAATCCAGGGATCGACGACGGGCGAAAAGGACCAAAAGCAATCCTTAAAGCCCTGCCAAATAGCATGCCAGTTGGCAGTAAGCGAGAAATAATTATTTGCCGTGCTAAGCGAACATTATTCACTTGAATTTGGCCAGGAAAAGGCGTAGCAGCCACGGCAAAACAGAAATATGATAAACAACTCGGCCTGATAGCGCCACAAAAAAAAATGGTAAAGGCGGGGAATTAAGCCTCCAAGTAAAAGTGTTTTCACAAATTTATCAGAGAAAGAAAATTATACATATTTTGTGATTTACAAAATTGAAATTGTAAATAAATGAGGGAAAATGAAGAGCATAGAAGGGATGTTTATGAAAATAAATGATTATTTAGGAAGGAATTTCTTAACAGAATGTGCAATAAATGATTTAATTCAAAGTCTTAAGTTATTGGCCCAAATATTACTGAATACAATTTATCAGCTTATCATGGACCTTCAACTGTCTCCTCTTCGTTTGTCTTTTAATAAATTCATTTTGTAATTTAATTACAGACCCCATTTTTCTCTCAGTCACCATTTAAGTGTGCTTTACCCCAACCTTAACTGCTTTTAATGTTGTCATTTTGGGTCCGCTTTGTGATTTACCTTTTGCCAGTGCCTTGTTCCCATTTTGCTGCGAAATTTGCTGTCTAATTTATGTAAACCAGCCGCTCATCCAGGCCTCATCCTTGCCAGAAATACATGACGCCTCCTTCTCCTCCTCCTACTTTTTGTTACCCTTCCCTTGCCACCAAGCCACGCACTGTAATTTATGAAATTGCCATCAGCTCATGCTCTCACGTCTTTCACTCACTTTCTCCCCCCCGGCTCGCAACCATTGACATTATGAATGTTTTTCAATTTTATTTATGACGTAAATTGTTAATAAATGCAGCCGACCTCGGGACGTGACTCGCCCGATGTCTTATCGCATTCGCCGGAATGATTAATGTCTGGCATAAACGAATTGCATTTTAAATAAATTATTACGCATACGCCGCGTGGACCTCGCGGGCGTCTCTAATGAAGCTGCCGGCTATTTGGAGGAGCACAGAGAAGAGCAAAGAATCCTTTTTAAAGGAGTCGAGCTGCGGCATGTGTGCTCACCAAACTTGGTTGGCAAACTCTTTTTTATTTTTTTGTTCGTCTTCGCTTGCAGCTTGATTAAAATTTCATTAACAAAGAGCGGCAAAAACTTGCGGCATACTTTAAGGCTGCGGCTGGCGTGTGTGGGTGCGAAAAATCTGCGGTGCTGCACACACTCACACACAAACACCCTCACACACACACACACCATCACCGATGTCGGCACATAAAACGCTTTGCTTGTTTCGAGGCTACCGGAGGATTTTTTGTATACCCTTTACTTTATATGTTATAAAGGATATATGAAGTATTAAAAAAAACCTAAGAATTTTGTAATGAAAAATTTATATAGAATAAATAAAAGGTGCTTAAAAAATTAAAGGGATTTGAAATCAATTAAATTACTATCCGAAAGTAAGCTTCGAAATATATTTAAAAATAAGAATATATTATTAAGGCTTAAGCCTATTTAAGACTCTTTTTAATCTGACTTTTTCTTATAAATTTAACCCTAAAATAAGCTATATAATTTCCATAAACTAACCACACCAGGTATTAAGCAGTCGAAACACTTGACTTTGGCCTTTCTTTTGCTTTTTTTCTGTCCTTTCTCGGCTGGCTTTTTTCGCTTGAACGCTTCGTTTGTTTGCCAACTGGCGACGGATCCTTAAGGATGTGTGTCTGTATGCCGCACAGTGTGTGTCTGATTGTGAGTGTGTGTGTGTATGAGTGCCTGTTAAATTGCTTGTTTATGTTGGCCCGCGCTTCCTGCGAACAAGGACTCTTGCCGCATGCGGCAATCACTTGAAAATTCTCATATGATTTTGATTTCTTTTAATTTGCGAACAACTCCCATCCCATTCAGCCTTGTCTGTTGTTTGCCCCGAAAGATTCTCTCCTCTCCTTTCTTGGCATTTTTTGCATGTTGGCAAATATTTTTATTTAGGCTTGTTGATTTTATTATGGGTTTGTTGTTTCACGCTGCTCACTTAAGCAAATTGAGAATTTGTAAATATTTAATGAGCCCGCAAAAAGGAGAGGCCAAGGATAAGGAGAAGCAACAGGATGCAGTTCACGGCATAATAAATTTGTTATTATTGTCTGTTAATATATAAAAAAATGAGGAGAAACGGTGGGCGTTCTTTAATATTTAAATAAAAGGATATAAAATATCTTATGTAGTTCGTTATTTTCCCTCTGCGTGTCCTTGTACCTAGGCTCAACAATCGCCTTAACTGCGCGCCATAATTATAATGCCAGCTTCAGCGTTAATTCACTCTTCCGCTCCTGCACTGCGAGAAAAAGAGAGGGAGCTGCCTGAGCACTTATTAAGTTTCACCTCATTAATTGTTCACTTTTGCTCTGCGATCCGTCGAGGGTTTCCTCTGCCGCCGAGACAGGCTCTTAGTGGCCCTAATCCTCGGCTCGCAAAACCTCACACCCATCGCCATGTCAAGCATTTAATTACTGGCCATCAGCAGGGCTTAAAAGTGACCGTCCTCCCCTTCTTCTGGCCACTGTGATCCTGACGGGAATCCGCTTCGTTAAAATAATATTAAGCCAGTGAAGGGATTAAGGATTCATCATCACTCCGACGGCCTGTCCTTTTTGCTAACTGCCTTTTCATTTTCATTTTCATTTTTTGCTACGCAAAATATTTTCATTAAAGTGTCAAAAAATATCTGAAAATATTTTGCGCAGACACGCAGCAAAAAAATAGGGGGGAGGGTCATAAAAATTAATGGCAAACGCAAATGCAAGAGGCGGCAAAAAGGATTCAAGATTTGTTTAACCAGGATTCGTTTGCCGTTTGTCCTCGGCTCCAGCGAATTGTCGGGAGAGTCGTTAAATTGTTTTCATTATCCTTGTAAGCCCTGCCAGCGAACCGTACACTCCGGGGTCAGAGGTAATGGCCGCTCTCCAGCTATCGCTTTTCCTCTTTTCCCCGCTTTTCCCTCCTCTGTGGCAATTAAAACCGCAATGCAAATGAGCTGTGCTTAATGCGTATGCCACCAATGTGTGCGAGTGTGCGTGTCGATGCACTGAGAGAAATTTGTGGAATGGAAAAAGACTATGGCTCAAATTTCGAATATAATTTAGAGATAGAGAGACTTACATCCTTAGAACAAGGAATGTATATCAAAACAAAAGCCCAATATCACATCGAAAAGAACTTAAATATTATTATATTATTTAAATATTATTAATATTCCTATTAAGAACCTATAAAACCTTACAAAAATATTAAATAATAAATAAAAAACGAAATTGAAAAGCTACAGAAATATTAAATAATAAATCAAAAAAGAAATTGAAAAGCTTCCAAAAACTAGTAAATTCCCCAATAATACCTATTTTCCTGCTGTGCACTTTCCCTTTGAATAGTTTGCGGTGCTGAAGCATAGAAAAATTTAATTGCTCTGCTGGGAAGGCTGTTCCCTTAATTTTTTCGCTGTTGTTTTGGAAAACGCTTAGGACACTCCCAGTTATAAGGCCCGCCCCCATATGCAAGAGGGAAAAGCGGCTAAAAAAAGTACGAATTGGGCTGGGTCGCACTTGTTGTTGGGGTTTTCTTCTTTTTTTTCCCATTTGTGGGGTTACTCGATCCCATTGGGTAAACAATCGACACATGATGCATTCAGAGGGAAGACGCCAGGCCAGGCCGACCTTCGGCTTCGCCAGCGTTTCGCTCGTGTTTCCGTTTCATTTGTAATTAATTAAATTACTTCCGCTTAAACTGCGCTGCAGACGCCGGAACCCAAGTCTCCAAGACTCCAATTCCAAGTCCCAGCCCGGCGACTTCTCAATTACGCCTCGGTCCTCGGTCCTTCTCGGCACAGACCAGGTCCTTTTCCTGCTTCGACTCACGGCTTGTTTATCCTTCGCAGTCTCAGCCTCTGGACTCGGCAAAGTAATTAAGAAGACATTTCACCCGGGCATCCTTTAATCTGTGCGTTTTATTTGCGGCATCGTGTTTACTTCATTGCCCGGCCAGCAATGATTACAGAGGGAGAAATATGTACAGTCTTTACTTCTGTATATGCTCTCAGATATAGATTTTTATTCTTGAAATTTTAAATATTTATTTCTGCTACTGATTAAGAGTCCTCACCCCGAAAACCCTACGTCTCCATCCCAGATAGGTGACCGAGCCCATAAGCCCACCATTGTCACAAGGCTAACGAAAAGCAGCAGCAGCCCGCCAAAAAATACATACATATGTATGCATCTGCGTGTTAACGGTGTGTGTGCGTGTGTTGCATGCCAACAAATCTTTTGAAAAAAATCTCAAAAAATTGCAAAGAAAGAGATCAAATTCCATGATCTACCAAAATTCTATGGGATCTAGCTTAACTGTTTAATCACACACATAATTTGTAATAATTATTTAAATATTTTGTCCTCGTCAATTGTTTTCCCCCTGTGCACTAATTTAGCTTTGTGCTTGGTCCAAGGCACGCTCTAATCTGTAGTCGGAATGCCTGGCAATCTTGATGGCTTTGCTTTGGTTTTGTTTAGTGTCTGTGGCTTGGCGCCGGGTTCCTACTCCTCCATGTCCTGCGTATCCCAAGGATTCGTCTCCTTTTGGATGGTCTTCTCCTTTAATCTGTTGCCAGTGGACTGAACCGAACTGGTTGTTATTTCGTGCCCAGCGCACGCTTGATTAGTCGCCTAATGAGGTGTTGACTATGAACGTCTAATGATTGCCACACAACGCACACACACACTCGCATATTTACACTTGAGCGCAGCTTTAAGTTGCTTTTAATTAAATCAAACTCTCTTCTGCTCCTTTCTCTTGCAGCTCATGAGCCCAACCAACTCTCATCTGTGAACGCGGCCCACTGGAGGAAAGCCCAATGAAAAGTTTGGTTGCCCCCGAACCTATGTGAGTAAATCAATGGGAAAAAACGGAAGGAAAAACTGAAAGAAAAACTAACGAAAAAAACATGAAAAACTAGCCACGAATTTGCATTGAAATTTCGCTTTCGGATTTCAGGAAAACTAAAAAAAACTATTGCAATTTTGCAATATCGCTCTCGCTTTCCGCTAGCCAACTTTCAATGCAAATTTCGCAAAAATTTATAGTGCACAAGAAAAGACGAAAAACGAAAAACTCTACAAAATTGGCATATTTTTCTCCCTATTTTTTATTTACATGAAATTTGGCCTTAAAATGCGAACCGAAACGAATCGAAACGAAATTGGCTTGGAAACTTATGCGCAAAAAAATTGGCAACTAATTGGCGAAACAAAACAACACAAAAAAAAAACATTTGTGGAAAATCGTTGTGCAATCGATAATCGCATAAAATGGGAAATGTAAAACACAACTTAAAAACAACAACAAAAACCACAACAATATGGGAATCATACAATCACCACAAACAACCACCAACCAAAAAAAAAACATTTCAACAACACCATTATCATGGTCATCATCATGTTCATGAACATCCTGCGAAATCCTGCTATTTATGCGCTTTACATTTGTGACGTCATGGCTGCGACCCCTTGTTTAACCACCCCGCCCACCCCCTTCCTGCTTTTGGATTTTTCCTATTCCTATTTATGTGCATTTTTGTGGCTTTCCCCCTCGTAATTTCCACCCCGCTTTGTCTCTCTCTATGCGTTTTCACTTGCCATTTTTGTTTATGCTTCACGCTTTCGATTTTTGTTTTGGTTTTTGGTACAATGGACCCCGTGCTTTCCCCCCGCTTTTCCCCCCCGTCCTTGCCAATTTCCGCTTGAATTAATTCTGTGTTTAAATCTGCGAATCGTCGTGGTCCTTGGTCCTTGCTCCTGCAGTCGAGTGGAGTAAGTGAACCCCTGCGGCTGTTACACCCGCCCGGAAAGGGCCACCCACTCACTCTAGTCAAATTTAATAAAGGCCTCGCGCGAGTGAGAGAGCTTTTCTGCCGAATGTCCTGAATTGTCCTGGCAGGCAGCCCCAGCACAGCACACGCAGTGCGACAAAAGCCGCCCGCAGCGTTTTTATATGCGCACATAATTCACCAAACGCCCGAGCTAGTAACACCCGCTGCCAAAAGTTAATGCCCAGAAGCGAAGCCTCCGCCGCCACCGTCACCGCAATGATAACCAACAATAATTTGGATTATGACCAGGCCAGTGCCAGCAGCCACAGCCACAGCAACATTACAGTGGCAGGAGCAACATCGACCGTAAGCATGGCGGCAACATCGGTGGCAATGAGCAACAGGAACGGCAGCACCAGCAGCAGCAGCAACTCCTCGCCCACGGCAGATAATTCCAATTCCAACTCAAATTCAAATACAAACTCAAATTCAAATTCAAATTCAAACTCCAACTCCAATTCATATTTCAATCGCTTTGACAATCGCATTGCTGCCAATTTGGCAGCTGTTTTAACTGGGGCCGGGGCCCGTTTTCGATCCTCGTCCTGCAGTAACCGCCAGTCGTCGCATAGCGGTGGCAACTCGGCATTACTGAGATCACCTTTGGCCACAATAAGCCGAGGTAAGCCAGGTCTAGCTACGCCCTCATCGCCTGCCAGTCTGGGAAGACGTCGACCACTGCAACTCTTCACGCACGCGAATCTCAAGTGAGTAAAAAATATCTCAAAGGCGCTATAAATCTCCCCCAATCAATGCTTAAATCACATTCATTAAAAATAACACTAAATTACACTACACTACTTATACAAAAAATATATATTCTTGCTCTGTTAAAGTAATAAATATTAAAGAAGATTTAATATATTTAGTTTATTATGTTTGTTTGTTGTTTAAATATTTGTTACTAGATCAGAGCTCTTGCCTAACTAAATGAAATATGTTTTTTAATAATATATATATTTTTTGAATATTTTTAAATTAGCTGCAATGACAACGAGAAGGTGGCCCAAACACCAAGCTCTGATGAAGATAATTCCCCCACGGAGCTTAACAATTGCAAGCGATTGGCAGACAAGCCGCCTTTGGTAAGTATAACTTAAAAAATGAATCAATAAAATATAAAGTTATGTAAATCTAGAACATATAACATTTTTTTAGACTTTTCAAATCCAATCTGAATCGAGTTGGTTTCCCCATAAAGTATGGCAAATATTTCGTCCTGCATTAGGAGATCAAACACATTTGATGGCTTTGACTTTGACAAGGGTGCCCCAACACTTTGGCATCGTTTATTGGTTTTCCATTTCTTCGCTGACTACTCAAGGACTGGCCAAAAATGTTGCCCAAAATTTTCAACGCTTTGTTATGAATTATTGGCGCAGCGAATTCCCTAAAGGGGGAGAGCTAAGCTGCCATCTAAGGCAAAAGGAAAAACTTTAGACAACTAAGCCCCGGCAACCCTTGGGTCCTTACAGACCATTTGCTGTATTGCTTGCTGGATTTTTTCTGACTTTTTTCCTCTTTCCCTCTTTTTTTCTGGCTTTGTCATAACACGTAGCCATCGAAGGGCGGCTGCCCACATGCGAAATGTTTATCAAATGTTTCGCCCGTGTTCTTTGTCACGTGATGCCACGACGAGAGATCGGGCCAGAAGTTTTGCAATGCAAAAACTTTAGCCTTTCCCTTGACTTGCGGCACGTTGTTTTCATAAATTCAATGCCTTAAATATTCATACACGAGGTGGTGTATGCTCCTACATATAGATATAGACACATATATATATATATAGAGTCGAGGCAGCTGTGCTCAGTCGAGCATAGTCTATGCGATAAGTACGTGCGAGTTTATTCATACGAGAGAGACTGACTGCCTGGCACTCGACCACGCTGCGTATACGTTATGTGTTTGTCTTATTTATGGCAGCAATGCGACTCGATTGCGCATTATGGTGATTACGCCTGTAAACTAATGGCCTCTACCTAAGCGTAGGGGCTAACCGAGGGGAAGGCAAGGCCAGGCTCAACTGCAACTGAAATCAAATCGAATCAAGGCCAAGAGTAACATACCAAAAAGGAAACATCAATGACGCAGGGCTTAGAGATGGGAAAAGATAGATGGAAAATATATACTTTTCATCATATATTTGAAATGAATTTATTTTTCGAACATAATTTTGTAATTTTATAGTGATTATTTAAGCTCTTCAACAAAAGTTATAACTATTATAGATATCTTTTCGATAAGATTGAAGATGCAAGGCATAATAATGGGAAAAATGATGGTTTTAAAAGAAGATACTCGTTTTTAATAGATTTTCTGGATTACATTTATGTATTTATATTAATTTCTTATTTATTTTCTTATTTTCATTAGGAAAAACTATCTGCAGTTTGACCTATCGCTTCAGATTCCATTCCATTCCCCTTTGGGCACATCCCTAATCTGACACACACAAAACAAGCCAAACACTCTGAGAAATTGAAATCGTATCGAAAGCGAAAAGCAATCAGTTGGCCCTAATGGCAAACCATAAATATTGTCAATACAAGGACTATACAACACCCCGCGCATATGTCGATGGGCGGAAAACGGAGAACGGAAAACAAAAAACAGAGAACCAAAAGGAAAAACCATGGAAAAAGGGTTCATGCTTTCGCTTTTGGTATTTTTCATATTCCTGTGCAGCTCGCAGCTCGCTTGCCTTGTTTTGTCAATAAATCAATTTCGGCTATAAACATTTTTGCGCCAGCAACAGCAAATAACACGCATACGCCGCATGGTACGGCAGGCATATCCTTTGTTTTGCATAGTTTTTTTTTTTTTTTTGAGTCCTTTGGCTGTCGTTCTTTATTTTTCTTTACTTTTTTTTGTGGTTCGACATTCTGCTGCCTGTCAATAACATCATTCCGTTGCAGGGTGCGGCCCGATAAGCAAATTAATTTTTGCTTCCCCCCAAGGATGGGCGCAACGAAGGGGGGTTTTGTTATATGTAGCGGGGGAGGGTGTGATGCTTCCCTAATTGTGCCCAACAGGCAACTTGCCATCGCTGTCGTCGTCGTCGTCGTCTGCTTGGTTGGCTGATTCAATTTCAGATAAGCAAAATAAAGCAGCACATGCAACCGAAAGAGGAGCGGTTTTGCAGGGAGCCGGAGCCTGGGAAGTGTCCTGGCAGGAGTCAAAGACAAATGCGTTGCCACATTATGCAGTTTGCTGTCTGAGTCGGAGTCTGAGTGCCACATCACCCGCATATCCTTGTCCATGGCAGCAGCAGCACACTCCATACGTCCGTCCTTCCACATCCTGTTAGTCCTTCCCTCCTGCTGCCTGCCTGCCTGCTCTCCCAAGTTAGACGGAAATGACGCACTGTCTGTCACGGCTTCTGCTCTCTGCTGGCGTTGATGCATCGATGCTGTTGACTCGGCGCCGCTAAATGTTTGTTTAGCAACTGCAACTGCAACGGCAAACGGAGCCCCTTTACCCTCAGTTAGCTTTACACCCAGAGAAAAGGGGGTATTTAATTCGATATTATCTATTTTCTATATCACAACTGACAAATATTTGAGCTATAAAATGTGAAAGATAAATATAAAGAAATATTCCCTGCTTAGATCATTATAGTTCCTATGCATTACATTAGAAAGATTATCAATTCTTGTTTTAAATTACAGAGTAGCCCCTTAAGACACTAAAGTTTTTAGAGAACTACTCTAAATACAATTTATAAGTATTTTTTCAGTGCTCCACTATCCCAGTTTGAGCGACAGCTATCAGCTACCACATGTGGCCTGGCCTGGCCTGACTTGGCTCGGCTTGGCTTGACTTGGCCTCTGCTGATACTAAACTCCGACTTCGTCACGCCTATCCATGTATCATGTGTGCACGGAATATATTTTCAGCTCGAATGTCATAAATAATATTTTGTGGGCCACGCCCACACTCAAACACACAAGCACAGTCCCTAACCGACACATATACATATACACCCAAAGCCAGTTGGCGTATTTGATTTAAACCCGCTCGACTTTCGCTTTGCCCTTTTATTTAGCCCCATTTTGGCTCCTTGTGCTTATCCCTGGGCCAAAGGCAGTTTATTAAATTTGCATAAATGTTGAGCATTTTGCGGCAAGTGTTCTTTGTGGCCTTTCTCTTGTTGTTTTTTTTTTACCAGCACGTGCCGCCCGTTCTCTTTGGAACAACAGCTGCCACTAATGTCCAGCTAGCTGGCAGTTCATTAAGGCAACAGGGCAATTAGTGTTTTTGGTCTTGGAGAGGAAATACACCAAAATATTCAAATGTTTATTCAGAAATGGATATTAAATTGGGGGTGGAAGCTGAAATGTACATAAAGAAGGGAATGAACTCTGGAGGTACAAATAAAAACACTCCCGAAACCTGGCCGCAAATCAGTGTGCAATGCGCCGTGAAATATGCAAACAATGTCGCCTAGTCCTTATATAAGGAGTGCGCGAGATTTTTCTCTTATTTTTTCTTCATTCTAAATTATGCAGCAATGGGCAAACAATTGCTGTCAGAAGAGCAGGTAGGCACCGGGTACCAGCTTCCCACCACCATACCCTTGTCTCATTGTCAATGTCGCCTTAAATTATGCCAGAAAAAGGCGAGGAGTAAAACGAAGCGTGGTTACCATGAGCAGACTCTAGTCTAGTTTCGGGGCAGACAACTATTGTAGAAACGCCGGCAGACTTTTTCAAAGCCACTGACCCCGAAAACAGGGTAAAAGAGGTGGCAAAGGAAATGGGGGTAGTGGAAACACGGTCTCGACATGGGCGCACAAGTGCATCTGAATTATCGCAGGCCGGGGGTTTTTTGTTTGCTATGCCGCAATACCCTTTAATAGATGTAGTAGTCCACAGTTACGGAAATAAATTAAGGAAAATAAATAACATTTAAATTTCTCGAAATCGAAAAGAGCCTCTTAAATTAAAAGCGAGGCTCTTACCCTCTGCAAGGATATAACTTCACCAAAATGTTGAATATCATTCATTCTTCTAAAAGCAAACAAATTTGTATATATTTCTATATGTTTAATGTTTAACTTTGAACCTTCTCTATATCCTTAATTTTTCTCGCTTTAGAAGGGCATCGCCCATTCCATAACTGATTTTCCCCGCCACAATTTAGCACTTGCTCCACATAGCCACTATACTATACTCACTTTTTTTTGCTGCTTATGCCAGCTACTGGCTCGGAGTCCTGCGGCACATTTCCGCCTTGAATGCCACAGCCACCGCCATTTGCTATGCAACATTTTGGATGGTGGCAATGTAGCATAAAAAGGGGAGTAAGGCGGGCAAGTGGCCGGCACGAGAGTCTGCCACGAATTTATGCGCCACCTTCCCCTCACACCCTCTCTTGTTCTCTATTCCTTGTGCACTTTGCTTTGGTCCTTCTTGCTCCCACCGGTAATGCCTAGTCCAAGCATCCGTTTCCTGTTTAAGTGCAGAACCGAAAAAAAGTTTTAGCCAGCCTTCTACTTCTTCCCATTTTTTCTTTTGTGGCGGCGCGGCGCATTTTGCCAGCATTTTGTCTCGCTGCGGTTCTTGGTAATAAATTCTTTCCTTTTTTGCTTCTTTTGATGCTGCTGCACCGCCTTCGTCTGTGGCTGCAGGCCACGCCCACGCCTTGCCCTTGACTGCAGCATCCTTTGCTGATCCTTGTCGGCTTACAAGGTGTTTAAATTGTAGTTAATTTTGTTGCCACTTGAACGCTTCGCCATTGCCTTTGATCCTCTTTTTCGAAGGATTTCTTTAAACTGCAAGGCGCTTTCGACAGGAATTTAAATAGTTTTGGAGAGCATATATCTAGGAATATTTAAAGTTTTCTTATGACTTATGTTGTTATATTTTTAATTTAAAGGTCAAACGCCTGACAATGGGTCTACTGCGTCAGAACGAGGAGTCTCGTCCGCTGGTGGGCAATATAACACCCTTGAGCGCCCCCCTCGACGTCCAGCCAGTGTACTCGAATGGCTACATCAATGAGGACTCCTACATTGACAGCAAGTTCGGCGACTCGTGCCGCCAGTCCTTGACAGCCATCCCAATGCTGGATAATGTCAACCTGAACAATGACAACAATGAGTTCAACCTGAAGAAGCGATACTTGAGGGAGACGAGCAGTGGTAAGGACTAATAACTCCAAATTATACTTTAACGTAATTCCAATTTAATGAATATTATTTTTTCATTTTTTTTTCTAGCCAACTCAAGTCCCAAGATCTTTGCCAATCGCCTGCGAATGAACCAGGGTGCCGGTGCTGGTGCCCAGCAGCAGCGAAGCAGCAGCCTGGCAAACGCGTTTGGCCATGTGGGAGCCGAGGAGGAGGAGGCCGACCTCAAAGATGCCTGCTGGTATCAGGCGGGCATCTCCCGGGACATTGCCGTCGAGGTCCTGCAGAGCAAGAGCCCAGGTGCGTTTCTGGTGCGCAAGAGCAGCTCCAAGCCCGGCTGCTATGCACTGACATTGCGTGTACCATCGCCACCTGGGCCCAAGATAGCCAACTATATTATCCTGAGATCCCCAAGGGGTTACAAAATTAAGGTGAGAAAATATATATAATCAATATTTCTTTCTCTATCATCAAAGGCTGACCTTGTCGACAAATTTGCATGGGTAACATTGCAAAAAAACAAGAAATGTAGATCGCGTTAAACTAGTCAATGGAAAATCTTCCTGAAGATTTATTTTTTGCCACCTAAACTTTGGAGAATTTGCCTGGCAAATAGCTGCGGGGTGCCATGGTCTTCTGCGCTTTGACACCGACCAGGAGACAGGCTGCTAGGACGACCATAATGCTATATCGCAAGAAATTCATGACGGACTTGGTGTTGGCTTGGTAAAGGCTGGACGCACAATGAAAAAGCTTCTCCGAGGCCTCGTATATAAATATATTTTTAAAAAATTATATAACGCTAATTACTGCTAAACCAAAACAAAAGGAAAATGGCAAAACTAATGTGAAATGCATAACAAAACAAAAAATAAGTCTGTTAATAACCTTTATTGAATGTCAAAGCGGCACCTTTTTGACGGCTTCCCCCTTAAACGGCCAGAGTGAGAAGGGTTTCCCTGAAAGCTTTCGTACCTTCAGGTCCTGCTTCCAGATCCCGAGCAGTTGAATTGCCGTTGAACACACAAACGATCTCATCCCAGAACGTAACATTGAGCAGGGTGTAATTGAGAGAATTAGTATCAATATTTTATTGCATTTTGTTTTTTTTAATTACAAATTTGTACTTTAATTGATATTCGTAGCTGGTGGGCAAATAACTGAACTGTTCCAGGGGTAGGCCACTAGAAGGATATGGCTCTGGACCCGAGTTGTGCCCAAATTGAGACTCTAAATGGACTCCTTATGGTTTTTATCAGGAGTTCATTGTGGAGAATCCCAATGCTTAATAGGATAAAACTAGTAATTTTCTAGGAAAGTGTTTATTTAAAACATAAAATATACACCAAAAACGGATTCCAAATGTTGATTTGTAATTGGTTTCTAGGGGGCAACTGGTAAAGCAGTAGTAGTAGTTTTCCTCCGTTTCCCTGGTCCCCATCGTGTCCTTCCATTGACACCGACCAGGAGACAGGCTGCTAGGAGGACCATAATGCTAAATCGGATGAAATTCATGATGGACTTGGTGTTGGCTTGGCGGAGGCTGGACCCACAATGAAAAAGCTTCTCCGAGGCCTCGTATATTTATATAATTTTAAAAATTATATAACGCTCATTACTGCTAATCCAAAACAAAACGAGAATGGCAAAACTAATGTGAAATGCTTAACAAAACAAAAAAAAGGTCTGTTAATAACCTTTATTGAATGTCAAAGCGACACATTTTTGACGGCTGTCCCCTTAGCCGGCCAGAGTGGAGAGCGATTTCCCTGAAAGTTTCCGTACCTTCAGGCCCTGCTCTCGTGCTGGCCGTTGGTTCATGGCCAGCATATTGGCGTACTCCAGATCCCGAGCAGTCGAAGTGCCGTTGTGCACCTTAGCGATCTCATCCCGAAAAGTACCATCGGGCAAGGTGTAGCTGGGAGAATTAGTATCAGTATTTTATTGTAATTCGTTTTTTAATAATTTGTACTTGAATTGATATCCATAGCGGGTGGGCACATAACTGAACTGTTCTAGGGGCAGCTCGATCACGGTGCCAGGTGGAAAGGAGGACGGACTTAGCTTTGCTCCGATCAGAATACAGGCCACAAGAAGGATGAGGCTCTGGACAAGAGTTGTGCCCAAATTGAGACCCTTAATGGACTCCTTATGGTTTTTACCACGATTGACTGAGTTCATTGTGAGGAATCACAACTGTGGATAAGATAAAACTAGTTACCACGGAGGCTGTAAACACACTGAAGTTTTATCTCCAAGGAAAACAGAAAATATACACCAGACACTGATCCCAAATGAGGATTTGTAATCTAGTTTTACAAATCGAAAGCTAAAGTGTGAAAAGATTTGATTCCATAAGGAAATCTCATTTATGTTTATTACATTTTAATTATCATCAAATCTAAAAACTAATCGTTCAAGCCTACTCAAAGGTAGATTAATGTACTGGAGAGAGAAGAGTGTATACTCTTACCTATATTTATATTTATTAAATAGCAAACAAAAAAACAATTAATATCCAATTCAAAGTTTAATATTTTAGAAATGATTAAAGATACCTTCTTTTAAGACTAAAATTATATTTTAATAGAGGTATCTTACTCTTAATAAGGAGATATTAAATCTAAGCTATATTTTAGACAAGTTGACGCCCATCAAGCAAAAGAGCTCAGCTCTTAGTTTGGTGATAATTTATGCGGACATTTAATTCCCCAAAACTAAAAGCGAGGCAAGCCATAAAAATTGTAGTACTAGGCCGTTTTGGTAAATAAATTAAATGAGTTAACGATAGATTTGGTCAGAAACTATATTAAGTTGTTTATAATAAAACTATGTAAAGCCAAAGTCAACGAACAAGTTTGTGAAATTAAATTAAATGAATTAACGAAAATTAGATTATGAGATTATTGCTGGAAAGCCGTTATGAACCCAAGAGACATATAAATAATAATAAGGTATTATATTTACATAGCTCATTAAAAAATATATATTTAATTTATATTCTGCAATCCCCTCACTCTTCTCTCCTTCAGGGCTTTCGCAAGGAGTTCTCCACCCTAAAGGCCTTGATCACACACCATTCAGTGATGCCCGAACTACTTCCCGTCCCCCTGGCCATGCCTCGTCCCACCAATATGTCATCCTCGAGACGAAATCTGGATGACTTCGACACATACGACTCCCTGCAGATGCTGCTGAAGTATCTGCGCGCCAAGAACCTGGAGACGGAGCAACAGCAGCAGTAGCTAATGGTGGGAATCGATCAACTGGTGGCACAAAATTACATTTAGTTCCGGAGGCGGAAGCAAAAATGTTTTGCTTGAATCTAGAACCGAAAATATACCGCGAAAATGTGATAATCTATGAAAAAGGAAAACACACAGACACTGCAAATGAAACGCCTAGCTGATAAATGGTGAAAGTATCTCTAGTTTAGTTTAGTTATGTTCTTGGTTGATAATATCCTAAATTATTAATTGGATTTGCAGCCAGGTTAAAGGTTGGAAAAAAGGAAGAAAATAACAAGCCGAACATTGATGAAATTCAATAAATAATTTGCCACAAAATAACATTTGAATTCTTCGATTGGTTTGCCAGGAGTGTTTATTTTCCACTTTACTTTCTGCATTTTTAACTGCAAAAAGTATTACCCATGTAATTAAAATATAAATAAATATATCAAATATGGAAAAAATCTATGTTAAATGTTGTTGCCGCTTTCCACTGTTAAGCATAAAATAAATATATATATCTAATTGAAATGCATGTAAGCGAAACACAGACCCAGAAAAATGTAAATAACTCACTACCATAACACATAATTGAGTAAATAAAGTTGTTTAATTTATAATACGAAAAAAACCCAGATTGAAAACAATAAAAAGTATAAAAAAAGCCACAGAACTCATTTTGCAATTTTAGCATCGCCAGCTTCGAGATAAAATGAATATTCCCACGTTAATTATATTTTCGCGACACATATGGTATATCTGATATTTAAGGCTGACAGTGATTCAATGTTCCCTAAAGTCATCCTTTTTAAGGGGATATATTCTGCAGCTTGTTGGCCTATTCACGATCATTATATAATTTTAATTTGCTAAAACTTTTAATGGAAGAGCAAAGCAGGAAGGTAGTCCGGAAGGAGTTGGAAAACCAAAGGAGCAAAGACCAAATCGAAAGTCAGGCAAGGACCGTAACACATTCTACATTTCTACTGTCTGTTTGTGACAAAACTTTTCAATGGCTTGTTCTTCTTCTTCGCTTCATTGACACCGACCAGGAGACAGGTTGGTAGGAGGACCATAATGCTATATCGGAAGAAATTCATGATGGGCTTGGTGTTGACTTGGCGGAGGCTGGACTCATAATGAAAAAGCTTCTCCGAGACCTAGTATATTAAAACAACTTTAAAATTTATATAACGCTCATTACAGCAATTCCAAAACTAATGTGAAATGCATAACAAAACAAAAAATAAGCGTCGTTAATAACCTTTATTGAATGTCAAAGCGACACCTTTTTGACGCTTGCCCCCTTAGCCGGCCAGAATGGAGAGGGATTTCCCTGAAAGCTACCGTACCTTCAGGCTCTGCCCCGGTGCCGGCCGTTGCTTCATGGCCATAGAAAGCAGCCATAGGAACGATAGGAAATGTTTTCGAAAAAAAAGTTAAAACTATGTCGTTTTCATTTGCTTGGAAACTGTTTAATCAACACAAAAAATATACACCAGAAACTGATTCCAAATGTTGATTTGTAATAGGTTTCTAGAAAGGAGGTTCTTCAGTAGTGGTCGTCCTTCCATTGACACCTACCAGGAAGCAGGTTGCTAGGAGGACCACAATGCTAAGTCGGAAGAAATTCATGATGGACTTGGTGTTGGCTTGGCGGAGGCTGGACCCACAATGAAAAAGCAAGGCCTAGTATATAAAAACAATTTTAAAAATTATATAACGCTCATTACTGCTAAACCAAAACAAAAGGAAAATGGCAAAACTAATGTGAAATGCATAACAAAACAAAAAATAATTCTGTTAATAACCTTTATTGAATGTCAGAGCGGCACCTTTTTGACGGCTTCCCCTTTAACCGGCCAGAGTGGAGAGCGGTTTCCCTGAAAGCTTCTGTACCTTCAGGCCCTGCTTCCAGATCCCGAGCAGTTGAATTGCCGTTGAACACACAAACGATCTCATCCCAGAACGTAACATTGAGCAGGGTGTAATTGAGAGAATTAGTATCAAAATTTTATTGCATTTTGTTTTTTTTAATTAAAAATTTGTACTTTAATTGATATTCGTAGCTGGTGGGCAAATAACTGAACTTTCCCAGGGGTAGGCCACTAGAAGGATATGGCTCTGGACCCGAGTTGTGCCCAAATTGAGACTCTAAATGGACTCCTTATGGTTTTTATCAGGAGTTCATTGTGGAGAATCCCAATGCTTAATAGGATAAAACTAGTAAATTTCTAGGAAAGTGTTTAATTAAAACATAAAATATACACCAAAAACGGATTCCAAATGTTGATTTGTAATTGGTTTCTAGGGGGCAACTGGTAAAGCAGTAGTAGTAGTTTTCCATCGTTTGTCTGGTCCCCATCGTGTCCTTCCATTGACACCGACCAGGAGACAGGCTGCTAGGAGGACCATAATGCTAAATCGGATGAAATTCATGATGGACTTGGTGTTGGCTTGGCGGAGGCTGGACCCACAATGAAAAGGCTTCTCCGAGGCCTAGTATATTAAAACAATTTTAACAATTATATAACGCTCATTACTGCTAATCCAAAACAAAACAAGAATGGCAAAACTAATGTGAAATGCATAACAAAACAAAAAATAAGTCTGTTAATAACCTTTGTTGAATGTCAAAGCGACACATTTTTGACGAAAAAAAAGTTAAAACTATGTCGTTTTCAAAATATTTTCACCAAACTTGTAATTTGGCCATTAAATATTATTTCAGAATTTCGCTTTTAATTTCATGAAAATCTGACAACTATATCCTAAAGCTGCTATATTAACAAAAAGGGAAATACAAGAAAATATCATAACTTCGCTGTTTCTCAACTTATTGAGATTTGGCAACTTCTATTTATCCCTGAATTTCGGTTTTAAATGTCTGATTTAATTCTGCAATTGTATACAAACATAGGTGATCCTAAGTTAGCTTCCTTTCTTGTTGTATTTTGTTTTTAATTTAACATTTGTGCTTTAATTGATATTCTGAACTGAACTGTTCTAGGGCTAGGCCAGTAAAAGGATATGGCTCTGGACCAGAGTTGTGACCAAAATGAGACCCTTAATGGACTTCTTATGGTTTTTTACCAGGATTGACTGAGTTAATTGTGGAGAATCACAATACTGAATAAGATAAACCTAGTTGCCGCGGAGGCTGCAAACACACTGAAGTGTTTCATTTGCTTGGAAACTGTTTAATCAACACAAAAAATATACACCAGAAGCTGATTCCAAATGTTGATTTGTAATAGGTTAGGAAAGGAAAGAGGTAAAAGGTTCTTCAGTGCTTCTTACGCCTACGACCTGGTCCCCATCGTGTCCTTCCATTGACACCTACTAGGAAGCAGGTTGCTAGGAGGACCATAATGCTAAGTCGGATGAAATTCATGATGGACTTGGTGTTGGCTTGGCGGAGGCTGGACGCACAATGAAAAGGCGTCTCCGAGGCCTAGTATATTAAAACAATTTTAACAATTATATAACGCTCATTAATGCTAATCCAAAACAAAACGAAAATGGCAAAACTAATGTGAAATGCATAACAAAACGAAAAATAAGTCCGTTAATAACCTTTATTGATTGTCAAAGCGACACATTTTTGACGCTTGCCCCCTTAGCCGGCCAGAATGGAGAGGGATTTCCCTGATAGCTACCGTACCTTCAGGCCCTGCTCCGGTGCCGGCCGTTGGTTCATGGCCATAGGAAGCAGCCATAGGAACGATAGGAAATGTTTTCGAAAAAAAAAGTTAAAACTATGTCGTTTTCAAAATATTTTCACCAAATTTGAAATTTGGCCATTAAATATTATTTCAGAATTTCGCTTTTAATTTCATGAAAATCTGACAACTATATCCTAAAGCTGCTATATTAACAACCAGGGAAATAAAAGAAAATATCATACCTTCGCTGCTTCTCAACTTATTAAGATTGGGCAACTTCTCATTATTCCAGAATTTCGGTTTTAAATGTTTGATTTAATTCTGCAAGTGTATACAAACATAGGTGAGCCTAAGTTAGCTTTCTTTCTTGTTGTATTTTGTTTTTAATTTAACATTTGTGCTTTAATTGATATTCTGAACTGAACTGTTCTAGGGCTAGGCCAGTAGAAGGATATGGCTCTGGACCAGAGTTGTGACCAAAATGAGACCCTTAATGGACTTCTTATGGTTTTTTACCAGGATTGACTGAGTTAATTGTGGAGAATCACAATACTGAATAAGATAAAACTAGTTGCCGCGGAGGCTGCAAACATACTGAAGTGTTTCATTTGCTTGGAAACTGTTTAATCAACACAAAAAATATACACCAGAAACTGATTCCAAATGTTGATTTGTAATAGGTTAGGAAGGGAAAATGGTAAAAAAATCTTCAGTAGTGGTCGTCTTACGTCGCCTACGACCTGGTCCCCATCGTGTCCTTCCATTGACACCTACCAGGAAGCAGGTTGCTAGGAGGACCATAATGCTAAATCGGATGAAATTCATGATGGACTTGGTGTTGTCTTGGCGGAGGTTGGACCCACAATAAAAAAGCTTCTCCGAGGCCTCGTATATAAATATATTTTTAAAAAATTATATAACGCTCACTACTTCTAAACCAAAACTAATGTGAAATGCATAACTAAGGAAAATAAGCGTGCTAATAACCTTTATTGAATGTCAAAAGGACACCTTTTTGACGGCTTCCCTCTTAACCGGCCAGAGTTGTGAAGGATTTCCATAGATCGCCTTAGCGATCTCATCCGGAAAGTAACATCGTGCAGTGAGTAACTGGAAGAATATCCTTATTTTATTTTATTTTGTTTTTAATTAAAAATTTATATTTGTATTAATATCCATAGCGGGTGGGCATATTTTAAATGTAAGCGAAGCACAACCCCAGAAAAGTGTAAATAACTCACTACCATAACACATAATTGAGTAAATAAAGTTGTTTAATTTATAATACGAAAAAAAGATTGAAAATAAAATAAAAAGTAGAAAAAAGAAAGCACAGAACACGAGTAATAACAATAAATTTCGCTTCTACGGCTCATTATGCAAATTTCAGTAACGCCATCTGCGATACAAAATGAATTTTCGCACGTTAATTATATGTCCGTGACACATATATCTGATATTTAAGGCTGACAGTGGTTCAAGGTTCTCTAAAGTCATCCTTTTAAAGGGAATACATTCTGCAGCTTGTTGGCCTAATCACCGTCATTATATAATTTTAATTTGCTAAAACTTTTAATCGAAAAGAAAAGCAGGAAGGTAGTCCGAAAGGGGTTGAAAAACCAAAGGAGCAAAGACCAAATCGAAAGTCTGGCGAGGACCGTAATCCCTTTTTTAATTGCAGCTATCCTGAACACATTTTTTCTACTCTCTGTTTGTGGCAAATCTTTTCAATGGAAAACTTTGGCCAGCGGCGATTTTTCCCTCCCCCGCCCCCATCGAGCATTGTCAAAGTGTTGTCTACTTTTCCGTTGGCAACTTTTTCTTTGTTGCAATTATTGGCATCGCTACACACGAAGGCGTGCGTAAATGAAATAAAAGTAAGGACCAAATAGGGAAAAAAAACGAGCGGAGAAAAGCAAAAGAAATGGCTGCCATTTAAATAATTCGAAAATTGCCAAAGAAGTTGTCGCCGCCTAAAGTATTCATGAGGAAAAGACTTGGCGAACTTTTCCCCTGCCTTTTCACTTTATTTGTCAATTATTGCGGCACAAACAAACTGGCAGCAGGATAACGGAGGGGGGATGTCCTGTCAGTCAGTTGGATGCTTTTGACAATTCGCCTCTTAAATATTTAATAAGCCAAAGTGGTGGTCGAGTGGAACAACAAACAGAAGACGTCGGAAATCAATTATATATATGGCGGAATGATGTCTCTGGAAGGAGACCCCATAATTCTTAAGTGGCTTAAGCATTCGCCTGTAAGGGAAACTTTTTTAATTGAACATTCTCAATGCTATTTGCAGATTGTGCCGGGTCCTTGAGCCAATTGCAGTCCTTATGTTTACCCAGAATTTGTTTTTATCTCTCCCTCATTTTTTATGGCGCTTTTCATTAGTCGCATTTCTTTGTTCTCCAGCTGAATTTTTCCCCCCTTTTCCGCCCAACTTTAGCTGCTGCACAATGGCGAAAAATTATTGCTTTGCTTATTTGCGCTGCGTTTTCTTCATTTGTCAGCAGCGAATGCCTTTTGTTGTGAATTCTACCCGTTTCCGAACCCACAGAAAATGTATAAAAATATAAAAGAGGATTCTCCTTCGTCTGTCTGGGTTTTATGGTATATTCCTCCTGAACTTTTTCATTTGGCTAATTAAAAATGCCCGGGAGAGTGAGAGTGTTTGCCGAATGTCTTCGGGGTCTTTCGAGTCCCTGGAAAGTGTAACACATGGCGTATGAGCAATAAGTGCTTTATGACTCCAAGGTAAACGAACTTTTCGGGCTCGCAGCAGAGATCTAGCTGGAAATTAAAAACCATTATACAAATCCTGTCCAAAATAAAACTTGTTAGGCTTGCATTTCAAGTAACTTTTCCAGAGATTCGCATAAAAATGTAAACTTGAAAACGGCGGCAGCGGCAGAGTTTTGCACATTCTGTGTCTACGTTGTCGCCTGGCCTGGCATTAAGGCGACAATTGCCAAGTCCTGCTCGTCATTAAAACTCTAACAATGCCAGCCAAGAAAAAATTACGAAAAACAATAAAAAAAAAGTAGAAGTAGCAGCAACTGAAAAGTTTCTCTCCTTCCCTGTAGTCTTCTATTTTTGGCAGGAATATGTTTAAGTGTCAGTAACAGTTTTCATGCAAATATTGTCTGGGAATTGTCGGGACTCGAAAAAAGAGTCTACAAGGAATGGTAAATATATATAGCGGAGTAAGGGGATTAAAGTTCAGCTAAAGACAGTCTAGTTTTGTCATAAAAATTAGGTATATTAGACGATCATTCTAAATTTTAATTTACTTTAAGCTTTTCCTGAACTAAAATTACTTAAATTATCCTTTAAAGGTTTCAACAGAGTTTTAAATAATTTTAAGAAATAATTTCTGGCTGTTTATATAATCTTAAATACGATTTTTAAAAGAATAACTCTAAGTTTAACCTATTTAAATTAATTTAAAAACCCCTATCATTATTTAATATCGAATTCAGATGAGAAAAATTTATAAAACTAATATTTGTAGGAGTTAAATGCATATATTCCATATAAATAAAGTCTCACTTTCCCACCAATTTATTTGCTTTTCCCTAAGAACTATATTTTTACGGTCAGTAAATTTAAGGACTAACTTAAATCCTCTTCCATGTTGAGCCTGTGAATGATGGGAAATCTCTTTAATTTGCTGTGCCTGATGGGGAAATCCCATCACCGACTATATGCTCAATTACAAAACTGCAACCGAGGGACGTGGCCAGCTAGTTCGATTATGCATGGAGTTGATGGCCGAACAGGACACCTCATTAATTTGCCTGGCTGCGGCAATAACAATAACAGCCATTTCGGCTATTTGGCTCATTGACTGCCTGATTTTATGGCCTGCTACAACCACTCCTGCCACTCCGGCTATTGCTGCGTCTCATGTCGAAAACCAACATCAACATTGACCCAGAAGCAGTTTGTCCTGGTCCTGATGCTACTGCAACTGACGTTGCTGCGTTGCCAAATATGTTTTTGTGGCATTTTTGGCCAATTGGCAGACAGGGCCTCGTCCAGTGCCGTCGGCCAATTGAATGCACCAGACGCGAACGTGGCCCCGGCTGATTAAGCCATAATGTTTGGCCACACCCAACACGGCTCGCCTGCCCCTCTGCTGCCGTCTCCTGGCCCCGTTTACTTGTTTGCCTAACCCAAATTGCATGCTATTGACCAGGATTCAACATATTTCAAGTGCTGCAGGACGAGGAGAAGCAGCAGGAGAAGGAATGCAATCCGGAGCTGTGACGGCTGCTCTGGCACTTGAAACTTTTCCAAATCACACTCTTTGCCAGCACAGTTCGATCAACTATAAGTGCCGCTGCGGAAAAGGACTCAAAAATGTACAACAAAAAATAAAGGGGAAAATAAAACAAAGCAGGCTGAGAGGAGAAAATGTAAAATAGGAAAACGAAAGAGAAGCTACCCTGTTATTGGAAGATTTCAGTCCATAAAATTAAAGAAAGACTTTCCTGCCACAACTTGCACTCCTAAAAATTATACATATATTAAAACCAAAACAAAAATTCAGCCCCGGTGATCACCATCATTTCCTCATTTGGCTCTGGCATTTATGCACATCAGTTATCGAGGTCTCCCCTGATTACATCCCGTTCAGCATGCCCGACATATATTCCGGGTAAATCCCCAAGCCCATCTGGAGTCATACACACATGCTTGGCGTGCAACATTAATGCACTATGGCTGCTAATGCAGCAGCGGCAACAAAGGCAAGGGGGAAGGCGGTACCAAGGGGGCGTGGCAAACAAAAGCCAGTAAAAGCAACAGTAGAACATTTCAGTATAAAGCTGGAAGCCCCGCTACGCCTTCGCCAGGATATTCGCAATCGCATTCATTTTTGCTGTTCGCCATTGTTGCAGCTGCTGCCTTTGCTGCTTATTGTTGTAGCACCCATGTCCATACACTGGGGAAAATTTGGGAAATAAAAATTAAAACCACTTACATCTATTTTATTTTATTTAAGCTAATTTTAAACATTCATTTAAGAGTTGTATTCGAGAAATTCATTTAGAATTGAAAGGAAAATAACATTTCAAAGTCTTGAAGGTAAATAATATTCAATTCTTATTAAAATCCATTACAAATGTTCAATCAACTTTATGGCTACTTTTGAATCCCGTTGTAATATCCATAAACTCTACAAAATATACAATGTAAATTTATTATATATTTTAATTTAAAGAACACTTTACAATGTTTAGATAACTTTTGTAAAGAAAACCTTAATTTGCATTCTAATTATTAATCATTTAATAAATACTTCCTTATTTTTTTTTAAATCTATATTTTCTTTGTTACTTTCTATACCTTATTTTTCGCCAGTGTCTATGAAAACACATACTTATGCTGAATCCTGCCGCTGCCGCTGTCATTGCCGCTGGCCTGGCTTTTTGTTTAATTCGTTTTTCTATTGTTCACAGCCAAGAACTTTGGTCCAATGGGGGCTTTGGCAACATTGTAAAATGCATGAATGTGTTTAGCCAGCTCCACTATCTGCCCTGCGCCCTGTCCTGCTTTCTCGCTTTGCTTTTCCCTCTCGACCCTCTCCCCCAGGCTGCAGGTTTTTGCATTTTCCAAGCATAAAAGTTGAAAGCGACATTATTGAATATGCGTTGTCGTTGTCGTTGTCACTGTCCCATTGTTTGGCCAACACGTATACGAAAATATATACGCACAGATTTACACATTCTATATATTCCGCCCCCCAAAGGGTAGGCGTGGCACATGAGTGCAAAGCCAAAGCTTAGCGGATTCTTACGCCCATTGAAATTTATATGCCACTTTCACACACATTAAAGCCAAAATTGCCAAAAGGGAATCGAGTGTTTAAGGTCAGACGACGAATGGTTGCGACTACAATTACACAGTGAGAAAAATTTCAACAAATCTGGGAGTATAATTGCTTTGTTTTTACCATTAAAGCAAGAAGTTTTAAAGAATAAAATGTTGGGTGATAAATATTTAGAAAATATTCCAATTGAAAGAGAAGAGTCTAAGTTAAAATTGTTATATGGTCTTTTATAATTTTTAATCTATATAACTAACTTTGTATATTATTATTAATATGTTCCTTAATTTTCCCTAGTGTTCCGTCTCCTGGCTAGTACAGATACTCCACCAGACCCGCTGCTTATTTATGCTTTGTTTGTCGCTTTGGCTAATAAATTAGCAGCTTTACCTTTTGGCCCAACTGCAAACCAATAGCAATTTATCGCAGCCACAAAGAAAGGCACGTACCGAAAGCGGGATATTCCCCGGCCGGATCGAAGGGGCTTTCGAAGGGGTTTCGGTTCCGCCAAATGTGCTCGCCTTATCGCCGGCTTAAGCGACACGCACAGGTGGGCTGGTTGGTGGCTCAGGTGGGCAGCAGGCAGCAGAAGGAACAGAGAGAGAGCAGCAGAGGTCCTGCCAACGAGGAGACAGGTCTGTGGCAATGGCAATAGTTGTTACCGACTTTAGCCTTTGACTAACGATGGGCGACAATAAAAATGGCCCTGGCAATTGGCACATTGCGGTTGCAAGTTAAAAGGATTTTCCAGTCTAAATGATGGCCAAAACGAGTCTAGAGTCTGGCGAAAGTTCCCACAGAAAGGAAATTGCTTAAATGAAAGTCAAAGGACATTCTTGTTTAAATCTAGGCTTGTTAGAAAATTGTATAAGAGTTAAATCTTTGCCAAGTAAAGAGTTTAAGTGATTGAACTATTTTTATATTTTCTCATTAAATATTATATTCAATGGAGAATAAGTACTTTATAACTTTAAAGTTTCTCCATTAACTTAAAGTTGCAAAAATTAATAAAACTCTCAGCCAGTGCAACAAGCTGAGCAGGAAGGCAAAATGTTGGAAAAAATATATATTTCGATTGCGTGCCGCATGTGGCCAAGTCCTGGAGATTCGGAAACGCTTGCCAGGATTTATCGTGCGTCCATTACAAGCGGAAATTAAGCGCGGCAGGTCGCCGTGCTGGACGTGAAGCGGGAAAGGCGGGCCAAGGCGGGAAAAGCTACGGTGGCGAGCGTGCGTGAAAGCGTTTTGCCGGCTGGCCATAAAGTAACGAGCGGACAACATTCCAACGGGCCAAAGCAGAGCTATTGTTTTCGGCAGGATCTGGAGTCCTTTTTCGCCTCCTTTTTGTATGCCAGTCACGTGGCACGCAACGACAACTTGGGATTTGTTAAGTGGCGCGTCGTTTTTGATGTGCGGAATGTTTAGCACGATGGTCTTGGTGGTCTTTCATTTCGTACTTTTGATACCCATTAAGAATAAGAACATTTCTGATAATTTAAAGGGCCTAAAAATATGCAAATAATATTATTTCACAAAATAAAATTTGACTGACCTTTGTTGGAAATATTTAGTAGCTCTTTAGGAAATATAAATAGATAAAAATACAAATTTAAAGTTAGTTTCTTAACATTAAATCGATAAAATAATCTATACATTTTGATTTCCTCTTTAAATATTATAAAATCAAATAAATTTTCATAAATATTTTCGTAAGTAAGTAAGTACTTTTCCGTCTAAACCCTTACCTACACCCTCATCTAGCTCAAGTTTTTTTTTGTTTTTCAAAAAGTCCTTCACGTGTCCCGGACATTTTGCACATAACTTGTTTCAGCGTTTTTATTGCCAACTTCCGCTTCCGCTTTTGAATGCACTGCGAATGTCTTTTGTTTTTGCTCCACCTTGCGGTTAATGGCGCTTCGGCTCGCCAAAAAAAAAAAAGAAAGCCAAAGGAATGGGAATTTGAATGAGAGAAAAAACCCAGAGACACTCCAGCAACTCCATCAGCCATGGCTGATTCGATTTTCCGATGTGTACCTTTGCTTTTAGTGATTGAAATCGCGCATTTTAAGTGAAAAAGCGCACACAGAAGTGCACTCAATCATTCGTCACGTGATTCAGTGGGAAAAGCCCTCAGCCCTGAGCTCTGTGCCTTTTCCGGGCATTTTACCCCGCCGCCAGCTGCCTGCTGCTTGTGCAAATGTTTTTCCTTAGTTTGGACATTGTCGAGTGGAAAGGTGCTGTGTTTATATAAAAGATTACGCCACCAGATGAGAAATGGAGACACAATTGCGCTTGATGTTGTTATTTTTGCGGGGAAAAGCTCTGCGATAATGCCACGTAAATGTTGTGAATGCGAAATCAATAGGGGAAAAACCAGCTTTAAACCGAATGGTAATTCAATAGGGGAAAAACTTGAAACTTTTGAGTTGAAAGGACACGGAGTGGGAAAGGAAAAACTTTTCTAATTTTCGCATTATGAAAATTGGGTCGCAACATAAAAATTCAAACACTTCTCGCACCCTACTGAGAAAAGCGGAATTAAGTGAAAAGCAATTTTTGAGCCTAGGAAAGGCAGGGAGAATGAAATGAAAAGAAGTCGAGAAAAACTTTTCCATTAAGAAAATTAACTGAGATTAAGTAAGGGGGCGAAACGGAGAACTTTACCCAATTTGGGATGAATCAAAATTGCAGCAATTTCAGGGCATTTAAACATTTGTCACACACACACACACACCCAGAGAAGCACGCACGCACACAGACTCAGGCCGGAAGTGAGCCCCAAAAACGGAAGCAGGCCACAAACACATGAAATTGGTTAAGGGAAGGAAGCGGGGCAAGGACTTTATTTGCCGTCTGCCTTCGCCTCGGCTGTTGTCGCCGCCGCCGTCGATACTAATCTAATTTTATTGATATTGACACAATTTCTGCAGATTTCCGCATAAACATAAAAACAGAGCCCGAACCTCGGAAGGTTCTTTCGGCTCAAGTAGCACAGGCAGTCACAGGGCACACGCAAACAAATGGCATCTAATAAAAATTGAACAAAAAGCTAACAAAAGTTCGGTTCGATGAGGCTGTGGCCGTCACTGGAGGATGGAAGTCAAACAATGCTCAAGCACTTGGGCATTTCCGGTGGCAAATCGGAAATCCATGGAGAACAAACAAAAAAAAAATGGCAGATTAGGCGATACAGTAGATAAAAGTTTATTAAACTATACATAGAACTCGATAGGAACTTTTTAAAAATATAATTTAAAATTGCTTATAATATATAAATGTTGGAAAATTAAAAAATTATAAATAAATTTATATATGAGATATTTTTAATGTGAAGTATCTGTAATTTTCTCAAATGGTTTAGATATTATTTAAATATTTTGTCAACCTCCTTTCAAATTAAAGTTTTAAATCATTTTTAACCGGTTTATAGCCTGGTTAAGATAACCCTAACACTGGGCATTACCCACTTAACAAACTAATCGCTTAAACTAAAAAAAATTCCCAGGTTTATAAGCTGATAATAAAAACAAACCAGATTTTTATTGATATAGTATAGTTATAGCCTTTCTACAAGATTAGGCAGCCAGTTCCGGAAATTTCCCAATCAATTTTTATGTGGCCCAATAATGCCCAATAATAAAGTCTACTGATAATAGAAATCATAAAATCAATTACAATATGAGATAGTGACAAAGAAATATGGGTTAAGGTTCAATTTTTTTTGAATTTATGAACTTAACATAACTAAAAGAAAGAACAAGAATCCAATCTCGTTGAAGTCTCAAGTGGCTTTTGCCTAGTTTTCCCAAGGCTTTAGGATTGATTTTTATAATGATTTGTGTGTCGGCTTATGATATTTATTTAATCTACATTTTTAAATCCTATTGTTTATTTAATTTATCTTAATTTACCCTGAAGATTATATATAGTAGATCTGTGATCCTATTTTCCATCAAATTAAAACTCATTCTTTATAAATTCTTCACATACATACACTAGTAAACCCAAATTAAAACTAATAATATAGATTAAAAATTGTAAAAAACTCTTTAATTGCTGCTTCAACTGCATTTTATTTACAAACAAGAACAAATCAAACTTTACAAATCTCCTTTTAAGCAGAAATACCAGAGTTGCTCTGGATCCATTCCAAATAGCTTGTAACCCGGGTGAAGGCAGCAGGGGCGCCAATCTCGCAGCCATCCTCCGCTCCAAAGGAGGTAATACCAATTAGAGTTCCATCCAGAGCCAGGGGGCCACCAGAATCGCCCTGGCAGGTGGAGATGGCATTGGTAGTGTCAACGCAGATGACCTTGCTGGTGACTACCAGGCTTCCGAAAGTCTCCTGGCACAGGGAGTTGGGAATAATGGTCAGATCGGCATACTGCAGGTTCTTGGTCACAGAAGTCTCCTGATCGGAGGTCATTCCCCAGCCAGAAGCCACGGCGGCTTGTCCCACAAAGGTGGAATAGCTGCTGGCGATGGTGGGAAGGGCAATCTTGTTGACGGCAGTGGAGAAGGTAACAGCCGGAGTCTTGATCAGGGAGATGTCATTGCGGACAGTCAGGGAGATGTAGTTGGCATGCTGGATCCAGTTGGAGCTGGACACGGTGTGGGTGAACTGGGGACTGGTGCGAATGGTGGCTCCGTAATAAATGGTCACATAGGAGGCACTGTTTAAAGGATAATTTCTGATTAGGATTCATAAGAAGTTAAAAATAAACAAACAACTTACCCGCTGGTGCAGTGGGCAGCAGTCAAGATCCAGGAGTTATCGATTATGGAACCACCGCACCACCAGCTGCCCTTCGACCCCAAAAAGCTAAGTCCCACCTGGTAGGGGAACTGGTTAGCCACGGCATCCTTTCCATTGGTAACGCGGCCCTCAATCGAGAGAGCTACGATCCTGTTGCGAGGATGCACAGGTGCCATCTTAGGCAGGATGCCAGCGGAGGCAGAGGCAATGGCCAGAAACAAAACCACAAAGACCTTCATGTTGAACGCTGAACGTTGACTGAATGAGTGAATGACTTTGCCTGGTAAAACAGGGTTAATATATAGTCATAGCTTCCTACAGGGTCTTATCGCCTGTGACCTAATGGGCATATCCCCGATCGATTAGATGGATTATAAATCATGATCTAAAATTAAACGAAATGACGCATTTTTTTCGCACCTTTTTATCACTTTTCCTAAAACATTTAAATGTTACAATTCAAATATTATCTAAGATAATATTTTAATAGGTTTTTGCAACGTAAGAAAATATCTTATATTTACTTAAGATATTATATAGAAATTGGGGAATTTTCGCTATTTTCTTTATCAACTACAAAAGTAGAAAAATAATGCCAAAGTTTTTATACCGACTATAAAAAATATATAAATAATAAACTAGTTTTGGTTAATCTTTTCCAAATATCTGTAAAATCATTAATGAGAAAGTCATTACGTGAACTTTAACTTTATCAAATCATCGATTTCAATGATAGGGATTTGCCCCACTCAAAAATATTTCAAATAAGCCAAAATTTACAGCTTAACTCAATGAGTGGAGGCTTTTCCCGGCTACCTAAAAAAAGGAGATAAGACTTCCAATGAAGGGTATAAAATTCTACCCTAACCGATAGGGAACATCATTCACTGACCGTTCACCGATCAATATGAAGGTTTTCGTGGTCTTGGCTCTGGCTCTCGCCTCCGTCTCAGCTGGCATCCTGCCCAAGGCTGTGCCGGTACCACCCAAGGACAGGATCTCAAGGCTCTCGATTAATGGTCGCGTTACCAACGGCCAGAATGCGGTGGAGAACCAATTCCCCTACCAGGTGGGACTAAGCTTCTCCAGCTCCGAAGGCGACTGGTGGTGTGGCGGTTCCATCATTGCCAACAACTGGGTGGTGACCGCTGCCCACTGCACCAGCGGGTGAGTTGTTATTGCTTAAGGCCTTTAAATGATCTTGGTTAATGGCGGACTATCCTCTTTGCAGTGCCTCCACCGTGACCATCTACTATGGAGCTACTGTCCGCACCAGCCCCAAGTTCACCCACACCGTGGCTAGCTCCAACTGGATCCAGCATGCCAACTACCTATCCCTGACCCTTCGCAATGACATCTCCCTGATCAACACTCCGTCAGTTGCTTTCTCTGACGCTGTGAACAAGATCCCCCTGCCTGCCATCGCCAGCAGCTACTCCACCTTCGCCGGAAATACCGCCGTGGCCTCTGGCTGGGGCTTGACCTCTGATACCTCAACCTCGGTGGCTACGGACTTGCAGTTCGCTGATCTGACTGTCATTACCAACTCCGTGTGCGAAGAGACCTACGGCAGCCTGGTGGTCACCAGCAAGGTTATCTGTGTGGACGGCTCCAACCGCACCTCGATCTGCAGTGGCGATTCCGGTGGCCCCCTGGCTCTGGATGGCACCCTCATCGGAATCACCTCCTTTGGATCGATAGATGGCTGCGAGGTTGGAGCCCCAGCTGGCTTTACCCGCGTGACCAGCTACTTGGATTGGATCAAGAGCAACTCTGGAGTTTCCGCTTAAAGGGTTTCTTCTTGGTTTCATAAATAAAGAGCATTCAAAAATTATATGTAATTGACCTTATTTTTTGCGTTTCTTATAAGCTTAAAATTTTTATGATCATATAAATATTTAATAACAATATTTAATAAACATTTGATTATATTTAATTGCCTATTAAGACGCTCTTTTTTTATAGAAATTAACAAAGTAACTATAATATCTCTAAAATAAACTATTATGGTATTTAGATAAAAGCTAAATTTGACTTATGTATAATTACCATTATTTAGAAAATAAACAATTTATACATAAATTAATAAGTTAATCTAGTTATTTATTTCCTTAATATTCAATAAACATATACATAAAGTTTATTAAAATTACAGAAATCTAAGCATTTACTTAAATATTTAAAAGAGAATCTGTTTTGAAGTAGAATCCTCCAGTTCTTAAATATTAAGAAATAAATTCCTAATAAATAATAGTTCTAGTATGTTTTAAATGTGTATATAATGTATAATAATATTAATATTATTTTCTTTGGAATCATTAATTTAAAAACTCTTAAGAAGGAATAAGGAAATGTGATGGCTTTGGGTTAAAATAATATTATAATTATTATTTTTGCTGAAGAAAATTCGTTTTTATAATTTTTCAATACACATTTATTTATTAATTTTTCAATAAATCCAAAAAACCTCCATCAAACTCCCTTAGGCAGTGACTCCAGACTTGGTCTTGATCCAGTCCAAGTAGCTGGTCACGCGAGTGAAGCCAGCCGGATAGTTCTTCTCACAACCCTTCGAGGACACGAAGGAGGTGACGCCAATGAGCTTGCTGTCCAGAGCCAGAGGGCCACCGGAATCTCCCGAGCAGGTGGATACCTCGTTCACGGAGGCCACACAAATGACTCCGCTGGTTACAACAGCGCTACCATAGCTCTGCTGGCACACGGAGTTGGCGATAACCTTCATGTCGGCGTACTGCAGCTTGGAGGTCACGGCGGAGGCGCTATCCGAGGTCAAGCCCCAGCCGGAGGCGATGGCCGTCTGTCCGGCATAGGTAGAGTAGCTGCTGGCGATGGCGGGCAATGCGATCTTGTTGATGGCCGCCGAGAAGGTGACCGAGGGGGTCTTGATCAGAGAGATGTCGTTGTTCAGGGTCTTGGAGTCGTAGTTGGCATGCTGCTGGAAGCTTGAACTGGACACAGTGTGGCTCAGTTTGGGGCTAGTGCGAGCAGTGGAACCGTAGTACATCTTGACGGAGGAGGCTCTGAGGAAATTAAGGTTTACTTTACAGATGGGACTTCTTGGCAGAAATTTGGGATACTTACCCGCTGGTGCAGTGGGCAGCGGTCAGCACATAGGTGTTGGAGATGATAGAGCCACCGCACCACCAGCTGCCAGTGGAGCTGGTGAAACTGAGTCCCACCTGGTAGGGAAATTGGTTCTCCGCCGCGTTTTTGCCATTGGTAATGCGACCCTGGATGGTGGGAACAGCAACCAAATCCTTGGGATGCACAGGCGTATCCTGAGGCAGGACGCCAGCAGAAACGGAGGCAAGAGCCAGAGCCAAGACCACGAAAACCTTCATGTTGATCGATTTACAGTTCAACGAATGATAATCGTCCGTTGATGGGGGTTATTTTATATGCCAAATAACCAGGGTCTTATCAGTATAACGTAATGGGCAAATCCCCGTTGGATTTTATCAAGTATAAATCATGGCTAAAGGTGAGATTATCTTTGGCAGGGTTTCCAGAAAATTTTCGAGGGGAAAATCCCATTTCAATTTTGATTTTTGGTTTATAGTTCTTACTAAATTATTAATTAGTTATATAATATATATTTATTAACTATCTAAATTTCGACTCGATTAGTTCACAAATATTTAATTTATTTAGTTAATATTTCTGTTAGAAGTTTTAACCTTAAAACAATTATTAATTTTACTTAAATTCAAGAGCAACTATTAACTCAATAATTCATTGTCTAAACACTTAAATAATTATAATTACAATTAAGATATTGCAAATAATCAAAACAAATTAAAGATAATGTAACAGATAACTATAACTTGATGTTTAAATACATAAAATTAATACAAATTCTAAGAGCGATATTGCGTAAGAAACTGAGTTATCAGCTTGTCGTAAGTTTCCATTCATGCAAGTGGATTTTCCCCCAGAAATTTGTTCCCAGAAATAAAAGCAATCGCCATACATGGAGTGGGACTTGCTCATTGGCGATCTCCCAGATAAGACCCTTCTGGGCCGGGTATATAATGCGCCCAGTTAGTGGCGACAATCATTCACTCTTCGATCTACCAGCAACATGAAGGTATTCGTCGTCCTGATCCTGGCCCTCGCCTCCGCCTCCGCTGGCCTCCTGCCCCAGGTGCAGCCCGTGCACCCCAAGGACAGGGTTGTGGCTCCTTCGATCGAGGGTCGCATCACCAACGGAAAGAATGCTGCTCAGAACCAATTCCCCTACCAGGTTGGACTAAGCTTCTCCAGCTCCGACGGCGGCTGGTGGTGTGGCGGTTCCATCATTGCCAACAACTGGGTGGTGACCGCTGCCCACTGCACCAGCGGGTGAGTTGTCCTTGCTTCTTAAACTAATTGTGATCTTGGTTAATGGAAAATATCCTCTTTTGCAGTGCCTCCTCGGCAACCATCTACTATGGAGCCACTGTCCGCACCAGCCCCAAGTTCACACACACTGTGACCAGCAAGGACTTTGTCCAGCATGCCAACTACATCTCCCTGACTGTCCGCAATGACATCTCCCTGATCAAGACACCGGCTGTGACCTTCTCCACTGCTGTGGACAAGATTGCCCTTCCCGCCATAGCCAGCAGCTACTCCACTTACGTGGGACAGACTGCCGTGGCATCTGGCTGGGGACTGACCTCTGACACTGCCACTGCCGTGGCCAAGGATCTGCAGTACACCGACCTCACGGTCATCTCCAATGCCGAGTGCCTGAAGTCCTTTAGCAGCCTAATCGTCACCAGCCGCGTCATCTGCGTGGCCACTCCCAACTCGGTCTCCACCTGTCAGGGTGATTCCGGTGGCCCCCTGGCTCTGGATGGCACTCTTATTGGCATTACATCCTTTGGATCTCCCGATGGCTGCGAGGTCGGCGCCCCTGCTGCCTTCACCCGAGTCACTAGCTACTTGGACTGGATCAAGACCAACTCCGGAGTTTCCGCTTAGATGAGATTGTAACTATTTCAGTGAATGGTTTTAAAAAAGACACAGATTGCAAATTTATAAAATATAAATTGTAATTAAAACAAATTATATTTGGGGGAGAAGGATCATTTAAACGGCCCCCAGAAATATCCCTCTTTATTGTAGAATTACAAAAAAGCAGCTGAACTTGTTTTTTGATTGATAGAAGGAAATAAAAATACCACTTCGAGTTCAATAAATAAAATGTAACTGCAAAAATACATTTAAATTAAAAACTGACAAAGTTTGTTAGATCATCTATCAAGATTTTAGATATATAAAAATATTAATACAGGCAGACCCATGTTATAATAAATAAATTGTTGAAATAATTGATAAACAAAGGCTAAGTAAGTGCGCTTTAAAATCTTATTAGATTAGTTAAAAATATGTATACATAGGCCCCGAAAAAAAACAAACATTATCAACTGATAAAAACCTTGCCAGGAGCATTATCACAAGAGCTTCGGCCAAATACATAGCATTCTCCCCCAGATAAGACCCCTATAAAAGGGAACCATTTGGCAGGTGAAGAATCATTCGCAGTCCGATTCACCATCAAAATGAAGGTATTCGTCGTCCTGGTTCTGGCCCTCGCCTCTGCCTCAGCTGCTCTCTTGCCCCAGACCGCTCCCCTGCATCCCAAGGACAGGGTTGCGGCTCCTTCGATCGAGGGACGCATCACCAACGGAAAGGATGCTACTGAGAACCAATTCCCCTACCAGGTGGGACTAAGCTTCTCCAGCTCCAGTGGCAGCTGGTGGTGTGGCGGTTCCATCATTGACCCCAACTGGGTGGTGACTGCTGCTCACTGCACCAGCGGGTGAGTTGTGTGCTAGTTTCTGGCTTAACAAGGATCTTAATTAATGGGGAAATGTCCTTTTTACAGCGCCTCTTCCGTGATCATCTACTATGGAGCCACCGTCCGCACCAGCCCCAAGTTCACCGAGATCGTGGCCAGCAAGGACTTCATCCAGCACGAAAACTACCTCTCCCTGACTGTCCGCAACGACATCTCCCTGATCAAGACCCCGACGATTGCCTTCTCCACCGCCATCAGGAGCATCGCCCTGCCCGCCATCTCCAGCGATTACTCCACCTACGACGGTGTGACTGCCGTCGCCTCTGGCTGGGGCTTGACCTCTGATACTGCAGCTGCTGTGGCCAAGGATCTGCAGTACGTCGAACTTAAAGTCATCAGCAATGACGCATGCAAGCAAACCTTTGGCAGCCTGATCGTCACCTCCAATGTTATCTGCGTGGAAACTACCGACGCCAAGTCTACCTGCCAGGGTGACTCTGGCGGCCCGTTGGTTTATGGCAAAGAACTCATTGGCATCACCTCCTTTGGATCTTCCGCTGGCTGCGAGGGAGGTCACCCGGCTGCCTTCACCCGTGTGACCAGCTACCTGGGCTGGATCAAGGAGAACTCCGGTGTCACCAATTAAGGCGATTGTAGAGAAAAACGCCACGATTTAATGCAATAAAAAATATAATTCTATGAATTGATTTCTATTTAGTTTTCTTTACTATTTAATATATTCTTATTATTGCATATTTTGGAGAGTAAACATATTTGAAGTTTCTACTCTTTGCCTTCCTTTCTTGAAATTTGTGAAAAAAGATTTAAATATCTTCTGACCACAAGTCTGTTAATCCTCTTTGTAAAATATACATTTGCTATACTTCTATAACCCATCTAAATACCACATAATATCCCCTTGATTTTATTTATTTACGTATTAATGATTTATTTTCAATCTATATTTAATTAAACCGCGTGACTTCATAAGCATTTATTATTAGTATTTTCTCCCCTACTACCTAAAAACACCTCCTGCTCTTAGTAAATAAATAAATTCCAATGTACAACTCATTTAAGGTCATTATAAAAAAAACAAAGGCCATAACATATATGGGCCATTGATTGTTAAACCCAGAAGGCCTAAGCATATATGGTGAAATCCAAGCAAACGCCTGCAGTAAATTAAACAAATAATAAACTAAGCGTTGATAAAACGCCAGTCAATAAATATTAAGACCCCGACCCAGACATTGTTGACAGCCGAGTTGGGTTGGCAGAGGAATCATGCAATTGAAATATACGCCGAAAGCAATTAAGCCAACTGCAGTGGCAGTGGCAGTGGCAGGGAGTCCAAGGCCAGGCCTAAGCGATATAATCGCCGAAACGTGCGGCAATTACATGGCAGCTTCAGGAATTGAATGCCAAGCATCTGCTCTTCCCAGAATATAATTTGCACTGGGCCAAGCCATCGGAGAAAATTCAATTAACAGACGGAGACGGAGACTGAGATGGAGATGGAGACGGAGACCGAGTCGGACACGTGCCGTGAAAAAGACGCTGACGCAATGTGGATGCCACACACAGTCGCTTGGCTATAAAAACAACATCCAGTCCTCCACATGAAGGGCCCACTCAGACGGAACTCAATATTGATCATTACAGCCAACAAAGAACGTCCGAGAGCGGGTTAAAAGTATTTCATTAAGGTTCTATTTTATTTTTTATTTAAAAAATTAGTAATAATAACAATAACATATAATACATAATAACATATAATAATAACATATATATTAAAAAAGGTTTAGTAGGGGAAATTAACATCGATTTTTGTTTAAAGATAGATTTTTGAGATAAAAATATTTAAATCCTGATAATTGATAATATTTATTCATTATAAATGGCAGAAAATAACATATAGGAATAATATCATATATTTAATATATATATTATATATATTATATATATTCCTTTTCCTTTCCTTAATTTTCTTTATAATCTTAAAATAATAGAAAGTAAAATGATATATACTTTAAAAACCATCAGATATCTCTTATAATAAGTAGTCTCCCTCTCGAAAGCCAAAAGTCATTCTCTCAATTAAATATCTACCGCAAATAACAAATCTCTAAAATATAAATAAACCTAAAAATATTTTTAATTTTTCGTATAGATAAGATGTCGCACTACCTGGCACTTTCTGCCCTGCTCTTCATTTTACTACCCCTAAAAGTTATCTCTACGGAAGACTGGCACTATGCCCTCGAAGACGATCCTGCCGACGATGATGAATCGATCATAGAGCGTCGCTGGCAGCTGGGCTACGAGCACTGGCGACTTCGCTGCGAGAAATTCGAGGCGGCGGAAGAGAACCAGACTTCGCCAATAAGCACTCGAATCGCTGGCGGGGAGCTGGCCACGCGCGGCATGTTTCCTCATCAAGTGGCTCTGGTGATTCAGCAGAGTGCCGGTGCACTCATCCAGTGTGGTGGCTCCCTCATCACGACGCAGTTTATACTCACGGCGGCCCACTGCTTGGCAGATGCTATCGAAGCCAAGGTTTACTCGGGTGCCACTAGGTTTGCTGATATCGAAGATGCCACAGAGGAGTTCCTGGTCAGCCATCAGAGCTTTATAATCCATCCAGGTTACCTGGGTTTTGGGGGCTACAATGATTTGGCCTTGATAAGACTGCCTAGGAAGGCTTTAACCTCAGATAGTGTCCAGCCCATAAAGCTGGCTGGACAATTTATGAATCAGAAATTTCTGGAGAGACAACCGGTGACTCTTACGGGTTGGGGCAGCCTGGGAGATTCTAAAGAATCTCCAAGAGAGGATACACCTCTCCTCCACTTCCTGGATGTGGAGGTGCTCGATCAGGAGCGCTGTGTGTGCTATTTCTTGCCAGGATTGGTCAGTCAACGGCGACACCTCTGCACCGATGGCAAATACAATCGTGGCGCTTGCAATGGCGACTCCGGTGGCCCACTGGTCTTCCACTGGCGCAATGTCAGCTACCTAATTGGGGTCACTTCGTTCGGCAGTGCCGGTGGCTGTGAGCTGGGGGTGCCCACTGTCTACGCCAGGATAACCGCATATTTGCCATGGATCCGACAGCAGACCAACGACCAACTAAATGCAATTAACGCCTAATTGCAGCCCATTAATTGCTAAACAATATAGTCGTAGGCTGACAATAAAACCAATTTCAGCAAGGAAACCGAGACGAGGAGAGGGACCCTACCTACCGCAAAGAAGGTGAAAATGGTTCATTTTATGGGGGTTGTTTTCCCCTGCTGAATGGAAATGGTTGTCGATAAATAACAATAAACATTTGCGCCAAGCCAATTCCGGGAAAAGCTCAATAAAAGGGCAACCAGTGGAGGAGGGGAAGCGAGAGTCCGAGAATTTCCAGCGAAAATTGCTGATGAATTCGCTGGCGAAATTGAAATGTTCTTTGAGTTGATTGTCCGTCGAGGTGGTGTTGATTTTGCTCTCAAATTCCCCTTTTCCCCACTCCGGGCCTAATCGTCTTTAATTGACCATCTGAATTGGCCATTAACCGCAGCGATGCGGTCAGTCAGCCAGTCGAGTCCAACGCGTCATCAAATCACGCGGCAATCGCGCCGATAAAAAAGCCGAAGCCAAAGCGTACCTGCGCCTTGTTTATTTGTTTATAATCGTAAATTTTGATTTAAAAGAGAGCCTGTCCGTGGTTGAAATATAACAGTTTAACAGTTGAATGATTAAGCTTTTATTGTCAAATGTTGAACTATTTCAGCAGCGAAAAAGGGGCTTCACGCCTTGACCTTTTGCAGGTAAACAAACCGGCGGAACTATGTGCTTATGGGACACACTCTTTCCAGATAAGATAGCACTTGAGTATTATGGCACACGTCACTTGCCGCAGTAAACCCTTTGCCCATATTACATAGATATTTATAAAGAACTAATCAAATTAATTAGCAACCTCATGCAGCAAGCCCGGTGTCCAGATTAGATCCCTATCGGGATTCTTACCCCAATACCCTTGGGCTTTTTGGGAAAGTAATTTTGGCGGCCGGGTGGCTGAAGTTCACCCATATCTTCCGCTGCGAATCTTCGAAGATAACGACACTTCGAACCGTTGACTTTTGGCCATATCTAATCACTGGCAGAAGGCTCTATTTGTGAAATGCAACCTAATCTGTGATTTTTAGCGCGATTCCCCGCTGGTATAAAAGACCGTCGGGGAACCAGTGGCAAATCAGTTGAGTTCCTTTGACTGAACACGCAACAATCCCCAAGAAGATGAAGTTCCTGATCATCCTTGCCCTGGCCGTGGCCGCCTCTGCCTTCCCCGAGGCGGAGCTGACCCTTCGCAACCGTGAGATGCCCGTCGTCGCCGACATTGAAGGTCGCATCACCAACGGCAAGACTGCCTCCGTGGGCCAGTTCCCCTACCAGGTTGGACTTTCCCTCAAGCTGAGCGCTCTGTCAAGCGCCTGGTGCGGTGGCTCCCTGATCGGCAACACCTGGGTCCTGACCGCTGCTCACTGTACCGATGGGTAAGTGTCCTTAGACATCCTTTTCTCATCCCGATAAGTTAGTTACTTATTTATTAACCCTTGTACAGTGTCCAGTCCGTGACTGTCTACCTGGGCGCCACCGTGCGTACCTCCGCCGAGGTTACCCACACCGTCTCCAGCTCCAACATCATCATCCACTCCGGCTGGAACAGCTCCAACCTGCGCAACGACATCTCTCTGATTAAGATCCCCGCCACTAGCAACACCAGCAGGATCAGTTTCGTTCAGATCCCTGCCATTGCCAGCTCGTACAGCACATATGTCGGTGAATCGGTTGTCGCTTCCGGCTGGGGACGCACGTCCGACTCCGCCAGCGGTGTGGCTACCAACCTGCAGTACGCCATATGCCTCCATCATTGCCAACTCTGTGTGCGCCGCCACCTACGGTACCTCGATCGTTACGTCTTCCAATATTTGCATTAGCACACCCAACGGTGTCTCCACCTGCAACGGTGACTCCGGTGGCCCTCTGGTCCTCGAGTCGTCGAAGGTTCAGATTGGTCTGACCTCCTTCGGAGCCGCTGCTGGTTGTGAGTAGGGTTACCCCGCTGCCTTCACCCGTCTTACCAGCTACCTGGACTGGATCAAGACCAACACTGGCATCTCCTACTAAGGAGGAGTCAGGAACTTCAATTTATGCACAAAAATAAAAAACGATTCTAACGAATAAGTGGCTTTGTTTTTTTTGTATTTACTAAAATATCAACTAAATGTATTTTGTTTTAGGGAAAACAAGTACGCTATATCTAAAGATATATAAAGATATATCATTTCTATAGCATGAAATATAATTTTTGCGTAGCTCCATTCGATAAGACAGGCAGTATTTATATCTCATGTTTTCTATTAATATTTAAAGCAAAAAAAAATTAGAAAATTAATTTAGTTTCTTAGAAAAAAAACACTACTCTGTAAAGGTTTCTGTTTGGATCCAAACAAGAATAAAGCTTGTTGTCATCAACTTAGATTCAATATAACAAGGGCTTGAAAGAAAGTCTCTAAATGATCACTTAAATTAAGCAAAATGAAAAGGAATTTAATTTATATAAAAAAAAAATAACACGTAAATGGCCAAGCTGTTGCCGGCATTCGGCACATAAGTTTTCATTAAAATTCATTAAATTGCCAAAGCGAGACAATAAAAGCTGAAAACTGGCAATACAAGAAAACAAAAAGAAAAAGTTTCCCGCTCAAGTGAAAGTTGAAAAAGGAAAATAAAAAAAAATGGTAGACAATATGTCAGCACTTGAATTATCGCCAGGCATTTGAATAAATGACAAAAGTTGTTGCTTCATTTGAAGCACTTTTTATTATTTTCAGGCCATCAGCATTTAATTCCCCAAACTTTTCAGCCCCAGAAACTGGGCTAAGTGCGGCATTTATATATATATTTTTTTTGTGTTTCTGACAGTGCAAGGACTTCCCCCACATGTGAAAGGATAGCAGGTGGCGCCGAAAAACCAGTCTCGAACAGATGCTGCTGCGGTAAAAAGCATTTACTCTGCGAAAAACCAGAGGCGGAGTCAGGAAAACCAGATCCGGAGACAACATAACCAAGTCAGTCAGGAAAAATAACAGCAGAAGCAGCATCACCAGCAGCAGCTGAGCTTGAGGGGGGCTCCCAGGTCCAGCCATGCTGATAAATGTTTGCATTGCGGAAATTTATGACAGCACAAAAAGTTTCCTGCACTCGCATTCTGTGGTTTAGATATGACAAAATATCATACATACATACATAACCCTCCCTGAACCTGAACCTCAACATCAACCGAAATAAAAACGCACAAGTTAGTAGAGTAGTGTGCGGGCATGGCAAAAAGTTAGTTAAAATGTCAACCCGGCACCCGCTCTCGACGAGTGTTTATGGCCAAAGTTTTTTATTTAAAATCCACTTTGTCCAGTTGCATTTGGCTCTGATTGAACAACGTCGAAAGTTGGTTTCTATCTTGGCCAAAAACTTCCTTGTTTTGCCTGATTGAAGTGAACTTGGTCTCGGCCACGGCCTTCCAGTTAGTTAGTCAAGTGATTTTCATTTCGATTCACTTTATTCCCAAAATATTTGGCCGCCAGCCTAAGGCATCCGGTATTTGCATTTGACTTTAAGTCCATTATTTATATCTCTTTTTCGATTGAGCCTTTTCTGACCCAGTTCACACATCAAATTAAATATTTAGCTCCGTTTCATGTGGCAGGCAGCTAATAAAATCAATTCTCGCATCGTATGGAGTTCTAATCACAGGGCAAAATCAATTAACGAAACTGTCAGCTCATCAATTATGCCCCAGAGGAGGGGACTTGGTCCCTGGGTCCTGGGACTTTTCGACTGGCGACTCACTAACACAATCCTGGCTAATAAATGCCAGCCAATTCGAAGCAATCAACTTAATTAACGATTTTTGGTTGGGGCCATGATTCGGCTACATAATTAATTAAGTCGCGTCGAAATTAGCCAACCAAAAAAGCAAAAACAAAGAAAAAAAAACGGATATAAGGACGAAGTAAATTCGCAAAGTTAGCAATTTGGGGGTCACCAAGTGGATGAAGAGAGCTGAAACTGCAAATAAAAGTCATAAGGATAATTTTCATGATGGGTTAAGTGAGAAGAGAAGTTAGGATTAAGTTTAAGTATGGAAGTCGCAGACTTTAATAAAATATGATAATCGAACTGAAGAAGACCTTATCCTTAACTATAAAATTGTGCATCTACCTAGACAAAGCTGAATATAACTATACTTTTAAGTGTAGCCACCTGAAGTTAATGGAATTGTAATAAAGATAACATCTAACTGAAATCAAAAGTATTCATGAATTCAAGTGTCAATGCTTGAAGTCACTGTAGAAAATAAGCCCAACTTTAGGCCTCTTTAGAAAGCATTTTCCTAAAACAATACCACACAAAGTTCACGATAAGCGTTCAACGCGAAATGACTTAACGGAAAATATAAGTTTGGACCAACTTTGGCTGGCTGACTGACATTTTCTTAACCCCTTTAGGGCTCAGTGTGTGGCTGTGACACTTTGAATGATGTTCGGCTAATTAAGCGTCGAACAATTACTATTGCTCCAGCACTTAACAACCCCAAGTCACTTGCGATGACAGGCCAACACAGAAAGTGTTTCTAACAAAAAAAAAGAGAAAAAAAAACAGACACACACACAACACACACTCCTAGTGAGAGAGTATCGCACACTTAATTCATTTAACTCAAACATTTTCATTTATTTATCGCATTACTGGCTCCTTCCTCGGCGCTTAAACAACCCCAGTTGGAAGCGCCATCACCAGAGTTTTTTCGGCTAATGACTTCCTGCTTTTCCTAACGCGCTCAGCATCCGGGCACCCCCACCACACACCACACACACACTCCCTATCATGTGTGTGGGAGAGGGTTGTTTTGGGGCAGGAGTTGGACTCTGACTGACTGACAGAGAGAGAGAGAGTGTGGGGTAAGTGGGCAAGTAGAAGGCGCATCAAGCTCATTGAATGCTTTTGGCATGTTGCCCGGCTCGACACCATTATTTCTGGTAACAAGATAATTGTATAATGAAATCCAAACAACACTTGGTGAGGTCTCCGCTTGGAGCTGGGCACCACTTGAACCACCCACCAGCCACCAGGCAGCATCACTGCCACCGCCCTTCCACCGCAATGACTTGACGGCAAAGTTCGCTGGCTTTCTGTTTTTTTGTTTTGGTTTTTGGCTTTGGACACGGAGACAAAGAGTTTTTGGGCGGTTTGGTTTTTGCCTTGACTGCTGATTGAGTGGCCATGCTTGTTTCTGGCCAAAGTTGGTTCCTTAACAGAGGTGGCCAAAAACGAGGTTCTAAATTAAGTTTAAGTATTTCCTTTACTAAAGAAAATCCATAGTTAATATGGTAAATCTTAGTTTGTAAATTACGAAAATGCTTTATCAAACTTTAGAATATCAACGATATGATATTAGACTTTCCTTACCCTTTTAAAACATTATCAAAGAATTAGTTTCCCTTATCATAATACCCTTTAAATATTGCAAAAATCTATAATTACAAAATGCTCACTAATTTACTTTTCCTGCTGATAAAGAAAACTATACAAGTTCATGAACTTAGAACAGCTTTAGTGCTTTAATTAAATTTCCACACAAGTTGATTCCGATAAATATCTTTCTGCTAAAACCCATAAGAGCAATCCCCAGTCAGGGATGTCCTTTGGCCAAAAATAACTTCCCCTTTTTCTGCTGTTAATTTCATTCCATTCACATGGAAGTAAAGTGTCTTGTCATGGTCTCGTGCCTTTTGTTTTCATGTTTCCTGCTTTCATTTTTTGTTTTGTTGTATTTGGTTTCCTTCCTTTTGTTTTCCCCTTTGGGAGTGACAATTGATTGACGGGAAAAGTTAATGGCTTACTTCTGGAGAAATACTTAAAGAAGTGCGTCTGCTTTTGGGGGCTAGCGAGCGGTAAACATAATTGAAACATCTCGTCCTTTTCGGGACTCGAAAAGCTGCAAGAGCATATCAAGTAGATAGCACACATGCCCATATGCAAAGCCGCTCAGAGAGCACTCACCGAAATCCCCTCACTCTCCCTGCCAGAATCCTGGCATCCTGGCATTACCTAGAGCCATCATTCAGTGAAAAAGGAAACAAAAACAAAAAAGAAAGGAGCGAAACGTCAGCAGGAGTAGGGCAAAAAATAATAATACTTTGCTCCTCTCGGGCAGGGGCAGAATATAAAGACATAAAGCAAACAAATGCCGGCATCGAGGAGGAAATATGGTAGGAGCTCTCCGGATGGAAGGTGGATTCAATGGCTGACTGGCAGTGGAGTGGCTTTTAGTGCGTTCAAGCAGAAAAATATTTAGAAAACAATAAACCGAAATTACAACAAGGAAGAGCACACAAAAAATATTGGCAAACAAAAATGTTTATAAGCCATAAAGCATTTGCCAGCCTCAGCTGCATATTCATATAAATATTTGCATGCTAAATTTTGATGACTAGTTATATATTTTCCAACACAACAGACACACTCTCTCGATCTCTCCCTCTTGATGGAGATACTTCAAAAAAGGTTGGCATATTTCACAGGCATTAATGAAGTCCTTCTTCCAACAAAGGGGATTCCCGACTGTATGCAGCTCCTGATATTAAGTATTCCCATCCTTCGGGGCAGGATATCCAGCGACTGCATTCAAATTCAGCTGCAGACAAGGCAAAGTACAAAGGAAACGTTGCCAAGAATATTCCCGGAACAAAAGGAATCCCCTGTAAATATTCCAAAAGTCATTGATATGGCCCAAGCGGAATCATTTTTTTGTTGTACTTTTTTTGGTGGGATGTGTCAATGCCAATAAGCAGACAAGTGCCACCTCCTCCACAAGGGGACACGTCTCAAACCTCGTCCGTAAAGTGAAATTCCTCTCTCTCCACTCCCTACTTTCCGTGGAAATCCAATTGTCGTAGTAGACAAAAATCCTTGGCGTTTGGCACACAATAATAAAAGCGACGGCGAAAAAAAAGGCAAAAGCCAGAAGCAATCTATCGAAAAGGATTTGTTTGCCTGGCAGGAATTTATATTTATATATTTTATATTGTATATTCCTATATTTCGAAAAGAAGAAAGTCTGAGCCTTCGCTCATATGCAAAAGCCAATGGGATGCCGTCAGCTTATTGATAGAAAATCACAGAGCAGGCAAAAATTTTACCCTCAAATATTTGCCAAGCCATCTCCGCTTCGCTACACATAATAATATATAATACCATATATACCAAATATAGCATATATATTTATGTTTTCCACCATATAATAACTTAGTTTGATCCCGGAACATAAAATTTAACGGTGGACACTTGTGTTTGTCGTCTGCTCGTCGGATTTGCGTCACAATATTGACAGTACAACGGGGCGTATGTGCAATGCCCGCCACTAAGCTCGCTTTTTATCAAGTTTTCATGTCTGGCAGGGTGCTCAGGTGGAGCTGGTAACTGGTAACTGGTTACTGGGAGTCTGCCAGCTGCTCCCCAATCAAACTTTTTCAATACATCGCGCATTAAAAACGAGTTGACAAACTGCAACACAAAACTTTGACCAAGTCCCGGGACCTGCTAAGTCTCCGGGTTAACTTGGCTCTGAAGGAAAAAAAAGAAGGGAACTATGTACAGGGAACGTGAGTCACGCCAACACATCTGTACTTATAGCTTCAGCCAAAGTGCAGCAACAAATTGCATTTCAAAAAATGGAACAAAAACATAAAAAAGTAGAAAAAAGTGGAGAAAAACTTGAGTAACATCTTGGAAAATGGGTAGGGAATATGTACTTCTTGCCAAGTTTACGGTTGGAAAAAGGTGCCTGACAATCGCATTACTCATACGCAATGTGAGACCATTCCAGGAGGCATGATTAATGAGGCGGCTGCTGTTGACATCCCCGAAAGCAATTTGAATTATAGCAGGAAATAGACATAGTTCCCTGTGTGATAAGTCATCAGCGAAAGGAGGAGACTGCTCGAGCGGGTCAGCTGGTCCAGACAGTTGTCATTAATTCTGGCCAACAAGGAGCAGGGGAAGGGCGATGGAAGCGGAGACCAAGACCGAGACGGATTTCTTGAGCTGACCGCAGGGCACAGCGACAGTTTCATGACAATTTAACACAAAAAACACCGAAGCGAACTCAACTGAGAGTAGCTGAGCTTACTATATGGTACAGGCGGAGAAAAAAATATGGGTAAGCTTAAGTTGAAGGTTTCAAAAAGTATTTAATTTGAATTTATTGGTTTAAATCATTTAAACTTTAATTGTTACGAAGATAAATCTCTCTAATCTCCTTTAATCCTAAATTTTTCCATTTTAAAAGACATAATAATTTCTTTAACTGCATTAAACAACAATTCCTGGCAGGGGGAGAACTTAAACACACAGTCTTGAGTGGCAGTGGAAGCGTAATCGATGCGGCTCACATTAGATTGTTGCCCGGAGAGTGGGCCAACAGCCAACTGAAGTAAGCTGGAATCCTTGGCACTGGCCACCAGCATCTCAAGTGCTACCCAAAACTGACCTCTCCGAGGGCTGCTCCTTTTGTCACTGCTGCTGCTGCTGCTTTTTATCCCAAGCTGCTGCTTCGTTTATCATTTGTTGTTCACTTGTCGAAATTTTATTGCTGCAATCTTGTTTGTCGTCGTCGTCGCCGTCTCGTCCTTTTCCCTTTTCTCGTCAAAGGACAGCTCTCGCTGGGGGACATTTCAAATGCCTTACTAAGGATACACTCGGGCACAAACACAACAGAGGGGGTATTAATATAGCTTAGGGGCTTATATTATATAGTTTGACTTATTTTTTAGTTTCTTTTATTATTTATTTATATTTTGAAATATTTGTGAAGCCTTTTTCTAGTTTGAAATATATATTTTAGAACCCTTGTTATTCTTTACTATTTTTTCTATCGCAGCTGTTTATAGAACCACTTGAGCCAGAGGCGTAGTCGGTTCCTCAATGAATATTCGTGTCCTTTTCGAGTCCTGCCGCCTACGCAACTGGTCCAGTGAGCAGAAGTTTTCTTCTAGCCGAGATTCCAAGAGCTCTGGACATTATTGTTGTCCAGTTCCCCGGCTGGATATATGCGTCTAATAACCGAGTGTGTGTCTCGGGTGAGCGCATTACGTATACGTAATATACATATATATGCTTGTGTATAAGTGCATTACATATATCTCTGGCAGCAATTTAAAGGGTGACTGACTGCCTTTAAAACTGCTGCTCCTCCTGCTCGTCCTCGGCCAACAATGATAGCAAATATTTCAAGAAAATTAGTTCCTTTGTTCCTGGTTCTGGAGACAAAAGAAGCGAAATTTTTCCGCAATCAGCGAAAAGAGCCACCATAAAAAAAGAAGTGCTCAAATAAAGGAAATAGAAAGGGGAATGAAAATCAATAGAGTGCAGTTAATACAGGGATTACATATTTGGAGGGATTTCCTCCTTAGCTCCTCTTTAAGTTGGCGATAAGAGGAAATCCATAGCGATAAGAGGAAATCTATTTTATGGCCCAGACACGCACAGTGGAGTGGCCCGCAAAAGCGGCAACAACTACAAGGAGCGAACTATAATGCTCCGACGACTTCGGTCTACATGTGTCAGCAGGAAAGGCAATGAATTGTTTTTATGTGCTAATGTCCAGCCTGGGTCCTGGTCCTGCTCCTCATCGCTTTGCATGCCCGACACGTAAGGCGATTTGATTTCAATTTCCCAGATTCAGCTAGCCACTGTCACTTGCCTCGCTTCTACGCTTCTACGCCTCGGCTTTCTCCGCCTTTCTCCCCCCTTCATGCCTCATGAGTTGGCAAGTTTTGGCACACCGCTGCGTATACTTGATATGATTTGGGGCCAACCATCATCGCAGATAATCAGTGGGAATTTCAGGCACTCGAGGCTCTCGAGAGCGGCCGTAAACACTTTAAAGGAATCCAAAATATATAATTCGATTATGGAACATTCGATAGATATGGCTAAGCCAATCCAAGGCGGTTTTCCCAGCTAAATATAAATATTTCGTATTATTATTTGTATTGTTTTTTTTTTTGTTTTGGCAGTGCAAAAGTCATCAAAAAACGCCCGTTTTATATGAAAATCGATGCTTATCACACGTATCACAGCCCAAAGTGGTAGACGTCTGCCGCCGCTTTTTCATAAAGTGAAGTGCGTTTAATTGAAAGCCTGCGGTGTGTAATCTCTTCCGATAACGGAAGACACTTCTTTACGTATTTGGTCAATCGAAGCTGATAAGTAGCCCCACATCCTATCGAGCCTGATAAGTATTTTCCGCACGCTTCTAACAAACAGCAGTGACTTGGTCGAAACACAAGAGGCCCGGCCCCAGATCGAAAGGTATATAAGTTGAGGCTCCTTCAGTTAGCGAATCATTCGTTCTTCGATCAATCATGAAAGTGCTCGTAGTATTCGCCCTCGCTCTGGCCACCGCCTCCGCCGGTCTGCTGCCCCAGCAGCTGCCCGTGCACCCCAAGGACCTGCCGTCGGTGCCCTCCATTGAGGGTCGCATCACCAACGGCAAGACCGCCACCGCAGGCCAGTTCCCCTACCAGGTCGGACTTAGCTTCGGCAGCACCAGCGGCAGCTGGTGGTGCGGTGGCTCCATCATCGACAACGCATGGGTCCTGACCGCTGCTCACTGCACCAGCGGTGCCTCCTCGGTGTCCATCTACTACGGCGCCACCGTCCGCACCTCCGCCAAGATTACCCATACCGTGTCCAGCTCCAACTTCATCCAGCATGAAAGCTACAACTCGGTTGTGCTAAGGAACGACATCTCTCTAATCAAGACCCCGTCTGTCAGCTTCACTTCTGACATCAACAAGGTTAGCCTGCCCTCGATCGCCAGCTCCTACTCCACCTATGCCGGACAGACGGCCGTTGCCTCCGGCTGGGGCAAGACCTCTGACGCCGCCACCTCGGTGGCCAACACCCTGCAGTACGACTCCTTTGAAGTTGTAAGCGTTGCCACCTGCCAGTCCACCTACGGCTCTCTGGTTGCCACCTCCAAGGTCATCTGCATTGCTACGCCCAACAAGGTCTCCACCTGTAACGGTGACTCTGGCGGCCCCCTGGTCCTGTCCAGCGACCGCAAGCTGATCGGTGTCACCTCGTTTGTGTCCAGCGCCGGCTGCGAGTCCGGTGCCCCCGCTGGCTTCACCCGTGTGACCAGCTACCTGGATTGGATCAAGGACAACTCCGGTGTCTCCAACTAAGCACTTTTCTTTCAATTAAAACGATTCATGATTCAAGAAATTGACTTTCTTTGGGCGGATTTATCGGAAAGATCGTTGGGATCTTTGTTTTTAAATTAAAGTCTTGTAAAATTTAAACGAAATTTGCTTATATTTTCAAGAAACCCGATTGATCACTATTTAATTAAGTTAAATAAATTTAAATACTTAAATTTGAAGTATATACAACAAACTCATCTAAATTATTTTATAAACTTTCAACAGAAATTCCTACTAAAAGCCGCCAAAAAGTAGGCCAGAAGATCTCCCATATGTTTATTACGCATATTAGGCAAAGTACACAATAAAAATAAAACACTTGAATTACCAGGATATCTCAGACTAACACGTTTCGGGCATTAACCTTGAACTTTTTGGTGGCAGCATTATCAGAATCGTTTAGCCCACATATCAAAAGAGTTGGTTAGAAACAAAGAGGCTCGTGTTTGCCAGCAATATAATTTAAACAATGAGCCATTTCTGGCTTTCATTCATATATATAAATTGGTATAAATAAGGCCAGAACCGTTGCAGAAAACCATTCGTTGTAAAAATGAAAGTGACTGCAGTGCTCCTACTGGCCATGGCTAGCGCCTCCGCTGGCCCTCTGTCCAACATAAAACCCGTCCATCCTCGTGACAGGACAATGGAACAATCGATTGAAAGCCGAATTATTGGAGGAGACATCGCTCATGAGGGGGAAATACCCCATCAAGTCGGCATTACATTCGAAGACGCAAAATACAACTGGTTCTGCGGTGGCTCCATCATCAGCTCCTTCTGGATTATGACTGCTGCTCACTGTACCGCCGGGTAAGTGAGCTCAAGCTGACCATTAAGCGATCTTTCTATCATTTTTGGTTTCATTTCATTACAGTGCGATTTCAGCAATCATTTATGCCGGATCTACTTGGCTGAACGACGGCGTCAAACGTACTGTCTCTAGTGATAATTTTAGACAGCACCCCGACTACGATTCCTACTACATAGTGAACGATATCTCTCTGATCTTGTTGAATGAAGCATTTGAATTTGGTGCGACGATTAATCAGATAGGATTGCCCCCACTCACCGGGCCCTACGATACCTACGTGGGCCAGAGGGTCACTGTGTCGGGCTGGGGAATCACTCACGATCACGCCATAATCCAACCTTGGAAGCTGCGTCGCGTCGATGTTACGGTTATTTCCAACGAGGAATGCAATTTGACATATGGGGGTTTCATAAAAGACTCACATTTGTGCACTGCCACAACTAGTGGAAAGGCCACTTGCAATGGTGATTCCGGCGGACCCTTAAGCTTTAATGCCGGTTCCAGTGGGCGTATACAAATTGCAATCGTTTCGTTTGGATCAAGCGCAGGATGTGCTAAAGCTCCAAGTGCCTATACCCGAGTCTCCTCTTTTCGGCAGTGGATCTACCAAAACAGCGGAGTTTAATTTCATGCAGAAATTGTTGAATTTCAAATCTTTACTCCTTATATGTTGTAGCCAAAGTAATCAAAATTAAATAAACTAATATTATATTTGCAGTAAATCAGATTTTTAGTCGACAAATTAATTTTAGTTATTGTTTTTAAAGATTACTAAATTAACTATATAATATTTTGTGGCAGCTAAAATAATCACTACTATTTTTTATAAACGAATAATCTTTTGGAGAATCATTGTTTGTTATTGATGTTATACATATTGTTTTGATGATAAGTTGCTAATCAGAGCTCTGCTCATTATAGATTTCTTTCCATAAAATACAAGAGTATTAATAGAGGAAAGAAGGTTTATATATATGATGGAGCTAATTATCAGCTTTCAGAAAGTGGCTTGTAAATTTTGACTTAACTGATTGGGAATATTTAGAAAAAACGATGACACCGCAGACTATATAACCAAGAACAATGCTTTGTACAAGCCATAAGTGATCGAACCATGAAGGTGCTAGGAGTTCTGTTTGTTTCGGCCTTGGCCCTGGTGGCGGCCATCGAGAAGCCCGTTACTTTCAAGGATATAACACTGGGCAGAAAGATCAGCGGTAGGATCACCAACGGATATCCTGCGTACGAGGGCAAGGTGCCCTATATTGTGAATCTGCTGTTCGACAACGGCGCCGGCAGTGGCTGGTTCTGCGGTGGCTCGATCATCGGCAATACCTGGGTCCTGACCGCCGCCCACTGCACTTACGGTGCCAACTCCGTGACCATTGGCTACGGCGCCGTGTGGCGCCAGCAACCCCAGTACACCCATGTGGTGCATCAGAGCGACTTTATCCAGCACCACGCCTACGACACGAGAACCATTAACAACGACATCTCGCTGATTCGCACTCCGCATGTGGACTTCTGGTCGCTGGTCAACAAGGTGGAGCTGCCGCGCTACGACGATCGCTACAACAACTACTACGGCTGGTGGGGCCTGCTGTCCGGCTGGGGCAAGACCTCCGACGAGGGTGGTGTCACCGACTATCTCAACTGCGTGGACATTCAGATAGCCGATAACTCCATCTGCGAGGCCCACTATGGCACCACGACCATCACCCCGAACCACGTTTGCATCGCCACCCCGGAAAACAAGGGATCCTGCAGCGGTGATTCCGGTGGACCCCTCGTCCTGCACGACGACAATCGTCAGGTGGCCATTGTTTCCTTTGGATCTAGTGCTGGCTGCCTGTCCAACAGCCCCAAGGGAATGACCAGGGTGACCAGTTACTTGGACTGGATCCGTGACAATACAGGAATTTCGTACTAAGACCTTGGAGGGTTTTAGTAATTAAATAAAATGAATTCGATCTTATTTATGGCATTTTTAAATGTGGTTTTTAAAGCTATTAAAAGGTTATTTAAGGGGAAATTTGTAAAGGAACTAAAAAATGAACTAAACTGAAAATTTTAAAGAATTAACTGATTGAATAGAATTTACGGAATAAACAGAATGAAAAGGTTAAAATAATAATAAAAAATAATTAATAAATAATAATAAAATACAAAAAATTAAAAAGAATCAAATAAACAAATAAAAAAAATATTAAAAAATTGTAAAGAAATCCCTAAACTCATGTCTTCAATTTTCATATCAAAAGTTTATTTAAAATCGCGCTTAGTATGCAATTCCGGTGTGGTCACGGATCCAATCCAAGTAGCTTGTGACGCGCACCATTCCCTTGGGTCCGTTGGACAGGCAGCCAGCGGAGGAGCCGAAGGAAACAATGCCCACCTGGCGACCACCGTCGTGGAGGACCAACGGGCCACCAGAGTCGCCGCTGCAGGTGCCCTTGTTCTCGGGCGTCGGGATGCAGATGAGGTCGCCGGAGAAGCTGCCGTAGTAGTTCTCGCACACGGAATTCTCGCCAATCTGGACATCCACACAGTTCAAGTACTCAGAGACACCACCTTCGTCGGAGGTCTTGCCCCAGCCGGAGACAAGAGCCCACCAGCCCTGATAGTTGTTGTAGCGATCATTGAAACTGGGCAGCTCAACCTTGTTGACCAACGACCAGAAATCGACATGCGGAGTGCGAATCAGCGAGATGTCGCCGGATCCGTGCTCGATGAAGTCGTTGCGGCTCACCCAGTGGGTGTACTGGGGTTCCATGCGCCACAGAGCTCCGTAGTAGATGGTCACCGCCTCCATGCCATCGGTGCAGTGCTTGGCAGTCATCACCCAGGTGTTGCCGATGATGGAGCCGCCGCACCAGGTGCCGCCGCCATTCTTGGTGAAGCCCAAGCCCACCTGGTAGGGCACCTTGCCCTCGTAGGCCGGATAGCCCATGGTGATGCGACCCTCGATCGAGGCCTTGCCCACAGGCACATCCTTCCAGAAGACTGGCTTCTCAAGAGCCGAGACGGAGGCAATCACCCCGACGAGCAGGACCGCTAGCACCTTCATTATGCGCGAAGTAAACACACTTTATGAATTAAATTAAATTCAACCCTTCGAGGCTATTTTATATCATTTGATTTGACCGGAAACGCATAAACCTGCTAACTGTCGCCTGATTTACAATATGCAGATAAGAATGGGTGGCGGATTTATCTATCGGTGGGGAGGCTCCGGCAACTTGACGAAATCTTTCAAACACAAACTGGCATTTTCGATAAGATTTAAATGTCGAGGCGGGATTTATAACATCAATATAATTTAATTGTTTTCTTCTTCAACACGTGGAAGAAGAAAAATTTTAATTTCATATAAATAAATGCGATTTTTTGTGATGGAAATTTACTAGGGAATTTGGGAGGAAGTTTCTTTCAAAACCTTTTTTATTGTTCTGTAGAACTATGAAAAAATATGGAAGGCTTTAGCCATTTTATAAATAAAAGATAATAAACATTTCCTATTAAAAATAAAAATAATAAAAATACATAGCCAAAACAGCTACATGAATAAATTATTTGTAGTTTTGTATTTTTATTCGGTTTTAGTTCAGAATTAAAAAAATTAAATCGTCTAGAAATTGGAGTTTTACACGATTTCTGAAGTTTTTAAACTTTTTTACATAATTTCCAACACTATAAAAATGTCAGGCATCTCTGCTATGTAACGGTCAAGAAACCGATGGCCATGACTTCTGCTGGGGATTTCTTTTTAAACTTTTAAAATAGCAATAAATAGATTTATCTCAAAGTTAAATTAACATGACTTGTTTTTAAAAGTAACTGAAGTTTTTCTTTGAGTTAAATTTGAATTTAAAAGTCCGTGCTGCCAGACTGCACGTTATGTCCTTAAAAAGTATGGCAACAATTCAAGTGTAACCGTTTGGTCTTAAACCTGAAATGCAACCATTTTATTTGTTTGCTGCGGTATTTTCCTTCAAAGAGCGTTGAAAACAGAGTCCATTGTAATTTTTGGGTGATCTTCCTAACAATTTTCACAAAATTATGCCTGCCTACTGATGGGCCGGTAAAACACAATGGATAACATCGTCTACGACTTTGCCAAGATCACGTTTCAGCCGAAGGAGGTGGGACTGACCGAGAATCGGTGAGTATTTGCAGGAAACCTAAGAGGAATCCCTCTGATTTCTCCTCTTTCAGAAGCGGTGCGATTGCAAACCTCTCCTGGAGAGTGAAAGAGATGACCATGACGGACATAGAAATGATGCGGAGCACGTCTATAAACGGGGCAGCAGGAGCTGGAGGCATCGAGTCGGAGGACGATGTGAGCAGCGAGTCAAACGCCTCCGATGATGTCGACTCACAGCTGAGTCGCGGCGAGGACAACGACGACGATAGCGACTGCATTAGCGGCAGTTCCCGCTCCAGCCACCAGGGAACAAGCCGTTCTGGAGTCTCCCGTCGCCGCATGCCCGCCCGCGTTTCCAAAGACAACTTCAATCGCGTTTGCAGCGTCATTATGAAGCCCGCAAAGAAGAAGCATCGCAAGGAGCTCAACACTAACGCCCAGACTATGCGGAGCATCGAGAAGCTCTACACAACCAAGCGGCTAAAGAAGTTCACGCCGGCCAACCTGGAGACCATCTTCGAGGAGCCCAGTGACGAGAACGCTGCCGATGCGGAGGACGACAGTGAGGAGTGCTCCATTAGCAGCCAAGTGCGAATCGTCAAGTTTGGTGGACGCAAGCTGCGACGCGCCATCTCCTTTAGCGATGGCCTGAACAAGAACAAGTTGCTGATGAAAAAGAAGATCCGCCGGCAGAAGGTGAAGAAGACGTTCGGCAAGCACTTCGCCTTGAAGAAGATAACCATGAGCGAGTTCCATGATCGCTTGAACAAAAGCTTCGACAGTGCCATGCTCGAGGGCGAGGACGAACCCCCCGGCGATGTGGCTGAGTTGCCCAAGACGGCCATGACCATGGAGGACATCCAGCTGCCGTGAGACCAACAACAGCTTGAAATGCAGCCAATGGCCTTCAAGTGGACGGTAGAGAGAGACTGAAAGATTCATTCATTCATCATCATTGCATCATCTCAACCAACTAGTTGATAGTGGCCAAGAAACTCGTACTGATACCAACTATGAAGCTAGGATTTACACACACACTCGCCCTTAGGATTAATCGAAATGAAGAGCCCCCAATTTTAATTATTTCTATGTGTAAATAGCAAGTAGAGGAAAGAAAAAACATAGAGCTACACCTAAAACTAAAATTATCTAGCGATAGAATGCGATTCTGTGCATAGTCAGTAAGAAAAAGTATCAATAATTCTAATAATAAGTAATAAACGTTGCAAAAAGTTACATATTCAAACATTCACTGCCCTCGATGGAGATTTTTTTATGTTCAAATGAGAAGAATACTTGTACTTTTGAAGCAGATTTAAGTTTAAGTAGTTTAAGTTTGCTGCGCTAAAAGAAATATCTTTTATTTAATATATGTATACGTATGAATATGTTGATTTAAGTCCGTTTCTTTTATTTTTGTACTTTTATTGCGTTATTAAAAAAGGTTTTTTATTTCTGTAAATTTTGAAGATTTTGAATTTATCATTAACACATAAACCAGCTTTGTTTTCTTTGTTTTGGGAGACTTTGTAACGATCTTTAAGGAATTTCTGGTATAGTTAGGGGATAAAGAGGAAATGCCAATGCATCTAAATTTGATAAGTAAAGAATACAACTTTAAAAAACCCAAATAGTGTTTTGTTTTTAATTCTCCCACTACGATTATTGATTTAAACTTGAAAAAATTTATAAGTTTTAAAAATGTCCCTATAATTAGGAAGCTTTTATGAAAGAAAATGGAAGAAATGTTCATTTTAGGGAAATTTTGTGGGAAATTTGGTTTTAATAAGATTTCCATTTAAAAAAAAGTGTTAATGGCACTCTAAATTCAAAGATATTAGTTCCTTAACTTAAACCGGCATGCAAGGCGCTAAATATTAGATAAAATACGCTTCGAAGACGAATTGCGGGGCGGGAAATCTATGAGCTAACAAATGGAGCTACTGGGTGCCTGGCAATAAAATAAAATACAACACAAATAATAATAAAAATAAACCCAAAATCGAACGAGAAACGGAAGCTAAACGCACTTGAGGAGGCTTGGTATTGCCATGGGTGATTTTGAGAGGCCATCCAGGGGGGCCTTTACGGGGGGCTTCACATTGTGCGAGCCGGGTGGCTCTTAGGCTCAATTAAATAACGACCGGCGTGTGATTAGCAAGTGCAATAATAAAATGCAGTAACAAAAACGCGCCCATTAATGAGCCGAGTGCAACATGCAACGGGCAACGATTATGCAGCGAATATAGACGCATATAGATGGGGATCGGGGATAGGAGATCGCTGGAAGGGGGGGGGCCTGGGAGGCACGACTGGTGGCGCAGACATTTGCATAATCACGTTGTTGTGGCAGCCTCATTACATTCGACTTCGATCCGATCCAATTCGAATTGAACATATCACCCGTCGAGGTTTATTTGCTTCGCTAGGCAGAGACAGACCGCAGTAATTTCCTAAATCGACAACAATGGCCAGGTAAGCCAGGTAACAGAAATACTTTCAACACCAAATAAAACTGATTATTTCAGCCAACTGGCAGCCGGAGGCGGTGCACGAATTAATTAATTTAATTAATAATAAACCATACATACATATTTTAATGCAGCATTGCTCGCGCATATTTTTTTATATTTCATTTCCTGCACAAAAATTCTGCACATGCCACAGGCCATGTTGCATGCAACCAAATGGAAAACTGCTAATTTGTCTACGAGCACTGACTATACTATACATACATATGTGTATATATCCCGTCCCTTAACCTATGGAAAACCGACCTGGCAATAACCTTGAGACTCGGCAGACTCTTGGACCCCAGACAGCCCTTTATTTTGATGGGAACACTTTTTAGTTAATTTCAGCAATCAAGTTTAAGCCGAAGTCGGTGGTTAAAGATGGCAAGACTTACAGTGGAACCTGGAAACGATTTATAGTTCATTTTAGACAGTGTTATCTTATATAAAATGTACTATTCATAATAGAAAATTATGCCAAATTCAAAATTCGATTCTATTAAAAAATACAGCATTTCTAATCAGGATGAATTATGGAAGGACATTAATGTAGTATTTTCCTGTAATTTTTATGTAAAATAGTCAAGATTTTTTACTCTTTAATATTTTGTAGCATCGTTTTTCATACCTCTTTTAGAGATTTCAAAAATATTTATTTGGGAATCCCTCTGTTTTTATTGGTCTTGTCAAGGAGCCTTCTTTAGCTCTAAGAAAGGAACAAAATGCATTTATTTAACAATTTCCTAAATAAATTTTCTCAAGCTGAGACATTTATACTTCCCTGGGGTATGCAGTTCTCTTAATAGAAGCCATACTGTACCACAATCAAATATGATGGACAGCTGTAAGTGAAGAAGAGGCGGCATGCAAATCTAACTTTAACGAGGAAAGTTGTTGTTTCACTTACCACTATGGGGTCTTTTCTCAATGAAAGACTGGCTCACACACAGGCCTACACACACCGCACACACACCTCTATGTACGCGAATGCATAATGAAGATAAAGCGAGAAGTGAGCGCGTGATGTAATGGCGCCAAAGCGGGCAGATAACTAGAGTTACAGCTTCGCATTCAATTTAAATGGCAAAAACCACAAACAGACAATCCGAGGAGAGAGATCCGAATCCGAATCAGAAAATGTAACCTATGCGGCACACATTTTCGAGTTACATTTTCTGCGAAGCGAAAATCCGACCAGACCAAAGCCAACCAAAGGGCAAATATCTCACTGAAGTGACATTCCATCAAAGAGGAAAGAGAGCCCAATAATGGCAGAAAGGAAGGAGCGACGATTTGGGGGCCGAACGATATTCAAATTAAATGAAATTGATGCAACTGCAATTGTGAATGCAGCTAAAATAGATGCAATAATTAAGGTGGCAAGCGCGCAGAAAAATGGCCTGCTGGTGGCGCTGGCGAAAGAGTTTATAAAAATGCTGGTAACCTGCGCGCCGGCGCAGTCTCGAACGCGACGCGAAGAAAGCAATACGGAGCAAGTGCGCAGATATTACGAACGCGCGTTACGATCATCGCGTTAAGTGTCCAGCGAACCAGCGTAACCAGCCAGCCAGCCAGCCAGTCGAGCCAAGCCAAGCCAACAGCTCTTAGCTTTTGGGAACGGGAAGACAAAAAGTGACCAGTGGACTAGTGGGTGAAAGAGGTGCAGCGAGGCGGCGGCGGTGGAGCGGTGGAAATGTGTTAAAAGAGAAAGCGAAAGGAAGTCAAGGAAGTGAACGCGGCAAGGCCGCCTGGCCAATCAGTTAAGGAAGCAGTGGAAGCGAGCCTTGACAGAATCTAATGGTTCACTGTAGAAATCTTGTGGAAAATCGGATTTAGTTTTGAAGAAAACGCCAAAAAACAGGAATTAAATATCAAAAAAGGAAGTCTAGAACAGGCAAAGGGGGAAAGCAACATCCTTTTTCTTAATAAATCCAAGAAAATAAAAAATTAGATTAGGAAATATTCAAAGTTGTTATGCAAAAGAATAAATTAAGAAACAATTAACCAAAAAGTTAATAAACCCCTCAAAGTTTGGCAAAAGAAAAGTATATACAAAACAATGCAATTTAACATATAAATAATGATATAAAGAACCTTAAAATAAAGAGTGCTAGGACTAAAAAGTGCAATATTAAACAACCAAATAGAAAACCCTATAATTAAAGCGTACTAACTGCAATAAATATTTAATATAAATAAACTCATAATCTTATTCATATGCCTGCCAAGCTAAGCATTAAAAATAAATTGTTAGAACAGCAATATAAATATTTAAACGAGGTTATAGTTATAAAAAAAAAACTATAAAATATGGTAAAGCAGATATAAGATTCAGAAATATAAATAATTGATAGCGTAAACATAACCAAAAGCAAACCCAAGCAGTTGTAGGTCTTAGGACAAGCTTAGAAGCAGTTTGAAGAAGAGCAGCAGCAGGAGAAAAGAAAACAGGAACCGGAAGCCATGCCCAGGAAGCACAGTTAGCAGTGAAAGCCGCCGTCGAATCAACATAAGTGCAAAAGTGCCGACAATTCCGAATCGCCATTTAACAATTAAATGCGTACGCAGGCAAAGCGAAGCCAATGTCCAAACAATCAGCAAGAGCGGCTCCGAGTCCAAGAGTAGTTGCTTGGACGCCATTACTCCTCGCCTGGTCATGGCTGGCGCTGCAATGTTCGGCGCTAGACTGGCAGCAGGTTAAGCCCATGTACCTGGTCTCCATGAATCCCAGCCCCTTTAGCCTGTCCAGCTCTAGCTCCAGCTCTTCCTCCTCCTCCTCGTCATCGCCCTACTCCGGTTCCCTGGAGCACGATGCGGAAATGAGTGCCAGTAGCTTGGAGATTCGCCACATGAAAAGCATGAAGGGAATGTCTGCCTTTAGCGCGGAGGATGTAAAGGAACCAGAACCACTCGTCCTCAATCTGGAGACGACGCCGCTGCTGGAAAAGATGCTGCCCGAGGGCGCCATGGCCATGGATCGCATCTTTGGGGGCGATGTGGGAAATCCGCACTGTTTCCCCTACCAGGTGGGCATGCTGCTGCAGAGACCCAAGGGCCTGTACTGGTGTGGCGGTTCCCTGATTTCCGACAAGCATGTCGTCACCGCCGCCCACTGCGTGGACATGTAGGGAATGGTAAATGCTGGCCAGGAGAACTACTCCTCTGATGTGTGCTTTTTTTGCAGGGCTAAAAGGGCTCTGGTCTTTCTCGGCGCCAACGAGATCAAGAATGCCAAGGAGAAGGGCCAGGTGCGTTTGATGGTGCCCAGCAGCAACTTCCACATCTATCCCACTTGGAATCCCAAGAGGCTAAAGGATGATATTGCCCTGGTCAGGCTGCCGCATCCTGTCAGCTTTAATGGTGAGTGGAAACTGCGAGAGAATCAACCTAGAGATGACTTTGAGGAACTCAAATTCCCTTCCAGAACGCATCCATCCCATCCAGCTGCCGAAGCGGCACTACGAGTATCGAAGCTTTAAAAACAAGCTGGCCATCGCCTCCGGCTGGGGACGGTATGCCACTGGCGTTCATGCCATCAGCAATGTCCTGCGCTATGTCCAACTCCAGATCATTGATGGCAGGACGTGCAAGTCCAACTTTCCGTTGTCCTATCGTGGAACGAATATCTGCACCAGTGGCAGGAATGCCAGGTCCACATGCAATGGCGATTCCGGTGGTCCCTTGGTGCTCCAACGGAAGTACTCCAAGAAGAGGGTCCTGGTGGGTATAACCTCCTTTGGCAGCATCTACGGCTGCGATCGCGGCTATCCGGCAGCCTTCACCAAGGTGGCCTCCTATCTGGACTGGATCAGCGATGAGACTGGTGTTAATGCCCATCAGGACACCACGGAGGCCATCTTCTTTGATCAGTACGTAAGGTCCTACGGCAAGCCGCCACAAAGTAAGCGAATGAAAATGCCAACGGAGAAGCCAGAGGCACAGGACGATGTCCCGGATGAACTGGACGTCCGTCCCGATCCCGATTCCGACGAGGACTTCTCCGACGATGTCCGACACCGGCCCCGTTCCCGTCCCAAGTCCGAACACGAGTTCTATTTCTTGTAATCCCAAAAAATAAACGTTTATTTGTAAGTTCCCAAATAACAAACGTTAACTTTTAGTTGCCATAGTTGACCAAATTGGTCTTGGCTTCGATCCAGTCCAGGTAGGAGGTGATGCGAGTGAACACACCAGGCCATCCCCTCTCGCAACCGAGAGCAATGCCAAAGGACGTGGCACCGATCAGAGTGTCACTGCCATCGGCCAGGACCAGGGGACCGCCAGAATCGCCGTTGCAGGTCGAGATTCCTCCGGTGGTCTTGATGCAGATGTTGGTGTCGCCAACCAGGCCCAAGTACCAAGGAGAACAGCCGCTGTTGTTCATGATGGGCACCACGGCGTACTGCAGCTTATCGGTGGCACCGGTGGCGGCTGTAAAAAATAAAGGAGAAATTATTAGGAATCCTTTTTAAGAGTAAATATTGAAGTTTTTAATATAGAATTCCTATTTTCACTTGAGGCTTTACCTATCTTTTAAATTTTCCCTAAATAGATTTATTGATTTAGAAAACAAAACCAGTAGCAGCAATAAATTTTTATGATGGAATTGATTTGTTAAAAATCGAAGATTAGATTTGTAATAGATCACATTTTAAGATTATTACTTTAAACTGCGATTTCATAGAAATGTTGTGAAAAAGATTACTTAATCTTGGCCAAAGGTGAACACTCAATTTAGATTAGATGTGACTTGGGTTTTTACCAACCTAATTTCGTTCACAAATACTTTGATTAATTGTTCTATAAAAAGAGCACATTTTTAGCTATTTCGATTGTTTTTTCTGAAGAATTTTTAACTTTAAATATACTAAATAATACTTGAATCAAAGAAACACATAAAAAGCTTTTGTCTGTAAGAAATTTGAAGCTATTTTGTGACTAAAAAATATTAAATCGTATCTTTCTTGAAAGCCTAAAACTCTATTAACAAATTCTGCATTTTTTTGACAAACTAAGCTAAACTTTTAACACGGACAACCTTGGTTACTAAAAACTTTCTCCATTTCTAAGCCATAACAATGCGTAACCGTAGGTTCACTTACAGTCACTGATCTTGCCCCAGCCGGAGGCGATGGCAGTCTCGCCGCCATAGGTCTCGTAGGTGTTGGACTTCACGGGCAGCTTGGCGGGCTTGATGTAGTCTTTAAAAAATAATTTAAAAAGAATTTAGAAGAGTTTACTTTTCCTTAAATCAGTACTCTACTTACCATTGAACTCAATGGGCACCGGCAGCTTGATCAGGGAAATATCGTTGGTGATGGTCTCGGCGATCCATTCCTCGTGCACAAGCACATTCTTGGTCTCCACAAAGATGATTTGCTGGCCATCCTCCTTGGCATCGGTACGATCCCAGGCTCCCAAATAGACATCCACGCCGATGGTCAGGCTATCCGTGCAATGAGCGGCGGTGATGATCCAACGGTCACTGATGATGGTGCCACCGCACCAGGCAGCGCCTCCGTTGAGGTAGAGTAGCAGACCCACCTGGTAGGGGAACTGCTGGGGCTTGGCAATCTCTCCGCCGGTAATCCTGCCATTGGGTACACTCATCCTGGGATGGATATTGGGCACAGGCACTTCAATGTTCATGTTCTTCACCGACGACCAGTCGACGGCCTGGGCGCCAAGGATGGCGGCCAGCAGCAAGACCGTAGCACAAGCGAACCTCATTTTTCTTCGATTATCACAACTAAGGTTCTGGCCAAGAATGGGCGCACTTTTATACGAAAACCGATGGCGGCGGCGACGAGGGGATCATAATTCATCGACTATCTTCAGTGGATTGCCCAGGCGGGAATAAACCGAGGTGATTTATAATCGTCCGTCCAATTGGCCAATACACTGATATAGGCGATGCTACCGATTTCGCGATAAGATTGAAGAACTTTTGCTGTTTTTTTGACCATATAGTGGCTATCACGGCCAGATTTATCAGTTAGGTTTAGTGGGCTTATCGAGGGGACCAATGACGAGCCCACAGCGGCAAAGATCAATATGAAATGTGGGTAAAAATACTGAGAATATTGATTTTAGAAGGGTTTTTAGAGGTCTCGCAGGTCAGGGCTCTGCGGCAGCACTGATTTAAGGGAATAAGCATATATTTTAAACCTTAACAAGGCAATTCAAACCTATTTTTCAAAGGGTTTACTATCTGTTATTGAGATATTGTATTCGTAATATCACCTTTAAGCCGTATCTCTTGCAGCTTGTTGTATTTGCAGAGATAGTAAAACCGACTAGACCGATTACCAGAACAATGTTTTGTGATTAAATTGCATAATTTATAGAAGTCGAAGCCATAATTCTCACGGGCTTTTGCCATGAGTGGATCAGGTGTACGTGCGGGCTTCCTGTCGACTCATTATGATGTCATAACCCAGCACCCAGCCGATGCCGATGGCGATGCACTTCCCCCAATCCAATTAAAAGGTATTCGGTATTTTCAAAACAACAAACAAACCTCATTAAAGCTTAATAATACAATAAAATAAAGTAACCAAACAAAACAAACACTTAAACAAAAGCAGAGAACTAAGCTTGTGAGACATGAATCAAAACGGAAATGAATTTAATGCAACAATTTTTGTTTGCTCTGATCGAAGGTTGTCTTAAAGTTAAGGCAAAACCAAACAAAAGCCGGTCTACAGAGAGTCTTCTCTCTCAGAGGGAGATAGACCCCATAGAAGGACAGATTTGCCCAATTAATTAGCACGGCTTTCTAAAAATTATACAATTCAAATGACACCTGTGCCCAGGTATGACACTATCTCGTTATAAATCTGCTCAATAGCCGTTCTATTAACTCCCCAACAATCGGTTGATAGATACATTTAGTAAAGTTGGCAAAAGTCCTTGAAGCAGGTTAAAAAGCAGAGCTAATTAAAACATTAAATGCGTAGCAAACTATAAAAAAAAATTTAACAAAAAACAACGAAGCTAAGTAAATGAAAGCCAAACAAGGTGTTAAGTGGGTTTTAGAGTTTAGAAAACTTAAATACTCTATTAAAATATTGCATAAAATACAAGAAATAAAAAACAAATATATAATGAAGCGTAAACAAATTATTTTCCTATTGAAAAAAATGGCTTTCTTAAACAGAAGTCTTTACTTCCCAAAACAATCTTAAATTAATTGTTTAAAAATACATTTTATGCTTTCTGATTATGCAAATTAGCGTTATGATTTATAATTAAAATAATTACCGATACAGTTACCAGTTACACATCCCCTCAAGATTATATACACCTTAATCTCCATGCTCCTAATCGTATTTATGTTACATACACTTAGCAAGAGTATAATATAAATTTAATTTATTTTAGCCAGATTAAAACTGGTTCGAAGCGGCTGCGGTCAAGAGAACAATATTTTGCGTGCATTTTGTATTTCTCGTTGTTTTTGTGTTGTAATGAGAATCGAAATTATTTGACTTGGGTGCGACTTCATAATTAATATAAATGCAATACATGTGCCACCGCCCACAGCACACGAAACATGCGTATCTTAAATTGAACACACGAACAAATTTGTGTAAATAAATAAGATAAGCGCGAACATAAACACATCAAAATATTAATTTCGAAGCCCATTAACGGTTAAGTCCTATATATCCTTCTAATTGCACTTGCATATAAATAAAAATAAAGATGATAAGCTCAAGAGAGAAATTAAATGAAGTCGAGAATTGTAAATCTGTCGAGTTTAAGATCCCTAAAAAAGGAATTTTGTTTTAAAACTCGGGAAGCGGGAACAAGTAGACCGATTAAGACGATCAAGTTAATAAATAAGATACTTTAAATAAGGGAAGATGGATTTTGAGAGTTAAGATCCATTGCAAGGTTATTTAAAAGTTTAATTCCTAAGATTTAATTTTTAGTTGCTAATAAACATAACATTTTCTTTTTGTTTTTAAGGAGTTTTCTTTGACTTTTGAAATAGGGAAACTCGCTTATCATAGCAATTAATATTAATATGTTAATAAATGTGACAAACGAAAATTAAAATCAGCGAAAAATATTTATTTTGGAAAAGTAATTTTCCATTGCTAATTGTCATTTTTCAAAACGTTGTGAAATTCGTTTTAAACATTAAAAATAAGGTAGTACTTCTTGTACTAAAAATATTGTTTGTTACTCTTAATTAATATATAGCTGTTAATAAATAGAATCCATGAACTTTTGAGGTCAAAAATAAACAATTTGGCTTGGAAAAATACTGTTCAATTAATAAATATGATGAAATAAATTTAAGGAACTTTGGAAAACACTTCAGGTTCTTTATTTTTCATACCTTTCGCCCATTATAAGTTAATTTAGGGCTGTTAATAGCCAAAGTAAACTGTAAATAAGTTCTTTAAATGAATGTTAATTTCGAAAACAAATAACAAACTGAACAAAATCGCAATCATCTCAAAATCTTCTTAATTTTCCCATCTGCATGAGAAGTATGCAATTGAAATGAAATAATTAAATAAGTGAAGCTCTCAAACAGCACATAATTTAATTGCCACAAAAAATGAACTGTTAGGCTCAAGTGCTTAATCCCATGTCTTTGAAGGCCTGCCTCACGATTATTAAATCACGCAAACTCGTTTTGTTGGATTACTCGATCTGCCACCGAGTTTAATCCCCTCGCTCGCTGCTCAATTTATGAATGGGCCGTGACGTTTATGTATAAATAAATATAACAAATACATTTATTTGCTAATTTCCTCAATCTCTCGGAGTGGTTGGAGCATGAATCACGGGCATTCTACCGCCTTGAAGCGGGGTTATTAATAAAATCTGGACCCAGGTGGGTCCAAACAAATGTCACAAAAAAGATGCAAAGATGCAGCAGCGCTCCTCTCGGGAGCACATCTGTGAGGGAGTCATGGATATGGATGCCGGGGCAGGCTTAAAATAAGTAACCAAAAGAGCTCTTAACGTGCCGCCATAAGATCAGGCATCGATATGATTGTTCGGGGCTCGCCTCTGTGTCCCGATGCCAGCCGATTCCGAGATCCTAACCGGTTTACCAGCTGTGTGAACCAAGCTCCAAACAGCTGCTAAACTTTCGCTGCCCGCCGCCGGTTGCTTGTTCTTGACAGCAGCAAAGAACACTGAGAAAAATTATGGATACTTTAGGAAATCGGATGCCTAAGAGTTCCAAAGGATTTTTGGTTTAAAAAAAAAGAGGTTAAATGGATTTGCCTAATGACCTCAATCTATCTTCGTTATTTGACTTTAACTATTAGGAATATTTTTTAAAATTAAATAACGTGTTAAATAGTTAACTAAATATGTCAGGCAAATAAATGTAAATTTTTAGTAGAATTTTTAATGGGAGGACATTATTTATTCTCGTCATTCAGAATCTAATATAAGGACATGAGGACTTTAATCCTTAATTTAAGAACTTTTCGAACTACAGTCTGCGATAAGTAATTTGAGATATAATTTAACAGTCTTTTTAAATTTTATATTAGCAAAAACTATACAAAATTATTAGAAGTTGATAAAATATAGTTATTAATCAATATTTATTATAAAACCTTGCAAATAGAAGGATAAACCATAGCAAATATTAAAGCAAACAAAAACTTATAATTCTATGAGTGTACCCCAACAAAAAACCGAATTTCTTTCCCATTTTAATACCAAATTTTTTTGTTCTCCGTGCTGCTAAAATCATTAGCAAGTGCAGCGGCTTAAACGGCCGACCCCCGAGCAGAGCTTCTTGGCCCGGCTCATATAAAAACGGCTTTTGGCGCGCGTGCTCAGTCAGTTGCAGATTCGAAACGGAAACGCGCGCGTGCGCCGCAATCGAATTCGATCAAAGTACTATTTGAGTTTTGCGATTTGAAATTGGTTATTTCAACGCCATTCCGTCTCGTTTCGTTTCGTTTCGGTCAAGTTCTGAATCACTTAAGGTGACACACATAAGGCAAGGTCGCGGAATACTCCACAGTCAGTAGTCAAAATGGAAGGCCAGGCCAAGCAAGCGTACTTCGTCAATGAGGCGTACAACCACGAAGAGTCGCCGCCCCAGAGCGGTGGAACTGCAACTGGAACTGGAGCTGGAGGAGATGCCCTGCATCGCCGGAAGAGCGGCGGGAATAAGGAACTCCAGCTGGATATCAGCGGCTACAAGAAGGGTCAGGAGATGAATGGTGGCGGAGACCCACCCAATCTAGACTTTGATGACATTCTCCCCTTGATTGGGGAATTTGGTCGCTATCAAAAGTTACTCTTTATCTGCATGATCCCGTTCTCCTTCTTCGTGGCCTTTGTGTACTTCTCCCAGATTTTTCTCACCCTAATACCCGAGCAGCATTGGTGTCATGTCCCGGAGTTGGATGGTTTGGATGTGATGGCTAGGTGAGTAGTAGTAGTAAAAGTTTTCAAGGATTTTCCCTCATGAATCTTTTACGTTTTTGGCTTGAAAATCTCATGGGTTTTTCCTCGAAAAACCAACAAGCCAAGGCTCTCCATGGCTCCATGGCTGCATGTCTTGGATTATGGCATCCGCTGAGCTCGGTAATTCACGTAATGTGCCATAAATATTCAAATGTGTTTTGTATAATCGTTGATTAGTGGCCACTCTGTGTGTGTGTCTAGTGTGCGAAGTGCAGTAGTCATAGACGTCGCCTCAAGTGCTAAAACTATAATGAAGACTTTGTGGCTATCGGAACGATCATGAATCTATTAAGCAGACACTGCGTTTTAGAACGTTATGTGTGCTGTGGGTGCTATATGGTAATGAATTAATGAATTAATTCAGTTACTGTACAAATTGTATACAAATTGTCGTATAAATAATTGCATTTAATTGTTAAAGAATTCCTAAGACTTGAAATAATTTGAATTTTAAACTTAATCAGCAGAAATATTCTATAAAAAGTTCAGAGTTAAGGAAAAGTCATAGACAAAACTTTAGCTTGAAGCCTTTTTTGTCATATTCTTTTAATTCAGAATTTAAATTATAAAAGCCATCTAAAATACATTCCTTTTTCTATTTAATTGCATATTTTATCCAAAAGAACGAACTAAATATGATTAATATTCCAAAAGGTCAAACAAAGAATCAAACATACCAAAGTTCAAGGCTCTCAAACAGATCAATTAAAAATAATATACAAAATAATAACAAACAAAGAACCAAACCCACTAATAATTGTTTAATTATATTTATGTGTGCTAGCAATTATTTGGATTTTTATATCCCATAGAAACAGTCGCCATCCGGAAGCATTATCTTTGTGCGTAAATGGCAACAGTCTGAGATATGCGGTTCCGTTTTGAACTTTCACAAAATAAAAGCAATTGATCGATTACTATTAAAAACACATAACATACAAGTAGTATGCCGATCTCACCTTGGAATCGAAAGGCTAAGGCTAATACCGGTTAGACCTGCGAACGAGCCAAAACTGGATAATGCCAAACTAATAAGAATTGGCCATGCGAAAAGATTTGGTCCACTTTAACCCCGCCCCCTCCAATCCGCCCAAATTCTCGATTCTTCAAGTCAAATTATATGTGCAAAGTGTTTGCAACTCGATTAAAGTCTCAAAACGAACAAACTTTAAACGAAAAACTAAAAACGAATGAAACGTAACGAAACGAATCTGAGTCTGAGTGCGCCGTGTTCTAACCTGGCCACAGTCATTAAGGCGTCCAAGTTGGCTTAGAACGGCCATTCGGTGCGACCTTGGGCCATGATTGGGTTTTCCAGCCAGTCGTCCGTCCAGCTTAATAAGGCAAAGAACCTTACTGCCACGATCATCTGTGCAATTATCAGAGTTTTCAGTGGCAAGGAGAGCGTTTTCCCCTCCCTACAATGCCCAAAGGCCCAGTGGGTGGCGGGGCACCAGCCAGTTAGATAAGCCAAGTTAGCCGGCCAAATTATTTAATTAGCAGCAGCGCAGCGTGAACGTTGCGACAACGCAGCAGCAGTAGCCAGCACACAGGTAGCACAGGTACATAGCTTAGGTAGCAAGCAACAGCTCGACGATGGCTGAGACTAATGTTGTGTGGCGGCGATGATGTGAGACCGCCGACCACCGACTTGCCGGTGGACTCCAGTGGGGGTTTGATGAAGTTTGAACACTCTTTAAGCAGTTTCTTAGAGTGAAAACTATAAAAAAAGAATACCTTAAGAAAGTAAAATATTTTAAGGTAACTTAATGGTTATAAATGGATAAACTAAATTATTGAAAGGGATATCAGTTTAACAATAATATTTAAAATAAATTTACCAAATGTTTAAGAGGAAAACGAGTTACCAAACCTCAACAAAATAGCTCCCATATAAATATTAATACAAAAAATCCTTACTAATATCAATACTCCTTAATTTAATTTAGTGAATCAACCTGCAATAAACTGCATTTTTGTTAATATAAGAATATTTAATCCAATCACATTAAATACCTAATGAAAGCATTCCATGGCTTATGCAAACTAAAACCGATAAATGTCAAAGCTCGCCCTGGGAATAATATGTTAATTGAACCCATATGACTTATCCAAGAACAAGTAATTTTATTTATGGATTCAAAAGGCATAACCATATTTTCAATAGAGAAGGGAGGGCTATAATTTAACTTGAAATTGGTTAAAGATTTATGTTTTAGTTTCACTCCCTAAGTTCTTGGGGAATAATAATAGATAAATGAGAGTTAAACAGCCATTCTAACTAGCTATTTGCTAATTACTCACGTTGTTATGAAAATAATTGTTTAATAATTTAAAATTTTAACACTTTCCGCTTGCCCACATCCAGCATAATCGTTGGACAAGCGATTAATCTTGTTTTTGTACCAAATTTAGACACTTTAAACCAACCCAAATGGGGCAGACACGAACGGTTAGAGTGTATCCGAAAACGCTTAAGTCGCAACCGCATTTTCGAGTGCGAGTGCCCCCCAAGATCACGATAATTAAGTTGTCGCTTCCATACATATTCATGCTACATTGTGGGTACAAGTGTAGCTTTGCTTGGCCATGGCTTAGAGCGTCTCTCTCTGAGAACCGGGCGAGGAGACAATTCCACAACCCAACCCAACCGATCCGACCCTGGATGAGTTAATTGCAGCTACTTACGAATTTCCTCTTTGTTTGTTTTCCCCCTCTGCAGACTGGCCCTTTCCATACCCATGACCAACGGGGAGTACAACAATTGTTACATGTACGACGTCAACTACACGGAGGTACTGGCCCAGGGCAAGGTGATGGCCGATCCGAAGTGGCCGCGGGTCAAGTGCCGCCACGGATGGTCATATAACTTCACGGAGATCCCCTACTCAACGGTGGCCACCGAGCAGAATTGGGTTTGCGACGATGCCGCCCTGCCCACGTATGCCCAGTCTATATTCTTCCTAGGCGCCATCGCAGGAGGACTCCTCTTTGGCTGGGTGGCGGATCGCTTTGGACGCATTCCGGCCTTGATTGGAACGAATATGATGGGACTAGTGGCTGGCGTGGGCACGGCTTTTGTGACCAACTTCTGGGAGTTTGCAGCCATGCGATTCCTTGTGGGATTCGCTTTTGATAATTGCTTTACAATGATGTATATTTTGGGTGAGTATTTATGGGATATTTATGGTATTATAGAGATAAAATAAACTATAAAATAATGCATAATTTAAGGCATATTAAATTCATTTGAAGGAGATTGCCTTTATAAAGACATTCTTAAAGTCTTTAATCAGAAATTTGTTTGAAACTAATATTGATTTTTTGACCAGTTTAACTCAAAAACTTTAGAGAGAAAACATGTTTAGACCAAGTATAACATAATGAATAATATATACAATATTGCCTTATTCTTCTCGTTCCCTAAACTCAGCATAAAGCACAGAACTAAAGCCTTTCCCGGACTATTAAAATAATTCATTAGGTTCTGACCAATTTAAATCGATCAACTTAAATTAAATTGTTTGCTTTTTATCTTAATTTGCCTTTCACAGTTCTCGAGTATGTGGGTCCCAAGTACCGCACCTTTGTGGCCAACATGTCGATAGCCATCTTCTTTACCGGTGCCGCCTGCCTGCTACCCTGGATTGCCTACTTTGTGGCCGATTGGAAAATCCTGGCCATCGTGACCTCTGCTCCGCTTTTCCTGGCTATTTTCACACCGATGATTGTGCCCGAATCGGCTCGCTGGCTGGTCTCCCAGGGAAAAGTGGACAAAGCTATTGGAATACTCAAGAAGCTGGAGAAGCGAAATGGTCGCCAGGTGCCCGCCCAGACATATCAGAATTTTGCCGACAGCTGCAAGAGGATGCGGGAGCAGGAGGCCCAGAATGGCAACTACTCGGTGCTGGATCTCTTCAAGTCACCGCGTTTGCGTCGCACTACATTACTCCTGATCGTCATTTGGATGGCCATATCACTGGTCTTTGATGGTCATGTGAGGAACGTGGGTACCCTTGGCCTGGACATCTTCTTCACCTTCACTTTAGCCTGCTTCACGGAACTGCCAGCTGACACTCTGTTGACTGTGATCCTGGATCGCTTCGGACGCCGTTGGCTGGCCTGCAGCTCTATGGTGCTCAGCGGAGTGTTCAGTCTGCTGGCCACTGTGGCTCCTGTGGGCATCTACTCGGCAGCCTTGGCCATTATGGGTCGATTCTTTGTGAACATCAGCTATAACATCGGCCTGCAGTGGGCGGCAGAGGTTCTGCCAACGGTGGTCCGAGCCCAGGCAGTGGCTTTCATCCACATCATGGGCTATGTGGCCAGCATCATTGCTCCGTTTGTTGTCTATCTAGCCAATATTTCGAATGCTCTGCCACTGATTATCCTTGGAATTCTGGGTATCATTGGTGGCCTACTATCGCTGCTGCTGCCCGAGACCCTGAATCACGTCCTGCCACAGACCCTGACCGATGGAGAGGAGTTTGGACGGGGCCAGAGCATCTGGGACTTTCCCTGCTTGGCCAAACAGGTGGACGACGACGACGAGGACGAGGCGAAGAGGAACACCGATGTGGAAGAGGTGCGCTCGCCGGCCTTCGTGAGGGGCACCCAGACTGGAGCCTCACTGAATGCCTCGACGGGTGGCGAGCTAAGATCAAGCATCCTGCGCCGCTCGGTCAAGTCACGCAACTCCACGAAGCTTTAGAGGATCGGCGCTCTGCCGGCAATCACTAGGTAGCTAATTCTTCTAGCAGCCAAAATAAAACTGTAGCTCTGCCTTGCATTTTTAGCATCAACTAGCCTCTAAGCGTCTCTAAAGACTTTTGTGATACTAGAAGTAAGAAACTCTATGCGCCTCTTATAAACAATTGAATAAAAAATAAAAAGAAAACGAATGCAACTTATTAAGAATTGAATAAAAAATAAAGTAAACGAATGCAATTTATGGGGAATGTTAAAAAAAATATTGAGGGATTTATCAAACCAGAAAATTTATCAGAAACGGCACTGTGGTTATGAAAGCCATTTAAAAACAATTTGCAATGATATATATTCATTCAAAAATATATAACAAAATATATAGAAAACATTTTTTCATGTTTTACACCTTATAGCGCTCTGGGTAAAGCACGGGTATCATAGGAAACAAATGTAAAATATATATATCTTTCATGAAGAATTCAATCTACCATGTAAAGTAAAATTTTTGGATTTCAATATGTTTAGGTTTTTATAAAATAGGAATATTTTTGTATTGGACATGGATAGATCTGTTGATTAAAACTACCGGAAATGAATCATAACAAATTATAATATAATTAATTTAAAATTAGTGTTATAAGAGATTAAAAAATAAATGAAAATATATAATTAGAAAGCACACAATATAGAAACCTTAACAAGATGTAAGTTTCCCGACCCAATAGGCCACATACAATGCTCTTGACCGCCAAAAAATAGCTAAAACTGGGTCACATATCTACATATATCCATGTAAATAAGGCAATATATAACCACCCTCACTTTTATGATCCTCTTGTTTTTCAGCTTCTTGGCAAGTGCAAAATGCAATTAAACTTTGTATGCATTTATCGGCAGAAGGGTCAACAGTGAAATCCCCATGTAAATATCCGATTGAACTACAAATAAAAGCCGGTTCTCGACTCACCAATAAAAGCTGCTGTTCTTCCAGAGCATCCAACCAGTAATTGTTTCATAATGTGTACTTTATCATTTGCCTGGCTGTTGCTCCTTCTCGGCATCCAATACAGTGTCGCTGTGGACCACAATGTCAAAGATAATGAGAGTAAAATCCTGTCGGTTCTGAATGCATCCTTTCCGGTACAAGAGTTGCTCTATCACATCGATGTCTGGCGGAATGATGCGCCTTTGGCGGGTGTGGCAGACCCTGTTTCGTCGAACCTGGAGTCTGTCATCCGGTCGGAAGTGGCTGGCGATTGGGAGAGAGGCAGGCTCGTCCTTCAGTTGGCCAATCAAGCAAGAACTGTGCAGCTGAAGGAAGCGATTTACACAGCTCTTTGGAAGGAGCTGCAGCAGACCAAGCAGATCTATGATCCCTCGAAGATACTGGACTTTTACGAGCAGCTGTCGGGGCACACAGATGTTCCCTTAGAGTTGATGGATCTGATTTATACAGCCTTCATCCATCGCACCGCCCAGCTGCTGGAGGCTCCCTTCCACACGGACAGTCAAGATGCCACCTTTCCCTTGGTCAACTCCTTGGTTCATCGGCTGACTTTCAGCACGTTGGACTACCTTAGGGATATTTTGGAGGTGCTCTTCGATGCTGTGCTGGCTCTGGAAACTCCCCTGAGTGTGGTGGAGCGTCTGGGAAACTTTACAGCTAGTTTGACCCAGTTGGCACTGGCCAATCTCCAACTGCTCGACAGGGAAGAGCTAAAAAGTGCAGAGCCGGCAGTGCAGCAAGCATTGCAGGCCAATCTGAGGCATTTACTCGAACAACCCGGTTTCGAGCAGGAAGTGGAGGCCACGTTACGAGGAGAGATCTACGCCGGCCTGCCCAAGGACGAGCAACTGCTGTACACCGCCCGAAAAGTCTGCATCCGGAATATGACCGATCCGAGTGCGTACATTTACGAGTGCCCGCAGACGTATTTGATTTGCAGCAATCCGCCGGATCAAAAGAAGGCCGCCTACTTCATTCAACGCGGTCACAGCAACGACAGCCGACCGCAGTTTGCCTTCTACAGCGCCTTTTGGCGGAATCGCTATATACTAATGGAACCAGCAAGCGTAGGAGCTTACAGCGCCAACCACTCCATCACCAAGAATGTGTATAGTAGGGTCAACATCAACTGGTGGCGAGTGGTATATGGAATTAATGGTTTCTCTTTGATTGACGCGGCCACCGAGAAATCGGTGCTCTGTGGTGGTGACCCCTCGCACTGGGATGGCGAGGAGCATCATGTGTACACTCGCCTAGCAGCGAATTTATCAGCTCATCGTGGCGAGTGCACCTGGAGCCTTGAGGATTGCAGCGATGCTGCTTAGCTGAAAATGTAGTTTGAAACAAAATTAATAATCGAAATAATAATCAAATAAAGCTGAGAATATATCAAAAATTCGAAGTTTAAATATTTGTATTAACCATATAAATTATGTTAATCTCTTGCCGTTTTCCGCTAACAAGACACACCTCTGCCTCATTTTATTAAAGTTTATAATGGCCTCGAATCTTGTGCAAAAAGGCGATTAAAGAATGAATAATTTTTATGGCAGAAAGAAAAGCAAAGACACGATATCAACTACAAATAAGGGTTAGTCTTGAGAAATCACCTATAAAAGGTGGGCTTTTTCATGGGCAATCAGTTAGTTCTGCCAAAATGGCACTTTCAACTGCTAGCCTGTTCCTCATCCTGGGAATTCTGCGTCTCTGTGGAGCCTTCGATATTCAGCATTACACTGGCGGGCCCCTGTCGCTTCATAATGCCACAAATTTGGTCGCTGTCATCGAGTCGGAGATCAATGGAGACTGGACAAGGAGTCCCATTGTCCTGAAATGGGCAGACGAAGCGCAGACACAGGAGCTAAGAGAAGCCATTTATGCCGCTCTTTGGGAGCAGCTGTGGCGAGTGCAGCACATTGACAACGCATCAGATATTCTAAACTTGTACGATGAACTAACTGCGCGATCCGATGTTCCCTTAGAGGACCAAGCGAAGAAATGGAAGCTCCAGGATAATATTCTCCGCAGTCTATGGAACACAACTCAGCGAAACGATACCAAAAGTCTCTTGAATCTCTACAATCAGCTGAATCGGCGCACAGATATTCCTTCCAGTTGGTTCCTCTTAGTCAACCAGACGATCATTGGTCGATGTGCCCTGCTACTGGAGGCTCAATTGTACTCTGCCAATCCAACAAAAACATTTCAGTTGGTCAACGCCAACGGGCTGGCTGTGACTCCGACTTCTTATCTGAAGGACATACTGCGTGTCCTTTTCGACGCTGTTCTGGTCCTGGAAACTCCCTTGAGTGTGGCGAAACGACTTGAAAACTTCAGCAGCAGTTTGACCCTCCTGACCCAGGCTAATCTTTATCTATATGATAGGGTGAGTGAGGCAGGAGAAGTAGATCTTCTGGTGCTCCAAGCCCTGCAGAGTAACCTCCGAGGTTTACTGGAAAAACCTGGATTCTCGTATAGCGTGGATGCCACAATGAAAGGACAGGTATACGCGCGCCTCTCCAAGGAGGAACAACTGCTATACACCGCTCAGAAGGTATGCATCCGCAATGCTACAACTGGGAAAGACTACCTGCACGAGTGCCTACGGACCCTTTTAATGTGCAACAATGACCAGAGGAGCGTCAGGGCTCCGTTTATAGTGCAACGCCTCCTCACCAACGACAGCCGGCCGCAGTTCGCCTTCTACAGTAATTTCTGGAACCGCTACCTTGTCCAGGACACAAATATTCGCGCTCCGAACAATGCCAGTGTCAAGGATGTGTACAGCCTGAACAAGTTTTTCTGGTGGCGAGTGGTTTACCGTAATGGTGGTATCTCCCTGTTCGATGCGGCTACCGAGAAATCCATGGTGTGCGGCGGAGATCCCTCTCTAAAGGTCGGTACTGAGCGGCAGGTCTACACCCGGAAGGCTGAAGAGTTCCAAACCTATCAGAGAGAATGTACTTGGGGCCTAGAGGACTGCAGTTTTGTTTAACCCTAGCTAGAAAGGGTAATATTATATTATATATATTAAAGGTATATATTTGCATTGTAAAAGTAGTTAGAGCTCTATTTTCTTCGATGTATATCTGAAAAGTATAGCTCAACGTTGACACATTGGCAAATATGTGAAGATTCCATTGTTTCTATATCATTTCCGCTATAATAAAAGGCTATTAAAGGTTATCAATTTTTATCAGCAAAACTCTAATACTAAATCATTGAGTAAACATCTAATTAAGCAGCAAATAAGCTCAGTATTCCGGCTCCCCTATAAAAGTAAAATCAGGGAAATCCCCTTAACTCTGCGGGGAACCCACGATTCTTTGAGATATTAATAAGTTATTACTTAATTTATTTTCGTCTAATAAGGCACATATGAGAAGAAATTTATTTACCTCTGCGCAAAGTCCCAGGGAATGCACACCACGCCGTCGGTCAGCACCGAGTAGTAGTGGGTTATGTGCAGCTTACACTGCTTTAGTTGCTGCTGAACCTGCATCTGGGACAAGTCTCGGAGAGCCGCTATCATCTTGTCCGGGGTGACGGCATCGTCTTTTGTCAGCGACTGCAGCTGTAGCTGCTTGATGCACGCATCCATGAGCTCCTGCTCGACGTGCTTGTCCTGAGCGTACTTTTTCATTCGCTCCCTTGCTAGTTCCATGTGCTGGGTAATGAAATCCACGAGTATGGAGCCCGGACAGGTGGCCGGTGTGATGAATTGACCCGTGGGACTCACCATCAGTGGACCCGCCTCCGATTCGACCACAATTGTGAACTCCTTGAGCGTCTCTGGCCATTCTGTTGGGTATTTTTGCTTGCCTAAATAATCGTTGAGCGAGGTTGTAACCTTCATCAGGTGGTTGGCATAGCCACTGGCCTGCTGCTTGGGCATAAACTTGCGCCGACCGATCTGAATCTCCAGGAGGACCTGGGACAAGGTCCGTTCATATACGGGCACTACCTTCAAATAGGCATCGTGATGCGGAATGTTCTTTATGAAATCAATCCAAGTGCTGAGCACATCGCCGGTGAAGAGCATCACGTGACCCTCTAGGCTAATGCCCGTAAAGGGTGCAAAAACCACAATACGTCCTTTGAGCGGCGACATTTCCACCAGATGCGTGTTGGCCAGTCGCTCGAGGGTCTTCAAGCAACCGCGATAGTGATCAATATTCCAGCCGCACTCGTAGCGCGCATCGCGGAGCTGCAGCTTCTCTACAAGCACCCGCTGCAGCTTGTCAATCTCTGCCTGTAGCTCCGCGGTTTCCTTGGCCCGCTGTCTGGCCTTGTCGGCGTTCTCATCCAGCCAGGTGGTCAGCACTGGACGCTTGCTTGCACGCTCCTGTGGGTTTAAAAGAGAGACATTAACTTTATTTTTAAAAGGATATCCGAATCGACGAACATTCTTTAGCTGAGATTCGAATTCCGCAAACTCAGCATCGTAGTGGTAGTCCTGACTGGGCCTGAACTCCAATCCCGAACTCTTGGGTGGCTCTGGTTGCGCCTTGATGTTCTTTACGAACTCCGTGGATAGATTGCAGGACTCGAGAAGGCCTTGGATGAACCTTTTGGGATCCCGCGTGCTCTGCCTGTCCGTGCGGATCTGAATGAGCCGGAAGGAATCGCGCTTTTTTGCATCTGAGCTGGCGCGCACATAGAATTTGAGCACTTGGGTGTCTTCATTGCGCAGCCGGCGCTCGTACAAGGCCTCCAGGTGCTCGCTGAGCAATTTCAGCGAGTTCTCATTGGTGTTCCGTTGCTCAGGATGTTGGGCAAAGAAGTCCGGATGCACCGCAAAGTAGAAGGGCCTCAGCGCCGTGGTCAGATCTACCAAAGAAATGTATAATCACATGATATCCGTGACTATGTTTAAATTACTGTACTGACCTTGGTTCAGCGATCGCCGCAGCACCAGGAAGTGACGCCGGCTGTTCACCAACTTTCGGATTTGGGGGACCAGCGACACGGACATTATGTAAGCGTCGAGCAGCGGCACAACCCTGCCCCTTGTCCCAGTTGGCCAGCATATGGCAGAGACGACTGTTTACTCAAATATTTTAGATATATGACTTCTGATCTTGAAAATTATGAAAGACCGACCAACTGTGTGACCGCTTTGCGAAAACCTGGAACGATAACTATCGCATAGCGTAAAAGCGCGCCAGACTTGTTGTTGTTGTGTTCTCTCTCTGTCCCTATAATTTTTTATATCGTTAATATAGATTTTCATCATCATTCATCACCTGTCTTCTTCTCTATCTTCCCTCTTTATAAGATCTAAATCGATAATTCCTTCTCCTTAAATTATTTAATTAAACGAGCGCTATTTCGTAGCTATATTTGGTGACCAAAATTACCATCTCTATCAACCCCAGCAGATAGTTTAGTCTGACCAGACTCTGCACGCAAATCCGCATTGTTTACCTCGCATTCCTGCTGGAGTTTTCGCCAATTCTAATTGTTTAAATAAATACCTGCAAACATATCTCAGGAAATATGACTGCCGTTCCGCCCCCTGCCAACATCTCCACACTGATGCCGTTGGGTAAGGAAATAAAAGATAAGTGAAATTAACGCGGAAATCAACATTAACCGGCTTCCTTGGAATCTGCCCACAGAATTGGTGGACAAATGCATTGGCTCCCGCATCCATATCATCATGAAGAACGACAAGGAGATGGTGGGTACGCTGCTAGGATTTGATGACTTTGTCAACATGCTCCTAGACGACGTCACGGAGTACGAGAATACACCAGACGGACGCCGCATCACCAAGCTGGACCAGATTTTGCTCAATGGCAACAACATAACGATGGTGAGTGCTGGTATTAGCTGGGTGTTTATCTTTAATTAATGGTTTATATTACAGTTGGTACCTGGTGGCGAGCTGGCGGAGTAGCAAAGTTCAATTTGTAAACAAATACACTTGTAAAATAACCAAAAAGCAAGAGTTTTATTGCGTGGATCAATTTACATACAGATTAACAGTTCATTAACAGAGGTTTGAAAACTAACAGAAGAATGTATAGGGTACGCTGTTAAAAGAGGTATAAGGATGAAAGCTTGAAATAAACTTAATATGGCAAGTATAATTAAAACCCTTGCTAAATAAATAAATAATTAAATAATTTTAATATTAAACTCGTCCGCAAACTTTTAGCAGCTATTTATGCTGTTTTAAAGCGCATGCGCTGCGCCACTCGGAGCATAATTCTGAGCGATACAGCAGTCAACATGTGCCATAAATATAAACCGCTTTTCCCTGCTGGCCGCTGGTGCGTGTGGGTGCATTTGTGCTCTCCGTGCTTAGCTCTTCTATTACCACTCTCCGTTCTCCATGCTCCCGCTTCCGTTGTGGACACCCAGACGGCTCCAACGGCTCAGTACGGCAGCAAGCTTCAGCGGAAGTGGAACAACCCGAGCGGAAACAGACTCACGCGACAACAAAAACGCAGCCTCGTCTCGCTCGAATATGGAAAAGTTCTCCCTCGACAAATACAAAACTGATAAACGCAACGGTGTTACGACGGAGTAAACTTTTTATGAATGGCAATGACTAATTGTAATTGCCCATCATCACTCTTTGTCTGAATCTGGCCGCTGGAGGAGGTGTTCTGCTTACTCCGCTTTTTCAATTTCACTCGGAATCGGTATCGGCTTTAGTGTCTCTGGCGCGGTGTCGGTGTCGTCGGTATCTCTGTATCTGGCGGAGTGATCCGCCGCCTGTAATTATGACTGCGTGAAGAAATCAATACGAAATACGAGGTGAAGATGGCCGGCAAGCCCATGAGCAGCAGCTGCCAGAGCATAGCCACGGCGGCGAGCAGTGCGGCCACCACGGCAGCTGCTGTATCCATATCGGCCTCGAATGCCACCTCCGTGGGCTCCCTCATTGCCGCCGCCTGCCTGCAGCAGCAGCCGCACCAGCCGATGATGCACCAGCACCACTCTTCCCAAGGCAATCCGCACTATCAGCCGTCCCATCAGTATGTCAATGGCACCGGCAGCCTGGGACGCCTCAAGTTTCACAAGAGCCTCGATGCCAGCGACGAGGAGCTCGAGTATGCGCAGGTATGTACGTCCAAGGGGGCTTCAGGACGGGACGCCTGGTATCCAAATGGTCGCCAAATGAATTGGATTGTGTCCCACACACTGAGTCATCATAATGCGAGAAGGTCCTGCAGTGCTGGCTCAATTGAATTTGTCTTGCGGGTGGTGGATGATGGGAGCTGTGTTGTGGGTGGTGGTTTATTGGTTGCCCGTCGAGTGGGCGGCCGCGCCGGTGGTGGTTTCCTCTTTGGTGCAGCCCCAGCTGTTTAACCTCCGGCGGGGTCGTTATGCATAGTTTACGCTTCGCCAGGCAACCTCAACGGCCGCCAACAACCGCCGTCGACGTCGTCGATCAAGTGTTAATAATTCAATGCCCCTGGAAATAGTCATATATTGAAATGTATCATACGCCCAGCGAGCGCGGAGATGGGAGTGGATGAGTCCACCGAAAGGGCCTTGACTTTGGCACGGGCAATTACAAAAATTAACCAGTTGGCTTAATTTATGGGTCGATGAAAGCACGAGAGGATTATTTCGAGTGCTTGCTAGAGAGTGGAGGCATATATTTAAGTCTTATTGTTATTTAGCAAGTCAGGAAAAATAATTAGGGTTAAATAGTGTAAATATTAAATATTTTTAGAAAATAAACATACATTTTCTTAATTATTTATATAATTTAAGTAAGGAAAATAAGGAAATAAACTAGGCTGCAGCCTGGGTTTCTAAGGTAATCTTGGGTACTAATAGCTTTGTTTTGTCTTTATTATAGTTATATGGTATATATTAATTAGACAGAAATATATTTTAGAGACTCACACTTTCATTTAAGTTATTTTTTTCAGTTAATTGTAATCTTCTTGTCCTTTTTCCAATTGGCTTTAATTTAGTGGTTTTCCTGTCTGTATTTCTATTTGGAAACTCTTAACAATGTCATTTTAAATAACTACTGTATTTTTGGACCAACATAATGCCACACAATTTGCGCTTCCGAGCCTTCGGGCATTATCGCCGCAGGAGCTGAGGGTGGTCCGAGATCCAAAGCCTTTCAGCCCATTTATTACGCTTCGCACAATGAGGGCGTTAATGAAAGACCAGTAAGGTCTATTTCTGCATTTTATATTTAGTATCTGAGCTTCGTACATTTTATATTTCGTGACTACAGTGGTCTGTAGTTAAATATTAATTATCAATTTATTTTTAAGGGAAATTCTGGAAAAAATATATGAAAGAGACTGTGACTTTTACAGGGTATTTAACTACAGCCTTCTTGTCATATTTAAATTTAAGTCGTGCATTATCTTAAAACTAAATTGCAATACATATTTAATTATACGAGCTATTTCATTACTGATAAAATATTTGAATTAGAAAAAAAGATATTCTGTAAATGTTCTTAAGCAATTATTATATTCCCTACACTAAAAAACATGTTTCCATAACCAAGATAGCAAGAAAAGCAACCAAATATTTCAAAAAATTATTAACTGTTCCCCTCAGAGCTATTATCTTGTCCGCCCCTGTATATATCTAAGTCTAGGCACAATTTGTTTGGTTTGCTTTTCCCGCTTTCCCGCAGCGAAAGTGTTGCCTACCTGCTGGGGGGCTTCATCCTCATCCTGTATTCATAGAAATGCTTTCAATAAAAGCAGGAAGAGCGGCGAGGACGAGGCCGAGGGAATGGGCATGGGCTTGGCAAACATCATTTTGATGGTTTGAACCACCGTCAGCACCTGCACCACACCTGCCGGCCATTCGGTGTGCCACATTCCGCAGACGTGTAAATACCCGGAAGTGCTAACGATAGTTTAGCATACAAGTCTTCACTTTCACCACAAATCGGCACTACATCGTCTGCCCCTTTTATCCCTTTATTTCAGCTGTCCCGCTCCACCCACATCCTGGGGCGCTACAAGTCCGAGCGTTTCCTGGCCTCCAAGCCGGACGAGGACCGACGACGACGCACCATTATCGTGGAGAAGAAGAACGACTCGTATGGATTTACCCTGCAGAGCTATGGCATCCACTATAAGCGCGACGAGGAGTTGGAGATGATCACGTATGTGGACTATGTGGAGTATGGTGGCCCGGCCTACAGGGCTGGAATGCGTGAGGGCGATGTCATTCTGTCCATCAATGGCAGCGACATGGAGAAGGCCGACCACAAGACCATCGTGGAGTTCATCAAGCAATGTGACACCAGAATGCGGATGGTTGTGCTCTTCGAGGATTGCGTGAGGAAGGTAAAGTATCTGAGAGATTAATATTTAAGCAATCCTCTAACTCCCATGTCTCCCCCAGGTGGATCTCCATATGCGATACATCCAGCTGCAAAGCATGCTGCAGCAGAAGATGAACGAGCTGGAGAGGGTTCATCTTCGGGAACGAGAGCTCTTGGAGGGCAAGTGGAAGACGCACAGCCTGCCGGCACGGAAGAAGGCTACCGCCAACACATCACCCAGCGATGGTGAAGGTGTTTCTCCGACGGAGGGAAGCGCCGGTGACACTGGCTTTTATCGTCCCGCTCTGTCCACCGAGGATGTGGCCAACATGGCGGCACGCCAACAGGCAGCGGCGACGGTGGGTGGGCATCAGGGCATCATACCGCCGCCAGCTCAGTTCATGCTCACCTACCACTACCTGGATCCGACCTATAGGTATGTCCTGAGGCCCACTCATGGCAGCTCTGAGGACTATATTGATGGCCTGGGCCTTCAGCGGAGCAGTAGTGACCACCAGCCACCGGTCAGCGGTCCGCAGCAGCGTTACATCCTGCAGCGAACCGAGTCGGTGGACACGAATACAATCAGTCAGCCAACGGCTACGGCGCCCACTCAGTATCACAGCACCACTGGCGGTGGATCGGTGAAGCCACCGGCTCCGCCGCCCCGCACCTGCGAGAAGCACAAGCCGCCGGCCAAGCCACCAAAGTCAGAGAAGGAAAAGTCCGCCGGGAAGCACTGCCATGTGGGGCACTCGTGCAATCCCTGTTTGGGCCATTTCCGCTGGAAATCGGCGGAGAAGTCGGCTCTGCCGGCGCCCGACAACGTCAGCCTGGATGCCTACGATCTGGCCAGTCCCTGCTGCGATACCCATTGTGTGCCAACGCGGAGGCGTCATCGCCAGCACAAGGAGCACACGCACAAGCACAAGCATAGGGAAAGAGACCGAGAGCGGGTGGAGACCAAGGAGCAGAGGGTCAGGCCCAAGTCTCAGTCGCACGCCTCACCGAATGCCAATGGATCTGGACACCACCATCACCATCATCATCATCATCACAGCCACGAGCAGCAGCAACAGCAGCAGCAATCGCAGGCAGTGCCCCATCACCATCACTATGGTACTCACCAAGTGCAGAATCCCTGCCAGGTGCAGTCCCAAACCGGAAGTACTCGCTCCCGCTACTTTGACTTGGCTTCCGGCCTGGCCAGTCACTGCAGCCTGCACTCATGCACCTCCAGTGAGTTCGCTCCGGGGGATTCCGCCTCATACACCACTTCCATTAGCACTGACACCTTGTTCTGGGACCCTAAGAGCGAGCCGGGTCAGTCCCGGCAGCCCTCCACCAAGTCCAGGCAATCCTACGATCAGCAAACCCCTCAGCAGGGACAGCCACATCAGGGACACCACCACCATCATCATCATCCACAGCAGCAGCAGCAGGGGAGTTACCATCAGGGCTACCATGTGGCCACTGCTCAAATGCAGCCCTCACAGATTTATCCCAACACAATAGCCTACATCCAGAAGCCCAAGTCCTGGGATAATCTGGCCACCAAGGCGGGCTACCACTTCAACTATGGCTACCTGGACACGGTGGCCGTCAAGCCGGCAGTGAAGATGCAGATTCCTCAGCAGCGTCACTCGATGCCGCGAAGAAATCCCTACGGAAGATACTCAACATACGGTGATGTGGAGAACTATGCACCACCACCCACTGAGTTTGTGGGTGAGCTGACCACCACCACGACGACGACCATTACAGCCAAGTCCACGGAGGAGCTGCTGGCCGCTTGCGACTGCCTGACGCCGCAGCAACAGGCTGCCATCAAGGCGGCCCAGTACCAGCTCAGCCAGAGCCAGAAGCTGACCCACCAGAACTCCTGCCAGATGGGCTATTACTCACACCTGCCGCGACCGACTACGGATGTGGGCACCTCCACTACCACCACGACCAGTCAGCAGGTGCATGGCGGGGCAGGAGACGTACAGACTGTGTCGGAGGCCACGCGATTGTAGGTGACACTTGTCTAGGCCAGTAACAAGCCTAGATCTTAGCCAGGAACCGTCTTTAGAATAGCGGAGGATGCAGCTCCTAGAGTTTAAGGGGGAAAAATAGGTTATTTGGTTCAATGAGTATAAAATTAGGACAGTTTGGAAGCAAAATATCGTATTTATATGCAAATATAAAACTGGAAGTTACTCGAATTTTAAAATTAACTACATTTTTAGTGTAAAGCTGTGTAAATATTATATATTTAATACTATATAACAAATATTTAGTTAAAAATATTTAGAAAAGTGAAGGGAAAACTTAAAACTTAGTTATTTAAATATTTTGGGATTTTATAAAATTATTTATACTTAGTTTACGGCAATTTTAAAGCTCATGAAAGTCCAGGGAATAGCAGAAGTTTGATTATATTAAATTATACTTCCATATAAACTTTATACTCATTGAATCTTCGAAGTAGCCAATCTCCTTGAAAACGATTTACTTAGCTCAACTCCATTCGCGTCTCAAAACATCGAACATTACTTTCAAATGGTAACCAAAGCCAAATTTTAAATATAAACCACATAGCTTAACTAATCAGGTATATTTACCACAAAGTTCATGCGTACAGGGTAAATATTTAGCAAAACCAGAAACCACATGACAATACACTGCGTAAAATGAGCCCAAAATAGAAGTTACTTCTAAGAGTAGATGATTCCAAAATTATTATAAATATATCCCTAAGATCCAAATGAAAATTATTCTCGTAGCTACCTTGTACAGCAGTGAAACTTGCGGTATATATATCTGATGCAACTAGAACGTATATCGGACGTTAGGATTTTTTGGATTTATTGAAAGACTGAAAAAAGCCACGCGCATATTCCAAATGAATGAATAATCTGGCGTCTTAAATGATAGTTAGGGGATTATACATATATATCTGTATATGCCATATAATATGGTTACCTATCATGCAACACTAGCTATTGTTTTACATGACGAATATACACAAACTCAAGCGTATATGAATATATATATTTATGGTATACTGTATCCCAAAAACAATGTAATTTATTTCACTGTGATAGTGAAAGAGCAGGCACTTAAAACCGCAACAATTTTAGTCGCAATTTTATCAAGCAACCAACCAAAAACCAAACTTTATTTAAAGCGCTTTTATGTAATGCAAAATGTAAATGTTATTGTACTTTATGTATTGCAATAAAACTAAAAAAAATGTGTTCATGTAGTGAAACCCATGCAAAAAAGTAGACTATGAAATGCATTTAGTTTTATTACTATTACTTTTTTATTTTTGTATTTGACAAATTAATTTTTTTTTTCAGGATCGAAAACCGGTTTAGTTTCAGAAAAATTTAACTAAAAAAGTTTTGGAGATTTTAGGAACGCTAAATCAGCTGATTAAAGTCAAAGGTGTCGCCGCCTATTGTAAGATTTATAAATTTTTCAACCCCTTGGAGAGTTTTCCTTTCAAAATGTACCGCTTTAACGGTTTTTTGACCCATCAGCTGTTCAACCCCCGCAGAAATTGCCAACTGTCAGCGAACGCTCCTGGCGGCCAACTCCGGCGTTAAGAACTGTCAAAGTGGCGAAAAAAATCAATACCAACCCCCAACCCTCCTCGTTAAAAATGTAAATGCGAAAAAATTCAATACTGTGCAGCCAAACGCGACGGTCGCAGCGTTCTCCACTCACAATTGCCGTTCCCCGCTTTTATCCCCCCGCACGTAACGCTCTCGAGATCCGTGTAAGTCCCCCAAAGGATTAAGAAAGAGCCCAGTGAATATTGAAAAGAGAATGAGAATCCGCAATCCCCAGTGAAATCGGTGTGTGGGCAAACCGATGCAAACCGGCAAAAGAAAAGAAGAGTCCAAGCCTGTCTTCTAGTGAGTGAAAAGTGAAAGAGTCCTCGACGTGTAGATATAGAGGCATATATGCAGATACAGATCCATATCCTGGGCAAATCCGGCAAACATATGTCAAGTGCAAGGCGCCAGCAACAAAGCTAAGACGGCGGCGTCTTCGACGTTTGCAGTGGAAGAGGCAACAGAGGCAGAGGCAGCAGCGGCGGCAACAAAGACGGCTAATCTAATTGCACGACGGCGGCAACAACAACTACCTACAACGGCGACGTTGACGTCGGCAGCGGGAGCAGCAGCAGCAGCGGCGGTAGCGGCAGAAGTTGGCAGCGACTGCTAGCAGAGGCTGTGACTGCGACCAAGTTCGCTGTTTCCGTATCCGCTTCTGTTTCTGTTGTTGTTGTTGTTTGTGGCAGCAGCAGCAGATACAACAATGATAAGGTTAGTTTTTAGTTAATTATAGAATTGAATTGGTATTTTTGTAATTGGATCAAGGATTATCGAAGGATGCAAATAAAGCAGGCAGGCTTTTCTCAAAAAGAAAAACAGACTAGATTAAAATTCCAAGATTTTCTTCCTGTCTATATTTTGATTTCATAATCCTTAATTAATAATATTAATTTAATGATCGCTAAGCAAAAGCAATATTTCTTTGATCACTTTTGACGCAGTATAAATAGAATTCAAAATTATTTTAAATATTCAGGAGAGCTTAGTGAAACTTTTAGTCAGAAAAAGGTGAAAAGTTCATCCTTAAAATTAATTTAGTGAATCTTTCAGTGCTCTGTTCCTAATAAATTTGCTCCTGAGCACTTAGAGAGACTATTTAGAATGTTTTAAATCACTTTTATTCAGTATCATACACCATAAAACATTTAAAATACAGATTTTTTGCACTGTATTCCACAGGTCCCATGTCTTTCATAAGATGAATTTATTATTTGCTGGCCCCATCATAATTTATTGTTCGTAGTTTAAAAAATAATAAATTAAATAATAATTTCCCTTTGACTTTTATATAGAAAATTAAAATATAAACATATAAAGCCCCATGTACCTTGAATGAATTTAATTTTCCTGCTTCTACTATCCTTCCGCACACACCCACATATACAGTTTTCCTATTAGTGTGTGTGTTCGCCGGCATGCTGTGTTGAAATACAAACATCCTTTTGGCAACTTCGGGGGGGGCGAGATCAATTTCGATAAATAGAAATTGCCAATTAAATGTGAAATGTAAATTGCCCCCGGGCGACAGTCGAACGAAGTTCACAACAGAAAAAAAAAATGTCCTGAGGCCAAGGGAAAAGTTCCACGCTGGTCACTCGCATTCGGCTGGCTTTTTGGTCCTGGCAAAGTTTTTGTGCAGCAGCCTCAGCCTCTGTGTGATGTCTGCAGCGAGATATGAGAATTGTAACTTTCGGACCGGAGCAGAGCGGACTCTGTCTGTCTGTCTGTATCATTAGGGTAAAGTTGGCCCACTCAAGTAGTTGGTTTTTATATGTAAAAGTGTTGTGGAATTTTCATCTTTTTTTTCACCATTAATTATGAAGGCTGAACTGTGCCAAAGTTTCGCAGCCAGGCAGGAGCAGCAGGAGCGGCTGCTCAATTGTTAAACCGAAATTCATAAGTCCTAATGACTGGATGGGCGGAAGGGGCACAGTGGAGCGAAAGGGGAAAAGGACTTTTTTGAGGGGGGGACAGACAACTTGAAGTTTGCTGCGGATGCGGACGTTGCATGTACGACAACATCATTATCAGCGTTGGCAGCAGCGTCAAAATGTCATTAAATGTGTAGCCTACAATGCCTTTGAAGGATTACACACCCAACCTCCAAACACACACTCCACACAGACACACATCCCACTCCTTGTTTGCCCACACACACTCCCACTTTCAGAAAGAAAAGGAGCGAAACGGAAAAAATGTGCAGCTTTGTCAAATAGCAAAGAGCGCGGAGTAGCAGCGAATAGTTGCTGCACTGAAAGAAATTATATATTTTATTTTAATGAGGAATAATCTGGGGAAAATTTAATCAATAAAATATAAATTAAATGTATGTAGACATTAAACTGATTTAAAGGTTATTTCCTGTTTCCTATTTCATCCTAAAGATGGCTCCATTATCCTTTGACCTTAATTTCTGCATTTTAAGTACAATTTCTGTTTCATAAACCAGTGTTTCTAATTAGTTTTATTTATTTATTTATTATTATATTATTTATTTTAATAATGTAATATTTTATTCATTATTCAGAGATGCCTAAATTATATTGGAGATGTATTTATTCACCTTTGGCTGATGCTATAATGCTTATAAAATAAACTTCTTCAACCTAAGGTTTATATACTTTAATTTTAATTTTAGTATAGATATTTTACAGCATTTATTTTTGTCTTAAATGGTATAGCAACGATCTAATAGAATATCTTGAAATGAAACTTGATTTTTAAGAATGTTATAAAAGCAGAGAAAATGTTTTGTAGTATATATATCATATACATCTATGTTCCACTCTGATAGTCAGCTTGAAGATATGATTTTTAATGATTTTTCTCTGTGTAATGTTGCTGTTGTTCGTGTTGCAGTTGCTGGCGATGTTGATGCGTTGTTGCAAGAGTGCTGGCGGGCATTGAAAAACACACACACTCACTCACAGAAGCACGCACTGGCAGTCAGTCAAAAGGGAGCTGCTGCCCGTTTCCGCCTCCTCGCTCCACTTGGAAAACTCGCCGATGAGCGGCAAAGTGCGTTGCATACTCCGCCTTTTCCCTTTTTTTTTGCACGCTTTGTTTGACTGGGATTGGGATTTTCCACCAACAGTTGTACTCGCTCTCGTAGCCTGTGTTTTATTTTATCCTTTTTCTTGTTTTTCTTCTTGTTGTTGCTGTTGTACATATTGTCACACACGCAACAACAACACAAGCAACAGGGTTTACATTCAAAATACAACAACAAAAAAATGGGGAAAGAACTTTGCCGCGTTAACTATATGACTGCCTCGGCAAGGCGACAAAAGTGTCCTTTAGAAAAGTCCTTTTAGGAAAGAAGTGAGAAATTTAGTTTTTCTTTAAAAATATATATAAATAGATATAGGGAATTAATAAAAATATGCCTAAAATGAGTAATTTATATACAAAATAAGTTTACTTTGAATATCGAAAATTCAATACTTTATTACTTACTTTTATTCACCTTTAAAACATTATAAATATTTAAAGCGTTCTTAGTACAATAATTTAAAGTTAGTTTTTTTTATTACTTTATAATTTCCCATAAAGTTATATAGTTTTCCTTTAACCTTCTTAGACACTTTTGCTCGTGGCAGGACTATATCCTGGCATGGCCCTGTCTGCTCTGCTTAGTGTGGGTTCTGAGGGGCAAAGCATTTTCTGGGGGAAGACCAACAGGACGACGAGACAGCGGGAGACAGGGAGGGTGTTAATGAGCAACATCGCAGTGGCAACGACTGTGCTTAGTATTTGTGTTTCTTCATTTCCGGCTTCCACATGTTGACATGCTGATGATGTTGGTTAACTTCTGTCGAGGATGATGGCGATGATGAAGTCAGCAGCAGCAGCAGCCAGTGCCAGCCTGTCATTCAGTGACTGAGTGAGTGAGTGAGTCAGCTTTGTTTTGCTTTTGCCACTCGGTGGAGGCGCCACTCCACTCGCCGCTTGTTTGTTAACGCTGCGTATGCGTAATTTTCATATTATGTAATTTCAGCGCGCTAAATGGAAGCTTAATTTGATTAGGGCGCCATAAATGTGTGTCCTACTAGCAGTGTGTGCCCCAATCGACTTGTTGGTTTGGCCGCTCGCCGAGGTGACGCATATTTGACGCAGTTTCCCAGCAGCACTTCCCCGGCCCACAAAAAAAAGGGAAACTATATTTACCCCATCGCTCAGCTACCATCTTCTGTCCCCAGTTGCCATTTCAGGGTGCACCGAGAAAAAGTATAGCTAGTTTTGAGAAGTTTTTCATATCCTTTGAAGTCTCTATTAATATTTTATTATACAATTTCTAGTCATTTTCTCTCCATAACCATTTCAGAGGCTTTTCAGATTTAAATTCAAATACAAACATGCAAAATTTCGAATTGATCTTAGCTGCATATATTTTGTTTCACTGTACCGAACTACTGGCTACTGGCTGCTGCTGGCTGATGAGCTCATATTGAAAGTTTTTGTGCTCTGTGGGGCGACCTAGTTTGGCCAAAGCCAAATCAATGTGGCCGCTGCGGCGCCATTTGCACTGCCGACCCTTTTGTGCATTTACTCTGTTTTCCGCTCTGCCCTGCTCGACATTTTCCGGGTTTTTCCTCGTACTGTGGCCCCCGTGTGTGTGGTTTCTGTTTCTTTTTTTTTCCCCATTTTGTGCAAACAATTTCGCCCGGTCGCCTGGTCGCCGGTTCGCCTGGTCGGGCGTTATTAATTGAGCTTTTGATGCATAGCCCAGTATAACGATTGTCTCATCCCATTTCATCTCTCTCATCCTGCGGATCCCGGGCCATCTCATCCATCTGTCCGTGTGCACTTAAAAGGCTACATAATTGTTTTTACCAAATTGAAATTTTAATTGAATTCGTTTTGGAATCGCGACCAGAAATCCCGCCTTTATGGCACATCTTAAATTCGCTTAGAAAAGCAAACCAACTTCCAGTATTTCGTTCGTTCGTTCGTTTTTTTTTGGGAAACATAAAAATTAAATATTTAATATGCATTGCCGGAGGATAAAAAAAGCCGCATAGGCATTTCATTTTATTGTGAGCAAAGCTACGGCATCAGCATCGAACCCATTGACATCATCATCGTCATTATGCACATTATCCATATTATCCACATCGACAATGGCTCAACGAGCAGCTGAATGAATCTCAAGTGGGCAGTCAGCGCCTGCTCCTCCGCCTTCTCCTCCACGCTTACAATAGATACGTGCAGCGATAGATACCAAATATAGATATTTGGAAGGGTAGATACATATCGAGATACATATTTTGTTTGTTTAGGGGAAAATATCTTATGCAGTTCTAAAGAATATAGCAACACTAGAATTGTAGTTTACTTTAAGACACATTTTCTAAACCACTTTAACTGATCCTTACTCATAGATTCTACAATTTCTCCTATTTAATCTTATTTAATTCCCCTTTTAATCTCAATTTCCAGCAGATCCGATTCGCAGACATAACACATTGCGGTGGCGGTTGAGAAGAACGGCATGGTGAAAATGGAATCTACGGAAGAACAGGATCGAAAGCTTGTTTTGGAGTTCTGCCACCTGCTCGAGAAGTCCAAGCAGCTCTTCAACGGGCTGAGGTGAGTCGGTCTCAACAGCCCAAACTATAGTTGCCACTAATTAATTGTAGTATTAATCACAGGGATCTGCCGCAGTATGGCCATCGGCAGTGGCAAGCTTACTTCGGTCGCACCTTCGATGTCTACACCAAGTTGTGGAAGTTCCAGCAGCAACATCGCATGGTGCTCGACTCCAAGTATGGCCTCAAGCGCTGGCAGATCGGCGAAATAGCGAGCAAAATTGGCCAGCTCTATTATCACTATTAGTGAGTATTATTAATTCAGATTGTTTATGGAATATTAATTTTTAATTTTCCCATCATTTCATTAGCTTAAGAACCAGCGAAACGAACTACCTGAATGAGGCGTATCAGTTCTATGCGGCCATCCGGGGCCGGGCCTACTACTCGCGGGCCGCGAAGGAGGATCGGCCCGATCTGATGGTGAAAAAGCTGCGATACTATGCCCGCTTCATAGTCGTCTGCCTGCTGCTCAAGAAGATGAAGCTGGTGCGCGAGCTGGTCACCGAGCTGGAGAAGCAAATACAGGAGTACACCAACACGTAACTAATTAGTTAGCCCCACTTATGTATTCCGTATTAATCCCCAGATTTCCCCGCAGTTACGAGCCGGAGGATCATTTGGAGTGGTCGCTGGTGCTGGAGGAGATCAAGGGCTTCATCAAGGCGGAGGCGGCGGTGGCCGTCCTACATGCCGACTCCAATCCCATCATATTGTCGCACAGGTGAGTCGTTGGCACAGCTTCCAGCCGTACTCGCGTATTTAGCCCGTGCTTTCGTCGGCGGAGGAGGAGTTTGGACAGCTGGTGGGGTGCTGGGCAGTGGTATGGCCAATAGCCTCTCTCTCTGTCCGCATATGTCTACGTTCTAGCAGAGGTGTCAAAGGAAAAGAAAACTGAAGTTAACGAATTATAAAGAATTGATGATAAAAAAATATTACACCTTTGGAAGGAGTTAAGAAATCACACTTTCTAAAGTGATTTCAGCTTATCGATTCCTTTGGCACCCTTGTCTATATATTATCTATATATGCCCTGTTCTGTTTGCGTAGGTATACGAGTTTTGCTTGAGTTTCCTTGCCGTTAATTATGTTCATTTGTTGTGCTTATCACAGAAGACTTGAAACACCAAAGAAACACTCACTGTTGTCATTTTGTCATGCACTTTACCCATAATCTCTGTCCCGAAACACCCACAAAATCCAACCACAAACCGAGTTGGGCCAAAGGAACTATGGTATTTTTATAACATTTAAAATCTTTATCATAGATATATTTATTTACTTTTTAATATATAAAATAAAGCAAATCTCGCTTAAAAACATGCTTGTTTTAAAGAATTATTTATATATTTTGAGAAGAATTAGTAATAATTTGTTTTCTTCATAAAATTTTGTTGATTACATTTAATAAAATAAATATTTTAGTAGCAAAGTCCAAAATAAGTTCATTGTCAGGGATTCTATAAGATTGATCACCATTAAAAATTAATATTGGATTAAGAAAAAACCAAATAAAACCTAGTCAGTTTCGCCAATTAAATTTTCAAATAAATTTCTTTTTAAATTTATATATAATTTAAATAAGGTTCAATGGCCCAACCCGACATATACACACACCACAAAAAGTTATCATTTCATTATCATTTGAAAACCCCAATCCCACCAAGACACCCTGACACCCGAACCCTTGTCACCTCATTAGTGCGCCACATTCTCAATTCTTCTGTGAAAGCACGGGCCCCGCCATTCGCCGGAGGACGAGTGCGACTACCTCGACTGATATGTCCAGTGGTTCCGGTTCTAGGTTGTCGCCGCTAACGACGCCGCCCTGCGAGCGCTCGCCGCACATGACCCTCAGCCTGCAGGAGATCCTGATTGTGGGCTCTGCCTGCGAGCAGGCCAAGTTCTCCGAACTGACCATGGACATGTTTCGGATGCTCCAGACGCTGGAACGTGAGCCCACGGAATCGGCCACCAATCCGCTGAGTATGGCCCATGGCCTGCATGGCCACGATGCGAGTCCGGCGGCCAGCCGGATACCGCCGTATGGAGTGCCCGGCTCCAAAGGCTACATGGAGAATGGCCGTCACTTTCGAGACAATCCCCACAAGTATCTGCTGTACAAGCCATCGATAAGCCAGCTGCTGGTGTTCCTGGCCAGCGGCTTTAAGGAACTGCCGCTGGGCGGTGCCCTGCTCCTCTACATGTCGGCCGACGGCTGCTTCTCCACCACCAAACATCCCGAGGATTGTAAGTAACGAGTCACATTATTATCCATATGGATCCTTGACAATTCTCTGCTTCCAGTTGGTTACGAGCTGGGCGGCCTGGCCACCAGCGTGAAGAGGGACAGCGTGGACGGCGGTGGACTGTCGTGCCGCGGGAAGTCGTACAAGGAGAATCACTGCCTCTATCCCGGCGATCTATATCCTTTCACACGCCGGCCCATGTTCATCATCATCGACTCGGACAACTCGTTTGTCTTTCAGCACATACCGCGCTACTTTGGCCAGCCGCTGGTGGTGCTCATGTCACCCCAGGACGTGCCTCCCGCTTTCCAGGGTGAGATTAAACTTATAGCTTGCTTATAAACGATAAATTGCTAAAGATTCGTTTCTATATCGCAGCTGATGTCCAGCATCATGGGTCGCTGTTCACATTGTTCCTGCACTCCCCGCTCACCGCCCTCTGCTACATCTGCAATGTCGGCGACGTGCCCATCCATCACTGGGAACGCTGCCAGACCTATGTGGATCGCTTCATCACGGAGGCCTCGCGCCTGGTCACCCGTTGTCGCATCGATGAGATCGAACAGGGCATAGGATTTATAGGTGAGTGTTGGCGTTCATTAAAAATGAATTTCTGATTTAATCTTTCTGTTCTTAGACTCCTCCTATGTCCAGTTCTTTGGCGACGACTTCCTGCGCACCCTGATCCTCCGCTTTGTCTTCTGTGATGTGGTCCTACGCCTTCACCGCGGCTTCCGGGGGCGGCACATGAGGCCGCGCTGCGAACCGCCACTGCCGGCCAACGAGCTGCTGGAGCATCCGTCGCTGTCGCACATCATCTTTCAGCTGGCCTCCGCCTTGGACGTCCGGGGTCACTTCTCGGAGGGACCGGAGTGCGACTGATGACTTTTTGTGGCCATTATCCTGGTCCTGATCGTGGTGGCAGCGACGGTAACGGTCTGTCTGCGGCAGCACCTGTACCAGGTGATCATTAGCTGGTGCTGCCTCGAGAGGTGGATGCTTTCGCTGTACAATATATTTCCGCTGGGCTGGGCCTGAAATGGGCGTCCATGGGTTTCCTTTCCTTTCGGCAGTCTCCCAGCTGCTGGCGTAATTCTTTTTAATAACGTAACGCAACGTAACTGCATTATAATACGAGTATAAATATATAAATACGAGCATAATATAATATATATAATATATGCATATATATATGGATAAAGGTAAATTAATCAAGTAGCTAGTTTTCTTATATAGTGCGTCGCGCAATGGAAATGGTCCAATGTTAGTTGCTTAGCATATACATAATTAAAGATAACGACATAAGCATACGTGAAGTTAATGATATTCAGCCGATATCGGTATATACATACATAGATATCGAAGCAGCAAGAAGAACAGCAACCACAAAACATGTCAAAAGGAAACCTAAACGATAACTGCCAAAAAAAAGATGAAACTCGAACCGGAAATAAGGGGAGGCGAGCAATGATTTTTTGTATCGGGTCTCTAGGATCGCCTGATTGAACGATCGGGAAAATATATGTACTTACATGCCTAGGTAACTTTTTGTCATACGCAGCGGATAACATTTTAGCTTTTATACAACCGATATGGAGGAAACCGAAACCGAAACCTAAACCTAAGCGATGTGAAATTACGAGAACACGACACACTATATAAGAAAGGAAATGCGTTTTTTATGCATTGTCCGCGGCGCTCATAACAAATTTAAATTACGAAACCAGAATATTATTGTACGTATGTAATATTGCATATATGTATGTATGTATTATGATTACAAGATGACTGAAAGTTACTGTTTCAACAAAGGAAAAACGAAAAAACATAAAATTAAACATAAAGACAAGCAAGAGGAAAGCAAAGTTTAGCAAAAGTAATAAATAATAATAATAACTTATACATAAAGCCCTAGTTAAGTGAGACATGGAAAATATACAAAATATATTTTGCGTATGTTAAAAAACAAATAAAAAAATATATAAAACAAAATCCCAACCAACATTTTATACGAACGAAAAGAAAGCATACAAAATTTACACTTCTTCAAGCTAAAGAAAATGAAAATCTGTTCTTGATTCATTTATGTATTTCCAATAAAACAAATGCCGCTAAATTCCATTTCGGTTTTCGGAACAGGAAATAAATAATAATTAACATTTATGATAACATATAGTTACAAGTCACACACGAAACTCTATGGATTTATAGGCAAATGATAAACGCAATATTGAAAGTTACCAAATTATATATATATTATATATATATGTATGTGAAGCATATATATTTCAATATGAAAATAAACTAGTTGAACGCATAGTAAATAACTTGATCATTTTTACAAGCAAACGGAAATAAAGCAAAAAAGAAACTTAACAAAAGAGGGGAAGAGAAAAACAATTTAACAATTACTTTACATCTATTATTTACTACGGATAATATGTGCATTTTTTATATATTTAAACGAAAGATAACGAACAAATTTTACGCTAGTTACAAACAAATTTTTCTGAAGTCTTCAAGCAGCCGTAAAAAAAGAAAAGAAAAACCCAAAAACAAAACGATAAGAAAACTAATTTATTCAGCCGAGTTTCTTAACAACTTATTCGCTTTGTTAAACTAACAAATTGTATAGCTTTTTCAGAATTTCGTTAACACTTTTTGTACATATAGGACAAAATACTAAAAGAATCGTTGAAAGAACCAAAGTATATATCACTCACACTCATTGTATCATTTCCATTTAGGTTTTTGTACATTTTGAGAACTGCATTTACAAGAAAATAGCGACGACCATTAAGGGAAGGAGCAAGGATTGCAAATAATCAGCAACATTAACCCTACACACACACACACACACAAACACACACGTAAACAAAGCCCACAAAACGAGAACATGTAAACATTATCATAAACATAAAATTGTTTAAACGACATGCAACACCGTCAAAGTCACAAAATAACATACAACATAAAGAAATGATAACAAATTTAGCAACGGATAACGAGACAGTGTATGGAAGTTTGTATGAAGTAATAAGAATAAAGCACACGTTTGAAAAGATATCCTGCTTTTAATATGGTTTGACTTTCGTTTTCTATGCCTTCTACATGCTGAGCATGTTGATCTCTATCCACTTGAGAAAATTGCTAACCCTTGTGGAAATATCTGGCACATTTATCTGACACGCCCAGTCGTAGCCGTGAGAGATAACTCCCACCAAGGTCCTGGATCCATCGGCCAGGACGAGTGGACCACCGGAGTCGCCTCGACATGGTAGACCCTCCGCGGAATCGATGCATATAAAGGAGCTGTATATGTCTTTCCACTTTCCTTTTTCGCTGAGCTGTTTGGTCCACTGTTTCTGGCACTCGTTGTTCGAGATTATAGTCACATTGCGGTACTGAAGGAACCGGCTAGGTTCCCAAGTATTGGTCAGTCCCCAGCCCGAGACGATCGCCTGCCGACCTGTGTACTTTCTTGTCGCGTTCTTTGGCAGCTTCACGGGTTGTCTAAACCTATTAAACTTGAGTTTCTTGGGCAACTTGATCAGGCCCAGGTCGTTTTCCACAGTCTGACGATTGAAATTCTCATGGACGAGGGTGTTGGTGGGCTTGACTGTGATTGCCTTTTCATCCCAGGGAAATTCCAGACTGCCAACTTGGACCAGGACCTTGGCGCTGTAAGAAACATACGTTAAGTAAATATATATTGGCTAAGCCTTACTTACAGCTTGGCATTGGGTTCCTGCAGGCAATGTGCAGCCGTCAGTATGAAGAACTCGTTAAGGATAGCGCCTCCGCAGAGACTAGGTGAGTGTCCTTTAAAAAAGGCGAGCAGTCCCACTTGGTAGGGAAACTGGTTCACCTTGGCCTCAGTACCGTTCATAATCCGCAGTGAACCGATTTCTTGGCCAAAGCCCAGACCGATTTGAAGGAGTAGTACCAACTGAAGGATCATTTCAACTGATTTAGGGTCTGAGCCATCATTTGCAACCTATATATAGCGTGAAAACTTAACTGATTGCCCCGATTTTATGAGTTCATGCTCTTCGGTTTATTGGTTATTATCGTTAAACGGATATACATACATGGCATTTACTATATTATATATTTGGAGCAGATAAGGTGCTCACCACTCAGTGAGAGACTCCGAACTTGTAGATGACTTCGTGGCTGTAGATCTCTCCCGGCCTTAGAATGGTTGTGGGAAAGTTGCTGTGGTTCACAGAGTCCGGGAACTTCTGCGTCTCCAGACAGAAGGCACCGTGCTTGGCATACTGCGCTCCGTTCTTTCCGGGAATCGGTGTCTCGCCACGCTCCAGGTCAGGCATAAAGTTGGAAGTGTAGAACTGCACTCCTGGCTGGTTGCTCACCACCTCCAGCCAGCGTCCGGTGGGCGGATGCGTGGCCCTGGCTACCTTGGCCAACGGTTGCGGCGGACTGAATGTCACGCAGAAGTTGTCATCGTATCCACGGGCTGGCTGCAGCTCCTTCAGACGCTCTCCCAGGTTGCTGGGAACGCGCAGATCAAAGGATGTCCCCTCGACGGGTGTAATCTTGCCGGTGGGTATGGAATCCTTATCAGTTTCGGTGATTCCATAGGCATTTATCTCGATGGTGTGCTCGTAGAGACCATTAGCACCGGCCTTGTGGCCGGCCAGGTTGAAGTAGGAGTGATTGGTGAGATTCACAGGCGTGGGCTTATCACTCTCAGCGGTCATCCGGACGTGCAGGCAGTTATCCTCACTGAGGGTGAAGCTGGCCGTGGCCTTCACTGTGCCCGGATAGCCCTCGTGTCCGTCGGGATTGGTGTGCGAGAGGGTGACGCCGTCCTGCCGCACCGACACCACGTCCCAGTGGGCCTTATCGAAGCCAACAAAACCGCCGTGCAGCTGGAACTTGTTGTCCCGATTCTTGGACACCTCTACAACCTTGCCATCCAGTTCAAAGCGTCCTCCACCGATGCGGTTGCACACGCGTCCAATGGTGGCCCCGAAATAGGGATTCCGCTCGCTCTGATAGCCCGCCAGGTCATCAAAACCGAGAGTCACGTCATCCAACTGGCCGCGGGAGTCCGGGGTCTTTATGCTCGTTATGATGGCTCCGCGGCTGATCAACTGGACGGACATGCCGCCGCCATTGGTCAGGGTGAAGCGCTTGATGTCCTCCTGCTTCTTGGTGAACGGATTCACGGCGCCGGTGGCGAAAACATCCTCGGTGACGTTGACCATGTTGTGGTGGCACTGGGAGCAGCTGTGGAATGAATAGCGAGTGCCAAGTGCACTTCGCTTTTATCTGACCCTCTCCACCACGTAGAGGTTAATCAACACTCGGTGCGCAATTGTGTTTGTTTAAATTATCGCAAAAAGCCGCAAACATATGTTAATTGCGTTATCAAAGGCGTCGCTGGAGAGGATTCCGATAAGGCGTATGAGAAACAGCTCAGGATTGAGCGGGGGTTTCTTTAGACCAAAAATATATATTTAGATAAGCAGTAGATTAGTTTTATTTTAAATTGTTTTCACTTGTTTTTATAAGCAGTGCTAATAAATTATGATTTAAATTCCGAGTGCTGCCACCTTGTTATTAATTGGGGAAAATAAAGTAGCCAAGGCGTAGACATTTTCAATAGCAAGGGGGTTTAACTTTAAAATATAATGTTTTTATAATGTAATGGAGCCAATGAATTCTAAGAAAAGTTTGTTTATCACAATATGTATTACGTTTTTATTAAAAAATCATACCATTATCTATTTTTTTGAGTTTAGAAAGTAAATTTCAAAAATACCGCCCACTGGCCACGAGATACTAACGCGCTGTGGCAGTCCTGCCTGAAAAATACCAAACCTGCGGGACTGCCATATTATTGCAGCATTGAACAGGGTTGGCAGCGCAACAGGTTGGTTGTTTATTGAATTTGCTTTGGTGGACTTTATGTTTGTTTAGCAAATAGAAAGTTAACCGGCTCAAATCCCTCCCCCGCAGCTGACAGAGAGCGCACTGGAAAACGCAACAAGGCTGCTCCCGCAATAACCCCCATCCAGACACCAACGGCAGGCAACGCGAGATTCCCCAAAATGCAATCGACGTGGCAGAGAGAGCAGATAAATTTAATACTTCCACTTGCCCTGATTTGTTGTTGTCTGCTCATAGACGCGGCCACGGCGCAAGAGGCACAGAAGCCATGGTACGAAAACCTGCCCGCAGTGGCGATGGACTACAAGGTGGGTGTGAATTTATCTCGACTCTGTGTGTGTGATCCTAATCCTAATGGTCTTCCTTTTCTTCTTCCAGGTCCACATCGATGCTGGCAAGGAGGATTGCTATCACCAGTACGTGCAAGCGGGAGCCACCTTCTACGTATCGTTTAGCGTGAGTTGAGGACTTGCAAGAGGATGAAAGAACCCTTTACCAAGGCAACCTTTCCCTTTTACAGGTGGTACGCGGCGGCGATGGCATGGCTGGCTTTGCGGTTCGCAATCCTGCCAACGAGGTGGTGAAGCCCTATCAGTGGCAGGCTACCGCGGACTACACAGACCAGGTCTCACCCGGCGGCTACTACTCCGTGTGCATTGACAACCAGTTCTCCCGCTTTGCCGGCAAGCTGGTCAACATCTACATCACCGTGGTGAAGTACGATGCCTGGGACAAGTACGCGAAGGAGATTGAACAGCTGCAGCTGAACATGCAAAACTTCACTGTGAGTCAAACTGGTTTTTGGGTTCCGCCCACGAAAAACTCACGTTGATCAATTTTTTCAGGCCACCATTGGCACCGTGGAGCGTAACATCAACGATATGATGGGATATCAGGCGCATAGCCGGCATCGCGAGTCGCGCGACTATGCTCTGCTGTTGGACAACAATGCCTATATCCAAACCTTCTCGATTAGCCAAATTGTGGTCATATTGATCACGTGCTCAATACAGGTAAGGGGAATACTGCCGACGAGGCTTTATTTTATATTAAAAAATTGCTTACTCCGCAGGTCTTCTTTGTGCGCAAACTATTTGAAGTCAAGGCGAATTCCAAGAGCCGCATTTAGGCTTCCCTCACCTCCCTTTTGTATACCTCCATTTCTACATTTCCAAGACAGGATACCCTTTCGTTCGTTTTTATGTAATTATTTTTATCACTGGCTACAGAGATCAAGAGCAACTAAGCAAGACTTTCTATGTATTTCCGACCTAGAGACAGACAAAACTTAATGTGATAAGTGTACGATTGTGTGTTTTGTTCAATTAAAATATTGAATCATTTTGTAATTTGTGGCGGTTTTTTATTTTGTGGAAGTCCTTACTCATCTTTTAGTAAGAAGTTTATGAAAAGTTGGTTTGTTGCTCTACTAAAAGCTTTTTAAGGATACATCGCTTTTCAGAAGCTTATTTCATGCCGTTAAACATTGTAAAGGATACTTTATTTTTGAAATAGTTGGAATTTTGTTGAACTTCTTTGATATTAACAGTTTTGTAATAGCTTTTAATTACTTTAAGAAATAGTTGAAGAAAAGGAAATAATTTTGAACAGATATTCTTGAGAGGCTTTTTAAATCTATGACTCTTTGGAATACCTTCAATCTCTGGAGCTCATTAGTGTAATCTCAGATTTGTGCGGCTCTCCACTTGCGAATGTGAAGCTGGTAAATTAATCACCGAGCCAAGTCAATCCTGCTGCTTATCGCAAATTATCCTGTGCCAGTCACGACCTTAAATCACGTCACCGTACACAGCACAGTCGCTTATCTAAGAGTCATTTAACACATGTGCCGGGCAGGGGCATGGGATGTAGGGAGGGATGTGTGTGTATGCTGCTCCTCTAGCAACCATTGGCATGTTAATTATATCCTTTTTGGCAGAGATCTTGGGGCCGCCTTTTGTGGCTACTTTTGCACGAAATTAAAACGTTATTATGTGCCAGCGCTTATCTGCGGGCCTTAAAGCGCCCGCAAAACTAAGGTCCTAATGGCCTCACACACACACACCGAGGCACATGCTCTTTAACTGTTTTAAACGCCATTGTTAAAATATTGCTCATACGCACTTCCGCCCAAAATGGGGTCTTCTCTCCACGGCAGCACTAATGATGCCCAAGCACATCCACAGGGGAATGTTTTAAGCTCCGCCCACCAAACGCAGAGGCAGAGGAAGAAGCAGGAGCAGGAGCAGTAGCTGTAGCAGCAGCAGCAGCAGCAGCAGCCGATGACAGTGGCAGATAAAAGGCCAGCGCCAAGTGGATGGAGGTGGTGCTAGCGCGGAGAGCGCGCCTGCGCGTCCCACAGACGGGACGTTGGGGTGACATCCTTGCTATCCTAAACCCCAACTCCTGCCCACCAAGCAATATGTACTTGTGGGAGGAGTGTGTCGCCATCTTTGAGCGTGTGCTGGCGGACGGGATGATCTGGCCGCCACATTAACTTGGAGTGCGCGCTACCAAGTGCAACACGTCGCGGACGACATAATAGCGGTACTTTGCGGTCTAGATTCGTCGGTCACACGTCGTCAATATCCCGGGGAGACCTTTCTTGGGTCAGGCAGGCACAAAAACAAACAGTAGCACCAGCAGCAGGACACGGGCCAAAAGGAGGAAGTTCCCACACACAAACACACACGGTGGAAACGGTGCAAGACTTGGACATATACGCCCAGCTTGTTGCTGGCTATGTGGGCGTGGCAACTACAAAAAAATATAAGAAAACAAGGAAACAAGAAAAGCCCACACACAGACGTACAAACTCTCATATGTTGTCGTTGTCCTGCCAGTGTGTCGCGGAAATTTTTGTGCGGAAATTATAGAAATTTCGCTTTTTGATTTCATTTTCGTTCCGCTTTCGTTGCTCCCCCAATTCCCTCTTCCTGATGCACCTGTGCGAAATGCCCAAGGAACTGGTGCCAGCGCCAGAAACTAAAACAGAACCACAGCCCGAGTCCCAGACCGAGACCGTTGCCTTTGCTGCCGTCGGTGTCCAGTTGGCGGCGTCCTTGCACTGACAAATTTCCTTGCATATCCGCTTCAGAACTAAAGAACTGCAGAGCTGCACACACCTGAGGGAATACCTATTTGCGTGGCGCGTCGCTGTCGCTATCGCCGTCGCGTTCACTTGTCGCATATCCGTCGCCATTTTGACAATAATTTCATTTCCGGTCTGCAATTTGTACGCACTTGAGTGGAGTGATTAACGGACCCAAGAACGTTAGTGAAGTGTCAACGATCGTGTCAAGTGGTGCCCATCGGAAGTCTACGAAGATTAAGCCAAGGACCAGCAGGAAGAAGGAGTCTTTTTTTTTGGATAAACTTAATCAAAGAAACAGGCACAATCCTGAGGTGAGTTTAGCTTTAAATCGGATTAAATATAATAAGATTAATTAGGATTAAATTAATAAAGTGATGTAAATACTTAAATTGTATACTTCTTATCTTAACGGATGACTTTTAAATTATTTAATGATCTTAAAACAATAAAGAAAACTACTACAAATTAATACAATTGCAAGAGAGGGAATTTAAGAGATTTGTATTCTGAAATATCAAAAATAAAAGTAATTTCTTGTAGTCTAAAATGTGAAATACCTAAATTTCTTTTAACATAAATGTGTAGACCTCGATTTAGCAAGAAAGCGTTTATAAATAGAAGCAATCTTAATTCTTCAACTTTAAAAATAATCAACAAATTCATATTACTACTATATATTAATATATATTTTATTTTCTGCTTGTAGTTTTAAATTTCTTAAGGTTAGAATTGTATTTTATTATGGTTAAAATAAAAACAGCTTTAAGTTCGTTGAATATATAATTAATCTTCAAAACACTTTAAAAATAATATGTATTAACAATGAATAGTGAAAATCCACATCTATGTTTTATAAGAATTTTAAAATTTGTACTTAAACTGGGTATTTTAGTGATTATGCCGACGGACCTTAAGTTAAAAAGAAATCCTTTAATAATTGCCAATAATTCGTTTATAAATTAAGTGTTAAATATACTCTCTTTTTCCTTTTTAATTGAAATGACCATCTTTTATATTATTTATTATATTTTTTAAATAAAAACCCTGCCCCTTGCTGGCTGCTTGATTGAAGAAACATATATTAACCTTATTGTCCAAAATATACAAAGATCTTGGCCAAGAATGGAAAAATCATACCATATTTTCTTTTTATTTGGGTTAAAAATTACATATCTTGCATTAATGATGTGCATAATTTCTGGTTTGTGATCATAATCACATTTTCACCCCACAAAACAAGCTCGTTTCATTGGAGGCATTAATTCCACCCTCACCGAGCTATCCCACAGCTTATGTTCTTTGCTAATCGAATCAGCAAACGTGGAACGGAAATATGCACAAGCCAGCAAACAGTGCAGAATCATCAGCCAGTAGCTCGGCAATTAAACAGCTCACCAGTTCCATTGGCCGCCGACTAGCGAAAGCATTCAAAAATCAAAATACTCCGAAGGCTCGGCATTAAAAATCTTACAAACCATTAAAGAGCAGCCAAACGTGCGACCTCTTAATTAAAAGATCTACGGGGGGATTACACCATTAACAGCTGTCGAAGACCCGAATGGCATCAGCACGCGTTTTGGGTACTCGGGCCCATCTGCAGACCGACTTCCTGGCATCCCGCTCGTATTTCCGGTGTGCGCGCGTTCAACGCTCGTCGCGATTGTGATAAGTTTGCAGCACAAAAACCGGAGAGAACGCAAATGTCTGCCTGTCGCCTGCTAATGTTTGTTTGTTGGGGAAATTTGCTTACATGCAAAACGAGAAGGTCCTTCTTGGGGAGCGAGAAAGTCCTGCTACAAAATAATAAATAATAAATGAGGCGTGTGCAGGCCGTTTATAATGTCTGACAACGCACAGAGCTGATGATGTTCTGTATAGATGCCAACGATCTGATAGCATTAAAGCCATCTCTGTTTCGATTTTTTCCTCTTTCGGGGGAGAGAACTTAAAGCCCGGAGACAGGAGAAGTCGCACGTTGTGTGTGTGGCATAAATTTCGTTGGCATAAATCAAAATCCAGCAACTTCCGACGAGGGCAGAGTGCAAAAATTTGCATGCCCTGGGCCCTGTGTTTGCTGCTAACTGGCAGACTGGCCGAAAAGGGAAAGGCACAAACAGAACAACCAGCAGAACCGGCAGAACAATGGTCCGTTGGACATTTGGATAGCCGCCACGCTCAAATGGCCGCCACCCACGCACAGCTCGTCGCTCGTCGCTCATACGCAACGTTGGCCCAGTCCAAGAGCCGGGACTGTACCCACAATAAATAACAAGCCAGATAATTATGCACGTCGTAGTTATATCTAAGGGGAGCTCCACAGTTTCAAGCAGCCACTATTAATTATGCCTGGGCCAGAGGGAGGTTTGGAAGCTCGCCTAACGTGTTGGAGCCGCGGCAATTAGAGCGTTTCTTTGGCCCCAACGAAGAGGCTAAATAGTTTAAAATTGCAGTCTTTAATTGTGGGGTCTTAGGCGTTATGATTTATGAGTATCTAGTTCTGTAATTTGCCATGAGGTGAGTGATGGAATGCTGTTTGGGATACCTTAAAGTAATTAGAATCAGAGATAGTTTTGGTTTTTTAACTTGGAGGTTTTCCAGGTGATCAAAATAGGGCTAAGCCAAGAAAATATATTTATTTAAACATACGTTATAGTGATAAATAGCTCTAAGCTTTCAAAATGAATTTAAAATGTACTAATATACATTAAGAATTTAAATTCACTCTAATATTTTGGAAAAATAATTATTTTGCAATAAATCTAATGTAATTTGTACATTAATCTGTAATGCGGGAAATCTTTTAAAGTCAAAAGCTTGTTTTATTCAGTATTCAGATTTATTATCCTAATAAAAACTAACACAGAACTACTTTCAAAATTGAAATTTAAGCATTTTTGCTTTGGTTATGATATTTTAAACTTCAGTTTGTCCAAAAAAAATATAATTAAAAATGATCAATATTAAGTCCTTAAAATTCAGGGAGTCCTTTTACAGTCAGAAGCGTAAAACTCATCAAAGGAGTAATTTCCGACCCTATAAATCATATATATTCTTGATCAGCACTTAAAGCCGAATCAAACTAGGGATCTTCGGTTGAAAAAAAAAGTTTGAAAATTTTTCTCAATTTTTGAAAATTATGTAAGGGGTTACATCATCATTTTTTCCAAAAATTGACAAAAAATGAAATCTTAAAATTGGTTTTATTGAGTATGCAGATTTATTATCCTAATAAAAACTAACACAGAACTGCTTTCAGAATTGAAATTAAAGCATTTTTGTCTTAGTTATGATATTTTAAAGTTCAATTTGTCCATAAAAAATATAATAAAAAATTATCAATTTAAAGTCCCTAGAATGCGGGGAATCCTTTTAAAGTCAGAAGCTTATTTTATTCAGTATACTGATTTATTATCCTAATAAAAACTAACACAGAACTACTTTCAGAATTGTAAATAAATGTAAATAAACTTCTTAGGTTGTTAACATTTTTCTTGCATTTTGTTTTTATTTTTTAGTTATTCCTAATATTAATCTTTATCATCTCCACTCGGCAGAGTCAAGTGGAATCCCTTGTTCAGCCAACAGCCAGCCATCGAGGCTTCCCAGGCGTGCGCCATGTACGAGAACTCCTGTTCGTATCAGACGGCGCTGGACCTGAAGCGAGTCTCGCCGCCCACCCTCGCCCAGGTGAAGACGGAGGACTGCCTGACTCTTGGCCAGTGCTCGCCGGACTGGACCTCATATCGCTTCCATCAGTCTACCTTTGAGCAGCTGAAACAGAGCGTGGAGAAGGCCAAGGCGGCTCTGCAGGATCGCAGCAGTTTCTTTGGGGCCACCAGCGCCTTCAGGTGAGGGACTTTCTCACCAAAGTGATAACAATAATTCTAGATTTTGAATCTCCCTCTTCCATCCCAGTGACATCTACTCCAGCCAGCGCTTGACGGACACCCTTGACACATTGCCCGTTCAGTCCGGGAATGGAGCCGGCAACTGCCTCGGGCTTCCGCACAATCCCAATGTTGGTGTGGGAGTGGGCGTGGCCGGTGTGCTTAACTACAATGCGGTTAGCAGTAGCACAGCCGGTGTCTTGGGCAGCAGCAGCAGTAGCAGCGGCGTCGGCGGCCTTGGCAGCGGGAGTGGCGTTCAGCGACACCGGCTGGATACTCTGCATCCTGCAACCGCCGGCTGCTCACCCGCCGGCACTCAGCACGGCGTCATCACGTCCAGTGCCGGGCAAGTGGCATCCGGGAGCCTGGATGCCGTAAGTGCAGCTCCAGCGCTGACATCGCTGGCAGCGTCCAGTACATCGCATGTGGAGCATAAAGTTCGGGCAGGTAAGCATCGATAAAGGCGAAAATTAATAAAGAAAATAATACCCTTATATTTTTAAAATATATACCATATAAATATGAATATAAAATATTGTATATTTTCAAAAGAAGTCGAAATAAGTAAGATCAATTCCATAGAAATTTTGTGGTATAAAAAACTCTGAGAAGCAAGGATTGCAAAGGATTTCTTTTGTGTATATTCATATAAGGGTTTTATGTATTTTAAAAATAATTATGTTATCCAAGACCAACTTAACAAAGTTATTATACTTAGAAATGTGTGGATGTTTATCATTTTACGACAACGACAACGATATAGAGAGACTTTTATTATTATATTAATATTAATATTAGTTTTCTTTCCTTTCTTTCTTTTGTTTTCAATGACTTATATATTTTTATCAAATAAATAAAAGTAAATTTTCAATTATTGAAAAAATTAACAAACAAAACAAACTAAACAAACAAACCAACTAAAATCATAGTTAAAACAAGTAAAAATACAGCACACGTAGCAATAAACTTCATAAATATCCTCCAACTTTTTTAAGCCCCATATTATAACCTAAATAATTTCAAATGAAATATCCTGTCTATACTATATCTTTTTTGTAATATAAAATATCAGCAAAAACATATTCTTTAGTGCACCTACCAACCCACTGACCTTCTCGCAATTGTCTAGCACAAAAATGTCAACGAAATGGCGGAAAAACAAATCCTGCGCTTCCGGCCAAGGCAAAACGAACCCAGAGCGGTTGGGAATATAGGAAAAAAAAAGAGAAAATACAAACCCCGACAGTCGAAAATGTTGTGCCACAAAAGTGGCAAATTTCGCGTATTTATTTAAACACATCCAAGCAGCATATGTTGGCCAGTGGCCACCGCCTCCCACAAACCGCCAAATATGTCCGAACCCGTAACATTTAATGGCCAAAACAACGGCCAAAAACCGCGGCCAGCCATGTACATAATTCTGCTGGTTGTACTAACAACAAATAAAACAAAGCAAAATATAAAAAAAGGGCAAAAGATTGGGCAAAAAATTTAAATTGAATTATCCATATAAACGCTGAGGTCTCTCCGGGGTCCGCTGCTATATTCCTCTGGATATTTTTTCTTTTGGGCCATTTTTGTTTTTGTTTCGGTTACATATTTATCAATTTAAGCCGGAGGCCAGTCAGGATGTGGCTTATAATGTGGCCCGAAGCTGCTACTGTTCACTGTTTGCAGCGGTCCCTGCCAGCTTTTGATAGAAACATCAAAAACCGAACAATTTCATCGCGTGCCTGGCGAGAGTTTGTTATGCCGCCTCCGTTCCAGTCAACTTGTCCATGTCCATTTATTTCTATAAGAAAACTTTAGTCCTTTCTTGTTTCTCTTCTCGTTTTTATTCTTTTTTGGCAAATTTATGTCCTGTTACTGCTTCGGTTTCAATTAGACAAGGCTGACTTGTCTGTTATTTGGCCGAAGGACGAGCAATTCCTGGCTCAAAATTGAATAATAAAGTTCTTCCTTGAGCCTGCCGAATCCCGTTTTACTTTAATCGCAGATTTAGCCACATTATCCTTGCCATAAAGTCCCTCCCAGGAGACAAATTCTGAAGTTCTTTCCCTCACAAAGATTGCTAGACACAAAATGGCCGCCTCCTCTCCCGCCTCATATCCTTTTCTCAGCTCATCTCTCGGCGCGCGCTCAAGCAAATATGAAATGAATCCTTTTTATCCTGCCCCATCTCTGTCTGTCTCTTTCTGTGGCTGCTGTCAAGCCTTAGCTGAGTTTTTGCCGCTTCTGCCGCTGCCATGAAAAGATTTTGTCATGCGTAACTCATTATTTTTTGCTCAAAAGACGTTTGGCTCACAGAGGCAGGAGCATAAAAAATAATTACACTTTGCAGCCAAGTCAAGGAGAAGTTGTACATACTATATATATATATATACTCTTAAGGACGTGGAAAGTTGTATGGGCAAAAGGGATTTTTGTTAGAGATTTTCATTATAATTGGTTTTCTTCGACGCCGACTTTATTATTTATTTATTATTTATTATTTATCTATAAAAAGTTTATAAATAGTTTAGAATCTAAAAGAACTCTGTTTATTATTTAGCAAATAAATGTTTGTCAGCTGGAAAATATTAGGAAATATATTTAATATTTATTTCTCACAGAATTCTGAAGTATAATTATGGCACACTCACTGCCCAGATAGCTCGCATGATGGGAATCGAAGCCATCATATTCATGGCTATCATTATCCTGGACTCGTATCGTATCCGGCTTGACATTTCAATTGAAAGCGTAGCAAGTTCCTGAATTCCTCATGGATTCTTTTCTCTGGCTTATTGTTGTTTACATCAAACAAAGATTTACGGCAATTAAACATCTCTCTGACATAGCTGGTGGTGACAACCCTCGCGATTATATCCTTTGCGGTTCACAGGATCTGTCAAGGCAGGGGGGGATGGGAATTTTTGGGCGAGAGCGACGTTGCGTGACGTTTCGGGGCGAGGGTGCGACGGCGATATGAAAACCATAATTCCAGCAATAAATAAACCAGCAGCTAGTTGTGATGACAATTATCTATGCCGAGATTTATGAGTCCTGCTCTCGCCCAGCTTTCCTTGGCTTCCGTTTATTTTCACTTTTTTTCTCGCTTCCGTTCCGTGGCAAAAGGCGAAGCGTGCCGTGCTGAGTGTGCAAATTTGCGCTGCCTGGCAATTAAAGTATCCTTTTGTCTGCTCTTCCTTTTTGTCTTGCAGATAAATCCACGCTGGACTGCGCCACCACATCCTCGCATGCTGCGGTGCCCTCATCCTCGTCCTCGGCCAGCGACCATCAGCAGGGCAGGATCAGTGGCAGCAAAGGCAGCAGCAGCAGCAGCAATGCAGCAGGAGGAGGAGCCTCATCGGGGGCAGGAGCAGGATCTGGAGCTGGCGGCGGCGGCGGTTCAGCACTGTGTAAGTTTGAAACTCTGATTGTGTCCTGAATGTCCTTTTCCTTTGAGCTTTTGACAGCTTTCAGTCAGGATCTCAACCTGATGGCGGCACACGCCGTCATTGTTCACATAAAAGGTGGCGCTCATGTGCGTCACAAGGGGTGGAATGTCCTTAGCAAGGACCTCTTTGGTACAAGGGGTTGTTCAGCACAAGAAGTTCGAGGGGAATTGTGCGAATAAAAAACAAAAAGTTTGGAAAATATTGTATCTTTTGTTAAGAGCATTTCTTTGGAAAATATTGGAATATTTTTAAAATTATAAATAAACTTAATGAAATTAGTGGATTAATTGAAACTTTTCTTATAGAATTACAACATAATAACATAATTTGAACTTAATCTTATTTGGCTGCATGACACCAGATTTTTTTGGGAAAGGCTATAACAACTTTTAGTTTAAAAACTTAATTAATTCGTACTTAATTTTGATACACATTTACATATAAAAAAAGTCCGTTAGTTAATTTATAAACAACAATAAATAATTGCTTTTAAAATTGTCCATATAAAAGCAGGCAAGCATTTATTATCCTCAAAATTTACGACATTTTATTATAAATATTAAATACCCAAATTGCTTAGGCTCAAAATGGAACTCTAAGTATTTATAACATCATAATTTTATAACATTTATTCCCATAACAGATCTCCATTTCAATCAATTTAAATATTTATTCCCATGAAGTGTCTAAATCTCTCTCTCAAGTATCTGCAAAGATCCCTTAAATCCCCGAAGTTGAGATATCTCAATTGCTCACTTGAATTAATAACTTTAGCCTGACTAATGCGAGTAATCTGGGCTGCGAACTGGTCCCTCTGGGAACTGCAATTGAGTCGAGTTGGCAGTGGGAAAGTTTGGCAAACAATTGTCAGAACCTTTATGTTGATGTCCTTATTGTCCTTGCCTTCAGTGTAAACAGACAGAACGCAACAGTCACAACATTCGGTGAATCTGTGACTGCCCGTTGATAATTTGACTCTTAAGTGCTCTTCAGCGCTAATCCTATTATAGCGTGTTAGTCACACGCTCCTTCAGGCACACTTCACCATGGCAGGACAACCCCCGAGCATATCCCGAGACATCCTGGCCACCAGCCAGAGGGATGGCCCGAACAATGAGGCTAATCGACAGATCATAAAATGATCAAAATGTTATGTGAAGCGCATTAGGGCGCACACTCCGCTGACAATGGAAGTATCTATGGGATTGGATGGGTTGCAGGGGGAGGAGTTTCATCTGTGTGTGGGATCCTTTTTGGCACAGACAATTGAGCGGTTAGCGATGCATAATCAAAAAGGGGTGCAGACCAGGAGCACGATGACATCGATAAAATCATCGAGGAGGGTCTCTCAGGCAATTGATAGAATTTATTATTGTTTTATTGCACTGATTAGAGACATGTTTGCTTAGTTTTATGCAGTACTTGTTGACTTTTGATGTGTGTTAGTTGGGGATTTATGGATTTATGGTTGTAGTACCTAATTGGGTATATAAATTATGGAGAGATGTTTAACTGGTTGAGCCATAAATAAATGGGTTATATTTATATTTGTATTGTTTACAATTTATTTAAGTTTATCTGGTAATAAAATTATGTTGCATGAAGACGAGGTAGGGTTAATATATAATATATTTAAACTAGGAAAATCTTCATCTAAATAGCTCAACTTAAACTTCATTTAAAATTGTGTGAAAATTAATGTAAAAATCAATAAATATTTGTTTATATTATTTGTAAAATGCATTCAAGAGCTTACAAATCCCTTTTTTGTACCTTTTGCCACCCCTTTAATAAATCCCATAATTTTTAATCAAATTTCCAAGCCCTCGTAATCACTTTCTGTGATGTCTATCGTCATCTGTCGCTCTGCTGGCTATTTGTTTGCTGGTTACGCTCACTCTAATCGTAATCGGATAATCTGTCAGCGGGCTCCCACCCACACACACACCCTGGCCGCCCCTCATCAACGCGCCCAGTGGGTGGGTGATCCGCCCTGCGACCTTTTGGGCGCCACCTTTGCCCTGCTTCCCTCTCTCCCATCTCAGTCTGTGCTGCGCCGTATGTTTTGCTCACTTGAAATTTAATTTCTGATTTCATTTGCGCACACAGTTCATGCCTTATATATTTTTTTGTTGCTCCCTTTAGGGCCGTAATTGTTTCAGGCTGTGAAAATAAATTGAAAACGCTGCTGCTGCTGCTGGTGCTGCTGCTGCTGTGCCAACTGGCGCCAAAAGGACGATGAGTAGTCCCTTTTGACAGCTTCGCGGACTGACGCTTGCGCTTAAATTTATTCACTCGCAAAAAAAAGATGCCAGAATCGAGCAAAAATATATTGTATATAAAAAATGCGCATAATCGGTGAGAAGGAAAAGTCCAAGTTGGCCGGGAAAAACTTCTGGTTCCCATGGTCATGTTGCTGCCCCCTTCCATTGTCCGCTCATGTGTGGTGCGCCTATTGATGTCCAAATATTTTTATTCATGGCCCTTTTCGCGGTTCACTTAACTGCCGATCCAAGTCATTACCCAACCCCCGGGACCAGCACGAGCCGCTCATAAATCAAGTCATTGTTGTGGACCAACCCCGCCGAAGATGACAGCAACAAGCTGGAAAAATACTTGGCTAATTTAGTTCTCGAACTTGTTAGTAATTTCCAATTAAAATTTATAAATTACAAATAAAAATACGCTGGGGCAGCTGTAATAGAAAACTGTCAACGAAGTGCAACAGGTTGGCTTCCGCCTTCAAAGTCCGCCGCTTTTTCTGATTTATACCTCTGGAAATGACCCGCTTCCGACATGGAATATCAGAAAAGGAAAATATATATAGAAAATGGGAAAAACACAAGCCACTACCTACCGAAGGGGGGCAGGGGAAACAGGAAAAGTCGGGCCGGGCGCACTTGAAAGTTTTAGAGGCGACCCAGGCCCCAAGCCCCTGCTCCTCCCCTCCCCAACGGAAACGCAGTGCACCCGGAGCCGGAGGTGGCTGTGTCGAAGCGTCTCCGGTTTCGGCAGCCAGTGGCTCTGCAATTTAGTTGTCAATTGAATTTATGAGCTCGCTGAATTTATGGCCCTCCGCCACCGAGGTGCCGCGTCCTTTTATCTCAAGTGACACAACTCACGTGAGACCGTGGGATTCGGAGAGCTCGGAGCTCTGCAAGAACCCCGCCAAGTGAAACCCTTGACCCGCCAAAAAGTCAATCCGCGTTATCAATTGACAGCGAGGGTCGCTGGAAGTCAAACCGCGGTAATTTATAGCTGGCCCTGCACGTGAACCCACAACGCTCTCTCTATCACCTCCAACCCCTTCGCATGTTAATTGTTTGTTTGCTGTTTGTTGTCATTGGCTCTTAAGTGGCGCGGGACGAGGGGTGAAGCAATAAATGTTGGTCCCTGCCCCGGTGCCGGTCTCACGTCCCCGGGGTGTGCCGTGTGAATATGCTAGCTTTCAGTTTAGAAAGGAATCTGACAAAAAATATATACAAAATAATTAAGGAAGGTTTTTTTTTTGAAATGAGGAAACGACTAAAAAACACCTTTTATGTTATAAATATTTATAAATTTAACTCGGAATTAAATCTTAAAATATTTTATTGTGCACTTTTGGATAGATTTGTTATTGATTTGAAACCTATCAAGATTTATTTGGTGTTTGGTTTAAGATACTGTTGGTAACCTAATTCTAGATATTTTATATATTCAAAATTATATATTATTTATATCTATACAAAATTATAAATACTTAGGTAAGCTTAGGACATTTTTTGTAATACAAAATCAGATGATTTGTCTTGCTAAAAATGATACAATCTTGCAGACAAAATTTGTAATAAAAACCGCATACAGATAGCAATAATTTAGAGTTTCTAAAATATTTAAAACCATTTTCTACATAAATCCAAGTTATTTATGATCCAAAAAAACCATCATACCCCTAAAAGAAATACTCTACAAATACCTTTCCCAAAAAAAAATATAACTTAACGAGCTCGTGACACTCTCTTGCTATTATCTGAGAAAGTCAAATGCTGTGGTAATCGGAGTCGCACCCTGCACCCGTGTCACCCTTCCACCATCCCACCCCCTTTCCACCTCACATTTTCCACCCCCCTCTCCTCGTCCTCATCAATCGCGCAATTATTGCTGGCATTGTTTAGATAGACAGCCACGAGGACACTTTCAATATGTCCCTGTGAGAATTTCAGAGCTTCCTCTCCTCGCGTTTGTTGTTCGTGTTCGTAATTTGTTTTTATTACAATTTTCACTTTTATTCGTGGGTCTGGTGTTCGCTTTTTTTCCCCTTTTTTGTGGTCAGGGTTTGTTTGATTTTGGCGTGTTCCCTATGTTTTTGTCTGCATTCCCCGGGTTGACATTGTTTTTTACTATATTTTAGTCTGTGGGAAAACAACTTTCGGAGAGTCATTTAGATTTGGTGAACTCGATAAGCGAGGTGTAATAGGTGTGAACAATGCCGAGGCGGTGGGGTTTGGGTAAACAATTAGAAAACAAAGAAATAAAGGTGGGATTTATATAGTAGTTTTTGTATATTTTTGATGCCAGGTATTCTTGAAATACATTAAAATGTACTATGAATTTTAGTTTAAAATTTTCAAAGATTTTTTATGTTTATTTCTAAAATAAATACTAGGATATCATTTTATTAACTATAAACTATATTTATTATATTTTTAAAGAATAAGATTAATGAGAAATTAAACCTACTGAAAGTTTATTAAGAGATTATCTTATTTAAATTAAACATGCTCTTTTAAAATATGTTTTTCAAAGTCCTTAACTTATTTTTATTCCCAAAACACTTCCCATCATTGTATAACTTCATAAAACCCCCTAAAAACCCCAGATTTTTCCACACTTAACCCTCTTGACGCTTTTCAAATAAAAAGTTTATAGAATTGGCAAGTGATTTATGCGCCGCCGTTGCCGCCCATTTGATTAACAAAATATTGAACCAACGAAGAACCATATAGAAATGGGTGTATTCATGGGCATTGTATTTTTATTATTTTTATGCCGATTATAACAATACGCATTTTGGCAATAACAAAATGCACAGCACTGCGCCGTGCTGCGCCGCGCCGCGGGCGAAGTGAGCAATCCTTCGAGGAGCGGAGCAGAGAAAGGAGAAGGAGCAGAACCAAGACCAGGACATTAAAGACCCGCAAGGAGTCAATGGGGGAAATCGGCCTGTCATGCCTCGCAGGCCGCTGGCCACGTGCCGCGTCAAAGTCTCCATCGCGTGTTACATCATTCATACGTCATTAATGGCCACGTGTCTGGCTTGGCTTGGCTTGACTTGGCTGCCAGTTTGTTATTGTAGGCTGGGCCATTTCGATGTTCCTGCTGCACAAGGACAAGGCGCAGGGCTCACAAATATTAGCAACTATCCCTGTCTGTCAGGGTCCTGTCTCTCTCTCTCTCTCTGAGAAAACAAATCGCAGCGCTGATTGCGTTTCTTATTAACTGCCGTGGGTGGTTGGCCAACACAATATGCTGCCTGTCTGCGCTACACTAGAAGAAATTGGGGAAAACTTTACACAGAAAGTAAAGTAAAGAAAGAGGGGGGATCGAATAGGTGGACTAAACATTTCTAAAGACATAAAAAGAAGAGAGAAAGAAGCATTTCGGCTTAGGGACCAAAAACGAAGTCTTTGATCCTTATCCCCTTAATTTCTCCCAGTGGTGCGTGATGTTGTCATGTTTGTCTTGACGCTCCGCTGAATATTTTGGCTGGACACACACACACGTATGTATAGAAAACAAATGGACAGACGGCTGATGCATTGATTGTCCTGTGGGAGCAGGAGTCATTTGATGGAGACTCGAGGCTAAACCAAGGATATACTCAGATGATTCAGGCCAATAAGGCGGTGGCTTAAAGTCGACTTAAAACACTTGACTTGTGGGCGGTGCTCGGGTGGGCGGCTTAGTGGGAAAAGAACCTCAGGTTCGGGGGAGGGACAGGCAACGGAAGTGTTACGGCGAACGCAAAATGACGGAAATCGCACAACAAAAGAAATTAATTTAAAGTTTCTCGGCCCCAAAAGCGTGAAAATGAAATTACATAATGAATGCAATTAAAATGTTAAGCCAAGCTAAGACACACACAAACACACACTCATCCAAGTGTACGAAAAAAAAGAGCTTTTCCTTTTTCCTTCGCTTTGGCAGAGGAGAGCAAACAATTTGAGTTTGTGGCTCTTTTCCTCCGGCTGAGAACAGCAAATTGCTATTTAGCCATTTTAGTCATTTTAGCCATTTTAGATGCCATTAACAAATACACACAGCCACACAGCCACAGCAGGAGCTGGTCCTGGCAAGTAGGTGGGAGTGTTGGAGGGGCCTTTGCCTTCCAGCCACGTTTATTAAATAACTGCGTGTCAAAGGAACTAACACACACACACACACTTCCAGGATCACAAACTAGCACACACACATACATAGATATACACACTCAAAAGAACTTGCCCCGAGTTGCTAAAGTTATCACTATATTTATGTTTGCGTTTGTGTGCTGCGTGGGTGAAAAGCGAAATTGGTTTTTAACTAAAATAAAATTGTACAAATAAAGCATATATCCTAGAGAGTTATCATTGATGAAATATTAATTTTAAATTGCTAACTGAAGAGAATTAAATTTTAGGAGTTTTCAAAGTAAAAATAAATACAAACTTAATTTTTCCTTTTATTTTCCGTATTAAAATTATTCTATTTACTTTTTTTAGATTTTTTTTATACATTTTCTTGAATTAGAAAAACAATTAAAAGCTTTTTTACTTTTCTTAGTATAAAATAGTTAGTAGCTCAATGTAATTAATCACGAAAATGATTTTAAGTTAAAGAGAACAATTTAACAAAATATTCGATGAAGTTTTTTTAAATCTTTTTATGGTAAAGTCAAAGAGAAACCTTTAATATAGTTATATCTTATTTTAGTAAGAATATCATAATGAGAAGTGTGACAATTTTGAATCTCTTAAAGTTTTAATAAATTTAAATTTATTTTGTTTAAGAAGCAACTTTAATTATATATTTATTTGTGATCTTCTATGCAGCTTTACTTAATAAATATTATAAATCAATTAACATAATATTTAGAGAGTATAGAAAATATAATAATAAATATTTTAGGTGTACTTTATTTTGCTTAAATTAATTTATTTAAAAAACCCAATATATTTTCATATTGTTTATTTATTAGAAAGCTTGCAAATTAATGCCAAGTAAAAATACAAGTATTATAATTTTAAATTGAGCTGCTCCTATGAGGGACTATTCCCTTTAAGGATACAGAAGTCTGAATAATACATTGAATAAAATGATCCAAATATCATAGAAAATATCCTTAAATACACAAAGTTCTAGCAATTCATTGCTTATCCTTGGCAAACCTTTTTGCAGAGTATTTAAGGATTCCAATAAAGCAAAACACGAAGGACAATAAAAAAAGGAATCAAACTAAGCTTTTCTCCTGTGTTTGTGTTAGAGTGTGTGTGTATGTTAGGTGTTTTTTGCGTGGGTGTGTGTGTGTGTTTGAGGAACTACAATTTGTTCGTTGACGCCTATGAATTAGCCCGAAACCACCCACACGCTGCTGTACAAGGATACACAAGGACGGTGGCCTGGCATGGCCAGAGGCAAAGACTGAGCAAAAACAATTTCAATGGGAATTCAAAAATTAATTAAGCCAGAACCCGAAAAAGGTGTGTGTGTGTGTGTAGGTGGGTGTGTATTAAAGTGTGTGCTATATGTATTTGTGGGGGTCTGTCATTTTCTGTTGCCTGCTTCAAGGGGCAAGATGGATGAAGGGACGAAGAGGCAGCTCCACACCGTTGCACTTGAGCAGCTGCAGCGAAGTCAACGTTGACGCCAACGCATGTGCAGCGCCTTCCCCTTAACCCATGCTAGCCTCCCCACTCTTAACCCACCTGACCCCCAACCGCTGGGGCAGTCAAAGCCTTTCACAATCAACTATTGTTGATTTCTCCTACGGCTCCAACTTCTCGCGCTTTGTTTTTGGCGTCCACCCCCTCTGAATTCCAACCCAAAAGTGGACCCCAACCCGGTCGTGGGGTGGCGCGTTGTAGGCGAACGACGAAACGGTAATATCCTTGTGTTTGGTGGAAGGAAAAAGGAAGTGGATAATACATCCGTCCTTGTTGCTTCGTGTCACCCACTAAAAAGGCGATGCCACTTCTGGAAGCTCTGCCGCTGGAGCAGCACAGCGGCGGCAGCGCCTCCATTGAGTGGCCCGCAAAAGGGACGGCACTAGCAGTCCGGACTGTGCGTGGTTCTCAGTCAAGTGGAAATGGTAACCTCCTACCGAGCCAGAGAGAACGAGAGAGAGCTTGAAAAGCTCCTGAAATATGAATATATTTCACCAGGACCCAGCCCGGCAGATCGTTAGAATGTGGAGCCTTGCAGCTCCCGGCAACTCCCTGGAACAACCATTTGCAAAAAGCTTGCTGGGGAAAGCTCTTTGGGGCTTGGCCACACCTCTCCTCACCGCTGATTGGCGGACACTGGCAGCTCGCAGGGGGTGGTTAAGGATTATAAACCCTAAGTATATCCTGCAGCAGGAGCTCGACAGCGACAGAGCCAGCAACAGAAGCAGCAGCACCAGCAGTAGCAGCACCAGCAGCAGCAGTGAACCAGACAGATAGATATACACACACACATACACACTTTCGAAGCGCCCACCACCACCACCACCCACCAGGAGGAGGGTGGAACAACCGCCAACCAACCGCTGGCCACCCCCGCGCGGCCACGGTATCGAGCTAAGGGTTGGAGGCAGGACGTTGGCAGGATATGCGCGATTTGACGACGGAATGAAATCAATTGTTACGCTGCCGTGCCACAGATCGGACGCAATCCGGTGTCAGTGCTCAAGCCCGATAGACCACGTCCTCGTACTCGTCCTCGCCTCGCCTCGCCAGAAGCATCCTTTCTTAGCCCAAGTGATTTACGCGATTTGGCTTGGGCCTACCCACAAATACCAATGCGAATATAGCAAAAAAAAAAATAAAACAACCGAAAGGACTAACGCGAATATCACGTATACGTGCCGTGGGACATTGACACATATAAATCAGTTGGACACGCGAGCACGGCTGGCAGGTCAGGTCGAAAAGTGCATTGGAAAGTTCGGCCGGAAGTCGAGGTGTCCGGTGAACGGTAACCAGTTCCGATCGTCACTTTTCCCGTTCCCGTTCCTCTTCCTGTTCCTGTTCCCGTACCGGTTCCCGTTCTCATTGCCGGTCCTTTTCCGCTGCGCGTTGCCCTTTTCTCTACAAAAAAAAAATAAATAAAACTCAATTGCGGACACCACTTGGCGACGTCTCCGTCTCGGTCTCCGTGTTATTAGTTTCCGGACTCCGGCGACCAATTTACCGCTTGCCAAAAACAAACAAAAATCTAAATACGAACAAGAAATACAATTTGAATTTCAAATTCGAAACTAATTGTGTCATTCGGGGTCGGTCGGAACTCGCTACCGACGGCGGCCACAATGCTGGACATCAAGTCCTCCGCCGATTATTTGTCACGCTCCACGGGCAGCTTCAGCAACTTCTCAATGCTCTTCGCAGGTGAGTGGGCGGTGTGTGAGCCAGCCATCCCGAGACCGTCGGCCGCGGCGGTCCTCACAGGTGCCACCTGGAATCCAAGTAATTACCATAAGAAACTGAAATGTCTAGACCCCTAAGAAACTGCCGTCGGTTTATTATTAGATTTTTGATATCCTTTCATTTATTTTTGGATTTTAAATATTATTATAAAATATACTGTTTTCCTTCTATTGCAGATTCCTCGTACAAATCGTCGTGGGGCTCCCACAGTTCGACACAATCGCAAGGTGAGTTTGATTTATAATTAAAAGTGGAATTTATGATTATATTAAAGTAGAGGCTAAAGTTGAGCCAATAATTATTGAATAAAAAGTGTTAATAATGTGTGAAATATAACCAGAATAAAGTAAGAAATATTATAATTAAATATATATTACTTCGGTTACTGTTATAAAATTGATATACAAATGTAAATAATAATTTCTTATGAAATTTTGTTTACTTGGAATATAGTTTCAATGTTTGTTATATCGTACTTGTGTTCTCTATGAAAATATAAATTCTTTTTCTGATTTTATAAATAAATTGTAGATTTTCATACTAAAAACTCTTTTGTTAAGGCGGCAGCATAGACAGAACTCTGTTTATTTAGTTTAAAAAATGCTATAAAAAGAAGAACATCATTTATTTACAAAGTTTGTTCTATAAATTTAATAGATATTGCTTAGACATTTTCTTTAGCCGTCCTTTTTTCCCAATTAAAATTTCCAACTCAATCTATATATCCTACAGCAAAAGTATCTAATAATATTCAAGCACAAATCGCTCCCTTTCCCCTCCTTTGAAATACATCTCAACTCCTGTTCAAATCTCAAAAGAAACATGACTAATTTGCAAAGTTTCAATGATCACAAATTGCTCACAAAAAATACTCAAAAAGTTCGGAGACAAGCCCGAAATTACAGCAAATTGCGAGGCACTCAAGGAAAGGCAACCCGAAATAAATATTAAATATGCAAAACACACACTCAGGACACACACCGAAAGTGATGAATGTTCACACGAAATTCCCAATCGGAGCCAGTGAGGCGTGCAAAATGTGTGTGCCTGATAGATGTATTCAAGCAAATCAACAAGCCATCGACAGGGTATTGACAGAGGGTTCCACATCCTTTATATATCCTTTTTTCCTTTATATATGTATTCAAGTACAAGGCAGAGATAAAAGGGCCTGGAAAAAAGGTGTGGAATACACGTGTTCCTCGGGGCTGTGGCCAACGAACCGCAGAGACGAGGGGTTAAGCGCCATTAGGCTAGTTATGGCATAAACTAATTGAAATTATAATAGGCTTTTGACACTGCCGCAGGACATTTTTAATCCGAATCCGAAGAATGCTTTTCCAAAAATATTTTTCACACTCCCAGAGAGAGACAAAATTTCAGCTTGGCTGGACGCATTTAGCTGCTGGCCATTGATGACATCAAAATTGTTCACAGCCAAAGTTGGTTGGTGCTCAGCCCAGGACCTGCAGCACCACCCCTCCTCATCAGTATCCTTCGGCGGCTGCTGCTGCTGCAATCGGTCGCCTTTTGTGCTCTTCGCAGTTGAGTGGCCACGCAAAGCGCAAAACCAAAAAATGTCATATGAAAAGCTGTCGTTGTTGCTGCTTTTCTGTTATTTTTTTTTCAGCACAATAAGTGACAACGAAAACAACAGCGGGCGGTGCATGAAACCACCCATTCATGGCCTCCCTTTTGGCACTGGGAAAAAATTTAAGGGAAAGAAGGGATTTAGTGGTGATGCTATTAGTTTTTATATAGATTTTTTGGGTTTATAAAGAATTCTGTATATTGTATATAATAATTACTGGAAGGGAGATCTTATTATTTTATGTATCTTTGAGGATTATACTCTAAATATTAAATAAGAAAATAAACAATCTCCTATATATGTTTTTACATCGTAATATAATTCACAGAGATAACTATTCTGAAAGTAAATACTTTTTATGAGAGGTATTTGAAGGCTAAACATTTTCTGAAATTTTTTTTATGACTCTAAATAGTTTAAAATCTTTTAAGCTTAGAAAACCATTCTAAAAGGTTTATCATAAACTATTAAATATTATATTTTACATGAAAAAATATGGAAAATATTACAGATTTCGTAGCTAAACGCTAAACAAGTTTAAGAACTCTCCTTGAAAATTATACACCCTTCATTTCACATATTTCCAACTCTAAAATACCTTTACGGTTGCTTTTTTTTCTGTGTATACATCCCATTCAGTGTGTATCAGCCTGCGGCTTTAATTTTATTCGAATTTGAAGCGTGAAGTTTGCCACACACAACTTGAGCCCGGCCGAGATTGTAAATTGAATTGCCAGCGGCATTGTTTTCGCTCTTTGCAATCATATTCCATTACGGCCCAGCCGAGAGATGCAGAGATCCTGCCTGCGTTGCTCATGTCACAGTTGTCCTGCCCACGGGCATACGCTGCTCCATTCAGAACCAGATGGGATAGATGGATGGATGGGTTCTTTGATGACATCGCCGAGATAATGTTTGTGTTGCGGTTGGATTGGTGATTGCCTTTGATTGCTCGTCCGAGAAAGAGCGAGAGTATTAACACTTGACTGTTTTTTGATTTACCAATTTGAATATATTTTATATTAAGCTTAAATTTATTTTTATTTGTGTGTTTTGCAGGTTACAGCTCGAACGCCCTGAGCATCAAACATGATCCGCACTCACAACTACGGCAACCTGGTGAGTGTTTTCTTAATTTTTAATTTGAATAAAAGGAGGAGGCAAAGAAATGCTAGGGATTATTTATATATTTTTATCTCAAACATAATTTGAAAGAATTTGCATCTACAATTTTTTAAAAACCCCTAAATGTTTCCTAATAACTTAATAAAAACGTAAATGTATACCTTTTTCCCCTCTTAAAACGTATTAAAACTTGAAGCTATCAAGGACAAAGGCTTCAGCACACGTGCCCCCTTTTGTTCAGCCTAAAAACCAACATAAACATAAACAGGATCCAGGGCAGAGCTCGAAAAAGCGAATTCGAATCGAGTCCTGTGTTGGCCAACACTAATAAAGTTTCGGTTTTTGTATCGAGCGCACGTTGCAAGTGCCACTTGAGTTCGAGTTTTGGTTATTTTTTTTTTATTTTTTGCACTACCCTCGTTGAGATTTAAAATTCATTTCGAATGCTGAGGGGGGGACTTATGAAACCGAGACCGAGACAGCAACAGAAATCGAGCAAATACTGTCGCAGAATCAAAACCTTAAATACGCCACTTGAGCAATGGAAATGGTAATGGAAACAAAAGTGCCGAGCCGCTGAATTGAAGCGTAATGGAAACAATTGAAACGGCCATAAAGGATTCTCAATTAGAGGGGAAGGATGAGGATGAAGCAGGGGCACCAGACCCAGAGCCAGACGCACTTGGCCAGAGCTTTTGTTGCTGTCAAATTTGACGGCCGTGGTTGAATAAGACGACGCGTGCCAAAGTCGGGGGCAGTTTTTTCCACATTCGCATTTTTGTGTTTTTTTTTTCGGGGCATTAAAGCTGTTGAAAGAACAACGGACTGGAGCACAAGCAACTGTAGTAGGCAAAACAATGGCCAGGACATACAGGACATGGAACTCAGGCAGGAGCCAGCCGACAAGCCAAGGAGCGGCGGAGGACTCTAGATGATGCGAATTATGGACAATTTTGCTATATGTCTGGTGTCGGTCTCGCTGCAATCAGAGTAACCTTTTATTTGCCAAGAATGCAAGTGAAACACTGGGAAAACTTTGGCATTAAAAAAAGAATTTTAACTTTTTTTATAGTGCATTTTGTATATTAAATATGAGGCTTATTTTCTAAAAGATCTTTTAATTCTGCAGACTTAATTTTCATGTCGAAAATGATAATAATAATTTAATATTGTTATTTCTATATGTTTGTTTTCAAATCAAATTATAATTTAAAATATATTTTTTAATTATATTATTTCAAGTATTTAATTATTTGGAGTATTTAATTTATATAATATTAAAAATAGTTTTGCCAGTACCTTTTCTTCTTTTATTATTATATTATGTATTATATTTATATATTTATATATACATTGCTTCTTAAAATACATTTTTAGTAGATCAAATGTTTTATTTCAAAAGTAAAAATTAATATATAAATCATTTTGATTTATATTAAATTTAATATCAAAAGATACTTTTTAATTTCAATTAAGAATACAATTTACACCACAAAAATCTGTATGAGGTTCTTAAAAATATTTTAAAAAGTAACATAACTCATAGGAACACATTTAAGAGGGGTCTCTAGATATCCGACACCTCTTATAACATATTTATTTTGAGTGTACCCTTAAGAATGGCAGGCTTTGGCAGTAACAAAAACAAGAACAACGCGCAGGAAACGCTCACCGGATAATAAGTGAAATGGATATTTGGAGAGTGTGTGTGTGCGAGTGCACTCGACAAATGCGCGCAAATGAAGCATCTGCGGCATATACTATATATACATATACTATACTATATAGTATAGACTTTTCACAGTTTTCTGGTAATGCATTTCATTTCGTCAACGGAAACTAGAACTTGCCTTTGTGTTTCTTTGCCTCGCACCCTTCATTAAGACATTTGCATAAAGGACCTCCGTCCCCTACTATTCCATTCCATTTATATTTATTCGGTTTCCTTCTCTCTATTTCCACCCCCTCGTTGCAGATCCATATCAAATGTTCGGACCCACCAGCAGCAGGCTGGCCAGCTCAGGTGAGTGGAAATCACAAAAGCATAAAGATGCAGGTGCCGCGATTAGTCCAAGTCGGCGGGAGCGGCGGCGGCCACGTGACTAAGCCCCGAGTCCTGCATTTCATTATCATATCAATTTCTGGCCGAGATTCGACTTAGTCATTGCCCGGACTTTCGGGCGACCCTAACAAATTAACCCGTTGCATGCGAGTTTAACCCTCTCGCGCCTCGCTCTGTTTTTGGGGTGCAGTTTTCTAATTTATGCGAAAGGTGTTTTTTCGTAAATTTATTACTGGGAGGCGTGGCTGGGCAATTGTTTTTGCAGCTCTGACTTTTCGGACTTTCCCCGGGAATTGTACGATTTCTGGGCACGCGCCCTGCCCGCCATTCGGACGAGAAAATCCATTAAAAAAGAGTTTAAGAGTTTGCAAAGTCTGAGTAAAAAGAATCCGCGTCAAAGGGTTTCGGCGGTGGGCGTGTCCTTTATGTCCTGTATGGATTTGATAAATTGCTCAATGGATGTGCTCTTTTTTTCTCACAATACCAAGGAGATAAATGGGCTTGGGAAAATTATTGGATTCATAAAAAGATAGGTTCAGGAACTATAGTTTCATTTGGGATATCATTGTTGTGTTTTATAAATTAGAAATAATACCTATGTCAAGTGGAAGTTCTTAACTTCTTTTACTAATTTTATTCCTGCCAAAAAATAAATACATTTTTATAGTTTTTAAATAATATAAATAATAATAAATATTTAAAAATATATAGTTTAGTTTGAACAACAATTTGAAGCCTTTCAGAAATCATAATGGAGTCCTTTTTAAATATTGTGGTGTACTGAACAGTAAATAGGTTTCAAGAACCTTTGGGTAAAAGAGGGTACTAAATATATAAAGAAATAAATTAAAAATAAGGAATTTCTTAAGCTAAACTATTTTTTTACTTTTACTAACTGAAAACTTATTTTAGGAAAATAATTGAAATCCTTACAAAAGAAATAAGAACATTAGAGGCTTACAACTAGGAAAAATAGAGATTTTCCATTATAAATAAATAAGCAGAGCTAAAAAAATAAACCTTACTTATTTATTAAATTATTTTCTTTCCATAAATACCCAACAAATAACCAGAAAATCAAAATGAAAGCCAATTTCAAAATGGTGCTCATTGCCAGGACAAAATCAATAATTCCCCATTGATCCGGCGATGGGGGGCGAGCTTTTGACGCCGCAGCCATTACACTGGCAATGGCGATGTGGAGGACGAGGGTGTGGACTCCGCCCGCCCGCCGCTCCATGAGTCTCCACCTCCTGGGGACACCATCGAAACATGGCGCTCGAACGGAATTAGCATAAAAACCCAGACGCCCAACATTTTCCGGCGCGACATTTACACGAATCGGACGGACTCTCCTCTCTCTCTGTCCCTCTCCGGCTGATTGTTTCCTTCTCTTTCGATTGTTTGTTGTGCGGTTTTTGGTTTTTAGAGGCCCGTTGCCAAGAGTTTGGCTCTAAACTTGGCTCTTCAACTTGAACGCCAAAGCTCACTGAGAAAAACCCACACCCGAGTTTTCCTCAGGGTACATACTGCGCTTTCGCTTTTTGGGTGGCAAAAATGATGTTTTTGATTAATTATGGCTTCCTCTCGACACGGAACCGCTTTGTTAGCCAGGTCCGGTCCCGTTGGCCAGCTCGGCCCCAGCTGGCCAAAACACTTGACATGCCACCTCATTTGCATACGTGTGGGTTGTGTGTGTATCTGCAAGTTGCATGCAGCTCGGAGGAGTGATAAAAAATATAAAAAAGAGAGAAATGAAACATGAAACTTAGGGACACCCAGAAAAAAAGTAAAAGAAAAATATATAACCAGAGAATTTAGGATAATAATATTCAAAGTCAAAGGAATTGCAAATCCATAAATACTTTTATATTTCCCCAGTGTATTTACTGTATAATTAAATAAGCCTAAGCCAAGACCAAACATAACTTTTCTTAATTATGGAAACGACCGAAGAGAAAACAACAAAAACATAGCCACTGCAGCAGCCGCACATCAAAGAACTGGTCGGGCTAATTGCTTCCGGTTTTGAATTTACTTTTTTGCTGAATTATTAAATTAAGATTTTTTTAGGACTCTAAAAAACTTTCACGCCTTTCTGCTAAATGGAGAGACACTCCCTAAAGGGCCAACTATTTGGCTTATCGTTGTCTAGTTGGGCTGCTAATAGCGTGTCAATTACGCCCTCTTCTCTTTTTTCAAACTAACTCCAGTGCGGCGTCTTCTTCGGCTTTGTCATTCATCATCGTCATCATTCAGTCGTCGTGTTGGCACTTAACACATTCACTTGGCCATGATTTGCAATTAACGCAATATTCATGACGTTCTCACACATGAGCAGACGCTAAGCCACCACCAAAAGAAGCGGAGTCCTGTTTCCCTTGATTCCCACTCAAGTTTTCCCAACCACCCTGTGTCCTTTTTTTTCTCTCTCTATTTCGGATTTTGTCTGACGGAAAAAAGGAAGGGAGAAGGGAGCAGGCGGCAAGGAACGATTGTACGTCCTCTGACGTCCACGGCCTAATTGCCAAATGATTAAGCGATTTATGATGTCTGCGTCGAATGCGTAGCGAATTCCGAGCACAATATACAATCATAATTCTGTAAATGTTTTAGCACGCACAAAGAAAATTTGAAAAGCTATTTCTGGGGGGAAAAAAGTTCAGAACTTGCGGGGGGGAGAAAGTCAAAGTTCAAATGGAGAAATGCCATGGATATGGACACAATACATATTGCTGGAATAAATAATAATATTTCTGCTGCCAGCCAATAACAAAAGAAGGTCGAAAGCGATTAGATTAGCTTATGGGTTAAGCTTTTGTGCTGTGCGGAAAATAGGTTATTTAGTTTTAAAAATGTATACAAATTTAAGATTGTTAAATAAAACATTTTGATTAATATCTATAAATTTGTTAAATACTAAAAATGTAAAGGAATGTGCCTTAAGAAATCATTTTATTTGATGGTTTCAAATCGAGGTCTTAACTCCCATAAACCAATCTCCATTTCAAACCTCAGATAATTTTTACAACTCTCATTTTCTCCCTCTCTCCAATGAAAGTGCAATTGGGAATTTCTTTTTGGGATTCCCCGAAGGAGCTGCTCTATCCCAGTTCCATTACACTTACATGCAATGCCATTTCCGTTGCGCTACACTTCTCTTACAATAATTCGAGGCGAGTGCTGGCCTTAGTTATTTATTAAAGGGGGAAGCCCCGGAGTTTGGAGCTTGGAGCTGAGCCTAGTACTACCCAGGGGTCTTGGCTTTGGGCAGGAAATGCTTTATGGGCTCTTTGCATGCGACAAAATGCTTACATTTCGACCACACACACACACATCCCGCAGCCGCAGCCGTTAATTTAAGCCCGAAACGCCAAAAGGATATGCTCTTTTGATGGACATTTAGCCAGGCCAAAAATACCCACATTAAATGTCTCTATACGGGGCAATCAAGAAGCCCATTTCTCATGTTTCTTATTATTATTATTTTAGGCTCTGGCCAGATCCAGCTTTGGCAGTTCCTGCTCGAACTCCTCTCGGACTCCAACAATGCCAGCTGCATCACCTGGGAGGGCACCAATGGCGAATTCAAGCTCACCGATCCCGACGAGGTGGCCCGACGCTGGGGCGAGCGCAAGTCCAAGCCCAATATGAACTATGACAAGCTGAGCCGGGCTTTAAGGTGAGTTTAATGGATTTTTAATATTGAAATTTATAAGACTACAATTGTCAAAGTGTAAAATTGAGTAACAAATTGATTTCTTAAGATATCTTACTTAAATATCAAGTTGATGGGCATAAAACCAACCTATTTCGATTTCTAATAAGTCTCCCTCTTAGCTAATGGGGTTGTTTTGTCCCAGTGTGCAATCGAGCATTCCCTAATTAGCAGATATATCTTTGCCATCGAAATGCGAGCATGTGTGCAATTTGCCGCTGGGTTCATCATCAGTAACTGATTTGTGCCTGCTGCTGCACTGATTAGCCGCCGCTTTGATGCCAAAACATCCAGAAAATAGCCCAGAAAAAAATAAATAAAAATACGTAAAAGAAGGAAAACGGCTAATCCACTTGCTGACCCAAGAATTGGCCCACTTGATTGTGTGTGGGCGTGGCCGGGCAGGGTTTGGGCTGAAATTGAATCACAAATCGAACGGGAATGTAATCAAAAATCCAATAAAATCGCAATCTAATTGCATGGCAGCATAATTCGATTGCCAAATATGGAATTCCCTCCCGAGATCTCTCTCTAGAATCTCTCTAGAAAATCTGTATATACATATATCTCGGATTTCGACAGAGAAACATATGCACAAACTATTTGTGCAACGGTCAATTTGCTAAGTAAACATGGCCTGAGACCAGGACGAACCCTTTTAGCCATCTCCTTGAAGCTGTCACTTGCAATCAGAGAGGGGAATGGGAGTAAAAGGACGAGGACGAGTGCCAATGATGCGAATTGAAGTGGAAAAGTCCTGGCAGCCAATTTGCAACATGCTCCTCTGACGCGCTAACGCCACATGTAAATAAAATGTAAAAAGTCTAGAAAATCACACAAGAAATCCTTTTTGATGTGCAGGAAGCCTCAACATGTCTGTTCCTTTTTTCTTTCCTTTTTTCATATATTTTTTTATTTTGCGCATTTCAACTCAATTGAACACGAGAACAGACATCAACGCCGCTGGCTTTCATGTTTGCTCAGAAATGCGAGTGCAAGTGTGGGCTGTGTGTGGGCTCTGTGTGTGTAAATTAACACTCAGCTTACACCCACGCAGGACCCACAACAAGGACAAGTGCTTTAATGCTTCATTTGACATGTTTATTCACAGCCAGCTGGCCTTTTGTTGGTCTCTCCATGGCCTGGCCAATCCTCGAAATGGGTTTACTTTAATCCTTTCGTTCTTGCTTCTCTTGTCTCGCTCTCCGTTGTCCTTCCTCCTGATTGAGCGCCTTTGTCCTTAGCCACCGACCTCATCAGTCATTGATTGGCTTTGATTGTCTGTGCAAAGAGGCGGCTTTCACAGGACCTCTTCCCCCTATTTTTTCAGGCTTTTGTTTTTGCTGCTTTTAATTTATGGCCTTAATTGGCATAATTTATGGAGGAGAGTTGGTAGAAAAAAAAATGCCAACTCAACTGCACGCATTATGCCAATTTGCATTGATGCATTGAAATGTTTGCAATTCTTTTTGTAATTTATTTGTGCATTTTTTATGCCGCCGTTCACTTGTCGAGCGGAAGTTGTGGACATTTTAAAGCGTAACAATAAGCGGACAATTTGCAGGAGAGGGAGCTGTCTCTGCTCTTCGCTTTTAAAGGGATATTTTAAAGGGCTAGAGTCCTGTCCAGCTTAATGAAAAGAAATCGCTGCTAACCCCTCGAATGTAAACAAGATTCGCTCGAATTTCTCTTGGCCTGAAACGAACGCCCACATAATTTTCTCTGTCTTTCCCCTCTTGGCCAGTTTCTATTTGCGTTTGTGCACAAGGCGTTGCCATTTAATTGCTGGCCAGGGAGCTGCTCCTGGGGGAGCGGCACTAAAATCGCTTAATGTCAGCAAATTAACTTAAAACGCATAAAGCGAGCATTATTTTGTAATTATTTATTGTCCTTCGAGGGGGGACTGGGAGCAGGATCTCTGAGCTCATCTCAGCCTTTGTTTGACTTTCCCACATTCAGATTGAGGGAAATGGCCAGACGGAGTACATTTACTGCCGTTTTCCGAGGGTTGATTGCCACTTGCATACGCAGGTCGAAAGTTAACTTTATGATTTCAGTTTGAATGGATTTGAAAGATTTAAGTAAATTGTATTTGAAACACAAATTTTTAGTAGATTTTTAATCATAGTTTAAGAAACATTTTTAAGTGATTTCAAACCCCTAGAACCTCGAATCTATTTTTACTCCCTTACTTAATAGTTCTTAAGGGTAAAAACACATGGAAAACCATTATTGAGGCCATATTCTCATGCTTTTCCAGGTACTACTACGACAAGAACATAATGACCAAGGTGCACGGCAAGCGGTATGCGTACAAATTCGATTTCCAAGGCCTGGCAGCTGCCACTCAGCCGGCGGCCAGCGATCCCACCTACAAGTACCAGAGCGACTTGTTCATGACACCATATCACCACAGCGCCAAGCTCAGCTCGTTCATGAGTCCGCACCATGGCATGACCTCATCGTCCGGTAAGCACGAAGTCCATTTTGGGGCAGACTTGTGATTCTATAAATCAAACTACCATAAGAGCTGTTGAAATTTTTAGGATAAGAAACTTGCTTAGATTTTTTTTTGTTTATTTAAAATTTCATCTTATTTCTCTTCTCTACAGCCTCGATCTTCCCGTCGGCCGCCTCGTGGGGCAACTGGGGCAGCCCCGCCACGAATCTGTATCAGCCGCACTCGATGAGTCACGTGACGCCCTCGCATGTGGCGCCCCACCTGAGCAGCTATCCCCACTACGCATGACCATCATCGTCCGGTGGCGCCTTCTAATATGAGAGCAATGCCATCGCCAGTGCCTCGGGCATTGGCGGCGGCAGTGCCTCCTCGTCGGCGGGCGTAGCAGCAGGCTCCACGGGCCTTAGTGGCGGGCTGAGCGCTGCCGGTGGCGGAGGTGCAACCACCGGCGTAGGCTCAACCTCGAGCAGCACCACCAGCAGTGGCGGCGGCGGAGCAGGAGCAGGAGCAGGCGGCGGCACAGGTGGCTCTGGCATGAGTGGCTTCAGCAGCAATGGCAACCTGAACGGATCACATGTGTCCAGTGGCGGCGGTGGAGGCTCAGCCAGTGTTAGCAACAATCTCAACATAGCCACGGCCACCTTGACGGCCGCACCGGCTCATGCCAGTGCGGGATTCGGCACCATCGGAGGACTCAGCGTGGCCGGAATGGGCGTGGGCGTAGGGGTGGGCGTGGGAGTCGGCGTGGGTAGTGGCAACTCCACGCTGAACTCCCTGGTCGTGGGCAATCGCCTGATGAACAGCAGCTTGCCCACGCTGCTCAAATGATGCCACTTGGAGAAGTTCGGGCTGACGATGGGCGCGGGGCCATCACCGCCGGCCGCCACGCCTGCCGCCTCCGTCGGCCTGGACAATCTGCCGTCGCCGTACCATCATCCCGGCCATCCAGGACATCCCGGACACTCGGCCGGCCTGGCCACCGGGAACTATGGGGCCAACGAGCGGGCTCTGTACGATTATCTGGACATGAAGAGCGGCGAGCAGGCCACGTTTTTACTGTAAAACTTGCAACCAAGACCACCAAGGATAACGAGGATAAAAAGCATAGAGTGGAGTAGATTTGGCGAGGATTTTATTCATAGTTATAATTAGGGGAAGGACGAAAACCCAAAGCCGGCTAAAAGTATTTTATGAGTGTGCGGAAAAGCTAACGAAATAGAACCGAACTCTCAGTGTTTCTCTAGAGAAAACCCCATTGCCACTTAACTCTTTCCTAACAAAATTCAAAGCTAGTTCTATAGAGACTTCCAATTGTTGTTAGCATTTCGTGTGTGTAAAAGCAATTGTAAATATCAAAAGCGTAGTCCAGTGAATGTCTAGTTATAGAGAGTTTTGCCACATTTCTTGCTTCGACTTATACGATTTGTACATAATAAATAATACCATTGAACTATGTGTAAAAACTGTTTAGCGTTTAAAGATAGAATCCCCCCAAGTTCCCCTTGAGTTTTACCTGATTTATTGCTTATTGTTTCAAGATGGTTGACTGTGATAGTTGATTGTACAGTTAAAACTCTTACATATTTTTTAAAAACCAAAACGAATTGAATTAAAAACGAATAAATATACGGAGACATAAACTACGAGTACGCATTAATCCCAAGTCTAGACATACTTTATATATAAATAAATATATATATATATATTTGTGTGTGAACGCAGAACTCTCTAGGTCCTAAGTCAAAGTTTAACTATAATAATATATATACGAGTATAAAAATTTCATTGTGTGTAAAACTACTTCAATTTGTGTGTGTATTTACAAACGAAAAAGAAAGCAAAATAAAAACAAAACCAAAACAGGCAAACTAAAAGCCACAAATAACGATCTAAGTGTATACAATTTTTAAATTCTGAATGTAAACTCTACGGAAAAAATTTGAGTAACCTAAAATATAAAATATAGAAGAGACATCACCGAAAAATGAAACCCAAAACGAAACCGAAACCCTCTAAGAATTTAGTTAATTTAAGGCAAGAACTTTCAACAAAAACAAAACAAAAAACAAAACAAAGAACAAATAAAACCCAATTCAAAACCGATTTAAAACCGATTCCGTTACTAACTTTATTTATTTTTTCGAGAAAATTAACAGATTTTATTTTGTATTTATGTACATCGAAAGGGGGAAAGATTTTTAAGAAATTCGACTAATTAAACCACTTGAATTCGTAGTGCTTCAGCGAGTTCTCCTCCGGGAGGGCTGCCTTTCCGTCCAGCTTCTTCCAGCTGATGTGCGGCTGGAAACCGAACTCATTGGCTATGTACTCGATTGTCCGCTCGACGGCATCCTCGCCGATGGCAAAGTAGCTGCCCTGCTTGTCACCATTCCGGCTTCCCGTCTCCTCGTGCCCGTTATAGTCCAGCACGTACTTGAACTTGTACAGGTCGCCGGTGTCTCCACGGGAAATGGAGCCGGTGCCACTGCCTCCTCCAAATCCAGAGCCAGATTTGCCAGATCCGCCTGATCCACCAGTTTTACCAGAGCCTCCAGCTCCTCCAGATGCTCCAAATCCTCCAGAGGTTCCTGCAACACCGGAAACACCGCCTTTACCAGCGGCACCAAACTGTGGCTTGCCGGAAGCGCCACCAGCTGGTGACTTGCCAAGCGGGAAACGGCCACCAGTGACACCACCAGCTCCAGTGCCAGCAACACCTCCTGCTCCTCCATTATTGTAAGCTTTTTTATTAATTTTCGAAAGGATAAAAAAAGAAAAAAATATTTTAATTTTTCTTAGTCTTTAGTCATTACTCAAACCACTTACAGGGTGCACTTCCGGTTGGTGGATGTGCTGCCACTCCGGAAATACCCGGCGAGGTTGCTGAATCTGATTAAAATAGAAATTCGAAATCGAAATTTAGTTAGAAATTCATCACTTTTCCAAAATCCATGTAAAAAATATGTTAAATAAATAAAAAATATGTTTAAAAAAATAAATTAATGGCTAGTACTGAAAATAACTTGTAGGTGGCTTCAGGGTAGAGTGTAGTTATAAGATTTGAGTATTAAATTTATATCTTATTCAAAGAAATTATAAAATTAGATATAAAAAATGGAAAAAAATTATTAAAGAAGAAAGGAAGTAATGAAAAATAAATTATTTATAGAATTTAAAAAAACCTACAATAAATCCTTGCTGTTTAGAGCATAAACTAAATTTAAATTTAAATATAACTTTAAAACCATATGAAATAAATAATAAAGACTTATAATAAAGCATAAGTTTCGAATTTTCATATATATTTTCTTTGCCAATTTGCTTACTCAAAAGGGGTGTGTGTGCAAGTGTAGTGTGTGGTGTCTTCAAACCGGAAACCTTCTTGGCGGACGCCACTCCCCCTCGAAGGGCGTGGCCAATATTAACACCAGGACGGGAATTGCTGGAAAGTGACACCGGTTGGCTGCTGGAAGGAGGCACTAAAGGCTGCTGGCCCAGGGACAGAGGAGCTGCCACCTGGCCCGAATAAGAGCTGGCCGATCGGATGGCATCCTCGCTTAGCCTGGTATTGAGAGGCGAATATGTCACTGGTCCCGCCTTGCGGGTCACTCCCACATTGTAGTCGACCTTGGTGCTGCTGGGGGAGCCCGATTTTCGGGTCTGTGTGCTCACGTGTCCGGTGACAGCGGCCCTGGAGTCGTAATAGGTACTCATGGCCAGCTTCAGGCCCACCTCGATGTCCTTCGCGGGGATCTTGGCACTGGGGTTGGTGTAAGTGTGCGTGGAGTGCTGTGTGACCTGTCCCAAACCGAGTTGTGTGGCCACTGTCTGGGCAATGGAGTCGCGGAAAGGCAACTGCACATTAAGGCCCTGATCCGTTGGCTTACCTGGAGCTAGGGGCTGTGACAGAGTGCGAATCTCTGTCTTGACGGGGGTCTTCTTGAGGAAGCAGCCCGAGCAGGCCTCCGTGTTGAAGTTGTGGTGTGGTGGGGCAGGAGCGGCAGGCAGGGCCCTTTGCGTCGTGGCAGCTGGGACACTCTCTGTGGAGTAGATATAATTTTAGAGGGGTAAAAGAGGTCCTCTTAGGGTATGAAAATACGTAAGGATAATATAGGAATTTGCATCACAATTATCATTTTATGCTTCTCTTTTCTATATTTGAAGTTCAAACTTTAAATACTCACTCGAGCCAATGGGTCCATTGTAGGGGTAGCTCTTCATGGAGATTATTCGGAACCTGCCTTCCTCGTCGGTGGCATAGACCGTCACATGGTAGATTCCATCGGCGGTGATGAACCCAAACTCGCCCATAACAATGCCGCGATCATCTGCGGATCGGGAAACGAGATGAGATGAGCTGAACACAACAATTTTATGTTCTTTTCGAATATGAATGCGAATTTGTGAATATTAAAATTCGCCTCATAACCTGCCCAGCCAGACCCGAGCCCCATAAAGATTAAGATCTAATAAACTGTATCGATAATGACGCTCATAACTTGTGAGCTGGTTTCTTAGGCAAATATTAATACGAATGCCACCTCCACCACCTGCCTACGCACACGACATTCCTATGCTCGCCAGAATATTATTAATAATTACTTATTGCTTTTGTAGAAATTTTAACGATCTCAAAGAGAGCATCCTGTCCGGCGACCACCACCCACCAGCTTTTACGAGAGTGCTCCACAAATTCAGGCTTTTTTTTTTTGGTTCCGTGGCCTTTGTAAACAGGTTTCCTTGGCCAATACTCGTTTTAACGGTTTGCATCAATTGGCTTTCGCTTGTTTGTTTTATGTTTATTTCGGGAATATAATGGTGACATTTGTCATTAGTTGCAAAAATAATTATTTATTAAAATTTATTCCTTTGTCGTGATCAATTTGCAGTTCGAATTGTTCAATGACTTAGAAGAAACTTTTAAATACAAATCAATAAAAAATTAGTTTTGCCTTTTTTCTGGCTCTAAAACTGCAAAGTAATAAAAAAGTAACCATAAAATTAGCATTATTTTTAGTGGTGTTATAAAAAAGCGAGCATAGTCTATAAATATGTTGAATTTTAATGAAAATCTTTGATTTGTCTAAGGAAAATAACATGAAAATTATAAAATAATCAATAACAATATACATAATTTCAAAGAATATATAAATTAGGATATATTACCCTATTAAACATAATAAATAGATTTTGAATTGAAAAATACACATAATTTCAATCGAAATATAACCCAGGATTGATTAACTTTCCTGATATTTGAGAAAATAAAATAAATTGTTTACCTTCATCATCTTAAAATAATTTGTATAGTATTATAATATCTAAAGCATTTTATATGATTGATATAGTTAGCTAATCTAGTACATATTAGGTCATTTTGGAAATAGGAAGTAAATTTTAGCATTTATTTTATTATCTCTAAACATGTTAATTATGATATGTAACCTATCTAAGATTTGATATTAAATTAAGAATAAAATTCTTTATCTTCTTGAAGAGAAGAAACAATGTCCTAAAAAAAAACTAAAAAATCGAATAAATCATGAAATCAAAGAAAATAATTAGAATACATTTCAAAGAACTATTAAAAACTATTACAAATAAAACAAAATAAACATAATTTCTTTTAAAACAAAATTGATAAAGAGTTTACTGGTCTAAAACTTTGCCTAATATACTAAATTATATTTAATTGTCGCCTTTAAATATAGGAAATCCATGTCTCTTGACCAAACTCCCTATAAATCATTTAGTCATAGGAAGTAATTACCATAAATAAAGAATATATTTCTCTTTCATTTAAAACAAAGCTTCCAGCGTTCAGCAGATGATGTAATGCCCCGCAAACTAGGCACCAAAAAAGTGATCCAGTTTTTGGCAAGCATCTTGAATTTCAAACAATAAAAAAAACTCCACAGCCGTAAAAAGATTTGAAAGCTTTGTTTAGGACACCTTCTACCCTGCTATAATCCAGTTCGAGTGATTTTTAGAACAAACAAATATTTGCTTTGCATGCACAACAAGTTCCTGAATTTGCGTGCGGATCGGATCAGTTGAATTATGAACGTAATCCGAATTTTGGCCTCAACTCTGGCATTTCATATGCCAGAATTATACTTATAAATATTGAAATGTGGCTCTGGCTCTGTTCTTTTTCGGAATTAGCATTAGGAGCCGAAGAAAGAAAAACCATAAATAAGGCAGCGATTTTTGTATTCGGACATCGGCTGCTGCGTCTGCGGCTGCTACATGTTATGCAAATCAGTCGCGTTTCAGTTTCGTTTTTCTCGAAGACTTTATCACCGATTCAGCATGGAAATAAAAATCATAACGACCCTGTGGACAATGGACCCCTGTGAAGGGGTGGGGAGAATGGAATCTGGCGGAGATCTGGCTGCGATCTGGGTTCTAAGTTCTGTTGAAGATTCCGCTAATTGTCGGCGCTGGTATTTCAATTGCCGCCGCTGACCTGTCGCTCAGGTGCATCAAACGTGTATTGTGTGGCATTGCACAAGCCCCAAGCCGGAGCGTCGGCACAAAAGTCAAAAGTTATGGCTTTTTTTGGTACTGGTTACACTGGCCCCCAGCTCGCCCATGCTCCCATGCACCGCTGCAGCAGATGTCTCTCTAACGATGCCCAAGATGACGCATCTCTATTTACATATTTCGGTTTTGGTGTCAATAAATCGACGCACAGTAGTCGAGATATGCTAATGGTTTAATTAGCGTCATTAGCCAACTGCCAAGTGAACTGACAGCGCAGCGGGATTGTGGGGTTTTCGGGGTTTCAAAAACGCCCACTGAAATGTTTGAGAAATTTCAAAATATCGGTCAAGTTCTTAATTTTATTTTGAGGTAATTTAGTGAATTTAATTGTTTTACAGTTGCCTAAAATATATTTATATAATAAAAGTTATCAAAGTGTTGAAGATACCAGTTTAAGGTTGTTAAAATAATGCATAAAATATGTTAAATGCTTATAAATAGAAATCAGAGAAAGCTTTCTAAAGTAATAAAGATAATAAAGAGTAATAAAGTATAAAAAATATTCTAGCAAATGTCCAGGACACCTAAATAAATTCGAATTGATTTAGTTATAACAAGTAATATATTTTTAAAATCAAAGTAAGTCTCATAAAGACTTAAAGCCGCTATAAATTGTTATTCTAAGAATATTCTTAATACAATTAATATTTATTTGTATGTGATACAAATATTTAATTCCAAAAGTCCTTTCAGGTATTAAAAAAAAATGGTGTACTTAGAAAACATAACACTTGTAATTTAAGCGCACTAATAAATTAAAAGTTAATAAATAAATACAATATTTATCCAAAGCCTCTGTGTCCTTTAAATAGTTCCCATGACTCACCTCTTTTCTCCTGCCGATGCATCTGCTCGTCAATGGTGAAGCCGAACTTGTAGGGACGTACTGTGGTCGCCGCGCCCAGGACTTGGCTCCAGGACAACGCCACCAGCAGCAGCTTAAAAGGAACTCGGTGAGTCCAAAAAATCCAAGAAGCCAGAAGCAGGCAATGCAAACACTTACAGCACTAACGATCGCCAGCAGTTTGAGACTCATTCTGTGGCTATAATTCGTTTGTTAATGGGTCACAAATTTGATTTTTATTTTCACGCCTATTTAAAAACCGCTTGATATCTCACACGAAAGACCATAAATAATCGCGCATTTATATTTTAAATACAAATAAATGTGTCTAGATATTTGAATTTCGATTTCGATCGGACGACGGCTGCGACGCGTTTCTCACGGAGTTCGGAGCAAGCGCCTCAGAATGAAACACACCCCACGATGTTCGGCAGCGAATTGACAATGTTAATAATATTAGGTAAACATTATAAAACATTAGAAGCGGACGCTCTGGCCCCGCACAGGTGTGCGTGCGTATCTGTGTGATCACGGGCGGTGTCTGTGTGTATCTCTCGAAGTCGCAAAGCTGGTAGCATTGGCCAGAACGGCAACCGCATCACACCTCTGGACTTGGCCAAAAGCCTGTACCTGTGCTCATAATTTTGAATTTCATGCACCGCTGCTGCAGAGGTTATTTATTTGATTATTTAAACAGCCCGTCAGCTAGTTCGAGAACATCATTTGCATCCTCGGAATGTCTAAACAAAGCCAACTGGCTCTTCGATTCGATTAGATAATGCTTGTGGTTCACATTTACCACACTTCCTGTCTGCCTCTGATCTGCATTTGGATCAATCCCAAGCATGAATATCAATTGAAGTGCATTCAAAAGTCGTTTGCTGAATTCTAATCTACGGCAAAACTCTAAAACCAACTCTAATGACTATTTTCTGGCATAAATCAGTTAATTAGCAGGTTTCTAAATCGTTTTCGTTTTCATTCAGTATTGTTTGTTTTATTCTAGTTTTAGTGCTTGAGCAATGGTTTATTTTTAGCAACTTTATAGAGACTGAAATTATAAGGAGAATTGTGTTTATTGATCCTGCCGAAAGCGGTTAATGAAGTTATTAGGAATAATTAAAGCAATTAAGTCTAATTTCTAGACTAAACTGTATATATACATAAGTTGGGCCTTGGCTGTTCAATATTTCACTGCCTTGCCAACTCTTGACTACAATTTTATAACCCACCAAGACTATAAAAAGGAATGCTACTCAAATTTAAAGGACATTTAAGACCAAACTTTAGATAATCTATAATCTTTAATTCAAACCAAAGAGGAACGATATATTTTTCTCTATATATTTCAAGCTTCAATTAAAAAAAATTATAAGTAAAATAAACAACAAAGTGTAATTTGGCAATACAATGTTTAATATTTATCCCGCGGATACGCATGAGCCGTAATCAAATCCCTCGATTATTTGTCGGCAATTAGCCGATTCCCATCTATATTTGCCAGCCACATTGTGGAGTCCAATCAGTGGCCAGGCACTTGACCTGCTCGATGAGCGAATCGCAATGCAATGAGGAAGATGTTTGCACTTCGGCGTTCACCTTATCGGTCGGCAATCAGCAGTCGCGCGTAGTGGAGTGTCTTCTGCCGGATGCTGGCAGTCTCAATTGTAATTGAAATATTGCTGTCGAGTTCGGCAATGACTGATGTTGTGTGCGAGAATTTGCATATTAATTGCAATAACTGTTGACTGCCGCCACTGCGAGCATAAGTAATGCGAATTGAACAAGCACGGAACCGATGGATAATTATCGTCTGTCCATCACCAGACGCACGCCTAAAAGTATGCAATGCAAAACATCAAGTTCGTTGCCTAAGTCTTTTGATTTGTTGAAATCAAAGCCCCAAAGTTAGCCAAGGATTTTAACTGTTATTAAGATTTTTCTTGCATGCCTCAAAGAGGGCCTTAAAAAGGCTGAAACGGTAAAGAAGTTTTGAGAGATACAGGATATATCCTAAATAAATAACATTAAAATTTAAGGAGTAATCTACGGGTCAGATAAAAACTTATATTAATTTTTGCATCTTAAAAACTATTGAATGAATACTTAAATAATATAAAAAAGTATATATATGATCCTTGAAACTTTTCTACAGAAAGTATATATATATGTAAGTTACTTTTCGTTTCTTTTTTGTAAGATATTTTCGATATTATTCTCCTAAGCTTAATGACTTCTTTCATTAGCACTCTCAACATTTTTTTTAATATACATTAAAACTATAACAAAATCTTAACGAATAAATTAATAAAATATGTTATTTTTATTTCCTAATCATTAAATTCTTTTATCAGTAGTCTTTTTTTTAATTTTATAAGGTTATTAAAAACTTAATTTACCTGTTTTAATAAACAAGTAAACCTGCTGGCGTAATCCCAAAATATTGTCTGTTAGTCAGTAAATCCTAATTTCAAATAATAAAGTATTTAATAGATTAATTTGACTAATAAATAATTTTTAAAATAACCTACATACAATAAATGTTTTGCCTATTAAAACCAAACAGAGAAAATAATTATGCAAATAATCCTAAAATCGGTGTTTTAAATGGATTGAATTTTTTCTATCTCACTGCGGAAAATACCAAGTGTATACATATTTCTTATAAATATAAAGACCAGCTTAAATTACTTTCAAAATAAAACAAATTCATATAAATTCTTCATTTTTTTTTTAATATTTAACAAATGTTCTTTGACTTAGGAGTTTGTTCCCTTAGCAAAGGAAAGGGAAACCGGATACGGGGAAGTTCGGGGAAAATAACAAGGAATTGAGTAGGATTTGGGGGAATTTAAAGCTGCTCTAGATGAAAGCAACCCAACTTAGGCCTCGGGGGCAACGGGCAGATGGGCACCCTGGGGCTGGAAACCGTTCTCATCGGCGATGTAGGTGACCTCGTAGGTGACGCCATCATCACCAACAAAGCGGTAGGAGCCCTGGACGGAGATGGCCTCATTCTCGGATCCGATGTTCTTCAGCTGTCCCGCGGCCTGAGCAGCCTGGCCATCGCTAGTCTCCCAGCTAATAAGGAATTCGGGAGTCAGTTGTGCATCCTTTCTAGACCAGTTCTATGGTTACTTACTCGTATTTGAAGCTCTCGGGTCCGACATCAGACTCCAAACGGAGGGTCTGAACTTCTGCGGCAGGAGCGGCCAGGGCCACGGCGAAGAGGGCAACGAAGACGATGAGGAACTTCATGGTGATTGTTGGTTGGTGCTTGGATCTGCGGTTCTCGGACAGGTCACGACGAATGGTGTCGATGGATGGCCGGCGGAACCCTTTTATAGGGGGCAAATCGTCGATTATTCAAAGCGCGGCCAAACTAGTCAAACGTGTAGAAGAGCTAATCGGCAATGTCAATGTTAATGCGACATGTCTGGTTTAGGCTTGGGCCTGGGCATGGACCTAGGTCTGGGTCTGGGTTTCGTTTTCGTTCGCAGATGGAGCACTAAAAGGCCTAATACAAAATGCAAATTCATGTTTTAGGCCGAAAAGAATCGCAGTCATAAATATTTCATTATTCAAATTTGAGACTTTGAATTTGGCCAGCATTATATGTATATACATATATCTTTTAGTGACGTCAACCGAGATGTGGTTCAAGTTGAGCTGAGATTTTTTAATAGTGTCTGTGGCATGGGAGTTCTTAACATTTAAATGGTAATATTTTCGTTTATTCAAAATCAAAGAGTTTTATTGATTTTATTAATTTATATCCTTTATTTATATTTTCCGTGACGTCTGCAGAAAGCCATTGTTAAATGGCTTTTATTATATTTTGTCAAACATAAAGATTCTAATATGGATATTGGTGATATAATATTTCTCTAAGTTCTAGGTATATAATATAGGAGCTATTCCTAGGTCACCAGCCGGAACTTGGGATGATAGCCAGTCTCGTCGGCCGTGAAGCTGATCTCGTATTTTTTGCCATCTGGAGCGGACCAGCTTGTGGAGCCCTGAACCGAGAGGGAGCCGTCCTCCTCGCCGGCACCTGGCTTCACCTCGCCCGTCTCTGTGCGTGAGATTCCGTTGCTGGTGTCAAAACTGTTAGGAAAAAATTAATGGTTAAATATATATATATATATATTATATATTGCATAATGATTATTAGGTGGTTTATATCTGTTACAATTGATGGATTTTTACAATACAAAATTATTCAATAAATTTAGTTTATGTTCTTTCTTTTTTAATATATATTTATGAATTCTTCACTAAAAGTAATTATTTTCGTATTATGGTAAGCACCATATTTTCATTGCAGTTGAGAATTAGTTTAAATTTTACTTAATAAATTCCTTCATCATATAAAGGAGTCAATAAATTTTTTCTTAAAGGACATTTTAACTTTTTTGAAATACCAACTTTCATTGGCTTTATACCCACGAGAAGGAATACTTGTCGCCGGTGTTCTCACTCTCCAGCTTGAGGGTCTCGGCCTGAGCATCCTCGCCAGCGGGCCTGGCCAGAACCAAGGACACACCGACAGCCAGGAGAGCGGCTATCCACAACGCCGACATAGAACTCGAATGCATCGCGAAACAGGTGAGATCACAGGTGCTGCTGCTGCACTTCACTGAGCTGCGCCGAGAGCGACGAAGGCCCTTATATACAAATCATCGGGGGAAAATGCATAATAATAATAAAAACAAATGAAAAATCACAAACTCGGCAGAAGGCAGTAATGGAATCATTCAATAAAACACATTTTAATTACAGATTAACACACTCTAAATACCCTGCACTAATCGTGCTTGCAGGCATATAATGTATGCAATTACCTTGTCCACCGGCCTCGCCTTGCCGGTTTCCAATTTCAAATATCGTGTTTTCAAAGGTAAATAACGTAATTACATAAAAACACTAAACACACACTCATTTGTTGTGCCGTAAAATTCGTTCGTCCCAATCGAATGGGATGCTGCGGTGGCTTAGGAGATGTCTCATAGTCGAGATTGGTTCTAGCCTCTTTTTTGTTGTTGTTGCTTTTCTGCTATTGTGCATTGTGATTTTGCCATTGTCATTTCTCATATTGTGTTGTTGTGTAAATTTGTATTTATTTGTTTAAGAATCAATTAAAAAAATCAATAACCAATCTATCAAGCATATTACGTTCTCAGACTAATTTATAAATCAGCAAATCTCCTCCAGTGGCTTCTGTAAAGCTAATTTCGTGCTTATATTTGTTATATAATGATTTATTTATAAAGGTTTGAGATATTGTTGATTCATTCGTATAGCAGATAGAGGTAATAAAGGATACTGAGTAGTCCGTTGATATTAGATATTTATATGTATTATGTGTAACTCTTCAAAAATCCCTCCACTCTCCAATATTTATTATTTTTATAATTTAAAGTCAGCAGTATTTTTCCGCTGTCTGCGGAGGGCTGCTTAAAACTAAACTGAAAATAAAATCCAAACATGTGAACCAATAAAAAACCAATTAGCTTCAGGTAATCATTATTTCGTTTAATATTTAACAAGTTGAGTTGACTTAGTTCCCATCCTTTTAAAATAAGGACAGGATCGGTTTGGTGGAACTAACAAGGATTTGAGGTGGATTGAATACAGCAATCCAACTTAGGCCTCGGGGGCAACGGGCAGATGGGCACCCTGGGGCTGGAAACCGTTCTCATCGGCGATGTAGGTGACCTCGTAGGTGACGCCATCATCACCAACAAAGCGGTAGGAGCCCTGGACGGAGATGGCCTCATTCTCGGATCCGATGTTCTTCAGCTGTCCCGCGGCCTGAGCAGCCTGGCCATCGCTAGTCTCCCAGCTAATAAGGAATTCGGGAGTCAGTTGTGCATCCTTTCTACCCCAGTTCTAAGGTTACTTACTCGTATTTGAAGCTCTCGGGTCCGACATCAGACTCCGAACGGAGGATCTGAGCTTCCTGAGAAGGAGGAGCGGCCAGGGCCACGGCGAAGAGGGCAACGAAGACGATGAGGAACTTCATGGTGATTGTTGGAGTTTGTGTTTTGACCTGCGGTTCTCGAACAGTTCGCGACGAATGATGCTCTCTGGTGAAGGGGCCACCCTTTATATGGCTGGACAGCGGCATAAGCCCAAAGCCCAATGCCCAAAGGCCGTCCAAACTAGTCAAACGTGTGCGAAGCATAATGTGATAAATGTGTGATATTGATTTCGGGCTAAAGCCGAATCGTTAAAAGCCCAATGCGAAATGTAAATCAGCCTTCCCGCTCGTATTTGGATTAGTAACCAGTCTTCTGTGGGAGAAGCGACTTGCTGGTCGTCAGTGTGGTAAGGGAAACACATATGTAAGTATTTAATACAATTTTATATCACGAAGTTCTTAAATATAATTTGTTTTCTTCAAGGGTGATATAAGTAAATAAATAAATAAGTTCAGACATGTAACATCAAATAGTAACTATTATACAATTTATAGAGAAACAAATAAATTGAAATATAGTTTAAAGAAGACCACTAAATACATTCAAATGTGTAAATTACTAATTCCATGAAAAAAACAGGTTATTTATATGAATTGTACTAGTAAATTATTATTTTTTTTAAATTATTAGCAAGTCTTGAAGATTGGTTGTAAATCAATATATAAATATATTTTTATACCCTTGCAGGGTATTATAATTTCAGTCAGAAGTTTGCAACGCAGTGAAGGAGACCTCTCCGACCCTATAAAGTATATATATTCTTGATCAGGATCAACAGCCGAGTCGATCTAGCCATGTCCGTCTGTCCGTCTGTCCGTCTGTCCGTCTGTCCGTTTCTACGCAAACTAGTCCCTCAGTTTTAAAGCTATCTGAATGAAACTTTGTAGTTAGTCTTCTATATACTCTCACTCGTATATATGTCAGAACGAGCCGGATCGGACGACTATATCATATAGCTGCCATAGGAACAATCGAAAAATTTTTAGAAAAAAAAATTTAACTTGGTCAGTTTTCAACATATTTTCATCAAAGTTGGTATTTAGCCGTTTTTTACTATTTCTGAATTTCGGTTTTAATTTCATCAAAATCGGCCAACTATATCCTATAGCTTCCATAGGAACAATCAGGAAAATTAACGAAAAAACCATAACTTTGTCAGTTTTCAAGATATTTTCACCAAACTTGATATTTAGCCATCTTATATTATTTCAGAATTTTGATTTTAATTTCGTGAGAATCGGTCGACTATATCCTATAGCTTCCATAGGAACAATCAGGAAAATAAAAAAAAACTCATAACTTAGCCGATTTTCAAACCATTTTCATCAAACTTGAGATTTGGCAACTAATAATTAATTCAGATTTTCGGTTTTAATTTTTTGTTAAAGTTCTGCAAGGGTATATAAACTTCGGTGAGCCGAAGTTAGCTTCCTTTCTTGTTTATGTTATAATTAATTGTTATATTTAAGCCTTTTTTATGAATACAATTATAGTCTTGTTATTTGCATATCTAAAAATTTTTTAAAATGATATTATAATTAGTTTAAAACATGGATGTCTTCTAAAGTATTTTCTACATCAAATCAAAATATCTATACTTTTCCATTTACCTATAATCTATACTTAAAGCAAAATATATTATAATTTATACTTGTATTTAAACTGTAAGAAGAGCTAATATTAAATATATTGTGTGTAAAAGGATTATAACTTATTTATGATTATAAAATACTTTTCCTTACCTATAATTATTTACCTTTTAACAATTTAAATCTGTCTTCAGTAATTATTTTAGCATAACTAAAATGTTACTGAATGAAACCAATAGTCAATAGTTTATTCTTTATTTTTTATTAATCCAATAAAATTCAAACTGAATCAATATTCCTAGCATTTAATCGGTAAATTGTAGTATAACAATTATCCAATTATCTAGAAATGCAGGTCAAGAATAGTATCCTCCAAATCCTGTGGCCGGAATACCTTTGTATAAAAGCTCTCACAAGTCCCACATTTTAGGAAAACATATTATTTCATATACTAATTTAACTCTTTAATTTTCAATAGTTCAGGTTGTTTGACTTAGATTTTTCAAACCTTCGAAGAAGGCGGCAGATATTAACAAGGATGAACTTAGGCCTGGGGGGCGACGGGCAGATGAGCACCCTGGGGCTGGAATCCGTTCTCGTCGGCGACGTACTTGACCTCGTAGGTGACGCCATCATCACCAACGAAACGGTAGGAGCCGTGGACGGCGAGAGACTCGTGGTCGGATCCAACGTTGTTCAGAACTCCCGCGGCATCAGCAGCCTGGCCATCGCTAGTCTCAAAGCTGATAAGGAAGTCGGGAGTCAGTTGTGCATCCTTACTAGACCAATTCGCAGTTTACTTACGCATAGTTGAAGCTCTCGGGTCCGACATCGGAATCCGAACGGAGGATCTCAGCGGGTGGAGCAGCCACGGCCAGTGCGAAGAGGGCGACGAAGACGATCAGGAACTTCATGATTATTTTTGGTTGCTGCTTTGATCTGCGGATCTCGAACGAATGATGCTGTCCGATGGCTCGACCCCCTTTATATGGATGCGAAAACTGGGGCGATTTTAATGCAAATGCAGCCAGACATAATGTCAAAGCATAATGTGAAAAATGTCCGAAATTGGTTTCAGGTTAAAAAAAATGAATCGTTTAAACTCCTGTACGAAATGCAAATCAACATTTTCCGTCGGAATCGGTAGCACCTGCTTTACTAACCTGTCTTTTAATGGAAAAGGCGAATGTGTTGTTGTCAATGGGGCAAAGATTGCATATCGAAACGATAAGGAAAGGCAGCAGAATAAATTAAAACTATATTTTTGACAACAGGAAAGAAATGTTCTTTAAATAAATTCAATTAAGTAATACGAAAAGCTCTAGAAAATTTATTTGACAGTTTCGACTTCCATTTGGGTAAAAAGAAAAAAGTAAAATATAATATTTATAATTTTATATTTACGTTTTCCTGTAATATTAGTAAAATTGGTTGATAAACATGTGGCCTTATAGAATATAAAGTAAAAGTCTTACCTATAAATACTATAATTTATGTATTATACATATGAATCTGAGCTTAAGATGATCTTAAAAAACCGGAATTATGCTTATCTCGGCGACTTTCAATCGATATTAATCGACATTAGCTTTGTTGAGGAATCTTAAAGTAAAAACAATGAAAGACAAAACTATAAAAGCATTCAGTTTAACGCGAAAAGCGATTCAATGCCAGTTTTTATTTAACGATTTTTGACAGTTCTTAAAAACTGACAAACATTAAAATACATTACAATATTTATCATTAAATAAGTTATTATTTTAATGTCAAATCAGAATATAATATACAGTGTATACTATAACATACATATATCTTTTGGCAATCATTTACATTTTACCCATCACATGCCCACAAGATGTTTCCTAAAATGCGAATAAAAATAGTTTAAATTATCAACTTTAAATTGTAAAATAATAACAATAATAATAACAACAATTAATTTTAAATAATGTGTTGTCACATAATTAGAATTATCTCTCCTAGGTCTACTTCAAACATTTAAACCTATTGAATAGAATAATAGAACATATAAAGCCTATGATTAATTTGCAAATAAATAGTCCAGATATAATTAGCGTTTTAATAATTGCTTAAAAGCAGAGTTTATACCCAAATGTACCGTATGTACATATATAGGTTTGTATGACCTAAAACCTTTTATTTTCCAATCTTCATTTCTGAAATATAATCCGAAACATTACCAGAAAACATTTTCACTTAAAATATCATTAATTTTAAGTGGATCGTAATCCTAATAGTCTTCAGAATTAAATCAATAATTATTATTCCCACCCATTGAAAACCCACATTAGTTCATGTACTCATTTTTTCTTTAATAATTTTGTCTTTTTGACTTAGACCCTCCGACCCTCAAAAGGAAGGGCCAGACTTAACGGTATTAACAAGGAACAGGGGGAATTCCCGTGCAAAAGCTTAGGCAACGGGCAGATGGGCACCCTGGGGCTGGAATCCGTTCTCGTCGGCGACGTACTTGACCTCGTAGGTGACGCCATCATCACCAACGAAACGGTAGGAGCCATGGACGGCGAGGGACTCGTGGTCGGATCCAACGTTGTTCAGAACTCCCTCGGCCTGAGCGGCAACTCCATCGCTAGTCTCAAAGCTGATAAGGAAGTCGGGAGTCAGTTGTGCATCCTTACTAGACCAATTCGCAGTTTACTTACCCATATTTGAAGCTCTCGGGTCCGACATCGGAATCCGAACGGAGGATCTCAGCATCAGGAGCAGCCACGGCCAGAGCGAAGAGGGCGACGAAGACGATCAGGAACTTCATGGTGATTTTTGGTTGCTGTTTTGATCTGCGGATCTCAAACGAATGATGCACTTCAATGGTTGGCTCTCCTTTATATGGAGGGACTCGCTCACTATTGCGAAATTAATGCAAAACTAGTCGAAACATAATGCGAACTTGTGTGTTATTGGTTTCAGGCTAAAGCTTGAAATGCAAATCTATATCGGTCGCATTTGCCAAAAATTTGCATTTCGTGAATGGTTGTTTTTTTTATTTTTTGACAAAATGACTTAGCATTAAATTGATATATGTATGGTATATCTCTGTGTAGTAGAACGAGAAATTATCAGCACAGCTGCTAACATCTAGCAAAATTAGGAAATTATTTTCTTAAGCAATTACCTAATTAGAAATACATAAAAATTGTTTATGTGGTCTCATATAATGTTATTTAAGATTGAATAACTCATCCCATTTATGAATAAATTGCAGTAAAGCCGTAAGCACGAGTTCAACAATCCAAAACACACATTTTTATTGATTTGCTGGGTAATTGCTAACTACCTCTAAACATTATCAGAATGCAAATTTATTTATGAACTTCTAACTCAATTGAAATAAACCCTTGTTGAATCCGTTCTAACTATTAACTAATGTGAGACTCTAATTTCCCATTAACATTTATTGTTTACTTTGCGAGAGGTACTATTTTTATAAGCAGAATTAATTACTCAATGAAAATTGATATTAATCGAGATTATTCAGTATTATAGTATTTAACAGTTGGGAACTAGTAATAGGAAATCATCATTTTGAGAAGAATTTAACATTTTCTGCAGAAATATTTTTCAGTATATATCTTATTATAAAATATATAAGAAGAAGCTTTTTTAAAGGGTTTTCTTTACAAATTTCCCTTATATTAAATATTTATTAAATTATATTTAGATAATAATGAGTTCGTCGAAGCCCTACGAAAATTATTAAAATATCTAAACCCTTCTGCTAACTTTAATTTAAAATAATAATTTTATTATTATACAATGAGCAATGGCTGCTGTAGATTTTCGGATTTCCTTGAATAAAACAAATTATATTTTATGTACTAATTTGATCTTTAATATTCATCATTATTTGCATAATTTTTTCTTGACTTATATTCTTATTCCCTCAGAAAGGAGGACTAATACAGCTTAGGCAACTGGCAGATGGGCTCCCTGGGGCTGGAATCCATTCTCGTCGGCGACATAGTTGACGGAATAGGTGACACCATCGTCTCCCACATAGGAGAAGGATCCATGGACGGCAATGGCCTCTTGCTCGGTTCCGATGTTCTTCAGCTTTCCGGTAGCCTCCGCCTTCTGGCCATCGCTGGTCTCAAAGCTGAGGAGGATTAATATTAAGTGTAAGCTAGGTGTGCCTTTCCCTTGAGGTAATCCCCCATTAACTTACTTGTAATTGTAGCTCTCGGGTCCAACATCAGAGTTCTGGGCCAGGACCACAGCATCGCCGGAGGAAGAGCGGGGTGGGGCGGCAAGGGCCAGGGCGAAGAGGGCGACGAAGGCGATCAGGAACTTCATGGTGACTTTAGGACTGTAGTGTGCTGATATCGAGGGTTTAGCTGCGAATGATATAGGTTGATGGATGGACTCTTTTATATGAAGGTGTTGAATTGGGTTTGGTCTTGTTTCTCTTCACCTTCAATGTGACTGCCGATTATGCTGTTAATTAAATTAAATTTAAATTGAATTACACACATAGCCATTTAGCAAGTTATTTTTATGGCCTGAGCAGGTTATGTTTTTTTCCAGCTTTTGGCAGATTTTGGACCACAAATAAATGTTGAGTAATGCCTAGGTAATAATTATTTTATTGATTGAATTTAAAACTTGATAAGGATCAATGAACTATATTTAAAGTTAATTTTATTTTCTTAATAAATTTTTCAATCACTCAATACCAACAGGATTTTCAGTAAGTTACAAAATATACAAATAATAAAATTTATATATTACTTATTTATAAATTTTGTATTATATAAAACTAAAGACTTTTCCCTCTTTAGAACCGGAAATGACCGCTAGAAAATAGGGAAAACATTAAATATATTTTGTTTCTTTAAGCACTTTGGCTGTCCAATAATAGATATGTAAATCGGGCAGACATTAGTAAAGTGTGTTCAACCCACAATTGGGCATGGGCATGGCAACTACGTCAGCAGCAAGAAGATGATCGCCGAGAGCGTTCGGCTTAGTGGAAACTAGTTTGATCAGTGTCGCCTTTTATTCCAATGCATATATTAATATGTATATGCCCTGCGTGGCTGTGGTTGTTGTTTTTAGCAGAGGCAGAGGCATCTTCCAAATTTCATTAGCATCGCATGAAATTTAAATCAACGCCTGAAATTAACCTTCAAAAACTTCGGTTTCGATCGCTCGCTCGCACATATTTCACTATGCGCCCGCCACTCTTTAATTATGTATTAATTACAAAGCCAACAAAAACGCAAACTAGTTTCAACGTGCCAAAAATTTGCAAATTTCTGCCTCGCCGAAGGCCATCCGGGCGAAGTTGCCCAGACAAAACGAGACACACCGCATTGCGACGTCCAACGGTGCGTATGCGCGATGAGGCTGTGAAGAGAACTCGGACTGTTGAATCCAAAGCCTGTTGCTCTGCCTGTTCTTCTGTTGCGTCACATACTTTTCTTTTCATTTCGCCCCCAAAGAAACAAGTTATGATTATCTGAGGCCCTACTAAATATAAATACCTTCGTTAGCAAGTTATCCGGATTCAATAAACGAACTTACTTTCGCAAAAGACTTTCTAGGAATAATTATAGATGGATTTATGGAAATATTAAAATAAATAAATACATTCCTTTGTCTTGGCTTGATTTAATTATTATATTTTAGAGGAAACATGATTTAAGGGTTAGTACATTGATTTATATTTTACAAAATGAACAAATACTGATTAATACTGGTCCTAAGGCTCTTGGGTAACCACACACTTAGTTGCGGGGCAGATGATCACCCTGGGGCTGGAAGCCATTCTCATCGGCAATGTAGTGCAGGGTATAGGTCTGACCATCGGGAGCCACCCAGCTGACGGAGCCGCGAACACTGAGGGCCTCCTGATCGGTGCCAGCGTTCTTGAGCTCGGCCTGCTCCTGGCGAGTGATGCCATCACTGGTTTCGTATCTGGATAAAGTTCAAGATAAGAGGTTTTGTTAGCTGGGGAATTATGCTATAATATATTATATATATATAATATTTTTTTTTTCATATTAAAATTAATAGATTTTTCAGGAATTATTTATATTAATATCATTCTTATCGCCAATGCTTGACTCACCCAAAGTTGTAGCCATCAACTCCAATGTTGTCGTTGTCATAACGCAGGATAGTGGCATGTTGCGAGTCATCCAAAGGAGCTGCACTGAGGGAGGAGATTAGGGCAAAGGCACACACGGCCAGGACACACAGACTGGAGGACTGCATTTTCGTTTTTATATATTTATTTTTCAGGCTTCCTTGGAATGAAGTTTGGGTTTCGTTTGTCGGTTTGGCACGGCACGCTCCGGTAGTTATCACAATTAGGCACTAACTCGATATGTGGCGCCCTGCAATGAGTGCTGAGCTATTTATATTTGGCCAGGCCAAAGCATACACACACACTCAGACTTGGCCAGCGAACCATAACAAACACCTTAAATGCTCACACAATTGTCCCACCCATACGCAGGTAATTGAAGGCAAATGCGTGTGAGCCGAGTGTGTTAAGCTTTTAATTGAACAAGCCAAAAAAAAAATACTACAAAAAGTAAATAAAGCTGAAGACCATTAAGCGTTTGATGGGCGACTCATCTCGTCTCAATTGCCTCGCCACGGGAGCTGAAAGTAAAATCAGAGATCCGAGATCGAGCAGAAGATGATGGGGCAAGTGATAATGAAATGTGTTTGGGCCTCTTGGCAAATAAATATTTGGCCAATGCGCGTGTTTGGCTATAAGTACACAGACACACAATACTATAGGCATCTCCACACCACGCATTTGGATCTGTGGCAATAGGTCAATGGCTATGGCAACGTCTATGTTTGCACTTACCAACTTAACAATTTGTGATGGCAGCAAAGATTGGCCATAAAATTCCCAAAGAGCTTCCTCACTGCCCGGCAAGTTAACTACACGAAATATTTTCAGGAAGTGGCAAGAACTCGTAGGCAGAGGCAAAATACTTACCAACAAAGGTCATTAAATATAGTTTTTATATCAATTAAATATATAATATTTCGTCTTTTATAATTAGATGTGTTTTAGAGATGGGCAAAAATATGTTTTTCGATATATTCCTTTGGAAATATATTTATTCACATAGGAAAATATAAAAAGGAAGGCATTTATAGACATAAATTAACTTGGAACTCTGAGAATCTTAAGGAATTAATTACCTTTTCAGTTTAAATTGTAGTTCCTGATAATTTCTATATATTTTCTATAGATACTTTTAGCTTTTTAAATTGAATTCCTTATTTTAATTTGGTATTTCCTCGATGAGTAATTTTGTACTTATCTCTGCGACTTGTCCAGCATTTCCGCCTGCTGACACAATTTCCGATTAAGGCTGGGCGATTTAACCTCCAAAAGTCTTGTATCGAATCCGAATCCGAATCTGAAAACGAAACGAAAACCTCCGCAGCTCCATGTGCTTGTCAGCTGCATTTGCTGTACAAGTGAAGATGATGCTGAGGCTCAGCACGAGAGATTCAAGATTACGCGGCTCATCATCGTCTTCACATTAACCCATCCACGGTGCCGCATCCACAGCTCATCGTCAGTGGCTGAGGCTTCGGTTTGAGTGCTTGTTGATGACCTTAGTCAATAAAATAAAAACGATTTTTTACCACCAGCACCGGCAACACCAACAGCAACAGCAACCTAAGCAGCAGCGGCAGTGGCAGCGAGACAACAAAAGCCAAAGCCAAGCTCAGATCAGCTCAGTCAGGCCGTGGCTGAACCTGGGCTATGCCCTACAATACATCGACGGACAACGGGGCGTATGCGTAATGCCATTGCAGGTCATTTGCCGGGCTGGGCCAGCATAAATCATGCCATAAGCTGTAAAGAGCGATGCACATGGAAGAAAAACTATAATTTTTGATGTAAAATTTATATTTTGTAAACAATAATAACTTTTTCTCTACATTTTGCATATAGTTCGTTTTTAAATTATTATTTTATTTGATTTTTTCTTAGCTTTTGTATTAATATTTTAATGCATTCCTAATTTAAATAATATTTCTTTGAGGTTTTACCATAAATATATCTATATATATATATATTTTTTGTATTACGGTTTAAAGTTAATATTTAAAGATTTATTATTTATTTTAATAGCTTAAAATGCTTTTACTATAATTTATTTATATTTATAAAATAAGACAACATTTTCAAAAGCTGTAAATGTAGCAAAAATTTTTTTCCAAAAACAACCAAAACAAATAACAAATATGCCATTAACATAATTTGCTTGAAACAAATAATACAACTAAACGATTTTTCCCAGTGCCCTGTGACATGTCTAGGCTAAGACAGGACCGATTATTTGGCACTTTACGATTGATAAATGACAGAAGCTCAGGTTAATTGCCCGAAAAAATGCCCTTTTCCCCCGAAGTTCTCACTTTCGTTGCTAGCATGGTGAGCTTCTTTAATTGTTGTTTGGTTTTTTATATTTCCTTTCCTTTGTCTTTTTTTTGGCAACCTTTGTTTGGGGTGCTTTTCGGCGTTTATTGAACCGGTTTGGTCAGCCAGCTCCCGCGGATCGCAGATAGCGTACACCGGAGATTGGAGATCGAAGATCGCTGCTACTCGGTTACGGCATCTCCGGAGCAAACGGGTTTCGGCTGGAGATGAGATACAAATGTATATGCTAATTCCCCGCCTAGAATACAATTCAATTTCGATGAGTGAAAATTTATGCCCATATATATGTGTCTAAGGCGGTGTATGTCCATATGTGTCTATATTTTATTATTATGTATTTAACTTCTATTGTCTACTGTCTGCTATTTGGTGGTTTCGCTTTTTGTATACCTCTATTCATATATGTATATATAGATTTTTGATATTTCTTTTTAGCAAAGTCCAAAGCTATCACGTGATCAGTGCTCTGCCTGCGGCAGATGCTCGCCCTGAGCCTGGAAGCCGTTCTCGTCGGCCAGGTAGTTGAGCTTGTAGTGGACGCCATCGGGTCCCACCCAGTCGACGCTACCCTGGACGGATATGGCCTCCTCGGGGGTTCCTGGGTTCTTCAGCGTGGCCGACTCCTCGCGCGAGATACCATCGCTGGTCTCGAATCTGGCAGGGAAATCAATCAATCCGGTTTATTATAAAGAAAATGAAATATTTCCATTACGACCTTGACCCTGGGCCGCCTACACAGTGACAAATAAAGCTCAAAGCTTGAGGTTTGATGGTAAAACTTAAATTTATGGCAACATCAAATTTATCACATCGTTTTCTTGAGATAATTACAGGCCTTAAAGGTCATTAACATTTCTACTTACGAGAAGGCATAGCCATCGCTGTTTGTGTTGGCATTCTCGTATCTCAGTATCTGGGCGGAATCGGTAGCGGCGGCATTGCTAGGGTCCAGACAGCAGCTGGCCAGGATCAGGATCAGGATTAATCCGGCGGCCATCTATCATCACCTGTCCTGCACCGATCCGCGCTAGCGACTAACTCCGATTGCGCAAAGGCCGTGCAATATATCCGTACTCTGGCTAATTAACGGCCAAAATTTGTGTAATAAAATGCGAATGAATATATCCAAATGACTCTGAGCGACAGGCAGGCAGCCGCCAAGCAGGCAAATCAAGTCCAAAATGAAATTGAAAGCAAACGAAGACGCTCCGAAAAAGTTCAAATGGTGTTGCCTTAACCCTCTAAAATTGCCGCAGACCTTTAGGCGCTGATTGACAACGAAGTAACGAAAAAATATATATATAGTTATTGAAGGTTCATGCTAAATAATGAGCTGGAAAATTTACAGAAAATGATGATTGGGATGTATATTGAGATGGATGTGTTGGATATGATATATTAATAAAAATATTGCACTCAGTAACATTTATAGAAATGTATAAATATCGAAATTATATAAAAGAGGGAATTCATTTTTATGTAAAAATTCAATTTCATTTAATTTTTATTAACTTTGTCGGATTTATAAAAGAAAATATACAAAAATCTCAACGTAATTAATTATTATTAATAATATTTCTATTTAAGAACATTTTTGAAAGTCTAAAATTATGCTTATAATTACAATATTTATTTTTCTAAGTCTTTTAAAAATAAGAATAATGTATATTCGTAATAAAAAGCTATCATAAGCCTAACCTTCATTGAATTATAATAAGCCATTGTAATTTCAATCTCCTCTGCTGATATACTATTAACACCTTTCTTGACATTGAAATGTGAAATGGCAAACACTCTTTTTTATTGGGTCCAGTCATCGGCCCACAAAGCTGACCCAATTCCCCAGTTTACTGACTATTTCTTTGGGTTTCTCTGGGAGCTAACGCAACTCATTGCTGGGCAGGGCGCACTTTGCAGTTAATTTGTTTGAGACAAATGAAGTGTGTGTACCAACGAGAGTATCTTGTCGCGGGCAATCAATCAATCGCAAAACGGCGAACCTCCCCCCATCCATCCATCCAGCATTCAGCATCCAGCGACTGGTTAGGTAACCGGGCAAGCAGTGTGGGTCAAAGGAAACCCAGCGAGAAACCAGTTTCTCTGGCTCCCACTCTTTTTTCAGCGTCGACAGTGGTTTCTTTTGCGCCGGTAATTGCCGGCGATTGACTTACACGCCCTGCATTGTACACAGTACATGGCCGAAAGGAGTATAAATGGGACAATCGCCGAGGAAGCAGCAAGCATTACCTGCCAGCTCCTCCAGCCCAACGCACTTGAGTCAGTTCCCAAGAGAATCCAACATGAAGTTCGCCGTCGTCATCGTCCTTTCCTGCCTGCTCGCCAGCGTCCTGGCTGCTCCTCCAGCCGCCGATGCCCAGGTGCTGCGCTTCGACAGCGACGTCCAGCCCGAGGGCTACAAGTTTGCGTAAGTCTCTCGTCCACTTCTTCACCTCCAAACCGAACTGTGTCAAGGCTAACTCTTTGGCTTCTTTGCAGCGTGGAGACCAGCGACGGCAAGTCGCACCAGGAGGAGGGCCAGCTGAAGGACGTGGGCACTGATCACGAGGCCCTTGTGGTTCGCGGCTCGTACGCCTATGTCGGCGATGATGGCCAGACCTACACCATCAACTATCTGGCCGATGAGAACGGTTTCCAGCCGGAGGGCGCTCATCTGCCCAGGGCCGTCCAGTAAGGCCGAGAATCCTTGTCAGTCACTCACCACCATCTGTAGTTCCAGTCCAGCAAAAATGTGTTAACTATGTTTAAGTTTCGTCTGAAAAAATCGTAATATTAAAGATACATTCATTCATTCCGTCAACCAACTCCTTCTTTTAATTGGATAATTCATTTAAATGATTATTAAACAGGGAAATTATTAAAACATATAAAGAATAGAAATGAGGAATAAATAATAACAAATATCCTGCGATCCTATTAAGGTTTTCATATGAGGTTCCGGATGATCTTATTTGGAACACATTTTAAAAGGCTAACAATATATTCGTTAAGCAATTTAAATATGTAATTCCAATGCAAATTAATGGTATAAAAATCAGAATTTAGGGTTTATCTAAAACAACACTTAATATTTAAATTAATTTAAAGTAAAGAAATGTACATAATTTCATGTTAATGGTTTGCTCGTATTCAGTAAATTAGCGACAGACTTTTCGTTTATGTCTTTTTTGGATAACATTTTTGCTAGAATCGAAATAATAATACAATTATTTAAATATATATACATTATTATATTTGTAATTTATTCATTACTTAACAATTTGATATTTAGGTTACTTGTTTAAGTTCAAGTAGTGGAGGCTAGACATCGCTATTTGTTATTTAAAAATTTCAACATATACTTCATAAAAAACTTTATAAGACTTTATAAAACCTTTAAGTTATTATGCAAAATATTTTGAAATTTTTCTTTTAGGTTTATTTTTGGGAAATAACCTTACATTCCAAATAAAATATGCAAGTAATATTAATTATATTAAATTTGATAATGTACGAATGGTTCTAGGTAAAATAATTTTGTTTCAGGATATCAAAATATATATAAGGGAAATTTGTCAACAAATTAATAGCTAAGCGAAAAACTTTAAGAGTTTATTTTTTAACATTTTTGTACGATATATCCTGCTGTTCCCTTCCTATTTATTTATATTCTTTACGGAAATGCATAGAAAATTATCTCCTCTTGAGCATCAACCCCACCACCGCTTCCAACTGGACCCATGATGAGGGGGCTTGGATGCTTCTGTTGCTGCAGGGCACGTAAACCGGGTGCCCCCACTCTGCGGTGCCAAAAAATAAATATGAATATATAGCTCTATGGATTATCAAAAATGTTGGGGCTCGTTGTCTTCGACTTGGAAGCGATTGGATTGATTGATTCACGAAAAATGCAAATGATGATGATGAGGTGTATTTCCTAAAAACGGCATCGATTTGTTTGCCTTAGAAGTTTTTGTTTTACGTTATTATTTGTGCCTTGGTATGGTTGTTTTTGGTTTTTTCATCGTTTGCTACCTGTGGTTGTTGGTGCGTTTTTCAAGCCAATTTGTTGGCTTCGCGGTGCCTGTGCTCGGCGTGTAATTAGTCATTTTTATTTTCGACTAACTTTTCTTCGATTGATGGCCGCGGATGCGACTATATAAACGCCTGGACGTGGCCACAGACATCACAAATCAAGTAACGTTGACTAGCCGTTCGGTCGCAGTTTCCCATCGAATTCCCCAATAAAAAAATCCAAAACAAATCAACCATGAAGTGCGCCATCGTCCTCGTCTTCGCTGCCCTCTTCGCCGTCGTCCTGGCCGCCCCCGCTCCCGATGCGGAAGCCCAGATCCTGCGCCTGGAGTCCGATGTCCAGCCCGAGGGTTACAACTTTGCGTAAGTATTAATCCCTGCCGGCTCACAAGGATTAAGCCCCTAAAGGAATTACTCTTAAATATTCGATAACATTTGTGTTACTTTAAATGAATCAAAAAGCTAATGGAAGTTCTTTGGACAAAATGGGATGCAAGAATGCGCCAAAGCAAAGATTACATATTAATATTCCAGAGAAACGTTTCTAATCAAATACAATTTTCCTCCTCTCGCAGTTTGGAGACCAGCGATGGCAAGAAGCACGAGGAGCAGGGTCAGCTGAAGAACGTTGGAACCGAGCAGGAGGCTATCGTCGTCCGCGGCTCCTACTCCTTCGTTGCCGATGACGGTCAGACCTACACCGTCAACTACGTCGCCGATGAGAATGGATTCCAGCCCGAGGGCGCCCATCTGCCCAATGTGCCCATCAGCAACTAAAGCGGATGCGCTAACCGAGAGCTGTTCTATTCTATAATGGTTTCTAGTTGATTATTAAATAAACGCGGCAAGAAAATCGAAACATACTTGGACTATTTATTACCCATTAAAAACTATTTTTAGATCCCTATTGCATTTTAAACAAGCAATTTTCGCTTGAACTGCAATTCACCGAAAGACCAACCAAGAGAATCACATTCATAGCTTCAGAGTTTTATCACATATTCAAAGAAGGCTTAAGACTCATTCTCATATTTAGAAAGTATGCAGAGACTAGTCAGAACTTTCCAATATTGGTTTATTAATATTCTACAAAATTATACATTAGTAATTTTATTGCATTTCTAATAATTATTGGTAGCAACATATTTTTCTTAATAAAATCGTTAAGTCTAATTTGACTATTTTTCTGCGACACACCTAAATGCATAACAACATTATTATTTAATGGTCAAAGATTGATTTTGATAAAATTTTAATTAAAATATGTAGTGCTTTAGCATAATTCAATCTATTTTTTTCATGGTTTTATCGTCAAATATAATTTAATTTAAAAATGTTTTCTTAAATGATATTCAAAAAGTAAATTAGCTAATTTAATACCTAAAATTGAATTCCCTAACTCTCTGAACTCTTATTAAATAGCTTAAGCTAACAAAGATTTATAAACATAAGCACCTTCTATGTTTTCTTCATTTCATTTCCCCATAATTTAATGAAACTTTTAGGATATTGATTATAAAAGAATTAAAAACATAAAATGTCCTGATTTAACCTAATGGACATTAAATAAATCCAGACAGAAATGGTTCCATATAAGTAAATCCATATTAGTTTCCCACTTACCAATAAATGCCTATAAATTCACAGAAAATACAAATTGAAAACAAACATAAACAGACTTTCCTCATCAGCTTTTCAGTTCAGCATGAAGCTTTAAAGAAATATATAACACCTTTGGTAATTAAATGATATAACATGTGCGCGAATAAATAAATAAAAACGTTTTTTATTTGAGCATGCAAAAGCGTCGTCTTTTGCAGCAATCGAATGTTGAGTGGGGAATGTGTGTGAATGTGTTAAATAAAACGATTTGATTTGATTTCGTCCAATGGTTTTTTTTTGGCTCTCAAAAGATCAGCGACCGGTGGCGGTAGGTCCCCCGCCGCATCTCATCCCAGATGCAGCTCATCGCGGCTCAGGTTTTCGGTGACAATAGTTTGACGCGCCAGTCCAGTTTGACCGGAAACAATGCTGAAATAACGATGCGCTCATTATCCGTCCGCACAAATCTACAGATCTACATAAATATTAGCAGAACTCATTTGTATGAATCCGTGCCACCTTTGACTTTTGCATTTGGCGAATTTTAGCAAACTTTCGGCGCGTATAAAAGCCCCCGCCCAGCTGCAGTGGAGCATCAGACAGTTCGCAGCTCTCTATCCACCAACTCCAGCAACACCATGAAGTTCCTCATCGTCTTCGTCGCCCTCTTCGCCATGGCCGTGGCCCGCCCCAACGACGCCCAGATTGTGCGCCTGGACTCCGATGTCGGACCCGACAAGTGGAGCTCCAACCTGGAGACCAGCGATGGAACCAGCATCAACCAGGATGGTGTCCTCAAGGATGTTGGAACCGAGCACGAGGCCGCCGTCGTCCACGGATCCTTCTCCTGGGTCGATGAGAAGACCGGCGAGAAGTTCACCATCACCTACGTGGCCGATGAGAACGGATACCAGCCCCAGGGCGCCCATCTGCCCGTTGCCCCAGTTGCTTAAATCAACTGTCGATCCTTACGCGAAATTTGTTCATTCAGAGACTAAAATAAAATGATTGTTAATTGCAAATAACACGGCACTGACTTTTATAATTGCGTATATAATTGCATAATTGCAATCTGCATATTTTTACCATATATCCTGCGTGGAAATTAATTGTGTTTCCCGGAAAATATTGATATTTCTCTAAGAAAAAAATTGCTTCTATTGGAATTAATTTTATCTCGTTTCTGTGAGAAGAAATAGCTCCCCTTCATAGCCAGTTTTAGAGCTAGCTGATCAATGGTATCACTTAATTTTTAGTTATTAACAATAGATTCCTTTTAACGATTCGGAAATGCTTCCATGGGCGATCATATTTCCGTTCAGCACAAAGTTTTAGGAGTTAAACCATTTGTTTATGAAAAAGAAACTAATATATTTTAAATCTAGAAGCTAATTGAAATAGAATTGGGGTTCCATCTTTCACGTTAGACAAATTTTTAATGTTCTTTCAATTAAAACCGCCGGACTAACCGTCACACTTTAATTAAGATTAATTATTAGTAATAAAAAAACGTACAATTTGATAAGCAAGTTATGGTTTCTTAAATATATGTGGGTTTTAAAATCAAAATGTAAAACCCTTATATAATATATATATTATATTATTATTATACATATTATATTATTGTGTTTTTCTTTATGTCGTATGGTTGAGGCAACATTTTGTTACTAATTCGAAATTTCATAAAAATGTTTATAATTATTCTTAGCTGTTTGAAGCATCATATATAAACTTGTAAAGAAAAAATTAATATTACTCATTATTGCTTTAAGCATTATAAATAACTTAAAATAAAAGAATAACGAAATATAGGCATTTTTATTACTTGTTAAGAAAACAGGAAAAGGAACAAAATACTAAATATTATATGTAGATTTCATAAATATAAAAGTTATTTAAATGTATATTATTATTAAAATTATTTAAAAATATTAATTAATAAAGATTATAAAATAAAGTACATAAAGATTATTACGAAATATCTAAGAAAATATGATTTCTCTAAATTAATAATTGAAAATAAAATCCAAATTAATTTACTAACCAAAGACCCCCTTTAATTTACAACAAATAAATAAAATAACTGTCCAATTAGAGTATCCAACAATCTTGCATTCATTTAGTCTCCTTTATCTAAGCTCTGACATGACTTAAATGTGCACAAATTAAAATGCAAAACATGGGCTTGATCTTGGCCTTAGCCACTCGCTGTTACCATGGCGGATGCACTGGCCCAGCTGGTTCGGCGACAATAGTGCGGATCCGAATCGGCTGCCGGCTTTGGGTTTTGTAGTGCAGTCGCTGCTTTAGTTTCCAGTTAAACCGGAACAAATGCAAATAGATTGGCATAATTTTGGCGAATTTTGACAAATTTTATTTGGCGAATTTGTGCGAATTTTGGCAAATTTTGGCAAATTCGCTCAATGCTACCTCACCTCTGACTTTTGCATTGCGCAAACCGCGTATAAAAGTCCCCGCCCAACTGCAGTGGAGCATCAGACAGTTCCCAGCTCTCTAACCAGCACCACCATGAAGTTCCTCATTGTCGCCTTCGTCGCCCTCTTCGCCATGGCCGTTGCCTACCCCAACGACGCCCAGATCCTGCGCCAGGACTCCGATGTCGGACCCGACAAGTGGAACTCCATCCTGGAGACCAGCGACGGAACCAAGGTCGAGGAGCAGGGTGTTCTTAAGGATGTTGGAACCGAGCACGAGGCCGCCGTTGTCCACGGATCCTACTCCTGGGTCGATGAGAAGACCGGCGAGAAGTTCACCGTCACCTACGTGGCCGATGAGAACGGATTCCAGCCCCAGGGCGCCCATCTGCCCGTTGCCCCCGTGGCCTAAGTTGTCCCTCCATCACCGATAAATAAAATTCAAGTTGCTTAAAACGAACAAACTTTGCATTTTCTTTGGGATAAATCTGGATTTCCTAAATTTTCACAACATCTCATCAAATCTCGATAAGGATTAATCCAAAATTAAAAGTTCCTATGGCTTTTTTTAAACACTATGTTTATAAAATATAATCCTTACTGCAATTTTTCTAAATCACTTGTAAGTCATTCTTTTTATAACCATAAACATATATAACAAAATAGCAGCAAATATTATATTATTAGCAATTTCTGTTTTACATATTTTGCATTGATTTTCTTTCTTAAATATTTAAACATATATGATAGAGGTGTGCCTTTTGCTTTCGTATATCTTGCCAGTCGATCGAGAACATAAATATTATACATTTAATACTATGTTTATGGCTAACAACCAGTTGATGGTTGGTCCACAAACAAAATCATATTAGTTAATCATATTCGGTAGGGTTTCTTCTTTTTTCTTTGATTTTTTCTTTAAACAAGTTTCGACTGCCGATTATGCTGAGCCCAGCATCAAAACCGTCTGACTATAAATAAGTGGCCAGCCGAGCCTATCAGTATAGTAATCTTTGAGTCTTCAACGATCCACACCTAAATCTTCATCATGAAATTCGCCGTCGTCCTCGCTTTCGTTGCCCTCTTCGCCGTCGTCCTGGCCGCCCCCGCACCCAATGCGGAAGCCCAGGTCCTGCGCCTGGAGTCCGATGTCCAGCCCGAGGGATACAACTTTGCGTAAGTATCCATCCGTACCGACTCTTAAGGATTACGCCTCTAAAGGAATTACTCTTAAATATTCGATAGCATTTGTGATACTTTAAATGAATAAAAAAGCTAATGAAAGTTCTTTGGACAAAATGGAATGCAAAAATGCACCAAAGCAGTGTCAATTAATAGTTAAAAATATGTTCAATTATATATTAATATTCCCGAGATACTTTCCTAATTAAAACCAATTTTCCTCCTCTCACAGTTTGGAGACCAGCGATGGCAAGAAGCACGAGGAGCAGGGTCAGCTGAAGAACGCTGGAACCGAGAACGAGGCCATCGCCGTCCGCGGCTCCTTCTCCTTCGTTGCCGATGATGGCCAGACCTACACCGTCAACTACGTCGCCGATGAGAATGGATTCCAGCCCCAGGGTGCCCATCTGCCCGTTGCCCCCGAGGTCTAAGCTTTAGTTCTTAAATAAATTGTTTATAAAAAAAAATACATATAATCTTTTCGTTGGGAAAGGAAGGGGGAATAGTATACCTGAGGCATAAGCTCAATTGAAGCTAATTAAAGGAAATGGAAACACTAACAAAATAAAGTTGGTTATATTATTATATTATATATATTATTATTATTATTAAAGTTGTACATTTATTCAATCATATTCACTCCTTAGCATGTTATTTTCAGTGAGTTTAAGGTATTTTTAAAGCTGTAACATAATGTTTAACAACTATATATCTTTATATAAATAACACCCTTTTCTATTTGGAAATGTCCGAATATGCAGATTGCTAAATTTAATATAATGTATTTATGTTGAAATTGACAATACAAAAAAAGGATTCGATTGAAAAATAACCTTATTAAAATCAAATTGTTTTACCTTTAATAATTGTTATAATAGATTTAATTTAATAATATTACATAATTTACAAATACTGTGCAACTTAAAAAATCAAGCCGATTTTTATGTTTAAGAAAATATAAAATAAAAGTTTGATCAATCGCTGAAGTTTAACACAGCTCCTTATTGTGCTAAAACTGAAGCTAATTGTGCTAAAACTGAAGCTAATTGGAAATAAGTACTTTCAATTTTTGTGGATTTAAAGTAATACGAAAATACGCCTTGAGTTATTAAGTTACTAATGAATCAACACTTTCAACATAGCAATATTAACATCACTGGAAAAAATGCTACTGCTTTCTGCATAACTTGAAAAAACTATAACTTAGATATTGCTGATATTATGTTAATTAAAATATGTAAAATAGCTTATTGAGCCTTTAGGTTAGTCAGTTAAATTAGTTGAAGCCATAATGCTATTTGCATTAGCTTATAGTTGGAAGTCAAACGATAGGTAATTTCTTTTTTTATAAACAATTTATTTAACTTGTAAAACTTAGGCCGGGGCAACGGGCAGATGGGCACCCTGGGGCTGGAAACCATTCTCATCGGCGACATAGTTGACGGTGTAGGTCTGACCGTCATCGGCAACGAAGGAGAAGGAGCCGCGGACAGCGATGGCCTCATTCTCGGTTCCAGCGTTCTTCAGCTGACCCTGCTCCTCGTGCTTCGTGCCATCGCTGGTCTCCAGACTGCGAGAGGAGAAAAATTAGATTTGATTAGGAAAGTTTCTCTGGAATTTTAATATATAATCGAACACATTTTTAACTCTTAATCGACACTGCATTGGCGCACTTTTGCATCCAATTTTGTTTAAAGAAGTTCCATTAGCTTATTGATTCATTTAAGGTACCACAAATGTTATCGAATATTTAAGAGTAATCCCTTTAGTGGCTTAATTCTTGAAAGCCGGCACTGGTGAATACTTACGCATAGTTGTAACCATCGGGCTGGACATCGGAGTCCAGGCGCAGGACCTGGGCTTCCGCATTGGGAGCGGGGGCGGCCAGGACGACGGCGAAGAGGGCAACGAAAGCGAGGACGACGGCGAATTTCATGATGAAGATTTAGGTGTGGATCGTTGAAGACTCAAAGATTACTAAAGTATCTAGGCCTATAGCCCGCCTATTTATAGTCCGAACTATTTGAGCTCGAGTATAGGCCTAAAAACTTGTTTGATTTTAATGGCTAAACGCAGACAGACTTTAACTTAAAGTGGTTCATAATTTTGGCTGATAAAATATGTGCATAGAAATTATATCGAAGTCTATATAGAAACCGAAAGCATAAATAGTCGTAGGCTTGCAAGGAATGAGTATTAAACTTTGACTGATTTTAATGATTTTTTGATATTGTACCGAGTTCTGGAGCTCCACTAATTCGATTGATTTGATGGCCAGTTCGGTGGGGATTCAATTAACACCAGGCGAGTCGGCTTTAAGTGCTAATTGCATTAGTCGCCTTCTTGGCACTAGACCTATAAAAGCCATTCCGCCGGGGTCCCAAACAGCAGTAAGAGTCCTAACCCAAGCTTGACAACCTCTCAAATACTATCAAGATGAAGTGCATCCTCGTTTTCGCTTGCCTTTCGCTGGCCCTTTGCCTGGCCGCTCCCGCCCCGGAAGCCGAGATCGTGAACCTGGCCTCCGAGGTCAATGCCGACAGCTACAACTACAACTTTGAGACCAGCGACGGCACCAAGCAGGAGCAGCATGGCAGCCTGAAGAAACTAAGTCCCGAGGAGGATGCCCTCCAGGTGGCCGGCTCCTTTAGCTATGTGGGTGATGATGGACAGACCTACTCCATCACCTATGTGGCCGACGAGAATGGATTCCAGCCCCAGGGAGCCCACATTCCCCAGGCCCCCTAAGCTGGGAATTAGTCCTTAGATCCTTGTACATAAACTAGAGTGAATTATTATAAAAAGAAAGGTTTTTTCAACCATCAACATAGTATTGTCAGAGCAACACTGAAAGAAATCACTGTAATTACTAGATCTTACATTTGAATATTAAAGAGTTCATTAAAGTCAAGAGTTTTTCTTATAGTTATTAGCACATTTATAATTAGAAATATGAAAGCATACCTACGATTAAAGGTGTCATCATTCAGTGTCCTGGAAATAAAATCCATAGAATATCCTCTATAGCCCCGAAAGAAAAACGTTAGTATTTCGAGAATCGAAAGATCGGCTTTAATGCGAGTAACAAGGAATAGAGAAACAATGCACGACACTGACTTGACTGACTGACTGACTGACTGACTGATCACTAACTAACCTTAAAGGTCAACTGACCGACTTGGCCGGCTGCCACGGGACGAGAGACAGCTGGCAGCGGACAGGACCTCAGCACCTCACTCTATGGCCGGGGATGGGGTTTTCTTTTTGGGTGCCTTTACTTGGGCAGATGGGCGCCCTCCGGCTGGAAGCCATTCTCGTCGGCCACAAAGTTAATGGTGTACGTCTGGCCGTCGGGAGCCACCCAGCTGACGGAGCCACGAATGGAGATGGATTCATTTTCGGTGCCCGCATTGTTGACCACACCCTCCTCCGTGCGGCTAGTGCCGTCGCTGAGCTTGTAGCTGAACTTGTAGCCGCCGATGCCGATGTTCTCCGACTCGTACTCCACCACCTCAACGTCGCCCTGGGGCCGGGCACTGGCCAGGGCCAGAAGCAGGGCCATCGAGCCAACGACTAGCATCTGGAAGGAGGCGAGGTTAGAGGTTATCCTGATCTGATTATCCTGCGAAGGCAGCGATATCCACAGTACTGCGGTCCTACCAATTTCATCATGTTGGTGTTCGGTTCGCGTTCTCGGGGATTTGCTGGCACACTAACTGGCGGCTGTCTAATGGTGGCTCTGCATCGCTGGCCACTGCATTTTATACTGCACCGCGCAGCCGCATTTGCAAACGTCATAAATTTGCACAATTGTCGAAGAAGCCAGTGCCAGTGCCGGCTAAATGTTTTTCTCTACAAGTATTTTCATTTCGTTTTTTTTTTGTTTTTGTTCACTTTTTCAATTGCCAACGATGCACCGGAGTCGCCAAAGTCGCTGCGACAAGTAACATTTAAAGCGACTTTGTGCCGCGGCATGCTCATCCGAAGGTATTACTATTATCGCTCTGCACCCACACTCGAAAAAAGCCTGCTTCGGAAAAAGTGTTCTCTCTATAATTTATTTAATCACTTTTTCTAATTACCTTTCTCACAACAATTTAAACAGGCATTAATTGTTCTTGTCAGGAATCTGTCTAGGTAATTTATTTCAATGAAATTTTAAAAGTTTCAAGCACTTAAAATATAATTAAAATTAATTAAGTTTAAGATAAAATATTTACAAAACAATACGAGTTTCCATTAATACTGCACAGTTCTCCATATTTTCTGCCAGTGACGGTCTCCAAAAAGTTCAAGATGATTCAAGATGATGTATTGGGGGAAAAGGTTGCGCACCAAATTGGCCAGCCACCGGGGGAATACCTCGGCAAGAACCCTGGGAAGCCAGAGCCAGAACCAGATCTGCCTCCCAGCAGCCAATTTATAAACTTTAAATCCCAGTTAGGCATCGACGGAACTAAGTTCAAGTGCTGTCAACGGCAATTTGCAGGGCAGCAAGTTCAAGACACGGAGACCGAGACGGAGACGAAGAGGGCGACGGAGTCGGTCGCGAGCTGAGAAGTGCCATGTGTGATGGCCAAAGTGCATACATAGTGGCAGAGATGGTGGAACCGCAACCGTTGACTTTTGGCATATGCAACGGCCTTTACAGATTGATGTGCCTGCCCGGTAACAAGCGCCAAAAGCAGCTGGAAATAAAAATAAAAAATACATCGAATAACCTACAACTACTACGCTCGCATGCAATTTAAATCTCGGATCCGACTTTTGTTGTTTTTCTTTTCAGAGTCTGACTCTCGGTTTCTGTTTCTGTTTGCCAATTTATGCCACCTTCGTTGACCGCTACAGGCCGGCTGAAAAAGAAGAAGATGCTCCGATCCGGTCATTCGGGTTTTCGGCCTCTGATTGACCACGTCTGTTCTGTGTACCATCCGCCTCCTTCAGCCTATGGCTGACCCACGAATTGCCCGCTAACTGTGCCATCAACATCTTCATCTTGGATCCTATCGAATGGGTGTTGTACATCGTTATTTTGGCATTTCCTCAAATGCCTTTCGAGAGCTCAATTCTTTTGGCAGCTGTGCCTTTGACATTTTGTCCATTTACCACTTGATTTCATTCCTTAAACATATACATCTATTTTTTTCTCCATCATTAGCAGGTGAATAATTAAATTAAAACAGAAATAGAGGAAGAACACTCTGGGTTTATTTTATAGATATTTTCATGGCAAATCGTGTCAATAAAATTGGCATAAATATTAATAAAGAAATGTTGCGAAAATCTTTAAATAAAATCTACTAAATAAACAACGAACATATATATGTATGACTTGTAATTCAATAATTAATGTGGGTCCTCCCCCGAAATGTACCAATAAATTAAAGACTTAATTAATTGGGTTAGGCCGCCTACGAGTTGAACTTGAGAAGCACAAGGGGGCCCTTGAAAATGGATCTGAATCCATTTATTTCGTGACTGCATAATATTTATTACTCGCATTTGGGTCTCTCGTTCCGTGGCGTGGCTTTTGGAGGGCATCTGCAACGGCTGCTGCATTTATCATGCTGGATTTGCATAATTAATCTGGCTTTGATCGATCGCTGTTAGTGCTAATCATTTTGGCTTCGGGGGGGCGTTGTCATTCACACATTTCACACACACAGATGTAGAGTGCAGAGCTTAGTTCTTCCTTATTGAAGTATATATTTTTGTGCAAAATATATACCTATATAATCATTTACATAACTGTTCTAATCAAGACACAATCGACAGGTTTTTCAGCTTCTTGCCCGCAGGGAGACTGTCGCTTTCAATACACAAATACAATTTGCCCGCAGACCAGACTCTGGCCGATACAATAGATATTTATGTAGATGCGTCTTCACATTTACGTCTTCAAGGTCAGCGCCAGATGCTGCTCCATCGTCTGTCCAGCTGTCCATCTCTCGCTCTCTGCCCAGCCATCTGTCCCTCCATCGGTCCATCTGCCCATTCAGCTGCCGTTTCGGCCTGACTTTCGAGCGTTGCCAACGCGCGCACGCACCTCGCCGAACTTGGTCAGACCGGCTTCAGTTTGGTTTTTGGGACTCGGATCACTGAGAAAAAAATATATCTTATTTCTATTTGAAACCAGATATTTATAATTGATTTTTTCTTTAGCATTTTCTTTTAAATTCAAGATGTTTTGCTGTTAGGTTGTCAATTTAAAAACATACTTTTAAGCAGGTTCAGGATAAGGAATTATATTTTAGTTTAATACTTAGGGTTATATATATATTATTTTTCGGAGACAGAAATTATTCGTGAAACTAAAAATTTATATAAGTAAAAATGTATAAATTATAAAAATTATAATAATAAAATAAACAAATAATTTTTCTCAGTTTACTCTTCAGCTGAAATCGAAGATTCCGTTTCGGGTTTTTGCCCGTTTTCACGTTCAGCTCGTCTCCTCTTCAACTGGGTCTGCGAAATTAGCACTTGAACGTTAATGGCAATGTTTTAATAGCCGGTCCCTCGCCGCCTCAACCCCCCCTTTTAAATATGTAAATGTCACATTGCTGCTGTTGTTTTTTCATTTCTTTTTTATCACTTTGACCACCGCTCGTTTCGTAATATTTGCATTTAGCAAAAAAAAAACACAAACGGATTCACAAATTCTTTGGCTGACACCTGACATTCAGAATCGTGCGTATAATTTAATTTTATTGCAGGCTTTGACTATATTTGCTTGACTATTTCTGGCCTGAATGCAACGCATCTTGGGTCCCAAAACTCTGACGGAACGATTGATTGCCGTGAATAGCCATTAAAGTGTGTTTTTGTTTAGCACAGCAGGTTTTTTTAGTGTCATTAAATAACCAGAATAATGCCAATGAAATAACTTTAGAATTCCCCCATAAGCGGAAGAGTCTTTTATTTATGTTTAAGAAATAGTAGGCACAATTATAAAAACATATTTTTATATTTTTATATTTTTATAAATTATTATGATTTCTAGAGTAAAATATATATAATAATTCTTCTAGGGAAACCACATGTTCTTGGATTTATGGACTGACAACAACTTAACTCTTTAAAGCAGCAAATCAAATGACTTAAGCAAAAAACTTGCGTTGGGATGGGGTGAAGATTTTATTGTCACATACTTTTAGGTGGTTTTAAAAATTAAGATTACATGTTGTAGGCGAGAGGAAAAATATGGAAAGAGTGTAGAACGAACAAATCCATCGCGCTTGTTCCCTCTCTCTCCCCTCGCCAACAAGCTGTAGTTCAAACTGTGGCCGCTTGATGGCATTTTCGTTCTTACGACCACTGACAAAGTATGTTTTAAAATATGTTTTACCAGTACATGAGTCATTTCCGACCCCTTAAACCATATATATTCCTTATCAGCAAATAATTTGCGAACCAGCTTCTTCAAGCTTATGACTTATATATATTTTGCAGAGTGTAGAAATAAAATTCGTAATTTATTGATTTTTTTTTTGTAAATTTTGTTAGAAATAAAATAAAATTTTGAAATGGAAAAATATCACTCCGGAATTTAAATTTAAAAAATGTAAAAAAAAATTATTTTGATTTTAATATTAAGATAAATACTAGCTTAATCTAATGGTTTTGTGTTTTTATATATATAATAAATACTTATAAAATACGAGATATTAGTCGTGATTTCTGTAACGCTTTTAGTTTTAAAATAAAAATCCTTTTGGTTTATTTTTAAAATATATTCTAAAATTAAATTTTAATCATTTTAATATGTTAAAATATTTAACAAAATACTAGCCTTTTCCAACATGTATCAAATGTTCACATATATCGATAAAATATAACAACTCTCGACATTGATTTTTATTTCTGCCTGCTTTCGATTTTTGTTAAAAACATTTTTACAAGTCTTTTAAAGAAACTGAAACTTTATTTAACAGATTTGCATCGAACATTCATCAAAGGTGAAGCAAAATCTATTTTCATTTTTATTTTAGGTTGCCATGCAAATAAAACAGTAATATATGCAGCTATTGCAAAAAATGCAATAAATCTCAAACTTTTACCATTATTTACATAGAATTTTTAAATCACCTCTTATCTTGAGTGCAAAGAGGTTTATGGCCCTCCTTTTATAACCATTAAAAGTCATAAAATATTACCATACCCACTCAAAGACACATTTGCCCATCATTTCCTTAATCACCATGAATTTATGTAATTTCGCTTGCATATACTATCAACACCAATTCCCTTGCACAACAAACTAGTTTTCAGATAGACGATTTTGTTCGTATCGATTGTTTTTGTTTTTTTTATTGCTTGCAGCTTAGACAACAGCTCATCTTAAACACTAGCCTAAAACAGTTGGCAAACTGTTGTAATAAATTCGTGATGGAAAGTTAATATAGGATACGCTCTCTTATCCAGCCAGAGAGGAAAGCGATTTTCCCGACAGCTTGCGCACCTTCAGACCCTGCTCGCGAGAGGGCCGATGGTTCTTGGCCAGATTGTTTGCATTCTCCAGATCCTGGGCAGCCGAGGATCCACTCAGCACCTTGCCAATCTCATCGCGGAAAGTGCCATCGGGAAGAGTGTAGCTGGAGATGGAAAAATAAGGGAATTAGTAATATGATTATACAGGAATAAATAGGGAAGCCTTCTATAATTTAGTATAAAGTTTAATTCAGCTTATAAATTTTCAAAAAAGTTGGAAAGGGATTAGCATTATTATTGATAAATTCTAAGCAATTTTATAATCAAGATTATTATATTATATATATATATATATGTTAAATATTTTAATGCTGAAGATGTAATCTTTAATATTAATATGTATCTCTTTTTAAAGATCAAAAATTAAATCTTTTCATAAGCCCTTGTTTAATGAAATTTTAATTAAAGTTTAATTTCTTGAAAGTAATTTTCTTTAGATACAAATAATTAAAAAGTTTCCCCTAAAAACTAGACCTACTTGAACTCGTATCCATCGCGTGTTGGCACATAGCTGAACTGCTCCAGGGTGACATCGCCCAGCTTGATGTCGATCACGGTGCCGGGTGGAAAGGAGGCATAGTTCAGATTGGCTCCGAATAGGACACAGGCTACCAGCAGGATGATGGCCTGGACCAATGTGCTCTTAAGACTGAGACCGGACTCCTTCTGGCCATTTCCACGACCGATGCCTGCCAGCGGATTAAGACTCATTGCGGATTAGGTGTTGGCGGATGGCGGTGGCTGGCGACTCTGGACAAATACAACTTGCTGCCAAGGCGGCTGGGAGCACAATGAAGCGTCTTCTTCGAGGCCACTGGCATAAGACACATGGCTCCGGACCATAATGAGTTGGTCCAAAACAAACTGCTGAGTAAGCTTTTCGTGGAGACGCCGCGCTGCGGTTGCCCAATCCAAGATTTTGATTTGGATGAGGAATTGGAATTGGAAATGGGATTTGCATAACGAAAGCCGAAAGAGTTCCACGAGTTGATTCAATAGGGCGTCATCATAGAGATTCAAGAAATATATGTGCATTACATTTTAAATGCCATTAAATTGGAAAACTAATCGCCAAAGCACACGGAAAGAAAGAAAGTTTTGGCTACACCTGGCAGTGAATGTTGTACACTCTTACTTGAGACAGATTTCCTATAAATTTTGAATTTAAAAATACCTTTTAATATAAATGAAACCCCATTAAATTAATAGGAACTAACACCATTTGTATAAAGAATAAATTGAGGGTGCCCAGAATCACTCGTTTTTAGATCCAATAAAATATTTATAGAAAAAAATTCGAGGTATTTTTTAGAATTCAAACCCTACTTAAAATATAATCTAATGTCTAATTCCATTAACAAAAAACCCTTTAACTTTTTTCATTTGATTTCTCTTCAAATTCAAACGCAACGACATAGTCCAAACTACCCAGAGCCGGTTTCAAGAGAAACAGTAACTCATTTTTATGCTATATATGTTGCAATCTGTATATCTCGAAATGATTAACGATTAACGAGCAGAGCCCAGCTCTATCAGAGCTTTGTTTCAGCCAAGTTAGCCACCGAGAAAAGGAGCTTTCGAGCCACGCTTAATACACTGATAAATTATGCGGATTTTTTAATGATCTATCACAAAAAGAAGGCAGCGAAATCGTTTGCTTAACTCTTATCCGGTTTGATTTTGTGGGCCGTCACATAGGGCTGAAAGCCGTTTTTATTGGCCTTGTAGAGGACCTGATACTGGTAGCCATCGGCGGAGATGAAGCTATAGCCGCCGCGATACTCCACGGGCTTTGGCGTTGTCAGCTCCTTGGGCTCCACATCCGTCTCCGGTCGGACTGTATAGGTGATGTCCTCATTCCGCTGATGTCCGTTCTCGGTGTGGAAGCTTTATGTTGGGAAATATTATATTATATTCTATCTATATGATTGAGAGACCATGCGAAGTTGAGTGAACTCTTACCCGAAATGGAGCGCCTCTTCCCGCTCGCCTTTCTCCAGAGACGCCGACGAAACCAAAGCCAACATCGCGACTATCAACAAAATCTGGTTCAACTTGGGAGGGAAAATGTATTAACATTTTAAATTGTTGCAAATAAATTCTCTGTTAATATATTTACCAATTTCATTGTTTTAAATTTGTTTAATTTAATTATTTTTAGCACTCCAGAACGCAGCGTTCTTGTCCGTTTCGTTGGCCGATTTCAACTGAAGTTATTCTGCGAGTCGAGATGAGCCAAGCAGCCAAAATAAGTTAAAGAGTTGGGAATATAATGAAAACAAATATCTGCGCCGCTAGCTATTTAACATTGAGTCGCAGTCAGAATAAGATTACGTCATTGTTTATGGCTCAACTTTGGTTCTAAGCAGCCAAAGAAGAAAGGTGATTATAGTCGAAAGATTGATAATATAAAGACTAGGAAGTACTCTTTAGGAATATATATTACTAAATCGAAATTTATGGTTAAGAGTTTATTTATTTGAATTTTCAGAATAATATAATATATTTTATATTAAATATATACAAAACTTATATATATTTATAAATCAAACTTAAAGAAAATATCTATAAGCCCGCCTTAATATGATGAGTATTTTATATATTTCTCTGATTTCATTTAACAAAGGCTTGAAAACAAGGTAATGATTGCTTTGCAAACATTGTTTTAATGAAGGCATTAAGGCATATTTGTGACTCAGCTTTGATGGTAATAAACAAATCCCAAGGAATGAACTAATTTAAAACAATTCCAATAACAAAATAATACTTTTATGTATTATTTAAATATTTTAATAAATATTCTAAGCGACAGTTGCACAGATTCCCGCACCTCATCTCCCACCGCTGGCTGTCATCGAGGGTCAGCGGGCAATTTATCAACAGACCTCCGCCGAAAATGTGTTTATTTAAGCGATCCGATCCGATCGGAGGAACTTAATCAGAACCACCCTCGGCGAAATTAACGCCAAATCGCAATCAGATCGTTCCGCGCCGTCAGAATTCGCTTTATGGAACGCAAATGCGAATGCGATTGCGAATGCGGGCGTGGAATATGTGCCATCGGTGCGTGGCTAAACGAGGACCAAAACCCAAGCACCACCCAGGACCAAGGACCAAGAATCAAAAACCCGGAGACCGACAATTGTTGGTTTATGCAGCCGGTGCAGCAGCCGGCTCTGCCTGGTCCACCCCACTGGTGGTTGCTTGGTGGCTAAAGGTCCTTCGTAGTCGTGGAATATCCTGGTGGCAGTCCACAGCTGACGGCCGCTGCCAAGAGGAACAGGTTCACTCCGAGTCCCTGGGTATCCTGGGAGCGCGTCAGCTGGACGCCAGCACGTTACAAGTAGGACAAGCTGCAAACGACATCGCCATTAGCTGGGCTCTTCCACAAGGGGAAAGGTTCTATATATTAGCGGCATCCTTCATACGACGGGCACAAGCTGAGCCACCAAATGATAAACACACACAACACAGCAGCCGCACAGGGAGAGCACAGTGGGTACAATTTAAGATAAATATAAATAAGTATATAAAATATAGAAGAATAAAAAATATATTAGTAGGTAAAGAAAATTTAATAATCAATTCTAAAATTTATAATATATTTATATTTAATAAAATATTAACTTGGTAATAGTTGTCATTTAAAAAATGTAACTGCCATTGTACTTATTTTCTTAATTTTCTCTTTTACTTTTTTTTGTAACTCCAAACCACTGTGCTTGGCCTGGCAAAAAGTTAATAGACGATTGACTAAAGCCGACATCCCTGCCGTTGTTGTCCTCAGTCCTCCGTCCTTCGGCCTGGTTCCAGGACTTAGCACCCCTTGACAACAGGCAAAGTGCATTAGCCCAGGATTTCGGGGCGGGGTGGCGTTCGGTTTTCGGGGTTCGTTCGGGTTGGTCATGCAGGTGTTGCCCGATCCTGTTGAAAATTGCTTTTGAATTAAAAGTTTTTGCTTGTGGCCGGGCGGGTTTTGTTGTTTTTAGCGATTAGCCCAAGAGGAAGGAAGGAAGGGGTAGCCTTCCGAGATTGCACACTCGATTTATTAGCGCTTTGTCAGTCTCTCCAACTAATCCATTGGCTGACTGTGTGGGGATTTCGGCACTTGCCACTGCACTCGCATTGGCCCAGTTTTTGGCCTACGCTTTGGATTCCAAATTCGCTGCATTTGGCACGTGACTATGCTGCGGGGGGCCAGAGTTCGCGGTCAAAACCACCTGATGATCTCTGTATAAAACCCAGGAGCTCTTGACCACCGGACACAGTTTGAGTTTGAAATGAAGCTGGCCACCACTTTGGTTATTCTGGTTTGCGCATCTTTGGGTTGGAGCTGGGCCCAGCCGGCGGGTTATCCCAGTGCGCGTCCTCCGCCGGCCACTTATCTACCCGCCAAGCCACCAGCTCCTCCACCTCGTCCCCAGCCACCTAAGAGCTATGGACCTCCACCCAAAAATGGCAATGGCAAGCCGCCACCAGCTCCGCCCAAGCCCAACAATAGCTACGGACCACCGCCCAAAAATGGCAATGGAAAGCCGCCTCCAAGCAATGGATATCTGCCACCAGGGAATGGTAATGGAAATGGCAATGGAGGACCATCTGGCGGAGGTGGCGGAGGAGCAAGCGGCGGCGAGGTTATTCCCATCATCAAGCTAGAGTCGAAGGTCAACACCGATGGCTCCTATAAGGTGAGAGATATTTTTGAATAAGAAAAATAATTTAAATAAAAATTTGTTAAATTTTTAACTCCCATTCCCAGTATGAATATGAAACCGGAAATGGCATAAAGGCCGAGGAAATGGGTTACCTGAAGAACGCCGGAGTCAAGGGTTCAGAGGCCCAGACTGCCGAAGGTTCCTTCTCCTACACAAGTCCCGAGGGAGACGAAATCATGCTGACCTACATAGCGGATGAGAATGGTTTCCAGCCGCAGGGCGATCACTTGCCCACACCGCCACCCATTCCCATTGAGATTCAGGAGGCGCTGGACAAGCTGGCCGCCGGAGGAGGCTGTCATGGCTGCGATGACAACGAGACGGGTGGCAATGAAGAGGAAGGAGGCAGTGGTGGCTACAACTATCGAAAGTAAAGTAAAGTGATTAAAAATCACATACGTTTTTACTTTATTATTCTTTTAAATATTGTTTCCAAAATATTAAAAATTTATGTTAATTTTATCTTCCATTTTAAATAAAATATAAACCGCTTGTACGCTCTGCACCTGTAATTGCTAATTAAAATGCTTTAAATGAAATCCCCTCGAACGGCCTACTTATGGAGGACTAGCAAACACCAAGCCGGAATTGGTCCTGGCCTGGTACACCTTGCTCCTGGCCCTGGATGGTGTTGCCAGTACAGCATACCCTCTCCATCCTGACCATTCCAACCCCTTGAGCGGAACGGAGCGACGGCTGTGTGACTGGCAACACATGTTTTTTTCCCTGCTGCCTGCCCGGCTTTATCCTGTTGATCGCTCGAGGAGAGGGCTGGCCAGGAATGGAGGGGGTTGCCGCAGCCAGGATTTTTTGGCAAGGGGAGGGGATGCCGCAGCGATTGTGTCGCAATAATGAAAACATTAGCCTCGTAGCATATTTGTCAGCCAGCCAGGAGCGCAGCAGGGAAGGATTTGGGTAGGCGCAAGGCAAAACAGGAGCATTTCAAATATTGAATTAATTTATATAGGATTTAGAATTTATTTTATAAATAAAGTTTTATTAAAAATAAATACATAACAAACAAAATGTTCATTCAATTATCGGTTTACTGCATTTATTTAGAGTCTTCTTGATGTTATATATATTTTCGCCATAACGCGAATGTTTGCAGTATGTTAAATATATTTGGCTTCACTTATAAATTCCCAATAAATAACAAATTAAATGTTGAAAAAATAAATTATTATACAAAATTACTCAATTTTTCAACATTTTATAAAGGGATGCATCATAAAAATTAAAAAAAAAAAAAACAGACTTATTAAAAGAGTTTTAACTTTAGTATGCAGATTTATAAGCAATAAAAACTAGCATAAAAAATCTTTCCATATAAAAATTAATGGTTTTTTTATTGAGCTATGTTTTTTTAAGCTTAATATATGTATCTTGTATTGTAGATAGTTCGGTTAAAGATTAATTTGTATATTATGTAATAAAATAATTTAAAATATATTAAAAATATATTAAAAATATAATTTAAAATATATTTATAAATTAATCAATTGATTGATTGATTTCATCTTTAAATATCTATTTTCATATGTATTTTTAGTTTGTTTTCCATCTAACAAGGAACTCTCTTATTAACTCTACCCTCACTCCGCTCCTGGAAACCGTAGAGCTCGGAAATCACGACCCACCCCAAACCGCAAATAGTGAAACGATACACGCCAATATATTATGGCATTAGCCTCATGGAAAGGGGGAACTTCACAATAGGGCAATGGAGGGAGTTTCTCGAAAATGACATTGACGATAGCGAATGCGATTTGTATATGGTGGCATTACAACAACAACAGCCACCGCTGCGAGGGGAGGCGAGGGGTGACAACAAACGATCGTTTAATTTCAATTAAAAACATTTTCCTTGGGCACAGCCCAAAAGCCAAAAAATAAAGGACTTCTAGAGCTGCAAGGGGAGGATGGGCATACTTTTCGGCGCCGGAATACGCACACTTGCTGCGACAGGACGCTTAGCTTGGCTTAGTGCTCTGGTGATTGCGAGGACATGATGTTGCACTTGCCGAGCAACCACCAGGACGACGCACCAGGCAGGAACTCGCCAGAAAAAGGGATGCCAAATGAGCCGGGGGATGGAATGAGATGATTCTGCCGCTGCCTGAGCCGGCAAAGTGCGTAGCTATGTCGAGGCTATAGCCGGTGCCGGTGGACGGGATTCTGGGCTGGGAATTCTTGCACTTGCCGCCAGCCGTGCCAGCCGTACTGCAAGGCCGTGGCAAATCCGAAATAAGGGAGCAGGATGCGGCGACACCGGATGGTATAAAAACGGATGGTCGCTTCCAATTGGGACGCAGAATCGAATTCGAACGCGCACGATGCACACGACGGCTCAACTGGATAGTCTGGAGCAGAAGCGCTCTTCGGCAAGCCTGATCTTCCGGATTGAGCAGCTGCTACCCAGCACCAGCCTCTCACCGAGCACAACCATTAGCACCGCCTCCTCCTCCTTGGCGGCCACGCCAAGTACGCCCACTACAAGCACCGCTCCGAGTCCCGCCAAAAGGGTGAGGAGTAATCCCCGGCCTGGGGTCTACACCGCCCAGTATACTCCCAAGGATACCTGCTCTATTCCCGTACCCACTTCGGCCCTGCTAAGCTCTACGGCCGCGCCCACGGATGGAGGACGTAGCCACTGTCAGATGGCCAACGGAGAACTGATCGTTTCCGCCTCGCTGCTGCGACAGATCAAGCTCTCCGAGGATGTGTACAGCTTCAATGCCATCTTCGAGCTGCACGGCGGACAGGTGCGAGTGCGCCTAGTAAGAGATGTGGCGCGGGAGGACGAGATCGTGGCCTGGTTCGGCGAGGAACTTGTGCTCCTCATGGGCATACCTTTCCTGACGCCCCTAAATATACAAGGTAGGCATCAATTAAGAGTCCGCACGCTTCCCTTAATTATAAAATCATTTCCTAATAATAATATATTAAACTAATTCCTTAATTTCTTCCTCTGATCCTTCCAGGAAACAGTCGCTACACCTGCCACCTTTGCCACCTCACCTTCGAGACCCCGCATCCCCTGAAGATCCATCTCGCCCTAGGCTGTGGACGCAGTGCCATGGACATCCTATGGATGCGTCTGCACTACGCCTTAAAGGCGGCAGCCAGGAGTCAGACAGTCACCCAGGGCTCACCCACTCCAGCGGCCTCGTCTACCTCATCGGCTTCGCCCTCGCACTCGCCTCCACCACCACCTCCTCAGATGCCTCCCCGTTTCTCCGCCTTCCGACCGATCGCTGCCCTGGCCCAGGGATTGCCCATGACGACGGCGACGAGTACAACCGGACCGTTATCCTATCTGCCCTCCATTTCAATGGCCAGCGCCACCCCGTTGGCTGGGCATCCAATGAATGCGGCTGCCCAGATCGAGGCCATAGTCAGCAATATGGGCGCCTCCAAGCAGGGTCATCTCTGCATCTACTGCGGAAAGGTGTACTCCAGGAAGTATGGTCTCAAGATCCACATACGCACCCACACCGGATTCAAGCCGCTCAAGTGCAAGTTCTGCCTGCGACCCTTCGGCGATCCGAGCAATCTCAACAAGCACGTCCGCCTTCACTTACAAACTCATCCTGGCAGTTCATCGGGAGCTGGCGACGGTGGCGGAGCGAGTGGAGCTGGCAGTGATATAGATATTGAGGGGGAAGCTGATGCTGGCTACCAGTGCCATCTCTGTAACAAGTCCTTTCCCCGTCGACGGGACTTGCAGCGGCACATGGAGACGCGTCACGGTGGCTCTAATCAGGCCAGCTCCCAGTCTAGCAGCACTACTACCAGCACCACGATGACGGGTTCTAGGCCAGCCACAGCCTCCACACCCAAATCGAGATGATCGAAGTTTGTGTAGCACAGTTTTTGGGGCACTGCTGTGATAGGAAATTATAGGAAACTGGGAACATTTCAAAGAAAATTGAACAGACCAAAGCAAAGAATTTACATTTAATTTTAAGTAAGTTATATTTTTTAAGTTATTCAAGTTGGAAAATAAAAAGAGACGTAAACAACATAGAATTTATCCCTTAACATGATTTGGATGGGATTGGTGGAAAGGATCCATGGACTCCTTAAAGTTTTATTCATTGTCAATTGCAATTTCTGCGTTTTTAACTAAAATTTTTAAAATACAAAAACCCTAGAGTACCCCTTGGAAATATAGTTAAAATACTAAACACTTATGAATCAAATAGTATCGCTTTATTGATAAATTTCAATACGAATTCAAAGTGAATTTCTATCGTATAATGCATGAATCTTATTGTTAGACAATTAATGCTATTACTCGTACAGTTTACGCATACAATTTCGCCTTAGCTTCCGCTTCCGTTTCCGCTTTCGGCGGAATCTTGATCCTTATATAATCGTGTATACTCGCTTAATGTTAGGATACATGCAAAACAATCACAAATTGTCTTCAACTTGGGGTAAAGCAGGTGTCTGTCTCTGTTCGGTTGTTGTTTGTTGGGTGTGTGGTGTGTGTGGGCGTGGTGTGTGGTGTGTGCGTTGAGCAAAACGTAGACGGGCCCTAAAACACTCACAAATACAAATCTTAATTAATTAATGCCTATGCCTGTGTGTAGAAATGCGACAGTTAAGGTAAAGATATACACTAAATACGTATATATATGCACTTATTGTAGTAAAGATCGGAGCGTAGAGTTAACTATTCTGTTTGTTTGATTTCTGGAACTACATTTAGTATGGTTTGCACGGGGGCTAACACTTAGTAAAGTTTTTGAACAAAGGTCTTCCTCTCTACTTTCTCACCATCTTTCCATTTTCAGCTCTCTAAACAAATCATTCTCAAAGTTTTCCCCAGTTTTCCCATACATTCTCTGACATTTTTAAGGCACTTACTCAAGAAATCGCGATTCCAGAGTGTCCCTTTGGGGTTAGTAATTTCCTTTAAAGTATTTCCTCGGAGTTTCGACCAAAACAATCTGTGGCAAGCGAAGCGGCGAGTATTTGTGTGAGTGGGTGTGTTTCTGTTCGTGTGTGGGTGCAGTGGGATGGACCTGTTGAAATTATAAACCTCATCTGTCATTAACATGTACCATAAAAAGTACTCTCTCTCTCTTTCTCCCATTAAAATGATTTTAAAGCTCACAAAAACTATAATTTTAGAATGTTATTTCAATTGTAATTCAAATAAAAACAATAAATATTAATTAAAAACCATTTTATGTGCCTAGCAAAGTTTACATGTTACTCATACGCCACGTGGGCCCGCCTTAACAGACTTTGACCACTAAGGTCCACCCCAGTGTGCAGCTATCACCTTGAGCACTTAACGTATTTAATATTCATTATTAGCAACTTGTAGCTTTTTGACAAATATGTCTGTTTCGGTTTCGGGTTCCGGATATTTGACGATACGTTTCACAGTTCTCAAAAGTCTGTACTCGATTTACATATACAAAGGTAATATATATAGTAAGTATAGTTATATATAGTTTAGTATATATATAATGTAGACACCAATAGTTGTTAATCGTTAAGAGTAATATGCAAATTCTGTATGTGGCTTGGTTTAGTTTAGGAATATGTATACGCGTATTGTTGTTGTAAATATCTAACATAAATTCATACATGAAGCACACTTGGGTTCGGTTTCTCATTAACTATTCGCTAATGTTGGTTAGTAATTCGCTCAAAGATTCGCATTTAACAAAATATCCATTAACCATTATCCGTTAACAATTTGATTTGTATTTATTTTTATTTTTATTTCATCTGCGTATGCCGGTTGTCAAATATATATTTATACATATATTTACTGTATGAAGTGTTGTAAGTAATTATTAATTAATTTTATGTTTGTGGTATTACAGTTGCTTCTTCCTCGTTGTTGTTCCCGCTGGTTCTTCTTTATTAAAGAGTTAGAGCATTAGACATTCGATTGATTATATATTTCATTCTTTATCTGTGGTTCGCAGTTGGAAACCATTGTAGCATTGCTTTGGGGGTATTCATTGAATTGGCTTAATTGAAATACTGAATTGCTGAACACACACACAGACGACCAAATAGTGTACATAAAATCAAAGGGAATATAAGGAGTAAAATGTGTAACGCCCTGCGATTTATTGCACTCTAATTTATAACTGCTTGAGCGTTAGGCATCTTATTCTTTATATCGCCTTTGGTACGATACGATATCATTCTTAAAAAATAGAATTTTCCTCTTCCCGCCTTCGTTTTTTGTCTCAAATAATTGCGCCACGAAAATTACAATTACAACCTCACTTAACACCTAATGCTGTGTCACAAAATATTCTAGAATATACACACAAGAAACGAATTGCAGCTCCTCGGTATATAGTACTATATAATATAGTACTCTTATGTGTGTAAAATTCTGTTTCTTCTGAAGACTTTCTTGTTCACAATTGTTAGTTCTTAGTTCTTGTTTTGCATAAAAACTTTGGACGTTTGGTATTCTTATTCAAGTTTATATAATTATTATTATAATTAGAGAAACAAAATGCTTAAAGCTGCCCACAAGACTTTGTCTACATCGTTATTTTGTTTTTATTATTACGATTCTGCTTTTGGTTTTACTTTTATTCGTATAGTTATTAAGCTTGCTGCAGCTGCTTAACATTTAAAAGACACACAGTATGTAGGTGAAACTATGTATATATCTATGGGAATACGGGCTATACTACGCTCTCTAATGGTTTTATTTTTCGGTTTTCTCAGTAAGGCATATGCACAAGGGAAGGACTCGATCATCGTCGCTTATCGTTGGATTTTCCGGGTACCAAACTAGGGGGAAGACAATACTGGGGACAATTGTTGACGCTCTCTTATGTACAAGGATTACAATTGGCGCTGCTTGATATGAGTATTTAAGTTAAACTCTAGTTTAATGTGGTTTAGTACTTAGTTTTGTGATAGAAGCTAGGGAACTGGGGGAAGTGGAGCTGCTACAGACTACACATTAAAACTCGTTCAATTAGATTTCATTGCAGTTCTCATTATTGCTGTTCTTGGTTTGTTTAAGACGTGTCCTGTTGCCTGATTGTGTTTGCTGAAGAATCGTATATATAGACTTGATCTGCGAGTGAGTGTCTCGTGTGTATTGGCTGTGTTTTGTATTTTCTTTCATTAGTTGATGTTTTACAATTTTTGTTTAAATTAAGTTTGCTTTATCAAATACCCTGCAACTTCATTTAATTATCACAGTTTTTCATCAGAGATAGTTTAAACGTTTCAATATGCTTTTATTTTCACTTTTTCTATGTTCTGTTATGTTTTTGATAAATTTTCTTGTTTCCATTCAAAAATAAAAGGCAAGCCAGTTGAAATTTGTGCAAAGTGATGTTCTACATATAACTAAGCCTTGTTTACTGTTTCCTAAACAAAGTTTAAATTCAATTAAACCAGCAAACGAGGATTTTAGCTTAGGATGTGTGGGGTAAGAGAAGTTTCGTTTTCGTGTTATTAATTTTCCACACATCTATGCCTGATATGCTGCCCATCGTAAAATATTAGCTACGTGTCTACATTTTTTTGTTGTTTTTTTGTATATTTTCTTGTTTTTATTTATATTTTATTTTTATATGATATTCTTTTGTTTTTTGGTGAGCAAGTCTCGCGTAAAACAAACATCGATTTTACTTTTAAAGTAGTTTCTGTTTTATTTGTAAACATAATTAAATTGTAATTATTTGGAAGCAAAAGATGGCATATTTGTTTCTTTTTCCTTTCTCATATTTCTTTCTGCGTCGTCAAGCAAATAAAAGCGTTCACAAAACAATAATATAATAAATGTAAATTTAAAATGTCTTCTTGGAAAGTCTTCATTTGAATTTCTCGTTTCGTTTCGATTCGTTTGGTTCTTGTTGCAATTATATAGAAATCGTATATATAGGTAGTGCTGTTGTGGCGTATGTAGATCGGGGGTGTGGTAAGTCATACAAGTCCCTACTTTGCCTTCTTCGCTTACAATGCAATTCAGCTATTTTTGAAGGTTTACTCAGTGTGTGTTTTTGTACTTTCGACAAAGCATATTTTTTGGTTAAACCGATTTGTATACGAACAAAGTCATATATAATGGCAAAGATCTGTTTACCTCTCTCTCTCTCTAATACATAATGCGTATAGCGTACTTTTTGTGCTTGCAGCAAGTGAGCAAAGGCCATATAATAACTGCCGGCTCCAAGCTCCCTTGAAGTTTGTATCGAAATTTGACACAGGACGCTCTAGAACCAGCTGTAGCTGCGTTTCGTTATTATATGGTCTTTGTTGTGTGTGTTAATTTGGTATTTTGGTTTCGCCCTTGCTTTCTCGTTCTCAAAATACAATAAATACAAGTCTCCGATTTAAAAACAAATACAAGGATATAATGGGGGGGGGCTGTCTATATATCGCTTATTCTCGTGCTAAGGAGGGACTCAGACTCCCTCTTTGAAACAAAGATGAGGGCAAAAGGACGAATATATACCGATGTTTGTGATGTATGGACAGCCCCATTTAAAAATATTGTATTTATAGGTAGATAATCCTCATATTATATAATAAAATATAATATAATATAATATAAACTAAGCATTCTAAGACGTTGCGTGAATTTTGGTACTTTAAGTAATGCTCATTCGTTGCCCAACACATGGAGAGTATTGAAAGTGGTGGCGCTCTAAGACGACAGACTAATATAGTTACAAAACAAAGTTGGCTTAATTAGGAAACACGAAGGAGGAGTAATTATTAAAAATAATTGGCAATATGAGCGAGGAGCAGAAGGAATCAACAACATACTTTGAACATTTTTTTTGTTTGTTTTTTTTTTGGGGTTTTCACGTTTTTTTTTCCTTTCATTTTAGTTTTTTTTTGGGCGGGCTTTTCGGCCTTTTGCTAATACAATACAAATCGTTTGTTGTACTTTGCAGCCTGCTAAATATGTACGTATAGGTTAGTATATAGTAGTATGCGGTATCTATATCCATATAAATATGTATGCATGATTATGTTGTAGAAGAATGACCGAAGAGCAAATCAAAGGCATTGTTTTTTACAAATTGCGCTGGTGCGTGTGTTGTGGGATGAGAGATGCATTTATGTGGTTGTTGTGGCTATTTCAACATTGTTCGTCTTGGCGCTGGCGGCCAGTTTCTGTTGCTCCGTTGTGATGTTGGCCTGCTCGTGGACATGCTGCTGGCCATCTACGTTGCTGCTGCTGTTGTTGTCGTTGGCATGGTTGCTGCAAGGTTAAATTGGAAAATAAGAAAGAAAAAAAGGTTTTTACAAACTGAAACCCAAAGTTATTCATATATCAAACTTGGCTAAATTTCATATTTGCTTAATAAATCATAAAACTATATTAAATCCAGACTTTTCTCACTTACAAATCATTCACTTTGCTGGTTGGTCCATTTAATACGGGCGTTGCCTGTTCCGTGGCCTCCGCTTGACGATCGGCCCCGCCCAAGGGCTTGGTCCACATGCCCTCATCGTCCTCGTAGTCCTCTTCGCCGTCCAGCAGCACCGACTGCAACCTGGTGACAATCGATGTGGTCTCCACAGTGCTCGACTCGGCCAACAACTTGTCGCTGATGGCCTTCTCCACGTTGGCATTATTGTCGTACTCGGCCTGCTGATCATCAGTGCTCAAAGTGGTCCGCTCCTGAGGCTCTGGCTCGGCGTGGGCAGCTGTTGGAACGGGGGGCGAGTGTTCTTCCCGCTCCTTCTCTTCCTCATCAGGCGGCGCAGTTGAAGGCTTGCCCAGATCGCTGCCAAAGGTGCTAAAGTGCGCATCAAAGTCGGCAAAGTTGTCCGCATTAAAGTCTGTGTCCCAGTTGGCGGTGCCCGTGTTGATCTGGGCAGACACGCCGGGAATGTCGGTGAACTGGACGTCCATGTCCCACGGATCCGCCAGGTTGTTCAGCGTAATGGAGTTCTTAGTGAACATGCCGTGACCGTGACCGTGACCGTGCCCGTGGCCATCGCCAGAGCCCGAGTGGTCGCCGCCGTGCTCATCATCGTCGTCGTCCTCGTCGTCGATGTTGCGTCCAAACTGGAATAGATTCTGATCGTTGTCCATGGTGAAGACGATGTCCTGCAACGTATTGTCCAGATCACTGTAGCCCATGTTGCTGTAGGACAGAGTGCCAATGTCCCAGGCATTCGTCTCGCCCAGATAATCCTTGGAGCCCACACTGTACTCGTTCTCCTCATGCGGATTGCAATCGGCCAATAGCTTGGCCTGCTGCTTGGCCGCCAAGGTGAACTCGCCGGCTTCCGCATCGATCAGCGACTGCCAGACCTTTTGCTCGCCCTCGTCGCTCAGACTGGTGGTTATGAGGGCGGCGATATGTTCAGATGCGGATATACAATTCGTGACGTGGCGCAGAATCTTGATAAGGTGTCCCATATAGCCCAGACGGCGACCCTTCTCAGCAGATCTGCGGGAAAAGCCATGAGTAAACCGGAGGATAATGTGGAATATTTGGTAACTTACTGCGCCTGCGCATTGTGCTGCCAATAGTCGACCAGCTTGGACACCAACTGGCAGTTGACAATCAACTGAAAGGAAGTGAAATCAATTAATAAATAAATATTAGCTGGAAGGAATCGTTGAGTAACTCACATGAGTCTGCATTTCGGAGGGTGGAGCACTAGGCAGAGTCTTGGTCTTGTCGAGATCATTGAGCGCCGGCTCCGCTTCTTGTCCACTTCTATCCACCTCCACCTCCTCATTTGTCTCCACATGATTCTCCTGCGTCTTAGGAGCAGCTTCCGCTTCCTCTGCGGGAGTTGCTTTAGCTTCGGTAGCGACTTCCACTGGCGGTGGTGTCTCCTGTTTCTCCTCATTCCTTGCCGCTGCATCCTGAGCCGCTGCCACTTCGATTTCAATGTTGGCCTCCTGCTCTTGAACGGCATCCATGCCGCCTTCCGCCCGCTTTGCATCGTTCTGGGCATTCATCAGCTCCTCGAACTCGGATTCCGGGCCGACATTGAGAATGGCATTGATAATCCAGCCGGGTGGCTTGGGGAATCCCGTGACCTCAGTGGACGCTGTGTTATCGTTGGCCAGCTCGTTGTAGAAGACCAAATGAAGGGCCTTCTCCAGCTCGGTGTGCAGAAAGTTGTTCCAGCAGTACTGCTTGAAGTACTCGAGCAGCAGACTAAAGTACTCGGTCGCGCATATCCTGCAAAGTACATCTCAGTTTATGTGACTTCTTTTTTTCGGATTTGGAACTTACGCTTGCTGAATGGTTTCGTGCTTGGTCTCCAGCAGGGCGGTGAACACGCGGCACACTTGCAGGCGGGTCTTGCCAAAGGGGGGCGTCAGAACAGCAGCCGTGGTCTCCAGCGTGGGTTTCTGCAAGGCAAGCGTTTAATTAAAGGCGTTTTCCCCCTGATAAACAGACCGTCACTAACCGGAGGCGGGTTCTTGAGCACATGGACAAATTCAGGGAGGCGAGGCGCCATCACAGTGATCACAGTTTCCTGCACTTCCTGGTGGAATTCGAGCTCGCGCTTCTCCAAGAGCAGCTGCCGATCCGAGTTGGGCTCATCTCTGCCAGCGGAAGGGAATTGGGATAAAGAATAGCATTTAGCATGTAGCTGGCACTCACTTGAAGGTAATTGGCTTGATGAGGGTAAGTACAACCGATATTCCTGATAAGATGGCGCTCTCTTGAGCGTTTGGTTCCAAAATCACATTTAACAAGGCTTCAATTGTGTCCGCAGACTCGATCGTCTTCAGTATGGGATTGGAGCCATCGAAGGCCGGCTCAAACGAATCGTTCTCCTGCTCGGTCTGGCGCATGAGGCGCCCTTGGTTAATAAGATCACAGAAAAAGTCGGCAACATTTGCATGTTTGTCGGTTTCTTGAGGATTACGCAATATTGCAATCAGTCTCTCAACAATTTTATCTTCAGTTAGCCACTGGAAAAAGAAAAAAGAATCCTTTAGCATTTATTTTATAAGAAAAATGCAAAGCCGAAACTCACTTCGAATAGATTCCGCTTGAGCTGACCACCCTCAATGTCCTTCATCATCTGCATTATCAGATCAGGTATGACCGGTGTGTCAAAGTGCTTGCAAATGAAATCCAAAAAGGTCTTCTGCGATTTAATATACTCCAGGAGTTGTAGGCACATGTGTTGATACAAAAACCAATCTTGTTCAGGCTTTTTGGTAAAGAGCATGCTAAACGTTTTGCTAAAAAACGATGATAGCAATGGATTTAACGGTGGTTCCTTTTCCAGATATGAATACAGCAGCTGCAGCGTCTCGGGGTCGGTCAGCAGCTTCTCATCCAGGGACGGCAGGCCGCTGCAACAACAACACAGGCTATAGGATACAGGGGCACAGTTCTTAGGCCTTAACTTACAGTGTGAGAATCTCACAGGACATGTTGGCATAGCGGAAACGCTGCGCCATGGGCACATCTTCAGAGGGCTCGGTTGTGATCAGCTCCACCATGCGCCGGATGACCTCGGGACGTGTAAAGTAGTTGACCAGGTTCTTCTTTTGCGTCTTGCACTCCTGCAGTATGTCCTCCTCGTCCAGGAATTCCTCCAGCGTGGAATTCTAAACAAGTAACAAGTAAGTAAGGGGGGGATGAGTGCCTTCGTCCGCATTTAACGCAGTCAACACCAACCTCCTTCTCCAGCAGCGCCTCTATATTCGCGGAGGGCGCATAACCCTTGTCCCAAAACATTTTTCGCACGTACGTCTTGGCGGTGACACTTTCAGGCTGGGGGGAAATCAAGATATCTCTTCGCTGGGCTCGCGGATCGCTTGGGCTCGGGCGCTGGGTCGGTGACTGGGCATGCACGGCTCTGCGGAACGGAAACGGGAACGGGAACGGAGGAGAACCAGAAGCGGAGTCGCTCAATTAAATCACTGCCGACACAAGCAACAAAGTAATGCGTAAATTTTTGTAATTATGCCAAGCAGGCCTCACATATACACTACGAATGTGGCCGAAAAACGAGTTACCGCCCCTTGGTTGCTCTTGGTTCGGGTGCGTGGGCGTGGCGGGCGCACTTACGAGTTGGTTGGACTTTGTTTTTCTCACTATTTGTTGCACTTTTAATTGTTTTTCTACCGAAAAAACCACGCTATAATTTTCTTCACTGCTTCGTAGAGGTGGAAAATCTTCGACTACTCCAAGTGGCAACCGAAAACGATGAGTACATATCGATGGGTCAATCGAAATCGAAAAATGTAAAATACAATCGTGCGAAATTTCTGCACGCACTTTCCAACACTGTAGAGGTTTAAGATATTTAAATATAACATTTTTAATGGATAATAGCATTGTTTTATGTGAAATTGCTGATGAAATCCCCGATACGGAGGGTCAAGGACATCCCTCAGAGTTCTGTTATCTCAAGCGGCGATGGAAGATCAAAGATTTTCTGGCTCAGCACGCCGAGGTTATTGTGATGGCCGTGGAAAGATGTGAGTAGATTCAAAGAATTTTTATAAACAATTAATTTATTAATGCCTTTCAGGCCAGGAGGCACGCACCAGGAAGCTGGGCTTCAGGGCCATCCAACAGGACACCGGTCAATGGACCTTGGTGCTGCGTCACGAGCAGACGCACTTCCGAATCCGTCCCATCGAGCTGCAGCTAGCTGACATCCTACTGCCGCTGGTGTTCAAGGATTACAAGACCAGCCTGGAGTTCGAGGTGGCCCGGCAAGAGCACGAGCACAAGCAGCCCCTCAAGGCCTATGTGAGCACCAAGCTGTTCGATGCCCTCTACGAAAGGCATCTGCAGGCCGCTGATCCAAGCAGCAGGAGACGGCGTTGGATTTGCCAGGACGATTTCAGTCCCGCTTACGGAAGTACCAGGAGCGAACGGTCTCCTGGATGCTGGGCCGAGAGCAGCGACCTACGGAGCTGCCAGCCAAGTACACGCCACTGCACGCCGTCGACGGCCAGAGTCGCGTCTTCAAGCATAACTACTGCCTCCAGTTCTATCCGTACGAGGAGGAGTTGCCAAAGGTTTCCCTGCCCCCTGGCGGCATTCTGGCTGACGAAATGGGCCTGGGCAAGACCGTAGAGTTCCTGGCCATGTTGCTGATGAATCCCCGACCCACAGACGCCTACAGTAACCAGTACTGGCTCCAGCTGCTGGACGACATAGGCGACGAGCTGCCGCTGAAGCGAAGGCGGCCAGAGGGCAGGGAGAATTACTGCATCTGCATCAGCAAGGGCGGCGCAAGGATTCAATGCAGCAGGTGTCGCCTGTGGCAGCACAAAAGATGTATGGGCAACCAGGATGCCGGCGACTGGCCTCATCTGTGTCCAAGCTGTTGGTCCGAGCTGGCAAAGAGCAGCGAGGTCCTGGTGGAAACAGGCGGCACATTCATAGTCTCGCCCAGCGCCATCAAAATGCAGTGGTTTAACGAAATGAAGAAGCACATCTCGCCGAGCCTGAAGGTGCTGCTGTACCGGGGATTGCATGCAGGCAGCTGGGTGAATCCCCTGGAGCTGGCCCAGTACGATGTGGTGCTCACCGATTATAGTATACTCCGCAACGAGATCCATCACGCGGCCCACAATAAGTCCGACCGCCAAATGCGGCACCAGCAGCTCTACATGCGACCCAGCTGTCCGCTCCTGATGGTCAACTGGTGGCGCGTTTGCCTGGACGAGGCGCAGGTAAGGCTTTTGGGGTAATTGAAAACTTAATCTCTCATCGCCTTCGGCTTCCCAGATGGTGGAGAGCAACACTTCGCAGGCCGCGGAGATGGTTAGGATGCTGCCGGCCATCAACCGCTGGGCGGTGACCGGCACCATAGATGATCTGAGGCCCCTGTTGGAGTTTGTGGGTCGAACGGAAGCCTGTCGACCACCGGAGGCCTGGCAGACCGTAGACAAGGCCTTTCAGCTGAACTTTAAGGCCGATCCTCTGCTGGAGGTGCTTGAGCACAGCCTGTGGCGCACCTGCAAGTCGAAAGTAGAGCACGAACTGGGCATTCCGCCCCAGACTCAAGTCGTCCATCGACTGGAACTGAGCAATGTGGAGTCCTTGTACTATCGGGAGGAGCACCTGAAGTGCCACGAACAGTTCCTGGCCGCCGTGGCCAAGCATACGCGCCATAACGCTGACAATAGCTCCTGCCTGGCGGCCATATCCCCGCAATTGCTGCGCCTCATCCTCAAGCCCTTCCTGCGCATCCGTCAGACCTGCTCGGTGCCTGTGGTGCTCAAGCAGCAATGTGGCCAGCAATTGCTATCTGAATCCCCAGGAGCTGCTGGCGAGGCTGAAGTCCAACAACGAAGGCGAATGCAAGACGGAGCTGCGCAGCTGGGCCTCCTCCTACAACGGCCTGGCCTCGATTCACTTCATACGCGAGGACTTTGCCGAGGCCATCAGGTACTACAAGCTCCTGCTAAAGCTGGCCGAGGACTACAACGAGGAGAACATATCGTAGGTATCTGGAAATTAGCCTTTTCGCCTGCTCATTCCTTCCTTTGCAGGGTGGACAGCGTGCTTCAGATCCATGCCATTTTCAACCTCATCCAGGCCAGCGAGCTGGCTGCCCCTCCCGACCAGCTGTCTGAGCCGGAGAAGCAGAACTACCAGGCGCAAATGAAGCGCTTGGAGTGGAAATATCTGCAGGACAATACAGCCGTCCTCGAGGCGGCGCTCACTGCCTACGAAGCGAAGCTTGTGGAGCTGCGCCAGTTCGAAGATGAGTTCGCGGGCAACTGTGTCGAACTTCTGTCTGCGGTGGTGCACCATCAGACCTCGCTGCACACTGCCATGTGGAACAAGGTGCTGGAGGAGTTCCTCCGCCAAAACATAGCCACGGACAAGATAAGGGATGTGGACACCATGGCTGGCATGGTTTATTTTGTGGATATTTGGTACAAGAAACTAAACAAGCTAAAGAAGACTTTGCTCTTGGAGTTCGAATACCTCAAGGAGGTGATGCAGTCGGCTTGGGGGTCTGTCAAGGCTGGCGATGGCCTCTCGCAGGAGATAATTAACTTTATAGGAAGCGTCACCGATTGTCACTTGGCGGATATATTGGTAAGTAAAGTAAAGGGGAAAGGAGATTCCGAACTTTTACAAAAAAACTCTCTAAATTCCACAGGATGACAAGCCCGCAGACAATCCAGATAAGCCCAAGAAGCGACGACATTGTCGCCTGTGCAAGATCCGGGAATCCTTGAACCAATTCGAGTGTCTGCTCTTTGACAAGGAGCTCGAAGACGAGGCCCTGGCTACTGAGGGTCTGGAGAAGCCGAGCCTGGAGATTTGTTTAATTAAAAGTAAGTCAAGCAGTCAAAGCAGTGATTATCTCATTTATCCTTATCCCTCCCTTAGCCATCTTCGCGTTTGTGCGCACCAAGCCGGACTTTAGCGAATGGCAACTCGAGTGCCAAAACAAACTCGACAGCATCTCCGCCTTGCAGAGCCTGGTCAAGTGCCAAATCAAGTACTGGATCGAAGTGGAGTATATGGTGAAGGCCTTCGATGAGCTGGAGATGTGCCGGATGCGCATCCTGCTCACCGATGATCCCGAGAAGCAGTCCAACTACCGAATACTCCGTTGCCAGCTGGAGGAGCAGCAACAGTTCAATTTGTCCAATCTGAACGAGGCGCAGCTGAACTTCACGCGACTCTGCGGCAGGCTAAAGTACCTCAAACATCTGAAGGAGGATGCCACCGACAAGCCTTGTCCCATCTGTCACACCCAGGACGATGTGAGAGTGAGTGAGCTCTTCTTTCCTGCTTAATATGCAGTTTGAGTAAAATGTTGTCCTCTTTTTCAGTATGTGATGATGGTTTGTGGCCACTTTGTATGCCAGCACTGCCTAGATAACATGCGAAAGCGATTTGATAAGGGTGGCGTGACCAAGTGTCCACTTTGTCGTCAGGATTCGCCACAGTAAGGTTTTAGCCACACATTTTCTTTGATTCATTCTGTAATATTGATTTCCTTAAAGATTGTATTACTCGGTGCGTCGTGGAGCCCACAAGTCGATAGTTGGTGACTTTTCCACCAAGATTGCGAACATTGTGGAAATCATACTGAAGATCCGGGCAGCTGATGAAGCAGAAAAGGTCCTAATCTTCTCGCAATGGCAGGCGATACTCGTACAAATAGGCAGGGCCTTGAGTATTAATGGCATTGAATTTCGCAGCAAGTGCAGCAATCAGGAGTTTGAGGACTTCAAGGTTTGCTGGCCGACAATTAACTCTTAACTCTCCCAGTAACGCCTTTAATCTCGTACAGAATCCCGAAAGAAAGATCACCTGCTTTTTGATGCCCATTTCCAAGGGCTCGAAGGGTCTCAATCTGATCGAAGCCACACATGTGTTCCTGGTGGAACCTATCCTGAATCCCGGCGACGAACGCCAGGCCATAGGACGCATCCATCGTTTTGGCCAGACAAAGTAAGCTTTGTGACTTCATTTTCTATATATCTGTGTAACTTATTATCTGTATTTTGCAGACCCACAAAGGTGCATCGCTTTATAGTGAATGGCACCATCGAGGAGAATATACTCTCGCTTATAACTTCAGCCGATGAAAACGAGACCCTGTCCACGCACTGGGACTTGGAGAATATGACTCTGGACAGCCTCAAGAAGCTATTTATACTCACGGAAAAGGAGTAAAGATGCATTTAGATACCCTGGACGAAGGGTACATCACATTCCAGCCCTCTCAATTATTTATTAAACCGCTTTTTAACCCCATGCTAGCTGAGACGAAGCCTTCTTGAAGCCACCAACAAACTTGTATAAATCTAAACAGACTCACGTAACCCTTAATGGGATTCACAGTCTAGAATCTATGTTGTATATTTGTTTTTGTTTCTTCCTTATCAATGGACAGTATTTCTAGAGTTCTAGAATTAATCTAATTTCATCATAACTTTAAGCTTAAACTCTGTAAATATAAGGTATTGCTCTTTACAATTGTTCTCCCTGCGTTAAACGCCGCAAATAATTCTCACACATGGTCCATCTTCAAGGCGTCCAGTCCAGTGGTCCCGTCCACGTTCACCTTCTGCGCGTAGTAGCCATCGTAGGAGGTCTGCACCTTATCCAGTTCCTGCTGCTGCTGCAGCCGTTGCAGTTGCTCGTAGGCAGCCTCCTGAATCTTTTGCCGCTCCTCGTCCGCCCGCCGCTTCACCGCGTTCTCCTCGAACTGCTGGGCCTGGAGTTCGGCGGAAGCGGCGGCACGTTCCGCCGCCGCCTCCTGGTACTCGTCGTAGGAGTGCAGGCTGCGATGATCGCCGCTGGCGCCCTCCAGTTTGTGCAGCGAGGATAGCTGCTCTTTGGCTGCCTCGGCTATTTCCCTTTTCTTTGCCTCCGCCTGCCGCTTTGCCTCTCGCTTGCTCCGCTCCTGTTCCTCCAGCTCCTCGCGAGCGGCATAAAACTTGGGCGATATAACGGGCGGACGGTTCTCGTGGGTACGCTGGTGGCGCTTCAGGGCCGTCTCCTGGCGGAAATGCGTGCCGCAGGTCTTGCACTCGAAGGGTTTCTCGCCCGTATGGATCCATTCGTGGTGCCGCAGAGTCTGGGCCTTGGCGAATCGCTTGGGGCAGAAGCGGCAGGCGAAGTCCTTGACCTTCTCGTGGATGATCTTGTAGTGTCGCTTCATGTTGCCGATGTTGTTGAAGCCCTGCCCGCAGCCCGGACAGATGTGCTTGCCCTCCTTCTTGGTGAAGTTCACCTGCGGCGACCACGAGGGCACCGAGACCGATGGAATGGGATTCACAGCGGTGCCGGCCAGCTCGGCAATGTCCACCCGTTGCACGCGACGCGGGTCTTTGGGTATGGTGGCCACCGATTCGGCGCACACCTTGAGCAGCTCGTCGGCGGCATTCTGAGACATGATGGCTGGTTCGCTGGCCTCCATTCCCTCGACTGGCATGGCCGACTGAAGGTCTGGAGGAGCTGATCCCAGCTGATCGCCCGCCGTCTCGCCCATCTCAACCTGCCGCTGGCGATAGGTCTCGATGGCCCTGAGCACCCGTTTCTCGTGCGTCTTTAGGTGCTTGGTCAGGCTCTTGGGATACAGGAACTTCTTGCCGCAGACCTTGCACTCGCACCGCTTCTCCCCGGTGTGCGTCATCTCGTGGATCTTGCAGGCGTGCGACTTGCCGAAGGTCTTGCCACAGTACTGGCACGCGTAGTTCTTGATCTTCTCGTGCACAATCTTGATGTGGTTGGCCAGGCTCTGCTTGTTGTGCGAGGCGTGCTCGCAGATGTGGCACTTGAACTTCTTCTCCTGCGTGTGCGTCAGAATGTGCGTGTTCCACTCCTGGCGCGTCGTCTTGCCCACGCCGCAGTAGGGGCAGACGTAGTTCTTGATGCCCGCGTGCCGCATCAGGTGATCCTTCAGGGCGCTGTTGATCACGAACCGCTTGCCGCAGATGTTGCAGGGGAATGGCAGCTCCTTGCCGTCATGCTTATACATGTGCTTCTTGAGGGCCATCGGGCAGCGGAAGACCTTCTCGCACTCGGAGCAGGGGTAATCCCGCGGCGGCGCCGCCGCCTTGGTAATTCCGTGGACCTTCTTCATGTGGAAGGTGAGCAGGCGGATGCGCGGGAAGGACTTGCCGCAGCCCTCAAAGCTGCAGTTGTGCACCTCCGAGAGCTCCGTGTGGGCGTGGTCGATGTGAAGCCTCAGGCCGCCAGCGGTGGTGAAGCCTGTAAGGAGAAAGGATGATGAAATATATGCCTCAAACAGCAGTAGAAGCCTACAAAGCCTACCTTTCCTGCACGTCTCCACTTTGCACTGGAAGGGCAGCAGGTCGTTGTGGTGCTTCATGTGCTCCTCGTAGCGAATGGCCTTCTTGAACTTCTGGTGGCAGATGTGGCAGTCGATGATGCGGTGCAGGTGTCGTTCGCCGGGCGGCACTCTTCGCCGCCTGGACTTTGTCCTGCTTCCCTCGTCATCCTCTTCCTCGGAGCCGGAGAGGTTTTCCTCCTCCTCCTCAACCTTGACGGAGGCTTTCTTGGCCTTTGCCTTGGCCTGACCCGGACTCACTCGCATGCGCTGCGCCAGCGGCAGGTCATCGTCGCCGTCGCTGCTGTTGGGCTCAAAGTCCACATCTTGGTCGTGATCGCTCTCGCTCTCCGAGGAGGAATCCGCGCCGAAGAGGGCCATCAAATCGTCGGCCTCGTGCTCGTCGTGCTTGACCTTGTTCTCGACTTCCTCGGCCTCCTTGTCCACATGCTCCAGCATCTTGAAAACATCCTCCTCGTTCTCGATCAGCTCCATTTTGTGATCCAGCAGCGGGTCAAAGTTGATGCGATCCTCCTCCTCCTGGCCCACCATATCAGCGCCATTTCCGGCCACATTCAGCACGTCAAAGGTTTTGATCTGGCCGCTCGAAGGAGTGCAGAAAACGTTCCTGGCCACCAGATCCTGAAACTTCTGCACCGAGTCAACGCACAGCTTCTGGAACTCGTGCAGATCGTCCAGCCGGGCGTAGCAGGGCGTGCACAGGTTCTTGGGGAAGCCATCCGACTGGTCCACAGCCAGCGAGGTGCAAACGCACAGCTTCTTGGCCAGGCCGGGGATCAGGAAGAGATCAAAGCATCCTGCTCCAGCGCCGTCGCCCGGCAGGCGGTTCAGGCAGATGCGGCACACGGCGTGCACCGAGTACTGCTCCATGGTGCCAGCTCCAGGGTGAATCAAGGGGTCCGGCGTTGGGATTGCTAAGTTTTAAGTGAAGAAAAAACTTTACGCGTTTGTCGGAACCAAAACAAGAGTGACAGTGATGCGCGCAGTTGGAAAAATAGCCAATTGGCAAAATGGCTAGAAATGTTGTTTAAAAATAAAGATATTTTTCGTTGTTTAACAGTTTTAGTATTGTTACTAAATTTACTTTACTGCAGAATTTAATATTTAAATTATTACATAATTATACCTTTGTGGGGTATTATTATTTTAACCCAGAAGTTTATATATAAACATCTTAAAAATTAAAAGCACAGTGATGCCCGCAGTTGGAAAAATAGCCAATTGGCAAAATGGCTAGAAAAAATCAAGGTATTTTTCGTTGTTTAACAGTTTTAGTATTGTACCTAAATTTAATTTAATTAACTAAAAGTACTGCAAAATGTAATATTTAAATTATTACATTATTATACCTTTGTGGGGTATTACAATTTTTTAACCCACAAGTTTATATATAAACACCATAAAAATCAAAAGCACAATGATGCCCGCAGTTGGAAAAATAGCCAATTGGCAAAATGGCTAGAAGTGTTGTTTAAATAAATAAAGATATTTGTCGTTGTTTAACACGTTTAGTATTGTTTCTAAATTTAGTTTAATTAAATAAAAGTACTGCACAATTTAATATTTCAATTATTACATAATTATACCTTTGTGGGGTATTATTATTTTAACCCAGAAGTTTATATATAAACACCATAAAAATCAAAAGCACAAATCCCGCTAGATTCTTGACAGAAAAAAGCTGTGCTGCAGTGCAGATTGCCCGCTTTCCAACACTTAAAAAACACTCCAAATATTCTTATTTGTTTATTTATATTTAAATCGTCATTTATAAATGAATATAATTAGCAATCATACAATAAAATACAAACTTAAGCCGCTGGGGGTGGAGGGGGTCGAGTTACATACAAAATAGGCGAAAGGAGGATTGCAAAATGACGGAAACTAGATGGTAAACCTTAGAGTCCTATAACGCATACTTATGTCCTTCACAGAAACACATAGTAAATGGGATCGGGTGCGGGCCGGGGATGCTGATCCCTCCGCTCAGACATGGTCCAACTTGAGGTGGTCCGTGGAGGTGCCCTCCGCCTCGGCCTTTTGGGCGGAGAATCCCTGATACGTGCCCGTTTGCTTCTGTAGCTTGTTGAGCTGCTCGAAGGCGGCTTCCTGGATCTTCCGCAGCTCCGCCTCTGCCTTGCGCTTGGTCTCGTTCTCCTCGATCTGGTAGGCCAGCAGCTCAGCGGTGGCGGCCGCCCGTTCGGCCGCCGGATCCTGGTACTGCTCGAAATTCTTCGGCTGCTGGCGCTTCACGGAAGAAGTGCTGGTCTCGGCCTTGGGGCCCGATGGCTCCTTCGGCTTGCCGGGCGGACGGGGCGGCTTGTCGTGCACCTTCATGTGCGTTTTGAGGACCTGCTCCTGACGGAAGTGCTTGCCGCAGACCTTGCACTCGTACGGCTTCTCGCCCGTGTGGATGTACTCGTGGTGGCGGAGGTACTGCTTCTTGGCGAACCGCTTGGGGCAGAAGCGGCAGCAGAAGTCCTTCACCTTCTGGTGCACCACCTTGTAGTGGAGCTTCATGTTGCTCACGTGGTTGAAGCCCTTGCCGCAGTCGGGGCAGATGTGCTGGCCCTCCTTCTTGGTGAAGTTCACCTGCGGCGACCACGAGGGCAGGTTGACCGAGGGAATCGGATTGGCCACAGTGCCCGCTAGCTGGGCGATGTCCACGCGCTCAACGCGGCCCCGCAGATGCGGACTGGGCTTGGCAATCGTCGAGGTGCTGGCGGCGGCGGCGGCGGCTGTGGCAGCATCGCCCATTAAGGGATTCAGCGGTTGAGTCTTGGGCAGATCCCGCTTCTCGTGCGTCTTCAGATGCTTGGTGAGGCCCTTCTCAAACAGGAACACCTTTCCACAAATCTTGCACTCGCAGCACTTGTCCCCCGTATGGCTTCGCTCGTGGATCTTGCAGGCATGCGACTTCCCGAAGGTCTTGCCACAGTACTGGCAGGCGAAGTCCTTGCGCTTCTCGTGCACCACCTTGACGTGGTTGGCCAAGGCCTGTTTGTTGTGGGAGGCGTGATCGCACTGCCGGCACTCGTACTTCTTTTCCTTGGTGTGCGTGAGGATGTGCTTGTTCCATTCCTGACGCGTCGTCTTGCCTACGCCGCAGTAGGGGCAGACGTGGTTCTTGATGCCGGCATGGCGGAGGAGATGGTCGCGCAGAACGCTGTTGATGGGGAAGCGCTTGCCGCAGATCTCGCAGGCGAAGGGCAGCTCCTCGCCGGTGTGCTTGTACATGTGCTTCTTGAGGGCCGTGGGGCAGCGGAATACCTTGTCGCACTCCGTGCAGGGGAAGTCCCGCTGCGGGGTGTCCACCTTGTGGACGCGCTTCATATGGAAGCTGAGCAGCACGGGCCGGGCAAAGGACCTGTTGCAGCCCTCGTAGGTGCACGGATGCATGGCCGAGGTGTCTGTGTGGGCGTGCTCCACATGAACGCGCAGCCCGTTGGCGGTGGTGAATCCTGGTGAATTGGTGGAAGTGTTAGATCGATCTTCGTGCTAGCTATTACTCAAGAATACTCACCCTTCTTGCAGCTCTCCACGGTGCACTGGAAGGGCAGGAGATCGTTGTGGTGCTTCATATGATCCTCGTAGCGGAAGGCCTTCTTGAACTTCTGGTGGCAGATGTGGCAGTCGATCAGACGGTGGCGATCGCGCTCATCCGCTGGAATCCGTTTGCGCTTGGTCTTGCCCTTGCTGGAGCCATCCTCGGAGTCATCCGAGGAGCTAAACTCATCGGATTCCTTGTCCTGCTTGGCCTTGGTCTTGGCCTTCGACTTGCGTCCGCGGGCGGTTCCTCGCCGGCTGCGCTGGGCTAGCGGAATGTCATCGTCGCTGCTGTTCAGCTGGAAGTCTGCATCCTGGTCATTGTCGTTGCCACTCTCAAAGGAGTCTTCCGCCGAGAAGTCGGCAAAGGGCTTCTCCAACACATCCACATCCAGGTCCTCCTTTTCGACCTCTTCGACCTCCTTCTCGACGGTTTCCAGCATCTTGAAGACATCCTCCTCGTTCTCAATGATCTCGATCTTGGAGTTGAGCAGCGGATCGAAGTGGACGTTGTCCTCCTCCTCGCCCGGCAGGTCGGCCACCGCAGCACTGGGATCGAGCACATCGAAGTTGGTCTGGCAGGCAAAGGCGTTGCTGGCGACCAGGTCCTGGAACTTCTGCACCGAGTCCACGCACAGCTTCTGGAACTCGTGCAGGTCGTTCAGCTTGGTGTAGCACAGGGTGCACAGGTTCTTGGGGAAGCCGTCCGCCTGCTCCACGGACAGCGAGGTGCACACACACAGCTTCTTGGCCAGGCCGGGCACCAGGAAGAGGTCGTAGGCCGCCGTGTTGTCCAGCGCGGACAGGCAGGTGCGGCACACGGTGTGGATTGAGTATTCTCTGCCGTCAGAGATAGACATCTTGCCGAGATCCGGAAAACTGCAGCCGAGATAAATATTCTTTGCCGTGAAAAATTGAATACAACACTTGCCAGTGGGACCGCCTGCCTTTCCGTTTATAATAACAAAATCACGACAATTGGGAACACTGGTCAACAGCCCCAGCGAGTAGATTACAGTCGTGGTTCGAATAATAGATCAGTCATTGTGACAACAGTCAGCGTCATTCATATAGAACATTCTTTTAAGAAATTTTAATTATTAAAATTTATTTTTATTTAAATATAAATCAAAATAGTGTAATAATTAAGGAGGAAAAGAAAATTAATCACAACCAGAAAAGAATTTAATTTTGTGAAACATAAAATCGGTCCTTGTTGACAAAATACATTTTAAATATGTTTTAAAATATTAAATACATTATTTTAAAATCCTATGAGAGTTAAAATATTGAATAAGGTATATTATAAATATATATTTTGAAGAACAAATTATATTTGTAACTCTCAGTTCGATTTTCCGATAGTTCCTATGGCAGCTATATGATTCGTTGTCAGTTTTTCATAAAACGGAAATTAAAAATTTAAAATTATTAATAATGATCAAGTCTCAAAGTAGATAAAAATATATTAAAAACTGAACAAGATATAATTGTATTCCAATATATGTTATAGTCATTTGATCTGTACCCTGAAAAATTAAAATCTTCATAAAATTTATAGGATTATATCTAAATTTTCATAAAAAATGAAATTTAACTTGCATTTTATAACAAAATCTCAAGATTGGTATAAGGAAACAAGTCACCTTAAATGGGGAAATGAAAATAAAAATAAATATTTCACTTAAAATAAGAATTTGTTTATTTTCAAGTCCCTTAGAATCCCCAGAAAGTAACGCCAAACTCCAATAGTTAATATTCATGTAGATTTTAATCCTTTACTCTAAGTAAGCACGGGAGACATTACACGGAAAACACAGGATACATATATTGCATGTATGTATAAAGGTAAGGTATAAAGTATAAAATATTATGTATAAAGTAAGTGTTCATATTGTAATATGTACGCGATTAATTAATTAATTAAGAGGGCTTAGGGCCCCTCCTATAAATCTACAATCTGATCCAGCTAGAGAGCAATTCGAGGCATGCCTAAGGACCTTCCGGACAGTAATAGCTGCTGTGTTGAAGTGGGGGATACAAATGTCGGTCGAGATAAGATAAAGCCAACTCCTGGATGATGCCGATGCCTGGCCTCTGGCCTAGACATGGTCAATCTTCAGGGCATCGACGCTGGTGCCCTCGGCCTGGGCCTTCTGCGCGTAGTAGCCGTCGTACGAGGTGGTCGCCTTGATGATGTCCTGCTGTTGCTGCAGCTTCGTCAGCTGCTCGCAGGCGGCGGCCGCTATCTTCTGACGCTCGATGTCCGCCTTCCGTCTGGCCTCGTTCTCCTCAAGCTGGTGGGCCAGCAGCTCGGCAGTGGCCGCCGCCCGCTCCACCGCCGGGTCCTGATACTGATCGAAATTCCGCTCGTCTGGCTCTAGCTTACGGAAAGTGATCTGAGTGGGCGCACTGCGCTCGGGCACGTGCCGGCGGTTGGGCTTCTCGTGCGTCTTGATGTGCTTCTTGAGGGCCGTCTCCTGTCGGAAGTGCTTGCCGCATATCTTGCACTCGAAGGGCTTCTCGCCGGTGTGGATCCATTCGTGATGGCGCAGGATCTGCGCCTTGGAGAACCGCTTGGGGCAGAATCTGCAGGCAAAGTCCTTGACCTTCTCGTGGATGATCTTGTAGTGTAGCTTCATGTTGCCAATATTATTGAAGCCACGCCCGCAGCCCGGGCAGATGTGCTGGCCCTCCTTCTTGGTGAAGTTCACCTGGGGCGACCACGACGGCACCGAGACGGAGGGTATGGGGTTGACGGCGGTGCCCGCCAGCTGAGCAATATCCACCCGCTGTACGCGACGTGAGTTCTTCGGCTTCGCAGGGGGCACTGCAGCGGACCCGCCGCCGCATGCCTTGAGCATGTCATCACTGGGCATCTGATTGGGAGGCTGCATCTGCTGCATCAGGCCATCGCCCTGGCCCTGGCCCTGCATCTGCATCGGCATCTGGCCGGGCATTTGGCCTGCCATCTGGCCAGGCATAGGAATGTTCAGTTGTTGGCGAAGTGGTTCCGCCGGCGGCAGGTCGCGCTTCTCGTGCGTCTTCAGATGCTTCGTTAGGCTCTTCTCGCATAGGAAAATCTTGCCGCAGATCTTGCACTCGCAGCACTTCTCTCCGGTGTGGCTGCGCTCGTGCACCTTGCAGGCGTGCGACTTGCCGAAGGTCTTGCCACAGTACTGGCAGGCGAAGTCCTTGCGCTTCTCGTGCACCACCTTGACGTGGTTGGACAGGGCCTGCTTGTTGTGGGAGGCGTGGTCGCACTGCCGGCACTTGAACTTCTTTTCCTTGGTGTGCGTGAGGATGTGGGCGTTCCACTCCTGGCGCGTCGTTTTGCCCACGCCGCAGTAGGGGCAGACGTGGTTCTTGATGCCCGCATGCCGCATCAGGTGATCCCTCAGAGCGCTATTAATCACGAACCGCTTGCCGCAGATGTTGCACGGATACGGCAGCTCCTCGCCCGTGTGCTTGTACATGTGCTTCTTGAGGGCCGTGGGGCAGCGGAAGACTGTGTCGCATTCCGTACAGGGGAAGTCGCGCAGCGGAGCCGCCGCCTTGGTTAGGCCGTGGACCTTCTTCATGTGGAAGGTGAGCAGGCGGACGCGCGGGAAGGTCTTGCCACAGCCCTCGGCGGTGCAAGTGTGGACCTCTGACAGTTCGGTGTGGGCGTGATCGATGTGGATGCGCAGGCCGTTGGCCGTGGTGAAGCCTGGAAAGAAGTGCGGCTATTAAATCTCTGTTAAGGAAGCCCTAGGGCCGGGACACATACCTTTCTTGCACGTCTCCACTTTGCACTGGAAGGGCAGCAGGTCGTTGTGGTATTTCATGTGCTCCTCGTAGCGAATGGCCTTCTTGAACTTCTGGTGGCAGATGTGGCAGTCGATGATGCGGTGCAGATGGCGCTCGTCGGCGGGAATGCGCTTTCTCTTCGGCTTTTCCCTGGGCGTTCCGTCGGGGTTGTTGTCCTCCTCCGAGTCATCAGAGTCGTCGGAGAAGCTGGAGAAGTCGTCCTCGTCGGGCGGCGGCGGCTTTATCTTCTTGGGCCTGCCACGCGGCTTTCCCTTCGCCTTGACATATGTGGCCTGGCGGGCTTGTTGAGATGATCCTGGACCAGGTCCTCGCAGGCGCTGGGCCAGCGGAATGTCGTCGTCGCTGCTATTCGGCTCAAAGTCCAGGTCACGGTCGTTGTCGTTGCCACTCTCGATCGAGGAGTCGTCGTTGAAGATCTTTATGTGGCTAACGCCAGCTTTATCGTCCTCCTCCTCCTTCTTGGTGCCATTCTCCACTTCTTCGGCCTCCTTGTCCACGTGCTCCAGCATCTTGAACACATCCTCCTCGTTCTCGATCAGCTCCATCTTGTGGTTCAGCAGCGGGTCATAGTTGATGTTCTCCTCCTCCTCGCCGGGGATGTCATGCACGGACGCACTCGGGTCCAGCACATCGAAGTTGCTCTGGCAGGCAAAGGCGTTGCTGGCGACCAGGTCCTGGAACTTCTGCACCGAGTCCACGCACAGTCGCTGGAAATCGTGCAGCTCGGTGAGCTTCGAGTAGCACTGGGTGCACAGGTTCTTGGGGAAGCCATCGTTCTGCTCCACGGACAGCGACGTGCAGAAGCAAAGTTTCTTGGCCAGTCCTGGCACAAGATACAGGTCGTACAAGTCGGCGTCGTTCTGCAGGTGGTTCAGGCAAATCCTGCAAAGGCTGTGAATCGAGTAGGTGCGCGCCACGTCCATGTTGGGTTTCTCGCAAGCGGCACTGCGGGATTGGGCGATTTTCGTCTGCTTTTTGCGTTCCTCCAGCCAGCAGTAAAAAAATAATATTGACACAGAAAAAATTGTATACTCGTTGACGTTTGAACGGGCGAGTAAGCAATAAGACAAGAACGACTTTCCAGCGAGTTGGTCGCTAGAGGCGGGGACACACTCGGTACGTTGGTGGTGGAATGACATTAACCCTTACAGGGTGAAATGGTTTTTGCACTTTGTTTTGATATCTTGGTAGGGTTTTATTATCCTTATCAGTATATATAATCAAGGACAGCATTAATTATTATGTACAGATTTTTGTATCAGTTTTCTTATGTGGTACAGTTAAAAAATAACCGTATAGTTTTTAATAGAGACATTTTAACTGCTGCAAGTGTACCGATTTATGACCCTTAGCACCGAAATGGGTTTAATACAGAAAGCGGTGGTCACACTATACAGCACACTGCAACAAATTTGTTTTGTTTTCTTTGCTCGGGTTGCCTTGCTCCCGGAGAAATGGGCACCAAGGATCTCCAGTATTCCGTCCACGCACTGTGCCGCACCTGTCTGATGCACCTGGAGCAGGGGATAGGTCACGACCTGTTCCTGATCCCAGATCTGGCTAAGAAACTGACTGTTTGTACGTCAATAAAGGTGGACGCGCAGGATGGCTTTCCACGCCATATCTGCCACCAGTGCTTGGGGAAGTTGAACGAGCTTCACGATTTCCAGGAGCAGTGTGCGGGTTCCCAGAAGCGACTCAAGGAGATGGTGGCCAACAGCCAGGCGCTTCCAGTTGCACAGTTTGAGCCTGTGGCGGAGGAAACTGACACGCTGGGCAGGCAAGAGGAGCAGGCCAGTTATGATCCTCTCCTTAACCACAAACTGGAGATGATTGACAACGAAGAGGAGGTGTTTAAGATGCTGGAAACGGTGGACAGGGAACCGGAGGAGCATAACCAAGAGGATTCCTCGAACGAAGAGCCTGAACAGGATGGGCAGGAGGCGCAGAAGAGCTTCTCCAGCGACGACGAACAACCCTTGGCAACGCGGAGAAAAGCATCCTGCGCCAAGCGTCGCTCGCATCACCTTATCACCTGTCCCATCTGCCAGCAGAAGTTCAAGAAGCCGTTGAAGTACGAGGAGCACATGAAGCACCACAACGACCTGCTGCCCTTTCAGTGCGCGGAAGACAGCTGCCGGAAAGGTAATCCTACCCCTAGATATTCTCAAAGGGAATCTCTCATTCTTTTCCTCCGATGATTCAGGCTTCACCACGCCAGGGGCTCTCCGGCTGCACGTAGACTACGCGCACACCAATAAGACGGATGAGATTCCGTGTACAGTGGAGGGCTGCCGATTGATGTTTCCCCGCCTCCGCCTGCTGACGATCCACCTGAAGAAGGTGCACAACCAGACCAGGGTGAGTGCTCCGCGGGCGGAGCAGCCGTGTGGGGAGTGCGGTCTCGTCTTCCGCTGTCCGGTGGCCCTCAAGAAGCACATGTACAAGCACACTGGCGAGGAGCTGCCGTATCCCTGCAACATATGCGGCAAGGGCTTCCACATCAACAGCGCCCTGAAGAATCATCTCCTACGGCACGCGGGCATCAAGAACTACGTGTGTCCCTACTGCGGCGTGGGCAAGACCACAAGGCAGGAGTGGAGCAAGCACCTCCTCACGCACACCCAGGAGAAGCAGTTCAAGTGCCACATCTGCGACCATGCCACCCACACGAAGCGCGCCCTGGACAGCCACGTAAAGATTGTGCACGAGAAGATCCGGAACTTTGCCTGCCAGTACTGTGGCAAGACCTTCGGCAAGTCCCATGCCTGCAAGATCCATGAGATGACGCACACCGGGGAGAAGCGGTGCGAGTGCAAGGTCTGCGGCAAGAAGTTCCTGTACACGGAGAGCCTGACAAAGCATCTCAAGATCCACGAAAAGAGCGTGGAGAGAGCTCTGGAAACGTATCGCCAAAGGCAGGGCGACTGTGAACCCGGAGAAGTACAAGTGGATGCGGATCAACTTCTAAAGGTGTGCGCCGAATCGGTGGCCACCATACCCAAAGACCCGCGTCGCGTGGAGCGAGTTGATCTGTCGCAACTGGCGGGCACAGTGGTGAATCCCATTCCCACTGTTCAACTGCCGCCCAGCGAGGCGTCGGTCCGCACGAAATTCGTCCAGAAGGAGGGCATGCACCTTTGTCCCGGCTGCAGCCAGGGATTCAATAACCTCGGCAACATGAAGCGTCACTACAAGAGCGTCCACGAAAAGGTTAAGGACTTTGAGTGCCGCTTCTGCGCGCGCCGTTTCGCAAACTCACAGTCTCTGAAGCAACACGAGTGGATACATACCGGCGAGAAGCCGTACGAGTGCAAGGTGTGCAGCACCCACTTCCGCCAGGAGGCAGCTCTCATACGCCACCAGAAGGTCCATTACGAAAAGCCACCCAAGCCGCCGAAACCACCAAAGGAAATCACGGATAAGGCTCGACAAAAGGCGATGCAGAAGAATGAACGCCGGCAGAAGGTGGAGGCGATGCGACAGGAGATAGCCGCGGCTGCCAAGGAAGAGCTGAAGGATCTGGAGAAGCTACGGACCCTAGAGAGGCAACAGAACACCTATGAACAGTATCAGGCAGCAGCTAACCCGGAAACTGAGGAATCTTAAGGCTCAATGTCTTCCAAAGGAGTGGAGACATCAAACTTTGGTTAATATTTAACTATTTCCTAATTGTTATCTTAGTTTTAAGTAAATTAAGTAACAGGAAAGCACAACTTAATGAGAAATAATCTTTCATTCTTAATGTTTTCAATTTTTTTTTATTTTTACATTTACTTGCTTGTTATTTTTGATGAGAGAGTGGGCTTAATGTCGTAAAATGATTGCAAACAGCCGGACAGACATCTCGCAAATGGCTGCCCGGCCGCTCATATGATAGATGGAGTGATGGATGGATGGATGATAATGATTAGACTCAAATGATACAAAATGCGATCAAAAAAATCTACAAGTAGATAGCAAAAATTTTGTATACATAAAGGTTATAGTAAAGAGCAAGAAGTTCCCTAAACAGTGGAAAATGTTTGATGGAAATGGTCCGCCTGCCGCTGTACGCTGGTTTAAGGAGCCTCCGGCGTCTTCAGATTGTACTTGGCCTTGATGTTGTTCAGCTCATCCTGCTTTTTGTCCATGTCCACGCGCTTGAAGGCCTTGTTAGACTGGTAGTAGAGCACCACCAGGTACCGATTGCACACGTTGAAGCCGGATAGATGGTCACAGGCGTTCTTCGCGTCGAAAATATCCTCGTAGACAACGAAGGCAGTGCCACGGGTCTCCGGTGTGTTGCCCCTGTTCGGGAGGATACACATTATTAGAGGATTCACCTCAAGGCACAGACAATTTGTCACTTACACTCGAATCTGGCGGATGGCTCCGAATTTGCCAAAGATGTCGTACATTTCATCGGAGGTGATTTTGTACGGCAAATTCCGCACGTACAGCAACCGATTCACCTCTGGCGGCAGGCGGATCTGAAAGAGAAATTAAGTTTTCCACACATTAGTTTCCTTGGCTTTGTTTCCAAACTGGAGTTTGCTCACATGGTTGCGCTTGTTCATGTCCGGTCGCTTCGGATGTTGAGATGCGACAGGCGAAAACTTTCACTCGACCGTGGGGAAAGCGAGATGCGGCTTTGTCTGGCCCCGGGATGAATGTCCTGAGCGTGGTCCTTTGTTTAAAATTAATGACACTTCTGTCTGGCCTCAAACCAAACAAAATTGACACAGGGGTGGCGGGTGCGGGCACTCTAAAGTAGTGAAAGTGTGGCCGTCCCAGCGAGTGCATCTGAAATTGGCCAACAGCTCAACGAATAGAATATATCGTGTTTTGAATTGAAAATTAAAATTCTAGAAAAATATATAAACTAAATATCGCCTAATAAATTAAAATAAATCAGATCTAGAAAAACTATGTATTGTCAGATACCTGTTTTCTTTTCCTTTTAAAAACCTACTAATTATAAACCAAAGAACGAGTAATATTTTTATTTGAATGCGTGTGACGGCACGCTTCCATCTCATGGCATGTTGCCCAGCTCATGCCACGGTCACTCCGAACACATCTCTACTAATTGTGCAAAGAAAAAGTGAAAAAGGAGAAAATAGTTGGGAAAACTCGCCATATTTCCACCCATTTTAGTTTTAAAACATCCAAAGGTGAGTCTGAAGGCCGGAATAGCGGTAACCCGTGCGCGAAATGCAGTTTTTCGGGGGCGTGACGAGGTCCGTGGAATATGGCGTTGGCAGGCGGGCGGGCACGGTTTGGGGTTTTTCATTCTTGGTTCTGGGCAGGAACATCCGCGCCCCGCCGCCACAGAGACGCTCAGAGACTGAAAATAAACGCGATTGGGACAGTTTTACATGGCAGATGTGGATAGATGATGTAAATATCATATCAGCCGACATTCTATGTGCTTGTATGTGCTGCTGCTGCTGCTGTCAAGTGCGCCTGTGTGCGTGAGTGGCCTCGACCACTCGCTCGCGCTCTCGCTGGGCGCTCTTCTTCTTCTTGTTACTTTTGCTACCCCTGACGGAGGGCATTAACCTGACTCGATCCCATCTCCTTTATTCTCCTGCAGGAGCACGACCAGCAGCAGCAAGATGACGTGGGAACCACAGGGAGAAGGTCTGCAGCAGATCATAGCGATCCTCAAGGAGTCGCAGTCTCCAGACACAGCCACCCAGATGGCGGTACAAATGGTAAGTAATTCCCGGCCAAACACACAGCTGCTTTCTTGGTAATCCGGTAATCCATACTGTTCCGCCCTCGTTCTATAGAAACTTGAGGAGTTGAATCGCTATCCAGACTTCAACAACTATCTCATCTACGTTCTGACCAAGCTGAAAACCGAGGACGAGCCGACACGCTCCCTCAGCGGCCTAATCCTCAAGAACAACATCCGCATGCACGGCAGCACACTGCAGCCGGAGATTGTTGAGTATATTAAGCACGAGTGCCTGCAGGCCGTGGGCGATGCCTCGCCCCTAATCCGGGCCACCGTCGGCATCCTGATCACCACCATTGCCAGCAATGGCGGTCTCCACAATTGGCCGCAGCTGCTGCCCTCGCTCTGCGAAATGCTCGACAACCAGGACTATAATGTGTGCGAGGGCGCGTTCAGTGCCCTGCAGAAGATTTGTGAGGATTCCGCCGATATCCTGGACTCGGCGGCGCTCAACCGGCCACTCAACGTGATGATTCCCAAATTCCTGCAATACTTCAAGCACAGCAGCCCAAAGATCCGTTCGCATGCCATTGCCTGCATCAATCAGTTCATCATCAACCGGTCGCAGGCGCTCATGCTGAACATAGACACCTTCATCGAGAATTTGTTCCACCTGTCCTCCGACGAGGATCACGAGGTGCGCAAGAATGTCTGCCATGGACTGGTTATGCTGCTGGAGGTGCGCATGGACCGCCTCATGCCGCACATGTCGCAGATCATTGAGTACATGCTGCTGCGCACTCAGGACTCCGATGAGGGGGTGGCTCTGGAAGCCTCCGAGTTCTGGTTGTCGCTCGCCGAGCAGAGCATCTGCAAGGATGTGCTGGCCCCCTACTTGTCCCAGTTGGCTCCCGTTCTGGTGCGCGGCATGCGCTACTCCGAGATCGACATAATCCTGCTCAAGGGCAACGTCGAGGAGGATGACATGGTGCCGGATCGCGAAGAGGACATCCGGCCGCGTTTCCACAAATCCCGCACACACACAATCAAAAGCGGCCAAGAGGCTAGCGGCCAGGCGGGAGCCTCTGGGGATGATGACGACGACGGCTTTGACGACGGGCTGGACGACGATAGCTCGCTGTCGGAATGGAATTTACGCAAGTGCAGTGCCGCAGCCCTGGATGTGCTGGCGAATGTGTTCCGCGAGGACTGTCTGCCCGTTGTCTTGCCCATACTGAAGGAGACGCTGTTCCATCAGGAGTGGGTGATCAAGGAGAGCGGTGTTCTGGCCCTGGGCGCCATCGCCGAGGGCTGCATGCAGGGCATGATCCAGCACCTGCCCGAGCTGATCCCCTATCTGATTAGCTGCCTGTCGGACAAGAAGGCTCTGGTGCGCTCCATCACCTGCTGGACGCTGTCTCGCTATGCCAACTGGGTGGTCAACCAGCCGCACGATCAGTACTTGAAACCGCTGATGGAGGAGCTGCTTAAACGCATCCTGGACTCCAATAAGCGCGTCCAGGAGGCGGCCTGCTCGGCCTTTGCCACGTTGGAGGAGGAGGCCTGCACAGAACTGGTGCCGTACTTGGAGTATATCCTTAAGACGCTCGTCTTTGCCTTCTCCAAGTACCAGCACAAGAACTTGTTGATTCTGTACGATGCCGTGGGCACTTTGGCCGATTCCGTGGGCCATCATCTGAACAAGCCGCAGTACATTGACATATTGATGCCGCCGCTAATTGACAAGTGGAATCTGCTGAAGGACGACGACAAGGACCTATTTCCCCTGTTGGAGTGCCTGTCGAGCATCGCCACTGCCCTGCAGTCTGGCTTTCTGCCCTACTGCGACCCGGTCTACCGAAGATGCATTTCCCTGATAGAGCAGACTATCAACCAGGAAATGGTGAGTGCAGAAACGGAGTTGGTTCTTGTATTAATTTAAAAATGTTACAGTTGTGCAAACAAAACCACACATTCGAGCATCCCGACAAGGAGCGCATGATTGTCGCCCTGGATTTACTGTCTGGTCTGGCTGAGGGCCTGGATCGTCACATTGAAACGCTAGTGGCCAACAGCAACATCATGCACCTGCTCTACCAGTGCATGCAGGATGTTCTGCCAGAGGTGGGTGCCCATAACTATTTGAGGGAAAGGATTAAAAATTGACTTGAATATAATTTCAGGTGCGCCAATCATCGTTTGCCCTGCTGGGTGACCTGACCAAGGCCTGCTTTCCCCATGTGCATCCCTTTATGGCCGAATTCTTTCCCATTTTGGGCCAGAATCTGAATCCCGAATTGATTTCCGTATGCAACAATGCCACCTGGGCCATTGGAGAGATCTGTATGAAACTGGGTGAGTATGGGAGCATGATCTATAGATCTTCTATAGATACATTGACTGATTACTAAATTATACGTTTATTTTTGTCCATTAAAGGCGAGGAGACCAAGCAGTACATCCATCTGGTACTCGCCGACCTGTTTGTCATTATCAATAAACCCAACACGCCGAAGACTCTGCTGGAGAATACAGGTGAGTCGTTTTTGGGGCTGATTTAAATAATAAAATGATTAATTCTATGTCTGCCATATGTAAATATATATGATTCAGTATGTATGTGTGTATGCGGATCTCTGAACATTTGTTTCTGTTTTAGTTTGTGTTACTTGTTGCATGAGAGCAGCAACGAAACGAAATCGAACCTCATTCCCATACAACATGCATAAAATCTATTAGATATATAGCCAGGAGCCAGGGGGAACTATAAGTGTGATATTGGTTTATTCAGTTGATTTATTTATCTTACTTTTTTCTGTTCCTTTTAGCAATAACAATCGGTCGTCTAGGTTATGTGTGCCCAGTTGAAGTGGCTCCTTATTTGCCCGAATTTGTACGACAGTGGTGTGTAACATGTTTTATTATATTGAAACTAGCTTATTCTTTCTTTCCCTGTATCATTCCTGCCTTTCTTATGCTTATAACACATCCATTCCTTCCATTCTCTTGATCTCTGGACTCATCCTTGTACTCTTTGACTTCATTTGAACTGGAATTTTAAATTTGCTTTTCAACTTTCGTGTTTCTTGGCCTGCTGACCGCATTTTTTTTGTTGTTTTACTTTAATTAAATCTCTCAATGCTCTGTATAGGTGCACATCGCTGCGTCACATACGGGACAACGATGAGAAGGACTCTGCCTTCCGTGGCATGTGCCAGATGATCACAGTGAATCCAGCTGGCGTGGTGCCCGATTTTATATTTTTCTGCGATGCCATTGCGTCGTGGGTAAATCCCCCGCAGGATCTACATCAGATGATCCAAAAGGTAAGCAAGGGAGCTTGTGGGAACTGTTGGAACATGATATAATAATTACTTTTCCCACAGATTCTCCACGGCTTCAAGACCCAGGTGGGTGAAGAGAATTGGCGTCGATTTGTGGATCAATTCCCGCCAACTCTGGCCGAACGCCTGGCCACCATGTACAACATCTAAGGCAGGCAGGAAAGGCAAGCTAAGGAAGAACCACCCACCACCCACCACCCAGCAGCAAGCAGCAAAACATCTTAACTAGACAATTATGTACAAGTATGCGTAATAAGCGTGTCGTCGTCTTAATCTTTAGCCTGTTAAGTTATCCAATTCGATGCTGTTCGAATGCTACGTTAATATTGAAATTTAACCTTATAGAAAAAAAAACTAAAACTAAAAAAAAAGAAAAACAGCATAACCGTACATCTAACCGCAACAAAAACATATATCGATATATATAGATATCTTATAGAGAAGAGCCTAACCCTCACACAAAACATTTAAAGATCTTAGATCCACAGAAAGGTTCTTCATCTTCGTCTGTCCGCTTCCCACACACAAAACAACAAAGATAACCCAGTGTTCCGGCCGTACTTAACCGGATTCAAATGCTAATAGACAAAACCCAAACCAGCTTAGTTCAAAAAGCGAAAATAGAGTTTAACCATGCAGAAAACACTCGGGTGTTTTTCTCATAACTAATAATAAAGGAAACTAAAAAATCGTCTTAAAGAGAAATAATATAGCGGGTTCGTGTCGCGGTAATTAAAAACAAAACAAAAATCGTTGAATGAAAGCGTTGGGTCAAGTGTGAAATAAAAAAAAACATGGCAACAATGAAATCAAATAAAACAAACAAATATTTCAGCTTAAAGCAAGCAAAGACTGAAAAACAACTCCGTTCAAGACCACAGACAGCACACTCACAGCAAACGATTTGAATTTCAGCACTGAGCCCAGCACTTTCATAAAAACAAATAAAACAAACAATAATTTAAAATCGAAAAAGAAAATCGTCGCGTTTCGGGTTCAAAACGGTTTCGCGTTCGCGTATTCGCCGCTCGTTCGTTCGTTCGTAATTCGTAATCGTCGTATCATCGTGATAACTCGTCGGGTAAATGAAAATCGGGAAATCGGGAAATCGGGAAGGTAATTAATACAAGGATAACGATAATATTGCAACTGTTACTGATACAAATTTACTTATACACTAAATGATGATAAAATATTCGCATGTAGGGTTTTTTTTTTTTAGTATCATGATCTATTTATTTCTGTACGATCCTTTAACTGAATACAAAAGCAACCATTGACTGATCACTTTTTAAAGTATTATTATATAATTTTCGTTGTTTAAGGACAATTGTAATTAATTAAATCATTAACTACTATTATTTCATCGAAACTGAAACTATTTTGCTATAATTTGTATAGGCCTTATCATTTGTCTAATGAATTGTACAGAACAAATTTTTTACGATTATACGATTAGGTGTAAAGTTTAAACTAAAACTAAATGGAAACAAAAGTCTTTGAAATTGTCGCGGAACAACTTAAAAAAGAAAAAAACAAAATACGAAGTAGGGAAAAACTAAACTAAACTCAGTCGAAACAGAAGAAAAACAAAAGCAAGTAATCTAAGTAATAGTATTATGTAATTATGCAAACCGTGTTTACGTTTGTGCTTTTATTTCGTTTTAATTTTAACCTTTTAAAAATGGGGGAACGTGTGATAATAATGTAACTTCGGGTCGTTCGTTCGCGTCGCGGTAAACTCAACTCAACTCAAACTAAAGAAAAATCTAACAAGAAGGGACTTTCGCCCCCGAGTCCCAAATATAATAATAATCGCAATACTTGATAGGTATATAAAAACATAATAGAAAATCGGTCTAACTAAAAAAGTGAAGCAATTGCTAAAGCTGAAACTAAACTAAATGAAAAAATCGTGATTTCGTTGTACCTTAATCCGGATTCATCGCGGAATCCGGTCGCGTTCGCGTGCGTTTGTATCTCTCTCGGGTGATCTTAGTGATTAGCGTTTAAGCAGTAAACAACAAAAGCAACAAAAACAACAAGAACAACAACAACTACACATACACACCAAACACATATACAACATACAAACAACTATATAAAACAAAAATATATTTATAGATTTTATGCAGCATAGGTTTTTGGTCTAAATGAAATATTATTATTATTTTTCATCACAATGTGTATAGGGTAAACAAAAAACCAAATAAGAGTAGGGAAAAATCTAAAAAACAAAAGCTAGGACAAGAAAATATGAAGAGAAATCAAAGCAAAAGATTCGTGCGGCATTAGGGAAATATTATTTGATATTTATTACAACATTTACACGTGTATATGTAATATATAACTTTGATATTGATAAGAACAAACCAGACACACACACACATACACAATCTTTCACATTTTGTTGTTCATTTAACAGAATCAATTACCAATATTAGTTAATATTGTTTTAATTGTAAACAGCACACAGCTCTATAAGGTCTATATCCAAGCTTAAATTAAACACACTCGGTTCTAGCAATAGACCTCTCCAAATGTCTAATGAAATTGATTAAACAATATATACATACATGCATACATTAAACATTATAAAGAACATATGCATATATATATATATATATGAAGAATATGCATAATCCCTATCCATCTAGCTGTATGTGTCTCCCAGCATATTGGCCAACTAGCGATTATCCCTCTGGAGTTTGAATATTTGTTTAACTGCAACTCCATATTCAAAAATTCAACTAACGAGATTGTGTAAATTGAAAAGAATATATATATATCTGAATAAATATGTATGTATAACATTACCATCAGCAAAAGGAGTGTTTTTAAGGGAGCTATGTATATGCTAGTTATAAGAATTTTAAAGGAACGATATCAAGAAAGGAGAACACCGAGTCCTGGAGATGAAGCAGCAAAGCAGCAAACAAATGCGGCTACTTAATTGAATACAAATGAGTTGATATATTTTTATTCATTCGACAAAATTACAAAGTTAAGAAAAAAGCTAAAAAGATAGCATATTGAATATTACATATTTAGATATGGCTTTAATAGATTGGCACAATAGTTTGGCATAAAGTTCTAAAGAATATACGACTGGCGTCTCTGCCAAGGGCCCATTAGCTTCGGTGCCCCTGGGCTATATAAGCACAACCCGTCGATTTTGTTCGATTCAGTTTTGTTCGTTCGTTGTCCTTTGACTTGCGGATTTTTCATCAACTTGTAATTTTTTCCCTTGGCATTTTTGGCAGTTACTTGTTCGTATCATAGGTCCTTTTCGATTAGCCAGGATTCAGTTACTAGTTGAGGGGGCAGACACCCTGCCAGATGTCGCCAACGACCATGCTTGGCATAATCTCGACCATCTTCTTGTTGATCTCCACCCGACTGATGCAGCCCTTGAAGGACTTCCTGGTCTTGATACCCGGTGCCTTGGCAAAGGCCGCGTGGCCGCCCATGAAGAGCGGTCGGTTCGTCTTGGTGGCAGCAGATCCCTCGTTGCCCACGCCCGGATTGGAGCTCACAAAGTCCACGGCGATGTTGATGACAAACTTGGACTTGATGGCCTGCACGTTGCGGGTCTTGCCGTCGCAGAAGCTCTCGTTATTGGGCAGCGAAAAGGTGGTGGTCACAATATTCTTGGGATCGGACTTGACCGTGAAGTACAGCGTGTTGTCCACCAGCTCGAGAATGGCGTACGAGTTCTTGCCGTGCACGGAGAAGAGCAGACCGTTAGGATCCCTTGGCCGGAAATCGAAACTGATCGTCATCTCGGTGCCGACGGTGAAGCGTTCGTAGAGCTTCACATACGCCGCCTGGTTGTTGAAGAAGACTCCGCGCTCCACTTGCTCTGAGCAGGGGACCACGCCGAACTCCGCCGGTGGCGGCTCTAGATCCACGCTGTCGAACTTAAAGTCCTTGAGGCAACCGTTGTAATACGGCGCCAGCGGATTGTAGCCGGTGGTGTTGCGCACCTTGGACTCGATGAAATTGTTGACGCCTCCGAAATAGATTGGCGCCTCGATGGCCAGCACCGGCGGACTGCGATCCGCATTCAGCTCCAGTGTTCCGGCCTGCTCTACGCGATCGATGAGCAGGCTTACCTTGCGGCTGGTGCGTATCGCCTCCACGGTGTGCCACTTGCCGTCGTTGAGCTCCTTCTCACTGCTAACATTGGCCTGGAGGAGAGCACCGACGTGCACGGCGTGGTACACCCGACCGTCCAGGAGATAGACGGCGATGAAGTCCTCGTGCTGTTTGCTGCCCGCGTAGAAAAGCAGGCCGTTGGGGTGATCGGTGCGGAAGGAGAAGGTAACGTCATGGTGACGACGCAGCTTCGCCGGCAGCGGGTTGATTTCCAGGCGCTGGTCTTTGGTCTGGTAGAAGCGATAGCCAGCCTCTGCAAAGTCCACGTCGTAGTTGGGCTGCTCTGGCAGCTTGCAACGCTTGTCGCTTGGCAGATTAATCTTGGCGGGTGGCCGCGTGGTCAAAGGCCTCTGAGGCTTGGCTGCTTCGTTCTTCTTGTCCTCCTCCTCCCTGTCTAGGTCCTCGTCCACGGGAATTGGCGACTGGGTGGTCGTTGTCGTCGTTGTTGTTGTCGTGGTGGTTGTAGTCGTCGTCGTCGTCGTGCTTGTTGTTGTGGGCGTGGTGTGTGGCGCAGGAGCATATGTGACTGGCTTCAGAGGCGGCAATTCATCCGGCTTCCATGGATTCTCTGCCACGTCATTGGCTCCACTGGGATAATATGTCGGCACAAGATTTGGCTCGTAGGCTGGGAAGGAATTTAAAAAAATATATTTTAGTTCGGAGAATTTCGGGATTTAAAGCAGAGTTATTCCTGCTCACCTAAGACATGTGGAGGACAACCGTTGATGTTGCCATTCTTCTTCTCAGCACTGTTGGCAAAGTTAATGATCTCCTCGTTGACAGTCACATCGCTGATGCAACCCACAAAGTAGGCCAATGAGGCCAAGGCGTTCCTGGGCGTGCGATAGTTGTCCGGCAGACCAGCAAAGAAGATGTCACCGCCTTCCAGAATCAGCGGCTGCGGATTTCCAAGCCTGCAACATAACAAAAAAAAATCAAAATTAATAAGAGAAATAACAAGAATAAGAGTAAGCGGCAACCCACCTCTTGGTCTCCACATCGTCAACGGAAAGTCGAAGCTCGCCGGCGTTGTGTTGCACCGTAACAACATGATCCTCGCCATCGTTGAGGTTCAGCTCATCGATTATTAGCTGGCTGCCCATGCTGTTCAGCTTGAGCACACCCTCGTCCAAGCTAAGGCCAATATTCGAGCTCTGGTCATGATTGGCGGCATAGAAGAGCACACCGTTGGGCTGGCGGGTCTTGAAGTGCAGCACCACATGCAGATTATTGTCAGAGTTGATGTTGTTCATCCGCAGGAAGCCGTAATCGTGCGGAGCATAAGACAGCACCGTGGAGAATCGCTCCGAGCAGCCCTCCTCAACTCCAGTGCCGTTTACGTACTCTGTGAGGTCGACGACCTGTCCACTGATCACCACATCGTCGATGCAGCCCTCGAAGTTCGGCTGCAGATTGAGCGAGCTGTTGAAACGTCTCGGATGGCCGCCAAAGAATAGCCATTTGATCCTGGGCAACTCCTCATCCGCTTCCGCAGGAGCCGTTTGGCGCGACAGAACCTGATCGTCCACCGTGAGCAGACCATCGCGGTGATCGCGTTCCGCCCGAACCGTGTGCCATTGGTTGTCGTTGTAGTGATTCTGGTTGGCGGACACCAGGCCGCCGCCCTCGCCCAAGCTGACGTTGAAATAAATGGCGCCGTCAATCATCTCAATGGACATGTAGTGCTTGCCGCGGCCGTAGAAGAACAGCAGTCCGTTGGATGTGTCCTTGTCAGCCTTGAAGCGGAACTGGACGCTGGAGCGGTCCTTGAAGTTGGAGGAGGCCTTCAGTTGGGCAAAGCCGTTGCCCTTGAAGCGCAGACCCGTCACCGGTTTCTTCTTCTCCAGCAGCACGTCCCGCTCCCGGGCTCCCTCCTTGTTATCCTCGGCGTACACAAAGTTCCACAGTCCAACGTTCTCGTCCCCGATCTTCAGATCCTCGATGTCGCCCACGAAGGAGTTGGCATTGAGTTCCTTGGGCGCATTGAAATCCGGGGCAGCCGGGTAGCCGCCCACGAACAGGCGACTGTTCTTGTCCACATGCAGAATGTTCTGGGTTCCGTTCAAGTAACCAGATTCGCTGTGCTCGATCACCTCGCCGGTGGGCAGTTGCTCCCTGATCGTGAGTTTCGCACTCGGGCCAGTGCGATCCACTACGGCCTGATACCACTTGCCATCCGAGACGTACTTGGGATTGGTGATACGCTCCGGACCGTTGCCTAAATCGATGTTGAGAATCGGGTAACCGTTTTCGATTTCCACGGCCACAAAGTCGTTGTTGGACTGGGCGGTCTTGTTGTCGTTGCCCAGGTACAAGAGGAAGCCGGATGGGTCGGTGGTGCGGAAGAAGGCCGAAAGATTGGTGCGAGTGGCCAGGAGTTTGGTTTTCGGCGGCGTTTTTAGCTCTAGGACGGTGCTGGGCTTGAACTTGACGCCCACCTTGATGCTGTTGGCGAACTGGCGAGCAGCCTCCACCTTGGCCTTAAGATTCTCAATGTCTTGGCCCAGCTTCAGGGCCTTCTCGCCCACCCGCTGCTGCTGATCCTCAATGTCCTCGGCCAGTTCGGTCAGCTTGGAGACGGAGCCTTCGACATTATCCAACTGATTGTTTGCCTGCGAGATATCCTTGTTGGTTAGATCCAAATCCCGGTTGATGTTCTTGGCCTTCTCGAGTTCCTTGGGCGTCTGCACACTCACCGGCTCAAGGGTCTCGAGGACACTCTTGAGGATTTCCAAGGCATCGCTGGCATTGGCATTCGAGTTTTTCCAAAGATCAATCTGCGACTCGGCCGGCAGTTGGGTGATCAAAATGTTGATGTCCTTCAGCTTCTGTTCGGTGGCATTGTTAAGGGCCGAGATCTGCTTAACCTTGCCGGCGGATGCATCGAGACGTGGCTCCAGGTCATCTTGTACATTCTGAAGGGCCTGGCGAGCATTGTGGAGCAAATCGGCAGACCTGCCGTCCGCTTGGCCGGCTCTGTCCTCAATGCCGTCGGTAATGGCAGTGGCATTGCCAGCCGCTGCGATGGCATCCTGACTGAACTGCTGAGCAGCTTCCACGGCCTCAACGATGCCGGAGTAGGCGGTGGCAGCCTTGATCGCGGGCTCAGCACTGGCAGTCATATCGGTGTACTGGACAGCCAGATCCTGTGCCTTGACCGACAGCTCGGCAGCCTTTTGCTCAGCCAGCTCGGTTAGACGCTCCGCCTCGTTGTGCTGATCCTCCCGCAGGGGCAGCTCACCCTCCACATTCTTGTTCACCGAATCGAGCTCATCGAGGGCATCCTTCAGGCTGTCCAGCTTCTGGTTGATCTGGTTCAAGGTGAGATCTCCATTGATCAGATAGTTCCCGGCCTCCTTGATGTTCTTCTCGGCCTGTTGCTGCTGTTCTGAGACGGTGTCGAACTTGGAGTTATCAAAAGACTTCTGGTTCTGGACATTTCGGCGCTCCACATCGGCGGATTTCTCCTGCGACTCCTTGCTCCAGTTATACAAATCCTCCAGCTTGTCACTGAACTCTCCGATATCGTTCTGCAGCGCGTTCAGGCTCTTGTTTTGCTCCTTAATCGGCATCACCAGGGTGTTCACTTCCTCGAAAAGTTTTCGTGCCTTCTCCAGGACCTGCTCGTTGGGGGTCACCTCTATCTTGGTCTCGTTTATTTGTCCCAGAATGTGTTGGGCCTGCTCGAGAGCAGCATCGATTTTGGTGCTCGCCGCAGCCTCAAGGTTCTTGGACAGAGACTCCACCGAGGCAATGGCCTCCCTGGCCTGTTCCCCGCTCTTAATCGCGTCTTCATAAGCCGTGGTGATGTTGCCCAAGGTGGTGCTCGACCTGTCGCGGATATCCACGGCATTGGCCAGGGTCTGGTTGACCTGCTTGGCATACGACTTGGCCTCCGACTCCAGTTCATTGTTGGCCTTCTTCGAGGGATTCAGATCCACGCTAGTGGGGTCCAGCAACTTGACCTTCGGCTCCAGTTCATCGGCCAGCTCGTCGTAATAGTTAAGCTTCTGGCTGGTGAAGAAGGCCAGCGTAACGCTGTTAAAGTCGGCCAGGACACTGTCAATCTGGTAGCGCATGCGATCGGTGACATCCAGCAGGGCGTGGTGGCAGTTGTTGCACTCCTGGCACCCCTCGTCCTTCTTCAGCACCCAACGATTGGGACACGCGTCGCACCTGGTCAGAGTTAGAGATAAAATTTGATTATCTTTGCAACAATGTCTCGACGGCATATGGTATGTACACTTACCTATCTCCAATGACTCCTGGCAGGCACTGGCACTTGCCGGTGTTGGGATTGCAGCCAAAGCCGCGCGAGTATCCCTGGTTGCAATTGCATGGCGTGCAGCCCTCCTTCTCGTAGTTCCAGTGATCCACGGCACATCGATCGCACTGGCGTCCCGTAACACCGGGCTTGCAGGCACAGTGCCCAGTGTGGGCGTCGCATTGCGTGGAATTGGAAGCGCTGCCGCAGTCGCAGGCCCGGCAACCGACGCCAGACTCGAAGCCATAGTGATCCGGCTTGCAGCGATCGCAACGATCTCCAATGACATTCTCGTTACATGTGCATTTGCCCACAAAAGGATCGCATTCCAGGGTGCCCGTATCGTCGCAGTCGCAGCTCTGACAGTTCTTCAGCTTCACAGCATCGCCATAGAAGCCAGGAGCACACAGGTTACACGCCGCTCCGAAGGTGTTGTTCAAACAGCGCAGGCACTCGCCGGTTCTGGTGTCGCAGGATCCCTGGTCCTCTGGAATAATGTTGCCGGAACATTCGCACGGCTTGCACACTTCGCCCATGTTCTCCGGTTGACCGTAGAAGCCATTGGCGCAGGACTCGCAACGCGGTCCCGTGTATCCTGGCTTGCACTCGCAATGTATCTCGTTTCCGCTCTCAGAGATCTCGCAACTGGTGGCGAAATTATTCGAATCGAAGGGCAGCGGGCAGGCGCAGATCATGCAATCACCGGGGCTGCCATTGGTGGCGTTTCCATAGTATCCGGACACGCACTCCTCGCAGTGATCACCCTGGGTGCCATGCTGGCAGTTTGTGCAAATGCCGGTGGCACAGTCGCAGGTCTCCGAGTGTCCGTTGCACTCGCAGGGAATGCAGTAACCGCCATAAGGACCGCTGGGATCGCGGTAGTAGCCCGGGGCGCAATCCTCGCAAGAGTGACCCACGTAGCCAGGCGGACAGGAGCAGCGCTCTACGGCTAGGAATTTGTATTCCGCGGTGCCATCAGCATCTTCATCGGCCAGCGTGAGGTAGACATCGGCCAGATGGGTATTCAGGGTCTGTTCCCAGTAGTTGGCGCGGATGAAAATCGACTTCAGATCCCGCAGAACCATCATAAAGTCAGCGCGGGTAACGGGCTTTCCCGAAACAGTCTGGAAGTTCGTCTCCACTATCTGAATCCTGTTGGTAAACGGCTCATTCCTGTTGGGCTGCTCGTAGCTCTGATGGACCAGGACATTGTGTTCGCTGAACAGGATAACATCCGGAGCCACAATATACTTTCCATCGAAGCCAGAAGTGAAGTGTAGGGTATAGGCAAGGTCTCCGCCGTAGGAGGAGATGTGGCTGTTCTGGTTAAGCAGGTAATCTAGGACGCCAAAGTAGGCGGGACGCTCGTCGTTTATATCCCGCAGGGTGAAGTCCGCCTGCAACGTGGTCTCGTTTATGAGAATCTCCTCTGCCGGTACCGGCCACATCTCGAACTTAATGCTCTCCGCACGGAACTCCGGCGTACTGATCGACACCTGCCGGAGCAGGCTCACATTGTAGACCCTGAGATAGGCACTGTCGCAACGCGAGGTCTTGCCAAAGCAGAAGCACGTGGTGCAGCCATCTGGATTGCTGTCCTGCAGGTTGTAGGTGCCATCATTGCACTGGTCACAGTCCCGACCGACAACGTTCTTCTTGCAGAAGCAGCTGCCATCGATCTTGTCGCAGACCTCCAGCTCTGTTCCGGGCTTGTGGCAGCTGCACTGTTCGCAGTGCGGGAAGTTAAAGTATCCGTGGGCGCAGACATCGCAGGCCCTGCCCTCGATATTCTCCCGGCACTCGCAAGTTCCATTGAACAGATCGCACTGGGTGTTTCCATTGGCAATGCCCATATGGTTGCATCCGCACTCCTCGCAGCCAATTACCTGGATTTGGAGAAAGGGTTAACAAGACACTTTATTCGAGGGAATTCGAGGGCGGCTTACCTGATGGAATCCGTAGGTGTTGGGAGCACACTTCTCGCACATTTCGCCAATGACATTTGGCGGGCACATGCACTCACCGGTGGTGGGTTCGCACATGGCGCTACTGGGGCACTCGCAGGGCTTGCAGTCGGGGAATCCATAGTACCTGCTCCTGCAGGCACCGCACTGCCGCTCAATCACATTCGGCTTGCACTGGCACTGGCCGCCAAACGGATGGCACTCGAAGCTGGTGGAGCCAGCATAGTCACAGTTGCAGGGCAGGGCTCCGCTGTTGTAGTCGGCGGTCAGGGAGAACACCGACTTTTTGCAGAAATCACTGGCATTGTGGGTGATGTGGAAATGGTCGTGGCCGCAGTTCTGGATGAACTCCTTGGTCTGGTCAAAGGTCTCCTCTACGAGCAAGTCGTCATTGTATTGCGTCAAAGGCACCACCACCAAGTAGTCCAGCCACACGCCCAAAGATCGATCGTTCTAAATGAGATTTCGATTTAGATTTGGCTTCAATTAAAGTGTTTCATGAAAAAATCGTACCGTAATTGTAAACTTGAACTCGTCATCAATCTCGAAGGCACCATCTCCGCCAGGCCGTATCACTCCTCGGCAGCCGGAGCTTGAGGGGCAGTGCTGAATGTCGAATTTGCCATCATACTGATTCTTGCCAGCCGTCAGGGTGTAGTGCACCTGGTACTTGGGATGGTTGGGCTGATAATACTTAACCAGGATCACAAATAGGTTGGGCTTGGCCTCCTCAACCTTTGATCTGGGTAACAAAGATCATAAAGATTGCAAAAAGGCTTCGTTGGATATTAAAAACCGAACTTACTCAATCACAATGGTGCTATCAGCGCTATCCAAATGGATCAGTTTCACACGCTCATCAAGGGCGGCATATGGCGGCTTCTTTTCGGCAATACGATCTTCGTGATCGGTTTCAAATTCGATCTTTTTGGAGTCCGGAACCGAACGGAACTTGGGCGTGGCACATTTCTCGCTGTGGATCACACAAACGGGACTGGGATTGATATAGTCAATGGACCATTGCTCTACAGGAATAGCCGTCACCGAGATGATGGGCACACGAGAGTTATCATCAATGTCAGCCTGGAAAATATTAAAACAAAGTTAGTTTTTATATATTAAAAAAAGGAAGAAATAAATATTAAAACTCACAGATATGCTGACTGGCGGTAGATCCTCCTTGCTAATGTAGAAAGCCCGCTCCTGGCCATCGTCATTAACTGAGGTGCGACACACGGTGGAGTATACGCAGGGATACAACAGCACCGCTGTCTCCGACTCTGGATTGTTTTTCAGCTTCAGGGTGATGAAATAGGTGTTCGGGTGATTCCTATCGCTGATGTAATCGATCACAAAGATATATTTGCCACTGTGCGGCACATCCACGATATAGTTCAGCTCCTTTTGCTCACTGCTCAGCACCGGAATGTCGCCCACATGGCTCACAATCGACAGATGCTCCGGATCGCTATACACTTCTGTGGGATTGGTCGGCTTGTCGTTGGATCCGATGACAAATGGAGTTCCAGCGGGCTGGAAGACCTCAACGGAGGCGTACTTATAGTGACGGCACAGCTCCATGTTGCCCAGTTCACACGGATTCGAGATGTGACGGGTGAGGATACCAGCTTCGTAGTAGGCGGCGGGCAGGAGGACAAAGTAGTCCAACATTACGTTCTTGTTGGCCGTGGTGGTGAATACATAACGACCGGGATCCAGGACAATGGCCGAGGGCTTGAGGCCCTTGGGGCCGCTGACAGTCACAAACTGAGGCTCCGAAGTGGGTTGCAACAGGACTTTTACACTGGAAAAATTGTGTTTTTGACTGTTAAACTCAATATGCTGCAATACTTACTGCTGATCCACCTCCAGGGGATTGTCCGATGTGATCGAGATGCTGGCCGTGACATTCTCGGCATTGGGGTTCACGTAGCGCAGGACAATCCGGTATAGAGATGACTTGAAGACATTGATCTCGTTGCGCACTTCATTCTGGATGGCATTGAACACGACGTAGCCCTTGCTGCTGAATCCGGGGAAGGCCTCCTCTTCATAGTCATACCGCACCTGAGTGCCCGAGGGCAGGGTGCCGTCCTCGTACTCGTACTGGAACTGGTGCAGTGTCGGGAAGAAATGAGTGGTGAGGGGCTGGGTGCAGGCCAGGCCCGTGATTCGGGGATGACACTTGCACTGGCCGCTAGTCTTGTCGCAGACACTCTGCCAGGAGCCGCCCACATCACAGCTGCAGTCCTTGCAGCCGAAGAGCGAGGTGCCATCCAGGTCGAAGGTACCATCGCGACACTCCCTGCATTGCCTGCCCTGAGTGTGGGGCTTGCACGGACACTGTCCGGACTTGGAGGCACACGTATCCAAGGCGGAAATGGTGCCATCGGTCCAGCAGTCGCAGTTCTCACAGCCCACCGTGTTGCTGATATTCAGGTTCCAGTACAGAGGCTTGCACTCGTCACATATCCTACCAGTCACGCGCTCCTTGCACTTGCACAGCTCACCCACCGGCACAGAGCCGCATCCTGCAAACTTGTCAATCACTCCAGCCGGATCGCAGTTACAGTCCTCGCAGCTTGGGAAGTTGTAGAAGCCCTCCTTGCACGACTCGCACTGCCGTCCATCGAAGTTATCCTTGCAGAGACACTGTCCGTCGGCGTTACAGGTAACACCCTCCGATCCGTGCGAGTCACACTGGCAGGCTATGGAATTTGCAAAGTAGTTGGAAACTTATTAAGGATAAACCAAGGATTTCCCGTTCAAGGAACTCACCTCGACAATCCGGATAGTTGTAGTAGCCGGCACTGCAAAGGGTACACTGTTTGCCGGCGAAATTGTTCAGACAGTTGCACTTGCCGGTGTTGTCACAGGTTATGGCTGAGCTACCAGTGCTGGAGCAGTTGCAGGGCTTGCAGTCCGGATAGTTGAAGTACCCGGGCAGGCACTGGTCACACCTCGGGCCACCGAAACCCTCGCGGCAGATGCACTGGCCCGACTGTTTGTTGCAGATTTCCGACTCCGTGCCCTGGTTATCACAGTCGCAGTCTAAAATGGGGAAGAAGTCCAAATAATATTCGATATTTTCAAAGAAAATACGCAAGCCTACATGAGCACGTGGGGTAGTTATAGTATCCATGCTTGCATCGTTCGCAGCTGTCGCCTCCAAAGTTGGTCAGGCACTTGCACTCGCCGGTGGTCATGTTGCAGTCATTGCTGATCGAGCCAATCTTGTTGCACTCGCAGGCCTTGCACTCGGGGAAACCGTAGTAGCCTTCGGCACACTGTTTGCAGTACGCTCCGGCAAAGTTGATCTTGCAAGGGCACTGCTGGCCGCTCTCGGCCTCGCAGTGATAGCCATTGGTGCCATTCAGATTGCACTCGCACTCCCGACAGTTGGGATAGCCGTAGTATCCATAGGCGCAGGAGTCGCAATTTGGTGGCTGGAAGGCGGCACGGCACTCACAGTTGCCAGTCTCCTCCTCGCAGTGTCCCGTGGAGTAGAAATGGTCGCACTGACAGGCTGGAAAGGGGAATAGGTTAGCAGGAGATCGAATTGATGCATCAAAAATATCACTTACGACTGCAGACATCGGTCTCGTTCCAGTACTTGCCCCGGGGTCGGTAGTACTTGGGCTTGCACTTGTTGCAATTGATTCCGACGGTGTTGTGCTGACAGTTTTGGCAAACGCCGCCGCCATCGTAGTGACCATGGATGTCCAGGGAGAGTCCCTTGCGGTTGACCTCCTCGTCGTACTTGCACTCGTTGCTGTGACCATGGCAGTTACATTCTGAAATGAGCAAGGAGGATGAGGGTTAGTTTATCCTTCTAAAAAAGAACCCAGTTCCAGTACTCACGCTCGCAATTGAAGGGTCTGGCGTTGGTGTTCTGTCGCCACTTCTTCTGCTCGAATCCGGGGCAGCACTCATTGCACTGGATGCCGCAGGTGTGATGCTGGCAACGGCAGGCGAGAATCCGCACAGGACTCTTCGGATCCTTGACGTCACAGGTGTCGGCGTGTCCGTTACACATACATCTACCACCAATCGAGATGTCCTTGATCGAGTAAAAGTAGCGACGCGTCACCGTTGGATCCTGCCTGGCCACAGACATCAAGTGTCCCAAAAGATTCTTGGTTCGCAGCAAACGAATCCTGACATTGGTGGCACGCGTCCATTCCTGCAGCACCGTCGAGTTGAAGTAGTTCGTGGAGCTGGGACGCTCGTTCAGCAGCATCACAGGGATCTCGCCATTCTCCAGGGGCACGATCTTCGAGTATTCGGTGGTGCAGATGACATCGTCATCACGGGTAATCGGCTTGTAGGTGTCCTTGCCAAAGTAGGTCTCACAATCAGCGGGGGTATCGGAGAAGTGCTGCCAGGGCGTCCAGGTCTTGCCATAATCCGTGGACTTCTCCAACGTCCAGAGACCCGGACGCGGGGAGTTGCCCATGCGAATAAACAAGTAGGCCACATGGAATTCCTAAGGAGACAAGAGTGTCGAATTGGGGATAAATTTTGAACTTTCTTCTGGAATAATAAAGTAGAGACAGGACTGATCTACTGATGTCTCCTTAAAAAAAGGATAATATCGATGACTGGAGTATCGATAAGAATAATAGAAAAATAAGATCGTAAACGCAGGAAATTTAAATTATGAAAGCAGTGGCATCCTCAATCATCTTAAATTATTAGACATTTTTTAATTAATTCCTAATTATTTCTATATATATTATTTAGTTTCCGTGCTGCAATAGGACCTCATAAATATATCTAAGAAATCTATGAAACTAAATAATATCCAAAAATATGCCAAAAAATATTTTTTAACACACAACTTCTTAGATACTTTGCTAATTTTCTTCCCAGAAGCTCATTTTGTGGACACAACTCACTTTGCGCAAGCAAATTCATTGAAAATTATTAGTCCAGTGTACACACATCACAGATACAAAAGCATATACATATTCAGATACAAACTATATATGTATGTACATATATGAGTTTGAGACCACATGAGATCACTGTGGGAGAATTAACTCCAATGTTCGTCCGTTTATTTATATTTTCTTGCCTTCTGTTTGCTTTTTAATTTGGCTTCAATTGAAAACGAACCCAAAGATAGGGGGATATGCGAGTATATAGCAAGATATAAACATTCGTTCATATTCATGAAGATATGTACAACATGTTGTATGTATGTTCTTTGATTTGTTTACTTTTTAGTGTTTTCATTTCATTTTGACCATGTGGATGTTGAGTTGATTTTGGTTTTTGCATAAACAAAAATTCGGTGTACTCGAAATTAAAATATATGTCATATATTATTATATATCTAAGAGTGAGATAGCCACTTAAAAAAATACGTTCTTTGTTGTAGTTTTATTGTTTTTAAAGATAACGATTATAAATTTTGATATTTGGATAGCTGCTGCTTTTGTTTACCTTTATTTTTAGGCAATTTGTAAATTGATAAATCCCAAAACTAAACTAAATGCAAGCGAATCTTAATGAATCTCAAATTATATAATCATCAACTTCAAATCTATTCATTATCTAATCATGTTATATCACATTTTTCTACTTGGTTTGTCTAGCGCTGAATAGGATCCCTGATTGATTCCCCAACATATATTTTATTACAATGTAGAATAGTTTAAAAATAAACTCAAATAGCAAAGCATATTCGGTTGCATTCCCTAGAATCTAGAAAACTGCAACTTGAAGAGAATTAAAAACCCGCACACGGAATGTGGGATGAGATCATGTTGGGGCTGTATAATAAGTCTTTGAGCAATTATTCTCGAAATTAAATCCGTCGTCGGACTACTAAAGAACCTCGTGGATTATTTCGTTTCCGTTGCAAGTGAGATAAGAACGTAGGCGACCCCGACACTCCGGGACTGATAATTATAATAGAGGTTTGTGTAGTTTCTTGCTGATAAGGGGAGACTGCTCCCAATTCTTTTATGTCGCATGCTGGGGCCCCAAGAAATAATACGTCTTTATCGCTTAAAAAAAAGAACAACAACAAAAACGAAAACCCAGAATGAACCGAGCGCCAAAGAGTCAACGCTCCGTGTCGGTTTCTAAGCAGCTTGTAAACCGAGACTTTCCATTCAAGCAACTCGTTCAGAGTGCTTACTATTGCGTTCAAAATATTAATTGTTTTTGGATTTAAAAATATTTCAAAAAATATTTTCATTTAAGTAGAGTAATTTCATTAAATTTTGGTAAGTAGTTCTATAGTTTAGGAGAGCTAAACTGGTAAACAACAATTTAGGTCGGTTGATAAATGTTTTCTAGTGTTTTTTAATCTGTAAAGTCCTAATTAAATATTTAAAAATTCACCTTTTGCCCTATTATTTTGCCCTTGGCTGTATTTATGCTCGCACATATCTCTATATATTATATGTAGGAGCTGACATACTGATAACCCACAACTCCAAAGGGGAAGAGCCAGCCAGCCCAGCCACAAATCCCCGAGCTCAGCAAGATTTTTTTCCTTCGTTGTTTGTTTTTTTTGCTGCGTCGTCGCCGTTGCCGTCGAAATGAAAAGCCATTAAAATTGTTTTCAAATTTTACGATCCCATCGCTCGAACCCGAAAACGAGTTGCATCCACTGGCTGGCTGTCTGTCTCCCCCCGCCTCCTTCAAGACCTTTTGCTTGGCTTCCTATGCGTTTCTTACGAGGCTCTTACCTGTTCGAAATTGATGGTCAAATTGACTTCATTGAATTTCATGCCCCTGGACAGCGGAGGACTCTGCCACCAGGCCTCGGTGCCATCGATGGCGTTCTCTGGCGGATGGTTCTTCTCCGGCACATTGGGATCACAATAGTCGCAGACCTACAAAAGAGATCGGAGAACAGCACACATGTTAGAAAGAAGAAAAGGAACGATTTTGTTTTGAATCGAGTCAAGAGTATTTTTAGAGTCCAATTCGACTGCTGGAACAGAACACATGTGGGGGAAGTCCATGTGCAGGGCACACTGATGAAAATTTTATTGATAAAGGCAGTGAATTATTTAAAAATTAAATAACTGAAGATAATACACCTTAAATAAATAACATACAAATTGTTTCGATAAGGAATATGAATTTGGTGTAAAAAATCCGTTTCAGGATCGGTTAAAATTGTATTCCAGAAATATTCAAAATATTACAAATTCCGTGAAAAAACTATTAATAATTGAACTTGTCTAAAAAATATAATTTAAATTGTACAAATAAATTGATTAAAACGTTCTTAAATAATTTTTTAACTTTCGAATTAGGATCAGAACCACTTACAACAATTTTTTAAATTGTTAAATAATGCATAAATTGCAGTTAAAAAAATATAAGAATCACTTTAAACCCCTGGTTTTCATTTGTTTAATTAAAATCAGAATCCTTCCTTTATTTATTAATAATTTATTTTTCCGCGTGCACGAGGAAAGATCATCAGATTTTTTGTGTATACCGTCAACCATTTTTTGGGCGTTGCTAAAGAAAGATTTTCGAACTTCGAAGATGTGTAATTACCTGTCCCTGGATGACCGAGTAGTCAATGTGATCGTTCTCCGTATTGGCTCCCACTAGCTTGCAGTACAGCTCCGGGCCATCGGTGTCCTGGCCGCATGTGGCCGTGGCATAGATCTTTCGTCCGGTGGCCAGATTGAAGTATGGCGGTGTTAGCTCTGCTTCGGTGTGGGAAATCGCCAGGACAAGGAGCAGGGCTCCCAAGGAAGCCACTCCCAACCCCATCGCGCCAACGAGAGTTGAAGCACCCGCGCTGCGATAACGATAGTCCTTCCGTCGACCACTTCCGGTTCTCTATCTCTCTCTACTTTGTATTTCACTTCCTTATCTTTCGGTCACTTTCTTCACCCGGTTCTTATTTCTTTTTTCGGCTTCGAAATTCTTTTTTGGAAGGGAGCTCATCCAACCGCACTGGATGGCTCTTCGCGAGGAACTGACGGAACTGCAGGCACGGCTGCCACTTTACACATTTTGTGGTTACACTGAAAATAAAATATTTGGCCTAAAAAGAAATTGTGTTTAATAAGGATGACTATTTTAAAATCAATTAATTATTAATCCAAAAATTTTATTTTAAGTTTTAGTAATAATAATAATAAAAATATATTTTTTTTCTAAGCGTGAACAGTTTTATGTAGTTTAAATTTAGTTTAATTTATTTTAATTTAATTTGATTTATTGTAATTTAATTTATATTGATTTAATTTAATTTGATTTTATTTAATGTTATTTAATTTAATTTATTAATTCTTAAAAAACCGAACGCCAGAGAAAGTATCTGCGACTTGCCGATGTAGCGCCCTCTAGCGACATCTTCGCTTATTTTGTATCTGAGCGAGAAGAGAGAGAGATTGAGTTTGAGATTCTTTTTTGGTCTTTGTTTTGCTCACGTTGTTTGTTTACCTCGGCTCTTTGTTGTTAGTCTCGCATTCGCTAGCCGGCCGGTGGAACGTGGAACCAGAAACACACAAACGCTGAAACGGGTTTTGTTATTATCGGTGGAACGTTTTGGAATTGATCAGTGCCGCTAGCGAATGCAAGTTGTTGTTGTTGTTCCTTTGCCCATATTTTCGGATTTATTAATGGTTTTATAAAATTTTAAATGAAAAATACTTGAATACTTAAACTACTAAGTATTTTAATTTATTATTATTATTATATAAAATATTATTATGCCGGTGGATGGTAATTTTAACCAGAAATAAAATAAAATGCAGATATTTTAGATCTTCTTTGAAAAATGTTATATAACAATTTTTTAGTCATTAAATTCTTAATGAATACATTAAATTAACATATTTTAAAATATTTAAATAAAAAAACGTGGTATTTTGTGAATATTTTGTGGTATTTTTTAAAATTAAAATAGGTTACATAAATTTTTATTTTTTGTTAATTGAACTTTTCAAAAATGTACACAGAATTTGATTCCGAATTTAATGAAATATATTTTTGACTCAGTTATGAACGATTTTTAATTCGATCCCATAATCCAATAGGTATATCCAAGAATATTGAAAATTCTGCTTCCCCAATTTTGTTTTCAATTTATTATGAACTCTTTAAAATGAAGTACAATTAAAATGATTTAACAAATTAAAAGATTTTAAACAAAGCTAGAATTACTTAACACAACCATAAATTATAATATTTCCCCATCTAAATGCACGCTTAACACAAATATTTAACTTGATAATTTAACCTCTTCTACGTGCCAAAAACTATTTAATGTAAAAAGTGCTTACCCCTTCGTGCCGCCTAATTAGGAATTTAAAAACTAACTAATTTAAATGGTCTCCAATTACGGCTAAGTTATGGCCACGCTTCGCTTTACAAGAAGCGTTGCTACAGTTTATTGAAATTGCCTCGCTGACTGTTTGGATAACCGTTATTAAATAGAAGTGCGCCAATAAATCGAAGGTGAAAAAAATACTCCTCGATCGCTTCTAACCAAATTCGCTGAGGCCTAACCAAAAAGAAAAAAAAATAAATAAATAATGGAGGTGGCTGAGACGTAGCAACGTAACTTGCAGTTTGCGTCAAAAGCAAACCACCATCGCCGAAAACTTGAAGTTTATTGCTACGGCGATTAAATGAGCCAAATTGAGAAACAAGCTCAACACTATTGAAAATCACGATCACAGCTAAAAAATTGTGCAAAATTCATGACCAAAGCGCCGACTGCGCTGCCAACTGCTCTGTCAGCAAGTTAAGGCGATTTCTTGATTTCTAGACTTCTTGATTTTTTGATTTCTCAAAATTTTGGGGCTAACTGTGTTTGTCGTAGCAGGAAAACTCGTTTTCCTCGGCTCGCAGTGACAGTAAAAACAAAATTGCATTGATAAAGACTGCCACGAGTGTCTGGTTCTGGTTCTTTTTATTTCGTTTTTTTTCTTATTTTATTTTATTTATTTTTTGTTGTTGAAGTATGTATTTTTGGCCCCAATCGCAGCCTCTCATGGCTGCATGTAAACGAGTTCTTATGACGTAACTCTCGAGTCGCTCGCCCGTTAATCGTTTGTCTTGTTCTCTGCCACATTATGCAATGCACGCAAATGAACATTGCCGAAAAAAATTAATGGATTGTTTATACGCTTATGAAAAAATGAGGGGAAAAAATATCTGAAGATATTGCAACACCGCCAAGAAGTTCTCAATTCAGTTGGGCCCACACGGTAGCTATGCACATTGGGATGAAACTATAAAATTATACTATATTTGGACTGAAGGCGGTAACAGGATTACATCTGAATTATATTTAAAAATATATAACCCTTTTGCCAGAACAAAATAAATAAGCTTTCTTCAGTTTTGTTCTTCTTTTACCAAGGCAAAAAATATTTCACAAAAGATATATATGTGCTAGGAGGTAATTGACACCTACTTGCGAAAAATGTTATTGTATGAGCTAGTTAAGAAAAATAAATAAATAGTAGCTAAAGAAACTATATATAAGAAATAATATACACATATACACACCTCGGAACTTGACTTAAGAACATAGGAAATGCAAATAAAATTCCTAAAAAAATTGCAAGCTTGGAAAATATAAATAAAATAATATTAAAATATTTGCACAGTAAACCAAGTCTTTGGCTTAACCCAAACCAATCACAACCTTTGTGTTTGCCTATCGTTAAGACATTTTAATTTACCTCTTAGTGCTAATTAACCCATTAAGGCCTCAAGCCCCTCTAAGTGGCCTGACCTTTGGCATAATAATTTAGCCATTTGCCCCACTGTGCCGCAGTTAGGCATCGATGCCAACGTCGACGTCGCAGCAGCAGCTGCCTGGCTGCCGCTCACCAAACGTTTTCACTTATTCGCGATTGCAGGCCCGGATCGGCGTTCAATTTGGTTCTAAGTCTCGGCGCGTGTGCATGGACGCAGTTTTATTTTGTGGCCTCCAAAATCTACACCATGGTGCTGCTGCGAGTGATCAAGTATCTAGTGGGTTAGTGCAAGAGTGATCCGGGCAGTTGTCGGGTGCTATAACATCACATATCTTCCCTTATTGAAGGTTGCGTGGTGCGGGCCTGCCATGAGTTGTCCCAGAACATGAGTTCGCTGAACAAAATGTTCAAGTACCATTTGCTGGAGGTCAGCTAGAGAGAGCCCAGGAAGCTGAGAAACACACACAGAGAGACAAGCCCATAAAAGTCAATCTATTAAAATTTTGTATATAATTCCGAGCGAGTTCGTTGCTCGAGTCTTTTGTTAATGTGATCGAATAAAATGTTATTTTAAACCCACACAAAAAATCCAAAAACAAAACACACCTGGTATTCGCAATAACGGGCTCGGTTGTAGAATGGCAACAGTGACCTTGAGGTAGAGTGTTTAAGTTTAAAAATCTCATAGAAACCGAGATGTTGGAAGGATTTGAAGATGAGACCATGAAGAAGCCTTTGGCAAGTTCGTTGCCTAAGTCGTTTGTTTTGCCATGATTTCGCATAGAGAAAAGTTGCACTCCTTCTTGTATTTTTTTGGTGCAATTGGAATTATGCAAAATATATATGCAAAAATCACTCAAATGTGAACATTCTATTCAAATAATATTTTTGTAAATTTAATCGAATGGCAACTTTAACCTTGGTTGGGTGTTTTGCGCAACCCAAAAGAAATCCACGTGTGAATGGCATTCAATTACAAGTTAATTCATTCGCGTGGAACTGGCCATAACCGAGACGAGTTGTTCTAAAGAACTACACTCTAGAGTTAAATGATTTCAGAGCCTGGCTTGGAGTTTCCCCTGAAAAAGAAATCCCACTTCCAGTGGGAGACAGCTAAAAGGCATCTCGTTATGACTGATTGTACAAATAAGCCAATATTTACAATTAAAGCCGGTCAAACAATGCGCGAACAAGTTTGTACAGAAAAAGAAAATAAATAAAAACTAAAACAAAAAGCATGAAAAAAATAACGCCAAATTAGCATTCGCCGTCTCTCGCATTTTGTGTCGTCACACATAAGCGTCTTAAAAGAGTAGAGCAAAAAAACTGAATTTCTCGAATTAAGTAGCCAAAAAATCCCCGACATCATTAGAGGGCTTGGTCCGATAGAGACGTCATTCCTGTTACGCTCAACACCTCCGTCGCCATTCATTCATTGATATGATTAATTTCCGTTCTCACAACTTGTTGGCCAAGAGATTAATATTATTAATATTATATATCTCCATTACAAAGATGGGTCAAGTCCAATGTCCAGTTGGAAGTCAGACGTCACCGATGGCAGCTTCAAGTTTAAGGCGTATGGGAAACAGGTGCCCTGTCAGATATTGTGACGTCTTTACTTTTACTAAAAATATATCTTTCTGTTAAGTTTATGTGTTAAAAATATCACAACTTGTCTGCCAAGGCAGACAGCCAGAGAGGTAAGAGAAGGTAGAGCTTTGAATTTCGATTTTTAAAGTTGATGAGTTGAGGCCTCAGTCTTGTTTTGGCTTTTGCGGAATTAAAACCTGTCTTAATTTGGAAAAGAAAATTTTTAAAAAGAAAAGAAATGGGTCGGTCAAATTTTTGTTTATTTTAGGGAGAGTTTCTGTAAATTAATTCATTATAATTATAGAAAACTAGTAATGATAATAATGATTTGTGGAAAACTTAAACTCAGTGTTTTTATAATTGAAGTTGAATTAATATTATAAATGTGTAAAGTGTTGTATTTTTATAATAAAAATCAATTGCTTGTTGTTTAATGTATTTTACTTACTAATCTTTGATTTTTCTTATTATAAATGTTTAATTTAATTGAAAATGATATAAATAATTGTGTTATTTGTGAAACTTATACAAAAATTGGTTTACAACTTGTGCTTGAAATAATTAGAAAATTTTAAATTACATTTTATAGGTGATTAAAAGAATATTAAAACTGCAATTAGAACTTGTTATTTTTTTTCTTTAAGAAAGTTCCTTTAGAATAAAGTTTTGTTTTGTTATATTCTCAGCCTTTTTAATAAAATAATTTGAAGGATTAAGTTCCTTATATTTTCAGCCTTTTTAATAAAATTATTTGAAGGATTTAGTCCTTTAAAACTGCATTTTACATCTTTCAATTCGTAATTTAAAAATAAAATTATTTACAACTAAAAACAATTGGCAAATGGAATCACGAGACTTTTGGCTTGCAAGATAAAGTTGCTTTATCCTTATTGATCCCTAACAATGGATCGTCCCAAGTTGATGACACTGCTCACAAAGCCCAGCATCGAGGTGATCATGGAGTGGGCATGCTTGGAGCTCTCCGTGGTCTCTCCCTTGTCGCTCCTACTGGGCCGGATCACCTGCTTCCGACTTCCCGACGGCGTTTCGGCACTGCTGAAGAGTCGCTCCCATCGACGGATGGGCTTACGGAACCACTCCTCGCCGCTGACCTCGTTAAGGCGTTCGTCATCCTCCCGGAAGAGCTTGTCCAAGGGTCCAGCGAAAACTTGATAAGGAAAATCCATAAGTTAGGGGTTAAAAAAGGGGATTACTTATATGATTTCTCTGACTTACCTGTCTGCATGAGCACACATCCGACGAGGAAAAGCATAATCATCTTGCTTGTTAAGGTCATGGCGCCTGCTAAACTTTTGATGGAAAGAAAGATAACCCAGATCGACCTTATAGACCAGAAATCAGAGAGATAACTGAGTGAATCGGATGCCACAGTCCGACTTTATAGTCGAGTCGAACCCCGACGATTCTACGTGATGGAATGGAAAGTATACAAGCGCACGTATCACTTAAGAAGTGATTGCTTTTATTTCATGCTAAACCTTAGAACTACATAGCCATAACCATAATGAACATGCCACAAGAAGAGTTACATTTTTGTTTTTTTCGAGGAATTTAACTAGGTCTACTCGGGTCTTGGACGTCTGACTGGAGGTCTGTGTCCCTTCGATTTCGCAGCTTGCACGGGTCGTAGGCAATATCCAATTCGGCGTCGGCCATTCGCTCGTTGGACACCGCTGGAGCTTGCAAATATAGTTCCTCGAGTTCCTCGATTGTTAGCTTGCAGTTGGGTCTCCTGGATGTCGGCGGCATGCCGCTGCTCCAGCTGAGGGCTGTAATGGGTAATTAGGTTATCCAGATAATCTATTTTGGCTATAACTCTCTCCACTAACCGCAGATGAAGATCAGGCTGATCAGATAGAACTTGAGCGAGGCACTACTCATGGTTATGATGGGCATTAACTGACAGCCGGAATACGGATGGCTCCACTTTTTATATTTGACCGGAGCTCTCCGCCGATTGGCTTTGGAGGAGGAGGCCAATGGCGACCACGCTGGCGCCGCAGCTGGAGATTATGCAAAGCAATCCCCCAAAAATAACACAAAAAGATCTGCGAAAAAAAACGAAAAAAAAGCAACAGCAGCGGTGAATAAAAGGCTCGAGGCGTCGTTCTGTCTCATTGAGTGGGAAAAAACGCCGGCGGCGGCGGCCATCGGGTCGTCTCTCCTACCGGTCTTTGACGTATTCATCTTTCGGTCTGGCACGTGAACAGCTCGCCGTGATCGTTGATTGATTTTTTCCTTCATTTCTTTTTTATTTTTTTTTACTATTAATATGCCACCTAATTAATTTACACATTTGTAAATCAGCAAAGGCGTCATACCTCTTGAACCTGCCAGACTCGTGGCCGAAAGAGGAGCGTCCAGTGGAAGTAATCTCTAGAAGGAGGGTTTCCCCTAATTATAACTTTTCCATAAGAGATTTATTTATTTATCAATGGAATTTATTTTAAGAGGAAAGGTCTTCTTATGATCTTGGTTTCGAGTCTATTTTGGGGGCTGGAACTGGCTTTCAGGGGTTCTTTTTAATGAGTGGGAAAAGCCCAAAGTTGGGGGCTTTACTTGCGATATAATGATAAGGAATATAATTAAGATAACATATAATTATAATTAAGATAATACTTAATAACACTCTTAGGAAATTGTAATTTTGGCTTTATTATTTCTAACTAAATAAATAACTCACAATTTCAATGATTTTTTACGAACTCAAAAAAGAAGGATGCAAACAATATGCAGAAGTTTGCATTTTCCAAAAGATGCGATAATAAATATTGATGTAAATTACTCTTTTAAAGTTAAAATTACGAATAACTGAAGTCAGATAATATTTTCCCTTTATATATAATATTTACAGTTCTACGAAAAAATTTACATTATAGTAAACATGACTAAATCTAATTTGTATAACAAACTGATTAGCTATGCCTTTTTAAGTCTAACATAATAAATCTTTACATATATAATAGAAACTCTCTTAACCCAAAAGTATAAGCGTAATATTTAAATCTTTTTTCATGCTTAAAGATTTGTTTAACTTAACTTATTCATCTTCATGGCCAAAGAAAATGGTCCAACGCTCATAGGTGGGTGACTTTTCACACAAATATGCCTCCATGGAGCAATAAACGTCACTGTAGTCTTTGAACTCTTGAAATTTATTCAACAAATTTATTTTAATGAATATGTTTATATAAAATATTAATTTTCTAACCTTTTCCTTGATGACAAGCTGCTATATCCAGGTGACACTTTGAGGGATATTTTTGAATGCAACCAATTTCCTCATCCAAACCACAAATGGCACTGGTCTTGTCCACTTTGCCACAATCCTTTTCCAAAGGACAGGATTTAGGGGGAACATTTGCTCCATGGGTAAACACAGCTTTAAAGAAAACCCGATTTGAAAGGGATATAACTTTAAGTAACTCAATTAATTACCCAGAAAAAACGAAACAAAGATTAAGTACTTTCATATTTACTGGCATTTGTGAAGCAACTGCGGTGAAATCTAAAAGCGCAATGCGCCAACATATTCATATTTATATAGCCTAACCGAATCTTATCAAGACTATCTTATCCAGAATATGGATAATAAAGGCAAACAATTGGGCGACGGAAGAAGTCAGAATGGGGAATTATAGATTAGATTCGAATTAATTTTAAGTGCATGGACCCCCACTCTTAAATATATTATTCAAATACAAGTTGTTAACTTCAGCGTTTCCCACTGTTATAAATAAAATGCTGCTTCATCCCCAATAAACTATATATTCTTTAGTTTAATTTATTAAACATTTATTATCTTCTTATTTATCGTCTACCCCTAACACTTTATTGCTTATGGCCAGAATGGTTTGGTTTGCGTCTCAACTAGTGGCTAAAAATTGTTTACTGCCTATTTCTGGGCTTGGAATCCTAGGAGGCCTTCGTCTGGCTGCGATATAGCTTGGAGTATATGCCGTTCTTGGCCAGAAGCTGCGAGTGACTGCCCTGCTCCATTATCTTGCCGGCCTGAATCACACAAATCACATTGGCATTCTGGATGGTGGACAGTCGATGGGCAATGACGATGCAAGTGCGACCTGAACACGCCGAGTCCAGGGCCTGCTGCACCACCTATAAACAGAGAAAATGTATTTAATAATTATAAATAATTATTCAGGAGTACTTCACCCACCCTTTCACTTTGGAAATCCAGTGCTGAGGTGGCCTCATCTAGTAACAGGATCTTGGGATTCCTCACCATTGCCCTGGCAATGGCTATGCGTTGCTTCTGTCCGCCGGAAAGCTGGGTTCCCTTGGAGCCTAACACGGTCTCATATTGCGCTGGCAGGGACATGATGAACTCATGGGCATTGGCCATCTTGGCTGCTTCGATAATCTGCTGCATGGGCACCTTTCGAGAGGTGTCCCCATACCCTATATTGTCGGCTATGCTCTTCTCAAAGAGCGAGGGCTCCTGGGACACAATGCCCAGGCGACGACGCAGGGTTTTCAGATCCATATCATGGTGAATACTCTCCTGATCAATGAGCTATAAAGAGAGGGGATTAGCATCGAGTATCTAGTATCTTCTAGTTTCTTCTTACAATCTTCCCCTCATCTGGATCGTAGTATCGCATCAGCAGCTGCACACAGGTGGATTTCCCAGAGCCCGAGGCACCCACCAAGGCCACCGTCTGACCCTGGGTAATGTCCAAATTAAAGTTCTGCAGAACCTTCTGGTGTGGTCGCGAGGGATAGGCAAAGTTGAGACCCCTGTAGCTGACGCCCTGCTGAACGACATTGGTCTTGTAGGCAGCAGTTCCATTTCCATTCTGCTGAATCTCAAAGGATTCTGGAGACTGGATCTGTGGCTTGCGATCTATAATCTCGTACATCCGATTGGCGGAGAGGAGGGCGGCATTGAAGGCGGGCGTAAAGGCCAGAGATTGGGCCAAAATAAAGAGACCATAAAGCATGGTGTTGGAAATTCTGAAAAAGATTATTTAGATTATTAGTTAATAAATTAAGAATTCAATTATTATGATACTCACTTCATTATAGTCTCAAATTTAATATTGCCATCGGCACACATGTGCCCTCCATAAGTCAGGGTCACTGCATAGCCAAAGAACATGAGGGACTTTCCCAGGGAATTGACGAGACCACGCCATTTTAGGCGGTTCAAGATCTGCACTCGATACCGCTCCACCTCCTTGTCATATATCTTGATCAGTTCCTCTTCCCTTCGGAGTCCTGCCACTGTTCGTATCTGAGTGATAGTTTCGGTTGCTATTCGACTTGTCTCCTCCAGCACTGCCTTCTCCTTCAGAGCTGATTTCTCGCCGAATCTCGCCTCGAACACTATTGAGGCAATCATAAAGGGCGAGGTGCTCAGGCAGATCAGAGCCAGTTCCCAGGAATAGGGAAAGGCAATGGAAATACTGCAGATGAAGTTGGTGAACGCCTGTATGATGTTGCTCAGCGGAAAGCCTATGGCTCCCTGGACACTGGCCGCATCGCCCGAGAGACGGGCCGAGAGAGCGCCAATGCTGTTGTCCTTGCGATCGAACCAGCCCATCTCCTGGTGCATAATGCAGCTGAAAGTCTTGGAGCTGTAAAAATATATTAAATATAATTTAAAATATATTAAAAAATCCATCTCTCTGCATCTCACCGCATCCTCATGGTCAACCAGACTCCAGCCAGATTGAAGAAGAACGTCTGTATGAAGCATACCACGCCCGCAGCCACACCTATTACCAAGGAGATAATGGCCATAGAGGCGCTCTGATCGAGAACCTCCTCATCCGTAGGTTTGGCCAGCGAACCGTACAATTCGGCCAGGACGATGGAAAACACTGGCATAGTCACACCATAAATCCCGGCACAAATGGCGCCTATGATAAGGAAACTCCACTCTGGTCGTGCCCAACCCAAAATGCGGAAGAAGGTGCGAATATAATTTCCGGGAGGGCTCTCCTCATACTCCTCCCCCACCGTAGTGGTGGGCATGACCAGGCCATTTATATTCTTCATCTGAAACTCGACGTTCTTCTCCAGCGATACTATGGAGTTGCGGGTGGTGCCCAGATGGAATCCTTCCACTTCGTAGGACAATTTCTGCTCTTTGGCCTCTGCTACATCCTCCAGCTCGTTGAGCAGCTCCTCGGCGGAGTCATCGTAGGAGTGAACAGTGACCATTTTGTGGTAGAAACCACCCAGCTTCATCAGCTCCTCGTGGCTGCCCTGCTCCACGGCCTTGCCATTGTCAATGTAGACGATGCGGTGGGCATGCCTGATGGCAGAGAGGCGATGGGAGACCACCAGGGTGGTTCTACCCTTGCAGGCCTTGTCCAGGGCGGCCTGAACCAATTTCTCAGAGTGATAATCCAAGGCAGAAGTGGCCTCATCCAGTAGCAGGATCTTGGGCTGTTGGATGAGTGCCCTGGCAATGGCTATGCGTTGGCGTTGTCCTCCAGAAAGCTGAACACCCTTCTCACTGATATCCGTATCGTAGCCCTTAAAAGATAATGGCGGAATTAATTTACATAAAATAAAAAAATAATTATAAATAATTACCTTATTTAAAGCTATAATAAAATCGTGAGCATTTGCTGCCTTAGCCGAGTCCTCGACTTCTTTCTGCGTAGCCTCTGGCTTTCCATGCCGAATATTCTCACCGATGGTTCCCTGGAAGAGCACTGGTTCTTGGCCCACCACAGCGATATTTGATCTCAGCCAGTTGAGATTATATTTCCGTACATCTTCACCATCCAATATAACCTGACCGAAAACCGGGTCATAGAAGCGCTGCAGCAGTTGGATGCAGGTGGACTTGCCACAGCCCGAAGGACCCACCAAGGCCACTGTTTGACCTTCCTCCACAACCACATTCAGACCCCTTAAGACAATCACATCCTCTCGAGCGGGATAGCGAAAGAATACATCCCGAAACTCCACAGTGCCCTTGAGACCCATGTTCAGGATTTTTCCGGCCTTCGACAAAGGATCGATAAGGGAGGGGCGATCAATGACCTCCAAGATGGCCGAGGCGGATCCCCTGGCCATGGCGAATGTCTCGAGGAATGGCGATGTGCGGGAAATCTGATTGGCACTCACTATAATGCCCGATATGACAATCATCACCACCGCTGGGGTATATTCTCGCTCCGCGATGGGTATGTTGGGATCCCGATAGAATAGAATAAGATTCGCGCCATACCAGAAGGCGCCGGCACCCGTGATGAACAACATGGCCTTCATCACTGTGTCACTCAGGCCGGAAAAGACGCCTTTCCATTTTCCTGCCTTCAGGGCGGGCTTCAAGAGTGTGTCGTATCTCTCGGATTCAGTGCGTTCACCACCAAAGGCCACCACTGTGCGAATGGCACCGATTACCTCCTCCACCACCGAACTGGCCCGGACATAGGAACTCTGCTCCTTGGCTGTGAGTTTGCCTTGGTACTGTGGAAATTGAGAAATATCATATTATTTAACTTAAATTTACAATTAAAATTTAGTTTTTTATCGTAAAACTTTTCATTATAATTTTTTAGAGTCATATTTCTGATATATTTTCCTTTAATTGGCTTACAGAAATATTTATTATATCCTATATTTATCATATATATAGACACCTCTAAAGAGCTCTACAATATTTGTCAAAGCCACAAATAAATTGCTGTTTAATTAGAAAGGTCTAGAGGTCACATATAGCTCTTTAAACATACGCAATTTAATTTAAATATTAACGAATTAACCTTTGGACTTTGTTTTTGGCAGTTTAAACCATTTGAGACCAATTAAATAAAGCATACAATTTAAATAATATTGGTTTTGTTTAAGGAAATTTAATTTTGAACTTTTGCACATGTAATAGTTGTTTCTCAGAATAATAAATATAAATAAATAAATACACAAAATACAAAGAAAAGAAAATCATAAAAATGACAATTATTTATTTTATTTTTATAAGAAATCGCAAATAAAAGAATTCATAGAAAAGTAATTAAATTTTTTTTAGTAAATGCAGGTACAACATTTTTTCAGAGAACATTTTCTCACAACTACTCTCAGGGCAGAACATTTGCAAAAATATATGTTTTATCTGTAGGTACTTTTGTTATTTTTAGAAAACTATTTTCGAATTTTCAGTTGAACGCATTTTCAAGATCACTTAAAGCTGGCAAAAGAACGCAGGCGGTTCTAGTAAACAAATTCTATGATTTTGAACTAGAAAATGGGTATTAAAAGAACTTTTAACAATATATTCCCTATTTTAAATTAGTAAATAAATATGTAAATATTTAAATAAGATTTATATACTTAAATAAATTAAAATTTAAATAAAATAAATATACTTACATGCGCCACTGCTGAGTTAACAAACAGTGTCAAAGGTATATAAAACACAATAGCCAGAGCCAGTTTCCAGCCATAAATAAAGGACAGAACCACACTGAGGACCACCTCGCACATAATCTCCACATAATGACCCAGATTCTCGGCTATGCCACTGCGTACCTTCTCCATGTTGCTAAAGGAAATAAATTAATTTTGTAATATTTTATTCTGTGATATTTTTTATATAATTAACCTACTCTGTAATGCGCACGGCAAAGTTCTGATCCTTGGCCATGTCATGCCAGCCGATCTCCTGCCTCAGGGTGGCCTTGAAGAACTCCCTGCGCATCTTGACAGTCAGTCGCAGGGCTAACCTATTGAAGGCATCCACATAGTACATCCCAGAAGACAGCATCAGCAGAGTATTTAGGGTCATGAGGATGCCAAAGGATACACTATCCTTCCGCAACTCCTGCATATTCTCCTCGTAAGAGGCATTTGTCCTAGGGATTAAATCATATTAATAGTTATATTATACAAAATGGATACTAAATTATTATTTAGTTATAATTCCAAATCTAGAAATTCAAAAAACTATAGGTATTTGTGCATTTTATTTAAACTTAATTACATACTTTTACATATTGATTTAATTGTATAGTGTTTATAGTCTTTGTTTAAAAAGAATTTTGTATTGTGTGATTTTAACAAAGGAAAGGTTTTTCATAGCACAAAACCCCTTAAATACAAGACTTCTCCCCCTCTTGGTTGTTTTTTTATATATAAAACTAATTGCTAATCAAATGACTCTTAATGAGAATCGCTGACGATATAAATTGTTGAAATAAACGGTTTAAATTTCTTTAAAAAAGAGCAATTCAATAAATTAGATTATCCAAAGTGTGATGGGAAAAATTCGTTACCTTAATTTTAGTTTAGTTTTAAGTAACTTCCGTACTCACAGTATTTTCCCTCCCCCAAAGAGAGGCAATCCAATGGTGTCCGAACTGGTGCCCTGTCCCAGGGTCCTGTCTATGAACATGGCCACCAGTTCACTGTAGACCACAATGGCAATGGGATAGACCAGAGACTGCAGCAAAGCCGCCACCAGACCAGACAGAAGCAGGACATAATCCCAGCCATCAGTATACCGGAAGAGTTCCTTATAGCTAACTATAGGCTGAGCCTTCTTCTTGGTCTTCTCCTTTTTCGGAGAAGATGAGGAATCGGCCTCCGTTTCCGTCGGAATATCATCGCCGGGCGACGGCATTATTTAAGATCGTCACAAACTATCTATCGCGTATAGCTATTTATTTATTTTCCTTTTTATTTAGATGATAGTCAAACACATTGACCGGCGGGGTCAATTAATAGTTAAGAAAATGCACGCGAAGCGAAACCAAAAATCGAAACGCCCGCAGTTCGTTTGCACTCGATGAAGAGATGGTCCCCGAATGGGTTCTTTGGTTCTCCGGTTGTGGCTCTGGCCCTGGCTCCGGCTAATTAACTCCACTCACACTCCCTTGAACTGATCTGACTGGGATCGTCTTATTATATTTATTTTTCTTTCTTTTTGTTAAGCCTTTTAATTGTTTTGCATTCCCAAACGGGCTGGCGAACGAGCGTTCCGGAGAAATATTTTCGAGCTGCGCGGCTGTTCCGTTCCGTTGGGAGTGCAGAAGGCGACTGCCGCGTCTGGCGGCGATGGCGTCAGTTTTCTACAAATTTGGTTTCTATTAAAGTTCAAATAGACTCTCAGATGGATGGTCCGCTTATTAATATCAATTGAATTGATTTTACTCAAGGTTCTCCCTCAGGATGACTGGTGAAAAATTGTAGAATCCATTTCTTTCAGCACAAAGGTGTGTGAGCAACAGTGTTGGCAATCAGAAATTTAGAAAAAAAAATTAGGACAAAAGGATAACAATAAGAATAGACTGGCATAATTAATACTTGTTAAATTAGAACTATTAAAATATTATTAAATCTTTAAACGGATATACATTTTAAATAGCTTATTGAAGGACTTGCATGGAATAAAAACCTGAGGAATTCATTTTTAAGAATTATTAAATGTAATAAATTTTAAAAATTAAGTTTCCATACAAAAATGAAAAGTATTTCTATAGATCCCAATATGATTTCGTTACAAATAATCCATTAATAAATATAACAAATCAAGAATATAAACACGTTTCTCTAATTTATGTTTGTTTCAAACAAAAATCGTTTGCTAATATTTAGATATTTTTAACTGGCAATAAAAATTCCACAAAGCTCCACTAAATTTTTGGGAATATTTAATAGCTTATTAGAAAATATATTTTTTTTTTGAGTAATGTTTTAAGCTTTAATTAGAAAATTGGTTAAGTATTGTAAGATATTTATCATAATGCGAATTAAAATTTGTAACTTAAAAATATGCCTGTCAAGAAATATCCCATAAAGACAGCACTGTTGAGCAGCCATCGATCGCGGAAATGGTAATCTAGTTACGCAAATTTGACGTTATTTGAATTCCAGGCTAAGTTGTGACCATTGGGGTCACGTTTCCATGTTCTCAAGAAATGATAGCATAACCATAAACCAGAAACAACATTTATTTGGTTAAAATACTTGAATAATAGACATGTATTTGTTTAACAAAATAAATAATATTAAAGAGAAATCCTGGCTTGTGAGATCTCCATCACTCGATTGATAACTTCTTACTTATCTTATCCAGAGAGTTTATGCCATTGACAATGACTATGAAAATCTGCTAGTCGTGTGGCTTGAAGGTTTATATAGATGCCACAAAGATAGGCGCCTCATTATATCAGTATGATAACCCTAATTGCGGATCTTAGAACTCAAAGCAATTGTCAGTTGGTTTCGGGCTGGCCTATAGACACACCTTAAAAATTGTGCGCTTCCTTAATTGGAGTAAACTTTGTGCCCCTAAAAAACAATAATAAAAATGGCCCTTAGGTAATCCATATATCTAGCAATTATGCATTGCTCTGGCATAACTTATCTTCCGCCAATTATGGATGTAAAAAAGTATAGTGTGAAAGTTTATTCAGTTTTGAGAAGGTTCTTCTTTTTGGTGACAAGTGTTGCATGAAATATACAAAAATTAAAATAATATTTTAAAAAAAATATGCGAATTCAGTGATCCTTTTGGGTCTTGTGTAGCTTCGCATAGATTCCTCCGTGGGATATCAACTGCATGTGAGTGCCCTGCTCTACCACCTGCCCATCCTGGATGACGCAGATCACATCCGCATTCTGGACGGTGGACAGGCGATGGGCAATGACAATGCAAGTGCGTCCCGAGCAGGCAGAATCCAGAGCCTGTTGGACCAACTGTTCACTCTGCAAGTCCAAAGCCGAGGTGGCTTCATCCAGCAGCAGGATTTTGGGATTTCGCACCAGAGCCCGGGCAATGGCAATGCGTTGTTTCTGGCCTCCCGAGAGTTGTGTGCCTCTGGCTCCCATCCTGGTATCATAGCCATTAGGCAGACTGATGATGAAGCTATGGGCATTGGCACTCTTAGCTGCTGCTATGATCTCTGCCATGGGAACTGATCTCCTGTTGTCTCCATAGGCTATGTTCTCTGATATGGATCTCTCGAAGAGCGTAGGTTCCTGGGAGACAATGCCCAGGCGTGTTCTCACTCCCTCCAGGGTCAGATCGTGCTGGATGTCATCGTGATCAATGTGCTGTGTTAAGAAATGTATTTAATAATATATTTAAAAGTTAAATTAATCCTCAAACTACATACAATGCTCCCCTCATCGGGATCGTAGTAGCGTTGCAGCAATTGCACACAGGTGGACTTGCCGCAGCCCGAATGACCCACCAGGGCCACCGTTTGACCCTTTAGTACCTCCAGATCCAAACCATTAAGGATCTGAGCATCGGGTCTTGTCGGATACTTGAACTGAATGCCTCGATAGCGTACTCCCTCAAAGAGATTTAATTGCTTGGCCAAGGTGTTCTTTATGGTGCCCATCGGTGAGGTGATCTTAGGTTTGCGATCCAGGATCTGGAAGAGCCGATGGCCAGCCACCAAGGCGGCGGAGAAGGCCGGGGTGAAGGCCAGGGATTGGGCCAGCATCATGGAGCCATAAAGCAGGGTTTCCGAGACTCTGAAAGGCAAAGAAGAAAAGGATTATTAATGTTAAGTTCTTTTTAAAAACGAATTATGATCTTAAATATAGATCTTTGTAGTCTCTGATTAATAATTATTAATTATATTTGTCTTTTCTCTTACTTGATAATATCCTGGAAGGGCAGCTGGCCCTCAGACACCAGGACACCGCCATAGCAAAGGGCCACGGCGTAGGCAAAGAAGGCCGAGGCCTGCATGGTGGAGTTCAGGACCCCTCGCCACCTTAGCTTCTGACGAATAAGCACTTCCACTCGCTGAATCTCCTCGGTGTACTCTCTAATCACATCCGCTTCTCTCCTCAAACCAGCCACAGTCCTTATATTGGTGATGGCCTCGGTGGCAATGCGGCAGGCCTCCTCGATCACCTGCTTCTCCCGCACAATGGCCGTGGACATCATCCTGCAAACAGGTTTAAAAATATAAAGAAATTCTCAATAATAAAAGTAATCAAAAACCCACTTGGCTTCCAGGATAACAGATCCTATAATAATGGGACAGTTGGCCAGGCACAAAAGAGCCAGCTTCCAGTTGTAGTACATGGCCACGGTGACACTCGAGATGAAGTTGGACAGGGCCTGGATCATGCCACTCAATGGGTAGCCAATGGCTCCCTGGACACCCACTGCCTCTCCGGAGAGACGAGCAGAAAGAGCTCCCACACTGTTGTTCTCATCATCGAACCAGCCAATCTCCTGGCTAACCATTGCCTTAAAAGTCATGGCCCTCATCCTGGTAGTCAGCCAAATGCCAGCGTAATTGAAGAGATAGGTTTGCAGGAAGCAAACTAATCCAGTCAGGAAAGCTAAGCCTAGACAGGCCCAAGAAAGAACTGCCGTACGACGCAGAGCATCCTCGGGATCCTGTTCCGACAGAGCTGCATAGAATTCACCAAAGATGATGGCAAAAGCAGGATACAGACAGCCCACGCCAATGGCACTGATGGTGCCTAGGATAAGGTAGCACCACTCGGGTCTTGCCAGCTTGAGGATCCTGGAGAAAGTCCTGAAGAAGTTGGGCTTCTCAGCGGCAGGTGCAGTCTCTGCCACTATTTGAGCATTAGTATCCTTGGCAAGGGGCTTTACTATTGGCTCATCGAACTGGACACTTATCTTTTGGCCCTTTTCGAAGTTCAAAGGACTCGTCTCGAAGGATTTCTCAAAGAGAGCTAGGCTCTTGCCTGTTAGAAAGAAGGTTTTATTTAAGAATTATATAAAATTTCCATTGTCATATCCTTACGCTTCGCATCCTGTTCCGTGGTCTCCTCTTTCTCTGTCTCATCTGGCATTTTGATATCGCCAGCACGAACCATGTTGTAGTAAGCGCCCTCAAGGGTCATCAGGTCATCGTGGGATCCCTCCTCTAGCACCTTGCCGTCGTGAATAAATACGATCTTGTCCGCTCCCCGAATGGCTGACAGTCGGTGAGAGACCACAATCGTAGTACGACCCTTGCTGGCCAAATCCAAAGCCTGTTGAACCTGCTTCTCCGATTGGTAATCCAAGGCTGAAGTGGCCTCGTCCAGCAGCAGGATCTTCGGGTTCTGGATGAGGGCTCGGGCAATGGCAATGCGTTGTTTCTGGCCGCCGGAGAGCTGGGATCCACGCTCACCGATCATGGTGCGATAGCTCTGCGTGAATAATTTCTTTATTTAATTTTTTTTTATCGCAAAAATGTTAACAAATTCACCTCGGGCAGATTGGTGATGAACTCATGGGCTCCAGCTTGAGTGGCAGCAGCTTCAATTTCCTTCTGAGTGGCTCCTGGCTTGCCATAACTGATGTTTTGGGCTGTAAAAGAATAAATATTAATAAAAAATAAATAAATGTTACATAAATATTAATAATATGATAATAAATCCTTCCTAAACCCACCTATAGTTCCCAAAAACAGCACTGGTTCCTGACCCACCACCGCAATATTCGATCTCAGCCATTGAATATTATATTTCCTTATATCCAGATCGTCTAATAAAACAGCGCCAAAGACAGGATCATAGAATCTCTGGAGCAACTGGACGCAGGTGGACTTTCCACAGCCTGAAGAACCCACCAGAGCCACCGTTTGACCCGCTCTGATTCTAATATTCAAGCCTCTGTGCACTATAATCTCTGGTCGGGAGGGATAACGGAAGAAAACATCCTGGAACTCCACATCACCGCGAAGACCATAGTTCAGAAGCTTGCCATCTGTGGAAAGGGGATCAATCTTGGAGGTGAGATCAATAACCTTGAAGAGAATGGTAGCACAGCCTCGGGCGGTGGCAAAGGACTCTAGGAAGGGCGCCGTTCTGGCTATGTTATCTGCTCCGACAATTATGCCAAAGAATGCCTGTAATAAAAAACACAAAGATTTAGCAGATAGCTCAAGCTTAGAGTTCTTTAACTTACAATCATCAGAATAGCTGGCGTATACTCCTTATCCTCTACTCCACGATCGTCTATGATGAGATTAACGCCATACCAGAAGGCTCCAGCGCAGGACAGATACAGCATAGACTTCAGCAGAGCATCACTGACTCCCGAGAAGGCTCCCTTCCACTGACTGGCTTTACGAGCGGGAACCAGGAAGTTTTCATAGCGTTCCACTTCCGCCTTTTCGCCACCAAAAGAAACTACAGTGCGAATGGCACTGAGGATCTCCTCCGCCAGATTGCCAGCTCCGGCATAGGACTCCTGTTCCCGGGCGGTTAATTTGCCTTGGTACTGGAATAAGTAAAAGAAAAACATTTAAAAAATTAAATAATTAAAAAAATTAAAAAAAATAAAAACATTTAAATAATTAAATAAAAGGAAAACATTTAAAAAATTAAATAAAAGGAAAACATTATATATATCCCCACCTTGGCCACATAATAATTGACCAGAATCACCAGAGGAATGTATGAGCTCACAGCCAGGGTGAGCTTCCAGCCGTAGGCAAAGGAAATGGCCACGGTAATGATGAAGCCCACCACCAGGTACACAAAGTGACCCACTTTCTCGGAGATGCCATCGCGCACCTTTTCCACATCGCTAAAAGAAAACAGAAAATTCATAGATCTCCTTGGGTATATAATCCAAGTTGAACTTACTCCACCATGCTCTGGGTAAAGTTCTGCTTGCTGGCCAGATCGTGCCAGCCAATGTCTTGCCGCATCACTGAGGTAAAGAGCATTATCCGCATTCTGGTAACCTGACGCAGGGCCACCATGTTAAAGATGTCCACCGAAAAGATGCCGGAAATAAACATAACCACTGAGGCAATGGTCAAGAGAATGCCATACGAAATGGAGTCATCATACAAGGCTTCACTGTTCTCCTCGCGAGTGGCATTGGTGCTATAAGTTTTATTAGGATTATTTTAAAGGGTTTTTATGGGGAAAAAGGATATGCATATCCTTTACAAATTAATAAAGATATATTAAAGGAAATCCTCCGATTTTTTTCCTCTCAACTTACAGACTCTTTCCGCCTCCAAAGAGGGGCAATGCATGGACCTTGGAGCTAATCCCAAACACCATGGCACGGTCCACCAGCATTGAGGTAAACTCGCTGTAGATGATGACCACGGCAGGCAGGGTCAAGGCCTTGATGCAGCACATGATGAAGCCAAAGAAGAGCCAGGCTATCTCCCCATAGGTGGAGAACCTGAAGAGGGTCAGGAAGCTGATGGGTTGCGTGGGCTCCAGCCCTTCGGCCGGTGGAGCCTCCTCCTGGGACTTGCCCTCGCTGGTGGTAGTCGTAGAGACCTCATCGCGATCCATGATCGTCACTGTTCACTGACGGAATGGCAATTAAAGATGCTTTATTATTCAATGGTCCATCGATACGTGGTCAAGATTTCTCCGGGGACCAGACAAAAGGTTAATTCAATTAGGCAACACTCGGCAGCCGCATGCAAGTTTGTATTTCTCTCACATAGTTCTCATTGACCCGCCAGGTCAAGTGATAGAATATATATTATTGGACACATTCCTGGTTAAATTAAAGCACCAGTTTGTAGGTCACACGCTTCGAAAGAGTGAAATCTGTACTTTTGCCTTGGTATATTCACCTTTTTATTGACTCTTTTTGTGATTTATTCCTTACTTTGGTTTCTAACAAAGATGGTTGGTTATTTTATGAATCGAAGATGGTTCCTGCCTGAGCTCTCAGGCGCGACTGACTGAAGAATTCAAGCTTCTCTGCCATTTAAATTTTCTTGATCAGCAGTTGGGTTCAAATTCTAATTGATCTTTCTCTCCTACGTCTCTTGGGGTAGGTTGGAAGAGTCTAAATTGATTGTAAAAAGTCTCTTTCACGTCTCTTTTAACAACCAAAATGTAAAGTCACTATTCTCTTGTTAAGTGGATGGATTTTATTTCAAGGTATATATATATATAACTACAAGAGGTCTGTACAAGGGCCAAAAATTGCGTGGATTTCTTATAGTTAAGGTAAACATTACATTTAGTGGGATTATCTTTACAAAATATATAAACTTATGAATATAGACAGATATCTCTACTTGTAAAGATACAAAATCTAGCTGGATAACAATCGCATATCACATACTGTGTTGGTTTACAAGTATTTACACGGCCTACACGAGATACAGATTCTTTATAAAGATTTGCAAAGAATTTAACGCTTAGCTAAGATATATGGCAAGTGCCAAAACAATAAGTCAATTTCTTATTAAATATGCTAAGTACTATATACAAAAAACTATACAGTAACTTTAGAATATGGTAATGTGATTATTGCATTTTCCTAAAATTTTATTGATCTGAACTTGGACTCTGTTAAGACTTTAAATTGTATTTTCATTTATTAATTATCCCTTTTTAATTTTCCCCAAAAATGTAATTAAAAAGATTAATTAATAAAGACAACTGCTATTTTGTTTTATATTTTTCCTATTATGAGAAGTTAAAAAATGATTGCCGCATATCCGAATAAATGTTTCCTAGTTTTATTTATCTCTAGAAAATATAGCTCCAAGCTCCATAAAGTTCTGTAAAAAATCCAGCTTAAAGCCGAATCAGATAACATTTTTTCAGGGCTACTTTTAATATCATCTTATTGGTTCCGGGTGGCTAATTGCCAGATGGCCTTAAATCTAATTACGTGGCTTTCGATTTCGTATCGAATTCTCCTCCCGGCCGAATGTCACACATAGACCTCTCCTGTTTTCTGTTCCGGCTTATGTTTGGCCAGCGTCGAAGGCGCCGATGACCCTCCCGTTTCTGTGGGCTTCTGCGACAGGCTAATCGTGGGCAATGATGCTGCCGTATCCACAGTGTCCGTGGGTCCCGTAGACCTCACCGAGGCCCTCTGCTGTTGTTGGTCCTGCAGGTTCAGGCTCAAGTTGAAGCTGTTATTCCTGGAGATGTTCGAATGACCATTCAGTGGCTTTACGGAGAGCAAAGCTGTGGTGGTGATGCCGCCACCATTGCCATTGCTGGAGCCACCATTGCCATAGCCATCCTGGACATCGCCCCCGGTAAGTTCCACAATGGACAAGGCCGAGGGAGATCGCTGGATGGACAGGGACACCGGAATGGTGGTGATCACATCGTTCGCATCATAGCCACTAGCCGTTGTGGTGATTGTGGGCAATTGGGCATTGGCCGTAATAGGCAGAATGCTCAGGGTACCCGTGGGCATTGTTTCCCCACCGCTAGTGCTGGTCACGGAGAAGGGGAACGATAGCGTGGTTATGTTTGTGGCTGCCGGGATATCTAAGGATCGAAAAACTTAAGCAGGTATTCTTTAGATTATTCTTTTTTTTAATACTCACTGCTTGCCCCATAGCCCTCCTTTGTGCTGGCTGCCAAAGCTGCAGTGGCTGGATGTCCTGGAATCAGAGTGTTATTGGACGATGAGCTATCCATCTCTTTGATGGGCGAGAGGAGCAGCGTGCCCAGAACCTGGCCGCTCTCCTGGTGGTGCAGTAGGGTGTCAGGTGCGTAGGAGGATGGGTACATGCCCGGTGGAGGTGCGCTGGATGTGCTCAGCTGTTGGTGTGCCATTAAGACCGAGCTGGTGGCTACAAGTCGTGGAGTAGTGCCATTCAGAAAGAGTTTTGAAGGTGCTTCGTTTAGGGATTTTACTCACCTGGATTGGTGTTGCCATCCTTGGTCACCTCGGGCGTGGGTATCCTGGGCCTTGAGGTCTTGGCCACATTTACATTTAAGCCATTGAGCTTGGAGTCTGTTGGGAGGGTGCAAAAAGAAGGTAAAATTTGGGGTTAATATAGCTTATATATACCATGAATTTTAATAATGAATTTTAGTATATATTTTAATACTCACTCTGCTTGATCAACTGCCTCTGAGCTCTGAGTGACTTGCGATGCACAAACTTGCCATAGAGACTGGATTTACTAGGTTGCGAACCCGCCTGTTGTTGCTGCTGCTGCTGCTGCGCTTGCTGCAATTGCTGCTGCTGCAGGATAGTCAACGGTAAGCCAGACTCAGGACTAGAATACACAGAGTTCAGGCGATTTCTGTTGAAGGGCAGTCCGCCGGAGGAGTAGGCCGTGGATTGGCTACGCATAGAGCCCATGCGGGAAAGCTGGCGTACAAGCCAGTTGTTTTTCCGCCGTTCCACCATGGGAGTGTCGACGCTTTCCTATATACAAAATAATTTAATTTATTATTAACATAATGTATTTAATTTACTATTAATATATTATTTGGGCAAGAATTTACAACACTTCTACACTAGATAATCCATCTCATTACTCACATAATCCGCGTAGACATCATCGCTGAGCATTCTTTTGCCTCCACCCGGCATTATGTTGGCATACATGGCATCCTCCTTCTTCACCTTGTATTTCTCCGCCGATCCCTTGGGCTCATCCTTGCGATAGTGCTCGGAGGCCACAGTATAAGGCAGATCCTTGGGCACCACGCACTCCCAGTACTGATCGCGCAGCAGCTCCGGATGCTCCTCATGCATCTCGTCCACGATCATGTAGGCGGCCTGAAAGTTAATAATCAACAAAAGTGGATCAGATCGAGGGCCCTCTATAAATCGGAACGTGTTCGCCATTCGCGATTCCGGCGGCTCTTAAACCCAATTGCGTCACGGCAATTGAGCCAGTTGAGAGTGTGGCCCACATCGAAGAGACAAAAGAAAAAGTGAAATTGTTTACAAGTTGATTTTTTAATTATTCCATAACACACACGGCCCACAACAGAAATTTGCAAATATAAAACAAAAAAGAGACTAAGGCAAAAAGCAATAATAATAAATGGAAAAAATGTAGAAAAAACACTCATTTGGTTAATCATTTTGCCATTTTTCCATTTACGAGCTACTCAGCGGAGAGTCACGTCTGGGCGTCTGTGGAACCTTTAGCTTAGCTTGGCGAAGTGTTGGCCATAACATTAACCCCCTGATAACCGGGCCAAAACGAGACGTTTGTGGATGCATTTCCCAAATCGAGCAAAACTCTGCTAAGGTGACCATAAAAAACACACACAAACTCCGGATAAAAAAGCTCTACAAAAGAGGTTTCAATGTTTTCTGTTCGGATTTTTTCCTGCGTTTATTTTTTTCTCTTATTTCTTTTTTTAACAAAAACCTGTTTTCAATTTACTTTTGCTGCTGCTGCTGTTGGCTTTTGTAAATAATTGCAAGCCAACGGCAGCCCCAAAACACAGATACAAACACGGGCTGCACACACACTCGAGGAGCCATCTCCTAACACAACAAAGTCCAAAAACTCCAGTCATCTCAAGGGATATATGTACATATATAGGCGAAGCCTGATGCCCTGATTCTCGTTAGAGATTTGTACCAGATTTTACTGGAAAAATGCACTTTTCTTGGCATACAAATGTTTTTACATTTAATAAATTTAAATAAAGCTTTGCCAATTCAATTTGTCACCTGTAAATGCCCAAGTAAATCACTGTCACTGTAATTAATATATTTTTACTATCGGTTTAAAAAACTAGTTTCTGGCTTAAACTCAATTAATATTTATCTAAGGCCCATAAATCATTTTCTGGTTTACATTAAATCTGTTTACTTCTATTCAAGAGCGATTAAAAATGAATATGATATAATATTGAGCTATTAAATGAGACATTTAAATTGTAGAAAATGAGAAGGAATAAAGAGAATTTAATAAAGATTTAAATATATATTTTTTAATATCACGTTCGAAGTTCAAATATTGTTATTAGTAATTATAAAGTTAATATGTGTCCTTAAACAAAGCAGTAACTCATTGTAAATATTAAAAAACATTGAAAATAATTATAAATACAATATGTTCTTTTACTTGACATATAAAATTACCTAAGCAATATATTTATTTAACATCTTACGAAAGTTTTATTACCTACAAAGCCTTCTTTAAATCAAATATAATTTAATAAAATTTGTATATTGCCTGAAACTATCTAGAAAGTGTATTTAAAATTCCAACATTCCTCCAACTTCTTCCTCCTGCTAAAAAAACTTGGCTATGTGGAGAATGCCTGTTATTTTTAGCACGTGGCAAACAGACTTGTTCTGCTCCTTTCAACAGCACTCCAAGAAGTGGCTGACTCAGGCGATTATCGCTTCAAGAGCGCAAAAATCTTTACTTAGCTAGCACGCTAACCCAATTAGCGAATCCAACTCGAGATCTTAACAGTCATAATACTGCGAAATCTCTAAAAACTATAATTATGGACATTACCCTGCGACGAGATACATATAAGTATCTTGCGGATGTGGAGAGCATTGCTTGCTCAAGGTTTGACTTAATCGCCTCTTTTCTAAGTATTTCGAATCAGATTTTGAGTTTTGGCCATTTGTTTCGATTTTTGGAAGTTGGTAATTCAATTTGAAAAGCCGAGAATTTATCTACTTTATGCTAAATGAAATTAATTGGAAGATATACAGGTTTTTTTTTTGGGGAACTTTCGTTCGTTTTTAATTTTTGCTTCTCAAATGAAAAGATTTCAATGATTGTTTTATGGTCACATACACCGCAGGAATTATTGCCACTGCTTATTAACAATTTATAACGCCTGGTTGGAGTATAGACAACGTGTCAGTTGGAATTAAGATAGCTTTACAGTCAATTAAATGATACCTTTGGACTATACTTGATTTGAAGGGTATTTATGATTTTTATCAAGAGTTTGTAATACTTGTCGGGGTTTCTGGGGGGATTTTTAATTTAAATATAATAATTTAATTTAATTTTAGTTTTCCCAAATATTATATACACCTTCGACTCACCTTAATGTGCCGGTCAATGAGCCAATTGAGTTCGATATCATCATCATCTTCGCCAAAGGGATTGATTAGCACCTCGGCCACTTTCAGCCAGCCAACGTAGAATACGAACTGCGGAGATTAATTGAAAGCGATAAGATCGGTTAATTACATCATAAAATAAAAAACAAATTATAAAAAAAAGGCAGACAGCAGACAATTTCAGGTGAACTCGAGAATGATTTCGAGGCACGCCAGGGAAAGCTTCGCCGGCATTCCCATTCGCACTCCCATTCCATTCACTTTTTTGTGGCTATAGCTTAAAAAAATAACAAAATATATACGCTGTGCGATGGAATGCACATTAACAGTTAATAATGATAGCTAAACACTTGTCGCACATCTATATCGAAAAAAACACAGACTCAGATCCAGAGCCAGGCCAGAGCCAGAGCCCGCCAAAATGTGAATTTACTACTGGGAACGTGACCGCGAATCGTTTACATAAGGCACTTGAAATCTGTCCCCGGCAGAGAACCGCAGAAACCAAAGCAAAAACAACTGGCCCTATCATGATATATAGAGCACCGTTGTGGCATATCGTTAACAAGGTATAGCCATTACATTTGCCTAAAAAAAAATACAAAAAACAATGCAAAAAACCCACCATAATGAATAACAAAAAACCGCAACAAGTTTTAAAATTTTTACAAAACGCCGAGACGTGCAAAATGGACACTGATTTATGGCAAATAAGGCGGAACGTGCAAATTGAGATAACTTCTCTACGCCGTCTTAAATAATTCGTGGAAACAATAAAATTAGCAACACTCACCTGCAGAACGGTGAAGAGGGGAAAGAATAGATCAGGATCCTCGCGTCCATTGCGATCCAGGACTTGGGGCAACATTTGGCGACCCAAAAGGGCGGCTATGAAGTAGGTGTACAGCACCAGGGTGACCACCTTAAAAGAGGGATTTTTGAAATATATTTTTATAGTGAATTTAATCCCGAACTCACCTGGGTGTAGACCAAAGGAACACAGACCGTATCGTAGCCTATCAAACCACCCAAACGTCTACGTATATCCGAGAGCTCCACCAATATGGTCTGCACTATATGATCCGAGGCAATGAGGCCATCTTTCCTAGCTCGATTGATTATATTTGTGGCCCAGACCAGAGGCATCCAGTACTTGGACATGGGACTCTTGGCATTCAAAGCCTCGAAGATTTTCATCTCGGATTCGTGCATAAGACCCGCATCCACCAGATGCTGGGTGGTGGGAAATCTGCGCTTTACGCGCAGGGAAATCCTCTGCAGAGTGATCACATAGGCCAGGACCATATAGCGCATGATATTGCGACGCATCAGGCGACCTGTTTCATTCTGTTTATAATTATAATAAATCTTTAATTAATTTTCTTAATTAATTTCCATTAATTTGCTTACATTAACACCTCCATTAGAGTTGGGAATGGCTGCACTGATGAACAGGGCCAACGTATCTGGCCAAGGCAGAAGACGGTACTGCTCCCACCAACGTTTTACCACCAAATTAACATAGAAGCCCAGCACAAATGACATGGGTATACTCTCGCCCTGCTGCCCAAAGTACAGGCGGATTTTCTTAAATATTCTGTGAGGGAAAAGTAAACATTATAATCCTTTAAATACAGTTAAAAACTATACGCGCTATACTCACGACTGCTGACTTTCCGTCAGGCCAAATCTATAGATAACATTTATGGTATAGTATAAACACAAATACGCAATTAATTCGCGCCACACCAATTTGTAAACGCTGCCGCGCCATCTATTAAAAAAAGGGAAATAAATTGTTTTTAAAATTTTTTAATTAAATAACTGGGGGTATTTATGGCTTAGTCGAAGTTAGCCGACTTTGAACTGTAACTAACTGGTTTTTGTCAGCGATCGCAAACGATTTCCTCATTTAGCAATTTATCCATGTCCCCTTCACCCTTAATCATCATATTTCAGATTTATTTTCAATTTTAATGGGTCGCTAGTTCTGCAAGATATCTTTTGTTATGGGGGTATTCCTATCTTGCATGTCTGTTCCACTGAATTCTAATGTCTCAAAATGTGTGATTTGATACGTTATAAAAAAAGAACACACAAAAATATTTGTATAAGTAATGATTGGCATAACCGCTTTGAAACTGGTACCTATACAGGTGGGGGTCTTCGTTCTGTTTGTTTTGATCAAGGTTTCTGTGGCCTTTTTCTCAACGAAATGTTTGGTTGTTAAGGCATTAAGTAGGGATAGCAGATGGACTATATATCGCTATCGATTTGAATTTTTAAGATACATTTTCATTAAGATAAAGTTAAAGTTACCAAGGGCTTTGTAAGCATCGATGTAAATGTGTCTTCCTTTGTATTTATCTATGAAGTAGTTCTTCTCTTTGTAAACACATTCCTAAATATCCAGAAATTTATAAAAATATTTCATTTAAAAAAACTATTTCCTTACAAACAAAGGGCTTGAGTCATAAACATTACGTTTTAGGCAACTTTTACATTCTGAGAGCTGTGAAAAAATTGACTTGCATAAGTTTTCAATTAGTAAATCCATTACAAAACATGGTGTGCCTTATCATTGGCGCTTTCAGTGCTTCGGTAGAGTGTTATGGCCACCAAATGCTCTCTTCTTTTCTGGTTTGAATGGCGAAAACTGGAACTGTGCAACAGTAACTGGAACTGGACGCTAGAGCCATTGCTATTCTAACTGCCCAGTTACGAGTGACTGCACTTGGGGGGGAAACAATTAAAGCAAACTGTGGGGGTTACACACACTCTAAAAACAAAACAAAAAATAAAATAAAATAACCTGATCTGTCGTCAATAGTGCTTCTCTCTCACTATATGTAGAGAGAAGTTGGGTATATCGGATGTTAATTGCGTTGGTAAACACCCGGGGGACAGGTGGATGGCTATGAGTAATGCGGAAAAATCCCCGGAATCGGTAACTCTTGGGTGTTGACCCAGTTAGTCGGCAGTACTGCACTGAGATAGTGATCTCTTTATACTTTTTGGGGGATTTTTGTTAATCAAAATAGAGTTTGATTTACTTTCTAGCAATTTCAATTTCCAGCTTATCATGTTTTTTAATGAAATATTTATTTATATGGTAATTTTGAAGCACTTTTATTGGCCTAACAATACTCACTTCCATAGGATCTTCCAGAAGCAGCCAAAGCTGCTTCCATTTGGCACTTCACCCGCATATGAGACTGTCATTGTTTGTTAATGTTTCGCCGTCTCCTTTATGCCTTTTGACTTAGTTTTATTTTTTACTGATCTTGTTTTTGTTTATTTAATCGCAAACAATTTGTTTTTATGGTTGTTGTTTTTGCCGGCGCTAGGCCGCTGCCAATATGGAGAAGGCCAAATGGTCGTTGCTGTTGTTGTCGCTCGATTTCGTACGCGAATTTTGTTAATTGCTTTTGTTGTCGCGTCATTGAAAGCAGCAGCGCCGCATCTACGGCAATCCCCCCGCAGTCTTTGTAACACCCCCGCCGCTTAGGCTGCGACTCGGGCTCTATCTCGCTCACTCTCCGAGCCACGGACTGTTGTAAGCTTCTCCTGAAATAATAATAACAAAAACAGCAGCAACAATAAGATATATGATACAGTCTTCTCTCTATATAATTAACTCTTTTAAATTTAATGATTTTAGACGAATTTTTAAGATTTTTTCGAGGATTTTAGGAACTAAAGAAAGTGTGGTTGAAGTGAGCTTCGTTTAGAAAGAAATATTTATACCTCAAAATTATAAATTTATAAACCTAAATCTATAAAATTTGTTAAATAAAATAATATATTACAAGAGTTTGCCCTTTAAAGGTTTCACTGTTTGTCAACAATAGAGGGGAGGGGAGGGCACAAAAGGGGTGACAGCACGCGCCCCGTAAAACTCTAAAAGGCAACACACATGCGCCACTGCCACGATATGTATTTTACGTTAACGTCAACGTTAACAACACCAGTGCAATCCATGCAAATACTGGAGGGCCTCGATGAAAGAGCTCAGCTTAAATTCCGTCACGTATCCAACAGTTTTTCTGTGTAGTTTTCGTGGCTGCTTTTTTCACTTATTAATTGTAAACTATGCACTTTCATCGGTTTGGGTGGGTGAACCTATCACTATATAGGAGTAAGCCTATATCATATTTATTAAAGATATTTTTTAGCACTTCACTTTATTACCACATTCACCTTGTAAACACCATTATTATGGGTTCTCTTTTGAGGCTTTTATATATTTTTTTTTCAGGGTACTTAAAGATCACTTTGCTGCCAGGATTTCCCCAAAAAATTCCCCAAAATTCTCCTCAATGGCAAACCGAGCTTGATGTTGGGACTTTCAGCTTGTTATTTATTTATTTTTTTCTTAATTTCTTGTTGTATTTTGTTTTCGCCAGAAACCTTGGGATGGGCAAAAATTTCGGCAGTTTCTCTATATAATTATGCCCAGTCAGCGCCACATGTCTTTTGTTGTTTCCCGTTTTTCGTCTGTTTTTCTGTTTATTTCGACTTTTGATTAATTCCGTTTATGTTGCGTTTCTCTCCGCAGCGATTTTGATTAATCGAACGATCCCAGAGATGGTTTTTTTGAGCGTTATCAAGTTGGTTTTGTAAATGCGATGATTTGAAACCTGTATGCAAGCTCCTTGGCTGCAAAAGTATTTGCATAAGTCGCCAGAACGGGTTCTATATACATCGGGTAGAGCTTGGAGATAGATATATGTATACTAGATGGGGATTTTCACTTTAGCGCGTTAATTTCGTTTACAAACATAGCAGAGATCTTCAGGAATGCAAGACCCACAACAGGTTATTATTATTTTTCTCTCTCAGAGGTCTAGGCCAAGTTAAGTCACGATGGCGCTAGATTACACCGATTGTTTTGCAGTTTCGCAACAATTAAAGATAGTCGTCGTCGTGCTTGGCGGATACTTTATTTATACTCGTTCTATCTAATGTCTGAAAGTTAAGCAATTTGTCTAAAATCCAGACATGTTTCGGGGAGACAAATAGTAGCCATTGACCTGCTTGGAGATATAATCTTGATGTCCACCTTCTGTGGCAATATATTTAACACGTTAAACAACCTGTCAGAGATAAGAGATGCAGCTTCTAGCAAGACACACACTGCGTATACGCGATAATCACACAAAGAGACGACTAGCCGACTTTAATGGGTGACGAATATATTCATATATGTCATTCTTTTGGCTTGTATAAAATTTCACTTTTCCTCTGACGTATTCCCCCAGCGATTTGTTTACCAAATGAGTCAACGGATTGTTTTCCAATCCAATCCCCCGAAGCAACTTGCACTTTTTCCGGCTCGATTCGTTCCCAGAATAAAGTACTCGGTGGGAGCTGTTTCGGGGGCCCTCATTAGCACACAATAAAGCAGATATATATCTAGGCACCGGAGCCGATTTCTTGTTAGCATTGTTAGCATTCTCCATAAACTCATTAAGTGTCATTGAAGCGATTTAAACAGCACTTTCGGGCGAGAAATTAACGTGTTTGTTAAATTATTAAAATTTTATTACTGTGAATATAGGGTTCAAAATCGATAAATCAAATAAATTTTATTAATTTAATGATATGGCTATCTAGTTTCCGTTTTGTAATATTTAAATAAAAATATTTCCTATTCTAAAATAAGCCAAGTACTTCTCTCTTCTATTTTTATCTTTAAAATAGGTTTCTCTTTTAAAAACCCTCTTATTAAATTATTTCATGCTTAGTTTTACCTAATTTTCCACTAATTAATAACTAATTATTTAAATTGAATGCTGTGGCAATAAATACAGATAAATTATTACCAAAATAATTACTTAATTGTGCATTAAAACAAAACAAAATACAAAAATTAACCCAAAATTGCAATTTTGCAATGGTTAACAAATATTATAATATTAATTAACATAATTTGTTTTTGTATAAATGAATTTTCGTCATTTTCCAATTCATTTATCATTCGTCTGCTTGGATTATACAATCGTCAATTACTTCATTACTCCTCGCTATTTATAGTCATTTCTATATGTGCATATAATATATATTTATATATATATCTTTCTAATTGCTCTTCACTCATTAAGCATGTTCAATTGAAAAATTGCATCCGAATTCGCTCTGGCAGACACACAAAAATTCAATAGAATGCCGACTGCACACCTAAGCGGCTCTTTAAAAAAAAAACTACAAAAAAAGAGGAGAATAAAAAACATAAATAAAAGTAAACTTGACCAGTTGGGAGCTGGGAGCTTAGTTTACGGAGCCGCCTAGGCCATTTAGAGCTAGAGACACGCGCTGGCGTGCGACGCGTTTACGATTACAGATACATAGATACAAAGATACTCGGCCTAATGGATACGTGTGCGGCTGAAGCACAGACAAAAAAATAAGATCAGACTATGGGGAGATTAATTTTGGCAGGTTTTTGGGTATTCAATTTATTTTTGGACTTTTTAGATTAAGAAATATGATGGAATATATTTTATTTTTATTTCTATAGATTTTTTTTTGTGATGTTTGATAGGTAAATTGTTTTATTTCCGTGTGATATATTAAAATTTTTAATATAAATCTATAAATCAAATTTAATTTTAGCTTTATACTTTATTTCATATTTATTTAACGGGCTGTGTTTTTCTTAAATATATTAAAAAGACTACCTCCAACTTAAATCAATATAATTAACTCTTTACACTGTAAAATTGGGAAAAACTAAACTTTTTTTCTCTAAAAATATATGAATATTAAAATATTTATTAAGAATACTAAAAATTGTATAATCTATTTGTTTAAGTAAGCTCAAAGATCAATGTTAAATTTTTTCCCTGTGTCGGAAGCTGCTTAGCTCGGATCATATGAGCTTGAATGTTTTATTGAGTATCTGCCAAAAGTGTTTCTATTTTTAGTGAACTTTTTTAGTTTGTTCTCTTCGATGCCACTCCAAATATCGGATATTGTTACACTTAGCACACTTGGATTTAAAAACATTTATTTATTGATTACAAACACGAAAAACAGCAACAGAAATACGTCTGTTTTTGTGTACAATTTTTTTTTTCAGACTTCAATGGGGGTTCCGCACGATCAACTGGCGAGTGCTCAGCCCCAGCTCAGCCTCAGTTTTTAGTTTTTTTTTTGTCAGTTTCCAACTGACTTTGGGCTCCACGTACCGACAGCCCGACGACGGGTTTATCGCTGGACACTTGAAGCTCGACTGCGACTCCGACTACGATGGCGTTGCGGACCGCCGGGCAACCTGACCGCTCGACGAACTCAACCAAACTGCGCTCCAGAGTTGGCCACGAGCGGCTCTTAACTCACTTTTTCCCAGTTGGCAACAGGTAGGCGACGAGATGAGGCAGCAGCGAGCGAGCGGTGTATTTGTATAGGTGGGCTTCAGGGGTGTAGAGTGGGTTTTATAATTAAATAAAATATATTATATTACTGGGCTTCTTTAAGTTTATTTTTATATTTCTATGTTATTTAATAGAAAGGTCTTTAAGTATTTTAAATTAAAAATCCAACATACTTTTCCATTTCTAAGCTTCCCCTTTCACTAAGCCCTTGTAATCTACAAAGAGTCTGTAGCCTCTCTTCGGCTTTCTTCGCTCTCTTCCAGCTAAACCGAAGAAGGGGCTTCGATAGGGTTAATCAGCTGATTCGGTTTTAAGCCAGATATTAGCCAAGAGAAAGAGAGATATTTTTACTACAAAAAAGAATAAGAGAAATATTAGGTTAAAAAAATATATATATTAAAAACTATAACAAAAATTATAAAAAAATTTTAAAAAACCTTAAAGCTTTAAATTAAAAGATATTTCACACATTAAATAAATTAAATCAAGCTATTTAACGCTTTAGTTTTATCAAGTTAAAGAATTCTAAATGTGTGGCAATATTTTTAGATTAAAAAATAGCATAATTTTAGGCTTTCCGTATATATTTCTATTAAAAAACCCAGCATTATTTAATTCACTAAAAATACTTTAATAATTTAATTAAAAATAAACATTTACACAACTATAACTAAAGACTTATGAGGACTTAGGGGTCAAGGTCTTCTCAGGACGTCTCGTCTTGTAGCGAAGACCATGCTCCATGTAGGTAAAAGGAGGATTCGGTTGGGTCAGGCAAAAGTAAAGACCCTTGGCGGTGGCTGGATATATAAGTCCGATATTTATGGTATTTTGGTAATTGCAATCGCCCTGCCGGAACTTGGCCCAACTATCGCATTTGGTGGCTGGGATCATCACGCCTTCGATAAGAGCCTAGAAATAAATCAGGAAATATTATATAAAATTCTTTAGAAACTTCAAGAAACCTACCTCCATAAAGAGCACAAAGGGATACATGTGGCTGCAGACCTTGGACTCGCAGCCAGGCTGAAGTTTCCTCCTAGGAAAGTATCCAATGCCATTCGGATAAATGTCGATGTGACCCAAAGGTACCCTCACACCAAAGACATCCCCCTCGCCGTGGATGACCACCACTCTGGCGGCCACACTCTGCTTCACCAGGATATCGGTGGTGCGACACATTGTGGCTGGATCTATGGCTATCAGTTGTCCCACCAACTGTTTGGTTTCCTTGGCAAAAAGTTTGGCTCCTAAGGCGGCTACATTCGCACCAACCGAATGTCCTGCCAGGGTTATATCCTGGGCCGCTATACCTGCATCCCTGAGAGCTCTGATGAGCTTGTAAACAAAATAACCATCTACGGATAGATGATGACGCACTGCATAGTAGAGCTGGGCCACATCCTTGGCAAAGTCCACCACAATAACATTGAGATCCCGGCGGCTATTCTGCAGCAGTGTCAAGTGCTCCTGGACACTAAAGTAGCTATCGGCAGTGTGGAAGGCATTCACATAGACAAGGGTTTTGCGTTCCGGACTGATATCGAAGTCCTTAAGCTGAGAAATGGCCTTGATGGGCAGCTCTACGCTTTGGTTGGTAATCGTCATCACATGGAGGCGGGCATCGCTGGGATTGATGCCCTGAAAGAGGGACATAACACCCTCGTCCACGGGGGCATCGCCTGGAGAAGTAAAGGATAATGAGATGAGGTCTATATATAATTTATGAGATATTTGACTTACAGAAAGCCCGCCAGCCGCGATTAAGCTGCTCAGTCAGAAGCTTCAGGTTCTGTTTTTGGACTCCATCTATGCTCAGGGATTTTGGGGATTTATCCTCCGCTGGTGATGCTCCCCAAGATGGGCAGATCAGGCAGACTGCCACCACAATAAACCGAACTGTGCTCTTCTGCATGGCGACTTAAGCTTTCTCGTATCGAAAAGCCAAGAGTTGGGCTCTTATATAGTCTGGTTTTATCTCTCGACTCAAGACTCTCTTATCTGGCAGTTGAGGTTTTCGATTTCGGTTGCTTTTTTGTGCTTCTTGCAGCACGTCTGTCTGCGAATACACCCTGTCTGGCCGTTGTCTGCTGTTCCGCCCCGAAAAAAATCTATCTTCAGCCCCAAAAGAGCGGCCAGATAATGGCGCGTATCTGGCCAGACTGACTGCTATAGATACTCGATCTCTAACCGATCGTGCCTCAATATGGAAATACTTGCCAGCTTCATTCAGTTCTTTTTTCCGTCAATTAATCGCAGTTTTTTAAGGTGATTTGTGCTCGAAATACAACTAGGTGCTAAATCTTTATTCATTAAAATGTATATTTCCACTAAATGAATATTTTGTTTAGTTATTTAAGTAAGGGGCTGTAAATTTGACTAGAACTCTTATCGGTTCACGATGCAATATTTACGCTAATGAGGTAGCGGCGGTTGTTGTCTGACTCTGATCATTTTCCCAGGGGAATTTCTCGAGAGTGGCCTTAAAATTACGTTCCTTAAGTGGTACAGATTGTGTTTAAGAGAAAGTCCACCAAATAATAATAAGCAAATAATTAATAAACTAAAAAGAAATGTAAGAAACCACCAAATAAGAACATCTTTTCGAGTTAAACTTAAATTTTAAACAGTTTATTTCTGTGCGAACACACACAAAAGCTAATCCATAAAAATAATAAATAAATTGAGAGGTGTGTACTAAAAATAAACATTGGTAGTCAGAAATACTTGATGAGGCATCTCTTCAGAGCTCCAAAATTGGACTAAAATTAGCATTCTGCTCTGTGGTGTGTTTGGTTTTCCCTTTTCTTCCCGAAATGTGAATGGTGTTGTGTTCATTTAGAACTTGAGTCCAGCCTGGACATCGGCCATAATGTTGGCCGACTTCTGCAGCTGCTCGATCTCGGTGGCAGTGAGGATCTGTTTCACCACAGAGGTGACGCCGTTGGCGTTCAGGATGCAGGGCAGCGAGAGGAACACATCCTTGTCGATGCCGTGCTCACCCTGGAAAAGAAGAGAATTTATTAGAATTTTATGCACAATTTTAAGTGATTTAAAATTCTCAAATTTAAGGAATTTAATTCCAATTCAAACTATTTTTTAATTTTAAAAGAAACTTACTAAAACGGAGGTAGAGACAGCAGCCACGCTGCTTGTGTTGCGCAAGATGGCCGAGGCCAGGGAGGCAGTGCTCAGGCCAATGGCCCAGGAAGTGTAGCCCTTTAGCTTGATCACCTCATAGGCAGAGTCCACCACCTGCTTGTGCAGCTCGTTCCACTTCTCTGGATCCTCACCAGTGCCCAGGGTGGGGTTCAGCTCACGCAGGCGGACGCCGGCGATGTTCACGCCAGACCACACGGGCACAGAGCTGTCGCCGTGCTCGCCGATGATCCAGCCGTGGCAGGAGGTGGGGGCCACACCCAGACGCTGGGACATGAGGAAACGGAAACGGGACGAGTCCAGGTTGGTGCCGCTGCCAATGACACGGTTCTTGGGCAGGCCGGACAGCTTCCAGGCCACATAGGTCATGATGTCCACTGGGTTGGAGACCATCAGCAAGATGGTATCGGGACTGTACTGTAAGGGAAATTAGGCTTTTAGTTATAAGTTTCTTTTTTTAAGAAGTATCTAGACTTACCTCCACCAGCTTGGGGATAATGTTCTTTAGGATATCGGTGTTGCGCTGCACCAGGGACAGACGGGACTCGCCCTCCTTCTGACGCACTCCAGCAGTCACAATGCACAGCCTCGAGTTGGCCGAAGCGGCAAAGTCAGTGCTGGCCGTGATCTGGGGATTCTTCAGGAAGTTGGAGCCATGCTGCAGATCCATAAGCTCGCCCTGAAGCTTGTCGGCGCAGACATCGATGAGGCACACCTCCTTGGAGACATTCTGAGCCAGAATACTGAAGGCGCTGGCCATGCCCACCTGGCCGATGCCCACCACGGTAACCTTGTGCCCGGAGCTGGGCAGAACCTCGGCAACTTGGGCCAACAGACTGTCCTTAATGGCGGCCATTGCTGGGGGGAAGATAAGGAACAATTTGTTAAATATTTTGTCGATGAACTTTACTTGAGTTATTTGCTAATAAATATATTTTTTACAAGACTTTTCATCTATTAAAAGTCTCTTATTCATTACCAGCACGTGCCACTCACATTAAGCAGCTAAATTTATTAACCAAAACATCACAATTTTTTTTTTATTTGTTTTGGGGAAGAGAGTTTTCTCTTCCCCCCTAAAACACACACAGACATACAGTTTAGTTGGCGTTCTTTAACCTTCAGGAAGGTCGTATTAATGAGAAAAAAGCGACATCGCCACAACACGCAACCGGACCGAACCGAAAACATTGCCGAAAAAATTAACTAATGCTGATTTTTGGCCTTTTATATAGCAATTCATAGAGCCAAACTTGTGACATTCATGACACTCGTGTCCAATTGGAGGCCTCTTCTTTCATTATCTTTTTCGATTTATCAAAGGGAATGCCTTTTATCTATGCAATCAATTCGAAACCTTTTGAATATAATCGCTTTATTACTGATTCTGGGGCTACTTCCTACGCAATCTTATCAGAGAAACCATTAAGGCAATTTCACAAATCCAATTACTGGGTGTTTCTCATGATGAGGAATTTGATTATTAACCGATGACTGTTTTATGCTTCCAGTAAATACATACATATATCATCATGACGTAGAACTAAAGCCTTATCTGCACTAGGAAGACTTGTGCTTCGGGCCAAAGTTGAGTTTGTTGCCAATGTTTGCAATATATAGAGTTAAGATTAGATTGCCGCCGATTAAAAGTGCATATTGAAGCGGCGACTGTTATCAGTGGGAAAATATTTATATAAACATGTGGCACGTTTTTAATTAGAATCTGCTTCAGTCTAAGTGTTTTCCTGGCTTGAATTACGAGTACATTTTATGAGTTCTAAAGAATCTTATGGGTGCGGTAAAAACAATAATGGAGAGCTTTTTCGATGGGTTTCTCGGTGTCAGAGAAATGTCACGAAGATATAAACAATATATAATGATTTATGGCTGAACGAGCACAGCTTATTTTTTACTAGGAAATCATATATAGGTATTGAAAATAAATAAAATGCTATATATGTATATATAAGTAAGCAAGATACAATAAGTGCTAATTATATAGAGGCTATTAAAGGGAAAAATATTTCAAGATGGAATTTCAAATAAAAGAAGAAAATTTTTGACTTAACTTTAACTCTTTATCTTTGTAATTAAATCATAATATATATATAATGAAGAAAATTAAAAATACAGAAGCAAAAGATGTTGAAAATACATTTTACAGAGAAATATATTATATAGGTAAAGGTATTTATTATATTAAAATGAATTAGATCAATGCAAGCCCCGGAAATACCTTTTTACTAAATGAAATATTTGTTTTCCTTTGTTTTTCATATTTGAAACTTGAAAATGAAACCTTTAACTAAATTTTTTAATTAAAAAAAATGTTTTTCTTATTTCTCAGCTAACTTCCGCGTTATTTAAAAACTAACTTGGCTAATTAAATATTACATGTTTATGATCAGCTGCACCGTTTATTTTTTTAGTTTTCCTCACTTTAATATCAATATTTTTCACCTGTTGCAAGCTGCTGAAACTTGCCCCACAAAATTGGGCCTATTCAAATGACCTTCTCTCAAAGTCAAATGCGGTTGTTCCACTTTACTGGGGGGCCGACGACGTCACCCCCGTCAAAAACAATTCCAAATAGCAGCCACAAACAGCTGTTTTGGACACAGCGCATGCTCTCAATGAAAGCGAAAGTGAAAGTACGCCCAATTGGCAGCCACTGTGCCTCCCCCTTGGTAGGGCACACACACCTCAATTATGGTACTCGTGCGGAAGGCCAAGGGTGGCGAGGTGTTGGTTTCGGTTTCGAATTGGGAATTCGTTCTTCGGACTTGCACTTGACCGTTAAAAGTTGAATGCACTTTGATGAGGCAGGAAGTGTGAGCCAGGCTCAGGGGAAAGATACCCCTTGAAAATGTAGATCTACGGCTTATTCACTAACGAATTATTTCTCTTTGGATTCTGCTTACTTTTTGGTATTTAGTTGGTTTAGTTTAAATTCACTTTTTTCCACTGGATTTTATTTTTGGCGCCTCTGTGCTTTGAGGTCGTCGACGTTCCGTTCAGTTTGCGGGTTTGTTGCGAACTGTTCGCACTCCACACGGCTGCTATGGAATTTAGCTGCCGCCGCAGCTGGATTTTGTTGCCTCCGCAGCCGCTCTTTCACCTCTCTCTTTCTATTTCCTCCTGAGGTCCGAGCACTGAGAGAAAAATTTGTATCGGAATTATAAGAATTAGATAGAATTAAGAATATTTCAAGATATTTGGTTGCTTGAGGTTTGTGTACTTTCTTCTCGTACGATGACTTGGCTTTTATTTTTATATTTTAAATTCCACGAATACACTTATTTTCCGAGTGTAGGCAGCTGTTTCCGCTGCCTCGGCCGGCGTTGCAGGATGAATGACGAAACGGCCTGGGAGGCGTTGTGAAAGTGAGAAAGCGTTGCTCTCTCCCGCTCGAGCTCTTTGCTCTCCAGAGTTTTCGGCTCCATTCAGCCAAGTTAGTCAAGGTGACCTTTTGCTTCTGCGGGTTTTCTTTTTTTGTACAATTTTCCCCGTATATTTATAGCCGGCACGTTTTCGGGTTATTCGACTTGATTTTCCGGGAGTCTGGAGCTGGAGCAATGGAGCTGTAATTCCTCATTTACAATTCCCTGTGGCTTAAATTACTTTCATCTGTAATTCGGAATTTGTATCTATTTTCTGCTGAGGTGACGGCTGGTGGTTGTTTGGCCCAGCCCCGTGACAGCAGCTGAGGGATCTCTTTCGGGGCGAGGGAAGGACACGTGCCCAAGATCACGCACATAAAATATATATGGGTACACAGATATATACATACTATCTTTGGGATGACTTGTATAGGGGCTAATTTTGGCCAATTGCCCAGTCAGCCGGCTGCAGCAGCGGATGCTGCAGGCCACCAGATGGCCGGGTAACACATCACAGAGACTTCGGAAATACCCTACCCATAATTAATGATTTTTAAAGATAAAAAGAGGCCGTATAATGATTACAAATTGACAACAAAGATAAAGATGAGGCATCTTTCAATATCTCAAAAATAGTTTATATAATTAAAATTATTTTGTGGAAATAAATTCAATTCAGATAATTTAAAAATATAACATTGCTACAAAATAAAATTTATGTTTGTATATCTTTTCAAAATTATTATTAATATTCCCTCCAGTGTAGCCTAATTTCACACTTGGTAACCTGGATTAAAGAAGATTTTCTATAGCTAATTAGCAAGGCGAGAGGTATGGGAGATCGAGGCAGACAGAGAGATCCACAGAGGATCCCCAGTGATCCCCAGAGAAAAAAGGAAGAGGCATGTAGAAGCTCCCCCAGAGAGAGGTTGCATCACCACTTTGACGGCGTTCGTGACTGCAAACACACACATTTCGTATCGACGAATGTGATTCACTGCACTCTGTCTGCTGGTGGCGATGATTCCCTCGCTCTCTTGATTTTCGCAACTTGGCGTGGCAGCTACGTCATTATTTTAGCCGGCTGAACTTGAGCTTATTGTGGATTAGGGGTGAGGGGTGAGCTGTGGTTGAGACAGAGGGGGAGGTTCTCGTTCTCTCTGTCTCAATGTCACTGCAATTTAACGCGTTCGTTGTGAAAGTGGCGATGGTGACCCAGTTTCTAAAATGACCCCCTTCCCATCAATGTCAATGCACTTCCCCTCTCTGGTTTTTTTTTGTGGGTCATGACGTCGCTTTGCCCTTCAATTGTGAAATGCTTCCAAGTGTGAGTGTGAGCAATACTCGAATACTCGCATGCAGTTATTCGAAACTCGTTTTGTTTATCTTTGGGGTTGTTGAACTTTTGTTTCTATACGCTTTGTTATGATTGCTTGATTTCTTTCTGGTTATTTCGAGGGAAGAGGCTAGGTTTACTTATGGGATTTCTGTAAGATGAGCTGTGAGTACTGACTTCAGACTTCAGAAGAATGAAATTTAACTTTGTACTCCTTTCAGGGATTTAATTGGATCATTGAGAATCTAAGAATCTCCATCAAATAAAAACTGTATCTTAGAATTTTGCCCCTGCAGCAACGATAACAAAATTTGTATAACAAAAACTTTTTAAAACCAACAACAGTTCTTATCAAAATACTTCAATTATTCAATTGTAATAAAAATCAGAACAAGAAATCTATAATTATTTTTAATTTTCTAAATGAATTCCTGCCTAGAATTTTAAACTTAAAGTTAAATAAAGAAAAATAAATAAATTCAAAATAAAAATTGTATTTTATATTTTACTTTTCCGAGTGGCGCCACCACTGGCTTACGGATGCTAAAGAAGACAGTGGTTTGAACGACCAGACCCAGATGCCGCCAGAAATTTGTGTAAAATTGAGAGGAAACTGGAAGTTGGCTTAAACCCATGTTGTGGACTATTCAGGGAGTGTTAACCCATGTTTAGAATACATATTCTGGATGCGGAATAAATTGGGAATTTTATTAAATTTTTAAATAAATTATATCAAGAGAATAAGTGGCGGTGGCCAGGGAGTCATTAAATCAGATGTATAAATAATTCCTATTATATGTTTCATTCAGTAAAGATATCTTAGTAAATTTAGAAAACCCCAATAAATAAAATTCATTAAAAAATCTCTGCTTAATTCCTAGCATTTCGCAATGCTTGAAATTCTGACATTTGTGATTTTCTTTGCCTTTTTCATGCCAGCTTCCCATATTACGCAACATTATCGATGCATTCCCAAGATAAACCAGAGCAAACATTTCTCATGCTCCTCTGCTGTGCCAATCTCTGGAGCTCTAGAGTAGCTCTGCGTGCCTGGAGAGAAAGAGAGATTCGTCGGGAATCGGATAGCACCTTTTCCTGGCCAAAGTCCGACTCGAGGCGTCGTTATCGAGGCAGGGGAATCTGATTAGAGCGGAGCTGGAACCTGGTGTAAGCCAAGTGGCAGGAACCAAGCCACCGAACCAAACGATCCTCGCCAGCGGAGCACACGCAATCGAGCGGAGATGTCGCTGCCCCGCACTCTTCACATTAATATTCAAAAATTGCGTTTTTATGCTAATTCTCACAAACACAAACATACACTCGGAGCACTCTGCAGTGGCTAAATGGCCAACCTGTCGATAGATTACTCAATGACAAGCAGCAGGCAGCACCAGCAGCAGGATGCACACTCTCCAAAAAGGAGATCTTGGCAAGGCACTGGCAGAACCTAAAATCGAAATTATTTGACTGAAAAATATGTATTTCATTATTTAATTTTAAGACAAATCATAAATTTACATTAGGTGCTAATGATTAAATTAAAATAAATTGATTTGGGAGCTTTAGAAATAATAGTTTAAAGTTAATTTGAATTTACTAATATTTTAATGATGCAATAAGAACATTTAAAATTTCGATAGATTAAAGTTTGCAGTATATTTGATGATACTGAGTTTATTGTTTCTTTTTGTTGATATAACATTTTTTACTTTTCCCCTAAATAAATAACACTTACAATAAATTAGTGTTTATTTAATATTTTAAAATTAACACATTAATATTAACTTTCTCTCTCTGCATTTGAATTGGTTCAAGTAGCCCAAAGTGGCTTCATGTTCCCTCAGATGGTGATCATCTTTCCGGGGTATATCGCACCTTGCCATCTTTTTGGCAGCCAAGCAGCCTTATTATTACTTTTATTTCTCCAGCTAAGTCAAGTCAGCCTGACCGCCCGACCACGACTTTGGCACAGCCTCGAATAACCAATATTACCCATACGCACCGTTGTTTATTTATGGCTAGATGTTGTCGCTGTGGCCGGTGTAGTTTAGCAATAATTAAGTTGTTAAATTGTTGCACGTAAGTCAAGCCTTGGCCGCCAGTCAGTCGGTCAGCCAGCCAGCTCCACTCTCGGTGGCTCCCCGCTTAATAATAATGTTCGGGCCTGACTTACGAGCCACGTCCTTGGGTTACTGATGTATGCGATACTTAAGGTATTTATTACAAGCGATTGTAATCTCCAGCCAGAATTTCTCTATGCAGCATCAGGCAGGAGCAGCCTCTATAATATATTTATATATATATATTTATAGCCAGGCTCGTGGTTTCTGTTTTCTTTAAAGGTGATTAGCAGGGTTTAGGCACCAACGGATACCCTGTTATTTGCCAGCTAAAGGCATTAAGATGTCTTGCGAAAGATGCTGCAATTAATCATCTCCTCATTGCATCTCATTATCGTCTCTGAGGGAGGGTTGGGGAAATGAAAGGAAATACCCTGCATAAATGTATGCGCTGGTTACCACGCCTCATTAGACCAGGGCCTTTGCATCTTTATCGCCTCTTGCTTCGAGGGGAATTATATAATACATAAACTATATCTAGGGGAGCATACAAAGGCTTATGCTAAAGTGCACAGTGGAGATACTATGAAAGAGACTTAATATGTTGAATAAAATAGATAGTTTCTTTCATTTATCTAGGTTAGTCTGAAGTACAAATAAAAATAAAGAAATACTATTTCCTTTTTCTCTTTATAAAACTCTTTATAGTTTCTTTCCACAGAAGCCCTACTGTGCCTCCTCTGGCATCTCATTCCGCAGAAGACCAGACCAGTTTCCCAAGCTGCACTTGTTACGTTTTCGGTTCTGTTTTTCCTTTTCTTTTCTTTTTTAGTTGCATGCCAAATATGCAAAAAGGAAAAAAGCGAAAAGCTTTGGCGCATGTAATTTTCCCCACTTCATGTGTGTGTGTGTTTGCATATAATGATTATTGTAGGTACAAGTGCGAGAAATCGTGTTAGATCGCGGGTAATAAATTTAGACACCAACTATGCAAAAGGAGTCCTGTCCTGCCACTATGGTCACCATACCCACCGCCTCCTCTCCCCCAAGATGCCAGTCTCTCATCCCAAGCCAATGTACTGGCAATTCTGGCCGGGAAACCCCCTCCTTCTGGTCTTGTTGTTGCCAGTTTTAAGCACTTCCTTTTTTTTTTTAAGAGTTGAGAGAGGCGACTTGAGAGGCTGCCGTCGTCGTCGTCGTCGTTGCTGGTTGTCGATTTTTTATAGTCGCCTTGCTTAAGTTGGAGGCTTTCGGGGGCTTTAATGTCCCATTAGGGGCCTTCGCACACCTGAAACGCTTGCAATGTATTTAGGCATTATAAAATTAATGCGAGGTCATCGCTAGTTAGGCATTCATAATGAGGCGACATTGAGGGAAACTGGGAAAGCAGAGATCTGTGAAGGAGTTTGGGTATTTAAGATCTTTGTATAGTCTGTGAGATGTGGGCAATACTTGAAATTGTCTTCATATATTTAACAGATATTGAATTGTTTTTTAAATAAATCATTTATAAGTGGAAGAGAGGAATTAAATGTTTGTATTTTCCATAACCTGTCTTATCTAGTACAATTTACACCTAAAACATAATACTTTATTTAATAAACATATAAATACATGCTTTAAATATTATTTAATACATCAGCTTATATCTGCTTCAGTTCAAGTTCCATTTAAATTTAATTATAATCCAATTATCATGCAGTAGATCTCAATGCCAGACGCAAATATATATATTGATTCCCCTCGAGGCATATCACTCACGCTTCATTGACTCAAACAAATCCAATTCAATTTAGGCTCACATATACCACTCTCTGTGTGTTTGTTCTTTTTGTGAATCATTTAGCAAAATGTCGCTGGGTTCCCTCCTGCCATTCGCACACATAACTCATAACCCACACACAGCTGGGGCAAAAAAAGTACGAATCGTTTGGCAAACCTTTTTCTGCCTGACATTTTTCCATGCCATTAACGACAACTTGAACCAAAACAAACTATTTTCCCCCGCTGCTCCTGCTGCTGCGGTTTTCTTCGCCGTTTCCACTTTTGCTGCCTTATGACTTTTCACCAATGCACTCGACTTGGCCCGAACCAAGTGAATGGCTGACTGGCCCTTGCCCAAGAGCCGGGCTTGGGTTCGGGTTTGGGGTTTGGGGCTTGGGTTCTTCGGAGCCCCGGTTCGTTATTAGTAGATGTCATATTAGAGGCAGCCAGCAAACCTGGCCAACCGCAGCCACGATATAAAAACAGTCGGAGCCCCTAGACCAACTTCACTTTTAGCCACGACATTCAATTCCAGCGCGGCATGGGGCAGGCTTAGATAGGGGCCAGAAAAAAAATTGTAACTAAAAGATAGAGTTTGTTCTTCGACTGAGAGATACTACCTATGAAAGTAGAACTAAAGGAAAAATATTTACGAACCTTTTAAATGGTTTAATGAAAGAAAAGATAATCAAGTTCTTTTGTATATGTTTAAAACATTATAATTTTTATTTGTAATAAGAATTGAAGCTAAATAAATCTATGATATTATAGGCGGATTTTGGCGGTAATTAAAATGCCAAGAATTGTAAATGAAATATAAATTTAATGAGAAAAAGGGTAATCACACTTTTCTATTGAGTTACAGCTACAGATTTCATTTCATTCTCCTCCAAAACCCATATACTCATTGCAAACTACGAGTACTGAGCATCTAAAAAGAAAAAAACAAAAACAGTTTTGCAGTTTCAATTTTGCAATTGCCAATTGAGCTCGACTTGCTGCTAAAAAAAGAGTTTGTTTGTCGACTTCGATAACATTTCGACATTTGCGGGCTTTAATTGAATTGCCAACGGAGCCAACGGCTCTCGAGGCAGGTGAAATCGAAAGTCTCGGGGAAAATTCTCAGGAGGAGCGACTTTGTCGGCGCAGTTGAAAGGTTTGACAAGTCTCCTGATGGCCAAAACTAATTAGATCTGAGAGATCTGAGATCCCGCGACGGCTGGCCAAGGTCGCTGACAAAAACTGAATGCATAACAAATTTCATTTATGGCCGGCACGCAATCGACACACATTAAAAAGGAGGAAAAAAGTCACTTTGGCAGGCTTTTAGCTCTGCCATAATTCAGTCCGATAAGCGATCTTAACTATCTACACGATCTGGACAGGATCGGACGGCTGTCGTGGCTTTCCCGCTCTCAAGTCCGGCTCGTTGCCAATTGCATTTCGGCTTCTTGGCTGGGGTCGTCGCCTGTGTGACAATATTTGCATGCCGGCCAACTCGCACCCAGAGAAGCCAGTCGCGTATAGGGAGCCCATATCAGCGCCATCATCTCATCATCGATATGCCATCAATGTGGAATGGTCGCAAATTATCTGGCCTTACGAGAGCGGCCTCAGCACACTGAAGACGATATCCTGCACTTGAAGAAAGGTTTCTTTTGATTTTGTGTGATATTTTTCAGGGAAGAAAATTGTGATTTCTTAAAGGAATTTAAAACAGAAGCTTTCTGTGACTTTGAAGGGGATTATAATGGTTCGAAAATTAAGCAAGCAACTTAAGCAAAAGAATTTAAACGAATTTTTATCAAAAATATATAACCAGAACTTTAGAGATTATTATTTATAAATTTAAAAGAGGCTATATTCATATTTTACTCATATTGATAATTTATTTAATTATTAAAAGTGTTTAAATAATTTCTTGTTCCTGCCAGTGTAATTCTCAGATCACAGCCACCACCTTCTTCTAAAAGGCGGCACCACTCTGTGGGATCTGTGGATCTTTGGATTCCGCTTAATGCCTTTGTGACATTTTAAGGTTCAATTTGGCTAATAATGGCGGTGCAGATAAAACGGGTTCTTTTCTTCCTCTAGCCACAAAAGTGCTGATTGACCCGCAAGTATATAGTAGATACGAGGTTCTAATGAACCGATTTGAGAAGGTTAAGTGTAATGCAATGCCTATATCTAGTGGCGTAATTAACTTTATTACAATGTATGGGACTTCTCTCTTTCGAAAGGGGAAAATGCGTAAATTTTCTTCTAAATATATTCTTATTTTACCATTTAAAGGTAGGAAAGTATCTCTTAAAATAATTGTTTTCCACATTAATAATTATTTATAATTTATATTCTTTTGGCCCCGTGTAACTCCGTTAGCTTGTTAACTGCTCTTCTGATTTTTTCTTGCCCCAAATATTGTTGCTGCCAAATTGCAGCTACCGTTTGGGACCCGTTTTGGTATCGACTTTAATCTCTTTTCCCCGCTCCCTCTGTCTGCCCTCCCGCGTGTTGCCACAAATCGCTTTGGCCACGCGAAAAGGGGCTACAGCTTTTGATCTCATCATCGTCATCGGAATCGAGGCTTACCTTCTCCATCGCCATCGCCATCTCCTGGTACATCTCCTGCCAGCTGCTGCTACAACTCTTTCTGGCGAAGGACATCAAACAGAAGCGGCGATCGCTTCTAATTTGCATAAACATTCGTTTAACATTTATCCCCAAAAACGTTTTCGCTGTTGCGAGGCTTTTCCCTGCCATCCCATCGTCATAATCTGCCGACTTTTTTGGCTCTCGCTCTTTGGCTTTTTTCCTCTTGCGATTTTATTTTGGTTCTGCGATTCCCGAAAGCATTTAAGACCAAAAAAATAACCGCTTTTGACAACAAACAGCAATCATAAGCAACAACTGCTGTTGCTGCTGCTGCTGCAACAACAGTAGCCAGAAATCGATGCTAATCTTGGCTGGGGAATGAGGAAAAATTTGCTCACCGTTTTCAGTTTACTTTTGGGTCCCATACCCTATAAGGAACAGGGTGTATTAAGTCAGAGAGCACAGAGGGTGATTATTTAATAAGAAATGTCTTTAATAGAATAACAAATAGGATCATGGGCTTTATTTTTTAATTTTATTTTCTTGTCAGAGTATTTGAAAGTCCTTTTGATTTCCAAAAAATATATGCCCTATTTGAGTCAATAAACCTTAAAATGAAACCCAAAATAATAAATGGAGTTGTTTTGCATGGATCCCTTTGTCGTGTTGGCCTTATCAGGATATGGACGATCGATGGAATGCAAAAAAACAACTCAATTCAACCTGTTTCAAGGGTTCTTGGCTTTATTTTAAATTAAGAGAAGAAAAAAAGGAATAACCTTTTTATGCAATGTTAAGAAATAGGACAATATTATTTAAAAAAATATATATTGATATTTTCAATGTATATTGCTTTAATTCTTCGTAAATAAATTTAAAGAAATTAATTTAGTATTAACACAATATCGAAAGCAGCTCAGAAATAACTACAGCACCCTAGTTTTAGTAACACAATTTCCTATTTTCCTGTCACAATCGAATCATAGGTGTTACACGCCCTCCCATAAGGCGCACGCCTCTTTTTTCAGTCCCAGAAAATCCCAGAAATTGTGACAGGCAGCCAGCCAGCCCCAAGGCGACCTAAATTGGAACTCGCAGCTAAAAATTAAAGTTTGCATTCGAATTGCAATTCCCATTTGTGTGTTTGCCAGCCCAGAAACATGACAAGTTGGCAACTGAAAAGGAGGTTTTTTTTCGAGTTGTGAGGAAACAGAAACAATCATAACTCAATTAAGGATAGAGCAGAAAAATGATTTGATTGAGATTAAATAAAGGAGAAAGAGATACAAACCTCAAAGAAGTATCTTTAAGTTTTTAATAAAATTAGAAAATATCCTCTTAAACTCATGTACTAATGGTTAGGAATTACTAACGTTTTATAATAAATTCCTTAAAAATATAATAGGTTTAGCATAATTCATATTACAAGTAAATATTGCCTTTAAATCCTATTATGTAGTTACCACCATCGATTGCTATAATTTGTCTTGTTGAAAGCCAAATAAATAGCATTTCTTTTGCTGACTGTGAACTGTCTCTTCGGTTGATTGGCGTTCGAGCTGAGCGTGCGCGTGTCTTTGGGGCGAAACAATTAATTTGAATAATTAGCAGCTAACGATGGGGACAGCGACAGCAGCAGCAACCACTGCAGTAACTCTGCAACAGCAACATCAACATCAACACTGCTGCAGCAGCAGGCACAACAACAGCAACATCAGCTGCCTGCTTTCAACTTGTCGATTGTGTCACGCCAACCAGGAGTTAAGGCCAAGTCAAAGGCAAACGGCGAAGGCAAGGCGCTTGGGCGATATAAAAAATGCATTTGGCACTTGAGAATTTATGTGCTGGAGAGGGAGAAGGGAGGGGAGGGTGTTGGGAGGGAGAATCCAAGGAGAACTCAGGAGTACGTCACGCGAAATGATGAATTACTCGCCGGGGACGCGCGTCAGTCTTTGATGAGGAACGACAGCGTGAAATTAGACAAAAGGGTTGTGGCAACACCGCCGAATCAAAGGGTACAGAGTGAGTCCATATGGTACACAGAGAGAAATATGGTATTGTAATCAATTTCAAGGAATTTTATAAAGAATATAAAATGTAAAGTAAAGAGAGTGCCAGGGACTAGGAGTAATAGTCTTATGCTTGAGAGAAGAATTTGCTAATCGGGAGACTGGCATATTTATAGACTTATTTTTAAGATTCTAAGGATTACCTAATCTTACTAATTTTATATCAAGCCTGAACTTTCGTTCAGTGCAGAAGCCATATGCCATATGTGTGACTGAGGCGGCTGTCGCGTTGACTTTGCACTCGAGGACGCGCCTTGACTTAATGAAGATGACGAGGAGCTGAACCTGGCTCTGGAGCTGGTGGTGGTGCTGACTCTTGCTCTGCAGCCCTGCTCCGTGATTGCTGCTGGAGGACTGGGCGTGTTTTAATCCTTCGTAGACCCAAAACCTAGGTGTTGCCGGCTGGATGTTGTTGTCACTGCAGCGGCACACGAGGCGTTAATTTATTACAAATTATTATGATTCCATTTTGTGCCTTTGGGGCCCTTTACCTTAACCACTTTTTTCTTCCGCATTTTTTCTTCGCCAAGAACAACATCAACACAAAAATAAAAATAATAATAATAATAAAAAAGAGCCAACAAGGAGAGAACCCTCGTTGAAGACGTCTAGACAAATGCACTTCAAAGGTTAACATGATAAATGTCGTTTGTTGCTTTGTGACGCGACAACTTTCGTGTTGCTGCTGCAGTTGCAGTTGCAGTTGCAATTGTTGCTGCATTGCAGTTGTAGCAGTTGGGGATTTGTTTTCCCCAGTTGCATTGTTTTTTCCGCTCAACTGTCGCCTGGGCAATTATTAAGCCGAGCAAGTCAACAAATTAATCAATGACAGCCAGCAATTAAAGGCTTGGCTTAGAGGTAGGCAAAAAAGGATAAGCGATTTGGGATGGGTTTCTTCTTTAATATTTATATTATATAGGTTATATATAATGCCTAGAATGGCATAACCCCCTTAAAGTATTTAAAGAATACTCTCAGTAATCCTTTAATTAAAATAAAAATACTTGTCTTGTTTATAAAACTCCTGTTACCCAATTATTCACTCACATTTGCTGAATATTTTCACGTTTTATCTTTAACTTGAATGGAAACCTGGTTTTGCATTCTAATTTCGTGTTCCTCTAATTGTGGTTATCCCCAATTGCATTCGATATGCGGGAAACTCGTCCCAGCCGAAAAGCCCCTGGTTGTTGCTTCATCTTCATATTCATCTACTGGACTGCGATTGGCATTCCTCGCTCGGATGTGATATGATGTGGCGAACGTGGACCGCAAACTGCGACACCAACACCAAGGAAATGGCGATCCAAACCGCAAGAGTACTTGAAAGGCACTGAGAAAATATTTGGATACTTGTCACTACAAAATTTATTTTCAGGTTTTGCAAAGAAAATACTTAAATTAATTTAAATTGAGAAACTTTCGCAGAATTTAAGAATCCAAGAGATCTTGAAAGCAGACAAAAATATAGAGCCTTAAAAGGTATACTAATCTTTGCATATTTTTCGTACTAAAAAAATATAAATAACGATTGTATTGTAACATAAGAGTTTTCATGGAACAAGGCAGTGAACAATTGTTTTCCCACAATTTCACAGAAATAAAACTTCGATATTTGTATTCTTAAGTTTTTAATCCGAAGTAAAGCTTGTATGAAATATTTATTAATATAATAAAAATTAATTAATTAATTAGTTAATTAATGAATTTAAAAATTAGTTATAAAATTCCCCAATATAAATATATTTTTTCTCTCTGTTCCGACAATACGTGGAGGAGAGTGGCAACACTAACAAGCGACTTTTAGCCAAATTAAGTTGTCCAGTTTGCGGTGTACGCACAGCGGGTTGCAAATAACAATCTCCTGTTTACAGCGACCACAGGCAACAGCAACACCAACAACACAAGCAACAATGGGAACAACAATTGGAAACAACACCAAACTAACAACAGCAATCAAAGCTGCAAACGTAAGGAGCGGAAAAAAGAGGCAGGTAAAAATTATTGCAACGACCCAAAAAACGCATTTAACTCATATTTCTTGCCAGTCGCCAAAATCAGTTTTTTGTTTTTCTGTTTTTTATTTTTCAACTCCTATAAGGCACCTATGTCGATTCCATATAAATTGTCAATATTTGACACATTTACGTGGTGGCGCAGGAGGGAAAAAAGCGATCAGGAAAACAGCAAAAATATTTGTTGGCGAGTTTGGAAATTTATCAAGAGCCCAGCATAAATAGGAGGGAAAAATAGAGGATGAAAGCAATGAAGTTGAGATACTCTTTAAATATTAAAAATTCAAATAAAAATGATTTATTATTATTTTAGAAATATTTAGCAAATTAAAATATATTATATTCTTTCCTTGCGCAAAGACATGGATAAATAAAAGGAAAATCATTAAATAAAAATGTTCACAAAAGAAGCTCCTAAATATCCTAAATAAAAAATGTATTCACAATGAAAAACCTCTGAAATTCTGCTTATTTAAAATAAATAAATTAAAAACTACGTTACTTTGTAAATAGTTGCAAACACATTTAAAATCTTACCACAATGTTGCTGTAAATACTTTGTCTATCAAAGCCCCAACTTTGTATAGAGCATATCCCAGCGCCTGCCTTCTCCCGCCAATTAAAAAACTTCCAACTGAAGCTTGAAAAAAAAGAATTATTAACTTAATTTTACTAGCCGCAAAAATATTTTTCAGCACATTACGAAAGCAGACACGACTTTGTTGCTGTTGCTTCTGCAACTGCGGCAACTCCGGCGGTTGCAGTTGCAATGGCCAAAAATTATTAACTAAAAAACAGGCAGAAATTGCAAAAAGATTGCCTGGAAATTGACATTTGGTCGTTAATGTGTGCCTGCCGGTGTGTTGTGCCGGTTAGCCACGGAACCGCGGACCGACCGGCAGCTGACCAGGCTCGTTTGTCGGCATCGCATGCGACTGCCAATAATTTAGAGCTTTTAATAAAAATGTTGCTGCTGCTGCAACAGCAACAGCAACACAGACAACGACTTCGATTCAGTTGGGGTCCAAGATTTATATCATAATTTATTTATTAATTTCATTAAGTAAATTTTCGGCTTGATGAATGACGTTGTATTTCGGTCGCCTTCCCGCGGCGGTTGCCGAAATGTTTATTGTTGCTGCTAAGAGAGGAGCCATAAATAACAGGCCATAAATAGTGTGGGAGTAAAAAGGAGTCTAAAGTTTCTTGGCCCGCTCAAAAGCCATGGTAATTTCGGTTACTTTTACTAGCTTACTGCTGCGAAAAAGTAAGAGTTGAACATCACTTGGGGTTCGTTTAGGCTTGGCTTAATTTTCAATTTAAATTTCAACAAGTCAAGGCATTGCACAATTCAAAGTCTGGGATTCTACTCAGGTTTTTACGAGGCCTAATAGCATCTTGAATAATGGCGTACCATTTAGGCTAACATCAAAAGATGATTAAAAATCCATTTAAAATTATATTCAATAATAAAACTGAAATGCAACATCGAATAAATTTAGTGTTTGCGCCATCGCCGCAGTTGTCGGTAGTCGGGCACAATAAGCCAAAAATCAAAAGCCCATAAAACTGACGACTAAAATCAATTGCGACTCTAAACTTTAATACCTCCATGGGGGGAGAGAGAGGGGACTTGGTAGGTTGGAGCTGGGTCTGAAGCTGGAAAACGCTACCAAAATTGAAGGTTTCTTGCCAGCGCACTCGCTGGCCAAACGAAATCGCAACGGCCTCTTGCCAAATTCAATGGATTTTACTTTTCGTTTAACCAAAATAAAAAAAAGAGGGAAAAGGAAAACAAACAAAAGCGAAAAACAAAAAAGAATCGTACCAAAGAGCTGAAAAATCGAAGACAGAAAAAAAACCTCAGTCCGGGCTGCTGCTGTCGTGACCAATTAGTGATCGAGCCGAGCGGTCTCTGGGGGCGCTGGAGCGGAGGAGGCGTGGTCGCGCAGGCGCACGTCAACCTAGCCAGCTTTAGCTTTTGGATACACAGAGAAGAAATTAATTAAACTTGTATTTAATATACCAAATGATAGGATTAAATATTATTCGATTTGAAGAAACATAAAGGAATACTCGAAACTTGCTTAAACTTGGGAAAATTATATCTTCAGCTTAGGATTTATATATTTTCCTCCTAAGACTTCATAGACTTCAATCAGGCATCAATACAAGTTTTTGTCTTTAAAATTTGTATTTCAAGTGCATCTTAAGCTCAAATAACGCAGCAGGGACGGGAATAAAGACAGCAAACCAAAGCTAAAGTCCAGACCGAGTCTGAATTTAAGAGTCTGAGGGGGCGCACTTTACATTCAAATATTTTGTGACACAAAACGCTTTTTGTTGCTGCAGAGCCGCCACAGCAGTTGCAGTTGGCTTTGCTTTTGCTTTCTGCTGGGGGTCTCCATGGGTCTCTCCGGGTCTCACACTGCATATTTGTTTTGCCTTTTGTCTGTGGCAAATCTTTAACCATTTTTCTACTTTTGGGCGTGTTCGAGAGCCATGCGTTTCGTTTATATTCCATACTCTACAGGCAAAGTATAGTAATTTGGGTAGAGTCCCCAAAATTTAATGATAAATAAATTTAAAATGAATCTATACCATTACTGATGTTTACTGTGCAAATTTGGCATTTAAAATATTTGAAAAAAAAATTAATTTATATTCGTTTTTGTTTTAAATATAATTTTCGAGTTTTGGGAGTGCTCAAATAATAGCTTTATATATGTTCTCTATAATTTTCTAAACAATTTACCAGTTAGGGCATACTTAAGACGATCTCCATATCTCCCACCAATTTCCCTTCTTAATTTAGTGTCCGTTTTTTCAATTTAAGAGTCTTGCATATTAGTCAGCGTGCCAGGAGCAGCACCGACACGAGGCATTGCTGCAACTTCGAGCTCCCATGACTCATTTCGCCTGATGCGCGCGACATTAAGAGACACGGCCAGACGTCCGCACACTCACTTGACTCGAAAAATCTACAGAGGAATAAAGAAATAACTGACAGTGTACACAAGCAGCACTAATTGCTGTAAAATTGCAAAGCAGTCCGGAGGACATAGAACAACAGGGGAGAACACAACACAAAAATCACAGCAGCAGCAGCAGGAACAACTGGTCATGTGTTTAAGCTGAGCGAAAAAAATAAAAGAAAAAATCTTAACGGAGAATGAATGCAACAAACGAAACAAGCAACAGCAGCAAGCGGCAGCAACATGGAGCTGCAGCAGCAACACAAGCTGCAAACAACTCAATTAACACAAACAACCGACCGCAGAATCGCGCAAAAGTTGTTGCGCCGCCTCGCCCCCATTTTCAGGGACGCCCTTTCGTTTACCTACGGGATTTTCTGGATTTTCCCTGGGCAGTTTTTTGGCAGCTTAGCCATTGAAATGTATAAATGGAATATATTTAAAGAGGATTATAAAAATATATAATTATTAAAAGATAAATTTATATTTTTAAATTCTTTAAATTGTGATACTACTCAACACGCAACATATCAATACAAAGTACATGAGGGCATACTTGTTAAGGCAGTATCATAACCTTTCAATAACAAACAAATGGGACCTACGAAAGCTCATCCTAAGCCTGCTATTTATAAGTAAAAGGCAGCATCCTTTCATCCTTATCCGTTCAATAAAAGAATATTCCCTATGCCTGTTCCCTATGATTTATGAGATTTATGAGAAAAGCATTGAGTAAATTAGCAAGCTGTCTAATTTGTTGCGTTCACATCGACAGGCATACATTGTGGCAATCAAAGGAGAATGTTCCTTTCTTCGGGATCGGATCACTTTGTGGAGTCGTCACAACGGAGCCGCCTTCAAGCCCCAATGGAAGAGCGGGAGCGGGTTAACTTAAATTGCTAATACCTGACATTGGAATGTTTTTAGCACTTCAGTTGTGTTTGGACAACAGCAACAATGGCAACTGCAACAGCAACGGCAACGGCAAAAGCAACCAGCGCAAGCGGCAATGACTTGGCCAAAAGCCATTGGCAGTTGTGCTAAGCCGCCACAGAAATGCAGATGCGAATGGCCACGGAGATGGAGGCATCGCACATCCTCCTCTCATGCATTTATGCAGACGGAGCTGCCGCCAGCTTGTCGTCGATTTACCTTCTGCTGCCCCCTTTTTTTTCTGCCACCCCGGGATCCGCCGGGCTGCCCCTGATCCCCGCCAGCTGCTTAGCAATGCGCATATATTTGCCAAGTGTTCGAATGGCTTTGATCGACGTGGCTGCCTCGCCGGAGGAAGGTGTCTCTCGGTCAGCCGAAAAAGAATAAGAAATGCCATCATCAGCCAGCAGGTGTTGGCTCTGGCTCTGGCTTTATACACAAACATACATATATATGAAAAAGACAACAAAAAATAAAACCCAAGGCGAAACCAAATCCCAGCCCCCAAAAGCCATCGCCAAATTGATTTGTCAATCGCAGAAACCGCAAACTTGCGCACATTTCGTTGGCATTTGAAAGCCATTTGAATAACATTTCACCCGGCTGAATCTCAAGTTTTTGATATTTCTTTTTCCTCTATTTTCCCCAGAGTTTTCTTTTTGGGAAAGTATCACATTTGACTAGAAGCAAGAACTGATGCTGGTTGCACTTGCCAGCAGGCCTGCGATTGAAACAATTACAACGGGAGGGTCTTAACCCCGATTGCGTTGACTGTTTGCTTTTTGGGCCAAAAACTGTTTAAGATATGACCTGAAAAAGGAGGGTTCTTTTCCTAAATACAGATAAAATAATTGTATAATAAATAAATAAATAATAAACTTTAAATAATTTTGGCATTATGGTTTGTTGCATATCTTAAAATATTCCTTTGTGCATCAGTTAACATTTAGAGAGCTCTCAAAACGGTAACTAAAAAACGAGAAAACTGTATAATTGTTTATATTATTTTTGGGTATTACTTTTAATTGAAATACAAAAATATATATATATGACAATAGGATAAGCAAAGGCTTATGGTTAATCACCAACTGTAAATGATATTTTTCTTTTTCCTGTGCAGTGTTAATGCAGCTGCAAGTTGTCATCGTTGTTGTGGCAGTTGCTGCTTTTGTTGCTGCTGCTGCTGCTGATGTTGCCGTTGTGGTTGCAAGTTGTCGCCGGTCCCTTCGCCAATTTGTTGCGGATGCGGCGGCTGATGGCTCAAAAGAGAGAGAGAAAGAGGGGCTTGGCCTGGCCCAAGCCATTCTGGCAACAACAGTTGGCAATGGAAGCGCATAAAAACTAATTGATTGGATGCCAAGATGTTAAGCGCATAACGGCCGCCACAGCCACGGCAGCAGCGGCAATAGCAGTTGCAGTTGCAGTTGCAATGTCGTCGCCGTGGCAGCCACTCTCCCCGTCTTTCAGCGACTTTTATTCAATTTAAATGCGCTTGCAGCGCCAATTCCGATCCGATCCCGACTCCATTCGCCCCGCCCTGCTCCTCGTGCAATTCTCGTAAATTAATTATTTTTTATTAACTTTTCGCTCATTGATGAAATTTTTCAAATATTTCCCCGCATTCCCGCATCGCAAATTTGTCGCATTCAACTTTTACACTGATCGTTGTTTGGCATTTTCTTTTCTTGGATGTGCATAAAGTTTGATGGCAAGTTAATAAAATGATATGGCCGGCGGTGGATATTTGGGATTTTCAAGGAAGTGATAAAACTCCTAAGAGAGCTGCAGAACCTTCGATTTCACTTGGTTTTGCTTAGGGATGGATAAATTTGAGAGGAAATAAGCAAGGAAACTAACTTTGGGAAGCTAAAGCCATCGGATCATGGGATCGAGTGGGATAGCTACTATAATGAAGCTAAAAATGGGTTAAGTTAAAGTTTGCGGATGTGATATGTTTTTCAGTAAATATTTTGAACGTTTTTTATGGCATACATTTTGTATAATAATCTCCAATTTTCTCAACTATTGTTTCAAGACCTTTTTATTTATTTACTTATACCCAATACACCAGAAGTTTCTCTTTTTAAATAATAGTAATATAAATTCATATTATTTAAACAATTATCAATATCCTTTCGATATTTATATCGCCATGCTTGGCCATCGCAAATTTGGCAGCTAACGGGAGTGGTTCTGGCTCGGAATATCTCTGCAGTTAATCGCGTCAACTCGTTATCGTGTGACGTTAAAGTTAAATCCACTTCCCTCCCAAAAACGCAGCCGAGCATTTATCAAAAGTTATTGCAAATTAATTGCAATCTGGCCGGCTCAATCTGCGGCATCATCTTGGGGCGATCTGGCCAAGACCGATCCGTCCCGTCGCCTGGCCATGAGTTTCGCCTGCTTTTTGGCTGCTTTGGCTGCTGCTTACCAAAATTTATTGATGCCTTATTAGCTGATAATCACAAACACACGTCTGGACTGGGACTGGGACTCAGACTCGGACTGGGACTGGAACAGGGAACGGTAAAAAAGTTTTCAACTCGCCTGGCATATTAAAGTGCATTAAGATAATTGAAATGGCCAATAAAAAATATTTTCCCTTTTCCAGGCCCAGTCGGTGTCAAGAACTTGTCCAAAGTGTTGAGTATCGCGCTCTGGGCGTTTTCAGTTGCCCAGTTTTTGGTTTTCTTATTCAGTTTTTATTTTGGGGGTCTTGGGGATCGCAACTGAGTTATTTGTGGCGTTGCCTTTTTCTCGGAACCCACTCGCGCTGAAACGTTTTTCAATTTCCACATTTCTCATGCCGGGTCTCTCGGGAGTTTTGATTTAGTGATTATGTTGGGCATTATGTATATGAGTTATTAATAAGCTTTCTTCCGATAAGCCAAGCGGTACTCCGAAGTTTATACAATGGGCGGACGGCCAGCCCGGGATCCAAGTGTTTGCTTAAAATGATTTAAGGCGTTGCCCCGGCGAAATCGGGATGCGGCTGAGCCAATCCAGGACATCTGATAATTGTTTCTTTAACGGCTGTTTATTGTTTTCCTTTTAAGCCAGCTGAGGGATGCCCAGGTCGGGTTCCCAGTCTCGCAGAAATTGTGGCGATGCGGCCAAGAATTTGTTTATGGTTGAGGAAAAGATATATTTAATAAAAATAAATTGGTTTGCATACCTGGCATAGGTAGCAAAAGAAATACCTTAATTAAACCTAAGACTTGCGGAATGGAAAATGTTATCTGTAAGCAAAAAAATTCCTTTCCTTTAATAAATATTAAACAAAGTAAAATGTTATATAAGACTTGGTTTGTACATTTTAAGAGTATAAATGGAGCAAACAGATCGCAGAACTTTAGTTTTTGCTAATCTGTTGACATGAAAGGACAACTAATCTTTGGTATACTTCTCCTAGGAGTTAATTTTGGATTTTCACTTCCGAATGAATATCAACGAATTATCAATGGCACCTTGGATAGGAAATTTCCCTATCAAGTTTTCTACGATGTCCTTGATCTCTCCAACTTGGAACAGCCTATTGAATGGACACCACAGTGTGGTGGAACGTTGATATCCAAACGAATAATTCTGACGGCAGCACATTGTTTCAATAGCAGAAACATGTAAGAAAGTTGGAAATTTACCCTAAATTTTTCTTATATTTCATTTTCTTTTAGCTATGCTATCAAGATATACTTTGGAGCTGTGGACAAATCGAATGATAGCGAAATCGGTCAACAACAATTGGTGGTCAAAAGAGCTAATGTAGTTGTTCATGAAGAATACAAATTTCAAGAAATTGACCCTAATTCTGAATTCGATGATGTTAATCAATATAACGATATTGCACTCATTAAACTCCCCGTAGACATTGCCTTCGATGAGTACATAAAACCCGCCAAGTTGCCCCAAGCAGATATAGTTTACTCCAGTGAAGCATTTGCGTCTGGCTGGGGAGCCATTGAAAGTAAGCCTGATTTACTATTTTAAAGCTTTTCTAACATTTTCGACTAGATTTAGCTAATGGCACAAAAATATATGACTCTAAATTGAGGTATTCCAATTTGACAATTTTATCACATCCTGAATGCGAGAAGCGCCTTAAAAGACACTTTCTTGTATCCTCAAGAATTTGCGTGGCACCAAGTCAAATGTCACTATGCAACAGAGATTCGGGAGGACCTCTAGCTGTTGACCATGACGAGGAAATTGTCCTGCTTGGCATTACATCTTATGGTTCTTGTGACGATGAATCGCCAGTTGTGTTTACAAGAGTAGCCTCGTATCTCAATTGGATTCATGAAAACGCTGGTGCTCACAATTTGGAAGTGTGAAGAAATATTTTTCAAAATGTCGAAAATCACAAAATCATATTTGTATCCTTTCTTAAACATTAAAACTAAGTTTTCAATTTATCCTAATAAATTATGATGCTTTCCTAATTTTTTTCTCAAAGTGTATGCTAGTGAGGTAAGTGTTTCTGGCTTTCTTTGACTAGTTTTAGCTAATGAACCAAAAACTTATTATCATAATTTAACGAATTTCAGTGTATTCATTCGAGTTCGAGTTTCTTTGATCCTCACAGATGTGCCTCCTAATGGGGACACTATATGCAACAGAGATTCCGGAGGATCTCTAGCTATCAGGCATAAAGGAGAATTTGAAGTACTGGGCATTTCGTCCTTAAGCCTATGTGAAATCAATAGTAGCTCAGTGTATAAACTGCCTCGTATCTGAATTGGATACGTGAAAGTGTCGGTGCTCGCAATTTGGATGTGTGAAATAATTCGTATACATATGCTGAGTGCTAAAATTTCAAAAGAAATGCCACACAGAAGGCACATCTTGCTCTAACTCTTATGGACTTTTTTTTTAAAAGACCCTTCCCACCTTGACGAGTGCCATAAATTAGCCAATTCCTCTAGAGAAACGCCGCCAGCGTTGGCACCAGGAAGTAAGCGACCTACAAGCATTTGTTCGGGGACTTTCCAGGAATTTTCGAGGCGTAGCAACTGTTTGTGACATTTTTTGATTTGTGTTGTCGACGTTTACGAGCTTGTAACTCTTGCCAGGCCGGGGACTTAGACCTGGACTTGGACTTGGAATTGGACCTAGACCTGGACCTGGAGCTAGGCCAGAGAGACTGGTCTCCACTCACTCGACACGAATCGAAGTTGTTATCGATGACATTAATAGCGATTGGGGGGGGCTTTCATCAATTACAAGGCTTTGTTAAGGACCAGCAAACAGCCGCAGCCGCAGCCACATCCAGCTCAGCCTACGCAGCGAAATTGTAAATTATTACAATGCAAATGATTTCCATATTGTAAATATGATGTGAGTGCTGATAAAGCAGCGGGGCTGGCAAAAGGGAACCGCCTCTGCCTGTTGGCCAAGTTTGAGCAAACAAAAGTTCAACGCATTCAAAGTCAAGGCTTCGAGATGGTTGCAGTGGTGCAAGTTTTAAATTTGTTTGGAAAAATATATTTAGTACAGTATAATTTTTAATATAATTAATTCAATTTCGTTTCCATCACTAAAGCCCGTCGGTAAGCCTTTCAGCCAATCGGACTTTTAATCAGTTTCAAACATTTTCTTCCCTACAAAAAATGTAAATATTATATTTATGTTAATAATAAATTTAGTTTGATTTAATTGAATATAATTTGAATTGTATTTCTCCCAAATGTGGTATTCTTTGGTACCAGTGTGCATTTAAAGTAATTTTGCAAGTACCGTTTTGGGCTTGGATCTTGGCCTGGCTTTTGGGCTGGGACTTAAGTTCGGAACTGGGTTTCTGCGTTTGCATTTTGGCTTTGGGTTTCGGTTTCCTTTGCCGCCTTGACCACGGCCAACTACCACCAACGACGTCGCCGGCAATCAAGTCAAGAAACCGCGCCGAACTGTATTAACTCTTGTCTCCGGCCAACTGTTGCCCCATTGCCAAGTTTGCAAGTCTCCGAGTTACCAAGTTCCAGCCAAAATGCCGTCTGCCGCTGTCAGTTGGCATCTTCCTGTTTGCACAAACGTCACGTTCGAGTCACGTTTCCAACTGCCATCAATGGGGTGCCCGGGTACTTAGTCTCGCCCATAGCCGCAGTTGATGTTTCCCACAAATTTAAGGCCGCGTCCGCAATTCGCCATTCGTATCTGAGGAGAGTCCGCTGTTTGGGTTCTGCTGGGCTCTGGCGTAACGCAACAATTTCGCAATCACCTGACAATGTGACAGGTAATAGTCGTGTCCAGCACACTAGACATTTGCATACTCATAGGCACGGGCACGGGCACCGCCGAATAGTCAACTGTGAAGTAATTTCGATGCCAGAGTGCCGGATCGCATCGCCCGATGGTCACCTTCGGTCCGTGTCTGGCTCTGGAGCATACTGTGATAAGTAATTGCATTGCGTTCTCTGCAGAGAGAGAAAAATGTTTGGAGTTTGCCTTGTTTTCAAATCCCAAACTTCTTAAGAATGTTTCTTTTACATTTTTATAATACAATTTAGCCTAAGGCTGGTCTTAAAAAACAAAACACAGGGGGTAGATTGGGAATGGTAAATTGAATAAAAATAAATTGCTTAACATCCCACAACTAAGTTATTTTTTAAATAAAAAGAAATGTCTTACTTAGCTTTAAGATAATAAAAATTGAATTTGGAAAAATATTTAATAATTATAAATGTTATCAGTAAACAGAGAATTATTTCTTGAAATTCCTTTCCTTTGACAAATAACAAAAATGTTATATAAGACCGAGTATAAATGGAGCAAACAGATCGCAGAACTTTAGTTTTTGCTAATCTGTTGACATGAAAGGACAACTAATCTTTGGTATACTTCTCCTAGGAGCTCATTTCGGATTGTCATTTCCTAATGAATATCAACGAATTATCAATGGCAAATTGGCTGATGCTAAGGAATTTCCCTATCAAGTTTTCTACGATGTCCTTGATCTCTCCAACTTGCAAATGCCTATTAAATGGAAACCAAAGTGTGGTGGAACGTTGATATCCAAACGAATAATTCTGACTGCAGCACATTGTTTTGATAACCCCAACATGTAAGAAAAGTTGAAATGTACCTCCATTTTGCTTATTTTTAATTTTCTTTTAGCTATGCTATCAAAATATACTTTGGAGCTGTGAATAGATCGAACAATAGCGAAATCGGTCAACAACAATTGGTGGTCAAAAGAGCTAATGTAGTTGTTCATGAAGATTATGATGCAAGCTTTTTAAACGATATTGCAATCATTAAACTCCCCGTAGACATTGCCTTCGATGAGTACATAAAACCCGCCAAGTTGCCCCAAGCAGATATAGTTTACTCCAATGAAGCATTTGCGTCTGGCTGGGGAGCCATTGAAAGTAAGCCTTATTTACTATTTTAAAGCTTTTCTAATATTTTCGATTAGTTTTAGCTAATGGCACAGAAATATATGACCCTAAATTGAGGCATTCCAATTTGACAATTTTATCACACGCTGAATGTAACAAGCGCTTTAAAAGACACTTTCTTGTCTCCTCAAAAATTTGCGTAGCACCAAGTGAAAATCCAACATGCATGGGAGATTCGGGAGGACCTCTAGCTGTTAAACATGACAAGGACATTGTCCTGCTTGGCATTACATCTTATGGCATAACTAGAAATTGTACAAATGAATTTCCAGAAGTGTTTACTAGGGTAGCCTCGTATCTCAATTGGATTCATGAAAACGCTGGTGCTCACAATTTGGGAGTGTGAAGAAATATTTTTCAAAATATTGTAAATAAAAAAATATATATTTGTATCCTTTCTTGAACATTCAGAACTTTAATTCTTTAATTTATCCCTATAAATTATGATGCTTTCCTAATGTTTTCTCAAAGTGTATGCCAGCTTTCGCTTCACACAATTTGGGCCATTGCCAAGCTATGGCCAGAAAGGAAGGCCAGAGAAACGAAGGCGAACCGAGGCGAATCCATTCATGAAACGGGCACCCGCCTAGGAAACCGAACCGACTCGCAGCCATATAAATTGCTGAGATTTCTCTTCCTTTGACTGCCTGCCTGCCTTGTTATTAAAAGTTCAACCCACATGAGAAGCAATTTGCAAACTGTTAGAACGAATAAATAGTTGAGCAGCAGTCAGAGCTGGGAGCAGGGATCTTGGCCGTAAGTGGCACTTGGCCAGGAATTTGATAAGCTCGAGAGAGCTGCATTTGCACCTGAAGCCGAATCCGAAGCCGAGGCCGAGACCCAGTATCAGGTCAGCCTTTTGGAATACAATACCGAAAGTGATTCCTCTCGGCTCAGGAAAAACACTTTGCCCTGCCATTTGGCTTTCTTTTTTCTTTCTCTTAACCTTTTTCCTGCAGGCTTTCTCTGTGTGGAAAAAGAGGTGCACTTTCGACCAGATTTATCCCAATGCCAAGCCTTTTTTTAGCTTTGACTCTTCTGCCTTTGACTCTTGGCATGTTTGCTCTTTGCTGATTATTTCACAGATTAAGTTTATGATTCATAAACCAGAAATTTCAATTTGACTGTACATAGAAGGGAGAAGAGGGAGAGAGATTTTAAATAAATTACAAGCTCCATGTTGTAGGCTAATTGTATGCAGAAAGACACCTGTGGGTTGTGGAAAATATGGGGAAAATATGCCTTAAATGCCAGAAAATTCTTCAATATATTTCAGATGTTTGAACAAAAATTATAAGCCTCAAATATTTGTGTTAACAAATATATCTAGCTTGATAGAAGATGTTATTTTTCTCCTTGCTAACTGAAAGATACAAAAGTATCTTTATTTTTCTCTAGGTGTCCGATTTGGGCTGGGTTCTCCGGATTGCTCAAGCGACAGTTGCAATTTGCAATGCGCTTGTAAGATGCTTTCGCCAATCTTTTAATAAGAATCAAACACTAGACGAGAGAGAATTCAAAACCATTTCTCGTATATGAGCAGTCCCCAAACTTATCGCTGATCGCGCCGGTAGGTAGGCAGGCTGGCTAGCTGGGTTACCATGGAGAGATGGAGATTCGAGGCCTTACAGCCTGGTGGTGGGCAGTACACCAGCTTCGACTCCTCGACTACAAATCCAGGTCCTAGTCAGGCCAGATAGCCAGCTTCTTGGCTCATTACAGTTGGCCTGGTCAGCGCGGCTTGGGTATGCCAATCATGCGTTCGGACCTAACTGCAATCCAGATTCAGTCTACTCTCGGAATATACTGAGAGAAATGGTTAAGTTAAGTGCAAAGGAAAATATGAAGATTTATATTGCGGTTTATTAGCAGTTTTCGTACAGAAGGAGAATTCTGCTAGCTTTGAAATCTTTAAATTCACCTCTTTTCCTATTTTTTCAGTGCTTTCGACCCTTACCTCCCCACAACTATCTTGTCCCAAACAGAAGTTCTTGTCGCTTGTTCCTGTTAGCTGCTTGTTCGGCGTGGCCATTGAATATTTCAAATCGCAATCAGTTGGCAGGCATCGCGCTCCCCTTGCTTGGTTCCCATTCCCAATCCCTGGAATCCCTGGCTACCGGCGGGTGTACTCACCGCATTAGTTTCAATGCGCTTTAATTTATTAAAATATCAAATTTAAGTACATGCTCTGCGGCGGCTAGAACGAACGACGAACAGCAGCTCCGAGGTAGCCAATATTTGTGGCAGCTGCAATCGAGATTTGCGGGTGATTAGTGGCGGCTGAAATCGGAGAACCTTTTGGGGTCCGCACTTCCACAAGGCACCAGTGATAGATGGCCTCGCCTTGTGGGGGCCAAAAGAAATGGAAATTGAATTCAAACTTGACTGGGAAATATTTTTAGTTCGGCGAGGCAAAATAAATAAATAATAGAATAATTTAATAAAGAGTTCTGTGGGAATTTTATTTTAAAATTTATTTTTATAATATTCCGAGGCTTTTTATGGGATTACTAAATTTTCTCAAAGCCAAGGCTCAAGGCAATACACTTTAACTTGACCCATATTTCCTTTGTCTTTATTTTTCATAACCAATCTCGGGGTATTAATTAAACCCTAAGGAATACCTTAAAAGAAAAAAAATATATTCATATTGGCAACACAAAGGAAACATAAATTTTCCATCAAGACACTTTCCTGGCTGACTTGTCCCGGAATTATGCTATATTCAGCTCAGTCTTGATCCCAAACCAGAACGAGAACCGTTAGCATTTCGCTTTTGATGTTCGGCGCACAGAAACATTAACATAAATATGAGCGCAAGATAAGTGAGGAACACACCCAGTATATAGAGTGTGTGTGTACACAAACTGATGAGGAATGAAAATTTGCCAAAGGAGCTGGCAGAAGTAGGAGGAGCCACAGCCGAGCCTAGCGGAGCTGCAACTTGCCTCATTGACATGCGTTAGACACACGACTGTGCAACGGCTAGAGCGCAACTCCCAAAAGCAACTAGCAATGGCAAGTGCACAGGGAAAAAATATTTTCTATTATTTATAAATAATATTAGATGGATTCTAACAATATTTAAGACGTTACTTTTGTAATTAAAACATAAAAGAAGACAAGAAGGCTTTAACAGGCAGTTATAGTTTCAAGTTAAGGCTCCTTCTGAGTATAGAAAGTATTCTAAGTCTTATAATGTAATTGAATTTAATTTAAAAATTGCAAACTAATTTTAAGGATTTAATTAAATATTTAAGATTTAATAATAATTAGACTATCTTTTGGTTCTGTGCCTTGGACGATAGAATGACGGTGGGCGCTTTGCTTTATTTATTATTATTTTTTTTTTTTTTGGGTGGGATAGCGTGGTGTGGGCGTGGATACAGCATCTGGGCAGAAAATCTGAATAGATGATCGTAAACAGAATTTTCGTTTAGCGGTCAGAATGCAGGTTTGGCGCTAACAAAGACCAAAATCCAAAGAATCAACAGATTGTTTCGGGGGGAGTGGCTGCTATAAACTCTAGCAACACATTTGACGCCAAATGGCAACATGTGTTCGCAATTTTTTTTATTTTATTAATTTTAAATCTGGAATCGATTGCCTATTTTTTAAGTTTATATAAATTTTCGAAAATCAAACAAAGAAAATCAAAACAAACATTTGCCCGATTGCGAGAGGGGGAGCGCGATGGATTTTATCGACACAAAACAAAAGACTTAGGCAACGAACTTGACTGTAGAACCAATTACATTTTACGAGCCCAGCCTTATCAAGTTGTCTGGCAAGATTCATAAGAATAAAGATTAAATAATTAAATAGAAATAGAGAAAAATAATATATTATGTTTAATTTACTTTAAGAATTTATTTATTATTTGTTCTTAGGATATATTTACATATGATTGAAGAATACTCTAAACCCTCTGCTTTCATTGATGACATTTTATACCTATGGCATAATTTATTCTTTATGTTATTATCTTTATTGATCTCTGCTTTAGAAAGTAAGCATATTTTTGCTTAAATCTCTTCTAAAAAATATTATTTTAATGTGGCTGCAATGACTGACAATCTATCTAGCCAGGTTACAACTAGCCCTGAGCCCTAAGACTAAGCTAAAAACCCAGCGATTTCAAGGTGTGGAGATTGTGGCTTTGGACTTAAGCCAGATTTCCCTCTCTTGGGTTTTTTCGGGCAATCAAATGGAGCCTCCTTGATGGCCGACTGCGCCTCGAGATGATGATGTTGCTGATGAGCTCTACGACAATGGGAATGCCTTGTTGTTGTTGCTGCTGCTCTTAGTGCAGCAAAGTTGCTGCAAAGTCGCTGTTGCAAAGTTGCCTTTGCTGTTGGCCGTGGCTGATGTTGATGGGCCAATGTTTCGGTCAGTTGCCGTGGCGAATCGCAGTGCAATGCGCAACACGTTAAGGGTTGCCCGCGCCCCCCTTCGATCCACCTCTTGCCAGCGCGCAATTTATAAAATGTCTTAATTTTTGCGTTGCCATTCCCAGGCAGGAGCAACAACAACAACACCGGCAATATTCTGGCTAAAAGCGCCGCAGGAAAGCCAGAGTTGTCCGGCTTAAGCATCGGCTCTAGAGATGAGTGCTGACTTGGTACATTTTCTGGGCAGGCCAAACACTTGAATTTGTTTATTTTCATTGCCAAATTGCATGGGGATCGTGACACGACACGGGCTTGGCTCCTCCCTGGCACGAGCTTGAAGCCAGTCTGGGGCCAGTTGGCTAAAATGACTGACGCTTGATGGCTGTCAGTTCGTCGGACAACTTGTTGTTCTTGTTGTTGTTGCTGTTGCTGTCGTCATCATCAATTTTTTTGTTGTTACTTTCAGAGCTCTCGCTGGCGATAAATTGCATTTTAAGCGTATTCCCTGGCATTATTATGACTTTATAAACTCTGCGGGCCTTATGCCCTCGCACAATATGCACTTTGCATTTGTTGTAGCTGCTGCAACGCCTTTTAGCTGCGAGAAAACCTTGGCCTGGCCTGGCCCAGCAAGAGGTGTGAGCTATTTTTATATATATTTTGATTGGCAATGATGAAATGCACCATGCACTTGAGGAGGAGGAGTCTCCAGCCGAGCTCTGGCTCTGGCCGAAGCTCCCTTTTGTTGGCCACTTCTCCGCTCTTAACAAGATAATTGCTTAATTTGATTAGCAATTGTTGCCGTTGTTAGCCAAGTTTGCTGCCGCTGCTGCTGCTGCTGCGGCTGCTGCTGCGGCTGCTGCTGCTGGCGGGGCGTGCAAATTGCTAACAATTTTGATATTTAAATTATTGAGCCTGTGTAGCAACAACAGCAACATGACAGCTCAATAAACATTCCATCAAGAATGGAGTGTAAAAATCCAATTTTCATAAGTGGCCCAGGCAGGAGCCCGAGGAGAGGGGTGCGGAAAGCGACTACTGTCCTTAGCCAGCGACTCGTCGTCCTTGCATAAATTAGCAGCTGCAGCTGCAATCGCGAACTCCATCAGCGACGGCCTAATTATGAAATGTATTTTTTATAAGTGAACCTAATTTGTCAATTATTTGGAATGTGCAAGCAGGTAAATGCGTATTCAGAGATGTTATTTGTAATTAGGTTTTATTTGGCTTTGTTAATTTCATATTAAACTTAACGAGTTGCCTGTAGCTTATTCTCAGAAATATCTCGAAAATCCCCTTATGATCTAACTTTAACTTTCTTTTCTAACAAGCTTGTGGCTCGCTCACCTACATTTGGCCAGTCAGTCCATAAGCCAGAGACCTCCAGCCACAATGTCGGCAATTAAAAGCCTTAAACGACGCTCCACGTTGAGCGATGAGCTCAAAGGATTGGTAGCGACACTCGAATGCTGTATTGTCCGTCTGGTTTTTTTTTTGCCTCATTCCCTGGCCACTTTCGGTCTCGAAGATTGCCGCGGTTACCTTGCCGGACAGCCCTTCACTCCGCCGCTGTTTATTTTCGCTTTTTTTTTCTCCCACTGATTAATCACTTTGGCGCGTATAATAAATTAAAAATTTCAGCAATTTTGAAAGTCAATTAATCATCGAGAAGGCACTCTCTGTAGCGGCCGATGTTGCTACCTTTTTTTAGTGTTGCTGCTGCCGCTGATGTTGCTGCCGTTGGGCAAGGCATAGACAAGAGGCTACATCTTGGGGCACGGCAGCAACATCAGCGGACATCCAGCAGCAACAACCACCACCACGATGATGATGATGATGGCGACTCAAAAATGTCAGGCCATGACTACGCGCTGTACATTTTAGATGATGATGAAGTAGCCGGCAGATCGCTTTGGAGGCAACAGCTTCTTTGGAGTCCAGAGTCGCAGAAGAAGTCGAGACTTCTAGAGAGGATCGCCGTTTGGAGGTGTGGCCACAGGCCAACCAGGGAGCCAGTCACCCAGCCAGCCAGCAGTACTTTCCTCCTGGCCAGGGCGACATATTCCCCGGCATTTGATAAATGAATGTGAGGGTCAGTTTCGTTTCAGCTCCCGAACAACTTTCGAGATATACGAGCATTTGTCAGATAAAAAGTGCAACGCCTTTCCCATTGTCAGCCACCGCCACCGCGTTGGAGTTGGTGCTAGGGATGTGCTTTTATGGATAAGATATATCAATGGAAAAGATTTTTCGAAAAAAAAAAATATTTGAAACATTTGTAAATAAGTTTGAAACGTTTGCTTATTTCCACTTTATAGGTATATAATAGAGATGCATTCTTACATTCGAATATCGGAAAATAATATGTAGTTTTGGATCCCAAAATATTAATAATACAAAGATCGTTTTGAAACCCATTATTTATACATTTTAAAATTAAATTTAAAGTGCATAGCCTCCAAAAGGAAATGCCTACCAAAGGCTCAGATATAAAGAGATTGAGCAATAAAAACATTAATTTCCCTTTCGAATTTTTGTATTATTTCTCTTCCATCTCTAGCTCGGTTTCAAGTTGTGTGTTTGCTTTGAACCATAAAATATATAATGGCCCCTGTATCGCAGAAAGCTGCGAGTGTTGAAACTTAAGTTTTAATTTAAGCGATACGAAGGGCGAGACCGACGCAGTCTGCCGCCGTCTCCGAATCGTGCACGAAATGAAGCCATTTTCATACTCGTATTTATGAATTTTGCCCCTTATCGAAAAACGCTTCAATTGGCCATCGAGTCGGGGCCGGCAAATTAAATATGGGCAGTCATAAACGATACTGACAGGTCCGCGGGTAGGAGCAGATCCAGATCCAGATTCAGTGGAGGCGCAGAAGCAGACGATCCGGGAATAGGAGTCCCGGCTTAGCTGAGTTATTAAGGCATCTTTATGGCCAATCTCAATGAGGTGTGAAGTGCAATCGTTGTTGGCCTTTTTATTAATACGCAAAAATATATTTTATTTGTTGTTACTGCGCCTGAGATCGCCTCGGATCGCTGCGATTTGGGTTCAGTTTCCCAGCAGCAGGATTTGTGGCCTTTTTATGGTTCCACTCGGAGGTTTAAGGCTTTTATGATATATACTCCCAGAATACTTTGCTTATAGACTTGATTAGCGTGTCTCGGGATTGCCTATTTAATGACTTAATAAATTCCATATAAAAGTGGGGCTAAAACAGAGCCCCCGATTTCTGTTTAATTTTTTGCTCTAAGAATATAAAGTATTTTTTTAGAGGTTCTATAAAGATTGTAATAACTTTTAAGTACTTGAAAGAGAGATGGTAGTATGGTATATAAAAAATATATGCACTTAAATATTGTTTAAATATTTTCAGATACTTTCTAGAAGCTTTTGCGTTAAGAAACTTCTATAAATAAAATTTTTTCACACAATATTCTTCTTAAATTTTTCTCCCTGAATACTATAAACTTTCCCCTTGGTACCTTATCTTATCTGCCTTACATCTGAGTATCGGGTCCAATCCCATCTCCGTCGGTTGCATTTCGGCAATAATTCATATTTAAGGCGCTGATCCGCACTGAGCTGCGAACTCTGGGCATCCCAGAGAGACCCTTTCCTCTGACAGCCGAGGTCGTTCACTTGTCGTCTTAATTAAGTGCGTGCAAAAAGTTGCCGCAACAGATTGCAAAAGGCGAAATAAACGCAGAGAGCGAAAAAAAGGAGAGAAAAGGAGGTGCTTTTAAGGACATTTTGACTGCGGCGTCGCGGGCTGTCAGTGAAATCCCATAAGCCGACAGCCAAGTTGTTTTATGGCCCACAGAAGGGGGTAAAGGAACACTTAAATGCAGGTCACAGATGCAAATGTGCTGCTGCTGCGGCTGCTGCTCGTGCTGCCAATTATTTATTAACATATTCTCCTATTTGCATTGACACTGGCATTGGCATTGGCCAAGTGCCAACTTTGTGCAATTAACAGAAAACTGTGTTGCCGTTTAATGGCCAACGTTGTCATACGTACACGTGTAGCCAGCTAACGGTTTGGTTGGTGGCCTTTTTTCGGGCCTAAACAAATGGTTCAAATGCCGTGACTTCCTGGCCATTTCTTTGCTGCATTTAAATTTGATTTTGGGAATTTCAAATCGAATTTCGACTGCGCCAAGTGCCAAAAGTTTGTTACAGCGGCAAAAATAAAATTCACTCGAAAAAGATAAGTAAATGGTTATAATTCCTGATTGTTCGTAAAAATACTATAAATAAATAAAGATGTAAATATATATATTCCTCATTTTCCCTTTGCTTTAACATATCCCTTAAAAATTTGTTTTAGTGTACAGGGACGACCGCGAAATTCACGCCATAAGTAGAATGTGATTTTCTCGCGTTGCCGTTGCTGGTGTTGCCAATGTTGCTGCTGCTGCTGCGGATGTTGCTGTTGTCGCGTGTTGCCTGGCTTGTTACGGTGCCCAAATATGAGCAACATCACGAGAATCGTGCGATTTGCCTTGCATATATTTTACAATCCCGAAAAAACCCAATCGCAGGCCAATCCCCAAATCCAAATCCAAATCGCAATCCGCAATTCCAGGCCGACACAAGGCAGGAACATCGCCAAACGTTATTACCAAAGAGGCAAAGAGGTAGGCCTTGCCTCCTCCGGTCTCCCATCTCCACTTGAATCTGAGAAATCCAAATCCAAGTCGAACTCCAAGCGGGAATCGTAATGAAGTTATTTGTCCTGCGGCCATGTGGAATCAACGCACATATCCTTTTTGGCAATTGCAATGCGCCTGTCGCATAAATCATTTGCCACTCGCATGAAATTGGGCATAAATTTGCTCCACTTTGGAGCTCCAAGGAGAGTCGTCGTGTTCTCCCGAAATCCCCATTCTTTATTCTTTTTCTGCCGAAAATAAGTCGTCGGCCTAACGAATTACCAGCTGATGGAGAGAGAAGGAGGAGCAGGAGGAGGACATAGCCAGCGGGTGCCAATCTTCCGGTTAGCGATGCGTGAGCCACGTGAAATGCAAATCAGTTTTAGATTCGTGAGTATATAGCTGGCTTTAGGGGGTTAATTGCTGTTAGTTTGAATGGGAAAATTGGCGGAAATTTCATTATATTTTAGATGAGTTTTATTGGAATTTTAATTTGCATTAAAAGAGAGTTATTTTAAATCACGAATACCTTAACCAAAAAGAAGCTACAATTCTTCAATAAGCTTAAATATAATCTTGACTAAATTTTTGATTTAATTTTATAATCCTTCCTTACGATATGTGCCATCTCTTCTTGACCAAAAATTAACCAACAATTCGGTTATTAAAACCGCTTTCCGGGGCAGACAATTGGCGCTGCTGGCGGATTGGCAAATTGGTGGGGCAGGTGAGCGAGGATTGCATGGGGGAGGAGCATATCCAGCTGGCCACAACCAAGACCCAGACCCAGACCCAGTTTCTCGTACTGTTACCGTTCCAATCCCTCCTTCTACCTGCTGTGATAAATCAACGTGAGACTAATGCGCTCTTAACACGCGAATTATGATTTTGCAAATGATGTGCCAGAGAGAGAGAGAGAGAGAGGGGAAAGCTCCTTCGAGCCGCTTGATTGCTTTATAATCGCCACGGTCTTCCTCGGTGCCTTCGAGAGCACCGGACACTTAATTGCAGTTTAAAGATGGGAAAGTGACCCCTGAACTATTGGTAATTAGTTTCGAGACAACAGCATATCAACACATGGGCTTGGCCCGGCCAAGCTCTCCTCCTGACCCAGTAAGAAGAACGTCTGGCATTTAACCCAGTTATTATGACTGCCATTTATAACCAGGCTAGGCCTTTGGCTCCCAGCGATGGCTGTGTGGGTGTCCTTTTGACCCGCATGTCCTTTATGGCCAGGCCAACTCGCCTGATGCCTGATGCCGTTGCTGTTGCTGCTGTTGTGGTGGCCATTTTGCGGTCCTGCCCTGTTTGTCATACCTCCCCCTCGCTCCGTCCCCATCCCCCTTTATTGTCCTTTTCGAGGTCGTCCTGGTCCAGCACCGACCTCCGTTGTTCCCCCTCGCTGCTCGATGGCAAATGCCACTGACAATGGCACAGTTTTGCATGCAATTGACTTTCACAGCTCGTTGCTTTTTACTGTCTGAATGGGAATGGCTTCAAGAGAAGGGGATGAGAGTGTTGAAGGGGGAAGGGGTTGAAGGCTATAGGGCAGGCGGTTGTGGCTTCCATAAGGGTTGGGGGGAGGGGCACCAAAAAGGGGCAACGCTGCTGGAAATGTGGGCGACTCCCAATGACTGCTGCTCTTGCTTATCGCTTCTTGTTTTCCGATTTACATTTTTGGGAACTTATCATATTCTCAGAGTATTTATTGTTGGGGAAATTTCCAAAGGAAAATATTGGTTTGTGAAATGCCATAATCAAAACTGGGTTTATTTTTGTGAATTTCATTTAACCTAGAAATAATTTATTTGGTTTAATAAACTTTGAGTACTTAATTATATCTTTTATTTTGAGGAAGTTATTGTAAATTAAACATTTATTTAGGTGGCTCCTCCTAAGTAAAGCAAATAATATTTAAATAATAAAAACAAAAGAATAAATGTAGACGATATAAATAATTAAGATAGATATTTTGTACTTCTTCTGTCTTCACGCTCACTTTGGATGGGTTAAAATATATAGATCTTCTTGCACATATAGTTTTGTGTGGTTTAAATTACAATTCAAATGTAAGCCCGTTACACATCTTATTCAGTTATTTTCTCCTTTCTTTTCCCTTTTTGTTATCCCTACAACCACACTACCTATAGGTAAGTAACTGAAGCATCCACCTGTAAGACAACGATTGTCTGCTGTTGTTTTCGCATGAATCATTTCCCCATTTCGCATTCCCGCGCTGGAGAGCTTTATAAGCCGTCATTGAACCTGAAAATATGGCCAACACAATTCGCCATCATAAATATTTTATGCACTGTGCGCTTATTCGTTTTCCTTTTCATTTTTTCTGTGCATTTCCATTCATTGTCTGGGCTTTGCATACATTTTGTCATACATCAGGTGGGGGCGGGGACCTCTTGTTTTTTGTGCAGTGGAGTGCCTATTAGGCTGCATATTAAAAAATATATGCAGGCCAAATAAATAACACAGGAATACAAAGAGGAGCAGAGCCAGGCTAACCCTTTTTTTATGATTATGAATGCGAGTCGGCATATTTATGTAAAAATTATGCAATTTGCTGCCGTTCTAAGCGAGTCAGCGGGGCAGGGTCGGAAATCGGCTAAACTGAACTTGGCCAGTCAATCAAAAGGCTGACATGCTCGTCACAGTTGTCGCAAAAGGACAACAGCAGGAGCCAAAGTCGGAGCAGGAGCAGGAGCAACAGACTGCCAAGGAGCGCGAATTGCATCTTGCCGGAGAGCAATTTGCAAACCAAAATGTGTATTAAAATTTATGACGAGTGCAAGACGAGGCAGCAGTCGGGGCTCCACCAAATGCAACTATGTTATTTATGTTGGGCTTGTGGCTGAGAAATGGAGAGAGATGACTGCAGAAGTTTAGCAAGTCAAAGCGAGAAATGTGCGCTGGGGCCACAGCCATCAGCCGTCAACAGAAATGCTACCTTAAATTCCCTTAAATGCTCAAGAATAATATCTTTAAGCTGCAGCGGTATGTTTTAATTATTTTATTTTGTCCTTCAGAAATATTGAAATAATAATATATTCCGAAATTTTAAGTAAAGCCTAGAAGTTTAAAGGAAATATTAATTAGAAATGTGCATTGTTCTTTCGTTTGTTGTTCATAGAATATTTTGATAGTAACCTTAAAACTTAGGTGTTGATTTGTTAAGGAAAAAATATAGGATAATATACAAAATATGTTGTATAAAATACAGGAGTATAAAGGCATACCGGATAATTCCTACAAAAAAAACTTGCACCTAAATCTCTTAATAAAACCCAAAAAAAAAATATCCAAACTTTCTTTAGCCCAAATTAAACCACACAAAAACTGTCTTCCAAAAATCTGGTAAATAATGCGATTTACATCTGCTTTACATATATTCCATTACCGCAAGAATATCAAATCCGACGGGCAGACAAGATCTGCTGGGATTGGATTGCATTATACTGCGCCAGCCATATAGGGCACTGATCATATACTCAAGCCCCCCGCTCCATAGTCTCCGTACCCTTACGGAGAACGTCAGAAATTAGCATCGCATTGGAACCCGGGTAAAACGAGATGGGATTCCGTCTCCGCAGCTCCACAGCTCCACAGCTGCCTCGTCATCCTTCGCGTCATGTGAAATTTTTGAATGCATTCGATCCCAGATCATCGATGGATTACAAGCACTCCGAACACTGGCGAATTTGTATTGAAATTCATGTCTCTGTTAGCGAAAAATGCAGCATGTCGACATTGTTGCGATGATTGGCTTAACTTTCACCAGCAAATGTCGCCGCTCAGCGTTGTCGTGATGACTCGACAGTCCCCGAGTTTCAGTTCCCAATCCCAATCTCCATCCATGTCCCGCCGCCGCGTCCTGTCATCCGTCGTCAGGCAGGGCCAAAAGCAAATTGTTAAGTTATTTGTAAATTTCATTGTACAGTGTACATTCAGTTGATTTCGGGCCAGAGAGAAGTCGCATGTGTACTCGTCCGCGTCCACGTCCTCGTCCTCGGTCTGGTATTTCATATGCAGCAACTGCGCATTTTCCATGCGGCCAAATCCTTTTGGCAAATTGTATATGCATCATAAAAACGCCACCGCACAGTGGCCGATTTGGCTGTTCTAGCTTAAGATTAAGCAAATTTTCAACTGTTAAAATTGATCAAAATTTTGATCCCTACCGGTAGCCAATAGAACATTTATCGAAAAAATAATATCAAAACCGATAAATTCGATTAAATCAATCAGCTGTTAGCTCTCAAAGTCAACATTTGGTTGCACAACACTTTTTCTCGGTGATAGCTTAATCTAAACACACTTTTTAAGATTTGCTGCAATTGGTTTCAATCTACCTCTTGGGATTCTTTTTTCACATTTTTAATAAGCTCAAGGTATGTATAAAAAAAAATTATATGTTTTGTGACCTGTGAATACATGTTTTATTCGTAATTTGTGTTTAAAACCGTCAATGTTTGTAGTACCCTCTTTGTAAGCAAATTTCAGCTTCTGTAGACTAAAACTTAGTGAGGCCCGTCTTGGCCTGTAAAAAATTAATATCTGTATTAAACTATGGTTCGTCTAGTATGTGAATTGTCCAAGATCAGCTGCCTTTGGCTGCCCCTGCTAAATTGCGGACTATTTTCAGCAGCCATGTCGGTCTGCAAACAAGCACTTTTTGCAGTATGGCTTGGGGAGACGGACGCTATGAAGAAGAAGTCCGCACTGGTGCAGTACATTTTTGAAAATGTTCTTGAGAGGTCTGCATTTTCTGATGAGGAGGTCAAATGTATTATTGAGAAAATCAATAATTTTTATAAAAAGCTTGGTGAAAGATGGAGGCAATGCAACCGGGATAAGAAGCGATTTGAGTGCAAGAACGCGGATTGGTTAACCGACCATTTGGTTCTTGTGAGTGAAGTCAAAAAATTAAATTCAACCCGACAAAAGAAGAATTTCACTGACTGCCACCCAAATCACCAATTATCAAGAATTTCGCATCTGGTAGAAGCCAGCTCTTGTGAAGAGCTTATGAAAGCAACAAGTGTAAGCCTTTACAAATCTGGCAAACGCAGTGCATCTAGTATTGTTTCAATGGTAGCCACAGATCAAGATGACGCTTGTACAAATATTAAAAGGAGTCTGAATGTTCCTGAACGGAAGCCGATAAAATATACACCAGAGGAGGCTTTGGCACTGTTCATTGATGGCGACTACACCAAAAAATCATATAAACTTTTGCAAGCTGGTGCCAAGGCTCGCAATGCTAATATCTTCCCAACATATGATGTTTTGCTATCTGCAAAGAAGATGTGCTATCCGGATTCTATTAGAAGGACCGAGTGTTATGCAGAAGTGCCACTCCAAGATATGCTAGACCATACAATAACTCGGATTGTAGAGGCCCATCCAGATGCGTTTAGTCATGTCTTATTGGATCATGACAAGTATACAAATTTGACGCTTTTGTCCAAATGGGGTTGCGATGGCAGTTCTGGACACGCAACTTATCGGCAAAGTTTCATCGATCCACAACTTAAAATGGCAGATGAACATGTGTTTTTTATTTGTATTGTGCCTTTACAAGTGAAAATGGAAAATGACATTCTTTGGCAAAATCCTCGCCCATCTTCGACCCGCTATTGTAGACCACTAAAAATAATGTTTGCAAAAGAGTCTACTGATTTGGTAAGAGCCGAGATAGACAATATTCAGCAGCAGATTTTTCAAGTTGTGCCTACCAGATTGAGCAGCTTTCAAGTTGATCACAAGTTGGAGCTTACGATGATCGATGGTAAAGTGTTTAGCGTAATTGCTGATTCATCTTCACAAACCTGCGGCATTTGTAAGGCTACGCCCAAAATTATGAATGACCTAGATTCCATTGCCAATTTGCCAAGACGCAATGACTTACTTAAATTTGGACTATCTTCTTTACATAGTTGGATTCGCTGTTTTGAATGTGTGTTACACATTGGATATCGGCTACCAATTAAAAAGTGGCAAGTACGCAACTCAGATAAAGCCATTGTCCTTCAACGAAAAGAAGTCATTCAAGATAGGTTTAGGATTGAAATGGCATTATTGGTAGATATTCCAATGCAAGGTTCTGGCAACACAAATAGTGGGAATACGGCTCGACGGTTTTTTGAAAATTATGTTTTGTCTGCACAAATAACCGGTGTAAACCAAGAACTTATCAGAAGATTTGGATTGATTTTGCGGTGTATGGCTTCTGGCTATACCATAAATGTTCCAAGATTTCGTGAGTACGCTTTCGAAACAGCACGAATTTTTGTAGAACAATATCCTTGGTTTTACATGCCATCTTCAGTGCACAAAATATTGCTTCACGGGGCGGATATTATTGAAAATGTACCACTTCCAATCGGAATGATGTCAGAAGAAGCTTTAGAAGCCCGAAACAAAGACTTAAGAAATTTTCGATTAAATCATACTCGCAAAAACTCGCGGTCTAATACAATGGAGGATCTTTTGCACATACTTTTAATATCATCCGATCCACTGATCACAAGTTTTTGCAAAAACTCTTCGAATAAATCTTGCAATTCAGTTTTTTTTGATATTGAGGGGCAAAATTTGCTTCTTGATTATGATAAAAATCAAGAAGATTCAGATTCTGACTAAGAAAGTTAAAATGTATATTTTTTTTGTGTGTGTATCACATCTAAAAGCAAAAAAAAAATTTTAGTTAAAAACGTAAAATAAAAAATAAAAAATAAAAAATAAAAAAAAAAATAAAAATTAAAAAAAAATTTTTTTTTAATTGCATTTTATTCTTTTTTGGGTTAATATTTCATAAAAATTACCAACATTGTGAAATCATTGTTAATATTCTTGTAATTCCTCATCTTAAGCTAGATTGGTCAAATCGGCCACTGTGCACCGCTTCGAATTAAATAAATTTCACATTTTTGAATGCCCTGCCATGGGGGAGTTGTTGGCTGTGGTGAAGCAGAAAATGGTAAAATTGGATATGAGAGGAAAAGAATGAATGGAATTGAGATAAGCTTTGTTTTTGTTTGGTTTATTTAAACAGGTTGTTGTACATTTTTGCTCAGGTTTTCAGGTAAAGGTTAATCTAATGATAATTATTCCACATTAAATAAAGCATCAAGTTTTCTTTATATTATTTGCTTTAAATTCTTAATTTAATTCTTTCATCCTTCTTATTTATATATCTTTTTCTTCCTCCTGGCAACCTTCTAATATTCCTCTAATTTTCCCATTCCCTTTTACATTTCCAACCCATTTTTAATATTCGCACGCCCCCAGTTATACACTTTCCACTTGTTTATGTTTTCATTTGTGCCAAATAAAACCCTTTCATGTGCAGATTTTATGTTTGTGCCGCTTCAGGTTTTTGTACCATTTCTCCTTTTTGTTTCTCGTGTGTGTCTGAGCCAGGATTCTCTTATATGCAAATTTATTGGCATTGTTTTCGGGGGGGTGGGCCGAGAGAGAGGTTTCAAATGGGTCACATGATGGGGAGTCGACCCGAGTGAGTCCTCTCCAACTCATTTGAACACTCCTATTTGCATTGATGGCAACCGTCGAATATGAGAGATGAAGGCGGTTGGGAATTAAAGTATAGACTCATATATATTATATATATATGCATATCGGAGACCCTTTGAACTTTTGGACCCACTTTAAGCTCCCACCACTATCGGTGGCTTGCATGTGCCGGAGCACTTAAGGCAATTATCATGGCCATATTTGGCCCTGCTGCTGGTAGCCAAAAATGAACTGAAACTTAATTTCATTTATCTTATCCCCGGACCGCCCTAAGGGTCATGAGCAATATAATGCATATTGTGGCAGCTCCCAACAGCTGCTCCTGATAAAACTGCCAAGGGGGCCTGGGCCTTGGATGGTTATACGAGGATGAGGATGCGAATTGGGAGCTGGGAGCAGGGTACTGGAGCTGAAAGGAGGAAGTGCCGCGCCATGTGTGAGTGCTTCAATTTGCGTGTGCACTGAGGAGAAGGGGAGAATATATACTCATTTATTTTTTATTTCTTTTAGTTTAAAGATAAATCCAAGAACTTGTTAAACTTCTATAGAAGAGTCAAAAGTTAAGATTTTATCTTAAACTAACACCTAGTTTTTCGCAGTGCATCGTCTTGAGTCTCGGTAGTGCAGCTACCAGAAAATGCTGCTTCGCTTTTCCTTCCTTTCTTCCTTCCTTTGCTTCCTCAACCCCCCAAAAGTGGAATGAAATTTGCGCTGTATGTAAAAATGTTATCGCGTTTGCTCCGACGCTTGTCGGAAAATATTCGACATATCCTACAAGCCGGGCATCCAGGAGCCCCGCACAGGCCACCTCCTGCCCAGCACCCACCACTCATCACCCTCCTCAAACCCCCTAGTAATTGGGCCAACGCCGAACTGTGGCAACTGTAATTGTTTTGCTGTTGAATTTTCGCGCTCCCCCTTCCCGCCGTTGCTCCTCGAATGTAACAATAATTTTCCACTCTTTTGTTTAACATGGTCGAAAAACATTTGTGCCTTGCATGTTGATTTTCCAGCGCTTTTCCAGCCAGAGCTGGCGAGAGGGAAAACCAACACGCTCTCTGCCCGTATTTGACCTCCATTTCTCAGAGGCATTTGCACTGATTGCTGTTTGGTCACTGCCCAGCGGGGTTCCTCCAGCCATGCTCCACATATTGATATATATCTCTCGCTCTATCTCCCGGGATCGGGCCTCCTCTCGGCACCTGTTTAATAACTCAATTTTATGGCCACGGCTACAGGTTGGTGTTCCGCTTCCCCTACCCTTTCAGCGGCTGCTTATTCATCTAGGTCCTGGCCATCCTTTAGACGATTTTCTTTTGTATGATTAATGCGAGTTTCTATGCTGGTAAACCGCATTTGTTGCCAAAAAATATTTCATAATTCATCGGCGAGGCATAAAAGTGTCCATAAAAAGTTTTATTACCATTTCTAAAATCCTGTTGCCGGTCCAAGGAGGAGTTCAGTTCCCATTCCCAGGTTCTCAACTGGAGTCGGAGTCGGAGTCTGTGCCTGATTTGCTTATTAACGTGGCTCGAGTGTGTCATAAATTTCGGAGATAGATTTATGCAGCTTATACATACATTCGCCCTCTCTCTATGTTTACTTTGTACCTGTGTCGGTTCGACATTCAATTTCCTGCCTGCCCCATGGAATTCACCTTTCTGGCTGCCGAAAGACACAAGCCGGAGGTGAGTGTGAGAAGGTGATACGAGTTTGCAGAGCAACCACCAGTGCGTATACGCAATATGCGCCTGCCAAGGCAAGAGTTGAACCGAAAAAGAGCTGCAAAAAGTCAGAAACAGAAACCAAAACAGAGAAATCTCTGGAGAGCAGTTTCCAAATGCAAAGAGTCATGGCCAAGCGCATCGAATGCAAAGACATTGCCATAACTCATTCAAACGACACACGGCACTCAAGCGATCGATGACAACGGCGAACAAACAGCCGCCAGAGGATTCTCAAAAACGATAGGAGAGCACTGAAAAAAATTCTAAATAAAATTTACAAGAGAGTTTGAGGTTTTCTTTGTAAGAAGAATGAAGAAAATATGGCATTTTGTGTGCTCAGAATCAATAAAAAAATGTCTTTAAAGAATCTAACAAACTTTGCTATGAATTTATGAGTTCTTATTCTTATTTTGAACACGATTGTTAAAGGATTATTATTTATTTAAAAATATCAAATAAAATATAAAAATCTCAAATATTCTTCTACTTTTTGAGGTACAAATTTTTCTTCAAGTGCAAATAAAAGTGGCCCTGGGGTCAGACCGGGCATCGATGGATCGTTGATCTCCACGATCGCCGCTGGCAAATGTGCAATCGGGGATCACTCACGGCAGATTTCTATGTCCCCAGTTCCCTCTTCTCTCTGGGCAATAAATTTGTTCTGCATTTGTAATTTATATTTTACAACCGGCTTTGCTATACGATTCGATCCGAAACCGCACCGTACCAGGCGGCGTATGAGTGATATATACAAGCGGAGATGGACAGGGGAAATCGATAATCTATCCATCAGATTATGTAACATCCTTGGCCATCAAATACGCGGCTTGGCAACATATTTATGCATGTGCAACGCGTCGCATGAGCGATGCTTATTTAATGGCCCATTGCATTTGCATTTGGGCCGTTAGATTCTTAGATTTTTACATTTTTCCGCCATATGTCTGCATATTTAATGCCCACCGCATTTGACTGATTCGCAAAATGTGGGCGTGGCCACTAGCTTGAAATTTATGCATTTTTCAATGCCATTACTCAGCGGCGGCGAGTCCCGCGGCGATTCTCTGCGATTCGGTGATTTGGCCTGGTGTGTGATACCAAAAGGCCGACCCGCCGCTGTAATTCTTTGGCTAAATGCTACCAAATTAGTTTGGAATTATCTCGTGAAATAAATCGCCGGCTGCTGAGGCTGCTGCTGCTGCGACTGCAACTTTGACCGCCTTTTTATTGCCATTTATGAGCACAAATTATTTATTATTTGCAGCTTAATTTGCTTCCGAGCTACGAGTGTTTTGCTTACGATTCAGCCTCGGGGCACCTCGATTTTTCTTTTTCAAAAAAACACGACCCAGAATAGCATGCAACAAATGCTAGGAATACCAGGTGGTAATTGCCACCAAATCGTGTCTAATTATGCCAGGTGATATTTAAGCCACAGTGCTGCGAATAAAGATTGGTTTAAATTTATTCGAAATATGAATAGTAGCAATGCTAAATGATTATTTTCTAATTACAAAAATATTTAAAAAAATATTTCAATCGCTAAACCTTATGGGTCGTTCTTTTCAATATATAATTCCGTTTTTTCCAGTTCTTCTCCCTACAAAAACGTTGTCTAAATATCATTTCCGATTGATGCACTTCAAAGGCATCAGGCCCTTGGGTCATTCTAAGAAATTTTTGGTAGCAGCAAAGCGGCAGCCGTTGCAGACTTTTGCCAAGCACTGTGTCTGTCGTTGGCCCATAGAGTTCTGCCAGAGTAAACAAGATTTATTTACGAGTCGGGTTCCGTTTTGCAGATCGAAGGCGAAAAATTCAATAAAACTGAACTGAAACTTTTCGACTTGCTTCCGGGCTTTTTGTTTCTCCTCCGCCGCCTTGGATTCTCCTTTGTTTTTTTTTTCGGCCAGCTTGTTGTGTGCCTTTTGCCACCAACTGTGGCTGGCATTTTTATTGTGGCTCTTGATAGCCTTGTGATTTCAGTTGTTCTTTTTCTGTAGTTTTATTTTTTAGAGATTTGCGCCGCTTTGTCGGCCATGATAAATACACAAACGATTTTCAGGTTTCTCGGCCGGTGGCCGCAGGACAAAAATGCCAAAGCCTTGGCCATGTTTCAGTTTTGTTTTCGGTTTCAGTTGCAGACTCACAGTCAGAGAGTCTCAGCTGAGTCAACATTCCGCTCATTGGCACTCAATGAGGAGGCACATCCGCGGCAAATATTTTACATTAGAGGTAAGAAAAGGCGAAAGGGCCAAAAACCCAGTGGCTGGCCAGGGTTAAGACCACACCTCGACTGCCACTCCGCGACAATTCATCAAGCAGCAAGACAGCAAATGAGCAGCGGGGGTCGTCCGCCGTTGACACTGACATACAGGTTGGCTCGTCGTCATGGTCTTCCCATCGTCATCGCATCTGAAAATCTCCTTTTCTCCCTCTCAGGGGCCAAACTCCAACTGAGTGATGACCGCGACAATGGCGAAAAACGAAAGCCCAGAGACGGTGCGATCAAAACTTCCTGGAAATTAATTAAAGATCTAACTCACACTCGAAGAAATGTAAGAAACTTCTAAGAAAAATCAATAAAATATTTATGGTTAAGCTAATTTAAGTTATTTTGCTTAGTTTATTGTTTGAACAAGTTGTACTTTGGATCACTTTTCAATTAGTAAATTAGTTCATGAGTCAAAAGAGCTCTTAACCTTTTTAACTTCAGTTACCTTTTGTTATATTTCTCCCCATGTACCATATAGACCTAGACTTTGTTACTCCCTCCACTTTCCTCAGGCTCTAACGAAGCTCCTCCTAGTGGGGGCCCCCGTCTGGCAGGTCTGGTCAATAATTATCGACGCTTATCAAAGACACCGTTACAGATGCTCGCACATGGACAGAAGAGGCGCTGCCTGGCAGAAGCAACGGTGGCAATGGCCAAGACCATGGTCCATGTCCAAGGAGATGGCGATGGCGATGTGGCATTACCTCCGCGGAGGCAAGTCGGCAGCCCACCAAGTATGGTCAGTGGATATGTGTGCCTAGACTGGAATGCCGCTGCCTCCCTGCTCCTGGTCCGGGTCCTGGAGAGGTCTGACTCCAACTCCTGGTCCCAGGCCAAGTCCCAAGTCCCGTCGGCTGATGCTCCCTAGCCTTTGTTCATTTCGGTGCGGTGCAATTAATATTCAACGCCGTTGGCTGATCATAATTTACGTGCTGAGTTTACGATGCGACTGCATCTCCACTGTCCACCTAGAAGATGTTCACACGGCGAGAAATCTAGTTTTTGATTAATTTAATTAAATCAAGTTAGTGAAGAAGCCTTTACCTTACATTATATTAACTGAGAAACTAAGAGAAATGGAAACTATATATTAAAATATTATTAAACTCAAAAGAAAAGCTTGATTAGCTTTCGAAATCTACTTTTAATATATAGAAGGATTAATTTCCTATAACCTACTCCCATTTCTCTCTCTGTTTTTCCCCTGTTAACCGCATCTTTTCAGCTGGGAAGGCGTTGCCGCCGCCTGCAAAAGGGGGCGTTCATACATGGACCCGGTGGAGAACTAGCTCGACTTGGACAAAAGGGCATTCTATTTACATTGCACACACAGAATGCTGCGCTGCACGTGTTCCTTGGCCAAGTCATAGTCATAGCTGGGGGCCAGGAGCTGCTCAGACAGAGCTTGGCTGTGGAATTAATTCCCCGACCTGCTCAAAACCAGCCTTCGGGGGTCATTCGAGTCAATAAAAGTCAGCGGCCAAGTTTGGGCAACTTCAACTCGAATTGGTATCGACCAATTCATATACCCACCTCAATCCTTAACTCTTACAATTCTTCTAACAATTCCTTGAATTGAATTTCGGTAATTGACAAACATTCGCATTCATTCGCCTGACAATTCCATCCGCTTGCTAATTGAGAGAGAAAGCTCGCTCTAGTGGCCACATCGCGATATGTCAGCTGGCCCATTTATGAGGCGGCGGAATAGGGTTAAGAGTGACACCCCAGAGACCTACATATTCCAAATCCGAAACCGAATCGGAGTCCGCAACTGATTTGCATTTCGGCCTAACGACTTTGGATGCAGGGCCATGGCAGGAGAGCAGCAGTTGGCAGTTGCATTTCACATGGATTTATGCAAGCCATTCGCACCGCCTTGCCATTTCATTTTGGGTTCCAACGACAGCGTTTATCACCCTGAGATCGTTGGAACTTTGAGGTTTAGAGTCTAGAGATGTCGAAACCGATTTTTTTAAGGTTGAAATTGGCATGAAAATTTGATTTTTCGGCAGTCAAATAATATAGTTTTCTTAGATTTTACTTTGAAAACTTTTATTGCAAAGGTTTACTTTGATATTGCAGATTTTTAGGTAGAATTGAAACTATTAAATTAATATTATTAGGTTATTTTTCAGCTACACCAATATATTTCATGGTTTCTAATTTATTTATTGTTTGTTTATTTATTTAAATTCCACGAAGTATGTTTGACTTGCTTATAATGATTTTATATTTTAAGCTATGACAATAGTAATCCCAGAAAATTTATTAGAAGCCTTAAAAATATCCCTCCTTTTACTAGATACATTCTCCATATTTTTTACAGTTTAGTTTTAGTATTTTTCCCCATTTTGGGCCCTATAAAAATTTTGGCAACACTGACAAGGACTGGCCTTCCCGTTTCTGGGTCTTTGGGGAGCCGCAGCAGAGCCACAGAGCCGCACAGAACCCAGAGCCCGAGAGTCATTAAAATATATGACACCCACAGATCGGCGATGCATCTGCGGCCCTCATCGCCAGCTCTTTCTCTTTCGCTCACCTGTCCGCCAGCCTAATTAGACACACTGCAGCGGTCTCTTTCTGACTGACTGAGTCCCGCTCCTTTTTGGCCCGGCTTTCTTCTTGTGTGGTCCAATTAATTTTTCGGATAGAGCAATCAACAAGTTTCTTCTCTTTCTTTTTTTCTTGCGGCCTTTATGGCTGTTGTTCAACATGTTGCAGGTCAATTTGTTGGCCGCTTGTCCTCGGCAGAGATGCTTTCTGGGATACCAAAATCCCCAAACGCCAAGCGCCGTGTGTGGTCCGGTCTTAGAGGGTCCCCAAAAAGGTTTCTCAATTAGAAGTTCGCCAGCGAGTCTATGTCTCTGTGTCATAATCATTAATTAGCCAGCATTTGGCATCGCTTTGACACTTTGCCTGCTGCGGGGATTTGCCTTTTTTGGCATTTTTCGTTTCGCGTTTTCCTTATTTGCGGGGAGCTTGGAAATTGCATTTCCCTGCGGTTCTTCGCTCCTTGGCACGTTCGACTCTTAATTAATTTGATGCCACATACGAGTTGGAGTTCGACTTGGAGTACGAGTACGAGTGCATACATAAATACGGCCTCCTGCCACGTTTGTTTTGGCCCAAATTTGACGCTCGCGGTTTTGGCTAATTAGCAAAGTGTGCCTGAGCCGAGGCTGGGCTTAAGTTTCGGCTTTGGTTTCCTGAGGTCGCAGCTCGCGACACACAGAGCCAAGAGTGTGGCACAAATTTACGACTGTTTTCCAGCTTGCAGCTGCCACAAAATGCAAATTGGCCAAGACGCAAGACAGCGACGAGACCACAGCCTGATGATGACGTTAGCCTTGTGCAGCAGAGGCTTTTACTTCAATTAGCTGGAATTAGGTGGAAAATAAACAGGATGCCCAAGAAAGAAGGAAGCGGGAATGCAGAGACTCATGTAGAACTTATGAGTCTTACAAGAATTATTAATTAAATTAAATATTATTAAATATTATAAAACATAAATTAAGTCCTTGGAAGTATAATTCAGGATTTAATAAATACTAATGGCATTTTACTATAACAATGTATAGTTAATTTATTTATTTGTTTTGTAAGAAAAACATTACAATTAAAGTTTAAGTAAATAACCGAAAATTTTGTCCATAAGCAAATTCCATTAAAATAAATTCTAAAATTGTATTATATTTATAGAAAATAGTATAAGTAATGGAAAATATATTTATATCTAAATGTAGGCTCTGTTGAAATATTATAGATATCTTTCTATATTTCTCCGTGTGCAGAAAATAAACTCTTGCAGACTCCACCTCCTCCCCAGTTACCGTTTCCCCAGAGAGACTGTCAGCTCTTGTGTATCTCAAAAATGGCAACTGTGCGCCGGAAGTGAATGTGTGTTAGATTTTTCAATGCAAGTGCAATGAGAGCGTAAATGCTTCACACACGCACACACAACACTCTCCTCCAGAGTGGTTCAGTCCTGTGCGGTACAGTAAGCCCCCAGTAACAGCCAGTAATCCCCCCTTCGGAACCAAACAGAACAGGAAGAATGGCCAGACATGACACACTCGTATATCTATGTAAATGCCGGCAAGCGAGCGAGGTGTGCGAAATGTATTTCTGGCCGACGAAATAGATTCGCAAATTTTATGCAGCGGCAGTGGCAGCAGCAGGAGCCCTGGGAGCTGAGCTGCTATATTCCCACTCGGGAAATATACTCCCATACTCCTGGCACTTTTACACCCGCGACCGATGCAAATAAAAAATAGGAGAAATAATCGAGGCTTGCAGCAGTTGCTGCTGCTTGGAATAAATTGCCATGTTGTTACAATTTCTTCGTGTTGCAAGAATAAATTTAAGGAAAGGATGCAGCTTTAGCCAGGTTTTCCAACTTTGCCGGGTTCCCTACGCATCGTACAGAGGGAGAAATGTGTCTAAGAAATGAAATGAGACTTAAACTAAGCTGCTTTTGAAATCGAACTTAAATTGAGCTCACTTTTTACAATACTATAAAAATATTTTAACAATTTAGTTAAATAAAACAGCTTTTGTTTTCATTAGTTTTGTGTTTCTTGAATTTTTCTTAGTGCTTCTCCTCGAGGTGCTGAGCTGAACATGCAAATAATTAATAGCATTATAAGATGCACTCACGAAATCGCGCACAACATCGTCGGGGCGATGTAATAACTCAACGGCAGCAGGCCTGGGATCCCAAGGCAGAGGCAGGCTCCAGACCAAATCCCAATCCAAATCCGAATCCTCGTCGAGTTCCAGATTGTGTCGCTCTAAGGACAAGGACAATAAGTGTTTGCGAAAGCCACAGAGTCACGCTCCTCTGGCCTGGCCTAGGAAATTACATAACCCGGCGAAGGTGTTAATGCAAATCCCCCCTTAAATATGCTAATGAGTTGGTCGATGGCACAAAAGGATTTTCTGGCCATCGGCCATTGGCTCCATACGCTGGAGCCAAAGTCGAAGCTGGTGGCAAACATAATTGCCACAGCACGTAGCACGTAGCTTTTGGGGTCAGCGAACCGCGCACAAAAATTGAAGACAATCAATGCAGCGGCGGCTCTGACATTGATTTATGAACTCTTGGAAAATTAGGTAAGACCATTTTTGGTCAATGCCCCTGTTGCACTGCATTTCCAAAATAAAATATATAAAAGAAAAAACACAGAAAACCACAAGAAATTCACTCCAAAAATGTGACAGAAGTGAAGGGTTTTCAAGACGCTTTCTAAAGGCAAAGACCAGAAATTAATTTCCAGTCTCAATCAAAGATATATCTTTATAGAATTAGAGTAACCATTGCATAGCCCCATGGGAGAGTTGAAAATAATAAAAATCGAGTTATTATAAAGGTTCAACAACCGCAACCATATACAGAATCTGAGGCAAATAACTCTGTGAAGCATATAAAAAATATCAAAAAATATATATAGCTCTGTGGAGCATATAAAAAAATATATATATGTCCAAGCTACGGCAAAGGCGATTCATTACCAACTTGACCAAAAACGAGTTAAAATTGTGGCGAAAAAATTGCATAATTTGTGTGACATTGACTGCCCGGCTACGGCTGCCCGCCAATAAAATGTCATTTACCGGCGTATAAATGCGGAATGCATCCGTCGCCAGTGCCACGCTGACATCAATAAAATATATATTCATTTTTATAAAAATGCACGAATTTTAATTAATTGATAAATTCGGTAAAGAGCTGAACGGCAACAATAACAACAACAAGAGCATATACATTCGGACGACACTAAAAGGTCCCGCCAGAAAAGAGGACAAGGGGCCAGAAGTGCGGCTGTCAATTACGAGGATGTCGACGATGGACTTCTGGCTACTTGGACTCCGAAAGCGACGTATTCCCAAGCCGGGATACAAATCCCTCTTTTATTGACATACTTTAAAGGGGTATAGTGACCATATGTTGGAGTTTGTGGGGCTTTGGAAGAGGTTCCATGCTAATAACCTAATACAAATGATTTGTCATAAATTTTAAAAGGTTTTCTAAAAGAACATCGATGGCGATAAATATTTAATGTAGAACAATATATTGCTTAAATAACCTTGGCATAAATCCAGAGAAAAATACCTTGCCTGATCTTCAAAAAATCCCAAGGTATAAATCCCTCAAAAGAGTACTCGAAACCTCGGCTTATAAAGCACACAAATTCTCTTCCTGTTTTTATTTGTAATTTTTTCCCTTTTTGCCCATCTTGTTTGCGGCTTCTGACGTTGCTGGGGCGTTAATATTCATGAATCGAAATAATTTGACAGTTCGGGGCAACATGCGAGTATGCCATGGCGACTATATGGGCTCCATCGAGATATTTATGCCGCCGCGGATCCTGGCTCTCTGGGCAGCAGCCCGCTGCTGCTTTTTTCCCGGCTTCGGTTTGGGCCTCCTCGGAACTGTCAGTGGAACTGCGTGAGGCGTTGGTGAAAAGTACTCGAAATAATTGACAGCTGTGGCTGCCTTTTTTGTTGCCGTGGCGGCTGCTCGTCATTCGCTTTTAATTGTAGAATTTTTATGGCTCCCGTGGCTCGTCGCCAGTCGATCTGTCAGTCGGTTTGGCGGCCCCCAGCCTTGATTACTTGGCCTGGTCAGTCATTAAGTCATCGAAGATCCATGCAACTGCCTGGGATAATCCTGGGATCTGGCGAATCTTTTATGGAACTATAAACTAGCAAGGCGATGTGGAGGAAGTCTAATCAAACAATAAAAGATTCGCTTATCTGAAGCGCACTCATGAAAGCTGAGGAATGCAATTGTATTTTAGGATCGCAAATGTCGAGCGTTACTTTTACGATAATGGAAGAGATCTGCAAAGGCACTTAGTGAAGGCCCAGAGCATCAAGGAAGAGATTCTGGGAGAGATTAGATTGGGTTAGGGGATACATAGTAACATTTTATGCATGTTAAAGTGTTGATTGATGTTTTAATTTAATTTTACCAATATTTTGGCTCACAGATATGGCAAGTTTTTTATAATAAAATATTATTTGTAAGCCAAATATGTTTATTTTTATTACAAAAGCTGTGAATATATATTTTTTAAGGTGTAAAAGCAGCTTCGTAGTTAGGGAACATTGACATTTAAATATAGAAAGAATGGAACTTTATTTTTACGATAATGAAAGATATCAACAAAGATACTCTGATGGGAATACGATAAGGAAGAAGTCTAGCTAGAATAATATTTATAGTGAGTATCAGTGCTCAACTTAATTATTCTTGAAAGTTAATAAAGTTTTATAAAATAGCAAGACATACAAAATGGCTGTTCTCATTCCATAAAACAATTACTTTACCTAAATATATTTAATTTTAACCGCAATTACCCTCTATAAGCTCACGTCATGTGAATGCATATCCCTTTCCCTATATTTAACTGAAATTATTTAAATTTTCTTGACAAACTTTCGCCCGAAATGAGCTTAGGTAAACACATAATTGAATGCAATTGAAGAGACACCCCATTTCGGTTTCCCAACCAATCATATTTCCACAAACATTACCAAAGGTGCATCTTTCCCCTGCCAAAACCAACCAATTCGAAGTTTAGTTGAAAAGTTGACAGAAGGCACTTGGCCAGCTGTTGCTCCTTCTGAAGGCTAATTGTAATTGTTTTAATGAATTCGTTGCGGTTTTGCGCAATTTGCATGCAACTTTTTCATTACAACGACGTGTGTTTCGGTTTGGGTCTCGGTTCCTGTTTCGGTTTCCGTTTGTCACCGGCAAAAGGTAGCTTGCCCGTCATGTTGACTGACCTGAGACTGAGCTGCACACGCAAATTGCTAATTGAATTTAAATTGCACTTTAATTTGATGAGCGGCCCCGTCGGAGATGATAAATTGTGCAAACGCTTGCCAAAGCTCCAACCGCAACAATCGAGAGCGAATTAAGGCTTCGACATGCCACTTTCACTCTGCCATGACGGCTGTCAGCTGGGAGGGTCAGACATTTCACCTAAGTCCCTCCCTCGAATCCATTATCCATTTGAATCCACTGGGGAAAGAATGTGGCAGAAAAAAGGCTAGGAAATATACATAAGTTCCAATAAATTTTCCCATAAAAGAAAATATCTTTAAATGTCCAACTCCGTTATCTATAAAATATATCGAAAAAATATTTATCAACTTTAATTTTAAATGGTTTAAAAAAATGATTCAACTTCAACCTCATTTCTCTCCCTGCACCACCCATTTTCGCGGGGGAGTCTGCGCCCACGACTGCATTTCGGTCTCATAAATTGCAACCTATTTAAAGTGGGCAACACAGTGGCAGCAGCAGCAGCAGGAACAGCAACAGCAACTAGCCTCAACTGGCCGCTGCCGAATGCCATAATTTTTAGCTCTAATTGCGACACTGTGAACCGGGGACTCGGGATAGGCGGGCAAAGGACTGGTCCCCAGACTGGTCCCAGTCAATTTAGCTATTTTCGCGTTTATTTTTCATTTAATGAAATTACAATAAACGCCCGTCGCATGCAAAAGAGTCCAGCCACAATGGGGAGCGGAGACGAGGTGGGTGCACTGCATCCACATGCCTGGTCACATGAGCAGTTGGCACCACAAAGCGCCCATTAGTGCGTTGGCGTCGTTCCAGACTTGGCTTTGCTTTTCATTTGCTTTGCTTTTGCCGTGCTTTACTTAGGGGCACTGAAAGGAAAATGTGTTCTTAATTTTGCGACACTAAAAAAATAATAAAATAAAATATAAAGTTGTTATTTAAAATACTTATACATCTGTTAAATATTTAACTACACAAAGACAGGTTTCTTTAATTGATAGGTGAATGGTTTAAGGACCTTCAGCAAAGCCTTTTCATCTTAATTGATTTGAATGCTTTCCCAAGTGTATTTTAGTTTGCAAAACTCTAGTTAAGTCTGCCTACCTTTCCTCGACTCGAACTCAGACTTGGATGTATGGATGTATGAGGTAATCCCCATTATTAGCGCAATTAGTGCAACCGCCTCGGCATGGGCCTGAAAGCGGAGCAGCATTGTTGGGCCTTGAGTTATGTACCCACACTCATTTAGCGAAATGCCGATGTGTTTAGCACTGATTGGCAGTGCAGCAGCAGAAGCAGAGTCTATTGAATAGGCCACGTTTAGAGATGCCAAAGGATCGGCAATGTGGGGATTCGATTTGATTGAGAGAGGCGGCGTGGGGTGAAGCTGCACTCCAAGCGGTCAAAGACTCGCCCAGATTAATTGCAGCTCCAACTCCCTCTCCCTCTTGCTTTTTCTCTCTCTCTGCGGCAGTGCAGGCACTGGTTATGGCGAATTAGAGCGAATGTTCGCCGGTTAATTATCAGTATTATTCCCCATCAGGTTAATCGCCTCTCATACGGAACTAACGACCCGTAATAGTTCATAATTCGCCACGATGGCCAAGCCTGGACACCTGCTTGGGACGGGACCTGGGCATTAACATTCCGTTGGCTCACATCGCACTCGCTCCTGGGCTTTAGGCCCACTATCCATCCCATATATATCCCATCTACCATGCCGGCTCTGGAATACCAAAAGGCTGGCCACCGCAATTACAAGCTGCTCCTGACAGCCGGCGCTACGTGACACAGCCCGCAAGGAGGCAAAATGGAAACACCTGTTGCGGTGGAGCAGCCGCAGTCGCAGCACAACCACCCACCCACCGCCAACTCCTCGCCAGAAATCAACAGCAGCAGCAGCAGTGGCAGCGACCCACGCCGATGTCCGTTAATCGCCCGCCGCTCTGCATAACTTGTTGGCGCTGACAACGACAACGGGATTTTGAACACTGATAAAAGACGACGGCTCCTGCAGGGGGTTAGGGAGGGGAAAGGTGGTGCTGGCGGTAGCGGTGGTGGTGGTGCTGCGGTGGCGGAGCTGGGAAATCAAGAAAACCATATTTAATAAAATGACAGTGGCTGTCAGATGCCGTCAAAAGAAATACATTTTGCCAAGCGAATGCACTGGGAAAATAAAGTTATTAGTAAAGAAAAAAGTCTTTAAAATAAAGCATTGTTAACAAATAAATTTTGAATAATTAAAATGAATTATTAAATTTCCATTTCCTAGAAAGCCTGACTACAAAAAAAGCTCAAATAATCTTTACTTTTTTCTCCCTGTAGCGGGTGGCGGTACGGTGGGTCGTGGAGCTAGTGCAAACTTAACTTGCCAGGCACGAGCTTTGGCCAGAAACCGCAGACTGTTACCAAAGCCACCCGCCGCAGTCATAAGCCATAAGGCCCCGTCACCGTCAGCCAAAACAATGCCAATGACAATCGCGGCGATTATTGAACATTGTGTATTATTTGTTATTGCATTTTGTCATTCTGTCTTGTCGCCTGTCTGTCCGCCGCCCCTTACCACCCACCCTTTATGGCCAATTAATATTAACGTGGGCGTGTGTGAGCCTTGTTTTCAATAAACCACCAAGGAGACCGACTGATGAAGGAAATGTTATGCAAGACAGGCACACGGGGGCTCGAATCCTGGCCGGGTCGTAACTCCCGCTTAAGTGCGCAGTTAGGAGGTGTTCTGCCATAAAAAGCAAAAGATATGGCCAACAGATGTTGGCTCTGGCTCGCAGGTGAGATGGATTGACGGGGCAGAAGGGATTTGCTGGCTTGGCCGACTGCGATATGCTAATTGAGACGGACATGACTGGCCGGTAATTGTTTGCCTCTCAGATGTGTTAAGTAATCTGATGACGGGCGAGGATATGACTGGTAATAAATATTTTTGTAAAGGGAAAATATAAAGAAAAGATGATGGAATTATTTTATTATTTATGTAGAAATAATTGATGAGGTCTTTAGATTTTTTCTTTCCCTCTTTTTAATACTCTTGAAGATTATGAGAGAACTGAGAACTGAGAACTCTGGTAAGGTATTTTATTTTAAAAACCCAAATTAAATACTCCCTAAATCTTATTAATAATTTGTTTTAAATTAGTTTCAAAGTAATCTTGCCTCTGCTAGAAAAGAACTTAAAACGAGTTTTGATTCCACAGATACACATCACCACCAATCCACAATTGTTGCTGTGGTGACTGCAACTTGAAATTATCATAACCAAAAATTATTGGAAAAATCCCCGAAGATGTAGAATTTCGGTTAGATGTGAGGGAATTACGAGTGGAAATGCCTGAAATTTGCAACAAGCCAGAACCAATTGCTGGACCGCCACAACGGCAACAATGGCAACGTTGTCAAAGTCGCGGCGACGGCGTGGATGCAGCTATGAAAATTGCGTTAGAAATCTGCAATTTATATCGCGTTGCCCCGCGAAATACACAAAGGAGCGACGGCCCAGACCAAAAACATAAATACGAGGAGGAGGTAAGGGGTTTCGAGAGATAGCCAGAGATGCAACGACCCAGGTTACGAGGTCTGGGAATAATGTGGGTTTTGAATTTATGAATATTTCGATGCCCTTTTGTTTATTGTATTTAATTTTTAAAATTTTAGATTGTTATTTTAATGATGTAATATTTGAATAAATCATAAATGAGAAAATGAATTTTTCCACTTAAATATTTTGTGTAATCAATTTCCATTGGTTTTAAAATAAGCTTAAATGAAAAAATAAAAAAAAATAAAAATAGCCAATTAAAATATAAAAAAAAACATGTAAATAATTTTTTAAAAATTCCTATCAAGTCGCAAACCTTCTCAGTGTCCAGAAATACCCTCTTGCCCCAAAGAGTAACCCCTGCCACGTTCGATAATCGCAATTGTTTGCAGCTTGCAACGCATTCCGAGGCCTGCCTGCGCCGCTGTCGTCGCCAGGTTGTTCGGCGGTCACAGGAAACATTGGAAAATTGAGCATGGAAATGGACGACGCCACACACCACAAACAACAGCAACAACAAAGCAACCAAACACAAAACAAAGCAAACACTACAAAAAAAAAAAAGAAATAGCCAGGAAAAGCAAGCAAAAGAAGTGAAGAAGAGGAATGGCCGGCAACTGGCAGCAGCGGAAAACCTCTTCATTGAGGTCTCGTCCTCAACCGAGATCCTCAGCTCCACCAGCTCCACATCCTCCCTGTCTGGCTGTCGGCTGTCTCATTTCGTATGCGCAAGGCGTCTGCTGTCTGCCTTGGAGGTGGACCAGGAGGAGTAGCAGGAGGAGTAGGAATGCCAAGGAGCCGGACTAGAACCCAGCTGCCAATTTGTTGGCCCCAAAAAACTGGAGCAATTATTGCAATTGCAAGCAACCGAGTGCAGTGGGTGCAGTGCATCGCAGTCAAATCGATTCGGTACGCATCTTCCTGCAACATGTGGCGGAAAGAGCGGGCAAAATTGATTTGTTGCCGTCCGAGTGTTAATTGCCACTCCGCCGAGTAGGAGTCGGTGTAACTGTAACTCTCTGGCGAATCTAGGCCAGCAGTGGACTCCGCCCCATGGAGCGGAGCAACGCTCTAGGAGCTCTTCGAGCTCTGGGAGCAGCTGGAAACCCGCCCTGGTTGTTACCAGGGGACGTGTGCGAATGCGTTGAAAACTCACAAATTTCTAATGATGATATATTGGCGGTTAGGCATCGGCAAGGCTATCAAATTAACAAGATCATCGCTTCCGGCCGGCAATTGCATGGAATCTATTGCTTGCACAGCCATTGACTTGCGCATTAATCTTGGCCAGTCGAATGGAGGAGGAGCTGCTCCTTCCACGTATGTACGTGTTCGTTCCCACAAAATTTATGCCCAGGCGACGACGACTTTGATTTCACGTCAAAACTCATGGGTGTACGAATGCATCATTTTGATGGTCATCATCAGTCTCTGACTATCAAACAATCGACAAACGGCTAACGGCGGCAACATGTTGCATTCATGGATATAGCCACGTTGCTGTGGCACTGCTGCACTGCTCCACTGTTGCTCTGTTGCCAACAATTACCCGGCCAGGTCCGTTGACTGCTACAAATTTCAGGCGTCTCGGCCAGCGACAGCAATCTGCACGAGGCCATCTAACAGCAGCAGCAGAAGCCACAGCAATTGCAGAGTAACAAAATCTAGTTTGTTGTAGAGCTTAGATGAGAACTTTATACGTGAGAGCTTAAAGAATATGTAACTTTTATTATTTTATTATTACTAAAGAAAATCCCCAATTGAATTCTTTTCCAAAACCCTTTCTAAGTTAAGCTTCCAGCAAATATTACTGGATCTTAGAAAATAATATTAATTTGGGATATATAAATGAAGCAATATCCTACAAAAAGTTACAATTGGTTTCCTTACAGAAAGTATCAATAAACCCGAAAAACTGAGAGAATTGCAGCCATCGTGGATGATATTTAAGGGTAAAGTAGAAGGCTTTTTCTATTTTAAAATATTTTAATATTTAACCAATTTAAGACCGTAAAATAGGAAATTTTGCATTGTGCATTCCGAATCAGAGCTGCCGTTGCAGCGAGGAAGTTGCAACCTGTTTCTGCACTTGACCATGGAGACTGGGAACTTGCAACTTGCAGCTCTGGCGACTGCCAGCCAGAAAAGCAGCAACATGTTGCCGAATTGACAATTTCGCTGGGCATGAGCAGCCACTGATGCTGTTGTTGGTGCTGCTGCTGCTGCCGCAGTTGCCGTTGTCAATTGTCAGTGTTTCCTTTTTTTCTGCTGCTCCGTTGCTCTCCCCAAAAGCCTGGTTTATGCAAATTGCAATGAATTTCCATGGCCTAGCTCGAGTTCAAGTTCCAAGTGGGCGTTTGATTTCAATCGCAGAGTTTGCAGCGTTTTCACATACGCGAATTGGGTATCTCCATATGGCTCTGGTGTCGACAAACGGATCCTCGTCCTGGTTCCGCTCCCCTCCGATCCGGCTTTCCGTATTAACGGGGCTTGCCATTTCGATTTTATGTTTAGTTATATATTTGAGGCTGCTCGTTATTTTTCATTGGATTCTCCTTCATATTTGGCCTCTTGATCTTGACTCGACGGTTGCCAATCTCGGGCTGGCGATCATTAGGGAAAATCATTTTTCACCGCACGTCGCCAGAGCTGCTTTTCAATTTGTCGATCGCCGTGTGTTGATAGGTTTTCCATAATAATATATATATACACATGGTATTTTTTCGGGGGCCATTGCCTCTGCATTCCTGGACAACAAGAATTGGAATTCTGGGCGGTGTCCCAATCCATAGGACGTATCGCCAGCTATCGCGTAATTTGATCTTAATGCTCATCGTGTTTGCTTATGTTGAGTTCTCTGCTGCCCCCCAAAAAATATAAATTAATCTTCTCCGAGGGGCTGTTGGTAATATTCAATCGATTTATCGTCCGGTTGTTAGCTGTCAAGTGAGTGTCAGCGCTGTGACATTTGAAATTGGGCAGGCGAGATTTGTGTGAGGATTTGGATGGGGATGGGGTTAAGTGTGCGTGAGCGGACTCCCGGGTAGATTGTGGGATTTTTACGATAAAAAAGTACACATTTCGTGGTCAAATATCCCGAGGGGAAGGCATAATCAAATGAATATTGCTCGGCAAGTCATTAATTTTTGTAATTACTGCCAGAAATCTCATGACAATCTTAAATGACAAGATATATTTCCAAATCGTAAATTGCCAAATAATTAGCCCGGAAAATATGAAGAAAACAGAAAAGTAAATTATTTAATTGGTGAGTGAAAAATTAATTAAATTTCTGTATTAAATAAATACATATCTTCGCTTTTACTTACAATGCAGCTCAATTTGTTAGATTCGCTTGATATGCCCTAACAAGAGCTCTTTTTCAATCCATACCCTTAACACCCACAGAATTCTTTCCGGGAAATCCGTAGTTGCTATCAGCAGATATGCCCAGCCTATCCGATTATCTCTACAGGGAATAATTATGCATTGCAGCGACACATAATCTCAACTGCAGCACTCGAGACAGATTCAAATGCGGGGCACGTCGCCGCGGTCGTTAAAAATCGAACACGCACTTGGGCCATCGAAACAGTCGAACAATCGAAGCACATTGATCTATGTACGCTGCATACGATATGATTTACGATTGAGCCATGAAGAATGTCACGATTTAATAGGCTTATCGGCACCAGTCCCAACCCCTTCGGCACCGGGAAATCAATCCCGGGGCTCGCACTGCGTGCGGTCTAATTATTTTATGACAAAAACTCAACTGGTGGGCGGGCTGCCATGGCGGGCTCCCCTCCAATTTAAATATTTCAATTCGACGGGATGGCTAATTAAAATTTCAAGCCTCCTCCGTTTACAGGCGACATAAAAAATGTAGTTTTGATTTATGCCACAGAAAATAATAAATAAATAAATAAAAAGTTTGAATGAGCATTTTTCCTCTTAGCATTTGAGTGACACTTGGCTCGGCGGGGTAGCGTTCCACCTGGCTAACACTTGCATTTTTTACGATGCCCCCAGACCAGGAGATGAGGCCCCGAAAGGGGCACACATAGATCAGGATGCAGAGGAAAAAATAGCGGGGGAATAATGATAGTAAAAATATTGCTTCTTTTGATTAGGATTAAGTACAAGGAATACAAGGCAGGAATAGGAATGGGTTTTGGAATAAGGATCAGGAACTTAACAAAGGACCAACACACAAGAAACCTCTGCAGCTTGCCGAAATTCTTAACTGATTCCAGCAAAGGACTCTGATGAGTAAGGAGTAGGTTCTTCACAGAGGTCTCTGTCTTTGACTAGATTTTCAAAATAATTCTATATTAATTAATTAAACAAAATCCACAAATCTTTTTATAGTATTTATTTGATTTTTCTCACCGTGTCTTTTAAGGCGCCCAAAGTTTATGGCTCTGCTACGAGAATCGTTTAACTTTGATTTCGGTTTTCTGATTTCTGATTTATTTGCCCAACGAAGTCGCTAGGCAAAATGCATCTACGAGACTGCCAGGGCTCGCGGCCATAAATTTCCATTCCCCAGCTGGGCCAGTGGGTTTCCAGACTGCGATTGGGTTGAAGCCGGGGGTTTCCCGCCCGGCGCTCTGACTCTCTTTTTTGATATCAACGGTAAAAACTCACCATAATTTTTAATTGCACAAATTTATGGCCTGACCGATGGGGCGTCGCCTTGCCCTGAATGATGAAGGGCCGCTGTACCGAGTCAGATTTCCATCCCGATCCCGATGACGGCGTTAGCGGTGCTTTTGTCCACACACAGACACACACAGAGTGAGGGGGCCATCAGTTGACCATTTTACAGCCGATTTATTTGCGTCCGCGGCAGATAAATAGCCGACTGGAGATGGCTATTAAAATCAAATAAAATCAATGCTTAAAATTCGGGCCTTTAATGAATAGTCCGAGAGCCATAAATCAGTAATCCACACGAGGCCCGACCACTGCCCACAGCTCGTCAATAAAAGCGCCTGTAATGAGGCATTTATAAAAATGTTAAAAACGTTAAAGCGTTTTCTACCCATTGTGTGTCGGTCCAGCGAGATATTAAAATTATTTTAACAGTCCGAAATAAAATGCCAGAAAATCAATGCTTAAATATTTGAAGAGAAACGTTTTGTGTGTGTGTGACCGAGGTGAAACTCGATCCCGGCAGGGCCGCGTGGCCGCTTGTTGTATCCTTCGCCGATATCCTCTTTTGGTATTTTCCCTGCCTGTTCACTTGCCTCTGTTTTAGATAAAAAAATATTTGGCATAAACAACGAGAATAGCAACACAGCTATAGTTCCCTTTCCCCCCTCTGGGGGCTCATATTTCAATTTCGATTTTTGAAAACGATGTGCGATGTGCGAGCTAAGCGCAAACAAACAAGCGAGCCAAAGCAAGCTGGCAAACAGATAAACAGCCAAATACATTGAATGAGTTTATACTGTACATATGTACATATGCATAATATGAGAGGATGCACTCGAAAAAACTGGGTATTTATAAGAAAAAACTGAGGTAATACGATCAACAGAAGTCAAGTTAGATACAAGATAGATTGAAAGCTGAAAAAGTATCTTAAAATTAAAATTTAAATATATAAAAAATAGTTTATGAGCTCAGCCATTTCTACTGTACTTTAAGGATAAATATATTTCATATTTCTTATTCAGTAGAATTTTTAACTACCCATTTTCGCCCAGTGTTTTGTGGCTTTGGCTCACATATCTATGCGTTGTGTCCGACATGGGATGCGACACGGATGCGCCTCGGAACTGGAGCTGGGAATGGAATCGAGAATCGAGAGGCGAATGGCCAGGAGTCAAGAGCCTGGGATCCAGGGGGTTAGGAACAGAGAGAGGAGCGGAGCGGAGTGAGGAGGGGAAAGTGGTGGACAGGGCAGTCAAGTGCCTGCTGTTCGCACAAAACGCATCGCAACTTTGGCCTCGACGTCGCGACATCGTCGTTGCAAAAATACAAAATGTCCAAAAATGAGGCACAAACATGCGCATGAATTTCGCAGTTGGCCATACGCAGTGCGCCCCTCCTGTGCTTTTTGGCCAGGAAATGCAGCGCAAATAAATGAGGCACCGGCAGCCGTCATCGCTTGACCCTCGTCCGGCACAATACATAATTTAGCCGTTTTGGTAATTTTATATTTTGTGTTCTCGATGCTCGAAAAATTGTTTGCATTTTAGATTTTTGACTTATTGGAAATTCTATCTGTTTCGCGGCAGCTGCTGCCACGGGGCAAGCAGTGTTGGGCCAACACCTTAATGGCCGAAATGAGCCGAAACTCTGGCTAATTGCCAGGCGGGTCGTAGACAACGAGTGTGCCTTTCGCGCCCCGTGGGGCAGCAGACACTCCAGTTCCAGGTTCTCCAGCTCCCAGACAGCTGGGCATTTGCATAAACATGCAACGTGTCTAATACCCGGAGCGACGCGATGGTCCAGACCGGGCCCAGACTTCCGGCTCAAGGCCGCAACACGCGCTTAGCCACAGGCCAACTTCTGTAACTTAAACTAGTGTTGGCTCAGTTTTTTTGGGAGTTTATTTAGAGGTTTTTTGTTAGGCAATTGTTAAGGGTTTATCGTTTGCATTGTTGGGGAATTTGTTTAAATTTTAGTTGAAGTTTTATACTGTTTGCATACTTGTTTTAAACTTTATATAATCTAATAAATTAAGCTCCTCGCAGCTGCATATTTATTTAGACTTATAGATAAATCCAGGTTAAGGAATTCCAACTGTAGAACCAAAAAGAAACTCTGATTCAATTAACAGGCCGGCACAGACATGGAAAGGGCGTGGTCAGGCCTAACAAAAACTAAGCAGGAACTGCAGGTTTCTGGCCTTGATTTGAGAGCAAAGTTCCTAAGATTCTATCTGTCGTTTGGGCACAAAAAAAGAACCAACCAAAACATTCGAACTTGAACTTGTTGAACCAAAAAACTACCTACCGCATTTCGTGGCTGGCATCCGAAAATGGCCAAAAGTCAACGTTCGGCGGCATCTCGCAAGTGGCGTTTTGTCAAATATTTTCGAACAGTTTTCAGAGGAAGAACGGCTGGTCGTCTGAAGCCGTCTGAAGCCGCTTCACGACTTTTATTTAATGAATTTCGCAAATTTCTGGCGGCTGCATCTCACGCATGCGAATGGCTCCGATCTCCGACCGAGAACTTGTCTCCGCCGTACACAATGTGCAAATAATTGTCTTAATTCCTTGGATTCCTTTCCTGGCAAGTTGCAGCCAGAAACTGAATGAGTTTCCAGGAGTTTCTACGGAGAGAGGAGCCATTCGATTATCGGTTTATCTTAGTGTTTAGGCGCCTCTGGGGAAGATACATACTCGCCGGATTGGGGGTATGGAAATTGCAATGGCACAGGACTCTCTGCAGGCAGGCCTCAATTTAAGGTTCCTCATTCCCAAGGCATCATTCCGAAAAGTCATCAAAAAATATTCCATTGATTTGCACACTGAACAAGCCTAGTTCGTTCTTTAAATTCCATTCCCAATCGTTGATTTTTAGGCTTGAATCATTTTGCGTAGCTTTCGAGTAAGTTAATTACTGCAGAGAGCGAATATAAAATGAGTATATAAATATTTTATAATATTTTTATATAGTTTTACAATTTAATAAACATATTTTGCTTGAAACATTTCACTTTTTTATATAGTAACCTATTCCCATGACAAATTAAATGATTATTTAATATGAGAAACCTTGCCTTAAATATATAATTGAAAATGTATCCCTAAATATATAGAAATATCTTTCCGTGTACCTAAATTACTCAACAGAGGCAACAGCAAACATTAAAAGACAGGGAGAACCTTTGGTTGGTTCCTTTTAGAATGAATTGCCAAACGCAGATGACTATAAGTCGGGCGGGGAGAGGAGGGCCTGCGGGGACTGGTAACAGTGCCTCAAAAAATACTCGCACAAATCGAAAAGGAACCGAAACGCGTTGCGAAAAACAATCGTCGTCAGTCAATTCGAATGCGATTCGGGGTATGCGCGACAGGTATGCCTATGAAAGCCAGGCTCCAACCCGCCAGAACGGGGAACCGGGCTCGGCGACAATTTTTCAATTGTCTGCCGCAGCTTTGGCCACCACGGAGGTCGTCGTCGTTGTAGGTTTTTACTTTATTTTTTTGTTTTATTCTTTGTATGTTTTCCCCTTTGCATTGCTCACAAGGCTTGGCAATGAAAAGCGCCGCAGTTGCATATAAAAATCTGTTTTCGTCTTGCAACTTGTTAATTGCGAACGAGAGGAGTCTCAGAGAGCATTTAATTGTTGTCGCAGCTACTGTTCGTTCGCTTTTAACTGCTACCTTGAACCTGGCCGAGTGTCTGGTTTTGAAGACTGAAGTCTGGTCTTGGCCCTGAGAGCCTCACAATTGTCTGGACTGGACCATGTGCGTGGGCAGCTCCAATTACGCGTTCGTACCCAGGAAGAGGTGACCCGCTGCGAAGGCTCACGCTTCGCCGGTTGGCCTCCCAGTTGGCTTACAAGAGTGAAGAAGCGAGAGCAAGAACCCGACCAACGAAAACAAAACTAATTAATAAATTAATTATGCCATTACAATAATACACACACACCACCACCAGCTGAAGGGCGACCCCACGACTCACGCACTTTAATTATGAATATTTTCATGCTAAAATATGCATGCACTTGCCGAGAGCTAAAGCTGTTTGTACAGGGTATCCAGGGAGTTTAGAGGATAAAATAAACTTGAGAAATTCATAAATATATAAGTTATATATTAGAAATCCTAAAAAAAAATGGGGATAAGCAAAGGGATTTGAGGAATTTCAACATTAAACTGCGAGCAAATTGATTGAACTATTACAGGCTTTCTCTATGTCTTCTTTAAATGTTATGTCTGGCATTAATCAACTATTATTAACTAATTTCTGACTATTTCAATATTTTATTCATAAGAATTCTATAATAGGTACCTTTCCCTTCGAACCCCCTTCAACCCCAGCGACTTCTGACTGTTTCGGTGGTGGCTGCCGCTGTCGCTGTGTTCCTCCAAACGGGAGTTGACTTAATTAACCGCCCCAGGTGAGGCTGCCACCGCTTTCCCGGGGACCGCGCTCAGGTGGGTTCAGGTTCAACCAGCAGCAGGTTGGCTTCGGTTTTGACATGGCTGCGTATTTTTTTGGCAGCTAATTAGTGACGTTTGAATTAATTAAATACCGAAATGGGCAATTTCATGGAAACTTTCCCAACGCCTCTCGTATTGCATATGCCTGGTTTTTCGTATGCAATCGTTGGAGCATGGCGAGCCAGTTAGATTGAATCTATTGCATTTTATTCGAAATTTTATTCCCATGTTAACAGTTCTATTATCCTTGCGGCTATATCGGTACACCACCGTGCACCACCAACCCCGCCGACTGGCGAGCGAATGATAAATCGCAGCATTTACGTGTGTGCGCCGAGGCAAATATATCAGGCGGGCAAGGTCATAAATATTAATTGTGTTTCGGCGGAGGGATCGGCGGTGGGACTGGGAGCACACTCCCCATACTGTGAATAATTTCTAATAAATATTTTATATTTATTTTTTCTTATTAAAATTGTTGTAAATAAAGTGTTGCATTTTAAAAGGGGTTTTTGGGAAAATGGAATTATGAATAAAATGGAAATATTTTTGCATTATAATTATATTTACTTTGCTTTTAATTTAGAGGCTCAAATTGGCTAAACAAAGTCTTTAATGGTTTCCAAATGATTTTCGAGCGAACTGACCAGTAGTTTGAAGAATAAAAATATATTATTACAATTTATTAAGCCAAAGAATAACATTTTAGATTCGAAATGTATCTCTTACTATAATTCCCTTGCCGCACATTATAATTTCAATCAGAAGCTCGAAATGCTGTGAAGGAGTCGTTTCCGACCCTATGTTCAATATATATTCTTAATCAGAATCAAAAACCGAGTCGATATAGACATGTCCGACACAAAATAAAAATTTTAAATTTTTCGAAAATTTTGTAAGGGGTTACATCATCAAAAATGTCAAAAATTTATAAAAATTTTATTTTTTTTAAATATTAAATTTGATATGCAGATTTAATAATCTATTAAAAACTAGCATAGAACAGCTTTCCGAATTGAATTTAATGCTTTCTTGGCTTAGTTATGGATTTTTAAAGCTTTGATTTCCCCTAAAAAATTCGATCGAAAATGGTCGACTAAAAGAATACGAATTTTGCAGTTCTTATTGATATCATAAGACGCCAATGATTGGCAAATGTCAAATATATTCCGATTCTCAATTCAAATTCATATTAATTAATAATTTAGAAATGTGGAACAAATTGTTAAAAATGCAGATTTGTTAATCAACGAAAAACGAACATAAAAAATTATGATAGATGTGATCCTTTAACCCAATTCCCAAATATTGCTTCTATTTTTGTTCTTAAGCTTAAATTATTTATCTTTCCTGCTATATTAAATATTAAATATTAACATTATATACACATTTTTGCTCTTCACAATTTCTTAAATATAAAATAACTTTCTCAAACTAAAAGATATATACATTTTTCCCCTGTGCATGGGGCCAGGACCTATCCTTAGTTTGCATGTTCGCTTGGCTCGTTCTTCGTTGTTGTGCCTGGCCTGTGGCTAGGTGTTGTTGTGCGCTGTTCCCTGTTTTTATGCCATTATCAATCGATCGAACGCGAGCTGCATTTGCTTAGCGGTTTAAGCCCGAGCCGCGTTCCCCAGGAAAATCTCTGGAAAATCGGACATCGCATATTGCTAATAAATATTCAGCTGCAGTGGATTATGTTGTGTGCTTGTTGTCGCTCGTCCCGGTGACAAACTGTATCTAACAAAAATGTTTGCAGAGCAGGGCCAGGGCAGACAGCTTTCATTAGCCGGGTCGAACTTTAAGCCAGATTCAAGTGGCCTGCGGTCGGGAGTTATTCATAAGAGTGTGGCGGACGGACGCCACTTGGCTGTAGTGCTGCAGCTGTGATTAATATCCCAGGAATGCAGTTTATTGTTGCAGTTACGCCACTGGTTACAAGTGGTGGGGATAGAGAGAGAAGGTAGGAGGAGTGGGAATAAGGAAGGTATAGTGGCACCAGGTTCTGGGGTCAGACACTGTCAGAAGACAAATATTAACGAGAGGTAGAGCATGCACAGCCAATTATTATTACTTTATTCTCTATAAATAAATATCAGTAAAATTCTTCGAGTGCATTAACTTGGTTAAGAGACTCGCATCTCTTTTCTAAGGCCGCAAGGCGACGCAAATTTGTGTGCATTATATTTTTTCTTTTTGTTGAATTTCTCTGAGGTTCTTGCAGATATTTTCTTTATTTTTTCCTTACATTTTGGTGGCTGCCGCTTAGGTTTTTCCTCAGCTATTTTAGCTCAGTTATAAATTACGCCGGCCAAAGGCAGAGGAGTCATTCTCCCCGAGCAGGCAGCAGGAGTGTGTGTATACGCGGGGCCGTGTGTGTTGCATAATCTGAGTGCTGAAATCTTTGGCATCCACTCGCGAGAGGGGCATCTAGAACAATAGCCAGGGATCGCGGCGCACAATGGAGTACACCGAGTGACCGCCACTCTCATAATAGAGTCATAAAATTTTAGTGCGCCGCTGAGCCCGCTTCGCTTTTCGGGGAACCCCCCGTGGCGCCTCGCAACCGAAAGCCGCAGCCACAGCCAAAGCCAAAGCCAGAGTCCAGAGTCGTCTCGCTTTGCTGGCCATTGTCCCGGCCATTTACTCGGCCCATAGAAAACATATAATTGTGATTAATTATACGACATAAAAATGCTTTAGATTCAACATTTTGATGCATTTATTAACCGAAAAATCACTTGAAATAAGCGGCTCTTGTCCATTTATTTCTCCGCTGCTCTATTATCAATTGTAATAAAAACAAAGTTTGCCTTTCGGTTTTGGGGCGTGGCCTTAGCTGCCAGGCTGCCACCGGATCGGTATTCAGTATTTATCGATTATCCACGATAATGCCCGAAATGTAAATAGGCAGTTGTGAAAATCGATAACCATCGTTGAGATGCTATCAGGAGGCATCTTAGGGTTAAGTTTATTTGCGTTTCATGGCCTAATGGGCCTTGGCTAACCATGGCTATAGCTTTCGGTTTAGTTTAATGGCGAGTTGTAGTTTAAAATAATGTGTATAGTGAGAGCTTCTTAAATTACTTTAATATTTTATGAACTTTAAAATGCGATAATAGTTGAAAGACTTTACATACATTTTTGTGCAATAAATTTATCTCCAAAATGAATTAATTTTTAAGTAAATACTTCAAATGTTAGATATAGACCTCTTCCTCCACTTGGAACAGCCTCTGTTTCCTACTTCTCTTCTAACTCCCCTGGCAGGGACCTTAATTGAGTTCATACGGCGCATTTTTGATTGTCAGCGATGTCGCGGAACGGCGAACATTGTGGCCCAGGCCGGAGGACAGGATGGACTGGACGACGACAGGGAGCACTACTCGCTACTCGCACAATGGAGCTCAAGAGCCGGGGCATCGTTATCACGGGGAACATGGCAGCACATGGGAATTGCAGACTCCGCTCTTTCCTGTCAGAAGCGGCGGCTCTGGGCCGAAAAAACAATGAATGGCAGGTAGGCTGGGAGGACTCCGACTCGTACTGGGACAAGCAGAATCCCTGACAAGAGCAATCCATCCGCTAGTACTAGGAGGCACAAAGGCAAAGGCATTTCATGCTCATCAAATGCGTTGACATTGAACAATTGCGCGTAATGTTGTCGTACACTTGACAAGCGCGCAAATTGTAGTGCTACCTGTACTTGGGCCACCGCTCGAATCAAAGCGAAAGCTGCTCCACCAGACCGAGTCCAACTTCGACTGTAGCTCAAATCCCATACCCCCAATCTCCTCCATATCGATCTCCGTTTGGTCTAGCCGAAAAGCAGCAGGCAACTGTGCTTTTTGATGGAAATTGGCAGAGTTGTCTGTCTGCGACGACGTCTGTTTCGGCCTTAATGAAGCCAACGACGACATTCACCGGACAAGTTCCGATTTCTTGGCCCTCCTCCCTCCCTCTCTATATATATATATTATATATATATCTCCTTCATGTCGGAGTACTGGCCAAATATGCAGACAAGTCCTCGCTAAATGCTATCCAGATTAATAAGTCCTCGGTGTGGGTGATGTGGAGTACACAAGGCGATGCGATAGCTAAAGTCAAAAGTCACCTCCGGTAAGACGTTCTAGGCGATATGTGTACCAGGAAACACTGGGAAAAACTTAGGAAAATTATATAGATTTGCTATATTTAAGTTGATGATTTTTATTCCCTTCGAAAAAGCGCAAATTTATCAGTTGTGCAAAATGTTTTATTTTTTATTCCAAACATTTTCTATATATTTAAACCCAAGACAAATAAAGTTTTTCCATCAGATATGAAAGATTTTTCCTCGCAGTACCTAGTTTTCCCGCTGCACCTTCGACATTGTGGCTACCAAATTTGGCAAAGGCAATATTTTGTTCGTTTGGCAGGCCGTTAGAGATTTGCAAAAAGGTAAAACTGTAAAATGCATTTCGGCCTGCCTTAAATGGAGCGGGGAAAAGCCAGCCAGAACGCACAAAGATAGCGAGGGAAAAGTGCAAACATTGTTGCATTTCCCGCGCGGCTCGCGCAAATTTGCCTTTCAATGCGAACCGAAAACTGCAACTGCAACTGAATTCGAAGTCGGAGTTGGACTTGGAATTGGACTCGAAATCGGTATTGAAGCCACCACAACAATGGCCCAGCAGAACCTATCTGGGGGGAGAAGGAGGAGGAGGAGGAGGAGTAGAGACTCTGCTCGATAATCGCCTTCTACTGGCTGCTGCTCCCATGATTTTTAAGTGGACGGTATTCCGGAGCATTTCGCCAATAATTGCCGCTGCAAATATGAGTCTTTCCATTTTGCATTTTCCCGTATTTTCCTGCCTTTTCCCAGCCCCGATAGCAGCTGCAAAATTCTCTGGTGAAATTGCCGTAATGAGCTGTAGGTTGTTGCGTTATTTATTCAGTAATTCCACACCTTCGAATGCGTATAAAAAGGTTCAGGATTGCAGGGCATTCAACACACCTAAAAGAGTATTTGCCTGGCTGGCAGAGGTACACAGTGGAAAAATGAGTGGACTTTGGCAACGATTTGCAAAACCTTTTGTCGAGGGCTGGAGGGTATTCAAGAATCCAGAGCTTCAGCCGCAGCATATAATTGCATATTCTACCAGGGATGTATTAAAGTAGGAACAAATAATAGTAATAATATATTATGTATACAATATAAAATTAATAATATTCATTTTTCAAGGAAAAGAAAGATATAAATTATTTTAAAAACTGATTAATATATCCATTTTAGAGCCATGGGCCTGTACCCCAATTCCGAGGAGCGTAAGGACACTAAGATAGTGACCTGGAATTATTGTATCTATATTCTGACCTTCATAAACTGGATCTCTCTGATTTTAGTAATATCTAAAAATTTGGGTGATCTGGTGAATTTAGGACGTGATCTGACCTTTTCTATAACGGTCTGCTATATTTATATTTCTAAAATATATTTATTGATATTTATTTTATGCTTATAGATCCTCTTTATCATATTTAGAATTTTATTTCTTGTGGTTATATGCCGATGACTTTGATCAGGTGATTGATGCTCTCGAGGAATCCTATCACTGGGAACCCCTCAGTTCTGCAGCTGAGGAAGTTAGCGCCACAAAGAGATTGCACTTTCAGGGCTTATCAGGACTGATGGTACTCTGGTTCAGTTTCATTTCGGCTTTTTGTGCGATAAAGATGTCGACGCCTTTTTGGATAGAATCGCAGATACTGCCCTTCGATGTGTTCTGGCCTTATCACCTGCACGATCCCTCAGTACATCTGATTAGCCATATAATTATATATTTTTTTCAAGCCACCAACTTGATGTATCTAATGGTTTGGCTGTGCTTTATGGAGAATATGGCCGCCTCCGTATTTTTTGAGATGACATCTGCGTTAAAGGTACTCAACATAGAGCTAAGGAGCCTTCAGGAGTTTTGTAAGGGAAATGATTTGCTGCTGGCCAGGGAACTGAAACGATTGACTCAGTTTCATCAGAGGATTATTCAGTGAGAGTTTCTTAGTTAACATATAAAAAATATATATTTATTATGGTATATTTATAGTCTCTCTGATCGCTGTAATCACATTTTCAGTAGCACCTTCATAATGCAAATGATTGTGAATTTTCTGCTAGTCTCTCTGTCAGCCTTTGAGGTCTTGGTGGCCAGGAAGAATCCCAAGGTGGCTGTGGAGTATCTTGTTATTATTTCTATGACATTGGGTCACCTCTCCTATTGGTCGAAATTCGGGGATATGTTGTCTGAGGAATCCCTAGAGGTGGCCACCGCAGCCTACGAGGCATACGATCCGCGTTTTGGTACAAAGGCAACAAATCGGGACTTCGCTTTGCTCATCATGAGGGCTCAGAAGCCTCTGATCATGAGGGGAAGTCCCTTTCCGCCTTTTAATATGGAGAATTACACGGCTGTGAGTGGTGTATTTTTAAAATGTTTTATTATATTTAAAAATATATATTTCCTCGACAGATTTTGAAGCAATGCTACTCCATTTTGACTCTGCTGCTGAACACCTTGGAGTAGTCACAAAAATTACAGCTTAAATATTATAAACTACCTTGGATTATAGCTCAACTAGTTGGGATATAATAAATAGTGTTGGCTTCGATTTCGCTAACAGCTTTATTAAATCTCTCATCGACGATATCTACAATTTTGGGCCACTCTGAAGAAAGTTCTGCACTTTATGCACGCGACCCCGAAAGGTCGCCTGTGCTACAAGTTACGAGTGGCAAGTTGCAGCAGCAACAGCAGCAGTAGCAGCAGCAGTTGCTTGGCAATCCCAAGTGGAAGTGGAATAGTAGTCTTTGCCTTCCAAGATTGGGCTCATAAATCGCGCAACTGTGTGCGGATCCCAAACTGGCAGCTGGGAGCGAGCTGGGAGCTGCCTTTCAGTCGACTTGCCGGCTGACTGTGCTCCGTCATTAGCTTGATTGAATCTTATTGTTGGCAATTAACCTTCGCAGCGACGGGGCCAAGTGTCTGAGGTCCCCCGATCCTGACATTTTGCTGAGTCCGTTCCGCTCGGAATAACTTCATTTGCTGCTGCCGCCACCGGGCTGCCACTACATGGCATAATATGTCATCTGCCTGCTGGGCCGGCGCACTAATTGCCAGCGACAAGTAGCCTCAATTAATTAGCGAACGCCAGCGGATTAGGCCAATATCCAAATATCCGATCCAAGATCCCCGAAGCTCCTGAAACATTTGCATCTGCACGAATACAAAACCTGCCCGGCCTGGCCACGAAAAGTAAAAAGTCTCGCATAATGCACAACGAATTTCACTTGGTTGCAAGGCGATTGAAAAACAGTGGAGCCTGTTATGTTTGTTATTTTTAATTATATTTTTATACAATTATAATTTATACTCATACCTATAATTGTATGAATATTTACAGATATATATTTAAATTGCAAGCAAAGATGCAGCTCTTTAAGAAGCTTATTTATTGTGAATGCGATGATTGCAGTTTATTAATTTTACCTAAGAACTTTGCTCTAATTAGTTTAATGCATTTATTAATTAATTAATCTATTAATTTCCATAATTAGTTGATGTCACTGTGCGGCGACAAAGTTGAACAGCAAACGATTTGTCAGACGGCAGTTTCTTTTCTCGTTGCGGCTTATTTAAGAGCCCACTTCCTACTTACTTTTGAATATTCGCTGCTGCAGCAATTGCAATTGCATTTCTGGTGCCTGTGTTTATTCGACGACTCCTTTGGGGCCTGCCCCCCAGCCCATGTAACCCCTTCGAACTGCTCAGCTTCATAGCCGTTTTCCATCTAAATTGCATGCAGCGCCTTTGTCATGACATGACAGCAGCCTAATTCATCATTATGGCTACACGCGGGACACGAGACAGGAGACAGGGGACATGGGACACGGGATTGGGCTGGGGATTGGAGTCTGTGCGGATTGAGAGAGTTTTGTCGCGACTTTCGCTAGACATGAGATGCGGTTTGCATCTGGGCAGCGATCTCCTCGACCGTGATTCATTCATGCGCAGTAGTTGGATTTCTCGCTTGCATGCTGCTGGAGCTGGAGCTACGATGATAATGATGATGCATGCTTAGCTGGCTCGGGAGCTGGTTGGTTAGGAGAGGCAGGCTGGGATGCGATGGATGCACTTTAGAAGGCAAAAGTGCACTGTCGATAGGCTGATGATTCGCCTGTCGACATTCAACGAGCCGGGCCAAGACGACGACATTATCGTTGCTAGAAGTCAGGCAAGTCAGGGAAGTCGGGATGTCGGGATGCTGGGATGCTGTCGGGGATGTCAGTGAGCTGAGCCTCTAGACCCGAACCCGCGCAGTTATTTGTATGGTTTATTATCTCCGCACAATATCGCGCGTTGTGGGGGCTTGGGAAGTTATTGAAAGACCAAAGACCAGGCCCAAGCCCCTTTCGAAGTGAAGTAAAACTTCTGAGAGACGCACAATCCAGTCTCTGACTTTAAATGGGTTCAAATGGAGTCAAATACACGGGGGAAAACAGCCTTCTATCAAAGGATGTCACTCTCAAAGTGCTTCAAAGTGGTTTGACTCAAGCTTTGACTAATTATATTTAGTTGTAAGTGGAACAGCTTCTTCATTGCTCCCGATTTGCGCTATTTCCGCTGCAGCCAAGCGTATTAACTCTTCAGATCCTTATCGTCTGGCCAAAATCGTGTGACATTGTTAATCGTCTGAGGGGAATAACCGACCCAGTTAGCCAGCATTCGTAAACCCAATTTGCCGACATGCGCCAATTCCCGTGAAACACAGCGAAAAGGTGTCAGACATTCGGTATAGACTTTGGATTCGGACTCAGATTGGTCTTCGGTCTCTTAATCATCGAAGCGCAGAGGACAGGACAAATGCCATGCACGACTTCATTATTAGGCAGCCCCCATATGCACATCATCACCAGGAGCTCGTGACATGGCCTCCAGTCCAGATTGGGGCTAGTCTGATTAGTTTTCCCTCTCAACGGACACGAAAATGTCCCTCAAATTTGTTTAGTCAGCGGTGAGGGAGTCGTCGGAGGGAAAGAAGTCGTCGAAGGAGTCGTCGTCGTCGTCGTCGTCGTCGTCGCCGCTGTCCAGGACAGAGACCCATTAAATTCCTACTGGCTTGGCTCTTGCTAATGAAGTCATAAAACCGCATGACATTTTCGATGCCTTCGCGGATCTCACTTTTCCCGAGAGGAACTTCCCCCTCCCCCCGTGGTCTTGTATTGTCTGGTGTCTGCGGCTGTCCTGCCGAAGCTCAATCGTTCCAATATGCAAATGTCCAGATCGCCCGTCGCCACCCACAGACTGGGAAGAAATCAGCGAAGGAGCGAGTCGCTGAGGGGGACCGACCTCCCTACTACCGATCCATATGGCCATATGTCCGTATCGGGCCCGAAATCTTTCGCTTTCGATTAAGCCGAGCTGAGCTGAGGTTGGGCCTAAGAGCTAAAAGCAAGTCTTAGGCCCGGCTTTATCGGCTGGAAGCTGCAAGCTGATTTTCTGCATTTCATTTCGGCTCTGGGATTCGTGCTGGAAATATGCAAAAATGCTGCAATCTGCGGACAGCACGTTCGGAGGGCCTTTCGTGTCATAAATGGCATAAATATTCCTTCTTTCTTGACCGGGCAACCTAAATATTTTAGCAGGCAGCCGCAGCAGCAGCCGCAGCAGCACTGCAGATGCTGCTTTCCTTGATTGTCTTCATAACAATGCCAACTTTCACTTCCTCGGCGATCGTTTGCGATCCCCAGCGAAATTGAAATTAAATCGTTTTTCATTTTTATGAGCTAAAGGGGGATTATTGATGGAGGTTCGTTTAAATATGGGAAATATGTAAATATCGTAACTGATTGCGTATGTAAATTTGTGCTAGCAGCTGTGCGTTTCTCGCACTGCAATTACTTAATTAGAACTTCTTGTGGATTATTATTATACTCTTGCAGGGTATTATAATTTCAGGTCGAACGGAATTAGTTTCCTATAACCATTCGAAATGGAGAGTTTACAGCGCTTTCTAAAATTATATATAGAAGGATGGAAGGTGCTGCGGAATCAGAAATACGAACCCGAACACATTTCCACTTACTACTTTCAAGAACAAATGAAGTGTGTGTCTTAAAAAGATCTGTTTTGAATGGAAGATAATATATATATTTATATATTCCCAGAGCCATGGTCTTGTACACCAACTCAGAGGAGCGCCGTCTGCCCTTCCGATCCCTTTGGCACACCTTTGTCCTGATTCAACTCTCCATATTTTTCACTACAATGTGCTATGGCTTGACGGAATCGCTGGGTGATATTGTAGAGCTGGGCCGAGATCTGTCCTTTACACTTGGGGTTCGAATAGGTTACATTCTGAATCGAAATCAGAACTAACCACAGCTTTTCTTGCAGTTTTTCTTTATTTTCTTCAAGGTTGTTTACTTTCATTGGCATGCCGATGGACTGGATGAAGTAATTGTTGACCTGGAGGCCTATCGTCACTGGCTAAGAGAAGGTCCTGGTTCCGGAGAAGCTCGAACAACTAGACATTTGCACTTTATACTGGTGGTTTTTCTACTAACAACTTGGTCCTTTTTTGTGGTAGTATTTATCATATTGCTTGTAACATCGCCGTTGTGGGTGGCCCAACAGAATTTGCCCCTCCACTCCAAGTTTCCCCTGGATTTGCAAAACAAGTTCAAGCATTCCAAAGGCCATGTTCTTTGCTACTTGTCTCAGTCTTTGGTGATTCCATACTGCCTGGTTTGGCTGGTGTGCGTCGAGGGATTATCTGTGTCCCTCTACTGGGAAATTACCTGTGTCATCAAGGTGCTGTGCATCGAACTTCGGCATCTATCTAAAAGATGTAATGGAAATGGGCAGCTACTCAGGAGGGAAGTAAATAGATTAATAGGAGTTCATCAAAAAATATTGAGGTGAAGAAAATATTGAGGAAAAGAAATTGCAAATGAAATGAGAAATATTTTCACAGCATTCTAGATCGGACAAATGCAATCTTCAATGGTACTCTTAAGATGCAGGTCATTGTCAATTTTTTCCTGGTTTCCCTGTCGGTTTTCGAGGCCTTAATTGCTCGAAAGGATCCCAAGGTGGCCTTTCAGTTTGGTGTCCTCATGATGCTCGCCTTGGGACATCTGTCGTTGTGGTCCAAGTTTGGGGACATAATGTCACAGGAGTCTTTGGATATTGCTCATGCTGCCTACGAGGCTTATGATCCGCATTCGGGATGCAATGATGTTAACAGAGACCTTTGTTTCATAATTAAGAGAGCTCAGTATCCTATGCAAATGAGGGCAAGTCCTTTTCCGCCTTTTAATTTAATAAACTATACCGCAGTAAGTTGATGTTTATACCCATGCAGGGCTTTACATCAGCCAGAAGTAATTTTATTTTATTTTTTAGATACTGAACCAATGTTATTCAATTCTGACGCTTTTGCTAAATACTTTGGATTGATGGAAACAAATTAATAAATTAACAATACTAATATATAATTTATATAAAAAACATTGATAAATTTGAATTATTTTATATAATCATAGCAGCTGCCACATTCTCATCCTGTAATTGCTTTGAGTTCTATTATATGCATTAAATGGCCTATTAGCACTCCTTGGGCTAATATAATCAGTTGTTAACTTTATGCCTTACCTTGTTGCCATCGGAATTTCATATGAAATGGATAATATAAAGCGGTTTCTACCATTTTATCAAGATGGATGGAAGGTTTTTTGGAATCCGCAAGTAGAACCCCAGCATATTTCTACCTATTGCTTTCGAGAGCAGATGAAGTTTGTACTTTTTTAAAGAACTGTTTATATAAAAAACTAATGTGTTTTTTTTTCTAGGGCCATGTGTTTGTATACAAACTCTGTGGAACGCAGTCTGCCTTACCGTTCCCTTTGGCATACTTTTATGGTGCTTACAATGTCTATTATTTTCTCGGCAATGTGCTTTGGTTTGAAGGAATCCCTGGGAGACTTTGTGGAAATGGGTCGCGATCTCGCCTTTATTATTGGGGTTAGCGAAGATTTCTATAACAAACCTAGATTGTAGTTAATCAAATCCCTTTTTGCAGACATTCTTTATATTTTTCAAGCTCGTTTATTTCCATTGGTATGCCGATGGACTGGATGAGGTAATCGATGACCTGGAGGCATGTCGTCAATGGTTTAAAGAAGGTCCTGGTTCCGCAGAAGCTCGATCAGTCAGACGTTGGCACTATTTGGTGATGTTTCTGTTGCTTATTCTTTGGTCGTTTTTTATGGGAATTTTTGTGATAATGCTTATCACATCACCCTTGTGGGTGGCCCAGCAGAACTTGCCCCTCCACACAATTTATCCTTTTGAATGGCACAACAAATCCAAGCATCCCATAGCTCACGCCTTTACCTACTTGACACAGGCCCTGGCGGTCTCCTACTTCCTGGTTTGGCTCTTGATCATGGAGGGACTATCGGTGTCTATATATTTTGAGATTACTTCTGCCATCAAGGTGCTGTGCATCGAGTTTCGTTACCTATCTGAAAAGTGTCTTGGCGATGCTAAGCTATTGAGAAGGGAAGTTATCCGATTGATAGGTTTTCACCAGAAAATATTAAGGTGAGTGATGTGAAACATCAAACAAACTAACCTAAAAGGAAATAAAATGCATTTTCACAGCATTTTAGAACGCACCAATGAAGTTTTTCACGGCACTCTCAAGATGCAGGTGATGGTTAATTTTTTCCTGGTTTCCCTGTCGGTTTTCGAGGCCTTAATTGCTCGAAAGGATCCCAAGGTGGCCTTTCAGTTTGGTGTCCTCATGATGCTCGCCTTGGGACATCTATCGATGTGGTCCAAGTTTGGGGACATAATGTCACAGGAGTCTTTGGATATTGCTCAGGCTGCTTATGATGCTTATGATCCGTATTCGGGATGCAATGATGTTAACAGAGACCTTTGTTTCATAATTAAGAGAGCTCAATATCCTATGCAAATGAGGGCAAGTCCTTTTCCGCCTTTTAACTTGATAAAATATTCCGCGGTAAGTGGATGGATTTTTAAAATTTTGAAAATGCTGTCATTAAATAGTTTATTTTTTGTTTTTAGATATTAAATCAATGCTATTCAATCATAACGCTGCTGCTGAAGACCATGGATTAATGATCCAACTTGATCTGAAATAGAAAATATTTTTACAATTTATTAATCCACCCAAACACAAAGTAAAACAATTAGTTTTTAATACGATTTTGTTTATTTCTTTGTTTGTATTTTTTTTTTGTTGTTTTTATCATTTTTATCATTTTCAATTTGTATTTTGTGTGCCTAAATTATTTCTGCACAATTTAATGAATTTGCTGCGAAAACTATGATGTATTTGCTTTTGTTATTTGTTTTAGTTTACATTTCCACGCAATTAGTTGGCTAATCTAAACATTGGAACATTTTGAGTTGCTCGTAGTAATTTTTTTTCGCTCCACTTCCATTCATTTGCATAATTTATTATTTACTGGATGTTTGAGTTTTTAATTATAAATGCTAATTACGATTATTGTTGTTGCGGGACAGATGCGAGAGAGAGTGAGAGTGAGTGAGAGGGTGCATTTAATGAATAAATATTTAAAATACAATATTGCAGTTGTTCTTTCATCTGGCTAAACTAAATAAATCGAATTAATTAACTGGCTTAATCATACTTTTTTCTCTCATTTGTACATAGCAACGTTTGTGACTTAAATGACTAGTCTTTGGTTGTGTGTGTGTTTTTTTATATTTATTATTTGTTAATATTAATAATTATTACGTTTCAAATGAAAACTTGAACTTTGCGTTTGCTGTGAAGAGGAATGTTCTTTATTTTTATTTTTATTTTTATTTTACTTTTCGATAATGCAAATACTGCAATATTTAGTTGAAGGAGAAACAACTTTGTGTGGCAAGCTCCCTTAGTTAATTGCTAATTGGAGCGGATTGCAAAAAATATTTACAGTTTATTTACAATGGCGCGAGTTTACGTTGCTGTTTACCTTTAGTTTTATTTTCATTTTCATTTACGTTAAGTTTGTTAAGTTTGATTGTTTTAAGTACTTTTTTGTTGGCTGCTGTTGTTTGCTTGAGTTTACATGTTTGATATGCTTGTCATGAGTTTCGGTTTTTGTTTTTAACGAGTGCCTCTATTTGAGAAATGCAAATGCTATTAGCTGCTTGAGCGCGTAATTTGATTAATGTTTTTAAGGATGATTTTGCGAGTTTATATTTTCTGAAATACATTTTACATTCGCTTTAACTTTGCTTGTGGTTGAGCTCTTTTTCCTTTCTCTCCACTTAACCACCGCACTCACAGCTCAAAGCCGAAAATGTCCATTTAAACAGCGGCAGACAAGTGGTAAAGTGGCCGGGACTCGACGCGGGGCATACCCCTTAAAGGGGCTTACTGCAGCCCAGGGGGATTGTGTCGAACACGCCCGAAAACTGCGATTTAAACTTGTGGCAGCAGCACACGCCCTTTATTTGCTTTAATCCGGCAAAATCCCTGTTCCGATGCCGAGCGGCAATAAAGGATAAAACGTGGCTGGCATGTAAAGGAGGACATGTGTGTGTGTCTGGCTCCTGCTCCTGCTCCCTCTGCCACCCGTTCGATAGTTTGCGAACCGGAAGTGGAAGTGACACTAAATTCGTTTCGTTTCGGAGTCCTTCTCGGATGAACTGGCGCAAAAATAAACTCCACAAAATTGTTACGTGTAATCCCCTTTATGATCTGACGCCGCCCGTGTGCTCCGCATCTTAAGTGGCTGAAGGACGACCTTTACTGCTGCCATATCCAGGAGCAGTCCTGGCCCGCCTCTCAGCTGGCTATAACCATGGTGGCCGCTGTGGCTGCCGGGGGCCACTGACTGCCTCCAGCTGCCTCCCTGGCCATGGGCGTGGACTCCACGGAGGAGAGGGAGCTGCTGCTATGTGCCGAGTGCAGGACCTGCGGCTGATGATACTCCGGCTCCTCGTAGGCCGCATCCTCGTCACAATCCTGCAGCTGCTGCTGCTGCTGCTGTGGGTACAGCGGCATGTGATGATGCTGATGGTGCTGGTGGGGATGATGCAGGTGCTGCTGGTGCGGCTGGAAGGGATGGAAGTAGTGACTCGACGGAGCAGACGGAGCAGCCTGGCTCCCAGACTGAGCCGTCGGCGACTGGGGATGCTGCAGGGTCAGTGGCAGGGGCAGCACCACCGGCAGTGGCTGCAGTCCCCGGATACTATCCGCCGGGTGAGCCGTGTAGATGTTACTTCGCCGCAGGTGGTTGTTGTTAATGTTGCTGCTGCTGCCGCCGTGATGGTGATGGTGGTGGTGACCCTGATGGTGGCCAGCAGCTCCTCCCGCCGCTCCACCGGCGCCGCCATTCGCACCGTTCAGCCCATTGGCGTGGGCGCGCTTGTTGCGTGACCACCACTGCACGTGCGTGTCTGCAGGGGGAAATCCCAGGAATGAAGCCGGAAAATAGAGGAAAACAGAGAAGGGGTGGGGCAGGTGGTTAGTGGGCTTGCAAGAGCACAGTTGCGACAACAGACGCCCGACTGTTGTGAGAGTCAACACCGGTTAAAAGGGCCAGCAAAAGGGGCACAAGGCGGCACAGTGGATCACAAATTAATTAATACAAATTTTTTTTAGAGCTTTCTAAAGATCTTTGATCTATTTTACATACGAGAGTTCTTTAATTTTCAAATATTTTATTATTATTTTTAATTTCTTCTGATATTTTTCTTTAGGGAACTTCTGAGAATAGGAATTTAGCTTCGATTTCCTTTTCCTGCCATTATTTTTCCGTTTCTAACCACTGTGCCTGCTGTGTTTGCTTCGCCGCCCACCGGTGTTGGCCATGTTGGCTGCGTTGGCCATGTTGGCCATGTGAGTACTCACCGTTGCGATTGTTGGAGGACTTTTTGCGCCGGCAGCGCACCACGGCAATCATGATGATGGCGCCTAGCAGTGCCGACAACACGGACACGATGATCAACGTCAGTGGCCAGCCTAGTTCTGTGGCTTTTTCTGCAAAAAGAAACCAAAGACGAGAAACAGGGGGGGGGAAAACAGTTAGTAACGGGGGAGATACACAGCTTCCAAAAGTACACACAGGAAAAATATTATAAAATGTAGCAATTTTCTTGGGAATTTAATTAGGAATAGTAATAATGTAATAATTAATTTATTTTGGAAGCAAAAAAAAACTCAAAATTTGTCCCAATTTTGTTATTTCCTTCCCTTGGTATCCTAGTTATTTATTCAAATTTTTGGCTCACTCACCTATCGTTCCCTCAAACATGAAGGTGCTCTTGGTGGGCATTGCCCAGGAGCACAGGTCGCATGTGGTCAGGCCGTCACTAAGGACGGGCTCGTCCACAAAGAAGGGTGGCCGTGGCGGGGGCGGTACAAAGCGGCCGTTCCAGAGGCCATTCTCGCTGGCATCGAAGGCCATCGGCGAGCCGAAGAGGTCGTCATCGTCGTCAAAGAGGTCGAAGGTTACATCGCCAAAGCTGCTCAAATCCTCTGCCGAACTACTGGCCACCAGGCTCTCGATTCGCGGAGGACTGAAGGTGGGAAAGGTGGACTGGGAGGCGGATGCAGAGGCGGATACCGAGACCGATACGGATGCAACTTGATTTACAACGTAACTGAGACGCGCATCGTTGCCACCGCTGCTGTTGCCTACGGATGGCATTTTCCTGGGCTTTTCCGGGCTCTTCAATGGCGTAGACTATTCCGGAATCCTTTGCTGCCACCTCTCGCTTATTGCCAGTTATTGCCTTTGTCAGTCAGTCGCTAGTCCTCCTCCTCCAGCTGGCTGCTCATGGTGAAGGCTTCGCAGGGCTGTTTCTCTGCAAGGAAAATGCAAACGGAAAAGAGTTAGTTTTGCCAATTAAATCCTTAATTGCGCTGTCAGTGTTTTCGAGGGGAAAGAGAGACGGAAGGAGGACATAAAGCAGCAGACAGCAGAAGAAAGAAGCTTTCACATTTTTCACAAGCGAAGTATCTGTATCTCTGAGTGGTTCTAATCCTGGCCACGTTAACATTCCCTCTCGCCTGTCAGCAATCGTTTCTCAATGACTTCTCTCTTCTCTCCTTTTTTTTGCAACCTATTTCCAATTTGTATTGGCAAGTCCCTCACCTCCCCCGCTACGCTTGTCGTTGGAAATTGAATTTTTGAGCAGTATCTGCCAGATACTTCGAGTAGCTACACACACAAACTCACGGAAGAGGATGTGGATAGGACACACACACACACACATGGCAGGCAATCCTAACGAGAACTGACAGCTTGACAGCTCGATATCGGGCTAGAAGTCAGCATTAGTTACAGTTGCGAGTCCTTGCCGTCAGACAATTTCCCCCGAATTTGCTTTATTAAAAACATCTTAGCTCTCTCTCTCTCTCTGTCTCTGCCTGGAACTTGATTTGCAGCCTCCGAATAATCCTGATAAATTAACACTAATTTGCGAGCAAAAGATATAGACTTCCAGGCAGGTGAAAATCAAGCAGAGTGCCAGTGCTTCGTTACTCGAATGACTCCTGCTGCTCCTTCTGCTCCAAAGCAAGCAAATAAATCTGTTTCACTCCAGTTTTGGCAACCCTTTCACAAACTTCTCCTTTCCCCACCAGTTAGCTTCCTTTTTTTTTGGGAAACTTTTTCCTGCCGTTACCAAGCCATCAGAGGCCGACACGTTTCAGACATTAGATGCCCTGACTGCCCAAATTTTCAACGCTTTTCGCGGGGAGTAAATGGAAAATGCATTCCAAAAAAATGCATTATTAAAATTTTAAGGCCTTTCATTAATTTAGAATCTATTCACAAAAACAAAGAAGTTAAACAAAATCAAAAGCCGTTTAGCTGATTCTTGTTAACGAATCTTTTTCGCTTCTTTTGTTTACAAATATTTACGAAGCCGCTTTCCACCTTCTTTTGTTTACCAATATTTTCTCACTCTGCACTTGTGCCACGCGCTTAATTACAGAAAAATATAGATATGGCACACTCGTTGCTGAATATAAAAACATAAAAATACTGTGTAGAGTTTTGTGCCACTTGCTCAAAATAATATTTCATATGCAGAAATGCATCCGCTAAAATTCTGGCCAGGGCCAACAGCTCTCCCCCCTCCGAGTAAACGATATTTAGTCATTCTTGAAAATGGGAAAACGTGAGGCGCATAAATTGACGCCACCGCGGACCCAAGAGCCGCCTGGAAAACTGAACTGAAGCGAGCTGAGCTAAGCTAAGGCTTCACGCAAGCAAAAATTGCGAATCCAACTGCGAATCTTTGGCTTCATTTTTGTATGAATGAACGCTGGGTTCGCGAGGCAGTTTCTGGCAGGGATTGGGGTCTGTGTGTGTGTGTGTGCCCCGGTGATGGAGAGATACCGACCCGTGCTGTGTGGGTGGCGGCAATTCTTCTCCTTCTACACGCTGACTTGGGCTATTAATAAATTTATTTTCGCTGCATGCTTGAAATAAATTGTGAAGTCACGTGAGCCGTGAGCTGAGCCCACTTTGATTTGCCTTTGACGGGCCCCGAGAAGCAAACCCGGCCAAGCTCCTCCGGACTTGGCAATCCGGCGACAGCTGTCAGCTGCCAGTGCGTGGGTACCTCCAGCCATCTGGCAACTGGAACTCTCCACCCCCACTCTGTCCCCCTCTGTCCCCGTCTCCCAATTGAATGTCCAAAAGCGCGTCTTCAGTTTCAATCGGTTTTGCGTGGAAACGTGCCCGCCGGCGGCTTCCTCTGTTTGCCAATTGAATGGAGGTTGAGTTGAGTTGAGTTGAGCTGAGCCCGGTTGAGGAGGTGGAATTGGTGGCACCGCCCACCACCATCCAGAAAATAAACAAACAGGAAAACCCGTCAAAAGCGCAGTTGCCATTGCAGTGCCGACTATAAAATACCCTGTGTAGCAGAGCAGCTACTAGAAATGTTTCTTTTTAAGAAAATCTTTTGTAAAAATAAATTGAAACTTGTTAGGGAAAAATAGTGAACTTCAAGCCATAAATCTCAATATTTATATGCATATTAGCCTCAGGATGTGAAGACTTATTGAGCTTGGAATTTAACAATTCAAAACTAGAAGCAGCTAAAAATGTATTTCCAATTTTTCTAGTCTTTTTTGCGCCTTAAACCATATACCCCTCTCATACCCCTTAAAGAAAATCGAAAAATAAGCCATATATTGTGGCATAACAATCGATATTCTCGCGTATTCACGCATCGCAGAGATGCGAAAACCAATTACACATGTCCTATTCAATTCCAGGCAGCCATTCATCGATTCAATATTTATATTTTCACCCCAACTCAATCTCCCCCGGCTTCAGCTTTTTAATTAGTGCGAAACGTTTGTACATTATTTTTATTTATGATTCTCTGGTCCACTTTTATTTGCACTCAAATATGAGCATGTAGAAATTAATATTGTAGCCAGCAGCAGACGGGGAAAGTTTTTGCACAAAACAGTTGAGAGAATTGCCAAAATGTTTGCCATGCGAGAGTTGGCTTTTCATTTAACACTGAACATGTGCAGGGCAGGGCAGGGCGCAGCTTTCCCCGCCCCAGGCAACTTAATTACCTAAATATGTTAGCGAACTAATTCCACGCTCAGTGGGGGCGGGAAGGATTCGCATTCAAAGACCTTCAATTGCAGCCAAAAATGCAAAATATTTTACAGAAAAAATAAGCAATTTTTCAGGGCATTTAATTAAAGGTTTTAATCGAGGGAATTATTTATTGAAAATCCCCTGTGATAAGAGACAGAGGAAATAAATAAAATGGAATCACATTTACAGGCTGCTTAAAGCCACAAAAGGTCACAGGCGTGTGGGCCAGTTTGGGAGATGCTTTAAGCCGGGAAGTCAGACCACCCTCAAAACCTTCAGGAGTCAGGAGGACTCCGACGTGATGCTGAGAACGTGTCCGGACTAAATGCTCTTCGTAATTTGTTCTAATAATGAAGAGGAAGCTGCCTTAAAATAATTGAGTCAACCAATAGAAAATATCATTTGGCCAGATAGATACACATTCCTATAGCCTCCTATTTCCCATGCATGAAAATTGAAATTTTATTCAAATGGCCAGTCGAAGGGACAAGTACTCAGCGAGGCAGATAAAAGTGACAGCTTTCGTTGGATTTACATAAATTATGAGGACGAGATCCATGGCCCCCGAAAAAAAAGAGAAAAGGAAAACAGAGAAAACATATATCCAAAATGAGTTGATTTGTATGCGCGACTGAACGAAATGGAAACTAATAGAGTTGTATAACGAGATTGGAGAGGGTTGGGGGAAAACTGGTCACTGGTAAACTGGTAAGGAAAACCGCAGGGCCCGCTGTTTTTATTTTTATTGTCCAAGCCATCGGCAGCTGATAAACTCAGCGTTTTTATTGCCAATTCAAATTCAAATTGAAATTCACTTGGAATTTCACTGTGGGATCGAGATGACAAGCGATGCTTTGCTATGCGATTCGATGCGATCGGATAGATCGATTTTGATTTTGAAATAAACCTAATGAAGCCGAGAGATTAGATTGAAGATTTCGTTTTACAACTGTCGAGTTGGTCGAGTTGGAAATAAACATTTCTTCGTTTTCGAGAAGGCAGTTAAGATAAGGGCTAACGATGGCAATAGAACTTGTTGTTCAGACTTTATAGCTCCGTTAGGGGTTTATCTGGGGAGATAAGTAAATTTCAAGTAAATTTTTAAGAAGTATTCATTAAATATTCCCCTCTTTTTGAATAGGATTTGTTGTTAATGCTAGTTAATGCTATCTTGGCTTATGTCAAAATTGATGAAACTCCCCTTCTACTCCATCGAACAAAAGCCGGAGGATTTTGAGCTGCTGTGGTTCACCCCCCCTTCGTCAGAGCCACACACAGCGTGTGGGAGCTGCTCCCTGGCCGTTCCCAGATTCATAATTTTCGACAAACAAATCGCTTTATAATCCCTTTTCAAACACACTCTTCCCCCGCGCCACTTGCCTTCGCTCTAATCCCAAGCTGTCAATAAGACATTAATGCCTCTCTTCCTACTCCTAAAGATCGAGTTACCGAAAGGACAACCTCACACACGCACACACACTCGAGACGAGATAGGGCTCAACACATTTTCCCTTTAGCATTTTCCATTTTCCTCATTTTCTTAACACTTGTTGAGGTCACACAAACGAACGAAAGAAGAAGAAAAGGGCAAGCAGGCACTTGAAATTTTTTAAGGGCTGCCTTTTTCGCTGCATATTTATTAAAGATTTTGTTTAAAATTTAATATACAACCAGGGATTGGGATTGGAAATGGAAATGGGAACGGGAATGGGAATGGCTTTCTATAACTCAGAAGTTATGACTTTGCAGAGCTGGGTTTTCTTTCCTTTTCATTTTCCTTTTCCATTCCAGCTGGCAAGTGTCTAATGCAATTTGCTTGCCAGCGAACTCAATAAAGGCTGTCCTGGAGGGAAGAAGTAGGAGCCGGGTGGAGGGAAGCTCTTTCAGGAAGGAGCTGGGACCAGAGCCAGGGCTCCTGCCTTGATAGATTCCCCCGGACAGCCGCGGGCCACACACGCGCAGAAGGCAAAAAAGGAATATTTCTATACACACACACACACCTCACCTTTAACTCTGGCCACTTTTTCGCAATCATTTTTCTTCTTGGCACACACAGTGAAGCCTCCTTAGGGTGTCTCCTTGGAGACAGGAAAGTCTCTAGCTGAATCCCTACTGTACCTGGCCTGCAGCCAGTCCCTAGTCCCAGGGAAATAATCAAAGGCAGCCAGCGAAAAAATAAAATAAATACGAAAATCAATATGTAGGCGTAAGCAGCAGCAGCAGCATCAGCCAGTCCATGGCTACGTATCCATAAGATACAGATACACACATACACACACACCCACAGGAAACATAAAATGAATTAATTCCTTGTTGTTAGCACAGGCGAACAACGCAGTCTAATCGAAAAGCAAGTGAAAACAGACACTCCCCCCATATACGAGACGGGGAAAAATCTATATGAAAAGCTGTCAGGGAAAATCTTCATCAGTTTCGGAATATAAACTGGCTAAAAATGTCAATACAAATCGGGAAGAGTTTATAGCTGCTCAGGAAAGTGATCTATATAATTAAATCTGCGCTTATTTAATACTATTTTAAATACATATAAGTAAAATTTATATTTTATTTATTATATTTTGAAGCAGCAGTAATAAATTACTGAAATTAGCTTGATTTTAAATACAATTCCTTGAGTTAATATGCTCTTGAAATATTCTTTACAAATTTATTTTACTATTAACTATAATTTTGATATAGAATCACACTTTCTGAGGACATTTTCCTTCGGTGTAGCCTCCTTTATAGAACAATAACTACTCCCAATCTGGTTTGGGGGCGTGGATAACCAAGACAGTGCAAACATGTTTAGGGCGGCTGAGAGCTGCAAAAGCCCCACAGAAAAAAAAAAAATAGCAAAACAGAAAAAAACAAGGACACAGACACAAATCTTGGCACATAAAACAATTAGCAGGCTGTGGCAGGAGGGGAGAACTACATAGGAAGGAGCACAGGGAAAGGACTACAAGGACTAGAGCGGCTTACCAGAGGGTGTGGCGAGAATAAATGACAACAGTTTTGGGGGCTGGGAGCTAGGGGGAATTAGTTTGGATCTCCTCCCCCTCAGTGATATTTTATTCTATTTATTTTTCTTCATGTTTTTCGGGAACTGCAGAAATTTATGAATATTAAATGAGCAGAGAGAAAGAGAGAGAAAGAAAGGAAAGTCAAAGCCGGCAGCAATTTATGGCACATGCAAATGCCTCATATATCAAGTGGTTGTGTGAAGTCATAAAGCACAGCAAACAGGGGAAATACAAGGGGGCAAGGGGACAAGGACCCTGGCTAAGGACAACTGTCGTCCAGTCTAGGACAATGTCAGGCCGAGAGGACAGGACATGGCAGGACAAACAAATTTCCAATCGCAAGCAAAACATTTTCCCTGACATTAATAGCAAAATGGGAAAATAGGAAAAATAGCCAGAAAATACATGTGAGGCAAGAAGGCTATTGCCTCTATACAATATATATTTGTATATATATGCTTTATATAGCGATAATACCCTCTAGGCCAGGGGTGTTTGGGGGTGTTGGCTATGTCATCATGTCTGCCTGCTTGACTGGCAAAAACAATAGATTAACGTTCTCTCCTTCGCCTTTGTCCTGTCCGAAAGTCGACACAAAAAGGTCAAAGTTGGCAGAAAACCCTAAGGAACCAGGGAATCCTTAGGAAAAAGAGAGAGATGTTAAAATAATAAAGAAATTTCCTTGCTAGCTGAGAGATAAATTGAAATACGCATAAATATATTATTGTGTGTGTCTCTGTTAAGGCCAGATAAAAATCTCAATGAATTAAAATGTCATGAAAGGAGGCACAACACTCTCTCTCTCTCCTTCTGTGGGTTACCGGGTCACCCAAAAAGAAAACCCAGTCCCACTCTCAATGACTCTCCATAAACTTAATTCCAACTCTCTCATCGAATTATAAACAAATAAATACATAAAACAACTCCAACTGCGAACGAAGCTCATAAACCAAGCTAAAAACCGGGCACATAAAAGCCAAGTCCACAATATTGGCCAAGACGACGCAAAATGGCCATCAACTTTAATTGAGTTGAAGAAGAACAAAAAAAAAGAGCCAGCATAGAAGGAGGAAAATATCTTCGAATAAGCCAGATCGTCGGGCAAGGGGGGGAGCGAAAGCGGAAGGAATTTTAGCAAATTAGATTGTTTTCCACTTGAGTTCGTTTTAACGCTTGCTGGCGGGGGGCGAGGGAGTACAGGAGGGCGGCTCCTCAGCTCCATCTTCAGCTCCGGGAATGGTACTGACTCAGCTCAGTCTGGTAATCTTGTTCCCATTCCTGTACACTGACTCTGTTTTGGAGTCACCTTCCCCCCCTGGGCTCCACCTTTCTTTTACACTTTTACAAAAAAAAGGTTTAAAGGTGGATATGTCTAATGAAAATATATAAGAATTATTATTATTTTCTGAAATTTTTACAAACATTTGCATAAAAGGTAAAAAGTTTATATCATAAACTAAACAAAGAATTTATTAAATATTTTTTTTCGGTAGTGTAGACTCCACTTTTCGAGGGCACTGCAGCCACCCACCGAGCAGGAAAAAAGCTACAAAAAAAGCAGCAAGAAGACCCAGTAACAAGCCCAAGCTGAACAACGAGGGTAAGTAGAATCGTTGCCGTTTGGGTTTGGGTTTCCGTTCGCTGGAACAATCATCACTCACTCGCTCGCCAGAAAATTGATGATAATAATCGCACGTACTGGCGGGGCAGCAGCAATTGCTGGGGGAGTGGGACTTGCTCTTGCTCTTGCTCTGGTTCTGTCTCCTGGAGCTGGTTCTGGTTCTGGGTCCCATCTGGGCCCGTAATACCCCGGCTTAGTTGCCAATGATGGCCAGCAGCTGGTCCGCTTTGCCGCGAGAATCTCCAAAGGGACACCTTGCGGCGCTGTCATTAAAGCCAATAAAGTGGTCGCCCAATGACATTGTCAGCGCGTCGCTTCAAAGGCCCCACTGTGGCCCCACTGTACCGCACCTCACCTACAGTCAGTGCCCCCTCCTGAATTGGCTCTGCCTTTTTTTTGTGCTTTCTATTTTTTATCAGCCATGCCGACAGCAAAAAATGAAGCGAATTTATCTCTATTACAGTTAGCTGCTGCTGCTGCTGCCGCCGCCGCCGTCGTCGTGCCACGCCCCTTTGTTGACGCGCCCATCATTTGTATTGTTGACATGTTTCGAGGGGGCGTGGCCTGGCAAAGTGATAGAGCAGATACAGATTTGAGGAGACAGCTGCGGATTCCCGATTCCAGGACACTCTAATAGCAAACTCGAGTTGAGCTAGCTTTGGACATTTTGTGCCAGGAAAAATGATTGATGGTCCTGCCCAAAAACGATTTTCCACTTTGAAGAGCGGCGTAGAAAAGAAAAGAAAAAAATAGGGAGAAATTGAAGTCGCAATTGCGGAAATAATGGAAAATGCTTAGCATACTTGGAGATAATCTGTGGTTGTGCTCTAAATAAACCTTCTGCATTTCAAAATATTCAATTTCTTATGGTAAACACATAACAAGGAGCTAAATGGCAAGTTAATGGTTTATTTAATAGATTAAAGGTCAAGCGAGATGGGCTTAGGAAAGGTTTGCAATATGAAATACTTTTGTATTTCAATTTAAAGAAATATTTTAATGGCTATACATTTTGTTATTCATTTATTTTCCTGGCAAGTTATCTTAAACTCACTTAATTTCTCTGCCAGAATTAATCTCCCTGTTGAGAATGTTCCCACACTTACTCTCTATATAATAAATCAAGCTAAAACATTTTCCAAAATGTAAATATCATAAAAGATTGTTAACATTAACTGTCTAATTTGTTGTCATTCCGAGTGGCCGCCGTTGCCGCGCTATCATCATCAGTCCCCGCATTTTTTTTTCTTGAGCTGTCGTCGTCTTCGCCTCCGAGAGCTTCTTCAGTGGTCGAAACACTATATTCCATGGTGGCAACATGGCCTGCAGCTATTCTGCCACAAAAATCGAGGAAAACAACGACGTGAAAAGCTACTCAACCAGCAGCAGCAGTCCGAAGACAGCAGACAGTGGATGGGAGACGAGAGACGGGAGACCTGAGACTGGAGACGGAAGACTGACGGAGAAACGTGTTTGAGGAACCCGCACGCTAATAACTCTGGCTTTGACGTCGGCCAAATTAATGACGGACGGAATCATTTTAGCCAACTTAAATCACGGTAAATGCAGCCAGCAGCCGCCAGACAGACAGAAGATGAAGTAGCATTCGGATAGAGGAAGACACATATAGACAGAGAGAGAGGTTACCCAAAATTTTTGGACAAACATTAATAAAACCAGAAGCTTTTAGGGAAGATCACAAAATGAAAGAGCAACTGCATGCATAATTTAACCCGGCAACGGCTTTTCCACTAAGAGTTTTTGACTCAAAGGAAAATACGGAAAATCTAGCATAGAAAAAAAAGGTTTTTCCCGTTGTCTTAGAGCGTCCAGGGCCAATGGCATGACCATGACCATAGTCTACTGATAGATATAGCCATAGTGGAGTGAATACCAAATGGAGACGACATGAAAAACCTTTTATCTAAAAGTGCTTTCAGCTCTCTCCCCCCTCCCCCTACTCCCCGCAACCATTTTACGGAGAGATGTCTGTATTAGCCAAGCAAATGCAACTGGAAATTAAGCAACGCAGACAACAAAGCAGAGGGGGAGACACAACTAAAAACCTACAAAAAAAAACGGGGATCCAATAATTTGTGGCACTACAAAGAGCCAGCGAACAATACAAAGAGCGGGAAAACAGAGGCCGCTAATTTAGTTACTAACGCTTTCCTAAAAAAAAATACAACAAAAAATAACCCCGAAAACCAGAGAACCACAAAGACAGACCCGAAAACCCTCATGTACCTGCGGTTAAACGGGGGAAATTGTGTAGCCTCCGCCGCCGCTGCTGATGATGGCTAATTAGTTGGGACAGAATCTATCATATCACGATGTCGTCTTCCAGAACAACAATGGTGTGTCCAGAGGGCGGGGGAAGCCCCTTAATTGCCGCCCCTTTTGTTGGGTGAAAATTGCTGCACATTAAATGGCAACAACACAGTCTCTGCGTATTTTCAGCCTTTCAACTCGCACAGTTCAACCGCAATTTAATTGGTCTAATAAAAGTTGGACACTGTCTATATATATATGTATATATATTTAATGCTAATGTGCACACATTTGTCGGCCAATCCGCCATTAATCAGCATTCGGGGGAAAAAGGCAGACCACCAGAATTACAAATTATACATATATCCCACACTGTACATATACTATATATAAGTATGACGGGAATTTTCAGTTTAAACCTCTTTGCAGTGCGGGATTTACGGAATGTAATGTTTTTGCGGTTTCAGTCCGGGATTGGGAGAGCTATGTTCTCGGCTTTTCACTATAAACTAAAGTTTTAATTATGAAAGCGGTCTCGTAGCACAGGTGTAATTAGGGTTCACGGATTATTACAAATAAAGTACATATAATAAATTAAATAAAGTAGCAATAAAGCTTAAAAACAAAAAGAGTATTTAAGGAAGATTTTAAAATATATAACAAGGGGTTTAAGAAAAATTAAAGCAAACCAAGAACTTGTTTCTATAGGGTTTTTATAAATTTCCTTGCCAGAAATATAATTTAAATATTTTGGATACCAATACAGTTTACTAAATAAAAATTTCTCATTCAATCTCATCAGTTTTAGTCTTCTTACCAACCAAGAAGGAGTCACTTAAAATGCATATATAAAATATCCATCTCCTATTTATATTCAGAAAAGGACTAACTCCACTCTGAAACCCGTTTTCAGCTATCTTTAACCTGTCTATAAACATCCTAACCGTTAAGGAATGCCACTGCCAACACTCTCACTTGCAACCCCAAATTTCCTACAATTTCCCAGAGTTCGGAAAGCCACATTCCTGGCATATTTCCGCACTTCCTCCATGGGTAGTAAGGGGCTCCTGTGGTCCTGGTTCTTGGTAACCACAACAGAAACAGAAACACCTCCTTAACTAAATGGGCATGCAAAGCATATTACATTTCCTTCTCGCCCCAAGCCTGGGGACGGGGGGCTCTTTCACCTGCCTGAAATTAAATGCCGACTCCAAACACCTTTCGTACAAGTATATGTTTTTCTCCGATATTTGTTTTAATTTTAGCCAAGCCGCAAAGTCAAAAAGTTGCACCCACCCACGCCCCGGGGGGAATCGAAAACCTACGGCAGAGTGTATCCCGAACCCGAACCCAAAACCAAAACCAAGAACCGAATGAACCTTGGCCAAATGATGCGTGAAATTCAATACAGTGGCTGCCAGGCTCCGCCTCCCATTTTTATTTTCAGGACTAAGACTTTGGTCGGTTAGTGTAAACACACACACACACACACAGACAGACAGAGGCTGACTCCTGCTCCTGGATTCCAAAGCAGCCGTAAAAGGGATGCGGACGAAGGCCGCTGATGGGCTGACTAAGTGTTCCTTGAGTTTTATTTTTTCGCTTCAGTTCGGTTTGGGGTTTTTTTTTTGTTTTGGGGTTTGGGTTTGGAAATGGGTCTGAGTCTGGTGGGGGGTTCTGCTGGTGTTTGTTTGTCTTTCGCTTTGCCGAATGTGTGAAAAGGCATCAAATGGCGTTAAAAATGCTTAAGTACACTAAGACACAAAGGCACTTTAAGAAATAATTTTTAGAGAATTCTGTTGTATTTATTTTCATATTTTAAACATAGATTATGGATTTTATATTATTATTTTAAATATATCTTACAAACTTAAAGAATTTTAATAGAAATGGCAATCATTTTAAGCTTTAAATATAATTTATTTGTCATTAAAGCATAGAAGGTATTTTTGGGAGTCTTAAAAAAGTTCCTAGAAATTTCTTAAATATTTATCTGCTCCAAATTCTAGTCCTGCAAGTCTTTAAATCCAGATTTTCTTTTTGCCAAGTGCACATGTCACTCACTTCACACAGCTTTGGGTAGGGGCTACGCTTGGGCTTTGGCTGGATTCTGTCTGTGGGATTGGATTGCTCTGAGACTTGGGCTTGGGATTGGCAATGGAGCTGGAACTGGTTCTGGGGCTGGGGCTGGCACTGAACCTGCTGCGACCATAAATTCCATTGATTGTCGCGCCAGCCAGCGTTTTGTATGACAAGTTCGAAGTCTTGTATTGTCTGTGTCGCCGCGCGCATTTTGTCTTGCGTTTGTATGACTTCTGTTGCCAGCCGGGCAGCGGGGCACACCTGAGCGCCCCCTCTGCCGTTGCTGCCACTCACCTGCCAGCATTTCGTTTGTTTAGTGCCTTGCCTGCCTGCTGCCGCTTCTTTAGTTTCTTTAGTTTGGTTGAGTTGAGTTGAGTTTCTTTGAGTTTCCCTGGGCCCGCATGTCACATAAACCGCAGCTGGGAGAGAGACCCCATTCTGGCCACTCGGGAAGTGTGAAGCGGAAACCAAACAAAAGCCGCCTAAAACAACTGCAGGTAAGGCAGATAAGATGTCCGCCTGTCCTGGGCATAAGCGAATTTTAATATTATATAGCGGAGACTCGGCTCAAGACTCTGGGACTCCGCGGACTCAATCTCTTCAATCTCTGCGGCGCTTGCTTTTCTCGCTTTTAGTTTTTTGTTTACCCTTAACTTTTGTGGAAAAAGCTTGGCCTTTTTACACCTCCAAAATAGGCAACTATCTGAGGGGTTTTTTATTTGAGTTTGTCGCTGCTTACTTAACAACTTGTCGCCCTCGCCCTGGCCCAGCATGTCCTTTGCCCTGAAGGCATAAAAAAAAGCTGACAGGGAAGGAGTCCTCTTTGGGTTTTCTCCCTTTTTCTCCCCGGGGGTTTTGTTTGCTGGCCTCTTTTGCATAACTGGCTACAAATATTCGTCAGAGCCCTCTCAGAGTGTCGACACAAAGTTGGCCAAGTTTCCACTGAAGCAGTTCTGGCCAAGTGATGGCAACGAAATTTTTGACACGCGCCCAGAAATTTGAGAAGTAAAAGCTACTCAGGAATTTGAAGAGAAACTGAAGGAGGAAAATTCTAAAAAAAAAAAATATAAATATATATAAAAAGAAAGAAGAAAGTTTTTAGATTTCCGCAACCGCCACATTGTCTTAAATTGCATTTCGACTTAAATGTGCATATATTCCATTTCAATTTCGGCCATTTGCCATTTGAAAAGCATTCTAAATAATTTGAAACTTTTCCCTTTGTCACCTAAAAAACTTTATCCTCCAAGGAGCCCAGGAGCATCCTTGCATTCCCACATCACTTATTGTAACTGTCGAAAATTCCTTTTCCACATTCGCCATCGAACTTTGCGGCCCGAAACTTACACAACCTGCCAAATCCTTTGGCCGGCCAAGGGAAAGGAGTGAACGGACGAGCCAATCTCTTTTTAAGTTTTTCGACGACGACGACGAAAAAAAAGGGGGAAACTTTCACTTTGTTGTTGCCCAGGACGATCAACGCCAGAAGTTTAGTCCTAGCAGGGGGCTTAGGATGGGGGGCAGAGGAGAAAAGTTCTAAAAAGTTCCGGTATTAAGTCCATTTAACCCGCCATTGAACTTTACGCCTCAACGGCCGGCTAATGCAACAAAAACTGCAGGATCCACGTTGAAGGAGAGGGAGGCTTGAGAACTTGCATAGTAACCAAAGGACCGGCAAGGACAACAAAGTAAATGAGCAGCAGGCAAAAAAATAAAAAATACGGAAAATGAAACGAAAAACGAACAAACTTTTGTGGCAACACAATTTTCCATGTTCGTTTTTCTTTCTATATTTTTTCCCTCTTTTTTTTTGTTGGCACTGCAACCTGCAGCACAAGACAACAACAAGAACAGAAAAAAGCAGGAGAATTCAATAAAATAACGCTTTCCAACTGGCCAAAGTGGAGCTGGAGAGATGGAAACTAAAGTAAAGTTTTCCCTGGGACAATTTTCGTGAAATTTGTACGGCCACGCCCCTCCTGAGGGGGGAGGCGTAAAGGGTGTGCGTCTCTACGCCATTTTGGCATTAAACTTTAACAATGGACGCTGGCGCGTGTGAAAGAAAGGAGCGAAAAGAGTCAAAGGAGCCACAGGAGCCAAAGGACGAACGGAAGCAAAGGAAGCCGCAAAAGTATTCCCAAAAAGAAGGCAAAGAATAGTGCGGAAAAGGAGGCGGTGGTGGGCGGCCATTTGTACTTAAACTGATCTACTCTTGTTGTAGCTCAAGTTCTACTCCTGCCGTCGTATATATATATATATTTCTTCCCATATCCTATATCCTACATCTGTATCTGAATCTGTCTCCATGTGTAAGCGCGTGCGTTTATCCTGCTTACAGCTGCACAGATAAACATTTTCGTTGGAGGACACAAAATAAGAATAGAGGGCAAGGCGGGTTAAGGATTCCACATCCTCGGGCCGCTGCCTTGCATCCTTTCGCATCCTTTTCTGTGTGACTTTGCAGACTTTGTCTGGCTTGCACTGGGAAAATGTTAAATTTCATAGCCAGCATATGCTGCAGTCACTTAGGGGCGTGGTCAGAGGGGGTTTTCTATAAGGACTATTAAGGTTAAGGAAGCTAAAGAGGATATATTGTATTATTTTTATTATAACAACACCTCAATCAAAAGTTATTTCCAAGGAAAATATATTAAAAAGTGATTGAAAATTAAGAAAACAAAAACAAATCCCTTTTGATGCCGCCCCTGCCTCAGCTTTGGCACAACTTACTATTATCGCAAGATAAATGCCAGTTCCACATAACTAAGACTTACCCGGAGTCCTGGGCTCCGCTTGCTCCACACAGCTGCTGGCAGGATGCTCCGCTGAGTCCAACGAAGCTGCTAAGCCGCAAGCAAAGGATAAGCAGTGAAACGGAGGAGCAGGAGGAGGAGCAGGAGGAGGAGGAGAAGCGGTCCTGCAATGGGGCAACCTGCATAACTGATGGCATCCACCAGATGCAGGCCTCCCACTGGATCGGGGCATTCTGAATCCTTGGCATTCGCGGCATCTCCTCCAGCGGAGGACCCGGAATTTTAATAGAGCAAATTTCAACAACAAGCCCGGGAAAAATGAGAGCAAATAGGAAAATGCGCAGCGTTTTATTCCGCGCTGGTAATAAAACTTCAAAATGAAGTTTAGAAAACTTTTTAAATGCCTTTCTCCTATGGGAGATGGACGACAGACAGGCAGGCAGGCAGGCAAGACAGGACTCCCCCCGCAAAGGAGAGAAAAAATATAAATAAAACAGGCCATAATAACGATGATGACGCCTACAACACAACGCCCCCATGAATGCGACCACGCCTCGTTCTCTGCTCTCCGCTCTCCATTCTGGCCATGTCCTCCTGGCAGGATCTTCGCGCAAAATGCTAAACGGGCCCCAAGGACCAACTCGGCCGGCTTTTTGCAAATTTACGATTATGATTATTACAAGTCGACGTCCCCTCCTCCTCTCTTCTCGTGTACGAGTGGGTGTTATTCCTGAGGAATGGCCTGAGAAGGTGGGAGGGGGCCTGACATTTGGACAGCTGCTGTAGGCAAGACGAGGACAAGGACGTGGAGCACACGGAGGAGCAGTGCCAAAAGAATGCGAGAGAAACTCAGAGACTCAGCTGAGGACGAAAAGTTGTGCCAAAGTTATTACAACTCTTAAAGATGCCACCGGGGGCGGGATGTATCTCAGGGATGTGCTGCCTCGTCCTGGGGTGGCTGGCTGAGGCTGAGACATTGACCTCCAGTTGGACAGCGTCTGGAAATCGGCAAATTCCATGGGGCATAATAAACGTAAGATAAAAGTCAAAGAGGGACAAAAATTATATAATAAACTGTACACAGAAATGAAATTATTGCAACGAGGGTGGGCGGGCCAGCCCAAGGAAGGGGAGGGAAACATCTCGGGGATGTTATCGGGGGGATTGCTCATGGAGCTGGCAAATAAAAGTTTGGATGTGTTGGATGTGCAAGCGTTTCGCGGTGTTTCCTAACTTTGTTTGCCGAAGTTGCTTTTTGGGGCAAATACTCTTAAAATGAAGTTGCGGTTGAATTTTCCAATTTTATTTGGTTTATTTTATAAGGGAAATGCAGTTAAAACAGATGAACATAAAGGGATCTATTTTTTAGGATTTTATTTAAAGTATTTATATACAAAGAAAATATATAATATGTACAAAATTTAATTTCCATATTTTTTTATACATTTGCTTAATATTATTAAGAGGTAAAGCTACCACAAGAACTTAGAGAATTTAAAATATTACCTTCCCAAAAAAATTACTTCCCTCTCCCAAACACAACTTTAAAACATTTTTTGTGTGACCCAAGAAGAGAGATCGACAAATAAACAAAAAAAAGAGCTTTTCTTGATACTGTAAAAATAATACCCAGATTTTGAGGCTGGGTTGCCGTAGACACACCTACACCCAGAACACGTACACACACTCGCAGGCACAACAATAAGTCAGGTATGCAGGTGGGGGGGGGACTGTCGGACTGAAGGGAACTTCAAGGCACAGGGCGCTTTCGGCTTATCAAGTTGAGCGCATCAAATTCTCAAAAATAATATACCAAATCATAAAGGCATGACGATGAGCAATTTACCAAAAGCCAAAGCCAAATACTGGCAGGAAAAATGAAGAGAGAGAAAAGGCAGGAGGAGCAGCGGGCGAGGAGAAAGAGATTCAAATCAAGAACGTGCCCCGAAACGAGGAGAAGAAGGCAGGCGATTATATATATATATATATATAAATAGGTATACTTTCGGTAAAAACAACAAACTAAATGATTAATGATGAACCGCTTTTGTCTGCTCGAAGCGAGCATTTCATTTTCACTTTTCCCTCAGAGTCCCAGGCAGCAATTGAAAACTGAAAATGTTATTTTTCAACTTGAACTTCGATGGCTTGTAGCCTGTAATCACTTTGTCATTGCCATCATTTCTCAGCAGCATCAATTGTTTGCTCTCGACACAAATTCACTTCAGAACCTTAAAGGAGGGAACCAGCTCTTGGAGCTGCTCGGAGCGTCTCTAATGGAAATTGAGAGATATATACAAGGGGCCATCACAAATGTACATATCTGCCAGTCGCTGTGGAGTGGACTTCCCTGGAATTGGCCTCGAACTTGGCCCCCTTTCAGATCCCAGTCGCCGCCGAACATCAAAGGGGAAAATGCAGAAAACCAGACTTACGCCAGAGACCTGAGACGGGATTAAGCTGGAAAATCACATTCGAAGAATACCTGCATAATTTGTTTATTATAGTTTCGAACTTTAGTTATAAATATTTTTGTTAAGAGAGGAAATTCATCCAGTTTTTAAGAGCATTTCAAGCGTCATTTCAGTTTCATGGCTATCGAAATTAAAGCAGTTGCAATCAATTTGAAACCTTAAATGTCACAACCATAAAAGTTTGGCTTAGTCACACCGTTGATTTGCAACAGAATTTAGTTTTTAGTGTTATTCCTAGATGGAACTTCGACCACGATGTACTGGCTCCTCGCATCGTGCATATTACTGGGCACCATTGGCTTGGGTGATCTCCAGAAAAACATTGTTATAAACACGGAAACTAACGGCGTGGATGATGCAGCGGGAATGGCATCTGTGCCCAATAAGGGATTCATTACGGATACTGTGGTCGGACCCGGTGGCCAAAACATGAAGCCACCAAAAGGACTGCCTTCAACAGGAGGCGGTATTACAATCACCAGTAACAGCAATGTGAGCATGGGCAATCAGACTAATGTGGTTAGCACCAAGGTCCAAGACCTTCAGGCGACACCAGCTCCTCGACCAGCTCCGCGACCAGCTCCGCGACCAGCTCCAAGTCCAGCTTGGCCAGCTCCAAGCCCAGCTCCGCGACCAGCTCCAAGTCCAGCTTGGCCAGCTCCAAGCCCAGCTTGGCCAGCTCCAAGCCCAGCTTGGCCAGCTCCAAGCCCAGCTTGGCCAGTGCCTAACCCAGTTTTTCCACCCCTAACATTTAAACCAATGCCACCTATAAAGGGAGTTAATCGAAGCCCATCATACTACGATAACCCTGCTCGGCCAGCTCATAAACCAGCTCGTCGTAGCCCACCATACTACACATATGTGAGTGGAGTTTTTCCAAGGAGTATTGACTACCAGAGTCTTGAATATTTTAATTAATCAGAGAAGTTTAATAAAGGTCCCCAAGATGGAAGAACTTCAATTACATGCATGAAGAGTTTTAACAAAAATAAAACGCAGTTTCTTAAACTTAACCTTCAAAGATATTCATGCCTGACTAAATGGCAATTTAATGCTGCTCGAAGTTTATGTAATACATCTAGAAATTGGAAACTGTAGAAGCTCACCTCGTTTTGATTTTTGCGACGTGCCAATTAGCCCGTTGGAATGTGTTCACTTGACTTTGCCTTGTGTTCAATGCGGTTTTTATGGCTCTAACAGTGGCTTCTGCTGCTGCTGCTGCGGCTGCGACTGCTGTTGTCGCAGATGCAATGGCTGGCTGTTGTCCTTTCACGCGGCGACAACGCGGCGTAGACGTAATCCACAACTTGAGTACCGTTTAGTGGCCGCTGTTTCTGTGCAAGGATAACGGTAATTAACCCGTCGGGGTCGCATTGCCGGCTCCTATCCTCTGGCTCTTGACACTTTTTCAATTTTTCTCTCTTTATTTTTTTTTTATAATTCTTCTTCCCCTCAGCTGGGCACACTCACACACTAACTAACTACTACAACACACACTTGGCCACACTCTTCACTATGCGCTAATTTTTTGCTTTGAGCCGCGATTGCATTTGCTTTGCTGCTTGGCTTTTTACACTTTTTGCCTGGTCGGCCAGGCGCGTTGTTTATTTTTTTTTTTATTGAAAGAGAAGAAAATTTCAAGACGACGACAACGGCGATGTTCTTTACGTGTGTTTGGCTGGCCGTGTTTTTTTATTCAGAATTTTTTTCCTTTTTTTTTAGCCGGCTCTGGCGCTCTAGCGGCAGCAGCTCTTCCGCCAGAAACAAGCTTCGGCGGAGCCAAGCAGGTTGGCCAGGTTGCAGGAGGCGAAGATGCAGTTGCCGAAGACGTTGCAGGGGCGCGGCAGCAGCAGGTACAATCTGCAATCTGTTTGTGGCATTAAATCAGTGAACCAAGACCGTTCCGACTTGGCCAGATTTGTTTATGTGCCGTCCTCGCTCCTCGCACTCCACTCCACTCCCCTCTCACTGGTGGCTATGCAAATTGCTGCTGCAGTACGAACAGCTCAATTAACGCGGAATTTTCGGCGACGGATGGCGGGCTGGTACGTTGTACGGTCGGAATCTGACCAGGGATCACACCAGATCCTGTCATAACATTTCATAAAAAGGGACTCGGGAAGCACTCGGATTCGTGGCTCTCTAGTTGCTGGGGGCGATGCTACGATGTCGCGGGTAAATGGCTGCCTGGGCTCCCGATCTCTTCTCGACACGTCTCGAACCGGTCTCAAGTATCTACTGAATGGCACGCACTGGGAACAGGTCCGCCGAGGCCCAAGGAACGCCAGCGAAACGAAGTGGAAGCGGACCACTCATGGGCTCAAGGCTCTCACCGAAGCGGGTTGAATGGGAAATGGAACTCACTCATTCAATCCACTCACTCACTGGGGGTTTTAGGAGGCAAGTCGGTCAGGTGTTTAAGCCGCTGCCGCAGTTGCGTCCGCATCTAATTGTGAATGATTTATGTGGGTCGTCGGCCCCCGCCAGGCGGCATTACTATATACCGGGGACTATAGCAGGGAGCATCATAATCATCATCGTACTCGGAGTACCAGGAACATAAAGAAAGAAAGTGCCATGAGCCGATGCAGTTCGCGCCATCGAAATGAAAATTCAGATTCGTAAAAGAGGGGATTTTTTTATTGAGGCTACAAGTGCAAATTTCACTGAGAAAAAACTATAATATAAAATTCTACAACTTAAGAAATAATATATAAATATTAAAAAAAAACATTTTTAAGGAGCTCCACAGAATGTTTGAACTATTTTTCATTAAAGAATATGTTTGTTCAGGTACTTTTCAAAATAGTTTAATTGTTAAGAGGTCTTACAACTTTGGCAAAATATTTAATAATTTAAGCGAATTCATTCATTGGTTAAGAACAGTAAAATAAAAGAAAAATCTAATTTTAATAACTATTTGATAAGGAATTATATTAAAACCGTCGAAATTTTAAAAAAATTACCAAATTTAAATGTTAAAGAATTTTTAATGCAGTATGCAGATTTATAAACCTATAAAAAACTAGCATAGAATTAAAATTAATCCATTTTTAACTAAGTTATAATGAATTTTCGCTTAGATCGTAGTTCAAACTGTAAGGGCTAAACAAACATCTGCTAAAACATATAAAAATAAACCCTGTTCATAATAAATAAACGATTCTTAAGTTGTAATCTTCCACCCAAGTCCCGAATTTCCCCCGCTTGTGAGTAGAAAATCCCCGATTTATTTTCCTCTGTGATTTGAGTGGAAAACAGTTGCCATTCAGTTTTCCTTAATCCCGGGCAGGAGGTCGTTGGCTTTAAATTATCAACGGGACAAAGGACACAGCACCTCCCAGCTGGTCAGCTTTGGTCTCTCGGCTTCCCAGTTCCCCGATTCCCGATTCCAGTACCCAATGCCCGGTGACCAGTGGCCATAACTAAAATCGTCCGGCACATTAACGGTCCGTGATGGTGACTCAGTCGCCGTCGGTGGGGGTCAGACAGGTCTGCGCGTCCTGATCCCTCCTGTGGGAGAAAAGCCACTGCGACCTGCACCGGCTGCTTTATTATGCAAAACTTTGCCAGCAGGTGGGTGTCCAGGCAAACTTCCACGTAAAGTTAAGGTCCGAGCGGAGGTTGGGGCTCAACTTAATACTCAAAGGGCACGAAAAAAGGCAGATAGAGGCGGAAAAGCACTTAGTTCTTGGCTCTTATCAGTAATTAAAGTTAATATCATCAGGTGTTATCCGACTCTTGCAGTGCTTAAAGTGACTCATTTTTATATATTTTTCTATAAACCTTTACTTATTGCATTTTATAGTTTAATTAAATATTTAAAAAAAAAAATTAATAAATTCCTAGAAAATATTCCCCAAGAATGAACAATGATTTCTGTTGCCATTTCTCTGCCATCGTTCGTGCCCGGCCTAATGCCTGGCGACTGCTCAACTAATTCAAGATGGACAGGGCCAACACTCATGGACTAGACAAGTTCGATGCCATGGATGGGCATCCAAGTGGGTTGGGTTAGCCCACCTTCTCCTCTGTCCCAGCCATAGTCTGCTCCTCCTGACAGCCAGAAGACGTCGCGGATGGCGAGCCTTTCGAATGATTTATGAGCAAATGTGCCACGACTGGCCGAAGACGGAGCGCCAAGCTCCAAGACAAACAATTGACATTTGATGGATGCGTAACTCGTGCATTCAAATGCAAAGAGTCAAAGCTGGCCAAGATGGCGAACATGGCTTAGGGCAATGGAGACTGTGAACAGATGACTCCTGGGCGCTCTGGGTAGATATTTGACAGAGCCGCGTCGGCTAATTGTTATTGATAATCGTTAAGGCACGGCCCCTGTTATGTCTCTGTTCGCCGTCGATTAATTAGTCAATTAATGGACATGATTTTGTGGAGCAGCCACCTCGAAGAGACAGGCGCATCCAATTGCAGCGTCCGCCAGTGTCAGTGGTCTCCTCCTGGGCCTTCCGGCTAATCAGATCCCTCGGCCAGCTTCCACACGAAGACCTTTTGCTCCTGGGTGAGTTATGCCCGGGCATACTCATTGTCTGGTCTCTCTCTCTTTCTCTGGTGGAAATCACGGCTGCCTCCCGGCTCGGAGCCTGCCTAACAGCAAACAAACTTCTCTATTATTGATTTATACCTTTCAACGATTCTCTGTATTTATCATGAGTGCAAGCCACATTTATCATTAATAATGCCGCGGCAGCGAGCTCTAAGCTCTGAGCTGTGAGCAGTGAGCAGCCGCCGCCGCCGTTGCCGAATCGGAATCTCTGGCAGACGCAAAGTGGTAGCCCAGCAGCAGGAGTAGAAGATGGACCAGGCAGTAGGGAACAGAAGGAGATGCCCCGAGCATCCGCATCTAGGCAGCTGCCTAGCTGGCCAGACCCTGGGCAGACACAGTGGACAATGAAGGCTTGAGATCAGAGAGGTTCATGTACTTGCAATGAAAATAGTTTTTCTTTAAACAAAAATTACTATAACTATTAGGGTATAACTTTTCTGATTTATTCACTTAAATATAGGTGATATATTGAGCAAATAAAATATATTTTTCTATATTTTTCTTAATTTAATAAACAAATCAAAAACTATATCATCTCCTGACAAGAATAAGCAGCTTTAAACTCTCCTCTAAAAACCTCAACTTTACATCCAAAAATAACCTTTACCATAACTGCATTAATTTATTTATTTAATAAACAATAAATTGACTTGAATATTTAACGAAACGAATGCTAAATATCCTTAATCATTAAGCTCCCGCTGCTGAATATTCGACATTTCTAGTTGAGGACTCACCCATTTGATGCCTAACTAATTGCCCATTGAGGCGTCGCTTTGAATAAAAGGGCATTATCCATTATCCATTGTGATGGTACCACTGTGCCAATTGGCCAGGGCCAGCACCGATCCGATCCCAGTCAGCCACGAGGCACCCCCGTCGAGCTGCTGGCTGGGGGACAGTGAGCAGTGAGCAGTGAGCAGTGAGCAGGGAGCAGGAGCTGTCTGGGATGGCAATTCTCGATTTGGAGCTAAAGGTATAGAAGAGCTGCAGCTCCGATCGTTTTCCGTACATCATTTCTATGCTGTATTTATTGCCCGGCTCGCAGTGATCATCGCGTTTCCGTTCCATGAGGGAGAACCTGGCCAGGATGGGGGAGAAGAACGACGCCGAACGACGAACGGCGGCGAAATCCATTTTGGGAAGGTGATCTGTGGGATTGTGCTAATGTCAAATCAAGCTGTGCCCCCTTGTTATTTGGCCAGGGCCGAAAAGGAAGAAGCTGCCGGCCGAGAACTCCATGTTGATTTTATTGTAAATTGCATTAAAAGATTGCATATAAAGAATTTTATTTATCACCTCGGGTTGTTAGGGAAAACGCTGTTGGAGACAAAAGTTCTTTGAGGCTGAAGCAGGAGGCGGGCAGAGGGTCTCGAGGCGGAGGTAGATGCTCCTAGGACTGCATTGTTGTTACTTGTTGGTTCGTTGTTTGTCTTGACTTATTTTTTATTTTATTTTCCAGAGCTTGGAGATGGGGGCTCGGGCACTCCAAGGTCTTTCGAGGCTCGCTGCTCTTTGAGCTGATCTTTTGCCAAATTTGTAAATGTTCTTTTAATGGAATTTGAACACTTGCTTGGCCATGGTCTAGGTATTGGTTTTTTTCGTGTTCTTTTCAAGCTGAGATTGCAGAAAACACAGAGCAAAAAATATCCTAGGGTATTAATTTCTTTCTAAAATCAACTTTTACAACTCTAACAAGGTTCTGGGAGTCTTTTAATCCTGGGAATGCTAATGATCTCCAACACACTGCTAAAGATTGCCACTTTGGAACTGGTGCCCAAATATTCGGAATTAAACAGAACCCACACTCAACCCAAATCTCGAGAATCGTTTGATGAATGCGCCCTGGCTTAGTCATATTCAAAGAACCGCGCTCGGAAGTGGCCATAAGTAGTTGGGTCAGACCGTAAATGCCTTTTGAGAAAGCGAATTTTGCAGACAAATAAATCAAGCCACCTATTTTCGAAAAAGAGTGTCCATTGTGTACCGGTCTCTGGTATCTGGTTCCCTGCTCCTCCTTGCCTTCTCTTAGCTTCTCGGTTTTGGTTTTGGTTTGGGTTTTTGGTCTGGGGTGCCGACGTTGATACCTTAAAATGGCAAAGACCAGAGGAGCTCTCGGCTCAGATTGAGAGGATTGCTCTGGCTGGATCAGATCGGGACTGGGATCGGGTTGGCGTTGGGATGGGATGGGATCTCTGGCTCTGCCGCCGTTGTACAATGCAATTGTTAACAAGCAAAGTTATGCGAGGCGAGCCAAAAGCGAACACGAGGAGGAGCAACATCAAAGGGCAGGCCCAGAAGGGTTTGTGTGGAGGATACCGAGGATCGAGGATGTGCAGAAAGACCAGAGCCTTGGGAGAAGGTGGCTTCAAAAACGAATATAGAGATACCCTGGGAAAGATTCAATAAGAAGCTAGATGAGAATTTGGGAGATTTAGGCTTGAAAGCTAAAATAAAATTGAATTAAATTAATTTTAAGTAAATAAAAATATTGCAGACACTTGATTGCATAAAATATATATTTTTTTAAATTTAAAATCCCTGATTTTCCATAAATCAAATATAGTAAAATAATTAATATAATAAAACCCCTCTCAGTAAGTCCATCGAAGTCCATCCTCTGGAGTCAAAACCAGGAACCTTTGTAAACTGAAGAGCCTTAAATCTTTTGCCAGGCCCCAAAAACATGACAAAGGATCAGAGTGTGTGTGAGTGTGTGTTGATTGGTGTGTGTGTGCGAAACGGAGGCGATTTGGCGGCCAACGTGTAGCGGAAGGTGTTTAACAAACAGCCCAAAAAACAAACAATTGTAAAACAGCAAAACGGGCCAACACATGCAACATGCGAAACATCGGGGGCGTGGCAGCGGACTCCGCCCCCTCCGCACAAGGGTCGCATTTTATCAGCGATAAAAGATCGGGGCGACTCGACAAGGAGGCACAAATAACCCACAAAAATAAATACGAAGCGCATTTTTATGCGGAAACACAAATTGAAATTCAATGCGGCAACGGGGACGCTCTCTGTGGCCCTTAAATTGCCTTCTGCAAATAAATAAAAACAAAACAACAACAAAAAATAAGAAAAAACTACACACAACACGCCCCATTTTTGCCTTTGCGCCAGGACCAAAAAAAAAAAGAAATATATTCGCATTCGTATTTGTATTTTTCGGTGATAATTCCGCTGGCCAGTCCGACGTTTCGGCTCGGGGCGTGTTTGTGATTGCAGCTTGTTAACAAGTGTTGGCAGTTTAATTGACTCCAAAAAGGGTTAAGGCAAGGGGAGAGAGTACAAAAAAGGGTTAAGGGAAAAAAGGAGCCGGATCCTGCTGTCAGCGGCTGCCTCAAAGAGTCCTATTTAGGAGCACGAAGCTCTCGCTCCTCTCCCTTGCCTTGAAGCTGCCTCACTTCCTGTCACCTTTGCCTTGCTTCTTCTAATACGTCATTAATTTGCACCCTTTTTGGTGAGCTGTGAACTTGTGACGTCACACCCGGTGGGGAGCCAAGCCACTCGGAAAACTAACAGCGAAATGAATGGCCAACTCTGAGCTGTCGATTAATTGCTGGCAGTGGCATTTTCATTGCATCAGAAAGGATAACAAGGAAGTGTGTTTAGAGGGGATTAAAATAAATATAAAATATTTTATTGTTAAAAGGTTTTAATTAAAAAATATATTAAAATTCTTGAAATATTATTTTAGAATTTATTTCCTATCCAAATCCCCTTTTTTTCTGTTACAACGCCACCTCTGCTTTAATCCCAATGCTGTTTGCAGGAAATTGCCTAAGCAGACCACAGACAGACAGCCTCCATGATCTGGCCTGGCCGGTCCAGAACCTGAACTAACTGTGTTATAAATGATCTTATTAGCTTTTTTGAAACAAGACGTTCTGGAGATCATTATTTAGCCCGGCCACAGATTCGACGACGAGCACACGCAAGCCAGGTCTGAGCTGGAGCCTCAGCTCGGTCTTGGTTTGCGTGAGCCGGCAGCAATTAATCATCGCACGCCTAACGCGGTCTCGGCAAGTGCCAGAATCCGCAGCAGCCGCCGCTGCAGCAGCAGCCGTAGCAGCAGCAGCAGGAGATGCATATTTGAAAATCTGCAAATCATAAAGCGGACGGATGGACGCGCCGATCGATCTTGGCAAGGGGGCAATGAGGGTAACTGGCCAGGGGCACTGGTTGGGGAGTTGAGAGTCTGGAGCTGGAGTTGCGCTGCTTAGTCACACAGCGTGGCCAAAAACGCCCCCAGCCAGAGATGGGCTTCAGTGGAAGCTATAAAGTGAGAGAAAAGGGGTCTGAGATTTTGGGATATTTTATATTTTTTGTATTTATTGATTTTTAGAATTTATTAACTCCTAAAAAAGGGGTTAAAAGCTTGCTAATTTTACTCAAAAAATCTCTACACTTCCCTAGGTAGATATATATTTTTCCCAGTGCATTCGGAGCTAAACGTAAGCTGAGCTCATTCGATTTCCCTGCGATCGCTGATTGCATTCCTCCGATAGCAACTCGGGCTCCCTCTGGGAACACTACGTCCGTACGTGACACTCGTTGGCTCTGCTCCTGCCGCTGCTCCTCCGCAATCCTCGCTGCAAAATCCTCCCTTTCCCTTAATAATTAATTAATGTAATTGGCCTGTCGTTGTGGCGGTTGATAATGATCACATCTCGAGATGTGTGTTTGCAGATTTCGAATTGAATTTTTTTTCGAGGGGAGAGCTTAATGAAATCCTGCTTATTTCGGCAGGCCTTTGTCCCGATCTGGGGGGAACACCTGACCAGTTAAGCGCTCCCAATAAATATCAGAAATCAAAAGCGGCGATCAGCCCTGCCCCACATCAATACTAGCAAGCTGCCAATCGCCGCATTCCTGGCCATAATTCGTGGTTAACTCAGACATGATGTCAGATGTCGGGGCACTGGCGAGGTCATAATGCCTTCGCGGTTATAACTATAAATATTTCACGCATTGGCCCACAGAGACAAAGCCACACAGTTTTCCTCTGTGCTCTGTGCAAATAATTGAATCGATTTTGATGAAGGAGAGCGCAAGCAGCCCAAACCCAAATCCAAAACCAAAACCAATCTGGTGCCCAATCCCCAAAGTTTCTTAACCAAAAGGCAAATCTCGGCGGCTGCAGGAATGCCAGAGTCAGGAGTTCGTTCAGCTCCAAATGGTGAACGGTGCGTGGTCACCGAATGTTTAGCCAAATATAGAAGCGAGTGCTGCGTGGCCTCTGCACAGACAATAGACAATACGTATACGCACCGTTCTCAGCGTTCTCAAGATGCGAATGTGGACCTAACCAAAACGGGTCAATAAATGGGAGAGTCTACAGAGACAAGCCATAAAATACACTGTCTTCTCTTAGAAAATAAATATTTAAATAAGTTTCAGCGAGAATAGAACGAAATAAATGTCCCTTGAATAGAGTTAAATGTAATTATTATGCAAAAATAATATCTATAAGTGAATTTTTAATTATTTCTTGGACTTTTAACTAAGCTTAATTAGTTAGAAATTAAATATTCTAAAAAAGAGCAACCATTCTTCGTTTGATTTACTACTTTTCCCTGAAACCCCTTGGTTTCTCGTGCTTTTCTCCCCCCTTAACGTCTCGTTGGCCAAGGGGGCAACTCCAACTTTGACTTGGCCCCGGGGCGAACAAAATGGGCCATGCAACTGTCTCTGTGGGCCAGAGGCCTACAGCTTACGGTTAAAGGCCTTTTTGGCCAGCAGCAGCAGCAGAAGGCAGAGGACGAGGTGGACCCCGAGCTGAGTATTAAAGATATTGCTGGTCGGGGCATTAGATTTCGAGCAATACCGGGAAGCATATCACTGGCGCTCATGAATATATTATAAATGCTATTTAATGCCGTGTATTTAAAGACAATTCAGAGTTAACAACCAGCGGCATTCCATTCCAGCGAGGGCCAATAGCAATCAGCAATTGCATCGATATCGCATTCGATCCGAGATCCCATCCCGGGGTTCAATGTTTTCTATCCATAATAATTCTCCAAGGCGGACTGCGGACTAGGACCCGGTCTTGGTCCCTGCAACAATCCCGGCATTTCCTTTGTGCCGACTGCACATTTATGCATTTTCAATGAACAATTTTTATGCAAAAAGTGAACAAGTTGCACAATTTACCATGTAAACTGCAACGAGGCTGAGGACGCGGCTGGCGGAGCAGCAGCAGCAGCAATTGTTGCTCTATAAAAGTGGTCTCCTTGCGGTTGTCGGTGGGGATTAATCTGGGCCTGGCCTTGCCTCGTTTCAGGCCTCAGGTGCACACAGCAGAAGGCGAATAAAAACAATTCCTGACTGCGACTTCGACTCCGACTCTGAGTTGGACTCCATTGGGGCCCAGCCAGACTCGGTTTCAGCCTCATCCTCGAACGCACTTCATTTGAATTTCATAATTTCTTTGTTAGCTCCAATTTATGGTCACGGTTTGCTGGGCAATTTATGGTCATAAGCATCGAGAGCGTTTACAAAAACCGAAAGCGAACCCACCAGCAGCAAAATGCCTCTACAGTTGGCGACAAACCAAAAAAAATAAATAAAATGAAAAACAAAACAAAGGTCTTACCAAATTGACGATAACGATTGAAAAATGCATGAGAGAGCTGGAGGCGGAGGAGACTGCATCCCAGATTAAGCACTGCCTTGATTTTCCCCACCCCCGGGCATTATAATAAATATCAAATGAAAGCGCCCGAGTCTAGAAATACATACGTACGTCTGACCTCTCCCCACTTAATTTGTTTGCTGAGTTATGGCTGTTTTTCGGGGGATCTGTTAATCGTTGAATTCCGATTGAGACGTTTTGTAGGAAGTCGCTAATGGAGTTATCACGTTTCGGGAGAAAACTGGGTTAAGCGAGGTCTAGACAGGGGACAGAGTTAAAGCTGGGGAATTAGTAACTCGCAGTAACAGCTTGTTCTCAGCTTGTTTTGAAATTCAGAATTCAGAAATTTACATAAATTCATTTCTAGAAACAGAAACCTTTCTACGAAATGAGGATATAAATCATACTTTGTGCTTGTGTTTTAAGAGATTTAAACCTTGAATTAAAGCATAATGAGTTCTTGGAAAATATGATATTAAAACTTATATGATTTACTCGTCCTTCTAGTTAATTGATTAATATTTATGAAGTCTCTTCTAAGCTGATTTTAATAACTATTAAAAAGTTTTCTAACAGCTTTTCCTAGAAACTTGGAAGAAAACATAAAATCTCTTTGAAAAAGAGGTTTTGAATATTTTTTAAACTATTCAACACACTGATAAAATATTCTTATAAATATTAAACAAATATAAATGAAGCACGAAGTGTTTATTATAGTCTCTCAGCATTCAAAAAGTTGTACATACGAAATTCGTTGTATAATTTTCAATTCAAACAACTCTTTAACCTCCTTCTAAAAAAAAATCTCATTAAATATTTGATAAATCTAACACATATTTTAAGCAGCTCTCAACAACTGGCGGGAACGATCTCCATAAATAACACCTTTGGTGGCATGAAAATTTCTGTTAAAAAATTCAGCTGGCCGCATTTGAATGTCTTCCAGTAAGTGGAACAGCCATTTAACTGTCGGCGGGAGACTGAGACCAAGACCCAGACTGTCGGCCAAGAGGAACAGTGTCCGTCCGGGACACGCCTCTGATTAGAAGAGAGCGCACCTGTCGCTGGCTTTGATCGTGAAAATGTGGCCAAGACCGAACAACGGCGAGGTGTATGTTTTCACAACTCCCGACACGAGTGGGGATTGGTCTGGGTCTGGACATTGTGACTTGGACACTCTATGGACTGTGGCCAGGAGATGGCCAGCCGCTGGCCATTATCAACGCCGCCGTTGATTTGCGTTTAGCTGGCGAGGCCTTCGCTTAATCAAACATGGATACAGGGATACATGGGATATGGGGATACATGGCTACATGGCTCCTCCGCCTGGCAAAAAAGAAATCCCTTCTGGGCTTCAGCACAGACCAGACCAGACCAGGCACTCTTGGCATATTTCCTAAACAACCCGGTGCATAAATCATCGGGCTGCTCTCGGGAACCACCTCCGACAGCCACCAGCTGGCCATCCTCCTTCCTGCACATCCTGCCCAGCTTCCTCCGCCTGCTCCAGCACCTCCTCCTCCTCCTGCAGATGCGAGTATTCTGCGTGCCGAGTGCAGTCGCAACTAATGAATTTATGATGAGATTTTGCCCGGTAGCCCAGGCTCTGTGCCTTTCCATCTCACAGTTTTGCAGTTTTGCAGCTTTCAGTTCGCAACTTCAGATGCAATTGAAATGGAAGTCACCAAAAAATTCTCATCCAGAGCCTACGCCTTTTTCGGGGCGCCCCTGTGGCCAGCCATCCAACCAGCCAGCCAGATCTGTGGACATGGGCTGGAGCTGGAGTTGGAGCTGGAACTGGACCCGCAACCCGGGCGTTGACCGTTATCGTAGTGGCATCTTTATGGGGCCCAGACATGCTGGCATCAAAAATTCTATTACGTGGCTGCATTTTGAATAAAATACGGGAACGTCGAAACGCTGAAACACAACACTTTCGGCTGCGGTTTGGCTCGGACCAGGCTAGGGTCAGGAAGGAAGAGAGGAGCCACAAAGCCGGGGACAGTGGTTCGAGAGCTGGGATTATTACTTTCAAAGCGGGAAATGTCTTTTGTTATTATTTTTTATGCTTTAAATAGAGTCAAATGCATCTTGAAATATTTCTAAATATTCCAAATAATATTTCTGAAGTAAAAATTAAATTTTAACCCACTGTCTGCCGCTAAAACCGCAGACGGAAGAGGGTTCTTTTCGCTCTGAGGCTGCTGCCTGTGTGTGGAATGGCTTGAAGTCGGGGCTCGGCTCGGTCGGTTCCTGTCGCCATAATTCAAAAAACAGCAACATTCGCACGTAAAATGTAAGCGAAACCATTCGAGTGCAGTCGCTGGTCGAAAGAGACAGCACTAGGGGCGGAGAAAGAGACAGGGACAGGGACAGGGACTAGGGACTGGGACTGGGACTGGGACTGGGACTGGGGGAGAGACTGAGCAAACAAACGACCTGGAGTTGAGCCTCAGAATCTGAATCTGAACCTGGACAAAGGGCAGCAGGAGCAGCATCAGCATCAGCATCGACATCGGCAGACTGGCGAGAGAGGGTTAAACGAACATCGCACGCATAACAAGGAAATCCTTTGGGACCTTGGAACCGGGCAGACCTTTGGACAATGCCAGAGCGAGACCTTCACTACCCACTGTGGCTACACAAAGAGAAAATTTCGTTGATTACTTACAAGACTATTTTTATAAAAAGAAATTTTAATTATTTGATTACTAATAATTTTTAAATCATTTCTTATAAGGCTTCATCTATTTTTTCAAAAGTACTTGGCCTCATCAAATATGCTTTTAATATATATTTAAATGTCCTGTAAGCTAAAATCCTTTTAAAATATCCTCCAATTTCTTTCCGTGTCATCCTGCTCCTGTTTCTGCCTTTCGTTCTGGTCCTGCTCGAATGTTTGCATTTTGTTTTGTTATTTTTTTCGGCATTTTTTCCCAGCCGCTGCGGCGGAGGAGGAGTGCAAATAATTGAAAGGAACAGAAACAGGCACAGGAGCAGGACCAGGAGCAGGACCAGGAGCAGGACGAGGAACCGGGACAGGAAGAGGGAGTTGGTCATTCAAGTGCCGCACTGCCGATTACATTTCAAGTAGTTTGACCCTCCTCCACCTCCTCCTCCTTGCTCCTGCCAAGTCCTTCACATGCGGGGTTAAATTGCATAGACAAAATTCGTAAACTCCAGCGGGGTTTGTTTACATTTCATTTGCGAATCTGATTGGATGCCAGGAGGAGGAGGAGGAGCTGCTGCTGCTGCTGAAAAGGATGTTCCACTTAAAGCCAGGCCTCTTACCTGAGCCCGGTCTCCTCCCGGTTCATGTGTCATCATTTGTGGGCTCATTATTTGACCTAAAACCCAGGGAAAAATATATCTGCAGCCTGAATGTGTCGCATTTAAATCGCAGACGCTCTCGCCATGACAGCTTTAATGAAGTTTTTAGCAGGGCTTTTATCGGCTCACTGCCAGCGGACATGGCCGAAAATTATAAAAAATGTGTTGTTAAAAAAAAAATACAAGAAACGCTGCCGCCGCCGAGTTGCCTTATTGCCTCATGCGGTGCATTTCGGCTTAATTTGTTCGCAGAAAAAACCGACCGACGGCAAAGGGAAAAAATAAAAAATAAAATATGAAATATTTGTTAATGAAGTCATTTTGCGGCTTAGCTGCGCGGTGAGCTGCCCACGAAATATATATATATGAAACTCTTGTGCCCCGCCTACACCCGAAGAAAAATGGTTAAAGTGCGAGGAGGCTGGATTAAAATCGGGCCCACATCAAATGGCTTAAATTCTTCTTAAACTCTCTTAATGCTCCAAAGACAATAAAAGTGCGTTATCAAGCGGGCCGGCGACCAGACTTGGTCTGGATGATTTCCTGAAGCTCAAATCGCCGCGCCCACGCAAAACTGAAAATTGATACGAAAACCCGCTCAGAGATTTGACTTTGACTTTGGGCCAATAAATTACGAGTTTAAACAATTAATTTCCGTTGGAGTTGAGACTCTGGAGTCTAAAGAGGAGGAGGAGGAGGAGTAGGAGAAGGAGGCCCTGGCTTGTAACCGGAAGCCAAGACGACAAAGTTGGGCCCACGCTGGGCCGAGGCTTTCAAGCGGATGGAAACTTTCGCCCAGGTATGGGCTTTTTGGGGTGACGCTAATTAAGTGTAAATAACTTGTAAATCGCTGGTTAATTAATAAATCTTGTTAATCGGTTTTCGGTTGCTTGACCTTTGACCTCTGTGCAAGATAACCATCTGTAGACCGCTTTTGGCCACGTGACCATTTTTGGTCCGAAGCAACAGCAGCAGCAGCAGCACCACACTCTCCATGTTTTCTAATCAAATGCAGGAGTTGCTCCCGAAAAATTCAATCAACATATTTCAGCGGCACTAACGAATTTACAAAATAGGCAAGCCAAAGGATGAGCCGCCACCGCAGCCGCCGCCGCCATTGAGATGAGGGGCTTACGCTGATTTTGTTCATTTTTGGAGCATCTGCAGGGAGCTGTGGAGGAGGAGAAGTAGAAGAGCCGCCAGGCAAATCCACTGACCAGTTGACCACCAACTCGGCTTCAGGCTGAAGCCTCTGGTCTCTTCATAGCCTCCATCTACACACACACACTCTGCGCCGTTCGTCTGCCAGTCTCTCGTGCAATTTGTAAACATTTCCATATTTGGCATTTTACGCTTTTGCCGGTAAATTTTCTGCCTTTTCTACCTCGTTCGCTCGCTCTTTATTTTTTTCATCTGCTGTTTTGCTTCCTGGTGGAAAAGTTTACTGATTAGAAGCACAAGTTTTCCCCAAGTCTGACCCGGGGACAGCAAACGAAGAGAATGGCCAACTGGAGCTTATGGGAAAGTGACGGATATGAGGCTGACAGGAGAGACTTCTTTGAGATTCAGGCTCAGGCACAAAGATATGCATGCATTTTAGGTCAAAGTCGAACATTTCTTTAGGAAAAGTGCTTCAAAAAATATAAGGATAAGGTTGAGTTTTCTATGTATATTTTGGAATGCTAAAATATTAAATAATAATTTTTTAAAATATATATTGCGAATCTTATGAAAATTCAAGCAGTTTGGCAATATTTAACTATAATTTCTGGACAATATATAAAGATTTTAGAGCCCTGAAATCCCTGTGAAATTTCTTTACAGAAAATATACATTTTTGAAATATTTTTTTGTATATTTATATACATTTTATTTTATTTCAACTCTTTACTATTATTTTAGACCCAACTGTTGTACGCTTTTGAAGGCGACGATATCTTTGGGTTTCCTTGCATTATAATTCCATTCGGACGATATTAGCGAACCGGAGCGGGCTCGTTAGCAGGCCATGGGCCATTTAACTATCCGGGTCTGCTCACCAGGGCACAGTTCTGAGATCGGAGATGCCCAGAAACCGAAGGCGAAATAAAATACACGCATTTTACATGCTCGTAAACGTGTGTTACATATGCATATAGGACCGACGCACTCGCCAGGAGGGCTCCAGCGCCCAGTGCCCAGCACCCAGCACCCAGAACCCATATCCCAGATGGAGAGGGAGGAGCTATAGCAGGGAACCCAGGCCCTGGCAAATATATAACATCAACTACTTTATGCATAAATTCAGCAAGATTGCGAAGCTACCCCATGGCGAGCTAATGTTGTAAATTATAAATATGACACCTACTCCTAGTCGCAGCTCCGGAGAGATACATAGAGAGAGAAAGAGAGTGGGTTCCGTGGGCAGTCTGGTTGGGGTTCCTCCTGGCTATCTCGGCCTGAATTTATATCATGTACGCACACACACGCGCACTGTGACAGGCCGTATCCTGGGCCCAAGTCCAAGGCTCCTGGGCAGGCTTTGGGAGCCAACTTAATTGGTTGCCAAGCAGCGGGAAATCGCCGCCGGAACGCGCTTAATTAACCAAAATGCATTTCGAGTTTAAAATCGGAATCACAGTTGCCGCCTTTCTTCGGTTTGTCGAGTTTCCCTAATTTTCCCCCGAAAATTCTACACGCCTTCAACGAGCTTAGGAATTTTCACAGCAAGTGAGATATGCTTTTGGGTTGCCTTAAGACTTTGAATTGTTTTGTTTCGGGTCAAGTTAATTACACTGGTGAACAAGGAAGGAACTAATTTAATTTTTCAAAATATATTTAAGTGGGTTTAATGGTTAATGGTTGAGTATTTACAGGGACAGCTAGAACGATTTCTATATAAACTGCCTATAGGGTTTGAATTGATTTTTTTAGAATTTAATATCTTTTAAAAATGAATATAATTATTTAAATATTTTTAGTAGTCAAATAATATAATACATTTATTCTTAAGAATAAATTATATTTCTCCCAAAATGAAGCCTTACTCCCCCTCATTCGAAACTGCCACCAAGTGTTATCAAGGGAGCAGAGTGCCCCAAAAATGGCTCGAACTCCTAGCTAGCCAAGTTAACTGAAAAGCCAGATGGCTACGCATGCGCCTGGAAGTTAGCCCAGAGCATTGTTTGTTTGTTTGTTTGTTTGTTAGCGGAAGAAGAATGCAACGGGACTTTATGGTAAGTTGGTCGATCCGAGAAGGCTCCTTGGCTCCTCGGAAATGCGATGCGTGTGTGTGGGGATCGAAGAGAAGCTCGTTTGAGTTCGTTTTCGGTAGCAAAACAAAGGCCAATTTCCAAGGAGATTTAATCACGCGCTAGCTGCCAAGACGGCAACAATGGGTTAAGCGGCAACCGGCCGAGTGTTGCCAACTTACATATACATATATATATATGTACATACATGTAAGTGGCAAAAACGCATTAGAAAGAAGCGCGGCAGCAGCAGCAGCAGCAAAGGCAGGTTGGGGGGGAAATAAAAATAAAAACTGGCAAACTGCATTCTCTGTGGCATTTCATTTTTCCGCTTCGGCTTCGGCGTTTTCCAATGAAAAATAATAATAATTGACAGGCGGCCGGCGCAGGGGAAATGTGGGAATTTGGATTATTAACGAATTGTTTGCTTGCCATCCAGCCAACATCGAACATTGGACACTGAACATCGGCTGGATCCCGGCAAAAGTATTTGCAAAGCAGACGCATAAAATTTATGCCCTAGGTTACACTGAGAGAAAACTTTTAATGTTTTGTGAAAGAATATCATATCTTTTTAAAATAAAGGGTAATATTTTCAGTGTTTTATAGATAGAAAGCAAAATTTGTGGCACTAAAGCAAAGCAAGTCTGGGAGACATTGAAAATTGCCTTAAATCCATTTAAATTATAATTTATATTGGAGGTTTTAAAATGTATAAACTATTTCTAGGCAATTTTGATATCTTCCTAAACTCCCTTTAGACTTGAAAATTATTGAAAGTATTATTATTAACTATTTTTAAACATTATCTCATTAAATTGTATTCTCTGTTTTGATTTAAAACTTTTAAAAATCTTAAAAAACTGAATATAATGATTTCTTTCTGTGCTGGAGCCTAGGAGATCCTGGCAAATGCTTCGATCACGTACGCGACGCAATTAAATGACAATTCTTTAGCTACTTGCCAATTGGCATGCGCTGCCCCATGCCCCTTCACCTGGCTGGAGATCGCAGCTTGTGGCTGGGAGCTCCCAGCTTCAGCTTCAGCCTTCAGCTTCCAGCTGCCGGCTCACAGATCCCAGATCCGCGGGGATCCGCGGCAAAGTAAGGCATAAGAATGATGCCAACTATTTAGCGCATCCAGCAGATACAGTAGCTGCAGCCTCCGCGCGGCTCAGGCAATTAAATCTTTGCAGTTGTTTCAGTTTTGCCTCCGAGATTCCGCGACTGCCTCTGATTAAGGGCTTGTTGGCCATAGATTGGGAGTCGTACCGAGTCAGGGTCGGCATTTCTATGGCTTGTCGCCAATCGAAGTGGAGGAGGAGCCAAAAGGGGCCTGGAGCCATACAAAAAAACAAAGAAATTGTCAACGACAGCGAGCAGAACAACAGCTTTTGGCATATTTGAGCTGCCTGCGTGATCACAATGGCACCGGGGCGGCGAGGACGAGGTAGGAGCCGAGGGAAACCTGATCCCAGCTGGGAATTATAGCCAAATAGGGCGGTCGGCGGATAACAAATCAAACTGATTCATATCGGCCCCGAGCCTCGAGCACCACCGCAACATTGTCAATTAAAAACAAGGAAACCCGAAAAACATCCGACACAATTTGTAATTGAAACTTATCTCGGTGCGGGAATGCGTTAAGTGCAGCGGAATTTGGGGAATCGAGATTTTGGGGTCCCAAAAAACCGAAAGCTCGAAACCGAAGTTCATTTAGAATCCAGTCCCAGTGCCAATTCCAATCCCAATCTCAACGACCCCTTCCAGCGGCGTTTGCTTAACGGTTTTAAGTGGCAATCACTGGCACCAAGTCGCACATTGATAACGTTAAGAGAGCCACAGCCACAGCCACAGCCACGGTCTTAACCGACAAAAAAAAAGTTCCCAAAAAAGGAGGCAACACCAGAAGGCCCACGGCCTTCTTGCTGGCCAAAAAATCAGCTAAAGATCAGCAAACAAACCGCAACCAGGCAAGGCCCCAAATGAAGGCTGACTCCTCTGCCAATTCAAGTCCAAGTCCAAGTCCAACTTCGACTTTAACTTCGACTTTGAGTCCGAGTCCGAGTCAGAGAGCCGGCAATTACCAAATTCCGAAAAATGAAGAAATTTTCAAATAAACGAAGCCAAGTTGTGGCAATACACAAAGTGAGAACTTAACTGGCTAAAATCGAAAATTTTCTTCGCACAAAGCACCTGAAGAAAATTGTACATAAATTATTAAAAATATTACAAATATTATGATATGAAAATATAGCAAAGAATATATATTTCTATATTTTATATTATTAAATATATTTTATTATTTTTAAAAATACGTGAAAATAATATTTTTTCTGTTTAGATTAATATTTATAATTGTTTCCCCTCAGATAAAAAGCAGGAAACCCAAAACTATACAAATATTTTAAAATATTATTGAATATATTCTTTTCTCGCTTAAATATTTCTGTAAATTTCTGTATTCTTCCTAATTTTTCCACATTTTCCCCCAGTGTATTTTTGCTTACTTATTTTGTGTGGGACCTCGATATCCGCGACCCAGACTCTCACACCCGGAGAGAGACTCCAGACCAGGCCCAAATGCTGAGGCCCAGCAATTACAGTCAAGTGAATAAACGAAACCAAGCCGGACCGCACTCCACCCTCGCCCGCGATAGCCCCTTGCCTTTTACTTAGCCTTTTTTCGCTGGAATTCATCATCATGCGAATTATCCAGTCGCCGGCCAAGGGTTTTTCGGCAATAGGTAGGGCACGGCAGCAGCTCTGCAGCTCGAACCCGGGTCCCGGGTCTGGTCAAATACGGCCATGGCAATTTAGTTGTCATAGCAGTGGAAGAATTATCGCTTGTGGCGGGCGGTCCACCAAAAATTTTGTTGTCAACTGGCCAATTGGCCAGTTTTGGAGTTTGAATTTTGGCGTAGAAGGGTTCCCAAAAATGCAGGGGGAGATCCGCTCCCAGACACACGCAGAGGCAAGGTCGAGGCTCGATCTCCGACACGGAGTGAGTTTATTATAAAGCAGTGCCAGGGCACAGGTAAGCGTATTCGCAGGTATCGCGGCTTAGGTGTGAGAGGATTCTCACCTGGCCTAAGGGATTGAAATATAAATTATGGAGCTTTGGGTTAAGGGTTGTTTAGAGTTGCAGTTTGAGATAGTTTGAATCTTGTCTGGATAAGCTAAAAAATGGCAGGGTATAAATATTTATTTTTTTTTTAATATTTTGTACATAGAAATAAACTATCGATCTCTATCTTTTATTGTTAATAAAAGGTTCTGTAATTATTGAAGTCTTTATGAAAAGGTTCTAAGATATTTTTTGAATATTTTCTTATCTTAAAAATCCCTAAAACTCTTTGAAAAACCAAGAGCATTCCCTAACCGACTAAGACCTCTTCAAAGGCTCTTACATTTTTGGCAACTCGACTTTGTCAGTTGGTGTCCAGCCCCTCGACAAATCCCATCCTCCAAGCGAAGAAGAGTGCCGTGTGTTTAAGTAATTTGCCAAAGAGAAAAGGAGACTGAAGGTGTTGTTATTCTTCCTGCCAGCTTTCACAAATGATTATGTTTGATGTGCACTTAATTTGTGGTTTTTGCATTGCGAATCGAACTCAAAAGTCGATTCGGAACGACACAGAAGTGCGAATCCAACGACGCATTAGGAGTCGGAGGATGTGGATATCCCATATCCCCAATACCGATTCCGTTCCCTCCAACCAATGGCCCTAAATAGCCGTTATACTGGCTTATTGCGCCATATTTCATTAAGCGAGTTGGCGAGACTCTTCGCTGGAGTCTGAAGTCTGAAGTCGGACTCGGAGCTGCGTCCTGTCCCCTGGCTGGAGGATGGCATAATCTCTATAGGCCACATTTATTTCCATGGGTCACTGATAGTGCGGCTATCAAAACACGGGAACACTTTTAAAATCGCAATGAAAAGCGGCAAATGGGATGCACGCGCTAATAAAATGCCGATATTTTATGGCCAAGACGCGGGACGGACGCGGACGAGCGGCGGTTGGCGGGTGGCAAGTGTGAATCTGCATACGAGAATGCAGATTCCCCAGGGAGGTGGAGCGGGTATCAAAGTATAAGCACACTGAGGGAAGAATTAGGGATATCTTTTGAATTCTTTACATTTTAATTTATTCAAAAAACTTGATATAAAAATATGGATAAATATTTATTAAAAAAAAGTATTTTAGGTATTTTTGGAGGCATCAAATAAAAATTTGTATATAATTCAAAAAGGATTTTGAAAATATATTATATATTTTTAGTAAAAAATATATATATTTCTCACATAACAAATTTAGATTAGAGCTAAATTCTCAACTATATTTCTCTCTGCACTTCACTCTGATCTCCCCACTTTTTTTCGGCGCCAGTCAGGGCTTCAGCCTGTGTGCCCACACATCCGCCGCGACGTCCAGTTGGGGCAGAAACCGTCGAGGATGGACCTCCGAAAATGAATTGCAAGTCATTGCTGGCTGGGAGTCTGTGCTGCGGCCATACCATATCCAGAACACACGTCACTCTGTCTAGGATAAAGCCCAGCGTCCAGCATCCAGCAGGATGCAGTGCGCCCGCTTAAGTGCACATTACTCGCATCATTTGTAATGCTAATCAAAGCCAGTCCAGCTCCAGACGCAGTCCGCTCCTCGTCCCTGGAGCTGGATATCTTGAGTTGTGCGCGGAGTTAACCTACATATAATGCAGATGCAGGATCCAGCTCTTGGATCCGCCCAAACTTGACAAATCTCCTACGCCCACGCTGATTAACAATCGCAGCCGCAACAAACAACTGATAATGAGCGATTGACTCTACAAATGTGACTGCAGGGGGGCTGTCCAGGATGGGAATGTGATTGGTGGGGGGTTTCTTTGGTGGATAGTGCTCCACTTGGTGGGTGCTTTCAATTAGGACGGGAAACTAGGAGGGAAGAGGTTTTCACTGATTGGAAAAAGCAAGAGAATTCCCTTCTTCTCTTTAAAAAGGAAATTTTCTAATAAAATCCTTAGAAAACTCTGTACCAAAACCTGAAACATCAATTTTTGTATTCACCAATTTATGGGTATTTCCTTTCCAAAATTCAATTAAGTTTTATATACATTTTCAAAGTATTATTTATGGCGACTCCCTAAAAGCTTAATATCCACACTCCACCCCCTCACCAAATCCCACACCCAAAATCGAACTCTCCCTTTCTCTCCCCTAGAATCATTTTAGTAAATCAAACATCAGTCCGCCCGCCGGCGAGCTACCTTCATGTCGCCTACCTTCCACGGCAGAGTCATAACAGCAAATGTACCGTAAAGCAAACATGTTTCAGCCAACATTGCCATATATGTAAGCCAAGTTGAAAGCGCTCTGAACCAGCGACGGCGGCGAACAACAGCAACAATCGCGTCATAATCGTTTGTAGCGACTAATTTATGATCTTAATGGCGGCTAATTAACACCATTTTCCACAATTGAAAGATTTTCCATTAAATAAAACACTTTATGGAATGGCCCAGCAGCACGCAGTTCCCTACCGTCCATCCGTCCAGGTTTTCACTCTACGCTCGCTAGAGGTTCAAAGAAGGCAGTCAACTCATCCACGTCCATGGATACACAGGGAGAATTAATATTTTTATTGAGAGCATAATGAAACGATTTAAATATTTGATACAATAAGAATATTTCTAAGGAGAAAGCATATTTAGGTCCCTAGAAATATTTTTCTTCTATCTATTTTCATTTTAAAAATGTGTAAAAATCATAAAATAATTATATAACTTGTATACGCTTTTCCCTCACTGTACCTCCATATCCACAGCTTCTCGCTTCACTAACCTTACCCCTGCTTGACCCTCTATTCCCCGTACGGCCCTCACTTTCTGCGGCGGAAGTTAAGCGGCAGTTCGATGCGTTCGCAGCTCAAATGGAGCAAAACACACAAAACTCCAGAAGGAGAAGTGCAAACAAAGCAGACCCCAAATGAAGGGCCGCCACTGGCTGAAAGGGAAGGGTATTTTGCTGGCAGGGGCGCACACGGAGCAGGGGTTAAGAGCAGGCTTAACGGGGGGAAAGGACAGCAAATTGACGGCGCTGCAAATCGACAAAAAGTCACTGGCGATTCTTAACGCATGAATGGCAAAGTTGGCCCATAGAAAATACGAAATAGAAATAGAAACAATAAATTTACGAGGGTAATCATGAAGAAGGGATACTCTTTGGGTAAAATAACAAACATTTTTATGACTTAACTTTAAAAATAAAAAAGAATTAGATCACAATTTAAAGGCTTTCCCACTACAATTTCGTAGGAGAAGGTTTACCTTTGTTTCTTATTTATTTATCTAGAATTCCAAATGGTTTCTCAATAAATTCCGTAACTTCTGATGTATTTTCTGTCTCAAATACATTTAAAATTAGTAGTTTAATTTAATATTTAAATAATCACCCAACTCCTAAACAGCCTAGAGTATTCGCAGAAAAAGAAAAAGTGTTGGCCAGGGCGGCATTTGAAGTGCAGTCGAGCTTTGCCCCGAACCGGGCTGTCGCCGCCCGTTTGGCTGGCATGGACTGGGGCCTGGCCAGAACTGGGAATATACACGATTGGCAATGGGAAATGGGAATGAGTATTCGAATGGAACTGGTAACTGGCGTACTGGGAACTGGGAACGGGTGTCCAATCGCTTGTGACGAACGATGCGATCTCCAAGGCGGCGGCAAAGTCACAGTCCCGTCTGGGACTCGTAGCTCCAAGATCCGACTCCGCAAGAGAGAGCCCCGGAGTCACAGTCACAGCTGACAACTCACTGAGCGCGCAATGATTAATCGCACAATTGTGCGCCAATGGGCATCGGACATCAGACATCGGACATCGGATCGGTTTCAGATAGAAGCCGAGCCGACTCTGTGCCCTTTTTCTGCTAGTTTTTCGTTTTTAATTGCGATCAAAAGTGTTGCCGGAAGCCATTTACAAAGGCCTGTCACCAAACTGCGGTGCGGCGGCCACTTTTATCGGAATCAATCCAAGGCGAAGCACTTTACGCTCTGATTGAAGTCCCAGACCCAGACCTAGACTCCAGACCCAGACGCATTAGCCCCTGATCAGCCCACGCAGCGACCCTAGCAGCTCAAAACATAACCCTCAACTCAAGCGTGGCATGTAATTGAATTAAAGACCGAGGGAGATGGAGTTGGAGTTGGATACGGAGACGGAGACGGCGGCCTGATTAAAATTCCAGCACATCTGTTCTCCGCTGGGGGAATGCCTGGCATGTCCAAAATGTGGCCACGATCGGCTGTGTGGCACCTGTAGCCTGGCCACGATCTTCGGGGCTCCGACTAAGCCAATCTTCGGGCTTATCAGCCGCATTGCAATCTATGTAATGCGCTCCCAATTGGCCGGGGGAAGAGAAATAAAAACATGAGACTGAGATACGATGTGTTGTCTAAATTTATATACTCTAGTTAATATTTTTTAAGGATTTAAATTTCTATTTATTTTCACTGGAGAAAGGGAAATTTTCTCCTGGTACGCCTAGCAGTTGTTTGGTTTTATTTTCTAATATTTTATACAGGAGGCTCTACCCCATTACCCACTTATTTCCATTAAAAATTAATATATACATATCCCTAAAAAAAACTCCTAATAGCCCCCTGTTAGAGTATATCAAAAACCCAAAACCCCGCCGATCTACGATCAGCAATTGACGACGGATCCAACCATCCAATCGATCGATCGATCGCTCGCTCGCTCGCTGGGTCCCATCGATCGGTCCCATCGATCTAACCTTAAGCGAAGCCCCAGCCAGGCAAAGAAAGTGATGGGACAAAAACGACGGCAAAATGTTGCTCAACAAGGACGCGACATGCCAGGCAACATTCTAGCCTCGATGCGACGCGACGCGACGCTCTCTGCGATCGCCGGCGGTGACATCTTGTCAACTCAAAAATCATGATCAACAAAATGCTGGCCGCTGGCCACAAACATTTCTATTGGCAACGGGAGGAACAGGAGCGGCAGAGTGGCAGAGAGAAAGAGGAACATCTTCCACAGACGAGATCATCTCCAGCGGCGGCAGATCGATGGTGACAGCCGCCCGGTAGGTTCACACATAAGTGAGGCATCATTCGAGACGTCATCGGAAGCGATTAAAAGGAGCAGCAGCCGTCGCTGTCACCTGGTGGTCGCCGGTCATGGCCAAAACATCACATCACCCGAAATGGTTCACCTGTCAGCGGTATTAATCTTGCTCCGATTGGGGTAGGTCGAACCCAAAGAGGATCGATTGTCTGCGCTTGGGTGATCGGAATGGGAACTAAGTCTTGTAGTTTATGGTCTACTTAACTCGACCAAATGTATAAAATAATTATTTAAAGAGGTTGAAATAATATAATATCGGAGAATATATAATTGTTAAGTCATTTTATGAATTCCTAAAATGAATTGTTATTAATTATATTTCTTGACTCGTTTAAACCTTAATAAAAACCTGGCCAAGTGCTTAACGTTTAATTTTAAAAGCGTATCGCATAAAACGCCACAAGCAGGGCCACCTGAATGATCCCAATACCGATTCTGATCCCGATTACGAGTACGATACCCATTCCAGGAGATCTCCCTCGTGCTGTGCTCTTCAACGGTTATAAACCAGCTGGCAGGCTAGTTACCGATTTATTGATTTTAATTGCAACCCGAGACGTTTATTTGCAATAAGAATGCGGATCGCTGAGGGCGGGGAGTCTAGGCTGCAGAGGATACGGTGAAGCCACTGTGACAGGGGCCATAGTTTTGGCCAACTGGAAAAACAAATACAAATGGCCAATGACTATGAAGGCACTGAGAAAATACATACGAAAACTAGGAAAATGTTATATATATTTAGTAATAGATAATAAGATCATTATTTTTAGGTTGATAAAAAAATTATAGTTAATTTTTATAATGATTTATTTATAACCCTTTTATTTAAATCATATTTTATTTATTATTTTTTATAGTTTATATTTCCACAAAAATTCATTTCTATTTATATATTTGTAATGTATTTTTCTGGATGTTCTCCTATCCTGGGACTATCTAGAGTCCCCACCGAGCGTGGGGCATATCATGACATTTTATTGTGTTGTCAGACGGAAAAGTGCTTATTACGCATGCGCAACGGCGTCTTATAATTGTGGGGTGCCACCGGCTCCGGCGACGTGGAGGATTGCAGTTGCGAGTCCCGGTCGGAGTCGGAGCTTGAGTCTCAGTCTCCCATAGTCTCCCCATCGGTTGTCGTTGTTGTTTACGCCGGCGATTGTTTTACAAATTAATATTATTTTATGATATCGCGTTTGTTTTGCTAATTGTTGCATGTGTGGCGTAGATTGCATTTACAAGCCGAGACGACGACTGCGACTCTCATAGCCCGTCGTCGTCGTCGTCCGGTAGCTGCGGCCGGTGCATTTTGACAGTTTTACGAGCTCGGCCAGCGTTGAAATGAATACCTGCTAGGAGCCGCAAGTTTGGAGCTTGGCAGATGGACTCTGGAGGATGGGAGGTGGAAGCCACGGGCAGCTAGATGGCACCGTGTGAGTTGTGGCCATGTCCGAGGCCAGGAATGCGGTGAGCCACCCAAACATAGGAAGCCTCTAATGAATGTTTAGGCAGGGCATCGTAAATTTTCAGGCTGGGAAGGCCTCAACGAATTAGGAATGCTCTTTAATAATATGTATAGCTTTTTAAAAATCTAAAAGAGAATTCTTTTATATATATATATCGATATATTCTATATATCCAAGAAAGGTAAAGGTAAATAAGCTATAAAAATGCCCAAAAACATATTGTAGATAATGTTGGGGTTGCCCCCTTTTTTTTATTTTCGGCTCAATCAAAAACCCACAAGTCAATCGAAAATTACTGATAAGACTTCCGGAGTAAACTCCCCCCTCTGTCCCTTCTCAATCATCTCGAAAGGCGTCTCCCATTTTCATTGGCAGCTCGGCGGCGATAAGGTGCCACACTTTGTTTTGCTTTAATTGTCAATCGCTGGCCGTTTATCTTTATGTGGCAAGAACAACGGCCACATTGCTGCCTCGGCAGACAGCCTGGCGGGGTCCCAACCCATCTCCGTCCAAGTCCCAGTCCGAGTTCCCTCGGCTGTCCCTCGCTGAACTGTCAACTGTCAGTCAGTCACTTGGTTGGTTCCTGGGCTGGGTCCTCCCTTCGGGGGAACATCAATATGTGACCAGGGCCTGTGTTCTCTGTGCTCTGCCGTTCTCTGTTCTCGATGTTTGCAGCATGTTACTCCTGCCTGCTGATAACTGATATTTGACATCTTTTGATGCCCCAGACAGTGACTGGTCCTGGACGTTTAAGGAATCGGACAGCTGCTACAAAAGAACAAGGGAAATGTGAGTCCTGGTCTAGGAAAAGGGTTCTAAGCCATGATTCAAAAAAGGTTTAAACACAGTTAAGCATTTAAAGTTTAATAATTCCTTTCAAAAAACTGCCTTGGAATCTTAATTCCCCCAATAAATAGACACTTGCATGCCCTACAATCATTTAAAGTGCCTTTCCTGATAGATTTCATTTACCAAGTCATCTAGTAATCTCGCCTTCTTCTATGGACAGGAAGTGCTTAGCACATAATTCAAATGTACTCTAAGCACCACCATATCCTTCCTTCGATTTGCACCTATATATTCTCTGAGTGACTTCCCTTCCTCTTGGGCAAGAATTCGCCGTGAAACATTTCAATAAAACCCAGTTCCCATTCGCTGCCTGATAATTTGAGTAACAAGCTCTCACCAAAAGGAAGCCACACAACAAAAAAAGGCAGAAGTAAAATGATCGAGAAACGCAGGCAGGCCAGAAAGGAATCGCCTTCCGGTAATGGTTATGGCCAAGAGTGGGGAAAAAAAACACTTTATTGAAATGAGCCCGGATCGGAATTGTGGTCAAAATGAACTTGTTTTCAATGAGTGCGGTGATCCAGGGCTCTGTCGCGGTAACGTGCAATTTTACTGGGGTTTCTCTTTAGTTTTTTGTTTTCTTTCAAAGTCACCGACAGTCCGTCCATCAATTTATGAGGTGGTCAAGATTGTGCCAAAAACTGAGAGCCAAAATGGAAGTAAAACCTGCGATTGGGTAATTACAAGCAAGTAGTCCAAATGGAGAGGCACTTGGCTGGCATTTACGAAGATGAATATGAATTTTGGTGGGCAGTTTTATGGGTTTTATGACCAAAGAGGGAAAATTAATGAAAGGAACATGTATGCCATAAGAAAAATATATTTTATACATTTAAATTACTATTTAAATCTATAGAAACTGAACATAACACTAGACTCGATGCCAGATTTATTGCAATTTCTTTCGGTGCATCCCAGCATAAGGCTAATTTGTAGATAACATTTCAGCAGTTTGAAAGTTTTCTAATTACCACACCAGGCAGCCGGCGCATGTTAATTGCCCCCGAAGAGTCAACCTAATTATTAATAAGCGCCAACGCGGCTGTCATTGTCGGAGGCCCTCGAAAGCCTGTCATCATTTTAATGCCAACTCGTTACTTTATTTATCATCAACATCATTTAGAGCTGCGACGCTGACAAGCTGCCAGTAGCCGAGACTCATAGACTCCGAGTCTCCGAGCCAGGAGTTGGAGCTGCAGCTACCGGGCTGGGATGGGTTGGAAGTGGGATCTGGGAGCTTGTAGGGAATAGGGAGCGCTGCTGCCTGGTGCCGTAACATTGAATACGGCGCAGATAAAAGCCTTTCCATGTCGCTTCAAATTTAAGTTTTCAATTAAAAAAGACATAAAATGTACGAGTATGAGTAGCTGTCTGTGTGCGAGAGGGTATCTGTAAGTGACGCAGCGGCGACTTCATCGTCAAGCGAGTAACAAATATTGTAAAGTAGTTTGACTTTGACATAGACGTCATAACTGTTCGAGCATCCGACAGGAGGAAGAGGGGCTAAGCGGGAGCCGAAAAGGGGGGGGGCGGAGAGCTGGCTCCATAAACAGGGTTAAATCTTCATTTAATTATAAGAGTTCTTACAAGTGCACTGGGGACAAAGAATGGGGAGTTTTGAAACGTTTAAATAATAATTTATGAGAAATTTTGAAACCTGGAACTTGAGAGGAGTAAAGATTATAGAAGAAATCCAGTTTATAATTGTTTAAGAATAATTACATTAGTGTCGTCTTAATTATTTCCCGTGTATTCCTAAATCTCTTTAATTTATTCAGAATCTTAATTATTTTCTGTGCTTCTTTAAAACCTTGGCTCCCTTTTAAAAGCTGTCTCAGCTTGTCTCAAAATTAACGCTTTCCCAAAGAATGGTTCCAACAAATTAAACTTGTACACTTGGTTTTTATGATTATTTCCCCCGCAACTAATGCGATCAATTTAAATTCCAGTAAAGTGATGAGCGCTTAGGAAACTTCTCACCCCGAAATGTGGAGCATTTATCAATTTTTATGACTCTATTTGCTATGCCCCGTTGATGTGGCCTTTGTCTGGCCCTGCCCCAACCCCAGTCCCTGGCCAGTGCCCCCATTCACTTGATATGCAAATAACTGAATTTCTGTTTCTGTTTTTCAACACATATTTTTGGAAACTTTATTGCCACACGCTTTTCACACAAAATTAATGCAAACTGGACACCATTGAAGTGGTCGTTAAGGCGGCTTTTTGTGGCCAAAATGGTTAGCTTGTGCCCATTGTGCGGGTCAAGCGCTGAAAACGCTCTGGGAAAGTGTGGCACTCCAATGGCCAGTTGGCCATTCTCAAACAAATTCAGTGCCATGGCGCAAACGAAACGGAACGGAACGGACCCGCTGCTGGCCGTCTTTTGAGCCAAAAAGATAAAGACAATTATTATCGCCATTATCGCCAGCATCTGTTCTTGTTTGTGGCCAACTTCCTACGTTTGAAAATGATATGCTGGCGTTGGCACTGGCTGAGGCCAGGTTTTTCTGCCGCATACAAATTGGCAATAACCATCAATTGGCCGCCGAGAGCGGCTCTCGTCCAAAAGGTGTTTCTGTATTTCTTTGTTTTTATTTTTTGGCCAGCGTGTTTGCATTAGAATGAGCCACAACCAGCACCGGCTCTTCAGTGCCGGAATGCTGATTACAGCCAGCGATCAGCATTTGCTGTTGCTCTCCTTGATTCGCTTTCTTTTTATTGTGGCATTGTCTCTGCTGTTGGCCATACTCTAGGTGCCAAAGATATGGGTCTTTTGGGCTAACAAGAATACAGAGTGAAGCTTGAAAGATTGGTAAGACTAAGAGACAAAGAACTGGTAAAGAACTTCTCAGGAAAACATAACATATAACACTTCAAGGGAATTGTCTTTGAAATAAATCATATTTTATAGAGAATTAAAGTCTCTATAGTTCCTAATTTATTTTATAGAGCATCCTAGCCTCGTATATATCCTATTCTCCCTTTTTTTTATAGATCGTGTAGCGATCGTCGGCCATAATTGTATTTTCGGCATTCGATTCTTCCCAAACAAATGCGAATCCGAATTCGAATTCGATGGCATGGCAATGTCTGCGGACAAATGGCACTCACACACACTGCATCCGTATCCGCATCTTATGGCTGTGTGTACTGGCCATTGTTCTAGCCAAAATGTACATTTGCCAGCGGCTTCTGTTGCCGCTTTTATTGAATGTGTAAAGAGCATTCCGGCTAGCGCATAATTGCGGTCTCTGGTATGATAATTTCCCTGGAATCGCATCGGATTGCATCGGATCGGCATTGATGTTGCCAGAATGTTAAGCGGCGAAATGCTGAAAATCTCTTGTGAAAGGAGGCAGCAGTAGCAGGAGGAGCATCTGCATAGGTCATGGGAGAAGAGGCGGGGCTGTGCAATTAATTAGGGGCTGTGGTTCGGTTTTGGCGCCTGTTGCCAGGGGATATTTACCCAAAACAGACAATTCATCAATTGGGAGCCTCCCGTCTGGCCGCCATTCAAAACTGTCATCTGCAGCTGAGATAGGGGAATGGAAAATGGGAGATGCGGAGACCCTACCAAGTGTCGTCTCTCATGCCCCCATGGAGCCTGGTCTAGGCCCTCGATAATTGCACTGTCACTTGGCTGAAGACATGGCAATTTGTGGCCATAAAAGCGCGCAAATTTGTTATGAGTTTGCACTGGAAATTATGGATAGAATTATGTAAATATTGGTAAGATATTAAAGAGATTTATTTGGATTTTTATAGAATTTAAGGTGGCTTAAAAATACTTAAATAAAATTTGTTTAAATATCTTTAAAGACATTACAATAAAGCAAGATAGGTTATCATATCTCTAAGGGTTATTGTCTGACTCCATGGTTGGTTTTAAATGTTTCTCTTAACTATTTTATAAAGAGTGGAATACTCTACTTTCCTTCCACTTTATTTAAAATTTGTTTAATAGTTCAAAATTTTCTAAATTTCTCCTCTCAACAAGTCTCAAATTAATTTTTTAGTAATATTTCCCTGACTGTATCTGTCTCAGTCTTTATGGAGACCGTTGATGAAATGGAAATGCAAAATACTCAGATACTCGGACTCTCCGATTCAGATACAGAATCAGAATCAGACTCGCAGAGACCTAGGGACCAGTCCGCATTGAAATCCATTTAATCGAGCCATCATTCTCTGGTCGCCGTCGTCGTCGTCGTTCGCTGTTGATTTATGAAATATTTTGTGCTCGCGCCACAGCTCGCCAAATGAAAATCCATTGCCCATCGTCCGATTTCATGGGGCACGCGCTTTACTGCAGATACCAAGTATCCGCGTATCCGAGAGATACTTTGCTTTATGGATGAGCGCTGGCTAAGAGCTCCGTCGCTAAGCAGCTAAGAGGCGTTGCACATAATTTGCTTTGATCTGTTTCGCATTTGGCCAGCTGTCAACCGGGAGATCTGGATGCGGGGATACTTGGTTACCTCCTGGATACCTGGAAGATCTCATAGAGGAGAGAAGAGAGAGGCTTTGCTGATGCCTGACAATGGAAGCGAAATCTTCAGGGGTAGAGAGCCTGCTGTTTAGGCGTAGGTTTTAATGCCAATTGGACAGATATTTTTCGCAATCAACTTGCATGTCCACATTAATTTGTTGTAATAACAAATTGAAAGTGCTTGAAATTATTTACAAGACCAGCACACACTCATAGGTGCATATGAGAGAAAATTAAGATTTATATTTAGAATGCCATTTAAGGCGTTTCCTGTGGCCATAAACTATATAGTATTTATGAGATAAGGGCAAGGAAATTAAGGTTTAGTATCTATATGTATAGATTTTTAAGATATAAAGTCCTTTAAATAACAATTAGCCTCAATTTGTGAGACAATTTCATTCGGTAATCTTGCTTATAATAACTAATATTTTTTTATAGATACATTTCCGCAAATATACTTAGACAACAAAGACCCTTTTTAAACCTAATAACCCATTACCATAAAATCTTCGAGACCGAAACGAATTTTATGTTAATTCCAAGTGACTTTTCAAAATTGCTTCTAATAAACTTTTTGCCCCTCTCTTCCTCTGTACTTAAGATCAATGATAAAGCCTAAAACAAACACTCGAACCAACAGAAGAAAAATAACCGAGAGCGCGTCACGTTTTCCCAAAAAATGATTTTGATTTTTAAGTGCTCCACAGAAAATATGTTAAGAAAATAAAAACGAATCTCGGGCGGGCGGATGTGTAACAAATTGAGGTTGAACCAAGCCCACATTATCACTGTGATAAGGCCATCGATCGATCGGAGGCCTACCAGCTCTCATCTGTGTGTTGGACGTGGTCTTGGTCTTGGGATTTGATACACTTTAAGATCGGCCAGCTGTCAGTTTCGGGGGGAATACTCCGAAGGCACTTGAGACACTTCTCTCGAACTTCAACGCCTGCCAGCCCGCTGTCAAAATATTTCAATGGGTTCTCAGTCGCAGTCTCAGTCTCAGTCGCTGTCCCGATCCAGATCCCAATCCCAGTCCCCGCTTTTTTATGGCCAGGGCCGCGTTGTGCGGTCTTTTGATGAGATCTCAATATGACGGCTGTCCAGCCCGTTTGTCTGCGTTTGTTAGACAAATTAAATCTGTTATTTCTCAAGTTTTCAATACAAACACTGAGCCTCAGAGCCCCACTCTGGGACTCTCAGTTCTAAGTAAGTGAAACTTGTTCTAGGGGACCTTTTCCCAATTTGCCACGGAGCCGCATCCCCATGTCGCGTTCTGTAACCGCAGATGATCGCAGATCGGGGAGAGATCGGATGATCTTTGTTGCATTTTTCTTGTATTTATAAGGTTTCTGTCATTTCTGTTAAGGATTGAGTTATTTGCTTGCTGCCTCTCTCGCTTGTTTTTTATTTGTTACTGTCTCGCTGCCTTTGGGGATCCCCGCCTTGTGTCGCATGCAGAAAATGCGGTTGTTTGTTATTGTAAGGCGATACTTTTTGCCGTCGATCGGCGAAGATAACGATTGTCGCACTTCCTTGCGACAACATGAAACGCACAAATATTTGAATATTTGAATCATAGATGGGCAGAGATTTTTTATTTATTTACAGGACAAACAAGGCGAAAGGTATTTTAATCAATAACGCAAATTCCATCAAGACAAAGGGGAGACAACTGGCTGGAAATGTATGTATAAGGACTTTGTCGGGATTTTATGATAATTAAAAAATATTTTATTAACTATTTTAGGAGTTCAGGTTACCGTACTCGAGATTTTACACAAGAAAAATGATTGAATATGAAGATGGAACATAATTAATATAAATTTCCATAGAAACCTATTGTTAGATTTTAGTAAATATTTTCTGAAGGCAATATAAATTATTTAGAGTCGAAAACAAGTCAAGTATTTATTAATTAATATAGATTATGCCTCAAAAGATATATTAAACAAACACAAACGCACAGCCTGTGGCTGCAAAATGTATTTGTAATCCCACCTGTGTCTCCGGAAAGTCTACCCACTCCCTGAGGCTGCCCTTCCATTTCCTGACTTACACTCAAATTATTTACCATTCAAAGCTGGAAAATCTAGGAAATTTCCCAAGTAAATATCGGCTTTAATGGCATTAATTTTCAATGAACAGCAGAAAGTCTTTGTTTGCATGCGATTCAAACGTGTAAGCCATTAAGTTTGGTCTCCTTTGCACACAGAATTTCCCACAGCAATCAGAACTAATTTAATTCTGATAAATGACAGCTGCAGTCAACAATATTATTATTGCAGGCACAACTTTCCCCAAAGCTTAGAGAGGACAAACAATAAAATTGCAATTAAGGCAGCTTGTAATAAACATTTGATTGCTGTTATTGTTTACCATTAACAACGACAACACACTCACACACACACTGGGAAATGGGAAAATTGTTTGCCAGCAAATTGATAAAATAGCAATAAAGTTAATTTTGCATTGGCCGGCATCGATATCCCTATCCGAGTCCAGATCTGAATTTGCTTTTATTGACAGTGTCTTATCATAACTAAAATCATTTGCATGCAAACAAGAAGGGTGAGGGAGGGGGCAGCCTGGGCGGCGAGCGAGAGCCAAACATGAAAATTCAATAAGCATAAGACTTTCGAATTTACGACGAAATTAACAATAATATTGCAGTTTGCTGAGGGCGCAACACGAAGGCTGCCATCCAATGGGGACACTTCTATGTGTCGCCCCGCCACTGGCCCCCCATTGAGCAGGGATTTGGGGAGGGGATTCTATAGGAAATGGTAAATAAAAAAGAAGAAAGGCACCTCATTCAGGTGAATTTCTTGGAATAAGAATACTTTTTTATCCAATCAAAATACAATTATTTCTATTAAATTGTAAGCTAATTAAGAACAAGCTAGTTTATCGTAGATTTTCTCTCATTTTGAGTAATATTCAATTTCATTTTATTTAAAGGTAATTAAAATGTTTGTATTTAAAAACATCTTTTATGACACAGGCACAAAAACCCACAACTCCCAATCAAATAATTACAAATTAAACCATAAAGTGTATTTACTGTTCGCCTTATTCTGGCATCCTCTGCTTCTTGTCTTCCTTTTTTTATGGTTTAATGCATTTATTTAATAAATTCATAGAGAATTCCGCACAACGCCGCCGGGGCCTTGGCCATCACGCACGCAGAAAGTGGCAGTTGAATGGTTCTGTTCCGTTCCGGAGACCATTGAGGAGTCGCCAGCCTCAGACCATCGATTGTAAACGATTTTACGAGCTCGCCTGCAATAATCTACGCAATTTTATTGACACTCTACTCTTTGTGGGACGAGTAATTCATGCGTTTATCTCGCCGCGGGACATCTCAAGCTCCAAGAGGGGGGAGGGCTCTGGGCTAGGGTGACCCTTAGACGGAGCCGGGGATTGGGACTGGGACTTTCTCCGATAAGGCGACGACCCACTTGACTCGAGTTGGGGAATGTTACAGGTTGTCCCATTTCGGTAAAGGCCTCCCATGACCTATCTGATTGTCACCTAGCGGCTGACTAATGAACAGCCAGTTGAGATTGGGATTGGATTGGGATTGGGATTGGATGTGAGCTCGGTTTAAATGGCAGCTGGCTTTCAGAGTGTCTCGTCTGTCTACGGTAGCTGTCGCCGTGTTATCTGTATTTGGAAATTTGGAAGCTATCTGGCAATGGCATCTGAATCTCTGTGTGCTACTTAACAGAGGCTTTAAAGACCCCCTCCGAGACCCACCTCTAAAATCCCTCAGAAAAAACCCCACCCATTTATAACTTTTAATCGCTTGTCATAAAGTGCAATCGTATTAATTTGCCGCTCCGTCTGACATGCAATTATATGTAAATAAATATTTATTTAAATGCTTACTTATTTATGGTTTTTATGGGCTGCCAGTCAAATAGTTCGTTTCATTTGCTTTTTTTATTTATTTGCTTTTAAAGGCCAGTTGAGTTTTTTTTATGGGAACTCCCTCATTAAATTCTCTACCTTTCCTTCTTCATAGCGACTTTCCAATCAGCATTTCTAAGACTCAATTAGGCAACGAAAAAGCATTCACAAACCCAAATATTTGTAAACATTTTTTTTATCGATTGTTTCTTCACACACACACAAAGACTGTGCATAATTATTAACCTTTAACATTTTCACGCTTGAGCTTTGGTGGGAAACAGCAAAGAAATATAGCTACCAAATGGGAATGAAAAATATCACAAAAATGACCCAAGCCAAGGGAGTAGCCCAAGTCTTTTTCTAGATATTATTAATGGACGTCTATTTGTCAGAAGGGGATGCGGATGCGCAGGCAGCCGTGACTAATAAGGCAGCCGCGCTGCTTATTCGCATTCGCATTCTCGCTCTACGGCTCTACGGAGAGTTTAACCGGACTCACTGCTAATTGCCGTGAAGGCGCCGCCGCTGCTGCTTTTGGGGGGAGAAAGAGAGGGGGTGGGGCGGGTTATCCCCATGCAAATTGCGGCAACAAGTGCCAGAAATCCCGGCATTGTCCTCGCACTCTTAGCCATCTCTCCATCGTTTGGCCAAGGCGATTTCAGCTTAATTATCATAGCGCTTTCGGACACTCGGCATACAGGGAGAAGAATTTTGGGATTCATTTTTTATTTACTATGTGGAAAATTTAAAAGAAATTAATAAAAATATACCGATACTTGGATACTTGATATTTTTATTTATGGCAAGCTAGTTAGCTTAAATTGTTTAGAGAAATTTTTGTAAATAATTTTCTAATATTTATAAGATCAAGAACTCAATTTTCAAGGTATAAGAGATTTATGGAGGAACAAATTTGCTAATTTAATTACTTGACATGACATTTCCTCATTTTCTTTTATGAATTTCAGAAAAATGTGCATTTATTTTCTGTCTGTGTTGACTCTTGGATTAGCAGCAGCTCCCCGATTTGAGTGTGTACAACCAATCAGCAGCTGCAAGTCGCCAAATGAGCGGCAGAGCTTCGGCGGAGTCAGTGCCTCATGTGTCACCCGGAGGCTGGCTGCAACGTGTTGCGCTAATTTTATATGCAAATTATGGCAAAAGCGCGACTTGTATGCTAATTTAACTCCTCTTGTTCGTCCATTCACCCCCTCTGCCGGCCGCCCCTGGTTAGCACTCCTTTATTTTAATGATCCTCCTCGCACTGGCTTGCAAATATTTGGGGAATGCGAAGCGAGCTCTTCTCTCCTTTTTTTATTTTTTCTTTTGCGAAATGTTTGCGTTTTTATCTGGCGCAAAAGTGTGAAATTTTGACGCGACGTCAAAGCAATTTTTCGCTTCACTTTGCCGCGATATGTGGATCAGTCTGGGCCTGCAAATTGGGGATTGGAAGCGGAGACTGGAACCGAGACAGGAACTGAGACTGGGAATCTGGGGAGCACTCCTTTCACCGCATCAGGGCCGTTAATGATTTTTGAATACATCACGCTGGGCCTCATTTTAACAGACTCTGGCACAAGGGGGCATTGCTTAATGCCGTTGCTCTTATTTTCCTGGGATATTTCTTAACTTTTTACACTTGGCAGCCTGTCAGGCCTTCTCAGATATGTGTGTGTGATTTTTTTGGGATTTTTTTACAAGTCCTTTTCAACTGTATCTTAATTAGATGTGCCAGCAGACAGAGACAGCCAACGGGGCGTATGATAAAGCTTAACAAATGAAGCCTCAATTAAATGAAATTAAAGAAAATATAACTAAAATAATTGCTATATTTTTATATTTAAGTTTAAACTTAAAAGAACGATTTAAAAGGCCCCAAAAAGCCATTAGAGCATATATAGGAGCACAATTAAACTACAAAACTGGGTCACTGTGTAGTTATTTACCCTCCAGCCGCCACTTTGTGCAATCAGGCAAATCTTGGCTATATTTTTTTGTTCGGTTTTTCGAACATATTGCGAGGGTAACGAAATAGAAACAATTTATGAAAATTTATAGAAAACGCCGGAGCGCAAATCAAGTGTTACTAAATTGTGAATAATGACTCCATCGTGGCTAAAAAAAAGAGAGAAATATAAAAAGCGAACCGCGCGACGGCTGACCAATTTCTGAGCGCTACAAAAGACCAATACAAAGTCTAACGAATCTAATCAAAAGATAAACTCACGCGCATCGACGAGGAAACCCTCCTCTAACGAGTATTTTAAAGTTTCAATCAAAAATTCGATACACTTTGCATGCGCGAAGAGGGGATTTTCGGGATGGCGATGGCCGCGGCGGAGCTCGTGCAGCTAATAAGCTGCGGCTTACAGAAATGCGGCAATAATCATCATTTATTTTCGGCTTCTCCCTACTTTTTTTTCGTTGCTGTTGTTATTTTTTCTTATTTCTTTATTTTTGTTTCACTGGCTGCGGCCGCAAACATGAAATTATGATTTTTATTGAAGAATTCGCACAGCGGGCGGTGTAATTAATCAGCGGTCGATGGAATCGAGCGACGGCAGCGTGAAACGGGCGAGGTCGAGTGTCAGCAGAGGCGGCAACAAGCCCCACCCCTCCTTCCCCCCTCCCTTATTCTTCTTCTCCAAGGCGTAGTCCCTCCCCCCTCTGCAAGACAGTGGCTGCCGCAGCACAGGGGTCAGCTTGAGGCCGCCACGTTGCGTATGAGTAATTTCTGGTCTGTGCCGCCGCAGCAACCCGCTGCGAAAGTGAGCTTAACGGTAGTTTCCACCGGCTAACAATTCCATTGCGTTCGACGCTGTTTGATTTAAATTGTTCCTATTGTTGGCCAACTGCTGCCGCTTTTTTTGGGCCACACAGAAAATACAAAAGAAATGCGATCTAAAAGGTGTTTTAATATTGGAAAAATAAGGTTCATGATTACCAGAAGCTTGTTTCTCTAGAAAAAATAGCTTGGCTTTATTTCTCTACTTTCTTCTTTTGTTTAGAGTTTTATCAGAGTTGCCTTAAAGTATATAATCAACATTTCAATAATTATTTAATAGTATAGAAATTAGCACTAAATACTTGACACTACAAAGGCAAAATATAACCTATTTTACAACACTTTTTTGGGTTTCGTTTAAGGCTCTTATAAAGTAAGTATTTTACTGACAACCCTAATCTTTTCTATACTAAAACAAATGGAAGCGATAGCCCTGAAATATTATATTGACAGCTCCTGTCACTGTCATCAACTGAAAATTTCTTCACTTTCATTCTGTCCGTAGTATCTGAAAAACTACAAAAAGTGCCTAAAAGGAGTCAGTCTCAATCGGAAAACTTCATTAACCAAGCAGCAAAAGTAAGCCCTTTTAAGTTTTTAGTTCCTGAAGCCCTCTTCCATTGGAAATTTCTTTATTTTTCCGCCAGAAACGTTTTCTAGTGAGTTCTTCTTATAAGAAAAATTACGTTCATTAAATAAACATAATGGTAAGGCTTCTGTAATTATTATTAGAATGCGGATATTTCTTAATAGTTTCTTTAGGAAACCATGACTCCCCGTCGCAGTATGGGACTGCAGGAATTGGGCAAAACACCGCAGCCCGAGAATGGGGCTGGAACTATTCCAGGGAGCGTGGCTCTGACTCCACGTCGCAGTGAACAACTGAAGGACACAGTTTCTACTCCACGGTCCGGGAGCGGTGCTGGAAATCCATCAAGGACCGTGACTCTGACTCCACGTCGCAGTATGCGACTGCAGGAAATGGGCAACACACCGCAACCCGAGAGTTTCATAGTTTCCTCACGGCCCGGGAGCGCTGCTAGAGCTCCATCAAGGAGCGGTGCTGGAACTACACCAAGGACCGTAGATCTGACTCTACGCCGCAGTAAACGACTGAAGGACACAGATTCCACTCCACGACCCGGGAGCGATACAGGAACTACTCCAAGGAGCATAGCTCTAGCTCCACGTCGCAGTAAACGACTGCAAGATAGTTTCCTCAAGGCCCGGGAGCGCTGCTAGAGCTCCATCAAACGTGGCTGTAACTCCATCAGGAACCGTTGCTCCAAATCCACCAGGGAGCGATGCCGCAGCTACATCAGGGAGGATTGCTCTTGCTCCATCTAGAAGCGGTGACTGTCTCCGTGTCAAGAAAAGACCCACTATACGATCTAGGAAACGGAAGCAGAGAGGACAAACGCTGTCGGTCTTCAGGCCAGAGCGTCTTAGAGGACGACCACCGACCTTCGAAAGACCTCCGCCGCACGGAAATGCTCTCAATCGCGCTCTGTTGATCACGATGCTCGCAATGCCTTTGGTTTTGCCCGTCCTCTGGCCCCTATTATATTTATTCTAATAAAGATTTTTGCCTAACATTTAAGATTACAATTTCCCCAGCTTCTGCTGTGTCCCAAACTTGGCTTGAATCAGTATGGAACAGCTTTGAGCCCGCTTGTTAGTCTGAGCCACTTAAGCCAAACCTAAATTACGCCAAAATCGATTGCAATTGCGTTGATTATCGCTGTCCAAGCTGGCCGTTGCCGAATTTATCGTCCGCAAATGCATTTCACGCGAAATTTATGTAGTTTACTGCTCCGCTCCTGCTTCCTTCCTCCGAAAAAAAAAACACAAACCAAAAAATAAACCCAAACTCAACGTACACATATTGGATTTGGAAGCTGGATCGAAGTGGTGGCTATTTGGCCACCGGTTTTAAGCGACGCAGCCAGCCGGCGCTCTTTTCGGACTGGCCCCGCTTATCGTGGCAATTACAACCCGAGATTTATATGGGCCGAGGGGTTGGCCAAAAGGTTGGGCCAAAACGGGGAGGGGAGGGGAGGAGGGCCACCCGCCAAACACCCGCACGGAGTTCAAACGAACGCAGCCGTCAGCCGGCAGAGTTAATCGCCAAGTGTTTCGCTTTTATTTTAGCCTTTTTTTTCGGGCCACAAAATGTCGAATTAAATGGATTTTTATTGAAATCAAGTTGCCCGTCGATGGCCGGCAATGCCGAGGGGGCTGAGTCAGGCGGCAAACCACCGCTGCTGATTGGATCTTAAAGGATCTAATTGGTCTCCGCGAAGTCGAGACAAGGCTAAATCACTGAGTAGCCGCAGTGGCGGTGGTCGTGAGGGGTCAATTGCATCGGCCTGATCTACGACAATTGCAACGGGGTCTTTGGCATGGCTAACAAAGCTTAGAATTGGCAGCAGCCGCAGAACGAGAGAGATATGATCGCCAGGGCTTCATAAAGTTCTTGGCAGTCGAAACGCTGAGAGATTGCCAGATAATCATTTAAAGTGTATTGAGTAATTGAACCGAAAGCCTCAAATTAAATGGCAAAAATTCAACTGATTGCCGTCTGAATGGGTTGTTTGTTTTTTGTTTACCAAAATTTATAAGTTTCGATTTATGAGGTGGGTCAGGAATTTAAAAATTATATGTTGTCACATGGAAATTTAAGACAGGGTCTGATTTATGAAAATAAAGTTATTAAAAAAAGGTAAAAAGTAAGCAAGAAAAATGAAAATAAATAGCATAAAAATCTAATATAATTTTATGATATATTAATTATTCAATAAACATTTCAGGATATTTTCTATTAGATATTAAGATCCATGTTTTTCTCGCTTTATCATTCCAGACTTTGCTTCTCTTCGAAATAAAGACTTTCCCCCATACCAACTCCCCTTGCCAATGTATATATTCTTCGATTCCAAGAACCGAAAAATGCCTCAAGGGCCTTTGGCCAAGATCGAGCCAATAGAGACATAAGCATATTAGACGCCATCGTTGGCCATATGAAGTTATTCACGGCCAAGTGCATTACTAATTGGCAGCAGATTTTTATCTAATCCAGCGCCATGAATTACAATTTCAACTAATTACAGTGGTGCCTGTGAGGAGTGGAACTTAGCAGGTGAAGGATGCGGCGCATCCATGTGGGCAGAGCAGCGGCAGCAGCAGCTCCTCGAGTGGCGGCGTTCAATGATTTATTGGTTTGTAATTTCCATTCGAGCCCACGAGCTGAACACCAATGAGCCAACGAGAGTTGCAGCCTGGTCGTTGGTCTTGGCCTAGACATGAACATGCGACAGGAAAGGCAAACACGGACCGAAAGACCCGCCGCCAGCGGTATTCCAAACTGGGCCTAAAACGATGATGGCCAAGCACAGGGAGGATCGGATCTGCTGCTCCTACTGCTCCTCCTGCTGCTGCTGCTGCTGCTGGCCGGGGTTGACATCGGAGCAGCGTCAACTAATGAAGATGCGCGATGCATCATGCTCAGGCGCTTCCTTCCAGTCTCAAGTGCAACTCAGGATGGTGTTGGTGTGCTCTGTGCCTGGTGTGCTGCCCAGTCAAAGCCCAGAAGCAATTTTCGTAATCAGAGAAATTCATAAAAATTAAAAGAGTCATTTGCATGTTGTTGCTGCACGAGCCTGAGAAGCTGCGACCAAACAGGGTACAGGAAAGATATGGTAAAAGGGATTTCCTATAGTCAAGGAATCATAATCTATAGAATCCAAGAGAATTATAGCTTGGGGTAAACCAAAAAACATAAGTAAATGGCACAAGAAGGACCCTTCGACTCTCAAAAAGTGGTTCAATTGTTGATTAGCAACACCAAGCTCACCCATTTAGCACATATTTTAAATTAATTATAAAAATACTAATTTATTTTTCAATTTGAAATATAGTTAATTAATTTTTGTAATTTATATAGAGATAAAATATTGCCTATAATTTATTTATTGGAAATATAAAGAGTCTGTTTTGTTAAAGGGGAATAAAAAACTTAAAACTTGCTCTTTACCAAAACTTTAAGCCTCAATAAACACCACTCCTCTTTTTTCCATTTTAGCCACTACCCACTGTAGCTCGGTAAGTGCAAGAAGGATTTTTTCTTTCCATAGTCTTGGCCTCTCCTCAACTGGTTTGTGCCAAGAGCTCTCGGCATTTGGGTGTAAAATAAAGGAATGACTAATTTTTCAACGTTTCGACGAATGATAAATGTGGCATGTGGCGAGCCCGAGAGCAATCATGTTGCACTGTCACTTGGGGCACACACACACACACAACACACACACTCCAGACTCACCCAGACACTTGCAATCACAATCGCAATCCCAGAACACGTCTCCTAAGCTCTGGCTGCCACGCTGGAATTGTTGCAACGTCATAATTATCCAGCCAGTGCTGCTGCAACCCCTTCATGCAGCATCCCGAATCCCATGACCATGCCCCCAGCCCTTTAACATACTCATTCCCAGGCCATCCTCAGCCGCATACTCCATGTTGTCCTCGGCCCTGAGAATGAGTAACGACTGTGATGGTAAATGGACACAGACTTCTGTAGAGTACAGAGCAGAAAAGTCTGGCGGGAAAGGATCTGCATTTAATATGGTAATTATTAGTATTTAAATATATTTTAATTATTATTTAAAACATACAAATGATGTACTTATAATCGTTTAATATTTGATAACAGCAAAACTTAGTAAGTCCCAAATAATCTCTTATTTTCCCTCTGTGCATCTTGCACATATCCTAGGACATCATGTTGATGCTGTATATATATGTATATTCCTTGCTGTCCCTCGCAACTCATCAAGCGGCTAACTGAAAAATTTACATTTTACGCGAGTGACGACGATCATCCAGTTGGAGTCATTAAGCCAAAGGGATCAGGTAAAATGTTGTCAAGGAGATTTAGGAGCCTCGCCTCACTGAGTTATGCGCGGAAAGGATTCGACAGGCTGGCAAGGTGGTCTCTGGGTCCTTGTCCAAGTAACACAACAGCCAGCGGACCACTTCAAGTGGCAGCAAGTAACTGAGGAATGCCCTCGAGGAATCATTTTATAGTCATCATCGGAAGTTGTCCAGCTCCGCCGGCCGAGGGAACCGAAGGAACCAGTCGCGCTAAACTAGTTTGGCGCATTTAATGAAGTCATTAAAGGCCGCGCGTGTGGCGCGATCTCAAATTACTTGGCATAACCGAAAATTACATACAAAAGGAGGGGGCAGGGAGGAGGTCCAGCAGAACCTAGCCCTTGGTAGGGACGCGCCCAGAAGAGCTTAAAATAAACCCAGCAGGAACCGCTTACAAGCCGCCATCGAGAGAGGGGGGCAGCAACTAATGGAGCTGGAAAACTGCTGACTGGGAGTGGGACTCGGACTGGGAATGAGAATCAGTCTTGGTCTTGGAACTGGCAACTGGGAACGGGACTGAGGATGGTGGAACTGCGAGTGAGCGACTGTCAAACCGGTAGACATGGACGTCGGCCACGAGAACAACGGCAGGAACAACCTTCAGCGTTGACTGCATCCGCGAACTAATGGACTGTGCAAAAATGAGTGACGCAGCATTGGATGACAAGTGGCACTGTGAGGAAAATCCTATAAAATGTTTAATATTAAATATTTTAAAAGTTTAAAATAAATATTTAATTAGTTGTGGAAATAATTGATATGTTTAAAGGGAGAGTTTTATTTTCCCTCATGGAATTCCCACTTCCCTTACTTCATTCAAAACGATTTAAGTTTAATTTATAATCAAATTAACTACTACATTAAAATCTCCACTATTTCCAAAATTGTCTTATTAATTCTAATATTTTTTCAGTGTTTTCACAAGCCAAGTTTAGAGTGCGGACATTGGATCCTGTGGCGAACTGCTCACTGCTCACTGCTCGCAGCTGCCCTCGCGGATGGCGGGTCTTTATATGCAATGGCCATATTTAGATAAGGTAACGACAAAATTTTTACAATATAAATGCTAAGTCTGCGCCTCTTTGCAGTCGTAAGAATGATGTAAAACGCATTGGGAATGAAGTGCAGTGAAGTGAAGTGAGCTGAGAGCTGAGCTGAGGAGCGGGCCCGATGAGAGGTAAATTCGTGTTGAAATAAATTAATTGCGCTAACTTGCAACTCATGCGGCACCCGTTGCAGGTTCCATGCTCCAGGTTCGAGGCTGCCCAGATGCAGATAGATGCACTGGGCCAAGGCATATTCACCAACTTGAATTTGTCGTCGGAACTGGGGGAGATTGGCGGCTGAATCTTGGTGGCTCGCGGTGGCTCTCGGGTGGAATGGAAGCTCGCCTGCAGCATCATGAGTGCCATCGATCAAAGTCTCCGTTTGAGAGGGTCTTACTTGGGGATGCGCGCCAGCTTCTCTTATTTTTTGTATTATTTGCCGTTGTATTTTGTGTCTTGCCTCGAGTCAAATGTCCACAAATTAATTTTCTTTATTAAATTTCAGCATGAAAAATGACGCGAAAAACGCTTCCGCATGCGCACCGAAAATCTCGGCGAGAGTCTTGCCAGGTGTCGACCGCAGTTGGCCATTTTAATTTGGCTAAGACAATGTGCCGTTCCTAGAGAGAGAGTGAGAGAGATTCCTGGTGGTAGCCGGAGCGTTTAATTGATGGGAAAAGCTTAGAAGCAAGTGCCACACATCAGAATTCCTCATTTCGTGTTGATTAATTCTCTGGCCATAATCTGCAGTCTGGCTGCAGCTTCCTTAACGGGTTTTGAAACGCCTGCTGGACTATTGATGAGCCGGAATGGTTAGGCTATGATGGTTAATAAATAGCGGGGCTGAAACCAATTGAGCTCAAGCTAAAGATGCTGAGAGAAAAATCTGGATTCTTTGGGTAAAATTACGCAATATATACAATATATAATTTGCTTCTCATATTACACTTGACAATTTATAACGATTTAATTACCAGTATCTTTCAGGTCTGCTGATTGATCTCCTCATAAAGCCTGATCTCGTTTAACAGATATTAAAGATCATCTAAATTAGCCGCCAATTCTGGCCAAGTTTAGTTAATTAACCAAACCAATTACCAAACTGCACAAAGCGAACAAAGTCTGGCCAAGAATAGACAACGAATCGAAACCGAATTAAGCCCCAGTGAGTACTCATAATGAAGAGATTAGACAGCAAAAAGGCCCAAGTCATTTCCACACAACTTCAATTAGGCCGAGTTCAATGCTAAAGGGGCCCCTGGATCCGAAAAGGAATTGGAAATAATAAGGCGTAACTAAATGGGCGCTTTAGTCTATAATCATGACACAATTTCCGCCGGAGTTGTATTTGTGTATTCGGAGCAACATTTCCCGCCCGCGTTTGTCAGGAAGTTCCCTCGGACACATGAGACTCCAAACGTTCGCCGATGAGTTGGCAGAAAAGCGGACTACTTACACGCGGAGCTGGAGCATCGTCACAGTTGAGAGTTCAACTTGAAGGGAAGCGACGACTCCGTCAGTCGTAAGTAGCAAACCTTAAATGGAGGCGATGATGATTTGTAATAAATTGAATATTAACCAGCATTTGTTCGGGCTCAGAGACCAAATTGCCAGCCATATGAGTCGTAGGGAGTGTTGTAATGGGGGTACTCCGAGTACAGAGAGAAAATAAATAGGTTTTAAATCATAAAATGAATTAAATAATGTAGGAAATATTATATTTTAGTTTTCCTTATGAAGAAAATCATAGTTATTACTCTCTCCAAACTTGAATTATAATAAATTCCGATATTTTCTCCATACAGAAAACTAAGAAAAATATTATTATGTAAATTTCGAAAGCCCAGGAGGAAGAAGGAAGCCGCGAGTGTCACTCATTTGCACTCGTTTTGCCGGACGGGAGCGGCAGGAGGCCAACCAGCCAGCCAGCCAGCCAGATATGACAGGTGCACCAGGTGAGTTTGCCCGGTTACTGGTGTGGCACTCCTAGGCCTATAATTAAGATACCCAAGTGGTGTAATGCGCACATTGTTTCGGTTCAAGAAAAGGGTATATGTATATAGGAAGTTCGTTCCCCGCTCTCCTGTATAATTTGTGAACAATTACGCTTTGTAATAGCATTTAATGACTTCATTTTCCGAAATAGCGGCGTCTGCATTCCATTTGCGATCTTTATCGCGGCTGCTTTGGGTAAAAATGTATATAGAAAAAGCTCTCAAGTTATGTGGGAAAAAAGAAAGAGAAATTCTGACCAAAACGTTATGGAGCGACCAACGAAAATATTTTAAATTCCGAAAAAAAGATATATATATATTTATAAATGTTTCAAAATTTTGAAAGTAATAAATTTTAGAAAATATTAAAGTCCAAGTACAATGCTCTCTCTGAGAAGAAAAAATCAGTAGAAATCTTTAAATACTATAAAAAAAATGTATTGCTTAAGAATTTAACAAATCAGTTAAAATGTAGCTTGGTTCTCTGTACAGAAAAAAAGGATATACTGTCTCTACCGATAGGTATTATCCCCACAACTGTCCTCGGATGTTAAGTGCAAAATAACTTTGTTCAAATCGCAGCCCAGTTGCTAAACAAATTTGTTGTGCAAATTGCAAAAAGCTTTTAGCATTATCTGAATGGTAATCTGATCCGATTATCATTGGCAGCACCAAAGCACTGCGCCTAGGCCTAGGCCGAGTTGTCGGATCAACTTTTAGCCGAGATCGAACGGCCCTAATCCCGTCGCAGTGTCATTAAAAATATTTAAAGCCAAACCCAAGTGGAGCTGAAAACGAAAACTGAAACTGGTACTTGGACTTGGACTGGGACTGGGACTTGCACTGGAACTCCGACTGGGACTGGGACAAGGATCCTCCATGGTAATAATCGTAAACATCACTTTGCATAATAAGAATGCTCCATCAATTTGTGGACTATCTAAAGTGATATTAATTAAAAGATCATTTATATCGGTGTGCATAAAATAGCAAAATGTTCATGAAAGGGCTGGCGACTGGCACTCATCACTGCCAAATGGAATCAGGCTCTCGCATCGTCGCCGAGGCTGGCCGCAGAAGAAGTTGTCGCTCAGTTGGCGCGTTGATATTTATTGATACTGACAATGGACCCCGCCGCAGCTCCTCCTTGGCATCTCTCTCGAGAGGATGGGCCTGACAAGTTATGCAAATCGCGGAGACGACACCAAGATCAAAATAAACTTTACGCATGCAGGGACTCTCCGCAGGTGAGTGGGCAGAACGCACGACGACGACCACAACGACGACATCAACATCAACATCATTGCGGACAAGGTCATTCCCAGGAATGGGTAACTCTGGATGGGACCTGGATCGGACTCTGACTCTGACTCTGGCAATTCCTCAAACTAAATGACTCGGGCAGATGACCAACGAGAGGAGCGACTCTGTCCGAAACGAGTGCAAAAGTGAAAGATTGATGGCGAAATTACTTTAAATGCCGGCGATGCCAGGAAGGTGGAGCAGGTAACAGGAGCGAATTTCGGTTAGGAGGGGAGAGATTAGGGAATTAAAAAAATCTCTATAAATTCTGAAACACTTTTAAATTTATTTTAATAAAATTAAACTTGATTTAGTGCCAGAAATATTTGTTATTAATTGATTTCTTTATTACAGAGTCTCATGCAGAATATCTTCCCTAAGAACAATATTTTTTTTGTGGATGGTTTAAAATTTCTCCTATAATTCTGCAAATTTTAATACCCTTTAACTGATTAAATCCCAACCTGATCTCCACTTGGTCTTCATCCATGACAGTGCAAACCCTAAAACGTAAACAAGGCAGGCCAAGTCTTAGACAAACGTCCTGGTCTGTTGATCAATCTGTGCGACGCCTACCCAAAAACAAGGAATCCTCTTCTTTGGCCCGACTAAGTCGTCTTCCAGCTGCGGCTCTAGCTTTAGCTCCATCTGCGATTCCAACTCCAACTTGGAGATCCGTTCCCATCTCCTCTCCATTGGCGACAGGCGACAAACCTGTCTGATGGCGGAGAGAAGAGTTCCTTGGGAGTCCAGGCAATGCTTGGCCACTTGGCTACATTGTAGACCGACTTTGGGCCGCGGCTTTGACTTTGGCTTTGGCTTTGGCCCATCAACTTGTCCATGGCTCATGGCTGAGCGATGAAGATGGGAATGCACTTAATAAAAATTAATACAACAATAAATATACATATATAGGATTATAAATAAATATAAAATACAGCTAATGTATTTCAAGCTTTAAAGATAGAAAATGTATTAAAAGGGAGATTAATTATAAGAAATACTAGAAATATTGCCTTGTTATCCATAGAAAAAATCTTTAATAATTTCTTTAAAGTATTATTTTTCCCTGTGTAACATAGCTTTGACTCAGGATGGCTCTAAACTGAACTGACTGGGATCTTATAGGATGGAATAAGATGGTCTCCGGCCGGCTGGCTGGCTGCCTTCAATCAGTCGAACGCAATTCGAGTTGACAACATGTCGCAAATGCGTGAGGCTTCTGGGGGTGCGAAGGGGGAGACGCAGCAGCCATGTTACAACATGGACCGCTCTTATGATTATATAGATTATATTGCCTGGCAGCCGCTACATCCTCCATCCTCCAGTCCAGTCCAGTCGGCCGCATGTAATCCACATAGCTGCCCCTCGCCGATTCCCGCGGCTGGCGTGATTGAAAGATTGAGTGCCAGGCACAATTAAAGAGCTGCCCGATGATGATGATGTATGTATAGCAATTGTCACAAGTCCTAATTTGGTTTGCCTGGCTTAGGCCCAATACAGCGGAACAGGTGCGAGAGAGCAGGTGGCACAAAACAAAATGAGGACATCTATTTGAATAGAATTTATTTGATAAATCAGAAATGCAAAGGAGGGACTTCAATGAATAGTTGAGGAGCCTCAAGGCTTCCTCTTTGGCAGTAATTCTTTTACATCTTTAAAGTGAAAGCAACAGAAATCAATTTCTTACAGAGCTTAGTGCACTTTTAGAAAAGTAGTGAAAATTATGATTAAAATGAGTTTATAATGCATTAAATAAATGAATATTCAGGATAATTTATGGTCAATTTGAAGATATTCCAAATATGATTAAAATAAAATTCTAAAATAATAATTTAAGCAACTTCCTCTTGAATATCTTTCAGCTTTCTGAAGGATCTCCTAGCCATTAAAACTTGTTAACTACCCAAGTTCGAATGGGCATTATTTTCCCTTGTGTAAATAGCAAAAAACTTTGCTGACTTTGCCAACTCATCCAGCGTGTTTATGGCCAGCAGAAACCTTCATTATTTATGTGCTTATCGCGGTGATAAACCCGCCTCAACGGCATTTGCCTGCGGACTGAGCTTGGTACTTCCCCTCTTCGGTTTTTTTTTTCAGTTTTCAGTTTTCTTTCTAGGGAGTTAAACAAATCATTAAATACATCAGGAGGGGGGAAGCTCAATCAAACGCCCATTCTGGGAGCATTTGTGCACCTGTCGTCGTCGTCGCTGTTGCAGCCAAAGGCGCCCAGAAAATTGCGGAAATGCGCTTCTGCGGTGCTTATTGGTAGCAGCATAAAGCCAGATTATTGGAGGCAACAATAAAACTGCGCAACAATCAAAATAATACAAGATTTACAACGAAACGCAGTGGACCTGGAGCCGGTCCGAAATAAGTGGGAGATTCCCATTAGAGGTGGTGCAAGCAAAGAATTAAAAACGATTTTGACAAATATATTTATCAATATTTTCCTAGTTTAAATTAATAATTAGCAAATTTCAAGCTTCCATCAAATAACCTACCTTCGATGTATATATAGATTTATGTCGATATTTCCCCATTTCCTTTCCCCATCGCCCATCGCCCATCCCCAATTCCGATTCCGATGGGAATGCAGATGGGGTTTTGCTTGCCACAAAAAGTGCAATGAAGATGCACAATAAAATAAATAAGCGCATAAAAGGTGAGCAGCGAAAATTTGCAGTAATTTGAGATTACGTTGGCATTATGGGAGGCAAAGAAAAGACCCGCCACGAGACCTGCAGTAAACCGTTGCCAACTTTTACTGCGGCGACAGCAGAAACTCAAAGCAACCCGGCCAAGACAGCGGACGAAGCCAGCGAGCCAGGTCCACAAAGCCGCAGCTGTTAATGAATGGCAATGGCTTTGTTGGTAATGAAGTGTTGGCCATAATGCCGCCATGACGATGACGACCAAGACAAGACCCGAACGGAGCTCCGCCAGACATTCAGACTTTTAGCCAGAAATGACGACATTGACACAGGGGGCGATAAGCCAGATAAGGAAGTCCCCAAACCCATTGAGTTGGTCTAGTTGGCTTTTGTCTCGGCTGCCAGGATGTGCTACTAGGGCAATTAGCCAAGGCCAAGTCGGAAAACTAATGGAAAAGCATGGGAAAACCATGAGAGAGGGAAATATATTTCATTTTCTAAGAGGAAGCAGCAAGGGATAAAGTATCTCGTACCACGAAAAGTAATCCCAGATGAATAGTTTATAAATATTAATTCTCCCTAACCCTTTACCCATTAAGTCTAAGATTTATTTACAAAAACTAATACAGACTTGGGCCATAAATATATTTACTTAGGAATTTCTGAGCTCCAAATCGATTCCCATTCACCGTGGACGCACTAAATCCTTAATGAATCTTGTGCAATTCGTTTAGTCATCTCGGTACTAAGCATAAATTATAAACATATATGCACAAGGCTTAATGGAAAACTTTGATATGGTCGTAAAAAAAATATGACATAAAATATTTTACAACCCATACTTGGCCATAAAGCTCAACTGCACAAAATGTGTGCCAAAAAGAGGGGAGAATCGGCCAAAAATACTTCCCAATTCGATTCTCTCCTAACTTTTAACTCTTCTCTTTCTTTCGGGATAGTAAAAATCAAAGGGATTTCAGTGTTTATGTTTAAATATTTGTCTTTGATTTAAGCCGGAGTTGGGAGCTCCATCTCCATCTGCATTTTCCTGTGACCACTGCCATTGTCTTGGCCAGTTGCTCTCTCTGCCGTTTTTTTTTTCTTCTACCAATAGCTGGGAGGCTTGACACATGCAAGACACAAATCATGATTTGCCGGGTAGATGTTACAGCTGCGCCCCTTCTGTGGACGTCAACAATGAAATTGTCAAGTGTTGACAAATAAATTTGAGGATTTTCGAGGAGATTTACTTATGCTAATGAAAGACACTTGTCACAGATACTCGCACTGGCACTCGCACTCGTCGCCACTTTGCGGCATCGCCTTGAAGTGCTCCGGCCACGTTGCTTCGCATAAATATGTTTGCTTTTGGTAGTTTTCTCCCGGCTGAGGCTTGACTGAAGCCTGACTGAAGTTTGGCTTTCAGCTGATGCTTTGAGCCGGAAAAAGTACCGTAGCAAATTTGCAAAGTGAAAGAATTTGAGTAGAAACACTAAATTAGCAAGTGCCAGGGAGAGAAAGGGGAGTTCCGGGAAAAATCGGTAGGACCTGTTGGCTCTCCATTGGAGAGTTCGTCACATAAATATTTATGAATGTTTGAGACAGTGAAATGAATTGCAGCAGCGAAATTTACGATATATTTTGAGGGAAAGGGTCTTAAACTGCGCTTTAAATATAACATTAAGAAACTAAAAATACATTTAAGCAAAAAAAGTTGTTGTAAAAGAAATAAATTCCAAGCTTTGATAGTAGTTGGAAGTTTCATTAGTTAAGAAATTTAAATAAATGTTTATTGTTTTCAAATTTCAAATTTATATTTCCTTCTTGAATATTGAAACCCATTTTGGGAATTGTAGTAATTGTTTCTAACCGTGTACCACAAATTTCAGGTTGATTGGAGGTCACATCCGTCTATCAACCTAATTAGAGTCCACCTGCACACGATGGGATCCGAGATCGGAGAGTGTCTCTATACATATATATTTCCGATCCCTACGATGCCCAGCCATTTCACACGCTCATCAAATTGACGCCTCAGCCCCATCAGATTCGAGCCATAAATCCCCAGCGCCAAAAGACTGGTACCGGAATGAAAAATCTCGATTGCCTTCTACCTGTGAACTCTGGCCGATAAAAAACAATAAATTTGTAAAAAGAAAAAATTTATATACAGCCATACTAACATCTTAAATTGCAGGCACACATTTCAACTGGAGTTGCGATACGTGCCTATTTTGGACTACACTGGTAGAAACTATTAACAGAGGCAATTAGGATAGGACGTCAAGAAACTATTATTACATATTAATTAGGAAATCATTAAATTGATTAAAATTTAACAATTGATAAATTGGGGTGTTTAAAGCTTAGAAAAAAAAATCATATAAATGGCCTGACAACTGTTCTGAAATATGTATTCAGTGAGAGGATATTTCAAAATATTTTATTTAATGTCCATAAATTTAAAAACGTTTTTTAAGCCTTTTTTATTTGAAAATGTTCATTCGTTTAAAAATTCAGGATTTATCAAAGACCAAAATATTTAAAACATATTTCTTTCTTCTAACCAAAATTATATAAATATCTATAAAACTATTTAAAAATAGTTAGCTTGCCCATACTCCTTTTTTATCAGCGTAGAACAGCATAATTAAGTAATTAACTCGAAAGTCACTCAAAACGAAACCAGTTCTTCCTCTCGACTTGTTTCATTCCAAGGCATTCCACTGGACTCATGAGTGCTGTCAGGATTTTTGAATAAAAAATTGCTAGATTCGAATAAATGGTGCTAGAAACTACAAAAATGTATTAGGAAATTCCGAAAAAAAATTCCAACAAATTAAAATATGAGTTTACAACAAATAAATCTATTTATTCAAGAAAAACAATATGTATTTCCATCTAAACTCATTCACAATACTCAAAGATAGAGTGAGTGTACTGCAACATGGCAGAGCTGGTGCGCACAAGCAGGTTTTCGAGTGAGTGGATGGGAATATAATGAGAATGAATGTTTCGAATATCCAAACATTCCCCCCTTATGGAATTGAAACAAACCTACAGCAATGTTGCTGTCTGCGTCGACGTCAGCAGCGCGGTCGCCGCTTATGCTGGCGTAGCGCAGATTGAGATACGTTCGCAGCGGTTCAAGATACTTTTGTTCAGTTCAAGTTGAGCGCTTTCTGACGTTCGTTCAAACGCATTTTCGCGGCCGCCTGCATTGCGCTTTCCGTTTGCGAGATTTTCGCGAAAGTTACACAAACGCCGGGAATTGTTTTTACTGCAAAACAAAATTACAAATAAAATCATACAAATTCTGTGCTTATTTTTGTGCTCTCAAGTGCCTGTATCTATACACACACACCACACACACACACACATCGTTTTATTTTAAAACCCATTTCAAAAAGTGCCAAAGAGAAATGTTCTATGCAAAATCTATACATATAAATAAATAATAAATCAATTATTAATTAATCTTGCACAGCAAATAAAATATTTAAATCCATCTGCCTTTTACATATTTTGAATGGAAAATTCATAACCAGTGCAGATTGTAGCAGCAACAAAAATAAATAAATAAAGTTGTGTGGCGAAAAGTTTTGCCTATGGTTTTTCCGCACTTTCATTCACTTTTCGCCGTGACGCCTGCGCAGCTGTCTGAATAAAGAAAGAAAAAACAAATCTAATTGGATACTTGGCTGCCAAACGGACACCGGAAACGGAAGTTAGCTGCCATTTGCCATATAGACTAACTAGCAAACACAACAACTGGCCAAGGTAGGTGAATGCCACGGGGACGGGGCCTTGGCTAATTAGCCAACTACAACTAGGGAAATTCCATTGTTTTAATTAGAAAATAATTAGAATAGAATTGGAAATGGAATAAAAAATAAAATAAAAGGAATACTCACGGGATTTGTGTTGACACAGATTTTAAAATATTAAAATTAAAATTAAAAATGATTTTTTCCAAAACATACATAGATTTTTAATCAAATTATATTGAAGTGTTTCAAGTTCTGTATCTAGAACGACATTTAAAATATTTTAATTAAAAAATATTATTGATAACTCAGTACAAAATATGCATTAAATACTTAAACCTATCTTTGGATAATTTTGTAGCTTCAGGAGTAAAATTATGCTTTTACCGCCTCCCAACAATAATTTATTTTATCTAGGAGTCTATTGCGACCCTATAAACCATATATATTCTTGATCAGCACCAAAAGCTGAATCAATCCAGCCAGGTTTTCAAAGAAAAAAAATTTAAAATTTTTTCAAATATTTTTAAGGGGTGACATCGTCAAAATTGTCAAAAATTGACAAAAATTTTAATTTTTCAAAACTAAAAAATCAGTATGCAGATTTATTACCCTCATAAAAACTAACATAGAAAAACTTTCCAAATTAAATTTAGTGCTGTTTTGGCGTAGTTATGAAAATTTTAAACTTTAAATTTCCCAAAAAAAAAATATAATAAAATAAAGATAAAATATTGATATTTTAGTTCTTCTTCGATACAAATGAAGACCAAAACATAGTTTCTTAGTTGCAGTTTTGCTTAATTTTTTAATAAGAACTTTCCCTAATATCTAAAAAACAGCTAACCCGAAAAAATTCACACGATAACGACACTGACACCGAAACAAAAAATTAAACAAAAAAAAAGCAAAAAAAGAAACTCAAGCAGGCGTTTGTCACAAGCTTCAAAACATGCCAAAATAATGTCAGTCCGTCGGTTTGAAATTGTTGGCGTTTCTTTTGTGTTGTTGTATTTGTTGTTGTTGTTTGTATTTTCTCGATGTTTGTTTATTGCTTTGCATCTCTCGCATCTCGTTGTAGCCTGGCTTTTTATGGCCCGCGTTTTATAGTATGATTAAATTTGACAGTTGACAGCGTTTTGGCCTTATCGGACTGGCTGGAATCGCTCCACTTGGCGTGTCTTGTGTGTGTTGTGTGCGTTAAATGTTAATTGTTGACAATTTTCGTATAAATTGACAATTCAACTGGCGTTTTACATGTCTCTCTCTGCGCTGAGTATGTGTGATGTTGGCCTAATGCATTATTAACTAGGCCAACATCCGAATGACTACGAACATCCGATTAAGCCGCAGTTTACAAGGGCGTGATTTAATGGCCCGACTTTTGTTTACATTTCTTGGGGTTTTTTAGCTAAGCTCGTTTTTTTGTTTCTTTTTTTGGGTTGTAATATCATGGATAATGAGCGGCAAACTTTACAGGTGATTTACATTGACATTAGTCTCACATTAGTCGCTCTATTTGCGGTTGGTAATCAAAGCTGTAAAGTACAAACCACTTGACATTGAGCCTAAGAGGTTGAAGATATTTATATTAGTAAAGAATTTTAAAGATACTTTTAATGAGTCTTTGTGAGTTAGTTTTTACAGGCATTTAATTAAAACATGGGTTATTTAGATAATTTTATATAATTCCTAACGAAAAGTTGTTCAAATTATTACAAAGCTTCTAATTTGACTTGTTTAACCTTCTTCAGATTAAGTAAAAAAATTTCCTAACTTGAAGCTTCATTAAAAAAATAAAAAAGTTATTAATTTTGATAAATAAACTATAAAACCTTGAGAGAAACATTTACAACTTGTACTTTTGATTTTAAATATATAGGAAATACTTGTTTTTACAACTTTTTCCTGCATAAGGTGAACTTATCTATTTATTTATTGCTATTTTCCTTAATCAAATCTTAACTCCAAGATAACCCATTTGAATAATTATCCCCACCATAATATCCAATTAATCTCAATATCAGCAATAGCTGACTTTTCCTCGTTGCAATAAATCAAACCGACAGATACCAGCCAAAGCTCCTATCTAAACTATTCCCATAATTGTTTATCTAGGCTGCCTGAGATTATGCTGTTGTGAGAGATAGAAAGAGCCCTTGGTTTAAACGTGCTGAAATGTCCCAAACAAGCTACCAAAGTGACAAAACTTTTCTTCTTTGGCAAACTTTGCTTTTCCGCACACATTTACACGACACAAACAAAAAAATCAAAAACAAAAACAATCTCTCCCTTTTTCTTGCCACTTTTTGTGTGCCCAAGTCATGCAATGTTTCTTGCTGCAACAAGCATAAACATAATAAAGAAAACATTAAAAAGAAAATATAAAAAAAATATATACAACAAAGTGGTGTAAAAGAAAATCAGCACAAGGTCAGGCCGCTGAGAAACACCTCGATAAGCAGCTGCCCTTTGGCATCCAACTCGTGGCTCTCAGCTCTCAACTTTTAACTCTGAACTCTGAACATTTGCTTAAGTGCTGGCGACTTCCGACCGACAAATTTTTAGATTTTGAAAACATATTTGCAACACGTACACGGTCGCCAAATCGAAGCTACTTTTTTGTAAGCCAGACTCTTGGGGCTCAAATTTAAATAAGCAAACGAACTCTCAACACTGATGTCTTTGTCGGCTGAAGATTTTTAATTTATGAACCCCATGGCTATTATAATTCGCACTCTCAGAGGGATTTTGCATAAATACAGTAAAGTTTTATTCATAAGAAACTAGGAATTATCAGAAAAATACATATTTCTTCTTAAATTTTAAATGTAAAATATAAAATTCTTGAAAATCGTAGCAGATTAATATTTATTTATGCCTTTGTCATAAAAATATCTAAAAAACACCTTCTGAAATTCATTTTCTTTTTGGTTCTCTGTATCTAGTGTTTCCTGTACCAATGTGTCTTTCATGTTTCGTTCTTTCCCTGGCCATTTGTTCTAATGTTTATTCAAATTTCGCTGGCCGATTGTCTCGCCCGGCTGCTTGAGTCTGGCCTGTGTCTGTGCCTGAGTTTGGAGTCTAGAAGAGCGGAGTCTAGACTGCAGGCGGAAGGAAGCCCAAGATGGAGAAGCTCCGCAGCCTGCACTTGAACTTGAGACCCTCACAAGTGTTTGTTCCCTTACAGAATCCACCGTGTGGGTTCGGTGGTTGGTGGCAACCCTTTTTTTTGCGCATTCTTCCCCTCGCATGTGTGTAGCTAGTAAAAAACAAAAACATGAATGAAATAAGCCTGGACGAGGGTGATATCGTTGACTCTGCTGGTGGAACAAACTCCCCCTAGACCCAGGCCGGGCCAGACCGAGCCAGACACCTTTGTTTGCCCAGATCTTGATGTCTGGGGCGAGAGTGAGCCGCTTAGTGGCTTCCCCAGTAGGCAACGGACGCTTGTCAACTATTGTCAGAGGCCTTAATTAGAGATTTCTATTATCTGCCAGCCATTATGCTGATAGATTTAGCTGAGTTTGCTCATTTATGTTCGTATATATGCAGTGTATATAATTTATATAAGCCAGACAGAAGACAGGGGAGTTGGGGGAATTGAACTTTGCCACTTAATTGAAACTTTTGCCTGTTCCACCAGGCGTATGCGTAATATATATTACGTATACGCAATAATTGCAACTGCCAAAAAGTTATGCCAAGCAGTTGGTTCCTTGAACTTGCCCACTTGGCTTAAATATTAATTACACGTGCTTATTGCCAAATAATATTATGAGAGCCAGGAGGATATTATGGCTTTTCTGGTCGTGGGAAAACCAATTAGAGGAGAATTTGATTTTGATGTTGAGCACATTTATAACAATAACTTGTGTGTGATTTAATTGAACTGAAAGCTAACTTGCAATTTACTCATAGTAAATGAAGGTATTAACATGCAGAGACTTAACTTGCTGGTAATTTAAGCTTTAAAGAAAGTTTATTGAGATTGAAAATGAGTTAATTAAATTTAATGAGAATTTATTTTAAATTCCATTTAAAAAAGTAACTTTACTCTTTCGAAATTTCTGGTTTATATTTCTTTAGTTAAGAAATCTATTCGTTTTCTTCAAGTTCCTTCACCGAACAAGATAATTTCAAACTATTTATGTTCTCTAATCAATCCTATCTCCTACTCGACACATTCAGCTAATTAGAAATATCTAAAAACTTATCTAGAACATGTAAATATATTCCACACTTTGAAGTATTAATAAGAACATTAAAAAGATTCACAAAAATCTAAAATCAAGATAAGTTTTCTGCCCAAAATGTAAATTCAAAGTCAAATTCCTTTAATGAATAATACAACTTCAGCCTATTTATGTGTTTTAAGCAATCATAAGACATTTCTATCTCATTTTAGACACATTTTGTTAATCAAAAATAATGCAAATTAAGCTAATTTCAACTATAATGTGTTTATATATTCTGCTAAAACAAAGTATGGTCTGCTTAGAGAATATTTCTTCGATTTATCCCACAAGAAAATCAGAAGAAAGAATACGCCGACGCCAAATACGAAATAAAAAAGAAATGAACGACTTTGATATGGGCTGATGATGAGCTCTAATTTCGAAATTATACAAGATTGGCTGAGTGAGAGAGGAGCTCAAGAGCTAAAGAACTGGAGCTGAGGATGGAGATCTGAAGAGGCTGGCTGTCAGCTTGGAGCCGAGTTTCGGTTTCAGGTTGGTGTCTTTGTGGTTCTTGTTTTTGTTGGGCACATAACAAGTTAATTTTGATGTAAATTTGTGTTTTGGTGAACGAATAATGGCAAGAAAACCCGTGCGAGCGAGCAAGAGGAGAGACCGGTTAACATAATCACTTAATTTTGTGATTGTGTATCTGTCTCTCAGTCCGTATCCGTATCTGTGTCTCTGTATCTGAGCCGTCGTTTTCAGCTCGTAATCGTAATCATGGCTATTGGAATTCTATACCCGCTGTTAGTCGCAAAGAAGTGTCAATATTATTAAGTGATGATATCCCCCCCGAACTAAGGCTCAAACTTTTGATAAACGAGCCGATGCTGTAAATAAAAACAAATGTCGGAGTAAAAAAGAGAAGAAAAAAGACGACAAAATCCAACAAAAGATAGATAAACAGAGGCCGGGCTAAGCTCTAACTCATCCGAGTTGATAAATTGTATCTGTATTTATGTGTGTCGCTACCAGCAAATAATTTACAATGTTTGAGCAGGCAAACTAAAGCCGGCAAGGCCAACATAAAAAATGTAGAGAATACAAACAAAAAACACCGAAAAAACATAAATAAATAGAAATAGCAAAGGCAGCAAAAGCGAAAAAACACACTAAAAAAGAAGTAGCTAACATAGAACCACAAGAAAAGAACAAAAAACAAAGTAAACTCACTCCAAAAAACACAAAAGGGCAAAAAATTGAAACAAATGCTGAATTATTAGCACACAAATCGCCGGCAGCAAAGCAGCAGCAACAGAAGATGGCGAATATGTGGCTGCAGCAGCTAGTGGGTTTTGTTTATATTTTTATTTTCGTTGATGCTGCTGCTTATTCATGGCTCCGCCAGCCAGTAGTCACAATAAAAACAAGAGCAAATTGCTGCTCTGCCAAGAAGCAGAAAAAAAAACTGTGCAGAAATAGCAACACGTGAAAACCGCAACAAAAACCTGGCATTTCAGGCAGGGAAAAGGGAAAATTGGAGAACTGCGAAACAGGGAATACCCTTGGAAAATAAAATTCCTAAAAAAAATGTATCAAGCAAATTTAAATATTTTTTTATACTTTCCATAGCTTTAAGTCTTTGAAACTAGTTTAAATTAAAAAAAAAGGTTATAGAATCAGGGTTCAAGTCTTGTCTTCATTTCCATAAATCCCTCTTTTAGGGTATAAAGATGCAAAAATAAAAACTAAATACAAAACTGAGTAAAAAAGCCACTCGAATATAACGAAAATAAAAACTAAAACACATAAAACTCGCCAGCATTTTTGCCTTCTTCAAATGAATGAGAGACAGGGAGTGATGTGTGTGGGGGTGGTTCAAACCGTGAGTTTTGGCTCGCTTTACCCAACCGATTGAGATACTCGAGATCCTTGAGATACGCCAGCGGAGAGTTAAACTCTTCGAACGGCCCTCGGAGATGCAATTACCCTCGCCTGGCCAAATGCGTCCTCTGCATTCTGCAGTCCTCCTCCCTTTGGTGTGTTTTGTACTGTTTCTGATGTGCGGTGAGAGCAGTGTGTGTTGTTGTTGTGTGTGGGTAACCATGCATTTATGACGATTTTAAGCTCGCAGGCATCATCAGCAGCAGAAGGAGGATGGACTAGGGATGGGATAGGTTGGGGATGGGAGGCCAACCAAGCGAGCTAAACAAGCAAGCGTTAAAACCAAACTAACTATAAATAAAACCGAAAGCCAACAATAGCAAAAAAGCAAATAAAAATCAACAGAAAGCAAGATGAACCTAGGACAAGCATAGCTAGGAAAGTACAGAGGAAAATATGTGGAATAATAATCAATTATAAATTTAGATATCTTAAAATTTATCAAGATAATAAAGTTTTCATGATGAGATCAAGTTTTTCTGACAAGAAAAGATTTGGAATATCTCTTCAATTGATTAAATTGTAAATAAATACTCTCTCGCATGAAATTATTTGCATTTATATCTTTAATCTCTTCTTCTAAACATAAAATAAGTATCTCGTAGATACTCTAGCAACTTTTCTTCTCGTGTAGCAGCAGCTGAGAAAATGAATACACTGGACAAGACAGAGAAGACAAAGCAAAATAATAATACAAATAAGTATAGATGCATAGATATGCGGATAGTTAGATGGACGAGCGGAGGATGTGCCGCAGCAGCTCCTTCCTTGTGTGTTCTCCTCATCCTCTCCCTGCACTCATCATCATCATCATCATCCACATCCACATCGTTGTTGTCGCTGGGCGATCGCATAGAGCCGTGGCCATAATTGTTTAGTTAGCCCAAGCTGGCCAAAAGCGTCTCCGCCCCAGACGCGACTCTTTGGCTTTGGCCTTAGCCCACCTGAGAGCAATGCTATCGGCCAATGGGACACTGTGTGTCGAAGGAACTTTGAGAGTAACATTTAAGCCCTATTTTACTTGGGCTTGATTAGGCTTAATTTTCAAATCAGAAATCTTAGCTCGAACCTTGTTAAAGCTTCTTTTATATTCACCAAGGTTCTAAAATATTTACAAAATATATTTTTAATATTTTTAATATTTATAGACAGTACAGGACACTGTGCTTAGTCGCTGCTGTTCTTTTGTGCAATCATGTGCAGGCAATAAGCTCAGGCTGAAGCTAAAACTGAACCCGAAGCGAAGCTGAAGCTGTAGCTGGAGCCGCCGACGCCGAACGTTGCTCACTCCCTTTGGGCATCGGCTAAGGCTCGAATCCCGGGCTCAGGCTGCTGCGGCCTCGTGGATCGTGGCTAAAACCTGATTATGAGTGGCCCCAACTGTTTTGTTGGCTTACATGTTGTGTATTCTAACACGCTGCGGACGTCCTCATCATCATCGTCGTCGTCGGTCTTGGCCATCGTCTTGGCTGGGATCTGCTGGGCAAACAAAATGCGTCTTTAATGCAAACATGCAGCAGCAAAAGCAGCAGCTTCCTTTGAAGTTTCTGCCGGATGGAGGCCCGGAGGGGGTCCGGCGGGGCCAGAGGGTTGCATGTGCGTACAAAACTTTAAACAGGAATTTTAACAACTTGCTTTGTACTTGGCTTGTACTGCCTGCTCTCTCGGCGTTCGAACAACCGCAAACAACATAGCGCAACTTGCAGGCTGCCCCAACAACTGATTTATAAAGAAAATTTCTATGGGCCCCCAAAAAGGAAGTGCATGCCGAGTGGCCTGAAGGGAGGTGGCGGGAGGAGGCTTCAGCCTGATCGAATGCTGCATGCCAGACAACGTGCCAACAGCCAATAGCAAGAAAAAGTTAAAAAAAAGGCTAAAAGCCAAGGCAACAGCGATCGCAGCCAATTAGAAGATTTCATATTTATGCCACAATGCATTTCAATTAAGAAGTTGAAGAGGAAAAGGTTAGAGTTCAAACAAAGTCACATTTGAAGAAAAAGTTGCAGTGCGCAAATATATAAATCACATTTAAATGATTTAAAAATCCCTTTAAATATGGAAACAAACAATACAATTTCCAAATTTCATTTTGCTTCGATTTCCTCAATAAATCTCTAAGCTGCCCATAAATATTTCCAATAAAACTTTAATATTCAAATGCTATTAATTTACAAGATTGCATTTACTCAAGACGAGGTCATTAAAGCTTTTTTTTTAACCCCTCACCTAATCGGTTTTTGTTCAATGCAAACATCTTTATGGCCACACCATCAATCATCGCACAGATGCCCATCTCTGTGCATTTCAATTAGCCGAGCTCTGAGGTTAAAGGTGAAGCTGAAAACGGCACATCAAAGCCCCCCGATCAATACTGGAAAATATGAAAAAGCATAAGGAAAAATAAACAAAGAAGAAATATTAATAAACAGGGGCATAAACAGCGGCAGCTGCTGCCGCAGTATCAAACATCTCCGGCAGTTCCAACTGTAGCGCCAACAAGTTGTTGCCTTATCGCGATAATTAACAAAACTTTAATAGTCGCCCCCCGGCGCTCCTCAGCTGCTGCTGCTGCTGCTGCTTGGTGTTTATATTTTTACCCCAAAGTCTCCATGTGGTCAGTGTTTATTATTATTTTTCATTTTTCGGAGGAGTTTATCTGTTGTAATTAAAAATTGCCACTTGCCGCACACATTTTAATTACGGATGCAAAATTGCCAGACGCACGCAACGCATCGCAACTCTCTTGAAAAGCGAGAGTCTTGGCCCAAAAAGAAGGTCAGGGCCAGAATATTATATAGTTTTTTTCTTCATATAGTTTTATTTTCTGTGGCTGCAACATCTCTCGACATCGATAGATGATGTAGCTCTGCACTTTCGACAGCTGCTGCTGTCTGGCTGTCGGCGCATCGACATCAAAGTCACGTCTGTTACACATTTCTCATAATTGTTGAACTCGAGTGCCGCCGCGACTGGCAAAATGCGTGCAAACTCGAAAAAAGGAGGCAGCATTGAGATGTTCAGCTACCGCTCAAGTGATGACACATCAAGGTGGCCCACGGATGAGAAAAATCCAACAGAAAAAGCGTACGAACGAGATTCAGCTCAAGTGCAGCTCCTTTTACTTTGTGGAGGAGCTTCGCCGAGATGGAGTGCTCAAAAGCTGACAGAGAGGTTAGTTTTCAGGTTGGATTTTATGTTTTTCTAGGATTTTTCTTTGAGGAAAACTCTGGGGAAAAGTATGTTCTCAGGGGGTTGTGGATTATATAATATTTTTAGCACATTTCTTAATGTGATTTGATCGCACAAAATATAAAAATTTATTTAAAGCAAAAATTATAATGATAAAAATTCTATACAATTAAATAAATATCGTTATCTACATAATTAATTCCACCTGTAAATACCTTTTAAATGCAAATAACTATTTCCCAACTAAAACCCAGACAATGGCTTGTTGCAAAACTCAAATTCAATTAATTTCAATAGTAATTCCTAGACAGTTTCGAATTATTGTTTGCCTTGTTACTTATTTTTTACAACCTCTATTTTAATTTGCAATTTTCTGTGGTCCTTGACATCGGGCTTCACAGAATATATTCAACTCTTACATTGTTTCTGCTAAAAGTATCTCGTTACATCGCCATCCTCGCATGACTTAGCATAGGTATTCGTGCCTGGGCGAAGTCTCTGTCTCAGCGACAGGCATTTAGCAACAATAAACCAATATATAAACGAATAAACCCATAAATGACATCAGTTTTATTAAAAATAAATAAATCCGCAAAACGCCGGGGCAAGAGCTTTGACATGCGAACAGCAACGACAGCGACTAAAAGCCAATCACCGAAGACTTGGGCTTTGGTCAATGGCATAGAGGTTCGTGTGGGTGCACTTAAAAATAGTTATGATATATATTTCAAAATTAATATTAAATTTAAAATAATATATAACTTTTAAATGAAGTATAAGACAAATAAAACAAATTATTTCTGGACTTGAAAATGAAAGAAATAACTTTGTCTTCGTGTTCTCCTATTAATATAAAAAATCTGTAGATTTCTGGAACACACACCTAAAATTGTAGCGGAAAGTAATGTAAAAAACATTACTCTAATCTTTATTTTATTATCTAACTAAATTTAATCTTATTTTTTCCTATGTGTAAGCTAAGGTAAGCCAAGACACCTGTGCGCTCCAATCGGCGAGCGAAACGTGTTCGCACGACGCCAACAATAGGCAACAACTACACCAACCTGACCTTTCTGCAAAAAATAACACAAAAAAAAGAACCTTAAAAATAAAAAGAAACTTTATGAGAGGAGAACCCGGGAACACACCCACCACCCGAGAGTCCCAGAGACTTCACATTCGTCATGCCCCTGGGAGTGCGAGGCCTGCAGATGGGCTGAGCCGCTGAGCTGGTGTGCTATGTGGGTGAAAGATGGGTTCCGGGATACATTGGGAATCCTCCAATGGATACTGGGCCGGTGCTGAGGGGGGTGGGGGCGAGAACAGGGCCAAGAGCTCATCAAATTCTCGCATGTTGCCCTGTCAAACTGCTCGGTGACAACGCACAACACACAGAGCCTCGTTCCGAGATACTCATGGGGCCATGCCAGCACCATCTGCAGCTGCTGCTCTCGCTGCAATTCCTTTGAAAAATTCCACTAGTTGCCAGTAGCACTGAGAGAAAATTAGTTACCAAGAGAATATGAAACGAAGAGCATTCCATAGAAGTAGGGCTCACAATTTGGAGTAACTTTAAGCAAAAGAATTCATTTTTCTACGGAATACTTTCTACGATTGAGGTTTTCCATGCTATCAATTTCCTTTAATGATCCAAAGGATTGTCGCTTTTTTCCTCTGTGTATTTTTCTGGCTTTTGTTTGTTTTCGCGCGCCTCCCCATAATGTTTTTATGATGACCCACGGCGCAACATTCTCCGCGCAGCCTCCTCTTCGCCAGTTCCCCTCCTTCCGCCCCCTCGAATCCGCCTTAATCCGCTGCTGTCTTTATTTTTGCAACTGGCTGCAATTAGCTGCAGTTGCCTGCAACTATTCTTGCCACACACGGATGGATACACACATTCGGTGCAAGTCCATGGTCCGTGGTCCGTGGCCCAGCCATGCCAGACTGGATGGCGTTAAGACCGCCAAGCGTAAAATTAATTTTACGAAAATATATAAAAAAACGAGGGGGGAAAATGCAATGAAATTTGAGCATCGATTGTGGGTCAGACCCATTGACAGGCCAACCAGCTGGCCCCAAAGATATGTAACTCCCTCTGCGAAAAAAAAGACAAAGACAGGGAACACTCGACCACTTTGTTTTCTTATCAAATTCAATTAATTAACTTTTATGTGTCATATTTGATTAATAGAAAGAAATTGTAGAGAGTCGAAACAATTTTTATTTATAAATTAATTTTTAATAAATTACTAACTCTTTAAATGATATATCTTAAGGTCCTCCAGCACCTAGGCTTCACTGTTTAAAAAATAAAAACAGGCTCCGGAGACGCCACTGGCAGCTGCCGATTCTCCAGGTAGCCAGGAGAAAACGCGAAGACACCGCAATCCATTTCAATTGCCGCGTCGCGTTTAAGATTACGCAACCGATTAGCCAGGCAGCTGGGAAATGTGGCCCAAAAGAGAGCGAAAGAGTTAATGGGGATTATGGGGATACAGGGGACCCATCCAGGCACGCGTAGCTCCACTCGGAAACTTGTTTATTAGATGACCAGTTAGGTGCTATTTTTCCCGGCACGTGCCTGGCCATAACTCACGTACTTTTCGTACTCAAATGACAAAGTCCCATGTCGTAGAATATTTCCCTTGTTCAGCAATTTTTGCTCCATGAAGCTAATTAAAAATCAATGTTACAAAAATTTCATTGCCACCGAAAATAAATATTATAAAAATTGTGAAGTTTTGGCATAATTTTATTTTTAGCAACGTGAAAAGAAAGTCAGCAAGAAATTTAGCTGAGCTTCTTTGGACTAAAGTTTTCATTTATTAATCAGTGGCATAAAACGACAAAGAAGGGTGGAAAAGGCGGGAAAACTGTTGGTTGGGGATGAGAGGGTGAGGGCGTCGAGCTGCAATCAACCCGGAGACTCAGACACAGAGCAAACAAAGTGCAAAATGCTAAAAGTGAACCTAAACTGCATAGCAACAAGAGATTGGTTAGGCTAATAAGGATCGACGGTGGATATCCTCTTAAGGATTTTTTTTAAAAGTAAAACAGTTTATTAATTTTATATTATATTTAAAATTAATAAATTTGATGATGTTATTAATAAGAAAATGTTGCCTTTCTGCTTAACAGTTTACTTTGACTAGATTTTTAAGGCTTTTTCTCAAAACCACAATAAGATTTATATTTCCTTTACCAACCAACCTTTAGATAATTTATATTAAAACATAATTATCTATATGCCAGCCGATATACCCCATTATCTCCATCCTTTACAGGATATCACAACAACTCAAACAACATCCCATTGCAGTTTGCAGTCAAAGTTGACTCTTTTACGCATTTTTAAGCGCTCCTCCTCGTCGCCTCCCCCGACACTGGCACACCCCTTCGCACACACACACACACAGCCTCCCACTTACCCCTTCACCTAAATGTAGTGTGGGAAAAGTAGGCGTGGCCATTGGGCAATAAACGGTATATTCCAACTTTAGCTCAAGCTTTTGCTTTTGTTGTTGCCTCGGCGTGGCCTGGTCTGGCCTGGGCCTGGGCCTGGGTTCGTTGATTTCATTTGGTTTTACTTGTGTATTTACTCGCTTTTTTTGTTGTTTTATTTTTGCCTCTTGCTGCAATTAATTGAGGAGCGACGACTAAAAGGAAGAGATTTTGGATGCCAGGGGGGGAATGTGACGAGAAGCGGTGGTTTAGGAGGAACAAACAAACAGAGACGTCATGTGAACTGTCTGGGACAGTCTTTGTATCCCATATCCTGTGAGAGCAGCTTGTCCCTTAATGGGCTCCCCTAATCAACTCCACTTGGTGAGGAGAGCGACACACAGTGAAAGGGATACTGTCAGAAAATTAAAGAATAAGACATAATATTTATTATAGAACCACAAAACGGGATTGTTTTAAATGTTTAACTAGCCCTTAAAACTTTTTAAAAAGCGCAGATAAGGGCTTGTTCCAAGAGATTAGTTTACTCTTTTATGTGTTTTAAAAGATCAGAGAATGACTCTATTTCTACCACCTAATTTTATTTGCAGAATTTTAAAAACCAAAATATTATATTAAGCAAACTATAATAAAGTCCTATTCAAATTCCCAGCTAATTATATTTTTTTTTCTGTGCAATCCCCTCTAGAAAAATAGAAGGAGGCAGAGGTAGGAAATCAGACAGTCATGCCTGCTCATCGGGGATAAAGAACGTCATGATCGAGTCGGCGGTCCCCCGGCACAAATTGATTCATTAGTCAAAGTGACTTTTTATTTAGCCAAGTCCGAACTGCATTCTATGCGATTCGATTTGCGTGCGCCTCTCTTGGCATTCATTTATTTATCAAATTGCATTTGATTTGTCAATTAAGTATGCTATTTATGCTTATTAAGTCTGGCGCCATAAAGAAATCAAATGCTAAACACGCCCAGTGTGTCCAGAGAGAGATATATTCATGAGCCATGGAACGGGCAACCTCTAACCGGTTGCTGGCCAATCTCGTCGTGGGCCTCTGGCCAAGAGCGGTTCTCGGCTGGCCAACTGGTTGATTGGTCTCCAACTGTTATCAATAAATGAGCCGCTGCTTGCCGTTTTGATTGTGTCACATTTTCGTGTTTATTACGCCCCCTCTCTTCCCTCTCCCGGCAACAAAATCTATTTTTATTACCAAATTAATATTGTATTAGATCGCTGGCGAATCAACAGGCGGTCCAAAACGAAACCAGTTGTCCCTTTAACGGTTACACCGCTCTCCCACGCAATTCCCAGGCCATTTGGCCATTGGTTTTTCAGCTAATTCCCACAGCAACTTGGCTACTTGGGTTGGCCAACACTATGGTAGACTGCACCCTACGCAACACATGGCCCAAACGTGCGGCTCGCTCACACACTTTTATTTCGCTAGCCATTTTTGGGCCAAGTTGCGTGCCAATTGATGGCAAGATTTCCTGGTTTTTTTCCTAACGGGGTAGAAGTTAATTAGAGAGCTACGGAAAAGAGGATCTTTTGGTGGGTGAAAGTCTCCCTGGGGGTTGTCTTCAGCTATCAGATGGTGTATTCTTACAATTGGTAGTTTTAATTAAAAGAGATGCTTAGGAATTGGTTAAATTTAAAGGTGCAGCCTGACAAACAAAAAGTCTTAAGGCGAGTCTACGAAATATGTCATTTTAAAACCATTGAAAAGGTTTAAATTACAGCTGGAATGTTATGAAAAATATATTTCTTATACTAAAGGTTTTCTTCTGTTTTCATGACCAGTTTCTTAAAATATCTCTAAGAATTTTTCACAATTTATTTACATTTTAGAACACCCTTAAAAAATCTATATATAACAACAAATATAATCCGCATCAGTGCACCGCAACAACTGCTGGCTACTTATTCACAAATACTTTTACTTTCCACCCCACCAACCAAACATAAAGCCACAAAGTCCGGCCAGAGATCAGCAACTGTACGATATCTATATGTAATCTATATATAGTGACAGCCGCAGGGGAGCGGCCCAAACCATCGGAGTGTCACCTTTTGCGGTTCTCCCCGATCGCTGCCCGGTCCCTGATCACCGATCTGCGAATCCCCGGATGCCGTAATCCCCACTCTTTCTGGCGTCCGCTGTCAGGCGTAATTTTATACGATCAGCTTTCGATTTGGCTGAAGCCTGAGGTTAAAAATTAACATGACCAGAGCCGGCGATAAGTTGCGATTGGTATTGGGGGCTCTGTGGGCTCTGGGCTTTTGGCTTTTGGCTTAAAGGCAGCAGCACCACCATGGCCTGCCGGCAACTCGCTGTAATTTTGTGGTTTTCGTACAACAAAAAAAAAATAATAAAGAAATATATATAAATAAAAAAAGGTAAAAAGTACAGGTAAACTCAGAGAGGATGCGGGGGAAATGCCAAACGTTGTGTTGGGGCGGAGTGCAATTGATATGGCCAACAGAGGCGAACGATGAAGCGGATTCGCATTCGATTGTCAAAGGCAGTATTGGCCATGTAAAATGGATATATACTTGGTTATTTATATATATATATATATCTTTGGTATCTGCAGTATCTGTGTGTGTGTGTGTCAGTTGCCTTGCGGTTGCGTCCCTTTCTCCGCACAGATGAGCTGTCTTCCCCCCTTCCTGGTTTTTATGCGATATGAATTACACAAGTTTCCTGGCACTTTTGTGCGAGCGTTTTATGGTCGTTTTCCTCTTTATTATAGCCGCCGTTGTATGTGTGTAAGGGTATTATATATATATTTATATATGATGTATAGGAGTGTGCGTTATAATATAATAATTAAATGAATTGCCAAAGTGTGTCCGTAGCAGACGTGCGTCGTTCGTCAGGAACGTTGCCGGGGCAGAGCATGCAAATTAGGGATGAGGAAAATGATTATTTTTCGGGGGAGGAAGTTGCTAGGAACTTGTATTTTAAATAGAAAATATATAGTAAGGAAAAGTACATTTAACAGAAATTTAAAAAAATATTTAAATTGTCTGGAAATATTATTAAAGAAAATCTAAATTGTTATAAGTCTCATTTTAGAAATAAGGAATTTGCTATGTCCTTTTCCATTAAATTAAAATTAGTTTAGTGAGTTTATTGATGGTTTCCTTAGAAAATTGATAAACCAAATATATATTTTTCCAACAAAATGATGCACAGAAAGTATTTATAATCGAAATCCTTTAATTTTTCCCATTTAATTGCATACATTTTTCATGTTAAAGTCAATAAACTTGAAGGCAAATATTTCCCTTTTAAAATAATTTTATAAAATATTTCTTAAGCATCGAAATATTATTAAAATTTATCTCCCCTCACGTTGTCCTCTCTAACCTCAATACACGAATGTGAATATTTCCATGAACTTTTTTAGAAAGCCAGCAGGACAGAGCCAGCGACCAAGTTCCTTTCGTTTGGCCTGTCGAAAAAGGGTTTTATTTCTGCTGCAACCTTTATATGTTTTTTGTGTTTTTATTCTCCTTCGCTTTTTCCCTCGACTCTGTTCTTTTACACTCGAGGTGTCAATTTCAACGCCCTTCTTTTGTTTGCCCGGATCTACATATATAATCATGTATATGCATATGGATATTATATGGCCAGTACATGGTTATATATATGGATATTACCCTCGTTTTTTAATTTCTGCCAAATTATGCAAAATGTTCGTTCGCTCGCCCTCCAAAAGGGCTTAACAAATAAACTTCTCTCGCACTCTCCCTGGGCGGTGGTGCACTGCAAGAAAAGTGCTACAGGTAAAAAATCTATAAATTAAGGCAAGAACAATACCACACCCCCTCTTGAGAACGTGTGGGAGCAGCGTAAAACGCCCACAAATATGCTGCAGCATAAATATTGGTATATTCTGGGAATTAATAAAATACGAAATTAATAAGGGGTTCTATGGGGAAAGGAAGCACTGGAGAAAATTACAGAGCCATTTTAAAATATGGTTAACTAATTTCAGGCTTTATGTTAATATCATTTCTATAATTATTTTCCTAGTAAAAAAATCGGTTGTAACACCTCATAAAGTCCAGCGAAGTTTACAAATCAAAGTAAAGACAGATTGTTGATCCAAAATACCCGAAAATAATGTCATAAAATGCATAAAAAAATCTCTAAAAAATACAATATAATTTTTTAACAATTTCCAACAATTTATGGAATTTCAAACAATTTCATTAAAGTGCATTCCTAGCCAGGCTGCTCTGTGGGGCGTTGCGATATCAGCACCTCATCCTTCGACTCGCACACATGTGTCGCCTCTGCTGCTTTGGATAAATTTCTTGCTTTTATTTTCTTTCTTTTATTTTTTGACTTTGCAATTTATTTTCCTTTTTTCTTTATTTTTTGGGTGTGTGCTTGGGGGGCGTGGCCTGTTGCATTTGCATGTGGTGTATGTTCCCCGTGCAACTGACAACTCAATAAAATGTCGCTATTTTAATTTCGCCTGTGATGTCGTCACGCGGATGTGACATAAGGCCTCCCTCCTCCACTTTTGCTGATTCAGTTGCAGCTGCGCCGCCGGATGATGATGATGTGTATATGGAAGCCAGGGAGCAATATGCGGTTTATGGCTTTGATACCAACGGCCACCAGTACCAGGAATTTGCAACAGAGTTGAAAATGTGCCCGGGGTTCATTAAATGGAAACTAAACTTAAGCAGACTCAAGGCGCTGTGGCAGCTCATAAAAAAGTTGCTGAAACTTTAGTTTTTCACGAGCAATGAAAAATTAAGGGAGCGACTAAGTTGAGTTTTCAACTTATAAAGGGGGAAATATTTAAAGAATATTCAGCTGTACCTTAAAATTCATAAAACAGTATTTAAAATGATGCAAAATGTTGCAAGAAACTGGGAGATAGTGAAGCTATTATTATTAATACTAGAATTTTCCATCTCCTTAATCTTAGCACTAAACAGGTGTAAAAGGCTGTTGGCTCCCCCGCTGATGATTCCTATTAGGTTCCCCGATCTCCAGGGGTTTCAAATTAATGTTAATTACAACCGCTACGGTTCTTGTTGCTGCCTCATCAATTTGCATTCCCGGCGGAAATCGTTATGGAACTTGAATCGCTGAATCGGAGCAAGTGAAGCATTTTTTTTTCTTGATTTTCTTGGTTTTTGGAATCGCCAAATTTCTCCGCGGGCTCTCTTTATGTTTTTTCAACATTTCCTTTTTGATTGCACTTAACCCCTGCTCGGTGTCTGGATGTTGCACTCACCGTGTTTTACTCAATATTAATGAAGTCATTAAGACGACATCTTCCTCCAGATCGGCGCGTAATGCGAGCGAATTATTAACAACCTTCTCTGCACGAAAACAAGCTCAACTTCGAGGTAGTACCAACTTCAGATACAGCTCAACATCTCCCCCAGATTCGGCGGGATCCCTGAACCAAAGTTCCGCCGACGGCATCAATAAACAACAACAACAACAACAACCGGGGCAGCGGCAAAAATTAATACACGACTACAACAAAAAAGCCCAAGAAACACAAGCGGCTTTCATAAATTTGCATGTCGCTGTCACGGCAGGACGGACAGGGGAAGGGGCGGGGGGAGGGAGTGGAGCAGCAGCAACAGGGGCGGGTTATGAGGGGGCGTGACAACAAGTCAATTCACCGCTCGAAATGTGGCACAGAAATCTGTTTTCGGCAGGCCCAGAAAACTCTGAAATCTTTAACTGAGAAGACAAGTTGCAGGAAAGTGAAATCGAAGTTTGGGGTACCCTAAAAAAGTATTTAACAAATTTTAAATTATAAAATATATTTCAACACAAGTTTTATATATTAATTTATACTTTTTATAGGTGTACGGCATCAATAGAATTTTATTTCTTATAAAATTTGTTGAAAATCCCAGGAAAAAATTCCATAAATAATCTTGTACAAAATTTAAATATTGAAATAATCAGGCTATACAATTAAATGAATATTAAGTCCATTATTAAATATTAAAATGCATTCCCTGCGGCATAGATTTTGTACTCCAAAGATTAGCTAATTTCCTTAAGAAGTACCAGCTCCTTTTAAGTACATTCCCTGTACCCAAATAAAAAAGAAAGGGTACTCCTACTCCCTACATTAAATGTAAACACCGAAAATAAAAACAAAAACTGCAAGAGACCAAGGGGCAGAGGAGGAAAAAAATTAAGACCCGGGCATAAAGAACTGCTGGAACAGCGCAAAAAATTGTTGAACGCATTAGAAGATTGATGCTGGCGGCTGTTTGCTCAGGGTTGTGACTCCCTGGTCCGCCCTTCCTTTACTTTACTTTACTTCACTTTACTTTTTCGGTGGACTTGGCCGAAAGTGATTGCAATTTTTGCTCTCTTATTTTGGCCATGTTTACTTTGTGCATGAGCAGATTTCCTACTTTTTTGTTGGGATTTTCGGGTGGCAAGTAAAACGAAAATCAAGAAGGAATGCAAAGGCGTATTCAAAGTTTCCGGAGATGTTGATTTTGTTGGAGGGGACGGGATTTCTATTTCCATTTTGGCCACAGTGGAACTGGGTTAATAAGATCGCTATGGATGGGAGACTACCGGCTTTTTGAGCAGCATTTAATAAATAGCTGCTTTTAGCCAGGCAAAGCGACTCTCATTTATTATGCATCAAAGATAAACCTAACTGAGATTAATGTCTCACTTCAGGTCCGAGATATACGAGAAGGAAAACAGCCACTGTTTTTATTTTTTGCATCCATTCACCTGCCTCTAATCATCTCACCTGGGAACCACACACACACACACACAGTCGGGGGGGTAATTGATACCGAAAGGGTGAGAATCATGCAAAGAGATTATCCGGCACACAACCTGTGCCAATTATGTCCACACAACGTAATAATAAAATAAGCTGCACGTTTTATTATTCAGAATATATCCAGATCAACTGGGATCGGGATCGGGTTTGGGATCGGAGATCGGGTAAATCCAATTACCGCCGCTTGTTTGCTACACGCTGTGGATATAACGTGGTACTTTAATTTTAATTTGCGGGGCAGCTGCAAACAAAAATGTACAATAAAAAACGATAAAAGAAAAGCTGGCAGCACGCAAAGTTAAAGCTGTTGAAATTGCGCCAACCTTGGATCTCGAGTGGGTTCGTTTTATATATTCACTCTCCTGCTAATTTGAATTAATTTTGTTGTCAACACGTAGTCATATAAGGATGTGAACAGTTAGCAGGCAATCTGCTTGGTAATTGGGTGGCCGAAGGAAGTCAGTCAGTCGGCAGTACAGGTGATCATGGGAAAATTAAGCGCTTGCCTTGAATGAGATTTCTTTTGTTTTTCGGTAGATTGTGCAGTCACTGGAAAATGCCACTGAGGCTTTATGAAAAGGGAGAAGTCCCAGAAAGAAAAACAAACAAAAGGTGTGGAATTGTTTATAGGGAAGGGATTTAGGAATCAACGGAAACATTGTTGAGGTAGAAGGGTTTATATTTTAATTTTTAAATAACTATATATATACAGATTTTATAAAACAGAATTTATAGACTGCAAACTCTATCCTTAAATAAAAATAATAAACACCCAGCTTTAAACTACAAAGTCTTCAAGAAATAACATAATCCAATAGATAATATCCATTATCTCAGGCTGATAACTAGTCTCTCTGGCGAACTCTCCTCACTTTTCTCGCAAACACTTTCTCGTACCGCCTTAAACCGTTCCCAATTCTCGCAAATCTCTTGGCCAAAAGAAACCTCATCTATTGATGGCCGATAGAGAAACTACTCCTCCCTCCGGCCTGAGTCTATGTAGGTTGCCTTGGAACGCCCAAAAATCTCAGCTAGGTCGTTGCGATTCGGGCCGCCGTTAAATACAGACTACAGATTCTATAAATCAGGCGTATTTCTCAACACCTTCGCCACCATGCCGCCGCTCTCAACCCGCTCATTAAAAACCATTAAGGAAAATATTTCGCTGGCGAAAAATTATGGCGTAAATGATACCCAGAACCGCCCCCCATAAGCCACCCTATAAACGACCTCCAAGATCCCACCGAGACCGACACGAAGCCCGGCCTAAACGCGTTCCAGTGTCTTAACTCGGTTTCTGTGTCATTTTCTTGTCTGCAACTCCGGGTTTTGAGCGTCAAATAAATTTAAGTCTACACCTAAACAGCCGGCAAACAAAATAAAATAAAGCACTTGGAAAAAAAATACTAAAAAGAAACAACGTTGGTAAGGCACTGGGGAAAAAGGGAGATTTATTTTCATATAAAAGAAAATGTTTCTTTTCCAAGAGGAAACTTATATTTACTTCATGAAGAAAGGTATCACAATAAAAAATATTTCAAGGCTTCTGTAATAATTCATTTTAAAATTTTACATTAAGAAAAAGTAAACTAAAATGATTTTTGAACTTTAAATCTTCTTTTTCAAGCTACAAATTATTTGTATAAATTTCTTCTCAGTGCCACAGTTCTTTGCCATTATTTTTTGTTTTGTTATTTTTCGTACTGAGTGCTCTTTGCAGCGAACATTTGCAACAATTTGTTATTGGCCATTTAAGCCGTTTGTTGTTGGCCATAGTTGCTTTTGGCCGTTGGCGTAGCGAAAAATCTGTTGAGTGTTAATGACATTTTTATGTTTTAACGCTTGAAAAGCTGCGGCCGCTGGGAAATGTCCAGGAAGGGGGGAAAACTCCAATTGAAATTCCCGCACCTGGCAATGCTCTATTTTTGTTTTTTTTATCTTCAGTTGTTTCTTTTCTTTTATTTTTTTCTAGAGGTGAGGTGAGGTGAGGTCTGGTTAACATTTGTAGCTGGTTTGAGTTATTGGCTTGGCCTGTGCTCATCCCAGGCCTAATGGGGGTTTGTTGTTGGCCAAAATGACAGGTGACCTGGCTAACAAGTAGACGGGGTTCATGTTATTTATTTTTGCCGCACAAAATGGTTAGCAAAATGATGGGAAAACTGCGAACATTTATAAATTTTATAAATTTAAATAAAAAACTTCAATGAATACTAATATTTCCAATGCAGAGTTCAAACATCAAGTGGCTAATTTATTTCTCTTAATTAAACCCATGAAAAAATCCCATAAATAATCATAATTTCCAATGCAAACTTCAAAGTTCAATTGGCTAAAGGTCAGGGATCAGCATTATGTGAATTTTTTCCTATACAAATACTGCCCAGACCCGTCGCTTTCTCCTCTCATCGCCAAAGCAAATTCAATTCCGTTCAGTTTTTGGCCTCAGCTTGTGTCAACATTAATTAAATTTTCTGCGCGCATTTGCAAAACTTTTTGAGCAGCTAATTGGATTTTGGCCGAGCTGCATTCGCCGGCAACAAAAATAAAGCAACAACGGCGACAACAAAATAAAGCAAATTCGCGTGCAGCCGCGGACTAATAACCGCCGAAGCCAAGCCAAAGTCGGGTTGGGAATATAAAAGTATATAAAAAAACCAGTCGCCCGCTGCAAGTTTCCTGCCTTTGCTCCTACTCCTGCTGCTGCCTTTGCCCGCGCCATCCTTGCCTTGACTTTCCGCTCCTGGGGAAGTTTTTCAAGCGAAAAAATGTGTATATAAAAAAGGGAAATACTCCTATTAAATGTATTCCTTTGTTTCAGGCTTCACTGGTGCCTGAAATTTCGCCAAAAATGTTTTCTCTGTCGGCCATTCGGCATTTAATGATTTACGTGGACCAAACAAGTCCATGGTCAAGCAGAGAGAAAAAAAACTAGGAGGATTTTTGAGTTGTATATTTCTATAATCATTATTAAACCTTATAAATGTGTTTTTCTTTTATTTCAAAAAGAGTTAAGATAACAAGAAATAAAGTATATAATTTGTATGATAATAATATTGGAATTAACTCTTTAAAATAATTGATGACTGCCCTAATAAATTAAAATAAGTACTTCTTAAATGGATTTTTCCCCTTAAATAGTGAAACATCCTAAAATGAATTTTATTTTGAAAACGAATCGTTCAAATTCCTTCTAAGCACCCTAAAAATTTGTCTTGTTTTTAAGATGATTTAAAAATATTTAACAAATTTTCCTAGCTTTCTTTCTCAGTGCATATCCAAGCAGGTGGTCCCCGGGCCTTGGACAAAACTGTTTGACTTTTGGCCGCGGTGAAGTGCGTGTGCGGGTGGGAAAAGTCTGGCACTGCAATTAACAAGTGCAACGACTCCGTTGCCAGTTCCTTTTCCTCCTTTCCGATCCTCATCCTGCTCTGTTTCCTTGGCAGTGTACTTCCTTCTTGCCAAAAACAATGCCCAAAAAAAAAAACAAAATATAAACCGAGGAAAGAAAAAGAAAACGCTGCAACTAATAACACTTAACCGTAGCTCGAGTCAGGTCTTAATTATGGCAAACAACTTTTTGTTTTTAGTTTAGCCGCTAAAACGCTTCCTGTGAGACAAAAAGCTGCCAGCTACTGAACTTTGGATGCACCTCTTGCCACCGCTTTTCCTTGTGAATTTCCCGGGAAAACTGCAGTGTGCATGTCGCTACATATCAACAAAAGATGCAGCAGCCACCTCCACACTTCCACACACTTGCCAAGCGTTTCGGTTCGGTTTCGGTTGCATTTTCTGATTTTTTTTTCGGTTTCTGCACTTTTTGTACGGTTTTTTTTTTGCAGACTTCAGTCAATGCACTCTCTATGACGTCGTAGCCGTCGTCTGACTGCACAAAATGAAAAAGTTTCGCAAAAAAAAGTAATGAAATCCAAGGCCCAAAAGGATAAACTTGAAACGAAAAAAAATAAACAGGGATTTCGGTGGAAGAGTGGCGACCTTTGTAATACCTTTAAAAAGAAATATTTACAAAAATAAATATATCAAAACAAATTTAGGAAAATATATGCAAATATATAAAATAAATAAATATGAAGACATTTTATATTTCATATATGTTACAAATATTTTTAGCTTCATGTTTCTAAAAGTATTACATTTAGGGCTCATATTGTAATTATTTTGTAGGGAATCTATATAAAATTATTAAAAAAGGGATAATAAAATATTTAAAAGGAAATTTATATATTTAAATGTCTTTAAATATTTTATATAAACTCCTTTCCAGTTCGTTTTCTCTCTTAGAATTCATAGTTCCCAGGGTATCAAGAACACCAATTCCACAACCAACAAAACAACACAAAAAAGTAAAAAAAAACACTCGTTGCATTTTTCTTGTTTTAATTTTTTTCCTATTTTTTGTTGTTTTTTTTTTTTTGCACAAAAAGCAAAAAACAAGAATGATTATTAACGCCTGTTGGGTATGCCACAGGACGATGTCTGCAGCGGTTGCAACTGCAACAGCAGCACAAGCTTCAGCTACAGCTCCATCTCAGCTCCCATCAATGCACCGAAAGAAATTCTTGGGAACTAAGAATATTTATTATATAATTTTATAAGATTTTATATTATTTATCATAATGAGGGAAAATCTCTTATTTTACATTGACTTTTTTATTTATTTTTTAAAGCCTTTGTAAGTATAACATTAATAAAGTTTTCACCCAGATAATATATTATTCAAATAGCTTTACAAGTGCCTAAGGTATATTCCTGTGTAAATTTCTGAGTTGTTGGCTTTGAATTCTGGCTGCTGACTGCCGGGTGCTGGGTTCCCGCACTCAAGCTCCTCGAGAACCGAAAGGCGGCAGGCTACTGTGCAAACACAGAGCCGTGTTGCTTTTTCGGTGCATTCGCCTGCAGCGGCCTTTGGATGCAAAAATGCAGCCGGGCAAAAACAACATGTCACCGGCCCGAGGGCGGGCCTTCCTCCGTAGGCAGGAGGGATGAGATGATGATGGCTGCTCCCTGGCTAGGGGCTATGTTGTCCCCGGGCCCCTCTCACTCATTAGGCCCGCACGCTGCACTTGTGTCTGCGCTGCACCGTATCCTGCCAAAGTTGGCGGGACCATGTCGGGAGACGTGGCCTGCATCCTGGCCAAGTCTCAGTCTCGGTCTCAGGCAGTTGCAAATTACGCTCTCAGACTCAATTGTCTTGGGCCTCGGAGACTTGTTCGTCCGAGGAACGGGGACCCGAAACGACAACAATGCCTGCATTTAAACGCAATCTTCGCAATGGCTAGACAGACTCAAACGCAGACATTTTTTTGCCTATCCCTTGGGGGGGGAGGAAGCAGAGAGGCGGCGGAGGCGTGGCTAGGTGGCAAAAGCGTCGCGTCATCGTCGCGTCTGGAACACTTGAAATTTTTGTATATGTTCATTAGAATATGCCTCATGACGAGCACGAGGAGGACGATGCTTGAACGCCCTGAAGTAGGCAACACTTTTGGCACATGTACTGCTCTGATGCAAGTAAAACGCAGCATTACAAACAGGGTACAGTTGTGCGTAGAGAATTTTACGGAAACATTTATGCATTTGGAAGTTTGGAGAGATTAGTAATGATTCTTAATTTTGTTTTTGAAGTGCATCTGTAAATACCTTCCATACAGACCCTTATTACAAATAATATAGATTTTTTTTTAGAATTCCTGATACTTATTTCTATACAAAAATGAGTTTAAGCTAAGAAATTTATTAAAAAGGAACCATAATAATAGTTGTATTTTGGTAAATACCTTGTTATAATGTCACTTTACTTTATTTTAACATAAATGCAATTCCATGCAAAGCCATAAATATTAAATTATATTTTTTTCCTTCCTCTATTTCAGAACCTGTCCATGGATCTATGAGGTATGTACCTAAAGCCCCAACCACCGTATGCGAATAGTATTTAAATCCGTTCAGGGGCACAAAAGCCGCTTACGATTAATGCTCGCAACCTGCATGAAAAAAAATATGTTGAAAAAATCCAAACCAAATAAAATTATAAACGAATCTATTATGACAAGTGCGTGGGCCGTACAAAGTCTTTATTCCCCCGTTCGTATATTTTTTTTCCTCTTTTATATACACATATTTTTTGAACAAAAAACAGCGAGAGAATACGGGGGCTGTTGTGTGTCCAAAATGATGCTGAAGTGTGTTCAAAGCCGAGGGGGGGAGCCCATCATCATGTCAAACGGCAGCGGGAGCAGCGTTAGACAAGAAAACCTAACGATCGAATTAATAATGCCAACAATGGGGAGATCCGAGAGATACCTGTGCCTCTGCCACGCCCCGGCCAACAATAGAGACAGCCGTGATTGACAACTATGTTGAAATATCAAATTATAATTTCATAAATAGATGGGAAATGGGGGAAGCTAAGAGGCTTTAAATCGGGTAATTGCCTGGTCTATTAGGCCTGGGTGTGGATGTGGCCGAAAGAGATCTCCCGACCAGATTGAAGGTCAATGACAACACGTACAAAACATAATTGATTATTAAACTGACGGACAGTCGGTCCCTAAACAGTATTTAATAAAAAGGGTGCGGGTCCAGGTCCGGGCACGAGATTGCTGGAAACATGTTTTAATTTCATGCCTCGGATATTGGACATTAAGGCCCGAGGAATTTTAATTGCCACTGGTCGGGGCAGCCTTGGTTTCCACTCCACACTCGTGAACTAGAAAATAAAAACACACCAACTGCAATTGGCTTTGGCATTCACATGCTTCGTTATGGCCATATGAAAGTGCCACATAATTCTGTATCTCTCACCCCGCAGCGCCGGCGGCCAAAACAATTTTCACACCGCGCGCCAATGCCTGCCACGGTAATATAAATCTATATAGTATATATATATCTATATGTGGGCTCTTCACCATTTTTGGGAAGCTGAAAATGAAAATCCAATCAATGCCCGCCTGGCAATATCCATTGCGGTTAATGTGGTTTTCTGGCCTCGACTGTTTGGCGTTTGGGGCGTAGTTATAGTTTAAGAGCTTTGCAGTCGTATGTGGGCTGCCAATTTTTATTTGGCCAAGATTTCCTTAGGAAACTTGGGAAAAGAAAGTGCTGAAGACTTTTCCGCTTATATGTTTTTATCACAAGAAAATACTTAAAAAAGGAACACTCTTAATTTTAGATTAGTTTTCCCCTCAGCAGCTCCGGAAGCGATTTCATTTAAGAGTTTTACAATATTTTTCCCTCCATAAATCAGCAAGTATATAAAATATAAGCCATGACAGTCTCACTCCAGACTAAAAGGCCTCTCCCACCGAACCACCACACACCCAGCATATGGTGAGGAGAATCTTTGCCTTAGTTCTTACTGTAGGGAAGCCAACCTCTTGGGCTTATAATTATTGTGAAGCAACCCGTTTGCAAGCTGTGCAGAATTTTTAGTTTACGAGCACATAAATGTAATTGGATGCGCAAAAAATATTACAGTATATATCCATGAGGAGAGTGTGTTTACAAATTTACACACTGGGCACTGGGCAAAAGGAAATAGATTCTAGAATTATATTTTTAAGAATTTTATATGAAGAAAAACCCCAACAATATTTTTAAAAGGGAAATAATTTAGTTAACCCTCAGAGAAATAAAAGAAAGTCTTTCTAGATAGCAATAACATTTCTGTAAAAATTTATTTTCTTAAAGAAAATATATAGATTTACTGAAAAAATGATTTTTTACCTTTGAAAATACTTCAAAACTAACTAAATGAATAAACCCAGCTTTATTTTTCTTACAAATTAATTTTCCGCAGTGCCCTGGTCGATTTTTCTAGCCTGCAATTTGCTGCAAGCCAGCTGGGCTGCAGTTTCCATTTGGAGAGTTCCTGGAGACTCTTGCGCATGGGCAAAAGGCGAAACGTGTCATCATCGATTATATCGAAGGGGGTATGGGATGGCGGATATGGAGCTCTTCAGGGGAACCGAGGGGGAAAATCGGGAGCTGGGCAAACAAGTGGCTGTTGCTATCGTTTTGTGTTATCGCTGACGTTGGCAGTCCCCTGGGCGCGTAACTCAAAGCGACAACACTTGACACTAATTAATACATACGCACCGACCTGGGAGCTGGCTTTTTTCCACACCGTTTTCCCATTTTTCCATTCGCCCAGCTGCCACCCACTCGGCTTGTCGACGCGCTCTCTCTTTCTCGTCGCATTTCAATCAAGACCACGTCAGTCATTAGCCATCCAGTCAGTCAGTCAGTCATTCAGTCTGAGCTGAGATTCTGGCTTGATAAAGTTGTTTGAAAGTGTTGCAGCCTGCACACACAAAGACACAGACACGCATAGTTGAGTGCCTAACTGGCACATTGACTGCAGCAGGCGCAGGCAGCAATGTGCAACGTGCAACAGCAACCTGCAGCACAGGCAATAGTAACAGCACCAGCAACAGATGCAGATAAAGAAAACATCTTTAAGATGCTAGGCTAAAATTTAATTTAAATATAGAAGATTACATTCCAATAAATTTAGGGAGCATTTTGAATAATAATTTGTAGGCTTAAAACATATTCAAATGCTTTTAATATATTTTTCTTGCAAAATATAAATTTCCTGTTAAATTTCTTATTATTTTTCAAATATAAAAATCTCTTGAAAAATGAATAAGTCCCAGAAATAAATTATAAAAATCCCTTTAATTCCATTTAATCAAAATTATTATTATTTATCTCGGTGTACAAAGTAGAAATAGGGAAGCAGCCGTCTAGAAGAGGAGTGTGTGCCATTGTACTAGGTGATGCTTATCAGCTTGTCGTCGTCGCGGTCTCCTGGCTCACGCAGCAGCAGCAGCTCCACCCCCTGAGACAGTCCGTCAGAGACCTCATACCAGCCGCCCAGTGGGTGCTACTTGATAATGTTTACCGTTGCACTTCCTACACCGATTAAGGTTAGCGCACTTTAAGCGAACGATTGAGTGGCTACTTGGTGTCAAAACTTCAATTAAAAAACTTGGCTACCAAAGGAAAAGCTTTGAGGATGATACTAATGGGGTCATAGAAATTATTTTGAAAAGAAATTAATAACAAATTAAAAATAATCAAAAGTTTTTGGAAGCTTAGGAGAGAAAAAAAAAAGGAATTTATGCTCAAAGGAAATTATTTTCACAATTAAATAAGGAAGAGTTTTTGAATTTGAATTTGTGAATTAATTTTATAAAACATATAAACTAATTCACTTAAATATTGTTCAATAAATAAACAAAAGAGAAAACTCTCTAAACCAATTTATTTAATATTTTCCGTTTGCAATTAAACTACAAAAACAAACGCAGAAACCTTTAAAGAACTTAAACAACTAAAATTGCAAACTTGAATTCAAGCTAAATTATGTAAATTTAATTTGAATATTTTATCTTTCCCAAATTAATAGCACTGTCAATCAATAGTAATCCCACTGGATTATTTTCGTCTCTCGTCACTCTCCCCCTAGACACAATGATTAAATTTTGTGAAAATTCAAATTAAACCCACGAAATAGTTCCTCCAAAAAACTTATTAAGTAATTTGAACAACATTTCCATTCAGGCTCGCGTTGATTTGACTTTAATTTGAAATTTTACACACCAATAAGCCACATTTAACTGTCAAATTTCCAAAGCGAAATATGCAAATTAAATGCGGTAATTCTGGCATTTCCTCTGTTATTATAGCCAACGTGCCGCTTTTTATTGACCAATTAAAAATGCTTGTGATTCCGGACTGGCAACGGAGACTGGCACACACCGAGGAGGAGGTGGGAAATGATTCATCTAAGTCCGAGAGCTGTCTCTCAAGTCATCAAGGAAGGCATACACATATCTACCTCGTTTTCGGGCCTCTGGCATTTCTTAGCTTTTATTTATTTTATTTTTTTCTTCTTGACAATGCCACAGACAATGATCGATGAAGTTGCGCCTTGGACTTTAACTTTTGTGCCCGAAATCGTAAACGAAATCGAAACCGAAATCGAAAATAAATTTTCAATTGATAACAAAGGAAAATCGACACAAACTGGCATTAATTTTGGGCTCTTTAGAGCCAAACTTTGACACCCGATGCCTGAATAAATGCTTAATTAACACTCAATGGCGCGCCTTAAGAGGGCTTTCATGGGTTAACCGAGGGGGTGGGGGTGTTGCCAGCTAAATTGCGGCAATTGAAGGCGCAACGAATGCAACTCAAAAAAGTCCCAAGCTGAAATTAAAGGCGTTTTTTTTTTTTTTTTTTTGTAACCAAAAAAGTAAACAACGCCAAATTGACATTTTGCCTCTCGACAGGCAGCGAAAAATGGTTTTTCGTTGGTTTTTCGGTGGGCTTTTCGGCGGTTTTCCAAAGTTTTTCTCGTATCGAAGAAGGCAAGGCCCAGCAGGTCGCCGCTGAAAATGACAGTTGCAGTTATTTTCGTTAGAAATCAACAAAAGCCAAAGCCAAGTCACTAAAAATGACTGACTCTTTGCCTGACTGAGTGACTTTTGTTTGGCCAATTGGCGGAAAGTGAAAAGCGGCAGCGGCTATGGCAGTGCCACCTGAGGGCAAGGAGCTGAGGCCGCGCATTGCATCATGGCCCAAAGCATTTAGGCCGAGTATCTGTATATCGCGGAGTACCTGAGTATCTAAGTATCTGAGTATCTGTGTGTGGGTGCACGAGCAATCGATGATCGGATAGCGTTGAAATCTACTCGCATGTAACGTTTAAATTTGTTGGAAAGTTTACAAATGCACAGCAATTAATAAATAAATATAATATATATCTTTAACTTAATATATAAATGGTATAGACATTACACTTGCGCTTTATAAAGCAAAGCCAGCTAAAGGATCGCTCAGACTTATAGAAATATTGCTTTCTCCTTTCTTTACTATTAAATAAAATACAATTTTTATTGATTTTCAATGTTTTTTTTAATGTGTACCACCTAGAGCTGTGGCTTTTCATGCCTCCTTTTTTTATTTTTCGCTCTCTCGGAGAGCAAACAAGAGTTGCACGATTTTCTTGTAATTTTCCGGCAATTTCCAAGTACGAAGAAACCTCCGCCAAGTGCCAGGCCATATAAATCCTCAATGTTTGTTTAATTTCGTGTGTATTTTTTTTCGTTAGCCTTCCTCTACTGTTAGTATTTTTATTTTGTTTTAATTTGTCCCCAAAAAAACAGAAGAAAAAACGAAAATAAACTTGCCAGAACAACAACAACAGCGAAATTTGGCTAATTGTGTGGCGATCATTGCTCATTACGGCTCATTATTTGTTGTGGCTTGTACAGGTTCTTGTTCCCAATTTTTTTCCAATCGCTCGCCAGAGAGAGGGCGGAGAAACCCATTTTATTGTCAATGATCTTGTAACCAGATTAGCATAGATATTGTATCCCCCATTTGCGATTAGATGGCCGAGCACGATTTTGTTTTGGGACAATTGTTTTGGGAATGTATGTAATGCGGCTTGTTCCTAACGTGGAACTTAACAACTTGGCAACATTGTTACCGCCAGTAAAAGTTTTCAACAGGAAGCGGCCTGGTCTGGAATGCTCCCAAAAGGCAACAACAAAAAAAAAGCGGCCGGAGATGGCGGAGATGCCTATAAATTTCATATTCAATCAGCTTATGAAAGATTTGCATATTTATTCGATATAGATAGATGCCTCTTAGGGTGTGTTTACGACGGAGAGACAGAGAGCCTTTAAATATATTTGCATTTAATTTGAGTTGAAAGGCTATTGTCTGCTTAAGGTGTATTTGTTTATTAAGGAATGGGGTAGATAAAGCTTTTATGATTAAAGCCAAGAACCTGTTAAGTCAAAGGAAATGCTAAAGGATTCTATATAAAATTTATTCTTAAAACGAAAATGGCCCTAAACCCATTTTAGTGAATTTAAAATACCTTTTAATATGAGAATTGAAGGGAATTGTAATAGGAAATTTTAAAGTTTTTATAATTATTCACTACCCACTGATATGATCTAATTTCTGCCTAATTTCAATGTCCAAGAAACCACCTCATTATGTGAGACATAGATCATAAAATCTAAAGCCTAAATCATTTGCCATTCGATTCAGGGAGACAAGGTTCCAAACTTGGCATGATTTCATTGGCAATCAACAGGGCTCATAAAGACCATCACTAAATGGGGGCATAAAAGCCTGGCCAATAAAAGCTAAAGTTATTTTCTTTGTTTCCAGAGCAATTTGGTAACGTTTCTGTGTGTTTTTTTCTAAAAGATTATAAGTATAAATTACAAAAGAAACTTGATTTCGCATAGGCAAAAGCGATTCCGATCTGACGGATTCATAGTCATAAAGATTTCAACGTATTTTCAACGTAATTCCTTTCGCGTGATTGGAAGATGCCATAAAATCTTCGGTTTTTTTTCCTCCTTTCTGGATTTTATGGGGCTGAGTGAGCGTTTCAAATGCCCGACCATTGTTTCAAATGGCAGTGAGTAAATAAACTTGAGCAGCTCGTCGGTTTTACAAAAATTGTGTTGATTTTGCATATGAGAAGCCGAGGGCAGGCGGCATTAAGCCTGAGTTTTTACGACTTTCGCTTTTAATGGCCAGCGGGCCTCCGGAAAGTTGGTCTCTGCTGTAGGTCGCGTCGCCAGGTCCCAAAAAGTCGCCACCACCAGCCAGTGCCACTTATTATGAAATATTCGATATCCCAGATATCCCATTTCTGCCGGCTGGACTTGGACTGGAATCTTGAAAAATCTACGAGGCACGAGGCACAGACCATGAAGCAACTGGAAAAATTCAGAGCACAATGAAAGCGAGAAGAAAGGAGAGTACACAGGGAAGATTATAGATCAAATACGATATTTATAAATAAAATAAAGATTTGATTTTCATTTTCTAAGCTTATTTCATTCATTAATATCCCATTTTTTTGTATAGATTTTTTAATGCAACTTTTGTGTCACCATTAATGTATATTTAATATAAGTAAAGTTAAAAAATCTCTTTGAAATTGCCTACAAAAGTCTATTTAATATTTTTTCTGTGCACTTGGCGGGGTCAGGGATTGAGAGATTGAGGCTCTGCAAAGCGATACAAATCGAACCGAGGCGATCATCGACTGGCTGAGTGCAGAGTCGGCGATCAAGTTGCACTTTCTGGCTGCCGTTGCTGTGGATATGTTGCTGCTGTGGATGTGTTGCTGTTGCTGTTGCAGTTGCAGCATTTCGAATCGCAAGAGGACCAGCCTCCTCTCTTCCTCTCCAGCTCTGGCGTCTTGCGAGCTTGGAGTTTTTGGAGTGTGCTGCCAGCGGCACAAAATGCTCGACATAAAGGGCAAGAGTTCAGGAAATTGTGACTGTGGCAAAATATTTTCGCTATTCTTCACAGTTTTCCCTCATTTTTTTTCGCCTTTGCCACGGTGAAACTGTAGCCGATGGAGCTCCAGATGCAGATGCAGATGAAGCCGGGCTTGCAGATGAACACTTTATAATATTTTTTTCCTACATGCCGGGGCTTTTGGTTAGGCCAGAAAGTTGGCGGAAAATTGAAAGTAATTGTCACCTTTTGAGTTATTTTCATTTCGGTTTCGATCGGGTTGGTGGCATGGAAAGTGTGCCTTTTGTGATGGGGTGAAGGTGAATTTGAGATGAAAGTGTGGCGAATGAAAAGAAAATGAGTTTATTAGGGGGAAAAATGGTTATTGATACCAATAAAAATATTTAAAAAATTATTACTCTATCTCTGAGAGGAATATATAGTTTGAAAAATGAGAAAATCAAAAGAAGTTCCGAATAAAAGTTGATAGAAAGTGATTTAAACATAAATAGGTCACATAAGTCTTCCTAAAATCTATTTTTATGATAAACAGAGGTGGCTTTCTTAGAAAGCATTTATTTATAATAAATAACCGAAGATAAAAGACCTAATAAACTGCTTATGCTCCAAATAAATTATATAAAATATAATAAATGAAATTCACCTAGAAAATAAATAAATATTAAAATAAATGACCCAAGAAACTTCTCTAAATATATATCTCAAAATAAAAATAGAAGCACAGGAAGTGAAAATAATGAAGAGCCACGATGCACACCCATTCCGTGCTTCGTGTTGAGTTAATTACAGCGATACATCTTCCATTTAATGACTTCATTCCGGACTTCATCTGGCAGTTGCATCTCTAATCAGCAATTGTTGCTAAGAATCTCCATCTACATGACACAACCAATTAATTTCCAGATGCCTTATGCAAGCCTAAGACCAACTCAACTGTGTTTCCAGTTACCAGTTTGATGTGTGTGCGAGTGTGTTTATTTTTGCACAACCAATCTGCCGCTCTAATAGAGACCTGGAAATCATAGGCATCCCCGCAAAGACAACACACTCGACACACTCACTCAGGCAGCCAGTCAGTCAGTCATTCAGGCAGTCATTCATTCACTCAGTGAGTCAGTCTGTCGGCGCAGCAGGCGGGGAAATGGATTTTCCACGCCGAGAGTTGCAAGTTAACATGGCTGCACATTTCGCCAACGGGATGCCGGCAACATGCGCCGCATCGTCGTCGTCGTGCATGCAACACTTACCAGTAACAAAATTAAAGGCAAATCGCAGCCAATCACAAAGATTACCCCCACACACACACTGGAACAACAAACAACAAAATGGCCAAAAACGTACAGCAAAAAAAATCCAAAAAGGCAAAGAAAAACCATACAAACGTGGCCCCAAAGGCGCCGTTGCATTGGTATTTTAAACACTGCCAAGGCGCATAATCAAAACGCTTAAATTATAATAACTTTATTAAGTCCCGGCATGAGCAGCGATCCACCCGCGCCCTTTTTTTTTTTTGTTTTGCTCTCCTCCTAGATAGCTCCCCACAGCCAACAGGTGTAGTGCAGAAAGAAAGCAACAAATGGCAAACAGGTAAAAACAAAAAAATAGGAAAACATGAGGAGAGGGGCTGACTTGGGTCTGAAGAAGTTGAATTACCCTCGAAACGTAATCTATAAGATCAAATAGAAGAGAGATTATTTTAATATAATATATATGGAGACCATGATAGCCCAAACACTTTGATCGTCCAAAGATTCCAATGACAGAACTTGAACAGTTGTCGTTTTAAAACTTAACTAGGACTTTACCAAAGATTTCCTGGCCATTTCAAAATGTATTTTAAACTCCTCACCCATAACCCTATAGCACCTTTTATAGGGTATTACCAACAATTGTCTGTTTTTTGGCCGCTTTTATTATTTCTTTTCGAGTGGATTTTACTTTGTACACACTCGAAGCATTGTTGCCGGTTCGGTTGGTAGATTCGCTCCCTGCCTGCTGCCTGCTGTTTATGATTGTTTTTTCATTTTCTCAAGTGATGAGTAGGATATCTGTCTGCCGGAGAGCTACAGAAACGGCATGAAAACAAAAAACCACTGGCAACAGCAACAGCAACAAGCTATTTGCGACTCACGACTTTTCATGCAATTTTGAATTTAAAATTCTTCACACACTCTTTTCATTATGTGGCTTCATTCCAGCTCCACCAGATAGATCCATCCCATACCTTCCCTCCCTCCTGTACCATCTTGATCTCCTCGCCCTCCCCATGGTCTGACTGGTACCCTTGTAGGGTAAAATCAACGGCCCGCCATCGAAGTCGAAGTCGAAAGGCAGCGCAAAGTAAGATGCTACTCTTGTGGCCATCTTTGAAGTGGTTGTTGTAATGGGTGTAAGCCAGCCAGGGTGTGTGTGGGTTAGAGAGGTGTGTGTGTGCGGTATGGAGAGTGTGGGGAGTGTGTTTGTACGTTTGGGAGTGTGGAAGCATCGAGGGAAGACGCAGAATCACGCGCCATTCAAGTTTGAATTGTCGCTCCAGAAATAAACACAGTGGTTACACCAAAAAAAATTCATAAATAAATAAATAATAATATAAATGGGAAAATGGAAAGCCCATTAAAGATTACAAGAGATATATAAACATGTTGGAAAATAATAATATGTATAGGAAAATATCAATTTTATCTTTCAACTTTAAATTTCATTAGCAAGCAAATAATTCTAATTACTCCCTGTATTATTTTATCTCTCATATCATAAAACGTTGAATCAACTTCCTTTTCATATATATAATTTTGCTTTCAACGATATTATCTCTTAACCTTTTCCCCACTACCCAAACCACTGTAAAATCTGGCCAAGACGATGGCTGGCCGCTTGCCCGGCTCAGTGAGTTGAGCTGCCCCTGGATGTGGCTCAGCTGCTGATGATGACTTCGAGCTCTCGGGTGCTCTCGGATCGGATTCGAGGGAACGTAGGGACCGCCGCGCCGGCTCTTGGTGGTCCAATTCAACGAATTGACTATAATCAGTCTAGTGCCAAGTACGTTTCAAGTGTCTACTCATGCACTTCTGTGTAGCGTGTGGTAGTGGTGGGCAACAGCCAAGAGCCCCGAGAGGGCCAACAGCCAGCCAAGAGCCACCAACATCCAGAGCCGGCCGGCCGGCAAACGCTGGCTTATGGCTCTTGGTCGGCGAGTTCCAAGTGGTTTGCTCTCGTATGCAAATGGTTGCTCCCGCTCCCGATCCCGATCCCGATCCCTATCCCCCTGTACATACAAACCCCTTCCTCGCATTCCCTTGCCACTTGAGGACGCTCTCACGAGTGCCGCGGCGCACAAAATTAATTTATTACAATGCAACAAATTACAACACTCATTAATATTTTAGCCAAGTTCTGTAAGGTGCACAGGGAGAAATTGAGTACCAAAAGGAGAAGGAAGTATGAATAAATTTGGAAAAATATTTCCCTATCCGCAGGGTAAAGGTTCTAATAATTTTAGCTGTTTAATTTATCTTAAGATTTCAATAATAATTAAAGCTTGAGATGGCAGAAAATATTTCACGCTAAAATCAAATTATTCTACTATACAGAAGACTCCAAAATTCCTTCCAGTGCACATTGCGTACTTGCTCCAAGAGCTGTAACATGTGACTGGCCTGGAATTTAATTCGCCGACAGGTCCAAGGAAGCTTGTAACCTGCATGTTGACTGGTCCCAGTAAAACAAAAAAAAAAACATTAAAAAAATACTGGCTAAGGCCAGATAAGGAGCTAGGAGGGGACAAGGGCGTGGCGTCTGGCTGCAAGTCTCTCATACCTAATAAATCTGTAATTTGTAATTAATGTGAAAAATTGCCGCTTGAGACGGGGAACAAGCCTAAATTGTTATTATATGGCCAGGGTCCAAGTTCCAGTCCCAGTCTGGGTCCGAGTGTGGGTCAGACTCATAACTCTTCCACAAGTTCGCCAACTCGTGCGTGTGTTTCATAAATATAAATTAAGCCACTTGGCTAACGCACAAAAAAAGTGAAAACTTGGTCAACTTGAGGATTTACCTTACTTTGCCAAAAGTATACAACAAAAATTGAGAGCACGAAAACCAGAACCAGAAAGAAGTCTCTTTATTGCACTTAACGTCGCAGGTCGCTTAGAAGATGGCCCCCAAGATGATGCCACATGACTCCATTGTCTGCTGAAAGCCACTCATGCGGTGTGATTAATATGGAAGGTGGCCAAAATACTGCACGAGCCAGGCCAAGACAGCCAAGCCAGGCCACTCTGTATAAAAATACATTTGAGAAATGGCTATTTATAAAACAGAGAGACAACTCAAACAAGAGAATGGCAAAACAAAGTTGGCAGGAAATTCAAACAAATAAGCAGAGAAGCAATCAAGGGACCTAAGATCATGGGAAATAAATATTTATAAATGCAAATAGAAAGAATAAATTGGTCAATTTATTTATTTATAAACACAAAATTGTTATTATAGTAAAAATACATTTTTGAATATTTTATTATCAGTAAAATATTTCAATTAAATGACTCCCTCTTATGACTCCTCCCAAAGTAAAAATGTAAACATTTGGTCTACCTCAAAGTGCTTTCCATCACCTCTTCATATTTCGGTTCCTGGAGTTCTTGAAAACATTTCGCTTTGATGTTTCCAAATTTAGAAATGGACAACTTTCTGGAACACAATTCCTCCATTAAGTAAAAAACAATAAAATTGTTTGACGGGCGGTTAAAATGTCTGCATGATTGATAATATTTGAAAGTTGAAAACATGCTAGCCCCCACCCGCCCGACCACAACGGGAACCAGGAAAATAACTTTGATATATCCAAAATATTCGCGATATATCCCCCATCGATCCCCCCGCCAGATTCGCTGCGGTCCTCGAAAAAGCAGCGGGGGCAGTTCAATTGCTACCCGGTCGGTCACTCACCGATTGAAAACAATTTTTTCGGTTATAGATGCACTTAGAAAAATTTAATTAAAATGTAAAATCATTACAGGAAATGTATATAAGAAGAAACCAAATCAATTTATTGAATATGAAATATTCTTGAAAATATTTTAAAGTATTTACAATAATAGCTTTGATATTTTGGCAGTTGATATTGAAGATAACCTTTCTTAAAAAATTTTAGATTCTGTCAAATGTAAATTTAGAAATATTTTCCATAGAAAAATTCGATTTATTATGAATCAAACCCCATTTGTTGTAGACAATTTTAATAATTTTCTTGCAGTTCACTAACCCAAAGGTATCGCTGGCTGAGTGAGTGATTCAATGGAGCAAAACGTGAGCTAAAGACGTGATCCAGCAGCAACAATTGGGGAAATAACAACAAAAAGCGGCATTTATACGCCTGATGAGCGAAACTACGGGGCGGTCGACGATCGCTCCACCGATCGGTCGGCCTTTTGAAACGTTATAAAAATTTGTGTTATTCACTTGTGATAGTTTATTTTTTCCCAACGAATCAATCACAATGATTATGATAAATGATTTCGGCATTTTACGTATTTATATTCACTATTTTCGTTCAAAGCCGCATTGTTGTGTGGAATGGTATTTATATCCCTTGGACTTTTTGCATTATTAAGCCGAATAATGGGCGTTCAGTGAGCTGAGAGCTTGTAATTGCCGGGCTTATAAATCACGGTGAAAAGATATAATTTCGTTACCGATGATCTCTTTGGCCCACTCTTTGATTAGCACATTTGTCTGGGGAGTTTCACTTTTCAGCGCTGACCCATTGAACTACAAAAAAAAATCTCTTACGTTTTAATGCTGATTTATTTCTGGCTGTATTTTTCCTGTTTTTTTATCAGTATTTTTTAATCGTGTTAGAAAACTTCATTAGTGTCAACTTGGCAGTTTTCTTGGGCTGATTAATGTGTGTCAGACGAAGGCGGTGGAAAACTTTTCGGTAGCTTATAGGCAACGAGGAAAAACCTGTCTCTTAACTGGACTTCGGTGGGGGAAAACTCTGGCGGCACGCCCCTTTTGTGTTGGCCAAACGGTATTAAGTCTTTTATGGTGGAATTATTAATTGGGGTGGACATTCAGGGGTGTGCATACTAAAAAGGTGGGTTTGAATAAATATTATAATAAGGATAACTATGCACCACCATGAGGTGCCTATTCCTTGGTTTGAACAAGAGAAAACAACTTTCAAAAAACAGTGGATGTTAAATATTGGAAATATTAAATGGGTTTCAAAGGTAAATAGAGGAAACTAAAATAATTAAAGACTGGATTTTATATAAACTATTGATGAATAATTAAATATTTGTCAGAAAACTGAGAGACGAAAACACCTAAAATGAAATAAACTAAGAAAAAGAAATGAAATCCCATTTAATCATATTTTACTGTAATTTAATATTTATTATATTATTTGTTGTACCTGCTAACAAGCTCTCTTAGGAGACCAGTTTTACCAAATTTGACAAGATTTGCCAATATTTGTGAATTATTGAAATTTCTGTTATAAATTATGAATCTATTGGGTAACCAAAGCTAACAAGTTTGTCCACTTTTATTGCAGAGTTGACGCCCCAAGACAAGTGACACTGCTCCAGATCCCAATACCGATCTCCACAACCAGATCGATGTGGCCGGAGAAGACCATCTGAGGTTCGCCCGAGCAGGTAGAAAATGGCGGACAATTACCAGGATGCGAGCAGCACAATGCGCCCCGTGTTTCCCAACTCGCGACTGGGCTCCTTGGCTGGCGCATCCTTGGGCGGGATGGAGAGTCAGCTGCCGGGACCGCTGCCGGATGCGGATGCCCTAAGCACCACTGCTGCCTCCTCGGCTGCCGTTGCCTCCGCTGAGGGATACAATCCGCTGGACGATGACCAGTGGTGGGCCAATGCCATCGAGGTGGACACCTTCGACTCACCGCTGGCCTTCGATGCCAGCGAGAATGGACTGTGGAACGGGCATTTTGTGCCGCCGCCGCCCCGGCCGCCGTTCCTGGATGAAAGCGTCGCCGCCGATGGCCTGACCACCTGTGATCTGTGCACGTGGGCCTGGCAACGGAATGCCTACTCCCTGGATGGATCCATTGGTGAGTTGCGAAGACCCTATAGGATGTAAACCCTTTCCCTATACCCTGCTCCTTGGCTTTTTCAATTAAAAGTCTTTGGCAAGACAATAATCTGGCGGCCGTGCATCGATCGCTGATATCAATTTATCAAACTGATGTTGGGCGTGCGTGGCTCGATTGCTTTTCGGCAAGCGAGAGAAAGAGCGACTCCTCCTTCGCTAAGTTTTACACGGCAAAAATTAATTATTTTGTCTAATGGCAGGCATTAAAAATATATTTTATAAGTTTAAACAAGACAAGAATAGCAAGGTCCATTAACAAAACCCTCAATTGAGGCTGAGTGTAATTTTTAAAATTTTATTTCTCATTTAAATTAACTCTAGAAGTAGTTTTAGAATCGTAATTAAAATCTTTTATTTTTTCTGACAATTTTAAACCTTTGGAATATGGAAAGTCCTTACTATTTTCTTCCAGTGCCTCTTGTGTTTGCAAATTTAATTTTTGCACATAACTCTTTGTGGCAGCTTTGGGTTTAGGCGTTGTTTCGCCAAAGTTCCAAACCCGAACCCCAACCCAAGCCCAAGATCCAGGGATCCACCAACCTGGAGCACTATCGCCCCGGCACATCGCCAGTCATTTGTCTCTGCGCTTGTAAAAGCCGAAACAGTTGAGGGAAAAAGGGGGCTAAGGCGTCCCTCCCGACTTAGATGCGGAAAAGTTTATGAAAATATGAAGCAGTGGGCGTGGTGAGCATGGTATCCGAAGATGGGATAGATAGGCTGACGGAGCCCAGGCAGAGCTCTTTAATTTATAGGAGAGAACAAATGCAGCCCGAGCTCGATCAGGCCAATGGAAATTCGGGGAAATGCAGCCCCAAATTAAAACTCAGCCAGCTCTCATTAAAATCTAGCTTTCATTTGCGACTAAATGCAAATCGTTGCCCTCCCCGAGGGAGAACCTGTTGGCACTCACCCCATAACCCAAATAATACTTGTAATAGCACAAAGCGAATGCCAAATGACCGTTGTTTTTACACTGGAAAAATGAGATATTATTATTATTAAACGGTTAAGAACAGCTTGAGATAGAATTCAAAGAACCAACCTTTCTAAATATATTTCGATAAAGAAAAATATCTAGAGCAATCAAAAACAGGTGAAATTAGGAGAACAAAATTTATAAATAACAATTTATATACTTTCTGAAATTCAATTTTAATTTCAAGTATATTTAAAATATATTTTCCATATTTTATTACCAAAATTGAAACCAGTTAAAGTGTAATTTGATTCGCATTTACTTTTATTTCAAACATATTTATTTGATTTCTTCTAACCCAAAAATATATATAAATAGATTTTAAATACATTTATTTAATTCACAAAGTATTAACTGTATTTTTTATACATCTTTTCCTTAATATTTTTTTGTAATGTTCATTATAACACCTCACCAAACTCCAATTAATCACTTGCCAAGTTCATTTCTTTCCGTGTTCCTATATGGCCAGCTCTATGGAGCGTGGTATATGGCATGGCATTTAGCCGTTTGCCGTATTTGATTTCCAGGAATCGCTTTCAGGGCAAATTGAAGTCATTATACATAGTAAAAACGTTCGCAGAGTTGAGCCGAGGTCCAAAACGCAGCCTGCGATGGGTGCCCGGCGTTATTAGGCTAATTATAGAGCCGGACTGGAGCTCCAACTCGGACTCTTTCACCATATGCATACATCCATATATACCTATATACGATAATATATATATATATATATATGTATAAATGACTTTATTCATGCCGACGACGACTGCCGGGCGACTGTTTGTCGCGCCGAATGTCTGGGATTTCCTGTGGCCCAAACGACGTGTCAACTAATTTGCAACACTCACCTGGACGTGGGGCGGCAGCACCACTTCCATGGAAGTACCTGCGGCAGCCTTTGGCAAAAATATTATATTTTTTGCACATTTTTTGGCGAAGGGATTAGGCCGAGAGTTGAGTTGAAAAAAAATTTGACTAATGTCTTAATTTTGTGCTTAGGTGTTTGTGGCGGTTCGCTTCGGTTTGAGAGTCCAGCCATTATGGCTTTTGCCATACACTACACTAGCGATGGCTTAAATAGATAGAGATATCGGTATGAAATCGGTTATTAAATCTTTGTTTTATTTTATGCCATAAATATTTAAGGAGTTTTGTATTTTAATTAGGCCTAAAAACAATTTCTATATCAGCGTGTTTGATCCTAAACTCTAGGCTTGAAATATATTACAGTTTTTATTGATCTCTTGTGGATAAAATCAATATTTTCAAAATTTTTTTGAGTTTACATCATAAATATTTAAGCATATTTAATCGTATTTATTTCCTACAGATACAAATCCCTTCAACCAAATTTTCTATATCATAAGAAGAAACCATTGTAATCAATATATTCCCGTGGCAATATTTTTACTTTAAAGTCAAATCAAGTAAAAATATTCTATCGATAATATATACATAATATACATAATATTTTCCTATCCAATATACATCCCTATAATGCCTGAATAGGCGGAAAAGTCGTGCCTGGACTGCAGCGAATGGCATTCACTTCGCTTCATCTCGTCGGTCCTCCAAATTGAGCTTTTGCATGTCGTGCCCAAAGTCTCGGGACTTTGCTTTGTTTCTGACTATGTTGTTTCCTACGGACTGCTGTGGTTGTTTCTCGGTTCTCTGCCGGCAGAATTGACAGCTGAATAAAATGTTATTATATTTACACCATAATTTGCATGGCAATTAATCAAATGGCATGCAAAATTCGACAACGGCCACGGAAAGGTAAAGGCAATCCCAGGCGACACATTTGCCTGGTGCTGGTGGGTGCCAGCCGAGGTATTTCTGGGAATTATTCTAACAAAAGTTTCAAAGCGAAACAACAACCTAAAACAAAAAAAAAACAAAAAACAGAAAAGTTTCGACCCGCCTAAATGTCTTTATTAGGATTCCAGCTGGCTGAAAATGGAGCTCGTTAAGGTTGGTTCGACATAAAGATGGTATGCGATTTGTATATAAAAACGAGGAATTTATTTCATGTGATAGAAATCAGCAAATTCCTGAAGCAAAAATAAACTTTAAAGAGTTTTATTTATTGAGAAAAATATATAAATAAACACCTAAAAGGAATTATTCTCACATATTAATAGTTTACTTTCAAGTTACGAATCCCTCTAAACTGTGCAAATTATAATCCCAGCAAACCTTAATTATAACCATAAAAAGAAAGAATTACAAGCGGAAACGATTAAAGTCCCAATAAAAATAAGGAAACAGTTTAGTTGGATGCCAAAACCAGTTGGTGCTAAACAGTTTCCTTCATCGAAAACCATTTCAATAATAGGATATCCCCATTTTCCTGCCACTTCCTGCCAACTTAAGCCACTCGTTTCTCACAATTTTATGCTTTATGGCAGATTAAGTTAACCGCTTGATTATTTCAATAGCATATTTTGTATAATTTATGCCCCACTTTATGCCTCCCCTCGCCGCACCCATAACAACAGGGAAAACCAAAAAAAGGAAATAAAAGAATAAAGGGTAACAATTCTATATTCTGCAAATATTTACAGCAATTTGTGGCACAATAATAAAAATGAAAGGTCTCTCCGATGGCGGACTGAAGCCAAACCAAAAGAACCCAAAAAAGGACTCGTGTTTGACTTTGTGCGGCTGTTGAATAAATGTTTTATTGCAATAACAACGATATCAACAACAATAACAACAACAGGGGAACAATGAGAAAAGGCAGCCAAGAAAAAAAACATAAACAACAAATACAGCAGCTGTTGTATTTTGATACTTTTATTATTATTGTGGCGGTGGTGGTGGTGGAAATAAATTCAAATAAATATATTTAAGTTTGCTGACTTTGGCCTCAAGTGTTCACTGCCGTCCCTTTCTGGTCTATTAGAGCCATTGTCCTGGCTACACCATAAATATTGAAGGACCCATAGACGAGAGCATTTATTGACAGGATTTATGCCAGGCTCAACGCAATTCAGCAAACTTATTTCCCTACAATAACAGGATTAGGAGGAACATGTGAATTTTGAGAGGAAAATAAGAGGAGGGAGTAAGCGGCTTGCCACTTTAATAAATATTCCAACAAAATTCTAATAAATAAGATAAAGTAAATATATATAACTTACACACTCCAATAATTCTTTAAAAAATATTTTAAAATGTTTAAAAATAAATCTAGAGCTAGTTTTCAAATACTTCTGCATAGTTTCCTAGTAATCTGTCACTTTTTGAGTAGAATAAATGATGATGGATTATCTTTTAAGTGGCGGAAACTCACTATACTCTCTTCCCAAAAACAAAAAAAAAACTCTACAACGTTTTCCGCTTCGCCTGTGTTCACTGACCAATGGCCATAGCTCGTTAACGCCAAGCTTTTGGGCCAAATACATGACTAATCTGAAGATTATGAAATTTATGCAAAACCACAAGAGACGTGATTCCTATAATATTTTTTTGTTCTTTTTTTTCGGCATCTGGGGCTGGGAGATATTCAAGCTGTAAGCGGAAATGAGTGAATTCCTCTGGTGTTTTTTGTTGTTTTCCCCAAGTTTTTCTCTCTCACTATCGTTCGGCGGTTCCTTCTGTGTGCTCTGAGTCGTATAATTGTTGCAGCCAGAACGCACTGTGGCCTGAAGCCATAAAAAGTAAACATAACACACAGAAAATATAGCAGCAGTCAAGAGGAGTTGGACTGGAAGTGAGAAAACTTATTTGCTATATTCAGGGAATTTTCCATAATTTCTGCTTCGTTTGTTGTTCGAGTTTCCTTCTATTTATGGAAGGTACTTGGGGATTTTGAAGTGGAATTTGTCTAGGTATTTATTTGGATATTTAAATAAGGCAAAATGTCTTATATTTTAGTAAGTTGAAATTTAATTAAATTAATCACAAAGCTCTAAATTATGTTGCCCCAAAAAATATGCAACATTTCCTGAGGTATTGACGAGTCGACTCCCTAGACAATTTCCTTGATTCCCATTTGTTTTTTCGCCTTTTTCCTTGGCTTTTTTGTGGGGTTTCCCCACCTCGAGTCCAAATGCAAAATGTTAAAAAAAAACACAGATAAACAAGAGACCGTCGGAAAGAGATCGAAATATTATTATTACTGCCAGTGCATCAGCATGATTATGATGGTGGTACTGTCTCACTCTCCGTTTGTGTGCGATATTTCCATAATATTTTTAAACTTTGTTTACATTTTGCATTTTTATTGTGGCGTCGTTTATTCAGTTCTTGCCCCGCTTTTGTTCCTTTTTTAATCAATTAGGGCAAACGACTTGCGTGGGGTAGAAACCCATGGTTCTAGAGTCCCCATAATCCACGGAGCAGAAAAATGAGATCGTAGCCCCGAGAGAAACGTGCCTGGACCACACACAGACACAGTACCCTCTGCACAAATGGGGGTACATATGGGGGCTAAAGATGCGGGCTGAGCTAATAGAATTGCTGAAATGCTGATTAAAATAGTTTTCACTTTTTAATTACGATTTATGCGTTTAATTTCGCGCCACTGTCTGCGGCGTTATGTTACTAATTATTTGTGAAACGATATCCGAGGCATCGCTACTTCATTTCGAGATCAAAAGAGAAGGAACCATCGCCAGACAAACATTGTCTCGTCGGTGATGAGGGAACATCAAAGGAAACTGTAGACTCAGTTTTCCCGCCTCGCAACGTAAACATTTTCCGAAAGAGGGGGAGAAGCAGGAAAATCACTCTTCATTTGCTAGTGAAAAATAAAAATTAAAAATCAATTTTTTTTACACTTTTCCCCTCCCACACAAACACACTCCCTGCTCATTAGCAAGAGGGGGAAGGAAAAAACTTATGAAATATTTTGCACCGAAGCGACAAAATTCTGTCGGCGAACTTTGCCTTATTTTTAGTTTAACGAAAAATCTAATTTACTAATGAGCCGTGAGCATTCGTGAAATGCACATAAATTTCGCCTAATTGAAAATCCATGCGCGGATAATTATGTGCGTCAGTCAGCATTAAATTTTCGGGAAAATGCCCGAGCCCTGAGGGTGCGGAGGGGATGTGGAGAATGGTTTCGGTTTTCGGGGGAAAATTTGTTTTGTGGCTCTGGGGAAATCCGGCGTTGAGTGGTCTTCGAGGTCAGTGTGAGTGACGGCTGGGTTGATGGCTGATGGGTGGCTATCCCCGAAATTTAGGAGTCGAATTAGGACTGGGAATTTATTTACTGGCCATTTAAAGATGCACCCGCGGCGGGTTTCTACAGAAACTCAATCAGCATTTTGGCCAAGAGGCCAAGAGATCTTCTGGTACTTCCCAGGGGCTTAAATAGGCCTTGGGAGGTGCACTGGGAGAAAATTTCATCAAGCTAAGCTTTGTTTTGATTTAAAGAAATATTTTTGTAGGTCGAATGCAAAAAGAAATATTATTTTATTACAAATTTATTTCTTATTTATCCCGCGAACAATATTTTCCGCCTACAAAGTCCTCAAAATATATCTTTAAAACTTCCAAAAAAAGAAATTTCTCTTAACTCATTTCCCCTGTGTAAACCTCTAACCCACAGAAACAAAGCCAAAGCCGTCCACTTAGTGCCACCGAACACTTAACCTCCAACTGTCCATCAAGTTTCGCGAAAATTAAATTTAAATGTAGCCAAAGTCGGGCTATTAGAGATCAGTGAAAATGGCAATAAAAAAGCAGCAGCAGCTTTTCACTGGGAAAACAATTTTCCCAAATAAAAAAAACACACACACACACAGGTGTGTGCAGTGGGAGTGCGACCCTGTCTCTATTCATTAAGGAAAAACGGGTATTTTCTGGTCGAAGATCATAAAACTTTTTATGAACTGACAACGACAACGGCAACTGTCCCCTCCTTGAGTCGGTGTTTACTGTAACACCTAATGTTTGACTAATTTCAAATATGTTTTTACGACAGCCTACCTGGTCAGCCAACAAAAAAAAGCCCAAGTTGTCCCATTTTTTATGAGAGAACGTTGCCTGTTTCTACTGTTTAAATTTCGATTAAGGCGATGCGTGGCATTGATAAGCCTCATGTAACTGTTGACTTTTTTATTTGTGGGTCGTTCTGGAGTGATCGTAATATCACGATATCAGGGAGAGACCCGGAGGCCTCTTACATTTTGCATTTGCATAGGCGAGCGATATGTATCAACGGAAAACACTAAAACGTCTCTGTCTCCCCCTCAGCTTAGGTTTTTTCTACATTTTTTTTACGATTTGCCCCTTGTTTGTTTAATTGTCTTTTACGTCGACATTTAAGGTTGACTTTCGTTTTATTATTTACGGAGTTGTGTCAACAGTTTTTAAGTATTTTTTACCCACGGAGATATAGGTTGCATAGAATACATTATTTACTTCTTTCAACGACGAATAAATACACTAGAGTTCTTCTAGTTTTATTATTTTAAAAAAATTCCCTGCTAATTTTAGATTAAAAGATAACAAACAACAACAAAATATTTAAAGCTTCTTAAAAATGTTTCTTAAAATATATAAAAATCCATCCATCAATAAATTTCAATTCAAAGTGTTTACCTTTTTTAAATTAAATATTTTCCTTTTCTCCTTTCCAAAATTGTAATTAATATTTTTTTGTGAATGAATGAAACCCTTAACTTGCCAGATAAACCATTAAATTCCAGCCTGTTCTCATCTGAAGGCCTCAATCCCTTTCGAAAACTATTAAAAGATTTTCGGAATATGTATATACTATCCATAAGATTAACCTAATGCGCCATATAAATAATCATCTAGGCGAACCAACATTTTCCATTTGCTGCCATCGAGTGGGCGTGTCCAAAGTAGAATTTTATGCATTTTCCAAAAATAAAGAATCTTCTTGGCCAGCCTCTGGCCTCATAAATAAAACATAAGCTCTCTCCAAGGGACACATAAAAAATAAAAATATGTTCAACAATAATAAATACCGAGAAGAACAAAAAAGGAACAGCTTTCTGCACCAATTAACGTAGCTCAGGCATTTATGTGTCGTTGCTGAATTTAAATTCTGATTTGCGCTTCATTAAATCACAAATTTGAATTTGTTTATTTTGGTTTTCAATCATAAGCAAATGTTTTTTCTGGTTTCTCGGCCTAATTGACTTTGCCTATAAAGTTCGTCGTTGTCGGAGCAAGAGGTTGCCAGGGAGGTAGCAAGATTTATATTTGCCGCAAAGTTTTCCGTGGCAAATATACGAAACTAATTAAAATTCAACTTGGCAAAAAGTTTTCGCCTAAGCAATAAATATTGTAAAATATGTACTCTGACACGGCTCCGCCCTCATCCGTTTCCTGGGAAATGGCGGCGCATTCCCTGGGCTTCCCATGCGGTTCCATTTGTCATTCGAGTGCCAAAGTTTTTCTACTCGACTCTGAGATGGAGCCAGAGCTGGGAGCTGAAAGCTCCTCTGGGGAAGAACTGCCATTGATAGGTTCCATTTGAAAATGTTGCCAAATGTTGCCAGGGGAGAAGTCTCAAGGAAAACTTTGGGTTTTTTGGGGAAACTTAACCCCTGGAATAAAGGAGTGCAATTAATCAGTGCGTGGGGGCTATAGAAACTAATGAGAAGTACACAGAAAAGGAAGCCGGGAAGAAATTTGAGATAGCAAATGATTTAATTTATTAAAAAATTCAAATTTAGAAGCGTAATCATATTTTAAAATGTTGCTTCTTTAAAGAATATGATTACCAATATTTTGAAACCTTTCAGTAAAGAGTAACAATGATTTTAAAGCCATTTTTATTTATATAGAGAAGGATATAACATTAATTATATACTTAATTAAATTTTGGAGAAGTTTTACAAATTTACTGTCCAAAACAAATTATTCTCTCAGTGCCTGAGCACCAAAAAGTCGTTAAAAGTAAGCATTAAGTTTGATAAATAGCTTCTCATTTGAATAGAACTGCAGAGTTTCGACACCAAAGGGGATCCAATATCATTAAACAATTAAAATCCCTGCCCATGAATCTTGTTATTTTCCAAACTAGCCAAAAAAGGGAAAGGAAAATCGAAAGAGAGAACTCATTTCAAGAAGCGACAACAAAACACCTGAGAGTTACACAAACACACACCAGAGACATTTATCACGCGGCACTAAAAGTCAAGTTGCAGGAACTGAAACCTTATTTACCTGTCTAGCCAAGGGCTCTACCTGCAGGCCGTGGAAAACAGGACAGTCCCGAAATAAAGAGAAGGTGGAAATGTTTGTGTGATAAACCTAATGAGCAAAGGGCAGTCGGGGAGACTATAGATAACGATCAGAGAAACGTTTGCCTCAAAATCGTGTGCCATGTGGCATATAAAACTGTTGTCACTTGTCCCTGCTGCCTCTGCCTGCCATGACATTTAAATATTTCAATTTGTGATACTGCCCGGATCGAATCGCCTAAGAAATGCCTAAAAGGTTTCCTCCGCTTTCGGGAGAAAAGATATAAAATTCAATTAAGACATTTCAACATTAAATGAGCCGCTAAAAGAGTGAAGATACAAATGAAGTGGCCCCGTGAAATATCTAAGAAATATGCATGAGAAATGAGAGATTCCTGGGCATAATTCTGCCTCTAAATAATTACATGAATGTTTAGTAGATAATTTGTTGGCATTGTTATGCAAATTCGCTCGAAACTGAAGAGCGAGCTCTCCTTCGGCCATAATTGAGACATTTCGATTGTATGGAAATCCCATATTCACATTCTGAAAACATTCGCATTTTAAATGAGAGAATTAAGAATGCCGCTTTGGCTGTGGCTTCTCCTTATTAATAATGATAACTCTTATGTAGATTTTATGTATACTGCCTCTCTTTTTTATGTCGGCTTTATTTTATTTCTTTCTTTCATTTTAAGTTTCTTTCGGTTAGTTTGACAAATGGCGGTGGTCGAAAAAGTTCCCTGGTGTCTCTGTTTAATTTGCTGGTCTCTCAGCGATCGCTATCAACTCGGGTAATGCCTAATTTATGTGGCAACTCCTAGTCGACTTTAATTTATGCCTGATGCCAGCTTATATATAACTCTCTTTTCTGCCATTCCACACAAGCGTGTTAATGCACTAATTGTTTTCGGCAATTAATCAATGTTTATGTGGGAGAAAAGTCTGTCTGTGTCGCTCTCGTGTCGCAAACAAATAAATAATAATTTACGTTGACATTACATTAATCCCAATGCAATGTCTAGGCCAGAAACGGAAAACTTCAAGAGCCCCCCTCTTAGTTCGGGGAAATTGAATTTTCCTGCTCTTTTGCATAATTGAATTTACTCCCGTTTCCCTCTTTCGCTGACAGTCAACAGATTTTGGCTTTTACTTGCCAAGTCAAAGTCATTTAATGGCATTATGCCAATATATATATATGTATATCTGCAATGGGTGCCAAGATAGCCCCAGAAAATGCAAAAAAAAAAGTGGAAAATGTTACAAACAGATGGAAAAATGGGAGCAATCAAGACTGGGCTGCAAGAGAGAGACTAAACTTGGCAGACAGTTTGTTGGCAGATTTTTAAGTGAAAAGTTTTGGGTTTTCCAGGGGTTTTCTTTGAACAAAAGTTCAATTCAAGTCAAGGATAAAAGAATAAAGATTTTAATTTAAGTTGGAAGAGAGAAATTTTAATTAGATTTAATTCGAATTAAAATGTGTTTAAAATCATTTTTGAGATGGTGTTGATTGTGCTTAAATATTAGCAATACGAAGATACGATTTTCCTTTCATTTACCTCAAAAACTCACTTTTTTTAAATTAAACTCTTTCAGAGACAATTTTTGTATAAATAAACCTTCAAATTCTAGTAAAATGAACAAAAAAACAGCTTTTAAATGTCAATAAATCTAAATTTACACCCTTAACCAACGGTTACGTTCTTTCCCCTAAAACCAAACCAAATATTCCACCACAAAACCAATAGTTATTATTATTGTTTCTGTGTCAAATAACAAACAATTTATTATAAAAAAAGAAAAACACCCCCGCAATCTGGAAAAAAACTTCCTAGAGCAGTTCACTAAATTACCAAACAAAACCACTTGCCACTGCGGTAAAATTAAGTCATTAAACCCTAAAAAAAAGAAAAAAACTGAAACTGAAAAAAAAAAACTCTGAATAAACAAAGGCTAATGATGGCCACAGTAGCCAGTTTTTCTCACCTGCCAAAAACAAAAAACAAAGCAATGAAAAAAAAGGTAATTTTCAAACAGGGTAGCAACTGGAATATGGTGTGGTATTGACCACAAATTAACAGTTGTAACATGGGCCTCATGGATACATAAAAAACACACTGAAAATGTTACCTGCAGTGCGTAATTACGGTGCACATTACAAACACACACGGGGATACACATTTGCACTTAATTGTGGCGCTTAATTAGACCAAAAAGGTGCAGAAACAGAGAAACGGAGCCGAGCCGGCTCAGACAATGGCCCAAAGCGCCGCTGCTGATGAGTGTCGAGTTGTGTTTGAAGAGCGAAGGGTTTTTGAGTGCATTTCCACATGCAATTCAATTCAAATGTATTTACATGACATCCCACTCTGGGACAACTCAATTTCGCTTAATTGTTTGTACGCGTAATTGTTGGCCAAAAGGATTCAGCATTGCTGCCTGCCGCTAATGATCCTTTTTGGACAGAGGACCCAGAAGGACACAGAAGGGGGAAAAGTTTGTGGCTCCCCACAATTAAGCTTCGACTTTCGTGAAGCGAAAATTCATCCAAATTGCATGTGAAATTCCTGGGAGCTCAACTTCTGTTAAGAATTTTCGGCATATGTCGCATCTTTTGCGTTCATTCGCAATCCCCAGTCGCAGTCGCATTTTCTGTATCTGTATCTTGTATCTGGTGGCGCCGCCGCTGGGGGTCCTGTCGATCCCCCGCCCCGGTTAACCCTCCTCCTCTGCTTCTGCTGCTGCTGCTGCTGTCTCTGCGCCTGCGCATTCAGTTTAATTTTTATTTCATTTTCGCTGACAATTTGCAGCCGCTGACCGAAAGGGAAGTGCAGTGAGAGAAAAGGTGATAACCAAGGTGAAATATGGGTTACTGATGGGCAAGAGAAGATGTTAAACATAAACATATCCATAAGGATAAGAGCATAAGCTCTTTACGTGTTTTTTGCATCAAAAATAAAAATGATTAGATAAAAGAGTAATTTATTATTTGATGCTATTTAATTTCCTGGATAACCATTTAATTTCTATTTAAAAAATTAATAAAATAACTGATAATAATATTTAATGGATATTAAATAACTTCCTTGTTTATACAGTCCATTTTATAATTTTTCCCAGTGCCTTTTATTTAACGACTTTCGGTCCGAACGCATGTTGCACTTTGCCGTTGTTGTTGCTGTTGTTCATTTGATTATCGCCACTGTCGCCATGTAATTTATTATATTGGCTTAACCGAGAGTATCCCCGAAACCTGGCCGTCTTTTTTATGGCTTTAACCTTTGGGCAACCGCCGCGTTGCTGACATTATTTAATTTGTCATTTAATTTTCGAGCGCTCTCGAACTGCTTTTTTTAATCGCTTTCTTTTCAGTTGGAAACGACCATATGTTCTGAAGAATATATATTTATAAGAAAGTTTTGTAAGGAAATATCTGTATATATGCAGGGACAGATATATGAGAATCCGCAAAAGGTGATGTGTATTTGACTTTTGGCCCACAGCTGTTATTTATGTTTTTGGCAAAAGGAATGGCTTCGTTTAAAAGGGTTTTGTAATTGTTTGACCTTAGCTTTCACTGAATAAATTTATGTAGAAATTGGAAACATGATTAACCAAAAAAATTACTTTTAATTTCGGGATACAAACTTTGTGAAGCATTTTAATAACAATTTATTTTATATTTCAGTTGTTTAATCATTTAATTTAAAAACCCTGACCAGGTATTAAAACTGTCACAATACTCTATAATAATTATATAGAAATTGCATTAATTAATGGCATTCATTCACGATTTTTTAATCATCTCTCTACCTCACCGCTCAATTTATTATCTCGAATTTAATTTGAATCGCGGTATCGCCCACCGTCAGCGCTGCGGCGAAAATGCCAATGCCAAAAAAGTCGCTAAATCATTTCTTAATTGCTCAATTTGAAAACAAATGCGACCATTTAATTTAATTGTGTGGACTGTTAATTGAGTCGTAGTCGCCGATGCCTTTTATTTCTGCACGAATGCAGAGCCGGCCACGCCTCCAGCTCCAGCTCCCCCGTTCGATATACGTTGTTAGATAATTCCCAGGAAAACTTGTTGTGAGCCTGCCTGCCTGCCCCGTTTCATTTTCAGCATTTTTGGCCAGGCAATTAAATCCCAAAAAATACAACAACAAAAAAAAATCGAGGCACACACACACACAGGCTTTGGAAATGAAAACTGCGACAGTTTTCGGGGCTCAAATGCTCAGCTGCATTGCCTGTGGGCCGGCAATTTTAATGATTTACAGCAGTAGCTGCATTAGGAATACACATGGGGAAATATATAGTGGTTTCTAAGAGTTTAATATGCGAATAAAGAAATAAGAAATATAGCTTATTATCCCTACCAAAAGCTACCAAAATACCCATAGATTAAGATGTAATCAATATAAAAATTAACTCATTTCCATCAATATTTTTCTCTGTGCTCCCAACTTAACTAGCTCTCCCACCGCCTTCAAGCACAGGTGGGTTAGCAATGTCGAAATTTGCATATGGTATTATGCATTATGCGATAATGTGCAATAAATGTCGTGGAATCGGAATTATGTCGCTCCGGCTTTCGGCATTTGAGATACAAGCCTGTTAACTTGGCCGATAGTGGAAAGCGGAGCGGTGGGAGCCATAAATCTTGAGAGCACTTGGCTGGGCATGGGCATAGGCATCATCAATCATCGGCATGCAGATCGATTATTACAATTGCTGACAGACGGACACAGACAGTGAGTCGGCGGCTGTGGCGGTTGCATCTGCGGGCCCTCATTTGTATCTGATGGATGTATCTTCAACCTCCTGCTGCTGCTGCTGCTGTTGCTGTTGCTTTTGCCCGACTCGACTGACTGCAATTCTGCGGAAAAGTCCAGCACAGCTGCAGAAACCAAGAGAGACTCCTGCTCGCGTCAAGTCAAGTAAAAGTTCCAGGAAAACCCAAAGCCATTGGCCATGTTCTGTGCCCAAAAAAAGTGAAGCATTACAGCAACTTTGCCTTTGCCATTGTCCGGCACGAAATTATTTTAATGAGTTGCCAATTAGGACCGGCTATGGGCTCCACTGAAATAGATCAGTCAGCGAAAGAGGCTGCTAATAAATACCTGCAAGTACCTCTACCTGATTGCGTACAGCGGTGAGCAGTGCGCACCGAACAGGTGTTCACTTCCAGCGAGTGGCATAAATACGAGTGGCTCAATTGGCTGGATAAAAGGGTCCCCTCCTCAATGTCTTGGCTATTTACGAGTCTTTTGGGGAATGGCCTTTGGATCAGGCAACCCTGACATCAGCATCCGACAGCCAGCAAGCAGGCAAAAGGCGGTCCTTGGTCCAGAAATCTGTAGGGGAAGTGCCTTGAATGCTGGAATGCAGATGCTGCATGCGAATTGGCATTGAAAAATATATATGCAAATATTCAAGGGTGACAAGATAATTATTAAAAGTTAAAACTAACTTTATTATTATTAATAGAATTTAATAGGAATATAAAAGACAATTTGCCTTTCTCAAAACACTTTAAAATTCAAGAAAATTCAAATTTCTTTTTATTAAAACATTTTCAAATTACAAAGTTATTAATTTTAAATGCAAAACAAACATAAAACTCATGTGAAGCCCCCCTCAAAGTGCCTTTTTTCTGGCTTCTCTCCAAACTCGTTACTCAATTAACAAGTGGAGCAAGCTCGTTATTCTCATTTCATTTTTCTCTGGCTTTGTTTTTTGCTTTTCTTTAACTTTTTCATAATTTCTTATTTTTTTCTTCTTGTTTTTAACACTTTCTGAGGCGCCGCTTATTAACGCGTTTCCTGCTGGCCACGCCCACATCCTCAATTCGGGCGAAAATTGCTTTTCACTCGCTCCCATTCTGTTTGTTATTAATTACACAGTTTCCAAAGACCTTACGCACAGTTTCCAGTTTTCGAGTTTATTCTCTCAATATTTTTCTCCCTTTTTTTTTGGCCAATTGAATTATAACGAAGCGAAGACAATGAAAGGAAGAAGCAGGCAAGAGAGTGGGGGGATTCACCAAAAAAGATGCCGCTGGTAAGGGTAACATAATGGCGTTTGCTTTCATTATAGCACCGGGCAAGCGTTCACCGGGCATAGCATAAATATTTAAGCAACTGACAATGAGATAACAAACGATGAAATTTATAAGCGCGAAAACGGGGTCAAAGGCAAAGGAGGCGCGAGCCTCCAGGAGTCAGGTCAGGAGCCTGGGAGAAGCACAAGGCAAATGTTGATAGTCCATTCATCAGTTAGCAGCGGCTAAATTACGTTCATTTTGGCCATAACCCTCACTTTATATGTTGTTTTTTGGCCAATGGGGAGAAAGGAAAGAGAGGGAGTTGAAGAAGTTACTGTGAAAATTCAAGATATAGCCCGAAGGTTCAAGGTGAAATAGGGTTTAGGTACTCCTTTTGTTACCTGTTATTGCTAGCTATTAATTATCAGAAAAGTTAACGGGAATTAAATTAAATTTTATTTGTATGAAAATTTAAATTTACTATTAGGAATATAACATTTTGACTTTAGGACAACGAATAAACCAAACTGAAGAGTATAATTAAAGCGACTTAATTATAATTAAGTTAACGGGAATTAAATTAAATTTTATTTGTATGAAAATTTAAATTTACTATTAGGAATATATATTCAACATTTTGACTTTAGGACAACGAATAAACCAAACTGAAGAGTATAATTAAAGCGACTTGCCTCCCCTCATCACGCCTCCATTTATTTCATCTTCAATTTCGCTTCGGTTTTTATCAAAAGGATATACTTTATATAGTACATATATAGCGGAGCGTGGAAAGGCCAAAGGCGGCCTGAAATATTTATATGCGTGTTGATTTCTGTTTGCTGAATTTGACCTTTTTTTCTCTCCCCCTTCTGGCGTATGAAGATGCCCACTTTGAGATAGCGGTGGGCCAGACTAGGAAAAAGGGTCAAAAACGCAGTATGTGTGTTGGCCAGGCTAAAATCGAGGAGGGAGCAGAGAGCACAGGAAATACATAACTCCTCGTTCAACTCCCAAAGCTCGCCTCATTTAACGGCGGCCATAAATATTCTAAATCACCAGCGGGGGCAGCGACGACGTCGTCAGCCTCAAGTTGTTAAGATAATAAAGTTTGTAATTAATTTTGCATCGTTAAATGTGCCGTAACTAGTATCATACATATGTATATGGAAGTATTTATAAGACACAAATTTAAAATATATTTACTGTATTTTTGAGAGTGATTCTAAGTATCTTTCAGTTACTGCGGGTTTTAGTCTAATTGACTGCACTCACGAATCGAATAAATTCTAGGGTTTATACGTTGATTAAAAATATACAACGTTAAAGAAATTTTTAAACCTTTTTTGTCAATCTTCTACCCTTTCGTACCTTCCTGTATTTTATTTTAAGCTAAAACAATAAATAAAAACCAAACTCTTTAAGATTCCTCAAGAGAAAAATATGCAGTTTATACCAAGAATTATTTTTAATTAAAAATAAAAATTATTTACTACTTTAAAAAGGCTTGAAACCGTTTTAATAGATTTATTTATGCTTCTTTAAGGCCCTGCCCTGTCCACTGTATCTCTTATTTATGTATACTTTATATACATATTTCATACTCCACTACCTATTCATATTCATAACTTTTTATGAATTCATCAGCTTTATCGCCATCGCGCCATTAAAATTGCATAATCATAAAAGTATTACATCCACCCGTTGATCATCTTGTTTTATTATGCCCATTACACACACATGCTATGCCCTCACATATAGTATATTAAACAACAAACTGTTTACATTAACAATATTTTTTTTTGTTGCAGATACCGCAGGCGAACTTGGATGGGCATTCACCTTAATTATAGTTTCAATCATATCGGCTCTAATAGGTGCTATTATAATGGTCATAGTTCTAAGATGTAGGAGGTGAGTACATTAAAACGTATTTATTAAAGTATAGTTAATAAGAAAGTATAGATAAGAAAAATATTTCTAGAGCTGCAAAGGAATTTTTATAGGATCTTATTGCCTGTAAATCTTTATTTAACGAGAAATATTTAAAAAATTGAATTTTTCCATCTATGACAGTATTTTAAATAATTAAAATATGAAAAAAAGCAGGGAAAGGATCTCATAATTCACATTTAAAATAATATCCACAAAAATGTAATTCCTTTTGGGGATTTTTAAATTATTATCGGTGTCATGGGTATTCATAAAAGGCAATTTCCATATAATAATTTTTGGACATTTCTCAAACATGTTCAATTGCCGACAATAAATTTGAATCCCTCTCTCCACGTATCTCCAGAGAGAAGAGCTCATAAATTGACCATTCAAGATTAATTGGCCAAAACAGGCGGCGAATAAATTAAAAAGGCAAATAAATGAAAATTACGAATAAACAGTCACATTTTGGCATTTAGCTAGAAAAATGCGGCAATTAGTCATGATAAAACATAGCCACAAGTACTCATACCATACATATGAGTCTCTAGAGAGGAGGACATTCAACTCTTAACCCCTTGACGACCCCAGCGATCCGTCATGCAGCGACGACATTTACAACGGCCAGACAAATTGAATTTTTCTTGTTTCTGTTTTGTTAATAATAATACAGCAACGCCAGTCTCAAATTCGCGCGAATATCTGAGCTGTGGGATCTGTGTAACTATAAAGATTTACAATGCATTGCCCACACGGGCGGCACACCAGCAATTCAATTAAACGCCCACCGAAAAAATAAATAAATAAAACCTCCTAAGTGAGTCAACGGCAAACGCCGAGAGAATAGCGGCAAGAGCAGAATAATCGATGCCGAAAACAAAGGAACATGAAATTGCTTTATTACTTAATTGCTCTTTAAAAAAAATATAAATAAGAAAAAGAAACACAAGCCGAAACAGCCGTTTTGCCACAGGCGTTCCTATATGGCCAAAATCGTAGTTGAAGTCTCTTTTAAAAGGCCACCGAGAGTGGGTCACATACTTGAATCAAATACAGAGAGAAAATTAAAGGGCTTAATTGTGAAGAAATTTTATTTTTAGGAAAGAGAAACTATCTATGATTACTATAAAAAAAATATTTTAATGAAATGAAGGCAAAGATAAAGATAATATTTATATATAAATGGAGAAATGACTGCTAAAAGGTTGAAACTTTAACAAGATGTTAAAGAATCTTTTAATTATTAAATTAAATTAATAATTCATATTATCCTAATATTTCTAATATTTAAATAAATTATTTAATATACAGAAATGGCTGTAAAATATATTATTTCGCTATTTCCCATTTAATCTCTTAAAAATCCTTGCATAAAAAATATTTATCACATTTATTTTGTGTAAAGACATTTCTAATATTGAATTTAATGTATTTTCAATGCCTTCAATACATTGTTTAGCCTTCAAATATTTTATTTGTTAATATTCTTGGAATATTATAAAATTTTCCCCGTGTAGCCACCCGATTGAAGTACATTTAAATGGCCATTTGATCGCAAGATGACTTGTTAAGGGTGCGGGGGCGGTACAGAACAACACACGCGAGTGCCAAATTAACAGAAATTTTTGTCCGATTCGATTGGATACGGATTCGGATTGGGATTCGAAGTTGGATTCAGTTGCGCAGGCGCCGTCGACGCCGCAATGCTTGTTTATTCCGTAACAGCCGTGGGCTTCCACTTTTTTGATATTTTGAAGTGGAAACGCTGGCCACATGTCGCGTCCAATTAAATTGTCATGTCGTCTTACTCGGCGGCATGTTTGCATAAAATTAATTCTGCAAATTATCCGCCCAAGCCCGAAAAGCAAACAAAATGCAAGAAATCCCCCAGACAGCAGACAGGGAATTGTTGTTTGAATGGAGTTGTGCGATTGAATGAATAAATTTATGAGTTGTGGCAAATAGGGAAGCTAAAATAAACTTTGAAATAATTGGAAAGGAAGCTTCAAGTATCTTGTTAAAAATATGATGTAATAAATCCTGTTTTTATTTGTTAATTATAATGAAATATTTATGATAATTTCTTTTTATGGATTTATTTATTGATAATTTTGATATCCTTTCTTTAAAATATTTTTCTGACTTTTAAATCCAGCCTGTATTATATTAGATAATTTCCCAATAAAATTCTCCACTTTTAATTACTAGAAAATAAACCAAAAAAAAACCTTAAACATCAGCTTTTAATTTTTAATTAGACCCAACCCATTTCCATATAAAATTTCCCAATAATATAATATATGCACATTTTCCTCTGCGACAAGTTGTCTCAATCAAGTGCCTGTCCTGTCCCCTATTCTCACGCTTTTTGGACCAAATTTGATTTTGCATTAATCACCTGTGGACCCCTCTATGCCCCCTCACCTGTAATCGGGCCGAATGTCAGCCTTAGTCACTCATTTTGGGACTTGTTTTCGCAACCGTTTTTCCAGTCTTGGGCCTGTGTGTGGAGCATGTCACGTTGTGGTTGGGACGTGTTGGCTGCCAAATTAGCAGCAATTACATGTAATATCGGTTACACTTATTTGCATATTGATGCAATTCTCGATCTGGTCGTAATGGTGCTATAAATTTGCTTGGCACATGTCCCCACCAAGTCACCAAGTCACCTGGCATTGGTTTTTCTGCTTGTGTTTCTGTTTTTCCCTCGACTTGATTTGTTTAGCTTGGGTGCTTAAGTTTTAAGTCTTATAAGTGGCACCTGCCATTCGGATTTCGTGTGCTTTTCTGTGTATTTTTTGACAATGTTTGCTCAACGTCTGGACGGGGTAATGTCTTTCGAATGGTCAACTGCTGCGGCGATGGCGGCTTGTCGGAAAAATTTCAAAGTGCCATTGCAATAGAGAGACAGACTTGTTGTTGACACCTGGCTAGCTCGGAAAAACAAAAGTCGTGCGGACTTTGGCTTATTTTATAATTATTTTAAATCGTTTTAATAGATGAAGATTATTTTTGGAGACTTGGGTAGCTCAGGGGAATAATTATTAGGAATTTAGGAAGTTCTTAGAGTTGGGTTTTAGTTAATTTAGAATTATTTTAAATAGTGTCAATGATAAAATATATTTTACGGCTCATAATAATAATAATCTGGACTTTATGGAATTAGTAGAGTTAGGTTTTCATTTTCTAAAATTATCTTAAATAATTTTTATGCTAAAATATTATTTTTAAACATTTTTATGGAGCTCTTTGGTTAATTGGATTATTTATCAATTTCTTTGGTTTTCATAAACCAATAAGCAAATAGCTTTATTATTTATCATGCAACATTTAAGGGTATAATTATTAAATATTAAATCTTATTAAATGTGCAGCTTTAACTTAACTAAACTGCATTTAATTAACCTTTTGTGTGGCTAATTTTAATTTAAATGAATTCAAATCATTGGAAAGCGTTTTTTTTCACAATTCACATTTTCCAGTAGATACAATTTAATCTCAAGCTCAAACAACTTTCATTTAAAATGAATCCACATTAATCTCCCAAAAATTACCAAACATTAACTGTAATTATGAATATTAACCTTTTATGATAGCTCTGAACCGTTTGATTCAATCTCAGCACCATTCCCATAAAAGCATAACATTTTCGCTAGTCAAGGCCTGCTCGGCGCTGCTCCTTTAAAGCCATATTAAGTTGGCCAAAACAAAAGTCAAGTTTAAAACGCTTAATGCATTTAAGACACAAAAAGGCGTGTTCAATTAGCATGCAAAAAACCCGATCAACTTTTATAGAAAAAAGTGTAACACAGAAAATAAAAACCTAAAATTGAAAAGCTACGAGCTACAAGCGCAGAAAATTGAACATAACGCCACGGCAATGGCGACGATGGAAAATCGTAGGAAAATACGATGAAAAACCAACGGGGCTGGGTGAATTAGCGCGCAGAGCCAAGGCCCCCGAAGACAGCGTCGACTGCTTGTTCAATTTAATTGAATTGAGGAGAACAAAAACTACAACTGAAACTAAAACCAAAACTGAAAGAAAAAAAATGAAAGAAGTAAAAACTCAACTGGCAGTTGTGGCTCGAGTTGAGTTAACATTATAATCGATCAAGGCAAAGCGAGGGGAAAATTCAGCGCATGCCGCAGTGCACTCAATCAAATCGGACAGACGGTTAATTGATACGCACAGATCGAATGTATATATAGAAATCGAGAGGTGAACATACTGGTATATGGCCATTTAGGCCCCAGGTTCGTGCCGTTCGATTTGACCCAGAAAAGCGCAAATATGTGTGGCTGAAATGGGAAAATGTGCCCCAGAAAAAACGGTCAAAGAAAGCTTTAGCAAAACACCTGTCAATTTGTAGATTCAGGCTTAAATCAGTCAGACCCAAGATAAAAACTATATATATCTTCTAAATTTTTTTTAAGATTTTAATCTTATTGCAGCTAATGGTAATATTTTCCACCTCTCCAAAGGTGGAGAATGCAATTCTGTTTGCAGTTTTTTATCTTTACTTGCATATATATAAATACTTATGTATATATATTTTAGTTTTTTTTATTTATCACATTAGTTGTATCTCATTCCACCTCACACGCAACTGTCGGCTTTAAAAACAGATTTTTGCGTGGCTCAAGTTTGTGTCCTAAGTCATTCGTTTTGGCATTTGCCATTCTGTCGCTTGACATTTACTTTATAACTAATTTATGCTCGGCAGTCTATTAAAAGTTTCTGTTTATTAATTGGTACACATTTTTTCCATTTTTATCTCTTTGCAGAATTAAATCAGCGAATGCCAATGGTAAGTGAACAAACAAATTGTTTTGTTTTTTTATTCTTTGCCTGCTATTATTTAAATGAGAAGAATGATTTGTTGTGGGTGATTAAATGGGTATTTAGCAGGTTGTAGAGCTTAAGAATGGCAATTAATTTATGCTTTTTATAGTTTAGAAGATTAGAGTAATTATTTAAAAGGGAAATAGCTATGTAGAAATATTACAAATGATTTATTTTGAATTTTAGATAGTAAGGAAATGGGTAAGGATAGTTATGCAAGGGAAAATAAATTGATTTTATAGTTTTGTAAGTGATTTTATAACAATATTGTTCGAAATAATTAATATAGTATGTAAGAAGAGTTTTATAAATATTTTTTATAACAAAATTTGTGTTTTTTAGGAAAGAATTTGAATTATGAATTGTTTTGTTGTCTTTTAAAATTATTATTATAAAATTTGTAGAGTCAGTTATTGCCGCCAATCTCCATGTTTAGTTCTCACATTTTAATGAACACCTTTGTTCCCAATGAAAGTCTTGTCGATTTTATCCCTTCAATATCTCATTTCCTCCTAAAAAAAAGCCTGATCACTTGGCTGTTTTTTCCTTTGCCTGATTAATTAGCCAAGCCAACTCCCGGGTCAGGTTTTTTCTGCCCATCATCATCATCATCATCTTCGACGGGGGCTTTACCTTCTCTTTGCATTTTCATTTCCATTTTTAATTGCATAATTCTGCCGTTGCATGCAATTCACAGAAATCTTTCGTTCCGGCTTCGGATTCTCCCCTCCGCTTGGCCCTTGAAAAGTGGCAACATTTTAATTTGTTTGTTGTGTGGCAGAAGGAAGGCAAAAAACTAACAAAATGAAGACAAATTTTTGACGACAATGCATGAACTTCACGTTCGTGCCACAAATCTGAGATGCTGCTCCCGGCTGTGGCTGTGGCTGCTGCTCCTCCTCCTCCTCCTGCGGCAGTTGAAACCGAAACCAGAAGAGGGATTATATTTGCCCCCGGGGACTACGTGCTGGCTAAAAACTTTCGAGTAAAAGAAAATTTGTAGACAAATTAAGGCAAAGGCAAACAATTGTCATGGTCGCAGAGACTTCGTCAAACACGTTTGAAAATCGTGCAAGTAGTGGGGATTGAGGACAAACTTTTTACTATTTTGATTTAGTTGCTCGAGTTTGCTATTCTGGGTAGTAGGCAAATTATTGACAAACGATCTTTCCAACTGCTACAGGGAGAACTATAATTACTTGCTTATTTATTTGTAAATTATGTAGAATATTTGGTAGATAACATTTTTATTTAGAGAATTTTTGAAGCCAATTTATAGGGTTAGCAAATTAATTAATTAATAGGAATATATAACATATTTTACCTAAATATAATACAAGAATGTAGTTAAATATTTATTTTTTATTGTATAATAAATATTTATGTGCGGACTTAGTCCGAAATTTTGAGGATGATAAACATGGCATTTATAAGAAAATAAAATTACAAAATTCTATCTTCTATATTTCTAAAAGCCATGTTGAAAATGTTTATATCATAATTTATTATTTAATTTTTCAACTAACAAAAAAACCTTTCCTCTTAATTTCCATTTCCCCCAATTCCTTTTTTTCGCTCAGTGTGGCGACCCTTCCAGGTCAAAGTCCCAACCCACTCTCTCTTTCTCCCAAGGGTCGCTTGGCGCCAATTTCACTGGCCGTCGTCTCTCTGTGTGGCTGACAATCGACATGCAGGACAAATTGTTGACGGCATTTAATGTCACAGCAGCCAATTAGCTGTCCCCATGAAAATGCTCGTTTCTTGTTTTCTTTTTTATTTATTTTTTTGTACGATTTTTTTGGCAAAAGTTGTTTTTTTTATGTTGCCCACTTGTTGTGTGTTTTTTGGTGGTACGCACGGTTGCAGGAGGAGGAGGAGGACAACAAAAAAGCACAGCCAGAGAAACAAACAATCGCCACAAATCGTTAAACTGTCAGCAGCTTTTAAAGCGCGTGATTATGTCCAAGTCAACGTCGGACTCGATGCCGAGAGTTGAGAGTTGAGAGACAAGCGCCAGTTGCCAAACTGTTTTTTTCCAAAAGAGAAAATTTTCAATTGCCCAAAAAAAAATGCACATTTAAGTGGTGTTTATATGTTGCAACATTTTTTTGTTTTTTGCTGTAAAGGTGAAGCAGAAAAAAATGGTTTTGCATTTAAATGTGGGTCACAAATTCAAGAGATGCTTACAGATTTTATTTTGCTATTATTTGTTGTGCAGCTTATTTGATGGAAACGAGTTGAATTTAAATAAATAAAGAGATTTTAATAAAAAGAATATTACTTTTTATTATATTGAAAAAAAAGTTTCAGTTTTAATAAAGGCTTAATTGAAATTGAAATAATTTCAATTGGGTTTTTATATTATTTAAATAATATTTATTAAAGGCTTTAAATGGAAAATAAGTGGCTACTGGTCAAAGTCTTACAGTTCATAAAATAGAATACAATTTTATGTTTTTCAATATTAATTATTGTATTTACAAAACCTTTTTAAATTTCGCAAAAAAAAAATAAACGTATTTCTCTTTCATGCAATTTTCAGTAGAAAAACTATAGTTATCCCCCCCTCTTATTACCCCCACAATTACCCCATCAGATATTCCCAAAAATTTACATAATTAAACCACAATCGCCACAAACAATCAGCACAAAATGACAATTGCCAAATTCGATGGTGTCAATTTCGTACGAAATTCTCTTTTGTTTTGCAATTATCTTTTGAACAGCAGCAGCCAACGTGTCGTATGCGTAACATGATTTTAATTATGCATACAAAGAACTCACGATAATCAAGCGGCACAACGTAAAATCGAAAAATAAAAAAATAAATAAATATATACGAAAAATGCTACTTGACATTTGTGTGCATTAAACGGGCAAGACACCGCACAGAGATTGGCATTATCTGGCCGACTATTAAGACTTCATTACACATGTCATATTTGCCATTTGCTGAACGAAAAATAAAAATCTACATCTAAATATCAACAAAACACAAATTAAATTCCAAAGCCCAAGCTGCTCGTTAATTTTTACTTTATTTATTTTCTTTGAATTTTCTCGTATGGACAAAAGTTGACTGCGAAATATTTTGTTAACAACAATTTGCCGTTTGTCGTTTGCCGTTTGGGCCGCTACTGCCACAGCCGTGCAGCGGTGACGGCGATAAGCAGGCTAAGATAAGGCTGTAAGCTACCCAGCTTTTATAATGCAGTTAAGAACAGTGGGATAAAAATTAATAAAAGAATCATATTTTGGTAGGAAAATTAAAACTACAACTAAGAAAATGTTAATAATTATAAGCAAAAACCAACAACAAAAATATTTCTAGGCTTTAAATCATTTTTTTATGAATAATTTCAATCTGAAATCTTATAGATTGTCTTGGCAAAAGTCAAACAAAACTTTATTAAAACAAATTAAATAAAATACCAAGATCTTTCAGAAATATTCTCCTAAATACCCACAGTACCTTAGCATTAAGAAACCCAGCATACAAAAAATACAAATAAAATCGTAAGTGCAATGCATTTGAAGTTACAGCTCAGAGCTCAGCTTGGCCGCGACTCGATTCAGCTGAGTTAGCTGTGCAGTAGCCGCGGCAACATCGTTAACACGGCGCAAAAACAGCCATTAAAGCCAAGTTCCAGATGGAGCTCCAGCTCCGACTGGAGTGGAGTGGGTCTGGGTACTGGGTACTGGGTACTGGAGGGGACTGGGTGTTTTGTGGCATTGGTGACATGCACAAAATGCATGTATATGAGCACCTACATACGATAACTCCTCCGGTTCGGGGGTAATAATCGCCAGAGCCATAGCCATAGCTGCTGGACATTCGCCTGGCGGAGTACGTAAATCATAAGCATAAAACGACTTTGACTACGACTCTTAAATCTTAAATGGCACACAGAAAAAATAGGAATAGTAAATAGTGTTAGATTTTGAGAAGAAATAGGAGGTTAAATAATGCAAAAATCTTAAATTTTTAAGGGAAGAAGAAATTTTTAAACTACAACATAAATTGAGAGAACTTCAGGGTATATTTATAAAAAAAAGAGAGTATTTGTTTATTATTAATTTAAATTCTTTGTTAAATATTATTTATAGATTTTTGTCTTCTTGTTTTGGAAATTCAATTAAACAAACCCCTTCAAAATCAGTCACAAAGTCTAGGGTGTTTATATTCCAATTATTCCTTTTAGTTCTCCCAAAAACCTCAATTGAATTACTCAAATTAATCCACATTTTTTCTGTCTGTATGTGAAACTGCATTATGCATATACACACACCGATATATAAGTTGGGAAACCATTGCAGGCATCGTTGGCACTGTCGTTGCGTATGCACCACACTAATTAGTTGAATCGCCCCAAGTGGCTCCTCCGAGTGGCTCCATCTTTTCCGCGTTAATGAGAGTGAAAGGCGAGTTTAAATAAATACAAGCAAATATATATAAAAAACAAAAAGAAATAAAGAGGCAGTTGCTCTAAGCAAATGAGTTGGCTGAGAACAGGTCCAACTTCGTTTACGGCCTAAACAGCAATTATTCCCATTGAGCATTTGCTGGGCTTTACTGTCTATAAATTATGAGCTTAATGACGGAAGAGACTTTATGGAATCCCGGCCATTTGGATTTTGAGTGCCTCCGTTTGTTGAGTCACAACCCTCCCAGGCCACTGTGCACAAGATCACATGTGCTGATTGTGCCCGGCCAGAAAGGAGCAGCTAAGTCAGCCATTTGGCATTTTCGATGGCCACTCGCCGGCTGCAGTGGGTTGCAGTGTGTGGCTCAGTGGTGCTGCAGTTTGTTTGCCACCTCGCTGCCAGTTGACAGCCGTTTAATTTACGCTTTGTTTGTTTGTTTGTTTCTCTGTCTTTTGTTCGGTTTTTCGAGGAGGTGAATGTTTGATTTATCGCCCGATTATAAACCAAAATGTCATAGATTTTCTGCTGCGTTACGATTTCGGTTTCGTTAAAAATTTTCCTTTGCCCTCCCCCAAAACAGAAATACCAAGTCCCACGATTTACTAGCCTTTCAACAGGTGTCTTTGGACGAGAAAAATTGACTAAATATTGATTATTATTAAGTGTTTGTCAAATTAGTAAATTAATAAATATTTTAGGTGGTTTTAGCAAGCTGAGATATTGAAGTCATTCAGGATAAAAAACAAATTATGGGAAATAGGTGTTAATAATTCTTTCAATATATAAAAATTAAAATCTTAGCAAGACAACATTTTTAATTAATGTTTAACCCTTGAAGAAATATATAAGAGCTAATAAGAGCATACATTTTTAATGTTAAACCTTAAATTCTCATAAAATCCCCTCGATATCCGATTTTATTATATAAAAAAAACCTGAAGCTGCCACAAACTGTAATTCTCCATTAAAATGCATGTAGTTTTTGCAATTATCTTTGAACAGCGGCCAACGTGTCGCATGAGTAACACGATTTTAATTAAGCAAACACAAGATAACAACGGAAAATATTACTTATTTCCATTTGCAGGTGGTCGCCCGCAGCCTTGGTGGTGTCGCAATAACCGCAACGGTGGTCAGAACCGATCGCCCATCTCGATCAAGCATTCAGCGGATAGTATCCGGCGACCCACAAGTAATTCCGGTGTCTGGACCTGGCTGGGTGGCAGTCGACGCTCCTCCGCTGGACCCGATCAGATAGGACCGCCGTCCACATCACCGGCGGAGAATCATTATACCCACATGGACGATGCCTACAGTCCGGTGGGTGTAAGCGAGGCGCTCTACGCTGAGCTGGATAGAGAGTCTGTGAGATCAGCGAATCCCTCGTACCAGAATACGGCCTACAGTCAGTGTGGCGAGGTGAGTAACTCTATAATTTCTATACCTTTAAATCCCTAAAATCTTCATATTTCCCCCTTTCCAGAAATACAATTTCCAGGGCCACGAACAGGACATTCCCATGGTGGTCTCCTCGGCGCCAAGCAGTGCCTACTACTCGGATTTGTCGGTGACTGCCATGCCTGGTGGCGCCAGTGGCAGCAACCAGGGAGCCTACGAGATCGTTGGACTGAATGTCATGTCACAGCCGCTGCCCAACTGGGATCATGTTGGCGGCGGAGGTTCAGGTGGAGGAGTCGTTGGCGGAACCGGCCTCAATCCCAGCGAGGCGGCAGCCATGACGCAACGACGGGGACAACGACTGGCGGCCATCAACGAGACGAGCACCAGCACAGTGCCCTCGGACTATGTCTAAGCTTTTGGAGGAATACAATTACGATATGGAAAATAATGTGAAATGTTTGACGAGCTTAACATGTTAATAGGATATAGGAAACCCCTAGGATGTAGGATTAAATTTACACTTAGATTTACGACCAGATAGTAGCAAAGACAAAATTAAAATAAATAAGAAAAATAGCGCTAAACTCTCTTAAAATATTGTTAAAAAAAAAAACCAGAGAGAGCGGGGTTTAAAATTTCATCTTATTTCTGATATTGTCTTTGGTATTAACTTTTAGGACTTAACGTGGACAACTCGTGTCTTTGTTTGATGTCTGAAATTAGAAATCCAATCGATATATAGGGATATATTTATACACACACTTACAAAACAAGGCAAGAATTGTATTATATGTCTAGTTTTTATATAGTCTCTAAGCAACGATTTAATCGTGGGTGATATTTAGCCTAAAAATATGCTATATTCTTATGTTCTATGTACTTTAAACATTTTCTGAAAATGTATAAACACCAACAAACGCATTTTTCGTAGAATTTAGTCTATAAAAAAAGTGAGGTCGTATTTCCCCCCAGGATCAGCAGTACACGAATATATATAGAAACGATATATATATCTATATACAATACGAATAAAAGGCATATTTATACACTCATATTTACAGCAGCAAACGAACGCATTTACTATTATATCTCACCAATATAATCTATATCTATAAACTGAGGCAACTGACATATTTACAACGATTTTAATGCAACCAGATTTCACCCATATTTACCAAGAAAATAAACCGATATCGGGGGAAATGATATAATGGCACCGTCATATCATTTACTACCAACCACAAACGTAATCATACGCATAGCTATCTATATACATAAACCATTTACAATAAACAACAAGAGCAGACTCACGAAACCCCCTAGCAGATGTATTTTAGTTCTTAGTCGCTATTAATTAATTTAATTTAATTTAATGACACTCAACGAACACACCACACCTACGATTCCTGTACATTTTTGTTTTAGTTGAAAATATAATTAAACAATTTATTGCTATTTACATTCTGAATCCCAAAAAAAAAGAAAGCTGTTTTTGATAAGATTTCGATATTTGGAAGTCAGGGGTGCAGGGGGTACATGGATGCATGGGTTTGTATGTAAATTTAGCTTTAAATGGTCTAAATCATTTCCAGAATATAATATATATGAGAGATTAAGGTAAGGAAGAGAAGAAAGTGGTCAAAACTTAATAAATATTGCAGGTAAAAGGAAATCAAAATATATAAACATCATATATTCAATATAAGAAAAGATTAAATTGCTCACTTACCGATTTTTGCATTATCTTTTAATTATTCTTTATTTTTACATTTTACTTGTTGGATTAGAAATAAAATTAATAGTCAAAATTCAATTCTGAGATTTCGTGTCTTTAAGTCCTTTTTCATTGATATTTAAGCTTTCAGAATTGAAAACACTTTATTATCTTGGTTTATTTATGCACTTTTTTAAGACCTTTACATTTACTTTTATTATTTATTTAAAATAAATGTTTTTTTATTTTTAAATGGCAATTTTTTTGTAGAATTTGTAATTAAATTACGCGAGGAAAACTTCGAATTTTGGCACAACGCGCCATCTTATCTTTCCTTGCTTCCTTTTTTACACACAGATTTTGAAATGCATTAATTTTATAAATCAAAAAAATAAACAAATAATAAATATACACACACTCATTAATGCATTAATTTTTTAAACAAATAAAAAAAAATTAATACAAAAATATATGCATTTATTTTATAAATCAGAAAAAAATACACACACTCATTAAAGCATTAATTTTTTAAACACTTAACACACTTAAACACACACATTAAAGCATTAATTTTTTAAACACTTAAAAAAATTTAAAAAATATAATACAACAAAGAATTAAATACGCATTCATTTTATAAAAAAATGAACAAAATAATACACTCGCTCATTAATGCATTCACTTTTTAAACTAAAAAAAGAAAATAAAGGGAAATTTAATACAAAAAATATTGATACACGCACTTATTAATTTATTTATTTTATAAACACTTAAAAAAATAAACAAAAATATGCAAAACAAACACATTAGATATTTAGCAAGGAAAGGAAAGAATTTCGTACACGAAAAACACACCGACGATCTTCAAGATACTTTTTTCACTTTTTACTTTACTTTACTTTACTTTTACATATCCGTACTTAGAACATTTTCGGCTATAATAACTGTTAATTCCCAATAAGAACAGAAAAGGAGAGAAGAAACGTCATTTGCCAATGCACACGCAAATGCGCCCACACACTAATACATGCAAATGTTTTTGGCGGGAAGCTGCTGCCGGTCATTGTCCACAGGAGTCTTAACTATTTTTATTGATGTTTTAGTGGCTTTAATTAGGTAATAGATTGGTAACTGTTTTAAGAAGGCCTTCTTTTATCTTTCTTCTATTACGTATGCAGTTTATTTATTAAGTTTACTGCGGCAATTGGACAATAAACGATTGTTTCACATTCCGCCCTCACAATTCTAGTGGGAAGAACAAGTTGCGGTTAAAATTTTCATTTTAAACTTCAAAATGCATTTCTTTGTTGATTTTTTGAGTGTCCTCGCATTAAGCGCAGTTAGTTTAATTGATTTAATGTTTTTGTTGGTATTATTAATCCTTTTTTTCACACGATAAAGCCTTTTTAGCAGCAACCCTCGCAAATTTCACACTTTTCACTGCCAATTTCGATCTCCTTTTTCTTCTTCTTTTCCTATGCACTCGCTGCTTTTTCTTCTTCTTCTTCTCTTCCTATGCACTCGCTGCTCGTTCGCTCTCTCGAAATGAGCGGAACTTGGCAATTAATTAACGCGTTTCCTGTTTTGCTTCTTAAAAAATAAATATAATTAAACAATTTTTAGCTATTCACTTTGTAAATCCCAAAAAGGAAGATGTTTTTATTGACATTCTTGGAAGACATGCTTACATGTATGTTTATTGTCTGTAAATTCAGCTTAAAATATCATTTAGTTAACTTAAAAATTAAATAAAACATAACGAAATAAATAAATGTAACCAAAAACAACTTAAAGTATGACTAAACTCAAAAATCACATAAACAAATAAATGCCGAAGATATCGAAGCCACACGAAGGGGCATCATTTCTCTTATAAAGTCGGATAACCCAAGCTCGTCACTTGGAGAATAGTATAAGCCGGCTGTAGCTGGGCCACTATTACGGGAGTAGCAACCTCGATTTGAGGCAGGGAAGTCATCAGTGATTCTCCTCCTCCTTCCTCTTTGGCCGCCTTCTTTTCATGGATCAAACGGTGGGTGCGCAGGGCCGCCGGCTGTATGAACTTCTTGCCGCATTCCTTGCACTCAAAGTTCTTCTCGCCCGTGTGGGTCATCTCGTGGTACTTCCGGGTATTCGAGCTGGCAAACGATTTCTCACAGTAGCTGCAGGCATAGTCCCGCTTCTTCTCGTGAACGGCGCCCACATGCTTCTTGAGGCTCGTCGAGCTGTTGCAGAGCTTGGGGCAAAATTTGCACGGCCATCGTCTTTCCAGGGTGTGGAAGTTAATGTGCAGTCGCAGCTCATTCTTTGTGGTCTTCCGTAGGCCGCAATAGGGGCAGCTGTAGTTCTTAATGCCCTGATGCCGCATCATATGGATCCGGAGCTTCTCCTGGCTGATGAACTTCAGCGTGCAGTCGGGCATCTCGCAGGCGAAGGGCAGTTCCATTTGGTCGCTGTGCGTGTACCGATGGTGGGTCAGGGCGGCCAGATTTTTGAACACTCGGCCGCAAAACTCACAAATGTGCGTCTTTGGGGGCTCACCAATGCCATGGGCCTTGCTCTGGTGGTGCTTCAGGGAGGCCTTGTGCCGGTACATCTTGTGGCAGCCCTCCTCCCCGCAGATGAACCGTGTGCCCTCCGCCGCGTGCTGCAGTTCGTGTTGCCGGCACTGCTCGTAGCGATTGAAGGACTCCCCGCAGTCGGGTTCCGAGCAGTGATAGAGACTGTGGCCATCGTGCTCCTTCTTGTGGGTTTCTAGGCGTTTGAGATCATCGAAACCCTCGGAGCAGATGTCGCAGGTGTAGAGGATATCAGAAGGCGAGATGACAGCCGGCTCCTGAAATGTAAAGAAGCAATTTTCAAATGTTTTTCAATAATTTAAACCATTTTCCAAACCTTTTCTTTGGCTTTCGTCGCTGGTTTCTTGAGGGAAGCCTTTCTTGGAACTTTTGCCGGTGGTTCCTCGGGATTTAGGTTGCCATCGCATAGAACCAGCTCGGGGGCTTGAAGGGAAGGCTGCTCTGGGGCTTCCTCTTGGTCCTCCTCCTGCTCTTCTTCTTCTATTTGTTGTTCTTCTTCCATTTGCAGTACTTCCTCCATAACCTGTCCCAGCTGCTCCAGCTTCTCTTGATCCTCCTCAAGGAATATGAGCTCCTCCTGTGTTATTATTTCCGCTTGCCCCACCCTCATTTTCACCCGCCACTTCCGGTCGGCGATGATGCACAGGGAGCGGAAGGCGTGGCACATCTCCAACTGCTCGTAGCACTGGCAACATATCTCGCTGGGAATAACATGGACATCCTCGGGATCCACTACCAAGTCGGTGCAATCCGAGAACTTTTCGGCCAGCTTTGGCAGGTGCAGCAGGTTATAGGCCTCGTCGTCCCGGGCTACGGCCGCAAAGCAGACACGGCACTTGTCCAGGTGACCCATTTCATTTAATTAAATCAAAATTAAATGAAATCAAATCAAAGCTTCGTCTGCTTCCTCTTTTTTGTTTATTGTGTACACTAGAGCTGAGAGAAAAAATCGATTTTAACAACGATACTATCGATTTTAAAAAATATACGCAAATATTTTAATCGATTGCCCGTCTCTAGATCAACTCACATCTCTAATAGTGGGTGGATAACAGAGTTTGTTTTCATTTAATAAAATCAAAATTAAAAGAAATCAAATCAATGCTTCGTCTGCTTCCTCTTTTTTGTTTATTCTGTACACTAGAGCTGAGAGAAAAAATCGATTTTAACAACGATACTATCGATTTTGTATCGATTGCCCGATAAACTCACATCTCTAATAGTGGGTGGATAACAGAGTTTGTTTTTGTTTTCTGTTTTTCTTATTTTGTGGCAAAAACAATGGATAATTCCAATGGAATACACTATATAGAGCTATCCCCAAATCCCATAAGATTCGATGCCGTGAGCCAGCTAACTAATGTCTTTTTCGATGATTCCAACAAGCAGGCAAGCCGCTAATTAACTTCCAAAAACTTCCAAAGAATCAAAGAAACATTTTTGTTTCACCTTCCAGATCTTTGCAGTCCGTTCAGGAGGCGCCACTGGGGTGGTGGTCAAGGGCCCCGGCCCCACCGAAGATACCGTCATCTCATTTTGCATGAACGACCGTGGCGGCGACATTCGTTCCATAAAATTCTCGCCGGACAACCAAATCCTGGCCGTGCAGCGCAAAGAGAATGCCGTGGAGTTCATTTGCTTCAACGGCGATCAACCGCTGCTGCAGGACATTATTACCCACCAGGTGAAGACCACCATACATGGCTTCGTGTGGGTCCACAGCCGTGAGGTGGCACTCATCTCGAACACCGGCGTGGAGGTGTACACTGTGGTGGCGGAGAAGCGACAGGTGCGCTCTGTCAAGGCCCTGAGCATCGGCATCAAGTGGTTTGCCTGGTGCTGTGATGCCAATGTGGCGCTGCTTTGCACCAGCGAGGGCAACACCTTGATTCCAGTGCTGGTCAAGCAGAAGGTCATCACCAAGCTGCCCAAAGTGGACTGTGAGTGTATCCCAGGATGCCCTGGGAACTTGTTATTCTATCTTCTTCTGCCTTTTCCAGTGGGCTCCCCCAGTCGCGATGTGCAGGAGAGCAAGGTGACCCTGGGCCAGGTTTATGGCATTCTCGCTGTGCTCATCCTGCAGCCGAACCACAGCTCGGGGCAGATGGAAGTCGAGGTGCATTTGCTCAATGGCCCAGGACTGGCGCCCCGCAAATGCCACATTCTTCGCCTGAGTCTTGTGGGCAGATTTGCCATAAATACAGTGGACAACCTGATTGTGGTTCATCACCAGGCCACGGGGACCTCCCTGCTCTTTGATATCTCCCTGCCGGGCGAAGTGATCCAGGATGTTACCCATCATGCGCCCCTAACGCCCGGTCGCTCCATTAAGCCGTTTGGCCTGAAGCTGCCTTCCCTCTCGCCCGACGGCCAGATCCTGCAGTGCGAGTTGTGTGAGTTTTGCCTTGGAAACTACCCGAAAGAAACCGAAGTTAACCGTTAATTCCCTGCAGACTCCACGCACTGGGTGCTGTTCCAGCCCAACATTGTCATCGATGCCAAGCTGGGCTGCATGTGGTACTTGAATCTGTGCATTGAGCCCCTGTGCCACCTGATTTCCGATCGCATTCGCCTCACCGAGTTCCTGCTGCAGCGCAGCAGTGGCAAGCAGGCTTTGCTCAAGGTTGTGGCCCAGCTGGTGGATGATCAGTACAAGGGCAGCCTGCTGCCAGTGCTGGAGACCATCTTTGGCAGGATTAACAAGATATATGCGTGAGTGCGTGAGCTTAAGCTTTTATTTTTGTATTTAACTGTAGCTCTGCTTAGATCCTGGGTGCAATTGGAGCTGCAAAACCAAACGGCGCAGCCCTCGAATGTCAAGGCATCCACTTTGAAGCAGGCCACACCGCCCATTGTGCTCATTGAGCAGCTGGATATGGTGCAGATCTTCCAGCGCATCGCCCGACGCTCCTACACGGAGTCCATCCTCATGCTTTACCTGCAGTCCCTCAACAAGTTCAATATTGCCGCCCAAGAGGAGCTGAGCAAGATGATTGTCAGCGAACTGATAAACAATCGCAGCTTTGACACTTTAAGGCGTTTGGTCAGCTATTCGATGCTGCTGGAATCCAAGGCGGTGGCCTGCTTTTTGCTGGCCCATTCGAATGTGGACACGGCTATATCCCAGGTGGCCATCGATATGCTGGGCAGGATTCAGGCGCATGAGGTGGGTTTTTCATGGGATTATTTCCTATATTTTGTACATTTTATTTATGTTTTTAGATCATCGTTGAAGTCATGCTGGGCCAGGGCAAGGTTATAGATGCCCTCCGTCTGGCCAAGAACTCTCTGGGCCTGGACAAGGTCCCGGCTCGCAAGTTTCTGGAGGCAGCTCACAAAACCAAAGATGATTTGATATTTCACAGCGTTTTTCGGTTCTTTCAAATGCGGAATTTGAAACTCTACGAGACTTTGTCCTTTCCCAAGGGTAATTATTATATTTAACTCAAAGTTTATTGTTTAATTTGTGTTTTATTCAACAGCCGAACAATGCACGGAATTTATACAGCATTATAACAACACCTTTCCTGCTGACAATTCCCTAAAACCAGCTGTGAGCTAAGGCAAGGCTTTATTTCTATGGTAAAAAGTATTTAAACGTTGTAAATATATTATTTTATAAATAAAATAAAAGTTTAACATAACTTAAAGTTTGTAGAAGTTAAAAATATAAAAAGCAAAGCTGTAAAAAAGCAATTTTTGAACCTGTAAATCACATCCCATTGTTACCTTTAGTTAATCCTTATAAACCAAGTGTTTCCCCCACAAAAACTCTGTTTTTTCATGCAATTGCTTTACTTACACATAAAATACAATACAATACAATACACAGAGAGTTGTACAATAAATACACTGAGGCATATAAATGGAATATACAAGAAGAAATAATTAAGCGAATCAACAGAATCGCCTGGGCGGAGCCTTCAGCTGCAAAGCACCCATTTCCAAGGACGTGGAAATGCTAATCAGGCTCTTGTTTGGTCGCGGCAGGGTCAACGTTTGCTCCTCCATCGCCGTAAAGCATCTGGGACACTCCTCCAGCGTCGTCTCCGCATCCTCCAGGCACTCCTCGTGCAGGCCATGCCCACAGCCGCCCAAGATAAGCACCTGACTCTGCTCATAGAGCCGCTGTCGGCACACCGAGCACTTGGTGGTGGTCACCCAGAGGCCGCGACGCGCCTGCCGATGATGCCTCCTGAAGTCCAGGTGAAGATTTTGGCAGTGCATGTCGGCACTGCCTCTGAGGGCCTCCGTTTGCTGCCTGGAACTATCCAGCATGCCCATAAGGAGGTCCTTGATGTCGCCAAAGCTGCTGGACACATTGTGGGTGTTCATAATCAGCTGGACCAGGTTGTGCAGGTCAATGTGGTGCGAGGCCTCGTGCAGCAGGGACTTGCTAATCGACTGGAACTCCTGCTTGGGCAGGACATATTGCAGCAGGACGAACCAGCAGCGCTCCAACTCGCCGGCTGGCAAAATGTGCACCGATCGCCCCAGCAGAGCTGGCATCAGCCTAGCCTCCTCCACAGCTTCGGCGCCCGTGGCCAACTTGAGCAGATCCATGGACAACTCAAAGGCTTTCGTGTAGCTCTCCTGCATCTCGTACAGATAGATCACAGCTCTGTCCAGGTGATGGCTCTCAACTATGGCAATGGCCCTCTCCAGGCTATCCTGGAGCAGGCGAATGTTGCAGCACAGGAACTCCAGGACCACGTCCTGTGTCTCCAGCTTGCAATGCAGTTCCAGCAGAAGCTCCAAATGGCCGGCCTCCAGCTTCGCTCGACGATCGTTGAGGCACTTGAGGAACACATACAGCAGACTCTCATCCGTCCTCAGGCTAGCCAAGAGTTCGGGAATCCTTTCGGGATAGTGCAGGGCCAACAGCCGGGTGGTTTCCTTGTCATTGATGGCCAAGAGCTGCCCGAGGTGGCGCCTCAACTGCTCGTAAATGCATCTCTCCGGGCTGTCCACATAACGCTCCATATAGGCAAACATGGTCTCGTGCCGGGCCTCGTTGCGGATATAACAATCGAGGATGGTGTCGTAGCGCTGCAGCTTCTCGAGGAGATACTCCACCACGCAGTAGCAGCGGGCCCGCTCGGCCAGCTGCAGTTGCTCCTCATCGCTGCTGATTTCGGCGAGGCAATTGGAGGAGAGCAACTCGTGCCAGGCATTCTCACGCTCCGAGTGCTGCCGGCCACTCTCGTTGGCGATCTCCTCCTGCGCTAAATGACTCAAAACGCGCTCCAAGAGCTGCCTATCTCGGGGTAAACACTGCATGGAGATCTGCTGGGCTATGAAATTCAACAGGCAGCCAATCTCCGCCCACTGAAAGAGGAGAGAAAGAATACTCAATGCAAAAGAGAGTCGGAAGAAGGTATCCTCTCTACTCACCGTGGCATTCTCGGGCGTCATGATCTCCAGCAGCAAATTAATGATCCTCTTGCGATGCGACAGACCCAGCTCGTTGCTAAACTCCTTCTCCTGGAATGCCAGCGAGATCACATTCAGCGTTTCCCTCGTATCGAACTTGAGCAGAGCCCGCAGGTAAGGATATGGCAGCTCATCTCCGCCGGCGGTCTCCTTGGACTGCTGCGAAGTCAAGCATCTGAGGACATCGTGCTTCACCTGATGCACCTGCTCCACGGGAATCTCACCACTGGGATAACCCCGGCCCGCCAGGCAACTCGAGACGTAGACCAGCAAGCAATTGCCCAAATCCGTCTCCTCGGGCGTTACCAGCGGCAGGAGCTCCGTCAGCGCCGCTGTATAATCATTGAGGGCCTGCGTGTTGAGGTAGATTTGGGCCCGGTACAAGCGATGCTTCTTTACGGCTTTCAAAACCTGATTTAGATCGAGGCACATCCAGTCCAGCTTGAGGATGAGCTGTTCCAGCTTAGCCGGCGAGTGTTCCAGCCAATAGTCCACCAAGGCCTGCGAGATCAAAGGATTCACACTCCCTATGGTCTCCCTTTCGATATGCTCGGAAATGTGCTGCAAGAACAGCTCGGAGCTGGTGTTGTGCAGCTTCTCCCAGAGCTGGGTCCACAGCAGATCCAGTTCTCCCACGGTGATCAGGCAGTTGACGATGGAACCCAGACAATAGTCCGGGGCCCGGGCAGAGTTGGCTATGTACTCCTGGAACAGCGTAATAATGCGCTCCTTGGCCTGGGCCCGCTTACGGGGGCGATCCACGGAGGCCAAGTAGCCATCGAGGGCCAGTTGACAGGCCTCTTGCCAGCGATGGTGTTTAACCTGGCAGAAAATGGGAAAATTACGATTTTTCCACCTAATTTTAAGGCTAGAAACTCACCAAATAGCTTATCCTCTCCGACCACGTCCTCACCCCTATAATGTGCAGGGACCGGGCACCTAAAACATACAGCTGCGTGCCCCTGGACACCACCGAGTTGTAACAGGCATTGGTGCCCGCCAAGGCAAACGCCGGCGACACATTGCCACCCGTGGCCAGGCCCTTGAACTGCGCCGAGCCATAAACCAAGCCGGCATTCGCCATATCCATGCACTCCAGCTCCTTGCTCGATCGCACGTCCACCAAATGCAATATTTCCGAGGTGTCCAACGAAGCCACACACTTGGGACCCAGCCAGTGGGCCGACAGAAGGTTTCCCTGCAGCTGGACATGACGCAGATACAGCAACGTGATCCTTCCATTCGAGACAAAGAGTTGGTGGAAGAACAGCTGGTTACCCCGGCCCACGACGATGACAGGATCCACCGAGCGCGTGGTGTCCGCCGCTTGGATCAGGACCAAGTGCCAGGCGAGCAGGGGCAGGCAATCGGGCGGCCCCTGAAGGGCATGGTACTTGATAACCCTCAATCTCGGCCGCACCGTGACGATAAAGTACTTGGAGAGCGTGGCCAGGGCCACAATGCAGTACTGGTCCAGTTCGTGGCGCCCGTTGGCGTCCATTATGAGCGGCTCCACGGCGCAGACCTCGCCGCGGGCACCGGAGAACAGGCAGCGCGAGCTGCAGCCACGAATGCCCAGCTTCCGGGTGAAGCTCAGCGACCAAACGGAGCCGCCGGCGTCGGCGCAGAGAGCCAGGGAGGAGCGCGAGGTCCACTTCACATGCAGGACGCCCGTATTCGGGGTTATCACATCGAACAGCTCCCGCAGCACGTCGCCCGTGTGCGTGTCCAGCATGGTGACCAGTCCCCTCGCGTAACCGGCCAAAAGCCGCGTTGAGTCCGCATTGAAGGCCATGCTGGACACCGCACCCTGGCCATGCTTGTCCTGGTGGGCCCAGCGCAGCGTTTGTGTGACATCAAAGTTGAGGATGTGGCCATGGGAGGTGCCCACGGCTATGAACGCGGCCACGGCGCAGGAGCTCGCCGCTCCGGCATTCACACGCTCCGCGGCCGAAGAGAGCTGACCGGAGATGCCATGGAGCAGGGTGTACCGCATGATGGAGCCACCGCCGCCGCGGCCGTCTGTCCTAATCGTGGCATCGTCGCCTATGGAGGGCGTGGGCGTGGCATGGTGTAGCGGCATTCCCAGCTCGGAGGCCACATCCGAGTCCGCCTCGAATTCGCTGAGCACCGACTCCAGAGTGGGCAGCACATCGGTGGGCGGTATGGCGAATTCCGCATCGTCCAGCTGGGAACGTGAAAAATGAACCAGAAATCGTTAAAATCAGCAGATTTCCGGCTTAACTCCGCCGCCACTCACATCCTCAAAGTCCAGCTGCAGGGATTCGGCCAGCAGGCTGTCCGTGGAGCCGCGCTCCGATTCCAGCAGCGATTGCAGCGACGGCGCCTTCAGCCCCGACATGCTCTGCGTTTTTTTTGGTCCTTGTCCCGCCCCCCGAACAGCGAAAATTAAGTTAATTTGTTTTTATCAATGAATTTTACGCCCATTAAAAACTAGTGTTGGTAAACGGTTGAAAACAGTCAAAAATTGTGAACTAATTTTTAATTTATTTATGTAAAACTAATAACTAATAATATAACATGTTGGGGTATAAGCTATTAATTGTACAATTCCTATAATACTTATAATCACTAAAATATTATGTTTGAAAATTTACAAAAAAAAAATATTTGTAAAACCAACCAAAATATGAGAAATTTTCTATAAGAATTTTCTTGCTGACTACAGGAAACTAAAAATTACCAAAAATAAATGAAAAAAACAAATGAAAAATTGTTACAGAAGGTAAATAATGTGATTTCTTACTATTATTATTATTATTTTGTATCCACAATAACACCAATAATTAAATATTTAATTTAAAATTGTTTTTTTTTTTTTTAAATATGAGAAATTTTCTATAAGAAGTCTCTTGCTGACTACAGGAAACCAAAATTAAAGGATACTTCAAGTAAAAAATGAGTAAAGAAGTTAAATAATGTTATTTCTTATTATTATTATTTTTTATTCAGAATAACACCAATAATTAAATATTTAATTTAAAATTGTTTTTTTGGCTAGTTTAAAACCAGTCAGCTCTCAAAGATTATATCGATCTATCGATAGCTGCCGAGAGAGCGGGGAAGAAGAAGCACGAACCTATAAATACCAGCACCAAAACAAAGACAATCTCAAAATTTTTTTTATTTTCAACGAAAAACAAACTCCTCCTCCGTCGGTTGGCGGCGAAAATAATTAAAATGCAGTAAAATGTGCGTTAAACAATTCAATTGGAAAGCAGCAACAATTCGCGTGCGAGATAGAAGGACACCGAGCTAATCGCAATTGGTTATCGCACGAAAAAAGCCAAAGTTCGCAGGGCAAGAACCAAACCTGAGTAAACGCGAGTGGAAATTTCGATTTTCGTATTGTTTTGCTGCCGCGGAGCAGCAACGTTTATGCCAAACACATAGAGACAATTGCGAAACTGGCGCTGGCATTAGTTATTGTTTAATAATCGCCCCGTGTTTGGGGCCAGAGCGAGACGGATAAATAAATTATTTGTTTATTTGCGGCTTGCCAAATTTGTCGCTTCTTCTTTCGTCTCTCGCTCTCTCCCATTCGCTCTGGCGTTACGCGCCTTTCATTGAGTCGCGTGTGAGTTATGTGGGCGTGTGTGTGTGTGTGTGACAGTGACGTAAACAAATGCACAAAAGCGAATGAGTGCAAGAATTTGAAAAATGCGATTGTCGATTCACGTGCCAAATAGTAGACTCAACAAACACAACGAAAGTGCAACAAAAACAGAAAAGACAGCAGCAGCAGCAACAACAACAAATTGACATAACAGCGTCGTTCTGTTCTTTGGCTCTCTGTTTTGTGCCTCACATTCGTTGCATTTGCGAGACTCAGCTGTGCAATTCTGCATTGGTGTTGGTGAGCGCAACACGTTTGTGTGCGAGAGAGAAGGAGAGCGAGGAGCGCTCTGCCGCCGTCGCTGCCGACTCCGGGCAGCGTGCGTCACCGATGCGACAGGCAAGAGGAAGCATGCCCAATTTTCCCAAAAATTAACATAGTTAATTACTTGTTGAAGGTTGCCTATGTATAGATAAATATGAACTTATCAATTAGCAGAAGGGCGGCACCTTTACAGGTAATTTTCCAGCACACACAAACACACGCATACAAGCAGGCCTGCAGCTTCGTTTACGTTTTGTGAGATAAGGAAACGAAAACGAGTTGGAATCACGTTATGACGCTTGTGGAGCATTCTTGCACAAACGGCGGCTCCTCTTTCGCTCCCTCTTCTACACTGCTTCTCTCTGTGTTTATCTCTCTTACCCCGTTCATCAGGCATTGCGCTCCACACACTTGTCGATCCGATCGGAAATCGCTGGAAGGCGACACATTTCCAGTCCCCGTCGCGCTAGTTTTTCCACATTTGTCTCAAGGGGAGATACCCAATTGGGGAACGGGAATGGGAATGGGAATGGGTTACCTGGTATTCTCAGGGGATTCGATTTCATATTTATTTTATGGAATATTTACATTTGAAGTTTTGAGATACTTTTTGCCTTTGAGTTATTTTATGGGAAAATCCTGGAATGTGGATATTATTTTTGTATCTGAAGCTAAGGCAACAGATTTGAGAAGGGAAATTTTGGATAATTCATAACTTGGTTAGAGGTTTTCTTTCTTAAATAAGACTTTGAACTTTCCTACAACTTAATTTAATTTATTAAGATTTTCTTCATTTTACTATTCTAATGTATTATGAAACGTAATTTTTAGATTGTTCTTTAATTTATTTATTTTGGTTTTATAAAGATTTCCTTTTTAATACAAAAATACAAATAAAACTTAATTTTTAGATTGTTCTTTAATTTATTTATTTTGGTTTTATAAAGATTTCCTTTATTAATACAAAAATACAAAAAAACTTAAGTTTTAGATTGTTTTTTAATTAATTTATTTTGAGTGGGTTAAAAATGAATTTACTTATCTACATTATCTAGGAAAATTAACAGACTTTGTTTATCAGTGAATAGGAATATTTAATGGTTAATTATTTAATTAATAAACATTAATTGGCCTTCAAAAAGTTAATGAGGAATTTAGAAAATACTTTTCCAAAAAACTCTTTCAAAAAAAATGTTCTCCCTGTAATTCCTTCTTTTTAAACTCCTTTTATAAATCCCAAAAATACTAAATTTTATTCGATTTTTATTATTTCCCAAATAATCTTTAAAAGATGCATTTAAATATTTAAATATTATTTATTTCTGATCTTTAACCTTTTTATTGCCATCAGGTGAATATGCTAAAGACTTTGATTATCTTGAGGAATGTCTGAATGTCTAGAGATTTCAATGCCAAATTATAAATTCAGAATGACTGTCAGTATAAAAATTGTGATTAGTCTTTATAAAAAATATAATCTAATTTCCAAAATTTCCATTTTAACAGTTATTTGATTTATATTTCCTGTTAATTTTGTAAAAAATTAACTAAGAGACTATGTTATAAAGATTTCAAAATATTATTAATATAATTTATAGCTTATCTAGCTTATTTATAGTATAAATTTTATTACAATTCCAAATCCCTTCAAAAATTATTCCACTAACTTTCATTAATATTTTGAAACCTGCTGGAATTTAGCATATTTCTTGGAAAAATTAATTAATTGGATAAAGATTTTGTTATTATAAAGATTTCAAAATATTATTAATATAATTTATAGTCTATTTAGTTTATTTATGATATAATTTTTATTACAATTCAAAATCCCTTCAAAAATTATTCCACTTACTTCCACTAATATTTTGAAACCTGCTGGAATTTCGCATATTTCTTGGAAGTGATGTATGTATGTATTTGTTGGTTGATCCACGATTTTCGTTGCGAGTCACAGATTTCCAGTTGGAGCATTTCTTATAAGAAGGGGCCCTGCCTCTCCTTCCCCCTCCACTGCTTCTCCTAATCGTCGTTCTTGTTTATTATTGTTGACCATTCGCTTTTTGTTCCTTTATTTTTTACTCGGTCTCGCCTTTTATTTTCTTCTCACACAGTCTGTGTGTGTGTTGTTGGTCGTTCATGGTCACAAAATTTATTGGTCAACATTTTATCTTGGCCCCACAGCACCCACGTAGACTCCTTTTCCAGCAACTTGCAACTTGTTTGCGTCGCCTCCACCTTGGTCTTCGGTCTTTTCTTGGCCAGTTCCCAGTCTCTCGCCCACATGGAAATTTAACGCTTCAACACGCTCCGATTTTCCCGAAAAAGCAACTAAAAGGAATGCAAGAAAAGAAAAGTATAATTCTCTCGAGAGGCAAAGCGCTCGCACAGCGTTCAAAACAAATATTTTCGAGATAAGTTATGGGCATATTTTTGTTGGTTTAATGGGAAATATCTTAATTTTTATAAACTTGGCCCCGTGCACCCATAAATTATCGGTGAGCGGAATTCTTCTCGCGGCTTTCTTGTGTCTCTCGGATTTTCTCGCTTTTGGTTCTTGTTTTTCTTGGGCATACTTTTCGTGACTTTCCGCTTTTGTTTATCTTGCTGATTGTTTATCTTGATGCCTCACAGATATATATTTTCGGGGCTCCATATTCCGGGAGCATCCAGCAAATTGGCAATTGCTGCGGAATGGCTCCCAACTTGTGCAGCTGCCGGGTGCATAACTCAGAGCAGAGAGGCCCTTCAGGCATTAACCCTTTGTTGCCCACATGATAAACGATAGCTTGTTAATAAATCACAAGCCAAGGCGAATGAGTGAGCTTGTGTTTGTGTGTGTGTGCGTATATCCTGGGCGGTCAGGACATGCTGGAAAAGTAGTAACAAGGTTGTCTGGCTCCCTTTTTATTTTTTTTTGTTGCACAGGGAAAAAATATGAATAAATTATTATTTTGCTTTGTTTTTATTTTTAACCTTTTGTTTTTACCATTTTTAAAGAAATCTAAATATTTTTTAGATGAGTAAAAAATAGATTTGAGTTTAAAAATCAACACTAATTAATGTAACTTTCAGAAATTTGTATTTTCTTTAGTTTTTCATTCCTTTTAGATTTTTTGTTACCATTTAAAATGAGTTACAAATAGATTTTAGGCTCAAAATACAAAATATTAATTAATGTAACTATCAGAAATTTTTATTTTCCTTAGGTTTTATTTCCTTTTTAATTATTTTTTACCATTTAACATGAGAAACAAATAGATTTTAGGTCAAAATCAAATTATTAATTAATGTATCTATTAAAAATTGTTATTTTCTTTAGTTTTTATTTCCATCTTAATTTTTTACCATTTAAAATGAGTAACAAATAGATTTAAAATTAAAAATCTACATTAACTAATTTTATTATCACACTTTTTGTATTTTACTTTTAATAAAAGAGTTTATTAAATTTAAGAAATAGATTTGAAGACTTCCTAAATCCCACTTTTATAATAATTTAGCTCAGTGTAGTCCTGTTGCCACAACGCCTGGCTGTATGCAACATGATTGGCTCTCGGGTGCACTCAGCACAGGATACTCGTATTTCATATGCCTTTGGTAGATTTATGAAGTGCCTTGGTCGTCCTGAGTCCTCGGCCGTTTCCCTTGGCCAAGTCCTTTGGCTCGGCTTCGTTTGGCATTCTAATAATTTTTTATTGTTGTCGTTTAAGTGGCCCATTGTACAGCTGGCAACATATTGTTGTGGGTCTGTGTGTGTGCTCTTGGCTGCAACATCGTCCTGCCACTTGATAGCAGAAGGTGCTCTCTTGTTTGATTTTGGTCCTTGCCAGTCCATCCATCCATCCATACGTTTGTTCATCCAACCAGCAGTTGTTCAATTTTGCATTCTTGAAGTGAAGAGCGAAGAATTTTATAATTGGAAATTGTGATTAGTTGTGACGGCGAAACCGGAAGAACAGCTTTTGGTGCGACGCCTCGTCTCAAGCGAAAGATTATTATCAATAATTTTTGTTAATTAAACACGAGTGTGGAATGTGTCAGTGAGGCACGGAATATTTCACATTTTAGTAGCAATTTTATACAATGATTACGAAAAAATCATGTATTTTGTTAGATGCTTTGTTTAAATTGATTGATTTGTGAAGATTATTATTATTTTTGTGCTAAAATTATAGATTTCTAGAGAATACAGGCAAGAGCAAAGCTTAAACCTTTTTATTTGTCTATAAAAATATTTTATGCTTGTGAAGTCAAGGAGGAAACAATTTTTAACTCATTCAGTTCTCAAGAAATCAAGAATCTCGGCTTTACTTTGAGATTATTTTTTATGGCACCAAAAATATTTGTGTGGTGGATTTATTATTTTGTTTTTAAGGCTTGTGAAACCTAATTTCTATTAAAAATAAATTATAATCATAATAACTTTAATTTTATATAACTTAATTGCATTGCTTTATTTAAATTAAACTTCTTTTAGGCTTAAATTTTATGGAATTTAATTTCAACTCGTTATTTATTGTTTGGTTTTATTTTTTTGCAGAAAGAAGTATCCCAATTGTTGACAGAAAGCCTTCACTGAATCCACTTTTATGAAGAACTGTAAGTAACCCAGGTACTGAACCAATTTTCTTATGCTTAATGCCACGCCTCATTCCACTTTCGGCTAAAAGCCGATCTAGGACTTAATCTGGGCCCATTCTTTACGGCAATCTATTATGTCTAAATTTCAGCTCACGCCTTTCTTTTGCTCCTCTGACAAATCTCGTTTGATGCGGCTTAGGATGATGATGCATTGAGTGTCCCAGTTTCCTCTGCCGGCTGCCATTCATTCATTCGTTCGTTCGTTCATATTTCTTTCATGCTATCGCCGAGCATTCACTGAGAGAGTCAGATGGATGCTCAGTGCATTCGGCTTAGCCATTATTCTGGGCCCCGCTGACAATCAAAGTGCCCCTAAGAGAGGGGGAGAGAGAGAGGGCCAGAAAAAGCCAGGCCAAGTGGGGATGAAGTGGGTGGAAAATATGGCTCAGATGAAGATGAAGGGGCTTCTTAATAAATGATTTGCTATAGGAGAAGTCCTTGTTTTTCGTTTATGTTTGGATACTCTTTGAATAGGAGAGTATATTTTGCGGAAGAAGTTGAAGAAATCATAAATAGATTGTTATTATTATTATCTTCTATTATTTTTCAGGTATTTTATTAAAAATAGATCTATAAGAAATATACTTTCTATAGGAACAAAGAGCATGCCCTAAAAACTATGCAACACTTTTTACACACTAATTGCAAGGTATTCCATGGTTACCATATGCTTCATCCTATAATTTGATGGGGGGGACAAGACCAAAATGCCAAATAAGCCGCCCCCGAAAAAGGTCACATTTGCATCTGTGGGTTACCAAGGGGATTGAGCATATATACATATACCCAAAGGATTATATATACGCTTATATTTTTAGGGGTACACAGCACTCCCTATGTGTTTCTAAGCCCGCATCACGGATTGATTTTACATTGAACTCGTGGCTGGTTTTTTCCCCCGTGTTCTGTGTGTATGTTGTGTGGCCCCTGCTAATTAGCAGGTTCCATGGGTCTCGGCGAGATTTGTCGGGATTCGGTGGTTCCAACTGTGTGTTGTTAATGACTATGCTAATAGTTGCCTTTGTTTGTTGGCTCTGGGTTGGTCGTTCGTGGAGGATTCCCCATAAAAACTAGCCAAAGAGCCAGGCTTTTGCTGTTTCATTATTGTGGAATGCTGTTTGGCCTTTGCCATTCGATTTCCCGGAAATTTCAATGACTAAAAAACTTGAAAGAATTTTATTTTAATGATTTTTTTAATGAGATTTATTGATAGGGGTTTTTTTTAAGAGTTTAAATGTAGATGAAGGGATTGTATTTATTATTTATCATTTGTGTTATTTTCTTAACCGAATTTCAAGTATTTTTCTGACTAGTTTTGACTTTTATTCACCTTTTCTTTTATTTATTTATTGCTACTCATCTAGGGATTTCAGGACAACCAATATTGCCCTTCAGTTGCCACTTATTTCTACTCCTGATTGCTGCAGCAAACTTCCTTCCTTATTATCCCTTTCTTGCCCAGCATTCCTTTCCGGTGTCTAGAAACTAATAGATTTTTTGTTTTTTTTTTTCACTTTTCTGCAACTGAAGCAGCCTCATTTGCTGCAGCTCAGTGTAAGCTGCTTTTCTGCTATCATTTCCTTTGGTTCTCCATTTTGGAAAACGAACGTATTTTGTACAGTAAATGTTTCTGTCAGTGAGGTTTTCTATTGCTGCCTGCCTGCAGCTGCTGCTGCTTTTGGTTGGTTCGGTGGCAAACCGTCCTTAGTTATTGTTCTCCATTAGGAAGGGCTTTGGACTACCTCTTACCACTCCCTTTGATCCCACTAACTCACTTCGTTCTCGGTTTCTGTTGGCTGTTTGTATTTTAAAAATTTTTAAACGTTGCAAATGTTTTGCAACATTTTGACGGCTTTACCCAGCTGTGCTGCTAGAATTTCCACGTTTTATATACGGCTTTAGCAGTTGCATTTGGTTTGCTATGGTTGGTGTTGTTGTTGTTGTTGTTGTTGTTACTTGGCCAACACACGCTTAGCACACACACTCGCAGCTGGCCACACAATGCGGCTGCTTTTTGGCCTTTTTTCGCACACATTTTTCAAACTCGAAGGATTTTCGCGCGATGCGCTTTTTTCTGTTTATTTTTTTATCCTTTTTGTATCCTAGCTCACTGCCTACTTTCCATCTCTTTTACTCTTTTTTTTAGCCACAAATATGATGTGTGTGTAGGCCTTTGTGTTGTTGTTTAACAAAAATGTTGCACGTTGCCTTAAAACCGGAAAAAGGAATAAAATAAGAGCCAAGAAATTAGGAGATTCGTTTTAGGAGTGCCAAGAGTGGAGTACACTTAAAAAATTAGGGGAAACTAAGGAAGAAACAAAAAATATAATAGCATTTTTATGAATTTTTTGACAGAAGAATATTTGCAATTGAGTTTAATTCCTGAAAAAACATTCTAAATATATTTTTCCTGAAATAAAATACAAATTTCCTTTATGATTTCTTTCAGTTTCTTGTAGAAACATATAAAATATAGCCTTATGTACAGTAAAAAATATAAATTTTAAGCGAAAAGCAAGCTCTAAAGCCGCCTAGGCGGCTACTTTGTTTATAGGGGGGATGCGGCATCCAAAGTTTATCCCGCTTACAGCTTTGTTTTTCTTTTTTGTTGCTTTTCCTTCGTTTCCCATTTATTATTTCTCTTATTTTTGCATATTTTTTTTATGTTTATGCGTTGTTCCTGTTCTTCCACACACGCACGCAGGGCTCTCTGCTGATTGCTTTGTTCCGGCGCTTCACCATCCTCCCCCTATAAGGCCCCCTTCCCGCCCTTAACTGCGAATATCCCCCTTAACACTTTGTAATGCTTTCACAAGGCATTAAGCGATATATATACGAAAAATTTGTATGCCCAGCAGGCAATTTACCATTTATTAATAATATTTGTTCAAGTCTGTGACAGTTAGTTAACTTGTCAAAATTAGTAAAGGGTTTTTTTTTGAGACTGAGACTGACAGCAATTTATGAATTGGGTTGGGTTTTGTATTTAAATAATGCTTAATTAAATATAATATAAATTAAGATGGTTTTAAAATCAATATAGGAGATCAAAGGCTTATAAGGCAACCATTTTTTCTGAAACTTTAGTATTATAGTAGTAGGGATAATGAATTTATATTTATTTATTTTGTTTTATTATTATTATTTTATTATTATTATTTTCTTATAATTATTATTTTATATAATCATTATAATTTGTGCTACTGAGACTAAGACCATAATTTGTGAGAATTGTTGGGTACTATAATGTTTAAAAAGAGGTTAAAATAAATACATAAAATCAATATGATATATGATCTTAAAGCCTAATATTAGATCCAGAGCTTTGGGAACTGCATCTTCCTTAAAATTATAAATAAAAAAGTGTAATTAATATTAGAATTTATATTGAATTTATATATATTTGAAGAATATTATTTATTACAATTAATTTTTTTTATTACAACTTTTAAAGAAAACAATTGACTAAAGTCTTTAAACATCAGAGAAATATTTCCAAAATATATGGCTCTTTATGTACCTTTCCTAGAGACACACAAATTGCTCTTTTTTATCGCAAAACCTAAACAAATTCCTGTTTTCCCTTCTCATATTATTGCCATTAATTATAATTAGTTTATTAATACAATTTCCCCAACTTAAATTAGTTGACAATTCAATATTCCATCAAAGTTCGTTGATTTAAGCAATTTTAAATTGAAAAAGGGCAAATGACCAGCCAGCGCGCGAGTAGTAAGGGCAACAAAAAATCAAATTACAGCATTACAAAATTACATTTTAATTGCATGTTGGTTGTGTGTGCATTCCCTGCAATGTTGCAGTATTCCAAAGGGTAGAGGTAGAGGTCCTGGGTGAAATTTTCGCGCATTTAGCTGTTGTCGACGCCCCGTCCAGCTGGTAAAGTTTTTTGTTTTGTATACCTTTGACAGAAGCGGAAAATGAAACGTTTTTCGAAAAGCCACGGCGACGCTGGCAGGATAAAGGATAAAGTGTGCGTGACATGTCCACGTCCGTAGCCCCCCCCCTATTCTATATCCCCTATATAGAGTCTCCAATACCCCCGCTTTGTGTCTACACAGGACCTCCCTCTCCCTCTCTCTCACTGTTCATTTATGTGACGCCGTTTTTAGTTGCTAAAACTTTGCTCTAAGCTGCCGTTTTTGTGTGAATTGATGGGTTGGTGTGGAGATGGGGGCGGTATATAAAAGGGGGGCCCATGGATTAGGGTTTTAGGGGTGGAGGTCGGTTGGGGCCGGCAGGGTAGGGCAATCGAAATGGATGGCATAAAGTCAATTTGTAAAATGGTGCGCCGGTTTGGTCGGTCATCAATGGACTGGAAAGCTCGTGCCGGATATGGACAGAAAGAGATATTAGTTTATCTGGCGGAATTGTCGGGACAGATTTATCCAATGCATTTTTGGCAGTTGAAAAAGTGGATTTTAGCCTTAGTTTCGATTAAATTTGAAATGGAAAATGTGATTAGTTTGAAGGGTGAAATTTTAGTGGCTGTTTTTATATTTTAAGTAATTCAAAAATATATTATTTTCTACATATTTATAATCTTTCTTACCTTATTTACTATGTACTATAATTAATCAACATTTCTCCTTCGAAAACTATTTAGAATTTCCAATTTAATTAAATTCCCAGGACTTTGTATTATTTATACCCAAACTACTATTAAATTCCTTCTATTTTCAACCTATTTATTTCCCCACAAATCTCTCAAATTAATTCACTTAGTCCTCCCCTTTGTCTTGTCCTATTTTAGAATCCCCTTTGCCCCTTATCGTCCTTTCATTTACAGCCTCCTTTGTGGACTCATTACTGTTCGTTAATTGCATATTTGAAATGCCCAAAAGATCACAATCATTTAGCCATACACGTGCCTCAATTACAAATTCCCCAAGGTGTACTCTCCACCTCCGCTTCCCTTAAAAACACACACACAATCAGAGCTACACTCACACACGTTGCCCCCACACAGATCCTTGTTGACCCTTTCCCCATATATGGCTGCTGGTTCAATTGGTTCGTTCCTTTTTAAAACGCATTGACTCGTTTTAAGTGTAATAGAGTTGCCTGCCAGACACAGATACACAGCCAGATGCAGGATACAGACATAGATACGCACATAGATACACACATAGATACACACACACACCGATGCACAGTTGGCACATGCAAATGAGCAAAAACCTATGGAAATCATTGAAAAGCCAAAAGAGACTACAGTCGAACTTCTCTTTAAGGGAAATCGGGTCAAAGTCTAAAGTTTCAGTTACTGTAAACACCAATTATGCATTTTTTGGTATAAATTTATTTTTATATATATTTATTTTTATATATATTTATTTTTATATATATTTATTTTTATATATATATATTTTTATATATTTTTATTTATATATATATTTATTTTTATATATATTTAATTTTATATATTAATATATATTTATTTTTATATATATTTTGTTATCTGTTGTTTTTCTAAATCATTTAGAGAAAGCATGAACCTCATGATAATTAAAATTATATTTAAATCATACTTAAAATTAAAGTCGTGAAATTTTTCGAGTTTTTATAGCGTTAATTTGCAGCTGCCATAAACTATGCCATCAAAAACCTTTATTTTTATTAGTATTTTTAAGGTTTATGACATAATTCATATGCTTTAACCCAAAAAGATTGGTTTTATATAATTTATAAATTAGCAAATGCAGCCTGGAACTATATAGTAAAATATATAGCACTCATTAAATTGTAAAAATTTTTTTAGTAACTATTATTGCTTCATTTCTATTAAGTTTATAATTTCTAAAATATGTTTATTTAATTTATAAATATTTTCCAGGGGTTTCAAAAGGCATGCAGGGTAATCAAGGCATAAAAATTTAACTATCCAGCTGGGAAGGACCTAAGAAATAAATTCTTGTTTGTGAAGCTTATATAGGCCAATTTTACTGTTCGAAAAAAAAAGAGAAGCGCGGCAGAACAAACCTTGCACCCGAAAATTTACAACAATAAAAAGCGTTTTAACACACACAAAGCGCTTGAACCCCGGCAAAACTGCAATGCGACAGGAGCTGAGCTGCAGTTGAACAAGGAACAAGGATCGAGGGGCCAGAAGGGAGCTGGGGCAGAGGCCGACAGCAATGGAGTGACCAATACGGACCATGGTCCGAAAGCGTTCGAACTTTGAATCCTTGACAAGTTCCCAAAATTCGCCTGCAGTGGAGGGAAGAGTGGTGGGGACTGAGCTGATAGATTGTAATCCTTGTGTGCAGCTTTCAATTGGCTCTCCCATGCCCCCTCCGCCTCCGGAAAAGTCGCATCGAATCCGAATCCCCTCCTCCTCCCTAGAGCATCCATACTGTCAATTGGCTTTGTGTGTTCAAGAGAACCAACACGAGAGTGCGAAACTGATGGCAGATCGAAGGGAGGTGGGGAGCAGGATGGTGTAGTGATTCTATGGGCAGTGTCCAGTGTTCAGTGTCCTTTGTCCTGTGTGTGTGTTAATTTAGTTTTGTTGTCATCGGGACAGGCTGGGCAAAAACAATTGAAACAATAACGACAGGACAACCAGGAGGGGACAACCAAAATTCAAAGAGTTACAGTGGAAGCTAACTAAGGTGGTTGGTTAGCTTAATTACATTAACATAACGTGTTGATAGAAAGCAACTTTGGTGGTTTTTTGCTTAAGAGAAGATATAAATTTTATTAAAGAAACATAAAGAAATAAATTAAATATCTAATAAATTTTGTATTTTATTAAATTTCAGTTTTTCATCAATACAATTGAGGCGGGAAATTAATGGTCCTTTGAGGTGAGTAAAATGAAGAAATCTTTTAAAGAAATTAGACTAAAAATTAATCCTTAAGCAGGTACTTAATCTGTTCTTACTTCAGCCTTTCTACCTTAGATTTTCTCTAGATAAAAATCTATATAAATTTCCTTTTTCAGCAGGCTTAACTTGTTGCATGTCTTATGCTAATTTGTTTTCCTATATTCTCTTCTTTTTTTACTTTTCGTTTCTCCTTTCTTTTTACGTCTGTCTTAGGAAAACCTTTCACTGTAATTTGCTTTAACCCCTGAAAGTCGACAGCCTTGTAAGCCGCAAAATGCGTTTTTTGTTGGCATTTAGCATTTGATTAATTGCCAGCCAGCTCGGAATAATGATAATGTCTCGGCCCCCCATTTGGCCAGGTCTGGCAACCCCAAGATCCAAGGCGGATCCAAGACCCTTTAACTTTAACCTCTGCCCCCAAGGCGTTGGCAAGTGAATTGGGGGTGGCTTCCAAGGGTTTTTCATCCACAAGAGAGAGGCAGAGGGAGAGGGAGAGGAGGGATGAATGGATGATTGTGGGTGGGTGGGGTGTGTGAGAGGAGGTAGGCGTCGGCTATTTCGTTAACAATAAATAACGCTTGAGACAGGCCCGAGGGTTTTTGTTTTGCCAGAGCGAAACCCCTCGAGTGCCACGAGACGACGACGGCGACGAGGAGAAGGTCCTTTGATCTGCTGGCAAGGAAAACGTGCGAAAACGCTTTAGAAGGAGATGCACCTGAAACAAAATTGGTAGCCTTCAGGTTAATTTGGGGATTTAATTAACTAAAGGAACTTCTGTTCTTTAAAAGTGTAGAAAATTATTACAGATAATATTTTATTTGTATTTTTTGTACTAATAAAAATGCCAATGAAAACACAACTTTAAATTAATATATTTCAAAAACTTCCCTAGCAAATGATCTGAATATTGCACTACAATTTCATGAATACTTAATATTCATATAAAAACAAAAATATTTAAAGTAAATCTTAAAATATTCCCTATATCCATAGGGACATATTTTATTTCTGTGTACAGAAAAAAGCCAGATTGATGTGGCGTCTAGTGGCGTCTACCTTGTTTGCTTTTCATAATGAATGCGGCTCGAGTCAAAAGGAAAAATAAGCCAAGCTCCTGCCACAGGGAGGTGAAATTCAGCTGAGGACTTTGCTGCAGGAACTGGCAAAAACAGGATACACACATCATGGCGTATCCTGTGCTGTCCTGGCAAGTTTATTGATCAAATATCGCATGTCACTATCCATACACACACACTGACGGCCAAAATCAAACCGCAGGGGGGAAGGCTAAAAGCGAGATAGAGATAGAGTTGGATTGGAACGAAGGGAAGCCATTATTATCCTCGGCTGCTCAACCATAAATGCCAACTAAAAATGTCATTTAAATTGTCGTTATGTCCTGTTTACTATGCCCTGTCATTTGGCCAACTCGACTCGGCCATCATTCTGTATCAGCGTTTCGGTTCGTTCTGGCTTTTGCTTTGTTTTATTTTTTTTTCCATTTTTATTTCCGTTTTGTTTTCTATGCTTGGGTCATCATCATCATCATCAGCATCAACGTCAGAGGAAAAACTTCCTGTTTTTTATATGTTGTATCCCTTGCTAACCGCAGGCTTCAAATGAAAAACGAGAAAAACATTAAAAACGACAAAAATAAATTGGCGTAAATTATATATACGGACAAAACAACAACAAAAAATAATAACAAAACGAAATGAAAATAAAATGTAGCCCAAATATTTCAGTGGCAAATCAAAAATTTGTAAAGACACCCGCCGGGGGGGATGATTTGACCCACCAAAAGAGGGGGAAAAACACCGAAATAATCCACCGTGCCGGCACAGTGGGTGAGGTGTGGTGTACAAAGTTGTGAAAATTTAATTAGCGTAAACTTATAATTAATGCGGCGATATTAAGGGATAAGCTAGCTAATGGAATTTGGCTGATGTATACATTTATTTTCATTAAGCTTGTGTTTACACTGAAACGGGAGTTATGGGAAATTGAAATGTTGAATATTTTAGTAGAGAGAAGCGAGGGGGTGTTTAATAATGCTGGGATTTTATTACTAGTTTTTAGTAGGTCTTAATAAGTCATAATTTGAATAGTTAATTTATAAAGCCTTTTATATTTTTCTCTCGTGAAAACAATTGAGGAGATTTGCTGTGTATGTTTTAAGAGCCAAACTGAAAAAAATATTTAGGTGAAGTTTAATGATATTCCGCCTGATATTCTGTTGAACTTTTCCATCATTAATATAATTTAAAAATGTAAACTCTGTCATAAACATTTTAAATGAGTGACTTGCTGCATTTGTTTAACCCATAAATATTCATTAAAAATTCTTGAAATCATAATTCATTTCCTCGTTTAAAGCCTCAATTTAAGTCACTGTGCCGTCATCCCCCAGTGAGTCATCTAAAAATGCATTAAAAAAGTTTTATTGTTGCCTCTTTTTTTTTTATCCGGCGGAGCGTGCGTCGGCCATATTTGTTTGGCTTCCGTTTCCGCCGCAGAAGTCGACGTCAGAGAGTCTTCCTTTTCCTCCCTCTTTTTGCCGCCAACGGAAGTTGGCACATTAAAAAGTCTTTTGGATCCCGCCGCCTTCCGTTGCTCTGGCATATCCTGGGGGCGGTAGTTCAAGGAGGTGGCAAGAGAGAGAAAAAGAGTGTATAAACAAAAACAACATCTTCATCCGGGACGCCTTGCCATCGCCATCGTCGTCCTTTGTGGTCATCATCTGTTGCCAAGGTGTGAAGAGCCAACATGCCGGCCCTCAATGACCCTCATTAAGTTAATGGTCAGCCAGTAGCAGTAGCAGCTCACTCGGGGCCTCAAGTCCTGTTTGTTTGTAAGCAAAGAAAATTCATTTAAAAAAAATTATTAATTTTCCGCTCCGCATTGCAAAATGAGTTTTTAATGGCCGTCCCATTTTGCCTTTGTGGTTGTCCTGGCAGCAGGTCCTGGGCCCAATTAGAAAATCAATACGCTGCACTTTGACACAAGTTAATTCAATTTGTCGCCGGCAGCCAAATGTAATTAATGGTTTCGCCTCGCCTCGGTTTGCCTTTTGGCGGCACCACCAGCAGCTGCCTAATGAGATGAAATGTCCCATAAAAAGTTTTCAAACAACTTTTTTCCATCTCCCAGTTAGCATTTATGGGAATAGCAGCTATAACTGACAGATTGCGTTTGTCGCCACTTGATTTATATATATTTTAACTGTCATTTAAATGTGATTTTTAATACGAGTTTAATTTTGAAACGGAATTAATGAATGAGATTCTGCGGTGGAGAGGCATCATGAGCAGAGTCATCAATCAAGTGCGGAAATCTGCACTAAAACCACTTGATTTTAATCGCCAGCGACACTAACTACCCACCAGCGAGGCTGATCCTAATAAGCCCTGTTATGTGTCATTGTGGGCACTTCAATCTGATTGTTATGATGATTACCATTACCATCACAAAGAACTCTGCGTGCTGGGCACTGAGAGAAAGGAAGGTTTATCCTTTAGTTGGGGAAAATAAAGATGAGTTTGTTGATGATAAGTTTGCTGATTTAATTTATACAAATTAAAAGATGGGAAAGAGGTGAAAGTAAAAGGTTTTTCCCAGTCAAGATAAAACTTCAGCAATACATGAATTTAGTTTTATATAAAATTTCCGATAAAAGGCTTTACAAATTGAAATATTTTCTTATATTTATATACTGTTTTTCCATACAACATAAAAGGTTTAAAAAAAATACTGAAAAGGATAGTTTACCTTTACTAAAACCATTGAAAAAATAGTATAAAATAGCTTAGGAATTCCCATTTAATCCTCCTAACTCCCCCACATTTTTATGGCGATTTCCTAGATATCCTTGAGACTTTTATTCCAAGTGTGTAATGTGGCTAATACCAACCGCAGACATCTCTGAATAAAAAAAATAAAAAACGCAAAGAACAGCCAAACTAGCCGACATTTGGTGAGCTTTTTATGGGGGCAACGACAACGACAACGACAGCAAAAAAATGGCACAACATCTCTAATATGAGAGTTTTATTTTATTACATTTTATTACACATAAGTTGGCAACAAAATGCGTTAGGACTCTCGCCGAGATAGACAGTTTCCATTGAAGCGGAGGAGTTGGCAGTTTAGAGCTTGGGTCCTCGGCACGTAGAACGTATCTCCGTTTCCGCAGATAAACGCGCATTCGTATCTGTGTGAATAGGCAGGCTCCTGGATATGTGCGAAAGTGTGTGTGTGTGTGTGCTGTGGTGTGTGTTTCCTTTTAACAAAATGTTTTGATTTCCATGGGAAGACAGCAGGACGATGCTCCAACTAATCTGTTATCCCCGAGATGTGTTTGTGTGTTGCTTTTTGCCTTTTCAATTCATTTTATTTATCGGAGCATGAAAGACGCCCCCCCAGAATCCGATTCAGATTCAGATTCAAACACAGATACAAATAGAAATCAGCAGATAATAAAAAAGCAGAGGAAAAGCGGGCAAAAACCAAATCAAAATGAGAAATCGCCACCCATTTTCTGGGTGCCAAAATATGTGAAAAAGGCAACATTAGAGGCTCCCTCCATGGGTCTATATACCTCTAATGTTGCCTTTCTTTATAAGCTTCTAAGGAAATTGGTATATATCTGCACTGGGGAAAACCAATTTAAAGAAATTTATTAAAGAAAATATTTATTTATATTTTTTTTGGGGTTTTATTTGTCAGAAAAATACTTTTGAAATGGGAAACAGTTTGTTTTAATGAAGGAATTCCTTACTGAATTTATTTTAAAATCGGTCAGCATAAAATACTGATGAGAAACTTTCTTATTTACTTTGATTTTTGAATTTATGTATTTTTTTGATTGGTTAAAAATTAAATTCCCCTGAAACAACCATCAGCTAAAATCGTTCTAAAACAAGCCTTGATATATTTAATACTTTTAACAGATTTTCTCTCAGTGCATGTTGGTATTCTTGTTCAAATTCCAATGCCCAGGCAAACAGACTCTCTGTCAGTCAACAAAATAGCACTCAGGACCGAAGAGTACACACATCCTGCTGCTGGGCTTCCATCTTTGAAATCGAAGCTGGCCGGCTGTGGATGCTGCTGTCTATAATTTCCCCTAATTGATATTCATTTTATGCATTCAGCTCTCGGCCTGGCCAGTAGTTTCTGTTTACGAAATATGATTGCCAGCCCAGAATCCCTCTCGAATATCCTCATCAATATTGCTGCTCCTGATCTGCTGGCTGCAGTCTGCTGCTTTAGGGTTTTTCAATTTTTTCATAGCACAGCTTTCAGCGCCGGCACTAATTAGTCAATTTGGTGGCTTGAGGAGTAGGGATTCGACTTTCGAGGTCGACAAATTGAGTTGGAAATTCAATTTGGCAAATCACAAAATGAAGAAGAAGGAGCCAAAAAACAAAAACACAAAAAATATACAAAAAGAAGCTGGAAAAATGTCGACCGAAGTAATGGCATAAAAAAGTTGCTGGCGGAACAAAGCTCAAATGAAACAAAGCAGCGACTGGCAACAACAATCAAGTCGGTGGTGATACACTTAGGGAAATTGTGGGATTTACTAGGAATTAGTTTTGGAATTGTTATAGAAGATTTTTTGCTTAGAAATTTACCGATTGATATATATTTTTCGAGCTTCTTTAACCCAGAAACAGCGAATTCTGCCCATTTTCATAAATATCATTGTTTAAATATTTAGAAATATTGAATATTTAAGAGGAAATATTTTTTTAATAGCAGCTTATATTAAGAACGTTTTAAACGTTTCTTTTTAATGTTAATAAACTGAAACAATTGAGTTCAATAGTTTCTTGAGTTACAATTGTAACTTCTTAATACTTTTTTTTATTATGTTTAAAATGCTTTCTCCTAAGGATATATAAAACCAGAGAAACCTTTTCCAAAATCCCAATTAAATAAAAATAACCATAGTATATCGTTCAAGTGTAGGCAACTTCCAGGCGAGGTTGGTGTTGACAACAACTAAATGAAGTTCACTTTTGGGTTGCTGGGGCAGCGGCTATGCTTTGTAGGTGTCACTGGTAGTGGCAGCGGCTATAGCCATGGGTAGGAGTCGACGGGCCTTTAAGGACACCAATGAGAGCCACGTTAGAAATGACAACAAGGATGCTGCTATGCAGCTGCGATGCCTGCCTACCCACGGCCATTGTTGCTGTTGCTTGCTATTATCCTGCCACTGGCAATAAAAACCACCGTTCTCCGTTGCCGTTGTCGTCGCCGCTGCCTTTTTGCCTGATTTTTCCGTATATCCTAGAGGGAGCTTGGCAGGCTGGGTTGCTTTGGATTTTTGCAACTTTCATGCCAGGAATTTCTCGGTCACTGACATGGCCCCAAACGACGACGACAACAACGAAACGCGGCTTTTGTTGCATGTTGCAAGTTGATTTCTTTCGTTCTTTTTTCTTATTTCTTATATATTTTTTTGTTTGTATTTTTAACGTTGTTCGTTGTTTCCAGTCGTGTTGTGGCCTGTGGCGTTCGTTGTCACAAAAAAATCTGTTTTTGGTTGACTGCCTAACATTGCTAAATGTGCATAGGCAACGACGACAGCAGCCACCACAGGAAAATAGAAAATAAAAATGGAAAACTGACTTGCCTGGTGGGGCTGCCTGTATTAGAAAAACAAAAATTCTAAATGGAAATATGACTGCCACAATGGCAAAGAAATGAAGGCGGTTTAAACGCATAATGAGAAAGGCAAAAAAAAATAAAAATAAAGAAATTTAGTTATTAAAGTTTTAAGGATATTAAATGCAAACTATGAAAAGTACAATGGAATTTGGTGCAAACAATAGAATGAACATTGGTAAAAATAACCAAAAGGCTTCAATAGAATTATATAAACTTACCAAAAATGTAAACATTGTATATAAAGATGTATAGGGGAGATGTATCTTTTGTGGGGTTATCACACAACATTGCTACGAAGTATTATATTTTATGCTATATTTATCAACATTTAATTTAATTTAAATTAATTCTCCCCCAAAGCATTTCAAAACTCCATAGGAAAATCACAAATCAAAGCAATCAATGACTTTAGTCAATAAAATAGTAATAAAAGCCACAAAAATCATTCCCTTTTGCCTGTCGGATATTGCCATATTGGCAAACCACCCAGCCACCACCCATAAGCACCACCACACAAAAGTCATATTTAAATTTCATTCCCCAAGAAAACTTTTCCACTCGAAGAACTTAATTTTGTCGGCATTTTGCTGGCATTTTCCCGCAATTACATTGCTCCACTGTGCATCGACATTTATGCGAAAAGCTGACGTCTATCCCGCAGCAGCAGCAGCATAGAAAAGGTGGGGGGAGGAGGGAAAAACAGGAGGAAAAGCGAAGAAAAAACTTTGCATAGCATATTTACACATGGCCTTTGGCATTGTTTTCACAGGCGGCGCGATATCAACATGCAAGTTGCGTTGTTCTCGTTGTTGCTGTAGTTTTTGGCATCCTAAAATAGTTGGCGGCCGTCTGTTGTGGTTAGCATATTCAGCTTGTTCTACTATTTTTATACCACTCTTTTATTTATATATACATTTTTTTTTATGTCGAACACAAACACAACCAAATTGCCGAAAAGTGGCCCCTGGAAAATCTTTTGTTACTCGGGATTTTACTCTCTGGCACTCTCTGACAGCCGGGAATGTCAACTGACTTGACTTTGTTTCCATTTATAGAAAATTTTATTGGTACTTTGGATCCCGGCTTTGGTTCTGGGGTCTGGGTTTGAGTTTGACTTTCAGTTTGGCACAAAAAGTAAAAAGTGTCAAGCTGAAAAGTGACACTTGCAGCTGAAAGGGCGGAGTTTTTGGTTTTGGCAAAAGGACGACGACTAGCAGCAGAACTTTATCAAAATGCAATTGATTTTGAAGCGCTAACCAACTTTCATTGACCCAAATTGGTGTAAACAACTTTCGCCAGGGATTTTCATTCATTCCTCTCTGGCTGGCAGAAATACAATTTCATAAATTTCATTAGAAAATCTGCTCGCTTCGTTCGTATTTTTTTTTCGCCCAAAAAGTTTTGCAGTCTACCAAAAACTTTCAGCACTCGATAGAAAATTAATATATTTATACCTGGTAGGGTTTGATTATTGAGGGTATATTGCTTTTGATGGGAAACTACTTACTTCTAAAGTATTGGAAATTCTTTTTAAAATAATTATCTTAATACAATACATTTTTCTATAGCCTTTGAAAAATCAAAATAAAAGTAAGCAATGGTTTTCCCTGAGTATTCTGTAGTCTAAACAACACTCTTATCCTTTCTGTTTGTCCTTTATCAATATCTGTCAGTGTGAAATTAAAAACTTTTGTTATAAAATTAAAATTGTTCCTTGAGTGTGTGTGCAAGTGTGCTTAACTTTGACCGCCTGTTTAATTTGGTATCCTTCGACTGTGTGTGTGTGGGAATCGATAGCCTTTGGGCCAAGTCAGTTTACTGGCCCCCGAAATCTCGACCGACTTTTGGGGACGATTCAGTTCCGTTGGCAATTCGCAAACATTTTCCGGTCAATTTGTTGGAAGTTCTACCGGCTTCGATTAACTTTTCCGAGTAGGAAAAGTTTGTTCTTATATTTTACGTTTATTTTTTTGCAAATAACACTCTGAAATTTAAAGTTTGTTTGCTGTTGCTGCTGCTGGTAGGTGTCTAAACTGTCTGGCCAGTAAGTTACTGGGTCTTATCTCTCCAACTTTGTGTATTTATGTATACCCCATATATGTATGGCATCCGCCCATAACCCACATTTACTCCTCCGCAAACTTGAACTTCTCGTTTTCAGTCTCGCGCTTCCGCTTTATTAAGTCATAAAAATCTGTCAGCTGCAGCTATAATTTTCTTGTATTTCTTTTTTTGTTTCTCCCCGCTTCCAACCTGAGTGTTGTCAGCTCATTCGACAGCTCGTAAAATGCTAAGAAAAATAAAGAAAACAAAAGTGTATCCCATGAAGACATTCTTTGGTGTGTTTATTGAAATTTTTCCACATAAAAAATGTTCGCTTGCTTGTCATTCATACTTTGTACGATTTAAATGGCTCGCTAATTTGATGAAATCGCTTTGTTAGCGTTTAAAAAAAAAAATATACAAAAACTGCTGCGTTTGGGGAATTTTTGAAATTCCTGAATATAATATATTTTCCTGGGGAAAATGTCATGACCCCTGGCCCTTTCCTATTCGGCTTATCATTTCCCAAACATTTCACAGTCCAAAGCTTAAATTCAATAACAAATGGGGGTGATTTTTTTCTCTCTTCGTTGCCAACCAACCAAACAAACTTTCAGCGATTTATTTATGACATAAAATTATTACCAGGCGGGCGGACGGACGGGATGTTTTTTCCCTCCAGCAAAAAAGCAACAGCTATCATAATTTTTGCCCTGTCAAAGTTTGCAACAATTTTTCACGATTTTGATGACAAAAAGCGAGGAGAAGTGGAGAAAAATGCGTTTCAATATTGCATTCGCTGCCACTTGAGGGAAAAACGAGGCGACTCCCAAGTGGGAGGGAGGTTGTTATGAATTGCTATATATATATATGATATATGTATACACAACATATATATTGCTGCAGCTGGTACCCACAATTTTGTTTGTTATTGTTGCTATTTTGCAGCCTGCTTAATTATGGGGGCCGATTTCAGGCATTAGATGAAAATTATTTATTATCGCTGCAGCGTATGCAAACGGCTTTTTGCCAGAGCAAACTTTTAATGTATATTATTATTTTTAGCTATTTGCCATTTTGCTATTTGTTTCTTTTTTTTTGCTTTTGCAAAATAATTGTTTTACTCTTTAATGAAGCCATCGTTGTTGCCGGAGTCATAAAAATGCAACCGAAATGTACTAAATCAAATATAATACAGTTTAATTTATTTGCGGAGATAAAAGTGCAGAAAAATTGCAAACAAATTTCGATTAATATTTGATTTTGATAATATTTATAGTGGGATTTTTAATTAAAGCTTAGGTGCGGTTGCTGGAAAAATAATAAATGTTTTGTTTGTGAACTTTATTTTTCTACTTTCTGTGAGCTCAAGCCTTTCTTTAATTTTGTTTTATTAAATCTGCTGTCAGCCTGATATATTTGTTAAAATCAAGTCAAGAATTATTCTTTTAAATAAAAGAAAAGATGTGAAAACAGTTTTCCTTCTAGCCAAAAGCTTTAATCCTAAATCCATTCATTGTGAGCCTTTCTCGGGGCTTCTCATCTATTGCGCGCCTTCCTGGACGCTTCTCAAATATTTGTCCGAGTACTTTTCCCTGGCATACTCTCCATTCATTCTACTTTCTCTCAGCCTTTGGCTAAAATAACAAATAAAAAAAAGAAAAGGGACTTGAAATTGTTTAGTGCTAGTGCCAATGCAAAAAGTGGTTGGAGGGGAGAGCATTTCACCAAGCCTGAAACTAAGGAAAATGTTGCACTGGTGACGGTTGCCCCTTGGGGTTCCCTGCATGCAGGGAAGCTTCCAGGTTCCCCAAGACTTCTGCTAGCTGTGCGGTCGGTCCTCCCTCAAATATGCAGAGTGGTCCGTCTAGTGAACAACATCATAATGGCAGAAATCTCTGGGAACATTAACATAATCGGGCAACGGGCCCTGGAATGATGGTGATGGCTCTGCTGATGCTTGGATGGATGCCACTGGCACTGGTGGCACTGGCAGCATACAACATCATTTTCATTTGCACCAGAACCCAACACCCCCTCCCTCGTTTTCCCCATGCCTGTGGCAAGAATAACAAAAACAACATCGTGGAAGCCACGACTGGGTCCGCGATTGTTTGGCGTTGGCGGAATAAACAACGCGACGTGTCCAGTGCAGGCGAAATGAACGAGGAGAGGGGAGTATTTCAGGGGCGTAGTAGTAGTAGTAGTAGTTGTGGGGGCGGGGCTCTACGTGGACCAACGACAGTTTGAAACCCACAAAGTTTTCGCTTAGCATGCACCGTGCTCCCTTTCACTCTGACCTCGCGACACTGCTAAAAAATAATCAATAGTTTAATTTAGCATTTAACTTTTTATAATGATGATACCCACCTTTTTTTACATGTAATTAATTAGTGGAATATTCATTTATAACTAATTATTAAGTCTGAATTGCATTGATTATGCGTTCAAACCTTCTTTTATATATTTTTCAACATTTTCTATACTTTTTGGGCCTTTCGTTAAGCTTCTTAAAAAGTTTATTTGGCTCTTTTTGAAATACTTTCTTCTTTGTTATATTTATTTTAATTGGAAAAAAAGCAAATATATTTTTCCTAGTGTATAGTGGACTCTCCTTTGCCTGCTCCCGTTGTGCTGGCGCATAAATCAAAACAATAAAGTTCAGGCGAAACAATGACGACGTCGACGATGACGATGATTATGATTATGACGATGATGACTCTGCCATGACGACAACATCGTTGACGTTTGGACAATGTTGACGTTGCTCCGGTGCCCCATTGTTTTGAGATCCCACTGCTGCCCCAATGCCCAACCTCCATTTCCATTCTCATTTCGATGCCTCAGTGCCTCAGTGCCACTAGTCCCTGTCCACTCTATTGATGCGCTGCGACAAATTATGTCATTGAACTGCACTTCGCCCTGGTTTGCTATTTTCCTCTCGGTTTATGTGCGCTTTTGGGTTGGGTTGGTGTGGTGTCATGACAGAAATGAAAAATTACAGACAGCAGCACAACTCACTCCCCCCAAATGCCGAAATTCTAGACACGGGGGAGTGAATGTCTATGAATAATATTGATTTGATGCAATTTTTCCCCAGCTTTGTATACTTTAGTTGATTTTTGATTCGCAGGCAAACTGCCCCAAATATGAGCCGCCAGTGAGCTTATGTATGTATGTATATTCCCCAAAGAGTTGTTTATATTCGAAGAGAGATAAATTGTGCATCAATAAACATTGATTCTGAAGTAGATGCAGAAACTGTAAAAGATAAATACCAGGCTTGGTTAAGGAATCATACCCCGAAAAAAACTAGTTCAATTTTATTTTGCAATTCTGCTGATGAGCACTCAATTGGCATCAAGTATACGCCACATGGGTTTTGCTTAGAGATGGAAAACTATAGTTAGTTATTGTTTGATTTGGAAATTACATTAATGTACAACAAATACTAAATTTCTTATTCATATTTTGTAAAAATTACCCAACAATATGTATAATTAAAATTAATTTTTCTTAACTAAAGTTTACTCAATATCAATGTCCACATCTAAAATGCACATTGATATATACAAAACCCCCCACCAAAGTCTGTTCAAGTGAACTGTGATCCAAATTCCTCCGTTGGCATTAATTCAACAATTATTAATGGCCATTAAGCAAACTGAAGCAACAAAAACAAAACGGCAAACTTGGCTGCTTCGATGAGAGAGACAAAGTCTAATGGATAAAATATTTTTATGACGCGACATACCTCGTAAACTGGCCCATTATTTATTGCTTTTACATGGGGCAGGGCCAAAAAGGCCGCATGGCAATAACACGGCTCGTCTGGGGTCCGGGCCGGGGTGGGGCCTGAGTGATAAAGCTTTTTGATGGGCCACCATCCACAAAGGCGAAAGAATGTCCTGGGATGAGGGGCAAGGAGGTCACAGAGCCGACAGGCCAGACAGGATGTCAGAGGAGCTCCGCGAGTATCCCCATTGGCCGCCGTGTGACGGACAGTTTGCGGATGACCCGAGCTTTTGTATATTAATGAACATTTTGCTCTTTCTCTCTCTGTCTTCAGTTGCCTCGATCCGTTTCGCCTCCAGGACGCGAGGCCCGTTGTCCGTCGATTATGCGGCAAACCACTTAACCGTGTCCTGGCTACACCCCACATATCCACACGGCCCAGTCTCTATCTGCCCCTCGTCCCTCGCCCTTTGTGCCTGTTGTTCATTATGATAATAAGTGTGTGTGTGTGTGGTGTTGCGTCCCGGGCATTCTGGGGTTAACGTTGCGTGCTTAAATGTCGCCAATTGCGTGTATCTCAGTAACCCAGTTCCCATACAGAGGGGGAGAGTCTCTATAAATATATTTAATATAAATACACTAATAATTGAATGTGGAGAAAGTGCTTAATCGGTAATAGGGTTTATAATTTAGAGGAATTTTGTAGTGATTTGCATTCAAAAGGATTTAGATTTGTATTTATTTTTTATCAATTAAAAAGAAAGAAAAATTGGTATAAATACTTGGCAAATATATTTTTTAAGAATTCCCATTTTAATTAAAATAAATTTAATTATGAAATTCCTAAACCTACTCTAAATAGTTGTCCTTTTCCCTAAGTGTTTATAATTTTAAATATATTCGTGGCCACACACAAACACATATCCAGCCTGCCAGCCTGGCATCCTGGCATCCTGCATGCCTGCAATATGCACACGGCGGCGTGTTTGCGTTGGTTTGCTCCTCATAATTATGCAGCTGGCTTAATTATAAAACGTTACTCTGCAGTTAACCTGGGGAATTAATTTATACAAGCAACAACAGCAACAACAAGCAGGAGCATCCACAGCCTGTATTGGAGGGATTTTCCCCCATTCCCCCCTTCTCATTTTGAGGGAACGTTCAATCACAACGCCCTGCTCAATTTCAGTTTCTGTTTTCCCCGAGTTTATGCCGCACGGCTTTCCATTATTACATTGAGCCCGGGTTCATTAACTAATTTTAGCGCACACAAATAGCATAATAAATTGATGAGGAGGGTGAGGATGAGACCATAATGATTGAAATTGGGCTTATACATATATATTTGCATGGGTTTGTTTAGGCCCAGGACAACTACGGATAACTGCCATTGTCCGGGAGTGAAGCTTTAAGAGCCAACAAACTATTAGGCCTGGAAATGGTGATGAGCCAGCGATTTTCCCTAATTTAATGACTTGATTAAAGGGAGAAACCAACTTGATTTCTTCTGTGTTTTTTTGTCGCCCAGATAATTGATATTGCAATTATCCCTAATGGCCAAGCACAAGCCATTAACTTATTAAGATTTACCGTGGTCATTCCTCGTTATTTTTTTGTAAAGGGCCTTGTTTTCCGGTGCAGCTGAAACACATGCCTATTAATTGAATTAATTCTCCGGGTGCTGTTGACATAGCTCAAGGTTTTCTGTCTCTCTGAGTTGAGCTAAGTGTGTACGCCCTGCGTTCCGGGGAATGGCATTGAAATCACTTCTAAAGCTTCATTTGCTTCCATCCGGCGCTTATCGCGTTCCAATTGATTGCACAACCCAACCAATAAAAAAAATGTGAATAATTATGAAAATGAAAAGTAAATGGGAATTGTCACTGTAGGAAAATTGAGGTATTGATTGGGAAAAATGAGAGGGTTACTTGAGGAATTTTAATAGGTATTTTCTTTGTAAAAAAAATAAATTGAATATAAAAAGAAAGGTTAATATAACAAGTAAGAATAATAAAATATTATTTAAAAACAATATATATTTAGTGTAAATTTGTTCAGTAATTTCCCCACTTTTCCCCAAGTGTACAAAATATGCACATAATTTTTCAGATGATAGGAAAATAAGAGAACGAGTCAGACTGGCACTGAATTGAGCTTGACTTTGTTGACTCGAATCTCCAGCGGCGCACAAATTGGGCCAGCAATTCGTTTTCTTTTAATGGCCGCCCACGTGACCTGTGCCCCGGGACCGGTATGACTCCTCCCTCCCCTCTATATTTCTCCCCCTTTGCGGATCCATTGAATCAACACACACACACACAGGGCCATTGTCAATGCCTGCAAATGATTTTGGTGCTTTTTGGATTCTTTGGGCTGGGAAAACTGAATCGAAACTGAACCAGAAAGAGAACTCTTCCCCCAAATGCCATTTCGACCGCAAAGCCAGGAAACCATTTTCAGCTCTTCTGGCGTTTCTGCGGCGGGGATACCCACCTCTCACCCATTCCCCTTTTCGGCTCCCAGGGATTCCCTCTTACCTAAATCCCCTCCGAATACCCGCTGGATGGATGCAAGTGCAACCAACAATTTGGCTAAGATTTCAGCGTGGGTTTCGGCGGTGGCCCACGCAGTTCTGTGCTGAGCCTGAGCCGCCTTTCGGTTTGAGCCAAAGTGAGTGACAGTAAAGCCTCAAATTGCAGACAAGCGGAGGCAGTTTTGACGGTGGTTTTTACAGGGGCTTTTACTAGAGGTGGTTGGTGGGGCCCCAAAAATTGGTAGTGCAAGTCATAAGCAGCGAGGCGATGCCAGTGCGTTGGCGTTTCTTTGGATGTTGTTTTCCCTCGGTTTCGGGTTGGTTCTGGTTGTCGGTTCTTTGTGTAATTGACCGGGCCTGTAACTGGTTTTGACTTGTTATTGGTTGCTTTTGCCACTGCGAAAGTTTTACGAGAGGCTCTAGCAGAATGTTACTTTAGATACTTTCATTGTTGACCCACAAAAGAGTGATTATGAAGGATATATGGAGGAGGACAGAAAGTAACATGATGTACACTTCATTAATATATAATTTAGATTTATAATTAATTCCCTTCTATCCAAACATAAAATAAATATTTTAAAACAACTTTCCTTCATTTCTTCCACTTGCCACACATCTCAATCATTTTTAAAAAATCTTCCTGGCTATTTCTTGCCCTGAAAGATATATTTATATTTAATTAGGTCTTTAGAGAGTACAGAATATATATATTTGTGTATATTTTCCCCCAGAGAAAACTCACCAGAATTGAGTGAGAATAATTTATATGCATTGCACATATCTAGAGACTGCAGCAGCTACCGAAAATAGAAAAAAATCGTGTATTTCCCCTGCGATTTTCCCTCACAGCGAGAGGAGCAAACCCTCATTAGTAGGAGACGAGCGCAGGGCAAACAGTTTTTCAATTGTGCAAATTGCTCACCAGAGCCTCGGAGCCTCAAGTGTTCTCGCCACTTGAAGCCCTCGAATCGTCTCTGACCCCCGGCAGCAGCCTCCTAAACTTCCCCCTCTGTTCAGCAAATTGAAATAAAAATCAAAGTGATGTAAAATACATTCAAACACTTTGGACTGGCATTTTATTGGTGCCTGAGAGCAGATATTTTTAGATCGAAAAACTAGGTCAGTCAGTCTGACTGTCAGTTAGGCCACCTGCCGGCTTCTTGGCCCCTTTAGGTTTTCCCTCTTTTTAGGCCCAGAGGCAGCTGGAGGCTTAAATCAGCATTGCAAGTTTTGCCTTGAACAGAAAAATAATAATTTAAAATAATATATCAAAAGCTAAAGATGACTTTTTAATACAAAATAAAAACACGAAAAAGGTGAGCACAAATATATTAAAAATCAGTTAAAAGCTATTAAAATAAAAATGTTGTCAAAATCCTTTATTTCCTCAGTGAACTTTGTTTCCCTGCAAAGTTTCCTTCGATTTGTGGCTGCACAAAGTTAAATCAAATAAATTGCCAATTTATATACAAGTTTGTCGTTGTCTGCTTCTATTTCCATTTCTGTTTCTCTTCGACATAAAGTGCATTTCAATGTTTTGCTAATTTCTCCTAATTAAGCAATAAAAAAATGAAAGAGTTGCTGCCTTCAGTGTGTGTGGGAAAGATGCTTTATGATTTTATAAGCCCACTTGAGAGTTTTCCTCTGGCCAATGAAAATTGTCAGCAGAAAAGTTAAAGGCCAAGTGGAAAGAAATCCACAAAAAAAAGAGAGAAGAAAGAAAAATATATAAAAACCATTAGGCAAATGTACATGGATAATTGACAGAAAAAGGAAAACCAGCTAAGCTAAAACAATTTGGGGGAAAAGTTTGGGGTGGGGGGAAAAAACACTTAGGAGACACTTCGTTGACATTTGACATTTGCAGCGTGAGGGAAAAGTGTGGGAAATTAAGTTATAAACCAAGGAAAATATATCTTTGAAGTTAAACAAAGTTACTTTGAATAAATTTCCATACAAATTGTTAATTAATAATGTTGACATTAGATTATGTTACATGCTGAAACCTATTTAATTTTCATCTACAAAATTGATTCTCTGCGCCAAACTCAATGCCTATAAATAAGAAATGCTCTTCATAAGCTTCACAATCACTCCCAAAGTCAGACAATTAATCTGTTAGAGCCTTTAACAAAAGGCAAGAAATCTAAGAACAAACCTCAAATAAATACAGAATGTGTCAATTTAATTGCCGGCCTAACTGATTTATGGCAACATTAATAATGAAGAGACAAACACACGCCAAGACACAGAACATTGAATGAACATTAGACTTTGGGAATTCCAAGACAAAAGCCACATAAACAGAAATACCAGGGAAGGCGCTAAAAGTGTGAAAAACTCATTAAGATACAAATTTGTTTATAGGTTTCCACACAGCATTTTCGGGAGGTGTGGGGCGTGGAGTTGGGGTGCCGCCGTGGAAATTCGAGGCCCACGCATCATCATCATCGTCATCTGGCAGGGAAATGAAAAAGAAAAAGGGGAGAAATCCACACGGAAAAGGCAATCAGGCGTGGCGACTGGCGAGTCTGTGTAATGGAAACGCAAAAGTCACATTCATCAGTCAAAATAATAACCAGACAGAAACAGAAACTGGAGATTTCAGAGACTTGAGGTCTTGCCGGTTTGCTGTTGTTGGCCTGTCAGTGGTTTAAAGCCAAAGTCATTTGTCCAGACTCCAGGGTCCCCCTAGCTCTCTCCCCTGAACGTTTGGTTTATGTTGTATACATATATGTTGCATTCAATTTACTAAAGACAATTGATTTTTTGTTTGTTTCTGGCACACAAATTGAAAACGATTATCAATATGTTTGGAGCTCAACCTGACAGCCTGGGTCATGAATGCGCGAAAAACTAACAATAAAGCAAAGGAAAAAAGGAAAAAAAACTCGGCATGTGAGCCTGCATATAACAGAGGGTTTCGATCATAAAATACCTGGTTTTTTCCCCCGAAAAATATGCACATTTTTCCCAGGACTTTTGTTTTTCTTATTGTTTAGCAGAGAGAATTTTATGCAAAGCTACCAAAGTAGCTCTTTGAGCTGAGTTTTTTTTTAAAGAACTTTATAATAATATTTTCTGGTCATAAAAAATGCAAAATTTCCTTTAAAATAAAACTCTTTTGTATATAAATTAAAAGAAAGAAAACCCTATGATTTAAAGTCAAAGAAATATGTTAAAATTTAAATTTAAATAGCAAAGCTATGCAATGCTTAGTTTCTGCATCCATAATATACCCATGAATCCTATATTTAAAGGATAATCAAAATAAAAACAAAAATTCGAAATACAACAATGAAAAGGGAAAGACAAAGCAGCAGCAGCAAACATTCACTGACTGATAAATGGCCAGCACAAAAGGCCAGCCAGCACCAGGAGCACCACCACCACCAGCAGCGGGTGGTGAAGGCCGGAGGATGGTGGTTCTGGGCCGGAGGTGGCACCTCGGGGGTGCCCTTCATTGTGCTGCTGATGTTGCTACTGCTGCTGCGGCTCCTTCTCAATGCCTCACGCCTCAATGCAATTTAGGGAAAATACTGCTGCTGCTGCTGCTGCTGGGGGAGCCTTGCATCGCAGACTCCACCTCCGCGGAATGTAAACAAAATGTATCGTAAAATAAATAGTTTTTAAAAACGTTTTTCAAGAACGCCAGGGCGCGAGAGAATAATGCATTGGAAAAAGTGTGAAAACTTTGAAGCCCTTTCCCCAAACGCACAATGAATTCAAAGTAAACATAAAACACTTTTTGAAGAACTCACACAGCTAATTCGGATAAACTGTGAGAAACATGGCATCGCACAGCTCGCAAGAAGGAAACAAATTCTCAGCATGAATCAAAAACATAAGTAGCTCTAGGAAGTTGCACACAGAAAAGTCAAGAGTGGATTTAGGAAATATATATAAATGAAATTTTAATTAATTAAAGTTCGAATAAATATTATTTTCCTAAAAGTTGTTTAATGAGACTCTTAATGTTTTAGCTCAGATTAAAGATTTTTAAGCCATAGTTCTCGCCTGAGAATTATCCATTATTCCTATATTCTCTCCACTCAAGATCTTACTTAGCTTTAAGTAGGTTTTGGGTTATATCCTCCAAGTAAAACCCCGAGCCTCTTTGAGTAAAGCAAATCACCAGCAAACAAACAACAATTGAATGTAAAAACTTTAGAAAGAACTCTGAGGAGCAGAGGAAAAACCTAAGAAAAAGGGAAAGATTCTCGGATAGACTCGGGGGCAGGACAACTTTTGGTTTGTCTCGCTTGGTTTCTTGGGCAATTGAAGAGGAAATTAAACAAGTTTGCCTAACGAAGAAGCGTCCCAAAGTTTTTCTCGCAGCGCGCGCTGGCCTTAAAGTAAAAGCGAAGGAAAACCGAAAGCCGGCGCGTAAACTTTTTCTTTCTTTTCCAGCTCCTGGCTTCTGGCCTGAGTTTTCCTGCAGTAGCAGGGGGCGTGGCAGCATTGTCACTGCTGCTGCTGCTGCTCTTCTAAACTTTTTGAATCAATTTAAGTTTTGACATTTTAATGATAAATTTGTAACATGCAGAGGAAAACAAGGGCAAGGAATGCCAGCGATGTTGTATGTATGGCGGAACCCTCGCATTTTCCAAGGAATCCAGTTTATAAATTGCTTCAAGTCCTTCCTGGAGGAGAAGAAAAGAGGGCAAGCGGTTTGCTTATGAACTAAAATGGAGTTCGAAGTTAAGGCGGAAAAAGGGGATAAATTGAAAAACTATGCTCAAGTGAAAGGAATTGACTTTCCCCCTTTTTCAGCGAGATTTTCTTCTAAATAGTTGCAGGTTTATTGAATTTTTCATGAGTGTAAAAATGATCAATGGGTTAAGTTGATGAATGGGGTATTTTAAGGTTAATAATAGGGGATTAACCAAGGTTTAACGCACTGATAATGTTCTGCTAGCTTAAATTTGTATCTTTGGTTTAAATTATAACAACAAAGAAATTTATTTTTCATCTTTTGTTTATCTTTAATTTCTAGCAAACTGACTTTTTAATACAATATTTTTGCTTCTAATAAATTCAATTAAATCGAGTAGCTCAAGGACATGCTTAATTCTCTAGTTTTCTTGTACATCCCTTAAAGCTACTCCTTAATTCCACTTGAATCCACACCCTCTGAATCCCAAGTAAATACATTTTTATCGGGGAACACATGTTCGAGTATGTTTATCGGGTGACATAACATCATGACAAACATCGTTGGCCATCTAAAACTCATTATTGACTCATTTCGGTGGTGGCCCATAAAGCGCCCCGAAGTATGTTGTCTTTATTATTTTGGTTTTTTTTCTCTCTCGGTTGACAGCCGGCAAGCATTTCCAATTAAACCGAACATTGGAACACACTGTACCCCAAATCATTCCTGGGAGTGTCTATATATATATGGCCATTAAGACCTTTGTAAACTGCGGCAGGCATATGCACTTAATGGCCAAAATACACACACTTACACAGACCTCGAGATACATTCGTATCTCTATATATGTTATTTTTGGGGGGATTGCCGTTTGCGGCTTTGGCAATTTGTCGCTTTATTTGCGGCTTCCTTAGCACTTTGTTTACATTCCATTTGAGGAGTCCGCGCAAACAAGTTGACAAGTTTTTGGGTAGTAAGTGGTGTTACCCACACCGCATATATATACCTATATATTCTTGTAACCCGATGCTTAGGCAGCACTATTTTCCAAATAAATTGTGTGGCGCCACACCGAAATGTCATCATCAATTAGTTCCCCGGTGTGATTATCATCGATAAAATGTGACACACATAATTGAAAAAAGGGTGGAGAGGTGTCGCTGAAGCAAATTGAAAATTGAAATTTGAGCAGGGAAAGGGAGAATGTGGATAATTTGTATTAATGTTTATGAATAAAGACTCTATTTGATGTTTTAATTAAATTTTATTTACATATATTAGTTGGTTCAAAAAATATATAAAGATGATTAAGGAAATACTACTTGTGAGCATTAAGTTTTAGAAATAGTTATTCTTTATCAATAAAAAAGATAGAAAATATTTATTTATTGTGAATTAAATCCCTTAGCAAGTATTTCAAGCTTAATTTCTAATTAAAATTACATTTTCTTTAACCAATAAATTTATCTTAATCAAAGACCATTGATTTACCTTTGTTTGCCTAATCTAATTCTTTTGAAAAACTAATTGTCAAGCTGATTAGATTAAAAAGTTTATAAGCAAACAAAGATACACAATTTCCTTAACTATAAATATATATTTTTTTTCCACCTTTCAATACCCTATTCAGAATCTTAGGAAACCCCACTGTTTACCATCAACCGAAGACAAACTACTTACTTGCAATGTTTTCTATTTTGTTTTTGATTGCAGATAAGAGGACGACCCACTGGGACGAAGGCGGTCAATGTCTGATTGTGAGTGGTGGACAGTCGGAAACTGGGTCTCTCTCCTCCTCCTCCTCCACCTCCTCCAACCCCATAATATATGACTGATAATGGACGGTTTGGAGTTGGAAAAGCAACAGCAGCAACGACAATGGCCAAACAAATCCAATACTTGAAAATTTGGAAACATATCAAATGGCGAAATGAAAAGTAAACAAAGCAAACGAACAGAAACTGAATATTATTATGAAAACGAGATTTATGCAAAACAGAAACGCAAGAAGAACACGAAGAATACCCAAAAATATTTATAGAATTTATTGGGCAATCGCAGAGTAAACATTGATGAAGCGAAATCAAGTGCCATAGTGACAAAGAGCGAATGTTTATATTTTAGTTTTGTTCTTTCAGTTCTACTTAGTCAATACTGAAATCACACGACATATCGCTATATATATACATAAAAATAGGGCAGATATATAACCACCGCAACAATATGACAATATCAGCAAGCATCCAACATAATAACAATGCAAATCGCAAATATGAAAAACTCATTAAGCAGCCGCAATTGCAGTTTGGAACGTCCGTGACCGGAACCCAAACGGATGCGGATGCGGATGCCAATGCAGAGCCTTCACCGGATGCTGCGGTATACAGCGATGCCAGTGCAAATTCAGGCAAGGACTTTACCCATTTCAATAAGCATTTCGGCAATGGTCATCATGGCATCACAGATCGCACAATGCTGCTGCCTCCGGAGGACGATGTCGCCGCCACCAACGGCATTGTCACGTACAAGGGGAAATCGAATGGGAAGGGAACAAGCGGCCATGGGAATGGCAATGGAAGTATCAGTCTGGAGTTCACGGGCAACCCGCCAACGTCCTTGTCATCATCAACAGCAATTGGCATGACCGGCAGCATCGGCAGTAACAGTTGCCACCTGGCAGGTGGTGGTGGCAATGGGGTGGCGGAGGATCCTCCTGCTCTGGCTCCAGTTCCGAGTCCGCTGGATGGGTGTGCCATTGTTGTAATTTAATTGCTCGTCGCTGCTTTGGCATCAATGTGCGGCGCTGTGTCTTCGCCCTGCTGGCCATTACCTTGGTTAGCATTTTCTACTACACGCACTACGTGGATACGGGCATGTTCAATGGGTGAGTACGGATGTAGTGCAGCTTGAAATTAAAATGAATCAGAGAGCCAGGCTTTGGTTGGTCAATTTCCTTTTGATTGCCAACGGAAATTGGTTAAAAATTAGAGGTTTTCAATGGGGTTATCCCTGGATGAATAGTTTCTTAAAATGTGCCGGGAAATAAAACTTACTTTGGATATTTCAAAATAGAAAATTCTCTATTATTTTAACCATTAATTTTAGCATAATTTGTAGCAGCTCTCTTTGAGATTTTATGAGTTTTAAAATTGGTTTTTGATTTTTAACTAATCCCATCACACGCCTCTCCTTAAATCAATTTAATATTTTTGAATTTTTAAACGAATTTTTATTGTGCTCAAGTGGCGTCCCTGGTGAAAATGCACTTTATGTCTGCTCTGTTCTCACATTTTTCTTCTTTTTTTCTTTTTTTTGATTCGCCATGAATGTGGGGAGCTTTTGTTGTGTGCCATGTTTGATTGGATTTTTTTCCGTTCGGTCCATTTTCAAGTGGTTTACGGGCAGAGGGATTGTTTTCAATATGCTGGAAATTAAATTAAAACAGGTGTGTGGCGTGCCAAAAAATGGAACGTAAAGGGAGCGAAAATAAATTGGAAAATATTTATGTGTGTGTGAGGAAAAACCCTTTTCGCTTTTTCCTAGTAAGCGGAAAGTCATGTAAAGCGGTAACGATTTAAGAGCGTTTTCAAGCTGAGTTTTTTTTTCGCCACTAAAATTTTAATGCCTTCTATGCGCTTCTCCAAGTTTTGAGCCATTGAATTTTTTTAGTGCCCCTATCCGTGGAAAGTTTTACCTGCCGACAACGATCCTTTCGCCAAATCATCAAGCGATTTCTCTATAGCCTTTTTTTTTGTGCACCAACGACAAAAAAAGTTTCATTCTTACCCCGTTCCCAATGCCCTTCGACAAGTTCCACTTTTGCTTGAGTTCAGTTCAACACCTTTTTGGTTGGCTTCATGCTCCTGCTCCTGCTCCTGCTTCAGCTCCTGCTCTCGAGCTCAAAGAAAACCCTAGCACCTGGGGTTTTTCTTTTTCGGCTTCTCCCCTCGCCCCGGCTTCTATGACATACTCGAGAATAAAACTCATTTGGTGCCTGGCACTTCGACGGTTATGAGCATAGGGTTGGGTTCATGCCCAGCACACAAGTGGTCCTCGAACAGGAGGGGGAAAATGTGAAACGCCCGGGAAAATATTGCTCATAATTGTGAGCGGCGTAACTAAAGAAGCATTCGCTGGCTGTTCGCACCAGTATTTGCAGTATGTTCTTTTTTGGTGATTATTGTGCGCGAGCTTAACATTTACACTTTTGCACCAAAAGAAATTAAATTTAATGAAATTTTTATTTAATAATTAATTAACTAATTAAAAATTCAGGAATAAAAAGATGGCTAACAAGAACTTTCCTCTTAAGATATATTTCTGCCTTGAAGAAAAGGATAGAACTTTCTCCTAAGCAATGTCAGGGATTGAAAGACTTAAAAACAAAGCTAATACATATTGTTAGGTACAAAAAAAACTATATCTTCCAAAGATTTTAAAAGGCTTCATCGCTAGCTTTGTGACTAAGCTTAAAAACACAACTTTAAGATATTTTTCAACCAAATTTTTTGGGTTTTTGGTCTCTTACTTTAAAGTTATGTGAACAAAAATAAATGAGCTTCACTCATATTTACTTCAAGATTTTTAATTACCTTAAAAGTGCAAATTTTATGTCACTAAATCTTGCTTAATTATTTTCTCTGTACATTTTACGTTTTCGTTTTTTTGTTTTTTTTCATTAAGGGTGTATATAAAATTTTTCGCATGAAATTTTTAGCTGGCAGCAAGAGAAACAGTTATTTGGTTCACCTGGCTGTTAGCTACTTTTGCGCGCAATTATGGTTTACAAACAGTTCTACCGAAACCATTTTTCCGGCCCTCACCCCCCTTTTCCCCGCTTTCATCAGGAGTAGTTGCACAAACAGCCAGCGAAGTTTTTGATTACTTTCATCAACGGTAGCCGGCGAAGATTGCTGCAGGAGTTGGTTACAGAGGGAAGAGGTGCGTTTTCCTTTTTTTGTTCCAGGTATTTTTCTCCTTACTTTTCAACACGCTAGCATAACTACAAAATAGCAAAATAAGGATCCGGAAACTCTTATCCTGACCAAAGCGCAAATGTTATTTACATTTTCCAAATGCCAGTTGATTATTAAATATTTATCCAGGTCCTGGGCACTTGAAATTTAATTTACGGACCCAAAGACTGTGGCAACAAAGTTCATTAGTTGGCTAAGTGGGTTACCATCGATCAGGAGGAAAAAGGACTTGGCCATATTGTAGTAATTGCATGAGGCATAAGGCTCGACATGTGTGCGTGTGTGTGCGTATGCTAAATTTTAATGAATTCAGATGGCTCTGACTCCATGATTGTTGCATGCGTATGGCCAGAGTTCAAGTATTTGTGTGTGTGCGTGAGTTGCAGGGCAAGGACACTAAACAAAAAAATGGTAGAAGTACAAAAAAATATAAATAAATTAAGTTTGAGAAAGATTTTTCAGTAAAGATTAGTTTAATAAAGGAATAACAACTCTTTTCAATAAGTTAGTTCTTGAAATCCATGAAATTTTAAGCAAATATTGAACATTTAAAGTGTATAATGTTTCGATTTTATTATCCTTGTTGTTCCATAAGTTTATTTTTTCTAAGGAACTAATTAATTAATTTGTATTTTAATTCCTATAATTTCTTTACGTGCCTTTCGTACTTCTTATGACCAACCATCCTTTACGTGCAAAATGCGGAAACAAGTGACGTGCCAAAGTTAAAGCCTTAGTCGAGTGTGTGTGTGTGTGTGTGGGCGTGTCCTGCATCCTGGCTTCCGTCTCCTCTTCCGCCTTCGCCTCTGATCATCCCTGTGGTTGCCCCTGTGGCCATAGACGCCATCCAGGATCCGATGTGCGTGTTTGTTTATGCTGTCTGTCATTATTTGCACTTGCACACACATCCTACACACCCATTCGCAGTCTACTGTGCATTTATGCATTTGTTTTTGCTGCTGTTGTAGGTGCAAAACGCATTTTGACAAAATGCAAACGTACGTGATTTACATGAAACACGTAGAGTGACTGACAGACAGGAGACAGGACATGGAGACGGGTTCCACCTCCCCCTGACACGCCGACAATAATTGATTTGTAATGCAAAACCTGACAAAATTCCCTGTAAAAATGAACCAATTTACATGCATTTTTAATAAAACTTGTAATTCCTAATTTCGCATTTTAATTGAGTGTCTGTTGCAAATAGGTTTTAATTCTAAATACACAATAGAAATATATATATAAATACAATAGGGTTACAAGAGAGTTTTAGGTACTAAATGTTGTAAATATTTTAGGATATAAGCTGTTAGAGAGTAAATAGTGCAGGGATTTATAAAAAAATTGGGTTTGTTTAGATTTTATTACCAAATGTTTTATTGAATTTATAAAGGTAGAATAAAAATATGGGTAATAGGTTATAAAATGAAGATAGTTAACTAAAAGTTTTATTTTTAATTCCCTGCCAAATTATTTATTATTCAAAAGACTTATTCCTTTATTTTTTAACTTTAAAACCTTTTAAAAACATTTAAATTGACTTCTGTTTGTTGTTTTTGATTTATAAATATTACTTTATTCAACTCTTCCTTTTATTATAATTTAACCACTGTGTGAATGACATTTTCACCGATTTTATTTGCTTACAAAAGAAACTTTAGAAATGTTGTTATTCAGACAGAACTTGTTGTGTTTATTTTATCCACATTACACTTTCAATTTGGATGCAAAAAAAATACGAACAATTTATTCGCTAATTTGCCTGACAAGCCGCTTATTCAGCTGTTATCCTGCGAATGCGATTGCGATTGCGACTATCCTGTCGCCTGCCATGACGTGCAATCACAACGCCTGTCACCAAATAAACACGTATATATACCATACATATATATGTATATATACACTCTCCGGCATGTGTTTAGTTTGGAAACATTATTTGCTTTGCGTGTTAAGTGCGATAAATGCAATTCAATGTTAGATGTTTGTGTGTGTGTGTGCCAGTTTGTTTTTTTTCCAGCAGGATGCCAAAGGGGGATTGGTAAGGGGATAACTAAAATTGTTATAAATGCACTAAATACGGCACAAATGCCCCGTCGATAATCAACACATAAATTACTGCCAACGGTCGAGTAATTTAAGCGTAAACAAGTGCGTGCCAGCGTGTGTGTTTGGGTGTGTGCATTGCTTGTTTGCGTTGCACATGACGTATACGTGATGTGATTCACATTTGCGTGCATTAATTGACTAAATATTTTAATTGAAAATGCGATTATGGAACGACAAATGGCCGCCGGTTGGATTCGTTTCGTTCGTTTCGATTCAATTCGATTGGTTGCAGTTGTTGTTAAAATACGATTACATATGCGTATTTGCACAAATCCTTGCAGCGAGCGGCATGCAGGAAAAGAAGAAAAAGTCCGCGCAACGATTTCCCATTTAAGGATTCCTCGGACACTGGCCAATCCTTGTCTGGGTGTCCTGTGAAATGCAATAAATAATTACATTTATTTGCTTTCAATTCAATTACAAACAAACATGCAAACAGACAAACGGACGCCTTTTGCATATAACCCCGTTGCTGCCGTCTGGCCATTTCCCGACGTTTTTCCCTTCCCCCCTTCCCTCATCAGTTCACAGTTCATTTGACCCGAGTGTCCCGGTGGAGAGTCTTTTTTTTCCGGCCTCTGTTCTTCGAATGGTTCATGACATTTTCCCACTCATTTCCCGGCCTGCAATTCAATTGAACTTGCCTTCCTTGATTTATTTAATTAACTTTTTTCTCCTTCACAATTTCCCCCCGTTTCGTTGCGACCACAATCGTTGAGTCGTCGATATTCCGATTTCGAGTCTTTATTTCAAGTACATATTTTCATTCGATTCACCCATTCCCCGGTTTCTTTATTCCTCATTGTTCTTAAGTGGCCGCCAGCCGTCGGGAAGAGGCAATCCCCTTAATGCTCGAGAGTTCGAAAATATGCGATTGCAACAAAGGCGGGGAGTGCCCCCGGGGCACACACAATGGATATGTAAAATAATTCAATTTGCCATTGCCGATTTATTGCAAAGTAAGCGTTTCCACTGCAAGCAATAATATTCTTTCAATTGCAATTAATTTTGGGAGGTGTTGAAAGTGAGGTAATTATATATAATGTTGCTGGAAATGAAAGTAGAGGGGAAACCGGAAAACATTTATATTTAAATTTAAAGAAGTTGCTTTGTAATACAACATTTTGTAATTTTCTAAACAATGCATTTTCCTTTTACATTTATTAACAGCTTTTTTGCAGACGGCTTTATTTACATGAATTGCAGATATGAGTATCAATGGAAATTCTCTAAATTAAAAATATTGGCGTTGAAGATCAATACAATATTAGTATAATGATATATTGTATTATCCCTAAACCGAAAACAAGCTGCAGCTTCAATTAAGAAGTCTCATGCTGATTTCCTTTTGGGCCATTTTACGTGAATTACTATCTTTAAAATCCTTTTAAAACTTTCCTAGAATTCCCTTAATTTAATACAAATTTCTCCTGGTATATATCCCCCTCATACTTGAAACACAATGCCCTTCTGCAGCATTGCTTAATCTGCTCTTAAAGCCGTTTCTCGGCCAGAGTAAACGTTTTCGCTGCACTCGAGTTTAATTTACTTTTGGCCTGACATTGACAAGCTTCGACCGCAAATCGCCGGGCGATATTTCTGGCCAGAAGCCGCGCTTAGTTTACTTTTTTCTCAACTTGGCTTGGTTCGGTTTGCTTTTGGCCCATTTTATGTTTAAGTGGCCGCCGCTTTGTCTTCTTTTCCCCCAAAAAGTTTCGTTTGCTTTTTGCATTTGGCCAGCACCCTTTTTGGCGCTACTGCGGTGTTTGCTTTATTCATTTTCTTTCCTCTCTTTGCTTTTTTTTATTTTTGGTGGAAAACTAAATATATTTTTTACGCTCCCTTTTTTGTCCCCTCAGATATCCTTTTTATATAGCGCACTACACATATCCTTGTGCTAGATTCGCATTTTATTATGCATTTGCTGCTGCTGCGGCTGGCTGTCCCGTTTTTCAGAGGGTCTCTGCTTCTTTCACCGAAAAATCTGCATTACGTATGCGCCCCGTTGGCCGAGAGCGCATCTCAGCTCTGCCTTTGCGGCTGCTGCATTTGCTACTTTGCAAATTTATTACAAATTTTTACATACGATTTATTGTCTGAGCTGAGCTCACTGGCTTCTGCTGCCCAGTTCGTGGAGGCATCCGGAGTCATATTCCTATTGTTCCTTGCGGAAAAGCTTTAAAGTCCCCCAGGGCTGGGGGCTTAACATATCACGTATACGTATACGTATACGTATGCATATATACCATATAAGTATGCTGCAATTTATGCGCTCACGGATTCAATAAAACCGCCTCGCGTCATGTCTTCCAACTTGACTAATAAGCCTTGGCCACGCTCATGGCCGTCAGCGTTCGCGTGCCCTGCATTCATGCACTGCAAGAAATTGAGCCAGTAAAAATAGTATTTTTTCCTTTTCAGGGAAATAATATATTTGGAATATTTTGTATAGTTTCTTTGAAGCTTGGATAACTTGTTATATGCCAATTAGAGCTTAGGTATCTTGTTGAAATTGAAACCATCCTTAGATATAGATATTTAATTAAAGATCCTTAAATATCCTATAAATAAATTAAATTAATTATTTTACGAATTTGTATTGGAAGGTTTTAATTTACTTCAAAGCTTTAAATGCGAATTAAAATAATTTTTTTTTCCTGCTTACAAATATTCCCTACATTTTCTCCAAGTGCCCCTCCATATTCCCAGCTTCGTTGACAGCGCAACATTTGCGCGGGAGCTTGCAGTTTGCCAAGTTTGTTGCACGCCCGCATAAATAACACGTCGCAAATGCATAAACTGACTTTTTGTTGCCTAATTTATGCAGCACAAAAGACGAAACTATGGCCCTTCGACCACGCCTCCTCCTCACCCGCCTCCGCCTCCTCCCTGCTCTTTTTCGGGCTTGACACGCCCCCTTCTTAGCCAGCGGAAACGGAAATTTTGTGCTGTGCACAAATAAATCAGCGAAACTGAGGCCAGGGAAAACGAATGAACGAACGGGCACAGAACAGGTTGCCTGCCTCGCAAATGTTGCACGAAATGCAAACAAGAAGGGGCTGAGCCAGCGGGGCAGAATTTCTTCATCAGGAGCGGCCCAGGACTTGGTCCTTGGGCATCACAAAAGTTGTGTTCTTTTTTTTTTTTTTTGTTTTTGCTGATCAACTATGAAAACGTTTTGTAAAGGTTGCCAAGGTAGCAGCCAACTTACTTTTTTTAAACTTTTACTCAGTCCAAGAGATGAACAAAAGTCAGTAGAGGAGAGAGAGGTGCAGCCTCAAAGGATGAAAATTTGATCTTAAAAGTTATAAATGGAGATTTTAAAGGCTAATTAGTTTGGATTATTAAATAGAAAATTAATTACTATTTAAAGCTTTGTGTTTATCTTTAGCCAAATTCATTATTTACTGTCTCTTGTATTTAAATAGCAAATAATTCAATTAGAAAATTCATTTAATGAAACTGTTGCCTGAAATAATTTTTTAAAAGCTTAAACTGTTAGTACTTATATTTAAATATATTCAAGAAAACTTAAATATTTTCCCTTTTAAACTTTAATTGAATTTTCATGAAAAATACAACATGAACCAGTTTTATTTTTTGTCCTACAAACAGAATATGACATTCTCCTATTGATTCAGTTTTTCCATTTAATTCTGTTAAGTTAATTAAACATTTATGACTAACCCACAACAACATTTACCAAGTTAACTAAGGACAATAGAATCTGATTACTATACAGACAACAAATCATTGTTATAATATTTAAACAAAACAGTCAGGATTTAATTAAAACAACATTTATTGCCATGTCCGAAAAGCGAATTAATTGCAGTTGGATGCGTCAGTAAATTGAAGAGAAAACTATGAAATCGGAGGCTTTAACAAACTTTTGTTGAATTACAAATATTTTATTTGTAGGTGTTTCTCTACGTGAAAAAATATTTCGTTGGCTATAACGAAATTCGCATAAATTTGACATGCGCTTTGGAAACTAAAGCGAAACTTGTACACGTTTTATATTTATAGCTAATGTTTTGATTTACCGAGTGTATTCTCCACATTACGTCCCCCAAAAAAGAAAGGGAAAACCTTGAATTTGGATACTTTCCTACCTGTTCACCTGTTTTATTTTGGCCGTGTGTTTGTGGCTACTGTGTATATGTGTTCGTTTGCTATCTAAATATTTTGTTTTGGCAGTGCAAAAGTTTTGCCAGCCTGCCAGGATCCCTCTGCCTGCCTGCCTCCCTCTTTTTTTTTTTTTTGTAATGCAAAAAGTATTTACATTTTGCAAAGGCAGCACAGGACTCCTCGCCTGGCTGGCTGCCTGCCTGCCTGCATGTCCTGTGCGGTGCCTTTGCAGATTTCGGAGCTTGGCCTAATAGGTTTTTGTTAATTTTGGGGATTTCACTTGAAAGGCGCTCAGCAAAAAGGTTTTTACACATGTTGCCGCTTTTGCCTAAGCGCTTTCTCTCAGCTCCGCTTGTTTTTCTTTCCTCCCTTTGCTATTATTATTATTTTTATTTATTTTTTTCTGGTGCAAGTTTTCCGGAAGCCAGCCAGGATATATGTGGAAATTGCATAAGCTTTATAATAAAACGTTCGCTCTCGACTTGGGGTGGGCGTTGGACTTGCCAGGAGCATGAGCTCCTGAAGCATGATAAAATCCAAATAGGAAAGTTGCCCAGGTCAAAGGTGATTCTCTCAGGTTGTTTTAGGGCACAAACTTTTCCACTCCTATGAGAAAAGTTCTGACCCAAGCAGACAGATAGACAGAGGGAGTCCTGAGAGTCGAAGGGAGATAGGTAGAGCCTAAGTAGAGACACACAAACATACATTAGATAGCTCAGTTTTCAGCTCGTTGTTGGTTTGTTAATGAGCCGCATTGTTGCCTTTTTAAAGAGGACACAAGGAGGAGCACAAGGACCCGAGGAAACCCAGGCAAATGAAGATATGTGAGACAGGCACAGGGGGTTGAGTTACAAAGCAAAGAGGGAAGCAAGAGAAAACTAGGATATATAGAAAATATTATAAAGTTTAATATATCTAATATAAAAATATTAAAAAATAATGCATTTTAAAACAACATTTAAATCTCAAATTATACTAAGACCTTATCTGTATCGATACTTGAATGTTTCGTAAGTTTTCTTTAGGAAAATCATTAAAATATATATACAATTTGTAAAAAATATAGAAGAAATACTTGTTTTCTGTCAGTGTCTCTTAACTAGAGATATAGAGAAAAGTCACCAGCTGGTTGGCTTTTATTTTGTGGCTGCGAACAGGAGGCAACATCAAGCCCAAACGCTAACGACAACCGCCAACGATGTTTGCATATTACGCATACGCAGCGTTGTCGCATATCTCAATTTGGCTGCTGTCCCTCCTCGCTCGTCGCTCTTCCTGCTACTTCATTTTTGGCTGCAACACTCTGCTGTGTTGTGTTCTCCCTCGGTTTTGGCCATTCCCCCCTGCCAAATTCCCGGCTGACAAAGCAAATACAATAAATGAACGCCGCCAGCGCCTCATCCACATCTTCTGGAGCGGAAGAACTGCAGAGCTCTTCGACTATCTCAACCCAAAACCCAAAAACCCAGCTTCAACAAAATGTTGCTTTTCGGGGCTTTGTGCAGTTTGCCATTTTATTTTATTATTTCTAGCATATTTTTTTTATGCATGAGTTCCTTCTTCTTTATCTCCTCCTCTGACAGCTGGCAAAGTCAACGTCTCTTCCTTTATTTCATTTAATTGCTTTGGTAAATATTTAAATGTTTAAGCTTTTCTTATGCGGGGGCTAAAGGTGAAATTATAAAGGGCTAAAAGGGAAATAAAACTATTTTTCAAGCTTCAGGTTTTACCAGTCGTGACGGCAGCTTAGAAAGGGGATTCAAAGGCTGCAGAAGAACAAAAGAAAAGCTTGGAAAAAGGAAAATAATTAAAGTTTTTGGGATATTAATATAAAATAAGTTATATTTTTCAGAAAATATATTATAAATCTAGTTGAAAGATATATAAATTAAAATATATATAATTTATCTTATATTTTCTTATTTTTTTTTAGTCTCATCCAACGGGACACTCATCCTGCGCCCATAATCAACTGCAGGATGATAAATTCAGGTGGCAAGCATATCCGAGATGCCTCACCAGCTCCCGATCATCGATCCGAGGCTCGCTTGAGAATAGATCCCAAGGTATTGGTCTTTGTGGAGACCACATATTCCGGCCTGGGACGTGACATTGCCGAGCTGCTTGTCTACAATCGAATTAAGTAAGTTCTTGTTCCACATATACATATATTATATATATTTCGGGTCCAGGGACAAAAGAGGAATCATAGACAATTAGCTCAGACAAATTTGCATAATTGCAAAGGCAGCGATGCGGCGATAATTATTACACTCAAAGTAACTGCGAAACGGAAGTGGCAGCGAAACCGACACCACCATAACGTTGCACAAGTCAGGATGAATGGGAGCCAAGCGAGGTCCTTTGGACTCCGGAATGCTCTACTTTGCAGCTTTCTCCATCCCTTCCTTCCTTCCTTACATTCCCTTGCTCTGGCCCTGGCCATTGTCAATGTTGACCCAATTTGGGTAGTTGGCCATAAAAAGGCAGGTTATGAAATTAATGCCAAGCTATGCAGCTTCCTCTACCTCTCTCTCTGTCTGTCTGTCTGCCTGTCTCCGAGTCCTGGGGAATGGCAGCAAACCAGCAAAGCATTCCAGTTTAATTGGCAACTTATGCTTTTGTGGTCGAGTGGCCGCCACAGCATCCTCCTCCCCCCCATTCATATCCATCCCGGACACATCCATCTGGGCCAGCTCAGCCGGAAGTTGCCCAGTGCCTCTGGCCAGTGTCTCACCTGCCCAACAGGCTCCACCCTTAACTCCACATTGCCCCCTGACCAAGTCAGCAGTTTTTCCACTTAGCCTGCAGGCACAGCCCACAAAGTGCCCCAACTTCAAGGAGAAGTTGAATTCCCAAGAGAACTGGACTGCCAGCTCTAAATACATAAAGTTAAATAAGAAGATTTTAGGAGATTTTGATGTAACAGAAAATATAATATTTATATTTTTTGGAAAAATCTAAAAATCCTGAAATAATAAAAATGTTTTTAGGTTTCCCTCACGCCTTATTCCTTTCTAGTTTCCCCATAAAACTGCTGATCTTGTATAAATATTATATGATGATAAATATTGCACCAAACTCCCTTAAAACCCACTTAAAGTCATTTCTCTAGGGTATTCCCAGTTCCCCATTTCTGAGGCTCATTTTTCGTTACCTACCTTCTGGCGCACAAAGAGTTATTCTCTCCTTGGGTCATGCCTTTGTAATTCTGCTGTGTGTGAGTCGATTGTAAGTGTGCCTGCTGAGTGTGCTGGTTGTGTGTGAATGGCATCCCATCCTTGCGGGTCTCCGCCCAATTGGTTAACCGCAGTGACCGCAGGATGCAGCCTCCTGCAAATAACCGCAATTATTAAACCAGCTGCACTTTGGCACCGAGGGCGTGGCTAACTTTTCAATACCTTTACTGGGTTTTTTTTTATTTCTTTTATTTTATTTTTTTCTTCACACTTCTTTAAAACATTTTCCCCACACACATACATACATGTTTTGGGAATTGCGGTTAAAGGCAAGGAAAAAAAATAGCCTGAGGACTTTTCCTGCAGCATTTTCTTTCCTTTTTTTTCGGGGGCCAAAAGTCAAAGGGCAAAATTTCAATTTGCCGCAGCTTTTGTTGTTGTTTGGACTTCTCCTTGGCTTTTGTGTTGTATAATTAAATTTTGTCGTTATGGCGAACTAGCTTTACAGAGACAGAGAGAAGCTGGAGAAGAGGTGAAGCTCCTTCGTCTCATTTTCCTAAGACGACAACGACGACGACGACGAGTCCTTTAGTGGTGCAGACAAGTGCTTCAACTTTAATGAGATTTCAAGTACAAATAGCAATAGCGCAGCGATGCCGTTCATCTGTGTCCCGATGCTTCCCCCTTTCAGTTCCCCTGGCGCTGCCAGCTGAGTAATGTCTGCCATTGTCTCCAGCGCTGTAACCAAATATGCAGGCGAATGACTCTCATGACCTAATCAACTTGGCCGTGTGAGCGAGCAACTGGGCTGGTTAAACAGTTGAGGGTAGAATATGAGGAAACTTAGCTGAAAAGATGTATGAAAATAATGAACAATTTATAAGCTTCAATATATATTTTTAAGAATGAACTCTGATAATGAGAAATTTAATAGAAAACTAATTTCTGTCAATTATATAAAATATTTATTCAAGACTTAGTTTTATACTAATTCGTTTTTTTATGTTTTATTGAAGTTTTACTTTTTATTTTCATAGAAATCTTGGTTGCTTAATAATCATGTTAATTTACTTTTCCCTGTAACATTTCTTGTGCTATTCTTGCGGCTTTTGCTGTATGTCAGAGGGCATTGCTTGATGCCTCCATTACTCGTTCAGATTGTTGCTGTAGTTGTCTGCTTATCAATGACTTCATTAGTGTACTCTTCAGTGACTAGTCTGCTGCCGTTGCTTGGGGTTTCGGGTACTCGAAACTTTGCCCAAGAGCTTCAAGAGCACCAAGGGTAGGGAGGGATAGGGGGAGTAAGCAGTAGGGCAACAAATTTCATTAACATTACCATCTCATTATTGCTGATGACTTTTGTGTGTGTGGTGTGTGTTTGAAGGAGTTTTTGGGGAAGAGCAGAAGTTTGTGTGTGCGCCAGTGTGGGTGCAGTCACTTATGCATATCAAAAGAACAGAAGAAGGGAAAAGGGATAAAAGTGCAGAGGAAAAAAAAACTAGACAAGAAAAATAATTAAAAAATTATCATAATTAAAATTTGTTAAGAAAAGCTAAAAGAAAACAGGAGAAAAGCTATAGTAAAGCCTTTAATTTAGCTTTCTTTACAAAGTCTTACATAGAAATCTTTCATTTCCGTTAAAGTAGAAAGTTTATATTAAGATCTCTTCCTAGGTTTGATTTCCTGAATTCACCTGCAATCCTGCAAATCCTTTCTCTGTACTCAGATAGTTTAAAGGATAGGTGCCAGAAAGGCTGCTAGCAATTGCCTGGCATGTAATTTAGTTTGAGTTTGTTTCAGAGCATCCTGGGGCATCCTGACTACAACATCCTGTGATACATTTCAACTGCTTGCTCGCTGGTTCACACCTTCTGAGCAATCAAAGTTGTCGCTGGCGCCATGGCAGCCATTATTGAAATGCTTCGTCCTGCTCCACGTATCTGTGTGCGAGTGAGTGGATATAGTGTGCGTGGACGGGACGCAGGTGCACTCGCTTTTCCCATTATCAATTATTTATGAGCCAGAGCGACGCAACGCAACGCAACGCGACGCGACGCTGCTCATTGCTCCCAAGTTGCCACTCAATTAGCCATGAAAAATTCACTCGCTGACTTTCCAAGTGTCGCACTTGACGTATGCGTAATGCTAGAAGCTCTCTCTGCGAAATGCTGAAAGTGTCGCTAAATTTATTCAATATTTGCACAAATCCTGCTGCATTTTAAGTAGGTATATATCCCGAATATAGCCGTGATTTTTCACCTCCCCCTAATGGACTTCTCTCGCTCTGTTATCCGCTGCTCTTTAGCCAAGCTCCAATTAGCTTGGCCAATTGATTGATTGCCAGCTTTTCGGCTCTTTCCTCTTCGCTGGCTTCTTTTTCTATTCTTTTATTTTTTTTATTTTTTGTTCCAGACAAATGGCCAACGTTGTACATACAAATTTTTGGGGGGGAGCAAGAGCGCCGCGTCGCCAGCAAGTATGCAAAGTTTTGCAAAAGTTTTTACGCCCGGATTGCCGCCATTTGTGTGCGAGCCTGAAACTGGCCATTTTCCAAATAAAAAACGGGGCCTACGAAGGGCACAGGAAATACACAGGAAGTCCAGGGGAAATTTAGGATATAAGAAGGGTTTCTTAAATTATAATTAAAGTTACATTTGTTGTATATAAAAGGTGATAAAGGAGAAGCTTTCAATTCTGTTAAAAAAAAACCTTTTTACCAATAAAATTTTTTAGTAACTAAGAAACCCTTTGCCAGAATTGAGCTTCTTTAAGGACCTTCTTTGGGAACCTATCTCATTTTCCTTGCTAGTTTTATTTTCTGTGTATGCCGCACCAAAGTTCTGCTGCCTCTAATGCTCCGTGAAATTCTAATAAAATATTCCGAGGTAATTACGCGGCCCAAAAGACACCGCCATCAATGGTTCCCTTCCCTCTCTCCTACAGATCGTTTATTAAATTGCCATTTATAATGTGCAGCGAGGGTTGGATGGAGGGGGGAATAGATGGTGTGCATTATGTGCCTAATAGCTACTTAACCTTATTTTCAATTTTTGATTTGGGAAGTCAAGTCAGGCGGCAGTCAAGTCAAGTCGAGTCAGCACACGGAAGTCATCAGCAGCCTTGTTATCATTTCAGACCGCCCACAGTGCGCCTTGTGTATAGAGTGTGTGTACTGTGTGTGTGAGTGTGTTTGGGTTGTGTGAATAATGTAGCATGCTTTTGTGGTGGCTCAGGCCAAAAACTGCGCTTATTCCGGGCGCTGATTGCGCCACTGGGAGACCGAAAACTTTTTAAAACGCGAAATGGCAAAAGGCGAATAACGAACGCCAACTCCAGCCCCAAACCCACTTGGCTGACGTCAATTCAGCCAGACACATGGCAAACGCCATAAACAGCCACCACAATTGGAAGCTTGCCATGGCAAATTCAGGCTAGAGAGGGCCCAGGATCAGGCACCAGGACCAGGACCCTGCACCAGGTCCTGACTGCTGTTGTTGGCTGCCTGCTTCCCTTCGCTAGCTGGCATTCCCAGCTGCCTGCTGCTGCTGCTCCGCTTGGCTCGTCATAATCACACCCTTTTCGCCAATGTTTACTTTAATAATGTCGCGGAAAATTTTTATTTTCAATTTTTCACAAGTCAATGGAGTTTAACCAGCCACCGGAGCCAAGGCAGCACACAGTGCCACAGTGGGAGTCAATGGTCTGTGAAATTATATTATTTGCCCAGAGATATTGCGGGGTTTTTCATGAATATACAAGGATTTTTATGGATATTAAGGGGCTTGTTTTGTTTATAATTTTAAATGATTTATGGGATTATTTTTAGGAAGCTTTTATTATTCGAAAAAAAAAAACATTAAAAGTACATTTTTAAGTTAGTAAACTTTATAGCAAAGAAGAAAGAATTTTAACAAAAATCTATCGAATCGTGTTTTTTATATTTATTTGAGGAGGATTATTGGAGAAATTAAATGAATTTATAGTGAAACCAAGATTTCTCTTTAAAGAACCCTTGGTTCTTGACTAAACTATTAAAGAAATTCCTTACAAAATTATATTTTCTCTATTTAAAATTCCCTAAAAAGCATAAATCTTATGCAGCTTCAGATCAGCAGATTTCACTTATATTTTCCCCTTTAGTTATTCATCTCAGATTCCATTTCCTTGACAAATAAATAACTTGACAAGTCAAGACTCCAAAAATCCATTTCCATTTTCAATTAAAAATTCAACAACGAAATCCATTTAGTGCCACAAACTGAATTTAATTTATAAAACATAAAATATATTCTTTTAAGGGTTGTTGTTAGGGCAAGTCACTGGCCTTTATAAAATTGAAAATTCCATTTCATTTTGCAATTAAGAATTCCACAAATTCGAATTCAATTTCAAAGAATCGTTCCATTAAGATTTCATAGAAATGTTTTCCACTGTTTAGCCCCACGACAATGGCCATACAATATAGTCCACATACATATATAAATATATATATATATATATGATTCATACATATGTGCCAGGTCTTTATATTATTTTCCCATGTGTATGTGCCATGCCTGTGTAGGAAAAATAAAGAAAAATATTTTTGCTCTGGCGCTTGGCACGTGACGCGGCAGTTCGAGCTGTGTTGTTGGTCTTCTGTTCACAGAGATTGTTCCCGCAACCTTTAACCCCTCTGCCTGCCACCACTGCCACCCTGGCAACCCTGGCAGGAGTGAACCCCCTTTACCACGTTCATGTTTTGTGTGACAAGTTGGCTTTTTGCTGGGGCTTGTTGTTGTCGCTTGTTGTTATACTATTTCTTCTCCCCACCGTTTCTTTTCTTTCCCATTTTTTTTTTCAACAAATTGGTTATTTTATTGAATTACTCAAGCAGCAGGAGGCAACCAACCCACCGCGAGTCCCCCGCAACTGTCGTCTGGGCTGCGTGATTATATTGGCCTAAACAGGCGCTTCTCGAGGGCTGGGAAGGGGCGGTGCTGCTGTGAAAACTCACAAGTCGCGACTTTAAGGACGTTGCCTTTGCGTGTCTCTCGAATTTACACTATAAGAAAATAAATATTAGTGCTTTAAGGGGATTTCTGGGGAAATTGTAATGCTTAAAATACGAATTTTCAATTTAAATCCTTCAGTATATCAATTTTTTATTAAATAAATATTAAATTTACTTTTTTTAATTCCATTTCTTCCCGTGTATCTTCATTCTTTCTACTCACATGTGTGTTGTCTGTGTGTGACTTAAGTAGTTTCGCCGCGTATAATAAATTTTCTAGTTTAAACTCATTTATTGCCCTCGCCTCGAAAGGATGAAAAGAATGGATTGCAGGGGTTAGCTGTGTGGTGCTCCTAACGAGCACCGCCCCTCAAGCTCCACCCAGCCGATGCCATATAATGGCCATTTGTTGTATAATTTTCACATTGTTTAGTGTCCCGGAGTAGCTGAGAAAAGTAACTTCCGCTTTTCTCGAGCGCTCCTCCTTGAGGAGGTTTTTATTTATGATATATAGATTACTCAGCGAAGTTGCTTTGGCGACGGCCAAAGTGCTTTTTTGTCGAGGGGCAAAGGCATAAGTATTACCTACCCCACTCCTGGAGGACTCTCACCGGATCGGGCGTGTGGGGTTAATTACGCTTGAAAATTATAGGCCATGGGGAAAATGTCTTAATACGGCACGGAGTTAAATTGGAAATGCGAGTGAAAGAGGGGCGGATTTTGTGGAGGTGCGGCTTAACCCCATAATGGCTTACAATCAATTTTGAGATATTGGATAAGCTAATTGAGCTGAAATACCTGGTGTTACTCGAAGATTTTATTAAGGAAAAGAAGGTGATATTAAGGGAGTTATTAATATACAAATTAATATACAAATTATTTATAAATTATATTAAATTCTGTTTTGAGTTGCCTTTATTTTCAATAATTGTTAAATTTTACTAGCTATCTCTTTTAAGTTACATTATCGATTTCTCATAAAATAGAAACAGATTAAGGAAACCACAGACACTGTGATATTTATGGAAATAAATCAACTATAAATAACAGGCACCTCTACACGGGTTGGGCAGGTTAAGCCTTAGGCATTTGGCCCATTTCAGTCTTCGGCTGATAGAAATCAATCGCCCTCCCACTCACTCACTCACCTGGCCAACTAATTGGCACACGTGTCTGCTGCTCGGCGCACATCTAATCAAGTAATCAGGCAGGCAGAGGCAGTCCAGGGCCAGGTAGTAGTACCTTCCCTGCTAATTGCATCATTACTCACAGCTAATAAGCTGAAACTTTGCCTCACGGCACCATTTTTGGTCATTGCCTACTTTTTGGGGTCGATGTTATGGCAGGGATCACCTGGCTAACCACAAAAACCGGCTTGAATTGGGTTTAGGCTTGGTCAAAGAAAATACCTGGGATTTCTGCCATTAACACAGGTGTCGAAGTTGATTTGCTGTCTTGGGTTTACTGAGAAAAAACAAAAGGTTCTCTGTTGGTTCCATTTTCAATTATTATTATAAATTATAGAAAATTATTATTAATTTAATGTTCAATTCAATAAATACGAGACTTCTAATTTAAATAAAATTTTTGAGACATTTTCTTAGATAAAAGTAAATAAAAATATAATATCAAGAAATGTAAAAATAAACTCCAAGTTATCATTGACAAAATTTCGTAAAATATTCCAAGTGTCCAAACTTTTTGCTAATTTTTTTTTTTTGGGAATGAACTTTTTATCTCGATGGCGAGAATGTATTCTTAGCATTACAAGGATGTGCAGGAATCTCTATTTGTGATACGCCCCATACACCCTACAGCTTAATTTCCTGGCGCAAATATCAACAAGGTCGCTGCGAGAGAGATGCGTCTTTGCCTTCGCCTTTGCCCCCCAGATGAAGCGCTCTAATGAAATTACAAGGCAGTAGTAGGAGTGGCGTGGCAGTGCCGGAAGTAGGAGGTGAGAGCCAGAGGGGGCTTTTTGCAATGGAATGGAAGCGAATGCTCCATGCGGAGTCCGCACAAGACCCCTGTAAGCCAAAGTGGCAGTGGGAAGTCAACTAAAACTAAGCTCATTTAATGCGTTGCATAAGCGACAAGCGCGGGTGGCGATGCGCCGGCAAACACTAACAAACACAGGCAGAGACATACCAACAGGCATAGCTACCGACAGACAGACAGATAGACAGACAGACAAGAAAATAAACAGACAAACACATAGAATGCACCTACAAACCGGAAACAGGCAACAAGAAGAAGAACTCGATGGAGAAAAACACGAAAACAGAGAAAAACAGAATCCTTTTTGGGAGACCGAAGCTGGGAATACGCTTAAGGAAGATCTAGACCTAGAGGATAAGATGCTAAATTAAAAGTTAGAGATACAAATCCAACAGTCGGACGATGCACATAAAGATCCTTTCTATTCCTTTCTAGATAACAATCTAGATAAAATCTATAAACTTTTCTTCGAATTCCCCCAATATTTACTTTGCAATTTTTTTCTATTAACAATGCTAATGTTATCTTTAGAAAGAGTACATAAAACACGCTCTCGAGCATGCCGGCATTTTTGCACTTTTACGTTTATCCTGAGGATAATTTAACACCCCATACAAATGCAAACAAATGAGCTCAGCTCGAACAAATACACATACATATAAAAGTCGTGTGAAAAAAAATAACAACAACAAAACAACATTTATTTACTTGCAAGTAATACCCCGGTAATGGGTTTTTAAAACAAATCCGCTGCGGGCCTGTAAATGAACTCGCTCCTCTCCTTCTCCTCTGTGTGGCAATTAAATTTCAAATATCAACACGGAGTAAAAGAGCGAGGAGAGAGTGGGGAAAGTGTCATTATATAGTTAATTAAACAAACATTTTGTGCAGATAAAACGCTTTAATTAATGCTCTTACAGCACTCGAATAACCTAGCAGAAGTTGGCATTAAATACGCTTCCACCCATCTCACCTGTCCCTCACCAGGAAAGTATGCAATGTTGGAATTCTTTTCATGCCTCCTGCTGCCAGTTGCTGTGTGTCATTTGAGGTGGATGATGTGGGTCGTTTTGGGCCACTCGATGGGTTTGTTGTTTATCAGGTTTAAGGGGAAATATATATATAATATATGCATATTAAAATAATATTGCAGGAGAAAAGCCATTAAAAATAATCAGTTGGGACATTAATCAAAAGTAATTATATGGGCAATGTCCACAGAAAGGTGAAGCTTTTATTACCACAAGGTCAATAAACTTTAATTTGGTCAAGTGGTTAATATTAAACTCTGAAAAAAAATAATTAAGAGAGGTATATTGTAATGGAACTGGCAAAGGGAATATATTTTTATTTGTGGTGTAAATTATTATTGATTAAATAAATTAAATTAAATTAAATAAGAAGGATTCTTGTTTATGGTTAATAATTTATAACTTCTATGACCCTTAACCGTCATTATATTCCTTTGACATACCCCCATATCATCCATCTTTCGACTCTTCAGTTTTCCAACTTAATTCACCTCCTTGAAATGTCCTTCCTCTTCCTCTTCCCCTTTTTCTTTTGTTCATTTGTATTTTGTCCACGAGCTGTCGCTGGGCGTGCGATTTTTCAATATCCGGACGGGCGAGGAACATAAATGACCACTTTGATGGGCTTGCTGGCTGCAGAATCCTGCCCTTCACTCCAAAAAATGGAGACCCCATGCCGGGTGACACATGGTCTCGTGTTGACGCGCCATAAAATATGCAATGCATGCAGTGTGTCAGCGTTTTAACTGCCCAACAGCCACCCCAACAACCCCACCCAAACCACTCCGTGTGGCCCCCCACCTGCTTTTATTTTATTTTAAACCCCACCTGCAGCCTGCCAGTCAACTTCCATAACTCAGCGGGAGGGGTGAAAGCCAGGGAAAGGAGGCGTTGCGGCGGAAGGCCAAAAGTCATTTCGTTTTTTGTCAGGCCCATCGCACAAAACTATCAATAATATGCCACACCCACAGGCAAACCATGGTTTCACACACACACTACACAGTTGGGGTTAAAATAATAGTTATTGTTGTGTTCTGAGATTGTTTGTTTGACCTTTCTTGAAAATAGAGAAAGATGAGAGTAAAAGTAGGAAATTGTATGCCATCTTCTTGTGTAAGTTTTTAAGTTAATTTACAAATTTAAGATCTAATTTTTGTATACCATATAAAAGCCTCACAAGTTGCAGCTTGAAATTCCTTTAAAGCAAACTTAATATCATTTGAAAAACACGATAAAATATTCAAGTTTTTCCTGATCTTCTCAATTTTGAAACCCTATTATTCCTACCAAAATTGTACATACAATTCCATTTAGCTGTTTCGGCCCGCTGGAGCACCACATTCAGACATATATAAACTGTTTTGCTTTATGACTTTTATATGCAGCCGAGCGACGGGGGCAGTTGCAAATATTTTTAATATGCTTCGTCGAATGTGGCTGCCGTCGAACAACCAAAAACACAAAAAAAAAATGTTTAAAAACAAAATTCGAACAGGGCAATGGAGCAGCCATTGGGTTTTTTTACGTCCCGTTTCAGGTTTTTACGTGTGTCCTGTGTGGCCCTCTTAAATGGTGGAAACACCGCTTGGCATATTGAATAAAGTGGACAACCAGCAATATTTTTGGAAAAAGGGATCGCTGGAGGTGGGTTTCGGTTTAGGGTTTTTGGTTTGCGGGGTTTGAGCTTTTGGTTTTTTGGCATTGGCTTGGTTTTGTTTAGCTTTAAAATCCACTAAATGGCCGGCGAACAGGATGTGCTGGATCCAGGATGCTGGTCTGCTGGCCGCTGTGAACGCTGCAGGATATACCCGAAACCAAAACCGACATTTGGTCCCCGCATATGCATATGCATTCCCCAGATATAAGAGAAGGGAAGCTGAAAAGGGGGAGAAATGCACAGAGACAGACATGAAATTCAATCAATTGGAAATTCCATATCAGTGAAAATATTTTAATATTTATGCAAAATATTTACGCAGAAGGGCGAGGACTATGTGTACGTATTACGTATATGGCGTGGAGCGTTTAGCAGGTTTACCCAGCGAAAATAATAATATTGAAATTGATTTTATTCATAAGAACGTTGAATATTTATGCAGCAATGTAATTATTGTATTGGTTCTGTTTGCAAGCGCCGCTGGGTTATGTAAATGGAAATGAATTACGAATAATGGTGCTACGGGCTAAGGTGAATATGTATATTAATAAATGTGAAAATAAATGCTCCTGGATTTAAAGCAATCTAAGTCTTATCTCGGTTTCAACTCACGTTTATGTGGGAATTCGAAAGGCATTGCCTTTATTTTTGTCACCCATTCTCTGCATGGCAAACAGCTTTTGACAGTCGGATGTCAAATGCAGCTCTGCAGCTGCCTTGGTATCCTGGGACCCTGCTAGGATTTCCTCTTGCGTCTCATTTTCCGACACACACACAAACACAAACATTCTCAATGAATGTCACATTTGACAAGCGTTCGCTCTCATTCGTTCGCCATGTTTGTTTCCGCTTTGACAGTTATGGCGCGTAGCTGTTTCACAGTGTTGTTGGTGATACCAATAATCTAATGGCAACAAGGATCTGAGTAAGAATAAGTGCAAATAGACAGAAGAGGACTTTGATAAATGAAGGAAATATGTAAAGAAATGTTTGAAAAAATGTGATTTATTTTTAGTCAAAGTGAAATATCGATTGAATAATAAATAAATGAATAAATACTTCATTTAATATATATTTTTTAAGGTATATATTTAATTTGCAATATGCAATTCTCATAGCATTTTTTTCTCTCTCCTTTTCCAGATACAAAATTGAAGTGGCAGGCAAAAGCCTACCCGTGCTCACCAATCTCGACAAGGGTCGCTATGGAGTGATTGTGTTCGAGAACCTCGACAAGTACCTCAACATGGACAAGTGGAATCGCGAGCTGCTGGACAAATACTGTCGCGAGTATTCCGTGGGAATTGTGGGTTTCGTCAGTCCCAGCGAGGAGACCCTGGTGGGTGCACAACTCCGAGACTTTCCGCTCTTCGTCAACACGAATCTGAGGTTGAGGGACGCCAGCTTGAATCCCAGTTCTTCAGTACTTCGGCTAACCCGAGCAGGCGAGACCGCCTGGGGTGCCCTGCCCGGCGATGATTGGGCGGTGTTCCAGCATAATCACAGTACCTACGAGCCGGTGGAGTGGGCTCAGCGGAATACCCAGGAATATCCAGCGGATAGTGTGGGTCAAGTGCAGCTGCCGCTGACCACAGTCCTTCAGGATCGAGGACACTTAGATGGCATCCAAAGGGTGCTCTTTGGCAGCAGTCTGAGGTTCTGGCTGCACAGGTTGGTCTTCCTGGATGCCCTCAGTTACCTGAGCCATGGACAGCTTAGCCTGAATCTGGAGCGAATGATACTGGTGGATATAGATGATATATTCGTGGGAGAGAAGGGCACTCGGCTGCGGCCGGACGATGTGAGAGCGCTGATAGCCACCCAGAAGAATATAGCAGCCATGGTGCCGGGCTTTCGGTTCAATCTCGGCTTCTCCGGGAAGTACTATCATCATGGAACGCGGGAGGAAAACCTAGGCGATGACTTTCTGCTGCAGAATGTCCAGGAGTTCAACTGGTTCTCGCACATGTGGAAGCACCAGCAGCCGCATCTCTACGACAACCTGACGCTCCTCATGGCCGAAATGCAACTGAACTATGCCTTCGCTTTGGATCATAATATACCCACGGATTCGGGTTACTCCATATCACCGCATCACTCAGGGGTGTATCCTGCCCATGAGCTGCTCTATCTGGCCTGGAAGAAGGTATGGAACGTGAAGGTGACCTCCACGGAGGAGTATCCTCATCTGAGACCAGCTCGCCTTAGGCGAGGCTTCATCCATCGGGATATAATGGTGTTGCCAAGGCAAACCTGTGGCCTGTTCACCCACACCATGTACATAGACCGCTATCCGGGTGGCAGGGACAAGCTGGACGAGTCCATCCAAGGCGGCGAACTCTTCCAGACGATCGTCTACAATCCGATCAACATCTTCATGACGCACATGTCTAACTATGGGTCGGATCGATTGGCCCTGTACACATTCCAGTCGGTGATCAAGTTCCTGCAGTGCTGGACCAACCTCAAGTTGGCATCGGCGCCGCCCATTCAGCTGGCCGAGATGTACTTCCGCCTGCACCCGGAGGAGGTGGACCCCGTCTGGGGCAATCCCTGTGACGATGTGCGGCACAAGAAGATCTGGTCGAAGACCAAAAACTGTGACTCGCTGCCCAAGTTCCTGGTGATTGGCCCCCAAAAGACTGGGACCACCGCCCTCTACACATTCCTCTCGATGCACGGCAGCGTGGCGAGCAATATCGACAGTCGGGATACCTTCGAGGAGGTGCAATTCTTCAATGGGAACAATTACTATCGAGGCTTGGACTGGTACATGGACTTCTTCCCCTCGGAGGTGTTGCCCAATACGAGTTCCCCGATGCCCACGCAGCTGGGCTCGCCAAGGTTTATGTTCGAGAAGAGTGCCACCTACTTCGATGGAGAGGCAGTGCCCAAGAGGACACATGCCCTTCTGCCTCACGCCAAGATTGTCACGATTCTGATATCGCCAGCGAAGAGGGCCTATTCCTGGTACCAGCATCAGCGAGCTCATGGCGATGTGATAGCAAATAACTATAGTTTCTATCAGGTAAGGAGATGGGTTGATATATGGTGCTATGGATATAAAAAAGAAACTTACAACTTTAAAGGGATGCAAATAGAATTTCTAAGGATTTAAAATCACAAGTAAATTGTGCAACGATTTTATTAAAGCTTCTAAAAGTCCTACAATTTTTTCTATATCAAAAAATTCGTTCATTAATTTTCTGAACTCCTTGAAAATTCTCAATATTCCAAATAAACTTCGAAACAAAACTATAATTAACTCCGCCTCATTGGTTACTATGGAAACATCTACAAAAGTCCTCTCTCTTTCGTGATTGATATATTCATTTTGTATCAACTGAAGCGTATAGAAATTCCCCAAATTGCTATTTCTTTTATCTGCTGCTGCTGCTGCTCTTCTCCTGGGGGTGGACGAAATGAAAAGAAACATTTAAGCAAACAAGAAAATTCATTTGGGTTCACCTCAAAAGCGAATCGAGAAAAACAAAACAAGAGCAACATAAAGTGAAATGAAATGAAATGAAGGAAAATTCTGTTTTAATTCGAGCAACTTGTGGCACATCCTGTGCAAACACACTGCAGTTCGTTGCTACAAGTAGGCAAATCGCTTCCTTTTTCGATCCTTTGGCACATTTCATTTGAATTCCATGCCGGAAAATTTCTATTTGCACCCTGTCCGGGTCGCTTGTCCCCACAACTAACACATGTACAAATGCCTCAGATTACTCCGGCAGTTTGCTCTGACATGTGTCCTGGTGGGTCCGGGCCAAGGCACTCAAAACTCGTTGGTGCCCCAGCTTCTTGTAGCAAATGGTGACAGCTTGTACACTGGGGAAACAGGTGCAGTTCCCAGAGAAGTTAGAGAACGAATTTAATTAAATATAAATAAAAGTTTCCCGCTTGAAACAAGTCGTAAAAATGACTAAGAAACCTTTTTCAACATATTTTTCCAAAGGAAGCCTTTCATTATATATTTTAAAATCTGAAGTTAAGTTTGTCTAAATTTGTTTATAAATATATATTTTTAAATGAACAATTTAAGCATAATTCCCCCCTAAATTTCTTCAAGTATCCATGGTGCCAAGTGCCATTGTAAAAACCTCTGATTTTAACGCACACTTTCCACTTGTCTTTCTCTCCCTTCAACCGCACTTGGACAGGTCATAACGGCAGGTGATTCCGCACCCAGGTCGCTAAAGGATCTGCGCAATCGCTGCCTAAATCCAGGAAAGTACGCCCAACACTTGGAGCACTGGCTGGCCTACTATCCAGCCCAGCAGCTGCACATCATCGACGGCGAGCAGTTGCGCCTGAATCCCATCGATGTGATGAACGAGCTGCAGCGCTTCCTGAAAATCCAGCCGCTGCTCGATTATTCAAATCACCTGCGCTACGACGTGAAGAAGGGCTTCTACTGCCAGGCCGTCAGCGAGAAGCGCAATAAATGCCTTGGCAAGTCCAAGGGTCGCCAGTATCCGACGATGGATGAGCGCAGTGCCAAGATGTTGCAGCGGTGAGTAAAATCGAAAAATTCGTGGAAAACCACTGGGATGAACGAATGGAAAAAACATAGCAAAAGCTAGGCGAATTGTTGGATACTCTTTGTAAAGTAAGATTCAAGATTGTATTTAAAATAGAGATACAGGAAACATATATTTTCGCTTTAAAGGCAAAAAATACTTGGGATAGACGCATCCCCTTAAATCTCAAAGCAAATCGCATAAGTTAGGAGCTTTATCTTGTTGGCCATAGAAAAAAAGGTTGACATGTACTTCGATAGCATTAAATTAGGCAAATAAATCCCATTTAAACAGAGGAGTGACACAGGTACAAGGTTCCACTGACCACTGAAGCTGACCAAGAATTTATAGGTTTCAGAATCTCTTCACCACTTCACCGACTTCTGGCCACTATCGGCCGCTCAAAGGGTATTACACAAAAAAAATGGCAAAAACGAAATCATGAAACCCCAACAAAGGTGGGAAAATGGTGAAAAGTTCGGGCCATCACTCGTGGGGCCATGGCTGTGAGTGATTTGGGAAAGGACAGGCCAAAGGAGAGCACACGGAGGTAGAGATGGAGGCGAGGCTTCTGCTTTGAGTGAAGGATTAATGAACATATGTGGCACGGCGCGCAGGTGTGGGGACAACTACTCCTTGTTCTTTTTTGCCTGGCCGAGAATGGGAATGTGCCACTTTGCGGCCGCTAAAAGTGCACTTCGCTGTACTGCGATTTCGTCGGTATGCCAGCTGTTGTCAGTTGACAAGGGAAACGATTTGCTGGCGGGAGGAGCACTTTCTAGGCCAACAACCACACGAAAAGGGAAATGGCTGTAGGATGTCGAGGTGGCAGCAGTGGCTGTAGAATGTGGAAGTGGAAGCGGAGATGGACAGATGGACTACTTTGTGAGGCATTCAACTGGAGTAAATGGGAAATATATCAAGGGGGGAGTTTTGGCCAAATAAAAGTGGCCATAAGCTGGGGAAATTTGTTTCCTGCCGAGATTCCTTCCATTCGAAACGTGCAAATATGTCAGCGAGGCGAAGGATGTGGGTACCATAAAAAATAGAGCGACCGATGGAAGGGTGATTTCTGCTAAGTGGAAAGTTTATTAGGGATTACAAGGAAGCGAAAAGTTTTCTTACAGATTTTGCAATAAGAATTCTATTTTTTGTTACAGATTACAAAACAATATCAGGTTAAAATCAGTTTATTGCAGTAAAAATTATAGCTTTTAACTTAACCGAGTTCCCACAAACAGATAATAATTTCCAGAGCTTCCTCAGATTCTTGTAAAAACAATCACAAAAGATATATATATATACATATATATATATATAGAGGAAAGAGAAGTATTATACGAATACAGAGTTGAAATAAAATATTCAAAAACTTGGCTAACAAAAGGGGAGGCTGTCGAGAGCTGTACCACGCGATAAGTCTCCCCTTTCGTCGTCGATCTGCATATTTGTTCTGTCTGCGGCAGAATCCGCGAAATTTGAAATTCTAATTGCGCTTCATCTCTCTGTACTGTCTGCATTTTACTGATGGAACATTTCTTTCTTGCAGCTACTATCTGAATCACAATACGGCGCTGGTGAAGCTGCTCAAAAAGCTGGGGTCGCGGCCGATACCGCAGTGGCTCAAAGACGACCTGTCCACGGGCACGTGATAGCAACTCATCGGCGGCGGAGGAGCAGGACCAGGTGGAGGCGGCTCTGGAGGCGGCATTAAGTATCGCAAATTGCGGGCAAAACTCAGGAAACAGTTGCGTTGGCTGCATCTGGCGGCCGAGAGCGATGAAAAGGCTCAGTCACAACGGCGACGAAGGCGTCACAATTGACAGGACGACGAAGAGGAAATGGAAATATTTACCATAGGGAAAAAATATACTCGTTTCTGTTCTGAGTTCTTATTTTGATATATTTTGTGCAATCGGAATTGATGAAGTTTAAGGCATGACAATGTAATGAGTAATTTTTAAACCATGTAAATATGTTTCTATAGGTTTTTTTTGTAATCTAAGCGATAATTGAGGTAATTTTATATTACATTTAGAGATTTCTTTTGAAAGCTTGCATATATCTCAAACTTGAAGGATTTACAAATGTTGTTTACTTAAATTTAAACCATAAACTCTCTTAAAATCAAACTCTACGTGCTGTTTTAAATAAATAATTGAATCTTTACAAATTTTATATATTTTTAAGCATGCTGTTGTATTTTTTCTAATACATATATTTATTTGTTTATTTTAATAATTAATGTAATCAAAAACCTAAAAACTTAATTGTGCCAAACTGTTTAAATTCTTTTTAAAATTCAAATGCTTTAAAAATCATTACTTTTTATATTTTAGCTTGAATGAAATTTAAATAAAAGTGCAAATATCATTAAAATAAAGATAACAAAGATATTTTGTAATGTAAATTCCGAATTAAATTGATAATTTTTCCCAAAATTATAATCTTTAATGAAACAAAAAGTGTATTTGCTCATAGATTTTCAATAATTAATGTTTCCCTTACATTTCCCAAGTGTATTTAACCACAAATCAATTTATTCATAAGCCCTCAAAAATGTATTAATTAACAACACAAATGTAAAACCTATTCATTCCGATTGCCCATAATTATATCAAAAATTAAAATCAGAACGAGGACGAGCGAGCACAGAGCAGCTGTAGAAAAAAACTAGGATAGATTAAGGAGGGTAAAAAATAACATAATTAGTCGCTTTAATGCTTAAACATAAATGCATAAATCTTGTGTTTTGTTGCTATTGCAGCTAATTAATGTCACTGCAGTTGTCACTGCTGGAGTTGTACAGTTAAGAGTGTGTGTGCGAATGTTGTGTAAATAGGAGCGTGTGTGCATATATTGTGTGTGCCTGTTTGCGCATTATAAATTATCATAAATAATATCATGAGGCATCATGAATAAATGCATAAATGCGCTTTGTTAGTTGTTTAATGCTCATCAGTTGCTAATGGCCAGTTAAGCGCCTAATTATCCATAATCCAGAGCACTTTCGTTATTACCTCAGACACACCGAATTCAGCCTACTCTCTAAGTCTAAGCCCTCTCTAAGTCCATGCCAAAACTGTGAGATCTTCTGTAGCCAGCAGCTAAGTTAACGAAAGCAACCATATATCTGTACTAACTACATGTTAATATATCTGACTAGCGACTAAGCGTAAGGCTGCTCTCTATCCCTAAGTGTATTATAGATGTGTTTTAGCCTAAGCCTAAGCCTAGCCCAGCAGGAGTTCGAGGGCGGATGTCCTGTCTGATGTGTAAGCTCTAGTTGTAGTCCTAAGCGCAGCGCCTAAGCAAAGCTCTATTGTATAGTTGGATATATGCGTAACCCACGGAGGACTAGTTCAAGTTTAGATTCGTAATGCGACAATAATAAAAGCGAAAAATTATTGCAAGTGTAAAATGGTGTTGTGTTTATTTCTTGAAAAGTTTTATTGATAAAAAGTAAGTTAAATAAGTAATAATTTTGGTAGATTTCCTTTTGGTTAAATAAATATTAATTTTCCTATGATTTCTTATGATATTTTACAAGAAATTAGAAACAAGATTTTATTATTTAATTTTTACACGTTCAAAGATACCATTTACTTAAATGTATAAAGACTGAAATATTTTAGAAAAGTTCCACAGTAAACTAAATAATTCTATATTTTAATAATCGTACTAATTATATTTTATATTGATCTATTTTATAATAATCGTATTTTATTTGTTTTATTCTTTACATATTTTAGAATTTTAGAAATTTTACTACATTAACATTAACAATTTTACATACAATAATTTTATGGATGGCAGTTGCACATCTTAAATGTAATAACTAAAAGCGAAGGTGGGAATAATTTCTGCAAAGTATTTTTGAGCGACACCTAGCGTCAATCTCGCATAAAGGACGAAGGATAATACCATTTTTATACTGTTACATTCAGTTCTATTTTATCTGGTATTTTATTGTATTTTCTTTAGTATTTACAACATTTTTAAGCGACATCTAGCGTCAATCTTGAGAATGGTAAAAGGATAATACTATTTTAGTATTTTTTACTTGATATCCTTAATATCCTGATATCCCAACCGGTAATAAGAATGCATCCCCAAAAGTGTGGGAAATTTTTAAATATTGCGATTGGCGGGCGTTTGGAATAGTGTGGCCGAGACGGGAACTTTTGCGTCTGGAATATAGTGACTACACATATCGAAATCGAAAAGAATAATGATAATTCAGTTGAAAATAAAACTCGTGGGTGGTGGTCCAACGCGTCGGATGATTGATGCGCAAAGTTAAAAATCTGCCGTAAAACTCTGTTTACGTTCGTGTCGCGTCGGTTGTGTTACTGTTTTTAATTTTTATTAAAAATTAAAGCTCAAATTATTGATATTTAATATAGCAACGGTAATTGTGGAAATCAGAAATAGGGGGTTAAAAATATATATATTATATGCTTGGATATAGCACGTGCTAACAGGTTCTCTCTTCATAATTAATAAAAAAAATAATAGTTTATAAAAGCTAGCGTGTTTCAGCAACCGGCATAAATTAGTCAAGAGAGAGAGAGAGAATTAAAGAGAGTGCGAAGAAAGTAAAAAGAAACGGCGGCATGCTTAATTTATAATTGTCAAAAGTTAAAGACAGCCGCTAGCTATATCTTTCTATATAGTACATAAGATATTCTGTCGTGTGCTAATCGTGGTGCTCATGTGGAAAATTATAAAGAAATAATATACAGATATAAATAACAGAAGAAGAATCGCTGGGTAAAACCGGTAATTTCCTCTCTGCCCCATTCGCTTCTCCCCAATTTTCACTCCTTTTTTTTGGCGCCCGTAATGCTCTCCAATTTTTGTGTTGTTGTTGTTGCGCCTTGTTGCATTTATCCCTCTCGGCTCACAACTCACTTTTGTTTTAGCACTCAAAAAAATTGAAAATAAATAAAAAAATTTTGGAGCCAAACAAAATGTTTGGAGTAAACAAGGAAATTCGTAGTGGTCGTTTTTCACGCTTAAAATTTATTGTTGCTGATTCGGCTTGCCGGCTCCTTCGATAATCGAGAAAATGAAAAGGGGAACCGCTAAAAATTTCCAAGTGAAAATTCGGAAAAAGCCAACTGCATTGTTTTTTCATATTTATAGAGTGCGCGTTTTAGCCCCAGCAAAAAGAAAAACCACAGAATTGGTGGCAGTTTTGTTTGTAACTCATTATTTAGAGAAAAATATTACCAGTGTTCTTGTGATTCACATTCGTTCTAAAAAAGTATATATCTATATATATATATATATATATAAAGTGCATATCGCGGTGTGGTGTCCAGTTCGAGCAGCATAAAAATTATGTCCAGAAACAAGGCCGCCATGGTTAGCGCCTTCCGGCTGCTCCTACGCCCGTCGCCCGCGCATAGGAATATTGCCCTGCGCCTGGCCCCCGTCACGACCTTCGCCCTGGTAAGTGCTAACGCCTCCCCCAATAGACTATCGATGCCCCCAACAACTATATAAATACAAAAGGGCAGAAACTAGCCAGGAAAGGCAGCGCTCCAGGGGAGCAGCTTGAGGAATCTATAAAAAAATACACGCACTTGTTTATTTACAGGCGAGGTTAAGGCAATAGTTCAAATGATTTATAGGGAGATATATAGATAGATATATTTCAATACAATTTTAATGCAAATTTTTAATTTAATTTTATTTAATTTTTTATGCATTATTTATTTTAATTTCGATTCTGCTTTTGCAGTTAATTTTAATATTCAAAAATATAGATCATATTCCTAGAAGCTATACCTAACTTCCCAGTGCAGTGCTATTTTCTTGACCTCAGCTGTTCCACTGCAAATGTGTTTGAAGAGAGAGTATATCCAGATATAAATGTATATATGTATCTTACATTCCCATTGCCATATAGAAAACATACAACGTGCGTATTTCGAACCATTCCATATTCCTTGTGTGTGTTTCAATGTGTGGCACATTTTGTGCTTGGAATTATTATTAAAATTTATGCAAAAAACCAGTCCGAAAATACAAAGTACAAACACAAAACCCTACAAAAGCACAGCTGCCCATCTGCCATACTCTCTCACTCTCTCTCTCTGTGTTCTCTCTCTTAGTTTTGCCCCAACTTCGGCCCCAACTTCAGCTCCAACTGCAACTCCAACTCTCTGCCACTCAGAGTGAATACCTCTCTTCCAGTGAATTTTGAATGGTTCTTGTTGCTGCTTTTGAACTTGGCACCTGCGCGGCCTCTCCTTCGGCACATAAAAAAAGGGCAAAATAAACAACAAAAACAGCTGTCAGAAATGTTTATCATCACATGACAAGATGATGATTGGGGGTGGGAGGGAGGCAGTCCAGAAAAGGGTGATATATGAGTGATTGTGGTAATTTTTCCCGTAACAAGAGAGAGAGAGTGAGAATTTAAGTACAATTAGCACTCGTTATGGCATCTCAGTTCTCTTAAATCCGTAGATCATTGATTTAATTCGATTTTGGATGAATCACTACAACTATAGCGATGCTGTGTCTAATTTTTATTGACTAATTGTAATCGCTGCTGCCTTATCAGTTTGAATTTCAAAGTAAGCCAAGTGAATCAGCGAAATTCTCAGAGATAAAAGCTAAATAAAAGATACAGTCCAGCTTGGCTAAGAGAAATATTTTGGTGTATTTTTCTGAAATACTTATTTTGTTTAAACATAAAACCTCTTCTAGCTCTTAATATTTAATGAATTAATATATTTTAATGTATTTTTATATTTAAAATATTTCTAAAAATCGTTAATCAAGGTAAAACTGTAACTATTCTAATATTTCTTTTGTGACAAACTCGATTTACATACGAAATGATTAAATACGCCGGCTATTTGCTCGGCTCAAGTGTCGGCATGAGCGAGGGCGGCTCTTGAGCTTTTTTTTTGTTGTTTACCAAACGAGGAGGGGGCGAGGGGGCGTGGGAGCTGATAGCAGCGGGAGAAATGGGAGAGATTTCGTGCTGCTGGCGGGATTATTTAGATTTCAGCAGGTTATTTGCTCGACTTTTCGTTCACCTGCAACTGTGTGGGTGAGGGTGTGTGGTATGTGTGTATCTCAATTTGCATTTGTATCTTTTTTGCCTGTTGGTGGCCCTTTGTTAGCTGATTAAGGCAAATAAAGTAAAACAAAAAATGACAAGATAAAAGACTAACAAAAACAATGATGATTGTCAATGATAAGTCTTTGTTTTCTTTTATTTTGAGCCATGAACAAAGCTAAGCTTTTAGTTTATAATTATGTACTTTATGTTTTAATATTGTTTTATATATTTATTATATATTTTGGTATAGATATTGCAATATTTTAAATTTCGATAATAATGTCCCTAGTTTAATATCTTGATTATATAACCTTTATATCAGAATCTTCCTTTTTAAACCTTTATCTAGAAAAATATGCATTTTATGAAGCATTTACTGGTATGATTATACTATATTCTGGTTTTATAAGTCGAGTTCTTGACCTGAATTTTCAAATCTGACATCTTGACTTGTCATATAGCTTTTCTCTCTCAATTTGGAACGCACGCCACTTGCCGATGCCTCTGATTTTTCACTGGGATTTAAAGCTAGGCTTCTCCTAGGGGGAAAAAAGTAAATAAAATCTGGGGACAAGGCTAAAGTATCTATGTATCTGACAAGTACAAAAAATAACGTCACTGTTTTCAAGGGGGTTGGGGGAAAAACTCCACTTTTCCGTTGTTCGTAGGGGCAGAAAAACTTTTATTGGCGCCATTTGGTCTGCCGCACAACAACCCATACACACACTCATAGACACAGAACGTGTGTTGTTACAACTCCCTTTCCCTATTTTCACCCGAAAATCCGATTCCTGCTGTCTCTTTCCCGGCATCTCCTTTTCAAGGGGATTTTTGGCTTGCCCTCGAATTTCTGGTTTTTGCATTTTGTTACCATTTGCTCTTCCATATTCCAGTTTCCGATTCGCTCGAAAGGGGCGCTGGGGCGCTGGGGCGTGGCACCGGCTCACACACATATGCTGGAACAGCAATGGTTCTGAAAATAGGATATTTAAGAGTTAAAAACAAGCATTTAAGATTAAACATCAATTAAATTGAATTTATTTAACTTTTAAATTGCTGAAATATGTAATTTTATATAAACCCCTTTTATTGTCCGTTTTGTATTAATTATTAAATATAATTTATTAAAAATTCTTAACCCTTTCCTATTGGCTCAACCTCAACCTCAACCTGTTTACAAAGTCAGCTCTCTTTTCGGGCTTTGCAACAAAAGGGGGTCGATGGGCGATCAATTGATATTTGATCAAAAATACAAGTGCCATGATTCAGGCTTTGGGAACCGGCTTTATTTGTGCACATCTCCATGTGCCAGTTGGAATGAGTGTGCATACAATATAGAAAGCGAGTATTTATGCAAATGGAATTCATCATAGCCAAAGTAAGCCCGAGTTGATATATATTTATATTGCACATAATGCAGCCAAAGGTCAGCGGCTTAAAGCCAGGGCTTATGGTCATTCGTGGCACATTGTTAGGTATAATAGTTTTTTGCTAAAGCTTCTCATTAAATCAGGCTTAGCAAGTGATACTTAAAATTCACTTTTTTGCAGCTGAAAATTCTCCCCCCTTTGCCAGCACACACTTTTCAACTTTTTTATGGTTTAAGTTTGAGAAGAGTTTTGGTAGAAAAGAAAATGTCTAATATACATATAAAATATATTGTTATATGCCAAATAATTCTGAAAACTTGGGATTAAGAATAAATTGTAATCTGTTTAGTTTGAAGTTATAAGTCAAATTAAATTCATTTAAGCGGTTAAATATTCAACAAATTTGGTAGTTAAAATATAAAAATCTTAACTTATATATATTTTTTATTTTACCAAGGTTTTCTTTAATTTCTTTTTAAGAAGCGTTTATTTTCAGTGATCTTTTTCGCACATTTTTCTCTTAATAACCAAGTTACTTCAAAAACTTGTTTGCTCCCACAAAACAGTTTCCAAGAACCACCCTTCCCTGCGTTACTCATAAATCCTACCTAAGGTGGGGAACCACTTTTGCCACCAAGCCTAGTTTTTCAATCTTTCCAAGCCTCATTTAACCTCATTTCCCCAAGTTTTTGGCCGCTAATTCCCCTCAAAAGTCAAAGTTATCCTCCTCCTTGAGTAGGCGGAGAAAAACACTCTGCTTATCAACAGTTTGTCCTTGACTTTTTCTAATCCACTTCTCGGCTGCTATCAACTATTGTTTGATCAGCAAGTTTTTGCGGCCCTCACCTTAGGAGCTCTTCACCAAGCATTCGACTTAACCCGTACACAAACAGTCAGGCCGCAGAAAATCTGCATAATATGGAAGAGGAGAGGCTTTCCACCACCACCACCACCCACCATCATCATCCTCAGGACATTATCCTTCTCCGCAGGACTGTGCCTGTGCCTTGAAAACTTGTGCACGTTCTGGCACATTTATCTGCGCTGCGGAATCTTTGCTTAGCTATCAGGGGAAAACCGAAAAGCAAATTTCTCCACCAGACGTTGCAAAAATATTTGCATTTTACATACATATATGCAAGGATATATTTTAAGAGGGGAGTAGGATAGAGGGAGGCCTGGATTATACGCGTAATTAATGCCATCGTAAAGTAGGGAAGGGGAAAGAGACTTCATTAGGGCCTGTCGCTGGCGCTTCATCAGCAGATCTTAAAGTTATGCCTCCGAAATTGCCGTCATAACTTGCTGGTAATAAGTATTCGACTGACAAATAGCTGAAAGCATAAACATCTCCAAGACATACATTAAACTTACACTTTTCGAAATGTTTCAAGTCGGGATTTGGCTTAAATTTAATTTTTTTAAGCTTGAAGTTTGATTGAAATGATATTTATTAGGCAAGGGAATTGAAATAAATAGAAAATATGACTTAAAATATAAGCCAGAAATAATAAATAAAAAATTTAATAGTAAATAAGTAAGCTCACAAAGAGGCTTATATATTTTTATACATTTTCAAAGTCTTTAAGCTTTATTTTTGTCTATGCCTTAATTGTAATCAATTATTTACTTGATTTAGTTATCTAATAACTGAAGTGGTCTAAAATTAAATGACTCTTATCTGTCATCGCAGTGTATTCATATTTCTGTTTATCTTTCGGCCATCTCCACCCGCCTGGTAGCCATGGCAATAGTAATATAACTTTAGCCAACTTAGCCTTTTGCGTGTTATGGCCACTACTACTACTGTTGCCCTGCTCTTGACTTTTGGCGTGGCGAGGGCGCCAATAGCTAAACAACCCCGCATGTGAGCCCCGGAACAACTAGTCTCCCCTTTTCCCCACAGTCCACACAGCTAAACCCTCCCCTTTTTGGCTCCCTAAACTCCAAAGATAAACCCCCATTCTCCACTTGTCGGTTTCAATGTTCGCTTTGATGTTTATCTAATGACTCTGCACCGTGCCTGGGTTGCATGTGTATACGTAATGGATACAAGTGGCCGAAAGTCCCCTCTTTATATCCCGATTTCAACCCACCAATCCCCCGCCCTGGGCACTTGTAATCTAAACCCAACCGAAACTATTTGCAGTGCAGGTTAAACTGTGAGCGGGAGGGGGAATGCAGCTCACATTTTTCCCCTCTCTGAAAATCCTTATCAATTTCGTGGGCGCTTAACCCGCTCTGTGATAGCACTTATCAGCATTCATTCGTGTTTATATAGTATATATATAAAATCACTATTGAAATGCTCAATTTAAAATACATAACTCACTTGACGAGGCCACGCGACCCACCGGTCTGTGGTCTGTTTATTTAATTTACAAAAAAAAAAACCCAGCCCCACAATTCGATTTAACGAATTCAGGGGCAGATCTCTGTATTGGCGCCATAAAAAAGATTTCATTGTTTGTAAGCATAATTCTGCGGAAAGCCACTCATAGATCTGATTTTAATTCAATATAATTCAAAGATAATGCAAACAGTGGGAATAATGGGGGAAACAAGCGGCTACCTAAATTATTTAGCAAATATTTGTGGTCTTCTTCGTTGGCCACTTTGCCAATCTTTAAATACATTCAGAGAATTTAAAGCCTAAACAAAGGCGAGAGTGTCTAGCAGGCACCCTGCCAGAGTGAACCGCATAAAAAGGTTCGTTATTAATTCAGGCCATGTCTAAGGCTATGTCCCAGGACATGGTCCCCAGGTTCCCAACTGGAGTTCTCTCGAGTGTCAGCTGCTGGTGTTTTGAAGGCGCAAATTCTCCTTTTCTCCCTATTATATGCAAATTTCGTTGCGCTCCGCGAGCTGCCTCAAAAATGAGCTACATAAATTTATTTTTCGTGTCCCCATACCCTTGGCTAGGGGTTCGCCTAATATCCACTTAAGTTTGTCAAACGGCTGGCAAGTAGGGATTTAAGTGACAAATACAAGTGGGTTACTGAAGGGGGGATGCTCTTTTGGTTTCTACATTATTTATTTCCATGGTTAAATAATCTTTAATTAGGGTTTAAATATAAATAAGTAAAATATGCAAAGATAAGAGCAAAATATTAATAATTAATATACGAAATTTGATGAATAAATTAACAAATTTATAAAAAAAGTAAAACTTTGAACTTAAACATTGCCTTTGTTTCTATTTACATGTAGACACGCCTCATTTTCCCCTCCATTAAAAATACATTGATTATTTCCACCAAGATCCTTGTAATAAAAATTCCATTTTTTGTTATGTCCTTTCTAGTTTATTTTTGCCATAAAAACGGGACTGCATAATGTGGTTTCCATGCGGTTTTTCAGTCGGTTGTCGCCTCCTAATTAGACTGGGATGCGGTGCTTCGTCCTTTTGCTTCTGATAACCATTGGGGCGTGGCCCCTGCTCTTCTTTCCCTAGGACCTATTTTATCGCTTTTTCTCCCAAGTGTTAATTGTATTAAAATTAAAATTACTCGCACTTGCTGGGCTTGTTGGAAGTTCGTGTCCTGGAAATTGCTCATGCACATGGCCAAGCTACTTTGAAAAGAAAACACACACTCACGTAAAGAAGTCCTTTGTGAGGCAAACATATTTTTTGCGAGCGCCTTTTCAAGGCAGTTGGCAGCTGGCAGCAGGATTTTTCCTTTGGCGCGCAGGAGAAAGTAATTTTTATGCAGGGAAAATATTATGTTAAAGTAGAAGGTTCTATGCTTTTTAGTGTATGCATCCTTTTAGGGGTGGCTTTGCTAACCAACTCCAGTGAAGTCTGACGGAGCTTGAGGTGGATATTCCAGTCACTAATTAAAGCCGAACAGCATCCATTCCAACTGGTTGGTTGTTAGGCTCGTACATCGGCCCCGGGCTAATGAGCCATTATTTTGAGTGAGTAATGCAATTACAGAGTTGGTTTTTATGTTGGCTGTTGTGGCTGTCACGGATTACACTGGAAATTAAGGTGTCAAAAACCAGATGCTTAAATTTATTCCATATAAATCTCTTAAAATGCATAACGTTTTATTTAAATTTCTTACATTTGGAATACACAAACTTTAATTTAGTATTTTCTAGTTGATGAGACTTTTCTCAGTGCACTGTCTTATCCTGACTCGTGATTCCTCTGTCTGTGGTTATGTGCTTAACCCACAAGTTTATGCTTTCCCCGCTTTGTTGGGCTTCGTATTGAATGGGCCAAGCTTTTAGTGGCTCAATTTGTAGCAGCTTTTTCCACTCTCCCTGCCATGTATGCTATATGTACTGTATATTCGTAGTACATCGTATATTGCTTCCCCCTTGTGCATTATTTACCGATGGCAGTCCATCACCTGAGGCCACAGACTCTCCTATGAATATGGAATATTTGTAATTGAAATTCTGTTGGCCCAAGGGAGCACAGCAAAACCCAGAAAAACGAGGGTGTAAACGAGGTGTCTTCTGGGAATTTTCCCCTTTTTTGCCCCCTTTTCCTCCCCATTTTTGCAATTACAATTAAAGCTTAATTAACTTGAATTTCGCATATATGTAGTATGTAACCCTGCATATTATTAATTAACTGCGTGTGAGTGACACATAAGGCTGTGTCTTTGAAAGGGAAACCTTCTCTAACACTTTGCTAATTTGCTTGTAATTGGATCAATGAAAGAAATGCAATTTCATTTATTTACTCCAGGCCAAGTTTCCATTACCGAAATTGGCTGAATAAACAAACAAACCCAGAGGCCAGACGCTCACGTATTATTGCGTATACGCAATTTAAATGAGTTCGCAACTTGAAGAAGAAGGCCCAAAACAATTCCCCCAACATGCATTTAAAGTGAAGTAAAACGTTTACAAAAATGGGCATATAAAACTCTCTTTTTTTGGGGCCAACTCTTTAAGGAAACTTTACATAAAAAGGCCTAAACAAGAAAAGGGTTAAATAGGAAAATTGTTTGCTAACGTCAGCAAAAGTTCAACAAATAGGAGGAATAATGGGAATTAATATGTATTTGTATACTAAAAGCATTACATTTTCTTGGGAGCAGTTAATAATTTGGATAATTAATAAGTAAATAAAGAGTAAACATATATAAACACCAGATATACAACTCACTAAAAAGCTTCATGATTTTCTACTATCTAGCCCAACCCAATATCTATTCTTTTACGGCCATATTCATGTCAGTTAGCCAGTTAGACAGTTTGGGCCTTTATGTCAGCTATTACCACCACGTCTCTTGCTGGCTATCTATGAGTTATGAGAGCGGCGACAAATTTCTGGCACTCTTTTCTTCTGTGAAATGAAATGAAAAAAATGTCTATTTCCATTTGCTGCGATGTGTGTGTATATATCTTTGTGTCTATATATCTTTCGATATGTACACTAATTTTAGTCTGTCTGGCTTGTCTCTTTCCTGTGCTTTTATCTGCCTAAACATTTCTCTCTCTGTATCTGATGATTTTTGTATATATACCCACACTTCTTGTTTATCATTTTCCTATATTTTCTGTTTCTGTTTTTTTACTTCTTTTCGCTTGCTGAAAATCTTGGCTATTCTAGCGAAAGAATCCCCACGCTGCTGCTGAGCATGTGTCTAATTTATTAGCTCTCTCCGCGCTTTCCTTTTAATATATTTATAGAAATTTATTGACGTGGCTTGGAGAGATGTCTGTACGGGGATTTTTCATCACCTCTGGCAACGTGTAGAGGGGGGCGGGGGTGTTATCCTGTCTGTCCTCGCTTCGATCCTCCAAATGTCGTTCCACAAATCTTATTTCCTTCCACGCTTGTCGGTATTATTTTTATGATTCATTGCATAGCTGCCTCGATGGCTAAATAATAAATGGACAGGGCCCAGGACGAAGCGTTCCTCCTCCTCCTCCTCCTCCTCCTCCTCCTCCTCTCCCATTTCAGGAGCCATAAAATATCTCTGCGCGAAACACGAATTGCATTAAATTCGCGGCAAAGCTGACAAATTGCTTTGATGGGATTCATTATTCCATTTGGCCAAGGGCTTAACGAGCTCATTCAGAGACAATCAAACGCGGCAGGAACAATATGTTTTTCTTGGCTGAAAGCCCGCGGAATGCAACACTTGACACGCGACGGCAACAAAGGGCTGAAACGCAAGGCTTTGTCTAGGATTTTCCGCCTTTCTCCTGTTTCGGAAAATGCTAACTTGCTTGACATGCGGAAGCGGTGGGTTTCTTAAAATTTAATTTTAATCAATTTGGAATTTTGGGCCAAGAAGTTTTCAGCAAAGTTTTTACACACTTTAAATGGCAACAAAAAAAAAAATATGAAAAGTAATTTGAAACATTCAAGACGGGGGCTCAAGACGGGTCTTAAAAAGTTGCCGAAAAACAAAATGAAAATGTTATGCAAATTACACGAAGCTGTGTAATTTTATTTTTATCTCTAATGTGAGGCGACTTTTCCGTGGCTGTTTTTTGGGTAAAATTCCAGACGAAAAAGATTTGAGGAACCCGGAGAGACATCCACTTGGCTGGACTTTTGTTTATTGTTATTGTGCCCCAGTCCATGCACTTGCTTTTCTCTATATTCCAAGCATGAGAGAGCCTTTGTCATGTCAGAAAGCCTGCTTTCTGCTCTGCTCCTATCCTGGCTTTCTGTTTTTCCCTAGACTTTGTGTCGTGTCCTGTGACGTGTCTTGTGTTATTTTATGCACTTGAAGGAATTAGTTTGAATGTTGGTAGGAAGAAGAAAATATTTGTTTAGGAAATAAAATATTTAGCTAAGGTAGAATGGAATATAAAAGCCTTTGGTTATTTTTGTATGGGTTAGAAGTCTTTATTTATTTTCTTATTATTGTTTTTATGTGAAAAACAAAGTAAACAAATTTATTTTATAAGGATTTATTTTCCTAGAAATTCACAATATGTAAAAATATTGTTTTAAATAATAATTAAAATATTTCTGAATTTTTACCAGGATTTAACGAAAACCAATTTAGGTATAAGAAATCCCTTAATATGTGTTAGTTTTTTTAATAATTATATATTATATTTTAAAGGCTAGCTAAAACCAAACTATTGCTAAAGAAAAATATTCCAAGATCTCTCAATAATCTTTAATAATAATTAAATAAATTAGTACATATAATTTACCTTTGCAAATAAATTAAATACAAGTACCTCCGCCTCTTAAAACTATTTTTAACAACCATTTTTATTAGAAAAGAATACAATTTTCTTAGACTAAAATTTAATGGCGGTTCTTAGGCATCCATGGACACTTTTATTCCAAGTGTTAGCCGCAACTTGGACGCCGCACGTGGCACATTGTCGGGCTCATTAAGAGGCAATTGCTGCAACATGTCGCAGACAGAGTCCAAGGCTGTTTATATGTTTGCATAGTGCGGCTCCCATAGCCTTTTGCTTATTTTTTTTAAGCTGCCCCACAGCACGAATTAACTGAAAATGATTTGACTCAAGTGCGGGCAACTTGCTCCACAGCAGGTGTAATTTATGAAATTACATTTTCATTTTCATTTTCATTTTCCTGAGCTGCATGAGGGAAAAGCTGAGCTAAGCCGGGCTGAGCTGAGCTGCGATTTCAATTTATTTGGAAGATCGTAAAAGAAAACTTCTTGCCACCAAGCCAGCAGCCAACAGCCAAGTCTGTGTGGCATACTCTCGGGCTGGGTCTGAAAACGAGATGGTTTTCTGAGGGGTTTTTTGGGGCTGTCGGAGCTTGTTAAATTTATGTGCCGCCTAATGTTTCATTTGCTTTTGCTGTGGCAAGTTTTTAACATTTGATGCCGACTGACAGCTCGTCGCGGGGGTCATAACTTTTGGCCGGCTTCGGAACTCGATTTGCGGAGGGAAAACTCTGACTGAAACTTGGACCAACTGTCCTCGAAGTTGTCACAAATGTCCTGTTCTTTTGTCAAGGCTCCCCCAGGGAGACCTAAAGTCCATCAATAATGCGCCTCGCCAACAAATCACAAAAGTTTTTCCTGCGGCCGCAGCGGAAAACACCATTTGATCTATGGTTTTCGGGGCTGTGCTGGGCGTGACTGTGTAATTTATTTGCCATTTAAATTTCAATTACTCGACGGGGGCTGACACACACTTGACTTTGTTATATTTTTTTCTTTTTTAAATGTGTATCCCCCATTGAATTATTGAAACCCCCCTGATTGGAGGCAAGCGTGAAATCCAATCAGCAAAAGTTTGAATCGCCGCACAGCGCGTGCATAGAATATGAGAAAAACCGCAGCTCCCAGGTCGTGTCTAAACCATGTATGTGTTATATATAAAGATATATATATATCTCTATGTCTGGCTAGGTCTAGCACACATCCAGCAGACACTTGGACGGCTGCACAAAAAATTATGCAACGTTTTTATTCGAGTTTTCCAGCAGCAAAAGCTTTAAAATCACAACCCTCGATTTTTTGAGGTTTTAAGATAAAGAATTTAAATTGATTTATAATCTATTTACTACCTAAAACATTATAATCCCCAAATGTATAATATCTAAACCATTTAATTTATTTATTTTAGGAAATTTGAATAAAGAAACAATCCCCTAAGGCTCAAATCTAAAATGCTTTTCATTTAAATAGTTTAAATTTCAGTAACTTGTAAACTTTTAATATAATTTGAATTAAGTAAACGTTTGATATTTTTTAAAACCTTCAACTTTATGTCCAAACTTTGCCAATGAAATATTTTATTCATAAATGTTATAAAATGAAGTCATAGTTTTAAACTTGCCAAAAGAGGCCTCCGGAATGCTGCTGACTGTTGGAGAAAGGTTGACAGGTTAGGGAATTAAATATTTATCTTTTTTATAGCCGGATTTTATGCTTTAAACTTCAAAACATTTGACAATTGGGAAATCCTACCCCGCTCTTTCCACCTTGTTTCGTTTTGGGCCAAAATGACAAGGTAAACGGTTACAGTTTCGATTTCCTTTCTTGCTCCCTTGTGTGATTACTCATACGCCGCGTTGTCGTTGGCTAAAAAAAAAGAAAGAAAGAAAACGAATAAGAAAAAGTTGTTAAAGAAAAGTGGCAGATGTGTAGACAAGGACGAGGAGGAGATTGCGGGTTAAATCTCTCTCTCTCCGGGTGTGCCTTAACAATAACTGTATTTACGCATCCCATTTTCCATTTCCCATTTCAATTTCCTTTCTTCTCTCCGTTTTCTCTCCATTTTTATATGTTTCAGTCTTTGTTTTGAGTGTGACTTCTTGTTGTCGTTCTCGTCTCGTCCCTCGTTATGGGGAGCACGTGATTTCACTGGGGAGCATTTTAACTTAATTAGGTCCTGGCTGAAACATGCAAAGAATTCCAGTCTAAAAAATGTGTGTAAAGGGAGGGGTGGAGTCCTACAGCAAGGAATGTGAACAATGTACTGCAGGGTGGACCGGGTTTAATGTCCTTATTCGTTACAGAGCTTAGAAAAATATTCAAATAATATTGTACAAGTTTCATAATATTTAAAGCGAATAAAATTATACATTTTTTAAGAGTGATTAAATATAAAAATTAAAAACCTTATAAATTTAAATTACCATTTGCCTTTTGATCTCCTTAATTATATCAGATATCTAAGTCTAAAGGTTCACCCCACCAAATACACACCTGTAAAGTCGCATAATCATTATTCGCACACGCACATTGAGATGTTATCGTCATACCTAAAGGTGGCGGCGGCTTACATATAAGGCTATAATTTTATGCCCAGCCCTGAGCTCTTTTCTGCCAGTTGGAAGATCTATGGGCAATTTAAGCCACAATCAATAATGCGAAATGGAGTCGTTAATGTTAATTTGCAAATATTCTCCTCTTCCTTTCCCGCAGCACCTACGACCGGGTCATGAGCTACAGCAGCACAGAAGCTTCGCTTCCACGGCGGACGATGATGATGGCAAAAAGTCGGACAAGCATAAAAACCAACCGAATTGTGAAGGTGAGTTTCCAAAGAAAAGCCCCCCCCATTATTGCTGGGCAATATTTACCATTCACATATTTTGTAAATATTTTCTTTTAATGCGAAAAACTGATTGAAGGTCCTCTCAAAGGGGGGGTGCCCTTGGGGGTAACTTTAAGCATATCAATCATCATTTCAATCGCAGATGACGAATCAAGTCAGAAGAGTTCCTATCAATATCGGGTTAAGAAAAAGAAAAAAGATAAGTCCCCCCAATTCAACAAGCTTTTCCTTTCACTGAAAATGCTGAGAGAAAAGCTTGAAAAGGTTTTCGAAAATGTAGCCGATGCGGAACCTGAATCCCACACGAGTTTGACATCTAGAAAACAAAAATTTCGAAAGTCGAACAATGTTGAAAGTAGTACAGCAACGTATAATGAAACGATGCAGAATTTAGCAAAAGAATGTGGAATGGAATTAGGCGACAAGCATCGTAGGGACGGAAGGAAACGCTCAGAAAGGTCTCGAGAAAGAGAATTATGTGAGTTTTTGGCGTGTCTTGGGGAAGTTCTAGTCTTAATCATTTTCCTTTTCTCATAAAAGGTAATATGCAGCCACACAAGAAGGGATTAGTTAATAGAAGAAGGAAAAAGAAAAGATTGCGATGTCAGGGGAAGAAAACTAAAATGAAAAATTGTCAAGGTAGGAATAAATACATTTTAAATCGAAATTCTAAGAAAAGATACAGGCTTTTCCAATTGTTTAATTACCTCAAACTCAAGGCAAACTCGTCTATTTCAATCAATAAAACACACCTCCCCTTTCTAATCACCTAATTATCAGACCATTTTCAATTTTCTGCGCCCACCTTCATCGAGTGCTCGTCAACTGTTTGCTTTGATTATAAATAATCGATTAATTAAAGATTAGTGGGCCAAATTAGTGGGCATTGTGGTCTCTTTATTCCCCAATAAACCATTCCAATTTATTGCAAATACTCAGCAGGTAATATATAGTTAGCTTTTTGCATAATAAATAATAGGCTTTGACAGCTGTCACAGAGCTAATTAAATAAATTGCTCATTTATTTATTGGCATAAATTTATAATGTACAGGTGAACAAATGTCTTCGCTTGCGAATTTTATATTATATATATATTTTTTAATAATAATAATAATAAATCATACTTTGGATAGCAGTTAGTTATTGCATAATCTTTTGGCTTTACCTGTAAAGCTAGCTAAATTAGGCTATTAACTAAGGTGACCAAAACCCCAAAAACTTTCCAATTGAGCATTTCCCGTTCCGTTTTCCGCCTCACATCTTGTCATCGAGGCTGTCGTAAAGCTCCCCATCGGTGGCTACCTTATCGGGAACTTCCTCCAGAGGCGGCGGCGGTGGTTCTTTGCTGGGATCATATACCTCAAACTCCTCGAACTCGATCTCGTCGTATTTGCGCCTCTCGTAGATGCTCTTATCGTTGGCCACATAGTGACGAACCACGGTCTTGTCCACCACCGAGTTGTTGCTGCTGCTGGCATTGCTTAGCCTGCGCTCGGGGAGATTGGGAACAGGAGCCATCAAAGCCTGACTGTTCACCTGCGGGTGTATCTCCACGGGCACTATGATTTGCGGCCTGTCGTTTGGCGCAACGACCTTCGTCGGTTTGACGGCCTTTGTCACGGCAGGAATCTCCAAGCCATTCTCCTTTGATTCACCACCTCCTCCGAGCTTCCGTCCAGCTTTTGGTGGCGGAACTTCGATGGGCTTGCCCTTGGGAGGATTTGTCGAATGATGTGTGCTGGTGCCGGGTGTGGTTGTGGCCTTAACCAGCGTGTAGGCCAAATCCACGTTTTTATTGCGACAAACTTTGCTGCTGGCAACAGCTGGCGGAGCAGGGCCTGGCGGATTCTCGAGGCGTATGTTCATGGCCTGGCTTTCGTAGAGCTCCTCCTCCTCCTCCTCTTGCTCGTCCTGCTCTTCCGCCTTGTGTCGGCCATAACCGTTCTCTGGCTGGCCATTAAAGTTTTTAGCCTTCTCGAGATCATCCCGGGGCATGTCCCCGAACACATTGATGTGATTATTTACTGTCACTTGGCGTCGCATCACCAAGGGGATTTTCTTTGCCTCCGCCTCCTCCACCTCCTCGGGATATCTCCTTTCCGCCGTTATCTGGCTCTGGCTGTTGATGGTCAGCTGGTCATCGCTGACATCCATCTGATTTGCCTCGAAGTGATGGACCATTTTGCGCACAACTTCGCTATCGGCGCCGAGCTCATCTCCCCCGCCGGTGCCGGCCAACTCCAGGCGGCTGCTGCAGCTGTTGGACTTGACCAACTTGAATTTGATGCCTGGGGGGATGCACGGGGAGAAACAAGTAGAATGTAGTAATATTTATATGCAGGATTTAGTATATTTTTTATGCCAGTTTATTACTTTGGGGAATTTGCCAGAGAAGAGATAAATTTATGGTTTTTGTTGGTGAGATAAATATATAAAAAAATTTATATTAGCCTTGAAGGGAGATAAAAAAATACTGACAAGGATTGAAGTATTTTTAGATGTTGCTTATTTGAATATAAAGTTATAAACGTTCAGTTTTCTATCACATAATACTTTTTTGATGTCTAGATTTCATTATCTTTCCGAAGAAAGAGGTCTTAGTGAAGCTTTTAGCAATTAATTAACAAAAGGTTACCACTTTTTCATATAAAATTTCACCAAATAAATGTCATTTAGTCATGCAAATTTTTCTCCAAGTGAAACCCCTTAATGGTTATGGCCAGGACCTTCTCTTTACCCACCTTGATACGAGTCCTGCTGCTGCTGCTGCTGCTGTTCCTCGGCCGCATTTTGCTGTTTGCTTTGCAATCGATGCTCGCATCTCTCAGTCGGCAGGCACACATTGCAGGCCTCGATTTGACGGACTCGGGAGCGGGTTCCATTTGCCAATCCATTTTTCTGCGACTGACTGGAACTCCCACTCTTTGTGGGTGGTGGCGCCGCCTGGCTTGTTGTAGTCTTCTCCAGGACCCGGCCTCCATAATAGGTGACAGTTGAGCCGCACTCCCTTATCTTGGCCAGCACGTCCTGATGGGCGAACAAAGGGAAAGGAAAAGATTAGTCGGCGGGTCTGGTCTGTCATCAAGGGCTAATGGTCCATAAAGCCACACGCAAAAGGACCGCACCCGAAAAAAGGCTTGCACTTGGGGAAAATATATATAAATTAACTATAGATTTAAATAAGGAATTTTTGGATATTTTAATATGGAAATAATTACTTTTCTTGAGGATTTTGAACTTGAAAGTTTTTATAAATTAAATGAGGAACTTTTCGGGTCAATATAAATCGCTGAATATTATATAAAAATAAAATTTAAATTAATATTTATGATAATTAGCTGCTTGAATATTTAATTACAATTATTAAAGACCCCTAAATATATTTTTAATCTTTTTTATATCTCCAAAAGGACTTGAAAAGACTGCCTCAGGCATTATTAATCTTAGCTCCCATTTTCTTTCGATGTACTCACATTGCTGACGTAATAATTTTCGCACATATCCTGCTCCACATCGTCCTCATACTGCTCCTCCTGCTCATCATCCTCCTCGTCCTGCTGGTCGCCTTGTCCCAAATTATTTTCATAAATCTGCCGATACAGGGACTCATTGGCTCCGCCAGGACACCAGGTGCGCCGGTTGGCGAACTTGGCCCTAGCCTTGGCATTGGCCGCATTGCTATTGTGTCGCCTGACCACATCCTGAACGTGTACATCCTTGCAGGCCATCACCGGTGTCTCCTGATGGTGGTGGTGCTGATACTCGCCGCAGGGCGAGCTCAAGTCCCCGCTGGAAATGCCACTCGATAGACTGGCATTGTCCCAGTGCTTGGCCTTGTGCTCTTCCAGCAGCTCCATGCCTTTGGGCTGCTCCTGGCTGCCGCCGTAGCTGGTGTCTATGGTGAGGTATCGATAGCCACGAGCCCGCCGGGTTTTGGGACTCAGCTGGCAGGCGGAGCCACCAAATTTTTGCTGGGATTGGACCAGCAAGCCTTGGCCGGGAGTGGGTAAAACATTCTGCTCGAAAAAGCGTCTCACATTGCGAACTGTATCCGGATCGGGAAGCTCGTCCTCGTAGAGTTCTCTGTTGACCCGGACGGGTTGGTAGAAAAAGTGCCGCTTGGCCGCAGCTCCTCCTCCGATTTGACGCTGTCGGGGTTTTCTTGGCTGGGAACCACCACCGCTGGCATTGACGGCCCTTGGGGGCTTTGGTGGCGGAACTGTGGTCGTTGTGATGGGGTTGATACCCACCTGCAGGGGACGCTCTATTTTGGTCCTAACGGGCTCCACAATGACCACATTATTGTTGCTCAGCAGCTCCTGGAAGCTGTACTCCTGCAGGTACTGGATGAGGCCATCGAACTGCGCCTCCTTCTTGTTTCGCGTTGCCAGAATATTGCTCCGTATCAATTGCTGCGACTTGAGCACCTTGTAGCGGATGTGATCGAACTGATCTTGATCCTCGTCCTGGTCCTCATCCTGTTCGATGGCTGCCTTCACAATGGTGGCCTTCTGTGAGCCCTCGCCGAGTTCCACAATCTCAATGGAGGGCGGCGGCATCATGCTGCAAAAATCGCTGTTTACCGGCGATTTATCTTGGCTGAAAGCCTTGGTCTCGCCACCCAACTGGAAGTGAACGCCTGGCTGGGTCTCTACCTTCTGCTCTCCATCCGTTTTCACAGCTTCCGTTGGTTCGTTGCCCGCCAGTTTGTTCCAATAGCATCGGACTGCATCCACTTTCTGCATATATTCATTAGCCGGGGCTCCGCTACCAGAACTAATTGTGCTGGCCAGGCTTCGGGCACTGCTCCTTCGTCGCAGCGTGCCACCAGCAGCTACTCCTTGAGTGCCCCCCCGGCCATCCACAACGTGCAGTATCTGAGGTCGTGACATTTTGCCCCGGGAAAAGCTGGCGGAGCAGTCTCCGCCGATGCCGTTGATGGTGGTGGTGGTGGCCAAAACCTTGACAGGCCGTGCCTTGTAAATCGGAGCACCGCTGCTGAGAATGCGGTGCACCAAGGGCTTGCTGCCACTCGAGGAGCTCAGCGAACGTCGCAGGGAGCGCTGACTGGTGGGATTACCACTTGAGTTTGAATTTGAGTTTGAGATTGCTTTGGGGCAGGGATTAATTCCCCGCTTGGCTTGCTGCTTGCTCTGTTCCGCGATGGCCTCCTTTTGGATGATATTGTTTTGGGCGTCGGTGACAATGATGTGAAAGGATGATGATGATGGCGGCGTGGGCTTCGCTTGTTCCTGTCGCTCACGGATTTCCTGGGCACGCCGCTCGATTAGCTTGCTGAAATTGGCCACCTCAATGGAGGGCGCCTCCTTGGGTTGTTCCGGCTGTGAAATGGATACGGAGAGATTGTCCTCCTCCGCCTCCTCCTCGATTTCCGTTGACACCTGTGGAGAATTTGAGAGCTCCTCGCAGGGCAGGATATCCTCTGTCAAAGGTGGCGGTGGTGGCGGCAGAGGTTCCTCTTCCTCCTCTGCCTCTACCTCTACTTGTTTTTCTTGCGATTTCTGATCTTTTTCCTTGATGAACTCCGGTTTAAGGAAATCCTTGTGTATCCTTGGCTTTTCCTTATCCTTTTCCTTTTCCTGCTGAGCTGCTGCAGATGCTTCCCTTTCGCGTTCTCTTTCGCGCTCCTGAAACTCCTTTTGCCTGGCCTTCTGATGGGCCCGGCCAAAGCGTCGTATGGAATCGTAGGTCTCAGCGCGGGTCACCACCTGCTGCTGCTGCGTCTCCCTCTTGGCCTCCTTGCGCTGCTGCTGCCGCTGCTGGTTGTACGATGACCTCAGCTCCTTGTCTATGTTTTCACAGACCTTCAGGCTCACGCCAATGTTAACATCGGGCAGACTGTGATACTGATTCTCTGTGAGATTGGATTTGCTGCTGCCGCTGGTAGTGACTATAAAAGAGTCGGTGGCCTGGCGTTTCAGTTCCGGCGGCTGTGGCTTCGTTTCCTCCTGCTTGAGCTTGCGCTTCTCTACGACGGCTAGGATCTTGGGCTTGGGCGTGTGCTCTACCTTGAGAACTTGGGTAAAGATCTGTGCCTCTACCTTCGATGTGCTGGTCGTTAGTGCCGGAGGAGGCTCCTTCTTGTGCTGCTTGGCCTGGGGTTCGTAGACTGTGTCTTCGATCGAAATGTGTAGCAGGCTGCGCGTCTCCAATTCACCACTCTCGCCGCAACTGGTGAAGGTCCGCTGCTCGAAGGATTCACAGCTCTCCCCGATCAAGGTGCAGTCGGAGCTGTCCTCGGAGGAGAGATAAACCGAGTCGTAGGCTATCAGTCGATCCACTTGATCGCTGTGCTGCTGCTGCTGCTGCCTCAGGGTGCTGTCACTGTCGCTGGCAGTGGGAGCCTCTGTGGGAGTGGCTTCCGAGTCTAGATCTTCTTCCTCGTCCTCTTGCTCTGCTTCACTGCTCTCCAGACGGGTCCTGGCAGTGGTGGTCAGGCTGATTAGTTCGTAGCTCTCCTCTACCTCGTCGCCGTGCTGGTAAATCTCCTCAATGTGGGTCAAATCATACTCCTGCTCCGAAAGCGAGGGACTGTCGGTCTGGTCGTCAGAGTTACTTGTGGTGGTCTCCGGGAAGATGCTGCTCTGACTATGCTCAGGGCAGGACTCGCCGCCAGTATCCAGATGACGCTGAAGATGATGAAAACTCCTGTGATGTTGCTGCTGCTGTCTCCTCGACTGATAAATCCTGGGGCGCTCCTTAAGCAGGCTAACGGCTACCTGTTCGAGGGCCTCCAATTCCAAAGAAGAGGGCTGCTGCTGCTCCAGATGATTCTGGTGCAGCGAATTCTTGAAATAGTCCGAATTGAGGCTCTCCAAGTCGCTCTTGTCGTTGTGCCACGGATGCAATGGCTCCGCCAGACCCAAAGCCAGGGCGTCCAAGCGTTTCAGATTATCGTAGTAGACATCAAAGTCACGCGATGGGTGTCGTTGCTGGAGTTGGAGTTGCTGCTGCTGCTGATGCGAATCGCAGGTGTTTGAGTGGCTTCTCTGGCTCTGGGCGTCTTCTGTTGCCGTCGTGGGTGGCGTTTGCTGATCCGCTGGCTGATCACCGGCCAGCAAGGTCGTCGGATTCGGATTCGCTTTGCCGTTCAATCTGTGAGTGGGAAAAAACAAATCAGAAACGGCAGGATGGGCTCGTTAATGGGGCCATTGTCATAAGCATAAAGTTACAATTAAAATTACAATTACTACACAGATGATGACGGCGATCATCTCCGAGACTCCCTCTAGGCCGACCTCGTTTTCAGTGTCATGTGAGAGTTGTCTCAATCAATCAATCAATCGGAGAAATCGCATAAACAAACAAAAACCAAACACAACTGAGAATGTCAGGCAGTCAGAACCGAGTTCTTGTTTGTCATTCAGAGGGGCAAAAAGAAAAGTATAAACTGGGACAGGTGATGGATAGAGTTGTGGACGCAAACATCAAATTAAATGTGTCAAAACGGCTATGAAGGTAACGCACAGTAGGATGTTGTGGTGCCATAAAATGTAGATAACTTTCTTGTCAAATTAATGACCTTTTTATGTTTACGAAGTATGAATTCATATTAAATTATTAAAATTCATTTAGAAAATTAATAGGCCAATGAAATATATTGCAAAATAAATTGTATATTATAAAAAACACAATTTATTAGATTTAAAAACTAAAAGCTAAATCAATTGTTCGCTTAATAACTGCTATAAATCAAAAGCATTTGTGATTATGTGAAAATATGGCTATAATAATTTATATAGAAACTAATTCCCATCTATTTATCATATTCCTAAAAGGAATTCAATGTTAGTCAGTTGATTTATGCATTAAGCTTTCTTGAAATTTAATAAAGATTTATTTCAAAATTCCTTTTATTTCTCTTGTTATTAAATAAAATTGACATTATTATTGCTATTGCTTTGGCATTCTCTCTGAATCGAAAAAAACCCTCTTAGCAGCTCGGATTCTAAGCCTCCATTAGTTCGCATTAAAGCCAAACTGGCTGACATTTCCCCTTTGGACTCTGGGATCGCTTTCAGTTGCACGTTGCACTTCGAGTCAAGTCGAGTTGAGTTGAGAGTTTACCCAGTGACTTGATGGCGACGATTTGCGGCAAATTAAATAAAAACCCGAGACTGAATGTTAGGGGCTTAGACGGGGGCCGGAAGGATGCGATTTCAAGTGCCCTGGCAGCTGTCATTGTCAGGATGCGCAGGATAACGTGTGGAGTAGAGTAGGGCGAAGTTAAAAGCTTTTTTCGCTGCTCCCTGTCACAAGACTCATATGCAGCTGCAGCTATATAGTTATATGTTGTCCAAACAATTGGCAGAGAAGAAACTTTTGCGATTTTTAATTAAACAAGCGAGAAAAGTGCTAAATGGGAAAGAAAAAACAACTCTAACTAAACTTTAACTGCACAAAAAAGTTATGTAACTCGATTTTATGTTCGCTAGTTTGGACTTTGCAATTGTCACAAATCAAGCTTGGGGTTAATCCGCAAACCCAGTGACAGTTTTGGTTGAAATATTAGCACAATATTATCCCCTTTGACTGCTCAAATATTCCACATTTTCCACCTCAACTGTAATGCAACATTGAACTCGTACCATGACCCTGACCTGGCCACAAAGGCAGCGTCAGATGCACAGGCCAATGAAAGCCGCTCAAAACCAATGAAACCACCACCGGGCAGGCAGCACAAACGAAAAATGGTAACAGCGACAACAAACCGACCGCAACAATTTGGCCGCCGGCTCACGAATTCAAATTGTTTAAAAAAGCGTAAATTGCGCCTGTGCTACCGAGACCTGTTGAGTTTGCGGCGAGCTTCGCTCAACGACTGACTCTGCCAGCTAAAACCGCGCTGGGCTAACGCTGCGTATGCGTGTTAAAAACACTCGAGAGCAAAATCATTGTTTAAGAAGATGTTAGGTTTCGTTTAAACAATTCTTAAAGCAACTAGCAATTAGTGTATTTAATTTCTCCTGACCATTAGGTATTTATAAATATTTTTGTAAAGTTATTTTTCAACATTTCAATACCTAGAAGTTTTAGTTTTCTTAAAGCCCAGTGCTAGTGACTCACTTACCGTGGCGATTCACGGAAAAATCCACGACTAACGAGCCGGGCACGCGGTATTAGCTGCGATCGACGACGACTGCTGTTTGCGGAACCGATTTGCAGGTCGCTAAATGTCTCCTCACGGATTACGGCCAAGCTGCGCGATCTCCGCAAGCTGCACGACTCGCCGCTGCCCAAAATGTCGAGCAAGGTGGCTGCAGCGCTGGCTATTCCGTTGTGGGATAAGCCACCATTGCTTGTCACCTTATTGGAGGTGGAGAGTGTATTAGAGTTGGGTGTGGTGGCTTCTCCAGGCTTTTCTGGAATCGTTGCAGGGTCCTTGATGGGAAGAGCTAGAAAAATAAACAAATATAAAATTAATTACAGTTCATATAATAGACATGATAATTAAGAAGACAGCTTAATAATATGTCAGAAATCAATACTCTTTCAATAATAACTTATTTACACGATATGGCCGAGTAGTTTCTGATCAAATTCCCTTCGCTGAAGGCCTCCACTCACCCGCGTAGCTCTCGACTTGGTCTAGCGGAGCTTCCGCATCGAATCGCCAATAGAACTCGGCTATGTCCAAGGCATTCTCATCCCGTTCCAATTGCGTGTAGTCTAGCGATCGGGCGTTCCTCAGCTGGCCGTTTCCGGTGCAGTTGCCACTTCCGGTTACGCCCACACGGCACTGCGTCCAATGGGGCTGAGCATGGGGATGGGAATGAGAATGGGAATGCGAGTGGGAGTGGGAGTGATGATGCAGGAGATGTCCCTGCTGCTGGTGATGGTGATTTAGGAGATGCTGCTGCTGCTGCTGCGAGTGACGACCTAAGCCAGAACCGGCTGCTTCATGGCAGCTGGTGGCCAAGTCGAGATGCGATATGGATTTGTGGGTGTGTCGCCAGCCAGCGGCTCGGAGCTGTGGACACCGCGGATCGTGGGTGGTCTGCTGGTGATGCAGCTGCTGGTGCTGGCCACCGGGGCTGCTGGTGCTGGTGGTGGTGTCCTCCAGACGCACTCGATCCACGTAGTTGTGTTGGTAGCTGTAGGTGTCTTTGCCTCTAGAATTTAAGGGATTTATATATTCAATTTATTAGAAGATTTATTTTAGGGATTAGAACAGAGTACATTTTTATAGTATAGTATTTTTATTATTAAAATCTACCTTATTTATTAATTTTTAAATCACAATTTCGCTTTAAAAGTTGTGTTTATTCAGCCCTAAAACTTATGTAATTTATTTGCCACTTTCTCGAACTGTTTTCCCCCTTAAATACGTTTCTAATTGCTTTAAAACTTATAGCCAATGAAATAAGACAATAAATTTGGCACTTTATGGACCGAAATATATTTGAAAAACTACTCTTAGCTCAATTTATAGCTATTGAACTCAGGACATAGTTTTTGTGAAATTTCTCCCGTGAACAATTTGTTTTCTGACTACTAAAGATATAGTTAAAGTGAAGCTGGAAACACATAAGAAATGGCATCGATTTTATGAGCCATTGCCACCTGTCCGACAGTTGAATTAAGCTCCTCCTCGAATGGTGATTCGAGGGTTATAAACATTAGTTCTCTCCACCAAGGACGACTGCCATTGCCATCATTCATTCGGGACGCAGTCTCCTCTGACAGAGTCTCAGCAACAACAGCATTTTTACGAGCCAGCAAAGACCAGAAAGTTTGTGCAGCGTTTAAGCCAAAAGGACTATAGAATTTGCTTACCAGCTTGTTGGCTGGCTTGCCCTGTTTTTTCCCGACCATCATCTCCCTTTGACTGATTGGGGGAAAATTGCTTAGCCACCAGAAGCTGCTTTTTCCCTTTTCTCCCCCTTTTTTTCTTTCACCTGAGCTGCCAAATGAAGCGTGAGATCCGCGGCAGCAGCTGTGACTTTGGTGTTTCGTGCGGGCGAAGCCGTGCCGGAAAAGCCAGAAAAGTCGGGAAAAGCTATTTGCTATTTGTAAATGGAAAACGTCTGCCATCGATTGGCAGATTGATTGCGAAAATAGCTCCAGAACTTTGGTCTAGCCAAGGGGGAATTGTGAGTAGTTTTGAGCTTATTGCCAATGCATCTTGTCAAGGTACTTGACTTGGTCTGTACGGAGATCTGGAGAATTAATTAGTTTCAGGGGGATTTATTTACTTTTCTTTTCCTTTTTATTTACTTTCAAAATGTTTTCTAATATTTAATCACACTTTTTCTAAGAGAAACCAATAAAGCAAGCTTTCTAATATTGTTTCTAGTTCCATGGAAAAGATGTTAAAAGTTGAACAACTTTCAGCAAGTCAAAGAGAACTCAATAATAATTTTCATAATATTTTAAAAACTTGGAAAAAGCAATAAAGAAAGCTTAAAATGGAAGGCCTTTTCAAATTGCCAGGTTGCAAGAGAACTTTCTGCCTAATCTCTGCACAATTTGCATTCAAACAAAATACTTTCTAATACCCAAAGTTCAGGTGCATACATTTCCCCCCCACTGACCCGCCGCCTGCCATGCCAGGGCTGCCGTGTTAATTGCAGGTGTTTTTCGGAAAAAGGGAAAGGTGGTGGGAGGCACCATTTTACCGGCACCATTTTACCGGATGGTTGCATTTTAGATGCGAGTCATTACAATTGCAAATGTTGCCAACTAATGTTTAACTGTGCAGCGGGGATTCCAGCCGTCCGGTCTCCAGCCTCCATTCTCGGGAGGATCCGGCGCGCCATTCTGGCGACTGCATTTGAGCCTGCTCGTCTGGGCTCTCCTGCCGCTTGTCCTTGTTTTGAGAGAAGCGCCCGCCCGAGTTTATGGACCGAGCAGCTCACATAAAAATAATAAAAAATAAAGAGCCAGAAAGTGCTGAGCGACGACGAAGCCGTCGACGACGGTGTGTGGTTCTTTCTCCTGCCAACTGCTTAGCATTGGTGGTGGCCTGGCCTCATTTTCACTGCTCTATTGCTGGCACCATTACTTTTTGCTTTTTTGGCTAGCATACATTTGGGGGTTAGCACAAACACATACAAAGTACATTCTGTACACACATACACACAGGACACACTCTCGGGGGGCCATATAAAGGTTAAAGGGAATGTTCTTTTGCTGCCATTTTGTAGCGTTTCTCCTTTTGTATTTCACTTAAAAGTTAATTAGACGAATGTCAACACTGTGTGGAATGTGTGGAATGCCTCCTACGAATTGTTACCTTGCGTGTTTCGCTAGCAGCGATAATATCTCACTTTTTGTAGTACAGTCAAGGATCGAAAGATTGGATTTTATTAAGTATTGAATTAAAAAGAACAAAATATATAGGGTTAATGAATTTTTATAATTATTTCTTTGAGGAAAAGAAGAAATATATTTGCTTTTTCAATGCTTGTTAATATACGATCCCTGAAGCGAATCAAAATCAAGTTCAAGGCGCACAAGGAGCTCTTGCAGCATCACTTGTTACAGATATCCTTGTAGCAGTTGCTATATAAATCGATATTTTAATAAATATTGTGCCGTAAAACAATATTCTATTTGATATATTATACAAGATGCAACCTGGCAGTAACAGAATCTACACTCTGGTGTTACCACTCTTAACCAGGCTAAATGTTAGGCTAGGTCAGACCCAGGGCACTAATGAAGAAGCAGTGACTTCCTACTGAAACTGCTGTATATTCCAGCTTGCTACATCGTTGTCAAGAGTTTTTTATTCTATTTTTTTGAGAAGCTCTACTTGTTTTCACAAGTGAACTTTATAAAGCAAGCATTGCTGTTTGTTTTTTATTATTATTTTCCTTTTTTTCTTAGACTCGGTGAGAGCCGTTTTTCCACTTTCATTTCCTTCTAGCTGTTTGAGCCTCCCAAAGAGCTTTGGATTTTAATTACTGCCGGCAATATGTTCATTTCGCTTTCGGCGAGGAATATAAAGCGAGTTGCTAATTGCTTTTAATGCCATTTTATGACTGACAGCCGCTGCGCTGCTATAAACATTCTGGCGCTCTGTGTGTGTTTCTCTATTTTCTGTTTGCGATTCGCAAAAATCATTAAATTTACAAATTCGGTTTTGGTTTTCAAGTCACGTGCTAGCTTTTTGTTTTGTTATCAACTTGATTTTATTGTGACACGCGCCGCATTAAATTTCTCGCTTTTCTGCAACATCTCGGCCCAAGGCAAAGGGGTGGCAAAAAGTCAAATGCGATTTGCGTGCGATTAGTGAGCGATTTTCAACGCTCGATTTTCCAAAATCCAAAACCCAAAACATATGCTCTAAATAAATAATGAGGGAAAAAGGCTAATTAAAATGCCACAAAATATTTAGCACAGAAATACAAGAAATATAATTATGGCCTTGCATATTAATAGGCAAAAATACATATCGAACAAAAGAAGCTGTTGCCTCTCGACTCTGTATTTTAGGAGCGGCAGCTAATTAAATTAAGCCGCAAAAAAATAAATGAAAACATGTTCGTGCCAAAATGGAAATGAAAATGGTAAAACTCGCATGACAGCGCCAAATTAATTAACACAGATATCTATTGGGTGAAAAAATAAGCAAGCCGGCAAACCGCCAAACGCGGATTTACATGCAAAAACAGATACAGATACAAAATACAAAATACAGGAGAAATACAGATACAGCCACCGGAGCATAAAGTCGACCAAAAAAATAAATAAATACATAAAATCATTCGCAATCGGCATTCTCACGCGGCCCACACAATAGAAACACACGGCAAGCAGTATTGTGAAAATAGAATTGAAAATAAATAAAAAGAATTGAATTAATCAGAGCGTATTGTTAAAGACTTCAACAACAACCTCATCTATCCAAGCTGAGAGAGTTGGCCAAAATAAAAAAAACCTGTCGAAACCTCTTAGCAAAATGATGCGACATTTCAAATGACATTTTCCGAAAATTGCCGCAATATAAGGTCAGCAGCAGCGGGGGGATGGGGGTACAGATGGAAATAAATGCTAAATCAATTTTCCGCTGCCTGCCTGCTGCAGCCAGCAGCGGTTGCCCGCAAATTGCATTTCATTTTCTGGCTTTGCACGCGAACTTCTCCTTTTGGGAGGACATAAATTAAGTGACAACTTGGCTACGGAGAGGACAAATAAGTTTCGCCTTTTGCATTTGTCGCAGGACACTCAATCATCTAAAGTGAAAAAGGGAAAGCTAGAGACTGCCAGCATTTTGGGCTATAAACAAACTCTGCAATTTCTGTGTCTCATTTCGGAGGGCAAAAGTGTGGTGTATCTGTTGTAAAGCCTCGTGATGAATGGCAAAGTTTATTATGATTTTATTCTAGGATTTCGGTTAATTAGAAATTAATTTACAAGCTTCTCTTGGACACATTTTACCTGAGATGAAGCTAGTTTTAAAGTGCCAATTACATATATTTATGAAGGAGCTAATTTATTTAAACTTCAATTCCCCAATTTACCCCTACCTATACTTCAAGCAAAAGTTAATTAAACCTCAGATAAATATTAAATTTGTCCAACTAAAAGGCTCTCTTTACCCCTTAACAATTCAAAACCCCCCAAAGACACAACAACTTTCCTCTGTGTGTGTGTGTTTACCCCTTAAAGCCAAGAGATAAATACTGATTTTATCTGCCAGCTTTACCCCAATTAATGCTTAATATCCACCCATGCCAGAACAGACAAACATCTTACCGAAACGAATGACAAATGAATGTCTGTCCTTAAATCATTAATGCCTTGAGATTAATGGGGCGGCGAATGCATTGATTTTGCTGGAGGCATCGACAATATTGACTCACTCACTCACTTCGAACGTCGTTCGAATAAATTACTCGGCTTTTGTGGGCCACAAAACAAACACTCATCTTCATTTTCTTTGGATATGTATTGCTTTTTGCCACTTTTAGCCGCATTTACCCATTTTTAAGCCACATCAATGGAGGCTTTCTATTGGGAATGGCGCCACCACCGCCTTTGCACACTTTGTTGATTTTTGTGGTTAATGCAAAATGAGTTTATTGTCCATGAAATGGCCATGAAAAGCAATAAACAGCAAAATAAAAAATTAGTTGGAAAAACGCGCGCAATTTTACTTTTGTATATATATATTTTTTCAACGGGTTTTCCTTCGCGCTATGTTGCCGCCTTCACGTCTCGCCGCCGACTGAAGCTCGGGAAAAGCTGGAAAATATCAGAGAGCGCATGCGCGACTGCGCAGTTACAGCGCTGTCAGCGTCATCCCATTTGTTTGTTATTTATTTATTTTGTTGTTGTTGCGTTTTTCGTTAACCTTTTTCAGTGGCAACCCACCCCTATTATTATTATGGTTGCAGCAGCAGCAACAATGGGGCAATTTTCAAGTGTTGAGTTTCAAACTTTTGTGACTCTCGTCTTACCTTGCCTGGCTTGGCTTTGGCCCCCTGCCTTTTGGTGTTAATGAAATTTTCATGTCTAAGTGAAAAGTCGTTTGGCGCTCAATTAAGCCAAGAAAAACCAGTAGCAGCAGCGGCGACAACAGCTGCTGGCATTATTGGCCCGAAAATTGCAATTGCCGCACCATCAAATACGAATTTGTAATTCGCACGAGGAACCTTTGGCTTCCGAGAGGTGAAAGGTCGCGGGAACCCTTTCACTCACTCAACCAACCCACCCCCTGAGATGATGATGATGATGCTGCCACCCTCTCTGAATGACAAATGAGCTCCGTCTGCCACTGGTTTTATTTTATTTTTTGTTTTCGTTTAACTCTGCGGGCTAAACTATTAAAGCCCAAATACAGTGGGCGTTAGTTTTTGCTCATAAAACTCAGTGGCCAACAAGTAAATTCGCAAATCATAATAACAACACAGTCAGAACTAACTCCCAAGTTGCCTAGGGGGTTTTTTTTGTCAAAGTGTGTATATATTTTTTGTTTATTTCCATAGCTTTTTAGCTTTTAATATGCAACTAGAGTAAATATTTAATTAAAAGCAGAAAAAAGCTAAATTTTGATTGCTAAAGAGTGCAAATATTAATGTAAAAGTAAGAACAATAAATAAATACTACGAGTAATTGAAAAGGTGATATGAATAAAGTAAATAGTTCTTTTATTTATATTTTAGATATCATGAGGAAGGAATTTAATATAAAGCTTTAATGTTACTAAAAAAAAAAATGTTTAAAAGAATGAAGTTGTTATACTTTTAATATATTAAATAACCCAATTTTTTAATAAGTTTATTTTATGCTTTCTCTTCAAACAGGAAAATATGTTAAAATAATTTAAATAGCAAATTCGCTTTTAAAGTTATTAAACAATTTATTATTATAGAAGATAAAGGCATAATTTATTTTATTTAAATCTACTAAATTAATTTTAAAGCTCCAATATTCAACTTCTAAAGTCATCCCAGAAGTTCCTAATTATTTCCTAGCACCGGAAGTTAAAGAGAAATTCCTTCCTGCACAAAAACCCCCTCAGATTGTTGCTTATTTAAGGACCTACTTTTCCTGATTTTTCCCAAAAAAGTTTTCCCCCTTCCATCAATCTTTCTCGCCCCACTGTGTGTGGGTCTGCCATGTGGCAATGCTCGTGAATAATGCAAAACAAAAAGTTCCCAATGGCAAGGGGTCGCCTGCCTGACTGCTGCCTGCTTGCCTGAGTTGGGCTTTCGGGTCCGGCTCTCTGGCTTTCGGGCCCCAGCAATGAACTCGAGTGAACCCTGAGTACTGAACCCGCCTCCTATGCTGGAGCTCTGCTCTCCAACTCGTTGAACTTTGGCTGTCAGGTGTTTCGTCATCGGTGAGCAACAGCGTCACCTAGTTTAAATATTTTCGGTGTTTCCAATCTGCAAAACTCTGCCAGCCGCTGAGCAACAACAAAAGCCGGCGGAAATGCGTTGCCCAGTTGTAATCAAGTAACTCGAGCGGATGCCAGCGAGTCACTCGTATGTGCTCGCATCATAAAAGCGGCAAAAACAAAAAGGCTAGAGAGCTTGCAACACAGTTGGTGCAGAGACACAAATTTAAAATGACAAATTTGCCATTAAATAGATAAGTTTTGTATATGAAAGAAACCTTCGATATGGGGGTTTATCTCTCACAAATCTATGTCCCAAGATCAAGCAATTTAGCTTCAAAAATGGATTCAAGACCCACATTTTAATGGTAGTTTTTCTCAGTGTATTCTCGCTATTTACAACTGCCGCAATGAGTGAGAGTGAGTGCGAGAAATAAGTGTGGAAATGAGGAAATGAGGCACTGAGGCAGTGAAGCGCAGAGCAGCCGTCAAATTGATGCAAATGACGCCGCGGACACACGGCAGAAACAGAAGAAACGGCTCCCCAATGTGTCCCAAAGAGAGCCCCAGTCTCTCCCAGTTCCCTGCTCCCTGGCTTCTCTGTTGCTTTCCCTGGTTTTGGCCAGCTCAAAATGACTTTTTAATGCTGTGACATGTGGCTGTTAGCTAAACGCATGTGTCCCTAGCAGACTTTTTCCCTCCCATCCGATTTTTTTCTGTCATTCCGGATCGGTTGCCAGGCACGCATGGCTCGGGCTTTTGATTTGGGTTTTTTGGCCGAGAGGGGATGATGATGACGGCTTCCTGTTTTGTCGCCTTTTGTTTTGACTCGAAAAGCCAAAACTCCAGTCACCCTTTTTCGATTTTTGCTATCCAACTGCTTGCCAGAGCGTAACCAATAAAAATAATTTTTGCTCTTTTGGGTGCTTTTATTCCCACAAAAGAAGTTTTATTTATAAATGCGATATGGGGTTATGCGATATGGGTTATATACGGATTTTGTGTTCAGCATAAAAGCTGCTTTTTTTTTGGCTTTGCCGGCGAGTAATAAAATAAGTCAACTGTGACTAGCTATGATTTTGTTGGTTTCATTTTAAAAGTATTTTTGTGGTGGGCAAAAAAACAATACAGTTAAAAGTTCTGCGAGAAGATTGAGTAATAGGATTTTTAATTGGAATCATTATATAATTGGAGGGCTTTCTTATGAAATTATGACGTTGAGGCTATAGTTGGGGCTTTATAGGCTTAGACAATATAATCTAAGAACTTGAGCGAATCTTGTAGTTTCCTAAAGTAAACCTATAATTTTAAATATTTTAAAATTTTAGTAGTCCCAAAACTATCTTCTTTATAAAAATAAACGTATAAAGGAAATTAATAACATATATCTTCCCTTTTTGACCTCTCTACCTTTATAAGCAATCATTTCCAGCTTTCCTAATGGAATTAGTTTGAGTCAAAATAAATTGTATTGATGCTTTTAACCAGCATCATCAGCAGCCATTCCAAACTTCAATCCGTTTGACTTTTAGAGTCTCCCCAAAAAAAAGCGAACGATTCTCCCAATTTAACCAACATCAGAGGCAGCAGCACGTCCTGCATAAATTGATACGAATTACATTTGTGCACCCCACAGCTGATCCTTTGAACTAGAGGAGCGCCTCATAGTTGAGCCTGGACCCCTGGTCCCCCCTCACTATCTAAATTAAATCCTCTAGCGGAATGCTTTATATGAAGACGTGTTCCTCGACGGGGCTGCGTGTTTCGAAAGCGGAAAAAACACAGACAAAGGCAGGGGCAACAATGCATTTGGGCCAATTTGCAGTTGCAAGTAGCACGGAAAATGGGAAGCCTCCTTCTAATGCACTTGCAACGTGAGCAGAGCCACCGATTGACAGTGGCCGAAAAACCTAGAATTTTTTTGAATGGCAACTTTGATTTGTTGCCTCTGTCTGGACATCGATTTCCCGCATTTTCACCACCGAAAAAAATCTATATTGTTAAATTTCAGATATTTTGAGAGGTTAATCAGAAGTTTTCATTAAATATTTATGAAGATGAAATCGAGAAATATATTTAAATGGGTTATAAAAACGTCAGGAGGTTGTACTTTTTCATGCAAAATATTCTGCGGGTATTAAATTATATTCTGATGCAGTTTGTACAATTTATTACATATAAATTTACACAAACATTGTAGTTTGTATTCTGAATAATTACGTTTATATTTTTATAAATTTGTTTTCTTTAAAAATATTATTTTCCCTTTAATTTTTCCGATTTTTTCCTGTTTATTCATTCATTTTGAAGCAGTTCTTTAATAAGAGCAAAGCAAAGCAAAGCCGAACGAAGTGAAGCAGAGCAGAGCAAATATTTCAAAGTGCATATTGAAAATGCAACGAAATGGAAATGAGAATTTTTTTAAATTAGGACAAATGGTGGAAAAAATTCTCTCACTACTACTTCTCCATTTCTCGGTTCTCTGGGGGATCTCTCAAGTCTTAAATGAACGCTTGTCACAAGTTTTGTGGAAGCTCCCTTCCCTTCCCCAGAGATGTAATTGCCGCCTGTCTCTATGAGTTTCTCCATCTCAAGCTCTGCCTCTTTCTTATTTTGTGTATCTTTTTTTTTGTGCGCCTTTAACTTAAAGTTGGCCAAAGTTTTTGGCCAAAATAAAGTACAATAAAGCGTCTAAAGCAAACGCGAAACAAAAGAATGGAGCAGAGTGCTGCGAAACAATAAATAAAACATATGCATTCCGCCTTTCTATTTGTAGACTTTTTCCATTTTTCCTGATGCAGTCTCACACTGCATGAAAGCCAACTTAGTATCTTGTTTTTTCTTCTTTGGCTCGTTCATCCTTTTCCAGCCATTTTTTACCGTCTCTATTTTCTTTTTGTTGCGAAAAATTGCAAACTTGTTTACGGTGTTTTGACACATAAACCAGCAGCATTGCATATATTCATGCAGCATGGATGGAAAAAGTTGTGTATTCTTTATTCCGAATTATCCTCCGACTCGAGCTGATAGTATAAAAAAGGAGTAAGTTGACATCTTGTTAGACAATTCCCCGGCACCAGATGGCTTTGACAAAGTCAGAGTGCTCTAAAAAATATTAAAACTTTACTCGGGGATTTAAAGCAGAGCAAGAATAAGTTTATAATTACAGAATCATCATCAAAAATTATTCTGCAAGGGTTTCATTACTTGAATCTATTGCAACTTTTGTTGGAAAGCTATTCGAAATATGGTAAATATTTGTTTTGGAAGTCAGGGGGAAAAGGCAAACAAGTGAGGCTAATAGAAAGCAGAGTGTCTGTATAGCCAAAATATATGCAAATGGGGGAGCTACATGCACGTGTACATACTTATTCCTATGTCAGTTATGTGATGGAGGGACACAAGGATATTCGTAAATGTATTCTATACAGAGGCGGATTAAGGGGGGGATAATAGGCGCTTTAGATAGCAAGTAAATTTCATTTTAATTACATTTCATTTGGGGAATGATAAAATCATATTTAAAGCTGCCAAAGATGATTTCAAACTGAGAAACTCATAAATACGAACCCTGAAGTGAAGAAAATCTTTCCTTCTAAGCTGCAAAAGGATATCTAAAACCCTCATTATTCCCTTTAATGAAAGTCTAACTATAACAAAACCCCCATTAGACCCGCCACTGATAGCTTCTCTCCCAGGACCCCCGGGTACTCTATTCTGATTACATTAGCTCTGCCTGGCAGTAGACAGTTGCCTGTTTTCTGTTCGCTTGTCAATTTGTGCATGGCATTAATCAATTGCATGTGCAATGCAGAATCTGGGCGAGATAATCGGACAGATGATGTGCATCCCAGAGCCAGGAGCTGCTAGAGAGAGACGAGGCTGGAGAATTTTATACGCTCCGCCAGACATTGACAAGCTTCTAGGGACAAGGGAGAAAGGGAAACTAGCTGGGGCTGGGGGGAAAGCGATACAGGCTCGTTACGCCTTTTGCCTTTTTGCACACGTAGGCTGAGGAATTTTCCGTTGCCTGCTTCTGGGCGCCGTATCCTTGTTCCAGCTCGTTTTGCGGAAATTGTCTTCAACTCGTGCTTTATTTTTTTTACACAGTTTTCCGCCCTCCGTCATTTGCACACTTTCAGCGGCAATTTGTGGCCCCTCGCTCCGCTTCATTTAAGCGTCTTCTGCCTGGGGCTTGTTACTTTTTATTCACAATGTGCAATTTAGTGTGAAATATTTATTATACAGTCAGTCAGTCAGTCCCCATCGTTGTCCTTGTTGTTGTCATAAACCGCAGACTATTTGGAGAGCAAAAAAAAAAAAGGAAATGCAATTATTTCGTACTTTACAGGCCGACACAGAGCCAACTTTTTCCACATTCTAATTGGTAAATTGTTTGAGGCTATATCCTGCTGCCATCCTTGCTCCTTCTCTCTCGCTCTCTCACTCTCTCTCTAGTTTTATGCCTTCAAATTAAATTTTGTGAAAGTTCTAGCTGCCAATTGTCCTGCTTGCTGTTGTTGTTTTGGTTTGCATGCCGAAATGTGCTTGAAACTTTTTTAATGAACATCGAACGTCCATAAAAAAAATAGAACTTTATGGCCCGGAAGTATGCAATGCCATTTGGCACACACTTTTCTCTCTTTCTCTGCGGAATTGATAGTGAATCCAATTTGCTCACTTTTGCCCAACAATTTATTGGGGCTTAACAACATTTCTAACGATCTTTTCTATGCTCTTTGTCTTGTATTTACAGGTGAGTTGACAGCCGAAAAAAAATAAAATGGGACTTGGAAGGCCGACAAGAAAAATACACGAGAAGTATGCCTTACACGTAGTGCTGACACCAACACATACACATACTTAGTACACGTTTGCACAAACACCAGCACAAATTCGTCACTAGCATGCACTGAGAGAAAATCAATTTAAAATCGAGAGAAGTAATCATAATTCGCAGGAGAATCTATGGAGATTTTATAGCTTTCTGGCTTTCTATCTATGAAATTATTAAATTAATTATAATCCCTTCTACTCTCAAAAAGCCTAATTTACAACAAAATATAAATTTCTTGTTAATTGAACAAATCATAAAAAAAATCTGTAGGTTGCAGAACAAAAATTGATCCTTTAAATTCTTTTCAAATGTCGAATGCCAAGAGATTTCTTTACTTTATATTAAATAATATAATCCCTTAACTAATTTTAAAGTAACTCATTAAATCCGATTATTATTCTCTCGATTTAAATATATTTCCCTATTTCGCTTAGTGCATTCCCCCCCATCTAACACAAAAAAAGACATTCCCTTATAAAGCCATTTCAATAAAAATTCAGAGTTCCACCGAAACGTGACTAAATGTTGGCAATGTTCGTCAGAAGCCTGGTAACGGCTCAGCTCCTGCCACGCCCCACATCTTGACACTAGTCCTGCGACCACCCATCTGTCCATGTTTATGTCTCTCTCTCGGTGTTTGTATGTATGTACATAAGTCCTGTATGCATAAATCGATATGTTTATCCCAGTGCCAGTGGCCACGAAAAAAAATGTCATTGAATCCGCTGAATGTATCTTTAACATCTTTACGTACACACTTCCCCTTAGCCCCTTCGCCCCTTGACTCTTGAAGTTGCCAAAAGCCTATTGTCGATACATTATCGCCCTTCGGAACACGCATTCTGTATGCAAATTAAGCGACTGTCTGCAAAACCCCCTCTCTGCGTTGCGTATACGCCATGGAGGCCGCCTCGAATTATAGGCCAAAAATATGGGAGCAGGGAACAAAACAAAGACTTTTGGCAGGGCCATGATAGCGGAAACCATTCAATTTTTGGCTTGGTAAGGTGGAAAGGCAATGTTTTTCGGTAGCCACGAAAAATCGAAGCTTTAAATCAGCTGGGAATTTAAATGGGATTTGGTTTTGTAAAAGATGCTGTTAGTTTTATAAATTTTCAATTAAAAATGTGCAAATTTATTGCAGACCAACTTTTATAGTTGCCACAAAAAATAGTTGGGGAATTTCTACTTTCTATAGCCACTAAAAGTGGTTCCCCCGTCGGATATATAAAGTTAGGAAATTGTGATTTAAAAGGGTTAAGGGTACAGAATTATTAACAATCGTGTTTAAAACTGTTAAACTTACCCTTTTTTTAAGGTTTGAAATATGGTTATTGCTCAAAAGCCACTCTCACAACATTTACATTCCAAATTCTATTAACCAAAATGATGACTGTATTTTTGGCCATGAAAGATAAATGAGGATGTAAAATGCAGACATTCTGAGTGGGAGATGTAGCCAGAGGGCTGACATAAAAAATGTTGAGATTTTTTATTGGTTTAAGGAACATTTTCCTGAGCTTATGAAAGGTTTTTTCTTGGCTAATATTCAATTTAACATTTTATTGTGATACCGATTTAATGGCTTATCAAGAAAAGGAATAAATAAAGCTACTTCAAAATATTTAAAGAACTTTTCTCTTGTATTTTTCAAGTTTCGAAAAGTAATTTAATTTCCTAACATGTCAATCGAAACAAACTTGTGATCAACAAAGAAAATTCCTGCTGTGGCCAACTAATTGAAAATACTTTTCGCTTCGAAAATGCTTCTGTTTGTGTGTGCGGTTATTAACTGGAAAATATTTAAGCCACCCACACATGCAGAGGAGCAGCAGGAGGCAAAACAATCCCTTTTAATTGCTTTCCTGGCAACCCTCGTCAGGTTTCAGGCTTATGCACTTCGCTTCGACGGCAGCAGATTGGAATTTGAGCGGCAGCGGCGGCGACAGCAACAGCTGTCGGTAACCAACCGCTGCTGCTACTGGCACTGCCACGCCCCCATAAAAACATCCATTGACCACGCCCGGACCATCATCAATGGCCAGTATTTCATCCTCATGTCTCATGTAGGCGCCGCCGCCGCCGTTGGCGTTGCCTATTTTAATTGCCGTTCTTTTTGCCATGTCCACTTGCGGCCTCAATTTGGCTTTGCTGCCATTTAATTAATTGGTAAAGTGTTCCATTTCTGTTCGACATGCCCCTCTTCTATTTTTATCTCCTATTTTTATGTGCTCTCGCCAATTAAGTTTGCAAATCAATTCGATTTAAAACACGTCGAAGGCAAAGAAAAGGTCAAACCGTTGCTCGTCGCTAATTATGTTTGCAAAAAGCGAAAAAAAACGAAATCTACAGGAATTAATTTTCCCAGTTACCTTTTTGGTTGGTCAAAAAGTTGGATTTTCCTGACCTTTTTTACTTTTGCTTAGCTCTTGAAACTTTTTGAGGAATCTTTTTTGATACCAATTAGGCTTAGATGGGAAGGGTATATTTTTTATATTCTTAATTTGGCAAGTAGAAGAAGGCATACAATAAGGTTTATAATCCAAAAAAAAAACATTTTTCCCATAAACTTAGATTTTTGAGCTTCCAGATATTCCCGGATATATTCTGGTTAAGAGAATTAATATTTAAATTACATTTCCATAGCTGAGAATCTAAATATATTATTTCAGACAAAAATCTTAATATTTTCAACCAAATTTAACTTTTAGAGCCTCCAGGAAGTAGCAAAGATTTTTATAAAATTAAATCCCGGGTATTTGAAGGTCGTAAAACTCAATTATAAAATTCTCCAGGCTTAACGAAAGACGTGAAAATTTATTTGCCTTCATTTTTCACTCTTCTCTCTTTGCTTAAGCACTTTGAAATTTATTTGCCTACGTTTTGCCATTGCAAAAAGTTGGTAAACTTGATAAAAGATTTATATTAAATATCGAAAACCAGTCAACACTTTAAAAAACAATTTCCCATTGTTTACAGTATCTTTCTCCACTCAATTTTCCCAAGACTTCAGTTCATTAAACATCAGAATTTATATGAGAAAATTGCCAAGTCAAGTCAAACCTTAACTGGCTGACTTTTAAACCCTTCTGTGCTGTCTCAGCCAAAGAACCATTTGTCAGCACCGCACAATGTGTGTGCTGGTGGAACCCTGAAACCGCAGGACATAAATATCGATGTCCAGTTGAGGCTACTGATTAGGGAAACAGATTCTTGAGAGGGTGGGATGGGGGGGGAGCCGTTTGCTCACACGTCGGAAACTTTTATGGCTTACATGGAAACCCTTGCCATCACCAGATACGCCTGCAAGGATATTTTATTAGCTCCCACCTCCCAGGAGAGGGACTTGACCCAGAATCCCTGACCGCCTACTCTTACACTTTCGAAACCAAATTAAGATGCCGCATCTCTCCAGAGCTTGATTGGAATTTCTTGTGACTATAAACAGACGGACAAGTGGCTAAGTGAATTTAAGGGCAACATAAATTTGAAACCCTCTTAATCAATGATCAATAGGAGTTGTATAAATCAAGGAGGATGTATAGAAACAAATATTGAAAGCTATTTTGTTAGGAAAAAATATTGACTTTAGGTTTCTAATTATTATTATAATATTAATATTTTAACTACCCACAAGATAAATCTTTCTCCAAGTGTATTTATGTATTGAGTCTCAGTGGCACTTACCGCTTGTCCCGCTGCCGTGACGATGACGACGTTTGTGACGTTCGAAAGTAACCGTTGCCCATCGTGCCGCCATAGCAGAGGCTGTGACTCTGTCCGGAGCCTATTTTGACGTGCAAAATGTGCCGGACTTCCGATATATAGTTTTAGTGGCTCAATAACTCCCTCCTCTGATGCAGGGCTGCAAGTGGAAGATAATAAAATAGTGGCTTGACATTTAATTTGCGTAAAGTTTGAGCAATTAATTAAACTTGTTCGTGACAGACACACAAGCAGGGGAGGAGGAGCAGCATATGGAGGTGACTTTATCTGTTTAATGAGCAGCCAAATGGGCGGAATCCTTGAGGCCTTTCAGACCTCACTTGCACCACTCAAAATGTCACCACTCCACTACGGCCTCGATGTCCTTGTCGTTGTCGCCATGTGAAGTGCTTAAAGAGTTCACCAGAGCATTCGTTTGAGGCTTCGTTGGCTCCCCTTGTCTTGTTTTCCCAACGGCCCCAGGAATTACACACCCAACACACACACACACACGCAGTGGCAATCAGTGTAGTGGGAAAAACACAATTTCCGCTCAGTGCGTCCAGCGTCCAAGGTGATGAGGAAGAGGAGGGGAAGCAGGAGGAAATTTCCTGTCGAAAGCTGAGCGATGAGTTTGTTTATGAGAAAGAAAGGCACCTACCTTAAAGGCGGCAAGTTCGCCCAAGGATACATTGTTTTAAAAAGTAGTAAGTTATAAAGTATAGGAGGAAATTTGATATTGGAAAATGGGAAAATTGTAAGGAACTTGATTTTTGAAGGAGAGAAAAACAGACATATTTTATAGATATGAAAAGATTTTTAAAAAAGATTATAGCTTCACATTACTTAACTCAACTTCATAAAATAACAAAGTGATTTTATTTAAAGTACTTTAAGTTAAGAAATGTTTTACTAGACTCACGTTTTATGCCACAACTTAAAACCAAATCTTTCTATTAACTTCTAAAAATATTCCAGAAAAATCCTACCCACATTTATGTACTAAAACCTCACAAATAGAATATTAAACTTATAATCAAAAACATGACAAATGCATTTACCTGAAGCCTGAAGTCATACCAAATTCCGTGACCTCGCCAAGCCTATGCTGCACTTATAGATCACTTCAATTTTTAATGGGTCTCTAAAAAAAGATGGCCTCTGGCTGCCTAAGGCCCTATATGGCGAAGTGCTTTTGGTCATAAATATTTCCTATATGCTATAGCATCTCCTCTGCCTTCGCCTCAATGTTAAACGAATGTCCTTTTACCCGAAAAATAAAGCAGGCAAAAAGCGTTGCCTATTTTCCTGCGCCAGACACTCGACCAAGTTGCATTGAAGTTGCCCGCCTCCTGCATCCCTGCATCCCTGCATACCCTTCCCCCTTTTGTTGCCCCGCTGTTTGTCTTGGCCCGCAGTTTGCGATTATTGTGCAAACTCCGCAGCTGCCTTTGGCTTATGGCATAGAGCGTACATACCGCACAATGAGATCAAGGTGAAAAGGAAAATAAAATGCCAGAAAGAGGGGAGAAGCACTCAGAGAATAAAACAAGGATAAAAATAATTGATTTTCTTACTGTTTTGGCAAATTGAAATACTCATTGCTCAAGGAGTTGATTAGGAAAACTATAAAACCGAGAAAAAATATAGATTATTCCGAAAAAATACAAAACTTCTTCAAGCTAAGAAAACTTATTCTAAAAACTTGCTTTTCAAGACTTTATTTAAATTTTTTTAGCATGTAAAAATTTATATTTTATAGATATTTCCCTCAGTGCAGCTAAAATATTAAAAAGCCTAAGCACAATGCAAAAACACAATGCCCGCAAAAGCGGTTAAGGTTGCGGTTTCTGCGGCACTCTCCTTTCCATTTTATGCACACAGAAAACACCAACACACACCTCCACCTCCCTTCCCTTAAGCTTGTTGAGTTTTCCGCAAAACTCTCTGCGAATTTTCCACGGGTTTTCCATTAATTAAGTGGATGCCTGGCGGGGCCAAAAGACTGGAAAGTGTATCTCTCTAAGAAACTTAATTGTTGTCAAAATTTTGTGAGGAAAATTCAACACCAAATCCATTCATTGGAAAAAGGACAAAAAGAAATCGATTTCGGTTCAGAAAATCAAGGATTTTACGGGCTGGCATTGCACATAAACAAACAAACAAGGATATTTTACAAGATTTTGTCCTGGCCCTGCAATTTCATAAATATTTTATGAGCTTAAAGGCGGTCGATGCTTTATGGCTGCCAGAATATGTCTGTTTGCCCACGGCTTACGCATAATTTTCCCCTCTTTCACACAAAGTTCCAGCTTCGCTTTCACATTTTATTTCATGTTTTTGTGCTTCGGAAAATTCGTTCTTGTTTAATTTAAATAATGCGTAGCAGCATGAAGGGCTTTTATCCGCTTAGATGGCGCAGAATGAAGTTTAACTGTGGCCACATTAATCAGGCGGAAAGGATGGGTTGAGACGAAATTACATTACTAGCTGGCAGCCAGTAAATATTAAGTAGAAATACGATTTATTAGCGCTAACTAAGCTAAAATGTATTTTATGAGCTGGGGTATATAATCCGAGGTTAAGCGTGGCAAGTTTTAACATTAAATAAGCCTTTTAAATATTAAATTGGAATTTGTTTAGCTAAAAATATTTAGAAAGGAGCAAAGGCTTCAAGGGAATTATACAAGTGGGATTAGTGAGGAAACTAAATTATTTTTGATGTATAAGTAATTCAGCTTTTAGATCTCTTTAACTATTTTATTCCTTTTATAAATAGATTTTGAGGTTTTTTAATAAATAACTATACATGTAACAAAGTATCTGCATAAATATGGCATTACTTTTGATTTTTAAATGGGATATTACTTTAGCAAGTTCTTTGCGCTTATCAAAATTTTTCTGGGGTTTAAAATAAATAACAAAATATTTTATATAAACGTAAAAGTCCTCTTCACACTTATAGTTATATCAAAAGAAGGATCTACATATTCTCGTACTACCATTTTCAGCTTTCTAAACTAAAACTCTCATGGAAATTCGATCGCTGCTAATTTTTAAATGTCTAAAAAATACAAAAAAGCCTGATTAAAATATGCACAATGTGGCTTTCAGCATTTTTGAAACATTTGAAACCCATCTTATCTCACTCATCCTTTTGCGAGGCAATCAAACGACAGCCCCGCCCCCGCCATTCATTGTGTGAATTTTGAGGATGACAATGGCATTAAATTTAATGTGCCTGCATTTCGTTGATGTCCTCTCTGTCGTCCTCTTTCTCTCAGTCTCATTTCTGTGTGCGTGTCATTTCCGGGACTGATAACAAAAAAACAACAACTTTGTGACAAGCCTGAGGTCTCCTTTTTATTTTATTTTTTTCGCTGCTTTGCCTTGGAGCTTCGTCGCTCCATCAACATTTTTTCGCCATTGACGAAAACGTCTGTTTTTTCCTGCCGCATTTTTTATTTTGTTAAACACATTTTCGACTCATCTTTTTATGTGCATTTTTTGCGGCGTTAACTGCACGTGCCATCATTTTTACTGCGCTTTTTTTGGTGCCCGAGTGCTCCTTGGGCTCCTTGCTCTTTGTGTTGCCTGCTTTTTGATTCATTATCAAAAGGGGAAGAGGGAAGCTTGTAGGACCTAGGACCTAGCACCTAGCGCCTGGCCAAGCCCTTTTCTTTTGATGGAAAATTCTGTTTAATTTCTTTTTTTCGTATCTCCCTCTTTTTTTTATTTCATCACCTACTTTTTTGCGCCTCTGCCCCCTGCTCTCATGCCCACGCCCACTACTATCACCACTATCATCATGCCAGATATCACGCGACTGACTCTGACCGAGCTGAGGACGCGCCTAAGAGCCCTCGGACTGAGTGCATCCGGCCGAAAGCATGTCCTGCTCGAGCGGCTAGCAACATCCAGCGGGGAAGCACAGGGCGGCACAGTCACGGCTGCAGCAAGCGGCTCCAATTTGTCCTCGAAGGTGGTGTTGTCCAGCGCGGAGCTCGTAAATAATTCCGATACGACCTCTGCGACGTCCCCCCCAAAAAACACTGACCAGAAAAGTGGTAGGTACAGAAGAGAGAATGAACAAATGCCAAATTCCCACAACACTAGTTTACTAAAATTGTTATTTGAATTCTGAATGAATATTCATGATTACGAACATAGAAAGGTAGTTTTTATAGTTCAAAGAGCATCAGGATAAAGTCCTGTAATACAAAGTCAGAGAATTTACTTAGAAACAATTGAAACAATATATATTATTCAAATTTTTCTACGGATGTTAAGAAGTTAAAAAAAAAAATATTTCAAATTCATTTCAAGATCAACCACTTTATTTTAAACATTTGTAACCTAGTGTTGATAAAAATAAATACCACAAAAAATAGTAAACAGAACACGAAGCCCAACAAACGCTTTAGTCTTCCCTTTGTCATTGACATTGCCTGTCTGTCCGTCCTAATGCCACCCTGCCCCTAACTTACCCGCTAATCGCTTGGTCCTGTACACTTCCTGTGTCCCTGTGACTGGGCGTGTTGCCTCCTTTTATTTTTATCGTTCAATTAAAGCGTATGCTTTCTTCTGAATATTTTATGCATGTAGTTTATATAATATACTGTCAGCTCCCCCTGGCTGTGCGGCTTAATAATTTGATTTAAATGCAGGGGCACACGCAGGCTGGCAGTGAGGGGAAAGTGAAAAAAACCTGGCACGCGAATCTTGTTGAACGAAAAAAATTAAATCACAAAAAATATGCAAACACGAGGCGGTTGCCGGAATTTTTAATAATGCACAAAGGACAATTTCTGCTGGCATTGCAAGGGAGGAGAGAAGAGGGAGAGGGGAGGGTAAAGTGCGGCGGCTGTGGCTGTGACTGTGACTGGAGCAGGCACAGGACCTCCTCCATGTAATCATGCAATGCTCATGCACAGGCACACATACACGCAACAGCACTTGAATATTCAGCCTGCAAGTTTTTCCTTCTCACACACACACAGTCGAACACACGTGGAAATCACGGCAGCCGGAAAAGTCAGCTACACATTTGTCAGGACATTTTCCCCGAGATTGCCAAGTGAACTAGAAAAATATATAATTTAAGCTGAGAGGCAGGCAGGCAGGCAGCAGCAAAACCTTATCAAGGAAATGGAGCCTAAGTGCTTTGATTTATTCCGAGAATTCTTATTTAAATTTCCACCGTTTTCCCCGAACTTCTAGGCCTAAAAATATAAGCTCCTCGGTTTATTAATCCACTTGGAAGTCAATCAATAATAAGTTTGTGATTCAAATGCCATAATTATTATTATAAACCAAGCTTAATTTCTTGAAACATTCTGCAGCATTTGTTTACAATTTAATTTCAATTTTATTAAATTCTCCTCTTTAAATTCAAAGAATATTTATATAAAAACACGCCCCTGGGACTTGAATAAAACATGCTCCTGGGGTATATATTTTTAGACGGATTTGATAAAGTGTTTCAATATTTCTGCCCCCACATATATTCTCACTCAAAGCAACGCCCACCGAGAAAAAAACCCAAAGGAGCCGAGGAGCTTTATAAATTTGTGGGCTGATTGCCGCTTGCATTTCCTGCGACGGAAGCAGCGGTCGCCACATTGAAGCAACCGCTCCTCTCGTTGGGGTTAAGGTCTCCACCCTCTGCGCCCTCATTTTGTTTGCCAACCACGTGTTTCCACTCATACACACATTCATAGCCACCGCATCGAGTTTTCCCTGACACTTGTTAGCCTTGTTTTGGCAGGGATGCGGAAACTGGCTATTAAGTTTTGATGAAGCAAAGTTGCTGCCGCTGCTGCTCCTGCGGCCTATCAAAGCGGCGCCGTGGGCGAACATCTGACATGGAATTATCAATGTTGGCACGTTCGCTGTTCTGCTCCCCTCAGAACTTGTGGCTCTATATAGAAAACATACAGCCCAGGTTGTTCTCTAGTTATTTTTTTGTTTTTCATACACAAAAACCTCTGACAGCACCGCAAAACTTTATTTGATTTTGCTGTGGCAATGTCATCATAGTTTGTAAATTAAACTTTTTCCCCAGGACCGATGCTATCTGTCCTGTGTGTGTGGAGAGTATATACTAGATCACGGTCGGCAATGTCTGTCTCTCTGTCAGCAACTTGTGTCCAATAAATCCAAGTTTTTGTTTGGTTTGCTGCCACGACACTTGATATATCTATTATTTTTCGCACACAATATCGCGCTTTAATGAGTTTATTAGTTATATTGAAGGCCAGTATTGACTGCCACGTACACACAATTATCCGACGATGGGCATATACAACACACACGTCTGCTAGCGCGAAAATCTGAAAGTTAACTGAAAATTAAAACAAAAATCTCAAACTATCAATAAAAAAAAGCAGAAGCAAAAGAAGCCTACCACGGAGAAGACGAAGCAGCAGCAGAAGAAGAAAACATAAAATGTTTAAAATCCCAAAAAATCAAACTCCATGAAAATAATCATCGCAGTCAGTAGTAGAAGAAGCCCAAGCCGAAGCCGAAGCTGAAGCCAAAGCCAAAGTCAGCGAGCAATGAGAGGCGGCTTAAAGTTAGTTAGCCAAGCTGTAACAGTAACAACACTAGTTACCCACTTTTGGCGCCGACTCCGACTCCTAATGGGTTGAACAGACCCAGCCAACACTCGGCAGCATTCAGGCCCAGTCGGTAAAGGCGATTTAAAGTAATACACTGAGGGAAATGTTAGGAAAATAAAGCTCATCGAAAGGAAATCTAGTCAAACGAATAAGTTTTAAGCTGATTGGAATAGTATTTGACAATTTATATTACTAAAGAGTTAAATGAAAGAGTTTAAATAAGGAGACTATTTTGCATAAATATTTTTATTGGATATATATGATTTTTCTTGCCGTGTACCCACACACACACACACACCTATGGCCAGAAGAAAATCTTCATAAGAAGTGCGACCGTGCAACAACGGTGGGCCTGGCGGTGCACCGCGGTGGTGGTGGTGGCGTCGCTGCATTGGCGTGCGGTTGCATTCGGTGGCTGCTTGCATGAGTGGCAGCGATACAGATAAATATATGTTTGTGCTACTTCATGGCTGCATAGATCCCACATGCGACAAAGTGAAAACTTTTCGTTGCCCACTCGCTCGTGATGACTATCATATCTTGGCGATGCTTCGCCTGGAATGCGTTTTGGTTGCCGCTAATTGAATTGTTTGTCAAACTGCCATCCGTAGTGTGTCATCTTTTACCAGGCTTTTTTATATGTCTTAAATGGGCGAGCGGCCTGCCGTTGTTATTTCTTGCACCTTACCAACAGAGAAAGAGAGGAAATACCGAGGGGGGAATATTGAAAAAAGTCATGCCTCAGCAAGCAATTCGAACGCCTAACTGCATTCGAATTGAGCCAGGCGGCTGGCGAGTAACCTTGAGTGGCTCTTGGTTAATTGCAAACAGAGGAAAAACTAGGCCCACATCCGACCAGAGAAACTTACTCTGTTGGGAAGCCAGAAGAGTTCTACTTTAAGGAAGTCACTGTGGGACTTTTGGTCCTGCTAAAGTTAAAACTATCAAGCCAAATTGCTACGATTCGTAGTATAAAGTTTCTCAAATAATAATATATATATTCCTCTATAGAGAGTACAGAATTTTACATCAAATACATTCCCTATTTCTCCTCAGACGACATTTATGTGGAATACGTGAATGGTATGCCCCACATGACTGTCCGCTTGCCAAGCCGAAATGAGCTCTGCCAGTTTGCCCTAAAACCCATCACGCACAACGTGGGCGATCTGCTCACCATGCTCAAGGCTGAAGATCGCGGCATCGATCGGGCAGCGATCATCAACAAGCATGGAGTGCGTATCGCCTCGTCCTGCACCATCGACAGCCTGCTGGACGACTCATTTTGGTAAGATTAATGAATTCACAATATAAAAATGGCAACTTTATGAACTATATTAACGAAAACATAGCATACAAATCAATAATCGAACTCTGGACGTAAATCCACCGAAAAGGGATAAGATTACTGGGGAATCAATGGACAAAATCGGAGATGTGCGCAAAGTTATAGCTCAGGTGAGAGGTATTTCGGAATATAATTTCCAAACATTTGTATTTAATTCATAAAAATCTATTTAACATGCAGCTATACGAGGCATTTAACGTTGGTGAATATCAGCTGGAGAAGAGTAATCAACTAGCCAAGGAGTTAGAGAGTTTACGCTATGAACTTGAGCCCTTAGAGGAGGTGAGTTCGATTGAAAATTAAATAAATAATAAACACTTAAAGAATTATTAGTTTTAAATAAATAAAGTGAAGATAAAGGAATCTTAAATAAAACAAAAATATTATTTAATAGATACGCCTTGTTTTTGACAGTTATTATAATTTTTTAAATATTAAATCTCTTCCTACTGTTTGTTTAAATATTAAAAAACTCCTTTTGCCTTTTCCAAACCCCTAAAAACAAAGAAACTTTCATCATAATTCCCTTTAATCTTGCAGCAAAAATTAGGCCTTGTTTTCTATGCCGAAAGCATTGAATCAAGTATACAAAAATATACATTAAAAATATACAATTATATTATAACAGCTTGATTTAGATAATTAAAGACTCCTTCTCCTTTTTCAAACCCTAAAAACAAAATAATGCTTAAAACAATTCCTTTTAATGTTGCAGCAAAAACTGGAATTGAGCAAAAAGGCGGCTCGCCGCACCAATTTTATGACCTGGATGGGATTAGGTCTGATGTCAGTGCAGTTTGGCATCTTGGCGCGACTAACATGGTGGGAATACTCTTGGGATATCATGGAGCCTGTTACCTATTTTGTTACCTACGGCACGACAATGGCAATGTATGCCTACTATTGCGTGACAAAGAAAGTAAGTTTCGAAATTCTCTCGCCAAGAACCAATTAATATAATAATATAATTCCTTTTAGGAGTACATCATGGAGCATGTAAAGAACCGAGAGTACTCTCTCACCCTGTACAGGAACGCCAAGAAGATCCAGTTCGACGTGGATCACTACAACGAGCTGAAGCGAAAATCGGCCGAATTGGAGTACAATCTGAGAAGGATCCATGATCCGCTGAACATGCAACTGCCGTCGCATCTGGTGCGCACCCAGGAGAACACGCCACCCATCAAGATTGAGGAGAACAGGGAACAGCGGAAATCGACTTAAGGCCTTCTAGCGAAGACCATGTGGGATATTGAAATGAAACTCAAGAAACACTATTTTTAACTCTCCTAACATCAAAAATAAAATTTACCCCGTTAGCTAAAGAAGTTCAGGTGATCCGAGGGATCGAGATCGGTATCGGTGTTTGAATAGATCTTGTGTACGCATCACATGTTGTGTAAATTCGTCCTGAGTTCTTCTCTCTCTTTAAAATGTTTAAGTTGTTTATGTTTACGATTAATTAGCCTAAGCCAAAGTTTGACAAGAGGAAAACTGAAACGCACAAAGGTTCATCTGACGCCTGCAGTTTGTGAAAGCTGATCTAACAATATATATTTTATGTTTAATTTTTAGTTATTTATTGCAAGTGAGAGATTTGTTTGAGGCCCAAGGCTTAATTATATTGTGTGTGCAGTTTTTAGCAAAATATATATGATTTATTTATTGACTATCATTTCTGACTTTTTAATTTATCTTCTGTTTTAAGAAATATATATAATAACAAGGGCTGGCTTACCTTTAGTGATCAACAGTAGAGTGTGAAGCATACTTTTTGGCCCAAATGGAGATGAACTTCGTGTAAATTTGTTTCCAAGAACTGCTAGTGGCTTTTAGGCAGCAGCGCATCTATAGGAAAAATATACCAACAAGAAGGATATTAGATTCATTATAGGATCGCTAGCAGCCACAAGTTCACCATCATTAAAAACGAAATTAGAAAACCACTTTTACAACGATAGCTATAAACAAACTTTCAGAGACTCTGAACACTCTCATCCAGTGAAATCTACTAACTAACTAACTCTCCATAAGCTTTAATATATACACAACATACTATGAGAAACCGATCTAGAACGAATCAATTTGTAAATAAAAACGCACCAACTATTCCATTAAGATTTTAGAGAAACGGAAAGCGGAATCATGGAGACGAGATGTCGCGTAGTTAGTACAGTTAACGAAATCGTAGCCGTAATTTAGTAGGTATGATTAGATATGTAAATAATAATAATAACATAAACTGCTGTGTTTCATGACAACGTAAACGAGATTCATTTGCTTAATGAATTAAGCTTAAAACTTAACACTAGTTTAGAACAACGCTTTCTCCCCAACTCTACTACCAACTCTGCGAACTCTATTAACCTATTTACTCTTAAACTTAGAATTGCCAAAGGTTGTGTTGAGAACTGTTTGCCTGAGCTATAAACCCAATCCCTAGAAGTCAGTCTACTCTCTACATGCATCGCTTTTCAATGCGCCAACTACTATATACACTCAAGCGCACACAGGATTCATATATAGAACGCACTTACACCAACTAACACCAAGGATAATGTAAGCTTCCAAAGTTTGCACAAAGTTTGAGAAAAACAAAAAAACGTATTGCATCTTGAAGCTTATATTATCTTTGATCTAACTAACTAACCAATCACCATTCGGAATGATTAAATCTAGCCTAAGCATTTACCTATGAATATATATATACTTAAATATATAATTTAACAACGATTTGTGATTCAATTGAAAATTATGAAATGAAAATGATTTATTGTACAAAGAAGAGATCTCGAAATTAATCAAACTAAATAACTTTGAAAGTATTTTCGCCTCCCAAAATAATGTTTGCGTTTATCTAATGAATTACATACATTAATTACCTCCTAGAAGTATTCCCAGAAAAACAAATTAAATCCTAATCAGCGCCAAAGACTTATGAATACATTTAACTAGTTACTCTTATACACATTCCCCTAACTATTTATATATTTATATATTATTATTATTATTATTGTAATATTACCAACGAGAGTTAAACTTATTTCCAAAAACGTTGTTTACATCCGCTCTCAAGGAGTGCGTATATACTCATAATTCTCAAGTACCTTCTTTCATAATCTAATCCTAATTATAACATACGGTAACCTACGTCTTTTTAACGAATTTAAAGGAAACCCAACAACACTTGATTAAGTGCTTTAATTAATTACATTGTTTGGCTTTTGAGAAAACAAAACAAAAACTAAAAACAAAACAAAAGCGATTTTTTACATTTATAAAACCGAAACTAAAACACAATTCGTTTGTTAAACTAAAATTGCGAAACAAATACCCCAAGTCCCAAGCTTAACAAAGAATATGCAACATAAACTGATTACGAAATTAAAATAAAAACAAAGTTAATAAAATAAAGGGCTCTCGCATTCATTTATTCTTGCTACTAAAACGCAGAAACCATTATGTAACGCGAGGACTTCTTACCTAGTCCAAGTGAGACATCAGGCACATCGGATCTCCAGCCGGTAGCAGAGACTGGAATCGGTGGCGTTCCACCGCACCAGCTCGGCAATGGGTCGGCTGGACTTGAGGAAGAGCGTCAGCCGGTCGTTGAGCTGCAGCGGTGAGAATTTACTGACGATCAGCGCCTTGGTGGCGTCTCGATACTTCCCCACCAGGGTCTCGTTGCTGAAGCTGCGTCCCCGCTTATCGGCTGTTTCGTAGGTATGCACTGCCTTGTTCTCGGCGTCGTCAATCAGCCTATAGCTGGGCTGCCTGTAGGGATTGTAGCCCAGCTTCATGCATATTTCACGCACTTCATCCACATGCGGAGGCTTACTTTTGGGAAAGCATTTCGTGTGCCAAATGCCAAACGTTTGTTCAATCACCTGGCCGTACTGAGGAGCTTTCTCTGGTTGCCTGTCAAATGAGCGTTTAATTTAATTTCTTGAATAGAAACTCACTGGAATTGTGGTTGTGACTAACGTGTGCTGACTGTTCGCCCAGAAATCCTTTTTTTGTTGCTGCAAAGGATGCTCGATGCCAAAGCAATAGCGCTCGTCTTCTCCATTGGGACAATCCTTCTCCTTGTCGCATACAAAATCTCGGGGAATGCAGTCCTCTGGGGAGCTGAAAAGAAAATAATTATAGCATTTAACGAAAGAATAAACATATAAAACTATAAAATAAGGTTATTTTTCGAAAGAAACATTTTTGAGCAAAATAATGTTAAAATCTGAACTTACGAACTGCATTGAAAATGATCTGCAGTGCAATTGCACAGCACTGAACTCTCGTCGCTCTTATCCCAACAGTTTCGCTTGCCATCGCATATCTTAGAGGGATCAGTGGCTCTAAAATAAATCAAATTAAATACCATAAATCATTAAATGTCAGAAAAGATCTTAAAGTTCAACTCACTGCAAGTAGGTGAAACAACTGCATATCGTTGGCTCATCCGTCATATCCTCGCAGTCGGGAACGTGATCACAGAACTTGTTCTTCGGCAAGCACTTGAAGCCGGAGCGGCACTTCATTTCGCCGGGAGCACAGCGTTGCTTCAGCTGGCGGCAATTGGTTTCTTCCTCATCGCTGCCATCATGGCAATCCGGACGCTCATCACAGATGGCCTCCTGGGGTAGGCACAGGCCCAGCGGGCAACGATGTGTAGGACACAGTGGAGCTGCTTTTGGGTTCTGGCACGAGGGTTTGTCTGTCGAAGGGAGAGAGGGGAAAATCGAATTGTAATTGGAAACTCGAACTAAGACTCCACACGCGACTCACCTATTATGTCCTGCAACGATTTGTACGCCAGCTCCAATGTCCGAATGCCGAATGGCTGCTTGAAACTCTGGCAATCCGAGTTGTTGTAGCTAAACATGGCCGTGGGGAACCAGCCGGTGTGCGAATCTCGACAGACCAACACCCCCTGGTCGCTGGGAATCATGTGGTGCTGCGACGAGTCGCTGACGTTCTTCGACCCGAACTGATGGCAACTGGTGAACTTTGTTATGGCCGGCAGCTCGGTAGGGGCCACGCCGTTAATGAGCTCCACCTCCTCCGAAATGGAGGCCATGTCCTCGGCACTCACATTTAGCAGGCGCATCAAATTCACTGGCGGCTGCTTCTCTTGCAGTTTGTAACAGGACTCGCAGCTGGCATCGTTGGGCGTTCGTATAATGGCCACAGTTTTGATGCGACCAGTGAAATCGTCGTGCAAAACGCTGATGCAGTCCCTCGGGGCACTGTGGTCGTGCTGGGAGCTGCAGAAATTGTATGTTAAAAAGGATTTCTCCACCCAAATCAATTTCCTCACCTGTCCGGCAAAAAGGTGGGCAGCACATGGTGTGTGAAGCGCACCGCCTGTTCCAGATGCAGCAGCAGCACATTTGACTGAGGAACCGGCTCGAAGCAGTCCACTCGCCGTATTTGCTCGTGGTTGCTCTTGTGCAGTGATCTCTTTGTCTTGCCGCCGCCGAGCAAGGCGCTCATGTAGTCCGTGTCTAGGCTAATCCCCGCGAGGCAGCTCTCGTGGACAAGCAGCCAGTGCTTGTCGATAAGCACACCGATGCACCAGAGCTCGCTGTTCAGGTAGACATCCGCCAGCCAGGGCCAGTGCAGCTCCTCGATGGCCTCGTGGAGCTGTTCGTTCACCAGCAGAGTCGCGTTTTTCTTGCTCTTAATGAGATGATCGAGTCGGTCAAGGATCTCATCCTTTTTGTTCACCACAACGGCGGGAATCTGCGGCTTAAAGTGCACATTTGGCCTGTTGTGCGTTTCGATGGTAGGCAAGAGGAGAGGCACCTGCTCCTTGGGCTTCGGCTTGACAGCCTGGCCAGCACTGAGGGTCTTTAGCGGCGTAGTCTTGTTCGACAGAGGATTGCACTCCACGTAGATGCCTAGGCACTTGTTTGGCAACAGGCGATCCTTCTCGGGCCTCGCGGCCGACGGGTGACCCAGCTCCGGTATTATAATCTCGTTCTCAGTCATCTGAATGTTGTCTGCCACCATGGACCGAAGCTGAGCAAAATTCCGGCTGTTCCTCAATTCCGGTGTTATGGGATGCATTTCCTGCTGGTTCACAAAGGCGGAACTGTTGAAATAGTGGGCTCCCTTGAAGCCCAGCAGAGCGCACACGGCATCTGCGGTATTAGCCTGATGCTCGTGATAGCCCGTTTCGTGGGCACAGACGACACGCCACACGCCATGTCCGTTGCGGGAGAAGATGCCGGCACTGCTGAATTTGGGCTGCTGATGGACATCAAAGTGCACATCGTGGCCATTGGTGAGGGCAACTGGAAGGGAGAATTTATTTATTATGCGACGGAAATTGAATTGTATCCTAAATTGTATGCCTCTGCAACTGATTAATTAATTAATTAATGAATTTAATTGGAATTCACTTACAGCAATCCTTTTCATCCTCCTTAAACCGGCAGTCCACTTGATTGTCGCACCGCTTGCTCAGAGGCAGGCAGGTCTTGGATAGCGGGCAGCGGAACTCGTTCGCCTGGCAACCACCTGTAAGAGAAATAATAATAAAAATAAATAATAAACAATGTGTAAATGTTTCTTTGACCTGTTACTCACCACAATCCTGCTCATCTGTGCGATCTTCGCAATCCTCCTTGCCATCGCATATGAGATTCTTGAGGCTGCCACTTAAATAGTCTCTGCAAGAGCAGTCCAGTTCATCTGTTCCATCTTCACAGTCCGCCTTTCGATCACAACGCATCTGAATATCCACTATTTGAGCCATCCTGTGAGGTAGTTTTGAAGAAAAGAAATTAAATTAAATTTATTTAAATAGAGAATATATCATATTTCAACTCACTTTTTGCACACGAACTTGTTGGGTATTTTTATTTGTTCTTTGTGGATAAATGGAGCACTCGATGTGGTTGTGGTGGGTGCCAAAGTGGTGGTTACCAGAGGTCCCTCAGTAGAAGCTATTCCTGTTGTGGTGATAGCAGTTGTCGTAAAGCTGGCTGTGCTGCTGATTGGTGTGGTTGTGGTCTCTCTGGTTGTAGTTTCCCTTACTCCTTCCGTTGTTACTTCGCTGTGCAGGTTCTGTTGTGGCCAAGGTTGAGGTACTTAATCCAAGATCATTAGCGGTCGTGCTCTCCTCCGTGAACTGGGTTACCAAATCGCTGAATTTCTTTAAATCCTCAGTGGAAGTGGGTATTGTGAGAGTCGAACCCGTCGTTGTGGTTTCTAAATTATCCCGAGATGTTGTAGATGATGCAATTGTAGTGGAAAGAAGGGTAGATGGCGACATTGTTGTAAATGATTCAATTGTAGTGGAAGGAAGGGTAGATGGCGACATTGTTGTAGATGATATGATGGTAGATTCGCTTGTGAATAAATCAGTATTCGTGGAACTTTCTTCGAAGCTTTCTTCATTTGTAGATAAGTCAATGCTAGCAGTAGTTGAGGTAACATCTTGAGGCAAAGAAAACTCCTTTTCATCTTCAGAAGTGGTATTTTCCTGCTCCTCGTCCTGTTCCGCCTTCAAATCCTCATCCTCAATGGGTATAACTTCACGCATTTTATTCTCTGCAGGCACTGCATGCTCCCTTTCAGGATGATAGTCACTCTCCGTGGTGGTGCTCATATTTTGCCGCTCTCCACCCACCATGTCGGGTATGAAATTGTAGGTGCAGCCCACCTCATCCTCGCCGCCCAGACAATCCACATTGCGATCACATCTCTGACGCTTAGCTATGCAACGTTTGCCGCCCCAGACACATATAAACCCGGGACACATTTGCAGTGGCTGGCGTGTGGGTAGCAGGCGAGGTGTGGTGGCCATCTCCAGCCAGTCCAGGTAGAGAGTCACCCGCGTATAGACTCCAAACTCCTGGGGACGGGCACAGCCGTTGCCGTGACTCACCACGCCAGCGAGATAGTGTTCCTCTGGCCGGGCGATGCTGCGACAGAAGAGCGGGCCGCCAGAGTCTCCCTGGCAGGCATCGCGACCTCCACTGGGATCCCCAGCACAAATATCTTCGGAAGCCTGATCTTCGGGATCCGGGCAGCGTTTGCGTATGGGAACCACCACTTGGCGAAGGGGATCACCTGGGAAAATATATGTATTTAATTAACATTAAGAAATATTAGTTAATTGCTTTTACTCACTGCTGGGACCCTTCTCCCTGATGGCTCCCCATCCCACCACAGTGCATAGAGTGTGCTCCTCGGGCCCCCAAATCCAATCGTCGCCAAGCGTTGTCCTTCCCTTGTCCGGCAAACAGATGGGCTTCACCCAGCGATTGAAATGCAGCGGCCTGGCCATTCGCAATAGGGAGAGATCGTTGCGCATGCTTCTCCTTTCGTACGCCTGATGAACCACCACATGCGACACGGGCTGAATTTGAGTGGCAGGCGAGTAGCTGGAACGGCGCAGGAGTCCCGCACGCACCTCGTAGAAGTATTTTCCAAAGTTGATGACGCAATGGGCGGCGCTAATAATCTGTTACAGAAGTTTTACTATATGGACTGTGGGGCAAACTTTTCATTAACTCACCCAACGTTCAGAGTAAATGGTTCCCCCGCAGTGGAACTTGCCATCCCGATAAATGGCCACCACAAATGGCCACTGGAGGGCACTGGTATAGCTGCCTCCTACAATCCGTCCCTCGCCAACGATTTCTTGGGACTCTGCCGCCGCCACCGCTCGCTTCACTCTCTTGGAGTGCTCTGTCCTCGTCTTGGTGGTATTCTTGGGCACGCCACACTGCATGGGTGGGCACTTGACATAGGCCACATGATCCACCAGGGAGTCATGCCCATTGCGTCCGTGACAGGCCTGAGCAAACAGCACGCCAGCATGCAGGGAGGGCTCTATAAAAGGACCCGGCAGAGTCAAAGCTCTGAAGCTCACATTGAGAGAAGCCGCCGAGAGATCCAACGCATTCAGCTCGCAGGCGGCGGCTGCCCACTTTTCACCATTGTTACACACCGGGTGCCAGTCGCCGCGATGGTTGTGGTACAGAAAGCCCTCAGAAGCAGATGCGGCATGGGACTGGAAGGATTCAAATGAATTAAGTACCGTAAATCAATGAACAAACAGTTTCCCTACCATATGATCCGCCACATCGGTGACCAACATGCTGCACTGCTCCTCATCCCTTCCGTTCAGGCAGTTCAGGAAGCCGTCACAGCGCTCCACGCGATTGTAGCACATGGAAATCATGGAGCGATTGTGTTGCTCGTACTCCTCCAGGTTTTCGTAGCAGGAATAGGCCAACGGCTCGCAGCCAAAGCACCCCAGCTCGTCCTCACCCATGGGACAGTCCGCATAGCCATCGCACAGGCGCTCCTCGTCTAACCGATCGGCGCAGGTGCAGGCGGACTCATCACTGCCGTCCGAACAGTCCACCACATTGTCGCACCATCGCTCAGCGGCAATGCACTCCTTCTGTTCCCCAAAGCAGGCCACCTGACCCGGCTCGGGACACCTGGCAAGGTCGTGGCTGGGCGTTTGCTGCGGCAGTCCGGCATAGCTGGCGTAAATAATCTGTTGATGGCCGGCACTCGATTGATTTGCATGCCTCATCTTGAAGTTGGCATTGGAGAAACCAGCAGGGCTTCCTCCCGGCTGCTGCTGCGGTTGGGGACCGGAGGAGGTCTGAGATTGACCCTGCTGGCTCTGCATATAGCTGCAGTACACCTGCTGTTGCTGGCCATTTGAGAGTTTCTGCGGTGAGGCATTCTTCGAGAAGATATTGGCTCCCTGGCCACCGGCTCCGGAGCCACCGCTGCCGCCAAAGAAGTTGCCACTTGGTCCGAATTGCTGCGGCACAAAGAAAATGCCGCCGCCGCCGTTGTTGGCGGCTCCACCAAAGTGTCCTCCTCCCTGCATGCCCATAAAGGAGGGCGAGGCCGACCACATGGGCATCCGGAAGTTGGCCGGCGTCATGTAGAAGCACACAGGGATGCTGGGCATCATGCCAAAGTTCGGATTGAACATAAACTGGGCTGAGGCCTTCATGGTTTCGCCAGAAACGGGAAAGCCGCCGGGAGCTCGGCTCGTAAACTGCACACTGGGCGAGGCGGTGAAGGTTTCTCCCTTTTCCTTGGTCTCGCCATCTGCTGCATTGGGGGCCACCTTGTTACGCATCTTCATGGCCACGCGCTCGCACAGGCTGAGGATCTGGGCATCGGCAGCTGGAAAAGGAAGAAAATGTAATAAAATGCTTCGATATAATTCTCATAATTACCATTCCAGACATGCCCATTGAGCGGATTGATTTTGGGTCCCATTTGTTCCATTGCCTTGGCATCCAGGGCCGTTCCGAACGTGTCCATCAACTCCTCCTGATTGGGCCTCGCTTGATCCTCGAATTTTTTGAGCCACAGCTGCCGTTCAGAGACATCTTCGTGGTCCTCCTGCAAGGACTCATTCGCTTTTAACACCTTGAGCATGGGCTTGTCCTGCTCGTGCCGCTCGAAACTCTCTAGCATGTTCTCAATGCTTGTGGGATTGTCCAGGGGATGCACGGAACGCGGTGTGGCCTCCTTGGGTTGGATGGTGGAACTGCTGCTGCTGGTCAGTTCGGAGCTGCCCTCGTTGCCATCAATAATCCAGCTTATCTTCACCGGCGGCAGTTTGGTGGTTGGCGTAGTGAAGTTTTGCTTAGTTTCGAGGGATTCTGTGGTGCTGATGGCCACAGTGCTGGCACTGCTGGTGGTGGTGGTGGTGGCGTTGTCCTGCGGCTCCACTACCTCGTCGCCGTCTATGATCCAATCGAACTGCAGCTTTCGCTGCCCAGCAGTGGTGCTGATAATGATGGCTTCGGTGGTTGTTTCAGGCATCAAGGTGCTGGTGGTTGTCTTGTTAGGAGCTGCTTCCTCCTCCTCGCCATCTATAATCCATTCGATATGGAGCTTCCCTGGTGCCGGTGTGGTGCTGGCGGGGATTGCCTCATCGGTAGTGCCTAAGCTGGTTGTTGATACGGGGAGTCCTTCCGTGGTAAATATCCGGGGTGCTTCTGTTGTGACTGTGCTCGCCTGTTCCTTTTCCCTTTCTTTAGATTCATTTTCCGTTTGTTCTTTGGCATTCGGCTGAGGACCCGGTCCCGTGGTGGTTAGATCTCGCGTGGTGCGCTGTCCTGGCCGCTCAGTGGTGCGAACTATCTCCTTCGGCCTGTCGAAGTGATCGAGAATCCAGCTGATCTGCTCTGTAGCGCTTTCCACTGGCGTATCTCCGGTGGCTGTTTCCTTAGTGCTGCTCTTAACAGGCTCCCTGGTGGTGGTTGACTTGGCCGTCACATCGTCCGTGTAAACTTCACTGCCATCATGATCGTGTCCATCAATAATCCAACTGATCCTGGCCGGTTTTATCTTCATTCTCTGGGGCTTCTCCGTGGCATTGCCTGCCGGCGTGGGGACAGTGATGCCCGGATCCTGAGTTAGATCTCCAGGTGCAAAAGTCCCTCGCCATGATTCGTTAGATCCTTCGCTGTCCGACTCCAGCGTGGGCTGCTGCTCCCGCATGATCTCCTTCATCTTCTCCATTTTCTCGGCCACCTCCTTGGCCATCTTGTACATGCGCATAAAGGCGGACATGCAGTCATGCGGCGTGTGCTTCTTGCAGCGCACAAACTCGTTCTCCAGCTGGCTTAGCACTTCCCTCGCCCGCTTGCTCCTCAGCTTGGAGTAGAGGCTGTGCAGATTGGCCTCCATGGCCACAGGATCGAGGTCGACATCCAGTCGGGGCAACTCCCTTGCCGTACGATGCTTCCTTTGCCATCGAAACTTGACCAGCAGGTTCTTCATGCGCTTCCTATTCCTCTTGATGTCGTTGTCATCCTTGTTGATCTCATCGTCCAGCAGCTTAAAGTGCAGCGTCTGAGGGCTCACGATGAGGGAATCCTCCTCCTCAAAGGGCTGATTGGCCATTTGCCGATGCTCAGCATTCAGGGCGGCAATCTGCTGGACACGATCCATTCTTTCCACCACAAGGCCATGATAGATCAGGGAGAAGAGCAGGGTGATGATGACCAGCACGGAGATGGCCACAATGCGTTTGGATCCACTGCTCCACCAGCGACGGGGGTGTCGCAGCAACCGGGTGGCTTCGAGCTCTAAGAAATGTTTGTTATTTTCTTTTGGGAAAAGCTTTGAACTCGAACTCTTCATCAACAGTTTCCTTATTAAACATTTAATTGTACATTTTATTACTTTTACTCATAAATGTATGTTAACTACAATATTTTTTGCCTTTTTTATGGCTTTATTTTGGTTAAAAACTTTCGTCAGCTTGTTCAGCAATTTCGCAATCATTTTTTGGAACTCGGAAAATGCTGATTCAAGTTCGAACTAAATGGGAACTGGCAATAAAAAAAATAAACTAATGGAATTTACTGAGCTGCAGAAATGTGTTAAGATGTGGGTGGGAGAAAGTAGCAAACAGAATATAAAAGAATACGTTTCAAATTAAGTTCAAAATTAAATATATAATTTTTGTAATTACATTATAATTTAAAGAATACTCTATTCAAGGGAAACACTATCAAAAAAAGTAGAATTATTCTCTAAAAAGTACTTAAGAGGTCTTACTTTATATTTGATCGATTTTATAATATTTATTTATCATGTTATTTAGTTATTATTGAATGTTTAATTTAGGAAAATCCGGAAATTCGAGTTCTTCAAGTAAACCCACATACCATCCATGTTATAATTCATTTTTATACAATTTTACTTCACTTTATGACGCCGACTTAGGCTGGGAACATTTTCTTTTGAAAATTCAAACAGCAATTAGTTGTTTTTTTGCTGATAACTTGCTTTTTCCACACTTTTTTTGTGGTTTTATTATATATATTTATGTGTTTGGCACTTTGTTAAATCGTCGGGCCAACAAGGAGCCTCGGATTACCACAATTCACACAAACAAAAATCGATAAGACCGAGGAATATGATAGCCACAGCGATGATGGAGACTTCCGCGCGATCCGCCCGGTGAACGGCAACTGAAGCCGGCGGTGGCCGATCGCCGGGCTTATGTAGGCTTCCGGAAAGTGGATCACCTGTGGATCGACACACTTCCACCTGGGCTGCCTGCCAGTGCTGCAGTTTTCTGCTACGTTTCGAACTTTACAGTTTTTTGGTTAATGAAAAATGGTACGACAAGTGCGGCGGTCAGCTCAAAATGACCGTCGAAAAAGTGCAAGTTGAAGGGGAAAAGCGCAAATTCGTGGAGCGACGAACCAACCACCCACCGGCATGCCGCTTGGGGTCGAGGCTCAAAGCTAAGCAGGCCCAGAATCTGTTGTAGGTCGACACACTCGCCAGTTTCCCCAAATCATTTTTATACAAATTTCGTACAGCGCAGCCCAAAATATTTACATTTTTAGTTCAACGTTTTAAAGGTCCACAGAGAAAAAGGGGCTCGGGCTTCTTGTACGAGACAACCGCCGGCAAAATAGAAACTACAAAAAAAAAATCACAAACGGCCACAAAAGCAATCAAAAACATATGAATATTCCCTCAAGAAATTGCTAAAAATATTCTTGTATCCAAATTTTACCATCAGACACCATGTGAGTAGGAAATCGGACAGAGGGAGGCAGTATCTAATGGGGTTCCTTTGTCGTCCTTCCACAGAAATCAGACATCAAAATTTGATGCGCAAGATAGGAGCCATTCTTGGACCCATTCTTCAGTTCGATCTGCCGCATTTTGCAGGACTAGGACTAGGCAAGATCTAAAGAAGATCGGCTGCAAGGGAATGCACTGTACAATCGTTTACTGCGAGCTTAATCTAACCCATAGGTGATCCCCTGTCATTTGGCGGCCAGAAAGTAAACATGATGTGGACTAGGCTTGGTCTGCGTAGCATTACAAGGTCGCAAAGGTAGGTTTCATTTCTATTTAAGTTCATTCTTAGTTTGTAGATTATTAAAAAAGGGGTTAGAGGAATTAATGTTGATAAATATACCAAATTACCCCAATTCATAGTTTAGATTATTATGAAGGTATGAACGTACACATTTTCAGGATTATAAGTTAGTATCGGTTACAATCGCAAGAACATAGCATAGAACATAAGGATAAAGCGTCAAAAAACCAGACAATCAACTAAATAACTTAAAATATTAAAGAAATACAAAAAGAAGATCCAATTATTTAGTTCGGAACAACTGAAAGTGCTTTATATTTCGCTTAGCTTGGGTTCAAGTTTCGTTCAGTTAACAATATGTTCGATAATCAGTATATATCGATGAGAGTTTATAATAATAATGTTTGAATAGGAATACGAGTTAAATCAAAAAATTAAATAGCCGTCTTTTTGTCATCTTAATCTTCAATTAGAGACTTACACGCATTACTTCATGTACAACTTTGAGCTTAAATTTCCAGCAAATAGTCCTCAGACATCGTTCTTGCTCAGGGCCTGCGCCTCGTAGAGCTCCTCCAGCAGCTTGCGGAACACCTCCGGGCCAATGTTGTTGCTCACTCGCATCAGGACGAACCAATCGCCAAAGCTGCAGTTGTGCAGGGCCAGCTGCAGATGGGACTTGGGCATGAAGCGAGCCCGGGCCCGCATCAGCTGGAAGCGCATGCCGCCATGGAAAATGGTGGCCAAACGATACAGGAACTTGACGGCCACCAGAACAGCCATCAGAATGAACCAGATCCACAGAAAGGCAAAGATCTTCTCGTTTAGAATGTTGAGTGGCAGCAGGCACAGATTGTCGTAGATGCTGTCCGAGCCGCTGTCGCCGACCTTGTGCACCTCGCACTTGGCGCACTTGGGAAAGACGCGCATGGTGATGTCGTTCCACTCGTCCAAATCGCCGTCATACAAAGCCGCCAAGGCACCCATGTAGCGGACCCAGAAGCCGCCGAAAAACACGTCCAACAGAAGGATGTTGCCAATCTGTGTGGGACAGAAGAGGCTTCTGTTGGAGTCCCATATCCGCTGATTGTAATTGTAAAAGCTACTCACGCTGATAAGCACATTGAGGAGCTCGCAGAACACGTAGCTCACAAAGTAGCGAAAGTGCGTCTCCTTGTAGTCGCTGGTGAAATAGTTGACCAGCACGCGCAAATGGGCCTTGCTTTTGTCCTTGGAGACCACCGCCTGGTGGAAGTCGGCGCACAAATGCTTCAGCCGGCCGCCTTCCCAGATCTTCCAGAGAAAAGCCGGCAGATAGAAGACGAAGGACTCCAGCAGTAGGACCAGCACGACCCACTGATAGTAGCGAATATAGCGACGGTTTCCCGGCGCCACCGAGCGACCCACCACATCTGGTGGTAGAAGACATGAAATGTTGTATGCAATCTGAAAAGTCGGCGTCTATCCCCACTCTCACCTGGGTGGCACTGAATCTCGCCATTAAGCGACGGCGCCTTCGTAATATTGGACTGCACGTACGCCCCGTAGATCCAGCAGTAGGCCTGGAAGTAGTCCAAGTCCGTGTTCTTCATGCACTGGATGGGATCGCCGAAGTACTGCTTCGAGGAGAGCAGAAAAGTGCAGGCCAGAAGCAGGGCCACCGTGCACTTGGAGTGCAGCGTGAAAATGGCATCGTAAATGTGTACCGACTTGAACTGCAGATACTTGGACAGCGGCTTCACGGCTGTGTACATTTTTAAGGCGTTAATTTTAGTTATTAATCAATTAATTCGGGAGCACGACAATTTTTGGCAAGAGCGAAAATGAAGAAAAAAAAAGTCAAAAGCACGCGGCAAACCAACGGTTAATAGTAGTATAGCTATCTCCCTTTCACTACTGGTGGGAGCGAGGCAGCTATACGCCGCAAGGTAGTTTCCCGGCCTGGCAACGTCATGGAGTTTTCGATGTATCGGTATGGACATCGGCTTGAACGATAGTCGACGATAACCGTGTGGTTGTTGTTGTTGTTTTTATACTGTTTTTTTTTTCTCACCGACGACACCACGTTTTTGTTTTGTTTTTGAAAAAAAAACAACGATTTCATCTGGATTTTGGTTTTCAGCTTGCACGGAAAGCCCACGAAGATGAGGGAACAGCTGTCCGCCAAGCAGCACGAGCGCAACGAGAAGAAAAAGAAGAAGCTGGCGGCGCTGGCCAACTTGATGGAGCTGAACGACCGCGACCGCCTGCACGAGGCGGAGATGGCCAGGAAACGTGACGCCGCTGAGGCGAGCAAGGAGGAGGACAATGACGACGGCTTCGTCACCGTTTCCAGCAAGCGGAAGCACCGCAATCGCCACACGATCCGCAACAGTCCGGAGAAAGAGGCCAGCAAGGGGGAAGACACGGACGAGCCGACGGCCAAGCGAAGTCGCGAGGACATGGAGGCCGGCGGCGACAGTCTGCCGGCGGAGGAGGGCTGCATCCTCAGCCAGGAGCAGTACAAGTCACTGGCCGTGGAGCTGCGTCGTCGCAAGCGGCAGCTGGAGGACGTCCCGGGTCTGCGGCTGAGGGAGATGGGACAGCGCGCCTCCCTGGAGACGCCCCAGCATGCGCGCACGCCCATCTTCCTCACCGACATCCAGCACTTGCTGATGTCGGCGCTCATCGGCCAGAAGAGCCCCTGCCGGCCGGATCGGTGGTGCAGCGTCGAGAAGTGGCTCAGCTTGTCGCACAGCGTGGTGGTCATACTGGAGGGCCTGTCCCTGTACCACTACCTGTCCAATGAGAGCCAGTTCGAGGCCACCAATCGGATATTCAACACCAAACTGGAGATGCTGCTGCCGCCGCAAGACGAGGGTCAGATCATCGACGAGATTGCACAGGTAAGCTTGCCATCTGCGGGGATTTATCAAACATTTCTAATACGATTTCTGCTTTCTCTTCAGATTCCCCTCACCAATATTCAAGCCAAGCGGCTGATCGACGAGCACGGCTCTTTGGAGTCGGCTCTGGAGCTCAACAAGGATCCCACGCTGTTCGTAAAGAACATCTTCCCCATTGGTGGCTGCAAACTGAAGCACTCTCTCGCTGACCTCCACCCAGACGACAAGTTTCCGCGCACCAAGCTCCTGCTCTCCGCCCTGCAGATGGTCGACGAGGGCTACCCGATTCCCTTGTCCGGGGAGCTGCAAAGTCGCTTCCGCAACTTCAAGTTCACCAAGAAGTCGTACGAGCCGGTGACAAATCGCAGTCCCATGTTCGGCGTCGACTGCGAGATGTGCAGGACGGTGGCGGGTCTCAATGAGCTGACCCGCATCTCCATTGTGGACGAACAGTACCAGACGGTGTACGAGACGCTGGTGCTGCCCGATAACCGCATCTCGGACTACCTCACGCAGTACTCGGGCATCACGGAGGACATCATGAAGAAGGTGACGAAGCGGCTGCACCAAGTGCAGAGCGAGGTGTCGGCGCTGCTGCCCCCGGACGCAATTCTGGTGGGCCAGTCGCTCAACTCGGATCTGAACGCCATGCGGATGATGCATCCGTATGTGATCGACACCAGCGTGTGCTTCAACATCTCCGGCGTACGGCGGCGCAAGAGCAAGCTGAAGCACCTGGCCCAGACCTTTCTCCAGGAGACGATTCAGGACAACGAGGAGGGCCACGACTCCATCGAGGATTCGCGGGCCACGCTGAAGCTTGTTAAAATGAAGCTGGCCAACAGCATTGAGTTTGGCGACGAGATTCTCACGCAGCACAAGCGTCTGCAGGAGCTGGCCAACGCCTCCAGCGGCGATACCATCAGCAATAACCTCTTCGCGCACGTGGCCAAGCGGGACAAGAGGACGGCCATCGTGACGGTGGGGGATCTGCAGCCGCGACTCAAGGAGGTCATCCAGCAGGCGGACGAGGCATCGCCCAAGGATCATAGCAAGGCAGTGCGGGTACACGAGGTCGCCACGCCCAAGGAGGCGGTGCGCAAGGTCAACGAGATCGCCCTGGAGAACGCCCTGACCATTGCTAATCTCCGCGTGCCCGAGCAGGACTTTGTGCTGGAGAGCGCCGAGCGGAATGCTGCCAAGCTGGACAGGATCATTGATCGGCTGTGGAACACGGTGGCCCACAACGGCCTCTTTCTCGTCCTCATGGGCGGCTCCGCGGAGTGCACCAAGGGCGTGGCCAAGATAGCCATCAAGCGGCTGAACGGATCGGAGCAGACGAGCGCGCCGATCGGAAGTTAGGAAGCCATGACATGGACATATTCTCCTCCTGTTGTTATTTACCCCTCTGGGAGTCCGGCTGCGACCACCCTGAGCTGGTGTGCGGTTTGTGGCCAGTCGGAGGCCCAAGGCGTAAACAAATTTGCCGTATCATCTCCTAGACAAGACCAGACCACAAGACCCTTCCCCCACACACACACTCGGAACCTGCGCTACACGCAACGATGTATCATAAAGAAAAAATTCAAAATGGAAAAAAGTCACTTAAAAAGTCAATAAAAAATTTTAGACTTGATTTTTTCACAAAGAAAAACACAGCTTTGATTTCTTGGGAAATTTTGTCGTGGAAATCGTTGCATACTTTTAGGATGGACTCTGATGGTTATTAGTATCAAGAGCTGGACAAGGCATTGATCTGTGCTTAGAATTCATTACACCTGCTTGAAATTAAGAACTTGATGAATTTGTACTAAGAGGAGATGATTTAGATATATATATATATATATAGATATATATATATTTAAAGCTAACAATATATATAAATATATATATATTATTAGCTTTACCTTTTCGAGTACCAGGCAAAGAGAAGAAATAAACTCGTTTATAAACTAGAACTAAGAAACGTTATGTGCATCCCCTTTAAAAATTATGTAAGTGGTTGCGAAGTTCATAAATAAATATTAATAAATAAATAAAATATTAATAAATAAATAGAATATTATAAATACATTAAATATTATCAAAATATAATTAAATATTTAAAAATTCACTTTTCTTTTTTGAGTAACAGCCAAAGAGAAACCTGTTTATAAAAGCTTTAATTCAAAAATGATAAAATGTTTCCTTTATAAAATAAAAGAGTGCTTAGCAGGTTCATAAATAAATATTAATAAATAAATACAATATTAATAAATAAATGGAATATTATAAATAAATTAAATATTATTAAAATGTAATTAAATATTTAAAAAATTGCCTTTTCTTTTTGAGGCAAAGAGAAACTCGTTTATAAAAGCTTTAATTTAAAAACTATAAAATGTTTCCTTTAAAAAATAAAAGAGTGCTTTGCAGGTTCATAAATAAATATTAATAAATAAATACAACATTAATAAATAAATATAATATTATAAATAAATTAAATATTATTAAAATGTAATTAAACATTTAAAAGTTTGCCTTTCCTTTTTGAGGCAAAGAGAAACTCGTTTATAAAAGCTTTAATTTAAAAATTATAAAATGTTTCCTTTAAAAAATAAAAGAGTGCTTAGCAGGTTCATAAATAAATATTAAAAAAGCTTAAATATTATTAAAATGCCGTAATTAAATATTCAAAAAAAGCCCAAGCTTATTTTTTCATTCAATACTAATTAATAAATTCAGAATATAATCTTTAAATAAAAGGCAACCCACCGACAATTGAAGTGTGAAAGCAATTAGAATTTTCTCTCCCATTTTCCCTCCATGATATTTCCCCGAATAAAAAATAAAAGAAAAACAAACACACTCCACCAAATTCCTCAGCACTCGGCTAGTTGGGATTTGACCTAGTTTCCGGCAGTTCGCATTGCCTCTCAGTGCCCTGGCCCTGGCCAAGTGATGATAACAGCCATAAATTTCCTACCTCCCTCAATGCAGCGCTCCGTTGTCTAGGGCCCGAATCCGAATACGAATCCGAAACGGAATTGGGCCTACCTAAATGGCCCACGCACTCTCGTTGCTCTCGGGAATCGGGAGTCTCCGGAAAGGGAAAGTCCGGACGAGGGCGCCTCGGATGTGTGTGTTATCACACGCTCGAAAATGTTGCGTCTGCCTGAGCACTCATACGACCTGTAGGTCGTTCTCCCGCAACCACTGCGCATGTGGCGTGCGCCGAGGAAAAGCTGCTGAGAATTTTCCCCCTTCGGTGCGATGGAAAGTTGCCAGACAGCTGGTGTTTTCCACTCAACACTCGGATAATATAAATTTCACATAATATTTGCTATCAATTTCATAGCTTCGCTACAAAGTTTTCACAATAAAATTCGGACTAAAGTCAAGAGGGAAAACTGGGAACAAGGAAGGGGCTTAAGCTCTCTAGAGCTAGGCCATGGACCTGTTTAGTGGCAACGCCAGCCCGGGAAATTTGGTATGTTTTCCTGCTGTCTCCTTTGTTTTTTTTCTTTTTTTTTTGGCTTTTCACTGGGCACTGTGCTCTCTGCTCGAAATATTTTGTTGTATATACGCTTTTCGGCTCTCGAGCGGAGACGTTGTCGTTGTCTTTGGCTGCCTTCCCCAATTCCGTTTGGCACGAGGCGCGCAAAACTCTCGGATCAGATCTCAGGCGATAACCATATATCCCAGTTTGTCTATATCTTTATGCGGCGGAGAGCCTAGAGCCCAGAATTTTGGCATAAACAAATTCAAGTTAACCGAAAATCTTGCAGCGCCAAAAGTTCATTTAAATATTTAAAGAAAAAAACGATTTTGAAGTTCGATAATTTCAGAAATTAATGCCATAAACTAGGGTAAGTCTCGGGGCATCAGCGTGTGTGTGTGACCTGTGTGTGAGTAATTAATCAAAGAAATTCTGTATACAAACAGAGGCGAGAAATTGGCCAACATAAATTGTGTATCCATGAAATGTACACACAGACAGGGCCGAAAGCCTGTTCAAAGGAAAGTTTTTCCGAGTGTGTCTCAGTGTGCGGGTGCAATTACGAGAGTGTGTGTGTGTGTGTGTGTGTGTGTGTGGGAAACTCGTTCACTGTGTCAGTGTTCCATTGTATCATCATCAGCTGGGCATCCATCGCGCATACGCCGCATTGTCAATTGTTACGAGCGAGCGCCCACGACCACATCGAATCCCTTGGCAGCTTCGCCCTTGGCACCAACTGGTTGCCCCGATCCCGATCTTAATCCCCTCTAGCCGACCCAGCGTCGCGCTCTTGATATTGGCTATTGGCCTATGGCTATGACTATGCCAAGAGGCCAAGAGACCCATTCCCCGAAAACTTTTTCTTTCCTTTGTCTGCAATTGCGAATTTGCTTGCCTTTCTCTGTTTGCCCTTCGATGTGCTGCAGCTGCTGCTGCTCCAGTTTCATTCACTCGACCCCCACACCGCACCACTCCTCTGCTTGTTTTCCCCGCCGAACATGGAACATGTTGCGTAGGGTTTTCCCTTTTTCCCCCCCATCACTTTTCCTACGTGCCACGGAGGGTGAGTTTTTCGCCTTTTCCGTTTCGTTTTCGTGTTTTGTTTGCATTTCGGGTGGCGACGACGCTTTTGTTAGCTTCAAGTTCTGCTGCTGCTGCTGCCAAAATGGGAAAACCAAGTTGGAAATTAAATTTGTCGCCTTTTGTTCGATGAAAGCCTACAGGAGAATTTTTCTAGTTTTTTTTTGAGTGACTCTCAAAGTTTCCCAAAGATTTTCTTGATAGAAGTTTATAGAGGATTAATTTTTTGATAAATTCACTCCCATGTTCGCAGCGCTTTTCCGGGTCTTCCCCTTATTTCTTTAATATTTTCTTTGTTACATATCAGTTGAGACCTCTTATCGGATATTGCTCTTATGCGCTTATCTCTATCTTGTTAGTGGGGTAAATAAAGTATAAGTCATTAAGAATAATTATAAACTCGCATATTTATAGCTTTGAACAAAATCTGTTAATAAATAATTACTAAAATAATAATTATATGCAAAATTATATCTTAAGAAATCAGAAGAGAATTTGTACAAGTTGTACTTAACAAATATGAAAGATCCCGCCTCTGCATTTATATATATGGTTATTATTATTATTATATAATATATATTAATGCCTATTTAAAATATAATAGAATATATCTTATGAATGAATATGTGCCAGTCACCCAATTCTCGCTAATTCTCGACTAAATCTGGAATTTAGCCAAATTATTTTTGGCCATGAACCCAAAGAGCTTCTAAGACAAAGTAATATATGTTGTTTTCCATTTAGATTTGTTTTCATAAATATCTAGAGAGAATTTAGCAAATATTTGTATTTGATAAGCATCTATATAGTTTCCTGTACAGGTAATTGTTTTGACGCTTCAGATGATCCAACGTCAACATCAGTTTCCCATGCACTTAACTTCCCTGTCTGATGTTACACTTGGCCCCTGGCCAAAAGAGCCACCGACAAATTTTCTCAGATTTTACAGTCCCTGGATTTTCGCAGGCGATGGATGAGTAATGCAGTTTTCCCGGGGCCAAGTCGACATAACAAATTCCATTCCTTGTTGTTGTTTTCGTCTCACGGCGGCCAGCAATCAAACCAAATGATGTCATTCTCCTCGACTGTCCTGGCCGAGAGTACTTGGGGTGTCTATAACACACACCGTTGATACGGTTGATATATATATACATATATGCACACCCACATGGCAGGGGGGAACCTATGGAAGGATGACTCAGTGGGAGTCATGGCTTGGAGGTGCCACAATGCCGCCAGGCTGTGCCAAATTGAATTACGCATCCGAACTACTGCAGTTAGGTGGCTTCTGGTCGGGAGTTCAGGCTTCACAAATCGCATTTGCAACAGTCTAAAATTGCTCATAATTTATTGGCTTTTGATAAGCATGTTGTTTGATGGGGGAAATTAAAAAACAGTTAGAAAATGCTCATTATTTTAACAGAAAAATATTGCTTTAATTTATTTTACCCTTTTTATTAATTAAAATTAATTATTAATTTGACCAGATACTAATTATACCACGATTTATTATCTAATAAAAGTTAAAATATTTCCAAGGCAGGTAGAATCCTAAAATCTCATTTTATTTGGCATAAGAAAGCACTTCATACTTCATCACTTTGCAAGTTCCTTGTTGAAACTAAGATTAGATTTCTATAGAATATTTACATTTATTTACTAAAATCATTAGTGGAATTTGTATTATTATTTTTGAGCAATTAAATTGATAATTAAAAATTCCTTCGCTGGAGGTAGGCCCCAAAATGAGGTGATTTTTTCATACCTTTTAATGCATTTCCTTCCCCCACTTCCAATGCTGATTTCATAATCCCCTAGTACTTGCACTCTATATAGCTCCCAGTGCTTATGGTCTAATTTTAATAAACCACCTCATTAGGAACGTTTAAATATAGAGGAGCCATTGCTCGGTCTGTGAACTTTTGCCTGCTACGCCTTTGGAATGTGGCAAGTGTTTTATTTTTGAACGAAAAAATGCTGCAATCGCAATTGCAGGTGGAGTTTGGCTCCGGATCAGGAAGCTTTTCGGAAATGGGATGAGTTTTTTGGGTTATTCCCATGCATTCTTTTAGATCTTGTTTATTTGCAGTCTCGTTTCGTATTTATTTGCTTTGAACTACGCACATTTCGCGCTGAAGCTGTTTACCGACAGCCAACAATGTGAGTAATTATGCTAAATCCAACTAATTAAACAATTTTACCGCCTCCCATTGGGTAAATATCGATTCTGCTCCACTTTGTTTTCAACGTTGAGGCTGCTAATTAATTTTTCCCTTATGAATGCAAATATTTGATTCGCCGCTGCGATCGTAAACGGGTTCCAGTGATCATCTCCACACACATGTGATCATGTTGGGGGAAATGCGGAATCTACAGTGGGGCCTCCTGTTCGGGCCAGGCCAGTGTCAAGGTCGTTCGTGGAGTTCCAGCAGTGCTAACTGTTAACAGTTTTTGCTGTTGTGTTCTGTGTCTCCAGTCTCTGGCTTTTTCTCATCGCTGATCTTGGTCTGGCTTCCGCTTTACATGTGTCAACCGGCGGCGAACTCATTAGCAGTCAACGCTGCCGCTCCAGTAGCAGCAGCAGAAAAAAACATCATCACAACATGATAGTGCGACCTATGCCGCAAGGGGAGGTTCAAGAGTTTCAAGGGCTTAATATTACCCTACATTTGGAGGTTTTAATTAATCTAAAAAATAAGACTTTTATATAATTAATGAATTAAGGGGAAAAACTGCTCTAAATTCTCTATCATACTTAACTTGTAAACATTTTACAAGCATTGGCAGCCCTCGCCAGCTGCACATCTATTTATTGACACTCATTAAAGTTTATAAATCAGCTAAAGCAGGCATTAAAAATTCAATTAAAATATTTTTAAGCATTAAAACTTTCTTATTTAATCTGAATACGAGTGCTGACCTGCTGACAACTTCTGTGGCAGCCCTCGCTGGGCTGCATAAGTACTTGTGCACACAACAAACTAAGAGCCACACACTCAGGCAGCCGAGCAGTCGAGCCGCAGCAGCTTTGCAGCTTTGTCCTGGCCTTGGCCGCTGATAATAACTGCTGTATTCTCTTGAGCCCTTGTGCGGCTCTTTGTTGCTATTATTACACACAAACTACACTACTCTGTACACACTATACATCACACACTCTGAACACCACCCACTGTCCATGTTCTCATTCGAATATTTCATACTTTTTATTCAGCTCGCTCGGCTGATATTTGCATTGCTTATCAATAAGTCGAATTTCGTGGGCACACAAAGCGCCTGTGACAATTACAGTTGTCAAATATAACGCCACACCCACTCAAAAACAGCCAAACACCCACTCGCACCCACCCATCCACCCACACAAACACTCCCCCGCCTTCATATGAACCTCCCAAAGAAAAAAAAGCAGCGTTAATTGCTTCATCCAACAGCAAAATCTTCCTCCAAGTGTCGATGATGCTCCCTTTAACAGAGTCTGTCACTCGCCTCTTTTCGGCACTCAAATTGATTTATTTGTCCACCGAATTGAGTTGATAATTCGAGTTTAATTTTTTAGGAGGATGGAAGAGGAAGGGTCTTAAAGAGGGAGTCTAGAGTTCATTTCCGTTTGGCCAGCATTTATTCTTGTAGCTTTTCTCATTTTTTCAAGTTTTTGCAACTTCAAAGTATCTGGAAATGCGGGCCAGTAATCAGGGATATCTTTATAACTTTAAATTGTTTAAAATACTAATTTTATTAAAGAAATTTATTTAAGAGACGTAGGAATAGCAAAATATAAACTTCAGGCTGGGAAGTAAGCAGCTTAGTTTGATTTCTATTGTTTCAAAATAATAATTTAAATATGTGCAGCTTCTGAAATTTTTTATAATCATATTAACTCATTAAAAAAAAATAACTATTTGTATTTGTATTAATTATAAAATATGTTTTTCTCAACGCTATAAATTTGAGACTTAATGTGCTTGTTATAATAAACTTAAATTATGTAAAGGCTGCAAAAATTATTCTCTAATGAAGTATACAAACTTGACTTTAAGATCTAAATAAATCATTAAGAGCCTCTATATAAAATCTAGTAAATTCAATATTTGATTTGTTGACTTTATTTAAATGATTATAGTTTACTTAGTTTTCCTAATTTGATTTTGAATCATTTTCCAACTGCCATTTTCTAGGCGATCGTGACGCATTGGATACACGAACAACCCCAAGCGTCGCTGCCTGCGCTTCTGCCTCAGCCAGCGTCACCGCTGGGGGATTGAAACTGAAACACAGAAAAGCAGTTGATATTTCAAACCCGTGGAGTGCGGTTCGGCATTGTGCTAAAATATATACAGAAACCACAGCCAATTAGTGTGATTTACAAGCATAAGAATCAAAAATATTACAACAATTCACCCCACGAATGTAAATCAAAAATCAAAGTAAAGATTCCCTCGGTGACACTGCCAGCCCAGAAAATAATTCCCAATTAATCGCCTTTGATTGATTGAGGGAACTTGGGCCATGGGCCGATAAGCAGGAGCCACAAATAAAGTGTAAGAAGTGCATGAAGTCAATGATATAATTTGATAATTTAACAATTTGCGATAGGGAATCGTTGAGTGAAACTGCCGCTGTAAAGTTCAAGAACAAGGTCTACTCTTTGATGGTTTATATATATGAGAAATAAACCCCACCCACGCCCTCGCTCCACAATATTATATAGAGCACGATAAACAAAAGGAAATCGGCTTATGACTCCCCCGACTCCGTCTCCGACTCAGACTCGGACTCCAAGTGCTAATTCGAAGCCTGTGCTGTACATAAAACCCATCTTCCCATTGCGGTTGCTGTGCAGATAACGCCCCAGCCCCATGTCGATCGGTGGAACAGCCATAAATTTATTTGCATACGATAATTTATTTATTGCACTATCACACAATATCACACACCATTCGCCTGCTCTGGGGTTCGCCGGGTAAATATTTAAATATATAGCGCAGGAAGAGTCGTCAACACTTCAAGCTCCACTCCGTCTTCTTCCTTACAACTGTTCAAATAATTGCCATACAATTTATTTTTATTTTATTAATATTTTTTTCTGCGGCTTTTTTTCTGCCCTGCTGTGGCACCGCCGCGAATTTATTTGCAATCTTTCTGTGCCACAATTAATTTTGTTTGCATTGTACTTAAGGCAATAACAAGAACAGGAACTATAAATCAAACTCTGCCGAACGAGAACAAAGGTCTTGGTTCACAGAGTTTTTCTTGGAAATTCTCTAGATACAAGTGTTTATCTAGCAGGGAAAAGGAATTAGCTAAGCCATTTTTTCTATACAGATTATATACAGATACATAATATTTTATTATTATATAGAAAACTAGCACTACTATCTTTCCCTTTGATTAGTAAATAATTAAAATCATATTTGATGTAAGGAGACTTTTCACCCTCTGCTGATGACAACTGCCTTATCTAATATTGGTCATAATAATGGCATATCGAAGTGATAATCTTATCAAAAGCACTCCCCTAACCGCTTCCTACTTTTGTAAATCCCGTGATCAAATATAGGAAACCTTTCAAGTCTCGTGACAATGAGTGTTCCCCTAATAGAAGTTCATTAGAAACATTAGAAATTCCACAAAACATATGTACAAATATTATATTTGCTATTTAAACGTAGCAGACTAATTCGGCAAATATTCTTTCAAGGTTTTAGGGGTTTTTAAATATCAGTTAAATTCTCAATTAATATTCATACTTAAATGCTTTATTTTTAAACACATATTACCCTATTAAATATTCATGATTTATGGCATCAATCAATTGCTTATTATGAATTAACTAAATTAAAATAAATTCAATTTATTTGCTGAATCAATAAAGTACACCTACACTTGTCAACAGTGATGAAGTAGCGCTTATGTGACTTATGAGCTGTCTACCCATTGGAATTTATTCGCCAAAAAGAGGCTCCACTAAGGAGGGACTTCTCCTATCATTGGCTGATATATATATATATACGTATATATTTTTGGTATTGGAATTATATGATATGTATATCACGCGCAAAAAGGTAGTCGTAGTAGCAGTGCACCCGATTCCGATATGGGACATGATTTATAGCCAACGATGATGGATTGCAGACTTTAGTTGGTGGCAATCAAACGATTGGGACATATGCTAACTGACCCGAACCGAGCCCCTGACCGGGCTAATTAGTTGGCATTCGGCGATAGCAGAGTACCGGCTAATTTATTGTCGAGTACGGAAAATCAGCGATTAAAGCCTGTTTAGCACACAGTAAACGATTTATGTTCTGAAGTGTGCCCATTGACTGATAAGCGGCAATGAATCGATCATTAGGGCGGGGAAAGTACTTACAACGTCTATTATTATAGCACCTACATATAGATTTCCAAGCGTGGCGAAATCGGCCTTTGGCTATGACTAACTCTGGTCACTGCCGAGGGTCGTAAATAAATATCCACTCAATATTTCAGATAAAAAATGTATTTCCCGCGGGAAACCTGAGGAGGGAAGGTATTATTGGGTATAAAATGAACAAACCGATTCGTCAAGCTCTTCAATCTGCCATTCAGAGTTTCAATGGAGAGGCTTGTCGTGGAATTTAGTTTACTACAAGAAGCTCTTAGTAAAGAGCAAATTAAAATTTAAAAGTTAGAGCTTAAAAATTGAGAGGAAGAGACTCTTAAGTTAGAGGTAAAAATAAGAACTTAACTGGGTTGTCTCTAAATGAATTAAAATAATTAAATCCCATAAAAAAACCCTCTTATTTCCTTGCAGTTCCCCAACAAAATCACTGCCTTCCAGGATAGCAATAGCCCAGAGCCACGGCCCGGCAACAAGTATCGCCAGCGACGCCTTGACACCCATTTGGAGGAGCGGCTGACCAAGGAGAAGCGCGTCACCAAATTCCCCCTAGTGGGTGCTCTCGTCCACAAGGCACTGCGGCGTAGGGAGAGGGAGAAGGACTTGCGACCAGATCCTCTGCCAGAGCAACCCAGCTCCAGTTTCTATAACAACAACGAGGAGGGAGAGCTGGATAGGATGGTGCTGCCATTTGGACTCGGGCCCGATGGCCACCATGTGGACGCCATCCAGAGTGCACCGGCACCCAGTGCACCGCCGGCGCATATGATGCCGCCACCATATTCCCGCGGCCAGACCACCATTTACACCGGGGTGCCCATCATTGTGAATCCCTACATCGACTTCATTGTGGTCAATGGGGACGATCGGTATATGATTCGTTGCGAGAGGAAATCGGTGCTGGAGAGGAGCGTGGAGCTGGCCAAGCTGATCCATGCCGGTCCCAATAGCGGCAGGAAGAGCGACAACCACTTTCAGATCCTCAACGTGGACAAGAACGACTTCGAGCTGATTGTGCGCTACATGGAGAAGCACTTCATTCCCTATCGCGACCACAAGCACCTCCTCAAGATCCTCGAGCTTTCCGATCGCTTCAACGTGCCCGATTTGGTGAGTGTCATTGGAGCACTATAAAGTCTTCACCCCATCTTATTAACCTTATTCCACTCCCAATCTTTCTTAAAGATAATCTACTGCATACGCGAACTTGATCTCAGAATCTCCAGTGCCACCGCCTTGGACATCTTCAAGGCTCTGTGGTTCTACCAAGGCATTGCCCTGACCAATCAGCACCAGACGGTGATCACCACACAGGAGACAGGCCAGCAGCTGGCTCGGAAGCAGGCCTCCAAAGCAAAGGCGGCGGCCAAGGCGAAGGCAGCCCAGGCGGCGGCCTCGGAGAACGCTGCCGATGCCGGCGATGGGACGCAGGTTAACCTCATTCCGAATCCCAATCCCTTTACCACCGAGGACTATGGCGTGGCCCTGCTGCACAACACACTCCAGCTCATCGATATGCATGCCGAGCTGCATCTCTCCATGCCCGAGATGAGTGAGCTGCGCTTCGAGGAGCTGGAGACGCTGGTCAAGCGGGACACTCTGCAACTCCGCTCGGAGGTGACGCTCTTTGAGTGCCTGGCCACGTGGAGTTTGGCCGAGTGCAGCCGAAAGAACATCGATGCCACGCCGGAGAACCGACGCACGGTACTCGGTCCGCTCTGCCTCACGCCAAGGTATCTAAGGATGACTGCCGAGGAGTTCCGCAGTTGCTGCTCCCGCATCGAGCTGCTGCCGCCCGCGGAGATCAAGCTCATCAGCGACGCCCTTGAGGGTGAGTAATTAATTGAGATACTTCAAGTCGTAGCAATGAAAGTATTCTTCAACGGCTCAGCAGGATGTAATTAGTGGAGGATGGCAGGACAGTAAAGGGTCCTAGGGTATCTTGGAGCCAGTTGATAAGTCCTAGAAGTCCTAGAACGTTTCTAGTATTTAATAATATAATTTATCAGGAATTATTATAGTTTTTTTTAGAGCGCTTTCGTTTTGTTTTTAATAATTTCCAGTTTAGTTTAAAAGACCAACTAGTCGTATACGTAATCAGAGGTTAAGCTACTCCAAAGGCTCTTTATTAATACTTCAAATATATTTATTGAAGCACTTCATTTTCTTTTAATGAATACAATTTCTGAATGAGTTGTATATATTTTTATTTTAGTAAGAAAAGTAGCTGTTCTTTCTCAATTTGCTTTAATTTCTAGTGCCCATTAAGCTTTTAAGATATGGCGCCTGGGAGAGATAAGCGCATTAATATAGCTTTGATTGCATTTGTAACTTGTAAATAAAATATATAGGGTTATCAGGAAAATTTACAGCAGTTACGAGCTTATTTTTAAATATAAATATATGTCAGGAAAATAATATTTAAAGGAATTATAAAATTGATAGCCTCTTCTTTCAGATATAAATTTCTGATATTAAATTCACCTTATCCCCTTGTTATAATCTCGAAACTTTTAAATAAGTATGTTCTCTCCTAAATAGTTTGTTATTTTCTTTACTTAAATTTTATTCTATAATCTTTTAAACATTTAAAATAATATTGTTTACCCTAATTTCCATTCCAGGCAAAAAGCTTAAGAACCTCACCGATCAGCAGGCGGAGCTCCTCGAGAAGTTCCGCCAGCCGAGGGCCGAGTACGCCCGAATGCCCGTACACCTGAGCGACCGGAGCAGCCCGAAGAACTATCCCAAGAAGATGCGGCTGGCCCACGAGGGACGACCCACGGAGGAGGGATGCTGGGAGAGGGTGGGCATGAATTGCCTGCGCATCTTTGTCTGCATATTCGACTGATCCGAGCAGTCCGACGAGGAGGAGGAGGACGACGACGACGACGACGATGATGACGAGGACGAGGACGAGGAGGATGGGGAAGAGGACGAGGCGGATGACCAGGACGAGAACGGAGTCAGAGCTGGGGATCCCACATAGACTTGTTGCATTAAACGAATATTAGCGCTTATGAATTACTTATACCTAGAGTTAATGATTACGTTAGTCTTATGGGGACATGTGCTGGCCAAACTGTGGCAGTGATTTTATAGCAGCCGTTTCTAACAGTACTATATATATAGTGTTATTTATATATCGGATATATATACGGATCGATTGGGTTTTGTATTTACTCGCTAGTCAAATGGAAACAATGGAAATACCAAAACTTTTATACAACTTTATGCAACGTTTTGTAGCTGGACTCAAAATACAAAATAAAAACTACAAATATGATAAAAAAGAAACATAAATGGAAAACCTAAAAAAAACTAATTACAAACTTAGGAAATTACGACATAATGGTAGGGATATCTCACACAACACATGCCACACATCAAGTTAATCAACACACAAGAAGTATAGTGCAAATTGTATTTGGGCCCGGCCATAGCTAACATGATTACAATTTTTAATTATTAATTAACTATGAATTATTATTAATTGTTTACTTTTAACTGTTGTGCAATTGTCGGAAATGGAATTTATACACACACGAGATATACATATATAGAGATATATAGAGCAAGTGCGTTGAAATCAGAACTATATGTTGCTGTTACTCGGTTCTTGGCTTTAACTCCCGCATATAACGAAGTGCTATATATCGCCATAAATCGCATAAATAACAATAACAATCAGATTAGCATTAATCTTAGCGAATGTTCGTATGTAAGCACACCACAAAAATCCAATACCACACACACACAAAAATTGTTAACAGATTTATGCATTTTATTAGTTAATGTCTAGGACAAGGTCTGTCTTAGTTGCCACAAATTTTCCAGCTGCAAGGAAAACTCAACTGCGAAATATCAATGAGAAGGAAAGGAGCATCAAAACACAAGAGAAAACATTCAACCAAAAAAAAAACGTAGTTAAACAATTAATAAAGATGTACACAATTTTCTAAAAATATAAAATGCTGTTTCTTTTTTTTAATATTTAATGTAAGGTTGGGAAGGTAAGATATATTTTTAAAATAATTAAACCATTTTAAATAAAACCAAACGGTTAAAAAATATTACTAAGAATGTACAGGGAAACCCCTAATTATTTATTTTTCCAATATTTTCCATACTTTCCTATGCTATTAAAAATATATTAGTTCAGCAAATTCCAAAATATTGTTGAGAGATATGCAAAAGTAAAACCTTACTCTTGTTTCTGTTCGCCTGGTATTAAAAATCGCTCAATGGATTAATTTGCACTGAAGATATCCCAATTTTCAGAACAACTACACACATTGAGCGATTTGAAGAGAGAGATAGAGTGTTTTTTATATAAAAAAGTATGGGAAAAACTATTTAAAATTTGGCCATGTATTTATCAAAGCCTAATTCCAATTTAAGATTTAATTGTTTGTCTTTAAAAAAGCTCTTTTTTAATTAATAGCCACATTCACCATAACAAAAATATAAGAAAAAAATATCAATATAAAGTCCTTAGAATTCGGGAAGTCATTTTACAGTTAGCAGCTTAAAACTCATCAAAGGAGTCATTTCCGACCCTAAAATTCATATATATTCTTGATTTTGATAGGAAATGTCTCCTTCACTGCGTTGCAAACTTCTGACTGAAATTATAATACCCTGAAAGGGTATAAAAATTAAATAAAATCAGTTTCCTAAATAAAAAAAGGTTTTATTCATACCCAACTAGTCACGAAAGCCACCAAACAAGAACTACAAATTTTCCTGCGAACTTTAGCCTAGTTTATAACCCTGCCAAAGCTTTTTTATCGTAACTTGGCCAAGTGTCAGACGCAGGGGAAATCGTTTCTAAACTTGCCAAGTGTCGAGTTTTTTTGAGTGACGCAAAGTCGCAGTTACATGTTTTCCCGAAGAAAAACAAATCTATTACAGAACTTGGCATAAAAAGGAGCCTGCGATGCCCTTATCCCGAAGGGTTCTTTGTTATTAATTCAACTTTTTCCTTAAAAATAAACACGCCCACGCCCACACCAGAGCCAGACTTCCTTCACTTCTGCTCATTGCCTCAACCCTCGTCAACTTCAGCAGCATTTCCAATCCCCCCGTCCCTATTCCTGACAACTCTCCAACGGCTAAGCTGACCATGTCTAGACTGAGGACTTCGCTGACTTCCTTTGGCATATCCTGGCTGAAAACCACAGGGACACTCACACGTACTGCTCTTACTAGAACATTATCGTTGCAAGCTCGCCGCAAATGCACTCATCCAACTCCAGGAGGGATTCCCCCGCTCTAATTCTCCACCAGCAGCAGCTCGTTCGTATGTGCATACTAATGCCAAATAATAACAACAAGCAGGACTCGGCAGGACTCTGCAAGGACCCACTCCTCCCCCCAGCTGCACAATTTATGATTTTATTTCACGCTTGCTTTTCATTAACATTCCGCTTTTGGTTGGTTTTTTAATGCCATCTTCCACTTTTTGGGGGCTGGGTCAGGTTCGGAGGGGGGTTTTGGTTCTTTTTGTGCTCGCTGTCCAAAAATTATAAGTTCTTTTTCCAGCTGCCGGGTAATTCCCATGGCTGGCTCGCCTGTCCGACGCTTGTTAACCTTTAGGTAGTTGCGTTTCCTTTGCCGCTTTTTTCCGCTTGCATCTTCTTTTGCCACTAATTTTTCCACACACACACACTCACAGAGATGACAGCGGGGGAAGGGATTGGAGAGGGGTTGGGCAGGCACAAGGCCGGGGGCGTGGCTTGGTCCAGAATGAAATCCCCACAAAAGTTATGCAGCAGTCGCCATGGAGAAGCAGGCAACACGGAACATGTAGCAATGCCACAAATTTCCTTTTTTATTACAGGTTGGAAAATAATAAAAGAAATAATTTAAAAATAACAAAAAAGCCAGTAAATAGTATGCGTAAAATTTAGAATATATTTACCTAATAAATAAATACAGATATTTTAAGGATGCCTAATGAAAAATAATATTAAATAGACTCCATTTGATAGTAAAATCATTGTCTGAAATTCTTGAATTTTCAATAAAGCAACTTTCATACATTTTTTTCCGAATATTTATTTATTATTTAGATACATTTTAAATCTCTGCTTAATTTCTTCATCTCCCAGTGTAAAAATAACTAGAGAAAACTGAAAAAAAGGAAGACAGGGACTGCTGCACTGCCCGCAGCCAGGCGGCGGCCTTTTGGCAGCCACTGTGCTGACCGCACATATAATTATTTCATATATGAAACATGAGTGCGGGTCCCCATTCCACCAAGGCTCTCAAGGCATTTTTCGCATATTTATGTGTATGTTTTTTTTTGCACAGAAATCAGCAAAAGTGAATTAGTGCAGAGCAGAAGCAGGAGCTGAAGCGAACCTGCATTGCAGTCTCCACCGACGGCCACCTAATGAAAATTGTTGTGAAATAAATCATTTTAAATAATTTCCATCCCGGCCCGGCTCCTCTGCCAACTTTATACGAGGACGTAAGGACTATGAATGTGAATGTGTGGCGGGTTTGGGAAAGTTTAAATTGAAATGAAAGCCAAGTAGCTGCAATGGACTTTGCACTTTGCCTGTTACTTCAGCCGTGCCTAACTTTTTTGCAGCTTGCTAAATTGCGCTAACTGACCAAAGCGGAAGTTTCAATTACACCTACACCAGCCACACACACACACACACACCCACACCCCATACACTCACACTTTCGCTCTGTCCTGTGGCAGCAGCATTGACCTACACTGCGTATGCGTGCTCTCATATGACGCATACGCCCCGTGGGCCACCGAACTCTAGCCAAAAAAACTCCCGCAGCAGCCAAGGCCACAAATCTGTGTTAGACCCCCAAAAAGTGCTGCAATTTGGGGAACTGCAAGTGGGTAAACTGTGTGGAACCCAGTTGGTCCACCAAATTATAGCCCAAAGTTGGCACATTACTTGCAGCAACTGACATTTTGTTGTATACCTTGTAGTTAATACCCCTTAATGGGGTGAGGTTATTGGCTGGCTGAATATAAAGCTGAGGATTTTATTAGGTTAATTAGGTTAATAAATTATTATTTGCCTTATAAACTTATTGCCTTATCTGAGACTTTAAAAATATTGAATACTTTAAGCCAAGGCTCTTTGGTATCCTGGTAAATTCTTCAAGTTCTTTTGTATTCATTAAATATTCATTGAGTCGTTATTGTGTGAAAATAATTTTGTTTTTGACACTTTAGCTATTATTTATTAAACTTTCGATATACTTGCATTGCATTTAAATTCTTTGCAACTTAAAGTGCCTCTACTATTAGTCATTTCATTCAAATCTCAACCAAAAATACCCTCGACTGATAGACAGACTGATTGACTAACTGACTTACTGACGGTTTCCCTTGGAAGCCGAAGGGTATTGTAAAGTCCACAAAAGTGCCACGAGGAGTAGCTAACAGGCAGGACCTACAACCGAGTGAACCTAAAACGGATATTACTTTATCAAGCGGCATAAAAAATGAGTCCGCGTAGATGCGAAGGGGCAGTCAAAAAATACAAAAAAAGTGAAAGAAAAACGAACGAACGGAAGCAATCAGCGAAATTTATTGTAGAGTCTCCTTTTTGGCGTAACTGATGAAGTGAGAAACTGAAAGACAGGCGAGGCCAACTCGCGGCAGCCAATACAAATTACGGGGGGGATGGGCCAGGCGGGGAGGGGTGGTGGGGGACAGCTGCTTCCCAGCCTGCTGCTTTTCCTTAACCTTAGCCTCCCACCAACCCAAGGCCACCCAAAAGCTACCCCCTCCTTCCAGCCAGAAACATCAGTTCGCTCGCATTCGCGGCGTGCTGCTTTTTATTGCTTTCTTTCTGTGCTTTTAACGGAGGCAAACGCCTAAATATAAAACCAGTTGGGAGTCTACTTATATAGCGCTTACAACGACACCGAAAATTACACTGAGAAAATTTCTGAGAGTTCCTAACATTTTTTTAGATAGTTTTTTTGATTAATGAATTTTAGGCGTTTATTTCATCCGTTAAAATATTTTTGTAATGAAATTATATAACTTTTGAGGTAGTTCTTATTTATTTCAATGCGAAAATATTATATTTCTAAGGTACATATATATATATTCTTATTTTTATCCTATAATAAATTAACAACAAATTAATTACAAATATTTCTCAACTGTTAAATTTTGTTTTTATTTTTATTTTACTTAACTTTCACAGTGCACATTCCAGTGCACACCAATACCGCCACACAGGCACAGCGATTTGAATGCAAATGTTGCAGCCGGAAATGAAACCGACAATGCCACTTATTTATCTTTGTACTTGCGGCTTTGATTTTGTTGCGGCTTTAAGCTGTCCCAGTCCCAGTCCTAGTCGCAGTCCCTCTTCTAGGCCCTCCTCTGTATTCCTCTGTATTTGCATTGTTTTTGTGCTATTTCCCTTTTTCGCTGTATTTAATTAAACGCTTTAACTCTGTTGACTTAGGCGGCCGCACAAATTGTAATTCATAATTAAACACCGAAAGAGAAGTACTGAAAAAACGATGAAAAAAGCCAATTAAAATTTATAGACGTTTGCATTAAATAATTGCATCAAAGCAAGTTTGTTTGCGTGCTTATTAAATATATAAAAAAAAGAAGAAAGGAAATCGTTCCAAAGATGATTTTTCCTCGTTCCTTCCATTATCCTCGAGAGTCATGAAAATCGCAAGTCATAAATGTTAAAATGGTGCCATCCAAAGTGGAGGAAATGGAAAAGCAATGGATGGAGCTAAGCAGCAAAATACCCATAATGCAAGCGAAGGAAAGGAAGAACCCAGAAGAACGTTGGAAAAATAGCGGAAAAAATATTCATTGATTTTCTTAATTAAAAAATTGTACCATTAACTTTTATGTTTATTGACTTGGCCCCTAATCGCAGTTTTTGCCGTTTAAACTGAAAGGTTAAGTCGGAAGCTTGATGCTGCACTGGAAAGAAATATATTTATTTATTAGGTTTTAATTTAACAGTTAAAAGAAATGAAAATGCAAAATATCAAAGACACACAAGAGGCTTCCTCAGCGTCTTTTTGGTTTTGGAGTTCCTAAAGAATTTGGTGAGTTCTGTCATTAATTGGGTATTGATAAGCCATACTGACAAAGTCAGAAACAACTGCAGAATCAAATAAGAATAATTATCCGCTTTCTATATATATATATTTTCTTAGTGTGACCACTGTCCTGTTCTTGTTCCTGGTACTTCCTGTGCGCATTATAAACTAATTACAGATTATGATGAAATCGCATGCCGTCGAGACCTCGACAATATGGGGCGTGGCCTAGAGTTCCTTTAGTTCCCTTTATCTTTGGCTTACTTAAGTTTGTTTTGAAAATTAAAGCCTGTTAATGAGATTTCAAAGTCGGCGGCTGCTTCCTCCCTCGTGGTAATGGCGCGTAATTGACAACGTAATGAGATTTGTTAAAAGGATTGTTTCGTCCTCCCGAAAAACAAATCGTAATTCGTAATTACCAAAACTAAAAACACGAAGGGCAAAGCGAAAGCCGAGCTGTTGTTATCAATTATGCAGGCCCAAAAACGCTGGCATAACGTAAACAAACATTTAACCAGCGAGGAAGACGACGACGCCGCCGTGCAAGTTGGCCAAAAAATGCAGTAGGTCAGTTACAGTTGCCATTACAGCATCCGGTTCTCATTTCCACCCTCCGGGAGAGGAACTCTCTCCGCTTTGCAGACTTTTGAGAGCGGGAAAACTCTCGGGTTTTTAGTACAAAGAGCACACAGCATCCCCGTCGGCTTTTCCTCTCTCAGTAATGCGGGCCACAAAGCTACATTGTGGTCCTGTCGCCTGGCTTTCCACATTGTCCGGAGCATCGGCTCAGGACCTCGTATTACTGGCCCAGCTTAGGCGTATTTTAGTGCTGATTACAACGCGTGGCCGTTTGGTTCCTGTGAGCGGAAGGAAAAGGCAAGAGTTTTTCCTAGGAAAAGCAAGACGAAGCGGCAGAGGAAAAGTTACTTAAATCTGCGGAGTTAAAGTCCAGTTCGAGTATGAATTAAAGTGTAAAGTGTAGTAAAATAAAGAAAAGCTTATTAAAAATTATCCAAGTTAATAAATCAAAAGATATTAAACAATTGTGTAATCAAAATAAACAATAGCCAAAGGAATACGACCTAACGTGGAACTGGAATGGATTTTCCTATAGCCAAATTTTAAGGAAAATATTAAATAAATTTGTTTATAAAACTGAATAATCGAATCTAGATAAAAAAAAAACGTAAATTAAATTAGTGATTTTATTCAAAGTTACCATTGAAACTGCCAATAAATAATTGAAAAATCAATCAAAAGTATAATCAAAAAATCAAAGAGAACTAAAGCTAAAGTAAACAAAATAAATAAATGCCATAAAAATCTCTGTAGCAAACTCATATAAAATTATTGGGAAAAACTCAAATAAAGTTAACAAAAACCTCTGTAAGCAAACAAAGTGAAATAAAGTGAATTCTTTGCGCGTAATGGCGAATCCAATTTAACCAACAAATACACTTCATTGTGCTCGAAACTCGGAACTTGGCGAATTTGTTGCAACAAACTACAAGTGCAAAATGCATTCGAGGCTAAAATTCCTGGCATATTTACATTTAATATGCGCCAGCAGCATTTTCTGCCCGGAATTCAGTGTCGCCCAACAGCAGCAGCAGCAGCAACAACAGGCGTCATCGTTAACCGAGAAAATACCATTAGGTGAGTCTCCAAAGGAGTCAAGGGATCCCAGGCTCCGCCAGAAATTTTCACAGCCGCCACACTGCACTTGTAGCTGGGATTTGGCCACAATAGCTTCCTGCTCCTTACACTTAGCTCCCTTTTACCCCGGGTCCTGTAAGTGTTCCAGGAATGTATTCCTCTGCTTCCTGTATGCCTGTATTCCTGTATTCCTCTCTCATGGCTCGTTTGGGGAAATTGGGTATGGCTGATGCCCGGAGATTATCCCTGACCTGTCCTCGCTGCACTCGAGCATGGTTGTCCTCCGTCGTGCAAGTTATTCCCCAATATTCTTCACACGTCCAACGAATATAAACCGAGATTGTTTTTCAGCTTTTAGAGCTTGGTGATAATTGAAATTATCCTTTTAATGGGCTTATGATTGTGTTTCTTTTCGCTTTTAGTAGTTATTCTGACAGAAAAGCGTCTAAATATTTATGTAATAAGTAATAAGGGTTTTCTTTCCTTATAATTTAATGATTTAATTATTTAGTAAATATATTTTAACCGGTATTTAGACCTTTTAATTGTGGAATATTTATTATAGTTAATTACTATTATTTACTTTGATTTGTGGATTCCTTTTTTCTATTTGAAAAGTGATATAATTGTTAAGCTTTTTCCTTCTTGATTTATAAGCAATACAAGTTTATGAAATGAATTTTATTTTTAGTAACCCAACCGAAATATTTGTATACTTTTTAAATTTATACGTTTAAATTCCCCCTATTTTCTCCTTCACTATTATTACCCATTTCTCCCACCTGGACCCTTAGTTATATTTCATATACGTATCTTCTTTAAATATTAAATTTCCTCATTTTCTAAATTCACGATTTGGCGTCGAAAGTCCTTCGAAGAACTTGCCTAGGCAGCACCGCATTTTATTTTATGCTCTCACCTGCCACCTCCTTCTTTTCCCCCCCTTTTTTTTGCTGCTGCCTTATTTTTATTGCACGATGGCGCTTCAGTCATTGCACCTGCAGTCATTTTGGCTCCCTGCACACAGGTATGGAGCGTACTATATGTACTTATATATATATATATATATATATATCTGCTTGGTGGCTGCTAATGTGACAGTCATGCTGACTGCCTTGCACTCAAATCCAGGCACCGCCATGGTGACTGGCGATGGTGTTACCTGTGCTACCTGTTCAGGTGGCATGCAAAAGCGCAGCACAAAATTGCTGCATCAACACTTCGTTTGCGCTTTTTGTTGTTGCTTGTCGGGGCGGCCTGTCTAGATGGTATAAAGGTGTGGGTGTGGGCACTGAGAAAAAATATATTAAATTTACTGAATGGTTAGGAAAGCTACTTATGTCGTATGACCTATGAATTATGAAGTATTTAGATACTTGAAATATTTTTCTTGTATTTAAATTGTATCTAAATATATATTTAATTAATATACAATTTGTACAGTTTTATTATGTTTTAAAACATTTTTAATAGGGTTTGATAAATAAAGATATCCTATTTTTAATTTATTTGATTTTATAAGAAGATCCCGGAATATCGTGAGACTTTTAAGTCTTATTAACTCGTCCTCAAGTCATTTAATTCCTAATAAATTATTAACTCTATCTAGTTTTTTCTGACAGTGCATTGTTTATGTCTGTGAGTGCAGTGGCAGTGGCCCAGGTGCCCGTGTGGGCGTGACATTATGCTATCATTTGTGTACATATTTGCACTGTGCGCTTTTTCGTTTAATATTAACAGGACCGTGTCAAAAGCTGCCTAAATATTTAACGAAGCAAAAATATTCGCCCTAGCTAACCCCCAAGCCCCCAGTCCGGCCGTTTTTAACCCCTCTTAACCCTCCCGTGTCACTCTCTCTATTTGCAGGTGCGATCTTCGAGCAGGGAACGGACGACGTGCAATCAGCCTTTAAATATGCAATGCTCAATCACAACCTGAATGTGAGCTCCCGGCGATTCGAGCTGCAGGCGTACGTCGATGTCATCAATACGGCGGATGCATTCAAATTATCCCGCCTGAGTATGTGTTGTTATCAGTACCACCACCACCCCCTAAAAAAAGGAAATCCCTAAAAACCCCATTACACCATTACACCACGGTTCCCCCATTAATTATGCGCATTTTTTATTGAAAATTGGTTTTACTTCACGTCTCCTGTACTCCACACTCAAAGCTGCAATTTAATTGTGCGCCACACTCTCTGCTCCCGACCTAGACACTGTCTCCGCTATGCATTTTCCATTTTTCCCACCCACCCCCCACCCCCAACCCTCAATCCTCAACCATTTTCCGCCCACCCCTCGAGCTGCAACGAGAGAGAAGAGAATACAAAAACGAATTTATTACTGTAACCTCCAGTTTGCAATCAATTCTCGCGCGGAGTCTACTCGATGCTGGGCGCCGTGTCGCCGGACTCCTTTGACACATTGCACTCCTACTCGAATACGTTCCAAATGCCATTTGTGACGCCCTGGTTTCCCGAGAAGGTAAGTGCTCCTCCTCTCAAAGAGGGCAAAAAAGAAATGTCATATGTAATTGATTTCCGTGTTATTTGCCCTCTGCGGTTGCCATACGGGGAGGGGATGGTGGAGTGGTTAACTCAGTTATGCGTTAATGAAGTTGGCCAAAAGGCAAGCGACACAAAGGGAAAGTTTCTAGTAATAGAGAGAGAGAGGAAGGGGATGAGGTTAGGTAGTCAAATATTTAATTATGTGCTTGGCTGTCTAATGGAGAGTTGGGTGTAAAAATAATAATGAGTGGGAAAATAAGAGCTCTCATTAAAAAACAAGGACGAGATACATATTAAGGTATTTACAAAGGGGTTTCCAAATGGTTTAAAAGTCAAAAACCAACATTTGTTGGATTTAATTTTGGGTTCTTAAAGCAGAAACTCGTAGAATAGAATTAAAAGAGTCCAAAAGCGTTTTAAAGCTTTAAGAATGTTTAGAATAATAAATATCCTACATAAAACCCACTTCCTATCCAGCAACATAGTATTATATAACATCTACATGGCCAGAAAAACATTTAAAATCCGGTCACGACATTAAAGACTAGATTGATAAGCGAATAAGCACGTAGGAATTGTAAAAATATTTTATATGTTTAAACCCCTTTTCCTTCTTGATATGCAAGTGACTTTTATTACGCTCCACTTGGCAGAGTTTTCAATTACCAATCTGTATTAGCTGATGGGGGTATCCCACTCCCATGGAATTCCTTCCAGTTAATGTCAATTTTTGTTAAAATGAAGTCATTGCATAAAGTGGAGCTCCGGGTTCACAGTTCACACGGTCGCCACGGTCCTCCCCAGAGCCCAATCGGGCGAGGACTCTGCTTAGACAATGCACTAAATCAAAGCTCGGGCACAAATCATAATAATTGTAATTTGAAGAAAATTTACTACCATCAGCAAACAAAGCGGATGGGACAGGCAGTGCGACAACAGTTTGGTTGCTGGCTGAACCGCTGTTGTTGTCGTTTTTGTTGTCACTTTGCGAAACAGAAAGCCAACTCGAAGCGCCGGCGGAAGACAATGCCAAACGAGGAGCGACTCGACTCGACTCCTACACGGAGAGAGCCAGCGAATTTATGACACGCTCTTGGCCTCTTTTATTTCAATCACTATAAATCAAGATATGGAGGCAGAGAGTCACACAGGCACAGGCATCCGACGTTGACTCTGACTCTGTCTCCTCCGACTCGGCCCCTGACTCTGACTCTGGGCAGCAAAACACAGGCGATGGCACCAAACACCCAGATCCCCACACACATTGAGTGTGCATTTGCGTGCTTCCTGCATAAGGAGATATATTGGGAATAGTTTTTGTTAAGCTGGAAATTAGGGAATTATTTGTTGGCTTCGATTGATTGTGGCAAATAAGAATTTTAAATTAATTGAAATAAACTTTGAAAGTTAAATGAATTTTGAATTTAATAATAAAAGTTGCCAAAAAAAGTTGATAATCTCCATAAAGCTTTGAATTTATCTAGATTTTCAAAAGAAATTATCTAAGATTCCAAAGATCCTTTTATATATTTAATAAATATTTCAAAGGATCTTTGACTTAGTCAGAGGAATATTTTAGAGCTTCGCTGTTAATATCAGACTGGTATTTATACTATAAAAAATCGAAGCAATCATCACCTCAATTTCTCTCCGTGCCTGAGTATGTTGAGCTAAACGGAAACTGGTATCTGTGTGTATCTCTGTGGATGTATCTGCTTGTTGGCGTCGCCTTACAGCCGACCGACCCGTCCTGGTTCACCCAGAGGCGTACATACTATACGTATGTTGCAGAGTGGGTTGGATTGGTGGGGCAGGGTGCCGCCAAGCGGATACGCGTTTCATTTTATTATTGCTTCATGTAGCGTACACATTACATTGTTACCAGCGAGAGTTCATGGGGGCCTTTGCTTTGCATACTTCTAGGTGCTCACCCCGTCGTCGGGCCTGCTGGATTTCGCTATCAGCATGCGTCCGGATTATCATCAGGCGATTATCGATACCATCCAGTACTACGGCTGGCAGAGCATTATTTATCTCTACGACTCGCACGATGGTGAGTTACTACATATAGATCTATACATATAACCCTCCCCCACATGCTATACATTATCTCCTCCTTGTTTGTTTGCCCATTTGCCTGCTTTGTGTTTAGATTTCATTTCATTTGACTTTCATTTGCCATAAACAAATAAGGCGTCAATCGGGCAGGAGAGTGGATTTAAGTGGCGGTTATGGCAATGTTTCTGCTTTTGGATTAAGTGTGCCATCCCACAGTGGGGGTGGCATTGTTTGGAATAATCTATTTGCTTTGCTTTGCTGTGAGTGGAAATCGTCGTCTACAGGCGAACTTGCTTTAAAGTTTTGTTTGTTTTTTATTATCCAAACTTTGTTTTTGAAGCTTTGAAGCCTCTAAAAACTAATTTGGGGGTTTTATTTCTTAGAGAAGTTTATGTTAATGAGGTAGATATTCTTTGGTAGTTAAAATCTTGAATTAAAATGTGCCAAATATTATGCTTCATCACATTTCCCAAAACGAAACTAGGTTTTTCCTGCTTAAAGGTACCTGTACAGAAGATAACTTTATGGGTCGCACCTGTCCATGTTCTTTGTTATATTTACTTGTAATTAATTGGCAAGCAGGTGGTTCGAGTTAGGTGAGCTTGCCTGTACTCCTAATAAGCTTCCATTCGCCGGCTCTGTGCCACTTTATTTTTTAATCCCGCGACCTCGTGGGCTCGTGCCTTTTCATTTTTGCTAATATGTAATTAAATAAGCGGCACAAAGAGCTAAATAAAAAAATAACAGGAGGAGGAAAGGAAGAGGAGCTGCTCGGCAGACAGCGCGCTCAAGTGCTTCCAAGTGTGCTCTTTCGAGTGGCTCCTCAACGGGCTTAAGCAGCCAAGAGAAGGACACACACGCAGGACCCTCGGCTGCGTACACATATGGTCGGGTTTTACCCGCTCCTTGCCTGTATGTGTATACACTTTGTCGGCTTCTGTTTGTGTATATATGTATATGTGTGTGTGTGCGGGTCTTAGGCTGCTTTTTGTTGTATTGAAATTTATTTCAAAGCAATTTCCTGCCGTCTACGTGGCACAATACGACGACGGCAACAATTACGGCCAAAGATGAAGACATCAGATGGAGCCAAAGAACACTGGCTTGGCTCACACACACACGCACACGAGTACAATGTATTGGTATGGGAATGAGGGTCCTTTCAGCTCGGTAAAAATTTCATATAATATTACGTATACGCAGCTCTGATTTCTTTGCCTCCCTACTCTGTTACACAGGGAAAATTTAAATTAAAATCTTGAAAAATTAATGGATTCTAATTAAGATTTTAGTTATATTTTGGGACAGGATATTTATCTATATTTTTTATAGACTTTATTTATATTTAAAGGGGTCTTTTCATGAAATAAATCTCTGTAAAATATTTTTAACTTAAATTTTAAATTCAAAAGGTATTCTCCTTTGTAAAAATTCTTTTAAATTATAATTTTCTTGCTGTGTAGTCAGTCCCTCTCGCTCTGTCTCCCCTATAATGAGTTCACACGCCGTTGAAATGCTCTATGTGTGTGTTCTTGTGTGTGTGTCATGTGTTAATGACTCTGTGTGAAATAAAATTTATGGCTTCATGCAACTGCTGCCTTCGGCTGTGAGCTCCGAGTTCCGAGTGCTGCCGCTACTACTGGCTCCAGCCTTAACATTATTATTATTTTCCTTTTTTGGGCCATTTTTTAATATTTGCCGCGGCGCCGAAAGTAGGCCGACATTGTTGCCTCTGGCATTGGTTGCAGGAAAAGGAAATGCCGCAGCAGCAGCAGTCTGAGCAGCAGCTTGTGCCCCACTTGCTCCTCTGTGCTCCACACTCACTCCTTTCCACTTGGCGATGGCGATGTGCTGATGGTGATTCACAGGCATTTTTTGGCCGACTTCGACTCTGGCGTTTACATTGTTAACGAAAGGCACCACAGCGGGACTTTATATTTTAATGCCGCTGTCAGCAGTTTGTTGTTATTGCTTTGTTCTACGCCCCCTCCCTTTCGGACCCCCTTTTCTACCTACTTTTTTGGCTTTTGTGCCTTGTTATCACTCGGTGATACATGGTGAGAAATTATAGAAATTTCATATAACAGATTCCCTCTTGATTTTTTTAAGAAGAAATTCAAATTGGTGAGCAGTAATTAAGGTATGGTGACTTGTTTTTAATTGCTTACTTTTATTGATTGATACATGCTTTTTGCTAGCTTTAAATAATATTTAAAAATCATTTTATAATTATAATTTACATCAAAAACAATACTCTTTATAAGCAATACCTTTATTAATCATTTTTAGCTAAATCAAAACCCATAATTCCACTTCCTGCCCCAGTGTACGCCTGCTGAGAGTCCTGAAAGTGCTGCACACGGCGACAAATTGGTAGCATATTTTTTTGGGCATTCATGAATACTCCAACGAGACTTCGACTACATAGGAAACATTCAATAAAACAGCAGCCACCGACGCACTGCTGGGAGTGCTGTTTTTTTGGGTTGCTATTTATTGAAATGTTACCAGAACCGCCATACCACAAAAAAGTACTTCAATTGTGTGTATGTGCACTTCCGTTTCCGCTTTTTCACGCGACTGTTTACGAACGGCTCCTGCTGATTTTCCTCTGCTTTGGCTCTGCGCTGCTGTGCTCTTTTCCCTTGCTCTTATTTTACCAGTTGTTGTTGTCTTTTTTTCGGGGAAAATCCAGCAAATCAATGCAGGCAGCAAATCAATGACAACGGCAACATGGAGGGCCATATTGAACGTGCAACAAATGGCGTGTGAAAATATATTTTTTTGTTTGCTTCTCTTGCGGCTTCTGAGGGATACCGAAAGATGAAGTTCTGGCATGAAGAATATGATTAAATGACACATGCTTCCTGGGCGAAATAAATCAATTCCCATGGCTAAAGTCATTCAACTTGAAGATTGTTTATATATTGCAGGCATTATCATATAACTGGCTGCATTATCAGATTGTTTTTGTTATGCTTTCACCGACACCGTAATCCACACCGCCACACAATACCCTGAAACCCCAGTAGATCCTTGACAGTTTATTCCTTGCCCAACAGGCTTACTACGGCTGCAGCAAATCTATCAAGAACTGAAGCCCGGAAATGAAACATTCCGTGTGCAAATGGTGAAGCGCATCGCCAACGTAACAATGGCCATTGACTTTTTGCACACGCTCGAGGATTTGGGTCGCTTCAGCAAAAAGCGCATCGTGCTCGACTGCCCGGCGGAAATGGCCAAAGAGATCATCATCCAGCATGTGCGAGACATCAAGCTGGGCCGGCGCACCTATCATTACCTGCTCAGTGGCCTGGTAAGTACTGGCCTGGAGTGTGGCCCCCTTCTCCATGCTCTATGCTTTCCCGCTGGGAGGCTTTAATAAGCAATTATTGCCCTGCTTCCGTTGCGGGGCTCCAACGCCTGTGAAATTTTTGGGGGTTGTATATATACTTACGCTGTGTATTCTTAGTATTTATGAAGATTTGTAGATTTATGGAGAGAGAGATAAATCTAGATTTATATTTAGCAAGAGCTTATCAATTTAATATTCATAGAAGCATCACTTCTTAGGAAATTTAATATTTATTTGATACTCTCAGAGTGGTATACATATTAATAATAAATTCCAAAGGAATATATAGGATTTGTAATGGAAGTATGAAATGTAAAGAAGCCTTGCTGCCTTCAATGTAAGAATGTAAATAAATAACAATAATACGTAATAAAGTGCCAGGTATTACCTTGTCTATACCCTCCACTATATCCTGTTTACCTAACGATTTTCCCGTCTCGTTTTTTCGCCTAGGTCATGGACAATCATTGGCCAAGCGATGTGGTCGAGTTTGGGGCCATCAACATCACCGGCTTTCGCATTGTCGACTCTAATCGGCGGGCGGTGCGTGATTTCCATGACAGCCGGAAGCGCTTGGAGCCAGCGGGCCAGGGCCAATCCGCCTCCCAATCCCAGTTTCAGGCCAACGGCTTGCCGGCCATTTCGGTAAATTGAACCCCATTTCCACTCACTGCCCCTGCCATTGATTTGTTTCGCCACGAACCATGGTCTCGTCTCCTCCATGATTTTTGCAGGCTCAGGCTGCCCTGATGTACGATGCGGTTTTTGTGCTCGTCGAGGCCTTCAATCGCATTTTGCGCAAGAAGCCGGATCAGTTCCGTTCCAATCATCTGCAGCGACGCAGCCACGGTGGCTCCTCCTCGTCCTCCTCATCGTCTTCCTCGTCCTCCACCAACGAGTCCAGTGGCGCTCTGCTGGACTGCAACACCAGCAAGGGCTGGGTCACGCCCTGGGAGCAGGGCGAGAAGATATCGAGGGTGCTGAGAAAGGTAAGAATCCCTTATGACAGGACAAATTTATTTAAGCTCTTATTTGTTTAAGTTTTTTAAACAATTTAAGAAGATTTTTTTTGAACATTTTAAGAAAGAAAATGTTGAAAATTTATTAACAGGTGGAAATCGATGGCTTGTCGGGTGAGATTCGTTTTGACGAGGATGGCAGACGGATTAACTATACCCTGAATGTGGTGGAGATGTCCGTGAATAGCACCCTCCAGCAGGTGGCTGAGTGGCGCGACGATGTGGGTCTGCTGCCCATTCATAGTCGCAGCTATGCCACCTCATCGAGATCCGCATCTGCTAGCACTGGGGATTATGCTCGGAATCACACCTACATTGTGACCAGTGTCCTGGAGGAGCCCTATCTGATGCACAAGCAGTCCAGCTACGGCGAGCAGTTGGTGGGCAACGATCGCTTTGAGGGTTACTGCAAGGACTTGGCCGATATGCTGGCCAATCATTTGGGAATTAAATGTGAGTTCAGAAAAGAAATATAAATTATATTTAAGAAATCGTTTCGATATTATTAAATACTCAATGATCTTAACACTTCTCCGCCTTTCTAATAACTAAACCTTTCTGCCTTAGATGAAATACGTCTGGCCCAAGATGGCAACTATGGAGCAGAGAATCAATATGCTCCTGGCGGCTGGGATGGCATGGTGGGTGAGCTCCTGCGCAAGGAGGCGGATATAGCAATAGCACCCATGACCATAACAGCGGAACGTGAGCGAGTGATTGACTTTAGCAAACCCTTCATGACCCTGGGCATATCCATTATGATCAAGAAACCCGTGAAGCAAACCCCTGGAGTGTTTAGCTTCCTAAATCCATTGTCCCAGGAGATATGGGTAGGTTTAATATATAAAAATAAATACAATGAATATATATATAATATATATTCCCAATGACTTGCAGATAAGTGTAATTCTGAGCTATCTTGGAGTTAGCATTGTCTTGTATTTTGTCACCCGATTTCCTCCCTATGAGTGGCGAATTGTGCGAAGACCACCGCCAGATGCCACGGCCCAGCAGCCGCCGGGTATTATTGGTGGTGCCACCACCGTCAGTGATTCGCAATCCCATCAGCCACCTGTTCCGGCCAATGAGTTTAGCTTGCTGAACTCCTTCTGGTACTCACTGGCCGCCTTCATGCAGCAGGGTTGCGATCTCACGCCTCCATCGATTGCCGGAAGAATTGCTGCCGCCGTTTGGTGGTTCTTTACCATTATTCTTATATCCTCGTATACTGCCAATCTGGCTGCTTTTCTCACAGTAGAGCGCATGGTGGCGCCCATTAAGACGCCCGAGGATCTGGCCATGCACACGGACATGGACTATGGAACACTGAAGCACGGCTCCACTTGGAACTTCTTCAAGGTAAGACGTGATATTATCTTCCTTAGATTTTCGTAACTTTAATGAGTTTACTTTGCAGCGCTCCCAAATCGGTCTGCACAACAAGATGTGGGAGTACATGAACGCCAATCAGCGCTCCTCGGTTCTTAGCTACGACGAGGGCATCCGCCGGGTGAGAACCTCTAAGGGAAAGTATGCTTTGCTGGTGGAGTCCCCAAAGAATGAGTATGTGAATGCCAGGCCGCCCTGCGATACCATGAAGGTGGGTCGTAACATAGATACCAAGGGCTTTGGTGTGGCCACGCCCATAGGCTCTCCTTTGAGGTAGGTTTTTTATTATTAATTTTGTAATATTTTAAGTTAAGGCAACACCGTGAAATCCATCTAATTTAACCCACAGAAAGCGCCTAAATGAGGCTGTGTTGACACTGAAAGAAAACGGCGAACTCTTGCGAATTTGGAAAAAGTGGTGGTACGACAAGACCGAGTGCCCTAATCTGGACAGCCAGGAGACCAGCACACCCAACGAGCTCTCGCTAAGCAATGTGGCCGGCATTTATTACATCCTCATAGGTGGTCTCCTCCTCTCGGTTATCGTCGCCATTGTGGAGTTCTTTTGCCGCAGTAAATCCTCCAACCTAAAGGCCCCATCGAATGGATCTGCCGGGGGCGTCCCCGGGATGCTGGGATCCTCAACATATCAAAGGGACTCGCTCTCCGATGCGATTATGCACTCGCAGGCCAAGCTGGCGATGCAGGCGAGCAGCGAATACGATGAGCGATTGGTGGGCGTTGAGGTGAGCATAAAAATCCAATAAAAATCCCCAGTTAATCCACAAAACACCCTTCCCCCCCTCATAGCTGGCCTCCAATGTGCGGTATCAGTACAGCATGTAAGGGGAGGAGTGCTCCATCTTGTAAATAATTGAGGAGCCATCAACCGAGGAAGGGCGGATATAACTAAACGACGCTGGCAATCAACTCTCTCGGGCGGCGTGTTCCAAAAATCCAAAAAAAAGGGAAAAACTGTACAGAATAACCATTAATAATTACTATTGTATTTTTGATAAATGTGTATACAAAGCGAGTGCATAAATTACGAGTAACTATAGCTACGACTACCACTAACTAACAACTAAACACTAAACACTAAACTGTACATAGGCTAAGTGAAAATTATCCCGAAAGTAATAATAATAAAGAGTATGTTTTAAGCAAAAGTCGGAGGTGGAATTTTTTAAGGGGGAACGGAAGCGCTGCACACGTGGCGTATGAGCGATGCGACGGCTGCTGCCACGTGGCGTATGAGCGATGCGATGCGATGCGTGTGTGTAGAAGGTAAGCCGCTTAGTTGACTTAAAGTTTTAACAAAACCCAGGAAGGGCAAGGCTTGGCAAGGGTTCTGTTAGGTAAGGCTGGCTGATAGGCCCCGGGCTTAAGGTGGGCGTGGCACTAGGCTAAGAGGCTTTCAGCCTTACCTCTCCTCTCCCCCACCCACGGGAAACTTTGTGCGTCTGCGGTGAAACAAAGCGATTTACGCGCTGAATTATGTATGTGTGCAGCCGAAAAACCCCAAAAAACTTAAAGCAAACACATGGCGCCGGAATAAGCCATTCCAGATACTCCCTTCTCCGCATTATTTTAATTTTAAATGGGCGCCAAATTAATGTAAGCTAATGCAAATATAATTATTTTAATTGTTATTTCCTCGGCAGAGTGTTTGCGCACTTGTTTGTTTGCATTCGCTCTTGCGGTTTTGTTGATTTAATTAGATATCGGCAATCGGAATGAAATGGAATTTGATTTTGTATATATGTATAAATGTCTTGCCATTATTTTAATTTGGCTAAATTTGCGGCGGAATCAGCTTTGCCGGGAATTAGCGCGTTATTTGATTTGATTTCAGTTCGAATTTGATTTTTTTTTTAATTTATTTCAATTGCGGCTTAGCGTTTTTTGTGTCACCACCTTTTCCCCCTTCTTCCCAGTGCATTTTGCGTGTTTTTGTGGCCTAATTTGCACATTGTTTGTTAGCCTTTTTGGTTGGTTTGTTGCCAACTGCTTTCGGGGCTTTGTTAATTTGTATTAAAATGGAAAGAGAACAAATTAAATGCTATTTAAGGTCAATTAGAAATGTTAAAGGCAGTTGCCTTGCGGTTTGAATATTTATAAGCTTTCAAAGGTATTCTTAACCCATTAATAAATATAATACAAATTATTTCTATTCAAAATTCACCAGCTAATGTTCTTAGCAAGCACAAAGCCTAATAAACAAATAAATAATTACCGCCTTTTGTTATAAATATTTTAGATAAACTCCCCATTTTCCAGTGTATATCTCAGCTTGTCTTTATGCAAATCCCTTTGTTACCCATCATCAGGACAACGCAATTCCTTACCTCCGCCGAGCAAACAACTTCCAAGGAGCTGAGCAGCGCGAGGAAAACTTGCAGCAGCTTTGGCTTTACTTTAAGTATCTGACAGAGCTTTGCATAAATTTCCAGCAGGAGTTTCCAGCGAACATCGACAGAGTCACGCGCCAGCTTTTCCAGCTGCAAGCCGAGATGATTTGCCGAAAAGCCAGAAAGGATTTTGGGGGGCGACAGTAGGCAGCGGCAGCGGCAGCGCATTTAATGCCGCAATCGATTTTTCAATAAATTCTGTGGGCAAAAGTTAAAAGCCACAAGCCACACACACACAATACAGTGAAAGGGGAAAACAAAAAATATATTCCAAAGTTCAGCCGTAAATTTTCATATTTATTTATTTTGTCAATCCCGGGGAAGTTGCCCGTCGTCTTCGTCGTCATCGTGAGGCATCCATGAGATATCCTATCTGCATAGAAGGAGACTCATATCTCGGCATGGCTCTTTGCATCCTGGCCGAGATAAGCGTGGCTGCTTTGGGTAATGGTAATGGCCAGAAATCACAACGGTTTTTTCTCAACTGTCAGCGGGGGATCCTCAAAGGATATAACAAAGGCAAGGACTCTTTGTCATATGCGCCACGCACTCGCAATCAAAAATATAATGCCCTGTCCCTCGCCCTTCCTAGAAATTCCTATTTTCCGAATGTGGAGTATGTTTGCGTCTCGCATGGAAACTCATAATATTTGCAAATGATGAACGTGAAAGTTTTTGATAAGTTTTCCGGAGGGGCAGAATCCCCTAAAAGTTGCAATAAACTTCTCGTAATGCAGGAAAAGTACCGCCACAAACAAATTCATAACTCTGTTATTGGAAAATTCATGAACTTTCCACGGGGACGATGCTAAATGCTGACCTCTAGAGAAACTAATATTACTTTAGGGGTTGCTGCTCCTTTCTATTTCCAAATTAACCATTTAATAGCTGGTATTATTATTTAAATAATTAATACAAAAAGCTTTTTATAATTACATAAATTAAATACAGTCTTAAATTAAGCATTTTTCTGGCATTTACTGTCAATTTTCCGCTGTTTTTCAAATTGTTTACAAGGAAATAGTTAATTTTGTATTGATTATGCCGCTGGCCAATTGAATTATTTAATTTACTAATCCACCTGTCACTTTTGACAGTTTCAATTAGCCGCCTCGCTGTTTTTTGTGCGCCCCGAAAAAAATGCACAAAAACATATATGTGAAAATCCATTAAAATTTTCTGTAATATTCAAACGGTGTATGAGCTGGCTTTCCATTTTATTTGAGGAGGACTAGCAGCAGCAGGAGAAGGAGGAGTACTGCAGCCACATGAAAGTAATCCGGCAAAAGGATCGTTCCCAACCGCAAACATTTGCCCGAAAATATGTAGGCAGGCGTAGTAGCACTTTGATTTGCCGTTTTTAATATTTTTTTTGGATGAGAGAGAGAGGTGGAGGATGGAAATCCTTCTTCCTTCCTCAGAAAACCACAACCAGCACACATGCTCATAAGTGAAATTTACGCATCGCTGCATGCAATTCGCCAAAAAATGTTCCCAAGGACGGTAACTAATGTGCAGTGTCGAAATGTGAGTCACTGTGCATCGGCGGAAGTTCATAAATTACAAAACCTCAGAGCTGAGGTTACCCCGCCGCCACCCCTTGCCTTGAGTTGATTGAGAGATATTGGCAGCAAATCAAAGTAAATGAAAGATTTCACAGTTTTCCGGGGAAAGTGTGTCAAATGAAAGAAAAAGCAGCCAAAAGATACATAAAGTTAAGGTTGAGATAATAGTAATGAAGCTATAGTTGTAATAAAATAATTTATAAACCTTTTTCTTTATGAAAATATAATACAAACTAATATAACCATTTATATTTCAAACTTCCAGCTTAAAATTAAAATTAAAATTCAAATTGAAATATATTTTTCTGCCTCCCATCGTATCTTCCACATACATATAGACCTATAACCATTTCAATTTTGCAACGATTTTGCACATAGTCAAATTTGCACAATGCATATTTGCTGGCTGCCTGGTTTTATTGTAGAATTTCTTGTTATTTCTTCATTTGTTTTTATCAAGCCAATAAATTACAAACCTAAGCTGGTAGCCGAACCAACTTTTCGTGTGTAAGCTGCAAAATTTTGCATATATAAGCGTCTTTTGTTGGCCCAAATACAAGCAACTTTATTCAGAGTCCGAATCTGAGTCCTAGTCCCTCCCGAGTATGTGTTCATAAATCTCTCTTTCACTCGTTTCGGAAAATCAACAAATCAAAGGCAAAAAGGCCCAACGCCAGCCAAAGGCAATGATGCGCAGTTGATTGCCAAACAAAAAATAATAATAATCGTCTCAAGCTGTAGGAATTTTTGGAAAATAGATAATAAATTATTATTTAAAATTTAATATTCATCTTTAAGGCTATGACTTAAATTGGACAATTTATCATTGTATAAATAAATAAATAAAACTATAATTTAAAACTGGTATTTTATAATTCCGGAATATATATTTTGTATGACCTGTAAGTTAAGAAAATGAAATATCCTATTTAATGCAGATAAATCTTAAAGGTTACATTTCGGCTATACTTATATTTAATAAATTTTCTAAAATTTTGCATCTTATTAAAATAAAATAAATAAAATATTTTCCTGCCTGTTTGATATTTTTTCTACTGTAAATTAGAGAGAAGCTCCACAAAAACCTGAATGACTGGACTCCAGGTGAAGTTTTCTTTTCGTCATCGGCTGATGCAGGTGGGGTCCTTTTGGGTGCTAAATAGCAAATTAAATGTAAACAACTAATGTTTCATTAGCAGCATAAAATGTGTGTTTAATTATTGCCGAGGACCTCATGCTGCCCCATCTTCCCCTCTCTCTTACCGCTTTTTAAACTTACCTAAAAAGTTAGTTTCCACACACACACACGCTCAGAAATACACATGCAATTAACTTTTGCTATGTGGGGAGTTTTCCAGGGGCAACTTTTGTTGTGCATTTCATCCGAACTTTTTCGTAAATAAAATAAGGCAAGAAAAAATAAATAAAAAATAAGAGAAAGGAAAAATTCGAAATACTTTTACATATTTTTAACTATTTTCCACAGTTTCCCACTTCCCCCTCGTATTGAGCCAGAACTTTATCTGCGCAAATGTGCAACGCTTTGTTTGCCAGCTAACCACATTGAAAAGTAGCTGCTAATGGTGGATGTGACTGGGGATCGGATGCGCACAGCCCCCTCCCCAACTTGCTGCGAACTTTGCAAATAGCCAAAGGCAACTTTGGCAAAAATAAGCCCTATGATGTACGGGGAAGACAAACCAAAAGGCAAAGCCATGGTCAACAAAAGACTGCATTTAATTTGCTGGGGTCACAGCAGTGATGCCAATAGTACTCTTAATATATATCATAAAAAAGGGAAAGGTCAATAATAATATATTTATTTAAATAAAGAACAAATAAATTGGAACAGTGTGTTCAACACACCTGTGTTCTAAATCTTTCAAAAAGTCATAAATTAGGTTAAAACAATTTTCATTGTTGCAAGGTTTTATTAAATTTTATCTGAAATGTTGAGGCAGCTGATGCCTATCAAGAATTTATATGAAAAGGACTCCTTTACAGCTTTGCAGATCTTAAATAAAATTATATTATCCTGCAAGGGTTTCTTTTAGAAGATTCGCTGGACTCCAAAAATAAGAACAGCCAAAAAAGCTGAAACACCAGCACCATGTTCATTTGTTTATTATTCCTGAAGCTCAGCAAATGTAAGTGAGACGATTGAAAATTTCCAAATGCAAAGTGTTTTAATTCAAGCCGCATTTGAACTGGTCTTTTGGTCAGCTCCAGGGACATAGCAATGGCCGTTACTCTGCTGCAATTCAGGAGGCCGTTTAAATGCGTTTCCATACTTAAACTCCAGCTCGAACTCGGACTCGTTTTTTTTAATATGAATGACACCATAAATATGCATGAACTTTTAACACTATGCAGAAACAGCTGTAGCTGCAGCGACGGCAAAATGCCTTTTTAAATAACAGAGTCCAAGTGGATTCGGGGGCCGAAAAAAAGCATGGAGAGAAAAATTGCAACTCTTTGCCCAATTGGGCCCGTCGGCTATTGCTGGCCAAAATATTTATGCGTTACCGCCTGGGAAATGGGGGAAAGCGGATGGGAAAATGTGTGCCCATTTCATTACAACATTGCGCATACGCCGCGTTGCACATAATTGAAATGGCAAACAGTGAAAGGCAACGATTTCAACCAAATATGCAGAGACGCTGCCGATTCCGCCAATGTCGCTGTTCCTGTTCCCTGTACCCCGTTCGCAGTTCGCTGTTCGCTATTTTCTGATTCAGTTTCAGCTCTGTCTCTCTATTTTCCCCCCTTTTCCGCTGCCGACAATTGAATTTTCATAAAACGCCGACAAGAGCTGAACAACAAACACAAAAAGCCAAACAACAAGAGCGCCAAGAACAAAGCGAGCTACATTTAAACAAAACGTTGCAATATGAAACAAATTAAACTGTGTGGGGGGAATGGAAGGGATTTAACGCTGCCAACACAGAAAAGATATTCACATATCTGGCAAATTCTCTCTTTGTTCACTTTTTGGATATTAACAGGACGGGGCATATTAGCTGTCGGAGAAGATTTGAGACGCCGCTGGAGAGAAAGCTGGGTGTGGATTCTTAAGCCGCCTTGACTTTTGCATATTCTTTCATCGCCTTTGAATGACATTTAATCCTTCTCCATAAGAGGAAAGAGGATTGAAGGCTTAGGCCTTATGTGTGACTCTTAAGCGGTTTTTAAATCTTTAATATTCATTTTTATCTCCACTTGGCAAAGAATGTGAAAAAGCTATTGGATGATAGGAAAATTCAACAGTACATGTGACAGTACAAATTTTTAGCTAGACATGACTTCTTTTACTTATTATACAATTCAAATATTTCAAATTCAAATATTTTATTTATTTATTTATTTTATCTCCTCAAAGAAAATCCAGAACATATAGATATATATTCTCTTAATATTCTCTTTAAAATAAATGTAGAAATGCTACCTTTTCTTATCTTTACAAAACTCTTCAATAGATTTTCTTGTCGGCCTGAACTGCCCTTGCAAATGAAGAAAACATTCTTTAAAATAAAATCAATGCATTAAATTCAAATTTGTTCGAATTCAACTTGAAGGGAATTTTCTTTCGGCTCAAGAGCTCTATCTTTGCAATGCAGCCTCAATCGTGGCAGCAATCTCTGAGGCAGCACAGCCACCACCATTTTCCCTATTTTTATTCTTTTTAAATAATTGCGCATACGCCACGGTGGCTTTTGTATATCTGCGCCTCAATGCATTTGCTTTTCTCCAACCGCCAACGAAAGTACCATTGCTGCTGCAATTTTACATTGAAATTATACAAGGCAACTGCTGCACCTCCTCTTCCTCATCCTTTGCTATAAAGAAAAAGAAATACTTTCCCCCTCGCCTTTGTTGTGAAAACAGACAAAACCTCAATAAAAATGTTGCTACAATATTTGCAGCTTACGGAAGGGAAATCCTTACAATACAAAGTGCAAGTGCGACTACCTGCACAGGGAGAAATGTTAACTATATTTAAAATAAAGATTTTCCTTGTTTTTAATATGTGTAATCATGATATTAAATTTGTATTACGAATTGCATAGAAATATAATACTAAGTCTCCTTCAGAACCATTTTTAAAATATTTATAAACATGAAATATATTTCTGTAACTTTTTTGTATAATCAAATAATAAAGAACTTTTATTTTTTGTGCACATATTTATGTACAAACAGCTGAATCGACTGTAAATATATATGTGCAGGTAAGTACGTAAGTATATCCGTATATTTTTCTGCAATTTTTCTTTGGCACTTCTTTTGGCAGCCAAAAAACCTGCTGCCATCGTTTTCACATTAACAGCCAAAGCGAGCCCGAGCCGTATGCAGTTGCCAGATCGCAGGACGCAGGACGCAGGATGCTGGATGCTGGATGCAGGTCGCAGTAAGCAGAACGAAACACACTTCGTCCTTGTGCATTTTGTGCTGTGCTCAGCGAGCGAGAGCGAGAAATTTCCCAGCAGGCAAATATATTTTTCAATAGCGTCGCCCCAGCGACGTGATTAATGCAAATAAAATAAAATAAAGTCGAGTAAAGAGCAGACTGTGCAGGCGGGTGAGGCGATGGTGCATCGGTGTCCTGCATAAATTTAAAGTGCTCGCAATGTTACACTTGAGACATCCGCGGGGTCGATAAGGAAAGGAACCGCCAAAGGACATGCGGCCATTAAAAGCCGCACGTAGCTCATAAAGTTAATCAGCCAGCACTTTGACCCGTTTTTCATCCCACAGAAGCCGCCGCGAAAAACTCCAAAATAAAAATCGGAATTTACTAACAAAAAAACGCGGCTATCCACGAAGTGAACTACAAAGGCAGCACACATTCCCTTCATGGTTGCGGAATAGGTTGGAAATCTATGCGCGGCATGCACAAATTTATCGCCGACCCTTCTCCCTGCTTTCCCCTGTGTCGATGTATGCAACCTTCACCCAAATGCCAAAGTCCTGGTCGCGGTCACAGTGGCCAATATGCTGCTCCACCTCCTGGCTGGCCTCGTCTATCCTGCATCATTCCCTTCACGATACCCGAGCGCGTTTGCTTTTTGATGTTTTGAGGTTTTAGCGCTAAAAAATGCTTTGCTTTTGGCCCCCACGGCGTTCGGCAAAAACTATTGGCATATATATATATTTTTTTTTTTGCAAGCCGTATGCCTCGGCATCTCAGGCATGCCATATGGCACGATATGGCAGTGGGGGGAATGGAGAGCAGAAGGCACTGGACTGCCGGATCAGGACCCTCACATATGCCGGATGCCACAACGCCCACCGGAAACTCACCCCTCCTTGTTCATCCAGTTAGCAGGGAGTCTTTGGAAAATAAAGCTTTTGATTACTTGATTAGTTAGTTTTTAAATTTTACGCAATTTTCTTGGCTATCAAATAGTCAAGTGAACGAGAAGGTGCTTCTCTGTTGCCAAAATGTAGCGCCAAATTGAAATATCGAGCGAGCTGCGAGGTAGATCAACCGCAGCCTGCCGCAGGATTTGGCTAATGGAGGTTAGGGGGTCAACTTTTGAGGTCACTAATTAAATATGAAACCAGAGAGAGAGCAGAGCTAATGGAAATTGGAAGTCAGGACGATGAAAGGGTCTAATGCAATCAACGAGGTGTGTAGTGAGCTTTTAATAGGTTTACAGGTCGCTCACTGACGGACCAATAGATACTAGTTTAGATTCATTAAAATGCTGGAAATAGTCGTTACTTTGGGGTGAACATTATGCTAAAGAGAAAAACTGAGTATTGGAACTATAAATATTACTATTTAAGTTTTTTCAAAGCTTAGCAAACAATTTAATTTCAATTCACAATAGTAACTACAATTTTTTCATATTTCTACTGTCTTCAATTCATAGAATTTTCGCTCCTTTTTCCATGGTGGTCTTTTGGGCAAGTCAAGTCCGGAGTCAAGTTCATCTCAGCAACCTTTGTTACTCCTTCGGCTCCTCTGCTCACACGCTCGACTTGCTCCTGGCCCTTTCTGCCTTTCCCGAAGACAATTGACACTTGCCGGCAATCTGCAAGCAGTATATCGACACCCCAAAAAGAAAAACCCACTCTACATCCTTTACCCACAAAAGCCACCCCTCCCAAGGATTTACATTGTCATGCTGCATTTTTCTCAGCCTTCAAGGGAAAAGAGCAAGGAGCCAGAAGGAGCGTAAAAAATGGCACTCGAAAGCTGCGGAAAAGTCGTGATTGCAGTCGAAAACGCTTAGCAAGATGTCGAAGGGGGCATTGGGGAGGCTGGGAATAGGGCTGTCGATGGGGCGGGAAGGGGGCCCTGCTCAAAGCGAGCTATAAGAAAATAAAGCGAACGGCAAACATGGAGAAATTGAAGTGAAGTCAAGTCTCGGATAGCTGCAGCCACTGAGAACTTGAGACCAAGGTGAGGACAGGCATTGTTAGATGCCTCAACGAAACAAATAGCCATATATGAAACACTTAGGGAAAATAATGGTAATATAGAAAAGGTTTTAAAAAATATATAAGAAAGGGATTTCACAAAAAGTAACCTTCAACTTAACTTTCTTAAATAGAATCCCAAAGAAATTTGTTCAGCTTTAAAAAATGTTGTTAAAAACTAATCAACCTCTAGGAAAAAGGTCTTCAAAATCGATTTAATATCTTTTCAGAATGAAAACTATATTATTTATATTTTATTTTAAATTATATTTTCTAAAGAATCGAATTTGTTTAATCTTAAAAAAGAATCCTATCTCACTGTGCATGTGCCTAGAGTTTAGGGTATCACTGCCTTTTCTTTAATCCTGCCAAGTAGGAATCCAAGATGAAAACTGAACGACCCTGGCTCGGCAGGACTCGCTTCATTTGAGGGGACGACGGCTCCTTTGTCAATGTTTATTGTGTAAATTACTAGAGAGAGCGCAGCATAGACAACAAATAAGTGTAATGGCTTTGTTTTGGTCATGGCTCGTGGCCCTTTGGATGGCTCATGGTTCATGGCTCAGGTGGCCCGAAAGCAGGCGAAGGACACTGCCTCATTGTTCTAACAGCCCCTGCTCCTGGCTCATCATGGGGCCAAGGCAACATAAAAACAAAAACAGTTAGATAAAAAATCATCATAATGGCGGGTGAGAGCGCGAAAAATGCGCCAAGGCTGCTGCGGCAGCATAGAGTTCCTTAAAGTGTCCTGGCCAGGGCCTAAAGACGGAGAAAGAAAGAGAGATCTTCTGGCCACATTTGCGGTTGCCAAGGCGCATCATAAAAATGTTAATGAAGTTCGCAAGGCCGCCCCCTGGCCCACCTATCAATGCTCCTTTGAAGTCCTGGGAAAGAAAAAAAAGCTGGCAAAGAAAAGTCTAAAGCAGGAAAAATATCTTCATCAAATAAAATAGAAATTAACTGTAAACCACAAACAAAAAATAAAAAAAAGAAAATGACTACAATTATGGTACCCTGTAAGGATATAAAAATATAAAATACATTAAAATGTTGTAAATGGTTTTCATCATCAAGCTCTATAGCTTGGCCAAAATATCTGTTGGTTGAAAGTCTGGCAATTTAATTGTTTTAATAATACCCTTCGAATTACCATAGTTCCCAAATTTTTTAAATATTTAATTTCCTTATACATTCTTTGTACTTTTATTATAATTAATTACAGGTAAAGCACACGTTATAAATATTTATTTTTTTATTAACATCTCCAGCAATCCTTTAAGGCTGTAACAGATCCCAGACTTTTCTGAATATTAAGCGTTTCCTTTGAAGAGTATTTTTGTGACTAATTTTTTGGTTTCGGGAAATTTATGAATTAATGCTTGACTAATATAACCATATGGACAACTGTGGCAACTAAGTATATTTGCTGTGATTGTGCGTGGGATCCATGTTTGGCCCAGGGGGTGTGGTGGTGTTGCTGTGTTCATAGTCCACTAGAGCTGACAAGCCGGGGCCTTTGTTGCCACAACTGTCGCCTCTTGGCTGCACCGAAAATATGATAAATGACATTTTCCACTTGTTTTCCATGATGATAATTTATACTCCGTTCCCGAATTAGTCGTCGTCGCCGACGCCGACCTGGAAAAGTGCCCCGGCGTCAACAATTTTCATTTATTTTTTCACTCCTCTTTTCTCGCAATTTTTACTTGCACATTTGCCTGCCAAAAAAAGAAGGGGGGACAGCAGGGGCGAAGAAAGGAAGATATGTATATAATAAAAGGAAAAGGAAAATTCGCAACGTTGATGGATGATGAATAATGATTGAAGCCATGTTGCCAGCCCCTCGCTCACCCTTCCCCCTTTGTCATATATGGCTGTTGGCGTTTTTACGTTTGCTTATGTCAATTTCGCTCCAGGGAAATTACATACATTTTGCGTTTGTATCGCACAAAATTAGTAGGTAGCAGGAGCGGCAAAAAATGTTGTGGAAAATTTTTGCTCAACAACGAAACAAACCAAAGGCGAAACCATAATTTGGCCTTAGCTGAATATGTCCCAGAGGCCGAGGGCAAGTTTTTCTCCTGCCCGAAAACCCGAAACACGGTAGCTCCAACTCGAATTTGTGAACTCTCCTTCTTGTCGAAATTGTGTCATCTCAAAATTCTTCGGGGGTCTGGGTATACCCACAGCTGTTGCGGCTCTCATATTTGTTTATCAGTTTGAAGGAGAGCTCTCCTCGCTTCATTAAGGCAAAATAAATACAAATTGCAAATTGGTTTCGCTTGACAAATGAACTGCCGCCGCCGACGCATATTAAAATTTAATGAATTTCCAAATTAAGTTAAGAGTGGTCAAAGCTCTGCCTCTTTTTTTTTCACTTACTTAATTGTTTTAGAGGGTCACGCAGCTTCGTTTTTAATTGAAGAAAGAAATTAAGGAAAGCAAATGATAAAGAGGTGGGTTTTTATTTTAAAAGAAAATTACCTTTGAAGGACTTGGAGTTCCGAGGGAGTTCCTTACTTATTGGTTACCTAAAATAATAGTCAAAGAAAATACAATAAAAAATAAAATATTTTCACAGAATCTAACACTCTCATTTTTATTTACCTTTTCAATTGAAGCCTGCACAGAGTTTAAATAATGCAATAGTCACTTGGCAATAAAATAAATAGAACACCCTGAGCTTTTCCATTGATTTTCCCCACTTACTTTCAACGATCCTTGACTCTTAAAGTTCACATTTTATTGAAAAATCTGCAACTATTGCTCAGGAATATAAAATAAATAGTTGCTGGGAGAGAGACCAACACAAATCGAAGCTGTTGGCGGCTTTTACACTTTGACACCTTTGTTTGCCGGCTTAAAATAGGGACCAGCTCCACGTAGCATGTGTGTGAGCTACTGGCTGGGTGGGTTTGTGTGCATTTCCGGTGCTGCCTCGTCCTCCATTTTGTGCAGCTTAAAATGCAAAAATAAATACCAGAACCAGGACCAGGACCAGGACACACACACACTCCACCTCCTGGCTCGCTTTTCAGCTCAAGTTTATATTACGCTTGGCCTGTTAACCGCAGCTGCAGGTGGAGCTGCAGCGCTGAAGCTGTGCTGGAATGGCACCCAGCTAAGCACTGCTGATTGAATTCTTTTGTGCTGTGATTTCGCAACACTTTGCCGGCTCTTGGCCCACTTTGCCAGACCTCTCGCCACCGCCCCCTTTGTGGAGCCCGTCAGGATGCATCCATCCGTGCACCCTTTGGCCGCCAACATTTAAAGTAGCGAATTTCCACGAACACACACACGACGCGGCGAGGTGCGAAGTGTGCACATAAAATTTGCACCTGTATGAGTTGTTGCCGTTTTTCACTTTCACTCTGCCCCGAAAAGAAAGAGAAACACAGAGAAAACAAGGAAAAGAAAAGGAGAATGTACACAGCAGCAAATGCAAAACACCAGAAGCAGCAGCAGCAGCAGGTGCTAAATTGTCGTACGGCGCATAAAACTCTCCTTTTTCGTTCCAAGTCGAGGGGAAAAGGGATGGGGCCCAAGTGTTTGGCCAAGACATAAAACATTTTTGCAGTGAGTGAAATTAAATGCCAGCATGACACTGAAATGCAGCCCCCCCATTGCAGGGTGTGTGTGTGTGCCAAGACGAAGCCATTAAAATGCGCCAACTTGGCGTTCTGGCGTTCGGCGGAAGTGTGGCCCATATATAGGGCCAAGAGAGAGTGAGAGATATATGACCAAGTTCCGGTGCCCACTAACACCACAATTGCAGCATCATTCGCATCAGTTTTTGGGTAGCACGAAGCGGAGAAATCTCGCCCAAATGCGAATGGTTGTGCTAACCGGAACACGTTCATAAACCGATCCTACACTGGCATATAAAAAGTGCCTTTTATGATGAAGAAATCCCCCCGAACTTTAGCATCGAAATGCAATCTAAATTCTATTTGAAACTCCAACTTATACCTTCTTTTCGCCAAGTGTCCTTATCTCTCCCGATGTGCCGAGTGTAATTAAAAATGCAAGTCTGCTTTTCCCCTTTTTCCTGGACTTTCCCGCACGCCGCCTGCACTTGCTGGGCGTCGTTTAACTTTGCACTTAAGCAGGAGGAGCCACACTCTGCTCCAAACACTAGCGGAGCCCGGCAAGAAAGCGAGCAAACGTAAATATCATTTGCATTCTTAAGTGGAGCGCCGTGGGCTGCCAGCTTGGAAGCTGGGAAGCTGTGCTTTAGCTGTGAACCTGGCTAGCTGGACTGGCTGGGCAACACTGGAGGTTAAGCCAGGGCTATAAACTGGCCCCGGGGCAGCGGCGAGTTGTGGCAACCGCAGGCGGGTAGCAAATCAACGCCGGGCCCCACCACGGGCTCTCCTTTTAGGGCCATAAAATCGGCTAAAAGCAGCCACAAAACACCAAAGTGCCAGTGGATCAGCGCAACAACCGCGAGCTGTGTGAGCCGCGGGCACGGAATTTATTTCAATAAAATGTGCATTAGCGGAGGGCATTGCAACAAATAACTTGAGGCTTTTAGTGTGCAAAGAAGTATGCAACACTGAAAAACAATGCCAAGCCGCACACATATTAATACGGGCTCGGGGTCGACGTCGCGACGTCGTCTTAGCAGATTTGCTAATACCCCAAAGTATGAAGCATTTTACCCATGAGTAACTCTATTTGAAATCCATTACTGCCAACGAGTCTGGCGCACAATAAAAACTGCAAAAGTTTCAAATTTATGTCAAAAAAAAAAAGAAAAATAACGACAAGAAACAAGAAAAAACTCTGAGGAAGCTGCAAGATGGAGAAAAGGCAGTGGAGCCATGAAAAGAGAACTCAACACTAGGAAAAAGCCAAAAAGTAGAACACCGCAGTGAGAAGAAAATGGAGGTGGGGTGGGGTGGGAGTCGGAAAATCGTTCAGAGAGCATAGAAAAAACCCAAACTTGAACAATAGAAAATGTGTCGCAGCATCCAAAGTGGAGGAGTACTCTCTGGCATTGCGGTTTTACGGCTCTTCTGTTGCCATAATGAATCCACAAATCAATCCGGGAATGTTCTGTCAGATTTTTATGATCAAGTTGGTCACTTTTTGGCAGCCTTTGAAGTCCAGACTGATCACACTTAAGTCTCCTTATTGCGAGGCATATTTAACTTTGTTATTCAAGTAGACAAGCGAAAGGGAGGACGAGCAAATAAAAGAGTTTTGAAAAAAGGAACTATGATAGGAATGCATACCTGTCCTTGTAAGCCAGGTACAAAAAGGATAAGCCATAACAATAGGTAACAGAAAGAAAAGGCATTTTTTCTTGGTCTAAAAGAAGATACTTTTAATAGAGAGCAATGTGTTGTTGTCTTAACTTCACACATTGTGACATTTTAGGTGCTTTTACCTATTAATTCCAGAATGAAGGTTATTTTGATTTATCTATACTTTTTAAGGAAATAAATGTACCATTTAATATTGAATTAATAGTACTTCAAACCTGTAAAAAATATTTTACGTATGGTTCAATATTTAAATTTCTAAAAACTATTATACAAAAATATTTAAAGGGTAGTAAACAAAGTCCTTATTTCAGTTAACTGTTTAAAAACCTTCTAGAACGTATCATACAAATATAACATTCACCATAACTTCCTGATGGCCCAGAAGACCTTCCTCAATCTGTCCATTACCAAGAAAGATGAATCAATTGTCCACTCATCGATGATACACTACATGTCACTCATATTTTTCGGGGGGCCGAAAAAAGAAAGAAAAACAACTGCAGTTCCTTCAGAGCTTAATGGTTATTCCATGTTAGTCAGAACCTGGAGCTGGGCTTGATGAGATGGGCCATGTCAGGCAGAGTCCTCAGCAGGTGGAGTTCCGTGCTCGGCTTTGATTTGCATTTGTGAACGGAATACAGGAATTGTAAATTTTATTTGTTGTCCCCAGACATAAATCTTGCTCAGTTTATGGCTCGCGCTCTAAATGGCCTTCCGTTGACATTTTATTTAGCAAATACGCATATATATATACATATATACGGTTATATCTGAGCTTTATTTCTTGTATTTTTCTGTTTTCGGCTTGTCACCCGGGCTGACAGGCATGCGATTTGAGGGGACAGCGATTTTAGCATTTGCTTCTGCTTTTCCTGCTGCTGAAAAGCTTATAAAAATTACTGACGGCAATGAGTGGGAAACTTGCGACTGGCTGGAAATTAGATTTTGAATATTTAACACGGCACTTGGCCGTAGCAGGAGGAGACACGTATACAATTTATACACGAATTTATATACAAATTCTTTTTAAATGCTGGCACTTTTCAAATTCCAATCCCAATGGCTGTCATGTCGGCTTGACAATTTGCCCAGTCAGATGCACGACATGGAAATGGGAAATGTGTTTGAATGCATAAGCCAAGTTGGCTTAGCTCAAGAAACAAATAATATATTTTCCCGGATAGATATGACGGCTCAAAGGTGTGGAAAACGGAAGTGGATGTCAAGGAGCTTGGCTATAAAATAAATAAAATCAAATTTAGCTACCGAGGCAGAGTTGGGTTCCTTGGGCCATTTTCCCTGACACACTCTGAGCTGTAATCAAATTTAATGGCCCACCTCAAAAGCCAATTCAATTTACACTGAATCAAAGCGAGCTTCTGCCTCTCTCGGCTCGGCTTACGGTGCGTATGAGCAATGTGATTAGCAGGCACTTTGATGACTTCATAGACAATTTGGCCTTTGTCTCAGAGCCGCTATCCCCTTCCTCAGATGCCACTAAATTTTTCGTTAATGTGCCATTTAACGGCGGACCAAGACCGACAAAGAACCGAAGTCAAAGTCAAGTTGGGTAATTTCCCCTAATGGCTTTTCATTCCATCGATAGTCGGTGACACTTTCAATTGTTATCGTGATGATGCTGCTGCTCAGATGCCGTAAAAAAAGACAACTACACGGCTTGGGTTGTTCTAGGTTGGGCCTGGAAGGAGGGAGGGAGGGGCGTGGCCAATTACCGCCTCCTGGCTTGGCATGGAGTGCTAAACAGGAAATGATTTTCTGGCCACTCTCTCAAACTCAACCCTCAACCCTGCCCTGGTAATGAAATCATGAATTAGATTTTGAGCTTGAAAATTGTTATTGTTTTCGGCCAACTGACTGGCTAAATGACTTTCGTGCAGCAAGTAGGGGAATCTACACTGGGGATAAATATTTAGAAGAGCAGAAATTAAATAAAAAGTTACTTTTTGAATCTAAAAGAATTTCTATATATTTTCTAGATATTATCAATAAATAACTTGAATTTAGGTACTATTTTCATTCCTTTCATAGAGTTTTTATTGTGACTTTTCGCTTTGTGTACTTGTCTGTGTGTTGAGTATGATCCTGGATCCTGGAAATGGCTTGCTTTGAATGCTGGCTGCCTCGTAGCATATTCCCCAAATGTCTATAAATCCTTTTTAAATGTTTTTAAGCTTTTGTTGGACATTTTCAGTAGTAGCAGTGGCTGACTGCAGTCTGCAGTGGCAGCAGTAAAGCTGGGAAAAGCGGGAAAGCTGGGTAAGCAGGGAGGGTGAAACATCGAGGGGCTGGATACCAGCTCTCCCTCAAACACACACACACACACACACATAAAACCAAAAGGGAACAATATTAACGTGTCAACGAGAATTTATGTTTACCGCAACTGGACAACTTTCAAAAGCAGCTCCAAGCATCCTGCTCCTTGCCGTCTGTGAGTGTGCGAGTGTTGTATTTGTGTGTTGGTGCGGAAGTGGCAGCAAATGCTTTAGTGTCTCGCCAGTTGGTATTTCTTTCTTGCCTTTTTTTCCATTTGGGCCATTGTTGCCAAACAAACACATACGAGAGGGGGCTCCGAGTCCCGAAGTCTCGTATGCAAATGATCCATAAATATCAACACTTTTGCCGGCCAGCAATTGAGAATGCTCAGCCGAAAGTGGCCAGCAATTTATCGCCCTCTCTTTCTGTAGTCAGTGAATCCCTCTCTGTCCCGCCACGACTATTAGAGGCTATAGTTTTGGTGGCACTGCAAGAAAAGGGGACAAAGAAGGTCTATTGAAGATTTAAATTGAAAGTAAATGCAGGCCAGAGGGACAAGAACTTATTATGTTCCAGGAAATTGTGAAGGAAATAATTAATATTAAGTAAAAATAAAATAATTTACTTTATTTACATTTATTTTATATTTTTCTGATCAGAGGATTGTCTCCCTTCCTTGCTTTTATGAGACAAATTATTTTAAAATGTTTAAAAAAGCTTAAAATGATTTTTAAATGAAATATAGTTTCAATAAATTCCTAAGTATGAAGCTTGTATTAAATTGTATCAAATAAACTTATTTTCCTTGAATTTATTTCGCATTTTTTCTCGAGTGAAGTATCCTTCCCTCTCCTTCTATGTGTGCTTATGGTAATTGTGCTGAAAACTTGAAGCATTTTGCGGTCTGCGCAGGTCCCTGGCCAAGGACTTGAAATGTTGGCGGGGGCCGTACATAAATAAATTACATTTGTTGCTCATTAAGCATTGAGTGGCCGGCAGGATGGCAGGACATGGGCGATGTGGGTGGGGGGAGGATGAGGATGCGAGGGATACACTCGGTTTGCTGGCTTGCAAGTGGAATAAGGATATCACACAAGCCGCCGCAGCATGTGTGTAGTCCAGACACTCGACATTGGGTCAGTTTAAAGCGTTAATTCGCTTTCGAGAGGGTGTGTATAATGAAGGATTCAATAATTGAGTGAGTAGCGAATTGATTATTTAAGCCTCAATTACCGGAATCGCAGCATGTCCCTCCTGTCGGCTGACAGGGATACCGCAGAGGCACTGAAGCGTCGCGCTTAATTAATAATTATTTATTGGAATTTTACAACCCTCTGTTGGTTCGCTCAGACAACTTTGCCCCCCGGAGCGATGCGACAAAACTACTGTCCCGAAAAAAAGGGGAGGAGATTCCGGTCGAGTCCAAAGTAAACACCAAAAGGGAACATTATGAGCAACGGCGACTGTTGACCAAGGCAGTTCAAGCAGCGTATAAAATTCATAAAATATCCGCACTTGAAGCTGGCCAAAAACTGAAGCCCCGGCTTGTACCAACAGTTCTCTATATATTCCTCTACTAATATATATACATTTCTCCCCATTTCCCTTATTTATGTTTTGAGTGCAAACAATTTTCTTGGCTCCGAATTTCTTTTTTCATTTTTTTTCTTCTTTTCACATTCTACCGTATTTTCCGCAAATGTTCTTGTGCTTTTGTCAGATGTGCACATGTGGTGCGCCCTCCTGCCAGTCATCAGGAGGCGTGGCTGGTTCATTATGGCTTTGGTATTTCATAGACGCTAGCCAGGATTTTGTACAAAATGGGATCCTCTGATTTAAGTCTTTATAATAAATATTTAATTATTAAATTAGCCTCTCTAGAAAAATGTATAATAATACTACAAAGAAATGATATATTCCCCTCATATATTCAATTGTAAATGCCATTAAATCATAGTTTGCATTCAAAATTAATTTGGTGCCAAGAGTATTTACCTCGTTACGGATGCGTTTGAACCCTGAATTGATGTTTGCGGTTTTCGATGTGAAGTGGTGCCAAAACTTGGTCGAAATTTGTTGACATTCAAGCGGTGTAAAGCTGAAATTCAGTGCGCGGGGGAGTCCCCGGCCAGCAATCAAAATAGAAACAAACATCGATGGACACAGGGGAAATAATTGGTATCAATTTTACATCATTTGGTTATTCACACACACACCGTCCGTGTCCATTATGTTCTCGGTTTAATCAGACCGAAACAGGGATAGCGGGGTATCAGGATAGGAATCGGAATCGATCGTCATTGTTGTCGAATGCAAATCAGCCGGAACAGGCCACTAAACAGCACACAGGAGAGCATCCGAGGAGCAGCAGCAGCAGCAGCAGCAGCAGAAGAGCGGCATTGTCTCCACATCAGTTCAATCATCTCCATCATGCCCCCAAAACTGCCATATTTTCCCCGATTTCTACAGGTCCCCGTCCCCTCACACCCATCCATTGCTGTTATTATTGCCATTTGATTTATGCCCACTGCGTGTGCATTTAAGTGCAAATTGTAGCCATGTTTTGGGTATGCCTCTCCTTGATTCCCCACCCCCTGGCCCATCCTTGCATTTGTATATTTCATTTTGGTAAACATTTAATATTCCAATTATGTCGCCCAATTGAATTGCGGCCATTGCAGGCATTGTGCTCTGCGACAAGTTTTGATTTTGATTTTCTGTTAATGATTTCATGAATGATACTATAGTTTAAGGTCTTGCTAATAATATATATTCATTGGGGAATTATTCAAATAATTAAGGAGATCGGGGGTAATTTTCTAGAGTAGGAAAATGCAAATTTTATGGGTAACTTTACATTTGTTTTGAATAAATTAATATTGGTTTTGTACATACAAAAAATATATACAAATTAGTTAGAATCTTTGATTCTTTTACCAAAATATATAAGAATACAATACAAATCTTATTTATTTTCATTTTATTATTCGCTTTACATATTTGTATTATTATTTTCTTCTACGAATAATACCTGCAGGCAACATTAACATTTTAAGCCATCATTCCTAACAGATTTCTGTAAAATTAGCAGAGCTGTTATGGTTTGCCATAATATTTTAGCCCCCTTCATAGCTAACAGCTCTGTTCTTTGCCCCTGTAACAGCATACGTTCCACAAACTCCCAACAGAACAGCCAGAAATGTTCATTCTGCCAGGCTGTTACATTAACATTAAACTTTCTCCTGTTAACTGGGAACAGTATGAAACCAAGAAACCACCCCCTCTTAAGCAGCCTGTTAGCCTAATGTTACAATGTATTATTAATTTTAAAGACCCGAACTCCGCAAAGGAAACACTGGCATTAACTCAGTATACATATATGCAAATGCCCTGAATTATCCAAGGGCACTTGGAGAAAATCGTTGAAAATTGCCGGCCTAATGTGTCGGATGCCATCGAGACTGTCTGATTGGAATTTGGATTTGAATTTGGGATAGGAATTGGGATTAATTCAAAAGGGTGGCTGGCAACTGGTGTGGCCCAAGTGATATACATATAGTATCTCACCTCTCATATCAGTTATGGGTCAGAGAGGGTGGGAGGAGAGTTCATGTTCTAATTAGGAACGAACAATTCAATTGTCTTGGAGTCGAGACCTCATCGGGGGTGCCCGTTGGGCAGTGTAAATTATCAGCCAACAAACAATGGAAATTCATTTAAACAGCAAATACTGGGCCAATGAAATTAGTTTGCATAACGACATTACACGTTTATTAAATTCCGCCCTTCAGCCCCTCGAGGGACCATTGCCAGCTACTTGCTCCCTATACAATATATAGGGATTATAATACGACTGACTGACTGACTGACCGATAAGCAGCTGTTGACCAGCCACTGAAAACACTTGACTTTGCCAATTGAGCTCCAATCCAATGCCTCCTAGGACTGCTCTAATTACCCTTGGCAACCGAGCTGAGTACTTAACTGTGAATCGTATAAATGGGATGTGGGTATTGCATCAAGTATATATACTATATATATACATATACATATACACGGGCGGAAAAAGAAACATTTTAGGGGGAACATGAAGCTGAAAAGGTTGAACTTGTCAATGGCTGCGGGTTAAATCTTAAAAAATAAATATTCAAGACTTCTTTTTATTTTCACAGAGCGAGACCGCAGCTTAGTTGCCCATTAACTTGTCCAGTCAGTAGACACAAGGCAGAACCTCTTCAACATATTTTCAAGGGAAATTCATGGCTCTCAGAAAAAAAATCAGAAAGAATTATTTAATAAAAATCTAGACACGACTGGGAAATACTCAGCAAATGTTTAGAAATATAATATAATAAATATAATGTAATAATGTAATAAATTAAATATAAATAAGCGCATGCTAATTACAAAAGTAACGCAGAGGTTTTACATTGCAAATAGTACCTTAAAACTCAACCCTTCCTGCATTATCAAACTAGAGCTGAATCACAGCTTTCTGCCTAAATAATAATTCCAAGGATACAAAATACCCTTTTTACTGTGCTTCTAAGAGGTATGGAAAGAGTGAAATAAATAAAAAAGATCAAAGAGGCGGCCCTGGTGAAACGGTTTTGAGTGGATGCGTTTGAGAAAACATTAAAGTCTAGCCATTTGATGCTGTTTATGCAGTGAAAACTTTGCGAGAGTCGGCTAAAACAAAAGGCAAACACTGGAGGGAGACCGACTCGAGCTTGACCTTCGTCCTTCAGGCTGGAAGGGGGGTGCCTCATGCGGGTCAGCTTCTGGTCCTTCTACTGACAGCTGGCCTGCCACTTAAGTGGGCTTTTAGTGGCCACACCCACTTCGAGCCTCCCGTTGAGCTTGGCTATTTTCTGTTTGCTGTTCCCTCAACTTTTCAAATCTTTTCCCCATTCCAAAGTGTATTTTTCTTGTATTATTTTTCCTTTTATTTTTGGAAGGGGCAGGAGGGCGACTTTCTATATTAATTTTTACACACGAGCTAGCATTTTTGGGCATTTTTGATAAGCACAAAAATAATTATCCATACATATAGATTTATTATTTATGTTTGCTTCCAGGGGCCGGGCGGAAATTAAAGACTGCGCCTCAGAAAATGCTGCAGCCGCAGGCTAAAATAAATTGAAATTTTCATTGGGTCGAGAGGGCGTGCAGAGTAAGCGAAGAAAAAAAGGCACGAAAATCCTTGGACAGACGACTCGTGTCGAATGCAGTTCTTCTCTCCCATGTGTTTGTGATTAATTTCCTGAAATAAAACAAATATGAGGAGATGCCCAGGGCGCATACGTGACAATGATTAGATTAGAGACAGAGCAGCGGGCCCTGGAGCCTCGAGGATTCCCGGCGTATTTGAATGAGAGTGAAAAGTTTTTTGTCTGGAGGAGAAGAACACTTCTCCCCCGGCACCTCTCTGTGGCACTTATCCACTTGTATTATCCTGCCCGGCCCCTTAAGTTAATTTTAAATTCCGAGCTCAATTTCGCCCGGGTAATTGCTCATTTGAAGAGGGGCTAAGAAAAAAAAGAAAGACAACTCAGCATCAGCATCAGAGTTTTTGAGCTTCCTTTGTGCCGGCCAAATATATAAAAAGAAACTCTTTATTTACTGTCAGCCACTTGGGCCAATTAATTGCTGTTATGGCCAAAGACTTTCCCTCTTTGTGCGCTGTCACTACCAGCAGATTGCGGACTTTTCCGGAGATAGTGCTGCGGGATGTTGCTTCGCCGGCGAGAGGTAGTGTACCTGCCCCAGTGTACCTGTGTGAGCTCATTAACCGTGGGTGGAGGGAGGGAGCATAAGGGGCTTTGGTCCAGCAGATGCCATCGCCATAGACATTGCTCGTCCTGGTAGCAAACTCAAACGGATGCTCAAGCTGTTGCTCCTGCTGCTGCTGCTCCTGCTTCTGCTGCTGCTTCTGCTCCTGCCACGAGCATCCTTAGACGAGTTAAGTAGACTACTAAATGACGGCGGACGGAGCGGCTGATGATGAGCTGGCCCTGGCTCTCGTCTTTCGTCCTGTTCGTCCCTCTTTCCGCCCGTATTCCTGTATTCCTGATGAGGGTTCGCCGGCTTGTCGAGTTGTCGACTGTCGAGACTCAGGCTGGAGATGGAGACGGAAATGGAGATGGAGATTGGGCCTCCTTCTCTCGTCCTTAAGTGTGTTTTCAAAATTAAAGCCTGTTAATGAGATTCGCCTTGCTGCTGACTCACGTTAAGTGGCTTAGAGTGTATCGTAAGTAAGCACTTTTGGCATAGAGATCAAGTTCTCTGGATTGCCGTGACTTATTAAAAATAATACCCAGTGATTTTGATAGTTACCCTTTCACTTACTTTCTTTACAAGGCAGAGTTTTCCTGCTTTGAAATGTGTCCAATCGATGGCACGGATTAGTTTCTAAATTAAGCATTAATTTAAGGCATTAGCATATGTACATACTAGGAGAGCTATGCCTTGGAGTCTTGAAAGTAAGTAATCTGCATATATTATAAATTAAAAAACTAAAATTAATAAGTTAATCAAAAATAAGACTCTTCTTTATATATCAATAAATATCTAAGCAAGCTTTTATCTTAAATTGTTACCAAGTAATTTATTGATTTGTTTAACTCTAAAATTGGTACTGAAAAATGCTTTACTTTTATTTAATATCTAAAAATGTGCTTAAAATACTTAAATTCGCTTTACATTATTTGTCAAAAATCTTAATCTTTTTACTATTAATCAAGCAAAGCCTTTTAATTTGCTCAACTGCCAAACTAGCTTACTAAAAACCATATCTCTTCTCCAGCTAATAAATTCTTTATTTAAACTAATTACTGAACCCTAAAAAGTCACAAGAAAATCAGCATTTATTTGAAACTACAAAGTTGCCAAGTTTTGCAACATAAAGCCAATTTATAACCAATTATTTAGGCTTCAATGCAAAATAATTCATTTTATCAAAGCCAATTTATTTGCGGCATGCGGAGTGAAGGCAGCAGCGCATAAATTTAAAAAAAATAAAATCCATAAAAAAGAGACACAGCCACATCTCACAGATGAATAAAAAATTGTGTTTCAAATTCGAAATTTGTAAATTCCAATTGCGTTTGACACGCACACTAATACGCGTGCAAAAAGCAAATACACACGTACGCCACACACATCGAGGTGAGGACCTAGTCAAAGGGAAATAAAAACATTTACAGGACGATTCCAAAAACGGGGAAGCCCACAAAATAAATGATGTTCGCTCTCACGTGTTTTGAATGTGACAGATTTGAGCCTTTTGTCACGATTGTTGATGATGGGTTAACAAACGGCAATAACAACAAGAACAACAAGAACAACAACAATAACAGTCACTGCCACCTGTATAAATATCAGCGGAAAGTGTATGCCAAACGATAAAGAATTTGTCAACATCTACCGCGCTGAGGGGTTAAGTCCTTCCTGATGGGTTTTCCCTGCTCACCTGATAAATGGAATCGTCGAGGGTGTTGGTTTGCTTGGTTGGCCAGGTAAGCAGTTTCCAGGAGCTTATTGCATTCTGCGAATTTAAATATGGGCAAAGGGGAGAGGGACGTCTGCAGTGATGGAAAAGGTAGAACCATATGACCTCAAATATTCAAGTATTCTAGTTGCTTTAAACCGAAATTTATTGTTATTTTAAGGATAATTTTGTTGGACAAATCAAAGTCTAAAATAATCGCTTTCTTTAATAATTCGCACAGTTTCTAGTACTCGGGGTCACTTTAGGGCAATTTATCAACGAAATAATCCTAACGAGGGTGGAGAAAACCCTTTTGAGAGCCCCGCCACGTTCCTATTTCAGTTCCAACTCCTGTCACCCCACCATCACCGTCGTCATCATCATCATCAGTAGGATGGCAGAGGAGGAGGTTGAGCAGGAACCGCCGCTGATCAGGAGCCAGGACATTTTATAAGTGCCTCATCTCCACACTCGACATTCGTGTCACGCAGCAAAGTTGTTACTCAAAAATGTTCGTCGTGGCCATAAACGTGCGACAAGTCCTTTGGTAGGACTGATTCCCTCCCCCCGGTCGGAGGTGGCGCCATATAGTTTTGCGCTGCAAATTGGCAGTTGTGTAAGTCAAATTGTAGTCTGTCTGGAGGAGCCACCTCGGCCACTTCTCGCCTCGCAATTTGTGGCTTCCATTAGCCGAAAAGAAATCTCAGTCTCAGCAGAGGGAGAAAGATAAAAAAAAAACGAAGCAAAAGAACAAAAAAAGAACTCGAAGTATAGCTGAGGAGAGGTTGTCTAAAAAATTACATTCGACCATCTGGCTGTCAGTTTATTTTTGGCGGAACTTTGATGATGGGCGCAGATTATAACTTTGAATGTTATGTAATTAACAGATAGCACCAAACTTTGCCATCACGCATGGCCAGCTGCTTTGTTTGCGGCTTGGCTCGTTCCACAGATTGTATCTTTGGGCCACTGGGCCATACATAAACCAAATTGATTCACTTAACGCTACACGCCATTAATCTGCCAATGTTTCGCTGCTTTTTGCGGTGCTCGTACACTGGGAAAATTGTGAAAACCTTTTAAAACTAAAATATAACTAATTATTTAATTTTTATTAATGATTTACCTGCTCACATTTAAATTTATTCTTATTTTATTTATTCATATTTTATATTTACTTTTAACATCCTTTTAACTTTGAAAAAGTATCTTAAAATTAAAAAAGGAGCTCACAAAGCTAACTACACCTTTAACATCGTCCAATAATTTATCCCTTGTGTACCTGTAACTACTCTACCCATCCTCGGCTTAGGCTTTTAGGCTATTTTTACACCTGCGGTCCTCGGGGCGTCTTTAATCAGCGTCACCCCTCTGCGGTTGCCCAAGGGCCACGTCCATTGCCACTGCCACGGGCACTTCTCGCCGTGTGCCCACCTGCATGTGAGCTTTGTTCTCTTGTTAACATCAAATAAACTGAAAAAGGTGGTTTCCGGGGGACCCTGGGGATTCCCCAGTTCCTGCCATTTTCCACCCCCGCTGGTGACAAATTGAACCAAAAAACGGCCAACTAATTCAATGTAAACTTTAAGTTTAAATTTCTAATGTTGATTTTGCCTGGGATCTATAGGATATTTATTTTTAAATTGGCGCCGCATGGGGGGAAAGTGGAGCCTGGAATTTGCTTTGTTATGCAAATAATTGTCAACACCTTTTGTGAGTTTGCAAATTTCATTTCGCTGTGCAATTTTCAGCGGTATCAAACGGGGCGTGGCCATGGTCGCCCTTATGCGAGGAGTGTGGGTTTTGGCTTGGGTTTGAGGCTGAGTGCGTGTGTGTGTGGGCAGCAGAAATGTTGCCAATTATTTGCACACACACAAGGGCAGAGATACACTAAAGAAAATGAAAGGATTAAAGAACGAAAAGGCTTAGAAAACTTCCTGAATGACTTCTTAATTGTATAGAATTGTTGAACGTAGGGAAAATTCTTTTCAACTGATGTACACATTATTAAACGTATATTTGTAGCAAATATATTTATTAAACATTTTCTTCTAACGAAACATAATACTTTCTTGCTGTGTATAATATATAAAACACCTTTATCTAGGAAATTATATGGCGATTTTGTGGGATTTTTGGGGCTATATTTGTTCCAAGTGCAGCGGCACACTCGGCTTGGCAGTTTGGCGTTTTTGTACAATGTAGAACGGGAGGTGGTACGGTGGTTCGGCGGACGGATGGAGGACATAGGACGAAGGACCATATCACAAAATTGCCGGCACCGACCAAACAAACCGCAAACGTGGACAGCAGGGCGTGGCTCGAACAAAATGCGAACAAAACGCGTTTCAAGCCCCATTGACAGAGCAAACCCTTGAGGGGGGAATGGCATCGGACAGGATGGCTGGCTTACCGGGCCATATTTGCGGCTAATTGGCTTTAAGTAGTGCTGATTACAGGGGCTCGCTAGCATCGATATATTCGAGTGGACGCATTTTCAATTACAAAATACAAATTAGCGGCGCTGCAAAGTAGGCAATACATTTTTGTTAACTTATTAAAACGCAATGAGGCGGCAAGGCCGAGGCGGCGAGGCGCTGAGGACGCACAGGGCGTGGCCATAAATTAATGCCATTAATTTGAGCTTAACACTGGTTTATGCATCGCCTGCCGTAAGTACAACTTACACGCATGGCCACCGGCGGACGCCGCTGAAGGCGGCACCACCACTGACTGTGACTGTGCTGCGACTGTAACTGAACCAGAAACGGTAGAAGGACGAGCAGCAGGACGCGCGAGCCAGAATGCTGTGCATTTAATTGTTGCATTTTAATTAAAATTTATACACAAAAGCTTTTAGCTTAAGTAAGCGGCCATTGTCGGCGACGGCAGCGGCGATGCCGACCAGCGGGCACGCAGACATATAAATGTGTTCGCCACACACCACTCTCTTTCTCTGTCTTTATATATGTGTATATATTCTCTGTAATATTCCGCATAAAAATGCAATAAGCACAAGGCATGCATAGGTAGCAAATTATGCCAGCTTCGCGCTGTAATTAACTTAATATAAAACAGCAGAATCCAGCTGCAGGAAGGGAGGGACAGAGAGCTTTCTGCATCCTTGGATTACGGCTATATGCCCACAATAACCATTTTGCTGGTGTTTTTTTTTAACAGCAGTAAATTGCAAGAACACTGGGAAAATTGGAAATAAAACAAGGATAATATAAATATACAAAAACAATTATTTTTAATTTAATTATCTTCGAATTGAAATAAAGCTTTGATTTGAATAAGAAATATGCTTCCTTTTGCGTAGCTAACTAGTTCATAAATGTATATTTAATTACATTTTATTTCCTTAAAATTCTATTATGAATGTAAAGCATATTTTTCGCTGTGCCTTGTATCATTTTCCACAGGGAAACCCCTATTTTTCCACCTCCTCTCCCTCTTTACTTGCTTTACACGTTGTTTCTTTCCACTTTGTGGCCGCTGCTGAAGTGCAGCAAATTCAATTTGCTTTGGCAATTGTAAAGGGAATGTAAAAAATGCCAAGGAAATGAAGGATAACATTATGGCGGTCTATGTACCTTTCAAATTATTTTTGTAGCCAAAAGAAAAGGGAATCGATTTATCAAGACAGAGAAGCTATTGAGCAAAGGAAATATATATTTTTTCGCAAATTTAAAGCGAAGACCAAGGTCTACATTTCTGCATGTTTAAACTTTAAAGAACTCCAGCGTATTTTAACTCATAAGACGCAGACCTCTTTCCCTGTCCCATGCTAAACCATGTTTTTGGCATTTCACGTTCCCAAAGGCACCAGAACTCATGCCCCAAATGTCGCTTATGAATTTCCCATAATCTCGGGCGCGCTTAAAACGTCTAGACGCAACTTGGGCCAAAGAACAGCGGCAAATAACAAACAAAAACAGAGAAACAGGGAACTCAAACTCAAATTACGCGAAATGCGAAAGAACGAAATCGCTGTGCAAGTGGTATTTGTATTTGCATACTTATTAAAATGAATATGAGTCGCGCCCGGGATTATATATATTTAAATTGTGCCAAGTGACAGTTAATAAGGAGCTCAAGACGCTCACAGATCCAAATTTCGGGATGTGTAAGGTGTCCAACCAGAAACCATGACCACAAAACGAGGCCAAACAAAGGGAAGGCAAATAATAAACCCTTTTTGTGGGCCCAGACGTTGATTTGATTATGCCACCTTTCTCAACCCTTGAGTGCACATCAAAAGCCTAAGGATACCAACCCGACCCTCCTTCAACACCTGAAATTAGTGCACTTTGTAGTTTCGAATTATAAAATTTGTCTGAGGCCCAACACACCAATAAATCCTTGGCCATTTCACGCACGCACGTCCTGCAGGTGGTGGTGGCCGTGGCCTTCTGGTCAATGATTTGCTTCGTTGACTAAGCAAATTAAGTATACGACCCACGTGCCGGGACTGCCAAGCTGCCGAAGGAGTCGGAGCTCCCCGAAATGTTTATAATGAGCTAATAAACACAAATTGAATGTGTGTGAAATTAAAAGCGAATCTGCGGCGAAAGTTTTCACCTTTCAAAATTGTGTTTCGTTTATTATATTGGTTTTGGGATAATTATTATTAATATTATTCTGATAATCCTTAAACAAACTAGATTGGCATACATTTAATAAATATAAACCTTAGTAAATGCTTATTAAAGTCATAGGCATCTTTTGAATACAAGTTTATATTTAGAAAACAAATTTTTTAATTTATACTTATTTAATTTTTTTTTTGTTTAATTTATATTAAAAAGACTAAGAATTGCTTTACTTTTCTCATTAAATCTATTCAAAATATATTACCTAAGAGAAATTATATGTTTTTGTGTTCTTTAAAAGCTTTTATTAATAAATATACTTTCTCTAACTTAAATATTTATATAATAACACCGATTCCCAGCCCATTTTAGTTGATTGCTGGCTCTATTTAAGGCCTGAACCACATCCCCCTCCTCGGGAGGGAACAGGCACAAATCGCTGACCAAGTTGGACCAACACTTTTGGTCCACTGGCCCCTGGACTAGGCCCATCAACTATGCATTAGCTGGCGGGCACATGTTTAAAATACCAAAATACCTTGCTCCACGCACCATTATGTGCATTCGCCAGCGTCCTTGGTCCTGCGGCCGAGACCAGTGTCCTGTGGCCATCTTTTGTCTTTCGCCAGCGGTTTCGGTCTTGGCTCGTCGGTCTTTATCTGGCTGCGGCACAATGACGCGGCGTATGAGTAATGGGTGTGGGCCGGGTGGACTGACTGCATCTACATAGGACTTATTACGTATACGCAGCGCGTAGCGTTTTGATGGGTCCCACACCCACTGCCACCTCCACGTCCTCTGCCACGTTGTATAATAAAGTGTTTGCGACTTTTTCATTGCTCACGTACGCTCTTCACGACTGACTTCTTATGCTGCGGGTTAAGGTCCTGCTCCTGCCTCGAATGTGTCTGCTAAGCGAGTGCTTTATTTCATTAAGTTGGCTCCGTCCAAGGCAAATCTTTGCCGGCAACTTTTGTGCGCTTAATATCCCGTTGTGCGATCCGTGCGGTTTTAGCCCTGGATTCCTATTCCTTTATAGTTTCCATCACGCCTGGGAAATGGCCAACGAAGTACAGTCAAGATTTCTTTGTCTTGGCATTTATTTACATATTTATGAAGCGAAAATATTAAGAATTATTTTCGGGGGTTTGGCCTTTATCTCGCACTGAATTTGGCCATTACCAGAGTGGTTAGGAGAGGCGAGGAGTGGAAGCATTCCGGCCTGCATATTTGCCAGCTAGGAATTTTTTGGGTGAAACCAAGGACGTAGAACGAAGGACCTCCTCCAAGCCTGGGCTACTACACATTTCGAATAGCAATAATATTTGTAGACAAATATCTCCGGCTGGCTGTCGTCGTCTCCTTGGTCCTAGGGGCCTCTTTGAAGGTAAACTCAAAAGTAGACTCCTGACTGCGGTTTGCCTTTGCCTCTCCCTCGGCGTCATAAATTCTTATTAATTTATAATAAAAATTTGTGAAGAGCAAAGAGAGACCGAAGCCTGCTTTGGAATTTCACAAATTAATATTTCATTTCGAATGCTCGGCATTGGTGAGATGAGGTTCGGTTTCTTGTATATCGTTTGCTTTCCTTTCTCTTTATTTATTTGTTGTTTTTTTTTGTTGTACATATTGTTATCCCTTTACGCAAAAATTGCACAAAAATTGTTGCATGCCTAATGAAATTCTGTTCCTGGATGGAATTAATGATATATATACTCGTGCATGAAGGAAAGATGCCAGCCCTTCCTGCTAGACTGCGTGCCAAAAGCGATTAAGTTCGCTATAAATTCTAATTACCAGAGAGTTACGAGTTACGAGTTGGAAAATTACATTTTATTATATGATAAAAGTTAAGCTTCAACTGGACGACGATAATGTATACCCAAATAGATTTACATGCGTATTCCCCGGACAAAGCCAGGGCCAACCGCAAACTCCACTTAATCATGTGTCGCTGCCCAGCTGCCTCCACCTCATCCACCTCCTCCACATCCCAGTTCTAGTTCCAGCTCCCAACTCCCAACTCCTCCACTGTATTCAAGTGTCAGAAGTGCAATTTATTTTTATGTTGTGTAGTGTTGTTTTTGCCGAAAAGAGAAAACCAAAACGAACCACACCAAAAAGCTGAAACCAGCGAACGCGCAGCTCTAGACCCAACAATACACAAAATAAACAAAAGCTTAGGGGGGAGCAGGGATAGGTTGGTGGTGGCCTTCGCCTGCCATAGTGCTTGTCCAGCTGGTGTGGCCATAAAAACCAAAGCTGGAGCTCTGTGCGGTTTGTGCTGGCTATATGAAAAGCGTTGATATATGCATGCGAAGCCAGCCAACGCGAAAGGGTGATAGATCTCTATTCCAGTCTATAAGCGAGCTAATAGACAAGGCTGCCCATCAATGTTGTTCAGATTTTTATTAACCAATTTCAGTAACACATAAAAATGCCACAAGGAGAACATGAAATCGGTTAAATAAGAGGATATTAAGTGCTATAAGATATACACGTGTTTTATTATTTTCGATTTCAAATAGGAGAAAAATTTAGGTGGTTTAGAAGATGCTCTAAAGTTACTTGAGATACTTTAGGATATATATATTTATTCTCGTGATATTCCTTAAAGGATGAATTACATAAATTCTTCTCTCTTTATAGTCTTTATAGGTTTTTTTAATTTCCAATAAAACCTTTTCAAAAAACTTATTTTTTGAGCCCTTTGCAGACGTGTCAAAAGGGCAACAAATGGCAACGTAATTTATTTATTTGCTAATTAAGTTGCCTGCTCCAGAAGTTTTTCTATGGAACATGTAACATGTAACTCCAATTGCAAGTGGAATGTTCCGCCGAACGACATTCTCGATGTCACGTTTCGAGCAACTAATTTGTAAATATTCCTCTAAAGGCAAAAAGTTTGCCACAGCTCCACTACTGCCTCTGCTACTTCCACCTATAACATATCCCTGTTATCCCTGCAATATGTCAAAGGTGCAGGAAGGAGGAGGACCCGGAAGGTGAAGTCAGCCAGCTGCACGCCGTGTGGGACGTGTGCGGTTTTGATGCGGTTTCGGTTTAACAGCTCCCCATGGCAGCCGCCGCCACCTGGGCCACCTCTAAAATGCAGTCAGCTGGCTAGGAGCTCAAGAGATGGAGACGAACCTGAGTTATGTCAGCTTTAAGTTGCTCATCATGAAGGAACTTTGTACGTGCCTGGTCGTCATCGGTGTTTCGGAGGCTGATTGAAACGCTGCCTGGAGCGCCCTTTAACTCCAACTCGAACTCTAAAATTTTTATTAAATTATTAAATAAAATTACATAATTTTCCAAAATTGCTTTTATTTCATTTTCTTTAATTTTGATTAATATTTTATTATTCATTAATTGACATTTTTGTGATGAACTGAAATGATAAACACCGGTTTTTTTGCATCTTGTAAGCTCAATAAAACCTATTTATTTTTAATTTAAAATTTTTAATGATAATTTTTCGGACAAATCAAAGCTTAAAAATGTCATAACTTACCCAAAAGTGGATAAATTTTAATTCGGAGAGCTGTTCTATGCTAGTTTTTATTAGGTTAACAAATCTGCATACTGGATTTAAAATATTTTAAGATTTAAAATTTTGCTAATTTTTGACAATTTTGATGATGTAACCCCTTACATTTTTTTCAAAAAATGCTAAAAATTTGATTTCCTCCTAACCTAGCTTAATTGACTCGGCTGTTGATGCTGATCAAGAATATATATGGTTTATAGGGTCGGAAATGACTCCTTCACTGGATTTTAAGCTTAAGCCTTTCAAATTATGTTTTAAAATATGTTCTAACACGGAAATTAGTCATTTTAAAGCTGCGAATAGCAAGCAGCATTGCTATTTCGGCCTTTCATCAAAATTCAATTGTATTCAGCTTGCATTTTTCAGTACGGAAGACCCTCGACGCCAGGGCCAGAGAATACACTGGTAAAATAAAAAGGCTGCTTACGAGATTCTATTAAAAAATGTATATAATTATTTGGAGATGCTTCTTAGATTACATTTATTTTTATTATATTTTTTTTTAATAAATATTTTATATTTGTAATATAGTATAACTTTAACCATACTTTTATTATACAATTTATCGCATTTTAATATATTTCTTCGAATGCAACCGACTACGACCCTCGCTAAAACGGACAATTCCCTATTGTTGACCCTTTTCGGTCCTTTGTTTTTCGCTCGGCCAGCCAAGCGCGCCAAGTGGACGTTTATCTTTTGCAGTCACTGTGCACTTCTAGTCGGCCCCGTCCCTGTACAAGCCGAAAGTGTATATAAACCATTTTATTTGCGCTCTGGTGCGGCATATGTTTGCATAATATTTCGCGGAGCGTAAAGGACCCAAAAGAAAGAACTCCTTGGGAGCTTACCTTTTATTTTTTTTTTGTAATATTCTTTTAGCACTATATATTTGCAGCTTATATTTTTTTGTAATTTTTAACATGGTCAAATTCATAAAACCCGCTCTATGCTGGGTCTACTTGTTTCTTTTAATATTTTTTTTAAAAGATTTTTGGAATACACACGCTGAAATCAGCCAGGGTTGGGGTGGTGTCTTCTGGTTGGAATTGTCGTCCTAGGCAGTGGGTGATGTTGGGATGGGAATGGGACCAGCAGCGGAACCGTTCGGCTTACAGGCAGTAAACCGCTTTGACCACCGATCCCTGCTTGGACATGGAGTCCTTGTGCAGCTGGTACTGCAGCTGGAGGGGCGGCAGGCAGAGGAGCTCGCGCAGCTTCAGCCCAATCTCCATGACGGCCTCCTCGTTGTACCCGTTGGCGGTCCAAACCGCTGGAGAATGGAGAGGAGGAGTTCAGTTAGGAGTTGAGTTAGGCAGTTGCTTTAGGAGGTTCCATCACAATGCAGGCTCGACAAATGCCTGGGACACTTCGAAAAAGTTGGTTTAAATATTTTTCTATATTTATAAATATATTTATAAATATTTATATATGTATTTATATATACATATATAAAACAATAATATAGTCTAATAAGATTAAGACAATAAAAAATTCTACTGCAAATATATATAGAAAAAAACCCATAAATTCAAAAGATAAGCTATACGTTCCCTAAGAAAAGACAACAAATTTAGCTTTGTCTTAGGCCGTTTGAACGAAATTATTTTCCTCTATAAATATATATGTTCTTGTAGAAAATCCTATATATTTTTCCCCTCAGTGTAAGATACTTACAAATTTTGTTGGTTTTGCCACGCAAGTTGATAACAGCCCCGCAGACTTCTTCAGTGTGATCAAAGGCCTCGCCAATCAGTATGAGTAGCTGTCAGCGGGCGGGAAGTAGGTTGAGATTGTGTTGTTGTGAGGATGCTGGAAGCTGCAACAGATACGACAGCCAACGGACATAAAGCCACATGGCCACATGGCCACTTACCACATCCAGCCAGAGCTTGTCGAGCTCCACTTTGGAGCCACGCCCCCTATTGATGACCCAGCGGCCGCCATACTTGTTTGCCTCATCCTCCCACATGGGCCTACCAAGAAATAATGTATTAAAAGGGTTAAAAAGAGGTTTTTTAAAGTAGGTTCAAAGAGGGTCAAGAGGGAGCTTAAAAAAGGTTAAATGGAGGGTTAAAGACAGACACTCACTGCGTGCCCTTCTTGAACAATGAGTAATCGCTGCCGATCTTGATCTCCGACGGTGGCTTTATATGATTGTACAGGCTCCAAAAGTCCTCAACCATGTCAATACTAGTAATCTCGTTCTGCAATTCCTCCCAGGACTTGCTGCGATCATTCTCCAGATACCACAACGTCCAGGTGTGCTCCAAAGGATGCTTAATGCGCATGTCGAAGGGCTTAAGCAGCTTTAGCTCCTGATCGGGGCACTGTTGGGCCTGGGAATGTGCCTGCGACTGGGCTTGGGAGTCCCCCTCGGTGTCTAGCTTCTGGCGCTTGGTATCGCTTTGCTGCTTGGCCGCAAGCATTTTCGTGTATATATTTCTTTACTTGGTCGAATTTATTAGCAACTGGAGACACAATTTCCGTGCTTTAAAACACATAGACACATATGCACACAATATGACAATGTCTATGGTGGCCTGGACGAAACCAGACTGAGGGAAATCCCCACATTCCAGACAGCAGAAACAAAGGCTCTGAGAGGAGGGCTAAGCCACATTTAAAAGCCTCCAAGTTGAACTCATTTCAAACCTTTCATAACACGTAAACAAACTGTCGCTAGCTCGCCCACCCAAAATAAATGGCTTGAGCAAAGCCATCCTATCTGTGATCCTCTATATATGCGATCAGACAGCTTTCTGTTCCCCTCTTACCAGCCAATTTATGATTTTCATAATGCTAAAATACCAGGCCATGGTTAAAACTTTATTCGTCACAAGGAGTAAAAGAATCATAATGGAAATAGGAAAGGGGAAATTCAAATAGGAGTGGGGAATCAAGTCTGAGGGTGGCTAAAGATCCACAGCTCACCCACGCATAGGTATAAATATTTGGCAGAGGTATCTTAGCGATATGCAAACTAAAAATGCAAGTATTTTGGCTTTGGTTGGAGCTCACAAACTTTTTAAATATATTTTAAATCGAGTTGTCATTTCTTTGGCTTTCTAGTGTACAAGTTATACATATCAAAATATATTTATACATTATTAAAATGCATTATTAAAAAAAAATAGACGCTCTTCGTTTTCCAGTTATAGTACGCGTTCCCTGGTTTCCACCAGACTCCCACTTTATTGTAATTCACCTCGACAATCTTTACTTTACCAAGTCAGCATAAAAGCTCTTCGTTTTCAAGTTATAGTTTATACTATAACTGGAGAACGAAGAGCCGCCGATCAGCTTCTATGCCGACTTGGTAAAGTAAAGATTGTCGATGTGAAGTACAATAAGGTCTGTATATACGCCAAATCATAGTTTTTAGGAACGATTCCTTGCAATGTGAGACGCCTGTTGAACATAAAGCTGCTGAATTCCTGTTTTTTATGTGTTGTTTTGTTAAATTCCCGTTTGGAGTTAGCTATAAAAATTACAATTAGTTTGGCTTTATTTGTTTTATAGCAATAAACGATACTTACAAATTTATATGGTTTTGCTGTGAAGGTTGTAAAAAGCACTGCAGTCTTCTTTAGTGGGATCGAAGCCCTCTCCGTTCCGTATGAGTACCTGTCAGCGGGCGGAAAATCGAATAAGATTGAGGAAGCAGCTAAGGAATAGAAAGTTATATGGCCATATGATCACTTACCACACCCAACCAGAGCTCTATCTCGGAGTACAGCTTCAGTGGCTGCTCTTTGCTGCCCGACTGCCAGCATTTTTTAATATATTTTTTATATGAAACTTTTCCAAATTTTTGAATTATTTAAAAATACATGTTTAGTGTAGCCTAGGTGGAACTTGACTCACCCCATCCAGCCCAGACAGCAAAAGGCATTGGCTCTGACAGGAGAGCCAAGGCATACTTAATCGCCTCGAAGTTGAACCCAATTCATAACTTTCATTGCACGTAAATAATTAGACACTCGTTCGGGGCCATCTTGGGGCACTCATCTTGAGCCAGCGCCACTCAGTGTCCTTCAGTTACAGGACTCTCTCTCTCTGCTAAGTCTTTCTAATTCAACTCTAAACTTTTTATGCTCTCTGGAGTGTCGCCTTCAGTTTGGACACTGAGCAGAAAATTTGTATTTAATTCAGGAATAATTTTAGAATATTTACTTTTGAAGATTTAAAATTATTCCTACAAAAAAAAAAATCCTTTTAATTTATTTTCTCTTGTAAATTTCCTTGGCAAATATTTAAGCCTATTATTTAGCTACCACTTTTTTGCTCTGTGCCACTTAATTTTGCGGACCCGTTCATGGCCATCTTGTTTGGCCTTGGTGATAAAAATCGAGCGCCTTATGCTTTCGTTCATATAAAGCGTTAATTTTACGACACTGAATGGAAGGACACTTGAGCGATTCCGACGAGTCCAAGTACAAGTCCAGAGAGAAATTTACGCACTCACACTTTCGCCCGTCCGCCCGCCAGCTTTCCTTTTTTCCTAGGATTTTACGACAATAAAGAAGAAGAGGGATATTCAGAGAGGAGATGGAAGAGGAAAAGGTGGAATTTCCCAGGGCTTTTGATGGTGTTGATAATGATGATGTTGCCTGCTATTGCCGGAGCTGTCGCCTTTTATGTCGCCTGCCATAAAAGTGAAAATATTATGAAGCTTGTTCTGGGAGGGTGGGGGCGGGCCTTGTCCGAACCGGGGAACAATGAAACGGCTACGTAATTGCCGGCAAAGTATCTCGAAAGTCATCTATGAGGCAGTTTTTGACTTGTGCAATTGACATCGGCGCAACAAAACTGTTGCGATAATATTACAACAGCCCGCCCCAAAGTACCGAAGTACCGAAATGCCAGAAAATGCTAATAATAGGCAATATCGAAATTGAGACAATGTCTTGGACTTTAATTTGACAGTCAAGTGACAGGTAGAAACACTTAAACAATATTCCGATGGAGCAGCAAGTATCCTTGACGGTTCACAAAGACCCAGAAGGCGCAGAGGGAGAGGAGTTTTAGCAGGAATTTCGTGTCCAAGGTGACATTATATATGGATACCTTGAGGGGTTGCCAAATTTCCTGGTGCAACAGGAAGTCAATCTGTGGGTTATATTCATTTTGTATATGTCATGTCAAATGTATGATTTATTTTATATAATAAACCCACTCACCGTTCTATCAAACTCCTTGTGATAATTACTCATCTGAAAGTGGCAAAAGCTCCTGGTTGTCCTTGATTCCCAAGATAGTATTTTAAAAATCGTACAATGGAATATCAAATTTAAAGCGGAAATACTCAAGTAGTAAAAATCCTTGCCATTAATGGCAACAAAGCAGAAAAAGGGTATCAGACCGTAGATAAGTCCACACAGCCAATGGAAGCGAAAGTGGTTAATAATGCTTAGAGTCAACTGAAAGATCCTCACGCGGAGTTGAATTAATCCCTGAGTAATCACGTGCAGTTGCTTCACCAACACCAGGAACTGGCCACTTTCCAGGACTCTTGCATGCCTCAGTGAATCCAAATCATTGGAGATCCTGCGAGTACAGCGATGCAACTCATTGTAGCTGGCTATGAGAACCACAAACACACACACATTGATGGTGATCTGGAGCAGAAAGGTCAGCAGGAAGGCCAGCAGAAACAGGACTATCACATTTACAGTGAAGCTTTCGAAGCCATCCCTGACGACGGCATTGCGACTGATGCCAACCATCATGTGGAGGCATCGCAGGAGATTCTGGAGACCCAAGACTAAGAGCATCAGGTGCCTCAGCCGGAAGATATTCGGATGCCTGGCCATTACATTCACCTGCTCCATTACTTCAAGGAGCTCGTTAAGCAGCCTGAGCAGATCCTTGCTAGCCCAAAAGCCCTGAACTCGAACTGCCAGCATCACGTAGCTGCCCATTAGAATTGGCCACATTTCTCTCACTTGAAGTAACATCTTATTGAAGTTTACATACAGCAGCAAGGACACAAAGGATAAAATGAAACCTGAGTATATCTGTAGATAAGTGGAGGAACGAAAGCGCTTCTCGCGCCAGCTGTAGACGCAGGTGGTGATGCCGCAGAGTTGGGTCACCGCCAAGATAAGGAAAAGCAGCTGACGCGTCCGGCGGTTAAGAAAATTCACTTCCCTCATTGCGGCTAGGGAAACAATTGATCTGAGTTACGGTGAGAAGTCCTCGAGCAAGGACAAAGGAGGTGGGATGTAGGAGAGGGCCGCCTCATTTGAATTATGACCGCACTTTAGCCCTGATGTACGCGCATTAATAAGCGCGGTCGAAGTTTTGATGGCTTAATCGATACGTCGGCATTGTTGGCAACTCTTGCTGCTGGCCACCGCAACGCATTTTGCGGTTGTCCTGGCTGGCTGCCTCGGCGCCTAAAAATATCCTCGGTATTTGGAGATTAGTCAGCCAAGGACTTTAATTAGAAATAAGTGGAGGGATTTAAGTGTAAGTGCCAGGAGCTGCGGTCAATAATTTTATATCTTAAAGGAGTGCCTGTGAAAATTTAATGTATTTCATTTAAGAAAAATATTTATAAAGTAATTATTAAAGTTCTTTCCTTGTATGCTTCTTGCTAAAAACTATTTTTTGTATATTTCCCCTTGTAATTCCAACATCCACGGCCATTAACCTCAATGCCTAGTGAGTTATGCTGCCGGTTCCTTGAACGAATTCAAAGTGCTCCTTCTCATACACACATATCTACCGTCCCCCTTTGTTTGCTGCCTCAATAAAGAATCCAGGAAAAAGGGAATCCAGAATCCTGAGTCCTGAATACAGAGCCCAGCGATTCGGGCAGGAAAAACAATCTCAATCTCGTTTTACGCGCTGCCGTGCGGCGAGCACATTTAATTACGTAACATTTACGTTAAAATTTTATTGTGCGCATTACGGGAGAGATGGAGACTGGCATCCGGATACGGGAGTCCGTGAGTCCGGATTCCGCAGACCGGACCTGGACTCAATCCTTCGATCCTTCGTGCACTCAGCTGTGTGCGGTTTCCGTTACACATTTCGCGCCATTGTCCGAGGGCAAAAGGCGTGGCTCCCACCCATTCAAGGACATGCATGAGCCATCTCCTGGCAGGCAGCTCATTTTGATTCAGAATCGGAGTATCCGTATCATTTGCGTTTGCCAGCGAGCGAGCTGGTCGGTCGAAGATATTGGCATATTTTTTAATGCTGCCGACAGGACACGGACCTCGGACAAGGACGAGGATGAGGGCAAACTGATATAGACAGTCTGTCAGTCATGGGATGCTGCTCAAGGAAGCAAGAATAAGTCTATCAGAGAAGGAAAAATATCAGTGCTATCGAGAGATTGAAAAAAGGGTAAAGGGTTACAGAAAACTCAATGAAAGTTTAAAAAACTTCAGCAAAATATTTAAATACATTTCTGTACGATATATTAAAGCGCAAAGACACTAAATCCGTTGAATGCATCAATTGTCAAATTGTCAATTGTCAGTTTGTTGCATTATCAGCGCTTTACGGCTCATTTGCGTTTTTGAACATGTGTAAACAAGGCCTGGCAGATGGTCCACTCCTCCCTTCACAGGATATGCCAGTTGATATGGCCGCCAGCCACTCATCATCATCATCATCATTGCTGCGTTTTTACCAGCGGTGATTTATGAAATTTACAAACAATACCTCTGTGTGTTTGTGTATGTGTGTGTCCTCACCGTCCTGTAGCTGCAGTTTGCCTTCCCGCATTTATTTTCCGCATATTTAATGAGCACAAATATTTTCGCAATATGTAAATTATGAAACATACACTGACCTCTCGCAGCCGGAACTTAAAAATATGCCATTTGGCGCCTTATTAAGCGCTCATTACTCACGCCATGGCAGCGCGAAAATTTATGGAAATTTAAAGGTGAGACGCCCAGTGACTGTGTCACCTGTACAACTCTTCTCCTGTCTAGCTCTCCCTCTCCGCATTCCTGCTCTTCATCTCCCCTTGCTGCAGAGCTCGAATGCCTCTTCAGTATCTTGTCTGCGGTTGGGATGACAGTCCATGGAATCGGTCGCCGGCATGGCCGCAGTTTTGCGGCAGCCACTCGGCAAAGATGAGCCATAAATTAGTCGGAAATGGGGTCAGTTTGGGTGGCAAGATTGCAGGTGGAATGTGTGCACAATGATTAACTCTTAAATCTGCCGCCATTCGCGGTGGACTTAAAGCCTTTGATTGGGTTAAGGGGAAATCAATTTCACAAAATTCAATTTACAGTCGAGAGATAGAACATGTTTGGCTTATAGCCACTACACTAAGGAAAAAGAGTTGGCTGAAAGGGCAGATTTCAGGTGATTAACTACGCGATTGATCACTTGAGAAATTTCGTATAAATCACTATTTTGCAAACCCATTTTCGAACTCTAAAATCTTTAAATATTTCCAAGATATCCTTAATTTAAAGTCTAATAGTTTTGATTTTTTTTCTGCCAAGTGCAGAGGCTCCTATTCGGCATCTGGTTCCCTAGAGGCTCAGCTATCCCTGCACAAAACAAAAAAGGAAAATAAATAAAAATAAAAAACAAGGCAGTGCCATTGAATTCACATTCACGTTTTGTTTATTTATTTATTGCAGCCATTGCAGCATTGTTATGCACACCAAGGCAGACAAAATAAATACCCGGGCACAGAACAATAAATTTAAAATCTAATTACGCGCACCATTTAATATCGGAGCGAAAGCGGAAACGGAAGTGGATGAGGGAGTGCGGCGGGCGGGAGTACCAGCCAAAAATTCCGAACGTGAGCCAAGAGACTCCCCTGTGAATTTGGCCGGGAAAAGAAATGAAGACCAGATCGAACAAATCCACACACACCCACACACACAACACACAATACGAAAAGATAAGCCAAGGCACAAACAGAAAAAAAATGCAATTAAAATTTTTGATAAGCTAACTGGCAGACGCAGCTCGAATTAGTTATCTACCATTCCTGCTCCCCCTCTCGGTTTGTGCGGAAAAGCTGGCAAAAAAAAGAGAAATTAAATTGCCTGCGGTTGAGCTTTTGACTTGCGGGCTGTGGGCGGTCAGTGTGGGGTTAAGCCGAAGGTCCTTGGGTCTCGGAATACAAATGAGTTTTCTTTGTTGCCCCCTTGCGCATGTAATTTACACTGGCCAGCAGAAAGAGGGCCCGAACCAGAATAGGGGCATCAACCACATCCGCAACCAAATGGTCAACATTGCTCAACTTGTGAAAAATACATTATGGTTTAAAGTATTTAATTGCACACAATTTCTGGGGCTCGAACAGGGATATGTGTGCTGGGGATTTTGGTTTAACCAAAAAAGGACAACGGCTGGGCAAACAAAACGCAATTAAAACTAATAATTAATACGACAACAGGCACACGTTTTCGGCAGTCTGCCCTGTTCTTTTTCCCTGCCAGAAGTTCGACTTCCAGTTGGCCCCCGCGGACATTTGTCAAGTGGGTGACCTTCCCGGGGAGTTGGCCTAATAAAATTATGCTTAATTTATATGCAGGCTGCGTCATTTGACTGATGCCTACTAATGACTTCCTAACAATTTTTAATATCTATGCAAATGAACATAAATTGCTCGTCCTTGGCTTGGCTCGACACTCCCCCCGCTGCTTTCCCATCTCCCAATTATGTGGCCCCGGCTTCCCGCTAACTTTGGTTAACCGTTTAGCTGCCGCTGACCCCGCGCACAAGTAACCAAAAACAGCACAAAAAAGCTGAAAAAGCTGGGAATACAAGTAACACACAGCAAACAACAGCCAGGAGGCCCCGGCAACTGCTCTCTGGCGTTTAATTAAATGACATTATGGCTGCCGCGCCGCGAAGTAGGCAGGGAAAAACGCTACAGAGTCCAGCCAGCCCCCATTTCCCATTTTCCCTCGACCATTTTGTTTCCCTCAGCTGGCAGAATGTGTGCATTGGGAGCCGTATTTCAATTTTTGTGCGAACTGCGTCTAGTTGCTGTCTATTATGGCGAGGTCATTATTACGCTTATAGAAAAAGTTAGCCTTGAGATCATCTGGGGAGCGGTTGTCAGTTGCTAGAATATTTTGCACCTAAAAAGGTGAGGAAAATGTGAACGTTTCCTTTTTAAATCAGATGTTTTTAGCCTTTTTCAGAGACTTCTTTTCCTTTGAGTAAATATTTTTCAGGCTTTAATTCAAAACAGTTTCAGCCGAGACTCTCTGGAGTCTGTTATAATTGCTGCATTTCTCATGCAGATGGCACAGATTTCGTATTCTCTGGTCCCTTCTCTCTGCTCTGGCCAGAATTTGCATTGCAAATAATCATTTTTAAGTTGCTAATGATGGCAGAAACAGGCCCACAGCCCCAGGCCTGAGAGACACAGACTAAGCCTGGGAGATATTAAATCATTAGTTATGCGTTGCACAGAATTAATGCGCTTGTAAAACGGATCCAAAGAACTTTTAATTGCAACTTTCTAGTTTTTTGTGAATCAGAATCGGAATAGATATGCAGAACTGAAACACAGTCCGTGTTTGATATCAGAAATGCATTTGCCGATTGACTTTTGCCAGAACCATCAAACTTGGCTGTAGCTTTGGCTGCATTAGCAAAGTTTTTGCATTTGAGACATCCCCTCCGACGTCCGGACGTCCCGAGGGGTCGGAATAACTTCAAAATGAAATCAAGCCGAGCTAGTCAAAACTTAAATTGCACCAAAGTTCAGATCTGCCTCCCACCCCACGACTGGGGAGGAGTAGTCAGGGTAACACGGAAGTACGGACGGCACTTGGCAGCTGCTGCTGCTTCTGGCTTTGTAAATCTCTTGGCAATTTGCTGCAGCTGCCCGGCTAAATTGATGCCAAATTGAATGTGTCAATTTCCATTCGATGTCATGCATTTAAATGCTTTATTTTTATTTGCCCAAACCGGCAGCTGCCGCCACTGGCAACAAAGAGCGCAAAAAAAATAGGCGGCGAGCCCATTGTGAGTGCAAAACAAATACAAATTGTAATTAATCACATATGTGACGACATTGAATTCTTCTTCTCGAATAGATCATTAATGAATTTGTTTCAATTTTAATGAATCAGGTATGTTCAGTCTTTATCTGTTTAAATGGGTTTTCACTAGTAAAGGATGTAGTTTTAATATATTTTAAAATCAATAAAATTTTTGTGAAGTATTATAATACAAATTGTAAATAAAAATTAACTTACAGACATTGTTCAGAGTTAGTCAGATAATAAGTGAGAATTCCTGGCAAATTTTTTATTAGAAACAGAAAGCGAATTCTAACTATATCTCTTTTTATGGAAATTTAATTTGAATATTATAAAAGTAATTAAGGGCTACAGAAAAATATAAATAATAAAATAGTATCTAAAAAATATAGTATTTAATATTATGTACAGTTGAGGTTCATTGGTATTAATATAAAAACGAATAATTATTATACATCCTCCAAAATAAAGTTCAGAACTTGCAGTTCAAAAACCATTATCGAGAACACTCTTCTCACTTAAAGTAATGTAAACAATTTGAATAATCATTTCATCCAGCTGTTGCCGCCCTATTTATAGTAATATTTTTTACATATTTTCATATTTATATTTATTTAAATTAAAATGCTCTCAATTTCCAACTTTTGCTGCCCTATTTGAATAGTAATTAATAATTCAAATGCTATCCAAGCATATTTAATATGCGAAACTGCAATTCGCTGTAATGCCAAGTGAATGCCTGAAATTATAATATTTATTTAATGAATGCCATAAACATCTCGTAATAATTGCATATTTTTCCCTAACGAGCGACCAGTACACCCTCCTACGACAACGCGGCGTATGCGCAATGCCTTCAATCCTTCATAAGTTGCCTCCCCCTTGCAGTGCCCTTCCTCCGCGCGTCCTGACCGAAAAAGGATCAGGATAGTTTCAGCGCCATTCCGCCGAATGGTTGTATATTTTTATAATGCTTACACACATGCGCCATTTTGCGGCTTAAAATTCGAAAACAAACAAAAAATTTTTTGGCTCAGCATAAGCGGCTTACAATGTTAACTCTGGCCAGCACACACACACACACCACACCGCTTTAGAGCCTGGCCGGAGCTAGGTCTGTCGCTTGTTGGCAACTTATTTGCAGTTGGTTACCTGCAGTTTAACACAAATGTTTGAATAGCAAACTTTTTCCCCTATCTGGGCCCAGGGCAGGGCAAAAACCCGCAGCGATTATGTTCGGCGAATATTGGCTGTGAAAGGCATTCGCACCGAGCAAAAAACTGGCATCACAAAAACCTAACTAGATCACAAAAAAGGGAGACTTTCGTATATTCGATGCTTGGTGATTGTTATGCCATTACATTTTACAAAGTAAATAACTTTAAATTAAAAGATTCTTAAAACAAGCAAGGTGCCAATAAAATATACAATTTATTTTTTGCCTTTAAAAACACTTCTATAAAAAAAGCCTTAACAAAAAAATTATAGGTTTAATGGCAAAGAAGCATCAATATGTTTCCAGTTAATTACAAACTGAATCCTTTGCCTTGTAAAATAATAATATAAACAATTTTTTAAATAACTAAAATCTAATAAATCTGTTTTTCTCCATTAAAAAGATTTTAATATCTTTTAAAACATAGAAGTCTTTGCCTTTAAAATATCTTTGCTGTGCTAGTAGAGCATTCCCAGTTCAAATACTACTTTTATATAAATAGAAAAATGTATTTAAGCCTATACCTAAAAGACCAGTTCAAATTCATTGAGTTTTAGAATAACAATTCAGAAAATATTGTCACCTTGACCTAAAATTAACTAAAATTGTTTTCAGACCGTTAATTATTTTTGCTTTTAACACCGAAATCTACAGCCATTATGGACCACAAAGGACAAGATATGGTTTCAACCGAAGGCTGTCTCAGAGAGGATCAAAAGCGGGAGCAGCGGACCCGCCTGATTAACGTCCTCTGCCGCTTCAAGCCGCATGATGCGAGTCCCCAGCAGTTCTACAATTGCGTGCGGGAGCTGTGCATCATCCACAACTGCAGCATTGACGAGGGCGTGGAGCGGGCAGCTGTAACCTGGCCGAAACTTAGTGATATCCAGCGGGAAACCTACAATTCGGTAAGATAAACTCCCAAATTTAGCTTAAGAAATATATGGAAAATTACTTCCTAGCAACGACATGCTGAGCTGCCCATTCCAGTGCCGCGTCACCTCCTCTATCGCGCCTTCGAGAAGGAGCGAAACGGCATGTGGACCCTGGGACGGTCCACAAGGGGTGGTAGGCACCCCACTCGCTACACCCTCGAAGCCTACACACCGCCCCCAAAACCAACAAAGATACAGGCACAGTTGCAGCAGAGAAAACCCAAGTACGACAACCGCCTAGATATGCCGCCCAAAGTCGCCGCGACCCATGTGCCACCGCCACCAAAACCGAAATCTTTTAGGCCTTCGCCATCCTCTATGCGCCGGATCCGGAGTCTCCCTCCTCCGACTATACAGCAAATTCAGTCGATTAAGCACATTCTACCGGTGGTCGGCGAAAAGAAGGCAGCACGCCTACGCCAGCAGAGGAAGCTGGAGAAGCTCTGTGCCCCCGAGTCCGTTGCGGATCCCAAGGCATCCGGTGATGGCCACGGAAACCAGAAGAAAAAGGCAGCGAAGCGCAAGGTCTCCAAGACCAAAAAGTTGACCAAACTCAAGGAGCTGGAGGATCCAAATTGGGAAGACGCTAAAGGCAGTGTGCGTCGGCGCCTCATGATGTATGAGAGTCATATAGTCTAGATCGGGAGGCCATTTTTCAATATTTGTTAGTGGGTCTCTGTAAGTTCTAAATTAAGAGTGAGCAATAAAATGTCAATAAAATCTCAAGACTTGGTTTTGAACTGCGAATAACCGCAGTTTATTTATTTTACTTTTCTAAAATCTAATTTAAAACCAGTTTATATATGTAAAAAAGGCTAGGGCTCTTCGTATTAATTAGCAAACAAAATCCAAAAATTGGAATTATGCCAAAGTTTATTAGAATTTAAAATGAACTCATGCCTAATGAAACAAGACAAGATACCTGCAGAGTCTCATTGAAAAATCAGTCAGGAAAATATAACTTGAGACCGAAACACTAATTACAAAACCCTGCCAGAGACGGTAGAGACATATCAGGAAATTGCTTCGAAATTACAATTAAGTTGGAAACAAAGCTAGAAAGAGCAGCAGCTCAATGACCATTGTGGGTCAAAACTTTCCTTGCCAGAAATTCACCTTTACCCTGTGCCCTCTCTACCTCTACTCGTTGTGTTAATTATGCATGCCAAGAGCGGCCAGTAGATACTTTTATCTACAAGTATATCTATCTGTATAAAGACGCCCAGCTTAAAGCCAGGTTGTGGTGGCGACAAATCAAAGACGGCCACGCCCTCGCCATGGCGAATGCCCCGCGGTCGCCTCTTAAATAAATTTTCGATTATCGCGCACATTAAAGCAATAAAAATGTAATAAATTTTCAATCTGCACCTTGCCGGTGTCTCCTGCCGTCGCTCCGTGGTGAGATTTTTTATCGAGTTTCGTAAATCGATGATAAAATTAAATGAACTTTGCTGCCGCTGTCTGCGATTGACAATGGCAACTTGGAATTTGCGCCGCGGGCGTTGTTTAGTTTTCCCGGCCCAAGCAATACACAGCTGCAATAACACGCATACGCACCGGAGGCCGAGGCAAATTCCTTCGTCGCCATCACCATCGCCTTCGATTGTCTTTTGGCGGCCATTTTCATTTCCCGAAGGTTTCGCCATTGTTTAGTGCTAAAGCAACAGCAACAGCAACAGCCACAGCTCCCAGTCCTGGCTTGAATTCCAATTTTCATACTCGATTACCTTGCTCGGTGGTGGCCTGGCCTATTGCCAGTGTGTATGTACTTCCCTCTGTGTTATTGTAACCGTGGGCTCTCCGATTTTTTTTTCCTCCTGCGTTTTCCAGTTCAGAACCACAGCTCCACCGCACTCAATAAAGTTTTTGAACTGTGGAAAGGCAAACATTTTATTAAAAAACTTTTGTTTCACGAGCGGGAGGTGGGACGGCAAGGACCTTGAGGCCTGGGCGCAAAAGTTTACACATAGAAATATGATTTTACATTTGCTTTTAATTTTAACTCTTGCAATCATTTTTCGGCCCGGCCACCTTTTGCAGAAATATTAAAATAAGTATAACTTTTGCTTTCCCCAAACAAAAGCCATAAATGTCGGCCCGTCCGCGTAATTGATTGTTGCACAAAAAAATGAGAGAGGAAAACAATTTAATAAAAACTTTCCGCGAAGCTCTACATGCGTCCTGGGAAGTTTCCCAGTCAAACGGTATTCTATGTATATATAATATATATATATGTTTGTCTCCCTTGGGATTTGTTGCCCAGTGCACTGGGCGTTAAAAATTTAAATGCTAATGAGCTTTTAATTGCTCACTTCAGTCATCCTACAGTGCGTATGAGTAATCTGCGAGAGTGTGTAAGAATTAATGAACCTCTTGAGTGTGTCCCAGGCAAAGATAAATCGTGCACATCCATCTAAAGCCTTCATGATGTTAATTACCAAACACACAAGACCCCGGAAATCTACAAGATCCTGGAGAATAGAGAAATAGAGTGGGGAAAGTCCTTGTAAGCGGGCGAAATCTAAATAAATGCACAACAATTGCAATTTCCATTGCAGCAGCATCAGTAACTTGATAAAAACTTTGCGTAGAAGAAAACTATTTGCTGGTGGATGGAAAGTGGGCGGAAACTAAACCCAAACACAGACTCAGAAACAAAAACTTGCCCAAGGAGTAGGGGGAGCCTAGTGGAAATCCGGTGTGCGTGTGCGTGAGCAGATAAAACTTTTAATTAAATAATTAACAGGAATTGTATATGCATCGGTATCGTCCACTTGTTGGAACCTGGTTCCTGGCTCCGATAGCCCCTGGCCATAAATAAATACCCACACATTGTTGGCCAGCCGCTGGACCCACAAAGGTAACCAGCACAAAGATTATATCCGAAAGATAGAAACTGTTTTCGGAATGTTTATACTTTAATTAATTATTGCACGAATGGAAATGTAAAGGGGTGTGTGCATAGCAGGTCTTTTTGTTTGTTTTCTGTGTACATAATTGAAATAGAAATGAAGTTTAAAGTGAAAAGTAAAAGTTTGCTGCTTAATTAGTTATCCCAGAACACAATTTAAGTAGGTTAAATTTGGCTTATCCTAGTGCCTAGAAAGGTCTCCTGAAATTACCACCAATATAAATAGTCCGTACGTGTGGCATCCCCTTGCCGTAAATGCATACCAAATCTCTCTTGATGATAACAGCTTGCATGCTACATGAAACCGGCAATATTCGCTTGCATAGTTGGCAACCATTGACCGCCACTGAGCCTGGCCATCACCATGACTATCGCCATCATCATTATCGTTATCCGCATCGCGCCCGGTATGCATCATCTGGATGCATTCCTCGACTGCGTTTGCAACTGCATTTCGGCGGTTGTCGTTGAATTTGCGGTCCGTTGATATGCGTAATAACGCAATAAATACAAATTAAACATGCTTGAGTGCAATTATGCAAATTAATGGAGTTTATAGGCCGCGACACGGATCCCTGACGCCGCAGCCCGTAGCCTATAGTCCATAGTCCGTGGCCCGTAACGGATTACGGAGCGATTGCCGGGCACTAATCTCTTGTAATGAACGCAAATATGTAGAACACGGCGATAATCGCTCATGTTCACATTCAACAATAAAGTGCTTACGAGTGTAACCCATGACATCCTGACACAGACACAGGATCGCTAATCGCAGTGTCCTCTGCCCGCGGCCGTAAATACAATGTTTCGCTGTCACGTTGAATTTAACGTTTATCCGTAAACATTTTCGATTTAGTCGCAGCTATTTCCACATCTTCTTTTTTGATGCTTTTTTTGCACGGCAACTAAACAAATACTTGCGCACAAGTCACAAGTTTTATGTCCATGTCCTGCGTCAGCGGCAGCTGCTGGTCCCTGGGTCCTTGGGACAGGCGATTTCTTCTTAAATTTCTATAATTGCTTGTGATTTGTTGGCCACGAACGTGCCGGGCAACTGCAATTTGTTCGCACACAAGCACACATAAGCGTGGAATGCCTTATAGCTGGTACAGTCGAGGTCAAAATAATATATAGAATTTATTAATTCATTTGTGTTTTTAATGTATATATTGCATATCATATATCGTGTAAGTTTCTTACTTTTTAAGTAAAAACTATTTGTTTTTGAACACTAATACAGAAAAACTACAACAAAAATATTATTTTCACTAAATACATATTGTTTTTAGAGCAAATAAATACTTATTAATTGTTATGAATATCTTAACTTCACAAGTTTTACGACAAACCTTATTATCTTCACCCAAACTGTGGCTTTCGCTTGCCCCACCTATAAACACACATTTGTCTTCCCCTATATAGATTTTGCTATATATTTTTATTTGTCTCACGCTTTCAATAATTGCCAGTATTACACGTGGCCCTAATAAATTAGTCTTGGACTTGGTCTTGGCCGTAGTCTGGCTGCTGCTGCTGTTGCTTTGTTGGCTTATAGCTAAACGAAAATAAGCGACAAACTTGCCAAAATGTTTGTGCTATTTCGTCGCGTCACTCATACGCCCCGTGGTCGCGCATTTCACTCGATATCGCATTACATTGTGTGTTGGCTTTTATTACGATTTTTACAGATATTTGCATAAAGCATTTACCATGCATCCTGGCAGCTGTGTCCTGCGGCAATTTTGAAGCCACATTAAAACTCAACCGCGATTCCTAAAATTATGCCATGTCGAAATGCAAAATGATGCCACATCAATATGCAAGCCAATGCCGTCGCTCAATCACATTTAAAATTTCTGCCACCCCTTCCCACGCATAGAAAACAAAAATCCAAAATCAAAATGAAAATGAAAATGATGCGGAAATGGCCATAGATAATGACTAAAATTCCCAGCCTCTGTCCCTGTCCTTCTGCCTGGTTCTTGTGGGCATTTTCTCTTCCGGATATTGAACGGATTTGAGCTGCATATGTGACGGCGCGGAATGATTGAAGCCATTGTCAGAATATCGCACGCGGAAAATGGAAAACTTGTTACGGATATGGGAGGCGGACTTCCAATAGATGAAATTCCGAGCAAATAAACTTTTGCCTCTAACTACAGGCATCAAATCGTAATTGTCGAATAATTTGTTATTGGGAGTGCACTCACTTTCCAGACTTTATTTCCCCCTCTGCATAGCTGATAGTCCTTGAGTTAAGTTTATGCTATAGTTTAGCTAAATAGAACAATTCCCTTCGATGACTTATTCAGCCGTCATTTCAACATTCCGTCTGTAGTTGCGTTCTCAAGTGCTCTCCAGACAATGGCGGATTTTAAGAGGTTGCGCGCTTAATGGCACATTAACTCATCAAAGCAACCACAATTCGCCCGCCGGGGGAAAGTCAGTCACCTCCTCCCCCTCATTGTGATTTTCCTCCGCACTTCACACTTCGGCTTCCCCCACTCCCCTGAACATCATACAACATTTTAACAGCTGTCAGTTTTATGGCGCGTGACTTTTACGACAGCCGGCGGAGAAGGTAGCAAGGGGAGGGTAGGGGCAGGGTATAGGGGAAATATATAGCTGCTGGCGAATTTCGGAAATCGGTTTTAATTGCCAACTAGAACAACAACGCGAATAGCAATAACAATCAGCAAGTACCCCAAAAAGTGCGCTACAATTTTTGGCAACAAACACGCATAAAACTCGAGTAGAGCGAGCATAAAAATAGTTTTATTTTAATGTGGAAAAAATAAACAATGTCCATTCAACAATTCAGCAATTCCGTAGCTATGTATATTGATGTTGGCTTGTGTAAATGTTTGAGTGCTGCATTTTATTACATTTTACAACAAAACTCATTTCAATATGCAGCAGCAACAGCAGCAGCAGGGCGGGCGGGAGAGTTGATTGGTTCCTGCGAATACACATTAAATGCGTGAAGCGATTTTCGAAAATGCTTTCCACCGAAAGTTCTTTCGTCGTGCAACTGAAAACTGGTTGAAAACTGCAAACTTTTTAAATGCATTTGCCTTTGCATTTATTTTGCAATCAGGAGAGGAAGGTCGACGCAGCCGACGACGACATGCGAGCGAGAATAATAAAAGTTTCTTAGCAATTTTCTCAGGGCCTTAAAAGCGAAAGGATGTCTTAAAGGGCATTTATCCTATTTAAAGATGTTTGAACAAACTGTCAACAAATTAAATACTTCGTAATATAAGCCATAATTCTATATGAAAACTTACTCACAACGAATAGGTTTAAGTTAACAAGTTCATCATATTCACTGTGTTAGTCAAGGCAACTCTCTTGGTAGAGTATTTTAATTTCCTTCTTTACCTCACCTTTCCACAGACATAACACGGCATGTTCTTCGGGCTGTTACTCCTGCTTTCGCCTACCGTTCTCTACAAACTTTAATATTATTATCAATTTTCGCACAAGCTGCAGAAAATTGCATGCAATTTCCACGGCGGCGGCGCCAGATCCGATTTTCCTTTCCCACTTTTCCCACCAACACACAAAAGGTGCAAAATATCGCAACACATTTGGTGGACGGCATAAGTTATGGCTCGACCGCAGGTAATTAAATACCATGTGAGAGAGGTCCTTGCTGGTTCTTGCCGACTGCCCCCTTTGGCGCTTTCAAAATTCGCTTAGCTTTCGTTTAACTGCCGTTGAATCGCATCCTGTTAATGAGCAACTGGATGTTGTTGTGTTTTGTTTCGGCTGCTGCGGTTAACAAGCGCCTTGTTTTCTTGTTTGTTGTTTGCTGGTAATTACAAATTCATGAAACACTATCATTAATTCAACGGAGTTCAACAGAGCAGCCGCAGGATGTTATAAGAGAAACAGATAGGACTTAAGGGGTTCTATGAAAGTATAGGAGATTTAGTATCATTTTAATTTCTTTAAAATTGAAGCTAACTGTTCAGTAAAGTATTTGTAAAAAAATTCTATTAATTAACATTTCTATATATTAAAAGATAGAATATAATTTGTTGTAATCCATATAAATTTGTAGGTTTTTAAAGGATCATTTCAAAATACAGCTGAAGTACCAAATTTCGGATTTCCATAAATAAATGCATTTCAAATGCTTCAAATAATATTCATGCTTTACCTTAAATATTTAATAAACCCATTATTATATCAGCTGTTCCATTTTATAATCCAAAATCAATTTCCCCCCTCGCTCTCCCAGTAATTTATACAATTTTTATTATTTTCATTTTCTCGATTTACAGCTCAGTTTTGTATGGTGTTTGAGTTTATTGCTTACCACTTTGTCAATTTGTATTTCCAATACATTTGGTTTTAGTTGGATGCCATTCCTGGGCAAAAAGAGAGAGAATAAACTGCACCCAAGGAATGCTCCACAATGAACTGCAGAAAAGGGTTTGGAAATCCAATTCGAACCTTGTTGCGCACTAAATTTTCAAGTGTCAAACTAATGGCCTAAGAAATACTTTATAGCTAAAATTTTAAACAATATAGATGGAGAGCGAGGGTGAGGCCCAATTCAATAAAATATCCATTGTCCTGGCGCAGCTCCTCGCCTTTTGTGCAAGTCCTGCGTGTGTGTATATACATATATATATGTATATAGCTGTATCTGTAACTATATCTGTATGTGCACGCATCATTCATCCGGCGGCCATATTGAGGCAACATATCCGGCGACAGGATGCCAAGACAAGAAAATTTCATGCTATGCTTTGTACGTTTCCGCCTCGGTCCTGCCTCAACCCCATTTTCGACCCTTCTGCCTGCGCGCAGGATTCTTGTTGTTGACTGCCAGTGCTTATATTTTATTTCATGCCAACAGCACTGTTTAATTACACACAAAAGACAACACACACACAGAGAGAGAGAGAGAGATAGATAGCGAGAGGGAGAGCAAGCGAGCGACAGCGGTGCATGTTAGCCTGCCACACGGACACAGATATCCTTCTTTCTGTATCCTTGTGCTCTGCTCCGTATCAGGTAATGGCTGCCCTTGCTCGCATGCAATTTATATTTTCTGCTCCCACTGTCGTTTCTCCTGAGCCTCGATTTGGAGTCCGGGTCCTGGCCAATGTCCTGGGTAGCCTCCAACCCTGTTGCAGTGCAATTAAGTTCGACTGCAAGACAAAAGGCATGTTGTTTGATATCTAGCCAGTGTAGCTCCTCCTCCTCCTCCTGGTGTCCTCTTTCAACTAATTTCTCAATTGTTATTTTTATGAGAAGCATTTTCCCAGCATTACAGAAATAATCCTGATGCCAAAATAGCAAAAAATTGTCCAGAACAAAGTATGTTTGTGTGTGATAATAACTGATTGAAAATCGCGTTGACAAATGCACCTAGAAAAAATCACTAAAAATATATGGGAAATATAATGGAAAAACATTTTTATTTATCGTAGAACATTTTTTATTTCGTAGTATGATTACCAAATTTGTATCTATATTTTCTTTTCAGTTTTTAAAATATAATTATATGTGCTTTAGATTTTGTACGAGTGTTTAATCCCAGCTTCTGCTTTGGTTTTTGTCATAATAAATTGGATTTCTTTGGGAATAAAAACCACTGAGCTCTTGTGTACGATTTAACGATGAGTTCAGAGATTGGCAACAAATTACTAATTGCTATTTGTGGATTGGTCGATGAACTCTGAGAGGCTCATATCGGGTCTGTCTTGTCATTGCTCATGTGCACATAAATAATTTTGCCATTATTAATAGTGTTTTAATACTCGCTGCTTTACTGTTTTTTTTATTTTTTTTTTAGCGCCGCTCTGGGAAATTATTTATCCGATTCTTAACAATTGCATCATAAATTTCATTAAAGAAAGAACTCTTTGCTGTACAATTTATCATCTGGTAATTGATAATGCCAGCGCCTAGGACTATAACGCGCCATGTTGATTAATTATCGCAATGACAACAGCAATGGCAGAAGGGAAAAACAACAGAAGCAGCGGCAGCAACAAAAAGCGATAGCAACAATGCAAAGTTATCGCTGCAAAAATATTTTTCAAAATTTCAACGCCGAGAGCATGATTTATGTTGGAATCCTTGGCCTCCTCTCCTCCGGCCGAGAGGCCGAAGGACAAGCCTGGATGTGGATGTGGGCTAAAAGCATTGAAAGGTCTCGGTGGCGCAGTGTTTTTGCTCTTTGATTCCTTCACTGGTTGCTGTTTGTTTAATTAAAAACGCAAAACTTTTGCGGTTCACAGTCAAATTAAATTATGTTCAATTTAACTTTATGGTTCCGCTCCGCTTTTCCTTTCCCCTCCCTTTTCGCTGGCGGAAAAACCTCGCAATAAGTAAGTATTGAGTGTGACCCCAACCTGAATTTGGAAAGTTTTCAATTTCCGAATTACGAGGGGGCGAAAAAAGAAAGTGCCATCATCAAATGTGTCGAAGGCGAAACAATGGCGCAAATTGTACACAGAAAGCAGAACTTGGCTTTCGGTTTTATGGTCTCAGTTTTGTTGACAACGCGGCGTATGCGCAATTTGTGACAAGTTGCCCTTTGTAGGAACTTTCTTTCTTTGCGACATTGTTTCAAGGTTCCACAAAACCCAAGATGTGAAACGAAGAAAACTTGGCCAACATTCTGCTTGAAGTGTTTGTTAAAAAGTTGCCATCTTCAGGCCTGCCCAGGACAGCGGTTTTCTGGCCACGCTTTAAGTGGCCCAGCTATTTGATGGAAATGATTGACAGCCGCCTATGCCGGAACAAAAAGGCCCAAGTTTTCGTCCAACTCCGGCAGCAGCCTCAGTTGGTTAGTGCCGACGACCAAGTTAACTTGGCCGAAACAAAGTGCAAAAGTCAGGCGAAAGTTTCGGCTTTCGGCTAAGCTGCAGGTAACTGAGCAGAACTCCAACATTTCACCATCCAACCCACCTTCTCACTATTCACAATCAGGCAGCTGCAACAGTCAACTAATTCCCAGAAATGTTTCGCAAAGGTTTTCCATTCAGCTTGATTGACAATGCCATGGAAATATGCCATGCCAGAACGGAGTTACGCACTCTGACTGACTAACTATTCATTACAAAGCTCAAAGAGGAAAGGGAAGTCACAGAAATTAAATTATGATAAAATAAATTAATGATAAATTAATTAAATGATATTAAATAACCTTCTAAAGGATCTATATTATTATAAATAACTTGTTAATTGAGTTGAAAATATTTCATAAATGATTATAAGCCCTATAAAAATTATATTTCGATACATTTTCAATACAAAGGTTATAAATAAGACATATTAGTAGTAAGATATAGAAATAAGCACTATAGTATTTAAAATTTTCTTAAATTATTCCATCAATATACACGCAAAATATTTAATCTATAATCAATAGGGTACCTTTCGCCAGGCCATAACGTTAATAACTCATTTTGCTGTGGCACTCGAACAACACTTGACTCAACTCAACTCAGCTCAGATTGTTGTTCAGTTTTTGTTAACTGATTTGTTGGCCACTTGAAACTACCGCAAAAATGGCCGCCACTCAGGTGTAATTGCACACACAAATAGCTAATAATGTTCTGCCAATTCCCGATAACTGCAACAATTGCCAGGCAATTGAAAAATAACAAAAATTGAGCAGTCATCGCTCGCTGGCCGGGCAAACTTACATGGCAAGGCAACCGTTTATTTATAAATCATTTTATTGTCGGATTTATATATATATATATATATGTGTGGTATTCGCAGTCGGACGACCACTGTCGGGCGTCGGAGTTTCTATGCCAATAAGCAGCTTACCGGAAGTTGTAATGCTGTAAATTTAGATTTCCGGCCGCAAGTGCAGCACCATTGGCTTGGCAACATTTGCAGTCCTCTGGCAAACTCAACAAAAAATACACAAAAAGCCAAGCCAAGCCGAAAAAAAGAGCAGAAAACTTTTGCCACAATTTCATTGAATGCCGGCCACTCCCCCGTTTAGAGCCATTTTTCGTCTAAGGTATAAGCAAAAAGTTACCGGCTTTCGCCAGCTTCTGATTCCCCAAAAAGTCAGTCTACAAAAAAAACCGCAACTCAAGCGAAACCTGCGACCAATTTGCAAGCCAGAAATATTTCTGGAAAAAAAAGAAACTATTAAATAGAGGAAAATGTAGAGCCAAAACACCGTCTGGGTAATTGACCGAGACTGGAGCTGATTGTCCAGTCTGGAGTTACTGTCGTCATCTGTCCATTAATCACGTCCTAATGTCGGGCCACACGAGTCTGTCAGAGCACACTAATGATCTGTGCTTTACACATGTACCCATGCCTGGCCTATAGTACATAGATGAACCATCTCGGATGTCCTTTCTACTCCTTTCTTGTGCAATGCAGACAAAGAAAATTTATAGATTTTGGTCATATATTTTATGAGATCAATATAATACTATTAAGAAATATATTGAAGTCTTTCTGGTATATGTAAAACCAAGAAGGGAAGCCAACTTTGTCATGGCAACAAATAAAACTATAAGTTGTAGAGAAACTAATTTGGGTTACTAAAAATATCAAGCGAAACATCAATCTGCCCCTCTATTTTTTGTTTATATTTTTCTGAGCACCCAGTCAAAGTTTAATACAATTTTCGTTCAGTGTGGTCAACGTCTACTGGCCTCCAGTGTTCCACTTAACCAACGTGTTTCATCTTTCTCTCTTTGGTTGCTTCGGCAAGCCGTGTTGCTGCTACTGCTGCTGCTGCAACGTTTTTTATCGATAAAGTGCAATCAATTTTTACAAATGGGATTATTTTCTCTGCTCCTCCTGGCTCTGCACTGCCCTGCTCTGCTCTGCCTTTGCCAAACGAATGAAACGAACGAACGAATTGTAATTTGTTTTTCCCATGCATTTGTTATTGTTCCTCCGACTCTGTTTGCCGGGCACCCTCTCTGTCGCAGGAGTCTTAGTGAAGTCGCCGCATTATCTTACGGCTATATCTAGTGCTACATATGTACCCCGCAGTCCCGCAGTCCCGCAGTCCCTCAGACCCGCCATCCAACCATTTCAACTGCGGAAAGTCAGGTGGAGTGCGCTGCTCCTCCACACGATGGCAATGCAAAGCAGCTTTCGATAGAGATTTATGCTTGTTGGTAGTTTTGCTCATAAAAATGCATTTTTATTGCTCTGACTGCGCTGCCTTTTGGCTTTTCCCCTTCGGATTTCCCCCTGTTCTCGTCTCTCCATCCTCTTTTTTCCTGGTTTTGGCTTTTGAATATTGAGTTAGGTTTTCGGGTTGCTGCGCCAAAAGGTATGCAGCAGTTTCGGTTTGCTTTGTGTGGGTCGCTTTGTCGCCGCCATCGCCTCGTAAAAACTGTAATCAGGCAAAATAAATAGCGCCATAAAATAAGTTTCTATCTTTTATTGCCAACGAAGAAACGCAAACGGAACGGCAAATAAAAATAACTTACTTAACTTTTATTCCGCCTCTCATACAATTTGTGCCTAATGGCAATGCAATGTTAATGGATTTTTAATACTTCTTCTTGCTGGAGGTAATTTTATTTAATTGTTTTCCTCGGATTTCTGGCCATAAATTCTTTTTTTCGGGACGTTGCGCAGATTCCAAATGAGTTATATGTATTACGGGTGGACATTAAATCGGCGGGAAAATTAATACCGTAATCCATTTTTATAGATTAAGGCTGGGAGTCTTGGAAATATCAACAGATTTATATCACTTTGATATTGAGGAGATACATACCTGCATAGATAAATCGAATTTTAATAGAATTATTTTAAAATTTCATTTATAAAAATATAATATTAAATTAAACCATCAATAATTCGACATAATTATTAAAATATTAAACATTACTAGTGATTATTTTCCACATTTAGAACGGAAATATTTCTCACACAATATTTATGCCGAAAATGAAAATTCTACTTTCCTGCCTTAAAGCTCATCTTCTTAAATCCTGCTTGGCATCCCTTTCAACTGCTGAATCAGCGTGCCATCTAAATAATAGCTAAAAATCAATTGATATCTATTTTATCAATGCCACTGCAGTTGCGGCTAAATTGCATTTATGGCTTTGCGCTTTTATTTAATTTTGCACATGCAATTTGCCAACTCTCTTGCCCTTCCTCGACGAGCTGCTCCGACTGCTTCTTGACTGCTCCTCTGCCTTTACCTCTTCAGCTCTACCTACGCACGGCGAATCCACACAGATCCACACAGCTGAAACGGCGAACCGTACTGAAAGAGAAATCCTTTCATACATTTTTCTATACAAACCGCCGCGCGCTGCACAAATGAAGCAACATTTTCTCTCAAGAAAATGCGATTTGTGCGCTTTTGAATGCAAGCGACGTACTGGCCACGCCCCCCATCTACCGACGAGCTCCCACTTCCCAATTTTCCGCCCCCACTGGGATGCTTATCCTTTGATGATGGAAACTGCTCTGGCAAGCGAAAAACTTTGGTAGCTCCAAGACGGCTAATAAAGAGGCGGAGGTCCACGCCCCCTTGCTACGTGGGTGCGTGTGTGTGTGTGTCTGCTGACCGGGCACATTTGATATGTTTTAAATTTCATTTTACAATGTTAATCCCTGCCAGAAAAAAACTGAAATTTTAAGTAATAAAAAACAAGAAATTTCTAAAAAATGTAATGGCAATTTTCTATATGTTTAAAAGTTCACAATAATAATTATTATTCATTAAAAAATGGTTCTCTACTAAATTTAATATTATTTCATTATAAGTTTTCCCTCTTAAACACACATGAAAATGAGCTCTTTAATCCATTTACCATTTTCGCGCATGTTTTTCTGGTGCTGGGCATAAAGTTTTACAAGTTTAATTATCCAGACAGAGCAGCTCAATGCCGACAATGAAGTCTGGTATCCTCTTCTTCGGTTCCCACGTGGATGGATGGCCAATTAAAAATGTTAAGTTTTCATGCATATGACTACAGAGTCCAGACATATCAAGGCTGCTACTGGGGACCACAAAGAAAGCAATACTCAAAATGAATTTTTGTAATTTATGAAATGCGTTAATTGCATGCAGGAAAGACAAAGGGAAGAGCCTTCTCATTAACTGCACAAACCGTGGGCAAATTAAAGCCGCTCAGCTCAGCTCAGCCTATTGTCCTCGTCACACCCTCGCCAGCCCACTTTCATGTCCTGTGATTCCCCCTCTCTGCACATACAATTAAAAAAGTCAACACCTTGAATTGAACCCAGGCACACTCTCGCACAGCACAGGTAATGGCTTGAGGCCGGTGGCTAGGCTAGGTGAAATCCCTCCAAAGAAACAAAAAAGTTTAACGCTGTGAAAATTTTCACAGTAATTAGCAAAGTTTTTGAGCCTAAAAAACAAAGGGCATCCGGTTTTTTTGTAGGCGCGTGTCAGGCACTGGGATCTGATGAAAGGAGCAGCCCTCCTGGACCCTAAAGTAAATGATATGCCGAAAATAGTGAGCAGGGATTAGGGATGGTAGGTAAAAAAATAAATAAAATAATATAAGATAATAATCTTTGCTTATTTATTATTAAAGTAAAATATTTTTAGGCCAAATATTTGAATTTCTTTTTTTATATAATCAAATTTAATTTAATATTATTTTATTTTAGATTAATAGATCATTTACAAGTCTAGACTTTGAAAATCAACATTTCGAGTACGTAATTCTAATTTAATATTAAGAAATTCTACATTTTATATATATTTTTTATTAAATTTATCTTCCTAACCTTCATCACTAGCTTCTATGTACTAACCAACAGCAGTCCGGGCTTAATCCAATTTATTTCAAAGAACTTTGTGTGGAGAATAATTTGCATAACTTTGATATGAGCAGCCCATATGTGTTTTTCGCTTTTCGGCTTGCGTTTGGTGTTGGTGTGTGTGTGATGGATGTGTTTGGGTGATTATCACATCCATTTCAGGACTTGAACAATATTTTCAAGAGCCACTCAGTCAAGCTGAGAATGAATCCATTTATTGCCATGGCTCTCTGGCAAGTATTACTCATTCAGTGAGGCGACACCTCTGGCCATATTTCAATTATACGAGTTTAAGGCACACCGTTTCGCTTCACAGCTTCCAACTTTCAGAATGAATAAATTGCCGCTGCGGCAACAAAAGCGGCCAGAAAGTGCTCAAATGTATGCAATGAAATTCATTTATTTACGCCTACGAAGCAAACCAAAAAAAAAAAATAAAGAAACTGCCACAAAATATAACAAATTAGCATTGAAATGGATACAAACCAAAAAGCGTAATGGCAGCGAATTTTTCATAAAATTGGCAGGTTTTTATCGCTTAAGCTTGAGTTGAGTTGAGGACACGCGTCAGTTCGCAGGATCTGAAGCTGGAAAGCTGGACCATACCGCCCTGGGTAAACATCACAAATCAGAGAGAATGTTTATGCATGAAGCCAGAGCCACAGCACGGCAGGAGAAAATTTCATAAAAATTAAATTGTGCATTCGTGCAGATTTGTACGCCGGAATTATGACACAATATGCGACAGTAATAAATGTTGAGGCATACAAAGGGCAGGTAAAGGGGGGTTTTTCACTTGCTTTAAAAGCTGGAATGGGATTGTTGCACTTTAAGGAAATATTTATAATCAATAAATGAATATGGAAATAAATAAAATATATTAATACATATCCTTTAAGATTTTAAATTAATAAAATAAATATTCTGAAGAGAAAAATTTCAACAATTTATTGACTAAATAAACTCCCATCTCTTCTGCTTAAGATTCCATTTTCGCAGCTTCAAAAAATAAAAAAAATGTATTTAAAGTTAATTTTTTTCCTGTGCACAGTAACATGGGATTGTTGGGTTTGTTGGTGGGGGATCTGCGTTTCCATGGCAAGCCAAAAACCAACTCGAGCACAACAATTTTCACACGTGCAACCTGCAAAAGGTGCAGACAAGCTCATAAATTGCCACAGCCATGATGACGATGCCTCCGCCACCGCTGATGATGATGGTGATGATGAAGGGGTTGGATTTTGGAGCTGGGAGCAGGAAGTCTGACTTAGGGCGGGTCACATTTAAATCCTTAAAGGGCCGCCTTGCCACACCACAAACAAAGTCGTCGGTCTTGGCCCTCCAATGTCTGTTTTGCGGATTCTCCTGCTCAAATGCAAATGATCAAAATAATTACATGAAGCGCACTTTTTCCGCTCCTCTCCCTTTGCACAAAAGCACAAGCGAGCGCGGTTGCAACTTCAAAATGATGAAAATGAGTTTTCTTTACAAACAAAATTAAAAGTAAAAGGAAGACCGACAACGAACAGAGCAGAGCAGAGCAGCTCGGAGAAAATTGCACACCAAATTCAACGATGTGCAAAGTTATTTTTCACAAGTGCTTTGCAGCCCTCGTCCATGTCGCCTGCATGTGGATATGGTTGTAAGGATGAGCATGTGGCCATGTGGTTCTGTGGATTTCCGTTAACTTATGGTTAGCAGTCTCTGGCTGTGCATGTTGGTCCCCCTCCGCCCTCATCCTTGCCGGCGCATATTCCTATTTTTATGCTGTGCAAATGACAGCAATTTTTCATAGGGCAAAGCGCTTGCAGAGCTCCCACTCCCCTCCCAGAGCCAGGATCTCACCCGTTTTTGTTGTCCTTGCGAGGTGCCAAGTGACAATAATTTTGTCTTTTTCCTGCTCGGTGGAGAGGCGGCAATCCTCTGACGGGCTTTTGTTTCGCTGTCACTGCCTAATTGCCAAGATTTTGCGCTGCTTGGTAGACCGAAAGAAAGCCCAGAGCACCAAAGGGCTTCCCCCACAATCCCCACACAAAAACCTTAAATTTCGAGTTTAAGAGCAGTCCTCAAGCGCAGCTGCCTCAGTTTATTACACATACGCAGTGTGGTGCAGCGAAAAAGTATTTAAATGGAGTGCAGTGTAATCTGTAATCGTAAATTGGAATCATTTGCATGCAGAGGAAATAATGAAGACTTAAATGTAGTTTATAATTTAAATATTAAAAAATTTTTAGTAAATTATTCTTTATTAATTACAATTTTCTTTTAAAATAATAATAGAATAATAAGAATTTTGTACGTTATAAATACGCACTTAAAATTCCCAATAAATTCCTGTGCATGCCAAGAAACTTTGGCTTCTGAACTTTCAACGCATTAAAAGTCATTTATAATCCTTGGAAACGATCATTGAGCTGCTTGGCTTTATGGCCACCGATTAATTCCACAAAAAAAAAACCCATTTACCCCTATTAAGGGAACATTACTTTGCCATAGATCGTTGAACCCCAAAACTAAATGCAGCAGGCATTACATTAAAGCAACAACTTGTGCGCTATTTTTATGTCAATCATCAAAATCAGACGCCGTACAAGTCGAACGCTTAAATCGCTGGCCCGCAGCAGCTCGACGGCGACGTCAACGACAACTACTCATAACTGTTTGGCTTGCTGTGAAAATATCAATAAAGAAAACTAATGAAGTGCGCGCTGCCTTAAGTGGCTTATTGTCACTCTGACACCCCCCGATACACTCCCGCATGCAGGGAGTCCTTCTCACTCGTTGAAGGAATCGTCTCTAGTCTCTCTGGGTGTGTGTGTGTGTGGGTAATGCCAAAGGGCAGAAGGACGAGAGCTCAAGGCGTGAGTATGTGTCGCGTCGCATCATAAAATCCGCACTTATTACTCCTTTTATGCAACTAAATATGTACTCCCAAGTAAATAGCCACAAGGGTGTGGGTGTGTGTTTATTTACTTTCGGTTAAGTGGACACTGTCCCTGGCTTTCTTCTTCAGAGCTGGACACACTCGAGGGAAAAATGGGACTTCTTTAAAATAAGTTAGATTTTATTTGATTACGAAATGAAAATGATATTTTTGTTGTAGAGTAAATAACAGAATTATCTATAATTCTATAAATCTCCTTTATTATTCGAATTAAAAAGAAAATATTTAACAAAATCCCCAATTTTATTTTCCGTGTCCCTGCCCTTCTGCTGTTTATTTTCGGCTATTAGCAGCCAAGGAAGATCCTTTAGGGTCAAGTGGTCGCTGTCCTGCTGCTCTTGTCTCCTAGCTAGCCACACAAGGACTCAAGTCCTTGCAAAATATTTACGCAACGTCATTGAGTGAGTAAATGCAATTCATGGCACTCATAAATTGCAAATCGTTGCGAGAACAAAAAAGCACAACAAATAATTAAGAAAGGCAACGGGCGGGGATATGATATGATACTTACTATAAGACAACCTACATCATACAATTTGGAAAGCTTTTTTGGCTATGTGAAAAGCTCAACAGAATTTTCTACATAGCTTTTCCGCAAAGCCAAGTTCCATGAGTCGTTGTCTAAGAAAACTGCATTTTCCGACATCCAAAGTGAAATATAGATGGCGGATCTTGGTTAAGACCAAAGGCTGATTAAAACCTGGTTTCTAAGCCAAATTACTTCCTCATTTATGGTACCATCATTACATGACCATTACCACTTCCAGCAAACACACACGCACACACTGTACCCATTAAAAGAAACCTCTCTGGCAGTTATTACGCTTAATTTGAAAACATTTAATTACCATTAATTATATTTTTGTATAATTACATTTTCTGTTTTATTGTTACATTTATATGTATGTATGTATGCTCGCGCAGTGCACATCATCATGTATTATGCTTAGTAAAATCACGCAAATGTTTCATTAAAAATTTATGCCATCATTTTTGCAAAAAGAGAGAGTACGACGTGATGTCTGGGGGAAGTTTTTGTTTAAAATAATTTTTTCATTTTTTCAGTATCTGTATCCGTTGCTATTGTTGCAATTAATGTAATGGGCAGTTTATTTGTTGGATTTTACATTCCTTCCCCATAGCGTTTTTAATTAAAATTATGAACTCGCTTAGTTGGCATTAAATAACAAATAAAATAAATTCTACATGCGATTTATATAAAAAACGTTCTGATTTCTGTTTCTTTTTTTTCGTTTTATCTGCTCTTCCTCCTGGTGTATACACTTAGCAAAAATATGCATTACAAACTATTAGCAGTGTTGCCCTTGGATCGGGCGGGGGGGTCGGAGAAGAAGTAGGAGTAGGCGTGGTGTACACATTTAAAACCTAAGAATATCATTCGCACTCTGGCTTTGAGAGAGAGAGAGGCGGGGGAGCATTAGCGATCCATGCAAAAAGTATTCACTTCTTAGTATCTAAACTGTCCCTTCTTCCCCCTCTCGTTGTGGTAAACCCTCAGGGGTGAGTAACTGCCATTTCCATTGCCATTCAGCGACGCTCCAGCGCCATTTCCGGCGCCCTGGCCATTGCCGGCTCCATTTCCGGTTCCTGTGCCCGTGCCACTGCCTCCGCCAAAGTTCTGCGAAGCGGAACCGGAAATCAACTCCTCGGAGTGCTGGGGCTTGGCAGTGCAACGAGGCGCCAAGATTAGGTTGTAGATCCCGAAGTAAACCAGAGCCACAATTAGGGCCACAATGGCCAGCCATTGGTAGCAGCAGGACCAGTACTCCAGCTTGGGGTCCTTCTCATCGCGGGCCAGGCCGATCACAGCACCAAAGCCCTTGCCTGTAAAGGAAAATTAGTTTAAGAATTTAAAAAATATTAATTTTAAAGGTAATCCTACCCAATCCAAAGAAGGCCAAGACAGCGATGGCCTGTCCCGTGGCTGTGAGCTTCCTGGGCATCGCATGACGCATATACAAGATAATGGTAATCCAAAGCAGACCAATCACCGCCGGCTCAATCACCTCCATCACAACGGTCAACCACTGGCAATCCACATCACTCAGGGCCGTAAAGCGAATCACAAAGATGGCCAGGCCGCCAATAAAGATGTTCGAGTGACCACAATACTCAATGAACTTGTCCACATTGAAGAATAGAACTAGGATCAGGATCAGGCCCGAGTAGCACACGGCATTTGCATCGGTGAAGGTCCACCTCAAGTAGCTGTGAATGCTGCTCCAGAAGGTTCCGAATAAGATAGAAATCAAGGTCAGGATAAAGATCTCTGGGCTGTAGCGACGAATGGCAGACATGGGCACCACCAACATGCCGGTCTTTGTGTGCCACCACCATTCCGGTGGACTTAGTGGCATCTGCGAAGCGCACAGCAGGACAATAGCTCCCAAAACAAAGCACACAATGAAGATGATCAAAGCGGCCAAGGCAGCATCCTGATTCGGTTCATTCTGGAAGAAGAAGAGATCCAGCGGCGAGAAGAGCACCACATAGCCAATGGCACCCCAGACATATTGCCGGCACACCTCGCCCCTGCCCTCGGAGGTCTCACGCACGGCTATGACGATGGCGGTGTTCAGGAGGGTCAAGGCGGCCATAGGAAAGATGTCGCCCAGCAGTCGGATAGTGGTATATCCCACCAGGGTGTCCTGGATACTGCCAGTGGTCTGAAAGAATCAGAGAAAATATAATTAATACTGTCACTTAACAGAACACTAAGGATAATGACTCACATTGGTACATTCGCTGTCCGAAAGCACGCTCTTCTCATGGTAGGGATTCACCACCTGGCACTCGATCATGGGCTTGCAGTTATCACTGTTATCCTTGACCTTCTTGAGGTCCTTCATGTACTTGGCCTGCTCGGCGGGTATGTTGCACTGGAAGCCCTCTAAAAAAATATAAAAAGAATTAAATTTAAAAAAAACATAACAAGATCTCCTTTCCAAGACTCTTACCCAAGGGATACTGGCACCAGCCATCATAGTCGTCATCCTTCTTTTCCTGGCTAATGGCCGAGCCCATGAGAGCGTCTATTAGCACGCTGTTGGTATCCTCGGTATAGGCATGGCAGTGCTTCACTATATCTTGGCCCATTTCGTTCTTCTGGGTGAGGCACAGATGTGGTGGCTGGACATATACCTTTTTGGGAGCCGTCTTCACCTGACGCACATTACGATGAATCGTAGCCTCGGCACTGAGAGCCTCCACGCCAGCACTATCCGCTGGGTCGGAGCTCTCCAGATCCCTTCGGGTGCGCAGACTCTCCGTCACGGCACTGGTGGCCTCATCATCGTAATCGAACTCCGAACTCTGCTCCGTTGACGGAGCCAGAGTCGGCTCCTCCGCCAGCCAGGCCACATACAAAGGCTCGTACAGCTTGGGATTCTGGCAACTGTAGGTGCAGCGGGTCAGGTTAATGCTGCCCTCCTTCTGCTCCCATCGGCTACAGCTGGCATTCACGCCGCACTTCTCCTGGAAGAGGAAGCCTCCACTCTCGTCGCAGCCAAAGCTAACCAGAGGTTCGTGCGATTCCGAACGACTGACATCCGGAATTGCGAACAGAAAAGCATAGATGAAAGCAGAGATCAGCAGGAAGACGCCCGTCAGCACACGCAGGGTACGTCCAAAGGTGTTGGGATTCCTGGCGGCTAGCCTATCCGCCCAGGGACCAGCAATCAAAGGACCCAAAATGGACACGAAGGGCGCTATGATGGTGATGGTACGATACTCCGAGAAGTTGAGTCCCAGCAGCAGGGGCTTGGTGGCATGAAGGACATGCAAGGCAGCCAGACCTTTAGGAAATCACAAAGATTAGCTTTAAATTTTCCTAATTATCCCAAAAACTTACCGCTGATGACGAAGAAAACAACAAACTTGAGCGATATCAACGTCTTGTTGACACGCGGCTTGCGTTCGGCTATAAAACCCATTTTTCCTCTATAAACTATCTATATAATCTCAGTAATTAAGCCACCGTTTCGGCGGGGTTTCGTTCTTCTAGGTTGATTTCCTCTTCTACGTTTCGTTGGGAATCAGTTGAACATGTTAGACTCGATGGGATCTGCAAAGAGAGAGAGAAGAATATAAAATAAATAATAAATATTTCTATAAGTAATACTAGAGTCTCTCTTAACCACAAATGTCTAGCTAAACCGCAGTTACTGCTTATTCTATAAATCTAGTAATAAGCTGTGATAACTATTGATTTACCCTTACCAAAATATTTTATATCAAACAGTGTTCTGCCCAATTAGTGGGGATGTTAAAATTCAATCGGGCCATTTGATGCCGCCAAAAATTATTGGGGAGAGACCCCCACATTACAGATATATAGATATAGCTAGATGTATACATATGGGTGACACAATGGGGTGTCAAAAATAAACAAGTGTCAATAGTCAATAGGCCACAGACGACATTCAGCGTTCAGCGGCGGGCAAAATACTCGCAACACAACAATAATTGAACACACACAGACACAACAGCAACAAACAACAATAGTGAAATATATATTGTGTCTGCCCTAGACATAAATTTAAATTAACTGTCAACGAAATTGTCAATGGCACATAGCTTTAATCGTCAGCGAACTATTATAAGATTTTATGATAAACAGGAGGAGCTACTCAGGGTGGGTTTTATGTATGTTTTTCAAAGTATATTGGATAATAAATATTATATAATACATCATTTATGATAAGGTAATAAATATGAGCTATAAAAAGACAAGGTACTTCTTCCTAACATCACTGTATACCCTTATCATGAAAATATTCAACAAAAATTCTTCACTAATCACTATAAATCCCAAGATTTCATCATAAGAAGGGTGTCTTTTGTAGTTACACTTAATCCAACCACTAGACAGGGCATTAAACCCACTCGACAAGTAAATTGCTTGATAATAACTAAACTGCATCTGTCGCGGAAGAAGCCCACTCTTTTCTCCATCTGAAATGCAATTTGCAAGATGATACTTAAAGTGAGACGGACAAGTTCTTCTGACAATGCAACTCGGAAGGGAAAACGAAAGTGCCAGACTGTAGCATTCATATATATTTTCCAGCTGCGGCAGGGAGAACTAAAAACAAAACAAGATTTTACTACAAGTAGTAGCCGAACCGGTTTACTACAAGATATGAAAATTACATCACCCCAAGCAGAAAGCGAAACATTTGACTGACTCTCTGCCTGCGATCTGTGATCTACGCCCCCTAAAAAAATACAAAATAAAATAAACCAAAGAAGGCCAACGAGGCATTTATCAGACATCTGCAAAATCTCAAGAAGAGCCAGCAGTTAATTGAAGAAACTTACAGCCCAAGGTTCGATTTACATAGGATTTATGTATGTATATGTATTTATATAGTGTTAAGCTCTGGGTATTACACTGCCTTAGGGTCCCATCAATAATCCCCAGACGGCCTTGTCAAAGGTCAAGCTAAACAAAAACAAAAAATCATTAAGTAAACATTATCTTTAGGAAAAATAATGAATCATCCCAAAATGCTTTTTCAATCTGAATTATAAATAAAAAGCTGGCGTAAGAAAAGTGTGAAGATTTTCTAGGGTTATCAGTTGGTGGCTGCAACAAATTGCTTCGACGCTCAAGAATATATATTTAATATGGCTACACAGAAAAAATTGATTGATATAAATGAAGCCATAATGAATTTTGAAGCTTAATTTTCATATCAAAATTTAGATATTAATTCTTCTAAAAAAGAAATAGTAAAATATCTAAAGTACGTTCAAGTTTTTACGATTGAAAAACCTTCAAACCTCCGGCAACTATTTTGTAAGCTACTCAGCTTTTCCAACTTTAATTCTACAGAATATCAATATTTTTCCGGTGTAATAAACTGAATTATTGCCTTATTATTGCCGGCTTATCTCAGCATCAGCATTAGGGATTTAAACTAGGCGGTACGAAAAAAAGGTCAAATGGCTAAACAAAAGCCAACAAACTAGCAATGCATGACGTAAGCCGGTAAACAACAAATAATCAACAACAATACAAGAGCAGCTATAAAAAATGTCGTTGCTGTCGGTTTGAGACCGAAATTTAAATTAGTAACCAACCGGCAACGAAGCTTCAGTTTCAACTTAATGACAAAACGCCTCGCACGCACACCCTAAAAAAACAAAATATAGAGAAGAGAAGAAAAACTAAAACTCAATATATAAAACAAAACCATCCGAAACCCGGTCCACCAGTGATTGCCCCACATGGGCACTATGTATGACACAGTGCGCTTATTTATGACCTAAGGTAAACTTTGCCCGGCGCTGGCCCCTCGACAAATAAAATGCCTACAAAATGGCCACCATTTTCCATTGCGTGTCCGGATATATACAAGGTAGAGATCGGAGGAGCAGTAGGAGGAGGAAGAACAGTCTGATGGAATTACTAGCGAAAACGCACGGGAGCCACTGGCATTTGACAATTAACTTGCTGTATAAAGCATAGGCTCAGGCGACAAAATATTAAATGGAAATACCATACAAATAAATCATATTTAAGTTTCTGGTTTAATTTTCTTTTAAATCTCTTTTAATCTCATTGAGCGATGGGTGCCCTTGACGCCCACAAGTTCTAAGAAAATATTACAAAATTGACAAATATTTCAAGTCTTTTCTAGGCAGCTAAATTTGGTTGAATATTCTAATAAAAGCATTCGAGACCCTCTAAAAAATCCACAAAAAAATATATAAATAATAAAATAAAACCCCCCTTTTATACCAAGTGTATCCAGGTGATCAACCTCTTTGGATACTTTCCCTATCTAGTTTCATAATCGACGGCATTGCCGCCTGCGCAAATGTATCTGAGTTTTCTTTGGCGTTTTCGCCACACTTGGTCCGCTTGCAACTTTTACGCTCGGCTGGAAATTAGTGGCTCTACCCCTCTGCCTTTTGTTTTCGACTCCAAAATAAAAGAAAAACCTAACAAAAAAAAACGAAAAATTAAACCCCACTGTGAGAACTCTGCGTGCATGGCTTTTATTTTTGTTGGGGGAACTTGATGTTGTCGCCACCGGGCCGGTAATTATGTACGAATGTACCCGAATATAGAAACTTAATTACAACGAAACGGCAATGGGTGCCTGGGTTATTCGCCCTGGGTGAGCCTCTATTATTTATCAGTTGCCCAGTAAATCACTTTGTAAATGTCAATTAGTGATAAGGCCAAAGACAGGGGTCCAAAACCCAGAGACAATGAGGTAATATATTTGCCCATGCCTTATGCAAATCTCCATTTCTATTTGTTAGCATTGATTTGGCTTGGTTTGCAGTTGTTTGTTTATTTGGATTTTTGGTTTCCACAAGACTTTTTCACACCTTTATGGGCAGCTGGATATTTTGAGTATTTTTTTTCGCCATGTTTACCCGCTCACTGTATCTTTATTTTGACTGCCACCGCAAATGTTTGGCAACAAAGTTGCCACTGCACTTGGAGATACATTTGGGATGGAGGCAAATTTTGATCGGACCTTTCGGTTTTGTAACGAATTTTAAATCTGACGTTAAATGTAAATAAATATTCTTGCCAATAAAAGAATATGTAGTACACTCTAGGGTATCGTTTATATATTTCTTAAATTAAAAACATTTTACTGACTTAAAATTAGTTTCAAGGTATTCACAAGATATTTCTAAGATTTTAATTCTTAATAAAAAATATTTTTTTAGTGTATGTCTCAAACCCCATATCCCATTGTGGGTCAATTGATTTTTATTTTATTTTTTGTGTGTGTAGTTTTTGTTTCTTTTTATTTTTTTGGGCTTGTGCTCAGACTGCGAGCCGCCCGCTTAATTATGCGTAACACGACGACGACGGCAACTGCAACAAATGCAGCAACATTGTGACGTTCAATGGGAAAGCCGCAACAAAGAACAAATGCATTTAGTTAAATTTATGAATGGTTTTGGCCACACTGTGCTGGTGAGCGAGCGGCTTAATTAACATTTAAAATGCATAAATTGTGCGACCGTTCGAACTGTGTCAGCAATTTGGCGGCTAACATGGGCGGCGAGAGTCAGACGTGGGCTCAATGCCCCAACAAGTGCATCGTCACCGAAGGTCTACTAAAGCCTATAGAGTCTATGGTCTAGACCCCCGAAAGGGTCCAATGAAAGTGAGGGAAATTAGGGAAAATTTTATGGCATTTCCTCTGGACTGGTGCCAGCCTTTTTTCGGCCAATGCACGGTTAATCGAGCGAATCGACACATTTTTACACATTTTCATTTCGAGCTCGCGCGAGCGCATCGGCAAACCACAAAAGCCTTTATTTCAATTGTAAATAAAATGGTAAAATTGCGCATATTTTTCTATAGCCTATAGCCTGGCCTTTTGACATTTGGCTGTCGGCTGGAAGGGAAACAAATAAATGGATAATGATACCAGCTGAAGCTTGCCAATAAGCGAATTAATTCTTTTTAAGCTTTAAAGGCGCGCTCTTATGAAGATGTATAGTTATGCATTATCTTCTCTATTTATGTTGGCATTTTTGTATCGATTGCAGAGTAATTATGTTGAATTAACCGAGAGGTTATGGGTTGGAAATTAATTTAATAATAGGGAACTTAATAACCTACATATCTAAGAAAGAACTTTGGCTAAATGTAAGTTATTCTTACTATATAATTTTTATTTATCGTTCCCAGAGAGACTAGCTCTCTCTCTAATTTTATATAAATTTAAATATCCACACATTTTCTTACAAACATACAAAATTTCACGTTTTCTCACCTATTTAAAATTCCTGAAATTGATATACCAACACAAGTAATTAACGTTTGCTTTAAGCCGCATTCACCGGCGACTCAAAAGTATCTAAAGATACTCTCCCCCATATCCATCCACTTTTGGCATTTTTCTTCGATTGTATCATAAATTTGTACGCTTAATTGGGGGCTCAGCAATTGTTTACAATTGTGGGCATGTAGTATTGTGGTTCTGGTTTATTTTCCTTTATTACATTTGCATTGGAACGACCTACACGGACAGACGACCCACACACACACTTCAAGATACTATATATTGTTGAACGATCGAGTAAAGTACCGTAACGTTAATCAATGGAGTAAGTTATAGAGTGAGTTATTGATGGATGGATGTGTGTTTCTTTTTTTTTGAAGGCGAGGCGACAGTGCACGCCTCGGAGCCAAACCTTGGATCGCACACTAGAGTTTATTAGGCCCATTTCCGTTTAGGATTGTGTGTGTTAATCATATTGTGCAATAATTCATTGTTTTTCGTGTGAGGTCTGAGAGTTTTGCATTGGCTTTATGGAAATGGAAATGGGAAATGTCATAAAGACATATTTTCCTGACTGACTAATCGTGTGCTGACAGCTCACCAGGAATGCTGACTACGGCACAGGGCTACAGGGTGGTGATAAATGGATTTTCCCTAAGTTTCATAGGACGTTCCAAGGAGATAAAGAAATGAGAGCAAACGTTATTTTCCATTCTTTTAATGATTAATTTATGTAAAATATATATCACATATATGCTTAGTTTATATACATCAGCTCTTTCCTATTAATATTTTATTTCCTTATGAAATTCCTCACAAGTACAAATTACCTGTAGCTGTGTGTCAGATAATTCCATACTATATCTATAGATATTTCTATTTATAGGCAATCCATCGCCCACAGTTGTCTACAAAGCAAATTACAATCTACTTAGCATCTTTCAGCCGCCAGAGAAATGCACTCAAAAGCGCATTCCCATTAACAACATAACAACGCTCCCCTGAGGAGCTATTTGGTTATACAGTCACGCCCCTAACCTGACATAGACCATATATATATGCCATATATATTCCATACACCCAGACCTGGATCACCTCATATGTTGGCTCGTGCTCGCTGCCGGCTAATTAATTAAGCTAAAGAAATTGGGTCAACAGACGGCAGGCAGGCAAGTGCATGGGAAATCCGGGGCGGGGAAAGTGACCCCGCCGACCCTCTGTGGCTCGGAAAATTCGTAAAATTTCCAACACAACCCAACCAAGAAGTTATGTGCAAATGTAAAGCCAGCGGAGCCCATGATTGAGCAATTTATAGAGCGGCAACACGCAAGTCACGGGGGGAAATACAAACTACAAACTACAAAATACAAAATACGAAAAATAGGAAAAACGAAAAAACAAGACAAGTTCCGAATCCAAAAAACGAATCCGGCCAAGGGAGCGGAGGTTAAGTTATGCTGATGAACAAATCCAGTGGAGAATGGTGAACTATTTCCACATAGTTTATGGCGAAAATTCTCTCAATTAGTGCGAGACAAAAATAGAGATTTTTGTCTTGGCCGCCAGAAAAATAAATAAATGCATAAATATTTCAGCAAAGCATAAATTTATTGTTGTTTATATTTGAAATTGAGTTTTGTAGCTTCAATATGGACCACATAATACGACCCCAATTTTATGGCAAAATAATAAACGGAAACCGGAATGCGATTTTGTTAGAAATACGAATTATCTTTTAATTTCCCCTGATTGAAATTGTTAAAGATTTTCCTGGGCTTACATTTTCCCTAAGAATTTCTAACGCTACTATAAAACCATTAACTAACCAATTGTTTGCTTGAAGTTCTTATTTTTTCTGTAAACAAAACAATGAAGAAATTATGGAGCTTAAGACCATTTTATTGTTATTTTTAGGCCACACACTATGGGGAAATGTGGTGTTCAGGAGCACATGTACATATTCATGCTTGTAATTCAATCGAAGTATAAAAATCTGTTTGTATTTTCGTGGTGAGAGGTGGAGGCCAGCCAAGACACTTGAAGGCAATGCAAATGGGCCCCATCCCGGCCGGTAGCAACTTGTTGGATTTTTGTTTACATTTTCCCAATGCATTTCTTGTCTGCCTCTGCCTCTGCCATATTGCACAGAAACATTCTCATTTAATTCCTGTTGAATTTTTGTATACCGCCCAAAACTTATTTCAGCTTCAATTTGTTAGTGTCATGACCCCCGAGACAACGAATACGACGATCTACGGCGTCTACGTTTCTCTACAGATATTTGGAGCAATGCCTCCAAATGACATCATCTTGTTTTTGCTTTTTGACGCAATATTTTATGTTTTGGGGGGTTAGGGGAGGGATCTATATTTAAAATACTTTTTAGCGCTGCTCACATCACCAAAAAGATCGGTGAAGAAGCAGAAGTATAAGCGATCTTCAAAGACATCTTTGGAGTCACTTTAGAGGGGTTTTGATTGGGCTATTTGCCTGTCAGAATGTAACTTTTATACATATATTTACTTAATTAACTTCAAGTGGCTATAATGCCTTGATGAAGTTGTTTAGGCCTTAAATATATTTCAAGGAAATTTTAAAATAAACATTTCCAGAAAATACATACAAATATTTAAAAATTTAATTATTTTTCACAATTTATTATATTTTTTCCAAGTCATATTTGAATCACTTTCAATATTCATTTGTTATTATTTTTATTATTTATCTAATGAAACGTGCTTGGCACCTTTAATTGCTTTGCACCTTTGATTGTTTTCACACTTTTGTCTCGCTTTGCTGAATGAATTGCTAACTGTGCAATTTCTTTATTGAACTACAAATATTGATTCAGCAACTGGTGATTAATTTCTAGTTTAATCTTTTTCAAAGCAAGTAAAATCTTCAAAGGAAATTATAAAATTATTTGCTTATTGCAAAGACCAACCCAGTCCCATTGCACCTTTCAGATCTAAATCAATTTTCCAGCTTCACACAAATTATGATATCATAGCCCGTTGTATGCTGACTCAATGTATGAGAAATTTGCATTTGACCTCGTAATTTGTTTTTTTTTCTATGCAGTTGCAGTGCAGCGTGAAAATATTTTTGCCAGAGACTTTCTAATAGGTTTTCTTTTCGGAAAAGTTTCGCAAGACTTTGGGGGTGGCCTTTAATTGATTTGTAATTGTAATGGCTTCGGTTTTTTTTGGGTTTCGATTAATTAGTTAGCGTCATTAATTGGCGTTATCCGTAAACAGAGTTGAAGGGGAAGCGCCGCCAATTGAGACATCAGTTGCGCAGGCGCTGTGGGGTGGCCCCCTAACCACCATAAATGTATGATAACCTGCGGCTTTACCAAGTTGGGAACATAGCCCAGCGTGCTGGGAACTTGTAAGTGGAAGAAACCTGGTCAGGGGACACGACCCACGAGAGACGAAGATGGTCGGATGTGGACAAAGTCAAGTCACGCATTTCCTCCAAACTTGATTTACAATTCCAATGGCAGAAAATGCAGCAAATGTTATTTCAAAGAGATTGCACACTACACTTTTCTGAGGAATTTCTAAATTAAATAATTTCTTATTTTGGAAACTAAAATACATTGAATGTTAAAAAAAACTAAAAGCTTAGCTGTAATAAATTCAATAAAATGTTTTTTCAAAAGGGGAATTACAGTACATTTTTAATATTAAATATTTCAAAATTTAATACTTTTAAACTTTAATATTTTTAATACCACGCTTCCAAATAATTATAAAAAATTCTCCCAAGTCTTTAAAGGCTTCTTGGTAGAAGTAAACGAAGGGCAAAAACAATCAAAGACAGGCCAATACCCTCCTTAAAAACCGGCCCCCAAGAGCGCCAGCTAGAATCGCAGTCCACAAAAGGAGATACATAGATACATTTGTAGCTACAACTTTGACGTTGGGCTGTCTGTCGTCTGTCACTCGGATCGAGGTACTCGTAAACAGGAAAACATTTCCTCGAATGCAGCATTAAGTTGAGCATGTTCACAGCATTTCCTTTGTCTGTTCTCGAAGCCGAAGCACTTTTTTACTTTGTATTTGGCGTGGGCAGTCTGTCTGTCCGATTGACACTGGCGCCGTCTGGCATTGAAATCCTGGGCAATTTAACTGGCTTTCTTGGTGTTAAGTCGCCAAAAATCAAAACAGAACTACAAACCAAAGTTTGGCCTACTTTCTGTCCGCCAAAATAGTCGTGCGTCATAAATAAAAGCAAACAGAGCAACGCCACAGCTACTGAAAATGCTTCGGGGGTCCATGACAGTTGCCGAAATAGCCCCAAAGAGTATCTTGCTCTGTGGGTATATAGCATAGATATATATATATATATATATATATATATTTAGGCATATATCTTGCCAGGAGGCGACGACGGCTCTGAGTCATCCGATTCTTGCCAAAGCTTTGACACACATAATGGGAAAAAGTGTTTGGGGAATGTTAAGAGCGACAGAAAAAAACTAAATAAACATGTCTTACAACATAGTTGAGAGCTAAAAAAAATTCTACAATTTAAATGGGGTTGAAAAGTTGAAGGTCAGCGGGGAAATTATTCGTTAAAGTGGTCTAGCTTTTTATACCAAGCTAAAGATTTCTATCTAAAGATAAAAATATTGCAAACTTAGGGGTTTTTATTTAATTTGTTATATTTTAATCTGTACATTCCTTTTCCCTAATCTAAGATTTTATATCTATATTTAAAAAACTATTAAATTTATGCATCTCAAAAGGTCAGCTAAATATTTTAACCCAAATATGCTTCCGTTTGGTGACTTAAATTCCATGTAAATATACAAAAACAATGTTTTACAACCCAAGAAAAACAATTAAATCCCCTTATTCAAATCTTCCTTCTCCCTCTCTTATTTATTTACTTTTTGCAGATTATTTTGGGTGACTTTGGGCATCTGTTTATTTGCCAACATGCCTTATCGTTTTCATAAAAAAACACACACATTGAAAATATCCTCAACAGATGTGCGGATGGATGAGCTCAAAAATGTAGAAGCCATCACTCATATATATATAAATGTAATTGTGGAAAAATCAGCAGAATTTCAGTTTAGCTAACATAATTCCGATACGAGAGGGAGATCGGTCTATGTGGGGCATATAAACACTGACAGAGATCGGCGGGAAGATCATGATGAGGTTATCGCCGATGACGCCAAATGATGTCATATGCGGCAGCGGCGGCGGACACACTCGAATGCTTCATATCTAAAGCTTGTTTTCGGGTTTTGTGTTTCAAATTAAGCCCATACATACATCATTACCTATATAAAATATATATGTAGCATATATATTTTATACCCTATTGAGGCTGTGTTGGTGTAGCTCCATTGTTTGCCATTAGAATGTCTTGTCTGCCGGTTTTTAAAGCTCTCAAAGTTGTTTGTCGGGTTTTTATTTCCCTTTTTTTTATTTTGTACTTTTTTGCTGTCTGCAAAGATCGGCAAAGACTATATACTACCTCATCGGCTGACTGCCTCGCTTTCTGCAAAATTCAAGTTCAAGCAACAGACGCTGTGCGGGTGTATAGATATTTTTTTGTTGTTTTTCTTGAGTGTCTTGAAGAAACACAAAATCTAAGGCAGGAAACATACTCTCAAGGTGGATATATCTTTGGAGTTTCGACTGTTTCTTGGTCTTAGGGTTGATTTTCTATTATTTCCTAGGGGTGGTTCCTCAATCACTCCACCTTCTTGGGGTGGTTTTTCGCCTCTTCTAACGTGCTTCTTGGCCTTCTGATTGACGGCAACGCCTGGCGTGTTTTAATTCACATTTCTAACTTTTATTGCACAGAAGGAAAAAGGGGTTGTTTTTATGTTTTCTTGCCATTTATTTACGTTTTAACGTACCGGCATTTGTTGGCCACCCTATAGGCATTTTTTTCGCCAGCTAACTGGCTTATTTTTTGGCTACTTTATGGCAACTTAGGGTGATGATAAATTGCTTAATTTATTGATAGATAAGGGAAATATAGGTACAAGAATTTGGGTCAGAGGGGTGCCAGGATTCAGTAATATTATATTTCATTCTTAGGGTTTTCTTTGTTGCTACTTAAGAATGCAGGAATCAAGGGAATATGTTCTAAGTAAGATAAGGAAAGTCAATACGGGTTTTTTGTATTGCAAATACTTTATTTTAAATTGGTGGCTAATTGCTTTAATGTATGTATTCAAATTAAATAAATATAAATCATATAAATGCATTTAGTAGATTTAATCATATGAAAAAACCCGACTAACTCTACACTTGTATTTATAAAATAAAATTATAAAGGTAAGCCTTAAATGCAACCCCTTTAAACCCATTTAATTTAGGTAAAACCTTTATTTGGTCATAATTTCTGTAGACTTCCCACTTTAGTATAACCGTTTCCCACCTAGTTTCTGGCTGATCCCATAAACCCATTTAGCCAACTATTAGGTCATTCCCATAAAAAGAGACTCCCCCAAGGAGGGGCCTGCCGCTGAAGTCATAAATGGGCAGAAATAAAAGTGCAATTGTGGCCGGCAAAAGGCGAACGCAACCAGTTGCAATTTGGCTAAGGGGAAGTCGCAATGCCGACGTCATGGGTGGAAAATAAAAATGTCAATAAAAATTACAGCAAATTGCCGCCTTTGGCATTAGGAGGGGGTGGACTGTGGTCACACGCAGGACTCGTGTAGTTACCAAGGTTACACTATTATACCAGCGCCAGCCTGGCTATGTCCTTCGGGCCCCTTTGTCCTGGCTTCAATTGAGCGCTCGACTGATTAAATTACCCGAGTGCACAGCGACGATAATGAAGCACACAAAAGGACAATGAGCGGGTGCCTGGCATAGTGCATTAAGCAATTGTCCTTTCCAGGCAACTATGTACTGTATATGTGCCATGTCCTCGTCGCCAGGCAGTCTCAGCGTCTAGGAGTCGCCGCTGAAATTGCATTTTTCATAGCTTAAGCCACAAAACTGTGCTCCCTACATTTTCATTGATTTTCTCCTCGGAGTTTTCCCGCTGATGATTTCATTTTAAAAACCCACTTCTGGGCGCCTGGCATTTATCCTAAAAGCAACATGTGAACGAAGTCAAGACGAAGTCCCAGAAAGTGATGTCGTCTTCCGCCAAAGGAGGAGACCTGTCACATCATTTTCGCTTTTAATTTCGCCTCTGACTCTGCCTGTGCCACTGCCACCGATGACCGCAGAAGCCAACAAAACCAGATGACATCACAATTTTGTGAGTGGGTTTGATTGTGTCAGTGTGTGTTTTTTGTGCCAAATGATTGATGAGTAAGCTTTAAGGAGGTTTTAATATGGGACAGGGCAAGGATATTTAAGGCATAAACATAAATATAAAATCTAGGTAAAGAGAAATCGAAATAATTATGCTTCAGGATCTTTAAATTTTGAAAGAAGGAAGTTTTTAATGTGGTTTTAATTATTTTGTATTTATTCTCCGTTTATTACGTTTCCTAATAAATGTAGAATTATTTCTTATAAATGAAATCAAATAAAAAAGCTTAACAAAATTTGTTTTAATAAGAAAAGTCAATTAGGCATTCAAGAATAAATCTAATTTAATTAATTAATAACCCCATTATTCCCCTCATGAGAAACCCTGTAACAAAGCTTCACCAAAATCCAATGCAAATTTAAAAACGTATTTTCATTGACAACAAATCCATTGCCAACAAAAAAATTTAAATAAATATTAGAATAATCAGAATAATAACAGAATTTGTTGTATTTATATATGGGCTGCCTTCACCATAAACATTTCCGAAAATCGGTTAATAATGCGTCCGTTCTTGGGGCAATTGCTTAGGCTAATTATTCGGCTAATCACCAATTCGCTGCTTCTTGTATTGTTATGGGTTCATTATTTGCTATTTATACGTTTATATTCTCCATTAAACAGAAGCACACACAAAATATATGTATATCAGGTGTATATATATAGTGACGTAAATATATATATAGTAACAGCACGAGCACTTGTTCGTATGTCTCTTGGCCAACTGTCGCCAGGGAATTCGAAATCCGAAATCGTATTTTAATTCATTCGTTTTTTCCTCTTTCTCCCTTGCTTTCTTTCTTTATTTTTTCAAATTAAATAAAAATATTTTAAATTCAACACTCTGACTGCCAGCAGAACTACGAAAATAAGTTTTCGAAAAAGCAGAAAACTAAAAGGAAACACTATTATTTTATATATATATATATACTCAAGAAGTCGAAAAGGAAACACACCGAAAAGCGCGCGTCGCTTGTTGTTTTGTGTTGATTTTATTCGTATTATTTTTTTGGTTTTTGGCGGCAGCTGCCCCAAGAAGAAGAAAAAGTATCTTCAGCGTGGGTGATTCCGACTCCGAATCGCGATTTTGTCTACGATTTAGTACGTTCCGGTGGCGCGTCCAAACGCCTCGCCGTTCGAAAGAAAACTAAACGAAGCGAACGGCAGCGGTGGCGGTCGCTCAGCTCGTGAGGAGAATTTTCGCCCAGCGACTGTTCAACTGGGACGGCACTGTGACTTAGGCAGCCGGCAGGAAAATTTCCTTGCATACTTCTAGTAGCCGGCGCACACGGTATTGTTTTGGCTTGTATTTATGCTACGAGTTTTCCGGCACACGAAATGCTATATGTATGTTGTATGTTTTTTTTCGCGGCTAGCGTGTCTGGCATTTTCCAACCCCTAGACAGCCCGCAGGACCCACAGGACACATTCGCACCGAAACATCCCCACAAAGGATAGACACACTCACGTGCTGCAAATGAAGGGTGCTTTTTGTGTGTCTGCAATATAGAGATATGCATATAAAGATATGCAATAGAGCATTTCCTTAATGAACTAGAAAATATTGACCTAATATGCATAACTAAAAGGTCCTTAATAAGTTGTTTGCTCTTGGTGAGGGGTGGAACTAAAGCAAATATAAATATTACTTTTGTTTTGTTTTGTTTTGGCTGCTTTTTAATTGACTTTTAGTGTTGGTGTGGATGGCCGTCTGGTGTCCTTCTTATGTATCTCTGGTGGTGTGATTTTAACTATTCTCACGCAATGCATTTGGTTTTAATAATAGGAATTACTTATTTCTTGATTAAATTAATATAATTTTAGGACGAGATTATACATTTATTATGTGATTTCTAGCCTTAATAAACTGGATTTAAATAATTTCAGCAATAAATATAATAATTTTTATCATTTAATTGAAGTCCAATAAATCATAAGCAAATATATTTTAAATTAAGATATTCAGCTTCTTCAAACAATAGCTCAGGCTTCCTTTATTAATATATAAAGAATAGTTAAATCAATAAAAATTAATAAAAATATATATACTAAGAATAGAATAGGTGTCTTATGTATGGTTTATGGATTTTAAAATTTTTTCCCATAAGTAAAAATCAGTAAATAACAATCTCTAGGCAGAAATTATGTGTATGTTTTATTTACCCATATATTTTCCATAAACCCCTTATGATTTATGCAACTCTACAGCTATGGTAATTTGTACCCTTAACTTTATGCTTTATTACAAAATTAAATACACAAATATTAAGCTTAATTATTTTATTATTTTTTCATATATAATCCCTACTGGCCAGCACTAACCTCCCCCAAAAATGGTAATTACTTTATTGCCATGCCAGGTGTAACCTACCTTTTACCAAAACAAACTTTAGACTTACTGTCTTCACAAAAACAGCTGCATTTCTGGCATATAATTCCCAGGAGTCTTCGATTATGGATATAGACGGAAACAGTTGCTCGGCCTGCTTCAGCTGCTTTGGCCAGGGCCCCCCGAGTGGCAATTAAATTTAATTTAAGGCGACATTCGACGGCAGTTGCATTTGTCTTCCGCCGACGACAGGCACTCGATTTGGGGCTCTGAATAAATGATGATGATTCCGAAATCCCCCATTTGATCGAATGGGGGGCTATTTTCGATGGCACCGATTAGCCTATTGGCCGAGAGTGGAGATCTCTTGGGCTTTAACCCTTTGCAGGGCGCGTGTCTGGGAATGCGACCAGAGATCGTAATGGGAATCGTTATGGGAATCGGAATCGGAATTGGATGTGGAATCAGAATCAGACATAGACTCTCCTCATCTCTCCGTACTTTCTATTTTTGGTTCGCTCGCGAAAAGCTGAAAAAGCTAAAGAGCCGATCGGTGGATCGTTCCACGGCCACAATTCTCCTTTGGCTCTTTCAGTAGAAATCCGTTGGCCGCGCAAATCACACGGATCTCAGGCGGCCGGTCAAAGATACAGATACAAATCCAACAGATACAAAGATACAAAGAGAGAGAGGGAGAACAATAAAAGACACACTCCACACATCAGTTGGGATTCGCGCAAAAATTGATGGTTAAAATAAATAAATAAATGATTTTCTCGGTTCCACACATGGCAAAGTGCAGTGCGCCTTGAATCGCATCGATTCCTGTGTCCGTTCCGTAATCCCAAAAAATGCTCGATCCCAAGACACACATTTTTTTGCACCAATTTTGTTTTATTTCGAAAATAACCTGCTGCTGTGCCAGATGAAAACTCATTAATTTTCCGAAATGAACGCGAAATTCGATGTGCTGTGCTGACTGTAATTTTAAACGCATTTCTTGCGCCTGTTTTGACATTGAAATGAAACAACCAATAACAATTGGATAATAAAAACGTAGAAATACGCACACACCTGCAGGTAATCGATAATCTATCTATCTGCAAGAAAGAAGAACTCAAGAAACTCAGGAAACTCAGGAATCTCGGTTAACTCAGATACTCAGAGAGAAAGACGTAAGGATGACCACGCGTGGGATCCGACGTAAGAAGTCCACGCTCACGGAGTTAAAGATCGCCGTAATTGGGGCTCCCAGCGTTGGCAAGAGCGGTAAGCTATCTCAACAGATATCGGAGGGCGGAGTTATATATATACTTACCAAGTAGCCTTTGCCTAGCCACCAGTAAGTGCCATGGCGGCGGCAGCAGACCTATCCGATAGATACTTGTGGCATGGATGCCGAGCAACAACAGCAAATTAGTTGAGCAATCGCCGATTCGTGTATATTTAGACTCTGTTGTTTGTTTTGTTTATAAAGTGGCAGCAGCATACACACAGATACACACACGCACAACCAGAGATAGAGAGAGAGAAATGCACAGACAGAGTGCTGGCACTTTGGCATTGCCTGCCCGCCGCTTTAATCGCTTTTCCACCGCCTTTTCCTTCGATTTGACAAGAGGCTCCTCTGGCCAAAAAGACCAGGCCATGCTCTAATTTATGATGGGCCATGAGCACATCGCACACACACGGGGTTGTGCACTGGAAACAATAGGGTAACTTTCTAGAAATAATTTGACTTAGATTAGACTTTACTTCTAAGAATTAATTTAAAATTATTTAACATCTTTAAAGTCCTTAACTTAACTGCTCTGCATTTTCCAACTTCCTATATTTCCTATATAAAATCCTTTTAGAATACACATTTCTCTCAGTGCACCGATCACATATAAGTAGCTATTAGTTGGGATCAGGGATCATGGATCATTGCCGCGGCAGAGAAGTTGCATATTTCTTTGGTGCGGGCGACTTAGCACAAATTGATGTTCCCTGTCAGACATCACGTACAACCCGGGAAGCCCCGAAATAATTTTAATTTGTAACATTTTGTTTTTGGGGCCCCATGATGACGATGCATCCTCTGGCTTTAGCTGGGAAATTTATACTCTGTCAACTTCGGGTTACACCTGCGTGCTATATGTCGCCGGTCAACGAATAATTTTGAATGCAAAATAAAGAAAAGTTCGAATGAAATATGACTAGAAAATATGCTCCACTTATAAATATAAAATTGTGAGGAAAAAGTCAGCATGGAATGCAGGAAAGTTGGAAAACAGGGCGCGGCATTTGTGACAAACGAATGGGCTACGTCTGGCCTAGGATAATGGATAAGGTTGATTTTGAAGTTCTTTTACAAATTAATACAAAGCAAAATACATTTTAATTTAAAGCTTTAAAGAGCTCCAACAATTTTTACAACAAAGACTTTAAGAGAACTAAATTGTGGCCTCTAAAAGATGAATGAAATTGTAAATATTATAAATAAAGTCTGTAAAACCTGACATAAAAAGTACTTAAATTTAATTATTAGCACATTGTCCGAAAAATTAAAAAAAACTTCGTTATTATTAAAACCCAAAACAAATATCTTCGTATAGAGACCCCAAAACATATAATGACAAATGCGCATATATGTTTAATAAATTTATTGCTACATATTTTAATGTCATTCAGCCGCCAGAGATTTTTGGCCAAAAGACCAGAGCACAAATATTTCTGTGCCTGCGCCTGTGGCAATTAAAACGCCCACAACAAGATACACAGCCACGCCCACCTCAGCCCACCGTCCGGCGGAATTAAAGAATCTGCTGGCCATAGACACGATCAGGCGGAGCAGACGCCATCGCCTCCGTCGTGCGTCGAAATATTTAAACGTTGACCTCGTGGCAAAATGAAAAAAAAGGAAGGGAAATTCGGAAAACATAAATTTAAAAAAGTGAGAGAAAAAGCACGGGGCCGGCATAAATGCGGTGTTGGGAAAATAAATGATGGAAATGTCGTTAAAAAGTCGCGAGGCAACCAAGGCAACGGGCCACACACAGAAATGGAATGAAACATGCAAAACAAATACAGGCTTGATTGTTTAAGCTGGATTTTGAATAAAAAGGAATACAAATTAATATTTAATTATTTAATATTTATTAGTATTTTAATAATTTAATATAAAAAGTGTAATAAAAATATTAGGAAAATATTACAAACTTTATGGTCCATGAAGTTTACTTTACTTAAATTTACTACTTAAAAGAAACTTTGCGTAAAGTTATTTATTAATAACAATAAATATCTTTCAGCTGAAGAATTTATTTTGAATTTATTTGTTAGTAAAAATAAAATACTCTTTAAAATATATGTAAGAAAACACAAGTTGAGGCATTAGACCCTCGACTGTCTGACATAGTCATTGTCATTCTCGGTTCAAGTGCCGCCTGAGGTTTCAGTTCCCAGCGTTGTTCCTGTCGCTCCTGCTGCTGTTTGTTGTTGCTGCTGCTGCGGGTTCAAAGCACTTGCATAGGAAATGACCACCGGCTAAGGACACTCACACACACACACCCCTTTCCTTGGCAGGACCTGAAGCCTACGAAGGACAGCGGTGTTTGTTGGCCCGCGACACGCAACTTTAGGGCTTAGCCAAGGAGGGTTTATTAACCCCACAAGGCGCATTTTCCACCTGCCCCGGTGCGAGATGCGAGGGGTTTCCTTTGGTTGGTTTTCCTGCCAGGCTTGACGCTCGCTTAAGTGCTGACCCAAATCCAGGACGAGGGCTTCGAGGGTTGCTCGCTGTTTGGGAGGGCGGGGCCCCTGGTTTACACCTGATCTCGCTGATAGCGGAAGCAGCAATAAATTAAATTCATGTTAAGTAAATGGTTTTTTTTTTTGCTTAATTTAATTTAATTGCAGCCCTAATCGTGCGTTTCTTGACAAAGCGTTACATCGGCGAGTACGATCACCAGACAGAGAATCGATACAAGCACGAGGCGATGGTGGATGGTGAGCCGGTGCTGTTCGAAATACTGGATACCTGTCCCAAGGTAGTTAATAAATTTTATTTCCTTTATGATTTTTATATAATACATTTCAAAATATTACTCATTATCCCTGCAGGCCGAAGACGAATACCCCAATGCCTCGGAACTCGTCCAATGGGCCGATGGTCTGCTCTTGGTCTACTCCATTACAGATCGCAAGAGCTTTAACTATATACGCCGTGCCAAATCCGATCTACAGTCCGACACACCTGTCCAGCTTTGTGCCAACAAAGTGGATATGGTTCACCTGCGTCAGGTGAGCCGTGACGAGGGCGAAATCCTGGCCAAGGATTTTGAGTGCAAATTCAGTGAGGTCTCTGCCGCCGATCATGTGGACCAGGTGGCTGAGGTCTTTAATGAGCTGTGCAAGGAGGTCTTAGCCTCCAAGCGGAAGTCCAAGCAAAGCCTGCTGGAAAGGATGCTGGGCGGAGCACGTCCCTATAGTCGAGGGAAGAGCGATAGTAATTTGCCAAAAGACTGATAGAGATGATGGTTGCTGCAATCTTAATGTAAATAAATGTACATTTTTTATTAAAACAATCGACAAAAAGTTTTAATTTAATTTAAAAACAATTATGAAATCATAAACAAAAAATCCAACTAAACTTCAATTTAAAACCTGTTTAAATCCTTGTGCTATGCTTGGCTTCGTAGGCCCGACATAGCAAATCAAAATGACAATGGGTGATTTCAATATCATCGATTTCGGCCACATTTTCATACTGCTTTCCCTTGTACTTTTTCTGTATGGCCTGTTGCTTGAGCCATTTGGCTGATTTATGGTTGCTGGCCAGCGCCAGGACCACAGTTCTAAGATCCCTTAACTTGTACGTGGTGATCTTCTCTAGCTGGGGAGACCACATCTCCATGCCAAGGATGTGACGAGCTAAGGCAAGAGCTGCGGAGGATATCATCGAGGGTAAGTAGAGTAGGAAGGGATCTCCCATTAGCAGAGATAGCTCGGCAATGTACTAAAAATAGGAAAGAGGATAAATTATAATATATATCAGATGTGTATATCAAGGACCTCCTACCATTGTCAAACTTTTCAAACTCTCACACATATCATCACACATCGCCGCATATATCTTGACAAATGCATAGGCAGTTGGGGTCACAAGTTTAAAGGAGAGTATCTTCAGCATTAAGCGCTCCATGTGCAGTATCTCCTCCCTGGTATAACTATAGTCGGTGATGTATATTAAATCTTCGACCTGCGGTGGTGCCATCTCCTCAAACTTGCAGGCTATAAACAAGGCTGTGGTGCCCACCAACTGCAAGATGGAGCGCCTCACACTCACTTGGCTGAGGAAGCGATCGATATAGGAAATGCAAAGGTATAGCGTCTCTGTGTTCATTTCATAATCTACTGCCACCAGCACGAGCCAATCAACCAGGACGCAGCGCATCGTGTGACAAATGTCCTCCTGGCGGTCCATATAGAAAGGCTTCGGACGATTTTTTAATTCGCCCTCACGGCAGTTGATCAAAATGTCCTTTTGATAGTGAACCTCTTTGTAGAGAGAAGATATGGCAGTGGTTTGCGTCTGGATTTTCTGCAGGAACATGAATCAATTTTACAATATTATTTTACAAATTAAGCAACACAACGCTTGATGATTTAAATTAAATTATAAAATTAAAATGTAAATGCTAAAAGTTTATGAAGATATTGCAAAGATTCAAAAAGAACTCACCTGGGCATTGTTTTGTTCTGTATCGGAACTAAATACTTCTATAACTGAGCGGTCCATGGATATGGGACTGTTGTAAACCTCATCCTCGGGAAGAGAGATGGTTTGAAGCTGCTCGATCACTGGCAGCAGCTCGTTCGATTTCTTATAAATTTTGTGAATTTTTACCTCTTCTCCGGAGAGATTACCATTTTTCTTCTGGTTTATCTGATTGCTGTTGAGAGCGCCCAGAGGCTGCTTTGCATTTTTGGCTCTGGCCGGGATATAGGCACTCGAGTTCTCCTTGTTGATGCCATTGTCCTGATAGATCCGAAAGCTGGCCATCGTTGTTTCCTTTTGATTAGTATATCAATATATATATTTATACAAAATTGGACCTGATTTTCGTTTGAGATTCGTTCGCAGATTAGGAAATATGAGATGTCAAAAATGAAAGAAAGCTAAAATTTAATGGAAAATTTTGCCTACTTGGGTCCTAAATCAAGTTATGTTGTTGGGTTTTCATTAATTATAAAATTTGTTTTAGGAATATTTACATTATTGAAATTCGAATCATACAGCTATGCTGGAAATAATTATGTACTATATATATTTATTATATATTTATCCTATGGTATCCAAATTTAAAAGCTGTGTAAAATACATCATTCAGCTACTGCCAGCCCTCAAAAATATATAGAAAAAAGCTCTCTGAACATTTAGAAATTAATTTTGTGGTGCTGCCACAAGCTTACTTGAACAAGTTTACAAGTTTACCTTTCCGATTCTGAACGTGTAAAATATATTTTACTTTCCAGCCACCAAATACCCGTTAAAAACTAAATCATTAAACATTTCATAATTTTTAGGCAGCAACTAAAAAATATATTAATGAATTGCCCACCTTTTAAAACTAAAATTAATTTAAAAATAACACACTCTTTGCCCACCTCTTGAAACTAAATAAATAACAATAAAATAAAGTTCTTTTTATATATAACCTTAAAAATAATTCACAAGCAGTTTCTTAAACTAAATAAAAATCTATACAAATTAGGTTCTTTGTATTTATTAATTTATTTTTATTCATCTTAAAAATAATTCACTAAATAAAACACACTGCCAGCTAAGATGTTTTATTTAATTTTAGTTAATTTTATCACAATACTTCTTATTAAGACCAGAGCTTGTTGGCAAGAGAAACGAGAGGAAAAGAGTGAGTTGGATTTCCTCGTTCCTCGCTCTTTCCCCTCGCCCACAAGCTGTAGTTTAAAATGCGGCCGCTTGGTGGCGTTTTCGTTCTGACGACTCTTTTAAACTATGTTTTAAAATATATTTTACTATTAAATGAGTCATTTCCGACCCCATAAACTATATTCTTAATCAGCATTGACAGGAAAATCGATTTAGCCATATTCTGAAAATTTTAAATTTTTTTAAATTGTAAAAATGAAAGATCATATTTTGGCCAAAAATAAACGAATTTGAATTCGGAAGGCATTGCTGTATTAGTTTTTTGAAAAAGAAAAAGAATTCTAATAATTAAATAAAATATAAAATTAAAAAAATAAACAAAAGATCTAGTTTACTACTTTAAATCTTGTATTCAGCAACAATATATTGGGTCACTTTGAGAGTGTTTCCCGATCTGAACAGTTTGACCTTTGGTATTCCTCCCGAACTCTGAACAAACTTCCGGTAAGAGAGCGCGTGTGCACGACTTTTAATTAGCCAAAGTCAACAAGTGGGCCAAGTGAGGCGTGTAAATCTACTTAAGACTTTCGGCTCCAGACTCCCGCGAGTACTACACTATGGAAAATAGAGAAATTCATAATTTACAATTCAAAAAACTATTACAAAAGTTGAAAGAAGCATTTTTTAAGCTTCAACCAAAAACTCAGTTTTAAAGTTACAACTCATATCGATAGATTTAATTGTTTTCTAAACATATATACAGAATTGAATAATATTTCTCATTATAAGAATTTAATACCAAACACCCAAATGTTTCTCCAAGTGCCCCAATGTGGACAACAAACTGGGAAATCAGCTCACGGCACATCCATTGTTGACATTGCGTCAGCTCTCTTTCTGGCTTTTCGACCGATCCCGATCTGTTTGCCCAGCTAAAACCATAATATTGACTTGGGACTGGCGACTATTATGAATGGGAACACCAAAGATGATGATGCGCAGATATCAAAATCAGCGCATTTCGGACTATCGCGTGCCGCTATTTGCAATAATTATCGCGCATACGCCCTGGTGGCCCGATCAAGTCCAAGACCAAGACCGAGAGACCACACCACCTGGCTGAAAGTGCAGACAGGGCGACTGGTCTGGCCTGGCAACTGCTAATGGGAAATAATATGCACGATTTTTTTGCAATTGTTTAATAACATTGACGGCTTGCGGCATGAAATCTCACAGGTTTTCTCCACCTACTTTTAAGTACTTATTAACTCTGTGTATTTTTTGCCTTCTGTTTTTTTTTTATTTATTCTTACCTAATTAGTTTCGCATTTAAAATTCTAATTTTAATTTATGATCGAAAGTGGTCTTGGTATCTGGGGCCCTTGGCTACCAGCCGGAGCTGCACTTATATCTGGGCCAGGTGTCGTATGTCCCCACATCTTGATATTCCGTACTAAAGTTGTTTGAACTGTTTAGCAGTCGTGTGCAGCTGGCCTCGTAATTGTCTGGTCAATTGGTGCTGTAATAGTCTTTAATTATGGACCTGTGACATTATAGATTCAGAAAATAGAGCATTTTGCATGCCACGGGAAACATCAGAGAAATATAACTTCCTTGGGGTTTGAAATCTTGTAAATATTTAGGGGAAACCCTTGATTAACTGCAATATAACTTTTATATTTTCCCCGACGAAAAATTCAAATATTATGAATATTGTTATTTGATCTATAAATATCACACTTGCTTACATCTCTCACGCCCCTAAATATTCATGAGACCAGCTGTTGGCACGGACATGCAAATCACCGACTGACTAACTGACTAACTAAGTGACTGCCTTTATGTTAGGGGTTGGAAACCCGTTTATAGTCTAATTAGACCCAGAGCTATGGCGATTATAAATGCTCGATCATTTAAATTAGAACCAACGGCCAACAACAGGTGCGCGCCTCGGGACAAGAACCCACATAGTGTGCAGCGGGCCGGCTAACGGTTTGGCTGCAAGGTAAGACTAGCACCTCCTTCACCTTTGCTACAAAGATACTAAATCGAAAATCTGCGAAAAACCGCGATTAATTGGCACGAAATGGCGGCGGCCTAACAGAATTTGGCCATGCCAGCCGCCAAGCCAGTCAGTCATTGACTTTGATATTCGATTGTTGGCCAAAGCCAAATCCCAAATACCAACTGCTAATGGCCGTGTGTAGTGTAGACTTGTTCTAGTTAATTCCTTTGGCTGCTACTGTCAAAGCCAAGCTCCACGCTAACCTTGGCTTTTGGATTTTTTTTTGGCTTTTTATGCTACTTTAATTAGCCAAATCTGAAATGTTGTGGCGGCTGTAAATGAAACGTGTTTCGCTCGCCACCGCCACCTCGCCTTTATTCTTGTTTTTATTATTTTCTTCTCGTTTGGCTGTGCAAGAAACTTAAACAATTAATGAAAAGTGTTTAATTGCAAAGTGCATTGGGCTTCCGGCAATTACTTGGTCGTCGTCGGTTCAACAAACCCAAACCCCCAGCATTTCCTGCAACCCTAACCCATTTGCTCAGTGACCTTGACAAAAGACCAGGCCGTAGTCGTAGCCGTAGAGAACCTTATGGCCAACACGGCGGCACGTAGTCCATGCCTGCCCACATGGCTCACTTGGACGGCAGGCCTTTAGCATAAACCTGACCCAAATCGGATTGCACAAAGCGAACAAAAGCCAAGCCAAGTTGATAAATGCCCAGCCTTAACTTTGAATTAATTCTTAAAATATTAACAAATGGTCAACTATAATAGAGATATATATTAAAAATATAAGCAAATGTCATTAAGTGGACTCGTAACAAGTGCTAATTGGGTATATAGGGGGTGGCAATAGTTCAGATTAAGGATTTATATCGGGGTTGAGCCTCGGGGTTAAGCCTTTTTGATATCATTTATTTGAATAAAATTAATTAAACTCCTTTTCACAACTCAACATAAATTCAAGAATATTATTATTCAGACAATATATATTTAATATTAAATAATAAGTCAAAAATCAAGCTCAAATCTATTTAAAAAATAGTTTTCATGATCAAAGTATTTATCTTTAGTTATCTCATAACCAGTTCTCAATTTATTATCAGTTCATCCGAAATTAAAACTCGAAATAATTATCTTATTTTCATCTTAAATATTCTAAGCTTAGGCAGAGATAATATTTCCCAAAAAAAGCCCTTAAAGAACATTTTTAACTAAGAAATTTGTCTTTTAAAATTGAATGCTATAGTTTTCCCTGCTTAATAAACTGTAATTTCAGCTCAAGTGCAAGACCCACTAGTCCCACCGCCAATTTAAATCACTAATTAAATAATATATCTCCCTTAAATTCTATAAAAATAATTTTTGCCTCCAGATGATGGAATACCCAAGACTACTTAGCTGACTTATGTATGAGGGCAACACACCTGCGCGAGGGCATTCCAGCTTCGATACATCTGTCCCTTAACGTTCCAATTTCATATTAATATCATTATAATTGTACGACGTCGTGGGCGTTCCCACAGTCCACTCCCCTGCCCCATCCCCTCGATATCGCCTACATCCGATCGCTAATTGCCGATCGCTGCCGTTGCCGTGCTGGTATTCAAAACTATTAGCACATTCGATTCCAATTCACACGGCCAATTATTATATCACAATAAAGTCCGAGTCGGACTCGAACTCGTGTAATTGGCATGTGATAAATCCGCTCAGGTGTTATTTATTTATCAGATTTAATATGCTGAGGTAGGTCATGTTTATAAACAGCTGTCGCTTTTCATTTAAATACCCCGCCAGTCGACTAAATATTAATCAAAAACTCCCAAACAACGAAAAATCCAAATCAAAAATCAAAAGTAGTAAGAAAAGAAAAGTTCTACGATAGTAATTACACAGCTCGTGTGTGCTCTTGTGTAATTAAGATTAATTACTGGAGCTGGCTAATTAAAATAAATTGGCATAGGTTGAGAATAGAATTAAATATATTTCCATTAGAGGCCCCTTTCCAATTGTTAATCATGACTACAGGATCTCTAGCAAGTCAAGGTGTGCAAAAAAATCTAACAGCCCCTCCCAGAAAGTTAGTTCTTTAGTTTAAACGATTTTAACTTTATTTATAGACATATATGTATATATAGTTCTTTGATATTTGCACTCTGGGTGCTATGGTCGCATTAAAATTCGAATTCTTTTGTATTTTATTTTTAATTGTTAATTGTCGTGTTTCTCTGTTTTTTTTTCAGAAGCAACGAAGCTTGGCTTGGGGACCAACTGCTTTTATACCTATAATATACATATTTATATAGATTTATAGGTGAATACGATTAGTTATAGTTTGGCTAATTGCTTGCAGAAATGTTAACACTTGGTCGGCTTTCGATTGAAATTGCAACAACATCGAACTTTAATAACAACAATAAAATTTCACGCTATATTAAACTTGAAATATTTAATATTCTTGATCCCAATGTGTATATATTTTGATTTTAATTACTTTATTATATATTAGTTGTATATTTTTTGGTCCAAGGTTAGGTTATATTTGTTTTATATATTTTATAGATATTTAATGGAGTTTAAAAGAAGTTGTATATAACTTTTGAAATATTTAAGATATATTCTCTGTTAAGTAACTTTATTTCAATTATTTTTTAAAATGTCTTCAATTCCTTTTTCTTTCTTACTAAAATGTTCATAAATATTTGTTCCATAAACAGAATTAATTTTTTTAATTTTCTTCCTTTCATATCTTTTTTTTTTTAATTTTTTTATAAGTAAAAGTTTAAAGTTTAAATAAATATATATTATGCTTTTCGAGTCATAATATGTTGTTCCCTAAACAGAATCAGACTTTAGAGTTGCCAATTTTAAACCAAAAAATAAGTATAAACCAAAGAAGTAATTATTTTTCAATTGCATTTTGTAATTTTATTAATACACAAAACTTAAATCAAATAATAATGTTTAAACTCTACATACCTACAATACAATACGTAATAGTCATAAGCATAATAATAAGATAATAATAATAATAGTACACAATAGTAATATTGTCGTTTACAGTTATTGTACAATGTAAGAAAATTCTATGTTTGTTCTCCGTTTCACTTTTTTGATCGCTTTTTTTTTTGTGTGATTTGTAAATTCTCAATACCGGGCAATACTATATCGCGTGTCTATATAGTCTAGGTAAAGAATATAGAAGATGATAATAATACAAAAACATGTTGTGTTGTGTGCATGTAGTGGGTCTGAGTATACAAGCGGTTTGTGTGTGTATATATAGTATAGTATATAGTACTATTGGATGTATCTGAACTTTGCATTCTCAGCTCTCACTAATTCGCTTTGCTTGGCTTTGTTTTCACATCACTTAAAAGTCTAACGATTTTTTGGTCCAATAATAGTTGCGGTGATAATATGCGGATGTTCTTAGGATTGGATTTTGGATTTTGGGAAGAAGGATCGGGATGATCAACAAAATAAATATGCGGGCAAATAGAACTTCAGATGACAAATTAAATAAAAATTAAAACAATAAACAAAAAACAGTAAATAATAGGGGGAAAATCATAAAATGTACGAGGGATTGTGCGGTATGTCAATTTAAAATTAATTTGTATAAATGAGACCGTTGCACCTGTATGTGTGGTTTGAGGGGGTTGGGTTAGGGCTTGGGCTAGGGCTGCTCTTGGTATTATCTGCTCCACATGACCTCAACCGCCTTAGAAGGGCCGCTTCAGCTTGTGAATGGCATTGGTCAGATGCAGGATCTCCGTGTTCATCTGATGCACCAGAGTCTCCAGCTTGTCCACAGAGTCCAAGACCTCAACGCGCTCGGTGTGCGGATTGAAGCGGACCTCGAAGGGACGCGACATTGTGCTGACCCAGCGACGGAACTTGTCCTTGGCATCCTCGAAGCTCTCGGCCACATAGTAGATGGGCTGGTACTCCTGATCCTGGTAGGGCTGCACAGCCGTGGAGGCGGGCTCGAAGGCGCGGTGCTCGCACTTGTCGCTGATGGCATGCAGGAGCTCGCCATAGGAGCTCAGCAGTCCAGCGCCATAGGCCTTGATCTGACCATGTTCCTTGCAGAGACCGAACTCAACAGTGAACCAGTAGACCTGTAAGAGTTAAAAAGAAATAAGGAAAATTGTATAAGTAAGGGATCAGACAAAATAATTAAAGGTAAGCTTTTTAAGGTCTTAAATTTAGTTCATTTTACACAAAAATTACATTGAATGCACTTTTTTGAGGCTCTGACTTTGACAGTGACTAAAAACAATGATCTTGGCTGTGAAAAATTCGCGAAAACTCGCTTGTCATAGCTCTACACTTGACTTTAAGGTCGCCCCAGCAACTCAATTAGAAACAACAAAAAAAATAATAAGAATAATAGTAAAAAAAAATCAAAACTCACCGTGGACAGCTTCTCGATTTCTTCGTCGGAGGCACCCAGCGAGGCCAGACCAATCTCCTGCGAGAACTGGGCGAAGCTGGGATCGGCCAGCAGGGGCATGTGGCCGAGCAGCTCGTGGATGGAGTCACTGTAAGTAAATCACAAAAAATAATGGCTTGTTAAAAGTGTGGAAAATGCCAGAGCATAAAGCAATTATCAGGGACAAATGAGACTCGGCCGGAGTGAGTTCCTGCAGCAGCCAATTTGCTGCTGCTGGGAAAAGTTAGCCCGGGGAAATGCGGAAAAGGAAACCGAGGCAGGCAAATGCAATTAGGCTTCATGAACAAAGGGCTCTTTTTCCTTTCCCCCTTTGAAGTGGAACCGGAAAATATATATGTAAGCTATGTATAGAAAGCGTAAGTTACTTACGGCTCGGGGGTGTGATACGGCGAGTTGACGTGACGCACATACTGAGTGCTCTGGAAGATGCGGAAGGCCAGCGAGGCGAGGAAGTCCCTGGCTGTCAGGAGACCAGCGGCAGGACGCAGCGAGAAACCGGTGTTCTTCCTCAGGAAATCAGACATCTCCTGCAGCTGGGGCAGACGGTGATCCACAAAGATCTGCTCGTCCTGGAGCTTCTGGAAAGCGGCACGGTACTCGGCACAGGCATGCTTAGGGGCCAAATCCTGGACGGTCTTGAACACCGAGCGCCAGGTCTTGACCTCCACATCGGTGTAGGCAATGTAGGGGATCGGATCTCCGTACTTGTAGGCGAAGGCAATCTCGGCAATCTCCTTGCGGCGCTGACGGTACACCTTGTCGGCGAATCCGGGGTGGTTCATGTCCAAATCGGGCTCGTACTTGGTCATCAGATGGTTGCAGTTGTCCAGCTCGGAGGCATGCTTGGGGAACCAGGGGGCCTTCACCGAGATGTTGTTCTCGGCCAGCAGATTCATGCTGCTGAAGGAGCCCGACTGCCTGAGGGAACGGATCAACTGAAGGAGATTGCCACGGGTCATGTCCAGCTTGATGAGGACATCATGGCCCACGCCCTCGACACGCGACTGCCGGGACTCCACATGCTGCACCTGGCCGTGGAAGGTCTCGATGGCCTTGAGGATGCGGCCCAGCGAGGAGATGCCCTCCTTGAGGCGCACCACCAGAGCGGCGCTCTGCATGGCAGCCTCGGCTTCCGGCGATGAGCTGGCGGCATTGGCCAACAAAATCTCGTCCTCGGTAAGGCCGTAATCTGGGGGAGGGAAGAAATAAAGGGGAGCTGGTAAAGTAAGATGCAATCATCACGGGCTTAGGGTCACGTAAGCGATAAGCGGGCTACGTGGGCGGCTGGCTGGGACTCGGTTGCCAGGCAAACGCATTTCCAGCCAGCCAAGTCGAGCGTAACAAATGAAAAAGGGAAATGCGACATTTCAACGGTTGACTGTTGAGTGCTTTTCCTCGCTGTCGCCCTTCTGTGCCTTCTGTCCCTGGCACTTTATCATATTAAGCACTTAAATCAATGTCGCACGCTTTTCAAAAGCCCCTCCAGCCTAAGTACTACTTATGGTTCTCCTCCTTACCGTTCTTGGTTGGCTCTTCGCCGGCTTCCTGGCCCTGAGACTGCTCCTGCTGGTGCGACTGCTCCTGCTCAATTTCCACATCCTCCTCAACTAAAAACGCCACAAATAAAAAGAAAAGAAAATAATAAGGCCCATGAAAATCATAATCGTAATCAAATCAAAGATAATAGGCTCAGAAAAAAGAGGAGGGAATAAAAAAGGAAAATAAAGGAAAATCATATTGAAATAAATATTAACCTGGGACATATTCGTTCTCCATGGGCAGATTCTCCAGATTGGGCTGCTCGTCCTGCAGCTCCACATTCTGCTCGGCGGGAATGTGCTCCTCAGCCTGCAGAATGCATTCCTCCAGAGACTCGTCTAAAAAATTAAATAAATAAATAAAAATAAAAATAATAAATAATATGTAAGAAATCAGGGGAAAAAGAAAAAAAAGACTACTATTTTTAACAACCAATTGTTAAATTAATTAATTATAAAAGTCAATAAGAAATCGAAAAATATACACCTTATTTAAAAGCCCACTGAAGTTATTTTTCCAAGTTTTTTTTAAATTTAATTTTTAATTCAATTATTTAAAGTATTCTTTGAAGTATTTTTTAAGCAGCCTTGTAAAATATAAAATATCCCAATGAAAGTCCCAATTTAAGCCCACTTTAAGCCCCCATTTTTACAGCCACTTGTTGGCTTAATGAAAAGTACTTACCATTGGCCTTGTTGCGGGCCTCCTCGAGGACGGTTTGTTTGGTCTGCTTGACCACCAGGGTCTCGAAACGGGCATCATCCACCAGGCTGCGGCGCCGGGATGGATATCCATTCTGCAAGAGACAGAAAATGAAATCCGTTTTAGTGACAAGCCAGGATATGCAACGGAAATTGGACTCGGACTGGAATTTGCCTTGACCTTCAGGCCTGGGTGGCTTGCAAACTCCCTCCGGCAGAGTCTCAATCAAAAATATATCATAATATATATAGATATATGAATATATTGCGCAATTATCGGTCGGTAAGCTTATGTAAAATGTGTGCGCGTGAAAGCGCCTCAAAATTTCAGATCTTTTCTTTCAGTTTCTTGAATAGACTTCGCCGCCATTCATGCATTGTGATTCAAAGCTGGGACTTTGGGATGTTAATTTAATGCGATGTCACCGCCACAAGGCGAAGATATATGTTGGTTATGGCTCTGAAGCTGTAAGCCAACGAAAATCCCCATGCGATTCTCGGGAAAAAATGCAACAGGCAACTGTTTATATTTTTGTTTTTTTCTTTTTTTTGGGAAGCCGAAGAAGGTTTCCCCCAGTTGCAGTTTTCACTGTTGGCGGCTTGGATTTTGGTTTTGTTTGTTTTTCGGTGGGCCTTTTTTTTGGGCCAGCCAAAAGGCTGATGAAAGATGCCCCACTCATTGAATCATTTTTATTGATTTCATATTTTGTTTTGGTCGCCAGCAGCGGCGGCTGTGGCAGCATAAACATAAACAGCAAGCGGAGTCAACAATGAGGCGCGACTGTTTCGGCCAGGCTAAGTGCAGGGGCAAAAAGGCAGCCACTTTCACTTATTTGTTAAATAATAACTTAAGACTCGGACTCGGACTGGGACTCGGTGTTGGAGGCTGTTGTTCGAGCCGTTCTTAGAGGTGTGAAGTTGGCCAACACACATAACCGATAATTAGCCAATTGGCCAAACTGAATTGGCAATAAAGAAATGCGGGATCTCCTAAAGAGTGGGCCTACTTCAACAGGTTTTTGTCAACAAAACTGACAAAACCTTTGGCCAGTCACGTAGACCAGCTCACTTTTGGTTAGCTTTTTTCGGAATTTTGAATCTATTTCGTTTCGAATTTTGTAATTTGATTTGGAAAACTCACCTCAATACTGTAGGATTTCTTGATGGCGAACATCTCGCGGTTCTTTTGGGCAGCTGCAACGGCCATCATTTTGTTTTGTGTGTTTTTTTTGGGGGGGTTTTGTGTTGGGTTAACAAAAATTTACGCAAAGTGTTGCCGAAAAACACTTAGAATACTATTTGCTTAGGGTGCTTGGATTGCGCTTCTCTCGTTTACTTTTGGCAAATAAGCACTCGAAATGTGTTGACACTTTCACTGCTTATTGGCAAGAAAATCGGCTCCTGGACTGGAAAACTGTTTGCGTCTAGAATTGAGCTGGACAAGAATTCTCGAATTCCGGCGGTAGATTCACGATTTTAACTGGTTGTCTGAGGGATCCTTTTCGCGAAACTCGAAAACTGTGATTTTTTTATTATCCTTGTCAGCAAAATTGTATTACAACAAACAGAAAGTCAGCAAACTACTTGAGGCTAGAGGGGCGCACAAGTCTTTAGAGCGGATGATAGCGAATCAATGCATGCTCCAGGTCGAGTTGCCGCCGCTTAAATACCCCCAAAACGAACGAGGCCCAAAGCCCCCAGCCGAGCCGAGCTCTGGCTTCGGCTTTGCTTTTAGCCCACGACGATGACTGGTTTTCGCATGACGCGGCTGTGACGTAGTTGCCCAGCTGGGAGCGGGTTCTGCCATCGATGCCGTGATGCCGAGATGCCGTGGGGTTTCCTTTCCTCTCACCAGACCAAAGCCAAAGCCAAAGCCACAGCCAGCGGCAGCCTCAGCCCCAGTAGTGGGTTAAGTCCGAGAATCGACCAAGTTCAAGTGCGGGCTAGAACGTCGGCTCTTGGCTAGCAGCGGGGTTAACCATTAGCGCGTGCGCGCGTCAATCGGAATGGGTAGAATACCCAAAACATTTGGAATTCGTTCAGAGCGTCATAAGAAAAGCCTCGGCAGCGGGTCATTTGACAAAGAAAAACAAAATACCAAATCAAAACAAAAGGCAAACAAATCATGGTTCAAATAATAGCCAGGCCAAATGTTAAGTATACGCCGGGTGCACCGACAAAAATGATACATAAACAGATTTATTTTGATATTGTTGTTTAATTAATTGAAAGAATATTAAATATCATAATTTAAACTAAATGCATTATAAAAACTAAATATTTATTTAATTGTAAATTAAGTTACAGAAACCAGCAATAGCTGCTCAAATAATAGGCTGAACAAATATTAAGTATACGCCGTGTGCATCGACAAAAATGATACATAAAAAGCCTTTTTTTTCATTATTTTGATAATTTTGTATTATTAATTCAAGGAATATAAATTATCATCTTATAATTTATAAGTATTTTACAAATTAAAAACTTATTTAATTATAAATTAATATACAGAAACCAGCCATAGATGGCAAGGCTTTTGGATGAATTAAATTACCTAAAAAATATCATTTTCAATACACTTTACATATTATTTAGTTATTTTACTTCTTTTTTTTTTTTGTATTTATTTTCTTTATATTAATTTGAATTCTTCCAGTGCCTTTACCAGTCAAAGAACTTTCCGAAACAAAGCCAAGAACAAGTCCCAGAACAAACTACCCTAGATCCTGAATGACTCAACCAATATTCCCACCTCAGAGAACTAGAGCGGATGCAAATGCGGATCATATATAGGGACAAAGTGAAAGTCAGACGATAAACAAAACCCATTGGGTAAACAGGAAGTGGCCACATATGTTTATAATAATAAAAATATGTGCTAGTTTAATGTGCGTGAGGTAAAGTAGGCGGCGGCCAGCTCCATATCAATTATATTTTTTAAAAGCACATTTAACAACTAATTTGCATGCGTAAATGTAGCACATTAAACTAAGTCGGCGATAATAAGTACGGTCGATATCAAAAGTAATGTGTCTATGCCATAATTGAAAGCCCCGTCAAAAACACATCTGGCGAACAGAATTTGCATATATTGCAGCTGAGGGATTACGAGATCGAGTTATGGTGACACTTAGGGAATGTAAATAGATAATACAAAATATTTTTGTTCAATAAAAATCTTATACATAGTTGGGGCAATATATATTGAACAAATTCTAATCTATAACAATACAATACAATTAAAAAACAAACAAAAATTTACATTTAAAAGGATGTTTATTATGCAATAAAGTAATTTTAGAAATCTAGATACAGACTTGATCAATAAATATTTTAGAAAATAAGGATAAATCACAAAAAATAAAAATCGATTCAAAAAGCATATTTCTACATTTAAACATCGAATTTTTCCTTCTATATAGGCATAATATCGTTACTTTCAGGCCATCCCTGAAGCGACATTATGTATGCATTCCTGTTAGCCGTAAGGCTAAAGTCGCTACTTAAATTTGGTCTTGGCCATCGTCGTCGAATGACATTATATATGATACATATGTACATATATATATTTTTTTGTAAATTCTCATTTTCAGTGGCAGCCACTCGCCGCTGCTTTTAACCAAATCGAATACAGCGCGATTTGCCATTGATCTACATATGTGCACTTGTACTTGCCGCCAACAATCCGGTCATCCTTGCAGCCTGCATCGAGCATCGTGCGACTAACTAACTAACAGTCGATCTTAGTGCTAGTCGATCAAATTAGTAGATCAATTCTAGCGATTGGTGGACTAACGAGCCGATAATGAGCTAACACATCGCTCACACACACTCAAAGTCCGATCCGCCTCAATCCGCTCCAATCGGATCGGATAGCATTAAGTTATTAAGTCGCAGAGAACATCTGGGGGAAGGCAAAAACATAATCATCGCGCCATATAGATTCATTATACAAATTGGATCGATCAATCCAATGATCGTTTTTATGATTCAATCGTCGGTAGCTAGGAAATGGATTATGGTTCATAAATTATGGTTAATTATACAACATTTATGGAGCATTTAATACGTTTGCAATGGGGATGTAAATTTATTGAACGAAAACAATTTTTTGAAGCTGTTAAAATATGTAATTTATATAGCTAGAATGTAGATAAAAATTATGAATTATCCATTAGGAAGTTAAATAGTTTTGTGGCCTTGTTTAGCAGGTTATTTTTTAAACTAATTAGTCACAAGAAATAAAGTAATTTTATTCCGCTTATTATAATCCTTGTAGGCCCAAATTTTAGATTGTAAATTAGACAGTAATCGGTTAAGCCTATAATCTGCGTATTATATATCTCATTAGTCATGTGCAAAAAGTTCCCATTTGAAACCATTCACATTTGGGTAAACATTTACTTCCGATTTATATGCAATAATCTTTTAGGAAGCCAATTAAACGAATTATAATTTTAGTTTAAGGTTTCGCACAACTTTTCTTCCTACATTAATTTTCTACCTTATTGTTTCTTTTATTTTTTGTTTTATTTAATATTTAAATTGAAATGTGCACGGCTCATTCTAGCGTTAAGACTATGCCGAGCAATATGCAAAGTATACAACACGCCCAAGGTTTCAGAAGTCACAAAATTGTTTCACATCAAATCGGGGCGGGAATCGGAGTCGCGTTGACTTGGTCGTGATTCATGGAGATCGAGCGGTGGCGGTGGCCATTCACTGGGATTTCCTTGTCCTTGGCCGTGAACCTTTTAACGGTTGACTAGCTGCGTTAGCTTCTGATCGGAACGATCTCCAGTTTGGTCAACCAGTTTGTTTGTTTTATTTATTTATGTATTTTTTTGTTTTATTGAAGTCGAAGTCTCATGATCAAACCATAATAAGTGAAGCAAACTATATACATTTGGTTGGTAGTAGTAGTAGTAGTTGTTCCCTGTCATTAAACAATGTTTAATTGTTGGCCAACAAAAAATAAAATAAATTTGAAATGGCTCCTTTGAGAACCGATTTCGAAGGTCGATGATTTTTGGCTTTTGCAATTTTTAACTTTTGTTACATAAGACGGATTTACTTTTTTGTTTTGTTATGTTTTTTCCTTAGACCTAATGATCAATCATCAAGATAAAAGAGCGTTCAAACAAATTAGATTCTATAATTAAAATTTCACGACCTTTTCGGACTTTATTGGGTTTTTACTGTGCCACACACACTCACAGATAGTGGCATTGTTCTATTAAAAAAATGTTTAAGTTTTGGCTCAGTCACGTAGTCCACTTTTTTGGCCAAAGTCGGGAATATATCGAAGTACAGTTTCTTTTTGCGTCCATTATTCATTCCATCAATCATAGTTGTCAGCATGAAATGTAAAAATCCGGGGAAAGCAGTTCCTGTTGGGTTTTGATTTTTAAAAAAATGCTATAGAATATAAAAATAGAATAAAAGAATAAATGAATGTAGAAGCTGGCCTCAAAAGGTAGCCTAGTTCTTTGTAATTAATTACAAATAAAAGAAGTTAACCGTTCTTGGCATTACTTTACATAGGTCTAATATTAAATACTATATATTTATTGTAAAGGAAATGATATAGCCTGGAAATAAAACAAATAAATACAATTGATTTTTACACAAAACCAGAAACCGATTCATTGCGGTTTGTGGTGTCATTAAATTTGTTTAATTAATTTGTAAAGAACCTAACTTATTTTCAGGTTGAATGATTAAGGCAGCCAATAAAAACACATTATTTTATTTTTAAATAATAAATTTAAATAAATATATTTATTGGTTTATATATAAACTTAAACTTATTCCCTTTTTTTCAAGTCTAATAAAGTTTAAAGAAACCCAGCAACTGCCACTATAATTTTCCCAACCTTCCGCTTTGGGTTTGCCATATTTTTCCTCCTCCGATTCTCCCACAAGCTTGCAGCCTTGGAACTGGGAAATGATTGAAGCCAGTGGAATCCGCACCAGGGGGGAGGGAAAATCTCAGCCCTCGTTGGCTGCCCTTGCTGAATGCTTCCGAGATTGCACGAATCTCGGTGCTAGGACTGTACTTCCTAGATGGCAACTAAATGTTATTCATAATTCAATTAAGCGCAATTAATAATACAATTACGAGTCCATTTCAAAAATTCTCAATTTTTAATTCGTAATCTAGAAGCTCTTTTTTTATTTCTATTATTTTCCATTCTAGCCAGTAACATTCTACGGAGCCCAACAATTATGTGCATTTGTAATTACAAATGGCAATCGTTTTTGCTGCTAATTATTGTATAATATTGAGGTTTTGCTTTCCCAAATCGAAACGAAACGCAACGAATCGAAATCGGATTCGGTGAGCTGTCAAGGGGGGAGTCCACCGTTTACCGATGATATATCAATCACGTGCTTGGAGTAGGGAGTTTGGATGGGGATCGGGGACAGGCACTTGACGCTTTCTAAGATCACATGTTAACCCGTTTAGTGGCTGATTCACCTGGACCAAATATGACGCCGGCTGCTGTGTGATGCTGTGCCGTGTTTTTATCGCCCGCATTTAGCATTAAAATTGTTCATTTGAATATGCAAAATAGCCGCGCGCCTCGTTCGCATTTCGTTGTTTTTATTTTTTTTGTTTGTTTGTTTTGGTTTTGGTTTGTTTTTTCTCTTTTTTGTTTATTTTGCGTCACGTGGGCCAAACAGAAAACAGCAAAAAAAATCCCCAAGTCATTGCAGCGCAGCATAATTTGTTATCTCGGGGATTTTATTTGGGTCCTTGGTGACGTCTTTGTGGCATGAGCTGGCCCCGAAGAGAGTCGAGAGAAATAATGATGAACCAATTAAATGTTTTTACTGTCTTTGATAATTAAAATTGATTAGGAAATTCGCGTTAAATGCCACTATTCGGGGGAATTCAGAGGGGGATTTCGCTAAATAATTATGGAAGATTAAGCTTTCAGTGAAAATTGTATTCGAGATGAGTGTAGAATACTAACCTACTCATTACAATTAAATAAGTCATTTAACACGATTCCCAGGTGATGATGAATTTATAATTCATCAGCAGAACACACTGAAAAAAATAATAGGAACTTGATTTCATTTGTAAATCATTCGGAATTAAAGAAATGGAATTCTTGTGAGTCGAAATCTTTTTTAAAAATTCTGTAAGGCGATTTTAATATATTTAAACATTTATTAAAACGAAAACGTAATATAAATAAGTTTTAGATATTTTATTAAAATATATATAACCCCTAATTTGTAGGAAAGAATTACGTATTCCTCACACATTATTTAATTTAAATATTTATGCCTTAAGAAAAATATATAAAATACTTTAAAAAGTGACTGAGACTCATTGAATTCTTGGGAGAACATTCCCGAATTTATTTCCTCTGCGTCACGTTCCTAAATCAATTTGAGAAATATTTTAAACCTCCCAAAGGGGGACTCACGGACCTTGGGCAGGACTCCTTCCTCCTTCTCGTGTGTTCCTGCTGCCGCTGCCAATCACAACTTTATATTTAGCTTATCGCCGATTTTAACGACTTTGCCTTACTTACCCGCCAATATGTGGAACCAAAGCCAAAACATTTCCGAGGCGTGTTCCACGCACTGCACCGAAAATAAACGCCAAACTTAATCACCGAACGAGCCCCCAAAAAGCGATGATCGGTAAAAAGTAGCTTTTCGCAGATATGTACCAGAGTGTATATTTTCATTATTATCGCATTGTGTCGTTAAAAATGCAAACCCGCAACGAACTAAACCAGTTTGTTGCACCTTGTCCTACACAAAGAAAGTTAAAATTAAAATTAAAAGCGCCCAAAAGAAGCGCGGAAGATTTTTGCCATATTGGAATTTATATATTTATTAATATTTATTTACATACATTTATACATTTATTGCATGGCCAATTAAATGGTACAAGTGACGGACGGGCCCACTTGAAATGGTTTTTCTCTTGACCCGATTAGCCAAGGGATTCATCGATGTCCCCTCCCTTTTGGTGAGTTCAAAAATCAATAGACACCTGCTGCTGACAGGTGAGAGGTCGCCAGGGAATACAAAAACCGAAAACCAAAGACCTCACCCACCAGCTTTTCCACAACTCGAGGGGATGTCACTGTTTTTGATGTGCGGAAAGTCCGAACAAGCGAGAGAGAGAGAGGGAGACATTTGTAAATCACATGAAATTCTGTTTAAAGAGGTGGATTCCCTCGCTGTAGTTGGCAATTAATTTAAATGCGAATCCAAAGGAGTCACCGCACACTTGCTAATTGATGGCCTGCACAGACCATGCAACAAAATCAAGTTCTGACGCGGCCTGGTCTTCCCCAGACGCACTTGCGTCAAGTCCGAATGCCGCTGCCTACGACTCTGGTGACTATCTGAGTCACGGCCGCCTGTCAGCCGCGAGATACTTTCAAAAAGTGCAAAAAAAATACGAAAACGAAAACAGGTGCTTATTTTTCCCAGTTACATGGGGTTTTTTGAGCGGCGCGCCAGCATTCTGATTCTGTTCTGGCACTTTTGCGCTAATTTCCAAATCGGAAATGCTGCGGTCTATCTTAGCACAGCAAAAAAAGTTAATAAGTTGGTTTTTATAGGAAATACGAGCTATAAACAAACAAATTAGTAATCTATTAATAATTAAATTTAATTTAAAGAATTTCTGCCTTTTCTTATTCAGATTTTATATTTAAAATTAATCAAATAAATAGATTCTTCCAAATATATATATATTTAAAATTATGTGATGCTTACAAAACGATGAAATCTGCATTACAGCTGAAAAATAAATAAATTAATATTTTTATATTAAATATTCAATATTTTTATTGAGTTACGAGACTAGAAAAATAGGTAAAAATTTAAATAAAAAATATAGCTTGTTTTCTTTCAGTGCTCTAGTGAAGACATCTCCAATGTCTCTGGGTTTTTGTATATAATTTGCATAATTCTGCGCGCTATTTATTTCCTAGGAAACGTTCTATATCTATTTTCACAATGGTAAGCAACAGCTTAGTCCATGATTTGACAAAATTTTGCTGTTTTCTTGGGTTTCTCTCTGAATCGAAACGGGTTTGTCCCAAAACCAACCAAAAAAAAATGTCAATAAAAAATAAATAAATACTATTTAGCATAATATGCTTAATATGCTCCACTTAACGCCCAGTTTTTGATAAGCTACTGTTCTTTTTGAGCTTGGCTTTATGGAAATTCAAAGCAAAGAGTTCTTGTCAAGGCGAGAGGCATATTCTAAGCCAATTTGCTTGGCCCGAAATGAAGGTTAATAATTACTTTCTAAGGCATTTTATGTGCTTGGCTCAGAGGCGTTAGTTATGCCCGTAGTTAGGTGTTTAGTTAAGCTCCTGTGTGTGCGGCGGCTATATTAGCATAAATTACGATTCAAGCGAGCAGCTGCCCATAAAAACAAGTAACAATTTCATTAGGCCAGCTGGCTAGCTGGCTGGCGATGATGTCTAGATACCAACAAACAGCACTTTCAATGCTTAACGAGGGTGAAAAGTGGCGACTAATTAGCGTCAAGTGTCAAGTCGAGAGACGAGACAAGTGTGGGGTGAGCTCATTATTTGTTTGCTGTGCTGTTTGCTTCGCTTTTGCATTTTATGTAATGCAATATTTAATCAACGGCCACATTGCATTCTAAAATTAAATTTAAATCTCTCGCCGCCTTACTTACTTTGCGGCGCGTGCACGAAAATTCCATTGAACTTGAAGCTGTGCTCGGGCAGGTTGCCGCTGGCTGCTGGCTGCTGTCTGTGGGGCTGCTGCTCTGCTCGGCAGCGCCACCTGTGCAGGAAGTGGCTTAAGTTCGTCGCTTAAGTCTTTTGATTATGTCGGAAACGCTCGGCGCTTAAATATGAAATAATGTGCGGCGCGACGTTCGCATTATTATCTTGTAAATGGCAATGTAAATTTTCAGCGTCTACGTGATCAGCGACCCCAGCCAGCAGCCGCTACATAATCCTCTTAGACTCTAAATGCCCCCCATTATTAATCATCAAAGTGTGGCCAAACATAGTGGTGATTTATAATAATTATCTAATATCTGGCAGATGACAGGGCGATATCTGGGGAGCAAACTAACTAACTAACGCAACTATTGCCAATTGTATAATCGCTCAATCAAAGGCCAAGTTCAAACCGCACCCCCTCCATAAAGCATTGTCTTAATGGCTAACCACAATCATATTGACAACTAAGGCCGGCGCAACTCCAAAAACCAACAAAAAAAAAAAGCAAAAAAGGGGGAAAAAATCAGAGACAAAGGTTCAATGAACGCACCGAAGGGAGCGCTATTTTTAAGTTCGATTTAATTTGATTTGTTTGCATTAATTGCCCCGACCGGGGATATCTTTCTCCCCGCAAGTTGATTCACAAACGGAAGGAATTCTTGCGAGCAAGGCTTCGTAATTTAAAATTAGAAAGTAAAAGGCGAATGTATTATTATTATGTTATGTGTGATAAACAAATGGTGACCGTCTGACTCAACGCGACTCGACGGCAAACAGATTGCATGTTATTTGCACATTTTCCTTGATTTACAACTGCGAACACGAAATCAATAAAAGTCAATTCTAACGTGGCCATTACGAATGTAATGCAATAATTACACAAACATAGCCAAGTTGCTGATTATATAATGCCCTAAAGAGCCAATCGTGAATTGGTATTTAATTGTTTATTGATTGGCCATATTATTGTTCTTCTAAGGCCCTAATAATAGGTTATAAAAGGGTCTAACGTACCCAATCAATATGGAATTTCAGGAAGTTTTTAGCAGCAATTAAACTTAGAATAATAATTAAGAATAGAGGGTAACGAATTTATAATTGCTTCTGTAAAATAATAGAATATGCATATTATAATTGCAAGGGCAATCATTAAAAGGAAACATTTTAAGATCTAAGAGAACGCTTTGAAATTTTTGTAAAATTAATTCTTTGAGATAAAAAATAATACTTTTTTAATCGAAGCTCCGAAAGTCCTATCTTAAAACTTTATATAAATAAATACATACATATAAAATATTTTGTCTTTTGAAATTTCAAAGTAAAAAACCCCAAAAACCCCTATCAGCTAATGTACCCCTATAAAAGTATTTATACCTTGTTTTTAGAATGAATATAAATCGGCTTTAACGCCATAGCAACAATTACAAGTGGAACTTGCATAAATTGAATGACCTTTTTGGTCAAAGCAACGTAACGACGACGCACAATATTGTTTTAATTTTTTCCAGCTTTTTAACGCTCCTCCAACATGATTATGATGTTACTATTATTATTATTATCCAGCTTAGACTCGCTGCAAAATTATGCAACACATAAATTTATAGCCGGAGGCTATTTTAGAAGGAAAATCTCAGCGTGACTAAACACAATGACGTTCCCTGTACAGGTGCCACGCCTATATTTGAACAATTAGAATATATTGAATAATCGGAATATCTAAAATTCCCAAAAGGCCCCAACAAATGGTTTGCGTGTCAATAACATTGCAAGAATTTCGCACAAAATTATAACAATCATTACGCAACTGCCGGCATTTAATTAACAAATTGCAATTTAAATATTCTCGAATTTATTATGCACACTTGCATTTCATTATTAAACAAAATTTAAATGTTTGTGCCGGTTAGACTGGATTCCCCGTTGTTGTTGTTGTTGTTGTTGTGGTTGTATTTTTGGCTCCGTGTGTATGTTTGCTTTAATTTCCATAAATTTTCAAATCGGTTCGATCGACCGGAGCCGGGCTGCTGGTGAATAAACCAATTAACATGCACAATAATTGTTATAAATAATAATAAATAAAAATCGTATCGAACCGGATGAAAAGCCAGCAAACAAAGTCGCTCTTGGATCATTAATCACAAGAACTTGGCTTGCATATACATATATAGAATATGTATAGAACCATGACTCAAAGAGGCCATGCCATATCTTTGATATAGATTACGACTTTATAATGGGTGTTGAAAAGCAATGTAATAGCTCCTATCCGATCCGATCCGCTCCGCTAATTGCCGGATAAACCCAAGCCGCCGACCAAGAAGAGGAGGGCATTGGATCTGGTTCTGAGTCACGCACCGCGTTTTGGGTTAAGATTTTTATATTTAATTAGCGGCAATGTTCGCGGTAATTGGGTGTTTTTCCTTAACCTGCTTTGCACCGCGTCATCGCCCGAGTCTTGACCTCTCACCGGGGGAATTTGCCCTGTCGCCAGATGCCGGAGATTCCAGGGATACCTGAGAAAGCCCTGCTCCAGCCACAGCCACAGCCACAGCCACATGTCACCACTCCAACGACAATGTTGTAATCGTAATTGTAATCGCTCCGGCAAACGATAATTAAAGCTGATCAATTGCTTTCAGCGATTCGAAAGCAGAGGCATTAGCAACACGCTTCCCGACTTCGTGCCGTTCTAGAAGACCTGCACACAGATGATCGATGGAGCTGCATAGCCAGCCGGGCACAGCTGTCTGCAATTGCAGTGTCTGGGAATTGGAATTGGAATTGGAAACTGGGAACACACCGACACCGACACCGACCGACGGCTGACGACTGGCCGGCCAGAGCCCAGCTGGTGAAGGGCAGTAGAAATCCGCACTTGACTTGGCCTGCAATTGTATGCAAATGAACGCGTGCCGTGTCGAGAGCGCCTCGCCATAATTGCATAATAATTGCTAACAATATAAACATTGGGTTCTTCGTATGTTTTTTTTTTTTTTTTGTTCTTTTTCGTACAATATGCAATAGAATTCTTTATTGTTATTTACTCGCTGCTGCTGTCGCTGTGGCCTATACATACAGATTTATGTATAATGTGCACTCGCTGCACTTACTGCATATAATATATATGTTTTGTGTTGTATATATATTCATTATTAATATAATATTTTAGCTTGTGGTTCTTTAAATATGTTTGTTGCTGCTCATTATGCTCTAGGTACACCGCTTTTTCTCGTCACTCATCGCATCCGTCCTGTCTGCTTATCATTTTGTTTTTAAGGTTTAATCAAAATTTAAAATTTAAAATTTACGTTTGCAAAACGAAAGCTTTAACAACTTAATTGGATACCGGTCTGTTTTTTTGTTTATTGTTTTCTCTATATAATAAATATATACTATTATTATTCTTATGGGTTCGCGGTTAATGCGTTACATTTTCTGTTCTGTTCTTATTTCCTCTTTTTAATAGCGACTAAGACACTTTTTCTTTCATATTTTCCATAATTTTCAATTGTTCTGCTTTCAATCGATCGATTTCTTTTTACACTTTTTAAAGCTACAACTTGAGATGTGTGTAAAAACGCATAGTTTTTACTTGTCTGTACAGCAAAATGTTCTTGGGATATTGTGGGATGGGATTTGTTATGGGTGGGGTGATCGGTTTTAAGGGTTATATGAGGCGGAATGTTGCACATTTGCATTGGTTTATTATTATTATTTTACTTGCTGCAGCGGGGTGGTTTAGGGCTTAATGCTAGGACCGTACTGTTTACTTAGCATATTTAACAAAAGTTTATACATCTGCTTGGCGTTCTCTACAAACTAAAAGTTTATCCTCGCATCGTGTTTGTTTTTTTTTTTTGCTTTAGCTTTAGCTTTGTGTGTTGCGAATCTCTTTGATTAGTTGGATTAATAAATATTTCAACAAATTGCCCGCAGCACGAATCGATAATAGTTAGTTATAATAATAGTAATAGTAAGAACTAATAACTAATAATCGTAGTTCATTTACACATACGCGTCCTATAGTAGTTACCGAGTTAAATTCTGGAAAATCAACTAAAATCTAATTATAGTCAGAGCAATTCTTTGAATTTCTTGCATTTTCTGTATGGTTTCTTATTCATATTCTCTTTGTTAAGCTTTAAAAACAAATTAAGTTCAATTAAACATAAATTAGAGGCCTAATTAGCTACACCGATTACAAGTAATTGTCATTAACAGCGAAGGCTTTAAACCTAAAGACTATCCGAATTAAAAATACAAATTAAAGACCAACAAACTCTGCTAGGAGGCAACTGCAGTCACAAAAGGAAACACAAATTGCACAATAAAAATATAAATGAAAATGAGTCGTGAGAAACACAAACAAATTAAAAATAATATTTTTTAAATGAAAATCGAGGGGATGAGGCAGTGGAATTCGAGTCTTGCCAAAGGAATATCAAAGAAATGAGGAAATAACTTAATGAAGCCTTCTAAAAGCCTATCAAACGTTGGACTGGCAACTAAAATAGATTCTTCAAAAATAGACCATCTAAAATTTGCAAAATTACAAAATAAAAACCTGCCAAAAAATGATACCTTTCGGGAACCAATTTGCGCTTGTGTGCTTTGAAACCTTTTCTAAGCCTTTAGACCCTTCATCGCTGTGTGGCTGCCGCTGAAGTTCCAGATGCTGCTCCTGCTCCCGATCCCGAACTTGTTCCAGTTGCCGCCCCCGTCAGGTCGTCCCCTTGGAGATCCACGTTGGCGGCACTGGCGTACTGCTAAAACCATGACTGCCGGTTAATGTCATACGGCTTTGGCATGCCCAGTGTGGCCCGTTGGTACGCGGATGGCGGCGGAGGCGGTTGGCCATATCCGGCTGCTGCCGCCGCCGCTGCCGGCCCGCTCAGCAGACTCTGGTTGAAGATCATCCGCGTGTGAAAGTCATCGCGTCGCAGATACTGCTGGTACAGCTGCGAATTGGGATCGGCGAAGGGATAGGCCGCTGCGCGCGTCGATGGGTGAGCTGCCGCTGCTGCCGCCAGGAAGGGATACGAACCGGCGGCCGTATTCAAGGGATTCTGTCCGCTCTTGTCCCCGGCATTGCCAACAGGATTGGCAGTCGCTCCGCTATGCGCCGGCGCAGGTGGCATATAGTACGGATTGGGGGCGTCCCGGAACTGATCCAGATAGCTGCTAGCCGCCGCTGCCGCCGATTGATCACCATATAGACCGAGGGCTCCGGGAGTGGGCGCAAAGTTGAAGGCACTACCCGGCACAATGCCGCCGCCACCACCGCTGCCCGTGGAAGTCTTCAGCGAGATGGCAGCTGCCGCATCGGCTGCTGCCGTCGTTTGGTTGCTGATGTTGCTGCTGCCGCCGCCGGGGGCCGATCCGGGTGAGGATACTCCGCCTGATTTGAGACCCGCATACAACTGGAAGCCCTGGTGCAGCGCCTGCGCATGCGCCTGCAGTTGATTATTGGTGGCAGCAGCCGCAGCAGCAGCCGAAACGGAGGCTGCCGTCTGCGCCATATTATACTGCGGCATCGGTTGGTGTTGCTGTTGTTGCTGCGCAGCCACCTGTTGTTGCTGCTGCTGTTGCACCTGTTGCTGTTGTTGCTGCACCTGTTGCTGCGCCTGTTGCTGCTGCTGCTGCTGCTGTTTGGCCGCTTCTGCTGCAATTGTGGCTGCCTTCTTTTTTCTTCCCCTCTTCGCTGGCGCCTTGACCTCTGCTGGAGCAACTGGCGCCGCTTGTTGTGGTTGCTGCTGCTGCTGCTGTTGTTGCTGTTGCTGATGTGCGGGATTGTTATTGCCTGGAACATAGTTCCCAGGCAATTGCTGCGCAGGATTTCCATAGGCCGTGGCCGCTGAACTCGAGGCGCTGTACATGTGCGCCGCCGGCGGCATGGACTTGTCGAAATAGTTACCGGGATAGCCCAGCATGGATTGCATCAGTGGATTGCTGTACGTTTGAGGCGGAGGCGGCGGTGTGGGCTTGTTGTAGGCAGCCAAGTGATGCGTCTGACTGAGATGATGTTGGTGGTGCATCATGTTGCTGCTGGCATCGCTCCCAGAAGCAGGAAGTGCGGCTTGTTGTGACGCCGCTGGTTTGTCCGGGACTGACGATTGCTGTTGCTGAGAGTTGTAGTTGTGCTGCTGTTGTTGGTAGTTAAGTTGCTGCGATTGCTGTTGCTGCTGCAGCGGCAACTTTTGGGCCTGGCCTTGCTGCTGTTGCTGGTAGTTTTGATTATGCGGCGTCTGCAGTTGGGTGAGATGAGGCTGCTGCTGTGCCTGTTGCTGCTGCTGTTGATTTGTCTGCTTGTTGCTGCTGGCCTGTGACCCTGGCTGCTGCTGCTGCTGCTGTTGCTGCTGCTGCAACTGGCAACTGTTGTCCTTGATAAATTCCTTCGGAAAGCCCATGGTTGCTGCCCTGTTGTACATCTCGAAGGCCTTGTCCGGCGCTATGTTGCCTATAGACTTGCCAAAGCCCATCGAACCCAGGAAGCTATTAAAGATTTGCTGTTGTTTGTTGAGCAGCGTTTGCGCTTCGCTCTGAGTGGTTTGCTGTATCTGTTGCAACTGCTGCTGCGCGGCTGCTGTTGCTGTAACTGCGGCTGCTGTGCCGGTGGCTCGACTATCTTTGCCATTTTATTAGCCGCTGCATTGCCACTGTAATCCATGCCCATGTCTTCGGCAGGTCTCTTGAGGGGATTTATTAGAGTGTCCGTCTTTGGAGGTTGCTGCATTTGGTGCTGCATAAAGGTAGCCATGTCGCTGCCATAGCTTGGTGGCACTATCTTCTGCTGTTGCTGGTGCTGTTGTTGCTGTTGTGATTGGGTATCCACAGCATCCGCTGCTGCCGCTGCACTAGCTGCGGCATTGGTTGACTGATATTGCGCATACGTTGGATACTTGGGCTTTAACTGCTGCTGCATCTGTTGCTGCTGCTGCTGTTGCTGCTGCTGCTGTTGCTGCGTCTGCAATTGTTGCTGTTGGGATGTTGATTGCAGTTGTTGCTGCTGCGCTGCCTGCAATTGTGGCGGCTGCTGCTGACCAGCTTGCTGCGACGTATGATTTGCCGGATTTGCAATGCTCGAAGGCAAGAGGCTGCGGTTTAGGCTCCAGTCATTGTTCGACTTGGTGATGGTGGCTGCTGTCGAAGCAGAACCAGCCGTGGGCAGAGGGTTAATCAGAGTGGCAGGATTATACAAGGAGCGTTGCTGATGTTGCTGGTAATTATCGTGGGTGGAGGGGCCATAGCCATTGTTATTTAGACCAGCCGTTGAGGCGACGGATCCAGTGGAAGCCTGTTGAACTGGCGGCACCACAGGAGGTTGCACCTGTTGCTGTAACTGAGGCTGCTGGTAAGGTGACAATACTGGCTGCTGGTACGGCGAATGCTGCTGCTCTGCGGGCGAATGCGCCAACGGTGTCGGTGGCTGCGTAGCCGCCGAGGATGCCGGCGATGGTATGGGACTGTGGGACTGTTGATGGGCCGCCGGACTGTGCGAGGATGGCTGCGAAGGCTGCTGTTGCTGCGCCGCCGGCGGATGATATGGCGAGTGCTGCTGCTGGTGATACGGCGACTGGCCATGGTAAGGTGAGGGCTGAGTAGACGACTGCTGGGGCGTGGTGTACGGCGAGCTCTGCGGTTGCTGATACGGCGAGTGGGGATTCGGCGTGCTCGGACTCATCGAGGAGTTGTAGTCCGATTCTTGGGAACGTGGCTGCTTGTATTGGTCATAAATGGGAAGCGGGGATGTGGACGAGTAAGCTGGTGTCTTGGAAGCCTCAGAGCCCGAGGGATTGTAGCTATTCCCACCGCCATACGGTGAAGTGCCGCTCAGGTCCGGGGTGGAGACGTTCGGTGAGGAGGCGGAGGAATATATGTGCTGCGAATACTGGGGATACGGCGAATTCATCTCCCTCGGGCTGCAGCTCTTGTCCGGGCTGCTCTTGGTCGTAGTGTCCTGATAGAAGCCCACCTTGATGGCTCCATTCAGGGGATAAGGCGACGCCGGCTTGCCCATGTCATCGTTCGGCTTGGGCGAGACCATAATGGGGGATGCCCCTATGGGGGAGGCTCCAATGGGCGAGGTGTATGAGCCGGCGGCATAGGATCCATATCGCTCATCGATTGCTATGCGAGGTGAGTCTGGGTCCTGGCTAAAGGAACTGCGCTCCGAGTTAGTGCTACCGGTGCTCGGCTTCCTTGGACGCATCACCGCGGGTAGCGAGAAGTTGTCCCCGGCGGGGGAATGAGCTGGCGGAGCCACCTTGCCGTCACCGGGCAACAGGTCCTGTTGCTGTTGTTGAAGCGTGTGCTGCTTTGGCTCCTCGTCCTCCGACTTCTTACTCACTTTGGGACCGCCGAAGGCCATCAGCCAGGCGCTCAGATCTGGCTTCCTCTTCTGCTGACTGGCAGCATCGCCCTTGGCTGCCTCTGCCGCCGCCTTGCCCGCTTTGCTGAGCTCGAGAAGGGCTTCAAATGGTTTGGGCGGCCTTCCCTCTTTGCTGGGCGTTGTGGGTGGTGTCGAGGTCTCCTCGGATTTGATATCCTCCGTGGGGACGCCTTCATCTTCATCTGTGGGCTTATTGCGGGCCAGTTCCTCAAGCGTCTTGCCCAGAGCAAAGTCCTCAGTCTTGATGACGGTGCCCAGACTCAGTTTCGGTGCTCCGTCGCAGGTTTCCGTGATCAGGGCGTTCTTCAGCTCCTTGGCCTTGGTGGCCACTGGGTTTGTTCCCGTGAGTGATTCGCTACTTTCTTCTGTGGACTTGCCGGCGGTCACATTTTGAATGAGGTTCCCTTTGGCCTTGCCCGGCTGCAGCCGTTCGATGGTCCGCATCACATTTGCCTTGGCTTTCACCTGCTGCGCTTGAGCAACTTGTGCCGCCGCCTGCTTCTCCTTGAGGGACTTACGCTTGGCCTCCTTGGCCAGCTGCTGCTTAATGTGCGGCGGAGGTGGTGGATTCAGGAGCAGCTGCGTGGTGCTCGGCTCCTTGGGCTTGGCCGGGGGCTGAGGCAAAGGCAGGCACGGCAGGACCGGAGGCAGGGGAGCCGCAACAGCTACCGGCAAAGGCGTGGGCATTGAGTTGTTGGAACAATTCGAACTGGAGGCCGCTGTGGCGGAAGTGCTGCCTATTGAGTTGCCCGAGTGCATCGAGTGGGGGGGAGTGCCGCAGCTGCTGCTCACACTGCTCGCTGTGGGGGCCGCGGATTCCGACTCGGACTTGCCGGCGGCTGCTGTCGCCTCTTTTGGTTCACTGACCAGCTCGTTCAAAGCCTCCGCTAGCTTCGTCGGCACCAATTCCGCCTTGGGAGCTGCCAGTGCGACGGGACGGCGGAAATCCGCCGCATCCAGCTTGCTACCGATGCCCGAATCGAAGTCGTCCAGGAGATTGTAACGGGAGGGCGAGTTGCTGGCCGAACTGAACTCCGTGAAGCGGGGCGTGTGCTCCAGCCAGCGATTGATGTCCTTAAGGGTCTGCTCAGTCTCCACATCTAATGCCTCGAGGTTGGTGTTGTTACTGCTGGTAGATTGTGCTTGGCCCGCCTTCTGTGCTGCCGCCTTCTTGCCGGCAGCGGTTTTCTTGCCGGAAGTCTTGTCGCCACTGGGTTTATCCGCGGGCTTCGGAGGCGGCGGCATTTGCTTGTCCGGTCTCTTTTTGGCTGCAGTCTTGGCAGACGTTTCCTTTACCTTGGTTGTGGATGATGAGAGAGCGGTGGACGTGGTGGAAACCTCCTCCTTCTTGCTCGTCTCGGCAGCCTCTACTGGAGCCGGAGACTTCTCCTTTGCTGGCTTTTCCGTTTTCTCTTTGAGAGGCTCTTCCTTCTTCTTTGACTTGGTCTCCGCGTGCTTCTCTGCCTCTGCTTTGGCCTGCTTTTCAGTCTTCTCCTGCTTCTCCGCGTCCTTGGATCGCTTTTGGTCTTTGCTCTTCCGGCCACGCTTGTGTTGCTCTGGAGGATCGGGATCCCGCTTCGCCGAGGTCTTCTTGCTGCTCTCCCTGCCGCTCTTGGTGCTGGCTGACTTTGAGTCCTCGGAAGGGGCTATCGAGTTGGAAGCACTGGAACCACTCTGGGCGGCACGACTGCGTCGAAACTTGATCACATCGTATTTGTCCATGAAGGGCAGCAGCATCTCCAGTTCGGCCTGCTCGGCGGCGGCAGCAGCAGCGGCGGCGGACAAGGCGGACTCCTCTTTGCTCTTCTTATGCTTCGTGCTGCGGGATTTGTCCTTGTCCTTGTCCTTGTCCTTGTCCTTGTCTTTGTCTTTGTCCTTATCCCGGTTCTTTTTCTCCTTGTCCTTCTTTGAGCCCTCCCCTTTCCTCCCCTTTTTCGTCACCGGCGGACGCTCTTGGGAGCTGGCCCTACTGCTGCTCAGGGATTTAAAGTCACCGTCAGTCTCGCGGCCTGATCGCTCCTCCATCCCTTCGTCCTCATCCTGATGATGCCGGGCACTCAGCTTTGTGGTCTCTGCGGTGGGCACCTTCTTCACAGTGGTCAGCAGCTCGGAGAGATCATCGTTAAGGGCACTTTTCGAGTATTTCTTGTGGAGATCAACCTTGAAGGGCGACATGCTGCGCGAACGCGAGCCGTCCTCGTCGTTATCCTCATCATCGTCGTCCTCGTCGGCAGCGCGTCTCGTAACCTCCTCCTCTTCGTCTTCTTCCAGCTCGGCAGCAGATTCGGCCAAGGCAGCCGCTGCTGTCGGTGGCAGAAGCTGTTCCGCGGACTGCTCGCTGCGTCCGTTCTTGTTGCTTCCCTTACCCTTCACTTGTCGCTTGACGGGCGTGAGCGCCTTTACTTTGGATTCCGCAGGCACCGACTTCTTCTTCTGAGCCGCTATCGTCCGTGCTGTGGGCGGTTTGAGGAGGGACTTGGCCTTGGCTTTGGCCAGCGATATATGCTCATCGTCGCTGGAAACGTCGCTCTCATGGCTGTCACTGGCTTCCGCCGAATCGGGCTCCGTTTCGGGCTCTGCCATCTTCTTAGTCCCCTTTTTGGTCTTTTGCTGCTGTGGCTGCTTACCGGGCTTGGCCGCGGACTTGTCGCTCTTGGCCTTGCGTCCCCGCTTGTTGGTTGCGGGTTCTTTGTCCTTCTCCTTGTCCTTCTCTTTGTCTTTTTCCTTCTCCTTTTCCTTTGCCACCTTGCCCGCCTTGTTTTTCTTGCTCGGAGGTGGCGGCGGTGGTGTTGGTTCCCTCTCAGGTCCCATGTCCTCGTCATCCGTTTCGGGTTCTGCCTTGCTTTTGTTCTTCTTTTTACGCCGTTTATCCTTCTCCTTGCGCTTACGCTTTTGGGCTTTCTGCATGGCCTCCTCTTCGAACTCGCTGCGCTCTTCAGCGCTGCTCTCTGGGTGTTCCCCCAGCGTCGGTGCATCCTTCTCCGTCTCCTCCTTGGCCTTCTTGCTGAAGTATTTCTCGCGAAAAACGTTCATTTTAGAATCGGCGGCGGGGTAACTTAGGTTAGGGTCATCGTCCTCGTCGTCTGAGAGATTATCAAAATACTTCTTGGTGGCCTTTTCAAAGGCATCTTGCAGATTGTTCACCATTTCCGTGTATTCTGTAGAGAGAAGAAGGTATCATTAGGGTCTGAGGATATGATTTAGTTAAACGCAATGTTTTTTACCATTATTGTGCCCATTATACAGCCGACAGTTGTTGACAATCAGGCGGAAATCGTTTCGAAATTCGCTAAATTTGTGATATTCTCCACTGTCCAGCTTGTCCTCCATCTTGAGCAGGTCCATGGGTCTGTGAAGCCCAAGGAATTTGTAAAAAATTAAAATAGAATTCAATAAAATAGTAAATTTATGATTATTTATTAGTGAGTAAGTAAACTCACCTCCTGATAATGGAGTAATAACGTGGTGCAATATCCTCCTCCACGGGATCCATAAAGGGCCAGGCATCGCGATGGTTCTTCACGTAGACCAGCACCTTGTGCATTCCAATTTGAAGGACCTCCTCCGTTTCGGTAAAGCTAAGAATATTCGCATGATTGGAGGAGTTGTACGTTGAGTTGTTGTTGGTTATTGTTTGGGTGTTTACTGAGTTGCTGTGGTGGTGGTATTGTGATGCAGTTGCTTTGCTTGTTGGTGTTGGTGTTGTCGTTGTTGTTGGGTGGGTGGTGTTTGTGTGGTGGGTTAGGGAGTGGTGCGATTTGGACTTGTGTTTGTTACTGTGGTGAAAGTGATGATGGCTTTGTTGTTTATGGTGGGTGTAATGGTGTTGTTGTGAGTGAGAGTTTGTTGTATTGTGATTGTGATTATTATTATTGCTGTTATTATTATTGTTGTTGTTATTATTCTGATTATGATTATGATATCCCTGCGACGTTGCTGTCGTTGCTGCCGCCGTTGTTGCCTGGCTGTTGTTGTTGTTGTTATTATTGTTGTTGATGTTGTGACTGTGGTGCGACGCGTGCTTATGGTTGTTGTTGTTGTTGTTGTTAAGGCTGCTGTTGTTGTTGGTAGTGGTGCTACGTTCTCTACTATTTACAGGGCTACATTTATTGATATTGTTTGTTGTTTATTATTTTTTGGTTTTGGGTTCGATTTATGAACAACAGTCGGAATGTTTTTTTATTTGTAGTTTTTTTTTTTTTGGGGGAGAGGGTGGGTACAAAAGTTTACAATAACAATGATAAATATGTTAATCAATTGATCACTTTATATACAATTCGATGGGCGATGTGAATGTATGGAAAAGGGGGGAGAGGCCTCATGCATGGGGACCCAACCAAACGTGACAGCAAAATTAAAGTTGAACTTTTAGAATAGCAACGCAACAGGAAGGAAACGGAAAAGTAAAGGCACAGGCTCCAAACTCAAAGCAACTAACCAAATCAGCAACAATACAAAAAAAAAACTGAGTAAGCGTCATGAACCGTTTGGTTCGAGCTTTGAAGATACAATTTAAGCCTTTATTTAATCTTGTTTTAGAACAAATAAAAGGTTTTCTGTGTGGTTAGATATTATCTGTGGAAATAAAGCCTTTATTCATACTCAAAATATATATTGAATGGGATAAAAACCTTGGAAACAATTAATAAACTAGGGGAAAACTAAATGTATTGAGTTTATGTTGGGAATCTCAAGCGCTATGTAACCCTTAGCCTGTCTTAGCATTTTCGTTTTTGAGTTAAAGCAAGTTTAAAGTTAAAGCATGTTAAATTGTATCTTTGCCACACATCCAACAAGCAAGCAGAAGCATATAAAAGAAGCATAAATGACTAAATAAATAATATATGCCGACAGTAGTCCGGGCAGTAAGTTTGTGTTTTGTGTGCGGGGAGATCGAGTCTCTCTTTAATCTCACTTACTCATCGCCACTCTTGTCCGAATATGCACCGCTCTGCCGCTCCGCCTTGCTGGACGAGGACGAGGATGCTGATGATGAGGCCACCTTCTTGGGCTTGCTCGCTTCCGCCTTGTCTGCCGCCTTGCTGCTGCTGCTGCTGCTGCCTCCGCTACCGCTGCTATTGAGAACGGCCTTTTGCTTCTTCGAACGCACTGTGCTCGCTGTGGTGGTGGTGCTGCTGCTACTGCTAGTGCCGCTCTGTTCCTGAGCTTGCTGTGGCTGCTGCTGCGGTTCACTGCCTCCTCCCGCCGGTATGAAGATGTTGCCAGTCAGTGAACTGAGCGAATTGTTTGTCTGCCTGCCGGGCAATTTGACATTGGCCGCTGGCGCCATTGAAGACGTCACTATTTCTGCTGCTGCTGCTGCTGCTGGTGGCGCTGGTTCTGCTGCCTGCTGGTCCACCTGCTGCTGCTGCTGGTGCTGCTGGTCCTCCTGCTCTGTTTCGCTTTCATGTGCCACCGATGGAGACGGCAGACTAAGATCGGCGATGCTGGTGGCCACGGCAATTGCCGCCGAATTAGTGTCCAGCAATTGCAGTTGCCTGCAAAAGTTCTCCTTGTCCTCGGGACTTAGAGAAGTGGTTGTAGTGGTTGTGGGTGTCCCCTCGGGAGGAGCAAGAGGAGACTCTTGCTGCTGGGGTCCGCTGCGTTGTCGCTTTGGCTGACCACTGTAGTTGCTGCTGCTGCTATTGCTGTTGCTGTTGTGATTATTGTTGTTGTTATTGTTGTCGTCCTCGCCCTCGTCTGCCTCAGAAGCATGCTTATGGCGCCGTCGATGATGGTGATGATGCTCGCGATCGCGATGGTGTCGCTTCTTTTGCTTTTTGCCCGACTTTTTCTTCTTGTGGTGATGGTGGTGGTGATGATGATGGTGGTGGTGGTGGCTATGGTGGCCCCTGCCTTGCGATTTCGGCGTTTGTGGTGAACGAAAATCGGGATCGCTGGCCGCTGCTGCTGCTAATAATTCTTCTGGATGATCCTGCTGCTGCACCTCCTGTTGATCGTCGTGTGGCTGCTCCGCGTCGAAGGCCTCCCCGTCGTCGTCGTTTTCTGGCGAGAGGCAGAAGGTTTCCCTGTGGCACAGAAATTCGCTCGAATTAGTTGTGGTTGTTCGTCTGAGGGAGCTTGCGTAGGTTGAAATACCACTAGCCGTCGATGTGGATTGCGATCTGAGAAGAATACCAACAATTAAATAATATTTAATTAGTTATTTGCATACAATAATTCGTATTAATCTCTCTAAAAGCATTAATTATTTGATTTTGTGGTGGAAGATGAGAACAAAGGCTATGGAAATGTATAAGAAATGATTTGAATGTCGTCGTAGTTAACCTTACAATAAATTAGCAATTTTTTACCAATATTTTTCTGATTTCTTATAACTTTAGGAGATTTTTCCATTAACTTTCATATACTTATCTTAAAGATTCGTATAAAACTTTACTTTTTAACTTCGCAAGAACATAATTTCTATATCTTTTCCATGCATTTTCCTACGATTTATCCGAGTCTTTGTTCGTGTATGAAATGGGTGCCAAGAACTTAAACTTAAGGCATAAATTGAAAGCATAAAGAATGCACATATCGAATAGAAATATAAATAGAATATCAAAAAGCATGCTTACAGAGTTCTTTTTTTTTTGAAAACGAAATCCAACCAATTCTAAATTATATTTTACGGGGTCAAAACTCAAATTAAGTGCCGATCCTCGTTCCGTTCGCTCATCATCCTGGTTCCCGGGGGCCTCGCGTCGATGATTCTGATTTGATTTGGTTTTCAAACTCAAATTGCAAGCGCAGAAATCATAACAAATTGTACGGCAACTCAAAAGATCAATTGAAAACGTAAATCAAAGATGCTTTTGGTATGCAAGTGTTGGCTGCTGTGTGGGTGAGTTGAGGCCCTTGTCTCCGACAGCTTCCGCTTAAAATGCGGCACGTGCTAACCGTCTGCGTGTGCGCTGCTGTTGTTGTTGCTGTTGCTGCTGCTGTTGTTGCTGCTGCTGCTGCTGCTGTGTGTTGCTGTTGCTGCTGTTGCGTGGGCGGTGCTAGCCAGTGTGCGTTCTGCCGCTCCTGATACAGATTCTCGCGCTCCCTTCGCTGGCGCTCTTCCTCCTGGCGTGCCTTAAGCTCCACGAGGTTGCGAATGCGACTAGAGTTTCGCACTTGAAGAAGTCTGAAGCGAAACATTTGAAATTTATTAATAAAACTGATAAAATCAACAACATTTTCCACTTACTTTCTGCGCCTCAAACGCTCACGCTCGCGAAATAGCTGCGGCAGCTTGGGCAGAAAGTTCTCATCGAGTATTTGGAAGAGTTCGCGCTCCTTGGCGTTTGTCGAGGTCTTGAACTTGGCGGCCAAATTCTGCCAGTCCTCCTCGGTGAAGCAGATCACCTGCCAGATGGTGCCGTTACTGCCAATGCCCTTGCTGCTGCTGCTGCTGGAGGCTGCGCCCGTTGAAGTGGCAGATCCTGCTCCGCCTCCTCCGCCGCCGCCCGATCCAGATGCTGAGGCCGCTCCGCTAGCTTTGTCCTCGCGATACAGACGCGTCCCGTAAAAGTACCAGTAACCAGAGTTTTTGGCGTCGTAGCCAAGTGGCTCCACGCGCAGGCTGTCCGCCTCTAGATTGCTGAGAATGACCTGCACATCGGCCGAGTCGAGGCGGAAGTGGCACAGGTCGTGCAGGATGTGGAGGCGCTTGCGCACGGGCAGCGACTGGAAGTCAATGTCCGTGTCGAAATGGTTCTCGGTTTGGTGCAAACGACACTGTTGGCGCAGGAAGCGGCGCAAGAACATCTGATAGTTGCTGTGTGTGATTTCCTTGGCTACCGACTGTAGCGCATCGCAGCCCTTGAGCAGGCGCACAATTAATTCCGGCACTAGGGCGACCTGATCCTCATCGCTGGTACCATCGGAGAGCAGCGCCGATTCGAGGTCCTATTTCAAAATGGGTTTAATATAGATCATAATGCTGTGGAAAGATATGGACTATAGGCACTCACCTCAATATCGATGTCGGGCAGATCAAAGGCGGAACTAAACAATGAACAGAAATGCGAAATACACGGTATCTCCCACCATGATTGAATGTCTGTTAAGAAAAAGAGCGATGTAGATATTAAAATTCAAGTTAAGATTTTCTTTCCTTTAAATAAATATTAATTAAAGCCATAAATAAGGCTTAGATGTGAAAAATAAAATAATAACAAGAAAAGAAGCTAACTTCGGCTCACCGAAGTTTGTATATCCTTGCAGAAATTAAACAAAAAATTAAAACGGAAATTCTGGAATAATTATTAGTTGCCAAATCTCAAATTTGATGAAAATGGTTTGAAAGCCGATTTAAGTTATGGTTTTTTCTTTTATTTTCCTAATTGTTCCTATGGAAGCTATAGGATATAGTAGACCGATTTTCATGAAATTAAAACCGAAATTCAGAGATAATAAAAAACGGCTAAACACCAACTTTGATGAAAATATATTGAAAACTGGCAAACTTAAAATGTTTTTTCTAAAAATTTTCCGATTGTTCCTATGGCAGCTATATGATATAGTTGTCCGATCCGGCTCGTTCCGACATATATACGAGTGAGAGTATATAGGAGACTAACTACAAAGTTTCATTCGGATAGCTTTAAAACTGAGGGACTAGTTTGCGTAGAAACGGACAGACGGACAGACGGACATGGCTAGATCGACTCGGCTGTTGCTCCTGATCAAGAATATAAATACTTAATAGGGTCGGAGATGTCTCCTTCACTGCGTTGCAAACTTCTGACTAAAATTATAATACCCTGCAAGGGTATAATAATAATTAATAAGAAATATTTGAGTATATGGTATATAATAAAATATATTAAATTGATTTAATGTTTATCATAAAAATAATATAACATTATTTCCATTCAGTTTTCACAAATACTTCTTAAATAAACAAAAACTGAATATATTTTATTATAATTATAACAATATTAATAATATTTTTCTTATTATATTTTTTTATTTTATTCTTATTCTATTTACTGACCCAGTAGGCCAATGAAAGTAGAAACCATTTATGTATGCTTGCTTATTGGAAACGTTGCTCCTCTGCGGGATTTGTGATTCCTTGACTTGAAACAATTCCGGTTGCCTCTTTGGTAGCTCACTCTGCATGGATTTCGGGGCTGTTTATTTTTTTTATAACGAGAATATGCGAGAATTAGGGTTTTCAGGCGTTAACAAATTAGTTTCAAGTTTCTGCCGAATGGCGGCGAGGCAAACAAAAAAAAATCTGTGCAACATGTGCGTGTGTGTGTGTGTGTGTGTGTGCGCTGCGGCTGCTGCTGTTGTTGTTGCTGTGTCGGAACATTTGGCGGCGCTATATACACAAACATCTGGGCTTTATCTCTTATCACAGACATTGCGATGCACCGCTAAAGCACGCGAGACCAGTGAGGGGCGGGGAGTGGGTGGTGGTAATGGGATGGTAGGTCAAAAGAAAGTACACGAGCACCCCTTTCGCGCGCTTATTTTCACGAAGAGAAAATCAAAACAGACAGCCGACAAATGGAGAATGCGTGCGCCAGAGCGGGATGGCAGGAGTGCGGCCGACCAATAGCGGCGCCGCTCACTTTTTCACGTTTGCCTGCCGTCTCGCTCGCTCGACGTTACTATTTTGACTACACTGCTGCACTCGTTTATTTTGCAATTATAATGTGCAATTTACATGGCTCTTTGGGCAGTTGGTTTTGGCCAGGGCATCTCACGCGATTACTGGGGCTGGGCAGGGACTTTTGGGCGCGGAGGGGGGAGCGATGTGCGATGCGACTCCCGAATTCGGAGCATGCGCGCGGGGGATGACGACGACGGCGCCTGGTGCGCCTTTTTTTCGGCCTCTGCCTCTGCCTTCTGCCTGCTGGCCAGTGTATGTATTTATTTTTATTAATACACGTATATATATTTTTCAGTTACGTGCGAAAATGTCATTTAACTTGTAGAGACGCCCGTTTCCCCGATCAGCACTGCGCTGCGCTCTTTTCTTTCTCCTGCTTTCCCCCTCAATTTCTTTTTTCACACAGGCACATAGAGGCACACGCACATTGGCACACACACGCACAGAAGGGGCTCCATCTGCCTAAAAATGAATTATTTCACAACTAAAGCAGCGGCCGCAGCACATGCACAACCGCAGCGTTAGTAAATACTTTGCTGGCACTTTGCAATCCCGTGGGTTCTGACCGTGGCGCGGATAACTCGAGTTTTCCGTTTTTTTGCGCTCCTGGTTAATTTTATTTTCCTTCTGCTAGAGCTGCAACAACGGCGATGTCTCTATCGATAATATCATGGCAACGATGGTCGAAATTTCGTCAACATTCCAGGGATCGCTAGCGATGGGGTGGTAGCAGCTGTTTAATTAAGCGATAAATAGTAGTTCCAAAAATGTAATAAATAAAGTTGTTATACCATTATATTTAATATTTAGATCGTTAAGAACTCCTCCGTTTTGGTCAAATTAAAATAAAATCGTAAATAATAATAATTTTCTATTTTTGAAATTTTATTTATGTTTTAAACATAAAGTAAGTTTAAGATTTTATCTCTTGTCATCAAAGACTTTCTTATAAATTGTTTAAAAATAAAACATAACAAACAAACTGTGCAAATGAAATTAACTTTGCTTCTCGATTCGCCTTAAAAATGTATATTTTGCTTCTGCAGCGGTCAACGACCTTGGATGAGCGAACAGCTGATCGATTATTTTTGTTTTGCACGGACCTAAACATAAACAACTTCCCTTCAAAACAAAAATATCGATCAGCTGTTCGCTCTCTCTTCTGCTGCAGCAGATCTTTGATAAGCGAACAGCTGATCGATTGTTAGTCGAAACATTTTTTTTAAATAAAGGAAATAACAATATATCTTTCTTAAAATATTAAATATATTATAAATAAGGAAAATGTATGTATGTAAAGAAACAACGATGTAATGATAATTGTCATTACAATATCGTGAAATTGCAAACTGGCTAAAAACCCAGCAAGAATTGGTATTAATTAAAATGCAAATAAAATATTACAAATGAATACTTAAATTTGAAATACAACCTTTATTTTACTCGCCAGATTTTGTTAATACATTAAATTAAATTAAAAGTTTTTCAACAAACTTCATTATTTGCTGATACATTAAATAAAATTGAAAGTATATCAACAAACTTCATTATTTTCTCCTCTCTTTGTATCTTTTACCGCAGTCGATATATCGATATAAATCACCAATTTCGTTTTCGTTTGCCATTCGTTTCTGCCTCTTCTCCTCACCCCTTACTATATTCCCTTTTCCCTCTACCCCCAACACCGCGCGACCAGCTGTGAATCTAACCTAACTTTTCGGCTGTTTGACTACATGGTAGCATGTATGTGTGTGTGTTGTTGTTCCACATGCACGTGTGCCTGAGTGTGTGTGCATGTTACCATGTAAGTTGCCATGTATTCTAGAGTAACTACATGGTATAAACCGCGGGGAGCGGTGAAGGGCCATCAATTAAAGATTAACCAAAGATAAATACAAAATTTCAAGCGCAGCTCTGGCTTTTGGTGAAGAACCAAATACATTATGGGTTTGCATATCTTTTTTTAATGTGATAAGTCTGCAATTTGAGTGGCTGCATTGCCTTGCCCCTGGGAAGTCCCACCATGTAGGTTTTAACTACATGGCGATTCTAGCTTACATGGCGAGACACTGCGAAACTGGTTTGGGAAGGGTTTCTTCTCTTTTGGAAAAAAGAAAAATGTGTGGTGGTGATTTTTCAAGAAGTTTTCCCCCCAAGACTGCCATTTGCCGAATTATTCAATTATACTTTCATATTTTGTATTTTTATTATTATTTAAATGAATTACATTACAAATAGCGAAATAGCGAATTATTTACATATGTGAGGAGGGCCGCAGCTGTGGCAGCTGGAGCAGCGCAGGCAGGTGGTGGTGGGTCAAGAGGAGAAGGTGCTGGGCTGCTGCTGCTGCTGCTGTTCCTGCTACGGCTCAATCTTGCGTATCTTCAGGCCGCCACTGGGGCCCCGTGATGTCAGCGGAACTCCGCCCACCGGCGCCGCCGCACCACCCACCGTGGTTGCCGTGCTCACCAGCTGGGGCATGAGGGAAGCAGCCCCGTTGTTGCTGCTGGCATCTCCGTTGCCGTTGTTGCCATTGCTGGGACCCGAGGCGGAGCCGTTCTGCAGGCGCCGCTTAAGCACGAACCGCTTGGTGGTCGTCGTCTGTGGGGCTGTGGCAACGATGGGCAATGCACCACCGACTTTGGCGGGGGGCAACTCCTCGTTGACGGGATCCACTTCCATGTCCGTGGCGGCATTGTTCTCGTCGTGCTGCTCACTGGACGGCTCCTCGTCGTCGTGGCCCTCCTCCTCCTCGAACTCGGCGCTCTCCGGGTCCTCGGGATACTCGACCAGCTGGCCGTTGAGGGTGGGGAACTCGATCACCGGCAGGACGTGACGCTGCTGCTTCTTATTGCCCTCGTCCATCAGCTGCTGGATGAGATTGGCAATGTCCTCGCGCTTCTTGGTGACGGTGAGGAAGTCAAACCAGTTGGTCAGCTGCTTGATGGGCAGCCGGTAGTCGCGGATGGGCTCGCTGAAGAACTGCTCCACGTACTGCAGGAGGTAGAGGCCGCAGTCGGTGAAGTTGTTCTGCTGCGGCACCTTGACGCAGTGGCCGGGCATGTTGTCCTTGTTGAAGACGTGCGCCTGCGCATCCGGCTTCTTGACGCGGTACTCGCAGGTGAGATAATCGCGCAGCGTGGCCACCACGCGGCTGCGCGAGGCACCCGCCAGGGAATCGAAGATGAGGATCAGCGGCTGCTTCACGGCGGGCACTTCGTCGCCTGCCCCAGGGATGCTCCTGGACGGCGTCGGCTGTGCGGATGGTTTCGGGGTGCTGCTGCTGCTGCTGCTGCTGCTAGCGGCGGCGGGTGTAGGTGCCAGGGATTCCTTGGCCGAATTCGAATTCTCACTATCCTCCGAGGCCATGTCGCTGTCATCGCCCTCAGCCTCGTCCCGCTCACTCTCATCGTCCGCTATGCGGCAGATATTATCTGTGAGGGCGGCCGGCAGCTGTCCTCCTTCGCTTCGCTTCGTCAGCGGCGTAATGGTGGTGTTGCCAATCTGCAGCGAAACCTTCTTGCCGCGCGGACGCTTCAGTTGCTGCGGCTCCACCGGCTGATTGGTGTCGTAGGTCACGGGTCCCTTGAGGTTGGGAAAACAGATGATGGCCAGGAACCAATGCGACTGCTCGTTGATCGGCACGATGATAAAGTCCTTGTCGAAGATATCCACGCCCTTGGTCCACTTCTGGACGCGGGCATGCCGCTTCTGGGCCGCCGTCTGCTTCATGTCCGTGGGACGCGTCAGCGTCGTCAGGCGCTTGTAAAAGAAGGTGCTAAAGATGTGCGTACGCTCGCGCAGCGACTCCGGGATCAGCGTGTTGCGCAGCCAGACGAGATAAAAGTCAATGATGATGTCGTTGAGGTACGACTCCTTGGTGAGGCACACATAGTCCTCCATTCGTATGCACAGGCTCCCAGAGGTCTTGGGCGGATACATCAGAAGGTTGACCTGCTCATCGGCCCTCAGTTGCCTTGGCGGCGGCGGCTGCTGTGAGCTCTTGTCCAATGCCTTGCGATCCGAGTCAGCCAAACGCTCCAAAATCTCAGCGGCATCCGCGGGGGAGATCTCGTCGACGCAATTAAACATGGACTTGATGGTGCCGCGTGCCGAGTAGGAGATGGTGTCAAAAATCAGTATCAGGCGGCGAATGTGGAACGAACTGGTGCTCTTGAAGCAAGTTTCTGGAAAGGGAAAGGCAGTAATTAGTAATCTGGTGATCTGGGAAAGCAGGGAAAAGCGGACTTACGTTCACTGGCATGATCGTCGGGCAGGAGGAGCTGCGTCTTCACATATTGGGCGCATGTCTTGAGCAGGTAGAGCGTGACGAGCGGCTTGGCGGGCTCCGCGCTGCCGAAATGCGCTATTACCTTGATCACCTCATGCTTGTGGATGTGCAGCGTGAATTTGGTGTCCTTGTCCGGCAGAATGCCTGCAATGCGGACGCCCTTCGAGGTGAAGATTATCTGCCAGGATGCGAAACAGAGCACAAAAAGGGAAATCAAAATTATTATACACATTTCAAGTAGAGAAGAGAGAGAGCGAGAAAGGGGCGTAGGACCACTTACCGGCTCCGTGATCTCGTAGCGGTAGGGCACCAAGCGGACACAGCTGCAGCTCAGCGATGTGGAGAAGCGCTCAGTTTCCGGGATATCCGACAAATCCGTCACATCGCCGCGCACAAAGTCTGGCAAAGAGAAAAACAGTCGAAGAAAATCATTAAATGTGATGAAATTCTTGTCTCGCCTCGTGGCTAGCGCAAGTTGCACGTTTTCATATAAAAAACTTTCATTCATTCACACAAATGCACACATGCACACGCCTTACGTTACCTTCGTCGTTCATTGCCTTGTAAAATGCTTTAAAAATAACAAATAAATAGTTAAAAATGTCGTTTTTAGCCTCAGAATTGTGAAAAATTGCAAGCGAATTTGGGAAAACGATGTGTTTTCTCGCCTTCGTTTTGCGCTTCTCTTTCTTCTATCGGTTTTGCCTTTGCCTGGCGTAAAAATGGCGTGCTCTAAGTGGCGCCGCCTGGCGGAATGTGTCAGCATTGCCAGCACAAGAAAAATGCACACACACATTGCTCAACGTGAGTGTTGCCACTAAGAGCCAAAAGAGCTAGACAAAAAAAAGCTAAATTTAAAAAAAAAAAACTAAATGAAAATTTAAAAATTTATAAAAAAAACTAAATAAAAATTTAAGATTTATAAAAAAAAAAAAAAATTAAAAATTTGGTTAACAGATTTCCATTTTTACACTAAATTTATATATTATTTATACTGTTTTTTAATATATTAATCATAAAATCATAAAATATATATTGTTTATAAGGCTTTATAATTAGGACTTACCTTTGTACAGGGGCTCCTCATCGATCTCGGGTAGCTGCGGCTCGAAGGCAAAGGCAGCGGGCAACTGGTGGAGATTCCCATTCGAATTCAGTTTTGAATTGGCCAAAGGTTGCTGCAAAATATAAATAAATTAGTTAAAAAATAGATTTATTAACTTGAACTCACATTTCCCTGCTCCGTGTTGGCCTCATCGGCATCGGCTTCATCCTCGCTGCTCAGCAGCACCACCGGATCCACCTCGGCCGCTCGCCTGCCGCCTCTGGCCCTGCCGCCGCGTATGGCCATCGCTCCTCTGCCGCGGGCACCAGTTCCCACGCCTGCATAGGTCGCTCCCGCCAGCTGCTTGCCGAAGCGAGCGACGGCCGCCAGTTCTCGTTTCTTTTCCGCCGCAGCTGCTGCGGCTGTTAGGGGCTGCTGCTGCTGCTGCTCACTGGCCGTAGATGAGGACGAGGCTGGCGAGGAGGCACTGGACTTGGCGATATACGACTTTCGCTTGGGGGGCTCCGGAAAGACTCGTTTGCACCGCTCACAGCGGGCGTGATCCATGCCCGTGAAGCCGCACAGTTGGCACACGGCAAGGAAGCCATCGATGAGCTTGCGACCCTCGGCGGGAGTGGCTGCTCCTGCTCCGGCGGCGGCTGCTGCAGCTGCTGCTGCTCCAGAAGATGCTACTCCCACGGCATTCGTTTGATTTGCCGAACTGGCAGCTTCTCGTTTCGCCTGTTCGGCGGCAGCGTTTGCCTGGGCATACGAAGGGGCGGCACTTGAAGGGGCAGGATTGGCAGCGGCACCTCCGGCACCCACTGGTGCTGGGTTGTCCTGTGAACGGTTCATTTGAAGGCTCTCCTCCGCCCGGGATATCAATTCGCTGGCAGACTCATTCACAGAGAAGCCCACGGTCACTACGAAATCCACATTGGCGCCGCGGTGCTCCACGCACTGAATGGTGGTGGCGTTGTCGAAGGCAACGCCCACCTGCTCGAGGAGGTCCTGCACCGTGCACGACTCACGCGGCAGGGTGAAGGTAATCAGACGCTGCTCACCGCTGGCCAGGATCACCAGCATCTTGGCGCTGTTCTTGTCGCGCTCCGCAATGGGCTGGCCGGCCCGGTTATTGAGGACGTGCTGCGAATGGATCTCATAGTTGTTGTGGGACGTCTGCTGCACGGATGAACCCTGCGGAGCAGCTGAAGCGGCGGCGGCGGCGGTGGCGGTTGGAGCGGTGGGAACTGGAGCCACCACTGGCGCTTGGATCGTCCTTTGGGGCTGCATAACTCTTGTGCCCGGCGGCAGTCCTCCGCCTCCTTGAGTCTGTAGCTTTGGCGCTGCCCGCACCAGTGTTCCCGGTGTTGCGGCCCTCATGGGGGTAAGGCCGGGATTGGGTGATGGCGAAGCACTGAGGGTTTGCCGCTTCTTAAACTCCGCCAGAGTCATGGATCCTCCAGCGGTGCGCATACCCTGCACCTGGCCCTGCACGACCTGCTGCTGCTGCTGCTGCTGTTGATCCTCTTCCTGGCTGGCTGCTCCTGCTCCGGGATAGTAGGTGGTCAGCGTGGTCCCAGTTCCAATCTGCATGGGCGGCAGCTGCGGTTGCGGCTGAGGCTTCTGTTGCTCCTTTTTGAGAACTGCTGCCTGAATGCGATCCTCTAGGTCCATCCCAATGCTGTTGCTGTTGGTGGCTTGAACTACTCCTCCACCAGTTGGATTGGCGGCGGGAGCCGGTGTGGGTACAGGCGTGGGCACGGCTGAGGTCAGCGTAATGGGAGCTCGGTACCGAACGGGAGACTGTCGCATCATCAGCATGTGATGCTGCTGCTGCTGCTGCTGGGGACTCCCGTCGGTGACCATGTGGGTGCGATAGATATGACGCTGTTGCTGCTGCTGCAATTGCTGCTGCTGCTGAGGCTGCTGTTGTTGCTGCTGCTGCTGCTGGCCGAGATTCGAGCTGATGGTGATGTGCTTCATTTGGGTCTGGGTCACCAATTGCATTGTCTGACCACCGTCGGCGCCGCTCGTCTGCACAACCAACTGAGCTCGTGTTGGCCGTATGCCAGCCGGACGCATATTCCGAACGATTCCGCCAGGCACGGAGGCACCCGCGACGCCGCCTCCTCGCGGCCGGACTTGCCTAACGATGGTCGCGAGCGTTGGCCTGGCAGCGATTGGGGTGCCGGGTCTGGCCACAACAGCTCCGCCTCGCGGGGATTTTCCCCTGAAAGAGGCTCTCACAAGTTGTGTGCCGCTGGAGGGGGGAGTGGTGGCCACCAGTTGAGGCTGCTGCTGTTGCACCAATTGAGGCTGCTGCTGCTGTGGCGCTTGCTGCTGTTGCGGTTGCTGCTGGACCTTCTGCACCTGAAGCTGCTGGTAGACCACGTTCTGAGTTTGCTGGGGCACGACGCGAGCCTGAACCAAATGAGCCGTCTGAGTGGTGGCCTGGAGTTGCAACTGCTGTTGCTGCTGCTGCTGCTGTTGCACTTGTTGTTGCTGAACGTGCTGCTGCAGGACATGCTGTTGCTGCTGGTGTTGTTGCGGTGAAGCGGCGTAGACAACGCGATTGTTGTACGGATGAATGGCGGTTGCCTGCCGCATAATCAGCTCCTGATGCTGCTGGGCCTGGATCAACACCGGCTGCTGCTGGACGATCACATGGGTATTGTTCAGCATACCGATGGGCCTTTGGTTTTGCTGGGTGGTTGTCATACGGTAGACAATTTGCTGATGCTGCTGTGGCTGCTGTTGCTGCTGCTGGGCAGGCGACGTTTGAAGCTGCAGCGTTTGTGGCTGCTGCGCTTGCGGATGCTGCTGTTGCTGCTGCAACTGGGGCTGCTGCTGGGGAGATGCCTGAACCTGATAGGTGGGCGCATGCTGCTGGTATTGCTGCTGCTGTTGTTGCAGCACCTGCTGCTGCTGCTGCTGCTGTTGCTTCTTCTGCTGCTGCATGTGCTGGACAATGGCATTGGGCTGCAGCACTTGCTCGGAGGTGTAGTAAATTTGCTGCGTATGCTGAATGGCGGTCTGCTGATGCTGCACAAATTGTTGCTGTTGCTGCTGCTGCTGCTGCTGTTGTTGTTGATGCTGTTGCTCCATGTGGAGCTGCTGCTGTGCATCTTGTTGCTGCTGATAGTGTACCTGCTGCACTTGGTGCTGCTGATGATGCATCACCACTTGCTGCTGCTGTTGTGGTTGCTGCTGCTGCTGCTGCTGTTGGTGTTGCTGCTGCTGATCGCCTCCTATGATGTGGTAAGCAGGTGCCTGCGCTTGTTGCGGCTGCTGGTACTGGGCTGGAGCTGTTGTTTGGTACACAACCGGCTGCTGGTCGTTGAACACCAATTGCTGGTCATCCTGAAGCACCAAGGACTGCAAGTACAGGTGGAAAATTGTTGTAAAACTTTAAGTAATTCCCATTTCGAGATACTACTCACCCCAACTTCATCTTGGGGCATTTGCACTACCTGCAAATCCGAATAGACTGGATCCTCTAAGGGCACTATGTATTGCTCCATGTTTTGAGAACTGAAAAAAGAAGGAAAATATTGATTTTTAATTTTTAAATTGACTTTTTAACGAGTTCATTTTGTCTAAACAAAAAATTGATTCCTGTAAAAAATAGATTCTTAATTAATTTGTTTTAATTTCCTTAAATATTCCTTTTTCGAGTAATCAATAATAAATATTTTTAAACTTTTCGTACTTTTCTCTGCCTCGAATATACACAACTAACGGAAAATCAATAAATAACACAAAAGAGAAGACAAATCAATGGAATTTAACCGTTATAAATATATGCCACACATTACCAAACAACGGTTTAGTCTTCAAGTTACTTATTCATTTTCTGCACAAATAACTGTGCATGCGTCTCATTTTTGAAACCACATACAAACGTATATTGAAAACCCTTTAAGCACATGCATAGCAATTAATTAAAATGCAAATTATCTGCAATTTCCAGACCGCCAAAAACACATGTTTATTGTTTTTTAGCTAAGCAGTTAATTGATTTAGCAGTTTTCACTTATATTTGACCTTTTTAAGATATATTTCTTATACAATTACTGGGCATTTCTTGCGCCTCAATTTTTTTCTTTTTGGTCTTTTCACACACACACACACACACGCACACAACAACAAACGCTCACCTCGGAGACTTTCCTAAAAAGTCAACTTTCTGGCGCCGTTGGCGATGCTCCCTCGCTGAATATGTTGCGTTTCAGTTAAGCCATGTTTAACTGGCTATATTTACTATTTTCATGATGATAACACGCACTTTTACTTTGAAATTCACGTCTTCTTCTGTTGTATTAAATGAAAAAGAATCAAATATGGCGTTCGGTTGCAGAGCAGCATTTCTGGCAAAAATTCGCTCTGGCAACGACGGCCGCACGAGCGCGCCCCCTGGCGGTCTCGTCACTCGGCAGCTGTTTACAAACATTTTGCAGCGTTGTGTTTTGTGCTGCTGGTTTATCGATGTCCGCTTTGTGCCGTCGTCTTCGCCTAATGTTTAGTGGTCCCTCTGTTTGGCATGTAGCCCGTTTATAGGGACCACTATACTTTGGGACCCCTGGAGTTGGCTTAAATTTGCTTGATTTTCTCGCTGAACGCCGTTTTTCGGGCTTTGATTTAATTTTTGGCAGCATACTGGAGTTATGAAGTCGGAGTGGCGCGATAACGGATTTTTTTCGGCAATTCATATCGCGGTTTTTGGGCACTTGTTTTTTTTGTTGTTCGCAGCGCGCTCCGTGAATTGGGGGAAGAAGCAAACGGGCCAACAAAAACATCAGACGTCAGAGATGGCAGGCAGGCGATAGGCCCGAAAGCGATTATTTTCGACATTTTTTTGAATTTTTCATCGCATAAAAAAATAATAATAATGATTTTATTATTTTTTATTAAATAAAATTTAATATACAACAAAGAACAGATTATAAAGCCAATTTATGAAAACATTATAGCCTTGCTAACTCACCAGTCAGATCAGCATGTAGATTAAAATTATACCGATATTACAGAGGTTAATAAATTATAAAAAGAATGTAAATAATAAATAAATATTATGTATTTGGTGTAAGTAAAATATATTAAACAAATGCATTCAACACAACATATCTTTAATTAAAGATATGTTTTCCACTTTCCTATTGGCTTTTCTTCCATTTACTTTGTGGGACTTCTAATTGGGCCAAGTTCTTTCTGCTCACTTGCCGCGTGACCAACACTGGTCTTTCTGGAACTACTGCACACTGCTCCTCCATAAAAACAAAACAAAATAATAAAATGTCGAAGATATTTACGCCCACGAATCAAATAAGACTCACAAATGTCGCAATTGTGCGCCTTAAAAAGGGCGGTAAACGTTTCGAGATAGCCTGCTACAAGAACAAGGTCCTTTCCTGGCGGAACAACAGGTAAGCCTGCACAATTCCAGCACGTGCGTTGTTGTGAAATATTAAATTCCAAAATTCAGGCATAATTTTCTAATAAAACGCAATTCCCGAATTCAGCGAAAAAGATATTGATGAAGTCCTGCAAACGCACACAGTGTTCACAAACGTGTCCAAAGGACAGGCCGCCAAGAAGGACGAGCTGCAGAAAGCCTTCAACAAAACGGATGAAACGGAGATCTGCAAGGAAATCCTGAGCAAAGGCGAGCTCCAGGTCTCGGAGAAGGAGCGCCAGAGTGTCCTGGACACACAGCTTAACAGCATTGTCAACAGCGTGGCCGCTCTGTGCGTTAATCCCGAGACCCGGCGTCCCTACTCGTCCTCAATTATTGAGAAATCCCTGAAGGATGCCCACTTCTCCGTCAAGATGAACAAAAATACCAAGCAGAACACACTGGAGGCCATCAAGATGCTGCGGGAGCACCTGCCCATAGAGCGCTCCCGGATGAAGCTTCGCGTCAGCTTTGCCGGCAAGGAGGGCGGCGGTAAGCTGAAGGAGGCGGTGGTCAAGCTGGCCAACACCGTCGAGCACGAGGAATGGGAGGAGGCCACCCTGCATCTCACTCTCCTCATCGATCCGGGCCAATATCGGGTCATCGACGAGCTGGTGCGGAACGAGACCAAGGGCAAGGGATTGCTGGAGCTGCTCGAACTGAAGGAAGTGGTGGAGAGCGAGGAACTCTTCTAGAAATCGCGCAAACTTCTATGTAAATTGTGTCTCTTGTTGATTTTTATGTGAAACATAACAAAATATATGCAAAATGCAAACAGATTTATATTTCATTTGATTTCTTTAATAGATTATATTTAAAACTAAATGGAAATACATTAATTTCGATTTTCTTTTGTTGATATTTATGTGAAACATAACAAAATATATGCAAAATGCAAACAGATTTATATTTCATTTGATTTTTTTAATAGATTATATTTAAAACTAAATGGAAATACATTTCTTTCGATTTTCAAGTGATGTTTTTATAGTTTTGATATTTCAAACATTTGCATAAAATATATTTAAAGTAGGAATACGGATTAAACATAATTTTTTACAACACAAAATGATTTAACAGGCTTAAAGGTTCCCAACACATTTTTATAGAACCGCAAAGGAGATTATTTGTATGAAAAATATAGGTTATTGAGGAAGGAGCTCCCTCCGCGCTTCACTTCCTCTTCTTGAGGTTCTCAAAGCGGCGCGACAGCTCATCAAAGTCAATTTCGTCGTCGTCGTCCTTCTTTTTGCCCTCACCCGACGATGGCACATCCGGCAAGTCGTTGGGTACATTGGGCAGCGATGGAAAGTCCAAGGAAGCCGGCGGAGCACTGGGCTGGGCAGGGGGATTGCCCGGTGGCAGCTTGGATCGGGGTTGGGGTTTCGGTTTGTTGGCATTCTGCGAAAGGAAAGTAAAACATTAATTAAGGAATTGTCCCCAAAATTGTTGTCCTGACCTGCAGGTTTACAGGATTAATCGATGTGTAACGCGGCGGCGGATCATTTTCGGGTTTGGGGCGCTGCCGGGCAAAATTAAACAAAACAAAATGCAAATCATAAATAAAATCGGGCCATAAATGATCAAAGTAACCAATATTCGAGACAAGCGAAATGATAACACAGCGGGCAATGAATCACTTGGATGACTGGACTTACACGCACAGTGGCCACGGGCACAGGCACAGGCACAGAAGACATCACACACAGAGAGATACAGAGGCAGAGAAGCGAAGTTTGGTTGTTTAGTGAATGTGGCAAGACGATAAGCGAGTTAGTTTTGGTTTCAAGAGCAGACTACACCGAGTTAACCTACCAAGATGTTCTCATCCGGGCTGCCGGAGTCATCCGTAGTGTTTGATTCGCGCTGCAAGACAATTGGGCCCATAAAGTCATGCAAAAAACATGCGAAAACTAGACTAAAGATAGTTATTTTTGGCAAACAGTTGTGAACGGGGAAGATAAAGCTTTTTAAAAGAATCTAGAACTAGAATCTACTTCCCAATCACAACTGCCTTTAAGCATTTAGCATTTTCCTTTGAAAAATAACAACTAATTAACTCAAAATCCCTAAACAATATTTACATTGATAAAATTGGTGTTCAGATCCTTTTCCTCTGAGCATTTGGGTGGCAACACAGCAGGCGGCGCTGGCTGATGCGGCGGTATGTTGTAGGCAAACGGCGGCGGCGGCACAGCACAGGCTCCACCTCCTCCTCCTCCTCCGAATGGTGGATAGTTAAATGGCTTGCTGGTGGGCGGCTCCGGCATTTGGGGCAACGGCGGCACCTGCGGATACCCTATAAAGCCCATCTGCGGCGGCGGCGGCTGTGGGCCTCCGGGCCCGCCACTCAGGTTATTCCTATCGGACAGATCAATCAAATGCTGCTGTGGCGGCGGCTGGTCCTCCTGCATGACCTGCGGATCCGGCTCGTACTCGATGTTGTAGTTCTTGGCTATGGCAATGAGATAATTCTCCACCAACAGCTTCGGTGGAGCCTGCAGCGTCAGCTTGTGCATCAGTTTCTCCGAAACGAAATGCTCTCCGGTGGCCGTGCGTGAATGCTCGGCGAACTCCGGGCCATACTTGCTCACAAAGATGTCGGAAATGACCTTCAGCTCGGCAATGTCGCTCTGGAGGCGGGGACAAACCCACACCAAGCTGGCCACCGGCTCAGCAATGCCGGTGTCCAGTTCCTTCATCTGTGTGATGAGTCCGAAACGGGCGAGCAACAGGTCACAGTACATTTCCACCATTTCCATGGCTTCCACCAGGTAGTCCTCTCTGCAAGGGAATGGCGGTGCAGCAGTGAGAAGGTGGTCTTTGTATAGCATATATCCCCCCCCGCCCTACCTTATGATGTGCTCCACACGAATCCGAGCCCTCTCCGTCTTGCCCGTCGCCAGGTAGTCGGCGATCTCCTTCCTAGACTTCTGCGTCAGCTCCGCCTTCTTCTTTTCCAGCAATTTTAGGCGATTCAGGGCCAATCGAAGATTGGTCTTCAGCTTGTTGTAGTTGGGGCCGCTGGAGAACATCGTGAGCGTCGCCTTTGGCAGGTAAATTACTAATGAAAACAAGAACTTTTGCTTTGGTGATTCATAAATTCGGAAAAAACAACAAATTGTTTCGTGACGTCAGGGGAAGTAGTGTGACCAGATGATCATTAACTTTTAATACCAATAGCGATAGCTGCCGATATTTGGGCTGACACACTATGAAATGAAATTTGCGCTTTTTATTCCAGTTTTTCTCATACAGGAAAAACTCTTAAAATAAATTTCCAGTCCTGGGGGCGGAAGAATTCATTTTCTGCTTCAAAAACCCCGTAAAATATTCAATATAGGCTGAAAACAGGGTCAATGACCCTTAAGAAACCATACTATAGGGCTACCAGATTGGTTCAACGATAAGTGCCGCCATATCTACCGATAATCTTATCGATTTAAATATTTTCGCGCGTTTATTCCTGTTGCTTATGAGCTTTATTCGTTGAATTTTTTGGGTTAACACAAGGATCTTTAACAATTGTTTACGTTTTGCCGTTCTGAAGTTTCGCCGCCGCCGCTGTGCTATTGTGTTTGTCGTCCTGCAAGTCCCTCGCAGCCGTCAGACACAAAAACAGAGGTGCGAGCGCCCAACAAGCGTTTTTTTCGTCGTCATAGTGGTAATTCGCGTCGCGTGTGTACATTTGTGTGTTTGTATGTTGGGGCTCCGTTTTTGAGTCGAAATTTGAACTAAACTTGAACGAGAAATCACTCCTAAAGATGCGGAGCTGGTGCCGGTGGCGGGGGGCACTCCTCCTCCGTCTCCGTCTCGCAGGGACACGCCTCGAGCTCGTCGACCATGCAGCCTTCCTCCTCGCAGATGTCTCCCGGGCCTGCCGATGGCTCCGACTCTGCGTCTCGGTAGCCGGCGTAGATTTCGGCGCGCTGCTTGATAATCTCCTGGATGATGGCCGTGAGAATCTCGCGCGAGTCCACAATATGGCCGACCTCCTCGGCCACCTCGGCGGACAGCCAGGGGCAGATGCTCTTCATCAGCTGCTCCTTCTTCACGGCATCGCTTGCCGGCTCGATGTTCTCGAGGACCTCGGGCACCAGACTGGCAATGTGGCCCTGGAGCAGCTTGGCCGCTGTTACGCTCTTCTGCATCTCCTCATCCAGCTCTTTGGCAATCTTGTCCTGTCGCAAGCGGCGCTCCTTCTCAGCCTGCAAGCGCAGCTCCTCGGCCTCCAGGCGGCGCAGCTCGGCCAGCTCCGCCTCGCGCTGGGCCAGGAATCTACGTAGGCGGGTTTTTATTTAGTTAAATCATCATTAATAATCGTTTCCAGATAACTCACTCTTCTTGCTTGCGCCGCAGATTCTCCAATTCCATCTCGTGGGCCACCTCCAGCATGCTCTGTTCGATGCACGCGTCCACCAGGACATCGATGATCGGCTGGGCCTCCGCATCGAAATGGAAGAGCTCACCGTCACCAATTTCAGTGCCCACATCCACGCCCACCTTCGCCGGCACAAATGGCGGTGTGGGCGGCTTCTCCAGGAACAGATCCGTTTGGGTATCCACGTTGAACTCTGGCGGCCGCTGGACCAACTTCTCCAGATACTTCTCGGTTTGGATGGTCTCGTGCTTGCGCCCCTTGACCGGTGGCGGTGTGCCCAGGACGTTTCTCTGATTGCGACACTGCACCGTTCGCTTGCGGAGCATATTGCGGCGCCTCAATTCGGCGGCCTTGTCGAAGGGATCCACATCCGTCTGAAAAGTGGATTAGCACCGTCAGGTCAGGGCTGACAGAGAGCTGCAGAAAATGCAGAAGAATATTTACCACCAAAGAGGAGGTGCCGAAGTTGCTGCCCTTTATGACGCGACGGTCGTACATGACGTTCTTATAGGGCTCCGGCGGCGGCACGATGGGTCTGTGGAGGAGGAACAAGCAGGTGTGAGAAAGCCATCAATTAGTAAACCTCGACCCAGTTCAACAAACTGCACTTGAAGAAATAATAATAATTATAATGGCATCCTTTGAAAAGGGTTTTGAGGAGGAGACTATTAACTGATAAAAGGTGTTTTAAAAGATGGATTGCTTATGAAATTCAAAAGAACAATAATAAAGCTTTAAAAGATGCCCGAAAAATGTTGTAAAATATAAAAACAAGAGCAGACAAACAGCTATTGTTATCAAAACAATATTCAAATGTAAGATAAGATCATATTTTAAAGCACCTTATATCCTTTCACAGTGCATTTCCTATTTGTATTTATATTGTTTCTTTTCCTATTTCTAGAACCTTAAATCTGTTGCACTGCCAAAGTCGCGATAAACATCAAATTTGTGCATTTTCCCAACGCCCTCGCAGGCCGCTTGTCAAGTCATCTCCGATTCGAATCAATTTCCCAAAGTTCACTACACTTTTGGGTCAAATGGCAGACCTCCTTAAAGCTTTAAGGTTACGCGAGAGTCCAGTCGGTGAGTGGTAATTTATGACTTGCTAATTTTTATGTGTAAGAACACAGAACGGCCAAGTAAATGGGGAATACATACATACAGCATATACTCGCATATGTGGTACATAGCGTAACATTCGCAGACATTGCAAATGGGAGGAACTTGGCACCTGAACTCGTGACCTATGCAAATTTTTCAGCCACTTTTGGCCCACAAAACAGGAAGTCACATTGAAGTTACTGGCTAACAAACAACGGCGTCCACAATGTTTCTCTCTCTGGGTCTGGGTCTGAAGACCAATCTGGCTAATGGAGCGAGGAGGAGTGTGGAGTTATAATCCTCATAGTCCTTCCTTATGTCCTGTTACTGGCTTGTATTCAGTCAAACGATTCTATGGCCTTCTTATTGCCACTTTGAATGATGTTACATATTATTCTATTAACCCTTTTACCAGAATAGCTTCCCATCATAGTAGGTGTCCTTTTGGCTCCCTTTTTGGTGTGGTAATTGAACTTAATTTCCCTCCATTTGTGGCACTATTTTTTTACTCTACATATCCCCTCTTTGTTGTTGTTTACGAAATCTTGATTTAAATTATTTAAGCTGGTGCTGCGCTGGGGAATATATATAGAATATATTCTCCTCTGGCACGACACATTCGAGGTCCTGTGTGTTCGCATGTCCTTTTATGCAAGGCGAAACGAGTGCTGTTCCCCGATACGAGAATGCGCTAAATAAATTAATCACATCGCTTGGGGAATTTACAATGTCCGAATGAATGTTATTGGAAAAGCATTTCTAATTCAATTGTTGAAGAGTCAATATAACTAGCGGGTGGCTTTTAAATAATTAAGTTTAGGCTAAAAGGGTTAAGTAGCATTAGGGACAATTGGCTTTAAGCTAAAGAGCTTAGTTGAAAATAAAAGAATAAATATTTTAAGGGAAGCAAAATGATTGATGTAAAAACCACAGCAGTTTCTGTGATAAATTTAACAAAATAATACTTAATCATGAATCTATTAATTAAAAAAGTATATTTTAAGATAAATAACTCCCATTTAGTTCACTTTTTATTATATTAAGTTTTTTGTTGACTAAATTAGAACTCTGTTTTGTTTTTGAGGACCACAAACGCTTTGTAATTGAATTGTTAAGCTGTCAATCGATAAATGGCCAGCAAGGAGTAAGCTATGGGGAGACCAGTCCCCGCCGTTGTATATTTCTCATTTGAATTTATGGTAATATATTTTGGCCCACTTTGTGGCTTGGTCAGCAGTTCCCCATTCCATGCCCCACTTGCCCCATTCGCTTGGGGTTGGCCTTTTTATTACCTCTTGTCGCTTTGGTTGTTGCGACGCTGCTGCAATTGCTGTTGGAACTGCGCCTTGGTGATGTGCAGGCCACCGGCTAGGGATTGGGAGGAGTCTTGATTGGATTTGGAGGCCGCCGTCGCCGCTGCAGCTGTGGCAGCTGCCAACGCCGCCGTGGCACGCACTCCATTCAATCGAGTGGCGGTCACCTTGTGCTCCCTTGTGCTTTCGCTAATAGGCGCCTGCGGCTGTGTATCCTTGGCGTAGTAGCTCTGCAGGATCATGGGATACGAGGAGTAGGCATAGACATGCCTTCGTAGCATGGTGGCCGGTATCATTTGGACTTCGTGTGGCGGCGGCAGAAAGATGCCCTGCGGCACTGTGGTCTCGAAACGCGGTCGTTGCGCCATTGCGTTATCTAACCAGGCGCCGGAACCGGCACTATGTCTCCCACCTGCGTAGTTCTCCTCCGGCGCCAGAAAGCGCAGCTTTTGGCTCAGCTCATCGGCAAAGCTGCGCACCGGATCCTGGTTGCTGCGCGAAAAGAAGGATCTAGCGGGGGTGGCCTCTACTGGCTCATGATCCTGGTCCCTAATCCCAGCCGCTTCCTCGCGGCGTATGGTGGGCCGCACGATGGCCTGCTGGGGTCGAGCTGCTGGAAAGGAGTCGACGAGGTGTTCCTGCTGCTCCTCCGAAGGCTGATGACGCAGCACCGAAAAAGCGTTGGTCACCACGTGCTGGAAATTGTAGGGACTTTGATAGCGCTGAACGTTGTAGGAATTGGAGTTGTAGTTGTAGTTAGAGTTAGAGTTGGAGTTAGAGCCTCGTCCTGGTGCGTAGGGATAGCTGCTGGCAAAGGAGAAATTCTGCACGCGCTCTGGTCTATTGTTGGGGAAGTGTTCTGGATCTGAGTTGGGTGGTGCTGGGTGCTGCTGCTGCTGCTGCCTTGCCTCTGGCATGATCTTCTTCTCCTCCAGTTCGTCCGATTCGGTTATCCCTGCTGCTGCTCCCACCGGTGGCCACCGGTCGCCTCGTTCATTATAAATAGCCACCACACAGGGTCTCACACACACAGCGCGGCGCAAAGCTCCGAAAAAGTTAATCAATATTTTTTTCTACTATTTCTTTTCGTTTCGTTTCGGTCAGGTGTTGCTCGCTAGCTGGCTGGGTCTTTGTTTAATTCTCTCCGCGGAACGCCACGTACCGCATGGCTCGAATGGCAAACGCCAAATGACCAAAGGACTTGCAGGACTCGAGCTCGGACCCGGTTTCGATTGGGGTTCGGCCTGTGGTCAACTGTCGTACTTGGGGCACTGACAGAAACTAAGGCTGCTTATGACTAGAAACTATTTCCTTAGAGTTTTGATGATTTAAAGCCATTTTACTATTAAACTATATTCGTTTTTTTAAGTTTCCTTAATCAATAATATTTCTTTTATATTTTAGAAACTTTTCCCGAATCATTAACTCTTTGTTTTCCTCTTGTTTACTATTTTTCTTAGAGTGCCACTTCGGCTTTACATCGTAGTTTGGGGGGCCTGACCCATGGCAGGTGTTGCAATAATAATGCGAACTGTTAACAGGCGGCGGCCATCCAAGTTCCCAAGAATTCTACTTTGCATAAGAGTCCGTTTCTGCCACCCAATTAAAGGTTTTACCTGGCAGGACCTTGAATTTTATTCGTTGGTGTCCACATTTCCGCTTACTACTTTGCCTGAGAGATGACTTCACGCATTTCGCGGGCTGACATTGAAATCGGAGGTGGGTGGTGGTCTCAGTTCTTTTACTTGGAACTCCTCCACCTGCTCCTGCCGGCTAATGTCAATGGCCAAGGTCAATTGCTTGAACCTTCCTGATAAGAGGGCTTACTGAGCATAATTAAGTGGATTTCTAGGCACTACAAGGAGGTGTCCAACTAGTTAAAGGTCAGCAAGTAGATGCATATGCGAGATTATGGCTGAGGAGGTGTTTTTTTTCGGGGGAATACATCATCTATGACACCTATACTTATTTTGAAGCTTTCTCACTACTACTCATTACTATTTGAGATCATCGGAAGTCGTTTGGTGGCCTTAAACCTTCCCAAAAATTGCATTAACAGCGAAGTAATTATCCTAAATTTAATGGCCTTAATTCTGTTTTATATTTAAGATAAAAAGAAAACTTTGACACGACTTTATATCCAGACATTAAAGTTGTCCTTTATTTTTATCCATTTTTACGATCATCCTTATTGTTATTTGACCTTAATCCGACCCAAAAAGCCCAGCCCCCGTCATTATCTCTGGGATATATGTAGTGTGTATATATTTTTATGATAGTGCGTCAATTTCTAGTTTTAAGCACTCAACGACTTGCACACTTCTCGTAATTTTCCCTTCATCATTCCACAGCCTATATATATGTATACTCTATATATTCCTTTGTTCCCTTTCGGGACACGAAGGTTTCCTTTTCCGTTCACACAAAATTGCTGCCCGTTGGTTCGCGTGTCCTTTGGCTAGGCCTTTTGTATATTGACCATCGCACCGAGCCAGCGTTTAATAATTTATTTACGCAATTTATGACTTTCGTTTTTTGTCTTGGATTCCATTGACCCCAAGTTAAGGGGGGAAATCCCTTTCTGCAAGCGTGACAGGGAATGACAAGGATTGAGATATTTTGATATGTGAAAGATACCTGTTACTTAATTTTAAAGATTTTTCGTTTAAAGAGCCAAAAAGCCAAAAATATACCCCACTTTCCCAATATGTACCCTTACAGGGTACCAAAGAACATTCGCTGGGTGTTGTCTGTTTGCTACTCACTTGGGGCAACCTTTGATTTTGATCGGCTTGGGCTGGCTGGCCCACCAGAAGGCCTGCTGGCAGGGTGGAGCTGGGCACGGGGCATCCTGCCACTTGAGCTGCATCTCAGTGACCTCCGTCCGATTGATGAGGAAATCCATTCCTGAGCCCTTGCCACTGCCGCCATTGGGCTTGTAATCGCGCTTGGGGATCGTCGGCATTTTGTATTTCACTTTACTGCGGTTTTTCGATTAGGTTTTCGCGTTTTACAAAAAATAATATATATAATTCAGGGGAGAGATATGTGGCCGATATCCGAAATTATGTGTAAAAAAGTGTTTCTATTGTGTGACACATTTTCAAGGCACTCTCTGTTGTTGCGTGTTAAATTATAAAGGATTTTGGATGTTTTTATTATTTATTTTGGTTTTTTTAGTTAGTTTCTAGTTTTTTTTGCTGACTTTTTACTACAATTTGTATCCAAAATAAACAACAACGGCGGAATTCGCTCAGTTGCCATGGGAATTCAATGTCGGCATTGTTAAACTGTTGCTGCGTGGGGATGGGATTCCATCGGGGAGAGAGAGGTTGTGGCAAAAGGATTCGGTATTGGGGTTCCTTTACATTTGCGGATTATTCGATTATTTTGAAGATTTTTATTTCATGTAAATAAATCGAAAACTTTGTGTTTTCTATGTTATTTCCCAGATTTGTACTCTGAACTCCTTGCTCACTCAACTTGTCCATATATTATTCACAACTGATTGCCTTTCAGTGTGGGTTTATCTATTTATTTATCTCTTAATCAAATAGGAACAGAACATTACTTGAGCAGCTTTAGCTCTTAGCTTAAAGCTTCAAGAACTTCGTTTTCGTTTTCCTTTTACTTTTTTTATTTCGGAAAATCTTGCTTTTACATAAAAACAGAAAGAAAAGTTTACCTCTAATAGAGTAACATGGCCAGATCGATTCGACTGATGATATTATCAATAAAATCAGCTTTATGAAGTCGAAAAACGCTCAATAAAATCTGCTTTATAGAGTCTCTTACTAAAAGCTTGTGATTAAGGCCTGAAAGGATAACATACCAAAACTTAAAGGCTATAAAATAATTTATTTTTTAAAAAAGAAATTAAAATTAAAATTTAAATTAAATTTAAGATTTTGGGTGCTTTATCTCAATGTATTTATTTGGGAATTAAAGTTTAAAATTATATTTTAGACTTATTAAAATAATTCACAGAGATCGGCCATGTTTGCCGCGCTACGTTCAAAAAGTTGCCACACAATCAGATTTCCGCCGGAGGTAGCTGGTTGAACTACGAACTGCTTTTCCGGAAAGCAAATTAAGCGCCTCCTTACCGACTCAATCCAAGCAGTTGTCAAATTAGGTCCCTCATTACCGACCGGAAAAAAGGTTTAAAAAATAATGGTGGAAAATTCAAATTTAAAAACCTAAAAGTATTCACCCAGGGGAAAACGCGAGAGAGGACTTCTATTTAAAATTGAGGGAATTATGAGTTTAAGAAATGGTACGCAAAACCTTTAGGTCGATTTTTTATTCAGTTTAGTCTTCTTTAGATTTTAAAATGGGGTTTGGTAACTTTGTAGTAAAGAATATTCATATAGAAAAACGAAAAGGAATCAAACTGAAGGCTCTTCAGACCATATATTATTTGTACATAAATATTGGTAAAAAAATCAAAGGAAAAAACAAAAAAAAACTCATTTTAAAAGATCAACAAAATACACAAATATAATGTTTAAGAAAACATATATTTCAAAGATTTATAGGGCTTAATTTGTACTGCAAATTTTTAAATCGAAAATCCAAGAAACACCCCCTCACAGACGTCATTGCTTAAAAACCCAGAAGAAGAGGCCAAAACCTTGGCCACAATTGTCACCAAAAATAATGCCATGCAGCTACAACCGCCTCAATTTCTGGTAACCGCAAAACCGCAACAACAGTAGCAGCCGTAGGAGCCACTCTCGGCAGTCCGTCAATTGTCAGCGACAAATAAATTTTTGAAATGAAACACCAAAAAAAAAAAAAGAAGGCAACAACAAAAGTATCCAAACTTAAACGCAGGTACAAAAATCGCATTTCAAATTCAAAACGCGACTTTTGCCGAGGTTAAACTATTTTATCATTGTCACAAACGGAATTTTTCACCAGCGTTTCGGATCGGATCGTTTCGAACGCCTTGCCCAGCTCCCTTCTCCACCTCCTCCGCCCCTTGCCCTTGCTGTCACGCCCACTGCGTGCGAAAACGCAGCAAAAAAGTTACAAAAACAACAAGAAAAGCATTGCTGATTGTACGTTTTAGGGCGTTTTCTTGGCCACGGTTTTCATTCTTTTCTTGGCCTTCTTTGGCCTCCCCTCTGGCAGCAAGTTTTGCGTATGCAGCAGGGCCCTGGCTGGAGAAGGGGGCGGAAGGGGGGATCTGGCGACTTGGTTTATATCTCTTCATTTGCCAGGGACCGGCCAGTTATTTATTGTATTTTATGCGAGCTGCTGCCACCGCTGTGTTGTTGCTGTTTAATTGAAGGCCAAGAGCTGCCGCATTGCTGCATGCATGGCAAACATGTCCTGGTTGCTGCGTTTGCAGTTGCTGTTGCGATTTTTGCTGCTGCTGCTGCTGCTGCTGCTGCTGGTGCGTTTTGCAGCTGATGGCCACTGGCCAGACATGCCCTTATTTGCCCGGCCAGCCAAAACGTTAAGTGCATACATTATATATATTATATATATGTATATGCCAACAACACCACACATTTTTCGCTAAATACCCTTGATATTTGCTTTTGTCAGGGCAGGGATCTAAAATTACAACTTTTTAATTATTTAATTATAAAAAGTTGAGAGTGTATTAATAAGAACTATGTCTAAATAGTTTAATGCCATGAAATTTTACTCCTAAGAATTTAAATAAATAAGAATTATTAGGGAGTAAGGCTGATACTTTAGCTTCCTTCAAAAAATGCACATTAAATCCAAATCCTTTAAGAAAACCCTTAAACCCTAATTTCCATAAAAGACCTAATTGAATTCGGATACTACCTGATATATAACCAGATATATCTTCATGTATATTACATAAACTCTTTATGCAGTGAAACTGTTTCGATAAAACCATAACAAGGGCATTTCCACTTCGTTGAAAGGTTTCTCTGAAGCAACTTGATTTTCATTTTAGCATTGGTTTTGTTTTTTTTTCTCTCTTCTTCTTATTTATAAATAAATATATTTTGTTTTATTTGGACCTGGACTGGACAATTTTGTTTCTACATATTTTATATAGAAGGAAAACTTGGGGGAGGGAGAGAGGGACTTGCGCAAGCACTTAGAATTTTTTGTGTTGTAGCAATTGTATTTGACATCCATAAAACATGCGATCGATTGGCCTCTTTAGGCAGAACAGGGCTCAGTTGAGCCCCAGATCATGCAAATCGCTAACCGATCTCGATCTCGCTTTCAATTATAAATGCAACAGCGGCCGTTGATAAACATAACTCGGGGCTGGACAGGGGCTGCTGGCGGTGCCAAATACAGTGGAGATCCCCAAAGACAGAATTCGTAGGGGAAAGGGGGAGAGGTAGTTGAAGGAAACCAACGATAAAAATCTGGGCAGTTTATATAAGCAGCCAGCCAGGCAGCCAGGCAGCCAGGCAGCCGTCGTAGTAGAACGCAAGATCCAAGTGACAGACATCGATCAACGGGGCGACCAGCGACATTAACGCTGCATAAATTGTCATAAATTACATAGCAGCCGCAGACTGCCAGCGGGTTGAGATAGAAACCCGAGAGCTGAGATCTCTCAGAGCCCAAACCCGAACCCAAACCCATTCCCAATCTGAGACCCATGCCCAATCCCAATCCCAAAACTCCACGCATTGTGTGGGTATGATCGTAACACAGAGATATGCGCAGTTGCTGCTTTTTTGTAATGCGATAAAACCCGAAAAAGTCACCATTTAAGCCAAAATAAAATAAGAAATTCGCTGATGATGGAACACCCCAAAAGACAGATCCCAGAGCGCTAACCAGATACGCATCATCGTTTGGCTAAATGCTCGCCCGGTTTGGTTAGATTCTCCACTGTGGATTCCCCTTAGATCAATATGTTAAAAATTGCGATTAAATGCGATTGTGACAAAAAAAAAAAAAAAAAATAAAGACGAACTTTGATTGACACGGCCTTTGTGCGGGAATTGGATTGCAGATGAAACATGGGGTAAATGTGGTGGGAGTTTAAAGATGCTATTGTATAGGCAGGGATCCTTGAGGATGATGGAGTGATGAGATAGGGCTCGGCAAGAGGTTAATGAACTTGAGTAATGGATCAAATAGGAGCTAAAGAACCTAAAGGATTTTCGGAGAATGAATTTGTATAAATAAATATCCATAAATATTTATAATTATAATACATTTATTTATTAAAGCCAAAAGTCCAAAAAAGATACCCATAGTAATACTGTTTACTATGTATGTATATTTTAAAACTATCAAAATTCCTTTACTAAATATTTTAGTAAATTTCTTCTGCATAGGAACCCCTCTTTTTGAGAACATAAAAATAAAGTTTTTCCTATAAATTGAATCATTCCCCCACCCACATCTAAGCATATTCCCAAAAATGGAATAATCGCATCATAAACTCTTTATAAACATGTGCAAAAAAATATTTGAATTGTAATGCAAATGACACAAAGGCACACAAACAAAAAATAAACAACGACAACAAATGGCGAAAATCAGAAATCAAGTCTCAAAACAAAAGCAGAACTGAGTTGGCAGGCAGCAGGCATAAAAGTCGTGATACTAACAAATTTCATTAATGTACAACAGCGGCAACAAGTTGCAGGCAGGCAAAGTCGCTCGATGACGATGATGATGATGATCCTCAGCCTCCGCCTCATCTGCAGCTTCAGCTCTCCGGCTCCAGCCTCGTCCACATCCCCAGTAAGCCATTCCATTCATAAAACGAAGCGCACTCAGGCCCACCGAAGACAGACAGACAACAAACACTAAGCGCATTGCATGATTTTGCATAATTTTATGCAAATTTACAGCGGAGATTTCTTCGACTTTTTTTTTTTTTTTTTGGGGAGATGGCGGCGCGCAGGCGCAGATTTGCGTTTTGCTATTTCTGATATTTTTTGTTTTTGTTTGTTTCACTCGATTCGAGGGCGTTGGGGCGTGGTCATCGCCTGTGTCTACGACGACGACATGATATATGCCACATGATGTGGCCCACGATGCGGCGAACAGTAGCAATTGCTTTTGTTGTACAAGGACACGATTATGGTCTGTCCAGGATTTTAACTTTGAGCTTTGTGCCTCGACGATTTCACACAATTTATGCAAAGTGCAAAACGTGGCAGCCAAAAGTCGATTTCTGCATTTTTCTTTTGTCTTTTTTTTTTGTTTTATTTATACAAATATATTTTTGATAAAAAACAAGTCAAGAACACCGAACATTTCAAGGCAAAAATCGAAATATATATATGCATGCATAGAGATGACAATGAAATGCAATTTATGGCTCACAAAAATATTGTTTAAAGCATAACCACTAAAGGAAATGTTCCTTAGCAAAGGAAGGACTAGCAGATTTTAAGTTCTCGGTAAAAAGGAGACAGGGCAACCCCCGCACACAACATTTTTTGTACACAAAATGCACAGTGGAGTGGAAAATCATTTGAAGGGGTTAAAAATTAGTTTAAGTAAGCCTGAAGTTAAGAAAAAATAGAAGAAACTTTCAATTTAAATATTTATGGGGTATTTTTTTTGTTGTTTTCTTCTTTATTTAAAATCATATTTCGTTTTCCTTCAAAATGGAGATAAAATCTGCAGATAAATATTTCTTAGATATTTTATACGTATTAATCGCCACTGTGCATCAATCGAGGATCCCTCGAAGTCTGTTCCTGCGAATTGTATTTGCAGCAGTTGCCTCCGGTGGTGGCTCGGTGGCTCAGTGTCTCAGCGGTGCTGCAGTGGTGGTGCAAAAGGTGCATTGGCTGGCCCCGTCAGCCTCAACGTCAAGTTGAAGCGATGGACGGACGAGGACGACGAGTTGCCTTCTGCCTGCCTGCCTGCCTGCCTCTCTAATCAGATTCAGATGTCGTCGAAAAATGCGCGACGCGCTGGCCATTTTAGCCCAGCATCGCGTAACACGGTAGTTGGCCAACTTGGGGTTTCTTGGCCGCCTTCTGCGATGCCTTCAGTGGCATGCAGGAGGATCTGGAGGAGAGGGAGCAGCAGCAGAAGGAGCTATAGCAGCTGAAGAAGAATGACGAAGTCATAGCCGAGATGCGTCAATTTTAGATTCAACAAAAATGATTGCAATGCATGTTGGGGCTGCCGTCTCCAGGATGAATTGAGGAGACGAGCAGCAACCAGTTTCTGAAGCTTCTGGCAGAACCCAAAACCCACCAGCTAGCCAGCCAGCCAGGCAGTCGTCTTCTGTCTGTCAGGGGCAACTTGTGAAATGCCAATTTATTCGTTAGCAAATATTGCATCTGATAGAAGAGACCCAGGGCAGGGCAGGGCAGGGCAGGGTCTCCAACTTCGACTGCTACTGCAACGGCAACGGCGACTCCGATTCCGATTTCGATTTCGAGTGGCAGTGCAACATATGCAGACATGACTGCCAGGATCGGGAGTCGGGAGTCGGGACTTGGGGTCTTCTGGCTACTGAATCATGTGTAAAAATCTTAAGTGCAAACAATTGTACGCGTTTATCGTGTCTCTGGGGCGACGACCACCATTGAAGCTTCTTCGGAGACCGGGTGGAAGACCGAACACAGAAGCGAACAGAAAGGGCACAGGCTTCATCTGACTTTGCCACGGAAGAGATTCCGTTTAATTAAGCTTGCGGATGCTGTTCTTTTTTTCGCCCTTTTTTATTTTTTTTTGGTTTTAGTAAAAATAAAAATTGGTTTAAGCATTTTTTGGAAAGGCCTTAAGGGTGGTGGTTCCGATCCGATCCGATCGGATCGATCGCTTGGACTTTTGCCAAAAATATCCATCAAATTGATCAATGCTCATAAATCATATTTGTGGATGCCAACGAAAAATATTATAAGAGACTTTGAACATCGACTTTTACTGGAAATTGCCCGCAAGAGAGGGGCCTGGCTGGCCGAAATTAGTTTTGCCCTTGTCTTTTCTCCTTCGCCTGACGATGCGTCCGTTATGACGACGCACGCTGACCCAATAATTATGGCATCCCATTTCCCCTTGGACTTTGTTCCTAAACACACCTCACAGCAGCAGCCCAGCGATCCATCTACCCATCCCCATCTACCAATCCATCCATCCTCTCGAGAAATTGAGAGTGAAACGCAAGCGCAGACATTCTATACAAAAGATACATTTATTAAGAGCCTGCGGCGATTTAAGCATTTTTGCTTATCAGTTAGATAGAGCTCAAGGTTTTCCACTATAATATTTTATAGTAGAGAAACAATTTTAAACTTTTTTGATTTTTATATTTCCAAAATAAAAATAATCATATTTTACGGTCCCTGTTTTATACTCTTGTCTAGAAGTTATTTATAAAATGCTTATTTATTATTTCTAATAGATTTCATTAGGATTTTGTGCTTAAACCTATGAGACTTAAATACAAATGTATGTTAGGCATAATTTTTATCCAGTAAGTATTAAATATACCCAAAGAAAATTTATAGAAAATTATTTTCTGGGTATAAAAATTATTTGTAAATATATTTCTAACTAGCAATATCCCTTTTTCGTATTTAAATTTATTTCTGAAATATTTAACTATTTTTAAACATACAATTTGCACTTAAAACACTTCCCGCAAATATTTTCTAAAGAGTATCCATCCCTCAACTTCCTCAAACTCGAAACTCCCATTTCAAATATCCCTATTTTAATTTTAGATTTATTTCTAATATATTTAACTATTTTTAAATAATATAAACTTTTATTTATATCACTTAAAACTCTTCCCGCAAATATTTTCTAAAGAGTATCCATCTCTGAACTTCTTTAAACTCGAAATTCCCATCGAATATTTCTCTCTTAACTAATCTACAATGATTGGCTAAAATATAATTTTGTGATTGCTGCCCATATAGCACGCGACACACGCATACATATGACCCGAGGAGCCCCCCAAGAAAATTGGTTGAATATTTTTTATTTTTGAGAAGTTCGAAGCCTCGGGCCGAATGTCACACCACGCGATAAGCAGAGAGAGGGTTTCATTTCGTCTAGACATCTTCTAGAGGCTAAGATTAGGGGGGATTTTGGTATGTGGAGGCTCAAAAGATTGGGGATTTTGGGGATTTGGAGTTGGGCTTTCTGATTTCGGTTTCAGCTTGACCGGGCTAATCAATTTTAAATGTGTTTTTGCGTGTCAATCGCTTGTTTGCGTGTGCGACTTTTATTGATATGCTTTTGTGGTCTTCGTTGATCGTTGCCAAGGCATTTCGGTTAATAATTATTGCCTGAGTTGCCTTGAAGTCACTCTATCCACTCCTTACCCCCAATAGAGTCTTTCGATTGTGTTTTTCTGAGTGAAATTCATTTGATTTATTGCACAAATTATGGAGACAGCAGCGACTGGCTGCTGGCTTGGCCATTATGCAAGAGACGCGACAACCTGAGAAGCAGCTCGGTGGCAAAAGCCACAACGAGAGGAGCCAAGCCAAGCCGAGCCGGGCCACTTGTCTCTCTGTGGCGCATTTTTACAAATTTGGCACGCCTGCCCATAAAAATTGGTTCGATATAAAAAAGTGTGAAACTGCAAATGGCGTCGCCTTGGTTTGGACGAGTTCTTGACTCGATTTGGCATACCAACGATTAGCATTGTTGCTGCCATTTGTACACCGTGGAAAAAATCACTCTTTAATTAAGATATTAGTCGGAGGAAGGAGCTTTCAATGAGCTATATCATTTTTGGGAAATATTTCTATTATAAATTTGTAAAAATAAAGGAAGAAGTTGTAAAAACAAACAAGAAAATATAAATGCAATGCCAAATGTAGTGGCTTTCAGGTCTGTAAGGACCCTCGAACTTACAACCTTAATATAAATATATATATTATATACATATATCTAAAGTTGACAACTGCATTAGGGCTTTTTGGAAGGGGGGCGTGGCATTGGCGCACGCGCTGCAACGGAAGTCCAGCTCATTTGGCCAGCGAACAGACTGGAGAAATGCGGCGCAAGCGGAAGGGATTGCTTTTTTAAACGCATCCTGGACACACGTTCGAGGACAACAACTTCATTGATATATCGCTTGTTTTTCCTCCTATTTTTTTTTTTTAGAGACCATCCATCCCATCCACACTTCCTGTGCGCCACGACGACCTTTTGTTTGCCAGCAAACGGCCACCGAAAAAAAGTGTAATAAATATTCCCGAATTGGTGGGGTTGCGTTTTATGAACTTGTCTAACCATTTCCAGAATGCCCGGCTACCAGCCATAAAAAGTATATATATATGTATATGCTTTATATAAGAAGTGTATTCTTCAATAATTAAAAACGAGTTGAAACCCAGAAATCCCAAACAAATAATAAATAAGGCCCGTAAAAAAATCGAAACAAGGAAAGTCAAAAGTTGTAAAAGATTCGCTGAGAGCCCCACGCAGCGCCACCCATGAAAAAAAGTCCGTAAAATCCATTGATTGGTTAATATCTTTCATAGTTTTCTTCGGGTTTTATGGCCCCCCTTTGTGGCATATGGAAGGAGCATTCAATGGCTTCGAGGCGAATTTCGTTGACAATAAAAATAATAAAAACAATAGGATAGATGGCGAGTGAAGTGGATGATGACTGTGTTGAAAGTTGTCGATGAAGTGAGATCGTATCTCTCGGATATATTCCACTAAGTATGGCTTATAAGGCCAAGGCAAGGGGGCGGTTGCCATTAAATACCAATTTGTAGGCAATCGTAAAGTCGTAAGAGGATAAATCCCAGAAAAGGAGAGAGAGGGAGATCGAAGGGTTGGTTTCTCTGAAATTGTTCTATGAATATATGATTTGATGATGATTTGTTTGAGAGAAACTTCCGTTGAGGAAAGCGATGGTTGTAAAGATATAAAAATATTGATATTGAAAAGGTAAAAGTTATGGCTTTTATATTAGTTGTTTATTTTGATTTCAGGGTAGTAATAAAAGCTTAATAAAAATTAAATTGAGGAATTATTATTAAAATAAAAACAAATTTACCCCAATTAATCACCGTTCAAACCTTTTCTAACAGTAAAAAACCCATCTTTTCACACGTTTTTAAATCCCCCAAAAATAATTCTTAACCAATCCGCTACGTGACACCATTCCCGAGTCCCGGTCACGCGCATCCTTAACACTTGTTTCTCGATAAAGTCGCAACAGGAAGAATATATTTTTCGACACCTTTTTCGGCTGGCTTCCACAGAAAACGGAAGTCACCGGGGCCCGTCTTGTGGTGTGGCCACCACAAACATCATCTCCTCGCCTAATAAAGATCTCTCTTCCCTCGGGAGTCCTTGGCATTTTCCGGCTAATTGAGTTATGAGCCAAAACAAGGCAGCAACCAATAGATCGATTACGATCGGCATAAATCCAGACCCAAGTCGAAAGCCAAAACAATATTATTTACTATTGTTTTTCCTGGGAAACACACTACTTCCCTGCGGGGAGGAGGAGAATTGCACGTGCAAGGAACAGGTAATTTCCAGGGAAAATCGTCTGGCCAGAAGCAAGTGAAAGTGTGCCCAGCAGGAAGATCTTTATCTAGGACCCATAGCTGTTATCCTGGCAACGAGATAGGGAAGATACAGGTGGCGCCTAACGGTGCTCGAAAGGATAAAGGTTCAATCTTGTTTTTGTTGGCGTGTGAAAGGTTTTAAGGAGAAGGGGATTAATTTAGAGATTTTGCAAATGGAATCTGACTTGAGGACATATTTTACTCTTTGGATAATTTCACAAACTGAAAGACGCTCTTCAGTTTTAAGAAATAAATCCCTTTGGCCAGTATGTAATTGAAAAATTGCGGCTTTTCCAACTCGCATTTCATTTTCCAAACTGGCAGACAGAAAAAAAAAATCTCAGCTGGCAGCAAAACTAAACTTTTCTCTAGTTATTTTTTGCTCTCAAAAGGGAGAAGCAGCTCGAGAGGTTCGACTCAATTATGAGGAATGGTTTTTGGTTTCGGGCAGCGTCCTAAGCCTGAGCCGGAGCCCCGCCGCAAACATTCGCATCAATTATGCATACGCCGACGCACACAAAGGACTCGAAGCGGAGCTGCCTCCTGAAATCCTTGCTGGCAGGAATTTCCAGCTTTACCGCATGGCAAATTCGACGAATTTCCTGCGGTTTTCGCCAACAGCATTTCAGTTGCAGAAGGGGGAGGGAAGAGATGGAACCGCAACAGCATTGGTCAAATTCAATTTATTGTAAATGTGCAAAAGGATTTGTTTCGGGCACAAAATCCAAATGCAGCTGTACTCCAAGAACCCAAACTCAAACCCAAACCCAAGCCCAAGCCCAAGCCGAGCTGAGCTCGGAACGAACAGTTGTCGGAGTCGTTAACATGGCACATCCGCATGTCAAAAATGTCGCACAAAAATCAATCGTATCGACTTGGTGGGGTCCACTGGGGGTCCAAAAGGGAGGGTCAGACCGACCAGGAACCCAGCTTGGCCCTCGGAAAAAAACACAGACATATACATATATATATATATATATATATATATATACTATATATAAAAGATATAAGAGAGAAACGAAACCCAAAGGCAAACCCAAGCCAAAACCCCGACCGAACTGAAAAGTAAATTAGCAATTCCGATGCGACCATTTATATTGTTCATTCTCATTGTTGTTTTGACGATCAGACGATCGGGTTTTTATTTTTATTTCATTTTCTATTTGCCCCGCCTGCCGTTGCCAGTGCGAGTGTATAAAGGTAACAAAAACAAAAAAGAGCTTAAGTTATTCCGCGCTGTGTAGCTTGGAAGCGATCAACAAACGGCGGATTTTTGCTGTTATCAACTCCCGGCCGACCCAATGCAAATTAGAGACGCACACCGAAGGGGTCGCTATCCGGGGGTCTAATGTCTGACTAACCGACTAAACTCGACCACATTTTCACTTACCGCTCACATTTGTCAGTGGCTCCAACTCCTCCGGGAAGTTAAAGAGCCATTTGTGCCCAGAATGTCGGCAATCAATAATACTTGGAAATATTTCAGTCATGCAAACGTTTGTACCCCCAAAAACAGTCACAAAATGTTTGCGTGTTTTGCATTTCTTATATATACGTACGATTTATAATATATATGGGGCTTGTCATTAGGAGAAAAATTGTTATATTTATTTTAATTTGCCTGAGTTTGTTTATCAAAGTCGGGGGGCTGGGGTGCGCGCGCTCTTTGTTAATAAATATTAACTGTCAATTTAACTTGGTTTTTGTGGCCAAATTACCGCACGAACATTATTGAATTCTTTTGGTAAATGTTTGGATAATAAATTAATCGCAGAGGAGGCATTATTTTGTAGGGTTAAGTAGGTAGGCTAAGGGGTAAGAGGCTTATGGTACTAGCTTTAATAAAATGTAATGGAGAAAAGAGTATAAAAACCCTTTTATGTTGGGAAATGTATAATACTTAATTAATATTATATTAAAAATAATATTAAAATGTTATAAATAATATTAAAATATTATAATTAATATTAAATAATTGTGCATCACAATTAAGGGCAAAACTTTTGAAGTTAGGAATTTAAGTATTTTAAATACTTTTGTCCTTATTGTCCTATTTTGTCCTTCTCTTTATTTAATTGAACTTTGTAAAGGCAATAAATAATTTGATTATCTTAATATTCAATTGTATACAAAATTGTATAAAATTGTAAAATATATGTATTTAGCATATTGCTAGCTTTTAGCTTTGCTTAAATACAAAATAAATCTTTTTTACGCAATACATTTCATTTAAAAAGCTGTCCAACACCTTTGATAACAAAAAATTTATCACCTCTAATGGATTTGATAAATTGAAATAACCCCAATTTGTACAAGTTCCTCAGCAGGAGAAAATTTTAATACAAAATATAACAAAAACATATATTTTCATAGCCTGGCTCAATAATTATTTTTATTTCCCAGTTGGCGCCATCGTCACACATAAATAACTCATAAAACAAGCCCACAAACGGCAGCCCGCAGATTATTTTACAATTGTTTCTCTCTCGGACAGATCGTTTTTTACGATCCTCGACCGTTAGGGCCCCCGAAGATCACTTTCCCCTTGGAAATTGGGTAATAAATTAATCAAATCTCGAACACAAACTGGACATACAGTTTTCCTGGGAAAATTGGCAGCTCACACCTCCTGCTCTTCCTCCTCCCACGCAGGATCTGTAAATGATTTGTTTGACAACAGACCTTCGCAGAATCCGGGCAGAAACCATATCGGAGATCGGGCCTGGCGACGCCTGGCTGACCGTGTGTGTGGGCATCATTAGGCAAGGCATCCTTTTAAACGTTGAACAAGAGTCGAGTCATGGTCTTGGCCACTTATCCCTGTGATCTTATTAGGCAGTCAGGAGTAACTGACGGAAGGGGTTCGTCCCAGCGTTTGTTATTTACTTAGTCACAAAAGTGGACAATTATCACCCCCGCATGAAAGCGAAACGTCATCGCTGACAGCAACGTCATTGTTGGTCTGTTTTGTTCCCTCTTCGATTCTGTTTGTTAATGAATAATAAGCTAAACAATACAAGGGATGCTGCCATGCTAGAGGGGAATAGTCTTTCCCAGATATTGATACGGATTGGAATAAAAGTAATTAAATGACACGTTCCGGGGAAATTCGATTCGGCTATCGATTAAACTGATGGCAAAACAGATTTAGCTTCTAGAGAAACTTATAGTCATTTTCAAGAATTCAAGAAATAAGAGGACATACAAAATCAGATACTTTAAGGCAAATATAAATAATATATTTGCTGGCATAAATAAATTCAAAATAATAATATGGAGTGCGTGTAACAGATTTTTGGTCTTTATTTTTTACGTGTAACCATGGCGCTGCCTTGGCGTTATGTGCACAAAATTGTTAATGGCATTTTGCATGCTGGCGGCGGAACCGAAAAAATGCAAGCAGCTTGTCCTAGGCTTTCATTGTCGCCGGGCTCAAAAACGAAAGACTTAAGACACGAACTTGCCCGCCAACAGCCCAGGGTGAGCTGCATTTTTTTTTCGGCTGTCTCTCCTCTGTCTGTGTGTGCGACGCGTGTTTTGGGACAAATTCTATTTTTATAAACAATTTAAATTCAGGCAATTGTCAGGGTGTGTTCGACAGCAACAACAACAACAACAACAACAGGGGGGACAGCAGAGTTATGTCTGCATTTTTCGCGCCTGCTTTTGTGGCAAATTGACAACAATTGCTGTTATTAGCTCGCTTGGCTTGGTCTGAAGTGGAGCTCTGATTTATGCAGCTGGAATGTCTCTCAAGGGCGTGCCCATTACTCGCCACAAACACGAAAAACTTCCGCTTTTTTTTTAATAGAGTTCTAACCGGAGAAGTGAGGCCTCAACAGGAAAATAGGAAACTAAGAGATGACTCTCAAGCAGTAGGGGAATATTTTAAAGACTCCCTCTCAGGTTCATAAATATTAATCAGGTGAAAATAAGACACAGAATTGAAAATAAAAACAAAATTTATGCCAGCCAACAATGTTTGCACACTTTTCGCACATTAGGCCAGGGATTAACACTATGGGAAAAGATGCGGAATCTTGAAATAAAATCTCTTATCCCGCTGAAATCTTTTGGGATAAGTTTTTGCTGGCTGGTTTTTTTTTATCATTCTGCTTAATTTCTTGATTTGGGTTTAATCAGCAAATCAGCGTCAAATGTTGTGAGCTTGATGGCTGTCGTAAAAAGAGTGAGCACCTTATGGAGGAAGCCTTAGCCTCCTTTTAATGACGCTCGTAAAATGGCGAACAAGCTCTTTCTGGCCCCCCAAATTAATTGCCGTGTGTGGGTTATTGTCATGGAATGGAATAAAATCAAATATAAGGGCCACAGCCAAAGGAAGTAATGAATCAATTAAGTAGGCAACAGAGCTAGGCGGTGGCTGAAGAGTCATTAAAGTCAAGGAAGAAACAGCAAACGGAGATGTCTTAATCGTAGCCGAAACGGGAGGCTACGAGTTGCGAGTTCCTTCAACCTGAAATGGGATTACACTTTATATATGTTTTATTTTCGAAATTGCCTTCGTTATATGCGCCAATTAGACAATAACATAACTAATGAATTTATTGTGTGAGCGCGTTTTAAGTTGGTTTAATCCAAGCACACACACATAGACTCTGAAACATAACCATATACCTATTATAATTGCATGTCATGATGGATTTTCTCACTCAACCCCTCCTCCTCCTACACTTGCATGTGCCTAGGCAATTAAACACCAAAGGCAGCTTCTCTTTTTACCCGTTTTTTTTTTCCTTTAGTTTTCTTCCCCACACATGATTACTATATTTACCAGAAATTGAGCAAATTAAACGGAATGCAAAATATTTATTGTTCCATAGGCATGAGCCTCAAAGTGCCGACCATAAATATTTGTTGATACGATTCGATTGAGTGTTGACAGCCAACAAATTGCTAAAAAAAAGAGAAGAGTATAAGAGAAGGCCGAAATAAATAGCCATATTGTTATTATTGATTTGACCAATTAGCAAGCCCGAAGCTTGGAAATTTTTACTATGATTCTTCGCCCTTCTGGCGGGCGCCCCTCTCATTTTGGTAGTTTCATTCTTGTAGCTGGCAAGTTGTTGTTCGTGAGCGGATTTTCTAATTCAAAAAGCTATTCTTTCAGTGTTTGTATTTTGTTGTTTTTTTTTTCGGTTTTCCTCCGTTGCGATTCAATCACGTGCATTGCTCGACAATAGATACTCCTCTCTGTCGTTAAACTTGTGAGCAGTTAACGATACCAGTACGAGTTTCGAGCCCCCTCGTCCCCCGCCTTTGGTGCAGGTGCAAACTGTACTCTAAGCCATGTTAATATGGCCGCCATGGTAAGGAGTTGGCCACGAATGCGGCGAAGAGCAATAAAAACAAAGCGAACGGCAAATGGCCAACAACATTATACAATGTGTTGTTTGTACAGTCAAAATGGAAAGAGCTGGAAGTAGTTAATAATAAATTGGAGGAATATTGTTTATCTTTGGTTTATTTATATAAATTAATAGTAACATTTGATGTGTATTTTGAAAAGAGGAATGTATCTATATCTTTTGATTGTTATTTCATAATTCTTTTAATTTCCTTTAAATGTTTAACTCATTCCTTTGATCTGCTCTAGATATGGGCTTGAAAATTACACAAAATAAAAGATTTATTCATTAATTTTTAGCTAAAAAACGTCTTTAAAGCAGAAGACTTATTAATTGAAAAATAAGTACTATGGCATATTATTTATTAAAAATATTTGCCTTTTGATTTTATCCTAAATAAACCCCTATTTTCAATCATAGCCACTCTTTACTGTATATATGAGAAGCACCAAAAGCACCACTCCACACACACACCACACTGCTCCCAGTGGAGCGGGGAGGCAGTCAGTGAACTCGCATGGCCGCCGCACGAATAACGTTTCGTGACAACCGCCAACAACAATTGAAGGTTGAAGTTACACTCGCGGTGCGTGTGTGTGTGTATGTGCGTGCAACGCCATTCGGGCGTACCAACAAAATAAAATTATATACTCGCATATACAAACATATACTATATATATATACAAAAATGAAACGGAGGCCACGCAATTGGCCCCCCAACCAACGTTCACCCACCTGCATCACCATTGCTGCGTCTGCAACTCTTTTTTTTCTACTTTATTATTAACATTATTAGGGGAGCTGGGTTAGGGGGGTAAGGGGAGACTTCATTTTCAATGCCTTCGTTTTGATTGAGGAAATCACAGTTGTCGCATTGAAAATTCAGTGAAATTTTTTCGGTTTTGGTTAAGGCCAAAATGGGCGTCATTTGTATGCGGGGATTGCAGCTATCGCTCTCATATATTTAGGCTTTAATTGAGGTGGGAAAGGGCCAAGACAGGTGGGTTTTAAAAAGCCTGAATTAAAGTTGATAATGACAGAGACAATGCTGAGGAAAAAAGCAGATTAACATAAACTATCTTAAAACTATAACAATTTATGCAAAGGTTTTTAACTTTTCGAAGAAACTATTTGAAACATGAAAAAGACATTTGCTTATATACAAAAGAAATATTTATATAATTAAAATTATATAGATTAAGAATCAGTTTTCGAGAATAATCTTACTCAAATATTTAAAATTTCACAGTAAAACCATTTATTGTACTTATAAGTATTTTTCCCCTATTTTATTTTCCCCAACTTAAATTTAAAAATATTTTTTCCGTTAAAATATAAATGAAAATAATATTTTTTCAAGCTAAATTAATAATGTTGAAAAATGTTTCCCCCAAATTCTTGATTTATGTAAATTTTTTTTCACCTAAAACAAAAGACTTAGGAAACGAACTTGCTGTCGATAAAGAGGTTTTTGGTGTTTTTTCTTAGCTTCGCAGATGGAATATTTAGAGCAGAGCCATACAATTAGGCAACGAACTTGTTTGCCAGGGAATTGTTGATCAACGACTGCATTTCGGGGCCTGATTAGGCTCCAGGTGTCTCCGGCAAACCGGAGGGGATCTTCGATCCCGCCGAGATGTCTGTCAACGCAGACGCAAAATGCGGGGGCCATAAAATTAGTTGATGCTGTTTGGCTGCCGTTTTTTATGGCGTTTCTTCTACGATTTTATATCGCAGACAAAAGAGTCTCTGTGTGTGTGTGCATGGGCTGGTATGTCAGGTCGTTTCCTTCGACAATATTTTCAAATTAACAACATTAACAGAGACCTTTTAATTAAGTTTCTTCTCTCTCGCTGGCATTGGGAAACTTTATCGATTTGTGTCGCTGATTGGCCAGCATTTTGGGTTTGGGTTCAGTTTTGGTTTGGATTTCGGCTCGGCTTTAGTTTTATTTTGGAGACACATGTGAAAGCTTTCTGTTACAAATCGGCTAAAATGACCATCAGGTGCCGGAGCGGCGTCTTAACTGCCTTTTTAGCTTTCGCTCGTTATCGGTCTGACCTCTTCTTTGGCCAGGGTTTGGTCATTTTAATGGTCGACGACGCCGCACACACACAAACGCACAGAAATCTCAAAATCGTTCCCATGATTGTCGCCAAAGTGTTTCTCGTATCCCCAATACAAGCAATACGTGATGCCTTTGACTATTTCTTCTTTGTTTTTATATGTACACATGCTCTGCTACAAAAAAAGGCTAAAAAAAGTCACCAGCAGAAAGAGAAATACTTTTCTGATATCCATCGAGTTATCCATCAAGTATTGCCTCCTCTTTTCGACTCCGTTTTGTGTGTGTGTGTCTTAGGCGCTTAAAGCTTTTTAAGGGTTTTTAAGATTTTTATCTAACAAACTCGCTGTGCATACTTAATTATGTATTTTGAAATGTGAGACAGGTTGGCAAAGGCATCGGGGCCCCGGCATCTATCTGTGGGTACGTCTGTATGTATATTTTTAGGTACGGAACGGCAACAACTATTCCTGAAGTCCGGCTTATGGGTACGGGGGAGCCGAGCTACTGTCGTTGACAACTTGGGCATAGCAGGTGCAGTACAGTTTCGAGATAAGGCTGGCTGATGATCCAAAGACAGTGACTTTTTCCGAGAGGTGAGAGAATGTCAGAAGGTAACGCTTACGATCTAGTGGCTGATATTGGTAAAGGAGGTGAACTACAAGGTTTATTTCTTGTAAAAATATTCATTTTTGCTTTGTGGAATATTAAAACATTTAATAAAACTATTTGATTTAATCAATTAAATTTTTTTGTAAGGAGAAAAGATATTTTCTATTTAACATATATAAAAAATAGCCATTATCCTAAATTTCTTGGGTAAATCACTTTATAATTCATAGAATAAATAACAACACATTTACCCTATAATCCTTTTCCATAATCTGCAAATACTTGCCATAAAGGCGCCATAATTCGCATAAATAGTTGATTAAAACCTTTGGTAATTCCGCTTACTTATCGCACTCTCATCGCTGCTTCAGCAGCCAGTTTTCCTTCGTCTTAGCCTCCACTTATAAGTTAATTTACAAAGCGTAAGCCAAGGCAAGAGGACTTGCCCCACTGCGTATGCGTAATGCATATAATTTGCAACTTACCGAAACAAAACAAAAAAAAAAGTAAGAAGTAAATATGAAGATATGAAGTACAACGGTGGGCACAGAGAGCTGCTGCCCTTGAGGGCATTCAAATAAAGTTGTGAAGTAGCGCTGGCGTATAAATAACCGACACTTGACCGGCGATTCTATTGATTAAAATCAAAAATGAAATTTATACCACAGCTCAAGCACAGCTCCTCTCTTTCTCTCTGTATCTCTGCTAGCCAGAAGCGAGGGAGAGATGCTGGGCGATGCGATACCGTGGCATAACTATGTGCCAGGCCATTTCATTTTTCAACAATTGGCCAAAACTACGCCTCAATAACCAAAACGGGGCGTGTGCTGCCACAAAAGTAATGAGCAGTTGGCCACGCGCGCTCTTCACGAGGGGGAAAAAACACATTATCCCTTGGGCGATCAGGCAGAAGGATGCAGCGAGAGACTGGAGACTGGAGCCTGTGCTGCTGCTGCACTCGAGCCTATAATTATAATTGAAATAAATTGATTTATTTGCTCAATATCGGTACTCTCCACCGAGACTCTGGCCCCGGCCACGAACTCTATGCCAAAACGCATAAAACCATAAAGAAAAATGGCAACAATACAATTCATGGCTCGCTCTCACTCTGGGTCTCTTGTTGTGCATGGTCGTGTATGTGCGCTTAATTGTTGTTATTGGTTTTTGCGCTTAGGTTCACAAAAACAAAAAATAAATTCAAAAAAATATTATATGTGCGCTTAGCCAGCGGCGGCCTAAAGTCCGGGCCAAACTGCAATGACGACAACGAACGACCACGACGATGACGACGTCGATAAGGTCATGAGCAAGTGTCATTGCAGCGCATAAATTATGACATGAACGGGGGTAGGGTTTTGAAAATAAATAAATGTTGTACACAGGTTGTTGTTGTTGTTGCCCCTAGAGCTTGTGCTGAAATTTTGAAAAATACATGTAATAGATGGGGATAAGTTAAAAAAAAAGAAAATAACTCAACTGATAAATGTTCTTGTCTTAAAACCTTTCAGTAAACAAGAAAGTATAGACCTGAATCAATGCAAAAATATGTCTGAATATCTTAGTTAAATTGAGGTTTTCCCCTTTTAAGACCACTAAAAATTCCGAGACAAGCGCCAGTCTATCAAAGACCATTCCTTTTCGAATGCTTTGTTTTGCCCGTCATTATATCTTATCATTAAAATATTTTTATGCCGCTTTAAATTATTATACACAAAGAGGTACAAACAACAGGCAATATATGAGCGTTAGCTTGGCTACTGTTAAATGAGCACGTTGGGGCCTGGTCAGCCGTGTCCCGGGTCCCATGTCCGTGTCCGGGGCACTCCTCTTTGGGGCTGCCTTCTAACAACACTTACAAGTGCTGGAACTACATAATCTAAAAGCAGAAGCAGAAGCAACCACAGAAGCAGCAATAATAAAATTGAAACTGATCGCATTTCGGAATGCTCGGCACGTCGCGCAGTTTATTAAAATAACTTGGCCAGAGGGACGCGCTGGAATGGGTTGAAGAGGAGGGGATCGCAGCGCGGGGACCATCACCTGCTATGGGTAAAGAAAAATTAGTTTAATCATAAAAATGCTCGACATCGACATCGGCTGCGGCAGCAAAAGTCGCTAAGGAAGACAACTCTTTGGGGGCAGCTACCTGTTTTGAGCAAGAAGATGACTTCAATTAAAAGCTTTTAACAATATCACGTACGGCAAATCGCCGGTGAGGCGGGACGGGAGAGTGGCCCGGGAGTCTGATTACATCACAGTCCTGTGGCGGCCTCAATGGATGCGTCTCCTGCTGTTATACCCGGGTATTTGTAGGGTATTTTTTGGGGGGTTTCAATAGGGAAAGGGATAGGGTTTAAGGAAACAAAGGTTTTTATATAAATAATTATTTGACAAATCGTACAATTTTGTTATTATTTTACTTACTTTTGTTACTAATAAGGATTTCCTTAATTAAAATGCCTCCAAGTCTTTTAATTTTAATTAAATTAAATTTATTTTTCATATATCCTAACTTATTTTATACAAGTACAGGATATCTCCTAGTCTCCAGCCTTTATTTTCCACATTTTACTCTTCTTAGTCAGTCAGTTATCAGGTGTAAAGCATCGCGCTCAAAGCGGTTTCAATGAAAACGCGTTTGTGTCCGAAGTCTTTTGATTTTCGCCACACATCTCTGGAGGATAGTGGAGCCTCAGATACCATCACCGACTGCAAAAAAAGGAAGAAAGAGAGAGGGAGAGGGAGAGGGAGAGACCGCTGCACGTGCTATATATCCACCCCCGACAGCTGCTCCTCCGCCTGCCGCCCGCAGATCAAAGAGCAGGGTTATCCCTTGGCCAAAACAAAAAATAAATAAAAAAGAAGAGACGAAAGACCGTCTTGACCATGTCACGTCAGGGCGTCAAAGTCTGTCTTTGTCGGCACAAAGTTTTTTTTTGTTATTAATAAACATCTCGCTCCCTGTCACCGGCTCTCCACAAAAGTTAATAACAATAACAGTAACAGTATAAGTAATTCCAGCAGCTACACAAAAAAAGCTCGCAAATATTTCGGTCACTTTTTCGGCCACTGTTTTTTCGATTATAAAAATTTCATTTATGTCTTATGGGCGATTTGCAATTTCTGCGTAATTTGCAATGTACATTTTTCTTTTCGCTTGGCGCGTGCGATTTACGCAATAAAAATGGCGTTTATGTTTCAATTAACATTCATTTAACCCAAGCCGAGTGGTAAATACGAAAATTATGTAATTTAAAGTTGTAATTTAGAGGACATTTACGCGAGGGAAGGAGTGTTCAAGGTTGGGTTTGTGCCGGGTTTTTAAGAAGAGGTTGGGTTTCAATAAAAAAATTCTGTTCGTTTGGTTTGTATATTATAATCACTTATAATAAATTTATTTAATAATTTTTATTACAATACAATTTATTTTTTTAGTTCTGATAATTTTGTTTAATTTATTTAAACAATTTCTTTATTTTTTAACACATTTTCATTATATATTTACATTTTTTAAAAGACCTTAAAAGGACTTTGATTTCACCCTTTGCAATTTTTATGGCAAGGTCAAGAAACTCACCACGTGCCGCATCCAGGCCGAATCCACCCCTTGATGGGTCGCTGGTTCGTGCATAGGCTAAGCATTGGAGGGGTTAGAAGGGTTCACTTCCGTTTCCTATAAGACTCGGCAAGACACTCGCCGGGACATGGGCGCATAAAAACAATTGGAAGAGTTGATTGGCCTTTGATGTGTCGCGGGACAGGAGCAGGGAAAAAGTGTCAGTCGCGGGAAATTTGTGCCACTCACAGTTTTTAGTGTATGTGTTTTTTCGTGGCTAATGATATGCACCCCTCGAACTGTGACCCCTTCGAATGCGATATCCATCGTTTGACGCATTCGTTGTTTTTCGTTTCTCGTTTTTTTTATTTTTATTCAGTTTCCCTGGGTTTTTTTTTATTTCGAAGGAAAGGAACATGCGTGCCGTAGTTGGAGGCATAGTTTGCGAGCTTCTATCGTTCTGTTTGATGTCCTCACCTGGGCACAGGAAGAGGTTGCCCTTTTGACTGCATTATGCAAATGTTCTTTTCGAAAAAAATAACAACAACAACAACAGATTTTTATTGACATATGTTTTTTTTTTGATTCCTTATGGTATCGGTTTGGCTTGGTTTTGGTTTCCTGTCGCCGCTTTCGGTGGGTGTGAACAGAGTTTTAATTTTCATACATTTTCCCCGGCTGTGCATTTCGTTTGAAAGTGAAAGAGCCCCCATACAAAAGTGAAGTTTATGGAGATTTAACGCCTTAATGAATTATTTATTTTTCTAGTTTTCCTAGTTTTCCTCTGCAGCAGCAGATATCGAATTCCGGACTGCGGAGTCCGGATCATGAAAGTGAGTTAAGCAAATGCCAAGAGAAGAGTTGTGTAACTCTAAAATTTGATGTTCCTACTTCGTTTTTTTATGATATATTTATGATGGGTCATATTGTTTTTTTAACTACTAATTTATTATGACTTAAAGTGAACAAGTTTGGGATTAGGAAAGTGGTTTGTTCGTGGGTAAAATGAAAACATATTGATGGGGGTAGAGCTACTAATGATATTAAATTAATAAAAGTACTATTAGTATCAATTATTTTTAATGCTTTGGTTAAAGTTTGGTAATTCTAGAAGTTTAGATTTATATACTGTTGTTTAGTAAATAAATTTAACTTGTTTAAAGTTTTAAACCTTTAATTCTCCCAATTTAAATTTTCACACTTTCAACTGACTTGAAAATCCTTATTTTTTAATGCTAAATTCCCAGATTTTCCCCTGTAAATCTTACTTATATTAGGTTTACCCCATTTAATCCGCTTTACCGTCACATATTAGCTACTTAACCGGCGTTGAAAGCCACGCTTACCCTACAAGCCAACAAGCGGCGAAAAAAAAATTTGTGTCCAGGTGTTGCAACGCTTTTTTTTATTCGTACCTCCTCTACTTTGGTATATATGGGTTTCGCCAATAATTCACGACCCTGACGGGTTCGCGCTCTCTGCCTATGGGACGTGTCACAGCGCCGCAGAGATAAATTAGTTAATAAATAAAAAAAAACAGGGGAAAAATACTAAACTAATTTGCATATTTTTGCCCTTTGCAATGGCAATGCCAAAAGCCAATGAGGCGCACCAGAAATGCATTTGAACCGAAATAACAATATCAGGGAAAGGGGGAAGGGATTGGCTGCCCCTTTAAAAAACCAACAATTGCCATTTTGCTCGCTCGTCGAATTGTATTTTTTTCCTTCTTGCCCGTTTTTGTATTTTTTGGCGGGACGCTGAAAAATTTTCTATTTTCGGCAGCGAGCTCATTTGCATATGAGACAGCAAGGATGTTTTTTTTCGGTGCGTATGTATGCAGGATATGGCAGGATATAGAGTGTATGTAGGGGAATTTTTGGCAAACTCACTCCGTAGGTAGAAAGTGAAAGGATTTCAGGACTCGGCAAAGGAGCAAAGGATAAGCGGCGTCCTGATTGTTAACTTCTAACGGCCGTTGCATGCAAAATTGCAAAAATTGAAATTGCAGGAGTTACGTCGCGTCTCCCTAAAAAAAGATGATAAATGGGTCGGTTGCATCCACGGGGAGATTTCGCAAATTTGCCTATATAGCCGAGTCTATGCAATTTGCCTACAACCGGTGACCTTGCCAAAAGAAAAATACAACAAAGAAAGGGTTGCTCAAGGGGTGTCTTCTTCGGTTGCTGTCTTGTCAGTTTTCTTGAGTCTGTTTTTTTGGCGCGCAAAAAATAATCGAGAGTTGGCCGGGGCATATGGTAAAGAGTTGTCCGAGGCTTCCTTTTTTTTACGCAAATTGATTGCAGCTGAGGATGAGTCAAAGTCGGGAGTCGGAGTCCTTCTAATGAAACTTTTGTTTGCAAATGAGCAGAGATATATCCTGCAAGGGGGTTGGGATAGGAAAAGGAGGTAGGGCGCGGGTTGTAAGGATTATTTGCATGAAATGTACTTTCAAGATGATGTAGGTAAGGCAGACAAAAAAGGCAGCAAGGATTAATTGTATGAAAGAGTATTTAATCGATTTTCCAGGGCAGAGGATTTTAAAACCAACTGTCAAATCATTAAATCGAGTTTTAAAAATTAAATAAACCAACTCAGTCTTGTTCTTACATAAAATATTAATAAAACAAAATTTTTTAATATAAAAATATTATTAAAAAATATTTAAGAATGGATTTAATAAACATACATTATAATTTTAAAAACTTCCTTAGGCACTCTAATATAATTTATTTCTTTAATTAAAACAATAGAAATCTAGTAAAAAATACAACACATTCCTTTTAAAGTATTTTTTCATGTCCCCGAAACACTTAATTTAAATTTCAACCAAACTAAACCTAAAATACGATGCTCAGACACTTTAAATAAAAATAATAAAAAAAGAAATAAAATACACCTACGGCTTGACATATATCCGATTAAGGCCAGCGTAATAAAATAATGGTTTTCTTACCTAAAATCCTGTTCGCAGAGCATTAAATACCGCTTAAGCGAATAAAATTGCTTTGCATTTGCCACAAATTAGTGGCCAAAAAAATACAGCAACACCCACATATATAGATACAAGTTTATTTATATATATATTCGAGTGTTTTCGCATTAATTGTGCTGTGCGATAAACAAAGCGATCAAAAGCAGACCAGTTTATATGTCTTGATTCGGAAATTATGGCACTTTAATTACCAAAACAGACGCTTTGCCACGAAAAGCAAACCCCAAAGCGAATTAATGCAAAATAAGAAGAAAATTATGCTAATAATTATAAGCAAGTGCGCCGAAAAAAAAATACACAACCAGAGAGGTGTGAGAGGGGGGAGGGTTTTGCCATTTATAAAAATGCAGCCAAAATGCTAATCGAGCTCATTATCATCCAAATCAACGGCGCGCCGCGGCCACGAGAGATCTTCTTTCATTCATAAACGCAGCGCTTAGTTATGTGTTTTTTTCCTGCTTATTTTTTATCATCGCTGCTCTTTTTTTTATATATATATTTTCTCGCATGCGGCGCATAATTATGCAACAAGTCCTTTGCCCGAAAAACGCGGCGCGTGCGCATTTAGCATATGCCGGTGGAAAAATAAAATAAAGAGAGACTCGAAACGCACAGAATCACCGGGGGAAACAGGATTTTTTCCTTCGACATTTGAAATTTAAATACAGTTTTTTTTTTTATTCCTGGTTGTTATTTAGCGCCTCTCCCTAATTATAATGTAAATTTTTGTCTAAGGACGAGCACACACACAATGAATGGTGGACTGCTGACTTTATATACATTTTGTCACTCGGGTGTTTTGGGTTGGAAAAGAGGCGCTTGCCTGGCTTATTAATTATGCCCAAGTGCGTGGCCAAAGGATATGGTCATGGGAGAGGAAAAAATGTAAACAAATTTCATGCAAATACGTTGTCTGTGTCGTCTGGCCTGCGTCTGCTCACTCGCTCCGCATGACCTTAGTTTGCATAATTTTTATTTTTTTGTGATTGAGCTCTTGACCTGCCGCAAAATGAGGTCCATGGATATATGTTAAGAATTTACGGGGGTGTAAGGGTGAGAATGTGTGAGGGGTGTGAGTTTATTTGGAATTATTTAAGGTTAGGAAATAAAATAATCATAATATTAGCCATGGAAACATATAACAGTAAATAAATTCTCCTTTAAATAATAAATTATATGCATTTTTCATTCTTTGTTTTCTTAATTCAGAGCTGGACTCTTTTCATTCATTGTTCCAAAACTTTTTGAGTGGTTTTCCGTTCGATTCTTCCCATTGTCCCGCCACGCTCCACTAAATCAAAAACTGCACACTGAGAGACAAAAAGCTTCCCCTCTGCTAACAAATGTTGTTTAACTATAACGATGCCACAAAAGTTCCTTTAGCTATGCAAATTTTTGTGCGATTTTTGCGGCAATTTCGCCAAAACGGCCCATAGAATCAATGAAGCTGACAAATAAAGTAAATCAAAAATCTATTGTGTTGCGGGTACATAATTTAAACTGTAAACTAGTCAAAACACAGACTCCCTGACAAAAGCCAGAAAGAAAGAAGATATTGTCGGAAAGAAAGGCACATTGTCAAAATCAGAAATAAAACTGATATGCATGACAAAAACTGAACAATAAACGGTTGGCTTTTAAACTATCTTTATCTTTGTGAAAATTTTGCTTTTAAGTTGAACTTTTTTCCACTCTTGGGAACATGAATTCTAAATAAAAGGAAGAAGATATCAAATAAAACGTTATAGGATTTTACTAGTGGCTAAAACGTTAATTTTTATATTTTTTAAAATTAAAGACAACTTTATTTATGGTGTATCCTCTTTTATTATTTATTTATTGAATAGTGGGACTTATTAAAATCTATATATTGTCTATCTTATAAAAATGAAAAGGTTTCTCCACTGCAAAAGTATATTTATTAAATCCTTTTTATTAATTTTGTAATATATTTTTACATTTGAAAATTGAGCGTTTCCTTAATGTTTTTGTCACAGATTTTAAGTAAATATTTAATACTTAAATTGAATTATTTGTAACATTGCATTTATTGAAGTTGTGTTGCTGGAATATCACCATATTATTCTTAAAAAATTACAAACAAAACATGTTTGTAAATTAGGCAATATTAAGAGAAACACCAAGAAAACGAATAACTCATTCACACAACATCAGGAAAATGTATTAAATGTTTACTAAGCCTTCTTTAGTTCGTTTAATTTTCAAAAAATTGTTCTTAAAATTGGTATAATGTTTATCCTTTCAACACTATTAGTTATGAGATATATTTCGCCATGTATAGTATTTCACTCTTCGATTAAACCTTTTATTGCAACCCTTAAGAAAAGAAAAGCCACACACACTCACAAAACGAAAGGAAAAGTTGTCTGGCCAAGGAGCAGCGAGGAACTGAAGCAAAGCTTCCTGCGGGAGAGAGAAGTCCTGCCGACAGGCGAAAGCTTCCCTGGCTCCAATGCTCCTTGGAGACCCACTATATCCCAGTCTCGTTCTCGCCATTACAAAATGTCACTCTTTGCATGGGAATGCAGTGCTCCAGCAGCTCTCAGCGCTCTGTCTTTTTTCGCCGTCCCGAGATCGGCTGGCATTATTTTCCTATATATGCTGCGCTCTCTCTTTATTTTGCTTTTTTTTTTGTATCTTTTTTGGGGGCGTAACGCTGGAATATATCGAGTCCAATAGAGCGCAAGTCGACTTCCAGTTTGCGAGCGGCCCTAGCGCCATCCTGCTCTGAGCATTTGCTATCTGCCCTGCTCTGGCGTTCGCCCGAAACCAGTTTTCCTTGCCGGCTGGTTGCGGAGTGTGTGCGGTGTGTGTGTGAAACGGGGTGCGGAGTGGTGTGTTTGAGTGTGCGGCCCAGAGTGTGTGTGCGACGTACGCTACGTAGCGCTGCGGTGCGAGACATGACGTTAGTTCACTTCGATAGCTCTGTGAGTCTGCACGTGAATTTTCCCTGAGCTCTCCGGCTGTCTGTCGAAAATTCTGAGACAAGAAGAAAACGCAGCAGCAGCAAGAAAGCTAAAATCTCTCAATCGGAATCGAGAAGTCGAGAAATCGGAAACGGAAACAACACTCACACACTCACCCGCTCTGAATTTCTGAATCTGAATTCTTCTTAAACTCAGAAAAGAATTTCCCCCAAAACACACGCGTCTTTTGTGACACATTTTGAAGCTAAACACAAAATAATAGCGAAAATCGGAAAATATATCCAACATATAAAAGTGCCAAGTGTTCCAAAAAGTGTTTGCTAAAAATCTAAATGAATGAAAATACAATAAATTTAATACAAATGAAATAAACGTGTAACCAAAAATAGAAACAAAGTTTTCCCGACGGAAAAAAGAAAACCAAGAAAATTTAAAATACAAGAAAACTTGTTGAGCGCCAAGGAGGCCAAAAGGAGGAGGATTAGGATAGGACCAAGAGGAGCCTAACCGAGATTTGGAACATTTTTTCGCCTGCCACGTTGTACGTAAAAGACGTCAAGACGGTTGCCTCACGGTTCGAGTGGAATGAGCATAGGGACCCCGGTCTTCCTTTCGATCGATCGGTGTACAAAGTCGTTAAACTGAGCCCCAACTTGGAGCCCTACCCCGCCAGCGTGGAGGGCCTGAACAGCCCCAGAGCGGTGGGGATGGCCGCGACCTCGTACATGACCCCGCCCAGCGGTGATCTGGACATGGCCCTCGGCGGCGGTGGCGGCGGCGGCGGTGGCTATCACACCTCCTCGCCCCGTTCCGCCGCGGATGCCGGTGAGATGAAGTATATGCAGCACCATCACCATCATCATTCCGCCGTCGCCGCAGCAGCAGCCGCACATCATCAGTTGCCCTCGTCGCCGTCGCCCAATGGCCAGGGCAATGGCACTGGCCTGGGATTGGGTCCCGGCTCGGGGCTTGGTTCCTGGAGCACTCTGCATCCGGATCCCTGGTCACTGCCCACGCATCTTACGCACCATCATCCCGCTGCTGCCGCCGCTGCCGTTGCCTCGGCGGCGGATACAGTGAAGCAGGAGATGTCACATCTCTCCCAGCAGACGAGGATTCAGCAGGGCATGGCCTCGCCATCGCCTCACGCCGCCTGGCATGCCCCACATGCCGGTCACTATGCTCCAAGCGGATCACCGCTGGGCTATCACCATGCAATGAACGGGATGCTCCATCATCCGGCCCATGCGGCGGCAGCTGCACATCACCAGAGCGTGGCGCCGTTGCATCATGCCCTGAGAGGAGGAGAGTCGCCGCAGCTTCACATCCATGCCCATCACATGGGCGGCGGCGGCGATAGGGATGCCATTAGTGGCGGCGAGGAGGACACACCGACATCCGACGATCTGGAGGCCTTTGCCAAGCAGTTCAAGCAGCGACGCATCAAGCTCGGCTTCACCCAGGCGGATGTGGGTTTGGCTTTGGGTACCCTTTACGGCAATGTCTTCTCCCAGACCACAATCTGCCGGTTCGAGGCACTGCAGCTGAGTTTCAAGAACATGTGCAAGCTGAAGCCGCTGCTGCAAAAGTGGCTGGAGGAGGCGGACTCCACCACCGGATCGCCGACGTCCATCGACAAGATAGCGGCGCAGGGCAGGAAGCGCAAGAAACGCACCAGCATCGAGGTGAGCGTGAAGGGGGCATTGGAGCAGCACTTCCACAAACAGCCCAAGCCCTCGGCCCAGGAGATCTCCTCGCTGGCGGACTCGCTGCAGCTGGAGAAGGAGGTGGTCCGCGTGTGGTTCTGCAATCGGCGGCAGAAGGAAAAGCGCATGACGCCGCCAAATACACTCGGTGGCGACATGATGGACGGCATGCCGCCGGGTCATATGCATCACGGGGGCTATCATCCACACCATGACATGCACGGCAGCCCAATGGGCACCCACTCGCACTCGCACAGCCCGCCGATGTTGAGCCCACAGAACATGCAGTCCTCTTCGGTGGTCTCGGCGCATCAGTTGGCGGCCCACTAGCAATCAGAAATCCAGGAGTCGAACTCAGCTGCAGCTGCGTCCACTCCTGCATCCCTCAATAGCCTAAGCCAGCAGCAGCAGCAGCAACAGCAGCAGCAGCAACAACAGCAGCAGCAACAGCAGCAGCAACACCTGCAACAGCAACAGCAGCAGCAACACACGCCCAACACACCTTCCTCCAGTGCGGGATCGTCGGCAACGATGACCAGCCAGGTGATGTCGCCGCAAAGTCCGCTGGGTAGCTCTTCCGCTGGCAACAACAACAACAACAATAGTAGCACCAACAATAACAATAATAATAACAACAATAATAACAATACGAATAACAACAACGAGGAGCAAGTGAAGCACCATCAGCAACAGCAACAACAGCAGGCCTCCAGCATTGCAGCCGCTGCAGCAGCCGCCATGTACATGGATCCCATGCGCTACCAGCATCCACATCACCCGCACCCGCATCCGCACCAGCATCCGCATCTGAATCCCGCCCACCATCCGCACCTGTTCCATACCAGCGATCAGCTGCAGCAGCATCCCCAGCAACAGCAGACGCCCGGCAACGGTGGCGGAGGCGGAAGCAACTCCCAGTTATCCCCAGGAGCCGGGAGCAACAGTGGTCTGCCCCTGCAGCCGCCCAGCTCGGCATCGCCGGCGGGCTCGGCATCGAGTGTCCTGGGCGGACACCTGAATCTGAATCCGCTGCACCAGCATCATCACTACCAGCATCATCATCACCAGCAGCACCATCATCACCATCAGCAGCAGCAGCAGCAGCTCCATGCCCGCCGCCTCTTCGAGTTGAGTCTGCAATTTGGCGCCGCCGCGGCACCGGGAGCCGTGAGGCACTTTAATAGCTTCGGTGGGGCGGGCGGTGCTGGCGGGGAATAGCATTCGTCGGCCGCCTGGTTTGGCTATGAGTCCTCCTAGGACTCTGCGTCGAACGGGTGGCCGCAGTTCAAGCGGGAGCGGGAATGGGAAAGGGACAGGGAGCGGGACCGGGAGCAGCCCTAGAATCGTACAGTCGAACTTTTTAAGCGTGGAGCTCCAAAAAGTCCTTTTTTGAATTTCTATAATACAGTTTGGGTTTATCCTTGAGGTATTGTGAGTCTTCTTCATTTTTTCTAAAATTAATTAGGAATCAGATTTTGGCTTTTTTCAAAAACTAAAATGTAAAATATATTTTTAAAGAAAGTCAGAAAAAATATTGCAGAAAATATATATATTCCTGAATGGTCCTCGTTAAAGAAGTTCGACTGTACCATCTTTAGGAATATAGAAATAGGATAAGGTCTCCATTGATGATGATGATGATGTTGACGATGTTGATGAGGTTGAGAGATCATCTTTTTTACCAGTGCATTAATCTGTGTTAAACTTCAGCTTAAAGGGGAGCAGGGAGCGATGGGAGGAGGCTGCCATCCACCAGTTTAGTTTTGTTTTTAAAGTTTGAAAAACTTGCTTAAATTAAATCAATTTAAACTAAATTAAATGTATAAAGCGAAATAGAAACACGCAATTCAAATCAAACGTGAAACCAAGTGATGTTGTTTTAACCTAAAAATTAAATGCTAAAAATTAAAACTAAAACTAAACAAAGATTAAAAAAAAAAAACAAGGAAAACTAGTTAAAAGTGCGACGCAAGTGTTAAAGAAACCAAAAAATATGAACAAGTAAAGAGAAAGCAAATTCCTCAGCTGCTCCACCACAAGCAAAAGGTAAAAAGTCCACAAAAATATTTGTTCGTTCTTTGTCACACTTTGTCGCCGCCGTCTAGATCAAGTTAAAAAATCCAACAAAAAATATAAGGTATGAAAGAAGGCTCAAGAAAGGCCCAAGTCGGTTCTAGCTAGGGTTTAGGTTCTTAAGCAAGCCGTGTTTATATATATTATATATATATAGCCAGTAGATTGTACTCTAAAAAATTTATATATGACATCAAAACGAAAAACAATGGAGAAAAACCTAGAATTTAACGCGCGGCGAGATGAAAATGGTATAAGTAAATATTAATGAAAAACACCCAAAACATTCTGTAAATAAAAACTTACAGTTAAGTCATATTTTTTAGCTTTAAATGCAATTGTAGATTTTTTAAATAAACCCTACGAGAAAATCATGAAAAAAAAAACACACACAACTAAAAAATCCAACAACATTTATAAAATATAAATATATATAAACTGTAATTTCTAGGCGGTAATTTTTAAAGAATTAGGCACGACGTAAAGAGTTTAGTTACTTAGTACTGTACTTTCTATTGTAAGCCAAGGAAACGAATGGTAAAAACCAACCACAAGAAAAGAATATAGCTAAATCTTAAAATTTAAACAAACAAATAATAATCAAATACAACCACAACAAATGCTAAATTGTAATATATTAATTGATGTACATTAAAAACAAAAAACGAAACATGGCAAACCTAAATGCTAAACAATAAAAAATTGAAATTATTTCAACAAAACAAAAATAAACGAAAAATTGTGTAAAAAAAACTCCTAAATTTGTGTTTTTTTTTAATCGTCGTTAATTTTGTATACTTTTCTAGTTTTCTATCATTCTCTTTTAAAAACAATCTTTTGGGTGTAACTTTATATATAAATATTTTCTAGAAGTAAATGATATTTTTGTTTTTGGTATGTTGAAAAACTAAGATTTAAGGAGAGATGCGAGAAGAGAAACCGAATATTTAATATTAAGCCATGCCCTCAACTGTATAATAAATTATATATATACAAAGCCCACACATATATGCAGCAGCAAAGTCAACAAAACACACACCACACACACACAAAAAACAGATGAAAAACCAGAAGAAAAAATGAAATGAAAAAGCCAGAAAAAAAACTCTTAAAAAACAAATAAAAAAGAATATTATTCGAAAAAGAAGTCGGTCCTTTTATTATTATTTAATTAGCGCTCAGTTTGTTTTGGTTAATTTTTTTTCTCGCCATTTTACGAGACAGTTTTACAGACATTTTACGGCCACCTTTTGCAGAGATGCTGCTGCTTCTGGTGCTGGGCGTTAATATCTCGGATATCTGCCGATAATTGCGCGTATTTATTAATTTCATTTGTTTGCTTAAAGTGTTCGGAAAGCCATTAAACAATTAAGTGGGCATATTATAATGCGATTGCCTACGTCAGCAAAAGCGAGCAATTGGTAATTAACTAACAAACACCCCTCGCAGATCGAGCTCGGATCGTTAATGAAAGTTGCCATTAAAAAGCGTGGCATTTCGTGAAATTACCTTTTTTTATAAGGCCTTAAGTGCTTCGGCTGGAAGCCGGCAATTTGATGGATCTCCACTGGATGTTCCTGGTCAATGCTCAATCGTCAAAAAATAAAAAAAATTTTGACGTCAATCGGCAGGCGATTAAAGTGACAATTTGCCAGATTTACGGGGTCGCCAACGAATTACTTTTGTATTGTCAAAACAATTTAATGGGGTTAAGGATTTACCAGAAATTTATTTGTTATATTTATTGATATAGTTTAATTTAAGACATAATTTCAAAAGTAATTTTCTACGTATAATCTCATATATTTATTACGTTTTTTTTTAAGTTTCAAGTGTTACTATTACTAAAATAGTTTAAACTATTTGTTTCTTTGTTTATTGAATATAATTTCATTAAAAAAAAGTCCATCGTTTCCTTATCGCATTTAATATAACTAAAATATTTTATTTTTATAATTTTAACCCCTTTTCAAAGCCTATTTAAATGCTTTGTAGCTTAAAACTTTTTTTTAAAGAGCTACAAAACTGGGCTACAAACCCCCTTAAAAGGCTTTTAAATACATATATCCCCCAAAATTATTCAATTTCAATTTTCAATTATTCTCCCTTAAAGCCAACTTAATAATATTATGCACCAAAAAATGCAAAAACAGAATCATAAAATATCATTAAATGTGTCTCATTGCCCCCTGCACTGCCACTTGATCGAAATCTAATGTGCCGCACGCTTTTAGCATTTAATTCATAATTTAAATGCATATTTCATGGAATGTGTTGATTAACAATATTCGCAGGCCCCGAAATGTTGTTGGTTAGTACGAGTAATTCCGCATAAAAATTGCATCAGCCTGTAAAAATATACATATCCTGAACCCTCCCAGCCAGACGCCTGCTTATTGAAAGCCAGTTTTAGGCTTAAATATATTATATATATCGACAGCGAAAACAATAACAAACAGCAAATAATAACAATAATATATAATACAGAAGCGCAAGTGCAATGATTTTTATTTATGCGACGGCATTAATGTTTTAAACAAAAAAACAAAAATCGTCGTTATTTTCGCTTTAAATTCAAACTTATTTTGGCAACAAAAAAGTAGCCAATAATAAGGGAAAATTAAACATGAAAATTATATATTTTCTATTATACTTCCATGGCAAACGCCCACGCGATGCGCTCCATGCACTTGAACAATATATATATTTATTATGCCCAATATATAATTATTCTCTCTCTGGTCTCTTGATTATTTTCTAACACACAGAGAAAAAAATAGAGACGGTGAATTGAAATGAAATTTAATGGGGAAACAACATGGCGGCGACTGCCCAAAACAGCCTATTTATACGTTTTATCTATTGCCACCTGCCATTTTTGGGGGTAGTTGAAGCACACACACTCGTACACACTCTTAGTACACACGCACACCCACTCTGTGCCTGCCGCCCCTCGAGCTATATAAAGTTTTATATGGAAAAGCGGAAAGGAAAGGTTTTTTTAATGGTCGAAATACGCTTAAAGAATTTATGGGATTTTCAGAGGATTGTCCTAAGCAGAAAATTCGGGTGGAGAAATTCCTTGCTGATTAATCATAGTTAATGGATTTGAATGGAGGATTTAAATATGTAAAATAATTCAATATGTTTAGTCCAGAAGTTGAATGGTATTAGCTTTTAGATAATAGTTACCTGAAAGCTATGACTAAATTCTTTATAGATTAATAATGGTTTATTCCTTGGCATATTTATTTGTGAATTTGGTTTTAAGATAAACGGAACAGCAGGTATATTATGGGATTATTTTCTTTTAATTATAACAAAGAATATATTTTTTTTCAAGTTTAACTAGGGATTTTAAATAATTTAATAAGGATAGTATCACTTTTCAGTGGCTTTAAGTAATCACTACTAAATTATCCTTCATAATTCTCCCCCCTTTTTTTTTTCCTAATTTAACGGTGAAAAACTATCATAAAATTCAATACTCAGGAGTATATTTTATTTCAAACTTCGTTTTTGGTTCATAAAAATTATATGGCCCACCTTTTGGAGTACCTAACATTCCGCATTATGTGATGATAAAAGAAAAGCCACTAATATGCGAGGGCAAATTGTAGTTTTCATTGGTTTTAATGTGGCTGTGCGTGCCAAGTGCGACGGCAACACCCCCTACACACAGCGCACCCTCCCCTATATACATATATATCCACTATACTCGTTCGTATCTATATCGGAGCGGGAGAGAAACCCCTCCTCGAGCCAAATACCGACATTTTCATTATTATTATTTCGAGTGGAGTTGGCTTTTTATTATTTCGCGTGGCAAAGCAACACGCCGCACCGCCGCCGCCTGCTTTTGTGTGTGCTTTTTGGGCTGCGTGGATACAACCGTGTCAATAATTACCCGTGGGACTGACACGACCAACGAGAATCATTCAAATGTTGCAGAAGCTGAAGCACTAGCCCTGGCTAACAATGGCTAAAAACAAAAGCTACAGAAGCTGGCAGCAGAAGCACAACTTGGTAACGGAGTCGCAGTCGCAGTCGGAGTCGGGAGAGTCGTCGCCGTTCCACAATGGCCAGGCATATTGCCATTGTGGCAGCACCGCGGCAACTCGGCTAAAATGGCTGACACTAGTCAACGTCACCCAAAGTCGTCGGGGGCCTAACTGACGAACTGGGTGACTGACCATCCCCCAGGAGCGGATTGTTCAGGGTTATAGATAGGGTTTCCTCTTTTAATTTTAAAGCGAAGGGAAGCCTGCTACTTATTTAAGTTTTTTCAAAACAAACTCTTGGAGGTTTTTCTTTGCTCAGACTTTAGTAACTCTCTTTGTGAAATGACTAAATATATTATTTTAATTCTGATATAATGGTCAATTTTAAAATAATCTTTCGCTGAACTTGAAAATAAAATCAATATAATGTGTTGAATAATTTATGAAGTTTGTTTTTATAATTTTACCATTTAAAGTTACACAGAAAATGGTAATAATTATTGTATATTTAAAATGTATTTGAATTTGTTTGAATATAAACTTGAATGAATTAGGGCCCTAAAGTATTTTATACTTATTTATTTATATCTTCAGTATAAGCTAAGATTTTTTATAAATATTTTAAACTAATTTTAAACCTGGAATCCGTCCCTGTGATTAGACCATACTTTCTGTCTGACAAGAGTTTGCTTTCGGCTTCGGCTGGACGACTTTTTCACTGGCATTCGGAGTGTCGGGGACTCCGGGCTCATTATCTATGCTTCCTTTGGGAATTTTCATTTTCTTTTTCCCCGCTCTGGTTTTTTCTCATTTTTTTTTTGTTGCAAGTTCCCGTGTGCGTTCGTGTGCGACAGTTTGGCCAAAAGGAAACAAAGCCAAAGAATATATGAACAACAGTCTTCAGATGGGAAGTTGGTATAGAAGTTTATATATGTATCCATTGTAGAATTTACAGAGGGATTTATGGATTTAAAGCCACCGAAATACTAATTCTTATTAGTATATCTGCCCCTGTAGCCTTGTTTTGCTGTAGGTCAAATCAAACCTTAAACTAATTACAAGATTTATTGCCTCTCGGAAAACTTATTAGACTGCAAGTCAAAAGCGTTGGAAATTCTTTTTAACAACCCACAAAAGTAAGATATATAAAAATAGAGAGAGGGAGATAGACACTCCTACACATCGGCGAATTAAGCTGTGACTCTGTGTGTAAAATGCAAGCGAAACAAGCCACAAATTGGGATGCGGCAGGCAGGTGGAGGTGGTTCCATAGGTGATTCCAAAGGTGGTGTGTGATGCGGTGGTGCGGGGGCGCCGCCATTCGACACCTTCGACTGTTGGAGGCACTTAGGCCGCTGGATCAGCCTAGACACCTAGACAAATAATGCGGGCATGCTATATATGGAAGATCGTTCTGATATATGAATGTGCGCGCTCTACGGAAAATTACAAGGGGGACGCTTTGAGAGCTTTGAAATGCAGGAAATGCAGGAAAATTTATTAAACATTCAAATATCAGTTTTTCTTAAGTGAAAGAAAACTGCGGCATATTGGTGATTAATTTTAGGTAAAGGTATTTAGTTATAATTCAAAAAAGGAAATAATTGCAGACATTATCTCTATCTCTAGTAGCGATCCTTTCAATATATGAACAATTCTTACTCCCTTTTAATTCTCACACCTAGAAAGATATCCTCCTTGATAGCAATTCTCACACCTGTAGATAATATATCGAAGTCATGGGACCACCCTCGCATCCATAAAGCCATCTACGGCAACCATCGACTCGGAGACAAACACGCAAACATCTCTCTAATAAGCAAACGCAATTGATGCCTGAACCATGACATTGTCGCCGATCTCCGGCGGTCACCGTCGGTCTCCCTCTACGTTGATCTCCTCCAGTCACCATTTACGTCTCGTGTGCAGTTGCGGGGCTAAAAACTGTTGAAAATGCGCGGGTTATTAATGGCTTTATAAGCTGCTGCTGCTTGCCAGCTCCCGTGGACTTTGGCAAGCAAATTGGCAGCCAGCAGAGTTGGTCCGAGCCTGAGTCCGCGAAACCAAGACCGCCGCAGCGATCGAGCGGCGCAGTGTCAAAGCCAACCACTTTGCGCTGTTTTTTCATACCTTGGGACTAGAAAGAGTCATGAAGGGTATACTGTATTTGTGGGGAATTATATCAAGGGAATATAATAATAGAGATACTCATGGAAATAAGGATCGATTGAAATAGATCAGCTTCAGCAGGCAAATCATCAAGGCAAGATTTTCTCTCAGGGAGTCTGCTTTCCAATTAGTAATGAAATATTAGCACAGTTTTTTATTTTAAGATGGAGTTTTCTTAATATTAAATACAAGAAAGTATTTTAAAAATGTTCCTGTATTGTCTTTCTGGTGGGGTAATCTTCTTTCACTATAAATTTTAAGAGTTTTATGAGCTTCTTCATGGTTTAGTTAACTTAAACTTTACCGGGGTATCTCATAGTCGTTTCCATGTCATTTATTTGCTATTTTTATTGGAAGTGCTGCTGCTCTTTTCGCTGCTGTTTGCACACATTTTTAACGTATAAATAAAAAGGCAATGGGTGGGGTGGTGATTGGTGGTGGCGCACAGATAAAGTCAAACTGTGGGCCACCCTGGCCCAGGTTTCGGATCCGTTTCGAACTACAAAAAAGCGATACGAACATAAAAACAACTACAATTTTCTCACACACAATTTGCAGACAGTCGCAGACGTTGCTTGACATTTTGCCAAACCGGCAACAAGGTCGCCCAGCGCTCAAGATAGCTATCTAAACGCAAATACTAGCCAAGTGCACTCGAAGAAATTACCATATTAGTGAGCTGAAATGGGAAATTGGTCTATCTAAAATATAGATAAATTTGTTCATTTTTATAAAGTTTTTTTTATATTTTTTGTTGTGCCTAAAATGACAAGAAAACTTCATACGATTTGTAATAAAATTTGGTCACAAAATCACACCTCTGCTATTTCCATATTTATCTGAAACCTCTTGCTATTTTTGCATGGTTTAAACTGTAGATTTTCCAAGTGCATCTCAGGTGCAGTATAGAATTTAAAGATTTGAATTTTATACCCGACAAATGGCCGTGAACGAATGCCAGCGGCATTCAAGTCAGCGGCGGTCAAGTGCATGGGGAGCAGCTGATTCCGCTGATTCGCTGGCGATGCAGCGTCTCCTCTGTTCTGCCATAAATCTCTTAATGAAAACCGGCAATAATCTTTTTGCCGGCGGCGGCGCAGAACCGAACCCAAAAACCCAAACGGAACAACAGCATCCCGGAGTCAAGCGCGAAAAAATGCGCAAAAGAATTAATAAACAAAGTAGCCGGGCATGTTGGCATGTGCTCCCCCCTGTGCCCCATCTGGGGATGGGGGGATGGATGCAATCCAACTCCGCATCCAATCGGTAGGAGGTGGGCTCAGGAGGAGCTCTCTGGGATTGGGAATGGGCGAGTTATTTTCTGCGCATGCGCGCACGTGCTGAGGAGATGTCGATGAGTCTCTGAGTTTTCCGTGGCCGCACGTTTTTGCACTCGAATCGGCTGCCGTTGCGCATGCGCATCATCAAAAGACAAACAACAACGACGGCGACGAGTCATCAAAGCGCCAGCATCGAAGCCCAGAACCACTGCCACCTCCTTCTCCTCCTCTCCGCCAGCTGCATTTGCATTTCTAATTTTTCCAGCATTTTTTCGCATTTGCAATGCAACGCGAACGATGCTTGGGGCCGCATGGCAATGGCGGGAAAAAAAAAGGTGGAAAATGTTGAGGCGCCGCCGCTGCTTCAGCATTTCCTCATGCTCATATTTGCCACAAGTCGTAAGGAGGGAAATTTTAAGAATTACTGCCAAAAAATGGTAATCCGAAGAGTTTAAAAAATAAATAAATACAAGCCAAGAAAGCAAGTCAAAAATTCAATTTAGAAATTGATAAACTAAACCATGCATTTTGGGATTCTTGTAATAAACATAGATCTTTTGATTTCTATATGCTTTATATAGTACTTTGATCAGATGCAAATCTTGTTGAACAAAAATAAAACTTATGCAAAACTAAATTTACCTCCCAGCTATGAGTATTATGCTGTCGTCTGGTTGTCTAGACTTTCAAAATCTGACAGATCATTACTGATCCAAAAATATGCGTTGATTCAAGCTGTAAATTCGCTGCCGGAAGCCCCAAAATACAAATGAAGAAGTTAAACTTAGGTTTTGTAAACTTCAGGGATTTTTTTAACTTTTCAGCGGTGGCAATTTGACTACCGAAAAGTATTAAACAAAAAGCTCTCCCAGCGTGACTGAAAATCAATACAAACAAAGGCTGAACACAAAAAAATAAATGTTTAAATATTTGCAAAAGAAATCGCTGGAACAGAAAAAAAAACGAAGTCGAGGAAAGAGAGAAAAATACAGAAAAAAACCTTTGGCAACGCGGTAGCCATAAATCAAAGTCGCGTTAATGAAAGCGCAATTAAAACGGGCTTCCCAAGGCAAAGGGGGGGTGGTGGTGGTGGCGTGGTGGGCAGCGGTGGTGCCGAGCATATTTGGGCCAACTTAAAGCGCAGGAAATTAAATTTTATGATGCCGAGTCGCATTGGCAGCTAAGTTGGCCATTTGGCCAGACCCAGACCCCAAATGCAATTGTTGCCTCCGCCGCCGCTGTCGTCGTCGACTGCAGTTAAATTTTTGCAGTCGCCGAGCTTGTAGTTTCTTTGGCTGTCTGAAAAGTTGCACAAGGTTGGCCAAAACAACAACACGAACAGAGTCGCGCCGTTGACGGCTGCTAAAACTTTTATGCAGCGCCACTGACACCTACACCCACACACCGAGCCCCACATACAACACACACCACTAAGCCATAAGCCTGGCCAGACTTGACCTACAAAAAGCCGCGTCGTCTGTGATTATGGCGCCCTGGGCGTACCACTGGCTTGGGTTCTTGGGCTGGCTCTTGGGTTCTTTAGTTATTTAGCTCTGCGCCTTTGACAAACTGCAGGCAACTTGGCCAAGTGACGTAATAGCCGGATCTAGATGGATTTCTCGGATCAACTGACAAAAATTTATAAGGCTAATTTAAGACGGAGCTCAGTCTTAATAAATGCGATCATAAAAATCATAAAAAAATGGTTCAACTAGAATACAAAGTTCAGCAAATGTTGGATACTCTTTAATATCCAAGATACTTAAGTGAAAAGATGCAACTTAAAAGAATATTTTCTTGATCTTTTGTTATCTACAAAATAGCTTTAAAAAACCAAAGCTGAAATATTTGTTTAAACAAATATAATTTGTGTGAGAGTTCCCTTTGATTTTGTCCCATAAAAAAACAGCGACAAGCTTAATCGAACTCAAACGATATCGTTTCAGAGCCCTCATACCCTCACCGAGGCTATAAACATTTCAGCAATTCACACAAAGCTGCTTAATTGAAATCAAAAAGTAAAAAAATAAAGAAAACAAAAAAATAAACGCAGCAGTTCGCTCTCGGTAGGCCGGTCGTCGCCTGTTTGGCTTACTGACCATCAGCTTCATTACCATTAACCAACTGTGGCCACAAATCATGCATTTAACGCCTTCTTAACAGGCAGTTGAGTTCGACTGGACTGGGAACTTGGTTGGGAACAGGGAATCTGGCTGGGATGTGGCTGGTTTCTGGTGGCTGTGGATGTGGCTGTGTAGCGCCTGCAATCAAAACTGGCAATAAGCATGCAAAACAGCCACACAGCAAACGAAATGAAATGAAATCAAACTGGCTTCGGGAGAAGAGGAGAAGGTGGAGGAGGAGGAGCTTGAGGTGACCCTGGCAGTGGCTCTCGGTGGTCAGGTGTAAGTCCCAGCCCAGGCCTCGTTTATTGAGTTGTCCGAGGAGCTCGAGCTCGAGCTGGAGTTGGAGCCCGAGGACCCTGATGAGCTGTTGATGCTGAAGCTGATCGTGCCAGTTGACAATTACACAACGAATAAGAGATGGGATTGTTCGGGGATCGAGGGGATCTCTGGCCTAATGGAGCGATCGTTTGCCAATTTTATGGGTTTACCCGGCTACCAGTTTGCATGAATGAAGCCCAAGTTGAAGCTCTCTGGCGGACAACGACTCATTCAGGTGCAGACCCATAAAGATAAAAAAGGATTTGCTAAGTGACTAGTCTTCGTGTGTGCAAGTGTGCCTCCTCCATTGGAGTCTGGTGTCTGCGTTCTGTCAGCTTGTAAATCAATATAGGAAGTCACATCATCATCTTCATCATCATCGTTGCTGGCCACAAAACGAGTTAATTCGTGGTGAAGACAAATCAATCCATCAGATTATTTGGCATTAGCCATTTGAATGAAATACGAGAGGGAGTGTTTTGGGTTTTACACTTTGCAGGGAGTGAGGGTGTTTTCATTTTTGGGATCGAATTGGGCTTTTATTATAAGAGAAAATTAAATTAAAATTTATAAAAAATCTTAGGACAAAATTCTTAATTTTCTTCAATACTTCAAGATGTCTCACTATACTTTTTTGATATCTAAAATATAATAAACTAACCTAATATCGAAAATGTATTGGAATATCAATATAAATGCAACATATTTGAATATTCCAGAGAATCCAATCTTCGTTATTTCCTTACCCTAACTCCAGTCCCTTCTTGTCAATGGCCAAACGACTCAATCACAGCTTCGACAAATCAATCCATCAGATATATTTTAGCATAAACATTTCAAACTGGAGTCGAGTCTGCACAAAAACTTTATAGTTTCTGCTGTATTTCTTTATCTTATTTTTATTTTTTTTGCCGTTTTATGGACTTGGCTTTGGCCAGTGTGTTATCGATGCCACACCATATACTATATATACTATACTTATAACCCAATAGTCATAGACATTTAATTTCTACAAAGGCAACCGAGTCCCAGATATCGGTGGAGAAGTATCTTTGCTGCGGCTGAGGAAGAGTTAAAGACCAAAACCGACCGGGCCACAAAATTAGCCGCTCGTAAAAAACCTGACACAGGCGCACGTGCCGTTTTCGAAATACCCGGTAAAAAATCAGCTAAGAAAAAAACCACAAAAATCCGAAACGCCTCACTACAAATACAACAACAGGGTCTAAACGGCTAAAAAGCCAAAAACAAACTCATTGGAGACAACAATAATTTCACTACAACAACTAAGACGGCGGAGGCAGTGGCTGCTTCGGCCACATCGTCGTCATAAATACCTTGTCTTTTGGCCGTTGACAATTTTGCGCCAAATTTATTAACCAGAAATTGATTGGCCAAACGGCAATCATCTATGGCCAGATTTGCTCTCTCCCTCTCGCCCCAGCGACTTCATAACTTACTATTAGCCAAAGAAATATATTGAACAAAAAAATACAACAAATAAAACGTAAACTAAACTTTTTTTTGTGTGATTTTTTTCTGGGGTTTCGATAACGTTTTGGGTCCGTTGAAATTTCGCATAATTATGATGCCTATAAATTTGTTTTCTTTCATTAGTTAAAGTTAAAGTTTTCTTGTTTCTCTGCTGCTGACTAGCTGGCTGGCTCCTCTTATTAGACGAAGGTCAACGACGACATAAAAAGTCAAATTTTATTTCAGTTGCCAACAAAAAAAAAGACACAATATTGTCCCCAAAAGTTTGGGTGTGTGTGTTAGTCGAGTTTTAGTTTGTTTTTTTATGAACATTTTAAAATCGATTAAAATATATGATTGCTAGCTTATGGGGGCTAATGTTGAGTTTGTTTTGATTTAGGGCTGTCTTCGTGCAAAGTTTGAAATGGGGATAAATTGGGTAAGACTAAGTGGTTGCTTTTTATATATTATATATTTTTAATCCTGCTTAGGTGTTGCAAATATTAAACAAAAGAGGTTTAAAATGAGGAACATAATTGGAATAAGTTAAAAGAGTTGGAAAAGATTTTGTAATTGGATTTTTCCTTTACCAAATGATTTTAAAAGCTTTTATGTGGCTTAGAAATATTTTTCTGATTTATTTAAAATCTTTACTTGATTAATAAAAATTAAATAATATTTGTATTTTGTATTAACCTTTATTTTTCTTATGTAAACCCTTCTCACCTTTTCTTCCTTTTATCTATAATGATTTCCCAGAAAAATGTGTAAATAGGTAACATTAATTGCATTAACTCCCTTAACTTCTCAGCTTTTTTTTTATTGCTACTTAAAAATGGTTTTTATTGGTTTCTAGCTGACCATTGTTTCGACTCCAGCTTAGGTTTTATAACTGCCATTTGTGCAATTGCACGAATTTGTGCTTTCCGACTTTAGTTTCGTGTTTTTTTATGGCTTCCATTAGTTGATACTAATTTTTTTCTAAGCGGCACAAGCTCTAAGTAGATTTCTTTCGATGATAAGTAAATGAACTCAGCGGGAAAGGTACTAAAATTAAAATCGATGACATTTTTGGGTGAAAGTTTCAAAAAACCGTTTAGAAATAGAAAGTAGGGGCGTAACCGATTTTAACTTTATATTTTGAGTGCAATTTATATGCCGAAAGAGTTTGGCCAGAAGAGAAAGATCTTCCTGGCCGAAATCCCCCAGCTTTTCTGGTCGATGGAGGTGTCTGTGCCTGGGTACATCAAATGTGCAAACAAGCCACATAAATCTCGTATAAAGCGAAATTATTTTTTACTACTCAATTGCAACGGCAGCAGCGCGAGTTCCTTGAGCTGCCCCGTCTTCCTTCTCTGGCCAGACAAAAGGGTCCTTCCTGGCCAAGTGCATAAATCTCGGCACTTCTTCTCTGGCTGGAAACTGAACTGAAATCATCTCAAGTGCCCCAGTCCCAGTCCAACTCGGAGTCCGAGTCCCCAATCCCGATAGTTTGTTACGGGTCTCGGGTCCGATAAATAATTGCGTACATTTGAACAAATCGTGTTTGATGTTTGCTGTTTGCTCTTGTTGTGTCGAGCTGTGTGTACGCCGAGTGTGTGTTGTTGTGCCTTGTGTTGTTTTGCTCTCCGTGGTGGTGTTGCTTTTTATTGGTTTGGCCGTATATTTCGGTTGGAGTTTTTGTAGATATATATATATATATTTTTTGTTGGTTTGGTCAGTGCTTTTATTGCTACACATGTTGCGAAGGAAACAACAAAATATAAAACAAGTGAGGAATGGTACAAAACAAAAATTTGGATCGACTGAAAGGTGCTCTTTAGACATTTAAAAAAATTAATTTAATTGTTTACTTAGAATTTATCACTTTAGAACTTACAGAAAATGATTTAAAGTATATTGATAAAAATAATTTAGTTATTTTGGATAAATAATTTAAAGAGAAAGAAAAAAGAACTTTACGTTTTCATAAATGAAATCCTTTCCCGAAAACTCCTCTTCCTCTACAGGGTACCCCTATTTTTCTCTCGCCTTTACATTGATTTGTTTTTAGTACGTTTTCATTGAAATTTATTGCATTTAACAAAATTAGCTAAGCAAATTTATTAAGCACTTTGGCTGTGCTCTGGGCATTTGTTTTATGAACCCTTTAAGATTCTTAGAGAGGGGGATGAGCTAAGCCATTGATGAATTTCCCTGTTTTTGGTTTTGGCCACGTGTAAAGCATTCCAAAACCGAAGCCAATCAATGAACCCATTAAAGTTTAATCACAATCACGTAAATAAAATGTAGAACTTGTCGCATAAATTATGTGATTGCCAGAAATCGCTGGAAAAAATTAAGCAAGCGTCTAGAGTTTTTTTTTCTCCTAATGAATTGCAAATTTATGCAACATTTTCGAGGAGCGCCAAAAAAGAACTTGACTTCTAGTTCATTTAAAGATATATTTATTTTTTTTTTGCTATCATCGTTAAACCTAAAAGGTATTAAATTAAAGAAGAGCTTGGCCAAAAGACCAGAAGAAGAGTTTAATGAGAAAGAAGAAACCTGACGGCTGTGGGCTCCTCTTCCAATTTCCAAAAATGTAACTTTCGAATTTAGCGGTACGCCTTTTTATTGATTATTGTTTTTGTTGTTGTTGTAGGTAGCCCATTCTTTAGGTTGTCAACTCGATGAGACATAAATTTTACAAAAAGGCCAAAACGAATAGCTGAAACTGAGCTCTCCTCCAGCAGTCTCTCAGCCAAATGGCGGCAAATGGTTTTTGGACACAAAGGCGGCCCCGGCCGGGCCCCATCTTGCGACTGCGCCATGCTGTGTCACTTGTGCCCCATCTAACTTGGTTTTTTCTTTCCGTTTTATTTGATTTTAGTTTCTGTTCCCTGAGTTTTTTTTTTCGATTTTTTTCATTTTCATTTTTGGACTAATCAACGCCATGACCAACCGACTCCGAAACTTCGCTGCCTAGCTCTGCCATAAATTTCCGTCTTAGCCCACATGTAAAAGATGGTCAGAAATATATATATATATGTATATATTCGGCTAGAGAGTTCGATCTGAAGTCTTAGTTTTTTTTTCTGCCTTTTCCCTGCTTTTGTTTTGAGCTTAATTACAAACTCCCGATAAGGCGTCGATGGCTCGGAACGAATATATCGCTGTCCCCCCGTTGGTAACAAGTGTCTTGGCGGCTCTTTGATTAGCTACGATCGCTTATCGGTGGGATTGATCGACTTTGCCGCAGCGAGGCAGCCCATCCACCACTGCGCTTTTGTTGGATTTAATTTGGCGCTTTGTTTTCGTTTAATTTTTTGGGATTTTTTATATTTATTAGTAACTAGTTTTGAGGAGCCAGTTAGGCTTGTCCAGGGAATGAGAGAATTAAATATATATAAAACGTAAACTTAATTCTAATTTTTAAAATATGAACTTTAAATTCTCGTCACATTTTAGCATTACATTTTAACATCTTCCTTAAGAGGTTCTAATTAAAAAACTTCACCTATTTCCCACACCATCTTATCTACGATCTTCCTCGTCTTAAGGTAAAGCCACTTCTCCTAATCATTAAACCAGAAAATTTCCCATTTTGATTATTGCTCGTCTCTTGCTTTATTTATTATTATTATTTTTTTTTTATTGCTGATCAAATTTGTTGTGGGAAAAACTTGGAATAGATAAAGCCGAGGCTGACGAGCTGCCCAGACGACGACCACGACGAGGCTGACTCAGAGGCGGCCACACGCCCAGATTTATACATATACACTCGTATATATAGCTATATAGATATATATGGCTATGGATCTGAGACCCTACAGGTTGCCACCAAATGCTAGTGCAACTGTGTGTGCATTACTCAGCGGCGACCGGGCAGCATTTTTAATTGAAATAATTGCGGGTTGAGTTAATTAAACGATAAATAATGTAATTGTGTATAAAAAGGCGATTCACAGAGACGCTGCTGCGCTGAGCGCCGAGTCACGGCAAACAATGGAGGATAAGCAGCCAGAAAAAAAATTATATTGCACATAGGTTGGGTTGCATAATGCACATAATGCACGATGTCTCTTGGCATTCTTAACCGCAATCGCTGACTGCTGACTGCCAACTGAGGCTGAGACTGAGACTGTAATTAGTGGCATATTTGTTTCAGCCCGGTCACAACAACATCAACGGATTTTTTGATTGATTATGATTTGAGTTATACACAAAAAATAAAAAATCTATTTAAAGGGGATATGCTATAGTGAAATGCTAGTATTAGGATTATATAACTATATAAATAAAGGCAGAGTAATTGAAATCTTTTCGAGTTTCCACTGAATACCCATAAGAAAATATAATAAAATGGTGTATTTATTTAAATATCCAATTAGTTATAGTTAATTCTCAATCAATCACTGATTGGCTGGTTTTTCCTTTTTGTTTTCCGTGTGGCTAATGATTTTAGGAGACCAAAAGACCAAGAGACTTCCCTCCTATTGTGACTCAAAGCAGGAGCGTGGGCATTTCAATTTGAATTCTGAATGAAAATGAAAATGAATTGGCCCATAATCGAGGGCGCGTGCGCGCAGCTCCCATACTCTAATCGATTCGCGGCAGTTTAATGATATCGAATCTTGTATGGCTGTGGCTGTGGCTGTCACTTATAAAATGTAAATAAAAAGCTTGAAATTATCTTCATGCTCAATTTTCGCCGGTGCTGAACCCGCAGTTCAGACATGTCGTATACTTAATATTTTGCACACGGTAATATTTTGCGGTTCAGCAGGTTTTATACATACATATATATATATATTTATATGGGGGTACTAACTAGTTGTGGGCCTGATCTTAGGGCTGCGACGAGTGCTAAATGTTGTGCTAATTAATCAAGCAACTAATTGACTGGAAAAACCCGACGATAGTTCAGACTTAAGTTCCATTTTCCCCAGATAATGGTATGATCTATAAAAACCCCTATCATAAAGAGATTTATTTGATCATAAATGGGAATTACCTTCTATATATTCAAGTATTTGAGGAGTGCCTTTGATAAGCTGAAAATTTATTGTGTTGTTTAATTTTGTATTTCCCTTTTTCCCACCTATAAATAGAGAATTATTTCAATTAAGTTATTCGATCATCCGATCGACCTTTCTAAAAGTTGTATCACTTTTTTTTCAAGTGGTTCCACTTGGCTAATCTTTCTTTTTCTCAATTATTATATCATATTAATTGCCTTAATTAAGGGCAATACCAATAATTTTCCTGACCCTGATTTTTCTGCATATCTTACAGAGTTTTTTCCTGTCATTTATCACTTGCCTCTGTGATTTTCACTTAGCCAGCTAACCTCCCAAGTATATCTGTCCGCCCACACATGACCACCTACACTCTCTGAGTTTGGAGAATGCCAAACCCAAACCCATACCCAAAACGGGAGACAGAGATATGGAAACAGAAATAATTATTTCTGCGGCATTTTCCCTGTACCCAGTCTCTTGGGGGCGCTCTCTTTCTGCACCACAACGACTGCCCAGCCAATGTCCTTCGTCCAGTTTTTGCCCTTCAGGACTTCGGAGTCCACACAAAATCAACGAGAAAACCAAGGAAGGGAAAAATATAACATGAACAAAAAACGGAGAGTACACTGGGTTGAGAGCGGGATTTATTGCCATTTTTATTTTAAAATTAAATTAGGGAATTTTATAAAGTCAAAGAAATACATTTGATATGGAAAGCAAGAAAGATATATGTAAATAATTCTACTAATTTCTTTAACGACAATTAGGAAAGGTTTATTTTTTCGATATATTATTTTTTTACCAGTGTTTACCGCTCCACAACATATTTGCGCTGTGGTCTCGTGGTCAACCAGGGCACTTACGCAGTCCCGGCTTTAACCATGCCCTGGAGCCATGCTGCGGATGATGCCGTTGCCGCCGCTGCGGATGATGGAGCTGCACAGCCTCAGCAGATGACGACGATGACGAGCTGCTCCTTTGGCAACTGATTTCGATTTCAATTTGCAATGGCTGCGCTTCATCGTTCATGGAATGCAAAAAGCCAGAGCCAAAGCCCAAGCCAAAACCAAACCAAAAAAAAAAGAAAGAAAAGGGACCGACTGAGTAAACGGCTGACAACAAACAAACAAACAAATGTCTTTTAATGGCCACATAGAGCAGTGGCCTGTGCTGCCTTGCTGTTGTTGTGGGCGCAACAAGGCTTGCAACGCTTCCTGTCAAGTGATTTATGCCACAGGCAAGGCAAGGCTCAAACTCAAGCCCAAAACGTAGGGCGAGATCCAGACTCTGGCCCAGACTCAGGGATTCATGCTCAGCTGCGGGACTTGGCAACTAATTTTCTTCTGCGCGTTGCAGAAAAATTGACTGTCTTTTGTCTGCAGTGCTTCGCATTCGTCTTGCTCTCGTCGCACTTAAGCACTCGGGAAAATTTGTGTATATATAATCGGAATTTTATATTTATATGCAGTTTTTCGGGATATATATTCTTAATTTTCTGACTGTTTCTCTTTTAAAAATGATATCTATTAGGACCCAAAAAAATCTTCCTTACATTATTTAGTATATTAAAGTTCAAACATTACCTAAAATTTATTTTTTAAAGAAGCGTTTCCCTAATATTTCTGACAGTGTTCCCTGATCTGTGATGAATGCTGGCAAGTACCACGCACTTTTTTTCGCCTTCGGTGTGTGTAGGTGCAATTTGCGCAATCATCGGATGTCTGCGATCCTCGCAAGCTGCTTTGGGCTCGGCGCGTGCGCTCGGTTTAATGGGGGGAATGCTGTGCTTCCCCCAATTGCACTTAAAAAACAATTCAATTTGCCATTGTGCGGGGGGATGGGGCCAGGCGATTTATGAATGAACCGCCAATCAGTTTAGGCTTGGCCACAACACGCACTCCACCATACACACAGAGATCGCAGACCGACTTATACAGAAAATTAATTAATGACAATCAGTCAAAAACAAAGCGAAGAAAAAATACGCAAACGAAATAATTAAACGGCAAACAGGTATTCAATTTCCATTTCAACCTACCCATTCTACACACATTAGTCAGTCAGCCGGAGTCCGTCATCTCTGGGGGATCTTGGACGACGGATGGACAGGCGGACAGACTCTCTTTTGGCTATGTGGCTCTCTGTTTGTTTTGGTAATGAAGCTCATTTCCGTTGGGCATACAAAAATATGCATATGACGGGAATATATTTCGAAATAATTGAAAGTAGTTAGAATGGGGGCTAAAATTCAATGAACCTTTAATTTTAATATATTTGAAAAATATTTACTGGGCCTTTTAAAACTTCTTTCTTTCTTATAATATTTTATACATATTTTTTGTGGCTAATTTCCATTCCGACAACTCGTCTGACAGTTTAGCATTTCAATCAATCTGAGACCATCTATACCTCTCTGTCTGCCTAATCCAATTCAAAGCAATTATGCCTTATTCGCTTTAATTTATTATAATAAATGTAAAATACAATGTGAAAAATTTTAAATTTCGCATCAAGTGTTAAAATATTAATTATTTAAGCGATACACGCAGCGTTATTTGGCGCGCGTCTCTTGTATATTTTATTTTAATTTTTTGTTTTTTGTTTTATTTGTTATTTTGCCGAGTGCCGTTTCATACGGCGTCTACACATGTTTGCTGCTTGTTTGTTTGTTTTAAAAATTGTATTTTGCGTTTGTTTAATGAATGATTTCTCGGTTCACAAGAGAGCTGCTGGCTGGCGAGAGCAAGTGAATAATTATCATGGATTTTTGGTGTGTTTTGCTTGTTGTTTTTTTAAATATATTTTTTGTTTGCTCTTTTACAGTTTTATCTCACTTTTTGATTGACAAATTAACTGTCACGATTTTGCAGCATTGTTTTTTGTATACATTTTTCATATTTGCATTGGAGTTTTATGCATTGTTTTTTGTTGTAATATGTATTTAGTGTTTAATTGTTCTTTTCTGGTTTGCTGGTTAATTAATGATTGACTTGGTGTACGGTTAAAGAGGCAATTTGTTTAGCTTTTGTAAATAATTAAGAGATTAATGATTGATTTTTTTTCAGTAATAACACGCAAGGTGGTATCTAATGTGAGAAATTTGTGGTAATTAATAAGGTGTTATTTTTTGTGAAATTTGTTTTCAGAAGATAATTTTTTTGGGAAGCCAAATTATTTGGTTCTTGGGTTTTCAAGAATATAAATAGATAAAATTATGAAATAATTTTTCTTGAATACATTTCATGCATAAAGATAAGATAGATAAAATCCCTAGCCTGTTCGAATATCCATATAATCGCCATCACTATATTTGGGGGCAATTCAAAAGATCGTCTCGGCCAGCCCCCTTGTGACTATAGACACTTAAAATTCCATCAACTGAAAGCCCAGTAAACAGTCTCTCTAATAGATCCAATTACAGTTTATGTCACGTACTTAATTCCACTTAGACGGTGTCCAAACGCTTGACGTTTGTTGTTTTTACCTGGCCCGCAGTGTGTTTTGCACCTGCAATTAGCCAGTCGGAGCCTCATAACAACTCATTTTTTATGAGCTTGGTATTTGTTTTTACTATTTTTTTTTTCTTTTTGTATTTGTGTTGTGTTTGTTGTGGATGTTGGATGTTGGTGGCACAACTGATTGCGATTTAAACGCTTTTGTCTAATTGCATATAATCATTGAGATTTGAGCGATTGTCTCTGGCTAGTGGGCTGTGTTCAATTAAACGATTCATCGATCCACCGATCGATGGAGTAATCGATTCCTCGACTTTGTCACACGATCCACATTCGTGTGGCGTTGTCGTCGTCGTCGTCTCACCCACATTCGTGTCTCGGTTTTATTTTCTACCTTGATTGGGGCAACCTGTAAGCAGGCTATATATCAGTCAGATATCGTCTTAAGAGTGGCCCCAGCTTTCACTGGGCTCCAGAGATATCACTAAGCTAGTCCCAACCTCCCAATCCCAATAACTTAAAACAAGTTTTCTTCGTTTTTTGGTTTTTGGTGGCAAAGAAAGATCCGAAAATAAAACCAAATCTAAGAGCGCGGAGTCGCTCGCTGGTGTCCCACAAATAAATTATTACCCAAAGGGCATTCAATGCCTTTTAACAACAGGTCAACCTTATCATTATTTTTATTATTATTATTATTATTTCCACTCCGCAGAAGGGCCCCAAACCCAACAAAATCGATATCCAAAATGATCTTCGCTTAGTTTGCCCCTTTTCCTTGGGTCTTAGATATTTTTTGGATTTTTGTTTTTTTTTTTGTGCGTGCGTTTTAAATTTTGGTTCGTCTTCGATTTCGTCTCGCCCTCCCTCTGCAGTGAAAATCAGGCAGCAGACTCTTTGACTTTGGCTTTGGACTTGTCTGGGGTTTTTTCTTTATTTATTTTTTTTTCCAAAGATTCGGTGCTTCGTTGTTGTAAATTTAATACAAGCGCGACACAAAAGACGCACAAAAATGTCATAAATTACAAAGCGACCATGATAGCAAAGGGATGGGCAAGGCAGCCGAGTAAATAAAAAAAGAGCTCTCTATAAGCGTATATAACGCTTAGCTGGGTAACATTTGATACTACAAGTCCAAGTCGAGGGAATGGGAATAGAGCTTTGATTAGTGGAATGTGCGTCACACCAGCTGGGCGAAAAGGCAAAGCCAATTATGCGATGAGGTAATCCCACCAAGAGACCGACATTCTAAGACCAACTAGAAGCAGAAAGTCTAAGTGGGAAAATTAGTAAAATCATAATTATGTGTCTTATATATTTTCCCAGAGATCTATGATCTTTTTCCCATCATTAACTACATCCTTGAAGGAGCAACAGTTATAGGCAAATTCCTTAAACAATTTTCCCAGCTTCACAAGGGTATCATTGAAGTATCCCCTAGATTCCCATCACAAGGACACATTTCCAACTGTATTCAGGCTTTGTGAGATGCAATCCTTTAACGGTAAAGGCTACAGGTTATTGTTATTGCAATTATGCAACGGTATTTTTGCAGAAACATTCTTGCCACTTGACTGCGTGAGAATTTAGATTCCGAGGCGACACTTCTCAGCTTCTCAGCGTGGTTGCCTTTGACCTGTCGCTCTTCTATTCGAAAACCCCTCGAGATGCATATCTTTCGGGGTGCAACCCCAAGCAGGTGTCCCTCTCACGGGTAGGTTGCATCATTAGGATCTGTGGCAAGTGTCGTTAACCCCTTTATTTTTTTTTTTACACACACAAACAGCGAGTCTGAAATGTAGTTTAATCATATGCTCAGATGCACAAACACGCAACACCTACACAGGATAACAAACAAGCAGACGGGACGAGACAGTGCAGCAAGAGGGAAAAAAAATAAAAAGGAACTCTCCTTCGTCCTGAGTGTGTGTGCTTGTGTGTATTTTCTCCTCTCTCTCACTCTCCCTTTAAGGATTTTTTCTCCCTTGCTCGCTCCAGTTTTGTAACGAGGTCGTTGGCTGGCTCTGTCTGTGTGTGAGGAACGCATCCTGCATACCAAATAGCTACCGGAAATTCCTGGCTGTTGGAGAACCTGTGGACCCCTTTTTGGCCACCCAAATCACACACCACCTACCTTAGTATCTTTTTTTTATTTTAATTCCATTTTTGCATGCACTAGAAATCTAGAGGGATTAAAAATATATTTTTTTCGAAATCATTCGTGGGTTTTTAAAGGAAATAAATTGTAAAATTTGAAATATATTTTTAGGGTCACCACATCGCTTTTTATATTTGTATTTAATATTATTTAAAAATATTAAAATACAACTATAAAAAATATAACAGATATTAATTTGAATTTTCAATTTGATACTTCACTTTCAATTACTTTAGTTATAAATAAATATAGCTTAATAAATATAGATATATTTTGAACCCAATTTATTAGGCAGGATCAAAATTCAATTAATTTAAAATTTATATAACAAATTTGATCGAAGTCTTTGTGCTTTATTCCCTGTGCATCAATAAAGTAACGCAACTATTTCAAAGTCGAGACAAAATGCAGTGCGCACTTTTTAATTGCCCGCAAAATGCGTCTCAATTTGACAGCTAAGCAACATGTGGGAGGACATACCCGGCACAAATATCCATTCTAACACAGAAGCAGGGATTTTCCACTCACACAGACATACACAGCCTCGCCCCACTGGGTTTTCCCGGCAGAAGGCAGCACACACCTTCGCCTTGGCTTGTTTGGCATTCAGATTGCATCGCATCGCGTGTGTGTTTTGAATGTCCTGCTAGCGAGTGGCGATATGAATTATTCAAAAAAATAAAAAAAAAAGGAATGCAGAACAGGACCAGGGGGGTTGGGGGGAGAGAAACAATTTTTCGTCGCCGCCAAGGACGAATATTTTGAAGCGTTGCGCGGCATACAAAAGAGGCCAGCGGAAAAAGCAGGACGAAGCTGCTGCTTCTGCTTCTGCTGCCAGTTGCCATTTGTTGGATTTAGCCACATATGTTGGTGTGCTATTTGTGTGTGTGCAGCTCCACTCCTTTTTAGACCCCCCTTTCAGCTCCCTTCCCTCTATTTAGCTCTCTCTCTCGATGTGTCGCATACAAATGTCCCGTCCCGAGTCTGAGTCTGAGTCTGGGTCTGGTTCTGGTCTGGTTACATTTGCGGTTACATTTGTATTGCTGTCGCTGTCGCGCCACTCAAAGTTATATCCTTTGACAGGACGCCGCTGCAGTGCAGCAGCAACAGCATTTCTCCGGGCGAAAGTGAAAGTCAAGGTTAATCCGTCTGCAAAAATTCAATATTTTATGCATTAAACTTTATGCTCCCTCACGCTCACTCTCTCCCTCTCTCTCTGCATAAAATATTTCTTGTTGTGTGCTTTTCGGCGCCATTTTGAAGCTGTCGAGGAAAATGGAAAATGGCGAGGCAGGCTTTGGGCAGCGGACCGAGTGGGTGGTGCATTGCGTGCTGCACTTTCCGGTGGAGTTTGGCTGATTAATGAGGCCAAGCCAAGGCTGCGCACGCGGGACTATAAATCACTACAAAAGAACATATTAAATATTAGCCTAACATGGCCAAAAGAATTTTTTAATTTATATTTTAATCACAAAGAATAATCTTAATCGTTGGTTATTAGTGGAAAATTCTTTATTATGATAAGGGATTTATTTTGTTCTAGATTTGTAGAATGTGTTTTTCCATTGAAAAACAGTTTATGATAAGTTTTACTCTTTAAAACGGAAGGATTTCTAATAAGGTATTAAAAATGCATGTTTCAGTCATGCAAATTTCTTTCAATTTTATGGATTTTTCATAGGCATCATCATCATCATCATCCGAATGCTGTGAGAACTGTGAGCTTCGGCACTGAGCTCATTGACCCACACGTTTCATCTTCAAAGTTGTCACATCAATTTGAGAGCCGCGAGACCAGGGCCAATGAAATTGAACTTTAAATTGAGGCAAACAAAGGCAGCAGCTGTAGCAGTAGCAGTAGCATCGGCATAGCAGAAGTGACACAGCCGCGTATAACTGGGTTAATGGGTCTGTTTTGGCTGAGGACAGGTTACATGACGCACACGCGGCGTATACGCAATGCACGCGCCGCACCGGCTTTGGCCTTTCACTGCGCAAAGCCTGCAATCGGCACTCGTTTAATTGAATAATAAGCCCCAGTCCAGTCCAGTCCAGGCCAGGGCAGTGCAGCACAAATCTCGGCTCCAGCTGGAAAATGCAGGTCAGCCTGCAGCAGAGATCTGAACGCGGGGCATGTGAGAGTGAATTAAATCCGCGAACGCAACCGCTGCACGTGCACGCCGATTGTTGCGTAAAATTTTCGCTGGAATTTGATACTCACTTCGCTGTGCTCCTCTTTATCTTTGTTTTCGTTTCTTTTGGACTGATCTGTTACAATATTTGTAGCCCCTGGGAGCCGCGAGGTCAATTGATTGAAACAACTTTGAACTTGTTGATCTTGTCACAAATTAAAAGAAGATTTATAAACACACAGAGACAGTAGACAGTTTAAGCGATACAGATACATAGTACAGTGGGGTTTTACTAATGCGGAAAATGAGTAATAATATTTTATATATTTTGGGATATATTTTGAAATTTTAAGGGATTTTTTAAAGCATTCAAAGATGACTTGTAAACATAATCCGACGGGAAGCAAAGAGGGAATGAGCTGATTGATACTCTTAAGCTCATTTCTGGAATTAAATTTTTATACTATATTAATTATATATTTTTTTTATATTTAATCCTTACTTCTCCTATATCGACTTTACTCTGTTGTATATATTTCTGTTAGCTTTTAGTACCCTATGCTTGGGGCATTAAAACCGATCAGAGTAGCATCATCTTCCTCATTCAACCCAATCGTGTCTTTGTCTCCGTGAAATCTTCTCCTCATCGGGCGCACTTCGATTTTTTCGGGGTTTTTGGTTTTGGGTTTTTTTTTTGTTTGTGTTGCGCCATGATTTATAGTGTTCCAAGCTATCAGTTTTTCTTTAGCAGTCAGGCAGTAAAAGCTTTCGGTTTTTCAGTTAGCGGCGCCAGCAGTTCGGGTCAAGTGGCTGTGGGCCATAGAACGTGCTAACACTTTGGCAGCAGGAGAGGAGCTAGACCCCCAGAGCTGGAGATGGAGTTGGAGCTGGTGGAGCCAAAACAAAACTGTTTTCTGTCCGCTTCACACGCAAATGTCTCGCAGCCAATTTGGTTGATGTTTTTATACCGCATTTTATTTGGCATCTAATGAGCGGCGGATCGATCGATGGTGCGACCTTCGCGTTGTAATCGATCGCTGGCCATAAACCCACCACGAAGTGGAATGTCTTTGGACGGCTTTTAATGATCATGATCTCTGTTGTGAGACTGCTGCAGCTTGCTTGTTTGTTTTTTGGTAAATAAATGCACAGGGAAAAAGGTGTATAGCAAAGCTTGGGAGGGTTTCGTTTGGTCTTTTAGAGGAGTGAAAGGAATTTCGTTTTCGCTTTACTTTTTCTTGACGAGCAAACAATAGAAATCCTTCAAGCAAGGAAATGTTATTTCTTGTGTTTTTTTTTTTAAGGAATTTCATTTTTTTTATTTTAGAAACAATAAGGCTGAGGCAGACGACAACTTTAGCCTTTGGCCACGCCACATAAAGGGTTTGGTTCTCCTTTTTTTTGGGTTCGTGGAAGTCTCGTGTTTAGCACACGCGTAAATTTTAGTAGCCCCTTTCGCCGTCGTTTTGGCCATCATTTTGGCCATCTTCGGCGGAAGGCTCGTCGGTGGCGGTGGCGGCATTCGCTTTGAGCCACGTCCACCATTCGCAACGCATGCGCACAAAACGGTACCGCTAGCGGCTATGATATAGGGATATATATATACATATATATATATATCCTCTTCTCTCCACGCTTCTTGGCCTTTTTGTCGCCGCATTTCATTGTTGCAACTTTGCTTGTTTTTTTATCCCTTTTCTGTGGACGCACGTTTAAGAATGAATCTTCGTCGGAAATGATGATAAAATGCTGCAAGACACATCCCAGCTTCTTGGGCTTCAAGGTCAGAAAGAGTTTTGTTACTGTCTGCGACTTTAGTTTGTTGTCTTGGCTCGACTTTAGTTTTATTTTTGTACTTTTTGGGGTCTGCTTTTCTTTTTTATTTTGTCAACTTTATAAACACGTCAGTGTATGTCAAATTGCGACTGAGTTACGTTTAACAGGAATAAAGAGGGGTTTTTTTTGGGGATATAAGAGGGGATTTTAAAGGATATTTGTAGCTGAGATCTGGAAATATTTCTCCAAAAATATTTTATTTCAATACATGATTTGGGATGTATTAAATATGGAACTCATAGATTTTATCTTGAGTTTAGCTCTTAATAGTAAAATTTTTCTTTAAATGTTTTATTTATTTGCTTTATTCATTATGCGAATCACAAAAATGGTACAAAAGACTTGAGAAAAACGACAAAGAATTGATTTGTTCCTTGACTTTTTACTATTAAAACTATATTTAGGTATACAATTCTTCTTAAATCTATTTTAAATAGAAGATTTCATTTTATTAAAGGCCTATTTGAATCTTCTGCAATCCCAAAAGAAAGTCAATTTCTACTTTATTTTTTCGGTAGTTCCAATCAAAGTGCCAAACTACCTTCTTGACTTGACTCGATTTGCTGCTCGCTGGCCTCTCAAAAGAAAGACGCGCAGCAGCATCGCAGCAGCATCACTCGGGGCCAGGTTATTTCCATTGTTTGCTCTTTTGGCCCTTTTCCTCGACTGAGAATGAGGATGAGGATGAGGCTGTTGTTGTTTGGATTTGTTGTATTTGCTTATGAAGTGCGCACAACTTGACTAAAAAGGGGCAAACAATTGCATTGATCTGGTCAACCGACGGAGGCTCTTGAGCATTTTGGGCATAAAGTATGAGTAAAGTATTTGCTGGGATCTCTCTTGCTCTCTGCATTGTTTTGGGCCATGTCTTCTGGGGCTTCGTTTGCATTGGCGTTGGCGTCGCTGTACGGTAGCATCCTCATCCTCATCTTTCTGGTCCTGTGCCCCCGCACTTCACTTCGTTTTGGGGTTTTTTTGGTTTTTGTTCTTGATCGTGTCGAACGGCGAGCGCCCCTTTTAACAGCGCATAACAGCGAAATCATGACTTGCCATTTACATTGTTCGCTCGTTTTGGACTTTATTGTTTTTGACGGCCCAGGAAAAGAAGCAGAAGCAGAAGAATAAGGCCAGGCCAAGAAGAGTCCACTGTGCTCCGTTCTCCTCCAGACTCTGCAGTCCATTGGCCAGGCTCTGTCTGCGGATTCTGATGCTGCTGCAGTGTCTGCGGCTGTGGCTGCTCCTGCTGCCTCTCAATTCAAACGAAAAATAATGAAAAATTATTCAATAAAAATTATTTCGAGGGAAAGAGCCGTTCAGAGAGGAAGACAGGGTGCTGTCTGCACTGAGGGAAAATAACGAAATGAAAAATATGATTGGAAAGAGTTGGTCTTTAATAAATGTGTATATATATGCAATAAAGGCAAGAATGTGGATACATATCTAGCTAATATAACTCTATCGATCATTCAATCATTCTTTTATGAATTCAATTTTAAAAGATTATTTTAAAATCCGCAAAATCCTTTATATTCGATATTTTTCCCCCCGTGTAACGTCGTGCGTTTTCATGGTCCGAGGCAACTTCCGTTGCCAGTAGCTGGATAATCTCAATGCCCCCAACTGATCGCGATCGCGATCGTGAGTTAAGTGATCGCGCTATAATTTTCCCTTTTGGCCCATGGATCGCAAACGGAGCCCCATGAAAATGATTGTTAAACGATTTTGTGATTTGTTGTTGGCTACTGTGTGCGCCTGGTCTCCCCCCGTCTCCGGCTCCATCTTCGGCTTCGGCTTCGGCTCTATTATTATTAGCCCAGGATGGGATATGATCGTATCAGATAGATGAGGTTAGATTGAAGGGTGGCTCAGGTGGTGGTGGAGGTGGATTTGAAACGAAATCGGGATTGGGATTAAACAAGCACCAAGTGGCAGCCAATGCCAAAAGATCTGGAGAACGCACGATTCGCTTAAGTGCAGAATGACCTAGTTTATGATCTCTCCTTTGCTCTCTTGATCTTTGACTGTGGGTGCACTGGGAAAAATGGAGGAATTAAAAAAGGAAATCTTAGCTATAAGTGAGAAATGGTGGCTTAGAGCAGTTTCAGCTGAAAGTCTGAAGGGACTTAAGTACCTGGAACTCCGCATAATATTTTCAAGATTTTAAAATAATCAAAATCTGTTTATTTGTTTAAAAATTCCCCCTTTTCCCCCAGTGCATGTCTTGATAAAGTGCAGTGTCTGGGATTTGTGCGCTTTGACAAATAGCAAACAGATGCAACAACTGCAACTGCAACAACATGAGCAACAATTGACACAACAATGAGACTTGGACTCGGACTCGGACTCGAAACCGGCAACGGATGCGCCCAATGAGCAGACAAAGCTTGCAGCTCGCCGGGAAATTGCCTGAAAAGTCTAGGAAAAGTCTAGTTTGATAGGGGGGACGGGGAGGAAGGTACAGAGTATTTATGCGATTGCCGCTCGCGAAGTGGCATAGTGACTGCCACTTGAGGAAACACGCGAGCCGAATTAGCGTGCCGCCTTTTCAGCTTAGATACTTTATGTTGTGTATCCCACAGATACATATACTATCTCTCCATACACTTGCACTGATTCACTTGGGCGTCCATTCTACCTATTTGGTGCAGAGCAGATACTGATTAAATGGCACTTCCCCTGGCACGGGTCAAACGTAGAAGAAGAATCATCAAACAGAAGAAACTCTTCTTTCTCCAACTCTCTGCACAATCAATTCTAATTAAGATGAACGGAGAATAAAGAAAGAAACCCCGGCATTCTCCAGAGACAACAGTCTCCCTGACAGCCCAAAAAAAAGTGAATCATGAGAAAATTTGTTTCTTGGAAATCATAGTTGAATTTTGGGAAGCTGAAGAAACCTGTTCCACTTCTAGATCTCGCCCCACTTAATGACTCTGAAAATGTTTAGGTAAATTTCATGAGAGATCTTGAGAGCTTGATAGGCGCTACACGAAAAGAAAAAGAAGCTGAAATGGTTTTTATAGAGATTAAAATAAACCTATGAACGTTTATTGTAAGACAAAGAGGATCTTCATGGATCTTATTATTTTGTAATAATTATTTCTTCTGGAGTTCCTCATTAATTCAAGGTTACAACTAGGAATTTTCCCATATTATCGACTCATTTGTCACACTTTGGACTGACTGATTGAATGATTGAGCGAATGAGCTACTGCAAAAGTGAACCCAAAGAGCCCAAGTAAACCGCATAATTGACACATTAGCTCGTTTGTGGTCTTCGGTCTTCGGTCATGCCCGCTTAATTGGCACTGAGTCAGAGCAGAGCCTCTCTTCTTTGGCATTTTCAGTTTTCTTTTCCTTTTCTTATTTTATTTTTTTTTTCCTTTTTGCCTGGGTAATGCGTTTAAGAGGCGTGATCTTGTCTTTTGCACGCCCTCCTGTGGTGACTCCTGCGTGCCCCGTGTCCCCTGTCCCGTCCTGGCTGATTGATCATTGTGAGTGGTCCCTACCTAGGTGGTGGCGGTGGTGGTGACCAAGTGTGTGTTTTGGTAGCAAACTGTCGGGATTATGGCTTGCGACACAACACAGGATACAAAAGTGTTGGGCCAGAAAATTAGCAAACCACATGCGGCGAGGAGGAGGCTGTCAAGGAGCCAAGGCAGAAGATCAGTTAATTGCCCAGGTCCAGGTTGGCCATGAGTTGGTTAAGTATTCTTGGTATTCCCTGGGAAACTCTCGATTTTGTCAGGCAATTAGTGGGTTTTTGTTATTACATTTTTAGGTTCCAAGTAACCGAACGATTTTTCTTAAAATATATATTTGATTCCCTTGAGTACACCGGCTTGCAGTAAATGTAAAACAATGTAAAATATTTATTTCCAAGCTTCACCAACTTGGCATATTTATTTCCCATTTTAATAAAACATTCAAGGGAATTTTAAAAAATATTCTCATTCTCATTCTCATTTAGTTATTGCAAAAAAAAAAATCTCTCTCCTGTTCTAAACCTTTTCACCTTAAAAAACAGTAGCCTGAATCTGGAATCAGAGCCTGTTATTTGCCTTCGAATCGTTTTATCTTTCGCCATGCGATACCAAACATTTTATTTTATTTATTTTAGCTACCTGTCTGAATGCTGCCACTGCAACTGTTGATTTTATTTCATGCCGTTTATGCAAATGAAGTTCAAAAGGATAAGGCCAAAATACAGCAGCCATCCGCCTCACAACATTTGGACATAAAAATTATTTCTGAATGAAATTCGTATGTCCCGAAATTCGAATCGATGTCCCTGTTGCCCGTTGCCTTCTGCCTGTCTGACTGTCGGACTGTCTCTCTGTCCAAATGCAAATGGCATGCCGCAAAAAAATCAAGACCGGTAGCCGGTTTAAAAAATTGTTGTGATATCGAATTAATTAAAAAAGGAGCCGAGCCGAGCTCAGTCGAGCCGAGAGCTGAACCGATCCGAGTTAAAAAGGGAATTGGATTCGGTTGGGGAGTAGCAGTCAGTCTCTGGCGCCAAATGTAAATGAGGCAACAGTTTCGGAAATTAGACCTGGCCGAGGGACAACTCTTTGGGCGAGGAGGCGAGGAGGCGAGGATGTTGGCCCAGCACCTTGTGAGGCCTGCTTCAATTTAGCGCTGATTTGGCGGTCGTGTTTGGTTTTAAATACCCTGTATTTGTAGGATAAAAAAGGGGTGTGTTGAGCTTTGATTCAGTGTAATATAGACTATATATTTTAGATTATCTGTGTTGGAGTTTTTCTTTATTTGAAACTAGTTTTCAAACTGATTCAATGAAAATGTTGGTATTTCATTTTGGAAAGAGTTGTTTGTATAAGGAAAAATAATAATAATACTTGACTGAAATTTTCCTTTCAATTCTGATTGAAAAATAGGTCCTTCAACAGTGAAGACTAGGATACCTCATAGTCGAATCACTCTAGTTTATGTTTCCTTGTGGTACCCTTCTTTTTTTTGGGGGGAAGCTGAGTGCGCATGCGTGTTGTCGTTGTCTCGGCTCCTCCTCTCCTCCGAGGCGACGTGCAACAAGTTAATTAAGCCGCATTTGCATGATATTGTCAAAGGAGCAAGGTGAGGCAAGGCGAACGAGGCGAGAAAGATCCCCTAACAACCCACACTTCCTGTGGAGGATGCGAATAAAAAAAAAACGTGTCGCAGGCGGCGTCTAGAAATCGACCATTACCCCAGCCACTTTCCGAAAAAAATAGAGGATACAAAAAAAAAAAATACAGCTAACAACGATCGATCACATGCTGCGAGCTGCGGTAATCCGCACTTCCACGCCTTAGTCGCATTTTCATTTTCATTTTCATGCGCGCCCCTTTTGTCCAAGAAAACCCAAAATAAAGGACAGGACACAGCGAGACAGGCAGTTTATTTTATGATTGATTGCAAATAAAAATCGCAAATATGAAACACTCACACACACTCGTACACACATGAGGATGGTATGTTTACTTTTGGTTTTCCTTTTTTGTTAGGAAAGGAACCCATGTGGTTGGCGGCGACTCGGTGGTTGGTTTCATGCCCAGAGATTGGACATATGTCGTTGACGTGACTGCCACTGTAAGCGAGAACGATTTGCACTAAGTAGCTGGCCAAAGGGCGTTACTTTTCTATTTTTCTTGCCATTCTTTTAATATATATTTTTTTTTGTTATTTTTGGCAAGGCTAATTATTGTCAGCGAGAGGAGCGCATATGTTCAGAAATATCTTATATATTGAGGTCTTTGGGGAGATTTTATTTTAGTGGTTGGGCGGTAGAGAAAGGGTTTGGTTTTGATATTAAATATAATATGGTTTGCTTTTGTTAAGTTAAAAGCTTGTTGTAAATAACAAATAAATAAACAATTAAAGAACAAAGAAAATACAATTTACGTTTGTTAAAAACTAAAGTATTTCCTTCTCCATTCACATATTATTTTTAATAAATATTTACAAATGCATTGCATTCATTCAACTTGCCCCAGAGCCATATCTCTTGATCATTCATCATCCGACTAAACTTCCCTGCCTGCTGCACTTATCGCTCATCCTTGATCAATGATTGACCGCATCACTTTAAGCCAAAACCAGTAACTTGGCCACAATCTTTGTGCCATCACGGAAGCCAATGCGAGTGGACTTTAATCAGCGGCTATTGTAAATGTGAAAAATAAAAATAAAAAACTGCAGGCGATGAGCCATCGGCACCACCAGCAGCACCTGAGCTCCTCAGCCACTTGATCAGGCAGCGGCGCCGCCTGTCAAAAACTTGTCATTTGCCGTTTTTCCTATCAAGAATTTATTTCAGACATAGCATTGAAATTGTTTAGACAACAACGCAGGCACAGGCATTAAAAAAAAAACAACCAAACAAAAACTGAAACTTTTATTTCATTTCAAAAGTTTCAAATGCGTTGCACATGCGCAGCACCCAACGGATAAAACTACAAACTTGATGTCGATCGATGGCGATGCACAAGGAAAAAAGGTCCTAGGAATGGTTTATTAAAAAAGTACTTAATTTTATATTAAACAAAGTGTTATTAGAAGTCTCTATTTTTTTTTTTTAACTTATTTTCGTTTATTAACAAATCATCCTCTTTTAAAGCTCTATTCCTTTCTTTGAACCCTTTCAAAACTCAAAAAAAAAAAAAGGATACAAAAAGCATACAAAATGTATTAATAATTCCCCAATATATTGACGATACTATCCCTTTTTCTCACTGTGTGGTTTCAGTTGCCTTTGTCGTCGTCATCGTCGCAGCTTGGCTCGTTTCATGCCGCTCCATAGATAAAAAATACACCTGTCGCATTACAGCTAAATTTATGTCCACCGGTAGACCTTTACTTTGCAGCGGCTAGAAACGCGCCCCGCGATCGGCGCGATGTGTGTGTATATAGTATGGCATAGTATATTCGATCGGGGCGATCGGTGGCCGTTTCGATTGCCTGAGATGTGTTCGGTGGGGGTCCGATCTGATGCCCGAGTGTTGAGGCATTTCAGGTTTCCAGCCAGCTCGTTGTTGATGCGTTGCCTCTGGCCGCTGTCTGGGCCGCTTTGTTTTTTTCTTATTTTATTTTTATTTTCATTTTGTTATTTTGTGTTTATTTTTTTTTTATTTTGCGTCGTTGGTTTATTTTTTTCTTTGGCTTTTCGAAATAAATACATAAAATTCGATCGAAAGTTTGTGTGCTTGACAACGACGGGTCCGGCATTTGATTTCGCACAGATACGGCTGGACTTGCTGCCGAGATGACGTCAAGAGAGAAACACCAGAGTCGAGGGGAGTATCTTTTAGCCAAGAAACTTGGACAAATAGTTTACGGTACTCCTCGGACTGACTAAACGAGCCCAACTGCTAACTGTTTTGGACCCAGAGAGCTATGTGATCTCCGATTAGCAAACAAGCTGAGCTAAGAATCTTCCACTCTATCATTAACTACATACAAAAATCCCGAAAAAACAGACACTGCGCACTTTGTTTTCATCGATCTAAGCAACTAAATAAAACTCTTAGTTCTGTTAGGGTATCCGAATGAAAAAGCTGTTAATGGGAAAATAAATACTTTAGGAATTTCCTGATGCCATTGCCTACATTTTTTACAGATTCTAAAAGAAGTTCACAATGTTTAAATTTGGAAAACCAACTCGTACAAATCCCTTCTAAATTTGTTTCAAATTGGGGTTTATAAATAAATAAATATATTGAATAATTTAACTGATATTTTAAGGCTTCAGATGTTTCCATTATAAGTTATATTTATTTAATGGTTTATAAACGAGATTTCAAATGAGTTTTTCGTTTCTTTGTTGTTTATTTCAATTATTCCATTAAATTTTATAATCTTACATAAATTTCCCATTTAATTCTCAAATAATGATATTAATGTTCAGAATATATTATTACGTATTTATTTTAGGGAAATTATATTAAGAAAATCATTCATAATTAGTCTTGATTCTCTCCAGCTACTTTATGGTCGAATATTAAAATAAATTAAAGGATTGTATATTTGATTTGCGAAATGTAACTTCCCTTGATTTTGTAATTCAAGATCTAGTACCTCACTAAATTTTTCTGCTTCTCTTACTATTGTTAGAAATTAAAATAAACTTTAAAGAGCATTCTCCTACCGCCTAAACCCAGCTTAACTATTTATTTTAGCTTAAATCTTGTATTTGCTTGGCCCATAGCTGGCGGCGTATTTTACTCGACACTCGGGGAATTTTCGGTTTGTTGTTGGCTTTTCGCTGGCGAGTATTATTTCTTCTAAGACAACGCATCGGCAGCAAAAGCTCATTTATCAAAACGCCGATTGATAGCTTAGGCTAAGCGCTTGAATTTGTATTTCTTTTCGTTTTTTGTTTATTTTTTTGCACTCACTTTTTTGTGATGGTGAATGGCCCAGCAATGAATCACAGGTGTGTGAGTCAACCCGATTGCAAAGTGCGACTCATCAGTAGTTAGTTACATGCTCACCAGCTCACCTGCATGGGAAATATCTAAGCAAATGAAGGAAAATGTTCCAAATACATAATTAACCCAAGGCGGCAGCATCCCTTAGAAGTCGCTGAGATCGGGAAAAAAGGTCATTGCTATCTGGGGCTGGTCTAAACGCTATTATTAAAGGTCACAAATCAATGAAGACTTTATCGAAGGGACAACCAAATGGACAGGGACTGGGACTGGCACTGGCACTGGAGTGGGGCTGTTGGAAACACTAACTGCGACAGCGACTCCTCATTACAACAAATCTGGGATCTGGTGATTACAATAATAAAAAAAAAGCCGCGCGCTTGGGAAGCTGCGAGCTGTGGCTGTGTGTAACCCCAAAGAATAGGGATTGAAAAAACACGACACCGAAACTAAAATTTATTGACAATTCGGCTGGAGAACATAATGGATACAAAGCAGAAAAAAAAGTGTCCAGCTGGGGAGAAAGCCGGGCAGGAAAGGTAGGAAGGCACACACAACTAAAAGAAAAAAGATGGCCAGAAAGAAAGTCAGAGTTGAGCCGAGCAAGTGCAGCTAACAGATTCGTTAGGCTAACACGACTAAGGAAAAAAGGGCAGACCATAAATTTCCCGAGATCTCTTGGGGTCTCGCCGGAGATCCCATTCCCATATCCCCATTCCCTGCCCGATCTCAGGATCGCCTTCATCAAACGGATCGTTAGACGCCGCCGTCGTCGCCGCCACCGATATTCGACTCGATCGATATTGCCTTCGGGTGCCAGACACAGACACAGTTTTAGACTGAAATTGAGGCCCAATAATTATGCAAATTTCCTGGTTTAACGCAGCCCAGGATTATCCATCCTGTCGATCGCATAGAAGCTGTGCCGGAACTAACTCGATTTGCATATCGTTGCTCCGGCACTCGAGCAACACGCGTCGTCGTCGTTGCTTCGACGGGACCTTACGGGACGGGACCAAGGACCTTCATAATTTAAATAATTGTGCCACTTGCTGGCTTCCTTTCAGCTTAGAGATTTTTTCGACGTTTTTTTTTTGTGGAATACCCAGTACGTGGATTACAGTGGGGATATGTGGGATGTGTATATGAGTTTATAAAATATATAATAATTCTTGATTAGGATCAAAAAAGACTTTGATATCTTTAAAAGAGCAGAGACCCCATATGGAACTCTTAGATTTTAAATATTTTATTAGTATTTTATTATAATTTGTAGATTAGGTTAGAATACGATAAAGCTTCAAGGCTTAGGTATTTCGTAGTCGAAAAACTCTTTCAAATCTTAAATTTTTTCTCGTTTTTTCGTATTTATATATATTTTTCCCTGTGGCATGGCATTTGGCATAATTATGTAGGTCAAAAATTGTTTATTGACACGCAAGGCAGCCGAAAACAACAAAGAAATTTGCATAATTTTACGCTGCTGCCGCTGCCGCTGCAGTCGCCGCCGCCCTTTGCCCCCCTTTGGCTGCCCAACAGCTGTTAATTATAGTGCTGCCCAAAGGGGGTAGGTGGTGGTGCTGGTCATTGGGTGGGGGTGGCTGAGGTCAAGTGGCGTACAAAAATATTTGAAAGGGTTCCTTGGCAAGGGTTAGAGCGCTTGGTCGCCACATTTTTTTGCACCTGCTGTTCGGGAATTGAGACATAAAAGAAAATTGCGGAAAAAAGACAGAATTTTTGGGGAAAAGAATTTTGGGGGGAGCGGGAAAAAAAAATGTGAAAATATTGTTAGAGAAAATGTGTCAGCCTAACATGTTCGACTCTTAATTTATGCGTTTTAATTAAGTTTTTCTGTTGGATTTTTCCAACTGATCTCCGCACCCTTTTTTTTATCAAGCCAGCGAGTGAGTGAGTTTTCCATGTTCCATGTTCAGGTTCTGATATTATTATTTTGCGCACAATTCGAGCTGGCGGAACGGGTCAAACTTGTTTCGAAAACAGAAACCGTATTTTCCATGGGCCCCGAGATTCAGTCGAGGAATGCCCCCAGAGCACTGGACAGTGGGAAAAAGTTGTACCGGGTGTAAATTAGATTAATTTATAAGTCGACTTGCGATGCTGACAGTCGGAGACAGAGATAGAGAGACACCTGTCCCCAGGAAGAGGCCCACAAAAAAGGATATATACCCTGACTTCCGTTCTGGGTACAATGGTGGTCTCCAGAATCGTGATAAACATCTAAGCCGTGACGCAATCGTATATCCTCATGCCGTCTTTTGTGTCAATACCAAAACGGATTACACTGGGAATATTATTTACTCTTAAAAGAAATAGATTTTATTAAGGGAAATATTTCATTTGTATAAAAAAATTTAAGTTCTACTTAAATAAAATATTTTGCAATACGAATATTTATTTTTTCCATTACAAATTCATTGATAGTGTCAGGAAATGTTGCAAATATTTTTTATTATCATTTAAATCATTTCTCCTGTCACATTTGAGATGCCACTTTTCCTCAACTTTTTTCCCAGTGCAGTGAAAAACTAAAATGTCCCGAATGTCAAACTCCTGACAAGAGCCAACATGGAACACCGAACAGCAGCCGTCTGTCAGTGTTGCGTTGTCTGGACTTGTTGGTGTCATAAATCGTTATCGACCACGAACATCAGGTGGCACTCGGGGCGCACTCATTTCCACGAGCGTGTGGGGGGGCGGAGGGAAAAACCCCTGAACCACTACTGTTGCTGCTGTTGCATTTTCCTGGCCATAATCCGTGGGACAGGGGATTGTCGTAAATTAACGCTGGCAAAACAATGCCAGGATCTATCGGGGGTGTGAGTTCGGGGTCGGTGTGTGTTTGGTTGCAACATTAGCGTCAGCCTGCGCCACTCGAAGCCAAAACATGCAAAACAGTAGAGACCGAAAACAAAGGCTCTGCAGTTTATGGCTCTGGATTAGATTACAGCGTGGCGGCGTATGAAGAGGTTCAAGTCCCCCATAATTAGCCATGGTCTAGCGGAGAATTTTTTTTTTGTTATTCCAAGTTCTGGCCACGCGGAGGAAAAGCGCAGGGAAATTGAGTGTCATTAAGCCAAGTTCAGGAGCGGAAAGTAGTTGTTTTTAAAGGATTTGAAGGTACATTTGTTCTTTAAAATATTAAAAAATGTATAGGAAATGTTTAAATTTTGTTTAAATATGTTTAAGAAAATTATGCGTATTTATATATAATCTATAATTATTTTGATTAAAAATAATATGGAAATAGTTCTCTAATTTACATGCAACTGGAAATGAATAATTTCTTTTTGCGATCAACCTAAAAATCGAAAAAAAAGCATTTACAATACAAAAATATTTTAAAGCTGCAGTCTATGTTTGAATTTGCTCAAATAAAATACTAAATAATAATTATAATTATTTCATAATTTAAATTTTAGAAAGAATTTACAAACTTCGGAAAGGCTTTCAAATTAGTACGAGCTTTATTATAGTTTCCCTTAAAGTTTTTGAGAATTTCTTTTCTCTTCCAAGTACTTTGCTATATATATCTCACTCGCAGATTCTTTTCTAAAAAAAAACCCGCATTTAACCACCGGCAAAACATCCATCAAATAGCCAAACTCGTGTCAGACTTGTGTTTCAACACACTTTCCCCACCGCAGCAGCCGCCAAAACAGCAGAAACAGCTGTAAATGACATTCGGACAAAATCAAACATTTTAACACGCTTCAAAGTTGTGGAAATGAAAAGCAAGAGAAAGGCGAACACATAAAAAAAAATAGAAAGAAAATTCTCGTAACAGGGGAAAATGTCAAAAAAGTACGGCGTAGGAAAAGCTGGCGGGGAAAATTCAATCAAAAGGCAACATGGGCATCGGGCTTCGCATAATGTGTGCTTCGACGGTAGCAACGCGTGTGTCCTGCCTCATCGTCTGGGGGTCAGAAGCGTCGACGTCCTGTGTTGTGCCCCGGTCCTTCGGTCTGTCCTGTCTGGAAACATTGAATACGCATTACAAGACCGCGGACCGCAAAAGCAAAACCAAAACCGCGTTACCACATGTCAGCGGCGGTGGCCCCCGGTTCGGGGCATATGGGAATACGCTGAGAACACACACTGAATGTGCAACACATGTTGTGTTGGTTCTCTGTCGGTGTTGGTGTTGCCAATGTTGCTGCTGCTGCTGCTGATGTTGCTGTAGCTGTTGGTGGTGTGGTGTTGCTGTCTGATTTTGGCCCCCCCGCTTGATTGGCTGAAAATGTCGAAGAGTTGGCCGACGCAGGACACCCCCTTCGGCCTGTCAGAACTTTTGTTTTGCCATAATTTCTGGCCCTGTCATTGCAGAGTTTTGATTTGTGGGGTTATAATGGGGCACAAGAGATGGATTTTCCCCAGATCAAGGGGCATACATCACACTTTTTGACATAAATAATATATAAAATCAATTTTCTTTGGTATTTAAGTTAAATATGTTGAAGAGGATAATGTTTAAAAAAAAATGATTTAATCTTTAAAGTCTTTTTATGGAGTATTTTATTTAAGAGTTCTTTTAAATTTGATTTTAAATTTCATTAAATAAATGAAACAAAATACGAAAAACCATTTCTTTAATCTCTTCAATAAAAAGTATCTATAAAAAGTAACTACACATTTTTAGATGACATTGAGTGAAAGGAGAAAGGAGCTGCCTCTCTCGTTAGTCTCCCAAAAAAAAACCCGCCAGCTTGTCTACACATGCCTCCACATTTGTCAGCATTTACCCAAGCTCTCCTCAGCTCCAAGACATTCTCCTGCTGGACTGCGAGAATTCCATGAATTCTTGGACACACAAGCAAGCTCCGGCTTTGGGGCAAGTAGTGGGCCAGGTCCATTAGCGGGCCATCGAGGGATTTTCGAGCGCACTAATCTTCACACCTTTCGATACAAAAGGAACGAAGGAACATCGCCGCCGAACGGGGGGCTGACTTACCTCGAATTGGCGGACAAACGTGAGCTGGATAGCTTCCGAAGAAATGCAGTGGAGGCTGATCGAAGATGAATATTGGCCGAAGCAATTAGTGTTCAGAGTCCCAAAGAGTTGGCCAGAATTTTTTTTTGGTGCAAGTGCAATGTGTGCCAAGCGGTTAATGAACAATTTCATGGAAATATTGTCACACTTTTGTTGGCGTTGGATTCCTCAGTTGTCAGCCTCCTCTCCTCGCCTCTGGCCCGAGTCTTGGTCTCGGTCCACTCACTTGGCCCATGCTTGCCTAATTGATTTATTGATGTTTACATGTGCCTGCTGCCTGCCTGCTTGCCTGCCTGACTGACTGCCAGGCGACTGCAGCAGCAGCCTCTCGGAGCTCTCGGACTTGGTCCGGTCGGACTTACAACATTGCCCACAATTTGCTCTAAACGCTCGTCGAGAGCATTGACAATTGTTTGGGCCATGTTTGTCATCATCATCATCGATGTGGTCGGTTTTTACACTTGAAAAAAATTGGAGTGTGAATTGAAAAGGATTTTTGTTGTTATTAATTAATTATGTTATCATATCCTACGATATATTATTTTTTATTTTTGAATGGCAGCATTTTCAAATTTTACTAACGAAGTTATCCCTAGTTTTGTTCAGTGCCCACCTGATGTTGCCTGTTGTGCTGTCCGGGACAAAACATCTTCGAGTCTGGCCAGGCTAGACTCTTTGGTAGCCAAAGTTTAGACAGACCAAACAATTCGTCAAACCCCAAAGACGGACGAAGCAAGTAATTGTTGACCTTTTACGTCGCCGCAGCAGTGCTGGCCACGTTTGAGTTTGCGATGAGTTTGGCTTTGGTTGGGCCTGGGTTTCTGGCTGGCTTTCAGGCTGCTCTGTGGTCTCCTCTCCCTGGAAAGTGTTGTTGTTACTACTGCTGCTGTCGTCATGTTTTTATTACTATTTGCCCGCCCTGGCCGGAGGCCTCTTCTGGGATAGTGTGCCTCTTATTTGCTCTTCATAAATAGCATGAAATCTTCGGCGCTGCACGTCGAGAGATGCCTGAAAGTCTAACACGACAATTTCCAGTCTCCCGTAACCGAAAACACCAACACAACAGCACCACGACATCGTTTTCGATTTTCATTGGAATTTTTAAACTCTATCGAGAGAGGGCGGCGAGGAGCTGCTTCCATCTTATCCACTAGAGATTTCACAGGTTTTTGGATTTGTTTGATTTGTCAAAATGTTAAATGGATGGATCCCCGAGGAAGATCCATCCAGCTGTCGCTGGAAATTGGTCAGAGCTCGTTTGGACAAGTGGCAAATGAAAGTGGTTTAGGCTTGTTTATGGTGTCGGATTGAGATTACACTTGACGGAGCTGGAAAGGTAATATCCTTTCTTAGGAGTTGTACTCATTTTTTTTCCACCAAAAATATTATAAAGTTGCAAAAGTTGGTGAGAAATATTTAAAATGGGTGAATATTTCAAAATAAAATACTGTGGAGGAATGAATTACTTAATTCTGGAAATAAAGTTAAGAATTTGGTACTCTAAAGTTTAAAATATTAATAAAGTATTGATTTTTATAATATTTGTCCACCCCCTAAAACAACAAATTTTGAACAAAACCATTTGCTCAGCTCTTAAACTAATTAAAAACAATAAAATGAAAGTTATTTGTATTTATAAAGTTTTTTATATTTATCTTACAAATAATTCAATTAATAATAATTAAACTAAATAAAACACATTCCCAAATAATTTGTTTTTATTTAATTTCAGTTTATTTGAATTAAACTAATTAAAACACATTGCCAATTAATGTTTTGTTTAATTTTAGTTTATTTTAAAACAAAACTTTTTAATAAATGGTGCCCAACAACCAAAAAATTAACAAACAAAAGACTTAGACAACGAACCTTTTTTAATTAAATTCGTTTTTTTTTTATTTAGTTAAGCTGTTAGTTATTGGATCTACAGTCAAGTTCGTTTCTTAAGTCTTTTGTTTGTTAGTTTTTATTTGTTGTGAACCATTTATTAAAATTTGTTAAACAAAATAAAATTAAATAAAAAAGACCTAATTGGGAATGTATTTTTATTAAGACAAATAAAAATAAATTTATTAGTACAGAGGACTTAATTTGTTAAATACCATTTATATATTAAACCAACTTTAATTTCATTGTTTTTATTTTTAGTTGTAAGACGTGGGCAAATGTTATTTATTATTTGACTGTTTACTTTTTACTCTAAAAATTCCTTCCTCTTTCCCAGCTTATTGGTAATTCCCACACCAGTTAAACACTTGTGTGTACTTCCAATATATATTATAATATCTTTCAATAATTTCTGTGCTGTTATGATTTGTTACAGCCGTCGAGTGTGTGTTGTTTGTTGTTTGCTGTTTGTTGTGCGGCTGCATTTTGCAAAAACCACTTTGATCACCAGGTGCGCACCGAAGTTGTTCTGGTTCTCCTTGTTGGTAACTTTAATGTTATTTTTTTCGCTGCTGCCGCTGGCTGTGATTAGGCCAAAAGCGAAATATGTTTAGAACCTTGTTAAATGTCACCATTTCGGTATGCGACCTGAAATTGATAAATCGCCCAAGTGCGTGTCGGCTAATTTCTGTTCGATATCTTGGCGATTTCCAATTGCCGTCCTTGGGCCAAACAGCGAACTGGTTCTCCTCTTAATCAGATCCGAAACCAGAGCACTAAATCCTATAGCTCTAGCTTGGCTGCAATTTCTCTGCTTTGACAAAATGTTATTAATTGAATGGTCGCAGACAATGCTTGCTCAATTTGGCGAGATTTCTCGAACCTCAAGTGCTAATAATTGGCAACAAAAACTGAAGACAATGGGCCAAAACCAAGGAGATGGTTATCAGCCAAGAAGGTAGAAAGGAAATTGTACACAGAGAACAAAGAGGTGATCCAAAATAAATTAAAAAAAAGTTTATATAAATCTTATGTGCATATTTTTGTTGAAAGCAATTTATAATTTAAATCAGTTAATCAGTAATTTCATTTCTTAAAATATTATCTTCTGATTGTAGTCCCAAAACTCCAAAAACTAAACTGAAACTGATAACCAAACGAGTCCAAGAGTGGTCAGAAGTTGGGGTTAAAAAAGGAAGCCCAAACGCACCTTGACTTTGCCGGGCCAGAAAATAATTTGTGTACCTGTGCAGCGGACACAAAAGGTGTCTGTGTCTGCGTCTCGGGGAAAAAGCGAAAAAAAAAATAAAGGAAATAATAAAAGAGAGAAAAACGATGAAGGAGCAACGATCGCGTTCAACTGAGCGCATAAATGCCATAAAAATTGTTCCAGGCACACGGTAATTAGTTGTTGTCCTGGCCGAAACGATCGAGACAAGGACCCCCGGTCGCCACGGCAAGGTGTTTTACCGCAGCCCGGGGTCCTCGAAACTGGAACCTACATACAACCTCTTTAGTTTGGTTCATTGTCTCTGGCTTTTGGCCATGTCATGGTAGTCAGCGGCTTGCATTCGCGGCTATAATTCATTAACGCTTCGCTGGACGCCGTTGGTAGAAAGTATGCCACTTTTTCCCCTCGTCCTGGCTACCTTTTTCCTTATCGGAGGAGGAGAGGGTGAGAGGTGCAGCTGCCGAGTGCCCGCTAAAAGGTGGATCTTTGACCGCAGGTTCAAGGCCTGAACTAGGCCACTTATCCCCTAAGGTTTAAGAATGCCACCTGAGGCTAAGTCATGGGCATTAGCTAGGGAAACATAAATTATTATAGCTTTTAGCAATGACAATCTAGGCAGCTTTATCTTCATAATATTATTTTTTTATATATTAATCCAACTCAAAAATTAGCCGCAATTTTACAGGCCTTACAGCTTGACCATTCCTGCCACATCGAATGTGGCTTAATGTGCCACCAACCCAACGGCTGAAACTATGCAAAACTGTGGCAGCCAACTTTTCCTGTGGTCCGGAAAAGGCAAACTCCCCGAGTTTGGCTGCACAAATGGCCATAGCCTCCCTTCCCCTCTCTCTCTCTTCGTCTCAATGTCTGCTTCTCTTTCGCTCTTGGGTGGCCGCCTTGCAACATCGCCAGTTGGCCAAATACTAATGTATGCAACACCCGCTGCCGCTGCCGACTGACGGCGACCTTGAAAAATTATGCAAAATCGATGTAAAGTAAAGTAACGAAAAAAAAGAAAATAAACCAAACTCACACTCGCACAAGCAAACAAAATGCGAAAATAAGTTCAACAGCAGGAGAAAAAAAATGTAAATGTGGCACCGACAGTGCGGTGGGGGGGCATTAACTGACTGGATTTTTTGATACCCTAGGCAAAGGGTATTTTAGTTTATTTATGGGATTTTTAATGTTTCTATGAAGGGTTAGGATATATTCTATAAAGATTTGATTTTGTTTTATGGTAACTAAAATGGCAGCAGAATTTTTTCAGTTTAAGATATTAATTTAATTGTTTTTGAAATTTGTTCAGATGAATTATGGAACTGAAATGGAAAGACTTTAACCCGCAAAGTTCAATAGGATTAAAAAAATCCTAGTTATATTTTTAAATGAAATTCCCAATGAAATGATATGATATTTCGCTTCGAAAAATGCTTCCTCTTATCTTACTTTTTATTTCTATATATTATTAAGTTATTTTTAGAATTTTTTTAGACAATTTAAATGCGAAAAATGTGTTTCCTATGTTAAATATTTATTATTTTACCGATGGCTATATTTTCCCTAAGGGGTATATCCCTTCTCGTTCCATCTATCTTGCTTTTCTCATTTTACATTCGCAATTTTTCCCCCCTCCCGTTGCTGTTGCTATTGTTATTGTATTTTTATGTAAAAAAATTGGCGCAAATGAGCCAGACAATGTCGGTGCTCATGCGCGGTCTCCGTTTCGGGGGCGGTACGCGCCGCAGCGGGGGCGTGGCTGGTGAAAAGTTAAGCGTTCGCTGAACTTTTGCCTGCCAGCTGAGCGAACGAAGCTGATTTGCATACGATTTTGTCTGCTGCCGGCGAAGAAGAGAGAACTTCATTTTCGTTGGGTTTCGTTTTCGGCAGAAGCGGAAGTTGCCGCTGCCGTCGTCACATTATGGTTTGTTTGCCATTTCCGTTTGGCATTTGCATGCGCTTTGCTTGCCAAAAAAAAAGCAAAGAAATGAGAGCAATCCTTGCTCTCTCTCGGAGGTCCCACCCTGTTGATTTTCGGGGCTCCTTGCCTCGTGCCTCGTGCCATTTAAATAATTTTACATAATTTTTGGAAATTGACTTATGGATTTCTCGGCGCTCTTCATTTTTATGGCCGCCACTTGTTGAGCGAGCAGCCGAAATGTTTTTTTGGCAGCCGAAAAACTTGCTGTAGGTCATGTCTGTCATGGCGGAGGAAAAATTATGCAAAAATTATTTTTACCAAAGTGTTTTTATTTATTTTTTGTGCCAACGCCCCCACTGCCGCCGCTCTGTTGCTTGTGCATAAATTTTCCCTTAAAGTTTTCGCACAACATGATAAATGAGACTTTAAGTTGTTTGACAACGACCACCCCCTCACTGCCTCAACCCATTTGCCTCTGATTTCTTTTGTCTAAGTTGTTAAATGTTGTTTGCTTTGGTTTCTTCTGTTCTTTTTTATTTTTATTTTTTGGTTGCCTTATCACAGCGTTTGAGAGTTGTTTTTGAGTTTGTGGGTTTTTGTTTTTTGCGGTGATAAGTTTGGGGAAAGAAGTCTGTTTCTTACACACACTCTCTGCGTGTGTTTGTGTGTTTATGAGAGGGCGTGCAGTAGTTGCAGGCCCATAAAAGACCGAAAAACCCAACGGGGCCAACAATTGAAGACTTACATAATTTATGACTTCCCCCCTGCGTGCTCGCTTCCCCCTGGCAACAATAACAACAACAAAATAGGTAGAAAAAAATACAATAAATAAATTGAGGATCGCTGTGACAACTACGTTCGCCGGCTTGCCAAACACGTAGCTCCGGTCCCGTCCCGTTTGGGCCGTTCAGGCCAAACAAAGTCCAAGTTGGGAACGTTTTAATTTCTTACACTTGGCAGCAGCAGCAGCAGCAGGAGAGACGCGCGTGCGTTGCGATCCATCAACGTGCGCGGGCGTCGCCGTCGTATGACCATAGTGATAAGGTCCGCGCTCCGTAACAGAGACAGAACAGCTATATACGAGGTACTATATGTGCACAGGGAAAAATATTGGATGTTATATCTTCAATAATTAAGATCTTTTGAGATTTTATTTTGTAAGTTTCCGATTCGATAAGGCATATATTTTTTGTTGAGTTTCATTTTTTGCTAATGTAAAGATACAATATACTTCTTTCGATGTCTAGGGTTTACTTATATTAACCAGGATTCTAAGTACGAAAGACTTTTTTAACTTTTCCTAATTTAATTTATAATGGATTATAGTAATTGTTTATGAAAGAAACTTTGATTTTCTTGTGTATTCTTCAAGGATTCTGCTAGGCTTAACATATTTCCAGTGCAGTATTATATTTCTTTGTAAATATTCTGGAATATTTGTAACCTACATGTTACCGCAATTTTTCTCTCTGTGCCTTGGGTTGTCTCCTCCAGCTCCCTTATGGCTAGCTTGTCTCTGGCATTAACCGGAAGCCTGCGCCAAACGTGATCAACGGTTCGCTTTGCGGCTGTACAGCGAGTGAGCTGCTGCTGCTGCTGCTCCTGTCCCCCGCCTCCATGCCACCACCACGAGTGCCCTGTCACCAACTCCCCCTCTGGAACCTTTGCCAACCCCTCCTCCTGCTTCATCTCTTCCTCCTCCTACGCCTCTGAATGGCCATTCATTCGTGCGTCGCCGCTTTTGCCGCTGATGCCACACTGGGAATAAATAAATACTTGAAAATAAAATGTAAAGAAGTTAATTAAGTTTGTTAAATTTTTAAAAATATTTTAAAATAATTTCATTGCATTTAAAATTGGAAAATATATCAAGATTTGACTTAGAAGTAGTCTTGATTTTTGGCACGCATAATTTTTCATGTGCATGACTTCCACTGCCGCTGGTGATGATTCCACCGCCACCGCCGCGTTGTCACCGATGAGCGCTGATACGTAAAATGAAGACAGGGAAAGGAGTGGGGGGTAGGCGGACAAAAATCCAGAGACTACGTCTGAAACTGCGATTCCGACTGCGACTGAGTCCGTCCATGTCATACGTTTGAATGAAAAACGTGCGTGCCGCCACAGAAGGAACGTTGACTTTGGAACGTTGGCGTTGGAGAAAAAAAAAAAACGGAAAAAAGGGAGTTACTCGGCGAGGTATGGTCATGGCATTATTCCCCGCTCATTTCTCAACATATTTAGTGCCACTCAATACAATTCGTCTCGTCTTCAGCCAGTTCTGTTCTTTTCCCCCACAAAAAAAGGAGAGACAGAAGCGGCAGCAGATTATAAGCAAAATGCAATACACAATGCTGAATGCTGAATTGTTGGATGGATGGTTGGGATTCATAAAAAAGAAAGAATACGAAAGACGCGTTGGTGTTTTAATTTTACGTGTTGCCCAAGAAGATTTCTTTCCCTTTGCTAAAAAGTAAAAAAATAAATGGGAAAAACCAAGGGGGCAAGGTAGAAAAAAAATAGTGGAGAACTTGTAAAGATGAGTGAGCTGCGTACGTGCGTAAGTCAGAGTTAAGTCGGGAAAGGCAGTTGGAGCTCTCTGATAGAGATAGATCGGTGGCAGGGCTTTGATGTGGCTGAAAATAAACCAAATACAATATCACATTTAGACATTGAATAATTTTTGCTAGATTTATGGCACAAAATGAGGAATATTTGGGACTTGTTTTACTTCAACTTTTTTAAATATGCTTTCTCTATACAAATTCTAGCAAAGAAAACTGCTGATTTTATTGCCTGTTTCCCTAGTTCAACTTGTCTTAAGACATTTTTGATTAATAAAAAATATATATATCCCCATAAAAAGACAAGTTTTCCATAAATTTTTAGCAAGGAAATATTAAGAGATATTTTCCCATACATTTTAAAATGAAATCTACCATTTAACTTGGAATACATTTCATTTAATTAAACTTCAGTTTAAAGTTCCTTTTCCACTGCGCGCCTGGGCATATGCAACGTTAATTTTTCGCACTCGATTGTCCAACTCATTCGCACACCCTCATGCACATACACAGATACTCGCCTTTGGGCTAAATGTTTTATGCCCTGTTGATGGCTGTCGAGTATTTAAACTTAACCGCACCGAAAACCTCAAGAATCACAGCCCCGAAAAGCCGCACGAAATAAAGAGTAACCCCCAGCAGCACATACACACATGTGTCCACAGTCAATTAAATTTATATAAGTGTGTGTCCATGTGGCTGCCATATAATCAGTGTGCGTAAGGATGGGTGGTACTATAGCAGGGAAAATAATAGTAACTTTTAAAGACTTCATAATTAATAGAAAAATATCTCCTAATTATAATTCTGACAATTTTTTTTAAATATTTATGCAAATATAGTTAAAAATCCTTTGATAAAAAAATTCGAACATAAATCTAAGCACATATTTATAATTAAATATACTTCAGAATTATAATTTTCCCTCAAGTCGAGTCTATCAAATTTATTTCCTTATAGTACTTTTAAAAAATATTTCTTTAATATATTTTAAAATAATCATTTGCCTATTATTTCGAACCCTATTGTCTATGGCATATATGTTATATATATATATATATATATGCAAAAATGGCAAACGGTCTGTTAAGCACACATGTGAGTGCCACGCCCCCCTTTTATGCCACCGAGTAAAAGCCGCCCCCAGTCAACAATCAGCAACTGGCAACAATTTGAAAGATACGAAGCGTAACGGCAAACGGGGTCCTTTTGCGGGGATCCTGGCAAACCGGGGATACCAGAAGCAGAAACAGAACCAAAACCAAAAACCAGAGAAACCTGCCCATGTTTGAGTTGCGTCTGCAGTTTTATCAACGCAACGACATCAACTTAAAAGCACTCAGGGGGCAGAAAAGGGTTAAGGGTGGCTCTCCAAAAGGGAGAGCAGCGCCAGGACCAAAAACCAGACGACAATCAACGCAGTTTATTTATGGAAAAATAAAATGAAATAAAATGACGATGATGAGCAACAAGAACAGCCATCGCCGTTGCGATATTACAAGGGTTAAGGGTTGTGCTCTGTTCCAGAAATTAATTTCTGGCAACACTTGAAATTAAAATTCAAAATTCCCAAACTCCCAACTCCAACTCACAACTCACGCCTTCATACCAAAAAACAGTCATTAAGCTCGATTCAGATGTTGATAAAAATTACGCCGATAAGAGTGTGGCAAATTATTAATTTTAATGGCTCTGGAAAAGAAGATATCGGGTTGGAATTTTTGCTGGGAGTGGAATTAGTGGAGTAATTTGTGTGGGGTTGTGTATAGGTTCTTAAACATTTTAAGGGGTTTTTGGGTTTAAAAATTTGTTGGGAAAGACTCTCTTTAATGGTAATTAGGACATATTTAAATAAGAAATTCAAAGTGAAATGGATATTAGATGAAGTTATTTAAATGGATACATAAAATGTGAAAGAAATCAAAGATAATATTTTGTCCAAGCCTCTAAATCTTAATTATGTTTTTATTGCTCTCTAAAATCTAATAAAATAATTTCGCTTCATATTAAAAAAATAAACTAAGGCATAAACCTTTAAAAATACAAGCTTACATTTCATGCTCATTAAGCTCAATCAAGGTGTTCTAAAGAATTTACTTTGATAAGACTTAAAAATTATTAGTAAATAACTCAAAAGAAAAAATAAGAAAATATTACTAGATTTAGACTGTGAGCGTCATTAGAGCAATTAGCGCAGCTTTGTCTATCGTCGCAGGGCCCTGACTAATGGCTGATGATGGTTCCTAACTATCCAGAACTCACGCCGAGTGGCTCTCCATATTGTGGCCCAGAAAGTCAGTTCACAAACAACAAATGTAATAACAATAAAGGCGGCCACATAAATTACCCCGACAAGTGGAGATATTCGGAGTTAGCCAAGCGAAACCCGCTGCTGCTGCTGCTGATGGTGGCCGCCGCCTGATGATGTCTTATCAAACCGAGTTAACTTTCCGACTTCCTAGCCATGACATTTTCCGTGTGTCGTCTGACTGTCGTGGGTCCGCGTGTTCCTGCCGCCTTTTGCGGTTCAATAAACCATAAAAGGGCTCATTAATTATGCGCATATCGCGCCTACAGGGGCGGAAAATGTGTCACTATATGCTCCGGTGTAGAAATGGAACTCTTCGTATAGCGTCTGCCTTGTTACAAGGCGGTTAAAATATCACTTCAGAGGGGGTATATATGTTTTTCTAGGGGCTTTTATTGGTGAAAAATAAGAAAAACAAAACAAAAAAAGAGCAAAAAAGATTTATGAAAATTACTAGAAATTATTTTTCAGTGTTTTCAATAATTAATAACATAAAGGCTGTACAAACTCTCTCAAAGTAATATGTACTTCTGGAGAAATATGCCTTTATATGTAACTAAAAGTATATTCAGTTTAAAATGTTCAGCATTTATTTAAATAAATATTTTCCCCAACAATAACTGCTATAAGAGCATTAAATATTCACCTAGAATTTTCCTTAAAGCCACCTTTTTGCCTCTTTTTTTTCCTTCAGCTTGTTATCAACCCCTCAATGCCTTTGTGGGTTCTAGTGGAACCATCCACATGTCAGCGGTTGGCAATTAATTAAAACAAAAAAAAAAGATCTGAAAAAAACGCCAACGAATTAAGCGGGCCCGAAATGCTTGACATACTTTTGACATGCCCAGCCGAAATAAATTTGATACTTGTACGTGGAAAAAATAGAAGACAACAAATATATAGAAAAACTGGGCCTAAAGCTAGGTGTTGCTAGCTGAGAGCGACCTTTGGCTGATTTCTGCTGTTCGCAGTTAGTTGCATTTGGCATGCAACAGTTTTGCATTAAACGCAGAAATAATAATTAATTTAATTGACAGCTTTCGGGGCTGGGCTCCAGACTTCGACAGCCCAACAGCAGACATTGTTGACTGACTGACTGACTGACTGAATGCCACGCAGGAAAAGCTAAAGCTAAAGCTATATACGAGATCGCGGCAAAACACACCTCGAAATGTGTCAAAAAGGCAAAACTTCAAAGCAGCCAGCCAACACACAGACAATGTATAAAGGCCCCCAAAAAACAAGCCAATAAAAAAAGAATCAAGCCGAGTTTGCAAACATTTTTTTATATTATTGCGTGGACTGATTACAGCCTCAGCAGGCACCAAAGAAAAATCAGGGCGAGCTTCATGAATGGATCGTTGTCATGATGATGATCATTACAACTTCTTCGCCGTCTGGCATTCATTCACAAAAAAATATAAAGAAATTGTTAAAAATAAACCATCAGGCAGGCGGCAGGAGAGTCTGAATGCACGGTGGAAAATGAGATTATATGGAAAAAGATTTGAATTGGGGAATATAGCTAACTTTTCAGATTCTGAGCAGTTCTAATTTTTTGTGGGATAAAACCATAATTTTCTATTCATTTTTTAAATCTTTATTTTGCTAACAAAAATATTCTTAAATATAAATAAAATATACAAATTGATCCTACATTTATTTCCAGTGTCAAAACAGCCCACGAGCCTTTGGCTGAGCCTAAGCGGATATCATTAAGCCAGGCTTTTGTTTTCTTTTACTTTACTTTTTCGACCAAAACGATCGCATTTCGTGGCCGTCGTCTGGTTTCATCTTCGTCTTCAAGTAGGCGCGACAATTGCAACAGTTTTTCTGTTCCCTTTAACTCGCCTGCTGTTTATTTTATTTATTTTTTTCCTGAATGAAAAGTGAATTTCTGTGGCGGATCAAGAGGTGTGCACGCGCGCTATAAGGATTGGCCGATCCGCTGATTGACATGATCATGATTTACACCTTTCTGGGTGCGTACGGGAGACACCCACCTATGCGTGGCAGTCAGACAGAGAAAGATAATGCTATGATCCCTGTTGGATACCGATTCCTGATGGTAAAGCCAATGCCCTTTTGCACACTAAGCAACAGATAAATAGGTCTAACCACAAGTATTTTGTGGCTTAAAATAAGGGAAAACTATCTTTAAAAACTCGAATCTAAAATATTAATTAAAATTGTTTTCTTATAATTGATTTTTTGTTGAAAAGGCTCCTCTGCTGGCCAGTGTAGGCCGCTGCTAATTGTCGCTGGGGCCATCAAAGCAACACCCGCACAGCATTCTGTCTTTTTTTTTGCCGCTGTATCTGTATCTGGGAGATAGCAATCTGCGTGTGCCAACAACACGTCGTCGTCGTTAAATTACTACGCGACTTTTAACGCGCTAAGCACTTGGTTTTTTTCGGGATGTGGATCTCTGTGAGTCTCTCTGGAGTCTGTTGGTCAGGAACTTGAGCTTGATCTGGGGCCGTGACTCAGTGGCGGTTGAGTTCATGACCCCCAAGTACACATTAAGCTGTGCTGTACTTTTGTTTATTTGCCTTAATAAATCAAATGAAAAGTTAATCAACAAAGGGCTTTTCTCCGCAAAGTTTTCGCCTAATTTTAATCCTTTCCGTATCAAATAAGAGCGCCGCAAATTTTCACCGCAAATAATCATAATGAATGAGGCTAAAGGCGGGGTGGTGCTGGTGGTGGTGGTAACCCCGAACTCTGACCTCCCACCTACCACCTCCTGATTCATCCTCAATCCTCGAACCTCAAACAGCATCCTCCTCCCCACCCCCACTCCTCAATCCTCGAGCCACTTGCAGTTTGAGTTCTGTGTCTGCTGTTTGATTTCTGAGTTGTGTTGCTGTTTTGTTCGCGCGCGGCAAAAGTCAACAACAGTTCGAAACGTCAACAAAACCTTTTAAATTATTATTTGCCTTTGTGTTTCATTGTTTAACTTGGCAGGCGGGGGCGTTGTCTACGAAAAACAGGGGTTGCTGGCTGCATAACCCTTCCCATTTACTGAAGAGTGCCAGCTTTGATTTTGAGCGTGAGAAAAACCAAAGAAAATATAAGGAAAATTCAGAATTACCTAAGATTATGGTTGCTTATTCTTTGATTTATTAAAAAAAATATTTAACATGAAAAGAAGCAGTATTTGGGCTTTAAACGAGAAGATAGTGCCAAGTTTGGTTATGAAACTTCAACAAAAACCTCTTTCCAAACTAAAATCAAAAACTAATCTAGTTTGAGCTGATGTAAAAGTACGTTACAAAATCGCTTAACGAAAAAATTCCCATCCGCATAAAGATGATACTCTTTTGCCAAAAGTATCTGTCAATTTGAAACACCCCTTTGGATCTTCGTTCCTTTAGATTTTTGCACATTCAAATTTCACATTAATTTGAATTTATTTTTTATGTCATGCAAAAAAAGGGTTTCGATCTTTTTTACATAGTTGATTGCATCTTCAATAGACGATCAATATTGTCTTTTGTGCTTAGGACACACAGATCTTTCCCTGGGAAAGAAAAGTCTCCTCAGCCAGCCAGGGTCCTGGGAAAATTAAATAGTATGCAAAAAGCAGGAAAGCAAAAAAGCCATACAGCGAGAGGCGAAACACCCTTGGGCGCACACAGATGTCATCCCATTAGACGCCGTCTAGCCCTATCTTCTTGCGATGCAAATTACCTTTACCTAGGAGGAAACCAACCCTTCTTCGCCCGGGGAAGATGCCACCAAACCCATTTGAATACTCATCTTCATCCGTTTGCGCAAAAAAAGGGTTCCCTCATCTGCATAATTTTCACAATAGGCGATCGCGATCGGACAGAGAACATCCCCTAAAGATCGCACCCCTTTTTTCGGTTCAGGATAACACGTGCGTCCGTCCTGAAGAAGACGCTTGGCAGACAACCCGGAGGAGGAGAAGACGGTTGCCCGACCAAATATCAATTTTCCTCATTCTCATGCAAATCAAATGCCGCCTCAAATAAATAACACAAAATGTGACATCAAAGGCGAGATCGGGAGTACTACGAGTAAGAGGATCGGATGGTTGAGATCGAGAGATCGTCGCCGGGGTCGCGATCTCGGGTTCCTTGGGTTCAGCGCTAATCTGTCTTAGGGGTTGTTCCTCCCTCTGGTTGCTCTGTTTTGCCAGGCAACGTCAACAGTTTCGGAGTTCCGGAACTTGCTCCTTTCGCCCTTAATGGCCAACCCATTATTAGGAAACTCGCGTCTTTTTCGCAAACCCCTCTTACGATTTTCCTACATTTTTGGCAAAGGTCTCGGTCTTTGGCCTTTTGTAATGCAAATTTTCCCTCCGGAAAGGAGTAGGCTCTCGCGGTATTGATCCTTAATTTATGCATAAATGCGTCACCTTTGACTGCTGTAGGTAGTAGTAGATGTAGTTGTCCTGGAAAAAAGGGTGCTGTGCTGGCCCTCCTTGCTAATTTTTAATTTATGCAAAACTCATTTCCCTTCCTTTATCGCGATTATTGCGTAATTCGAGACACACAGGCCAAGAAGGAAAGAAAAGTGAAAAGAAATTTTCCTTTTCGCTGCATGTCACAATTTTTCGCGTATGCAAATCCTATTGTGAACCTGCCCCGCCGAGGCCGTCGAACTCCGGATGAATGTGTTGTTATTTCGGGTTCTGCCTTGGGTGCTGCTCCGCCACACACACACAATCGTTTAGAAAATTTAATTTATTTCCCCTGTCGCGGCGAACGGAACTGAATTGGGAACTGTACCATTGTAGCGAATTTTCTATTTTTCCCAAATTCTATTTTCAGCAGGCTTTTTTTCAATTTTTCATTATTTTACCAGGGGGCAGTTTGAAACAGTTTTTGGTGTATGCAAAAAAGGTTTAACCCATTCGAATTTCTTTAAGTTTTTAAAGTCCCTGGGAAATTGAAGAATGGAGATTATAATTTAGCTTGTATGTTGCAGGCTATACTTGAATTATATTATTAATAAGAAGAACATGGATTTTATATCATTATTTATATTATTAATATCCTAATATTTCCTAATATTTTTATAAGTCACAAACACTCTTAATTCTCTCGTTTTAAATCTATAAAATATTTCGATGTATTTTTATTTGGACTCAAAATTTATAAACTATTTTTCCGCCTGAATTTTCCATAGTTTCCCGTCCGAACTAATTCCGTTTTAACCCGTCACCTTTGCTTTTGTTTTTCCCAATTCTCTTATCAAATTCAATTTCAAACATTTTTCCACCGTACGCTTTTGTTCCATATCTTTTTTCGCTTTGCTCTCTTTTTGATTTGAACAAAAACTGAAAATGAAAATGCCACCTAAAAATCTCATTCTCTTTTATGTTTCGTATTGTGTCTGTGTTTGCGGCAATTTTCTTTCACTGTTTTATCAATTTGTGTGGAGCTCGTTACTTATTTTTATTTATGCCTGGCCCCAGCCAGCTTCCCTTTGTCCTCCTCCTGCCATATCTATTCACCCTTTTTGCAAATTTTTGCATAACCCGCGAGCAAAGTTCCTAACAGAAATAAATTCTTTTTATTTTGCAGTTGATAAGCTCGGGTCCGGGTCTCCAGCCCGTCGTAGCTCATGCATTTTCGGGACTCCTGACATATATCGCGTCTCGATAGCGAGCGGTCCTGCGAGTCCTGTGGGGAAAGGAGTGCGGTGAGTCTGTCTCTGTCTTTATGTCTCTGTGCTTTAAGTGTTATGTTGTCTCGTTATTTATGACTTTACACATGCAAATGCCGCCACCGCCGACGCCGTGTGCGACAAGCGCTCGAGCTTAGTTCCATTCCACTGGAGAAACGCTCGAGTGGATCGGGTTTGGGGTTGGGTTTGGGTATGGGCTTCCCCCAGCTGAGTGGCACCCTTTTACCTGGCGGCATAGTTTATGGATGACATTTCCCGCACTTTCATTCAAAAATTGCATGGAAATCGAATCAGTGGCAGCGATGGCAACGTTTCGGAAGGCGGAGTAGCCCCATCGAAAGCTGATTCGATTTTCTGCCTTTAGCCAAAGGGGAAATTTCAGGGTCTTGGAATTGCTTTGTCGGCGAGCTACTAAAATTTATATATCGTTCCATACCCCATATCGATTGGGGCAAGGTGGGGTAGCTACCTTTTAAAGTGATATCTCAATTTGTTTTCAAGATTTTTCAAAGGGGAGTCATAAATATTTTAAGGGGATTTGTTATATATATATTTTCTAAGGGAACAGAAGTAAATGTTTTAGAATATTTCTTTAAGAATCTTAAATGTATATTTTTATTTATTGTCGGACCAGGAAATCGCAATTTTTTCTTTTACAAGAAAATGCTTATTTACAATTTTTTTTTTAATTTATTACTTATATATATTTTATTAATTGACAAGATGCACCTGGTTACACATTATTGCTTCTGTTTGTGAGAATCAGGAAGTAATCTGCACTTTATTTCGAAATAAAATATTTACATAAATGCCATAAGTATTAAGCTTAATTATTAAACTTAATTCAAGAAATAATATTAAAATTGTAATAAAATAAATGCTGAAAGTATTTGTCTTAATTATTCAATTAAATTCTACTAAAACCCTTAACATTTATTGTTATTCTGTTGAATATATAGAATATTAATTACATTTGAATTACTTTAATTGATGCCCAATTAGGAAATTTATTGAAAACAAATCAATAAATAAATTAAATCACTTTCTGCACTTTATACAATACATAAAATTATACAAAAAATTAAATTTATATTATTGCATGCCTCACACAAATCGTGTTGTAAAAAACCCCCTGTTTTGCACTCAAAACTCTCCAGATTTCCGATATATTTATGTTAATAATTAACATCTGTGGCAGCAGCAACAACCTGCTCCGGCAAGTGACTCTCACTCTGACTCTGTCACAAATTGCCATGACTTAATTATTGTCCCTCGGCCGCATCCTCGCGCCTGTCATAACATTGGTCTCTGGGCTCTGGCCCAAAAATTATGCGCATAATCAAAAAGTCAACACGCCAAAAAGGCTATGCGCAGAGATACTGCTGTACTGCCATTTGAATAATTCAAAAGCTGAGCTGGGCGCGTTGTCCTTTTGCGCAGGCGCTTCCTTGTCTGTCTAGCCGAGGTTGCATTTTAATTAAGCGGCGCATGCCGCACACACAGAGGGGCCAGGCATCCCTCGGATCTCAGGAACTCCGAACTTCGAGCCTGTTGCGCCGCCGCAATTACAAATTCTAATTTTATGCTAATGCTCCTGTTTTCCGCTTTATTTTTTCTGTTGGTCCTTGGTCCGAGCGGGCGCATTAGCGCCGAGCCACCGCTCTCTGACGTCGGCTAATTATTATGCACCATAAACGCAGAGACGTCATTTGTATGTATTAATTTGAATGTTAATAAACTGGATTTCTTGACCCACTAAACTAGAGAGAGACCACCGATGCTGTGGCGCATTTGGTCAGGCTCTTTTTTATACTTTTAATGTGCAAATCTCGTACAGTATTAAATGAATAATTAGTTGTTGTTGCCGCTGTTCGCTCGTGTTTCTTATAATTTATTTCGGTTTTTATTCGTTAGGCACATGAATAATTCAGCTTTGGTGTTGCGCCTTTGTTTGCTGCATTGTTTGTTGTTGATATTGTTGTTGGGTGAAAAGCCGTAAAATTCATATTGATATAAATATTAATATCAAACAGAGAATTCCTCTTATAGAAAACCGTATCATAGGTATCATGGATACATTTGCAAAATCAACTGTTGACATGGGAGAGCTTGTTGGCTGATTTACTGGCCAATTGTTTGGTCAATTAGCCAATGAAACGTATACTTTGTCAGTCAACCGAATTAATGAGGAGTTTGAACACAAATTGAGGCAATTTTTCTGTTAGGAAATATTTTAAGAATTATATTTGTGTTCAAAGAAGGGGTTTGAAAGAATTTACAAGAAATTTCTACAATAAAAATGGATGGCAAAATAATTATATTTTTTCTTATATCTCCTTTTTTTTGCATTTCCAAAATAATGATAATGTTTTTATGGTTCAGAGTATATAGGCTGTCAAGGATATTTCCTTTATCATAGCCATAAAACCATTTGAACCCTTCCGATGCGATCCTTCTTTGCGGAAATCACTTTAATTTCACTCAATGAACGATTCTTATCAACCGCTTGAACCTTGAACCTTGAACCCATCCTTTAACCCATTCAGCAATCAAGTTCAACCCTGTGTCCTTTATTTTTCTTAACCCACGCAATCAGCATAGACAACTACAACAATAACAAGCGGGAGTATGGGGGGTGAGCAGAAGCTGTAAAAAAATCCGTTGAGCATAGCAAAACCATAAAAATCACACCTACGAGTACGTTGTAATAAAATGTTATCAAAAGTGTTGCTTGCCGGGTGTCCTTGCTGTCGCCCTTAACCCTCTGTATTTTCCATTTCCCGATTCCTGGGCTGTCTTTTTTGTTCCTCTCGCTTTATTTTTTTTTTTATTTTTTTTTGCATATGACAGCATAAGAGGCAGCCGCATCAGCAGCAGCACCAAAATGGCAGTGCAAAAGCTGGACGGAGGAGCGCCATTGTTAACCCTTCGATGCGATTCAGCCACCCAGGACAACCCACTCATAAAATATCCACAGTGTCTCGTGATGTGGGGGCGTCCTTTTTGGCCGCTTTTGGCTTGTATGCGTGATTTTTGTGCCCTGTAAATGGTGCTTTATTAGAGGGTATATTGTATTTCATGCAGAAGTGATCGGGAAGTTCACAAGAGGACCATGGTTCGAAGGAGCTAGCTTCGGCGAGCTTCAATTGAGCAAAGTCAAGGTACCAAAGGGGACTCAGGACAAGTCTAATTTATATGAAATATTGAATTAATTAAGACCTCAGCTTTTGTTGTATATGCTTTAAATAATATTTTCTTAAATATTGCAATGACCCTTTGTGATTGTTAAATAGGTAATATCTCAGTCGATTCTCCGAATCTCTCACTGGGATTTTTTGTATATTTTTATGCCGCCGCTGACTCTTTCTTTCTGTCCTGCGCTATATTGACAATTTTCCGTGGCATTCGCTGCTTTTGCCTCGTCAGCGAAATAAACAAAAATCGAGCAATGTAAAATCGGAGGAGGACAAAAAAAAACACAAAGACAAATACAGTTGAGGACACAACAAAACAAACATTTCGGTCTGACAAGACGCTGGGGTGCTGTTAAACAGAAAAAAAAGGGGAAAGAAGAGCGAAAAACCAGAAGGATAACAAGGAGTATGTACAACCCGGTGAAGAGGTGAAAAATTTTGTGCTGACGACACCAAGTAACTTGCTTTTAAAACCCCCGACGTACATTTTTATTGGTTCAACGCGAGAGGTTCGAGATGAGCGAGAGAGGAATATATATATATATCTATATATATATATATATCGCACAGCTCCCCGGGGGTTGCACTCAAGGAGGTCGAGCGGCAAGAGGATCCTGCTTAAGTGCAACTGCCAAAGGACTGCACAAGTATTTGTAAATCTTTTGAATTCCAACAAAAATCAGACACACACATACTCCAAGCAACACACACACATGAGGGTGCATTTTGCAACCCTTCGCATATTGCACACAACCAGGAGCTGCAATCACAGCCCGGCGACATCTATTGTTCAGACGGCGAACTATCAGGCAGGACAAGGACCAAGGGGAGGGTCGGCGTGAATGCATAGATATTTATGTTGGGATTTTCTAATTTGAATTTGTTAGACTTTGCCGGCAGCCCAGAGCAAAGCGGAAATTGTTGCAGGAAGAGCATTCGATGCAACATGGTCTCTGGGTTGGGGGTGAGTCCCTCTTGGGTTCTCCTATTCGGTGTACCGGTATTCTTGTTGGAAGCGGAAGTGCCGAGATTTTATGGGAAATGCCAGCAAAGGGTTAAGTCTTGAGTGTGTTTTGTGTGTGGTGTGTGTTGAGGTTGGGTGATTAGGAAATGCATTTAAATGCCTTCGCTAAGGGAGAGGAAGTCAAGGAGGTGCCATAAATGTCTTGCCATATGAGCAAGGAAGCAACGATGTGCCCTAGACGGAAATTAATATAATGTTAAAGGTATTAAAAAAAAATTGTATTATTGTACCGATAAAATATTGTAAAAATTAGCTATAGTTTCTATGGGTCTTCAAAGACAACCCATACGATTTGCTCTTCATTAGCTATGCCATATTCTATACTGGATTCTCCACACCTATCCACCAATCTCCTCAGCATTCTTACCTTGCAAAATCAAAGCGCCACAGAGACCAAGCCGAACGAACTCGTAAAAAATCGCGCTACAAAGGAATTCACTTAACAAATTGCGCAAATTTATTCATTACCCGCAAAACAACAGCCGCACACCAGAGGCCAAGGAGAAAACCTCCGAGAGGAAGGAACTTCCACCAACCAGCAGGCGGCTACAAAACGTAGCAAAATGAAATAATCCACACTTTTCGGGGGGCTTTATCATGCCGGGAGCCCCCTTAAACTGGCCACCAGACCCAGACCATAGTCCCTGGTCCATGGTTCGCTTATCAGTGGGCACATCAGCAGGCAAGTTGTGTGCAGGCCGGGCCAAAATGCAGCCAGCCACCAACTTCATCTCATCACCTTGGCTTAAATGCACTTGGGGAAAAATAATAGGATTTCCGGGGTAAAAAATCTTTAAAATAAACCCAAGAAATTAGAGAAGAAACAGAAGTCTCCTGTAAAAATTCATATAATTTATATATTTTTCAAAACAATAGGTATTTCTATTTTTGAAATGAATTTCTTTCCGTGTTCAGAATCTCCAGCAGCCGCAAAGCATCGTACAAATTAAAACCTCAGCACAAGACTGCTGTTCTTGGTTTTTTTTTTTAGCCCCTCAGTCACCTGGAATCTGCGGATGCAGATTGGCACTGGGCGATATCAGGCTGCAGGAGCGCCCCCTGCATTCTGGACTCCTCATCCTGCTCCCTTCTCCGTTCTGGATTCTCCATTCTTCCATTCTGAATTCTGCATTCAGGGGCCGTGTGTGCCCAGTAGCAGTTGCGTTGTCGATACACCTCGCCGAAATCGACAATAAATTCCCCTCTGTGCCGTGCATGAAGTTTCTCAACATCACCACCGATTCGTCGTGTCTTTTGGACGCTGGAAGACGATTCTTTGGGGGAATGAAGAGGCTGGCGCAGAAAGACGAAGCTTCGGTGGAGTCTCTGTGGCGTACGAGTAGTCGTATCGCTGCGTGGTTATCACATTTGTCTCAGTTTCGTTCGCTTCGCAGACCTCTGAGAAGGGAATACTCTTAGAGAGGGTCCTTGGTAGTTTCTAATAGAGTTTATTAAAGAAAATAATATTATTATAGATTTTTAAGAGTAAAGAGGGAATTTAAATAGCCGTAATTATTTTAATTTAATAATGAATCGAGTTTTTTTATTAAATAAATCAAACTTATGACGTCCATATATCCTAGAAATCTAGAATTTAATTAAGAGACTGAAAGTTAAATCGTCTTCTATAATATTAAGCTTGAATTTATTTTTGTATAATTTTTGTATGCAGAAAAAATATTTTTCCCAAAGAGCATTCAAGTTCAGATAACTTCAATCAACTAGCCCCCCGGCAGCTGGCACATCCAATTGCTTGGTTCGACTCTTTTGGCCAAACTGCAGCCGACTTGAAGCCAACTTGCAAAGGCCCAAAAGCCGAGACAAAATCCCCGGCGTTGCGCTTTTCGATGCGGTGCACTGTTCAGCGTTCGGCATCCTCTCCAGCTTGGAGCTCATCACCTCCGGTTGTTGATCGTTGCTTCGATTTGCAACATTTTTATCTCCTACCGTGAATTTCGTTACCGCTCGTAGCTACTTCAGCAGCCACAGCAGCAGCCAAAGGGCATTTTGGAGTTGGTTTTTCGGGATTTTTTAAAAGCAACAAAAAAAAAGAAAATAAGAGACATACTCGTACTCGTTCTCGGTTTGGGGGAGGCGCCATGGAATCGTCTCAGTTGCGCAATGACATCATAAAAATCATTTAAATTAATTCGCAGTTCTCCCAACTTGGAGTCCATATGCTTTTATTTGTTTCTTTTTTCATTTTTATTATTTTTATGTTGCCTTGTCGATTTCTGTTACGCTTTTTCCCCCATTTTTATTTCGCTTTCTGTTTTCTGTTCCTGTTTTTTTTTTTCGAAATGACAAACGCGGCTGTTAATTTAACAAACGTAGCGCAAAGGACACGCGGACTGGCCATTACAAGGACTAAGTCCGCATCATTAAATTAAAATTGTCGCGGCAGCTAAGCGCTGGGTACTCCCCCGCTTTTTTTATATATTTTCCCCAAGCAAAGTTTCCTTTTTTTGATACTGTTTTTTTTTACGCTTTATTAAAAATGCGCTTCAATTTAATGAAAGCCATTGTACAAATCGCCTTATGACAATTTAGCCGGGGCTCTCTGGCTACAATTTTTATGACCGTATAATGTCGCTGGAATGGATTTCCTTCTTTTACTGGCGGCGGGGCTCTCATGCAAATCTCGGCGGCCACATCAGCACCAATTGGCCGGTGGCCGAGATCCTGCCTGGGTGTTCCCGGAGATCGCCACTCCGGTCTGGGCGATGAACGATTTCCAGCTGAGTAATTAAGCCTTGTTGCTGCCAGAGGAACCCGAATCCGATGTCTCCGATTTGGCCGCCTGGCGGTTGTCTAGTGTCACGCCATTAAAAAGAAATCACAGTTAAGGCTTTCAGGCTTTCGGCTCTTGGCTCTCAGCTTTTAGCCTGGTCAGCTGCCATATGGCCGAAGCAAGCCTTCAGGTTGTGTTTTGATTTTGATTTCCACGTAAGACCGGCTAACTCCTGGCTAACCTGACTTTCGTCTTATCAGCGATGCTGGGCAAGAATGGCAGGAACAATAATGGGAAGGAAGGAATTTAAAAGAAGGCTTAGGCTAGGAGATACCCAAGATATTTTTAATAAATATTTAACTCTTCAAAGAAAACACTTTTAAGCGAATGCTTAAAAAGAGATACTTTTTTATAAGCTTTGTTTTATGGATAAACTATTTTAGAGATAATGAATGAATGATAAATATATTTATTCAATATTTTTCAACAAAATTAGGAAGACATATCTTTAGAATATTAAACCTCTGCTCATTTTATGAGAAGTTCAATGGGAACAAATTAAACAAATATTTAAATAATAAAATGATTCAGACAACAAACTTTCTCCTAAGTGTCATATACCCCCAAAAACTATAAATACCTTTTAGAAAAATTGTGAAAAATACAGAAAGCAACGTAAAATCATTCGTAGAATTTGAGGCAGAAGCCCAAAACGGTTTGCCTGAAATCGATTTTGGTCTCTGGTGGGCCATAACCATCCAAATTGTGCCTAAGTAGTGGGGATTTCTTCTGGCACTGCTCCTTATTTTTTATCCCCCTGCCGACCACGCACACACACGCTATCGATTAGGAATACGTTTCTTCGTTTTTTTTTTTTGCTTTTCCTTTCTGGGTGCTGGGTTTTTTTGAATTTTCGTTTTCGGTACGCTTTAAAATGCTTCCGTTTCCCACTTTTGTTTTGGTTTTGACTGGCAAAAGTCCATTTGCCAACCCCCTGGAGTAGTAGCAGCAGCAGCAGCTCAGTTACTGGGAACCGGGAACCGGGACCCTGGCAACCCCGATGCGGTCGGTCACGTACAAGATTTCCTCGTTTATTACATTTCCCTTTAGGTTTATTGCTTCTTAGTGTCGTGGCAGAAGCTCTACGAATGAGCGGATGGAAAAAATGACTCGGCCAAGTTGACTTGCCACTGACAGGCACATCGACCTGGCTTTTCGTCATGCCCTCCCACCCGACCGGCCAGCCATAAGAACATGTGCAGTTTTCCTCGTTTCCAAGTTTTTCTTCTGCTCTGCGGCGAAATTTTTCACGCTTTTCAAACTCGGAAACGTTACACATTTCATTTGCCTATGCCTTTATCTGGGAGTTTATGGTCAGGCTAGCTGACTGCCACTTCCCCTTGGTATAAGGACTATGATATATGGACTCTCGGCATAGGAGAAGAAGCTCCTATCCTTGAACAAAGCCCTCGGCCTGACATCTCCATTGCTCTCGTCTCGTAAAATTGAAATTACCGGAAGTTATTATATCTTCCATATATTAAGTTCCATTGTCTCGTCCTGGCCATTGTCCAGTGGCCACTGTCTCTATCTATTCTGTTTGGTCCTGTCTCCAGTCGTGCATCCTTGGAGCGTTTAACTTTAATTTCAAGCTTTTTCCGCTTCGTCTCATTCTTATTGTGTGGCCAACGTCCTGTTTTGTCCGGTTTTGTGGCTTTTGTTTCCATATTTCTCGGCATTTCAAATTTGTGTACTTACTGCGACAAATTGACCCAGCATCCTCGGAGGGATATAGAGAGCAACAAAAAAAATAGCTCACAGTTGTCTGGACAACTCATTATTTAAAGTATTTCATCCAATTTGCCAGCTTAAAGCTTGTGGGGGAAGGAGAAGGGACAGCCTAAATAGGCTGGTAATAATTTTGTGTTTATAAAGAAAGTTAGAGTTAACTCAGATTAAATTTGTACCAAGATTTTTCTGATTTTAGATAGTGTCATATATAAAATCGTAAAAAATGATTTGAAATATGTAACATTTCTCTAAAAACATATTTTGCTGTCCCAAAATCCAGGAAAATGATTAAAACTTAAACTTAATATGAAAAACACTAGTCAAAAAAACGTTCCTTAATCCTTTCGCTCATTTTCCTTCCGTTTCCGGCTTTTTCTTCGAATTAAATTGCCAAAAAGTAAAGTATTTCAAAACCTAATGAAGTCAAATGCCTCTTACAATTTCCCTATGCATGCCTCAACTGAGCCGAACTCAAGCGAACCCCAACTGAACTCAACTTGATGCCAATGCAAAGTGGGCTAAACACGGCCGGGTCTCGGGCCAGGCTCTATCGCTCGCATATCTATATATTCATGGTCATTGCCAGACAAAATCAAGGTGACGTGGTCGTGGTGGGTATAAAAAAAAGAGTAAAACAAAAAACGAGGAGCGTCACAGAAAGGATAACACTGGCAAGTGGGAAAGTCCGTGTACCGGGAAGCGGACAGCGACCTTTCCACACATGCAGAATATTAAAATCCATCTTTGGAATGCAGCCGGCGTTCGGAGCGTCGACGACGACGACGATGATGACGTCGCCACAGCAGCTGCCGTCTCGCTCGTGTACGCCATTTCGAATTTCGGTCAGGTTGGCGCAGCGCCCCCCCAATCCCCTAAACGGGGGGAAAAGGGGGAGGGAAAAACTGGGCGGGGCCCAGAAGAGTTGAATGGAGGACAATGTGTCGTGCGGCTGTTTCCGTATGCAAAGGATGTTGCGCCAGCCAACAAAGTTTCGCCTTTAGCCTGCGCCAAACTGACGGCCCAAGTGAAAGTGAAAATTTGTGCTGAGCCACCGGGAAAAGTGGGTGGCTTGTGGCCTCCATTCCCATCCCAATGCTCCGGAGCAGACGCAGACCCGGATTCGGATCCGGGCAGCGGGACCAGTGACCAAATGGCAAACAAATGCCAGACAGACGCGGACTTGAACTCATTTTTAGCTGCAATTGCATTTCGGGTAAACTCGGACGCCCGAGGACGAAGGCCACCCTGGTGGATAAACACTTGGAAAAATCTAGAATTTTAAATAAGTTCAATAATTCCAGGGATTCGGAGGGTACCTACAATTTTGTAGTCTTTGTTTAGGAATTATAATAAATATATCCCGGGTTTAATGTTGTCAAAATAATATCAACAAGGTAGTAGACATTTTATTTTAATTTTTTTACTGAAAGGGTCCTTTAAAATGAAAAGTTTTGGGAGGAAATATGTTTACACAACTTTTAAATAAATCCCGAAAATATATAAATAATCTTTACCATACCAGAAATAATTAAATAATTATTAAAAGGTCGTATTTGTTTTAAATAATTGGTTAGAAAATCTTTTCCATAGTTTTCCAAGTTTTTTTCTTTACCTTATATAATAAAATATTTATTAAATATTTCTTAGTGCATTTTAAAGAAAAGCTGAATTCCGCGCGCCGCTCCGCGCAAATTTGTTATGCAAATGGATCCAAGCGATTTAATTATCGCGCTAGACAACTGAAATATCGCCACATGAAACATAAACTGAAGCGCATTTAATTAGCGTTAATTGCTGCAATCTCTTCTCCATCGTCTGCGGCGACAACGACGACATCGACAAGGTTCTAGTGATTCTATCAGAATATTTAGTGCTGTTCCCGGTGCCCATCCCAGCCAGATTCTGTCCGAGATGCGGCTGCCGGAGCAGCGACAAAATTGTTGCCCGCCGGCCAAAACTTGTTTGCCATAATTTACTTTGGCTTTTCTAGGCCTTCTCTGCACCACATCCAGCCTTCAGCCTTCAGCTTCCACCCCCTATCCCCTCTCTGTTTCATTCACCGTCTTGTATTCCTTTGGCGAATTTCGATCAATTTCGTTTGCGTTTGGCCATTTGTTAATCAAATGGCCTACAACGTTGCAGGTTGGCAATGTTGCTGCTGCTGTCGCCGCTGATGTTGCTGCTGCAAGTTGCTGCTGCTGCAACTTTCTGTGTTGTTGTCGTCGTCATTTCGCTTTTCAAATTGCCTGACAAAAGCCTGCGGGACTTTGCTAGTAACAGTCTTGCAGTTGTCTAGAGCTCCTGGCAGCAGGTTCCACTTACTCAGGGGGATTCCAGTGGCAGGAAGTTGAGCATTTAACAGAAATAACTGAGAACATCCTAAGATTGAAGTGTGGGCTTATTAAATATTTTTTATGGGTAGAAAAACTCACTATTTTTCTTGTGAGAAATATTATATTCAACGATTAATTAACACAAAGAATCAGCATATTGTTGTTACATTTTTCTCGAAGAAAACCCCCTGATCTTGAATCTCATTACACTGATTTCTTAGCCTGATAAATAAATCACAAACCAATCATCCCTTCGGAGTCCATTGACAAATTCTGAACATGACATTGCCACAAAAGCCGGCTATTTAAATACCAAAAAAGCTTCCTGTTTATCCGCAGCAACAACAGCAACAGTAGTATTAACCCAGCAGCAACAGCAACGCAAACAAATTGCAAGTCAGAGGCTCTGGAAGGCAGCACTGACTACATTCAACTGGCAACTGCCGACAACTGCCGAGTGGCCTGCCCTGGCCCGGCTTGGCATGGCAGCGAAAAGCGCCTAAAAAATCTGCATAAAAATCAAACGAAAAGGAATAATAATTTATTATAATTTTGTGCCACGTTACCCACTCTCCAAGCGAATGCAACAGTCTGCTCTGAGAGAGTGTGTGTCAGTGTGTATGGGGGCATTATTATGTTACGTTGAACTTGAACTTGAACAATTAACTTTAAGTGAAATTTCGTACGCGAGCAGAAATTGTAAAGGGAACTGGGACTGCGGCTTCGGGACCAACAGATGCACTGGAAGTAAAAATGGGTAGGAAGAACAGGAAATTTAGAGATTAAAAAATCTCTTGAAGGTTAAAATAATCAGAAATAATAATTATAAATTACTAAATTAAATTTTGGCTCATAAACCGCTGTGCTCAAAAAGCAGGCTACAAAATATATCATCCTTCAGACCAGTTTAAATTTAAATTATATTTTGGTTTATAAAAATTTACAGCACATTTGATATTATTTCAAAACGCAGTTTTAAATACTTAAATTTAAATGTTACTCACAATGAATAATATTCAATACAAGACAAGAACTTAACCAATTAAATATTAACCTTTTAGTGAATGAAAGACCCCTACAAACTTTAAACAGTTTAATTTCGCGAGTCTTTTTTAGCCCAAGGACGTCTCAATGTTTGTCCGTAATTAATGTCAAGTATTTTCCCAAGTGTATTGCCCATAGACTGGTCCGAGATGCCGGCGACTGCGCTTTACAAACGCGTACGTAATACGCATAATTGAATTAATTTGTATAAATGAATAGTTTAAGTGGCCAGTTGGCGTTGTCGTCGCTCTGTGCGAGCGAGACATCACACCGCACACCAAGTGTGGCAAGTTGCGAAAAGTCAGAGTCCGGGGGGTGTGTGTGGGTATTTAAATTTTTCACATTTTCCACTCTCTTCTTTTCTGAGCAACTGAAATTTGAATTTCAATTCCATTTTCCCGCCTTTTCAGCGGCATCGTCGTGCATCAAAAATTAAATTATGCTGAGCGGGAGCCGAGCGGCTCTTTCTGCTGACCCAGACAGCGCTCAGACACGAAATTAATAATTCGCCCCGTACTACATGGCGTATAATTAACGTGCATGTGCCTTTCGGTTATATGTATTATGCTAGTGACGTCACACGACCACCATCTGAATATGCAAAATATGTGAATGAATATGTGTGTGTGTGTGTCTGCGAATGAGCAGCAGTCAGCCAGCCGCCCGGCATCCAAACACTTGAAAATCATTTAAAATTCTAATTTCAAGACAAATTAAAAACAAAGCTTAAGCTGCAAGCGCTGATTAAATGGCGCTTAAAATCCGTTTTACTTTGGTCAATTTGAATGTCGTGGGTGCTGTGAGTGACTTGCTGTTTTTGTTTTTATATTTTGTTTCTAATTTTTTATGTATAAATATTCGTGTTATTGTTGTGGCTAATGTTGCCACCGGCGGCAGTTCGTTGACCTGGCAATTGAGTCTGACAAATGATTATTTTTTGAGGCGAGCCAAGTCAAGTTGACGGAGTCAGAGGGCAAAATAATTTGAATACGATCTTGGCGATTGCGGTAGGTTGTTGACTGAAATCAATTACCAATTATTTAACGACATGAAGCTTAAAAAAATTATAGTTCATATTTGAACATGAAAATATCATTTTACTGGGTTTTAAAAATTGAATTCAATAATTTTTTAAACAGCATTGTTCACTTTATTTTCCATTAAAATTTATACAGAGGTTGTCGTTTCTATTAGTATTTGTAATAAAACAACCCCAAGTCATTGCATTGAACACTGAATTATTTATTTTTTAAATATGAAAGATTAAGCTTAAGTGGTCTTAAAGTTTATAGTCCCAAAGGCAATGGGTAATTTATGATGTATTTAAAATGTAATTCAATTATTTGTAATTACACTAAAAACATCAATTTCTCAATGAAAGAATTATAATAAATATTAAATAAATGTTTACTTTTATTACAAGATAAGTGGGCTCATTAAAGGTTGAAGTACGTGCAACCAGAGACCTTTAAACTAATGCTTAACTGGGTATTACGGCATTACAGTCTTTAATTTTTTCGAATTCTAGAAAACACTTTCTATATCCTTCCACAAAAGTCAGTAAATTTTCGTCCACCCATTCAGCATTTCGTTTCCCTTCCTTGATTACAATCGCTAAGGCAAAACTAAATTTATGTGTATTTTCTCGCGTTCAACCGTTCCATTCAATTTCCTTTCAATTTCTGGCTTTGGTCCTTTCGGAGCAAAATGCTAAAAAAGAATTTATTACTGAAAATATTTTGACAGCGCGCTAAGCTTAAAAAGCAGCCAAAGCAGCGTCGGCCAACTAATCAAGTGTGCGAGAGTCCTGGGCAGCAGCCGTTCATCAAATCCATCGGCCACACGTCGCCGCAGGACTCTAGCGCTAAGCTAATCAAATAAAAATGCTGCCCCAACCCAAAAAAGACGAATCCTGGCTGGCAGAAAGGCAAGGAATCTCCCGCCTGGCAGACACAATGCGGCAATTTAATGCTGCATCATGTGCCTGGAGGGCACTCTCTCTCCATGTCTCTCTCTCCTCATCCTAATCCTAGTCTCGGTCCCAGTTCCAAGCCCACCTTAGAAAAAGGTCCAGGGCGGCATTAGTGGGAAGCGCTCGCTGCAAATCAAAACACACGTGGCCGCAATTGTGGCGCGTAACACGTGCAACAGTAGCAGCAGCATCAGCGGCAATTTCAGAAGCTGCTGCCTTTAAATGCCACTCGGCAAAGTTGCAAGTCAAAAGCGCACTTGAAAGGCGCGAGTCAACTTTAAAGCATTTGCGATCCATATAGCACACTTCTGTGCGCACAACAGTGGAGACTGACTAAAGGGGACTTGGTTTATTATTGAAAGAAATTTTAAAATAGGTTTTAGGTTTCCAGATGACTATACCAATACTTACTTGTAATAGTCTTGAATCAATTATTTTTTAAATGTAGTATTTAAACCTATTTTTTAAGAGGTAAAATATAACACAGAAATTTTTGAATGATCTCTAAATCTTTAAAAGATTCTCATAGTTTTTCTCATAATCTAAACCTAAACCTCTTCACTATATTAAAATGTTTAATCTACAGCTCTAAAATTTTATGACTTTCGCTTTAACAGTGCCCCACTGTAGGCAATATAAATTACCAAAAAAAACGACGAGACGGTGGTGGAGGTGGAGGACTTTCCTCATCACTCGTCCAATAAGGGGTGTCGCGTAAATTGAATGAATGAATTGCCCGAAACGAGAAAGAACCCTGAAGCCCATTGGAGTTACCATCGCTTCGGGTCGTCCTTCCTCTTTTTTTTATTTTCGAGGGTGGGCCCGAAGACGAAGGCGGCACGACTGTGGTCGTTTATTTACACAAAAGCTTAAGCTAAACCTTAAAAAAATAACTGTTACTGTTATTCTTAAAAAAAAAGAAGGAAGAGGAACGAGCCAGCTAGCGATTCGTATCCTTGCGGGGTTGTGCTCTACCCCGACTTGAGGGTGCTAGGCAGGACTTTGGGGGACGTTCTCTAGACCGAACTTAAGTCAAGTTCTGGCAGTAAATTGCGTCACGTTTCGGCACACTCTAGTATGTGTGTGCGGTGTGTGTGGTTGTGCGTGTGTAGTGGTGTATTCGCGTACGTGTGCGTTTTGCACGCATTGATTTATCATGATCAACTGAGAGCGCCGGCAACCCCTTGGCCATCCCACCTCTCACGGGATAAGACCATAAGGCCATAAAACTTAAACTTTAAACTGCTTTTTCCAATCTCAAGATCCAATCCCCCTGCTTCATCTCCATCTCCATCTACCTCTACGTAACTCCACTCCCACTCTGGCCTCTCGTTTGCCTAAATTCGAAAAAGGAAATCAATACAACTGCAGTGCCCTGAATGGGGTTCACCTCCTCCTCCTCGTCCTCCACAACGACGCCTGCTCATCAGCTAAAGCAATAGCCCGCGGTCAAAATTGACTTACTCGATGCTCCTGTACTTGGGGAAAAAACTATATCAAATTTGTCCATATTTCAGCATAACGTCTAAAGGTTTTTGGGAATTTATTTTCAATATAAAAAATGCTTATAGTCTTTCCCTTTTGTTTTTTATTGAATTTATTTTTAATATATTTTTTTAATGATAATCACCTTTATTCTCAGTGCATCTCCAGCTCCTGTCTCGTTACAGTTTGCCTTGAGGCAGCGACTCCTCTGTGCAAACTCCACATGGCAGCGTATCCCGGGATGCTGTCGGTTGTCTGGACCACGCTTCACTTGCTCCATTCTGGTGGGCCTACCTACCATCTCCTCTTCAGGGCACTTTTTGGACTTGCTTTTGACTGTGACTCTGGTGGCAGCTACGTGATCTTATTTTGCGCTACGTTTTCCCTTTTGCGTAGTGGCATTTCATGCCCAATTTTTCTCGTTTTCTCCTTCGATATCCATTCATTCATTTGCCGGCTCTCGTCTCTGGCTTTCCTCTTCTCTTCTTTTGGTCTTGTTGTCTTGCCGTATTTATCCTTACGCCTGTCGTGAATTAAAAGGATTTCAAGTCGTTATACGCGTTGTGCCCAAAAAAGATAGTCGAATGTTTTTTCAACTTGCGGTTTACCCTTTGCGACACCCTCATCAAAGCGATTCAGTTTAGGGTGAGTAAGTGAATGTCTCTGTGTGTTGTTTCTGTGGGTTATTACTTTTCAATATTGTCCTTGCGGATTAGAGTGACATGTGCCCAGGGGTCGAGAAAGGGGCCATCTCAGCCAGTCCACCGATCCATCGCTGATAACTGGCAGCTTGCCGAGGCGGAAGGTTTTCGTTTTTGGGAAAGGAGTTTTAAAGTTTTTTCTTCTATATTGTAGGGAAAATAATGTTAAAATCGATTTTTAAGAGCTAAACATCTATAAAAGCCTCTTTCTGCTTCTTAAAGTATTTGTTAAAGACCTCTTATTGCGCTTTTCAAAGACTTTCTGAGATAAATAAATCTTAAATAAGATTCGCTGATAGAAAGCATAGTCCTTGCACTGGAATGTCTTATCTTAAAACCTCCTCAATATATAATCTCAAACTATACGCATTGGTTTCCGATTCAAGCGCTTCTCTGCGCTTCTAACACTTGCTCTTTGATGGCCACTTTAAGTGCCCGGAACCCTTTCCAGCTCATTTGCAAGTGTGAATATGAATAAATTCGTAAATAAATTGCAGCTTTAAGTCCCTTTCTTCCAGGCCAGGCTCAATCAGGCCCAGGCAGTTGGAACTTGCACACAGAAGGCGGCAAATATTATCCTTTCAAGTTGATTTGATCACGTACGCAAAAGGGAATTCCGGGACGCACAGCCGTACAAAATATGAGCTTGCCGGGGACTTCGGGCTTGCGAGAAGGCTTTCAGGCAAATCAAAAACAGCAACAAAGGACTCGCAGCTCTTGGTGTTAAGGAAAAAAAGGCACAAACGCGGGTTTTGTCGAGCTGCCGCCTAAAGGGACGCACTGCCACTTAAACATTAATAGAGAAGTGGCTTGGCAATGGCAGTGGGGATGGGGAGGGGCGATGGGGATGGCGCACGACGCACGATATGCGTAATAAATGTCGAGAGCACAAACTGCTCGCCAAATCCTAAAATATTAAAGCCGGGGCGAAAAAGCGCAATAAGCGAAATTAAAACAATTGTGTGCTAGTCTCCAGCACGAACTTGAGTCGCTCTCGCATTTAACTGCCAAAAGAAATATGGCATTCGAAGGAAAGGTCTCCCAACCGAAATGAGCCTTAGCCTTAGCCTCGTTTTGGGCAATTTATGCCTCGTCGAAGACATTCCCACTAAGCCCGAAACAAAACGAAATGCGGCAACGGCCAATTCATTTGCCCAAAGCCGCGTTCGACTTCATTTAACCCGGCCTTCAACCCTTTTTGCCGCCCCAAATGTCTTCATTACAAAACGAAACGAAAGGAAACGAAAGTCCTGCTGCCATTGGTCACGCAACTGTAGCCTGGCCTGAAATTAACAGGGCTCTGCCATAAAAATCGCGTTTATTGATGCTGCCAAATGGTCGCGAAATGAGAGAAAGAGTCCTCTTCGTCTGTTGTCTCCTTTGAAAGTGAAAATCCCGGTTAGTCTTAGCGACATCTGAGATTTTTTAATGGCAAACAAAAGCCCCCTTACTTAAGAAGGAGTTACAGAGGCTTGCTTTTCCGCGCTGAATGAAGTCTGCGAGTGCTGGGAAATTATTTGTGAAATGTACTTGCAAAAAACATTTTATAATTTTAAAATTTGAAATTTAATTAAAAAATACTGAGTTAGAACTTTCTAAAAATCTGTAGAAAATTAATAATACCTGAAAAAATCAGTCGAAAGATTTGGGTAGACAAAATGGAAAAAAAAACTAATGCTCACAAGTTCTCAGGCTTTTGAAAATCTTTATTCGTTTCTCCCTGTGCACACTTTCTTCTTCTAGCCACCTTACATTCCATGGGTATAATGGGTATAGAAATTCTACAAGTTTTTAATTACAAATGCGCACGTGTTCCATCATCTTGGCTAACCAGACTGCTGCTGTTAGCTGGATTTAATTCTTTCAACTATCTCTCGAACAATCGTCAAGCGGCTTTGCAGCTGCATCTGACAAGAAACTGTCAAAAAATAACCCGCCTGGCAGTCGCCATCGTTTATCTATCATCGAATCTATCGCATAATTAGAATCACTTTGGATCATTGAAAATTGGCATTGACAGGTAAATGACAAACGCTTTTGATTGCTCGATTAAATCGCGGCAATTGTTAATTGCAATTTGTGGTTGCCGAGTGAAATGTGGCCATAATGCCTATGTCTGTCTTTGTGTGTGGAAAACATTCTCTCTCTAAACTTTAAACAAAGTGGAGATGGGGCGAGGGGGTCGGGGGCTTCAGTCAGGTGCCGCCACCTTGCTTTTATTGATTTCTGCGGCTGGCTTTTATGAGTTTCGTTCGGTTTACGTTTCCTAACCAACCCGACCCGCTACCCCAAGGCTTATGCAATTAAGAGCACATGTGTGTGTGTGTGTGTTTTGAAGGAGCAATTGGTGGAGGGGGAGGGATAAGGAAGCGGAGGAGGGGTGGCACCTGTGTGTGTGTGCGTTTCTTCGGGGGCCATGTAAAATTTTACAACTTTGGTGGCGCGTAGCAAGTTTGACGCCTCATTGACTCGTGTGGAGGATTCGCGTTTACCTGGATCCTGGTTCCTTGTATATTTTCCTCTTGGAAATACTGGGTAAATTAGAGGTATATCTTTCAATTTTATATATAGAATAGATCGAAAATTGGTTGTAGTTTCCAAGTGATTGTTTGTGTGATAAAAGTGAATCAAGAAAAATATTCCTTTAAGTTTTTTTATTATGCAATTTTATCTCTCTAAGCTCGAAATAAAGAAATTTTAAAGAAATTTCAATACTTTTTTATAATTAATTAATTTGAAATTTCAAAGTACATTTTTGTAACAATTATTTTGAATATTTTAAGATAACTTTTTGATGTGGCTAAGGACACCAAACAAAGCTCTCTTAAGTAGGCAACATATTTTCACAAAATCTTAGCACTTTACCCTACCTCTCTCTTCAAAATTAGGTACAAGGTAACCTCCAGTCGGAATCTTTGTCCATATCCTTTCATCTTGTGGTTGTTTTATTTTTTTGAGGTTTTGTTTTGGCGTGTCACATGCATTTGGGTCGACTTGAGCGTTACTTTATGTGTGCTGCTGCTGTTGTTGCTTCTGCTTTTTGCTTTTGTTTGTGCTTTCGAAAATGACGCCCTATATGTGCACATTGTACACGCTTTTCTCTGGTTTTGTCGACTCGACATTGTTGTTGTTGTTATTGTTGTTTGGCGGTCTTATTTTTGGCAATTAAATGCATGCGGCGATGGCGAGGACGACGATGATGGCTCGTGCCTGGTCGGATGTTACGTTGCATGCCGCATACTAAGTGTCATTATTAGCCCGCGTGCCTCCGTCGCTCCATATTTTTTCCTCACTCTCTCGCCCAGGGATAAAAACTCACTCCCCCAGTCAGGACTCAAAACTCAGGAGGGCCTGTCATTATTGAGAGAGACACATTCGTGGCCACAACCCACACACAAATGTCGCAATTACGTCGGTCAAAAGAATGAAAGACTGAACGGAAGAAGAAAATTTGCCTACAGGATAATCCAATTTAAAGTGTTTAAATCAAATTTTTAAACAGCACAACGACGTGGCATTGTGGTGGTTGCTCTTGTGCCTTTTTGGAAATTTTTGAATTATGTTTTAATAAATATGGTGGTTGGTTCTCGCTGGCTTGTTGTACCTACGCGCCACTAAACCATGAAATGCAATCAAATTTGCGGTCGTCAAATATTGTGGCAAATATTGCGTATACCCCATGCCATCCACACCCACCCAGGACACTTTAAAGAAGGACCAAGCGGGGGTGTCACTGCCTGTCAGTGGGCATCAGTTCGCCAGCTCGAGCTGACAGCTCCCAGAGCTCGACGACGGCGACGAATCCTGAAAACAACTGGCTAGAGCTCGTCCTGTTACAACTCAATTTTGAGTTTTCCGATTTTTTTTCGAACAAGTGGGAGGTATTTTGAGGGGTATTTTAGGTTGCTAGTTATAGGATTTAACATTTAAAAATAGTTTTAAATTCATTTTTAAATTTTTCATAATTTTTTTTAAACCAAATTGAAAAGAAATTGTATTTCTAAAATTATAAAAAATTGTTTTAACTATTATTTTTTTAAGGATTAACAATTTCGTACATCCCTTAAAGGATATCAAATAGCTGAAACAACTTTTAGCTCTCTTTGACTTGTTGAAAGTTGCCCTGCAGAAGATATTTGCCTGGAATAGGCCGCAGGACCAAAAACCAAAGCCACACACACACAGCCTGTCGACTAACGACTGACGACTGCGCCTGTCGGCGCTAGCAATGGCGATGGCGTCGCGAGTTAATGAAAAGGATACACATGTCAACTCCAATTTCTGTTTTAGCTTTGGCTTTGTTCGATTCGAAGCGCTGAGGTGTTTGCCTGGCCACAAGGGTTGCTCAAATTAGTTGCTTCCTGCCCCAGCCGCCGCTACAGCCCCCGAGGGTTGACTCTCCAGCCAGCCTCCTTTTCGCTGGATTTTATATTTTCCACGTAGGTGTGGCCCAGTGCAATCTGTTACATTTTTGATTCAGATTCGAATTTGGATGGAGGAAGCTCGTTTTCGTTATTGTTGGACCGTCACAAATATTTGCACTTGTGCCCAGTGTGCCGTCGAGACACTAATTCACCCACAATTTGTCCGCAATTGTTGGCCAGCGAGCGGGCTTTGTTTGGTCTGAATATTTGGAAAGCAGTTTAATGCACAATCAATGTTTGATCAGAGGAAGCTTTCGTTTAATTAGCCAACTGTTTTGATTGAGTGGGCGGGGTAAGATTACGACGGGTAACCCATCACTAGATGGGTTTCCAGGGTCAACTTGTTGGCTGGCAAATGCATTCCGCAAAACGGGAAATTCGCTAGAGAAACTATCTACTATCCAGCGGCAAATCAATTAATTATGGCATCAAGAAATTGCGATGCAGATCTCAAGTAGATGTGCTAATAAAAAAGCTCTTAGTAAGCGAGAATTGCTTTATTTAAATTGAAATTGCCATTATGACATTTTGAAGTATCATATCTCAGATTGGCACTTTATTCGCATGGCAAGTAAAAGGAGGGAGAGGTTTCTAGTGATTCTCCTTAAAAGGTTTGCTAATAAAAACTCTTGACACCAAAGAGCAGCTTTTGAGAAGAAAGGCTTTACTAGACTTTGAGAAGTGAAAGAGTTGGAATTCTAATTTTAATTGGTAAATCACCTTTCTAACTTTTTAAATTGAATTAAATTTAAATTAAATACATCTACATGATAAAGAAGGGTTTCAAGAGGTGTTACTCTACTTTTGTAGCATCTGCATTAGGTAAACCCCCTTTAAAATTAACTGGAAGCACAATATTATTAATTAATGTAAATCTGAACACCATTATGACATCTCATAGTATCATATCTCCGATTATCACCTGACTCTCTCACGTTAATCCCTTTGAGAAGCCCATAGAAGAGCAGCAATTCTGGATCTCTGTCTGTAAGCCGCTAATTTAAATTTCCATTGAATTTAGAACTCGTTTTCACACAAATCACAAGCTCTCGAGCACAATAAAAAGCCATAACATGCAATGATGATTTATTGTGCGATTAAAACAGGAAGATATTTTTGTGTTGCGGTGTTTTCGCAGCGTGACTTGCGACCATGTTCTGTGGATCCCTCCACAGAGCACACAATGCCTTTACCTGTTACCTGTAGCTGTTAATTGTTTGCCGGCCTTTTATTTATACATTATATTGCACAAAATGCGCTTTCTATTCTAAATTATAGAATTGCATTTATAAGTATTATTAATTAGCTATAAATAACATGCCAGCGGGGCTTGTAACTGGTTTTGTTTTGTTTTTTTTTTCTGTTTTGTTTGTGGCTGAGAGCTGGGAGTAAGCGCCCAGGCGATTACATGCCGCAGATATAGTTAAATAATATATAACGTGCTATAAATCAATTGGTGCAGCGGTGGCTGGGGCGGTGGCATTGATAAGTTTTATCGCACGGGCGCGTTCGGTAATTAAGACCAAACGGAGAGTGCGGAGAACCTCCCTCCCCCCGAAACTAGCATTAATCTAGTCGGAATCCTAGTGCCATTCCATATCCTAATCAGTGGGTTATGCCCATGCGTATCCGTATCTCAAGCTCATTAGGCACAGCCTGTGCTCGCATTCGCAGTCGGACATGGACACGGACACCGACTTGACCGCCAACGCAAAGTTCAAAATAATTAATGACCTTTGCCTTGGCCAAAACTTAATGAAAGACGTAATTTTTCCTTGGCCCAAAAGGGGGGGCCAATTATATTATGAATGCAGTGTTTGCGAGGGGGTGTGAGCCTTGATTTATTTATGGGTCAGTCCGGCCAAAAGGCAGCTGGCTGATTAGCCGGAGATTTGACCTCTGGTGATTGAGTGGCACTTTCTCCCCTCTGTTGTGTCTTGTCTAATTCACACAGCTGGAAAAAGCCAAATAGCCACAAGTGGTTTGGGGGGCGAAAAAGTGGAAATTACCTCAAGAACTAGTCATTATTAAGAGACTTCCCTTAGAACAAAAGCATTTATTGGGTATAGTTTTTTATTTTTATTTTATAGGATATCCATTACACTTCTTGCAATGACTTTTTCATTTATTTAAATAACCAAAAATGGTCTTGAAAATATAATATAATTTCCCTAAATTGTAAACACTAATTTCCCCTCAAAGAAAAACCCCAGAAATTTTCTCAACCAAGCGCAATTTGTGGTCCTTGACTTTGGGATTGCTGCGTTTAGTGGAAAACCAGCTCAAACCGAATCGTGGAATGCTATAGCGATATAAATCGCGTAATTGTTGCAGCTGAGCAACAACATTTATAAACAATAAAAGCAACAACAGCAACAATGTCACGTTCAAAGTCAAATGTTGAGCTTGGATAAAATTTGCAAAGGAAGCGTGTAAAAACGTTTAAAATATTTTCTCATTAGACAACTATCAGCGCGCTGTTTGATTTTTATTTTGTATTCTCCTCTGTTCTTTTTTTATTCACTATTTATTTTTTTTTTTGCACAAGTTTATAATATGAAATGTCAAACGGCAACAACAATTTGACCTTCATTTCTCGCAGCAGCAGCAACAGCAACTGCGATTGCAACTGCATTCGTAGTAGAAGCAGCATCAACCCACGGCTGCTGCTGCTTTGGATGTTTTATCTCCAATGGCCGCTGTCTCAGTCTCAGAGACCAGATCTGTGGATCCCAGGGGCGACGAAGGAACTGATTTGCGAGTGGGGAGAGGACAAGGCTTTGACAGCAACATTGAATTGCTGCTGTGGCTGCAATTTTACACTAGGAAATAGTTTGAAAGGGGTATTGGGATATAGAAATTTATAAAATAATAATGCAGAGAGTAATTAAATTATTATTTAAAAAATTTAATTTTGAAAGGTTTTCTTTTAAAAAACTATTTGTTTTCGATTTTTGGTTTCTACTGAGATTGTTTATTTAGTTTTGCAGGCTTTCTGTTAATGCTAGAAATATTCGGAAAAAAGGTTAGGCAGGAAGAAAAAGGTTTGCTTCTCTCCTTTTTTGATTCGGGATATAGTTAGATAATTTTTATGATTATTTTTTTAAGTGTTTCAATGGCTGTGGCTGCAATCTTAGCCGGCTGTCTGCTTACGTAAGTAAGCTGGCAGCAGGGCGCTCGTCGCGGCGACTTCTACGCCTGTTGAGCAACATTTATACACACACCACACACAACAAACCAACACACACACTTGGGGACTCTGCCAACTATCGACAGTTATCGCCATAAATTTGGACACTAATCGCATTGGCAAATGCAAAAAAGTGTCGTCAGCTTTTAGACGTCAGCGAAATGGACAAATTGTCTGTCTATTGAAATATTAGCGGAGAGCAGCAATGGTCCCTCATTGGCCTCACTTAGAGATGGCTAAGAGTGAATTAAAAAAATATATTTAATATATTTCAAAATATATATTTTAGGTTCTTTACAAATAAAATCCTCAAAGAGAATGTTTAATTTAATTTAATAAATAAAGCTCTACAGAAAAAAGGAGCCTGGCTTAAACCATCTCTAGTCCCACTCTCACTCTCTTGGATTTCATTTCATTGTTGCCATTTTTTTCGGCAAAATTTTTTTGTTTTTGGCAAATCCTTTCAATGTTTGCGTTGTCACGCAGCAAATGTATTCAGGACCCTCGGCCCACAAGCCACCCCTCCAATCAGTTCCCACACCCCTGCTGGGAGTGGTCGAAACTTAAGCTAAGTAAATATTTTTAAGGCATATTAAAAATAAATCACCAAATATTTGATGGCTGCCAGCGGATAAAAACAGAGTCCCTTTGATTTGCCAAGCCATCAAATATAACCCAAACCCATCGTCAGTTGCCGCGTGCTCTAAGCAAACAAAGCCGGAGAAGCGGAACTTTTGACGTTGGAAAATTAGAAAACAGTGCAACAATTATTTCCATTCCAAACTTGAAAACACGAAGAGGCAAGGCAAAAACTAGAGGAATGAAAGAAGGAGGTGGTGGGGCCCCAATCAGGCAAAGTTAAGGGGAATAGAGCTGGAGAGGACTATGCCCGCGAGCCTCAATTTTGAGGCAGCCCCTTGTCACTAGAGTCCTGTATCCTGTCCTTAGCTGAGACCCCATCCTTGCCTCCGTCTCCATCAACAACTAACGCAATCATCGACTGAAAGCAACCAACCACCAACCGAAACGACAGGCGACAAATGCCTCATCAAGTCTCGCTCTCGCTCCTCTCGCCGCCAGAGAATGGCGACGCCATTGCCCGTCCCACTCCTCCTCTATATATAGCTATATAGCTTCACGGGCGCGGCAGACCCATCCTTATCCTGCACATCTCCACATCAACATCACAAAACCCAAAAGTGTCAATCCAATTACCTGTTCGAGCGCTGGAATCTTTTGCGACATGTTTCATAACTGTGGCAGCATCAGAGCTTTAGCGTAGAAAGGACTTTCATTTTTCGGGGCAGCCAGCGACAGGCAGCCAGGGATGGGCAAGGATGCTCGAGGAACTCGGAAATATTCAGATTACTTAGTTTGGATTAAAGTTACCCTGCAGTATATTTAGGGTGTTTTGAACATCAAATAACTATACTTGGGTTACGGAAAAGGTTTACAGTAAAGAAAATGAATTATTTGTAATGTTCTGAAATTTCTTTATTAACTAAAATCAAGTTTATTAGACTAGACTCCAGGGCCATAAATCACTTCTATTTTTCAAATGCCAAATTAAAACCTAAGGCCCTTGAAAACCCCTTTAGAATTAATCTTCCAGCGATCCTTCTATGAATATTTCCTCTTTTCCGCTTATAGAAAACATATATCCTGTTCAGGCCTATCCTATTTCGGTATCCCTGGCAAATGTCCTCCCAGAACTCAGTCCAAAGCACGCTTCGTTGGCCAAGTTGGATGTGGGGGGAAATATGGGGATACTGTTGCCAATGGCGTTTATCAATTTGCCAGTTCTCCAGACTTCCGCTGAGCAAGGGAGATGGATGGATGGACACACAGGCTCTGAATGCTCCAGAGTCGCCAGCCCACCCATAAAGAAGAAAATATCGAAAGACTGAATCGAACCATTTCCATTTCCATTGAGAGTCGCCGTTGGTCCACTCATTAACACGTGTTTACGTAGCCAGTCCTTTTGGATCTTTCGATCTTCGATCTTCGATCTTGAGGCGACGCCAATAACAAACGATAACTGCGCGATCATGGCGCAAGGAATGATCTGTCCAGGTTCATTCACCAACGATTCGAGTATTATTATTTTCATTGTTAATATTTGTTACACGCCTTTTGTTCGGAACACTCGGAAAAAACTGTATAAAAAGAGCAGGAAAATTTATTTTTAAAAAGGAAAATTTATAAAATAGCGACTAGGAAAAACAGAGTATAGTATATATTTTTAAAAATTTTTTTTTGGCCCCAATAAAACCCATTTATTAAATTTTTTATACAAAAAATGTTTGTAAACTCTCAGTGCTCCGTTTTTTCTGGGTGCATTTCTGCATCCGAGCTCCCTCCGTTGATTGCCGATGATGAGGATGATGATGACTCAATGTACGGCTCCCGATCTCGATGGCCAGAGTGCTTATTTAGTGACTGGACGGGATCCGCGCGACTCGAAACTCCCAACTCGAAACTCAAAACTCGAGACATGAGACACTTCTGGCTGCCGTTTTGGTTGTTTGGGCTGTTTGCCCAGCCACTACACAAAGCCGAAACCTGGCCTAGAGAGGGAGAGAGAGAACGAGAAGACCTGGAGCCAGGAACTCGAATTGGAGGAGAGGATGGACCCTCAAGTGGCGCAGACAATTCCCGGCTCCACCACTGAACTCAAGTGCAGCAAGATGACCAAGTTAATTTCGACGACGAGACAACGACGACCACGAACCTGGGTTCTCCTCGGGTTCTAACCAGGCTTATCAATGGGTTCCCCACTGGAGGTAGCTGGTAAATGGTAACTGGTAACTGGCAACTGGTAGCTGGTAGCCAACTCTAATTGATATGGCTAAATGGCCGTCTATGTTGCAGCAGGAGGGAGGCCTAGAGAGAGAGAGACATGTTTCATGTCGCCAGCGTGTACGTGGCAATGCGTAGAATTCCATATAAAATAATTAATGAATGTCACAGCAAAATGTTTCGAGCGAGTCCCGAGATGCGGTTCCTCCAGCTTCAGCCACACGGCTCCTGATGATGATGAGTTTGAGGATGAGGATGAGGCCTTCTGGTTGTTGGGTATCTCGTCGTGCTCCTACTCCTGTTCCTTCCCGAACTACCTCCTCCTCTCATTCTCGTATCGTTTTGCCAGCATTGCGCGCATATTTGGCGTCAATATTAAGTGAAACTGATGGATGCTTGAAGGCCCTACAGGCCTCCTAAAAACACAAGGAGAAAAGGGAGAAACTTAATCAGGAAAATAGCTAAAAAATTATCAGGGTTTTCTGAGAAGAAATTATTTGGATATTTTATGGTTTTAAATATATTTGCTAAAAATAATATAAATATTTTCCTCTTTAAAACATAGGGATTTTTATATGTCTGCACAAATTTCAACTTGATTTCAACTTGATAAAATTATCTAGATTTTATTATAGTTTCATTTATAAAGTTCAGATAAACTTAAAGTACCCTTTGTCCCCAGTGTAGTCCCGTCTGGCTGTCATCCAGGTAGGGCCCGGGTCCCCATCTACGTCTGAGCTGGCCTGGCCCCTTCTGGTAAAATGCGAAAAAATAATTTTGAAGCACACTGTGGCATGCAGCAAATGACAGAGAATGAAATCGTGAAAATATTTGCGTGTGTGTCGTCGCATGGTTACTGTGACACTTGCACACACAAACCCCATGTGGATGTGGGCTTTGGGGATGTGGTGGCTCCTTTAGTCTGAGGTTTTGTCAGTCCGTCAGGTAACTCCCCCGCCCCCCCCGGCCCAACCCCAGTCCCAACCCATTCGACTTGCCCTAAATGGATGCAAAATGGGATGCAACATCTCTCGAAGAGAGCTGGGTAAAAATGCTTTACACTCCTTCGTGTGTTGCCCGTGTTGTCTGCGTAGCAAATTTGTAAAATTAAACAGTCAACACGGGAAGGGGAACGGAACGGGTTGGCGAGCGGGACAATCAAGTGAGGGCGAAAGACTGAACCATACTTCAATTAAACCAACTTCATTAAATTTCAGCTAACAAAGGCGTTGGCCAAACTGGGGGGCGGATGGATTCGTACTGAATCCAGAGTCCTGGCAAGGCTCGTCAGCATCAAGGCTGTTGTTGCATATAGATACAGTTACAGACGAGATAATAGTTATAGAAAATAGAGTTTAATGGTGTGATTTAATAAGGGTTCTTTTAGAAATATTTAATTCCATTTTATTAGGAGAGCAAATCATTTTTAAATTATTTTAAAAGCTTTCCTTTCAAAGAAAATCATGTAGTCCTTGATTTATTTAATATATATTTTCACTTATACTGCTGAACTTATTTTGAATAATATTTTTTTAATATATTTCCCAAGAGAAACCTATTTTTGGTTATATTCTTCTCACCTTAGCTATCTGTTAGTTGCTTAGATTCTCTTTCTAGCCAAAAGCCGAGAGTGCTTGGAAATTGTCAGTAAATTGGCTCAAACAACAGGCAATAACAGCAACAACAACAACAGCAAAGGCAACAAAGATGCCATCAGCAACAACAACATTGAACAAAAGGGAAATTCTTCGTAGCAACATTTTACTTCGATTTCTGGATATTTTGTGTTTTGTCAGCAGAAATTTGCTTATGCGAATAAGAAGAGAATAGGGCCAAGAGATGGTGTGTATGTGTGGATGTTGGGCTAAGGTGAACCAACAATAAGAACAATGCATACAACTTCAGATATGTAGGTAAAAGAAGTACCTACAGGATGAGGTTAGAGGAGGAAGTGTACTAAACAAAAGTATACTACATCTTAGGGGAAATAAATACATATGTGAGCTTATTTCTTATATTTAACTTATAACCTTAACTTATATAAAGTTATATTATATATTGAATTCTTAGATCCATAAATATGACAAAATATTAAAATAAAGCTAACAATTACTTCTCGAGTTAATTTCAATTGATACTACCCATAAGTTTCTTCTTTGCTGCAAAACAAACAGCTTCTTCTCCCCACAAGATATTAGTTAAAGATTTCTTTTTATAGGCAGTCACACTTGCCCCCTGGGTCATCAGTTAGTTCTAATTTTTTTCGTATTTTTTTCTGACCCCACCAAAAAAGCCAGAGCCCATTTCAATTGGCAGCGAAACCGTCCACAACCAAGCCCAACAAATTATCCCAGTTACTGCCCCATATCACTCTCACTTAACACCTAACAGCTTCCAGCTATCGAATGCCAGGACAATCGATGAGACAAATCACATAAACGGGAAGCCACCCGAAAGAACCAATTTTCGTCCTCCTTGAACTTCCTGTGATTTCCCAGAGAGAGCAAAAAGGAAACTTTTTCCGGGGCCCAAATTATGCTGTTATCTTCATTAGGCCGACATAAGTGCAGCACAAATGCGCCACCCAAAGGAATTGGTCCTGGAAACGGAGAAAAAAAAACACCATCGATAGGACAGTGAAAATTGTTTATAGAGCATTGGGAGGGAGGTGAATGCTAAGGACAATGGTCAAGATATGGGGTTTCGGGGTCAACTCTGTGTTGTTTTTCCTGGTCTTGTTTTTTGTCGTCGTTTTTGTTGTCGATACCATTCTTAACGCCTAAAACATCAAGAGTGTCGAACGTCTTCGATATGGGGGGCGTTTTGTCCTTCGAAGGAGCTGTCCCCCCTCCCGAAACACACACATATGTGCAGTGTCAGCAGTTTTGGGTTCCTTTGTGTGTTTGTTGACTCAAAGGAAATCACAGCCATGTTTTATTGGCTGCTAGTCCTTCGGTGCTTTCAGCTGTAATGCGTATTTGACAAATAAACAGTTGATTTGCCCGGGCAACGATAGCAATCGATAGAGCAGGAGCCATCCTCTGCCACCAAGTAGTTAAGTTGTTTGATGCTGGTAAACAAGTAATCGCCAGGAGCGAGAGAAGGAACAAATCGCAGTTGGAGATGAGATCCAGATCCAGGTCCGATGGCTGCTGCTTAGCCCCGGATAAGCTCTCGGCAAACAGGTCAAAGTTGAGTTGTCCATGCATAGTTTTATCCGCATTTCCCCCTTATTTTCGACTCGGAGCTGGCATCTCGGGCATTTTAAATTTACAAATTCCAGGCGTACACATAAAATCAACAGACAACACTCAAGAATGGCCAGGAGGGAGTAGCCGCCAAGTGTGTGTATGTGTGGTGTGTAGGGAATCTAGGCACTGAGGGAAAGTATGGAAATTGAAATAAATATTTTACTTCCGAAAGGTGTTTATAAAAGATAGAAATAATGCGAATATATGTGAATCGTGACCAAATATGAAGGTCCTTAGGAATGCTTAGAATAAATACAAACTTATTAATTCCTTCCAGTACAAAATGGTTAATTTTTTTTTATTAATCTGTAATTAATGAAGAATACTTATTATAAAATATATAACTATCTCTGAAACAAAAAATCCTTCTGCTCTTTATAATTTATAGTTATATATTCAAGCCGTATCTGTTCGCCTTTTTCAAAATTTTAAATATTTCAAAGCTAGAAATTTTCGAAAATTTCTGAACGATTTAAAAACTTCTCCTTGCAGTGCACTTTGAGTAGTATATCCCTACACATGTCTAACAATACCCTAACCTACAGCAAAAAGGCCAGGGAACTCAGCTTGTTCCTTTTCTAAGCATCAGGACTTTCCTTTTTTTTCGTCCTGGTCCAATATCGATTGACTAGATGCCGAGGGCATCCCGAGTTTTGTGGGCAAGTGCCATTAGCATGCAGGACGCATCCCAAGGAACGCAGCAACTTATTGATTGACACAACTTCCACTGCGCTGGCATTTCATTTCGCTTCGTTTCGGGGTCTTTACATTTTTTTCGCCGAACGCCGGAAGCGCTGCTTAAGTTTTTTTTATTTGTTTTTATTTTTTGTTGTGTGCTTTTTGAAGGTTTTTTAGGGGGTCCAGTGGCCTTTTTGTGAACTCTGTTTTTACTTTGATTGCGGGGCCAAAAACAATGAAGCTGGTCATTGTTGCAGATTTAATGAGCATAACGGTAAAGGCTTTTGATGAAACAATACCAACTGAAGAGCTGGAAAGGCTGAAAGGTTGAATTTAAGAAGCAGTCGTAGATCTTATCGTCCCGTCGTCATATTCGCGGCGACAGTTGAGCCTCCAGAAGACTCAGAAACTCAGAAGCCCCCGAAGATGTCAGCGAAAAAGGTGCAGACATCGTTCGTCTCGCAGACAGAAGACCAAGGATTGAAGAGGACGAAGACGAGGACGAGGACTTGGTGAAGCCCAAGCCAGGCAGTCACATAAATCGTCAGCTGTCAAATGGCGAAAAATGTCTGATCGGGCAATTCGAATGGCGTGCTGGTCAAGATCGGAAGTGCGTAACATCAGCAATTCCACAGAGGTGTATGGTGGTGGCGATCGGGGATTGGGGAATCCAGGGGACTGGAGTACCTAAAAGCTGGAGGCCAAGACACTTATCTTGGTCATATAATGCTTACACTTAGTCTTCCCTGGGATTCTTTAGGTGTAAGGATTAGCGATGGCAGTGTGAGTGTGCTAGAAAATGGTTTTAATTAAAAATTTGTTTAAGAAAATATATCATTTAAAGCATAAAAGCAGCTTTACAGTCATATTAAAAACCTTTTGGTATTCTCCTGACCAGATATTAACTTTCTTTTAATAAGTCTATATATTTTCCTTTATTTATCCTTTAGAACTATTGTAGTTTAAAATTTTTAAAAAATTCTCCATCGTGATCGGTGCTAGTCGTGAGTCATTTACAACACGACCCCATCCTCGAATGCTCCTGGCCGGCTCTTGGTGTCAAGACATGCGCCGCCGCTGGGAGTAGAGCGCGTGATTTAGTCGAATTCACGAACTTAATGAAGCCCTTTAAATCACGCAAACTTTTGCGCCACTTAGAAGAAGGCAGCAAGGAGGTAGGCAGGAGCTGTAGGAGGAGAAGAGTCCAGTGTCCCGATTGAGCCACAACAACTAGTCGCCTTGCGGGCGGGGGGCCTCTGTTTTTTTTTTTTTTGTGGGTTAAGAGGCATGCAAGATCTCATTAACACCACGCGGGCATAATTAAAGCCGACGGGGTCCCCGACAAAAGCCGTCCCCAATCGCGATTGCAGTTTCCCTCAGAGAGAGAGGGAGAGATTCCAGCAGCAGCAGCAGCGGCAGGCGGCATGCAAACCCAAAAGGCCCAAAGCGTGCACAAGAAGCCCCCGAAAAAAAATACAAAAACGTAACCAAGGAGATGCAATCGAGGCAACGACCAGGCTCTGCAACTGGCGCTAAGTGTTGGCCTGTTTGGCTTATAATGAGCAGGATATGCTCAAGCCTCAATAGCCGATGCCTCTTGTTTGGCGCAATCTTAATAGCCCGTATCAATGTTCTGGGCTACTGGGGGCTACCAAGATGATCTTGGCCAGGGAACAGGGAACAACAATGAGCGTTGGGGAACTCCAAACTCCAAACTTTTCAAACTTGCCAACGGAGCAGGGTTTCGGAATTGTTCTCCTGACATTTCTGCTTGACATACGCATTGATTGATCGATGACGGCCAGGATTTTGTGGCCTGAGCTGGGGAAATCGAACTGGAAACAATTTTTTTCTTCACTTACCTTTTGTTTGTGAGGTATTCCGAATTTTTATATTTTTACTAAAAGAAGAATAATATTTGTTTAAGGGAATTGTGATAATTATAATAATGAATAGATATATTTATATTTTTAATTTTAAAGAAAACTGCTCTCATGTATTCCTACTATTTTTCATCTAAAACCTATAAGTAATCCGCTCTTTAAGAGCCAGCGATTTCTTTCAATTTACTTAGTTTAGTGAAGAGTAACTTCCTCCTCCTAGAAAATTCGAATCCCTTTGAGAAATCACCTAGATAAGACAGTCGCATAAACTAGAAATCTGTATCCGTATCTGGGAAACTCCCTCCCCTGGCCATAACCCCCGATAATAACCTGGAACCCTAAGACGGTTCTTAACCAAAGCCAACTACTCGTTGTATCAGTTGGCCATTAATTTCGATTACCACGTGGCAAGACACACGACCTGGCGGAAGTGCTGCTCATCGCCGGGCAAACACCAGAGCCTGGATTCCCGAGAACCTGGACACATACAGGAGCCGGGGCCAGGACCCACTAATAAACGGACATTTGTAGCGCAATCAATTGCTTCGAAATTGTTGTTCACCATTATGCTCATTGTGCCCGGGCCTGCTAAATGGTTATGGCCTGTCATAAGTTGGCCAGGGGTGTGTGCCGGAGCTCTAACTCGGAGCTCTCATTTCTCCCCGGCCTGGGCAATTCCCAAATGAATATGCAAAAGCCAGAAGGAGGATATAGACGGGGGCCGGAGCAGGATATCTCATGGCCGTTTCCGTTTGCACAATTATGTTTATTAAGAGAAAGGCAGGAGGAAATGGTATAGGGAGGGAGCATCGCTTCGCAGCTATCGTCAAAGATGATTTAGTCACTTCCGCCCTGATCCCGGGCCCGGGATATATACGGGGGCGTGTCAGGAGCATGGGGATGGCGAGGGCAATAAAAATATATTAGTGCAATTACAGCCAGCGACTGGCTGACTGGCACAAATACTAAACACGCAGCAGACAGAGTCTAATTTAGGCATCCTTGCCGACTCCTGGACTCCTGGATAAAGATACTGGATATCCTTGAAATAATATTAGATAGTATAGTATATGTAACTAACACACAGAGGATGTTTGTTTGGCAAAAGTATTAACTATGCACTGCAGGGAAAAATAGTTAAATATATAATAAAATATTCTCTAAGGCTTCTCTATGATTATTTCACAAATATTATTCTTGAACTTTACATATTCTCCAAGTGTAAAGAGTGCTCAAAGAATATCGCAATTACCATTTCTTTGTTAGTATGTTTCATTTGTTTTTAACCATTTCAATTTCTCGAGGGGATTTGCCGGCTAACTCCTCCCTGTTGGCCTACAAAATGCCTATTTATATGCCAGGACTTGGGGCTGATTAGGCCAGAAATTCAACTGTCGATTTACGAGACATGCCAACAGACACTACTTACTCAGTTTAGTTTACAAGTTTCGGAGGAGATCCTCGCTTCGCCACGAAAACAAAACAAAATATAAAAGCCAACAAAAGGAGCTTAAGTTCAGGCTGGAGAGAGAGATGCCTTTGCCGAGATATCTATCCATAGTAGACACAGGCAGCCGTTCAATTTGCCTAAATTGGCTTGTGTTAATCAGAAATCCGAAGAGAATGGAACCAAAAAAAAAAAAAAAGGAAAAGGCAGGACCTTAAAGCGAGGATTTAAAATTGGCTTGGAGGCCGTCGTGGTTGTAGTAGTGACGGGGCACGCAATAACCCCGCCGAACTGCAGACAATCAATCTTACTTTGCGCTTTAATTCAATTTCGATTGTGACATCTGCCTTTGGTCCTTACGCAGGCACAGGGCCCAGGACCAGGCACAGCAAGCAAGCAAGGAGCAAAAGCAGCAAGGACACTGCAGCCAGGATACTGTGTAAGAGTGTTTGTGTGAGCTCCTGCACTTTCGGCAATGCGCCGCCGCGCTCAGGCGTGCCACTTGCAGGATTAACGACTGCGGCTGCAATCCGTTTGCCCATGTCCTTTCCGCTACAGCCTTCTTTTTTGGCAAGCACTTGGAAAAATTCTCTAAAAAAATGTTTACCTTCAATAAATAGAGTCTTAAAATGAAGAGGAAGGAATAATATACAAAAAATGTATCCTTAAAAGGCAAACTTCTTTTTAAATTCATTTAAATTTTAAAACTCTAAAATCATTTGTGTCTGTCTGCAAAATTAACATTTAAAAAAGGATATATTTCAAAAATATAGAAAAAAAACAAGGATATTCAAAATATACCTTAATAAACTAATGATTTATTGACCTAAAAAGTTTAAGTAAAACATATCTCCTTAAAATTGCTCCTTAATTTCTCCCAGTGCTCTCAATTCGCCTCCATTTCGGTGACATTTTTTGCTTTGTGTTGTTCCTGGGTGTCCTAGGGAGTCCTCCGGAGTCCTGGGTGTCATGCGTGCTACTCAATTTCGGCGTGGCGAGGGCAGGCAAAGAGGAAAAAAAATTGACAGTCGCCCAAAGGATATTGTGACAGGCATGCTCGGCATTGCTACGGTGACAGGCGCAGGACAAAAGGATGAAATCCGCCCGCCGAAAGGGGTGACCGGCGAAAGGATTTCCAGCTCCTGCGGGGGAGCCCTGTACAAGTCTGTGTATGCGTATGCGTGTGTCAGTTATTAGAAAGTCCACTAAACGATTTTGCCAATCGAATTTCGCCAATCTCACATACTCCCCCGAATATATATCCCGAAAAAGGGGTTCACTTGACCGGAGCGCCGAAGTTAATCGGAAGTTAATACGCCCTGACTTGCCAGATTTCCGTGTGTGTTTGTGTCGACTCACAATCGAAACTATTCCAGATGGAATTTTCATTAAAATCAGCTCATGGCCGGGGCGACACTTTTTGGGGGGAACCCGAAGTTGTGAGCTAAAATATTTGCCACCGCCGCTGCTCCCTCTTGCCGGGGAACTAATGAGAAATTCATAAGTTGTCCGAAAAGCCACCCCTCCTAAGCCGCATATCCTGCTTCCCTCCCACCCGCACATTCGCGCCTTTTGTGATCGATCACAATTTCTGTGTACTTAATAAATAATTGCTAAATAATTATGCACGTCGAAGGCGACAGAGGATAGTCCAAAAAATATATATTCCCGTTCAAGGCTAACTGGCACAAACATCTGTCGCAAAAAAAGGAAAAAGTTGAGCCAAAAAAAAGGAGGAAAATTTAAGGTTAGCCGAAGGTTGGGTTCTCTTTTGGGAAAACATTTGTAAAAGGGATTCTAATTTTGGTGAAATATTATAAAGAAATTGTATTTACAGCTTATTTATATTTCTCAGCTTCTGCTGAATAATTTGCATATTTAATTAGTAAATAGCTTAGCTACATAATTTCCCACAACTTCCCATGAGTTCATTTTGTATTATTTTAGTTCAACTCTCTGACAAAAGCAGTAGTTGCCAATGATAATTCATATCCTTAGAAGGAGCATCGGTGCTGTCATAATATTCTCTTCCAGAAATAATTTTATTTTAAAAAATTTAAAGGAAATTCATTTTTAAATTTGTTGCCTTAAATGTTTATTTATGAAACATATAATATATATATATTTTATTTAAAGAAAATCAATAGCAATTTTTAAACCTATCTTTATAATTCTTGTAATTTTTTCATTCGACTTCAGCTGCATTAAGTATTAATTAAGTTTTTTAATTAACTGCTGACTGACTTTAAGCCATCATCTAGGGGAGCTGATTCCATCTCATCTGGCCCTCATCTAATTAGGATTCTCTATAGTCCCTGGTTCCTGATCCATTGTCATAGTTATCATACCCTGTGGGTAAGGGCATAATGAGCCTGCTCCACTCGAGCACACACGGTAACTTGCGCAAATTTATTTGATGGCCTCGGGCAGGGAACTGAGTAGTAGGACTTGCCAGGATCAGAAGGATATTTTGGAGTGGCAGCAATTGTGCGATGATTGTTGCCTGCGTGTGTGTGTGTGTGCATCTTGGTAGTTTGACAAAATTACCAACACTTTTGGGTCATGTCGTTGATGTCCTGGCGTTGATGTCCCCCGAATTGCCGAATTTCAATCCTCATCGAGAGCATCTGTGCGGGATTCTTGGCCCGCGGCTATTGGCAGCCAATGAGCCGTGTCTGTATGTCTCTCTGTCTCTGTCTCCTGTTGACACAAGAGTCCTTGATGGATTCATATCCCTGCCACGGCTAGTGGCCAGCATCTATACTCGCAATTATGGTCGCAGTTTCCCCATCCGATTCCGTTTCTGATTATGAGCGGGATTTTAGATAGAGTTGTAGTCGGAGTTGAATTGAATATTTATGAAAGGCCAATGGAAACAGGACACTAGCTACAGCTGTGTCGCCGGGTCCTGTTCCCGTTCCTGATCAAACAGCAAGTGTAATCAGGTTTTTTTTTTGTTTTTTTGATTCCCCCCACCGTGGCCTCTCGCTTCGCACATTTTATTTGCTGCGAAATTCGATTGTCGCTGATCAAAGGCGAACGCACTTAAAAATGCTAAATTGAATTTGCCGCTACGACGCCTCCTCCGCAGCAGGACCTGTTTTTCGCCGGCCTGTCCAGCTTCCGCCCGTGCGCTATGAGCATTTTTCCTGAACATTTTCCACATTGGTCGTCGCCGGTTTTCCTCGTTTTTTTTCCCCAGTTTTTGGTCTGGGTGTGAAAAACACATTAAGACTCATTTGGGCGTCAAAATGTGTGTGGCAGGATATCAGCCGAAAATCCCGCAGGATTTTCAATTTGGCAATGCACAAAAAAGAGATAGGATGCACTGCAAGAAAAGCTTAATATGAGTATATTAAAAGCAGTAATAAATTAAATAATGGAACAAAGTCCCAAGCACAGCAGGAGTCCCTCCTGCATCTGTGCATTTACTGCTTGCATTCCTTCCCATAATATATCATAAAAAATTCCCCAATATTTCCCAGAACCCAAAAACCTTTTTCTCCCATTTTTCGCAGTGTAAAGCTGAACTTTCACATTGACATACCGCTGACGAGGCTTGATTTTGCAGTGCACTCGGCGCTCTGTTGTGCAATTTGCGCCTCGCCTTTTGAAGTGCCGCCGCGCACACACAAAAGTGCGTAACTTATAGCCCCGGGTCAAATTACACACTGGCACTTGCCTCGAGTGCCCATTAACAGGTACTTCAGTTCGAAGTTCCAAAGTCCTGCCGGCTTCATGCAACCCCTCAGGAAGCTGAAAGGACAAAACCCTTTGCTGGACCGGCAAATACCAGCATTTGGCATGGAATATCTACAAGATTTAACGCCGCCGTTTTCATTATTAATGATTAATGATAAGCACACCCAGATCCAGATCCAGATCCAGGTCCTGCGGAAAATCAACCCTTCTTCTGCACACGCTCGCTGAAGCTTTTGGCAAACACTAAGCGCCGCTTTTCGCGCCTTTCCACGTGATTAAAGGCAAACGAGGTACAAGGATACACAGGGTAACGGGGATACAAGGATATACATGGATACAGGCCATGCTGGCGACATCATTGCACTCGGCGGCGGCGGCAAATATCGCCACTTTCACACGCAAATGTACTTCGGGCCACAAAAGGGTTAACCCCGTCGCTGGCAAGAGGCGTTGCCCAAAATATTTTGCTCCGGTGGGTGGGATGCTCCCTATAAACATACATATATATGTGTATATATGTGTGTATGAATTTGTATATTTAAAGCTCGCTTTTGGGTGGTTGCTTTTCCTTTTTTGTGCAGAGCGGAGCGTGCGTTCGGTCCGGTTTGGTTCATTAGAGCGCAATGATTGCCCTCATTTGGGTTAATCAAGTGTTGATATTAGTTTTATTGTATTACTGCAATTGCGAATGGAGGCGAAAAGAAAGCGGAAACGGAAGTGTCAGAATGGGAAACAGGGAACAGGGATTATCAGGAGATTTTGATGGAGATATTGGGTTGGATTTTAAAGTGCTATATAGGTTATTCGTTTTGGGATAAGTTGGGCTGGGATTATTTGTTGTAATTTTTACAAGTGGTATCCTTTTATATTTTGTTATTTTAATTGCGGCATATTTTTAGCATTTATTTTGAGGGTTTTTTATTCTTTAAATTATAAATGACCTCTCTGAATTCGCTCTCAGAATAGTCTTTATTATTTTCGATCAAATATTCAAAGAAATAAATAAATTGATTATTAAAATTAAATAATATTCAAAATATATTTACTGCCAATTTTAATCTCTTCATAGCTTGTTACCAATTTGAACCTCCATCTTCTGTCGCAGCTCTTTTTTGCCACTTACGCAGTTTTCCTGCCATTAAGACCACCTTGAGCCTCCAAGACCAATCTTCGTCTTCCCTCTTCGGATTCTGTTTCCCTGCCCCTGTCCCTGCCCAGGTTTCACTTACCCCTCTCGCTGAATGCTGGGCACGCTTACCCCTGGATCCCCCCTCATACCAACTGATAAAAATTGATGCAAAATACGCAAAAAGTCGCGAAAATCCTCGTGGAAAAATTTCAAAATTTTCACAGCTGATTTCTCGCTATAGTGACAGATAGGTAGCGAGTGTGGGAATGGAAAAAGAGGATTCTGGCTGCTGGTTGCTTCACGCTTTTGCATATGCCTTAAAGCCCCCTGCCCCGCCCCTCGCACTCGTCCTGGAAAACCCACGGAAAACCCCGGCACTCAATGTGCATGGCATTATGCCCTCCTCTCCACTCTCCACTCTCCCCCTCTTCGCTCTACCCTCACACTCTCTCCATGTTGCCGCCTTGTTTGTTTGCATTTGCGTATCATCGACGCATGTCGCGACGCCGCCATCGTTGGTGTCCTGGTGCCCGTTTTTGGGGTACCAGTCCTGCGCCCGAGCCAGGAACTCGATGGCCAGGCCGCTGGCCCCTGGTCCCTGGCTGCTGGCTGGTTCCCGGTTTGCTGACAACAATAATTCAGGCGAATTGCGTGCTGGATGGGAAATGCCTTTAATCTGTTGGAGTTGCCAACTGTCACGAAGCGAAATGAAATGGAAATCACACGCACTAATGGCAGTGGAGAGACTGGGCTCGAAGGACTCTCCACTTCCCCCCGTCCCAAAGGATCCTTGCTTAATGGCGGATTTTTTGTTAAATTTTTTTCTTTTGTTTCTGCCAGGGCCGAGCTAAAGGAAAATACTTATACCTAGTTCGGAATGGGATATATAATATATATATGGAAAAATATTTAAAAGAGTATTCTTCCTGGTAGCCACTTTTGTTCAGTTTCTACTACCTGAAAAATATTTATTTAAATGTTTACATGTTCTATTTAATTTTCTATTTAATTGTACAAAATAATTCAAATTCGTTTCCTAATTTTTTCTACTTCCAAAAATCATAGAAAAAGCAGTCTTACAAACTGCGTCTTCCTTGCGATCGTATAAGCCGTTTAAAGAGCCCTTAAAAACCCTCCCTATATATAATATATATGGCATGACATCAACTTTCACGCAATGTCTAATTCGATTTGTTCTACGCCAACACTTTCATAATTCCGCTGTCTATTACGGATACTGCTCGGTGCCCATCGTCCTTATCCTTGGTCCTCTATCCCGGTCCTCATCTCGGTCCTCATCCTGTCCTGTTTTCTGTCTTATCTGCCATCTTTTTGCGCTGTTGGTAACCTCAAGCGCTCTGTGCCTGTGTCCGCCACCCTCGTCCTTGCTGCGAAGTGTTCCCTTTTTTTTATACACTTGCCCTGCCTGGGCTTTTGGACTTTATCGCTCGCAATCAATCTGGCCCGGGCCGTTCGTATCTCAACTTTTGCGTTTTTCAATCTGAGCATTTTTACACAGGGGCTAAGTAAGTTCCAGGCGATGGAGCGATGGTCGCCGCCTTCTACGCCCTCAGTTTCTGGCTGTAGTTCTTCTCGCTGGATGTCTTTTTGGCATCGCTGTCACTTTCGCTGGCAACAAGCTTTAAAAGATGAAGTAGTGAAAGAAATACTAGGGATAAATATGAGAGATATTTAGAAAGGCCAGAAGCCGGCTGATACAAAAAGGATTCAGTCAAATAGAAAACTTGTTCTAATTAATACTAAATCGGGTTGTTTTAGTAATATTTATATTTTTCAAAATGGTCTTACTGTTCTAGAATTCATAAAATTTCAATCGGTTATTATATTGTCCCACTATTTCTCCCTGTGTAAACTCTGTCGAGGGCCAAAATAGTGGAATAAGCTAAGGAGGAGCGACCCCAGAGCTTGGCCCAGCGGGAGGCCTTTTTTCCTGATGTCACAAAAGGATTCACTTGATATTCATCAACATCAGTGTCTGTCAAACAGTCAGTCAGAGAGCAGTCATTCAATACCCACCGAACCCAGCGAAGGCCCGTCTCCGTCTCCGTCTCCATCTCCGCCTCCATCCCTTTTTCCCCTCCAAAAACTGGCAACAACGTCCGTTACATACCAAAGTGTGTGCATGTCAAGTTTGGCTGTCGACTGTGGGCCGTCTGTCTCCCCCTCACCATTTTTCTGAGTGTAGTGTCCGTGTGGGTGGCTTGCAATTTGATGCAACACAAGAATAGAATAGAGCAACGGAACGGAACACAAGAATTATACCAGTTCGAGTTCCAGTATGCATAATGCCATTGGCGTTGGCGATACTAATCTGATTAGTGTCAGAACGGTATAAAAAAAAAGAGAGCAAAAACCTGCAGACGCAGTCGGTACAACAGGCATTGACAGGCGGCTTAGGCCAGTCGGATGGATATATATTTATGAGCGATAGAGTTGCTGCTCTCGTCTGTACCCATGTCACTGAATGCTGCATAAATTTAGCAGCAGCAGCAGCAGCAGAAAGTAGTTTGCTGCGATTACGCTGTTGCAATTGCGAGGGCGAATCGAATTTCATGGAGTAGAACTGGAACAGTATACCTACACTTGTGGAGTGCCTCTGGTATTTAATAGGATTTTGTATATATTATATTTTATAGCTACAATGCTAGAGGGTTATTTTCTTGATTATATAGAACGATGATACTTATTTTATACTTTTTATAAACCTCCTACAAATGTACTAGATCTTATTTGAAATTTCTCTTAGTCCTTAAATACACTAAATTTATTTTTAGTTATTTTTCTGTGCTTAATTTCACACTTCTTCATATAAGCTATTGTTCACGTAAAACGATACCATAAAAAAACTCCTAATCTTGACTGCAACTTTTATTTGCCGATGATAAAAAGCCTCACGCTGCGTTCAATTAAAAGGCATTTAAAATCGGGGATAAGTTCCACCTTCACCTTCTCCCTCACCTCCCTTCGTTTTTGGCAAGGACATTCAGCTCCCCGTTGTGCTGCACCACCCCTGCGGCAATTGTCTGGCCAGCGACAACTCCCACAACTCATTTCGCTGTGAGCGTCGTTTTAATTTAAAGGTATTTAAGGCGATCCATCATACGCATATCGGTGAGTGAGACAGACAAGGGCCAGGAGGGGGAGACCTCACTCAGGTTGCAACCTGATATGAGTGCGGCAATCTGTTGGGCAATCGCCGGGCCATACTTGCTTCACTTACCTCCCACACCCATACACCACCCACTAGCACCCAGGACATGCCTCCCCCTATTTGGCAACAAGCACAACTCACCCATCACCCCGCGGCGCATTATATTGGCCTGTCACAAGGGAGCAATTCGACGTCGCTCATGCTCCTGCTGATCCGATCCTTAGACTGCAGTCCGATTCCGAAAAAAGAAGCCGAAGCGGACGCATTAGTGGCGGGTCGGTTGCGTTTGACTTCCAACACTTCTGGGCAATTGTCCTTCGCGGGAAGTGAAACAGGAACAGAAGGCGGAACAAACGCCGGAACATAAAAATGACAGAAGAGTAAAGAAGGGATGCTCAAAAACTCAGGGATTGGGGTGTGGGATGTACAGGAAAAAAATGTTGTATACATTTAAGGGATATAGAGAATATGAAATACGTTTTTCTGCATTGAAAATATATCATTCTCAGACTTTGTTGTTAAAAATATGTATTATTATATTCTTATATACATTTATATTATTTATTGTTCTCTTTTTGAACCTGCTTTAGTGAATAATTTTCTCTCAGTGCAGGCGTTGACAAAAAGGCCTTTGCGTTTCATTTAGCAGCGCTGCAGTGCAGCCACCCTTGTCGTCGTCGCTGCCTCGCTGGCCTCGTGTCGCCTTTTTCTCGCGGTCTTAAAACGATGATTAGGTTGTTATTTTAATTTGCCCATTGATATAGCCTCAGCCTGCCTGCCTGCCCGCCTGACTTGGTCCTTTGTGGGGTGGCTGTGCCTGGCTTGCTGGTGTTGTTGCCTTTGTCTCTTCGGCGAGGGTGAGGGTGCAGCATTGTCAGCGTATTTAGCAGTCACGCCAAACCCGAACCCATACCCAAAACACTGGGAATACGGCAGAGAATCCGGGCATCCGGGGATCCGCAACGAGCTCAACTCGTCTTGGGTTCAACTACGCGTAACGTGTCCGCAATTTGTCATCGATTTTGTATTGCCGCATTTCAGGCGTTTTCCGGGGTTGAGGTGGTTGGTTGAAGCGAAATGTTTTTAAATTATACTAATTAATAAATTGACTTGGCAGTCAAATCATTTGGGCCAAATGTTGAATTTATTTGAAGGCATTTTCCTTCTTGTTTGTTGGCAAATTAAAATTAATTTTAGCCATCATTTTTAAGGCAGATAAATGCTATTTGAGAAATTTTAAGATCACAGAAAAAATGTTTTCAATAAATATGTAAGCAAAGTTACCGTAGAGAATTATTATATATTAAAGCTTTTATTAGAATCCAGGAAAATTTTCTTTGTTAAAATCTGTTGAATTAATTTATATTTTAAAGTAACCCTATTTTGAAATCAGTTTCTTTTCTGTTCCAAACATTATAATGTTTTAAACAAAGGTTCTGCCCACTAAACTGCTTTTGCTGCTTTGAACACGCAAAATAATACTAATTAATAAATTGACTTGCTGCCGACTTCAATTATTTTTCACAAATGTTGAAATAATTTGAACAACTTTTCTGCCAGCGCGACCTTGAAGTGGAAAGTCCTTTCGTGTTTTGCTGCTTAAGCGAAAACTTTCTCGGTTTTATGGCACTTTCATAATCAGCGTAGTTTATTTAAATTTATTTTAATGAAGCAACAACAGACAATGGCCACGAGTAGAGGGGGACTTTGTGTGGGGGCTACGCAGGCGGAAATTTCATGCTCGAACGAATTAAACGCGCCAAAGACACGAAAGGGTTGCAAGGACACGTGAAGAGGATTTCCCTGGAACGGAGCATGAAGCAGGAACAACAGCGGTGTTAATGCTCTCGCCGACAAGTGCCCCCGGGAGCTGAATGCTGGGCGCGCTGAAGGTCCTGCGGCCATGGAATGTCTGCGCCGTGAAAAGGAGTAAATTAAATGATTAATACGCTTCGACTGTTGCCGGGACTGTTTAATTACCCCAACTCCCAGCCGCCATTCGTTACGGTTTTACGCTTATCAGGCACAACTGTCAGCAGTCAGCTCGGTGTGCTCACCGCTCACCGCTCATTAGAAGATGAGAGTGTCCTGTGGACTATTCAAAAATCAGCCTTCTCCAGGAGGAAATACATGGCAAATGGGCAAACAAAAGAGGAATTTCTCCAACTGGAAATCGGGGGAAAAAAAGAGGAGAACAACGAACATACGCACACACAGGATACTATCCTGGATACTGGACAGTGGTCACAGGAACCGGAAGCTGGCCATCGAGGGGTGGGGGTTTTTCCATTTTTTTTCTTCTTTTTTTATTTTGTGGATGACCAACGCAAACGTTGGTTGGCACAAAGGAGTACTCTGTGTGTGTGTGTAATTTAGTGGAACAAGTTGGTTTTATAGGGAAAAGGAGTTAGCTAAAAGAGAACTAGATTAGTTTATTCCTTCAAATATAAATGAATATATTATATTTTAAATATTTTTTAACTGGTTTTAAATTTGTAAATTCATTTTATGCATCTACAAACTTTTTTACAAATTTATAGAAATTCAAAATTAATAGCAAATTAAGATTTTAAAGTCATAATTATTATTAATTAATATCTGAATTGTATAGGAATTAGTTGGAGTATTTACTTAAATATTTTGTACATTTTAAATACTACTAAAAGCTAGCACATTTATTAAGGCTGAATCTTTGAAAAGAACCATCGTTTTTATTTTCTATTTTCCATATTTGTTTTGTTTATCTTGTAAATTGGCTGCAGCTTTAATTTAGACTTCCCTTCACTCTTAGCCAAATTTAATTAAATCGAAATGGAGACCATTAAAGAACCAGTTCCGCTTCATCTCCTGAAATCTGAAATCTGGCCAGAGCATCATCGCAACTAAAAGCAGCTGGGCAACAAAAAAAAAGTCCAAACACGAGGCAGGCACGAGCAAAAACAAATACTAAAAATAAGCGGACCCACACACAGTCCTGCCAATCCCCCATATGTATTTGTGTGTGTGTTATCCTGCGGGTGCCCTGGTGTGTGTATTACAACACTGGCTTCCCTGTCAATGGCGGATGCTGTCGACGCTGACGACTGCCGGCTGCCAAATACCGCTGATGATGACGAGAAAAGAGGAAAACAGGACGCAGGACAGGACGAAGCAAAAATGAGAACGAGGACGAAAGCGATCCTCATTTGTATTCCAGACGCGTGTTGCAATGCGAGCGCAGCACGGAATGCTAACGAAGCCTGCACCGCCCCCTCGCACCCTCCGCCGCAACTCCCTTGTTGATGATGAAAGTGGGTGTGGTTGTGTGTGTGTGTAGGTCGGATATATAGAGGACGTTGCTCGGCCAAAGTTTGGTTTTTGTATACAAAATTAAAGAGTCGTGGCTAAAAACAGCTTTAAGTGGGCAAGCTTGGGGCGGGAGAAAAAATAAGGGAAATGCAGAGCAAAAAAATGGATTTTAAAACCCTAAAATTAATTATTTTCATTAAGTCCAAATTTTATAAAAAATTTATTAAAGCTCATATTTGATTTTCAAGTTTCACAAAACATATTTCAATAAGGAACATAATTAAGGAACATCTAAAAATATTTTAACTCTTCTTTAAAATATTTGCTGATAGGCTTTGAATAATTTTATTTAAACCAAAAAAATATATTTTTTATTAAGCCTCCCAACAGCCTCCCAATTTTTTCTGTGCAACATTTTTTTATTTTTGTAGTAACAAGGGGCCATGGCCAAGAAAGACAGAAGACAGAGAGTCCTGGCCCCGAAGGACCTCTAGCTAATTGAAAACAGTTATGTGCGTCATATTTCTTGAAAACCAAAGAACTCGTTGCCTGCTTTTGACAGGCTAGCGAAAGACTTTCGCCAAGTTTCGGAGTTTCTATATATTCCTTTTTTCGCCTTGTCTTGCCCCATTCTCCCCATTAGCCTTGTCCTTTGTTTTGCTACTTTATGGCCAAAAACGGCCATTTTGTGCCGCCGTTTCTTCGACGAGCGCGCTGCCACTTAAAGTCTTCCGCGCGGAGTCTGCGCAGAGATTCATTTTGGATATTTTATTATGGGTCTTATCTAAGCAAATGGATCTCCTGAAGCTCGCGCCAAAACAAAAATCAGCTGATTCCCAAGCACTCGCATATATATATATATATATATCCGAAATGGAATGGCTGGGAACTCGTAACTCGTAACTCGCATTCAAATGCAAAACTCGTGCGAACATTTTGCGCCACTCTCGCTCTCTCTTTCTCTGTCGCTGTCCTTGCTGCACATCCTTGTTGCGGGGTGGCGGTGACGTCACATATATCCCCTCAACACCCCTTTGTCGAAGTCGATTTGTAATTCAAAATTTGTTTTCGAATAGATTTGCCACTGTTTTGGCGAGGCAAGAAGGGGGGGACCGGCGAGGTTGTTGCTGCCGGAATTTCAAATTTGCTTATAAACCCATCTCGTTCGCTCACGCGGCGTATACTTGATATGTTTATCTCGCTTTCCATTTTTATGCAACAGTAACAGCCGTAAAAATTCAACAGTGTGTTGGGAGCTTAAAAAAAATGAAGGGAACGGATACAAAAAAAGAATATAAAGAAATCTTTACACATATGTGTTTCGGAGGAGAGAAGTTTTTGAGGATTGTCAGGGCTGACGGGTGGGACTTTTTCGGAAGAGATCTTTGAGATACTTTTAAAAAAGGAATCTTAAATATAAGTATGAAAACTACATAAAAATCAGCCTTATATTTTTATCTGGGAATATTTTTGACCAGAAAATATTACTTTCAAAGAATAATTAAACAAATTTAAAAATAAATATCATCTTTATAAAAGTCTTTCTACAATTTAAAGTTCAATTTTTAGAGAAATTGGATTGATGAAGAAAATTTCTTATAAATTAATAAATATATTTCATTAAAACATCTAAAAAATATCAAATATATTTTTATTTTTTTTAAATATTAAAACAAAACTATTCTCGTTATTATTTTACAAAAATATTAGACTCTAAAATTGCTTTTAAGTATCAAACTTCTATAAAAATTATAAGGTTTTAACCCATCCAACCTAAAGATACTCCTTTACTCCATATATATTTTTTGACATCTCTGGAGTGTATTCCCTTGCATTTGTATGTGTGTCAGCTCCTCCGAGGAAGGGCAAGGTTACGCGGCACGCGATGACGCTGCTCCACCGACTCATAAACTAATTTATGATTATTACACGAGAGCTGATTTTTTTTTATGCCCCCGCTCCGTACACAGGGTGAACCCCTCGAGAAAGAGTTTTGCCTCCTTCTCGGTACTTTCCATTTCACATCTCTCTCCGGCGGGACTTTTATCCTGTGCGCGTTGAGGTAGATCACGAAAAAGTTTTTATTACAGCAAATTCTCTTTCAGCTCATTTGTTACTTTTTTTTTCCTTTCACACACACACACACATACTGTTGGCTTTTGTTTATTGTGCAATTTTATGAGATGCCATAATTTGTTGTTAATATCGGAACATCGGCGGAGGCTCGTCTGCTCCGGCTTTGCCTGTCGCCGTCTCGGTAGCTCGAGCTCATCAGTGATGCAGACGAGCATGTGACCCAGTGATACTGAAAGTTTTTATGCATTTTGCTGCTGAATGAGGAGATGTCGATGGAGATGTCGGATGGCGCCAAGGGATGGGAATCCGGAGGAGGATATGCAGCCTTGCTCTTGACCTTAGACATTTGCATGATGGGAAGCGTTCGGGTTGAAGAGGCTCGACTTTGATGGGTAGTAGAGAGGCTTTGGATAAGAATAAGAACTAGCAAGTGGAGTTACGAAACTATAAGGAGATACTTTAGGGAAATTTATTTAAAATTAAGAATTTTGAAAGTAGCTTCAATTCTTGGGATTTGTAGAAATTAAAAGGCTTAATTTTGTGAGATTTCCATTGAAGAGCGTTGAGCTTGTAGAGAAGTTTAATGGGATTCCCCGGTTTGAATTGTTATTTTCAGTGAAATATTTGTATAATTTTTTTTTAATAAATTAAGAAAAAAGTCGTTCGAAACTAGTAGAAAAGTCCTCTCCTGCCTGCTTATTGTTTTTTTTTTGCAAACCACTCTAACGCAATGCAATCAGCAAACTTAACAAATTTTCCGACAAACCGCCGGCATAACTTTCCTTCAACTATAAGGCGACTGCTGCTAGCAGGACCTCATCGATCATAATTTCCAACTGGCTGTGATTTGTACCACCAAGTCCTTGAAGGAAGATGGAGAGACCGAAGCGAAAGAATCGCAGCAGAAGAGACGGAGGGAGGAAGAGCGTGAAAAAGGCGACAGCCGACGCTGCCGCGGCAGCAGAAAAGCGGAAAATGTTAAAATAACGCGCTAACTTGGTTACCAAGTTTGCGCATTTTTCACTCGGTTCGCTTTTCCTCCTCCAGTGCGCGCTCCCTGGACAGCCAGCGATTCGACTCGCATCGAGGAAAATCAAGGGGAAAAACCCCCGGAGGAAGGCATTGAGGGGGCGGGCCAGTTTTTCCTCTTTTTTGTGCAATGTGGGCAAAAGTTTGCCGCTGCTGCCAGAGCGTTTATGCAAATTAGGTGCAAACGCATGCACAGACAGCGTCAGCGAAGAGAGAGAGAGATAGACAGACATTATCCTGGAGCAACTTTCACTGCAGACAAGGTCTGGCAGGACTTGTTCTTTCGCAGCGATTTGTACCAGCCGAGCGAGAGTGAAGTGAGATCAGAAATCGCCCGGGCAGCCTCCATTTATTCGTTCTTTTGAATGGGATCAACTGCCATCAAATCAAAGGAAATCTATTACCCATTCCTTATTACTTTCGGCAGCCATTTCAATTTCAGTTAACCACAAATCAGGAGTGAATATATATATATTAACAGTCGAGGGGAAAATTATGGGTAAATAGGGATATAAATCATGTGGAAAACCTTGACAAAGAAGAACATATAATTATGTATTTTAACATCTTCCCATAATAATTTAAGATAAATCGTAATAAATAAGTTGTGTCAGCCCCTTTTAAAGGTATTATTACGTAGATATAATATTTATTTTATTTATTTCATAATCCTTATTTTATCCTCATACAATTTCTCTCACAAAACCCATATTATTTTGTTGCTAATTGTACTTATTTATGAGTTTTTGTGTGGGTGCCTCGAATTGCATTTCGCTCACTCTATGTCCGCATATCAATTCATCATAAAATGAGATTTATGACAAAAACAAAGGCCTTATCGCAGACAGTATTTATGTAGACAGGTTGCAATGACTGACCCCAGTGCCTACTCCTGCTCCTCCTTTGCCACCAATGGAGACATCCTGACAGACAGGCACGCCAACATTCACACGATAAAATGACAAAACCCAGACACACAACCAACACACACAAACACATGTCCTTCGATGGCTTTAAAGCGGTGATAAATCGATGAGGGTTTAAATTTTGAAGCTATTTTGCAGCCTAGGCAAGGCGCCACATCAAGCATACGCCCCGTGGCGGCCCAAAAGCTTTAATTAACTTAATAGAAGAAGAGGCGAAATTATCAAAAGAAAGGCAGAGCCAAGGTGAGGTGAGCTAAAGTTGGAGAAGGGAGAGGGTGACTTTACATACCTCTGCACCTCAATGCCCAACTAGCAATTATTTATTATTTCGGCGTTGCTTTTGTTTCCACCAAAAAAAAGGACGTGCTGAATAAGGAATAAGGAGCTGGAGAGCTGGTGAGCTGGGGAGCCGGGGAAGCGGAACACAAACACAAGAAAGAAAGGAAAAACTGAGGAATGAGGGGTCGGTGAGGGCGAGGGCTAAGGCAATACGCATGCGTCCGATATCCTGTTGCTGTGGCAACCCCCACATGGACGAACAACACACACACACACACAATCGCAGGAAGGACACCCAACGCAATATTTGAATATTCACGCATACCATAAACTAAATACAGGCGGCGGCGGGGTGCAAATACGCGCTGGCTGGCTGGCAGAGCTCCCTTTTGCTGCGCTGCCAGGACTCATCGGTTTGTATTTGTTTGTTATTTGTCGCTCGTGTGCGTGTATCTGTGCTTTGGATGTCCTTTCAACCCCCGAAGCAGCCAGCGCACGTTCGTCTGGGCTCCAACTCTGGCCCCCCCATCCTTTCTCCGCCTCCCTTTCCTTTCGGAAAAGGTATATTTAGAGTCCCAGGGGCAGGGGTGCGAGAGGTGGCTCGCCGCTCTCCGATGTTGCCATTTTGTGCCGGAGATTCCTTGGACATTGTCGCCAAATAGAAAAAATACTGTGCGTATGAAGGATATACAAATGTCGGTAAATGTACACAGGAGAGAATTTTAAGGATTGGGGGGTACCATTGGAAATGTATTTGTAATTAATTTTAGTATTTGTTAAAGGCCATAAAACCAAATAAAACTATACATTTTTTTTGAATGTAAAATTCTAAATGAATTCTTTTCCCAGTCTTAATTTTTTTATAAAGTTAAACAATATCTTTTATGTTCATAAATAAAAACAGAAATTTGTTAAACATACAAATAAACCTCCCTTTAATTAATTTAATTTAACATATATTTGCCAGTAAGTAACCAGCTTTCCTTTATTAAAATTTAATTTAATGTTATAGCCTTCCATTTCTCTCAATGCTTATGCTGTACCGATATCTATCTTGTAACATATTTCTCCCGTTTCATTTTCCATTTCCATATGTGCAATTTCTATTAATTGGTGATACATTTTGATTAGAGTATTTGATTTCTTGTTTTGTTGTCGCCCATCAATCTGACAACTGTAAATCAATTCTTTTTTCTGTTCGCCACGCATTTTTATCGATTTCTGCGCCACAACAAAAAAAAAGCGAATCAGAAAACATGCAAATAAGTCGATACGATGGTATAGGTCTCCGGGGAGCTGGGGAACGCATACGAGCTTGTGCGAAAGGGTTAGGATTGACGGCATTTCGCAGGACACAGACACAGGACATGGATAGGCTGGTCGAAATGTGTGCAGATTTCTATCTCCATATGTATATTCATATGCCGAGTGTAAGAGTGTGTCTGTGTGGCCACAAAATATGTGTTGGACACAAAGGATACAGAGGCTGACTAGTAATAGGGGGGAGGGGGGATTTTTAAAAGGATATAGAATATATTTATATATATAAATAAATTTAAATAGAAGATTTATAATATATATTAAATTCTAGGAGATACGCTAATAAGTATGCTTTATTTTTCAACCAACATTCTGAATTCACTGAACTCACACCTCAAGGCATTCCGATCCTTATCCTTAGGACATTCCAAGCCCCAATAATTTCCCCGCCCATGTTATTAGCCAATCGGTCGGTTATAAACTCGCATATTTCAAGTGCCGAGGCATATATAACCACATCAGCACACACGCAATCCATAACGGCCACCCCACAAAAGGATATTCCAGGCCCACCCTTTCGTGCTACCTTGTATTTCGTTATCAATAAAGCGAAATTTAGTTTTGATTTCGTGTTTGTTGTTGTTATTGAAATTCATTGAACCAATTTTAATATTTTATTTGTTGCAGCACGCACACAGGACGCAGGACGAAGGACACCCGACTAACGGCATGTGCAACCCTTTATGTGTGTGTGAGTATTTGCATGCGTATGTTCATTTATACTCGAGTGTGTGCGGCGAGTACGTGTATGTGTGACTATTTCCGGTGGACGCCATTGTCGTTGCTCTTGTGTTTCTTTTTTTCCTGTCATAATAGCGGCCTCTGTTTTTCCACACTCTCTTCCTTTTTTTCGCTCAGTGTACGGCTGTGTATGTGTGTTGTTTCTTTTGGCTTTTGTTTTTGCCCAGTTTCGTTGTTGTTTTTGCGCAACGTAACCAAATTTGAATATTTTTTTTCTGTTTTGCGCCCAGCAAATGGATTTTTTTCCACAGATTTTCGATGCCTTTTTTCCTGGCCCTTGTGTCTCTCTTTAGTACACGGTATTTAAATACAATTCAAGGGTATATTGAATTTGGGGAAAATAATATAGATTTTGGGCGGTTCAGGTTTATTTCGGTCTGCAAAATGCATTTAAGAACCTGTAGCTTAAAAAGTACTAAAAGAAATGATTAAATATTAAATAAAGGCTATCTTTAGGATGTCTTCTTAAATCTGGTATTTGTGCATTATAATTGACAAAATTAACCATGTCCTTCTGACCTTTGTATCCGTGAAATTCATTAAATCACTTGAGCACCAAGATTCCTACGAGGAAAAGTTTTCATAATTGTTGGAAACCCTTTTTTTATTTATATTATTTAAATAAATAAACAATATTTATCAAAACGGATATCAAAAAGGATAGGTATTCCATTGACGGTACTCCTAAAGGCAGGACACGCTTCTGTTTCACTCTTTATCTGTTTGTGTGTGAGTGAGTTTTGTGCTCGTATCGCTTTGTTTCGCCTCGCTTATGATACCGTTATGATGTATTTTATTGCCACAACAAAACCAAAGCAACGCCACTGCCACTGCCACTGCCCGTGCCCCGCCCACATTTCCACGCCGCCTCCCGCAAAACGGAAACCGGCGACATTGTAAATTTTCTCTGGCCTTTTTTTCCATACCCACTTTTTTTTCCTCCCCACTCCAGGGCCATTATAGAAATTCTGTTATTCCTATTCGGTTTTTGTATTTTTTCGGTTCCCTTTTCTCAGTCTTTTTATTTTTCGTGGATCCATGGTCCGAGGTAGAGCCTTTTTGTAATTGTTGTTGTCTTTGTGATTTGATTTAATGTTGATAACAATAACAGCAACAGCAAACGGCAAGCAAACAAATACATGTATAAATAACCCCAAAACTTTAGGGAAAAATATTCCTAAAAAAAATATAGCATATATATATTTGGGAATACAAAACAAAAAATGAGACAGAAAAGGAAAAAGGAGGAAACGCAAAACTTTCTTTCCAGTTCATTGGGAAAAAAGTTGGGGGTGTGGGGCTGCAGAAGGGTTGACTTTTATAGTTCTGTCCTGATTCACTTTGATGGCCCTAATAACCGAAGCTTAATGAGCATAACAAGTGGCTTGTCGGCAAGGATTAAGCACCGCAGGACATATATTCGCTGGGTGTGTGTGTTTATTCTTCTTCGCTTTCTTTCAGGGCGGTGCGTGCTCCCTAAGTCAAGTTGTACATTTTTATTATTTATTATTTGACATTCAGCGGTTTTTCGTGTGGCCAACCAACAGTTCCTCGTAAACACGCAAATAGTTTGATTTACAAAAGTAAACAAAAAACCCAGGTTCTAAGACTAATGAAATCTATGTTTTCTTTTTTGTTGTTACTTCGAAGGAAAGTTGGAAAATAAAAAGGTCTTTAATCAATGTCAACGCGAGGCAGTTGATATATTTTAAATTTACCCAAGGTATTTACATGCGTGGAAAGAAGGTTCATGAAAGTGTCTGTTTGGTTGTATTGAAGGGTTAATTTAATGGTAATATTTTTGCCCTGGATTCTTCATGGTTTCAATATTTCCTCCTGTATTTTCGAAATACCAAAAACTGTTATTCAAATCGTAGAATTTTCCCCAAAGCATTCTAAACTCTTTAAGACCCTTTTCTATTCCCAAGCAGCACCCGAAACTTTTAACTCGCAAATCCCCTTTGTTGTACAAAAATCCCATAAAATCAGCTAATTTAACGAATTGAGCGCACATGGGTTAAGGGCGCCTTAAAGCAGCCGCAATTCACATCCTGCTGCATTTTGTTAACCAAAAAAGGAAAACAGAAGGGAGTGGGGTAAAAGAGAGACTCATTTGTTTCAGTGTGCGCGTGTTTGTGTGTGCAACAAAGCAGTAGACAATGCGTAAGGATGCCCGAAAAGGATATGCGAGAGACTCCATGCACAGACAGCCGAGAGACAGACACCACACGCACACATACATTTAAAATTATGCAAATTTTATTACGCAAACTGCTGCGTCCGTCGCTCCTCCTCCCAGCCTGCCTTCGTCCTTGCTGCAGGAAACCCGAGTCTTACACTCGCAGTTGGCGGAGGCTCTCGCCCCCCACACAGCAAAAAAGGACCTTACACCCGGAGAGTCAGAATGCAATAAGCAATTGCAGGACACTCACTACACACAGTGCAGGATCAAGGCAAGTGTGCAGTGGGGGTAGGGCCAACAACAAAGCCTGCTTCTGGCTTTTCCTTTTTTCAGTTTTTTTGTGGCTTTAAATGAAGAGCAAAGCTTTCATTACGGGCAACAATGTTAAAATTATTGAGCACAAGCCAAAGCAGAAGAAGAACTCCGACAAAAAGCAAAGCAAAGCAATGATAAGCGGGGAGGAAAGGCGAAAATTCCCTCAAGTACACAGGGAAAAATATTTGGTATAGGTTTCAAAAAATTCTTAAATAGTTTTACTATATTTATGCATCTAGTTAAAACTGAAACGAATGGGAATTATAGTGTAAAGTAAGCTTTAAATTCATATTGATGAAATCGACGTTAATCAAGAGTAATAATGAGAGAAATTTTCAATGTTTCCGGCATCCTAAAATTAATTGGTTCTTATTATTATTTAGCACTGTTTTTATTCAATTTTTCTATAAAATTTCAATGTACATTTCAAACAGTTCCTTGTTCTTTTCTGTGTATCAAACAAATGCACTTATTTTCTTGAAAGCAACGCAGTCGGCGTGAAAATCGTCAAGGCGGCTTTTCGTTCCGTTTAGTTTTCCCTCTCATCGTTTTTGTTGTTGTTGTTGTTACTTTCTATTGTTGTTTTTGTCGAGCTGCCGCTGTGAAAAATTACCAAACGGAAATGCGCCTACAAGGCCGACGCTTGCCCAAAGCAGTTTTTCCGATGCTTCACAGCGTAGAAGAAGGAGCAAGCAGCAGGAGAGCAGCAGTGCGCCAAGCGTATCCTGCGAATCCTGCGGAGCAGAGCTTCCGACAAACCGACTAACCCAAAAATCAAATCGCTTAGCAAGCGCGCCAAACATTTTGCGAGAGGAAAACCGGAGAAAAACCGAAGAAAATCGTAGGAAATCGTGTAGGAAATTCAAAAGTCACAAAGAGAGAGCGGCGGCTCCAAAAGCCGGTGGAGCAGGCTGTGGCGCCACCTATCGGCTATTGCCGCATGATAGCAGCCATTTTGTTTAGTGCCATCCCGCTTGCACTCGAGCGGTGGCGGTTCCTTCCAGCAACCTGCTCACTACGACTGCGCTGCGCTCTGGCAACGCCCATTCTCTGAGCGGCGAGCATGCGCACTGGAGACGGCTGAGCGCGAATGACAGGAAACGCCCACAGGACGGACGGCAGTGCGAGGGAGATGGCCATATCCGGTGCCGGCACTTCCAGTCCACTGGAAAACTCCCAAGAGCACAAGAGTTATTCACTCTCACGCTCTTGCCACAAAGCAAGCAAGAGCTCTGCGATTTTCAACATTTTCAAAGCTTTTGTAAATGTGTTGGTTTTGTTCCATTTGAAATAAGCGCCAAAGAACCAAGTGTTTCAGTAAAATTAAATACAATGTATACAAATTTAAATAGAAGATTTTTATAAAATAATATGGGGTTTCTATGGCATTCTTGATTTCATTAAATTCAAGCCCATAGCAGAAACTACATAGGAACATTTTCTCATGTGTTGTTTTTTAGTGTATTTTTTTATTAATTTCACCATTTTACATTTTTCATAGAATGTGATGATAAATATTTAATATTTTGTTTAAAATCAGTTAGTTTATAATTTGCTAACGGTTTTTACTCCCGCTTTAAACCAATTTTCTGTTGCTCTAGAAATGGAAAATTCATATAATTTTCTGCTAAGCTTTTCTCAACTGCAATTAATTTCCTCACAATAGTTAAATATATATAAAATGCGGAAAACTAATTTCGGGTACTTATCTTAATCACCAGTTAGGGAAAGATTCGTTTTCCTGGTTTAAAAGCAATAATCCATCTTATATCACCGGCAAAATAAGTTAATCCGTTGGCTCAACAAACGTAATCTAATTAGCATGTGTCTGCCCGATTTAATGAGCACTTTGCATGCCAATGGAAAAGTGATGAGGAGCTGAGCATAAAAAATAATAATAAAAAATAAAAAAAAGGCCAGCGATCAGCTGGGCACTCTCTTTGCTTCAGCTGTCGATCAACGGTCTCCCGCTCTCTAACTGGCGCTCTCCGCCACACTTCCGCTCGAGTCTTATGCAAATTAACGAGTATTTTTCACTCTCGACCGCCGCTTATTATTCATTATTTGTTTGTTTTAATTTAATACATTTTTGCGCGCAAGAAGCAGCCAGAAGAATTAACATAAAAATGCATTGAGCGACTTTTACTTTCAAGGTGATCATGTGTCTGGCAGAAGCAGCAGAAAGAAACATAAGAAACGGCTGCGTCATTTTATAATTACCAGAGAAGAGCCAGGGAAAAACAGGAGCTGGAAAACGGGGAGAAAACGAGCGTTAAGGATCCCTTCACCTTGATCTAGGCAGGTGCAAAGGCCGTGTCCTTTAGCCGTGGCATATCAATAAACCACTTAGAGGCCGAGTCGGCGAGCGGGAGAGAGCGATCCTTATCGCAGGTCCTTCCCCGACGATCCGTTACATTTTCAATTTCGCCGACGCTGCACGCTAATGAAACGCTGTGAACTTGACCGTGGCTATCTTGGGCAAGAGATCTCTTGTCTATCTCCGTGGATTCGTGGGCTCTGCGTGGACTCGTTCATTAATAAAAATCCCCTTTCCCGCACCCCTCTCTGCCAGGGCCCTTCCTCCCTTAAAACGCTCCAGTAAACTCTGCACATTGCACTCGGGGGTTCACGCTCTTCGCTCCAAAGGCGATCCGGTTATGATACGCTCCTCTGCATATCCAATTCCCGACATCCACAATGGCCAGCTATTATTACACGGGAACCAAATGGGAAGATGTTTTAAGCTTAATCGGGTCTTTTTTCAATGTTAGTTTTGGTTTTAGTTTTCTGATATTTCAGATACAATTTTCCATGCGAATAGTTAAGTTGGTTCTAAAATATTCAGCTATATTAAATGTCTTGAATTTTTATTTTATTTCTGTGTATCAACTTCCATTCCAAACTCCAACAAGTCAGTGTTCACTGCAGCGTGCCATGGATGCCATTCGAAATGGCCCAGAATAAAATAGCCAGGCTTAAAAGCCAAGAGCTAATGGATAATGGAATTGTAGGCGAGCTGGGAGAATGCCAGACTGCCAGATAAGGAAAGTTATTTAATTAAAACTGAGCCAGATTTGTGCCAATCTCGAGACATGCAAGGTTCTTGAACCGAAATAAAGACAATGGAAAAGCCGAATCTAGATGGGTTGTCTACATTTTCAAGAGCATTTTTTCTTTTAAATAAACAAGTTTGATTCTATAGCAAAATATTTTATAATATTTAAACCTATATTGAAGGCCGTTAAAAAAAAAAATGTTGACTCGTCTGTCCCCGAAGATGTCTAAGCAAGCGTTGATGTGACTTCCGCTCGTTTCTTCTGGATTCCAAGGCCCAACGCCCATTCTCTTTCCTAATTTCACTTCCCAGGCAGCAAAAAAATCATAATAAATTCAGCAGACAAAATCTCATTTTCTAAGAATTATTCACTCAAATCCATTACTCATTTCCCCCATCCGCCAACGGCTGTCGGGAGAGTGCAGCCGGCTGAAGACTGCAAGACGTGACACCAAGCGAGTGGCTGCCAAAAAGCGGCTGCAAACTTCGGATCTCAAGACCCCAAAACAGATCCCAAATTTGAGATCCAAAACGCACCCACCATGGCTCAGAATGGAGTGCAGAGAAACCCACTGACACCGGCACTGGCAGAGTGTGATACCTGTGAACTGCCGGTATTATAATCCGCAAGACATGTGTGAATTTGCCGCCCTATCGGCAACTGGAGATCTCTTCTTCAACTCCGGCGAGTTGCTCGTTCATCTTCCCCCGCAAACTGGGAACCCAATTCAAAGCTCTCTCGCCGCGAATTCCCACAGTCGATCAACATGAAATGAAAGATATGATGGGATATTTGACAGTTACGTGATTTCTTTCTCGGCTCGCATCTGGGCCCTGACGATGTTCGCCGAGATGTTGCTACCTTTTCAGTCTTGATTTTCTGATTTTATTATTCAAGCAGCTCCAGGTGGCGCCACCAGGGGATTTAGTGAGGTCACAAACCCGAAAATCGCAACCCCAGCGAGCTCCACTCGCCAAGGACATGCGTGAATTGGGAGTCCTTTCCGGCTGGCTAAAAAACATCGAAGCACTTGTGGAGTTTCAAGGGGAGTTTTTCAGAATTTAGTCGGCTTCGATTGCTTTCCGGGGGCGGACGCAGCGAAGCGGTTGCTTTAAGGGTGGCAAGGGGATGTTTTCGAAAATCTTTTACAGATTTTTCGGAATTTTGAATTGAAATTTGTAATTTTTATAGTACTATTTACCATGCCAGATATTTTATTTAATATTTTCATCAATATATTAATATTTTTATATGACTTCACCTTTTTCATAATGAATTAAAGTAATAAAACAAATATGGTTATTGATTAAAGCCCTGCCCTGATTTTTAATTACAATTATTGTGTAACTTAAACACACCCTCTTCCTTATTTGCCTTTAAGCCTGATAATTACCCGATTATGGTAAAAATCCAGATACATTAAGATCGCAATTTTTACAACTGGTATTACCACTTCAATAAGTTTACAATAATTAATGAGCTGTAATTAAATTAATCACATCACTTGATAAGCCTTCTGGGTGATGGATTAAAATAAATAAATTAAAATAATAAATAATCAGAGCCGACAACAACAATAGCCGCAGCTGGAAACTCAAACTCAAGCAACGGGAAATTGCAATTTACAACAAGCAACCAAAAACAGCAAAGCCATCAACAATGTGAATAAAAACAAAAACATAAACATAAAAAAAGATGTGTAAAAAATAAAAATGCACAAACAATTTTCAGTTGAGCGGCCATGTAGAAATTTGCAATGGTGGCCAGACAACTGCGATTGCGGATGTTGTTGTTGTTGCTATAATTGTTGTAATTGTTGTTGTTGGGCGTATCAGGCACACAATGAACAAAAGTAACAATAACAACAAGTATGGCAACATAATGAACTTACACGCAATGGGAAGCTCAACAGATGCAGCAGTCGCCTCGCCCCATCATCATCATTTCAATAAAAAAACACCAGAAAAGAAATAATAATAATTACAAATAGATAAAAACTGAAAAAAAACTGAAATTAGCTGCCCACAATCCCCAAGCAATCATTGAAACAATTCAGACAGCCAACGAAAAATTCTTATGCAGAGAGGGAAAACAGGTGTACAATTAAACAATTAAGAACATTGTGCTTAGGATATTTTACTTACAGAATAAAATGCCTAATTATTTGATTTACAGAAAGAGAATTTCAGATAGATATTTTTGCATATTTATTTTGTTTTATTTTTTAAATTTATACAAATTTTTGACATTTTAAAGATAACTAAATTCATTAAATTATTGCAAACACAATGAATAATAAATCTAAACTGGACTTAAATGAAATATTTTAGATTTCTTACTGATTTGTATAATGTGTTTATACTTTTATTGATATTAAAAGGATTCTGTTGAGGGATAATCTTATAGGATTTTATTAGTCGAAATAAATTTAGTTAATTTTTAATTTTTTTTCTAGTTCTGTTTGCCTTTGACCCCTTAAAAAATTCCTACATTTCTCTGGGTGCATTCGAATCTGAGCCAAGCTTTCATTATCACTCATACGCACTGTTGACATGTTGACAATGATGGCCGGAAGTGTGGTACAGCCCCCAAAATGGCGGCCACACTCCGGCACACTCTCACACTGACGCACTGGCTGCTGATTATTTTGTTGTTGCATGTCACTCAAATCAGAGATTTGGTTTGCCGCTTGGCTTAATTATCGTTATTATCTTCGCCGACTGGCTCTCCTCAGAATTGGCCAATGCAGCGGGAAAATCGCCGCCGAGCACGCGATGTCAAATGTAGGATTTTCGAGGGAAATTGCATTCTTTGCTGGTGCTTGCAACCTTCATACATATTTATAGCCTCAACGCGCTTTTGTTGTATTTGCTGTTGTGCAAAATAACAGCCATTATTTATTATATATATACATACATACATATATATATATAGTGCACTTAATTTCCTGCCCGTGTTTGCCCAGCAAATGCCGCCCCGGGGGCTTCATCATCCACATCGCCGCAGCTCTCTGCGTGCCAGCCACTAAAATTAAATTATTTTAGTTCATAATTTTAAATTATAAAATTCAACTTGTACCCGGTTGTGGGTGCTGAGTGAGCCCGAGCACGGCAACCTGGCTTGGGATCGCCCTGCGGCATCTCCATCTCATCGTCGTCGTCATCGCTGCTCTGCTCCAAATGCAATTTGGAAATTTTAGAAAATATTTAGAAAATTAACGCAAAGTTGTGGAAACCTTGTTGTTCAGTCTCTGTCTGCGAGAGAGCACACAGCAAAACTTTGTCCAAAAATATTATGCAAATTCTTTTTGAAGCGGAGCCTGAGAGAGTCCAGCAGTTGATTAGATTCCATTTTTGGGGGAAATGAAAAATTAGCTGGCGAAATGTGGCGAGTCTTTAGCAAAAATATGGGATTAAATTTGTCCTTGGTTTTGTATGGGTTTATCAAAATGATTTCATTTCATCAGAATATGAGCATTTAAAGGTGATTTTGGTTTTTTAAAGTGTGAAAAATACAAGGAAATTTAAAAATGTAAAAATGTTTCATTTAATGGTTTTTCAATCTTCAAATTACCATACTAAATCTAAAAACTAATCTCTAATTAACAAAAACCAGCTAATAACTCTGCTCTAATAGTAATAACCTGCCAAATTGCCTGTAAATCCCTGTTGACCACTTAATCCTTTGTGGTTTTCTCAGTCTCATAGTCAGAGTCAGGCCAAAGCCTTTAAATCAAATTACCAGCTAACAAGAGGTTTTCTTGTCCCTGGGTTCAAGGGTTCAAGGAATGCAAATTTCGCTGGTCAGCCAGCAGGAATTTTCGTCCCTTTTTCGCTACGGACACATGCCAGAAATGTCTTGCAAGACGGAAGTTTGATTTGCTAATGAACTGGAGGAAAGGATGTCACGAAATGGCCTTAGGTATATCCTGTACAATGTGTTCTATTGGCCAGAAAATTGCATTTGATTCGATGTCCCTTTTGGGGCCACATGGCATGTCCTCCTGCATGCCAGGCACGTTTTGCGTGCCTATCAATTCAAGGAAATTCAGGGAAACTCAAGGAAACTCAAAGTGGGGGAAATATGCGAAGGACAACGGAGTCGTAGTGTTTGCCTTTTGACTTCGGCTCGTGTGGTTCTCGCTCACTTGTTGCATGTGCCAGAAGGATGTCGAAGGAGTAACTGCGCCAGCCTGGGGGGCCGATGTTTAAATTAAATTTCTGCGGCGACGATTTCAATGAAGTGTTTTGGATAATGGCTTCATAATCCCCAGACCCAACTCTCCTCTGGCTTTGGCCATTTCATTTGCATGCCATTGCCATAATTTTGGCTCATATATTTACTCAGCCATTTGACTCAATAATAAGCTTGATTGTTTATACTAGGAAATGGCTTTCGGTCTTCCTCTGGGTTGCTGCTTTCCCCCTGGAAAGCTTTTTATTAAATTGCAAAAGCGGCTGCCAAAATTTATTGCGAATTTTTTTAGGGCTAACCTTTCAGGAATTAGAGATGCCAAGGAATTTACTTTAAATTATAAAGGAATGAGGTGAAAATTCCAATCCGTTTCTTTGGGGATTTTATAAAGGAATATTTGATTAATATATAAAAAAGAATATTCTTCTTCAAGAAATATTTTATTTTTCTAGCATTTATTTAGGTTCAATAAAAAGTATTTATTATATGTTAGTTAATAAATCAATTAAATTTTAAAGTTATTATTAAATTAGTTAACTTTTCATTAAAAAAAAATCCCTCATATGTTGGCTGTTATTCAGTCTTCATTTATTTTTATATAATTTTAACTAGACAGCACTGAAACCCACCTCATTTTTAGACCTGCTGCTGTCTGCCTTTGTTTTTTTGAAGTAGGAACATTGTGAAAGTGCAAGGCAAAAAAGGAAAAAATAAAACTGCGAAGAAGAAATAACATGGGGAACTTAAGTAAACATTAATTTACATAACTTCTGTGCAAATGACGAGGCTTGGAGGAGGGGTGCCAGGGGGCAGAGCTGGGCGGGGCCCGGTTGCCGTCGTCATAGGGCACGAAAGCCGGATCCGGATCCCAAGTCCGGACGTGGGCGTCAGCGCTCTTGTAGCCCGGCGTTATTAAAAAATTTAAAGCATGTTTTGCGGCGCAGCGTAGACCGGGAGTTCTGAGAGGATTTTAGGGGGGTCCTGGCAATATGGCTCCTGCTTAGTTGTCACTGTCTGTGGCACTTGGCCCGGGCTGTTTGTGTTTGTGATCGACGGCACAGAGACAGGGGCAGAGACAGAGAAAGAGAGCGAGAGACTCCACCTAAATATATATATTTTTTTTCGTGGGCGTCGTCTTGGTCCTTCTTTCATATCCTTGTAGCGGCAAACGGCGCTGGTGTGTCGGAGAGAAGTGCCAGCGTCTGTTTTCAATGTTGCCAGAAGTCGCTGCTTTTATGTAGCCACTTGGTGAAGGCCCAGAGATGGAGTAAAGGCGGAGACTAAACGCCTAAAGGAAGCTGAAAGGACCTGGGGAAATGCTCTATAATGTATATATGATAGATTATACAATTGAAGTATATAATACAAAATAAAATAAAAAATAAATAACATTTAAAGAATATTTTTCGAAAGTAAAGTCCTCTCAAAAATACTCTTAGAAATTCTGGAAAAAATATTTTATTTACCTTTAAAATAAATCCACAAAAATATTATTTAAATATATTTAATTTCCAACGTCCCTTAAATCCATCCTGCAAACAAGGAAAATACCCTGCCAAAGAATTAATCAAGCGAGTTACAATGACAGCGCATATTATTTTCTTCGCCTGTGTCCTCGCCACACTTCAGCACAGGACACCCCAGTGCTAGCCCCATTCCAACCCCCCTTCGCACCCAACTCCCACCCCCTTTCCGGCTTTGCCAATGCCGCACAGCTTAGCGAAATTGTTTGCGAAAATACAACACAATATTCAAGAATAATGATGACATTGTTGACTCCAGTACCCGGCGCGAGTCATAAAAAAAAAGAAAAAACGAAAAAAAGTTATATTCAATGAGAGTTGGGGAACCGCAAGGACATCTTCCGCAGGATTAAACGCTCTAAACGCCCTGCTTTAGACATTGCAACGCCCCACACTGGCTCAGCGAGAGGGAGAGAGTCATTTTGCCGGAAAGAGACAGGATGCGCGCGAAAAAAGCAAACACGATTACCATATTGTATGATATGAGGCTATATCTGAGCCAGGCTATAACCGGAAGCAGGACTCCTCTGCGAAGAAAGGCAAACAAAGCCTGGAAATATAAATTGAAATGAATTGAAGTTATGGCATTAGACAGTTTTGGCAATAATCAGACGTTGATGTGTCCCCATTAGCATTTAGAGTATGTGTTTCTTTACTGAGTGGCCTCTGAAGAATATTTATATTAGAAAATGAAATTTTAAAATTGTGGGAATTATTTTTTATATAGGGATAAAATTATAGCAAGAAATCAGCACAAATCCTCTTATTCCTGAATTAATAACATATTCTCCTGCGTCGGTTTAGTGGTCCAAAGACCCGAAATTAAAACATATATTTATAATATACAAACTGCATCTAAAAACTAGACATTAACCCTAAAGGAGAGATAAGAAAAACAGAGTGTTCAGGCTACCAGCTCAGCTCCTCGGGTAATCCCCCAGGATATTCCCCCGTAAGGCAGGCTGTGCAATACCCCGCCTTCAGGGGATTCACATGGGTCTTGTTCATTTGCACCGCCTTCACCAGTCCCTCCACGCTGAGGTAGGCCAAACTATCGGCTCCCACATGATCCGCCAGCTGATCCGCGTTCAATTTATTGGCTATAAGCTCTTCCCTTGTTGGTATATTTATGCCCATGTAGCAGGGATACTGCAGCGGCGGACTGGCTATACGGATGTGCACTTCTGTGGCACCTGCATCTCTCAAGAGCTTGATAATGGGTCCAATGGTGTTTCCTCTGACTATGGAATCATCCACCAAGACGATCCTCTTGCCTTCGACATTCTGGGCCAAAGCGCCGAACTTCTTGGCCACTCCCAGCTGTCGCAATCTCGTCGAGGGCTGGATAAAGGTGCGGCCCACATAGCGATTCTTGCAGAGAACCTCGCCGAAGGGCAGACCCGACTCCCGGGCATAACCATGAGCAGCGGCTGTACCAGATTCCGGCACTGAGCTAACCAAGTCCGCATCTAGCGGGGATTCCCGGGCCAACTGCCGGCCACACTGTAGGCGAGCTGAGTACACCATCTGTCCCTCGAATATGGAGTCGCTGCGGGCAAAGTACACGTATTCGAAGATGCAGAAAGCCATCTTCTTGTAGTCAGGTCGCTCCACAATGTCAACGGTGCGATAGCCGTTCCGCGAAAGCTCGATGATCTCTCCGGGCTCAACTTCACGGACATATCGCGCTCCGATGGAGAGGAAGCCGCAGCTCTCGCTGCTCACCACCCAGCCTTCGGCCAGTTGGTCATCGATTTTCGCATGTCCCGCATCCACGGGCACAATCTTGCCCAGACACAGAGGTCTATTGCCATAGGAATCCCTCACGGCGTAGATCTTGTCCTTGTGCATCACCACCAGGGAGTAGGAGAGCGGAGCCAGGGTCATAAAGTGCCTAATCCTTGCCGGCCAATTAGGTCCGTCGTGCTCGGACACATCCTCGGGGGCACAGCACAGGGACTGCGCTATCAGCTCGCTGTCACTGTGCGTGGACAGGCCCACGCCGCGCTCCAGGACCTCGCGTCTCAGGGACTCGCAATTCACCAGCTCCCCATTGTGAGCAATGGCCAGAGCTCCATGGGCCGTGTGGACCACAAAAGGCTGACAGTTGACCACCTCGGAGGCTGCCGAAGTGGAGTAGCGAGTGTGCCCGATGCCCAAGTTTCCCTTCAGCTTCCTGATGGCCTCGTCGTTGAATAGATTGTTGATCATGCCCATGCCCTTGTGTACGCTGAAGTTCTTGGAGGACTTTCCCAAACTGGTTACTATGCCCGCCGACTCCTGTCCACGGTGCTGCAGCGCCACCAGTCCCAGGCAGATCATCTGGGCTATGTCCAGCTGCAAGCGGAAATATCTCAATTAGCAACAGGGATTTTATTTGAAATCGTTATCAGTTATTAAATATATTGAGGAAGGGAATTCTATTAATAGGTTTTATTAATTATTTAAATATCATTGATAAGATCAGTGAAATTTTCTATAATTATTTTCAGGGGACTTTTAAGACCTTAAAAATTGTATATCACAAAATACGCATTTGATTTCCTTCCTAGATCATCGATCCCCAAAGTTTATGACGCTAATGATCCACCGATGACTTCGGTAAAAGTACAGATAATGAGATTTCTCGTCTCCCCCCAGAATTCCTGTTATTTTCCATTTCATTACAGTCCCGGCAACATGCCAATAAAAATATAAACAACAACACAGATTACAACAGCAGATCGCTTCGATTTAATTGACGTCACCGCAATCTCTGGGCATTGGCCACAGAATCATGTAGCGTTAGTCAATCAATTTAAGGAGGGGGGAAGTGGTGGAAACCAGAGCTTACCATTGACCCACTTTTGAGAGATTTGCATAGGTCTGACGTCTGACAGGGCCGCAGAATTGAAATAGAAATTGAAATGGATTCCAAAGATCTGCATTTGAGAGGCTCAAAGTGACTCGGTTATCTTTTGCTTGCCCAGAATGAGTTGGGTAATATTTGTAGGCTTTGGTAACTGATTGTGAATTTGCAAGCTTGGATTACTTAAGATTTTGTATATACGGATTATCATTTACTAAGGTCTGAGACGCACATGTTACAAAGTCATAACGTAGTTGTATTATTTTCAACTAATTTAATGTCTACCTTTTTTTGGAATTATAAAAACCAATTCTCAAATGAAATCCGATTTTAAAGCACTTTTTTATATCATAAAAATCCTTAACTTCAATTCCCTGCAATATAAACTTCAATGCCCACCTGTGTCGGATAATCCCCGCAGGCTATGGCTCCAAAGACGCCACATTCGCAGGTCATGCCCGTGGCATCCACTCCCTTTGGCTGTTCGGACTTGTAGATCTTGTCGGGAAATACTTTGGGAGCCAAATCCTTTTTCTGTTGGCAACACAACTCATCTGTGACAGACAAAATATAAATAAGGCATAATTAATCCTGGGAATCACCACTAATTACTTGATTATTTAAGGCTTACCTTTAGCGAGATTGTCACAGCAATTTCCTCCCGCCTCACTTTGCGCCATTGTTTCGCCTTATTTATGCTTTTGAGTATCGATTTTCTTGTGTTTATGTGTGTTGTGCCACACCACCTTTTGTGGGAATTGAGCTGAGTGAAGGATTGAGACACTGTTTGTACACTTTGCACGAGATCGCTGGCTCACTCGATTGCTTGATCACTTTTATTGGAATCTGAATCAGAATCGGAATCGGAATTGGAATCGTTCACGTCTGCATTGATTGAATGCCAGCGGAATTATGAATGTTAATGTTACAGCCGCGCCTAATTAAACCTCCGATCATCATCATCATCGTCATCGCACATATATGGCACATATACTTGTATATATATAAAGACGTACTTATCAGTTGTAGCCGAGGGAATGCAAGCGAGGCGGCTGATCAGAGGGTTGGGGACCGAGCACAACCGCATCCAGAAACGCATTCCGGGCAGAATTTGATACCCCCGCAGACTCTTTTATTTATTATTATACGCCAAATATGCCAAATAAACACTGGATCTCATATATTCTCACGATCGGCTTTGATCGTCACGAGGATTCAATGACCGCATTATGTCGGTTCGTCTACGCTTCAAATCAAATTCCAAATCATGCATTCAATTTGGCATTGAAAGGGGCACTAAGAGAAATCAATCATTGATCATTAAAATCTATTAAATTTATATCAAGAATTTAAATAAAATTCATTAAGCTTATTTTCAATAATATATTAAGATAAGATAACACTCCCCTAGACTTTCCTATTTATATTTTATTTTCCTATATTTTGTAAAAATGATTTCCCTCTCTGTATGCTCGCCTTTAATCATTCCCGATTTCGCCTAATCAGCTAAAGTGTCGGCACATGCATTTCAAGATCAAAGTTTAATTATTTTTTAAGGGCCCCCTCATGGAGACAAAAAGATCTTCCTGAAACATATATAAACTCCTTGTTCTTCCTTTTAACCTATACATCGGTTAATACATTGTTGCTTATCTGGTGTGGAAAATGCGTTCATTGACGCATTTTAGAAGCGCTTTCCAGAAAATACACTTTTCGCGTAAACAATCAACAGATTAAATTATGTTTTTCTTTTGCAATATTAAATGGGCTGTGCTATCGCGAAAAATATGGCAATTTCCAGGCCCCCAATGGAGTGGCGAGGGTTGATCGATCACACGATTGCCAATCGTAAACAATAAACAATTTCCAGCTCCCGTCGCTAACTAATCACTTGTGCTAATTATAGTTTATAAACAACTTGTTTATAATGCTCTCGGAAAAGCTGAGCCATGTGATCAGCTCAACTGATTTTCGGATTTAGCACTGATTTAGATTTGGATTTTGATTTCAAATCCGATTTCGCACCTCATCTGATGCAATCGCATCAACCGCAGGCATAAGCGTCTGCTGCGGTTTGTCTACCTGATAAGTTATTGCAATATATATATTATATACTATATGTTAGGCCCTACTATATAGTTTATAACACCGATCGGGGCAAGTGCTGAGCCGAACTGAGGTGCCCAGACACCACACCGCCGTTTTTATGAACATATTGTATAAGAACGTCGCGTCTGGAAGGTTTTAATTGCTGTTTGAACTATTTAAATAATTACTGGAGCTGCAGAAAAATGTTTAATTATATGTTTAGGTATTAAATAAATTATTTACGTTGTTGAAAATTTATAGAAGTGAAATAATAAGAGATGGAATAGTTGAAAGATATATTTATATTTATTTTGATATTTAATATTCTCTTGAAATACTTTGGAAGATTTTTCTTGGCTTAGTATTAATTTTTCATCTCCATTCTTTCTATTATATTAATTTGTAGCTTAAACAGAAATATTTATGTAAAGTTAGCAAAAAAAAAAGAGAAAGTTAATGTTATTTAACCCAAAATAGAATATTAAATCAAAGAAATAATTAATCACAAATACAGGGTATACTTAGGTGATAAAATTTACATTTAAGTCATATATTAAACAATCTTCAAATATTAAACAATTACAAACACTTAATTTTTGCCAGTAATCTTCTACCAAATTTCACGAGATTCCCTTACAAATCTAACATTTCTTTATCAAAACTTAAAGTTTCCATTTGGAATCGTGACTGGCAACAGCATCCATCAGCTGCCCTTTAACGAAGAGATAACCCATATAGGTAGCCCCCCATCATTACCTTTTATTATCAGTATTTTTCGGCAAAAACAACAAACAATCAAACAAACAAACGAAATACAAAGGGAACTAAGCAAACAAACAGCCAAAAACGGAGATAATCAGATGCGGCATATAATGTGGAAATGAGCATGACTTGGGGATGGGATGGGAGAATGGGGTGAGCGTCTTGGAGGAGAGATTGGGTGTGTTTTGTGGTGTCCAAGAAAAATGACCAAACCGAAAATCGCTCCAAGGGGAGGAGGAGGAGGTTGGGCAGTGTGTGAGACATGTGTAACCACTTGAATTTCATTTGGCGAAAAGCTTTATCGAAAATTATGCGAATGTTGGTTGACTTTTGGCCAAGCGCCACCAAACTGGCCAAGCAGCTGCTGCTGCTGCTCCGCGGGAGACTCCAACCATCACCAGCCACTCCTCCAGGAATCTCTGGAAAAACAGAACTAGAACTCTACTAATACACAGGGAGAAGAGGGATTTAAAAAATATATATTGAGGAAGGAAAATAGAAGAAAGCCAAGAAATAAATATAACAAGAAGGGAAAATAGAAGGGAAGAAAAATTATTCTACTATTTCTTCTAGAAAATTATTATTTTACGTTTATTTTTATAGTTTAACCATTTTTCTTTTGATTTTTTGTTTAATAATATTTTCAATAATTAAATGCAGTTTATTTAAAGGATTTAATTCATTGAAAATGGCTTCTAGAAAATGTATAAAAAATATTACCAGTATTTTACACGTATTTCCCATTTTTTTCATATTTTAATTACTAGTTTTATATACAGATTTTGCTCTGTGTAACTAGCTAACTGCTTAGAAGGCTGATAAAAATCCAGCACACACTCAGCGCACAGCTAAGCAAACAGATAATAAAGAGGAAAATGATGCTTCAGCGAGCGAGTTTCCAGAAGGGGAAGGAGATGGGGAGGACCTTTCGCATATGTGAGTGCCACAACCCCCCTGCTGCTGCTGCTGCTCCTCCTCCGCCTCCTCTAGAGCGGCGCGGCTGCGCTGCTGCTGCTCCTGGACGTTGGTCCACGGACCGTCTGCCTCATGCATAATTCAGCAGAATTCTGAATGATTATTCTTTATGGGACTGTTTATTTCTTTTGACCATTTATTTCAAGTTGCCTCCGTGGCGGCATCGGAGCTCCGCTCTCTCCCCTGGCCCTTTTTCATTATTTTTATACAGTTTCCAGTTGCTTGCGCTCGAAATGATTTTGACCAACGGTGACGCAAAAATCATCAAATGGCCCTCGTTCTCGTTCTGGTCCTCGATTGTGTGTGCTATCTATTGAACCAAAAACGTTAAACCCACCCACTATGCCAGCATATATCCCACCACCACCCCCGCCGAGAAGGACAGCACTCTGGATGGACATCATCCTTTGGTTACCACACATGGCCTGGCAATGGCTCCGCCTCCTTTTTTTTTTGTGAGGAAAGTAGCCAAGGGCTTTCCTCCGTTTGCTTTCAACGCATCATTTCATTTTATTTTATGCTTTTTCCCAAAAGTGACCAGCAAAATGGTAACCGAAAACGAGCAGGGAAAAATAAATTTTATTTGTTTTTCTACGCTGGCCGCAATTGAATAAAATGTATTCGTCTAATGGCAAAGGAAGGGGAAAATAGGATATTTTCGTCTCGATTTTTTCTTATAACTTAAATAACTAAATGATAACTTAAATGATTTAAAAGCTCAGCAAACTTTTCCCCTATTTCTTTTCCAATGATCACCTCTTAATCACTTTTTCCTAACTCTTGCCAACCCAATCGTAATCAACATTTTGGCTGGCTAAAAACTTTAATTAAAGAGCGAAATCCAATTGCTTCTCCTTGGCCAAGGCGAATTTCAATTAAAACTAATTGAAAGCTGCATAAACTTGGTTTAAGTAAACAAAAACCAGAGCCAAGTCAAAGCAGAACTTTCGTGGTTATCTGCAACCACGAAAAATATATCGAAGGGACTTCAGGTTCTCCCCTCCGTTTTTAATTCGTTTACGTTTATTATTTATTCCAAAAGAAGAGCAAAAAAAACACAAGGAACCAAAGAAGCTGAAGAAATCCGTCGTTTAAATTTGTTGTCTCCACCATGTTATTTGTCTTTTCAAGCATTTCTTTATATACGATTTGCATTTGCTTTTATATATACAGGGATATTTATGTACTATATAGCTCAAAATTCTCATTTCTCGACGGTTATTTTATTTTTTCCGTGGCTCTGTCAGGGAAAATTTGCATAACGAAGCAGCCACAACAACAAATAATAGTAGCGCCTGGAAAAGTGGGCGTGTGTTAGCCCGGCTGACTGGACCAGAGCGCGGGCTCTGTCAGCTTTCAAGTTTACTTAGTTGCCAATTTGAGGAGCGTTGAAATTGTCCAGCGATGTGTACCACCAGCAGGAGCAGCAGCACGCCCACCTTTCCCACTTTTCTAATTAGTTTTCCAATTCAAAATACCTCAGGGACACTGGAGGAAAAAAAATAGGTACTAATTCCAAGAGATAAAGATTTTTGAAAATTTAAATATTTAGATTTTAATGCCATAAATTCACCTGACCAGCCAAAAGAATTTATATCTAAATTAATTATTATCATAATTTGATTCAAAGAGAAGACTTTGAATTTATTTATTGCAAGAAAATTAAATTAGAAATTTGGTTCTTGTCATAAACTATATCTCTCTAGAGTCTAGACCCTCCCAATATCTTTGTCATCTTTAAAAAGTAGACCAAAAAAATCTGAACTGCCTTCTTGGCGCTATTTTAAAGCCGAGTTGTGCATTCGTAATGAGCCAACGGATTGACTGTCGTCAAAGGGGGCCGAGAACGTGGCCCATAAAACCTTAATGGCTTTCAATTTGTGGCACATTAGACTAAAAAGCTGAAACAGATACAGATCCCAAATAACAAGAGCGAAACATGTGTAACACCCAAAAATAAACGCAAGAAGTGCCGGGGCCTCTTCTTGGCCAGGTTAATTAGCATTTCGGAAACGTAAATTGAATTAAGAACTCACCAAACAGAGCAGTTACACTGCTCCAGTTACGCGTGAGAATTTCTGGCAATTTCTAAAAGGAAAGGGACTGCGACTGGGACTTGTGTGCGCATAAAATTTCAATTTTCACAATCCACAAAAAAGGGGGAACCTGGCGCGACACATTCCCAAGGTAAGCTGCTCAATTGCAGGCCAATAATCATAAAATTTAATAAACACATTCTCTGGCAGCCGCTGGTCGCCGACGACCGTTACTACTACTAGTCACTAGTCGGTAGTCACCCCCGGGGGCTGGCTGCAGTGGGCAACAGTGGGTTAATGTATGCAAAACGCATTCAAATTTTATGTATCGCCGAGGAACGATCTGTGGCCGAGCCCAGAACCCGAACTCGAACCCTCGAACCCGAACCCAACGTACAACATAATTCGCCAGAGACTATAGAGAGACGGAGGAGGAGTTTCCAGTTCCAGTTCCGTTGTTATCTTCCATGGTCTATTGGCCCTGGTGGGTTCCATCTCGCCATCGCTCCATCTGCGAGGGGCCTCTGTGCATGTAAATTGCATAGTTTCGGACACTTTGGGTCACCTAATGAGGGCGACTCGTCGTCGTCGTCGCTGTCGTTGTCGTCCGTATCCATCTGGATCTGCGTTTAGCATGGGAAATGAGCAGAACGCCGTGGCAGACAAACAACTGTCCACTGTTTTGCACTGACATAGTTCTTTTATTCGGAAAAAAGGGAGATCACTGAGGTGATCTGATCCACTTTGGTTTGGGTTTTTTGAGGGGATTTGTTTGGGGTTTATTTTTATTAGGAAAAGTCTTCTTATTTTTATACCAACAACAAGTTACAATGATTAAATTAATACTTAACCAAAGTGAATCCCAAAATATTCTCCCATATGTACCAGGACATTTATCTTCCCTCATCCTGTGTCCACTTTACAGGCAATTGCACTTTATGAACCGCAAATCGCATCAATTATATGATGAACTCTCCGCTCTCTCGCCTTCAAAAAAGAAAAACTTCGCAACTTTCGCGAGGCTTCAACTCGAAAGTTTGGCCAATAAATCAAATTTGCTGCAAGCCATAAAAATGCCAAACATTAGCACAACAAAAAGGACACTTCTAGGAGCATCCCCAAAAAGTCGTCGTCGTCGTCGTAAATCTCGGAATCACTTGTCGCGATTGGAGTAGCGAAACCTCGGGATGGTGCATTAAATTTTACGCAGTATTAGGAGGCTTCTCCCTCCCTTTCCCTCCTCCTCGGACAGGACAGCAGTAACAAAGGATAACAACGAAAAATTAGGCACATTTGCGGTTGAGGTTTGAGGGTGACTCGCAGGGAGTTTAATGCTCTACGCATCATTCCACTTCATTGGCGACTTTTGTAACATTTGTTTGTGACGTTAATTTATACAATAATCGTGACAAGGACCCAGGGACAACGACTGCGACTGACAACGGCAGAAAAGGAAGAAGACCTGCTAAAGATGTTCTCACTTTTCAGCGCTCTCCATGTACATATGTATATCCTTTCCAATAGATATGTACGAGCATATTTTCATATGCAAAAATCTACACACTAAACTCGCCGTTTTAATGGAATTTTAATGTATTTGTGTTGCCTTTTTACTGGACACTGGGGTTTCCTTCTCTTTTTTTTACTCTTTTCATTTATTCTAAATTATATTCATACAAATGTTAAAAGTTTCACAGCCACATTTACATCCCACACTCGTGGGCATGAATATTGAAAAATGTTTCCCCCCCGACTTTTCCACAACTTTCATTACAAAACGCATCCATCCCGCCTCGGCCTCATATGGAAAAAGTTTTCCCTACCCCCAAGCCTTCGTCCTTTTTTCGAATATGAGTGTTAAAAGCCAGGCCCTGCATATATTAATATCCCAAAAGTGTGAACAGGTACGAGGATGTGTATGTAGGTGGGATAAAGTAACAGAAAAAAAAGTAAAACACATTAAAATTTTCATGGAAAATGTCATCAACAAAAGTTTTGAAATGCAAATAATTTGCAAGTTGCTGCTGCCACGGCTGCTGCTGCCGCTGCCTGAGTGCTCTCTGGGACCAGACAAAGACTTGGCCAGGACATGCAGGACACACAGATGACACATCATTTGATATGCTCAGCAGACGCGGCCCACACTCGATTCACTTTTTTTGGACCGACCCGGATTGGAATTGCATTTGGAAAAGGCATTTATCAAGGATTTTCAGGGCAAATCCCGTCTGATCGATTATGATTGATGTGTGCGATGTCCCTGCATGATGGCTTTGGCGCCTGCAATTAAAATTCAAATAGATTTGAAATATCAAAGACATACAGGAATATGTATTCAGGCCGTGGCCGAAATGGTATCTGGACGTGATTTCATTAGCAGAAAGATATCAAAGCCTCGGAATATGGTGCTCAATGGCAGGATGTCTGCTGATTGCATTAACCATAAGGCTTTAGTACACAGAAAATATAGAAAAAACAACAAAGACTTTTGCTCATGAAAAAATGTCCTTAAATATAAAAAAATATCTTAAAGAGTTGCAAATCTTTTTCATGGTTTTTTCTTACTCTACAAAGATAACCAAAGCTAGCTCTCGAACCAGGACGAATCCTTAAATATAAAAAAATATCTTAAAGAGTTGCAGATCTTTTTCATGGTTTTTTCTTACTCTACAAAGATAACCAAAGCTAGCTCTCGAACCAGGACGAATCCTGTTTTTTTCCCCTGTGTAAAAATGTGATTTCTTGAGCTTGGCTGGCCTGCACTCGAGTGTCGCGACGTTCGCCATTAAAACATTTGCCACGCTCTCTTGGCAACATGGACAGCTCCAGAGCCGGCATCCGAATCAGGAGTGCCAGCAGAGCCAGAGTCCTTTGAGTGGGAGCAGCAGCAGGAGCCAAAGGACAATTGCGATAAAAATGGCGTCTTAAGTCGAAACCCCCAGCAGCGCCGGGAAGTCATTAACTCAGCTCGAGGGCTTTTATCTCGCCACTTGAACGCATCTCAGCATCAGGCTTTAGCCTCTTCAAAGGCAGCAGCCATAGTCGCCCCCTTTTACTGTTTGGCATTTTCCATTTCCTCATTTCCCATTGGCAGCGCCATTTTCCACTTAGTCCTTGTTAATTTCTATACGACAATTACACACGCAAACTGATAAGCAGCAGAAAAATCCACTCAGTCGCAGCTGGAGAAGATTAAAAAGCTGAAACCGGGAAAAAGTTTTATGGCTCCGACTGAATGGAGCCGACATAAAACAGAAGCTGTTAGCTTGGCCAGCAAAAATACGTGCAAATTTATTTACCCGGAAAAAATCATGGCGAAAAATAGGGAATATTCAAAGAATTATATTATCGTTATTAGATTATTATAAAACTTAATGAAAATATTTTAAATAATACATTTAGTAACCATTTATTTTGCCTAATTTATTCCCCATTACATCTCGAATATATCCTTGTTCTCCAAGTGCATCCCTTAGACGCCACTTGTCCTCTGATCTCCGCCACGCTTATCCCTTGGCTTTCCATCAACTCCAACTCACATGACTCCTTGGAGGCATTAATCTTGAAATTAATTGCTGACTTGTCAACAAATTTGGCAAGCATTTTACGAGCGTCCTGCCATAAACTACAAGACCACAACCCCCTCTGTATAAATTGTAGAAATCCAGAAAATAAGGAAAAATCCAAATCTATTAACTAATTAAGAGGGACAATGAGCGGGGGATTGAAGGCCATAAAATTAAATCACGCATCGCCATCGACAGCTATCAATTAAATTGGTGTTGAGGCGTTGTTCGAACAAGCGTGTCAATTATTTTAATGACACTGCCACAAGGGGATGAGGTGATAGCCACTGGTCGGTCACTGGCCACTGGTCACTGGTGGTCACATTAGAATGCACCCCCAGGGAAGCCGGGGAATCCATATAGAAATTGGGGTGTGCAATGAGGCGTTGAGGTGGCGCGATGCAATTTTAAACAATTTGTACAATTTGTTAAGCAATTTGCGGTTGATTTTTGGGACACGCGACAAATGAAAACAATAAATTAAGTGGCATATGTGGGTGATTTTCAAGGGAGGGGGTTCAAATATAATTTCAAAGGGGAAGTTTTAATTGCTTATTAAAAGTGCTGCAGAGAGAACACCCGGCATGCATCTTGCTTAGCATATAAATTGAAAATTTTGCAACAATGCAAATTTCCCAGCATAGTTTTGCCTCCTTCCTCTTTCTTTTTTTTTGGTAGAAAAACTTTAAGTTCTCTAGTGGCGGCGAGAGAGCTTAAGACCTGGACACAGCCAAGCCTTTCTGTTAAATTAATGCAGTTTTATCTGAACCGATTTGCATAATCGCTGTCAACTCGACGCAGGACCCTTGCTCCTTGCTAGGATGTCGGAAATACTCGCTCTACTCCTCTCCTTGTGGCATTCATGCAATTGACACACATCATTTCACGCACTGACGCCTTTCAATAAACCAAATTTATCACAAGCGAACAATCTAAGCGGTGAGGAGACCCAGGATCAAGGAGCAGGAGCAGTCAACAGGGCTTTAAAATCCTTCATATCCCTCAGCATATTGAGCCCCGAACACAAAACAGATACAAGTGTAATCAGTCAAGCGTTTTGTCAGCCACCGAATGACATCATCATCGCTCCCTTCTTTCTTTTTTTTATATTTTATTTTTCAGAGTTAAATCTGCATATCAAAAAAAAGAGAGAGGAGGGGGTGAGAGTAAAAAAACGGAGAGGAATCTATATAGAAATAAAATAAAAGCAACCCAATTTCACTGCCACAAAAGGGTTGCTGATTAGAGCTCCCTGAACCATGAATGAGCTGCGGTCGTCGTTTATCAAGCCATCAGCACAAAGGTGTGACTGAACTCGGGTTAGAGGATTGGATTGCCACCCACCCACTACTACCCCCTCTTGAGAACCCAAAAACCAAACCGTAACCCGCTTCCATTCCCAGGCTCTGGCAACCCATCTGAACTAATTCCAGCAGCGCCCAAAAACAGAGACATTTGTAAATCCCGACGCGTTCTGTTGATGTTTTTAATTAATTTTTGGCTCTGCTCGAGAGAAGAGGGTTTACTTCAAGGGATTCTCCCTTTAATATGATAAACATGTTGAGGTGTTGATTTGTGATCCGCATTAATTTGTCAATCACAAGTCGTGCGTTGCGGCTGAGGAAAAAAAGTTGCCTTGCGATTTGTGGTTTTATTTTTTTGGTAGCAAGATTCGATTTTGTAGATAAAAGGCTAGGGGAAATTATGAATATATTATAGGGGACTTTTTATGAGATTTTTCATGCTTAACTTTAATTTATTTTGGCAAAAGAAGTCTAGGAATAACTTGGAGTATTATTTCATTTTTAAGATAAAAAAAGGTTATTAAATTAAAGAGTTAATCAACCCATTTGAGTGTCATATTTCCTCGATTCATAAAGGAATCTGCTAGTCTAGTCTATCCAGCAGAGTCTTAACAATATCAATCGCCTGGCTAATAAGGCAAACACATTGGCAGCTGCGCCACTAGCTCCTCGTCCAGTTCCTCCGCTCAATCAACATTGCATTGATTCATAAGTCCCATATTACAACACCCAGTCGTCTGTCCGTCCATTGGGATATATTCATGCAAGTTGTACTCACAACTATGTATGTCCTTCGCTTCCTGGGATGCTTGCCATGGCTTTTTCTGCACATTCTGGACATTCACGAAATTGATTTCATTCACAACATGCCACGTTTGCCTCATTAAATCATCACTCAGTAGCTATCAGTGTTCGATGGTAAAAATCAGTCGGAGTGCTCAGAAAAATGCGGCCTCTGCGGGTAGAGAACAGATCGAATTAATTATGAATCAGAAAACAATGTAATTACATGAAATCCGATCGAGGGAAACAGAAACCAGGCAGAGGAGAAAAAAATCAACAGAAACCAAACCCAAGAAAATGCAATTGACATTTTTACAACGTCAGAGAACAGCAGGGAAAGTTCGAAAAGAGCCGGAGAAACATGACAAATATCTGTGACAATCGACTGATTGTTGTTGCCAGCAATCCACGGGATCGTTTGTGTATATATATACATATATGGGCGATGTATGCGATATATAACCCCCCGATAACCCGTTCTGCGCACGCGTGAATGCCGCTGAGCCAGCGGGAATTGTCTGATGGCGCTAAACGGCCTGTTGGGCCATCTCGATGGCAGCGATTCCCGGTCGCCGTTCTTCGATCCTGACTGCTGTGCTAATAGCCAGAGATACCCATCGCAGCGGGAGACCTTTTTCCGAGGACTAGTGCCTAGCTTGGAGTTAACCCCAAAGGGGCGGCCAAAAAACCCGAGTGAGCTCCGCCTTTTCCGCATTAGTTGGAAAATGCAAACAAAAAAAAACCAACTGGTTCAAGGGAAGTTGGTAATTTAAATGTTTAATCTGGCACAGCTTTAACAAAAGGTTTAAAATTGGTTTAGCGAAAACAAACATTTGAAAGGGTTTTAATTTTTTATTTAATTTGAAGGATTTTACATTTTTTCCTACCACAAATTTATAGGAACTTGGGGAGATTGATATTTTATTAAGATTTTTAAATTAAATTTCGAATAATAAAAATATTTTTAAACCCTTTGGATATGGTATACAATACAATAAATAAAAAAATTACGCTAGGAACTGGGAGACTTTCGCTTTTTATAATAATTGTCATCTTTTATGCATTGAATATTGTTGTAATATTTATTTTTTTATAAAAATTTATTTAAATCTATAAATTTTCTTTAATAATTTTGCTTTTAATATATTTTTATTTATTTTGTTGTATTAAAACATGATCTCTTCATATAAAAACTACACTTGGAAGTTCATCCTCCTTTAATTAAAGTTAAACAAAAAAGTTCCACTTCTATTCAGAATATATATTCTATAAATTTTAAATAAAAACATATAGTTTCCAATATAATAATTTAGACATTTTTTAATAAAAAATGCAGTAAAATTTCATAGTAATACCCAAGCAAGTTCAGGGGTTTTGAGTTATATTTTTGCACGTTGATTTTTTTTTTGTTATTTTCCCATTTTTATTTGCAATTCGAACTGCGCATGGAAAGTTTTTCTCAGCTCCTCCTATTTTCAACGCGCGAATGGCGAGGCACACTCCCTACACACACACCCACACACACACATGGAGGAAAGTTCACAAACACACAGGCAAAGAGAGAGGCGCCCCTCACATACGGCAGCAGCAGCTTCGTCTGTTTTCGTAGCACACTTTTAGGTGGTGGCTGCATCTTCGTCCAGCCAAAGTACATAAAAGGCAGCCTCGTTCGCCTTTTCCTTATGTACCCCTCATACATATATATGATGTATATATATACATTTATTTATTTACCCAACTGTCACTGCAGCACCACGCCCCCAACCCCATATATATTTCAATTTGTCTGCAGCTCAAAATTGCTTTTTTGTGCATTTTGTCAAATGAATTTTGCACGTCGCTCACAGGAATTATTTGGAATTTGTTTCCAGCTGCCAGATAGCTTGCCTCTCTACTATTTCGTTGATTTATACACATTACACCACATATATATATGTATATATATAGATATAGGGTATAGAGTACAGTAAGATATATGTAGGGAAGGGGGCACTAAAATTCTTATCTCGTCGCCAAACTAATTTTGTGATTGCATGCTGCGCGTCTGCTGAGAGAGAGAAGAAAATGCTCTGAATTTAAATTGGATTTTTGCGCACATTAAAATGCATTTTCCATCGGTGGCACAGGGGGGGTTTGGGGGAGTTAGTTATGAATGCATATGAGGCACTCCAAGAGGTAGTGGGTGGGGAGGGCGGATCCCTCCTCCCTACGCCACAACTACACTAAATGTTTACGTTTCCTGAGCGTCAAGCAAACATTTAGCATTGTTTTTCCAGCATTTCGGAAATAATTGCTGACATTCCTTGCCATTTCGAATGGAGCCATAAAAAGCCAAGCCAAGCTCACCTCACGTGACGGTTAGCCACAAAACCCAACGAAAAATACAAAAAAAAACACACACAGAGACAAGGGGAGAAAAAATAAATATAAAATGTAACGAAATACTCGTAACGTGGCCAGAACATAGAACATGGCTAATTCTTGCATGACAATTTCACATTCATAACCCTTTTTGTCGGCCCTGTCCGTTGGTCGTCGGCTCCGACTTGGTTTGCCAGTCTTCCGTCTCATAATTATGCCCTATGTTTGAGCATAATGTAGGAAAGATTATCAAGTCAAAAGGTTAAGGGAAAAAGTTCCACATTTTCCGAGGAAGTTACCATTAAATTTTTGCTAATATAATATATATTTAAAAATTTAAAAAACCCGTTTAGGTTAATGTTATCTTCCTTTATTGTGACCTAAAATTAAACAGGTTTAAATACAGTTGGCATTCTTTTAACTACGCACTACATTTAGAAAGAGTATCCCGCAGTCTAGACTCCAAACTTTCATTAAATGAACACCCATTTTCTCCCATCTGCGACTATTTTTTTATTATTTTTATATCCGTGGCATTTCCACGGCTATTTTGTAAGCCGCGATTTGCGATTGTTCACTTCGAGCGCTCTGTTAATTGTTAATTTTTATGGTCTGGCAATTGCCGCAACAACAAAAGCAACCCAAAGGAAAGATAAAACAACGAACCAGAAAAGAGCACTGGAAAATTGAGAAATTAAAGCGGCCCAGAAGAATGGCTTCTAGCTGGTTTTTTGAGCCTATAAAAACAATTTAGTAAGCAATAAAAATGGGGAAAATAGCTTCAAATTGAATTCGGTTTTTTCTTTATCTCAACCTTATTGATGGTTCAAGGGATATCTATTGATACTGGGCGGGGGAGTTGGCCAATTGCCTGCCAACACCCACGGCTCAGGAAACATCAAAAAGCGAGGCCATTAAAGGCTGCTTTTCCCACATTTTCCCTTTTCCTTTATTTTTTTTTTGTGCCTTTACTAAGCCTGCCAACCCTTTAACGCACTTACGCAGCTTAAACAAACAGGGAAGAGCAGGGTGGGGTTTCAATTTTAAAGTAAATATTTGCCTCTAGGGTGCTTTTTGATATTTATTACCTTTCCAAGGGCTGAGGCCCAGAGAGAGATCTCTCTGGTCAGTAAATAGTGAGGACATCAGCCTCGAGTGCTGACCAACCGAAAGCAATTTGCTACTTTTGTTAATGGGCCAAGGCAATAAATTTGGGAATTGGTGAGAGGTCCTTTGGGGATTTTGCTGTCAATTTGCTGTCTCACCCGTTAATTCAAATAAATTACAAAAATAGCTCATGTAAAAAATTAAAGTGTGCTAAAAATAACAACAATGAAAAGGTCAAGACTTATATTTTTTAATAAAGGAAATAATTTCTGAATAGAGATTTTCCTTTTGAGAAATAGTTTTGAGAATCTCCGAGAAAGGACCTTAATGCTTCTCAAAAGTTATGCTAATATAGTCTTTCCCTCAAAATTCCAGAGTGATAAAGTGATTCCATTGGAATCTCAGTTGTTAATTCAAACAAATTACAAATTGCAATTATGCCGCCCCTCGAAAAATGTAAAAGCCCCACCCCACCCACCAGTCGACCCACAGAAAATCCAGAAAAGTCACAATGGACAGCTGACAAATGACTGAAAGACCAGGGAATCAAAGAGAGAGCGACATTAAGCGATTAACTCGTTGCGGCCCAGGTTGGAAATGTATCTTAGGGCAACTTAACATATTGTTAACGTGGGCAAACGGCTTGTTCTGGAGCAATCCCCGAATGTCTTAAGGGGATTTCAGTGTCCTTGCCTGATGATGCCTGATGTCCAATGACATGCAAATGTATGCAGATCCAAGCCTTTTGTCATGTCAACGTAGGCAAATCGACAACCAAACCGAACTGAACTGAACCGAGCCGAAAAATGTTTCTAACCAAACTCAAAGCTAAAACTCGTTGGTTGCTTGCCAGCGATTTTGCTTAAATCTGCGCGCATGTTTTGTGTGGCGTATAAAAAATGCAAAATAAATGCGTAAATCTCTAACCCAGGGGTGGAGGAGGGGGAGAGGGTGAAGGGCAAGAAAGGGTCCAAATGTGTCTGCAAAGTTTTTTTTTTTTCTTCTTCTGCAGGTGCCAGAGGTCTCTTTTGTCTGCCCGATTTTTGCAGACGAGTACGAGGACAGCGACAGTTCATCAACTTGACTTGTGATTTCCGGTTTGCGTTTTATTTTCTCTACTTTTGTTACTTACTTTAAAAAGCGGATTAGGCGGAGACAAACGCCCACGGTGGCATCAGCATATCCACAGCCACATGCCAGTCGAGGTGAAGGGCTTAGTTAGCATGTCTGATGTGGGTTTCCTTTTTAGGTAAAAGACGAAAGAATGTCAAGGTGGAATTAAGGCAATGATGTGAGCGTACCTGAGCCTGATGATAAATGTTCCATATAGAAAACCTTTTTGGTTTTTAGAAAACTTAAGAACATTGATTGATTATTTTTATATTCCTGCGAATATTTAACTTTAGTCTCAATAAAGAGTTTTCCTTGTTCCTTTGCTTGCTTCACTTTAACTCACCAAAAAATTGAGAATTTTCCTAGTTTTTTTTTTGGTTTTGGGAACATCTCCACCCTCTGCCTTTATGCTGAACAGCTGCCGCAGCTTGTTTGGAATTCACACATCGAGAACGGCGCTTAGAAGGCAGTTGCTCCAACCACTTGCCACCTGAGCCAAGCCGCACGACGATGTGCCAAAAAATCCCAACCACTCTGGCCTCAAGCTATTGATGCTAGCTTCCTGCCACTCCACCAATTCTCTTGCAGTGCAAAAACAATTTTTCCCGGAGTAGAAAAAATAAAGCGAAAATGTTTTAACGCTTCGACGCATAACGACAACAAACAAATCGCTTCATTTAACAATAAATAGCTGGCAGCTAGGCAGTCAGGCAGCCAGGAGCAGCCAGGAGCAGCAGCAGCAAGCAAACACACAAAATGAAAACAATTGGAAAATGTTCAACTGAAAAAATAATCGCTTACTGAACACATTGGCATGTGGCACGCCCTTCAGCAAGAAGTCATCCCACCTTTGGCACTTGTTGAAGACGTTGTCACGTCGTGGAGTGGGGAAGGTATATATGGGATATGGTATCGGGATCACACGAGCGTGCCTATTCGGCAATTAGATGGCAATGCTCGAGCGTTAATTGCAGAGTCTTAACCCGGGGGTAACAATAATTGCCGCTCCAGTTGGGCGTGTCCACGCATGGAACCACTTAGCCGCCGCAGTTTTTCTTGGCTTTCTTCTTTTTCCACCTGGAAATGAAGTCAAATTAACAATAGAGCGGGCAAAAGGAAAAAAAATAATAATTATAGTGATAACGATCGGTAGATCTCGTACACACAGATGTTATAGTAATGGCCGTGGAACATGCAGGAGGGATTTAGGTGAGAATTATACAAAGCAGGGGGATTAATGAGACACAGCATTGAGATTTAAAGTAGTTTTATATCGGGTAATAATGGAAAATATAAATGAAAAGGCAGAAAAATCATTAAAAACGAAAGATTAAAAAAAAAATTTGCATAATTGAATGACTTTTTCTAATTGTGCAGAATTATAATTAAAAAATCGCATGTAGAACCTCTCTCTCCCTGCTTTTCTTTAAAATAATGGAAAGTTTTACTAAAATTCCTAAAATTTCAGAAAACATTGGGATTTAAAAATTTAATAAACAAATTTAATATAATAATAAACTTTAAACATCATTTTGAATCCTCATTTCCATCTCTCAGCTAAACGTTTTCCTCTGTTCATTTCTTTCCCCTTTCACCTTTCCGCCTCAAAACCCAATTTTGACTTTCCTGAAATCCTGGTAAAACCAGCAAATTGAACTTGAGAATGCACATGCAACTTCCTTCCTCGAAACGGACACAGACTTCCTTGGCTTATCCAGAGCCTTCGGCAAGGACACTTGCCTTCGCATGTGGCATGTTAGGTTGCCATTTTCCGGGGACATTTTGAGGCTAATTAAATCCACGAAGAACAGAGAAAAAAGCGAATGCTAAATGCTTTCCGGCATTGGCATTTTTTTGTCGCCGAGTCGCAAGTGAAAAATATTAAGCATACGACCTGTCCTCCCAGCGAAGCTACGAGATTTATGTTATGGCCGCCTCACTTTTTACACAATTAAAAGGGTCGCTATATTCCGCAGGAAATGTTAACGCCGCGATATTTATGACACTTTAAAGCCGACTTTAAGCAAGTCCCTAGAGGGCTCCCAAGGACCAAGGACTTTGGCAATTAAAAATGCGGCGCTGGCTTATCGCACGCGCCACGACAAGTGTTGGTTGAAAAGTTTTCCGCAATTTCCACGCCGCCAAAGAAGGTGTTGAAAGTTTTGTTGGAAGTTCCGCCGCAGCCGCAGGCTGTGTGTAATCCTGCGAGAGAGCGACGACTCCTTGCCTCGGCTTTAATCCTGCAGGGCTCGCCTTTACGGCGACTGATAAGAAATAAGTGTTCACAAAATGAGTATTATTTTCTGTGCGGTGGCAGGACAAGGCAATTAGCGGGCTAATCAAATAATCCGCTGCTAATTGGTGCAAAAGAATGGAAGTTAGGAAATGGCTTTATTTTAGATTGTAGTAGATTCTTAGGAATTCTATATTAAAAGTTATATAAACCTTTAGGGATCTTAAGTCGCCTTCCTTTACTCTTTTTAATAGTTGTTTTATTGGAATTTTATTTGAAGTTTAAACTGTTTCCGGTATTAAGGATTTTTTAAGCCAGGTTTAAAATCACTTAAGTGACTCCAACTCTCATAAATTCTGATTGTTCCCAACCCTCAAACTTACTATAAAGCTTATTTGAGTAGCATTGTAAATTGCTGTTAAATCCCTGATTTTTATGTGGCGGTAAATTCTTCACCCTTCGCCTTCGGACAGACAACAGTTGAACAGATTGAAGACCACGGAAGAGTTTTGCATTTTCTCTCGATATTTCACACGGCCATTAACATTTTTGCGAAATATTTCGCCCCTTAGAAATCCACTTTGATGCGCCTTTCATGTCCTGGCCGGGCTACTTTGGTAAACCTCACACCTTGCTGCAGGACTTACAGGACACACGTTGACGCACCTCATGCGGTGACAACGACCAAGTCGTGTTCCTCTAAGACCCGCGCAAAATATGACCAAAGCCCCACCCCGAGCCAAGTCCTTTAAGCACTCGCCACAGGACATAAAAAAGAGACAACTTCTGGCCGAAACTGAAACCGAAAAGGCCTAAACAAAGTGTTCAAACAGAAGACAGCGGCGAACCGAAGGCGGTCTGTGGAAAATCTCTACGAGCTCCAAGGGAAATTTATGGGCCTCGGGGCGGTAACTTCATTATGCAATGACCTACAATGAAATGGGCTGCCGTTGCACAAAATTTATGTGCAAAGTTGAGAGACAGCCTAAGTACCAAGTGGCCAGACAACTCGAGCTGCCTCAAGACTGGGCTTTGGGTTTTTTTCATTTTCTATTTTTCAGACGCCCCGAAATAGTTTTTTATTAAGCTGATAAAGTAAACACAAGCTCTCAGGAAGTTAGCTCCACGGGCTGTCTGGGCGATAATGCCTAATCAGGCGGCAGTTCTTCAGTTACCTTTGGGACTTTCAAACGAGCGGTATGTGGGCTAGAATTCTTGTGGTATTAGCCTATTTGGGTCAGAGTTTTGGTCTAGACCAAGTACGCTATGACAACTATAAGGTGTACAATGTGAGGATCGATGATTTGGAACAGTTTCAGCTGCTCAGGAGTCAGGAAAAGGCCTTAAAGGTGAGTTTATCATTCAATATTTATTTTCTATAATATTTATTAATTATTATTTTTATCTAAACAGCTTAGCAGTTGGCGTGAGGCTCGTCACCTGGGCGAATCGTCGGATCTTATGTTGCCTCCCGAGTACCAGGACAGCTTCGAGACGCTCCTTAACAACCACAACTTTAGCTATAGCCTCAAGATCGACAATGTGCAGTATCACATCGATGCCCAGAGGCCGAAACAGCGTATAAGTTCCATGGAGTGGACCCAGTTTCATACTCTGGATGAAATATACACCTGGCTGGATCTGATCGAGTCCCGATATCCGGACATAGTCACACCCTTTACCATTGGCAACTCGCACGAGGGCAGGCCCATTCGCGGTGTTAAGATTTCCTATAAAAAGGGAAATCCAGCCGTTTTCATAGAGTCGAACATTCATGCCCGAGAGTGGATCACCTCGTCGACAATTACCTACTTTATCGATGAGCTCCTGGTGCCCCGTAATCCCGGTGTGAGGGATATAGCCCAGAATGTGGACTGGTACATAATTCCTGTCCTAAATACCGATGGTTTTGTTTATTCGCACGAAGTGGTAAGTGTTTACGCAATAAATTCTATGAATGGAATGAAAGTGCTGCCGCCGATAAGATAAGCGATCAGATCAATTACGTGCCATTAATGTTATTAAGTCGCTTATCTTATAGTCTTATAACGTATACTAACTAGTAATCAATTAGGTCTATTAACCGCTTATAATCTCTATCTTTATATGATTCCATGACGACCGGTAGGAACGTCTTTGGCGCAAATCTCGTTTGAACTCTGATCCCACTGGCGAGTGTGTTGGAACCGATTTGAATCGCAACTTTGATTATCTGTGGATGTGTAAGTATAATTATATTGATGAGAATTTAATGAGCATTTAATATATATATCTGTAACCTTTCTTTTAGTAACTGGCGCCAGTTCAGATTATTGCGATGAAACCTATGCTGGTCCCTCGGCAGAATCCGATGTCGAGATCAGTCAGTTGACCGCCTATATAAACAACTCTATACCAGAGGACACCATCAAGATCTACATATCCCTACACTCCTATGGGCAGTACGTACTTTCGCCCTGGGGCCACACCGCTGCTGAATTTCCCGAGCATTATCCCCAGATGATGCATGTGGCCAAGGGCTTCTCGGATGCTTTGCTCAGGAGGTATGGCACAGTATTCACCTATGGATCCAGTGCTACAACTCTTTGTAAGTCTTTAGATATATATTTTGTAATTATTGTGTCTAATGTTTTATATTTCTTTCAGATGAAGTCTCAGGATCGGGCAAAGAATGGGCTTATGCGGTGAAGGGTATCAAAATACCATATACCATCGAGCTTAGGGACAAGGGCCTTTTGGGTTTCGTCCTGCCGCCCGAGGACATTATTCCAGTGGCCAGGGAGGTCACAGAGGGTTTTGTTGGGATGATAAATGCGGCACGGGAAATTGATATTTTGTAGGAAGTGTAAAATGCATTTTTAAAAAGATTTTCACCATTTTAAAATTATGATTCATAATATTTTGATGATCAATCATATCTTTCAAATAGAAATTTCCATTATTCTGCAAGCAAAAGATTTAAAATCTCTTCCAAAAGTTTATCAAAATTTTTTTAGTATTTTTTTTTAAGAACATCTATTGACAGTGACTTTAAATTCAGCTGTGAATTAAAATATTATTCTAAATTGCTGCAAAGTTTATATAAAAATTATGAATTAACTAAAAGTTATGACATAAAACCCCCTTTTTGTCTGGCCAATGCTCTCCCCCCATTCGGCGGCGCCACTGCGTCGAGAGCTTTTGCTCCGCCCCAAAAACGAGCTGCTTTGCCGAAGCTTCCAATCAGCGACGACGCATCGTTGTTTTTGTGAGGGAAAAGCGGAAAAGTGGGGAAAGCGAGGCGAGTGTGTATGCTGCCGAACAGAGACCAGGGAGTCCGGGCTGCATTCGGTGCTTTCTTTGGCCTTTTTTTCCGGCAGCTCCAGCTCCTCGCAGCTCCAAGTTTTGGTTTTTCCGGTTGGGCAGAGAGTCTCCGCCTCTTTTCAACGCGCGCGCAGCATCCTGTTGGACAAGGACGAGGCTGCTCAGCCGTTGGATATACACATATATATAGATTTATATACATATTTTCCATGCCATTCCGCTCCTACACGTATGCGCGAGTCCGGGAAATTGCCAGGACGACGAATGGCAGGCAACCATCGTAAAATCTTCAGATGGTCCGCACAACATGGCGTCAGTCTTCTGGCTGTACATAGGGAGTATATAGCTGGGTTCCTGGGCAAGCATATATAGTATATAATAGGGAGTCATCTTTATTGTTGTTGTTGCTGTGTACGAAGCTTGCACTTATTTTTTTCAATTTGTCTAATGAAATTGCGTTTTCCACTTGCGTCGCGCTGGCAACCAAAAATAGTAGGAGAAAAAAAGAATAAATAAAAACCAAGTGATGACAGCAAGAGATGGGATATAAAATGGCACGAAAAATCTTGGAAAATTCGAGAAAATATAACGTTGACACTTTTTGCGCTAGCTCCTTGAATCTGCTCCTCCTCATCCTTGGCTCTCGTGTCCCGTCCCATGTCCTGTGGGTGCCTGCCTTTTCACTCACTTTTCCCTCTGCATATAAATTGAAATTTACTAACCTCTCGCCGGCCCTGTCGCCAGTCTCCTCTTCTTCTGCTGTTGTCAGTTGCACCTTTATGACAATTTTCCTGCCACTGCCACACAGCCACTTCTTTTTTCCGGAGTTTTCTTTGCTTCTTTTTTGTTGTTGCTTTTTCCCATCTATGCTTTAGGTATATGTTGCGCATATTGCGGTGATGAATTTTTCTCTTTGAGTTAAGGTAGAAGGAATGTTACCTATCGTCCTGTACCCGAAACGGTGGCAATAAAAAACTTACTTAGCCAAATTGCAGTAAGCTCTGGGAGTTTGGGAAACAAAGTGTAAATTTTCTAATTTGTATAAAAATAACTGTCCGAAGGAGAGTTATTACGCCAGTAAATTTGAAGGATTTATTTTTGTTAGATTTAAACATTGTAGAAGGTTTATGGGAGCTCTGGGAGGCATTTTCGTGAGAAACTTATTGATTTCTTAGAGAATTCCCAGATCAGCCTCATGGAAAACTTATTACTTGCTACTTTAATGATTTCTGTAATCTTCCTGAAAGGTTTCTAAAAGAGAAACTAAAGTTCAACCTCACAAATGATACTAGTTATTATTTCAAAGTATTTAGCATAAAAAAACCTCTGCTCAAACCAACATACTCCATAAAATATGCTTTTAGGCCAACATTCTGGTTGTTTATTAACTCAAAACTCCACTTAATTGCATTTATAAACAATTAATTCAACCCAGAAACACCCAATGACTCACCGAGTCGTCCCCCACTGGAATAACAATTATTTATCAAAAGCACCACCTCTAATTTGATAATTCAATTATGCATTTCAATTCCCTGGACAGCCAATCAAGAAATCAAATCAAAGTGGATTGATTTTGGTCACCAAGCCCCCGAAATACACAAAAAAAGCAGCAGATTTAATTGCTGCCAAGGCAATAAACTTCAACGGCAATTGACGCTTGACACTTTGAGCGCTTGAGAACGCTGGCCAGCTGGGGCAGTTCCAAGCTCCAAGCTCCAATCTCCAAGCTATTGCAGCTCATATGGCATATGGTCTTTGGAGCAGCAGGGAAAGTATGACGACAACGAGGACTTGGTGCTTGGATATTCCCAACGCGCGTCATGAAGCTGCGGCGTCTGCGCCTTTTTTGGACGTTTGGCAATGCCAAATGGGCATGGAAACGCTTTGGAATCGGTTGAGATGATCGCATAGTGCTCTGCGCTGGCGCTCTGGAGACAACGATCCCTGGTACGCCTACCAGGAGGAGTTATGACAGGCCCCAGAGCCAGCAAACCCTAAATGGGCAAACCCGCGAGGCATCCGTTTATGGACCGTCGACAGAGAGACGACGCTGGCTATGCTGGCGTGTTGACAATGATGTGGATGATTGGTGTTTTGTGCTCGATTCGCAAGAAAGCCAAGGGTTCTCGTTCTCGTTCCCGTTTTCATTTTCCCGGGAATGAGCTGAGCTCTGGAGACAAGAAGGCGAAGGCTCGAGCTGAGGCTCAGGCTCTCCGCATCGCAACGCATCCAAAGGCGAGTCTCTGGTCTCGGGTCTCCCGTCGCCAACTTACCTTATATGCAGCAGCGTCTAGACAGGCTGGAAAAAATCACAGCAGCACAAGAATCATTCAGGCAATGCCAAGTTTGGAGCGGAGGCCTTCCCTCAATGATATTGCCTGCCCCCATGAATGAATCCAACTCCGACGACGAGCAATTAGTATGCGCAGATTGCGATCACTCGGAAGTAATGCTAATTTCTGTTGTCTACCTGGTTACCCAAATGGATGCTGCTAGAGGGAGCCGAGTGGCAGAAAAATGACAGAAGTGGATATCCATGCTACCTATGGGGTATGTATGATCGCCATTTGCACTCTCAGCTAGGGATTTTGAAGTTAAGTTTTGATTTTTTAAATATAAAATTAAATTATATGATAATACTTTACAAAATATTTCCAATTTTGTGGAATTTTCTTATATTTCTTTCTTTAAAGTTTCCTAAACATAGCACATCTATAGGTCGTTCTTTCGCCATTTCCAGGTTCTCCCTTAATGCTTTCAGATCACCTTCTTCCCTCTTCTCAGAATCCTTTTGCTCTGCTGAGCTAGTTTTTCTTGGGCTCACCTCTCCAAAAGGCCTGATGCATTGGCCCAGGAGATGTCATTAACATTGGGGACAACGCAGGTGAATGAATGCAGCTAGCTGACAGATGGAGACAGTTGTGGGGCAGCGCAAAAAATAAAAGCCAGGAAGATGCTGAAGGTAGGAGTAGGAGGACTCCATTATGCAGGCAGCTTGTCAGTGCCATTAAGAGCGTTAACAGGAGGACATTAGTATCCTGTAGGCAACACCTGACGCAGCAGCGGCGAAGACGAGGTCAGCTTCAGCTTCAGCTTCAGACAAAGGCATGCAAATGCGATTTGCTGAGGGAGTGGGGGACCCAGGACCAAGGAGGGATCTAGGAAAGAACTTGGGTTGCCTTGGAAAATAAGAAAACAACTTTCCGGACGCTAAGCAGATGAAGGACATTTGCATATACAGCAGACCAACCGACCTCTCAAGCAGCCAGCGAAATCAAAAGCTTTTTAAAGGATATTCTCTATAATTTTTATGCTTAAAAGGCACAGGCCAAGTCCGAATCCTGGCGCCAGGATGTTTGCTTAGCGGGGAAAAAACCCAGAGAAGGTGCATCCTCCCCCTGTGGCGCGAACAGCCGTTGCTTTACCCACGTGCCAAGCGGCTTAAAAAAGCGTTTCGGAACGAAAGGAAGATGCCGCCCTCTTCGTCCTTTTGTCCTGGGACATTTGCATGCGACTTTTAAATCAATTATTGTTAAATATTTATTTCTCGACAGTCCATTTTGGAAGCTCCTCCGTCTGCGGCTGTTCGCTGAGCATATTATCCTAACATAAATTACATGATTGATTTCATTCGAAGGGCAGAACAAGGAACAGCTAGGCAGGCCAGGACAGGCCAAACAATGGGGAAAAAAGTAAACAAAATGCAAATTGAACGTGGGTTTTGGCTTGATTAAAAAGCTTAGAAATTAGCATATCATTTGTTCAGCTATTGGTTAGCATTTATCCAAAAATATTGATTGGCTGACAGAGTGAGGGGTGATATACATAACTCGAAAAGGGGCAGCAATATTGAGATACAAATTTAGATGACTTTTATGGGAATTATAAAAAAGAAATCACAAGACATTAACTATCTTTATCTCCGTGAAATATTTCATAGATTTTATTTCATTATTTTGTTGAGCCTTTAAAGTGTGAGTTAAGGCGGAACTCTGTTGAGAAACCTTTAACCCAAAATATATATTTAAGCTACCTTCGACGAGCGACATCATTTCTTTATTTATTTATTTTGTATTTATTTTGTATTTATTTTATCGTATTTTATTTTTTACGCTCCTTTGGATGCGCTGCGTCCGTCCTCGTCGTGTGTTTTGCTCACTGGCGCGTTGACATCGCCATCAAAATGCTTTGACGTGGTTTTTGATTGACAGGAAACTCATAAATAATTCATGTCATTAAATCATGTTACATTTTTTTAGCTCTTGGTCCTCTTCTTTACCAGCGGCAGCCGGAGCAGCAGCGATATTTCAGCATCTTCAGGTCCGGCCATTGAAACGAGTTTCTCCAAGTGGAGTGGCGGACATTTGGGCAGCAGCTCTTCTCAGTTTCCCCCAGCCTCCCATCTCGACCATCTCTTCCTCTCACTCCCTGCCTCCCGGCAAGTTCTCTAGCAATTAAATGTCAAAAACTGTTTCTCTTCTCGCCTTCTCCCGTTTGTAACTCAATTCAGAGCTCCCTTCTCCTTGGATTTCTTTTCTGCTTGATGCTTTTCCTCCTCTTTTTTTCCCCATATAATATTTTCCTGCTGCGGAAAACTTGAAGAAAATAAGTTTTCAATGAATATAATTATGCAAAGCAGCAGCAGCGGCAAGTCGCAAGTCGCACTCCACTTGGCTGGACCGTAAGAGGCTCTGGAAAAAAGGACATTAAAATTATATATAAAAGCAGCTTGGCGATATTTAAATATTTCAACGCCTACGCTCCCATTTCCACGCTGTGATAATATTTTATTATTGCTTGTTTTAATTCCTTGTTTCATCATTTCACAATTTCTGCTGTTTTATTTTCGTTCTCTTATCTTTTATGCACATTTTTTCCTTCGTTTTTTCCGCTCTGTCAATTGTCCTTCAGCGAAAAGTTTTTAATTTTTATCAAAAGATTTCTTCAGAGCTGCTGCTGCTGTTTTTAATGAAATTTCCTCGCCTGTCCCTGTAAAGGATTGGACGCAACCAGAAATTTGCATAATTTTTTTCCAGCCATTTTTAATTTGTGATTTGACGCAGTCGAGTGCGGGTCCTTAAAAAAGTTTTCTTAGGGAATCTCCTCTTTTTTTTGCTACACGGGTCTTCTTCTCTTTGTAATTAAAGTAATTTGTGAGTGTTTGGTCTCTGGAATATTATATTTTTTAAGGGTTTTAACTTTTATAAGGGGTTTTATTGTTTTTTTAAAGATTTAGATGGATTGTAGATTTTTAATATCAATTGTTGCTATATTTTTATCTTTAAATTATTATAGATTTTTAATATTTTTGGTTTTATTTCCTTAAGTGCTAAATTATAAATCACTCCCATTACCATTAATGGCTTCTATTAGATGTCATTCAATATAGAGGCATTAAGATCAATATCCCAGTCTTAGCACACATCCAGTTGGTAGGATCTTCTGGCTGGTTTGAATCTGGCAAATCATTTTAATTGCTTTGCTGCCGCTCTCCGCCTGGATCCCCAGAGAATCCCCGTTCCTTTTGAAGCACCCGGAATCCGTAAGGCTTATCCTTTGTTGTTTTGGCGGCGATTGTGTGCGGCGATAATAATTACACGTCACGCTGCCACGCAATCAAAACATTATTTGTGCAAAATCACGGAACTGAACTGAAGCGGAAGTGATGAAGGACTTATTGGCTGCACGCGTCCGCAAAAAGTTAAAAAAGAAAATACTCTCGAACCGGAATCCTCGGCTGGATCGCACCCCATTTGCATTGCACCCAAGTGTCTCGGGAAGGATGGTGGACCTCCAGGACCTCCAGTTCCGTGTTAAATTCAACACAACGCGTGCGGTCACGTGGCCGCCGGACACGCCCACTTCCCATGATAGTCACAATCGACAGCCGACGATTTAAACTCAACAAAACGTCATCGAAAATCATCAGCAGCCCTCCCCGCAATCCGCAGGACCCAGAGCCAGAGCCTGTACAGGAAGGAGCTGCGGAAAATCGCTGCAAATTATGCAAATTGTTTTTTGGGGGCTCGGAGCGAAAGGAGTGCGAAAATTTGCCTAAATGCTGGCAGGACTACGCAGCAGGTTCAATCTGTGCTGTGGCAGTCCGCGGGAAAAATGTCAAACAATGTGACAGAAACATATGTCGCCATTATCAGCAGTTTTACCGAAGGGACAATCCTTTGACAGGACTCAAATAATTCGTTGGGGATTGTGGGATGTCCGCTCTGGGTTTTTTCTGTAATTATTTGGATTTTAGGAGTTTAACTTGAATCAATTGAAATCTGAATGATTTTTAACAAACTCTTTAAACTTTCTATTATGTTTACGAATTGTATATAGGAAAAGGACCTTAAAAAAGTAAAAACAAATAATATTTCCACAAATCCAAAACAAGCTTTAGAGGTTATATTAATAACTTCTATTATTCTATATTTATTTCTGAGATCCTTACAAAAGTGTTCCCATATCACGCCAACCCAATCCCTCCAGGACACCAAATCCCAGCCCCGTTTTAGGACATCTTCCCAGATCAATGACACGATATCATTTCGCATTTGTTGTATATTACTTCCTGTCCGCCATGGCCATATAGATTTCATATTTTTCCCACCAGTCCGAGATGTCCACCCCGAAGTCAACGACGAGGTCCTGCCCCCCTCCCGAAGGACGACACACGTCCGTGGCAATAAAAGCGCAAACGTTTCAATTCCGTTGCGGCTGACAAATGCACGGAAAAAATGCCAACGTTTCTGCCCCAAAAATATATATTATAATGATAAAAAAAAAGAAATGGAAAAGCAACGGGGAAAATCGAGTGAATGGAAACGGACAAAAGTTTATCTCGTTGCTGTCGAGTGTTTTGATTTGTAACGTTTCTCACTTCATTATTATGCAATAAATAATGCCATCTACATGTCCCATCTAATGTAATGTTCGAGGGGGTTCGAGTTCGCAGGGGGTTGCTCTGGTCCTTTTCGTCCTTTGAGGAAGTGGAGCGGAGCGCTGGTCAGGAATCACTGCTGTGGAAATTAATGAGGCCTAACATGACTTTTTTTCTGATATATTTTTTTGTTAAATAGGAGCAAAGTTTTGTTGGGAATTATTTTATTTTCTGGCATGTTTTATGATTTATTAAAGGATAATTTGAGAGCTAGATATATTCTCTATATATTCTTTAGCCTAATTTTATAAGTTTTTTAATTTTTGTTGATTGAAAGAATTGAATTATTATTATTATTATTCTTAAGTTAAGAATAATTCCGGCTCTTTCATTGCTTTCATGAAATAGGATCTTTATTATCAACTTTCTGACATTTAACATTTTACAGAGTTTTGACTGTACTTTCCCCAAAAATTATAAAATGTTTCCCAACAAGGGCTGACCTCTGTAGGAACTTTGGGGAAAATGTGCTGCCTGGATTAGCTTTTCCCGACGTGTTGCCAACTACAGGAGAAAGTTTTCCTACATTCCCCAAGCTTAAAATCCACTCCACAGGGTAGGGTTTCTTTTTGAGAGCTTTGTTCTGGAAGCGGGTAGTTTGCCCAGCTTTTGATTCAATTTGCAACCTGCCACCCCCCGTAAAAAAGCTTGCCCCTTGGCGTTGCAAGTCCGCCCTGTGGTCCGTTGAACCGCCGACGACGACAAACCCCTGTGCCAAAAAGCTCCAAAGGAAAACCCACCCCCATTCGCCTCGCGTGTGTTGGTATGCCAAGTCGCTCTCTCTCCCTCTCTACCTCTCTCTCGGAAGAGAACTCCGCCGTACTTGCACCTTTGCCGCCGCACTCTCGCCGAAAGCACTCTCTCTCCCAGTGACACAAAGAGGAGTGTCAGGCAGCATAAATTTCAGCATACAAAATTCCACACACTGGCAACGCGTCGCAGATACTTTTCGGCAACTTTTCCGCAGGAAAAACCAGTGCGAATGTAAATAATTGTTGAACCGCAAACAGTTCCTGTTAGTGTTTAAATGCCTGCGAACGGATAGCGGTAAATGGACGGTGTGTGCGTTGATGGTTGTGCGATGGTCGTGTGTGTTTATTATTCGGGCCAAATGTGCCCAAGTGGGCATTTAATGCGATAAATCAAACAAGTTTCCTCGCAGCAGCCAGCGCAGGCGGCACGGAAAATCGCCACGGGAATGGAAATTTATCCCAAATCCCGAAAATCATAAATAAAACATAAATTATGTTCCTTTGGCAGTTGGCGGGCAACAGAAATAAAATGATCAAATAAAAAACCAAAGCCAGCAGCGGGCCAAGCGGATATATTTTGATTTTTTTTTTATAAATAGAAAAATCAATTTCGCACGCAGCAAGCACTCTCTCTCTCGCTCTCTCTCTCTCCGTGGCACTCTCACTCCCGCGCACACATACACATGGACTCTCTCCAGAGCTCTCTCCGTCTGTCTGCCCCCCCAAAAAAAAAACAGCATGGAGCTTATGTGGTGTGCGAGAGTATCTATTATAGTGTTGTGAGCTGAGCGCAAGAGCGAGCGGGCGAGTGGCTGTTGCTGGCTCTTTCCTTCGAATATAATTGAATATAATTCAAGTGTTTTTGTTGCTCTATTTGTTGTGCTTATTATTGTTATTATTTGTTTAAATTACCAACAACAAAGCTGGCGCGCAAAACATCAAAAAGGTCCTCGTCAAAATCAGAAACAACAACAACAACAACGGCGATGGCGATGGCTTTGGCTCAAGGAGAGCGAGTTGCGTAGTGCTGTGCAGCCCTGGTCGAGGCGAAAAAAAAAACGAACCCTTTTATGGGTATGTCCTGTTTACAAATTGACGCTGCAAATTGGATTTATAGCAGCAGCATCGAGCAACGAGCAGAGCAGCGAGCGAGCATCGGTCGAGGAACAAGTGGTTGAGGGCCAGCCGGGGGACCCACTTAATTTCCGTTGCCTTACCTTACCCACCGTCCCCCCAAAAAAAAAACAAGAAAACAAATAAAATGGGGAAAATTTCTCTACAGTGAAAACTTTCCCACGGAAATCGGTGGCTAGTGTTAGGAAAATTGGTAGTGATTGAAATTGGCTCTCAATATAAAAGGATTGCAGCTACATTTGAGATCTAAACGTATTTTGTTGCCTACTTTTGAGCACTTTTAATTTTACCAGTTTTAATAATTGTTTTTAAATAAAATTGTACTAAAAGAAACTTTTGTATTTATACATTTTTCTTGCAATTAAGTTTTTTAGTTTTAAATATTTATGCTAATAGCAAAAGAGCCAATCGATTATTATATTAAATGCTTAGTTCATGTTAGCCAAGTTGCACTGCGGTTGGTTTGAACTGGAAATAGGTGGCTGAGTGCCTGAGTGGCCTAGTGGGTGGGTGGCTTGGGTGGTATTTGCCCAGTCGCAGGGAAAACTCACGCACAAACGCAAAGTATTTTCCCCCTGCCGCCGATGAAGAACATTTGTTGCTGCCGCTGGATGATATCTTTCGAAATTGACAACGCCAAGCAGCGGCGCAGCGACTGTGACAGCAGCAGCAGCAGCAACAACAACAGCGACAAATCAAATAAATTAAATTTACACACATAGTTAAATTAGTGAAAATTGAATAAAACAGAAGGAAGAATAGACGACAAACGTAAATAAAAGACAGTCCAGAGCGAGAGGCGACGAGTGACGAGCGCCACACGGACAGAGAGCGCGAGCGAGAGAGGGCAACGTGTCGAGCAACAAATTAATAATACAAAAAGTAAAAAACAAGAACAACAACAAATAACACCGAGAAAAGTAACACACAAATTGAAAACAACAACAAAAGCGGCCGAAGCAGCAGCGATTCTGGATTTCTAAAGGCGTTAGCGGCGGCACATTCAAAAGATGGGCTGTGGACAGAGCAAGATTCACTTGTATCCCAGGAAATCGAAGAGTAAAGCTAACGGCAAGAAAGGAGGACATGGTGAGTGTGCATCCTTTTCCCCTAACAACTATTCCTTTAGAAATATCTCACAAATGTGAATTTGATTGGTTTTCCCATTTAAATTTATGCTCTTTTGATAGTCTGCTAATAACCAGGTTTATTTTTATCCTAAATCATTAAATTATATATACAGCTGTGAAAAAAATAATAGCACCACCTACTCGAGCAATGTTTGGGTAGTTACCCTACCTATATTTTTCGCTCTATCAAAACATGCAATACCGTTTTTAAATTGAATCGCAACAAAGAAACAGAAAGCGAAAAAAAAATTTTGATTTTTGTTTTAGTTTTTAAACTATTTAAGAAAATGTATTAAAACTCATAAAACATAACGAAAAAAATAATAGCACCACTTTTCAAATATGGGTTTAAAACTATAGGAACTTCCAATATTCATGAAATAACAGTATTGAGCTTATAAAAATATGTTGTATTCTTCATTTAATACTTTGTGGTGTATCCTTTATTGGAAATAACTGCTGCGCAGCGTCTTGGCATGGAGTCAACTAGGTCCTGGCATCGCTTTATGGGGTTTTGAGTCCAGGACTCCTTAATTACTTCCAAAAGGGATCCGATTGATGTTGGTTTTGATGCAGCGACTGCCTTCTTGAAGTCCGACCACAGATTTTCTATTGGATTAGGGTCTGGAGACTGCGGAGGCCACTCCATAACGTTCACTGAGTTGTCCCCAAACCATTTCTTTGCCTTCTTGCTCGTATGTTTTGGGTCATTATCTTGTTGGAAGACCCAAACGAGCGGCATTTCATATTCTGCGAAGGGTAGCATAATCGTCTCCATGATATCCACGTATATGTGCTGATCCATGATGGTCTTAATCTAATGTATCGGACCTACTCCGTAATAGGAGAAGCAGGCCCATACCATCACACTACACCCTCCATGCTTTATGGTCTTTGTGGTGTACTGGGGCTTATATTTTGCATTCCTTGGACGTCTGACATACGATCTGGATCCTTTCCCAGCAAACATAACCACCTTGCTCTCATCTGACCATAAAATATTCCTCCACTGTTCGGGTGCCCAATTTGCATGATCCTTGGCAAATTTCATTCGTTTAGATACATTAGTGGCATTTAATAGTGGTAACTTTCTTGGACTGCAGGCTTTTAAGTTATGTTGCCTGAGATATGTACGCACAGTTTGATCCGTTACATTTATTTTAAGCTCCTTTTTAAGCTCAGTAGCTGATTTGAAAGGATCCTTCTTGCTCTGGCGAATCAATCGATGGACATGAAGGGGGGTCATAGATCGCTTTCGCCCTCGTGTTTCCGGTTTTTTTTTTAAATTTAGAGCGTTTTTAATCATTTTATTTAAACATCCGACCAATCGACCAACTTCCCTGTACGATTTTCCGTCCTTTATCAGCTTTTGGATGATACCACGCTTTTCCTCAGTGCAGTGCTTTCCATGTCCCATTTCAATAGTATTGCCAATCTTTTTATGATCTCAATGTTGTAATTATAGACAAATCTTATAGACACGTGCTTTGTATTAAGGCTTTTCGGCGAAATATGCTGTTTTTGCTAAACAATGTGGTAGCGGTGCTATTATTTTTTTCGCCATTTTTTGGGCTTTTTTTATAAAATATTGAAAAATAAATATATAGGCAGGATTTAAAAACATGGTTTCACTTTTTTCTGTTGGAAATAATACTAGAGATTAGAAAAAAATTTTGTGTTGAAAAAAACAAACACTGAAAAAAATTTTATTTTACCCAGAAGAAAATGTATTGAAATGGTGCTATTATTCTTTTCGCCACTGTATATTATATATTTCTGTTTGTGTGTAGAATATTTTCCTTTGTGAAATGAAAATATCTCAAGTCATTTAGAGCCTGACATTTATTCATATATTCATATTTTCTTGTTTTTTTTTTTAATCGGAAGCAAGGGAAATATTGTTTTGAAACGAAAAATGAAAAGCTTTATAAAAATCAGAAAAACATATATATTTATTCATGGACTGACACCTGTTACAATCGATTTAATATGAATTTTTCGTAATTTATATTTAAAGCAATCCCTTAAAAACCCCTTAAAAATGGAAAGATTTTCGCTATTACTTAACTGATTTATACCTCTTTTTATATTAATAGATTTTGCTTTGACACATTTCCCAAAATTCCCATGGATATATTTTTTGTTCTGTATAAAAATTGGAAAGGGGGCAAGGGGGAGGGAATTGGGGAAAACAAGGGAATAAAACGTATTGCCTCGCACAACAAAAGCTTACACGCATGACGACATCAATTTGCCTCCAGCTGCGTGCGCTAGTGTGTGTGTGTATATGCATATGTATATGAGAGCCACCTGTTTCCACACACAATGAGGACATCATTGATTAATATGTCACCGAGGGCGGGGGTGAGGTGGGCCAGAGCCCAGTTTTAAGGCCATGCATTCACCAAAGTAATAATAAAGGCCTACATTTTAAAGCCCAGCAGCATATAGCCGTTATAATAAATAAAAATGTGAAAAACCTAGCCTACATTGGAAACTTTTGACTAGCCCCGCTTCCCGTATGTGTGAGTGTGTGTGTGTGTGTGTATAATTAACTGCTAAAAAGGCAACTTGTTGTTGCAGTGGTGGGCGGCCCGCTTCGAGGGGTGTGGCCCCAAGGGCTTTGTCTGTGTTGCTGTGCCTCTCTCTGTGTGTGTGTGTTTGTGGAAAAGGGTTAAAGCTAAAAAAGTATAGCATACACAAAGGCGCCATTGTGCCATAAAAGACCCAAATTTTCTTGGAGGCGCTTTAGTTAGCTAAGCTTTAGTCTTGCTCTCGGTCCTAGATTAATTATTCATATTGCTCTCGACTCTTTTTCGGGTTTTGCATTAAAATGCATAACGGGTTTTAATTAAATTTATGGGTAGCCAGGGCACTTCAAAGAAAGGCTCAAGGAAATATTAAGTATACGCACAGGTCAACCAGAAGAATGCCGCCAAGGAGGATGGATTATTGGCAGAATGGCAAACAAAATTTAAGAATTAGTGACGTTAATTAGTTACAAAAGCAAATATATTTAATATTTTATTGATTTTTAATATTGTTTGCCTATTACAGGCATAACTTTTGGAGGGTTTGGGAATTATATAAAAGGCTAAAATAGTATTTACTTGGTTTCAAAGTTCTTTAAACATTTAATTAATTTATTTATTTAATAACCTGCTTTTTCAGTCACTTTAAAAATCTGCAAAAATAGGAAATATATTTTTTTTAGTGCACAAATTTCCTTCACATATCTTGGCATAATTTTTTACAACTGTTTCCCAAGCATTTCCCTTGCTTCCCCCACAAAAGTTATAGCCACACTTGCCTTATTGCAAAACTTTTGCCACTTGTCGTTTGGCACTCGCGAAATTGCCAACTCATCTTGACGAATGCTCGAAACTCTCTCGCTGGATCCCTGGAACCCCATCCGTATTCATCCATCCATTTGCTTATGTTTTGTTCCATTTTGCAGCCGACTCAGATGCCGAAACGGACGAGGACGAAGGCCACATCGAGGATGCTGAGAAGGCACAGCAGCGCGACCGCGAGAAGCATGATGAGAGCGAGGAGCAAAGCAATAAGGACATCCAGGATAGTGACGAGGACGTGGCCGTCTCCCTGCTGCGCGCCAAGAATCTGTCGCTGCTCCAGAGCCAGTAAGCCATTCCGCCAACCAACTAACCGAAAATAAACACACCACTTTTCCAGGGAAATATCATCTAGCCAGCAGAACTTCTTCCGCATGCTGGACAAGAAGATCGACGAGGTGAGTGCTGGGCTGTGATTGGAATCTAGTGTCATTTGTTTCGTTCCTTTAATAATTTAATAATAATATTCATCCCGCGAACGGCAATAAAATTCAGCCAATAATATGTTTATTTAGCCTTTGATGCCTTTTCAAACAGAAAAATGTGCCATGAATCATTTCTGATTAACGAAATTGGACATCAGCATCGTGTTTATCGTCTCAAAAATGATTTTGTTTACTGAACAACAACAACATTGAGAATATTAAATTTGCCATAGAATGAGTGATCAGAAAAAAAATGTTGTTATTCCAAGTTTTTAGTTGTGCGGAACGCCATTTGTGTTTATCGCTTTTTGAAACATTAAAATTCGTTTTCAAATTAATATTTTGATTTAACTAAAAGAGCGAAAAAGGTTTTGAACAAAAACAATCCCATTTATATATACTTTCTGTATTATTTAAATTTCAGTAATTAATTTAATTACGACTTTCAGGGCCCTGACTACGATTCGGCCAGTGAGACGGAAATTGCGCTGGAGGAGGCCCGACTGAACGCCCTGCGCCAGCACTGGGAATCCGCCAGCATCACCGCCTCCATCTGCTCCTCCGCCAGCCGATCGCTGCAGACCACGCCCATCCGCCAGGTTCAGGTGCCACTGAAGCAGCCACCACGCGGTGCCGGCCTGCTGCTCCAGCCCTCCAGCGCCGCCAGCGTCGTCTCCTCCACAATGGTCACGCTACCCACGACGGAGTATCTACCTCAGCATATGATGACGGGGCGACAGCAGCAGCAACAGGTCCAGGCCCAGGCCCAGGCCGCAGCAGCAGCAGCAGCAACAAGCGGCGGCAGCGGCAGCGGCGGCGGTACTATACCAGCAACAGCAGCAGCAACTCATCCTATTGCCGCAGCTGGAGGCCAACGTAGTCAACACGTCCACGGCGACGGCAGCGGCACAGCTCGCCCAGCTGCAGCAGCAGCAGCAGCAGCTCTACCAGCAGCAGCAACAGCAACAGCAATATCTGCTGTCCCTTCCCGCCGGAGCCAAGCCGCAGAGCGTGAGTCCAAAGCGCCTGATCTATGGCAGCACCTCCTCGGCCCCGGTACCACCGCCGGCGCCATCTCCTTCCGTTCAGTATATCACCGCCGGGCCGCAACTGGGGGCGGGCGGCGGTTTCCTTAATGGCGCCGGCGCCATTTCCGGAATCGCAGCGGGTCGAGGGCCCCTGCAACTAGCCTACTATGGAGCCGCACCCCCGAGCACTGCCCCCCAGTCGGCGTCGGCCGCTCCTTCCCTACCACCCATCCTTGCCCCCGAAACGTACGAACCGCCAACCGCTCCACACAGCCAAAGTCAGCAGCAACAGCAGCCGCCGCCTCCACCAGGAGCCTACTACGGGGAGATGATGCACGGCGTACAGGTGAGCCTACACCCTCTGCTTTTTTTGAAGCGATTAAAATGTAATTATTTCCCTTTTCCATGCAGGCCGCACCGGCGGCGGAATACAAGTTCCCGCCGGCCATCAGCGTGCAGCGTTTGGCGCCGCAGGTGCAGCGGCAGCTGCGCGAGACGCAGGAACTCATAAAAGACTCGTGCCCACAGCTGTATGCCGCGGGCTATGGCAGCCCAGGACCACCGATACGCAACCCCAGCAGGAACCCAACTAGAACTAGACCCACCCTGGAGACTCAGTTCTCTCAGGAACTTTCGTGATATCTATATATGTAAACAAACAGCCAGCAGACCGAAGGCGCAGAAGGATGATGCACACCCACATTCACACACACCCACACCCACACACAGTTTGGACAAAACTGCAGCCAAAGAACAAGCAACAAAACAAGAAATTAACCAAAATTATAAACAATCCCCAATGATAAAAAAAAATCAAGAAAAGCCAAAAAAAAAAAACTAAGCGAAAAGAAAAGAAAATCAATTAAGAAATTGTAAAACTGCACTCAATGTTTCAGACCCTCAGAACAACAACAACAACAACAAGAAGAAGAACCCACGGCGGGCAGTTGTTGAGCCCCCAAATATGCGTCGTACTACTTACCAACCCCCAGAGAAGAGCAACAAAAAACTACTAAACCTAAATGCGGAGCAACAAATAAAGTAAAAAGAAGCAGCATTAACTAGAAATATTCAAAAGGAGGCAGCCAAAGAGAGTGCGAACAAGTAGGATATGGATAGGCCAGTTGAAGAGATCAGAAAGCGCAAGGTACGTAGGTTTAGGAAGCAAGTATAGCGTTATAAAGCGATATATACATATATGCTAAAAATGCCACAAAGAGGAAATGAATAGAACCCGAACGCAAACACAAATCATACAAAGTAAATAATATAAAGTGTAACAAACAAATGACTTCTACATTCTCACGCAATTTTGTTAGTCATAAAGTCTCATGGTGTCATTTTTTAAGCAAATATTTTCCGTCAAATTCTCAAAAATGGTGTAGTAACGTTGAAAGTTGGTAGAAGGAAGAAAGGAATATTAAAGAAATATGATAGAGACGATTGAAAGTTCGTTGGGAACGCAATTAACGGATGAATGCTGTCTAGTAATATTTGTATAATTTAGTTCTATTTATTATTATGCTAATTTTTGATGTATAATAGTTTTTCTTATATGGATATATATATATATATTTAAAAATGAAAAATAAAAGCAAATCAATTAAGTTTAAACAGTGTCTGTCCCGTTTTCTAACAGTCCCAAGAGACCCTTCGCTAATGGGAAATTCGAAGGTATAACGAGGAAAACGAGAATAAGTACCTTCTGCTCGCCTATTACCACAAATCGGGAGAACGAAAACGCCTCCAAACGGCCGTAGCTTGAACTACATATTGTGGGCGAGGGGAAAGAACCCGATGAATTGGCACGTTCTACGCTCTTTACCTCTTTCTCCTCTCACTCACAAGATATAGTTTAAACTCTGTGGCGCTCAATGAATGAATTCGTTGTTGTTGTATGCCAAGACGTGGCTTTAATTTGGGATATTTTCAGTAAAAATCCTCCCGCTGCCCAATTAGAACTCCCAGGCGAACAGAAACGAGAGTAGGGTTAATTTAATTGAGTGTGCACTAAAGTTTTCACTCATTCAGCTATCATTAACACTCATTGCTGAGATCGGTGCATGAACAACATGAGAGAATGAGTGAAGTGAGTGGCCAGACAATTCGGTCAAAAATTGCATTGCATACTTTCGGGCTGTATCTGGTAAAGCGTAAGAGCAATGAGTGAAAGTGTTGAATGAATGAGTGGAAATTTTAGTGCACACTCAAATAAATTAACTCTACTCTCGTTTCTGTTCGCCTGGTACTGTAAATAAATCTTTAATTTGGGATATTTTCAGTACAAAATCCCACATTGAGCAATTTGAAATACCAGGCAAACAGAAACGAGAGTAGCGTTTATTTAATTGAGTGTGCACAAAAGTTTTCACTCATTCAGCCAATACTTCCACTCACTGCTGAGATAAGCGCGTCATGAGCATAAGCGAGAGCATGAGAGAATGAGTGGAATTCTTAGTACACACTCAAATAAATTCACCCTACTCTCGTTTCTGTTCGCCTGGTATTTCAAATCGCTCAATGGGTGAATTTGTACTGAAAATAAATCTTTAATTTGGGATATTTTCAGTACAAAATCCCACATTGAGCGATTTGAAATACCAGGCGAACATAAACGAGAGTAGCGTTTATTTAATTGAGTGTGCACTAAAGTTTTCACTCATTCAGCCATCATTTCCACTCATTGCTGAGATCAGTGCATGAAGAGCATGAGAGATTGAGTGAAGTGAATGGCCAGACTATGAGTGGAAGAATTGGCAAAATGAGTGGAATTTTTAATGCGCACTCAAATAAATTAACCCTGCGCTCACTTCTGTTCGCCTGGTATTTCAAATCGCTCAATACTTTTGCCGTAGCAGAAAAAAAACACAGGTTAATGTCTAATTAGTTCCTTTATTCATATTTTTGAATCAATTCATACTCATGGGCTGTCGTAAAATGGAATTGCATTTCATATATTATCTGAAAGTATTTGTAGTGGTTTTTCTGCTCGTATGCTTGATTTTTCGTTATTATTGTTTGAAAGTAAGCTAAGTAATTCAAATAGACTAGTCACATAATATGGTTTAAGATGACATAATAATACGCATTTGATTCTAAGAAATTGACATTGTTTCTTAATATGTACGTGTGTGTCCGATAGCGTGTGAAAGTTGGGTGGGAGTGCGATTCCCTAGTTTCATAGTTTCATCTAGTTGACCGATTCTCTCATCTAACCTCGTTTTGGCTTGGCTTGGGTTCTAGTTTTAGTTTTAGTTTTAGTTTCAGTTTTAGTTTGGAGCATTGCAAACATTTCCTTTGCATTGTGTATGTTGTGTGTTGGAATAATGAATATAATAATAATGTACAATATTCGAGAATTGTATAGATTGGGAAATCAAATACGCCCAGGGCCTTGGAAAGTGTGATAAATGCCAACAAACATCGATAATCGGCACTCGAATGCCCTAACAATTTGACTAAACCAAAAGCTTATCAACTAAATTGGGGATTTGTTCCTTTCGTTTCATGGGGAGAGGGGTAAACAATAAGATTTATATCAAATTAAAAAGCGTATTTGATTCCAGATTAAACCATATTATATAGCTATGACGTGGGCGGAGGAGATCTACACGGAACGTACTATATATATCAACGACGCTCATTTAACATCTTCCCTGTGAACCTTGGTGATTCGTGAAATGTGTTCAATTATTCTCTCTCGCGTGTCCTTGGGAGGATGTGCGTTATGTGTGTTATGTTCGTGTGTGTTTGCGTGTGGGGGAAAGGGAAAGTACAGTGTAGAGCGGGATCTACAATTTGGTAGCCTCTTTCGAACTTTTTAGAGCCTCTAGTTCTGCACAGGCAGCGGGGGCGGCGGGTAGGCGAATATGTCTCCGCTGTTGGCCATCATGTAGGGAGCTGCCTGCGTGGGGACTGCATACTGGGCGCGGTACGAATTAGCCGCCATATTGGCTGCAGCTGCTCCGCCGTTCAGCGACACTGTGGCCATGCTGGAGGACATCGACGAGTACTGGCCGTAGGCCTGTGGCGGCATAGCTCCACCTCCTCCAGCGGCAGCGGCTGCCAGCGCCGGCTGTTGTTGGTGCTGCTGCTGCTGCTGTTGTGCCGCGGCCGCAGCCGCTGCTGCCGCTGCCGCCGCCGCCTGTTGCTGCTGGGCGGCCTGCTGCTGGTTCATCGGTGGCGGCATGTTGGCAAAGTTCATGTTGTACGGCGAGAAGCGCGAGCGCTTCTGATCAATCCCGTAGGCGGCCGCCGCTGAGGGATCCGCCAGCAAGTGCTGCTGCTGGGCAGCCTGAGCCTGCTGCTGCTGCTGCTGCTGCTGTTGCTGATGCTGTGCCTGTTGATGCGCTCCCGGCGCTCCCGGAGCGTTCTGCGTCTTGGGCTCGAAGCAAGCGGCATTCGGATTGAAGCGCGAGAAGGGAACTCCACCGTTCTGCTGTTGTTGCTGCTGATGCTGGCCCTGGTAACCGCCGCCTCCCTGGCCACGGTATCCTCCATTTCCGCCCTGATTTGGCGGAGAGGAGCGCGGCTTCTGATCGAAACGTGGTGGGGGACCGCCGCCATTAAAGGCACTGCGGTTCATGTTGCCGCCGGGACCGTTGTTGTTGCGGTAGTTGCTGCCGCCATTGTAGCCGCCGCCGCCCATCTGCTGGTTGCGACCCTGGTAACCATTGCCGCCGCGATAGCCGCCCATACCGCCGCCGCGCTTGTTGTAGCCACCGCTCATGGCCATGTTCAACAGCTTGGGGTTGATGTTCTGTCGGAAAGAGAGGAAAAATTCAAAATAAGTGCTTTGGCTTAAAGATTGCTACTCTCTTTTGAATTATTGGATATTCATATCTTAGATACACTCACCTGGTTGGCTTCGCGCAGCACTTGGATGAGGTCATTCGCCTTGTTGGCATTGGAGTGCGTGAACAAGGTGTAGGCGGTGCCGGTGTTATTCGATCGTCCGGTGCGTCCAATGCGATGCACATAGTCCTCAGAGTTCGAAGGATAATCATAGTTAATCACAAACTTGACATCATCGACGTCTAGATCACGATCATTTCATTTATATTTGATTTCATTTCGATTTTGAAAATTGGAGAATTGGAGAGTGTGAAAAGAAATGTTAAAAATATCGAATCGATCCAATGCAGGTCAAAAATAGGAATCTTTCTCAATACTCAAAAACTATTTAACGAAAAACGAAAACTTATTTTGTGTGTAATGTGTTTGGGTGTGTGTATGGTCAGTTGTGGTCTCTGTATGTGGTGTGTCGTTGGATTTTGTCGAGTTTGTTAATAAAACTTAAAAGATACTTGATCGAATTGTTGAATGAAATTTGTTGGTTGGTAATTCAGTTTCTGTGTTGTTTTGTTTGGTTTTTTTCTATATATTTTGTACTTTGAACAAAAATTTCGCCATCAATACTATTTAGCGTATATTAATAACTATACATCTTTGGCAAATAGATATATGTTTTTTTAATACTGCAGAAATGTGGACCTCGACCTTTTCTTCTCATCTTTTCTTTCATATTTTACTTTCAATACACAAATCGTAATTGTAAATGTTTTAAGCTTAATGCATACAAGAGACGGCTTGATTAAAAATAGGATTACAATTAAGGTATATATGATATATATAGGGTGATGCATGATGATCAAGGGGGACGACATGAGGAGAGATACAAGGAGATCGGGTGCGGAATATACTCTGGAGGAAGAAGAAAATTAGCCTAGTACTTACCCTGGCGATCTATAGTTTATAGGGTTTATAGAATATATGGATTTTGGGGTTCGTTGTTGGGCTTACGCTCAGTGTGTCGTCGTCGCGTCCCACAGCAAAAAGCAGATCCTGTCCGTGTGTCCGTGTCTGGGTCGCGATGAGAGGAGACTCGAAAGATCTCCGCAATGCTAGATAATTATAACTCAACCCTCAACTTGTATATATAGCTTTTTTCTTTTTCTTTTCAACTTCTTTGTGTATATAAACTTTTTAACTTTAAACTTTTTCATCCTTTTTTTTGTATTTTTTTTTTGTTTTTCTTATTTTGCCATTTTGAAAAATCGAAGTCCATTTCATTAAGTGCTGATGATATTTTTGTTCACACACAAATTTCGGTTTTTTTTTTATACATAGAGTAAGGAGCGACTTAATAATACAAATATAGATAATACTTTTAGGCTACGTAAATGTAAATAAGCTACGGAATGTTTAGCATCAGTCAAAAAATTCGTGGCCTGCAAAATGTTAATGTTTTCGCTTTGCAAATCTTATTTGAACACTTTACTTATTTTCTCATTGAAATACTTAAATAAATGAAAATAACTTAGGGAAAAATAATACTTATAAAAGACAATATAACGAACATAAATTTGAAATTTTATGCAATCTTATTCAATTATTTTGTCTTTGCTTAAAAGGGTTATTTTTAAGGGTGCACTGAGGATTAATAGCTTTTGTTTTCTGGCCATAGGACTCCTTGACTGACAGTAAGTTGCGTATGCAAATATATATATATATTAAAACGTTAATGTGACTGACGAGATATACAACTAAAAACTATGAGCAAGAGAGAGAGAGAGCAACGAAACAAACTAAAAGTTTAACAACATCGTAGTATAACCAGCAATGCATGGAGAACAAACACACATTCCCCTCATTATTTGAGCCCACACCATTTCTTCGTGATCGGAGAATCTTTCAAGTGGAAACTGTGGGAATCGAACCACGCGAAATGTAATTGGAATGGATAGAAAGCCGAGGGTAGTTCCCTTCAAAAATTCCCTTAAAAAAACATATCGTATTTAGAGAACCATACACATGTGCCTCCGTTCAACTGAAATAGAGGGAAGGTTCGAGAACATGCAAAACAGAATAATAATAACAACAAACTGGTCTTTCTTCCGGCTTTCACTTTCACAGAACTAACAGAGTCCTTTGGTTCGCGCAAACTTATAAACTTGGCATTCTTAATTCTTAATTAAAATAAATAATAAACAAATCGGTGCAGAGATAGTCGACCAAAAATCGGTGTAAACTATTTATAAATATGTAATGGGATGCATTTCCATTAGAAGAACAACCCCTTGGAATCATTCCTGTGCTCCTTGTGAGTTCATGTGAAATCCGGAACTGACCGCAAACCCAAATAAAAAAAAATAATACGTATTTTCTGGAAAGACACAGAGCGAGCGGAAGAGGTAAGGGCGAAGAGTCTGGGACGGTGTTGGCCGATTCATCGCTGACGGATCGCTGAGACGCCAGACGCCAGACGAACCAGGAGACGTCGACGACGAATCACAAAATAATGAATGGAAAGAAACCCCACGGGATGCTGGTTGATCCACAGGCAACAATTGCTTGGTTATGGAGAGAAAAAACACTGAGGGTGGTTGGGTTGGGCTTGTGGCCGAACCCGCAAAGTCTACGACGTTTACTCACCCAGTCCGCGGGCAGCCACGTCCGTGGCCACCAGGATCGAGTGCCGGCCATTGCGGAAGCTCGACAGCACAAAGTCGCGCTCCTGCTGCGACTTGTCGCCGTGAATGGCGCATGCGCGCCATCCCTGGCGCGAGATATTGCGCGTAATCTCGTCCACGCGCTTCTTCGTCTCCACGAAAATAATGGTCTTGGTCTCATTCTCGGCCGAGATGTCCGTCAGCAGCTTGACCAGCTTCATCAGCTTCTCGTTCTCATCGCACACGTCGACGATCTGCAGGATGTTGTGGTTGGCGCTCAGCGATAGCGATCCAATGTTGACCTGAATGTAGTTGTTCAGGAACTCCTCGGCCAGCTGGCGCACCTCCTTGGGCCAAGTGGCGGACCACATGAGCACCTGGCGATCCGGGCGGATCTGCTGCATAATCTTGCGGATCTGGGGCTCGAAGCCCATGTCCAGCATGCGATCGGCCTCGTCCAGCACCAAATAGGTGCAGCGCTTGAGCGAGGTGGTGCCCCGTTCAAGGAAATCGATCAGCCGGCCGGGTGTGGCGATCACGATCTCCACTCCGCGCTCCAGATCGCGAGCCTGCTGTCCCTTCGGTGCCCCGCCGAAGATGCAGGTGTTGCGGACGTGCGTATTGCTGCCGAACTCGATGGCCACCTGCTGGATCTGCTGGGCCAGCTCCCGGGTGGGTGCCAGCACCAAGGCGATGGGTCCATCGCCGCGCTCCAGGCGCGGCTGGTTATTGATGTGCACCACAGCCGGCAATACATAGGCCAAAGTCTTGCCCGAGCCTGTCTGGGCCACGCCCACCAAGTCCCTGCCGCTGAGGGCGATGGGCCAGCCCTGCGCCTGAATGGCCGTGGGCTTGGCGAAGCCCTGCTTGCGGATCTCGTTCATCACGTAGTCGGGGAAGCCGCCCTCCTCGAACTCAATGCTGGGCGTGGGGACCTGGTCGCCCTTGATGGTGATTTCGTTGCTGGTGAGGAAGGTCTCCGTTTCGACCGGGGTCCGGGCCAGGACCGAGTCACAGGGCTTGTAGAAATTCTTGCGGAATGGCGTCAGGTTCACCTCCGACCATATTATCTTGGGCAAGTGAGCGCCATGATTGGACGACCGTTGGCCGTTCTGTCCGCCGAAACCATCGCGCGGTCCTCCCATGCCGCCGCCGCCGCCTCCGCCGGGTCCGCCGTTTATGCGACGCTGTCCGCCATTGACGGGGCCGTGGCCATGACCATTAAATCCGGGATACGGGGCCGAGCGATTGCGCTGGAACATGCCAGCGCCGCCGGGCGGAACTCCGCCTCCGCCCATGCGATTGGGAATCATGCCGCCGGCGAGACCTGCGCCACCAGCTGGTCCTCCGCCGCCGCCGCCGCCGTAGGCGTTAACCTGTCCGTTGTACCTAAAACGAGCGTTAAATGCCATGAAAATGGAATTTGGATTTTCAAGCAAAGCCAAAATGTTGAATTTCACAATGAACAATCCTTTTTTATGTAATTTTCATTTTTTACTGCCATTTTGAATTTATTGATTTTCGACACTTGGCCCCCGGCCGCATGGGTTTTTCGAAAATCCGGCCAACCGGCAGCAGTGTCTGCGCAAATCGATTTGTCACTTACATGTTCATTGTTGGGTGATTGCAAGTGCGTAGATCGTTGGCCAAATTGAGGTAATTATAGCACTTTTACCAATTTTTTCACTTCACAATTTTCCAGCTCCTACGAAACAAAAAAAATCGTTAGAGCTGCACTGCAATGTCACTATCGATAATGTGATTGAAAAAAACAAACCAGTTCCAAGCAGGGCCAAGAGCCAGTTCCAAGCAGTTTAAAACTACTTGATGGGACACGTATCGATTGATTTATCGGCTATCGATAAATGTAAACAAACATGGCATAAATACAACAAAAAAATCAAATAAAAAGATTTTCCAAAAGACATAAACAATGCGGACCAGCTATAAAAAGAACCGGCCCTTCGATTTTAAGCTGATTTCCCTGGTTGAACCCAATCCCGTGCTTTATAAACGATCCGGGCTTTCGAACTACGAGGCCATGAAGGCCAAAACGGAAATTTGGCAACAGATTTCCCACAAAATGGGTTGCGGCGGTGAGAGTCCCGAATATATATCACAAGATCCACTTTGACCAACAACCACTCTTCCCCAGTGGACTTCTGCCTGATGCGCTGGAACAACCTCCACTACCAGTTTCGCAAGGAGTTCCGTCGGGCAGACACCAGCGGCTCCACCTGGCCTTACCTGGAGCGCCTCCGCTTCCTGGCCGACAGCCAGCCGCGACCGAAGGCCAGGAGCAAACCCAAGCAAGCCAAGGATTGCCCCAACAACGAGGACCAACCAAAAGAAACTGGCGTTCAGTTCCTGTGGGAAACGTACGAAGACGGGGAAATAACCCAAACGCCGAGCACTTTTATTATTGAGGAGATCGTCGAGGAGCCCAGCGAGCAGATTATCCAGGAAGAGATCATATACGAGGAGGAGGAGGAAGAGGAGCACCAGCCAGCGCATGTGCTCTCCCCCCGCAGCAGCTACCTCCAGATGGACCACATCCTCGCCCAGCTCAAGGAGCCGCAGCGAAAGCGAGCCGAGCGCAGGATCACCGCCTTCCTGCTCAAGTGCCAGCTGCGTGCCTTGAGCAATCAGTCCGCGGAGGATCTGGCCATATAGTAGCTTTACACACTCTCTCTTTAACTTTATTAAAAAACAGAAACCTAGATTACACCTTGCACTTGTCCAGATCCAGCCAGGCCACCTTGGGCTTGATGATGAACTGATCGCGCGGCAGACTGTCCAGCATGGCCGCCTGCTGCCGGACATACTTGACCAGCCTCTCGATCTGCACGTAATCCTCGCAGTTCATCTCGAAGAAGCGTCGCCACAGGGCCGAGGCCAGCACATGGTCCTCGGACATAATGCCCTCGTCGTAGGCAATGAGAGCGGCTTGAAACTGCTCGGATAAGCGTTTCGATCTGCTGTCGGGTGCGGGAAGGATTGTGGGCCTGCGGAAAACGAGAGTTAGCTTTGAATCACTCCCACTCGCACTAAGAACTCACTCCCAACTTCTTGGCACGCGTGTTGACATCGCCCCACATGGCCTCCACGATGCAGTTGCGCAGGAATCGCCCGTCCTCACCCGTCTCGGAGCCCTCGGCCATGGAGCGCATCAGCAGGAGCCACACATGCAGCTCCGTGACGAGGAACCACGAGTTGAACGTGTTGGGCAGATTGAAGTCGCGAAAGAAGACCACATAGTTGATCTTGTCGGCTACGCTTTCGTACAGCAAGTGGCTGCTTACCTTGAGGCGCTAAATAGGGGAAGAAATGCTGAAACATTAAAGATTCCAGGTTCGATTCCAGGGTATCTTTGACCTACAGCCTTTGTGTTCGGTGTAAATCCTACTTTGGTCAAGACTCGCTTCAGAATGCCGCCTTCCGCGGCCCCGGGCGCCGCTCCTGTGCCGGGCTTTGTCTTATTTGGGCTATCTACCACGCCGGTGGAGGAACACAAACGGCAGGATTGCTCCAAGACCCCCAAAATCGCGGGAGCCTGCCTAATCGGTGGCTGTGTCACCTGTAAAAAGGGTAAAAATAAAATTATAGCTTGCGTTTATATAAGACTTGCACAGGCAGTGCATCCAGAGTCAAATTTCTTGAATTGGAGCGCTGATTTTCGTCACTCCAACTTACCCATGTTTTGCTGGCTACACTTCCGGCTAGTCGTGCCACTGCCCGAGTGCACAGCATTTTCAAATAATCTATAAAAATTGGCTAAAAACAAAATCGGTTAAAAAAAAACCAATTGCACGCGACAACAGCCGAACACAGCTGTTCGCACAGCGCTGCCAGTCCGGGCGAGAGGATTGTCCCAGTCTGGCAACTACCGACGGTTCTACAAGCGGAAAAAAGGCCAAAAAGAATAATAAAAGCAAAAAGTTTAAGCGATCGCACAAAATGCTGCGTTTGGGCCATCAAATGTGCCGCCAAGTGGCCGGCACCAGGCTGAAGACATCCAGCATCCCTGGGAGCACTGGGAGTACCCTTCAGATGTTCAGCAGAAAGATGACACAACAGCGAGTGCGCATGGATTGGAACACAAGTATTCCCTCGCCGGCCGCCAAGGACAAGGAGAAGATAACCGCTCTGGGATGGTTCCTGCTGGTGGGTAACTTCTCATCCGCTTAGCCCTATAAATACCCAGTATATCTACCGATTCCAGCTCATTCCCGCCACCACATTCGGCTTGGGCGTCTGGCAAGTTAAGCGCAAGATTTGGAAGGAGCAGTTGATCAAGGATCTAAACGAGCAGTTGAGCGCGGCACCAGTCCCCCTGCCGGACAAGTAATATCCATATCCCTCCTGCCATGCCACACGAATCCCTCTCTTAGTTCAGAGTGTTCTTTGCAGTCTCAGCGATCTGAATCACATGGAATACCGCCTGGTCAAGATTCGCGGGCGCTTCCTCCACGACAAAGAGATGCGAATGGGTCCCAGGTCGCTCATTCGGCCCGATGGAGTAGAGACGCAGGGAGGACTGTTCTCTCAGCGGGATTCAGGCAATGGTTATCTAATAGTTACGCCTTTTCAGCTATCTAACAGAGAGTAAGGCCATTTATAGTCCAGGAAATGCAGGTTAACCGGATCTATTCCTTCATTTCCTGCAGCGACATTGTCCTCGTCAATCGCGGTTGGGTCTCCCGCAAGCAAATAGAGCCCGAATCCCGTCCCTTGGGCCAGCCAAAGTCAGAAGTGGAGCTCACAGCCGTGGTGCGCAAGGGAGAATCACGTCCTCAGTTCACACCAGACCACAAGGGAGGCAATGTCTATCTGTATCGCGACCTGCCTCGCATGTCCGCCTCGACTGGCGCAGCGCCCGTGTTCCTAGACGCCATCTACGATGAGCAGGCGGCCAAGAGCGGTCCCATTGGTGGCCAAACCCGAGTAACCATGCGCAACGATCACCTGTCCTACCTGGTCACCTGGTTCAGCTTGTCGGCGGCCACAAGCTTTCTCTGGTACCGCCAGATAGTCAAGAGGAAACCCTTCTAGTTAAAAGCGATCTTGTTGTTATTTTTATAAAATTTACATGCTTCGTGTAAATGCTGGTTTTTTATTATTAGCTTTAATATTGCAACTGCCGTTTCCTTGAATGGCGGATCGGCGCAGGAATAGGAATACAAATACGGTTCTAGCTGAATACTTTACAGATCTTCTTAGGTCAGGGTCGAGTTCAAGATTGTTCAAATTAAAAGTTACAGAATTTCGAAGGTGCTTAAGGTACTACACAATTGATTAGTTCTCGTATCAGATTACCTTTTTATAAGAGTGCTTTTAGCTCGATGCAAATATGTACAAAAGGGTAGCGTTTATAAATACTAATAGAAGGTGAGAATTACAATTGATTACTTGGAAAGTTTTTAGGAGCCACTTGAAGGCTTTTAACTCTAAACATTGATTTAGTCAATTATTTTCCTGAACTGCGAGCACTGTTTTAGATTAGATTTAAGCTTGAAATCGATATAAGAACTATTTGTTTACTTTATAGTTGCTTAAAATCCTCGATAGACTTCCTTTGTCCCATGCAGCAATGGTTATTTACAATTTCGTCTCGCAAATACTGGAAATTTCGCCAACTTTAAGTGTAAATGCCATCACACCCTCCTTCCCCGTGGTAACCGTCGTCCGCCGCGCCTATAGCTGCGGAACAATGCCCCATGACCTGAGCAGACCGGCGCGCTGGTACTTCTTGCCAATGGTCTGGACATGGAAACCGATCTGCTGCAGCCGCTCGTGATCGAGGATTTTGCGGCCATCAAAGATGTACGCCGGCTTCATCATAGACTGGTAAATGCGCTTGAAGTCCAGGTCTACGAACTCGTCCCATTCTGTGCAGATGACCAGCGCATGTGTGGCTCTCACCGCACTGTACGGATCGCTGTGAATCTGGACCGCCTTCTTCACATTCTCCGGCGATTCCGTTACCGTGGGATGCGTGAGGTCGTCAATGATTTGTTCAGGCTCCACCTTGGGGTCGTAAATGTCCAGCTTGGCGCCCTCTTCCAAAAGCGTTTGGCAGACCGTAATTGCCGCCGTCTCTCGGGTATCTCCAGTATTCTTCTTGAAGGCAAACCCCAGGATGGCTATCCTCTTGTCCGAAACCGTGTTGAACAGACTCTCGATGATTTTCTGCGAAAACCGCCGCTTCTGGTAGTCATTCATGTCGATCACCTGCTGCCAGTAGGCGGCCACCTCCGGCAGATTGAGGTTCTCGCAGATGTAGATCAGGTTGAGGATATCCTTCTGGAAGCAGCTGCCGCCGAAGCCCACGGAAGCCTGCAGGAACTTGGAACCGATGCGGGAGTCCAAGCCAACGGCTCGTGCCACCTCGGAGACATCGGCACCAGTGGCCTCGCACACAGCGGACAGCGAATTGATGCTGGAGATGCGCTGAGCCAGAAAAGCATTGGCCGCCAACTTGGACAGTTCACTGCTCCACGTATTGGTGGTGAGGATGTGCTGCTTGGGTATCCAGTGCTCATAGATCCACGACAGCTTCTCCACCGCCTGATGGCCCTCGGGGGTTTCCTCGCCGCCGATTAGCACGCGATCAGCATTGAGCAGATCATTAATGGCAGTCCCCTCGGCCAGAAATTCCGGATTGGACAGGATGTCGTAGTGGATGCCGGGCTTCTGATTGGCCCGCAGAATGTGCATGATGCTCTCCGCTGCCCGCACGGGCACCGTGCTCTTCTCCACTACAATCTTGTTGGACTGCGCGATTTCGGCAATCATTCGGGCCGCACTCTCCACATACTTGAGATCCGCCGCTCGTCCTGGGATTCATGGAAATATTATTATATTATTCTTCTACATGGAGCCATGTACTCACCCTTGCCATTGCCGCAGGTCTTTGTGGGCGTGTTCACCGAGATGAAGATGAGGTCCGCCTCCTTGATGGCCGTCTCGATGTCCGTAGAAAAGAACAAATTAACGTTGCGGCACTTTTTTACCACATCATCAAGACCGGGCTGGAAAGAAAGAGGAATAACATTCAAGTATTATACAAATTGTAAATGTCGTTGGCCTACATATTATTTTTTCTCTTGAAATGCCAATCACGATCCAACCAACAGCCAGTTTGGTGACGTATCCCTCTCCGCCCGCAGAGATAAGATTGCATTATATTTATTATATGGGAAAGTCTTATCCGATTCCGTTTCCTATGAAAGCTATCTTGCAATTAACCCGCTGTGGCTGGTGTTTACGTGCCGAAATAGCACTTTGAGTGAAGCGTTTAGCAATTAATTAATAATTTAAGGCATCGGATCTCCCAATGACATCTCACGCTTGAGTTTACAGTCACGCAAATTCCTAAATCCCCTTTATTCCCGCCTCCATTCAACGTTTTCAGTCAGACTTGCTTCCGTTTTGGCTTCGAATTTAGTATTGAGGTGTTCATTGAACTCGTTTTGGTGAGCAGAGAAATTTGCATATGCGGCAGGTGTTAACAAGTGCTTTCGGCGAAGTCTGGGCATCATCTTACCACCAGAACTGATTTACATTAGAAAGTCATCAATGAAAGGTCTTCGTGCCATCGAAACTGACAAGTTCGAGAGACAGCAGAACTGGAGAGACAATAATGAGTACACAGAAAAATGTAGATAAAAACAGCCAGCCAATTGTGCAAATGCGAAAACAAGCGGAAGGATGTCAATGACAATGAATGACAAGGCCTCTTTGATACTTCCAGCAAATTGCATTGCAGCTACTCCGAGCTATGACCATGTTTGCCGCCGATGATGCAATCTTGGTAAGTGAATATCAACAGCGGGAGTGGAATGTGCTGCCATCCCCTGGCCAGTCAGCCTCGGCGGGCATCGCTTCTGTGTGCTCTGTCTGTTTATCTCCAACAGGCGAACACCTTTAAGTTGCACATATATAAGATTATAAGATTATAAGATTCTGCGGTTAAATAGAATAGAAATTAGGCACTGGGATTTTCAGAGGGAGCAAGCGATCTCTTTCCATTACTTGGAAAATATTACCATTAAGTAATGACATTATTCCACAGATAACCATTTGAATATCCAACATAAGGAAAGTCAATTTATAATTGAATTGTAAAGCAACACAAAAAACAAAAGTGAAGTAGAAAGATAGCCTTGTTCAAGTCATAATAGCTTGACTGTAATATTTTGTATGTACATTTTTTTGCTGCCGTTTTTTCCCCACATAGTGGGAGAGCGAGCGAGAGGAGGGGCAGCAGATACTGAGTGTGTTTGCCACGAACGAGGGTAATTGGACAATTTCCCTCTAATGTGCGCCCGCCTTGTGCCCAGTGCTTATCTGCTCCCGCGACTGCGACTCTGTTTTGGCGCAGACCCCCGATAAGGGGGAATAGAACAGCCAAGTGCGAGGAATCGAGCCGTAGCCCTCGAGAATGGGGGCAGGCGGAAGCCAGGACGGAAATGCGACAGCTGGAGGTAGTGAGAGTCGGGCTGAAATCTCCCGGAAAGAGGCTTACACCGTATGGCTTCCCTCTGAAGAGTAAAATCGATTCCCACGCTGGTTTTCCGTCCTAAATCCTATTACTGCCATCATCTCCGACTCTGTGTGTGAGTTTTATAGTTTGTTTTGACTGTAGGAATGACTAATGGCCGCCAAAAACCGAGGACTGACTGACTGACTGACCATTGGCCTTGTTGTGGGCCAAGTAGCACCTGAGAGAGCCCAGAAAATGCGAGGCACGCACTGATCTGTTCAAGTGAAGAGCATACACTGCGAGAAATACGATTTTCCATATATTTATACCAAGTTTCGTCTGGTTTTCTTCCTACTCCAAAGTCCCAGCGAAATTCTTGCAGTGCTTGGAAAACTGGTTTGTTTTTGAGGGAAGAGGCGCGGGCCACTTGAGCATTGAGCGGTCAACGACGTTTGGTCTTCTTCTCTCGATGGATCTCCACTTTGATTGATGTCTTGTTTGTTTAGGATCAGGGGAAACCCGAAAAGAGAAACAAAAACTAAAGAAAGATTCTGCAAGGCCAAGGCGTGAGCACACACATACACACACAAACTTGGGCACATGGACGCTGCTCCTATGTACACACACCTCGTAAATGGGTAATTTGTCCGAATTCCACTGGGCAATCCGCTCGGAGCTCTTGTCCACCAGGGTAATGACGATGTCGGGACACTTGAGCGCCATCACCGCGCAGGTGGGGCCCCCGACATATCCCGCGCCGATGCAGCAGACCTTCATTGCTTTTCCTCAAAGTTGTTTATCGCCCGTTGGGAGTGTGTGATGTGATTTACGCTGCTTTCCTGCTGGCGGTCGCTGCGCGTGATTTTTTTCTTGTTGAGCGCGATCCGGTGTGGCGGTTCGAACGGGTCAGCGGTAACTACGATTCCACCCACCCCGCTAAATGTTTAAACTAAAGAAAAATATAAATGTGTCTATGTATTGGTTATATCGCGGAAACAGTGTGCCTGCCCCTTTTATACCGATAGGTGGCATGCAATTGATATCGAGCCCGTGCCTCGAATGCGACGATATCGAGTACTATACACAAGCATATTCGATACGTTAAAGTTGCAACCGTTCATCATGGCGATCTGAGAGAAAAATCTGTGGAAAATCTTGTAAATAATCATAAAAATTGTAATTCTTGCGAATGCAAATGCAATACCGCGAAACGTGAGTTTGAAGCAAAACCTGCGCAAAATTTGAGGTGGCCGCGGCGCTGTGGCTCAGCAACCAAGTGCCTCGCGTGTGTGTCTGCGGCGGCAAAAACCCAAATGTATAAAAATATATAACAAAATTCAACTCCCCCAAGACTGTGCAAAGGTAGCGACCCGTTGTGGGTGGTTTGGGGTGCGTCAGGAAGTGCTGGCAGGCGGCGTCCGTGCTGACGGCGTGCAGTTTGCAATAATAAATAAATTTCGTACAATAAAAAGTGGAAAAAGTGCAAAAAAAAACTATGATTGCATGCGAGCAGTGGAGAAACAGAGGAGGACGACGGCTGGCTGCTGGGTAGAAGCTGGCGAATGCAACACACGCGCCACCTGCATGCCTCCCGCTCGCACTTACGTTCCGAGTAAGCGCGCCCTTAACGAGCGTGCTGCGTGCGAGCGAGAGGACGCCAGTGGGTATCGTAGCCACCAGCAACTGGCCAGGAGTCTGAGCGTTTTTCTATATTTTTTTTGTGTATTTTCGATGTGTGTAAAAACACAGGGAATGGAAATAAAAATGTGAAATTTTAATTGAAATTCGCCCGCTAATCAGTGATTAATTCTTATGTCTAATTCCAAACTACCAAACCTACTATAGCAGCACCAGCAGATGCTCGGCGATAAACTGAAATAGTAAAGCGCTAGCGAAAAAACTGCGGCGGAAGAGCGAAAACGCGAAACGCACAAAATTGTGTGTGTGTGTGTGTGTGTACAAAAACAACGAACAACAATAACAAAAGGAAGGCGAGCGGAAAGGAGCGTGGGAGTGGATTAACTCGCCCGAGGAGCGTGCGGAGCACACAGGACTGCAAAGTGGCGTCGCTACTGGATATCAGGGCTGGGGCAGCAGCGGCGTCCATGTCCAAGGGGCACCAAGGGCGGCTCACAAAGAAGCACAATCGCACCACAGCCACGAGAGCGCAGCAGCAGCAGCGCAGCAGCAGCAGCAGCCGCAGCAGCCGGTGTGGTGTCGTCAACTGTGGCCTTAAGCATGTAGTGAGTACTCCCAATTGCCTTCCCATTGAGCCATGTACGATAAATACCCAAATACCATGCTCCACTCCACTCCACCACTCCACCAGGTCTTGCAACACGGAACCCGTTCTCTAACAAGCACAAGACACAGGGACAAGGTACCACTCGAGGAATAAACTCACAAACAACCAACTCAACACCAATGAAAAATGTCACAAAGAGGTAAACGTGGTAATCAGCATCACCACCAGTCGCACCATCCGCCACCGCAGCAGCAGCAACGCAAGGATGTTGAGCCCCAACCGCCGCCCACCAAACGGCGCAAAGGCAGGCCGCCCAATGGAGCGACCACGGCAGCTGTGGCTGCCGCTGCCGCCGCCGCCGCCGCCGCCGCTGCAGCATCCTCAGCAGCGTGTGAAGAGCGGGTTCTAGGCCTACCTCTGAGCAGTAATAGCAGCAACAAGCATGGAGAGCCACAGGGGGAGCAACAGGAGCAACGGGAGCGGGAGCCGGTGCCCGAGATGGCAGGAGGAAGCGAGGGAGGGAGGGCCGCCGTCGTCAGCAAATCCAAGTCAACGAAGCTGGCGAGCAAGTCGGCGAGCAAGTCGTGCAAGTCGCAGAGTGCGGGTGCGAGCAGCTCGTCCTGGCAGGCGAGGTCTGTGGCGGACATCAAGATGTCGAGCATATATAATCGCAGCTCAACAGAAGCCCCAGCTGAACTCTATCGGTGAGGAGTCCTCAGAGGAAACGATTTGCCATGCGACTATATCCGTTTTCCATTTCTTTCCTTCTGCAGCAAGGATCTCATTAGCGCAATGAAATTGCCAGACTCTGAGCCATTGGCCAACTACGAGTATTTAATAGTGACGGACCAATGGAAGCAGGAATGGGAGAAGGGCGTCCAGGTGCCCGTCAATCCCGACTCTCTCCCCGAGCCCTGCGTCTACGTTCTGTCCGAGCCTATTGTGTCGCCAGCACACGACTTTAAGCTGTAAGTTTAAGCCCAGCCAGGGCCTGGTCAAGTACAAAGAGTAACCTTTCTATGCCTTGCAGTCCGAAGAATCGCTATCTGCGCATTACCAAAGACGAGCACTACACGCCGGACCTGCACTACCTGACGAATGTGGTTGCCCTGGCGGAGAACACGTGTGCCTATGACATAGATCCCATTGACGAGGCCTGGCTGCGCCTCTACAACGGCGATCGTGCCCAATGCGGTGCTTTTCCCATCAACGAGACGCAGTTCGAGCGCGTCATCGAGGAACTAGAGGTGGGTGGCTCTTGGTGGGTCTCTTTACCTTTGCAGTTTGCTAATTCTGTCCTGTTCTGGCTCTGCAGGTTCGTTGCTGGGAACAGATACAAGTCATACTTAAGCAGGAGGAGGGCTTGGGTATCGAGTTCGATGAGAATGTCATCTGCGATGTCTGCCGCTCGCCCGACTCCGAGGAGGCCAACGAAATGGTATTCTGTGATAATTGCAATATCTGCGTGCACCAGGCCTGTTACGGCATAACGGCAATTCCATCAGGTAAGCGCTGGACTCCTGGCGACTCTGACTCCTACCTTCAGACTCTTATTGGACTCTTCGTTCCCCAGGACAATGGCTATGTCGCACCTGTTCGATGGGCATCAAGCCGGACTGCGTGCTCTGTCCGAATAAGGGCGGCGCCATGAAGTCAAACAAGTCGGGCAAGCACTGGGCCCACGTCTCCTGCGCCCTCTGGATCCCCGAAGTCAGCATCGGCTGTGTGGATCGCATGGAGCCCATAACGAAAATCTCGAGCATTCCCCAATCGCGCTGGTCCCTCATCTGTGTCCTCTGCCGGAAGCGGGTGGGCAGCTGCATCCAGTGCTCGGTGAAGCCCTGCAAAACAGCCTACCACGTGACCTGTGCGTTTCAGCACGGCCTGGAGATGCGCGCCATCATTGAGGAGGGCAACGCCGAGGACGGAGTCAAGCTGCGTTCCTACTGCCAGAAGCACAGCATGAGCAAGGGCAAGAAGGAGAATGCCGCCGGCCATGGAGGCAGTGCCTCGGTGGCCAGTGCCATGCACAAGGCAAACAAGTACGGCAGCGGCACAAGCAAAGCCGACGATGGCCATCACGCCTCGGGCGCAGTCGTCGGCGAGGATCCGCGCAGGCGGAAGAATCATCGCAAGAACGACAGCATGACCTCCGAGGAACGCAACCAGGCCAGGGCCCAGCGACTGCAGGTTAGTATTCAAAACCGGGGAGCATGTTTTCGCGGGGCTCTAACTCTCCGCTTGTGATTTTCCTTTCCAGGAAGTGGAGGCCGAGTTCGACAAGCACGTGAACATCAACGACATCAGCTGCCATCTGTTCGATGTCGACGACGATGCCATCATTGCCATCTACAACTATTGGAAGCTCAAGCGAAAGTCGAGACACAACCGCGAGCTGATCCCGCCCAAGTCCGAGGACGTTGAGATGATTGCGCGCAAGCAGGAGCAGCAGGACTTGGAGAATCACAAGCTGGTGGTCCACCTGCGCCAGGACTTGGAGCGCGTGCGCAACCTATGCTACATGGTCAGTCGCAGGGAGAAGCTGTCCCGTTCCCTCTTCAAGCTGCGCGAGCAGGTCTTCTACAAGCAGCTGGGCGTGCTCGACGAGATGCGCCTGGACAAGCAGCAGCAGCAACAGCTGCAGCTGCAGCCAAAGCCAGACGAGAAGCCGCGCCCCGCCATGGATCTGGAGGCCGTCATCTACGCCAACGATGGCCCCACTTTGTACGATCGCTTCTACAGCTCGGCTGGAGGACAAACTGTGCCGGCGCAGTATCAGGACTTGAAGTACATCCTCGAGCAGCTGATGGGGAAGCTACAGAGTAACAAACAGGCTCGTGGTCGCGCATCTCAGTCGCCCACCAAGCGCAAGCAGCAGACAGCCAAAGCGTCGCCCAGCAAGAAGCTCAACAACGGCGCCCTCAGCACATCCTCGCGCACATCCTCACCGGAAAAGGCGGCAACGACGACGACGACGGTGGCGGGGAAATTGGTCCCGTCTGCCACCAAGGTGCGGGGCTCGCCCCCCGGGAAACTGCCTTCGGGGAGGCGTGCCTCGAAGAGCGAGGCGGCGACGGCGACGTCGACCCACAACAAAATCAATCAAGCGCTTGTCCGCCCTCAAAGTAGCGGAGCGTCCTCCCATTCGTCAAGCGGCAGTTCATCATCTGGTGATTCCAGCTCGGCGAATGCCAGTAGCAGTTCCGACAGTTCATCGGGCAGTGAGTCGGGCAGCGATAGCGGCAGCGGCAGCTCCAGCGCTGCTTCCAAGCGAAAGTCCTCCGCGGGAGCAAGTCCCCTCAAGAAGCAGAGCTACGCCCGTTCCGTGGAGCAGCGGCAAAAGCAGCGACAGCGTCGTCAAAATGAAGCGGCTGCGGGTGCTTCTGCAGCGTCTCCCGATTCCAGATCTGGCAGCAGCAGCTCCAGCGACGACGAGGACAACGACCGCCGCCGGAAAAGGAGTGAGCCAGTCAACAGCAAACACGTACCTAGCGGCAGCAGCAAAGCCACCAACGCCAACGCCTCCACCACCAACAGCCAGCCCACTAAGTCATCAAAGTCGAGCACCGAAGCAGCGGCCAGAAGAAAACTCTGTACGACAACAGCAGCCACACGGGGACTTGCCCAAATGGACAGGGATGCCGAGGAGAGCCTGTCGAGCGACGAAAGTGAGGAGCTGCTGCCTCTAAGGGGCCAGACTGAGCGCCAGTCTGGCGGCAGACCGTCTGGCGGCCAGGCCCTCGCAAGCCGCAAGATGGGTCAGCACATATACTCCGACTCGGAGAGCAGTTCCTCGGCTCAGGAAAAGGATCCGGATCGGGAGGAGCAGGCAGCCGTGGAGAGCAATGTCAGTGACTCGCAGAATCAGCAGACGGTCAGGACAAAGGCAGCCATGAAGGAGTTTGTGCCGGGAACAGCAGCGGCAACTTCAACTCCACGCGCACCTCCTCCAGTCACAGCGTCCGCCGCCAAGGCCAAGTCCGCGCGGGAAGGAAAGGAGGCCAAGGAGGGACCTTCAACCAGCGCAAAATCCAAGGCCAATTCCAATGCCAAGCTGCCGCCATATCCGGCAGACTTGCTGGTGGTGCCACAGCGGCAGGCGGCCAAGAAGGCCTCGGAGAACATGCGGTCTACAAATCTCGCCGCGGCTCTTCTGCCCGACGTCAACGAGCGAGTGAGGGAGCCAGAACTGAACTCCTCCGCGACCTCAGCCAGTGGCAAGAGCAACAAGCCGAAGGAATCGGGCTCCTCCTCCTCCGCAGATAATAAGACCAGTCTCGAAAAGGGGCGCCCGAAGGAGCAGCAGGTACAAAAACAAGCCGGCGGCAGCGGTGGCGGCGGCAAAGGATCGGACACCGCACCGGCTGAACGCGGCAAGCGCGGCAGACCACCCAAGGTTCCGAGAGAGGCTCCACAGCCGCCCAAAGAGAAGCCAGCTCCCGCGCCCAATACTGAAGCGAAGTCCACGCCAAGTCAAGCAGCGTCCGCCAAGTCCAACTTTGCCGTGTCGCTTGTTCCTCAACGTCAAGCGGCCAAGAAGGCGGCGGAGCAGCTGAAGAGCAGCAAGCCTGTGCAGGAGGCTTTCCCCCTGATCCCCCCGAATGAGATGGAGAAGGAGAAAGATCCGGTGAGTTCGTCGACGGCGGGAACTGGTGCAGTGCCTACCACACCGGTCAAGCCGACCAGAAGGACCTCTTTGAAGGAACCCGCAGCTACCACTCCAAAGGAAACCAGCTCAGGGAATAGAAGAAGGTCCAAGGAGGATGTTCTGGTGACGCCAGTTAAGGCGACGATGGCGGCAGCGGCGGCGGCGGCGGCAACGCAGGTCAAGCGTCGCGTAGCCGCTCCCAACCTTTCAAGCTCCAGTTCGGGCGACAGCGACAGTTCCAGTTCCTCCAGCAGCTCGGGCAGCAGCGGTTCCAGTGGCAGTGCCAGCGACTCCGATAGCGAATCGCAGGCCAGCGATGCCGAGAAGCCACTTCAGGCCACGGCCTCAGCCTCAGCACCGGTGCCGGTAGCTGCCCCTTTGCCTGCTCCCTTCAATGTGCCAAAGCGTTCACCTCGCAAGTCTGTGGATAAACCTCCAGTTCCAGCTCCGCCACCGCCTCCGCCCACGCCGCCAGCCTCTCGAACGCGTCAGAACTCCACAACGAAATCGCCAAAGAGAGCAACGCAGAAACCCGCCTCCGAGGACGTGTCCCCCACGAAGGCCTCCCAACAGCTACGTCGCCAAGGTTCCTTAGAGGAGGGGGCCGCTAAGCAGCAATCGGAGCAAGCCAACAAGAGGGCGACGCGTGGCTCCAAATCTCGCCCTCCCTCGCCCAGCCCAGCCAAGTCCTCGCCGGAGAAGATGCCATCCTCTTCGCGCCGCAAGTCCCGTGCGGAGGAGTCGTCGTCGTCGCCCAAGAAGCTGGCGAACTTGGAACACGAGATTAACCAGCGGAAGGCGGCCAGCGGCAAGGCAACCAGTGCCCTGGACAAGCTCCTCAATAAGAAGCAGCAGCAGATGAACCATTCCACGCCAGTTCAAGCTTTGCCACCAAAGTCTCCCACGCCACCAACGCAAACTCTGAAGGGTCAGGAGCAGGAGCAGGAGTCAGCAGCCACCGCCATCCGTCTGCCTGAAGTAGAATCGAAGGCGCAGCCGGAACCGGACCCAGAGCCCGAGCCGGAAACTGCGGCTGAGGCCGGGGAACTGCCCATGGACATCGATGAGGAGCTGACAATAGTGCCGACGCATACCCAACTCTCGGCCAGCGCCAGCAAGCTGGCCGATATCATCGACGACGAGCGCCCGCCAGCTGCTCCGCTGCCCGCCTCGCCGACTCCAACGCCTACCTCGAATGACGACGAATTGTCCGATGCCGGCAGCGATAACAGCGAGCGCAGGCGCATCCGTTGGCGCTCCAGGCGGCGGAGGAGGCGGCGCAGCCACGAGCCCGACGAAGAGCACACGCATCACACCCAGCACCTGCTCAACGAGATGGAAATGGCCCGCGAACTGGAGGAGGAGCGTAAAAACGAGCTGCTGGCGAATGCCAGCAAGTATTCAGCCTCCACATCCTCGCCAGCTGTCACGGTTATCCCACCCGATCCGCCGGAGATCATAGAACTGGACTCAAACTCGGCTAATTCTGGCGGCGATCAACAGCAGCAGCCGCTGCTTCCTGTGCCAGAGCAGTCTTTGCCTCCACCTCTACTTGTGCATTCCCCAGCGACCGAGACGGCAGCCATCCAGCAGCAGCAGCAGCAGCAGTTGCTGCCGCCACACCATGAGCCGCCTATAATTGATCACCTGCCACCTGTGCTGACCACACCTGGGTCCGCCCGCTGCGTCCTGGAGCCCATTGTGGACACGATTCTCGAGATGGAGGACAGCAAGTTCGCCAACAATTTCGCCTCGAGCCTGGCCAGTGTTCTGAATCCCCCCAATCCGGGTCACATGAGTCTCCTCGGTGCCAGCCTGGACAGCAGAGGGGGCAAGGAGATCTGCGAGGAGGACAGCACGCAGGCGACACGAAACCTACTGGAGAAGCTGCGCAAGACGAAGCGTAAGGCGCAGGACGACTGCTGCTCCAAGGAGGCGGTCGACATATTGCCACCGACACCACAGATACCCTCCGTGTTTCCCTTTCACAATGCTGCTGACCCGGAGGATATCATTCACGTCCAGAAGGAGCAACAACAGCAGCAGCAACTACAACAGCAGCAGCAGCAGCAGTCGCAGTCGCAGGCACAGGCTCAGGCTTGTCTCTATGGCAACTCCTCGGGACCCAATTCGGTGGCCTCGCTGACCATCAAGGACTCTCCCATGACGGCCAACAGCGGCAGCTATGCCAACAGCCTGACCAACACGCCCAATGCCACGCCCACCAACAATGCCAACAATCTGGGCGCGGCCAGCGGCGGTTTCCAGGTGAACTTTGGCAACGCCCAGCAGGCGCCAACGCTGAGCCTCTTCCTGGACAAGTCGCCCCTGCAAAAAGGGGCGTGTCCGCTGTCTAGCAATGGCGGTGGGGGTGCAGGTGCTGGTCCACCTGGAGGCACTCCCGACTTTGTGGACCTGGCGGCGGCGGCGGTGAAGAACAGTCTGGGCGGCTATCGCGGTGCTGCGGCCGTGCCCACACAATCTGGCCAATCGGGAACGGGTGGCGGCGGAGGCGGCGGCGGCGCTGGTGGAAACAACAACAGCAGCAAGATGACCGACTACGATGAGAACACACGCATGCAGTCGCCGTTCGGAAGGATTCCTTGGAACGAAAACGATCTCATCGCCGAGCGGAGGAGTAGCTCGCCGAGCTCAGTATCCGAATCGAACGATCCTCCTCCGCCGCCGGCGGCAGTGGCAGCCGCGGCAGCATCGGCGGCCCGGACACTCGCCCAGTTGGAGAGCTGCAAGAACTTCTTCAACAACTATCCCAGTGGCAACGGCGGGCCATCGGTCAGTGCTCCCAATGCCACGACGCCCTTCAACCATGCGCCTCTGGTGAATGGTATCGATGCCATGCCCATGTTCAACCCTACGCCCACCCAGCAACAGCAGACGACGCCAACGCACCAGCAGCAGAGGACGCCCAACAGCCAGTACAATGGTGGCATCTATCCTCAGCTGGCGGCCATGATGCATCCGCAGACAACGCCAACGGAGACGTCGCCCAGCCTGTATGGCAATGGTACCGTTGGAGGAGTCGTCGTGGCCGGAGTTGGGCCGCCGCCTCAGGCCGCCACGCAGTACTCCGGTACGCCCTACTCCACGCCCAATCTGGGCATGCTGCCCGTGCAACAGCCTGCGCTGCCACCCGTGCCCGGTCCCGTTCCCGTTCAGACAACGCCAAATCATCATCAGCAGCAGCAGCAGCAGCAGCAGCAGCAGCTCGCCATGACGCCGTCACCGGTGGATGTCGCCGGCAAGATGCAGTCTTATCCCGGCCAACTGCTAAGCAGCTGTGCCGAAGCAGCCGCCTCGATGATGCCGCCAACGCCTCCAGTGCCAGTCCCAGTGCCAATCAGTGCTCCCAAGGATTCGCCGAGCAAGAGGAGCAGCAGCATCAGTGGAGGCTCGGTCAAGAAGCAATCGCACAAATCCCCACAATTGCCGCAGGGAAAATCGCCAGGAAAGTCGCCCAGGCAGCCCCTTCAGCCACCAACACCGCCGGCACCGCCTCCCGTGGTGACCTTGCCCCCTACAAAATATGACCCGCAGACCCACACATTGCAGGGCAAGCCAAGGCAGCGGGCGCCGCGAGGAAGCGCTGCGTCTGGCGGCCAGGGTCGAGGTAGAGGCAGGGGTCGGGGCCGAGGCCGCGGGGCGAGTGCGGGAGCCAGTGGCATGGCAATGTCCCTGCAGCAGCAGCAGATGGCGGACTACGGCAGCAACACGCACATCGTCAACAATCTGGTGGGAACGCCCTTTGAGTTCAACAACTATGACGACGACATGGCCGGCCCGGTGGTGGAGAATCTGCAATCTCTGAGGGACCGGCGCAGGAGCTTTGAGCTGCGAACGGGGCGGGGGCAGGCCAAGCAGCAGCCGCCGCCGCCGCCACCAACAACAACGCCAAATACTGCGGCCACCGCTGCCACTAATCCGCTGCTTCATCCTGTGCTCCCGGGGCCCGTGGACATGAGAACCTACAATCTGGGCTTTGAGGCGCCGCACAGCACGGCCTCCCAGGAGGCCTATCAGAACAACCTGCTGGGCGCCTTTGACTCTGGCACCGCCGATCAAATGCTAAGCGAGTTCGACGAGGACGACGAGCGACAGTTCCAGTCAGCGCTGCGGGCCACCGGCACAGGCACCTCGCCCAACAAGCAGCCACCTGCGGCGATTGCTACGCCAGTGGCGCCCCTCTCAGCGCCACCTAACCAACCAACAGCAACGGCAACGAACCTCCTGCTGCACTCCACGGAAGCGAATCAAATGGCGCCCAGTACGATCACATCGGGCGTTGCTACGCATCTGGTGGAGGGCACTCTCGTAGAGGCCTCTTTGGAGGCCACGTCGGAGGAGGTCTCCATCGACTCGGACACCACGCTCACGCTGAACACCAAGCACGCCGCCAGCAGCCAGCTGAAGCTGAAGATCAAGAGTCCGCTGGCCTACACCGAGCACTACACAGCGATGGCAAACACCAGCAGTCTGACGCTGTCCAGCAATCTTGTCCAGTCTTCCAATGCCGTGCAGACAACGGTGTCCACCTCCACGGTAGTGAATGCCTCGTCTGTCGTCAGCGGCAACTCGCGGCGAATGCGGAAGAAGGAGCTGCTCAGCCTGTACGTGGTCCAGAAGGATAACCTGAACGACGACAGCTCGTGCGGCCTGCCAACCGCCTCGGATAGCCTGCCGCTGGATAATCTCCGCAAGTCCGAGGAGGAGGAGGAGCTCTCCTCCGGCTCGAAAAGGTTTAAAAAGAACTCGAGCAGCCGGGAGCTACGCGCCCTGGATGCCAACTCTGTGCTTGGCGATGAACAGATGCTTTCTGGAGCGGCGGTGGCCGGAGCAGGTGCTGCGGCCTCCGCCGGCGACGGCAGGCGGCGCAGCGCATGCAGTTCGGGCAGCAACAACAACGACAACAATGGCAAGACGGGAGCCGCCAGCAGTGCAGGTAAGCGACGTGGGCGAAGCAAGACTCTGGAGAGCAGCGAGGATGATCATCAGGCGCCCAAGCTCAAGATAAAAATCCGGGGGCTGACGGGGACGAACGAGACGCCGGGGATGCTGACGAACACGAGTCACGAGGGCCAGAGCTACAGCTACGAGATGACCCGACGCGCCTGTCCGCCCAAGAAGCGACTGACCAGCAACTACAGTACGCCCACGCTGGAGGAGATCAAGCGGGACTCGATGAACTATCGCAAGAAGGTAATGCAGGACTTTGACAAGGGCGACGACAACCATAAGCGCGAGGGCCTCGCTCGGGAGGAGGAGGAGTCTCTCATAATGCCCCCCGTGCCGCCGAGCAAGCGGCCCAAGTCTTCCAAGCCCAAGAAAGACAAGAAGGAGAAGAAGAAGCGTCAGAAGCAGCATCTAATTTTGAGCAGCAGCACCACCACGACAACCACCATGACAACCACGTTGATTGAGAACACGGCCAGCGCCTCGCCGGGGGATAAGCCCAAGCTGATCCTGCGCTTCGGCAAGCGAAAAACTGAGACCATAGCAGCGTGTGTGGAGCAGCAGCAGCAGCAGCCAGCAGCAGCGGCAGCCGTGGAGGCAGCGGCACCCCTACGCCTCAAGATAGCCAGGAACTTGACGGGCGGCGGCTACATTATCGGCACAAAGAAGGACGAGCTTCCAGCGGAGACCGCGTCCCCTGTAACAGACCACCACCTGCCCCTGATGACGACGTCCCTTGGCGAGGCCTCGCCGCAGGGCCTTCTGCTCAACAGCTTCACGCCGCATTCCCAGAACGCAAATGCCTCCCCGGCCCTGCTGGGCAAGGACACGGGCACACCGTCGCCGCCCTGCTTGGTGATTGACTCCAGCAAGAGTGCCGATGTCCACGACTCGACGTCTTTGCCCGAGGGTGGCCACGGGGTGCCTGTGTCGTCTCTTGTCGGCGCCACAACGCCTTTGTGCGTCAACGTGGGCAACTACGAGAACAGTAACAACTCACTGCCCTCGGCTAGTGGCACCGGATCCGCGTCCAGCAACTCCTGTAACAGCAACTCGAACAACAATAATAACAGCAATAGCAACAACAACAATAGCAGCGGCAGCGGAGGAGGCCCTGGCGCCGCCGGCGGTGGCGGAGGAGGCAGTTTACTTCCATTGAAAAAAGACTGTGAGGTTAGATGATAATCATAGTAAGCGAGTACGCCGTGTTTCCCATCCCCACTAGATTCCCAGATCCCCCGAAAGGGAGTTTGATTTGTACAGTTAGCTCATAAGGCCCTCCCTTCCCTCCTGCTCCTCCTGTTCCTGCTCCTCCCACTGCTCTCTTTTATCCGTCTGTCACTGGTTTGTTATGAAGATTGCATCGGCATAAACACAAGATATTACCCGTACCCGTACACATACCCGTAAAAAGAATAAGAAATATATAAATATATATATATATATTTATTTGATTAATTAACTCCAAAAAGTAAACAAAAAGTAAAGTAAAGTAAAGCTAAATTGTACATTTTTAGTGGAAGCATCCGCCGTACGTTTAAGGTTTTTTGTAAATTACTGTATTAAAGTTTCCGAAGAGCAGAAGAAAGCAGAAGAGAAGTCGAACCTAAAGATCCAAAAATGCTCTTGGTTTAGGTCGCCCACAAGTCCTTCCACGCCCCTCCTCCACTCACTAAGGGATGATCGATGAGCGCCAGCATATAACACATACACTATTTATTAATAATTATTTAATAATGCGTAAAGTAATCGTAATATATATATAGATATATATATTAGCAAAAACTGTTAAATGCGTGCAACAAGAGTAACGACAATTTCAACAATTGTAGCGATAGTCATTAATTGTAGTTCTTAGCGAAAATCAAAGTCGGTAGTGGCCGCAATCTAAGTGCATATATAAAGCTCCCTGTTCCCCCGAAATCCCTATAGCCCCCCCAATACCTATACCTTTAGAGAGATGAACAAGAAATTAACAGAAATATTTGTATTTTAGGTGTAAGCGTAACAGCAGCGTATCGAAAAGCTCCATAAAAGAAATTGGTTTATATTCTCCTTGTTCTCTTGCGTTTATATTTTTTCTGTTTTTTTTTTTTCGAAAGTGTTGAAGCAATAGTAAAGTAGGCAAAAAAAAACGTACACTGGTTTTCTATAAGCAAAGGTGCCTCTGCCAAGTCACAAACACAAAAGGAAAGTAAAAAATAAAACACATACACACAATCTAAGCCCCAGAAGACACTATAAAAGTAAGATGCGTAACCTCATAGTGTCTTTGGACCGACCACCACCCTGTGAAAGCAGCCCTTCTTCAGTCGTTCGGTGTGATTGCATTCCAGACAGATACACATAGGTCCAGATGAGAGTAGCGCGAGTCCGCTTAGATCTCCGAAACAACAAAAATGCTCCTTTGTCGCCAATAGTTTTATTAATTATCGTCGTATATACATTATATGTACATGTGTGTACTTTCTCATTGACTCGGGGCAAGCGGGCGGTTTGGTTGGGTGTTGTTGGGGGCGTCTATCTTCACTCAAAAAGGGGAGAACAAGTTTTCGAAAACACACACATTTCAATTTTAAAGAGCACACACATGCAACAAATATTTATTCCAAAATATTAAGTGAAACAAAAGAAAAGAAAAGAAAATAAAAGGCAAAAACATAGAGGATAATTATGATAAATATGTAAAGGAGAGATGAAATTTAAAACGACGATATTTGTGTAATTGTAAATAATTGTGTGCGCGACAAAATGTTTTTAATTAATACCATTACGTTAACTTTAATTATTAATTAATGATTATTAATTTTAATTCTAGTTTTTAGCAAAAATTTAATAAAAGCAAAAAGCCTTATTTAAAAACAAAACATCCCACATCTGCACAATATTTTATTCCATATTTTATATCTACATCTGAAATACTATTTACGATGAGGGCAATACATGCGGTCAATTATTGCGAAAGCTAGGGAGCCTCGAAGATCCCGGTTGGATTCTATTTAAATAAAAATATGCAATAAGCCAGCTCCAACTCTGAATTGGACCAAGGCAATATAAGTTTTAGGGGGGGGTGAGCAGAAAGGAAAGGCCATATCAGACCATGGAATCATGCATTCTATTCATGCCTCACAGCGCGCGCAGACCAACTAATATCCCAAGACTTGGGTTTAGACTTAAACTTGGCCATAAGGGGGTGAATGTAATCTATGTACGTATGTAGTAAAAGGTGTAAATAGGCCAGGGATAAGCACGAGAAACCTCTCCCTAAGATTGTCGACAAGTAACCTCTAACGAATATGCCTATGACACTAAAATTACAACTTCACACTCACACCCAGCAAATACTTAGATGTTTAAGCAGAGGAAGCGCCTAATTAAGAAGTATTACGATTGAAATTATTATAATTGCTAATTGAATAAGTGTTGGCGGCTGAAATAGGGCGGATATATATATTCTTTTGACCAGGAAGTATGTATTAGCCGAGTAAGAAACAATCTTAGCAAATGCAAACCAAGTGTAAAATATTTTATGTACGATTTTTGGTATTTCTAAGAGCATTATATTACATTATAGTGTGTTAAATTGATTTATTGGACCCGTAAAGTAAGCACTGTATAAAAGAACTCGTGTAAAAATCAATCAACCAAGCAACCACTAGTAAAGCTAAGTTGTATTATAAATACGGAAAATATAGCAGAAATTATACATATTTAAATTAAAGCGCCATATAAATTCAATTTCGATTAAGGGTTAGCATTTAATGTTTTAATTTAATCATCAAAAGATCTCTTTTATTTCCCGAACGAAAAGAAACATCCGCAGTGGGGTCAAAGTTTATTTGTTCTTGCAGGAAAAAACAATAACAGGATCATGTCGCAAAGTAGTATACACGATCTGGACAAGCTATGAAGGAACGGCGCCAGGGATATGGGTTATGAGACCAGGAGACCACGATGGAAATGCAGATTTTTCCTCAAGCCATATTTGTATGCTTGTAATATCATCGGGGGACATCGGGGGAACAAATGCAGTTGTCTAGGGGCTGGGATCCACAGGGGATCCATTGAAATGCTGGGCGTGTTCAGTTGTAGTTGTGGCGGGATGTCCTGGGCGGTCTCTTCGTGGTCGTATCTAGTCACAATCTCAGCGTCTACTGGTAGCGAGCCAGCTTTGGCAGGGGCGCAAAGGAAGTGGTAACAACTGTAGATCCAACTGCTTGCGACCTGCACACAAATTTGGTTAAATAAACTCTTATAAAAGTATCATTATCACACTCACCGGAAGAAGAGGGAGCTTCCGCGCTTTAGATCGCCACGGGCCTGCAGATCGTTCCAACAGTCCACCCAATTCTTGTAAGCTGGCATAATGGGGGGCTGGCCGGCTAGCAGGCGGGATCCGCTTACCGCCGAGCATGTGGACACCACCTGCAGGGGGTACAGCATGGTGGACACGAAGAATTGGGTGAAGCCGGCATTGTACTGCCTGCCCAGGGGGTCCTTGATGACATATTTGTTGAGGATGTAGACGGTGGAGCTGGTGAGCACGAGGCAGGCCACATCGCACAAGAGCTTCGGCACCAGACCAGCGAAGAAGCCACCAATGCCCTCAGTCTTCCAGATTTCGGCCACGGATCCGACAATGGATGTGTACAGAGACTCTCGTCCCACGAACTGCGCCATCATGCGCAGCGAGATCACATGGAACGGATGCGAGGCCACAATTCCAGTCACCGTCACCACAATGTCGCGCTTCAGACTCGACTTGAACTGGATGTACCTGCAGAAAAGGAAGGAGAAGGGGGAAATCGCTGGGAAATCACACAATACAAGAAGGAAACAGGCACTTGCATCTCTTCCTCGGACAGGTGGGAGTCGTCCTTGATCTCCTCGGTCTGCACCAGACCCAGCTTGTCTGCCACGCGATCGCTCACCACCAGGGCCACAATGGATCCCACCAGCTTCGGTGCCAGTCCGCGGTAGCAGCCGTAAAAGCCGTCAATACGTCGTATGTGGCCAGCTGCAACAGAGACATCATCAATTTGCGGCCATTGGCGACAAGAACTTTGCACCCACCGTACTGGAAGATGTTTGGCAGCTCCATTACCGGCTTGCCCAGGAACGACTTGCCCGGGCGCGCGGCGATCGGCTCGTAGCCCAGCTGCATCAGCGTCTTCGAGTACTCCAAGGGGTGCAGCGCTGCGCTGACGCCTAGCCGCAGGCCGAAGCGGATCCATCCATTGACCTCCGTATCCTCCGTGGCGCGGGCGTTGTCGGTAAGGCCGGCCATTCTTGTTCCGTGTGCTGCTAGAGGGGGAGAGGGGTGTTGGTGTTGCTGCTGCTGCCTGTCGATGGGAGGAACTCTGCTGTTCAGAATTTGGATAGCCGGCTGGGCGCGCCTGGAAAAGTATTAGACCGGTGGTTGTTGGTGCACGACAGACGACAGGCTGGTCTTAATTTTTGTCTGATTACAAAACTTTTTGTCTGTCACCCAGTGCTGCCAGACGACCCAGATTAGTGTTGGAAAGCAAAGCCACCAGGCGCAGCAGCAGTATGGCCAGCTTTATTCAGTTTCCCGGCGTGTGGGCGGTGCTACATAACATGCACAGGTATTTGCTGAATATTTCCTACATTGGAACGAATTTTCGGTGAGTATTTGCGGATATTCGATAAATGCCAGGCCCCCTAACTAACCCTCCGACAGTGGCATTCAGAAGACCGTTAACAAGGCGGAGCAGGCGCGGCTAGACACTAATTCCATTCAGGGCTGCTTGGAGCTGGCCCTGCGAGTCTTCCGTCCCACGAACGAGATACAGACGGTGCTCTCCAGTCGGTAGGTACATACAATGAGACCCTGCCGAGTGTTTAAGCTACAGATTCGCACTCTATTTCAGCACAGACGCGGGTGTCCATGCCCTGCACTCGACGGTGCATGTTGATTTGGAGCGGCGCGATGGTCAGCCGTACGACACCACCGCACTGACCGGCGTCCTCAACCGGACGCTTGACAAGCAGCGCCTTCCGATCCGCGTACTCAGCACAAGGCTGGTGGACGACTCGTTCCACTGTCGCTACCACGCCACCGGACGCACCTACCGATACCGCTTTGCCGTGGCAAAGACTCCGCCCGCTGCGGATGACAGTGGCCGGCTGCGGAACCGAGGATACGAGGCATTTATTCCCGTGGAGGAAATCGATCGCTGTTACTTCCTGCAGAGTCAGTAAGTCATCTGGGGACGCAGCTAATTCTAAGCTAAGTTTGATGCATAATCGTATTCTCTTCTCTTCAGAAACCCAAGCTTTGAAATTGAACGAGTCCGATCGGGGGCTCAGATGTTTGTCGGTGTCCACGACTTTCGCACCTTTATGAGCGTCAGCCGCCAGAAGGGCCCCACCCGCGACCATCCCATGTTCACGCTGCGCAAGATCGACGAGATCAGTATACTTCCCGGCCGCTCTCTGGCCCTGGCCTCGAACGCAACGGTGGCCAACGAGACCTACGACTACTGGGACATCGAAATTAAGGCCAAGTCCTTCCTGTACAAGCAAGTGCGTCGTATTGTGGGCACTCTGATAGCCCTGGGCAGCGGCCGTATCGACGAGAAGGGCATATACCAGATGCTGACCATTCCTTCGAAGAACTCGTGGGATCACCGCATACTCCTGGCGCCGGCCTGCGGCCTCTACTTGTGCCGAGTTCACTACCGCGAAGCAGAAGCTGACAACTAGGGCTATAATGATACTGCTGTACGAGCTGCAGAAGCGGCTGGCCAACTTGAGGCCAACCACCACTGTGGTCACGACTCCCACCGGGGCCCGTTACGTCGAAGCGAGGCGGAGATCCTCTGGCAGCGAGGAGGGAACAGCGGCATCCGGAAGCCCGCAACAGCAGCAGCAGCAGCTAGAGTCACGTCCGTATGGCTTCGTTGTGGACACCAAGCCCGATACCGTGCCCGCCTGCATCCTAAGCGAATTTCTCTACCTGGGCTCCCAGGACGCAGTGACCGCGGAGAACGTACTGCGATACAATTGGACACACATACTCAGCGTGGGGATCCCGACGCCCAGCCTCGGGGAGCTGCAGCTGCCAAAGCCGGTGAAATGCAAATATCTTCCTTGCCTGGATCTGCCCGATGCCGATTTGCTGCACTATGTCCTGCCGGTGTCCATTGAGTTCATCGAGGAGGCTCGCTGCCAATCGCCGCAGGGCTGCGTGCTCGTCCACTGCAATGCGGGCGTCTCGCGCTCCGCCTCCGTTGTCATCGGCTACCTGATGCAGCGGCGCGACATGAGCGCCGAGGATGCCTACAATCTGGTCAAATCCTGGCGGCCCTGCATTCAGCCCAATGCCGGCTTTATGCAGCAGTTGAAAAATAGCAATAAAAAGTGAGTAGTAAAAGCAAAAACGAAATTCTCTTTTAACATAAACAAAGAATGAAATCTCTATTTGGTTGACATCAATTTGGTTCTGGCGGTTCGGACGCACGAGATTCTTGAATGATCCTTCTCCTTTCAGGCTATACAAGGGTGCCCAGGTGTTCTACATTTGTTGAGCTGTGAATGTGTCCCTTGAAAAGCAGCTTCGTCAAGCCCTTGTCATTTGCCCTTTGGTGGACATTCAGGTTCCTGTCGGTCAGCTCTTTTTGGGTCAGGCGGCAGGGCTGCTCACCTGATTGTTGCTCAACAGCCGGGGACGAAGATTGTATTAATCTGGCCAGTTTAACGGCCTCTTGGGGCTCCTCTTGAACGGAGCGTTCCTCCGTTACCGTTGTCTCGAATTCGCGGCCCAAAGACTCGAGCACGCCCAGCTTGGCCTTAAGCTGCTCATTGGCCGTGAATAGTTTCCGTTCCACTCGATGAATATCCGCCACCTGAGCGGCCAGCTGCGAGTCCAGCTTATCGATCTGGACCAGCACCTCGCTCTTCGTTTCGTACACCCGCTTCACCTGGTGTCTGCGCACCTTGGCATGCAGGCTGAGGAGCAGCTCCTCCTCTCGCTGCAGCTCTTTGTTTACTGCATGGATCTTCTCCAGCCAGTACAATCGGATCTCGTCCTTGACGGCATCATCATCATCAGCATCAACGCACGATGTCCGGCAACCAGTTTCTGAAAGGCGGGAAAGGAGTAAGCAAGCAGATCTTAGATCTGATTTGTGATTCTTTACCAGCTGCCGCATCCCCGTGCCTATTTGGCGGGCCCTCTTCGGAGCTGTGTCGGACCTGGTGACCATCTTCCTGGGTCTCTTCCAGATCCCTCAGGTACGTTTCGAGCAGGTAGTTCTTGCCCAGCTCGCGTTCCCGAACGCGGTGCTTCTCCTCCTCGATTTTAAGGATCTGCCGGTCCTTATCGCTGGCGGAGAATTGATTTAATCGGGCTTAAAGTTCATCGATAATTTGCATAACTTACTGCAGCATGGACATCTGCTGGAGTATGGTTTCATCCTGCGCCAGGATTATGTTCAGCAGGCTCTCTTTGGGCGATATGTGAGAGCTCTTTCTGCTGCTGCTGCTGCTGCACTCTTCGGCTTCTCTTTGGCTGCTTTGGGTTGGCCTTCGTCATGCCCCACTGCTCCAGCTCCATGGTGACAGGCAGAACCTTGCTCTTGCCCCTGCGCCGAAAGCGAGTGCTACGCGAACTATCCACAGGACTGCCCATTCCACTGTCCTTGTCCGTTGTCGGGGTATGTTTGCGGGTCGTGGCGGTG